>CM040123.1:113460173-115902499 GCA_022559845.1 Amorphophallus konjac | reverse complement strand
ATGAAGGGAAGCCAACGGCCTGCTGACCCACCTCCACAATTCGAACTAGATCTCTCCAGATATGAAACTTCAGCGAACCCCACAGTAGCCAAATGAAAGAAGACTCGTAGGGCTTCATTTTGATAGCTCATAGAGCTTCTGAAGCCTTCTGAGTTGGGAGTATTCGCTGCTGCAAGCTACGTGTTTAGAAATGGCGCCGAAATCCTTGACTTGACCAAACTATGTCGGCAGCACGTTTTGGGGCTAAGTTTACCTCAAATTGATTGAGAGTAAATGTTCCTTACATTGTGGCCTTCCATTTGCCCTTGATTTCAGATCATTTGGTTGAGTATTGAGGTCGAATTTCGTGTTTTAAACTAAGGGTTAGGTATGGGTCAAAAGTGTGCACTTTTGGGTTTAAACTCTAAATAGATCTTACCACGGATTTACAATGGCCTAATGCCAGAAGGAAAAGTTGTTATCTACATCGATCTAAATCTATTTACTATTTTTACAGATTTTTCTAAAGTAGTCGGATTATTACTTATACTATTCCGTAAATAGTTAAATGTTAAGTTCGAAAAACTAAGTTCACTAATTCGGCATAATAAATGATTTTCTTAGGCTTAAATGTAGAAGAGAAAGTTGCTAAACAAAATTAATTCTACAAGATGTGATTTTTGGGGATTTTTAGAAAATAGTTGAAAAATGACTTATTCTATTAATTAATTAATTAATCTAATTAATTTGGATAATTCTCATTAATTCGAATAACTTCAAATAAATTCTGAATAATTACAAATAACTTACTAAATAAATTTCTAAAGAATTTGGGGTCTTACACTAGGTGCATTAGTCGGTGTTTGTATTAGTCTGTGTCTCCTAGTTCATGTGTCTTTGCATGCCCAGCCGTCGAGGTACCCAATACTCATCACCTCCACCTATGGTGGAATCCCAAGCCCATAGCTCCGACGAGCCCTAAACAGCCGAGATGTTCCGAGCCCTTATGGATCGTCTCGATATGCTTATGGATGGCCTTAGTATGCATCTAGATGGTGTAGGAACACATCTAGAAGGGAGGATGAAAGCCCTCGAGGATAGGGCCGAAGCTTCGGACCAGTCCATCCAGAGTCATGTAGGGAGGATTGCCGTCCTCGAGAGGGCCCCAGCGGCGGCGCACCCCGCGCCGACCAATGGTCAACAGGAGCCGGCTCTGCAACCTGCTGCGCCAAGAGCTCAGGCGGTAGATGTTGGGAGGCAACATGTGCATGAGGTGGCTGACTATGCATCTGATAATGAGCAAGGGGGATATGGTCGTCGTAACCAACGACGGAATCATGATGACGATGATGACGACCGCGTTCTTTGGAGCGTGCGTGCAGACCCTCCCCTTTTTAGCGGGTCCTTGGACCCCAAAGTCTATTTAGATTGGGAGGCCGGCATGGACCGGTACTTCGAGTTGTTTGAGATGACGGACCCCCGGAGAGTTCGATACGCGAAGATGAAGTTGCATGGGTAGGCCCAAACTTATTGGACCAATGCGGAGAGCCTGCTAAATCAGCGACGTCAACCCCCGATCGGTACTTGGGATGACATGAAAATGAAATTGAGGGAGAAGTACCTTCCTACCTCATATCGTCAATGTCTCATAGACAAATGGCAAAGTCTCTCCCAAGGGAACCGATCCGTGACCGAGTACACCGTAGAGTTTGATGAGTATTATTTGCGGTGTGGAGTTACGGAAGAGAGCACCATGACCATATCACGCTTTCGGAGAGGTCTGTGGCCAAACTATCAATATAAACTTTTTCGCCGTAACGTGACCACTTTGGAACAGGCGTATCAGGTTGCTCTCGAATTGGAGAAATTCGAGGCCGAGTTCGAGTCTACCCATCGATTGGGCTCCTTCCCCCTTCGTAGTGTCGAGCCCCATGGCACTTCTGGCACGTACCCGAGGTCCGCCATAGCCCGACCTCAGGAGCCCACTCACCCTGAGCCGTTCGCTCTTAGGCCTCGCCCTCCACCTCCGAGGGACCTTCCTCGTCCCCAACAACTTACGGCACCCATCGCCCGTCCACCGGCACCCGCACCTCCTGCTCATCCCTTGTTGCCTTCACCTCCTATCCGTCGGGAGGATAAAGGGAAAGGACCTTTGATTGGAAAGCCTAGTGGATCACGGTAGTTTTGTTATCGCTGCAATGGGTTTGGCCATTTTGCCAACCAGTGTCCCACTCGACCATCTCTTGTCATTGGGGACACACAGGCCGAGGATGCCACCCCTACGGAGCTCGTGTTAACTAGCTATGAAGCAGATCCGGAGCTAGCTGACGAGTATTATGAGGCCGAAGGTGATGGCCAGGATGCCCAGCATCTGGACGATACCCACTTGGGGGTCGTCAGGTGTATTCTCACCCAGCCACAGGCCAGTGATGACGGGCGTCGGACCACTATCTTTCATACATTCTGTAGGCTGGGCAAGCAAGTCTGTAAGGTGATCATCGATAGTGGGAGTTGCATCAATGAAATCTCCATGGGCACTATCTCCAGTGTTGGTCTTACACCCGTGGATCATCCTTGCCCCTATCGAGTATCATGGGTGGATTCCACCTCCATTCCGATCAGGCTGCGGTGTCTGGTCCCACTGCAATTCCATGCCTACCGTGACGAGATCTAGTGTGATGTCCTCCCCATGGAGGTGGGCAACATTATTCTTGGTAGGCCTTATTTATTTGATCGGGATGCCACACTTCATGGTCGGTCGAACACCTGTACCTTCGACCATGCTGGCCAACGGATTCTCCTCCAACCCTCTCAGCCCAAGAAGCCTTCAGTTAGGGGTCCTAATGGTCCTAGTACTCCGGAGCCTTCCATCCCCGGGCCCAGTACCCCACCCCCAGCTCGGGCTATGACCGTTACATCTGGCCCAGGCGAGCCCTCGACTAGGAGATTGATGATGATTAGCTCCCGGGAAATGGAGCGGGAGGCTAGTAGGGGCTGCCCTGTGTATGCTATTACGGTCTGAGAGGTGGAGCCGAAGTCCGAGGGTGAACTCCCACCCGATGTCATTTCTATTCTTCAGGAGTTCGCTGATATTTTTCCCGAGGAGCTTACCGAGGGACTCCCACCCATGCGGGATATTCAGCATGCTATCAACCTAATTCCGGGCTCCTCATTGCCCAATCTTCCTCACTATCGCATGATTCCCACGGAACATGTCGAGCTAAAACGGCAGGTCGATGAGTTGATGCAGAGAGGGTCTGTTCGGGACAGCATGAGTCCGTGTGCTGTTCCCGCATTACTCACCCCAAAGAAGGATGGCACGTGGAGAATGTGCGTTGATAGTCGTGCCATCAACAAAATCACCGTGAAGTACAGGTTCCCTATTCCCCGCCTAGATGATATGCTAGACATGATGGCCGGTGCCACTATCTTCTCGAAGATCGATCTTAAGAGTGGTTACCACCAGGTGAGGATTAGGCCAGGTGATGAGTGGATGACCGCATTTAAGACCAAGGACGGTCTATATGAGTGGTTGGTTATGCCCTTTCGGTTGACCAATGCCCCTAGCACTTTCATGCGACTCATGACTCAGGTCCTTCGACCTTTCGTTGGAGTCTTTGTGGTTGTGTATTTTGATGATATCCTTATATATAGTCGCACTAAAGGGGACCACTTGGACCATCTAAGGCAGGTCAATCTACTTTTAAGGCGAGAGCAGTTGTTTGCGAACCCACATAGGTGTGCCTTCATGACACCTCAGCTTACCTTCTTGGGCTTTATTGTGTCTAGTACTGGGGTCTCCGCCGATCCGGAGAAGGTCCGGGCCATTGTTGATTGGTCGGAGCCCCGTACGGTCCATGATGTCCGCAGCTTCTATGGCCTTGCGACGTTCTATTGTCGTTTCATCCGCGGATTTAGCTCCGTCACTGCCCCGATCATGGACTATATTCGGAAGGGCACATTTGTATGAACGAAGGCCGTAGCTGCTGCCTTCAAGGACATCAAGGAGCGCATGACCCAGACACCGATCCTTCGATTACCATATTTCTTGAAGGTGTTTGAGGTCTCTTGTGATGCGTCGGGTGTTGGGATAGGAGGAGTGTTGAGCCAGGAGGCCCACCCGGTTGCATATTTCAGTGAAAAGCTGAATGACGCGAAACTGCGATACTCCACTTATGATAAAGAATTCTACGTAGTTGTTCAGGCTCTTAGGCATTGGAGGCACTATCTATTACATCAGGAGTTTGTCCTATACTCCGATCATGAGGCTTTGAGGTACCTCCATTCCCAAAAGAAGCTTAATGCGCGTCACGGCCGATGGGTTGAGTATCTCCAACAGTACACATTTGTGCTTAAACATAAGGCTGGAGTGGAGAACAAGGTGGCTGATTCCTTGAGTCGACGTTCTTGTCTGCTGACCACCATGAGTGCCGAGGTCATAGGGTTAGAAAAGATGAGAGAGGCCTATGTTGACTGTCCTGACTTCGGTCAAATTTATACCACTCTCCAGGCCAGACCCTCGAGAGATCATGATGACTATGTGCTCCAGGAGGGTTACCTCTTTCGAGGAGGCATGCTTTGTCTTCCCCGAACTTCGGTTTGAGACTTCTTAGTCTCGGAGCTACATGCGGGAGGTCTAGCCAGCCACTTTGGTCAAAACAAGACTATCGAGGCTGTTGAGCATAGATTTTATTGGCCGAGCTTGAAGCGTGATGTTGCTCATATAGTGGCTCAGTGCCGTACATGTGCTACGGTTAAAATGAAGAAGTAAAGCTCGGGCCTTTATACGCCTCTCCCCGTGCCTGATGTCCCATGGCATGACGTTAGCATGGATTTTGTCATGGGATTGCCACGTACCTCTCAAAAGCATGATTCGGTCTATGTGGTGGTTGACCGATTATCGAAGATGGCCCTTTTAATTCCTTGCTCGAAGACTTCAGATGCTTCGAGGGTAGCCCGCCTTTTTCTTACTCATGTGGTGTGCAAGTTTGGGTTACCACGTACCATAGTGTCTGACCGTGATGTTAGGTTCACCAGTTATTTTTGGAAGATACTGTAGCATATGTTGGGTACTCACCTCAATTTTTCTACTGCATATCATCCCCAGACAGATGGTCAGACCAAGGTGGTCAATAAGAGTCTGGGCGACCTTTTGAGGTGTCTTGTCAGGGACCGTATCGGTGATTGGGATCTCATCTTACCACTGGCAGAATTTGCATATAATGATTCGGTTAACAGGTCTACCGGTATGAGTCCATTCTAGATTGTCACAGGTCGTAGGCCTAGGAAGCCAGTGGATCTTGTTCCCATGCCCATTCACACACGAGCGTCTGAGTCTGCCGAGTCTTTTGCTAGGCATGTTAGGAGTTTGCATGACGACATCCGTCGTCACATTGAGGCCAGCAATGCACGATATAAGGAGTTAGCCGATGCCCATCGACACCACCGTGAGTTTCAAGAGGGTGAGTATGTCATGATCTGGGTAAGACCTGAACGGTTTCCCTTTGGAACCGTAAAGAAATTGCAAGCTCGCGGAGCCGGTCCATTTAGAGTGTTAAAACGCGTTGGATCCAATGCGTATGTTGTGGACCTGCCCGAGGAATATGGTATACGCTTAACTTTCAATGTGTCGGATCTAGTTGCATATAGGGACCCAGCGGTGATCCCTAGTGAGACTTTCGAGCCATCTCCCCCCATTGAGAGTGATCCCGCACATGAGTGTCCACCACCAGCCCCATTTCCACAGCAGTGAGAGCATATCGATCATATACTGGATGAGCAGGTGACAGTTACCAGGAGTGGATCCTACCCGCGCTACCTAGTGAGATGGAGAGGGCGACCCGCCACCGAGGATACTTGGATCACCAGTGGAGAGTTGCAGCGGATAGATCCGGATCTACTGGAGCGCTACCAGAGCGATGCAGACCCTTACTCGACAGGGTCGAGTTTCTCCCACCCGGGGAGAATTGGTGCGGACACCAGATTGAGCGAGAAGCACGAACCGGCGAGCCGTAGGTACCGTACGAGGAGCACCAGTCGGGCTACATCGGCTTCTATCTGGCTCGGAGATAGCCTGGAGACTCCCCCTTGAGTCTCTGTATTTATAGTATTTATTTGGACTTTGTGTGTGTAATGTGTGTTTTATTCGGATTGTAATTTAGATTGTAACAGGGGTTTATTTGTAAAAAGGGGCCACCTGAGTCCCGCGGGCCCCCCATCCCTTCTCCCATTGATCCACCTCATCTCTTGGGCCCATGTGGGGTCAGTCAACCTTCCATGGTGGGCTTCTAGAAAGGTTGGACCAAGGGGGGGACAAAGGTAACAAAAATTCAAATTTGGATGGCCTTAAGTCAAGGGGGCGCCCCCATTATATAGTATTATATTTGGAATTTTAGTTTATTTTATTTTGTTCCAAATCACATGGGAGAATAAAATATGGACTCTCTCTTTTACCCCTCCCCAACCCAAGATCTAGGGATAGTTAGTGTCTTTTGTTATTTCACATAAATAGCATGTATTTTCATTTGATTAGAATTAATGCATATGAAAATCAGAATTTTCTCGGAGATCCAAGCAAGGGCAGCCCCTCTCTCTCTCCTCTCTTCTTCTTGCAGCTGGGAAGGCTGTTTTCTGAGGTGGGAAGGCTCATCTATCTGGTGTGGAGTTCGTTGTTGCCGCCGCCGCCGCCACCGCCATCGAGCCGCCGTTGCACCGCCACCGCCTCCATCGGTATTTTGCCCATCAGATGACAGCAGGCCATTCTCAGATTTTTAGCTCTCAGCCACGAGTTCATCTGGAGCCCAAACTTCCAGGGTGAGTTCCAGGGGTCTTCACCACGTCCCAAAAAAATTGGTTGGGCTTCTAGCATCCATTTTGTAATTTTCCATTTTCGTTCTTCCTTTCCATCCAGATCTGCCAGCTTTCAGTCCAGATTCACAGTAGCTCTAATTTTCCCATCTTCGGACCTCTTCTTGATTTTTGATTGCTCCCCCAATTTTACTGGAAGTTCTGTCCAACACCCCCTCCATCCACGAATTTTCATGGAATTTCTAAAGGCCTTCACCTATTTTTTAAAAATCACTTTTAGATCCCACTTAGTTCTGTCTGCCTTTGTTTAGATCCGACCACCCGCCAGTATAAAATAGCCTTTTTCATCCAAACCTCCACCAAATCGCTCGTAACAATTATTGCCATTTTCCTATCTCTCCCCTCTACAACTTTCATGAAGAGTTCATCTTCTGATTCGGAGGTCTACCCCATGGTCAACGTCGACTCTCAGAAAACTCAGTTTCTGCCCAGTTAGAGTTGAGATTGAGAAAATACCGGTTCTAAAGTCGCCCATCAGAAGCACGGCTCCGGTGAATTTTTTTGAGTCTCATAGGGTCGAAGGATTTCAAGTCAGCGTTCCAATGGCGTTGGTTTCGTGCCGATCCAACATCGGTGCTGATCGCAGAAGCAAATCTCGCTGGATCACGCGCTACAAATCAGAAGCAACAGATCCGTGGGCAGCACTTCCGACTAGTGGTGATCGGAGCCGCCTGGCCTCCGACCGGCGTCCCAGCCTTGACGCTGTCCATGGAGGTGCGCCTCCAGGGATCTTCATCACAGCGGGACCCACCCCGTCAGATTCGGAGGACAGAGCGGTCCGTGGGCCTCATGAACCCGTAGATCGCGCCGTCTGGATAGCACCAAAACGCGGTTTCGGCGCCGACGGACGACATCAAGATGCTGCACGTCAACCCAGTTCCTGCTACTCCCGGGCCCCACATGTGACCTATTACCTCCCTGCATGGAGTGGGTCAAATCTTTGTACCGCAGTGTATTTGTTTAACCGGGAGTACAGGATTGGCCGGGGTTGTCTTCCCCACGCCGGGAGTGTGGAGGTAACGATCTCGACTTCTTGGCAATTACTTGCTTAGCTAGTATATGGTCACGTGTCGCTGCTGAGTGCGATAGCAACCTAGCCCGTGAGTCCATGTCACCACTGTGAGCAAGAGGGTGAGCCGTCCCGTGGCTCGATCCAAGCAAGGAAGTGAGTCGACCACCCTTGACTCTGTCGGTTTCTGAACTACGCGGATCCGCATTTCCCCTTGCTTGGGATGACGAGTGAGCTTGCATTTCTGTTAGCGACGTATAGCCCATAGGAACTCTTAGTGTCGGGCCAATGCATCTCCATTGTTGTATGTTGCTGGTCGTGCCCGCATTTAGAGTCCGAGGTCCGCATCACTTAGAGTCAGTTCCCGTGTCCATCCCGCATCACCAACCCTGGGTGTTGAGAGACACGTCTAAAATCTTTATCCAGGATTGCGGGATACCAAATCTTCTGGAATGGTTTTTTCTTCTTGCGAGGCTGACCAGCGGGGATGTGATGCTTCTGGAACATCTTGGACATCTGATTTGTTATAAATGCGAACCCCTGAACAGGAACTGACGGGTATTCTATATCTCCAGGCAGATGACAATTAGTATCCTCTCGTGTAGGGTGCTCCTCAGCAATGTAAAATAAGCTGCTGTGGCCATCTATCTGTGCCACCTCCCAAGCTTTGAAAGGTTCGACAGTGATATTATCAAGGCCAAGAATTGGCTTGGTAAAGCATTCTGGGATCCCGATGTGGTCGTGCTGCTGGTCGACCTTGGCTTCATTAGCTTCGGGGTAGATGGCAGGAGTTGCTACTCTGCCCACGTCCCCGGTGATGGTGATGTGTGAAATCATTTTGGGATTAACATACTCGCGTGGCGTTGGAGGGAGCCAGTCGGCGCCGGAGGTGCCTTTTGATGCGCCGGCAGAGGTGTTGGCTTCAGAGGTCTTCTGCGACCGTTCTACATATAGAGGAGCGTCCGCCAGGTGACATTCGAACACTTCGAATGGGTGGAGATCAGCAAATACTCTTTCCTCTGTCCCTTCCAGGTTGTATTTGATGCACTGGTGGAGTGTGGAGGGCACCACCATGTTCTCATGTAGCCAAGGACGGCCAAGCAGCGCCTTGTATGAGGTGCGGGAATCAATGACATGAAACTGCACCCTTGTAACAAAGTCCTCCAGAGTGGGTGTGAATTCTGCTACTCCTAGCGACACTTCACACTTCTGGTTGAAGCTTGCAATATGCCTATCTCTGACTTTTTCGAGGCGCACGTTGAAGTAATGCCTATGATATATCTTGTATGGCAGGATGTTGACATCTGCCCCGGGATCCACCAGGATTCTGTTCAGCTCCCGGCCATTCAGATGTCCTTTCATATACATCGGCCTGTTGTGGCTGGTAGTGGGGAGCAGCATGTCCTCCTGGGTGAAGGTCATGTTGGCCTCCGGCAGTGCTTTAGCCAAGCATGCTTCATATTGGGCAGGCGTCTGCAGAGTAGTAATGATCGCCTGTCGGGTCTCTTCACTCAGAGAGAGGATTTCTCAAACAGTGAATCTTGCTGGGTGCTTCTTCAACAACTTGACTACCCAACTTCTTGCTCAGACATTGGATAGCTTCATCTCTTCTGCCCACCTGGGTCTGGGAGGATCTTGAATTGTGGCCCCTGATGGACCTGCTTCATTGGGCCTTGAGGCCGCACCCTTTTGTTTGGTGTCCCTCATCGACTGCCATTTGGTGAGCTTAATCTTCATATAGAACTACAGAAGACTGTTGGAGCTGCGGGGGAGTATTCCCGACTGCGGGGTCGGCATCCTTACAAGGTTGCTTTCCCTTTGACATTCTCAGGAATTCCAGAAAGGAAGGGGCGGTAGTGCTGCCCCCCCTTTGACCGTATAAACCTGAAGGAGGAGAGATTTGGACTCCCCTGACCTCCGGAGGGGGTATCTTATAGGGTTGCTCCCCCTGAAGATGATATTGTGGTTGGCGGGCAGCTGACACCCCCATCTTCGGCCCGACCGGGTTGCATGCACAGCGGTCACTGCTTCAGCCTGGTTTGCCCCAGCGGTGGGTGTAAAGCATATTTCCTCCTCATCCTCCTCACTGGGCAGATTGAAGAGGGCAGATAGGTGTTGACACCCGTTTTTTACCGATGAATCGAATCAGTTCCTGCGTCTCAGTTATTGATGTCCCGAACAGTCAATCACATGAAAGATTATTCCTCTGGCAGTATTTTGGGCTCTTCCCAGCGAAGAAGGCCTCCCTCCCTCTCATCGGATTTAACGGTCTGTTATGAACCGTTTTTCTCAATATAACGGTCCCCACTTGGCCGTTGTGTTCCGCTGCCCCGGGTTATTTGTATCTCGTGATACGCTTTTTATAGCGGCTCAATGCCAACCGTTATAGTAAATATAGCGGTCGTCCCTGGGCCGTCATTATTTGCCGACAAGAAAAGGGTTCAGAGGCCCGACAGTCGGTCATAGCCACGTGCTTCACGAAAAGTTGTTTGTCCGGGCGTTGACTCCTCTTTGAGTATAACGGTTTTTCTAGGACCGTCATGTATATTGAACGGTCCCTCCCAGACCGTCATACATGTTTGGCGGCCTTCGTAAGACCGTCATTTTTAAGGCCACCCAGATTAGACCCCCGTGATTCCAGGCGGATTAAGAGGAGAATGTCGTTGGCAATATTGACACGATGCTCTCATTTACCGGCCTTTGACCGACCGTCATTCCCCTTAACCCCTGATTAAGCTCGAAGCCCTGGGCTCTATATATATAGCTCACGGGTTCTGACAGAAAAAGAGAGGGGGGGGACCATCACGAAGTGCTGTCGAATTCCATCGCCAAATCTCATACAGCATACGCCCGTTCGTCAGGGAGTGGGGGCCTTCTACATCCCTCGCAGGCCCCCGGTGCAGGGAACTTCACGCTTCGTGTCTTTGTGTTTCCTTCTCTGTTTGCTCACCACACACGCCTTTTCTTCACTGCATCACACATCACATACATCATTTCGTTGGCATTTCTTATCTTTCCTACTGTTTCCGGCGCCCTAAACGGGGTTTCAAAACCTCCAGGTATCGCCGGGCCATGTTCTTCCTTTGCTTTATTTCAATTAGTACACCTACTACACTATCATTTAGCTAATCTCCGTTTATCTGTGTGTTTCACCGTTTGCTTTCAGGTCAGCAACCAAAAGCACGAGGCCCGCACCTTCTGGCCGGCCAGGAGGAGTGGAGGAACGGACCCGCATTCTCCCGTAGCTTCCGAGTCCCGGCGCTTTCACCGGGTGGCGATCACGGTCAACAGCTTCATCTTTCCTCCTGTTGTTTTTTTATCTCTTCAATATTATTTAACTCGAGGAGGAATAACATATCAACACCTCTCCTTTTTTTGGCGATCACGGTGGGACACTACTGATGCCCATCGTGCTTCTGGTTTGCTGACCAATCTCTGTCTCTGTGAAGTTCAGCGGTTCTGTAACAGCCGTCGTTCTGTGTAAAACGGTTATCTTTCAGCCGTCGTTGTCTGGTATTCTCCGCAATTATCACTGTTGTACTCTGCTCATTTAACGGCTTCCATCAAGCCGTCATACTCGTATGGCGGTCATCATCAGGCCGCCATTCGCGTTTTGAGCTCTGCACTTTAGCGGTTCTTCCAGAGCCGTTATAATCAATTCAGCGGTCCCCTGTAGACCGTTATTTTGGTGTAGAGTCTACGGCTGGCACTTGTTATCCCTGATTGTTATTCCCAGCATTGGTCCCCCTGCTGTCCACTTGTTATTTTCTATCATATTATTGATTGCTTCATGATTCTATCATTTGATTTCATATGTGATTGCTAGATTTCTAGGCTAGGCTTTGCATGCACTCCGGTGCACCTAGGATCATTCACTTCATACTGTAGTTGCATTTCCTACCGAAGTAGGATTTCCTCTCGTCTCCATATTCCTTGGAGCCGACTAGGGAATCTTGCCGAGGACCTCCGTAAGCCCCCGTGAGCCGTGGATTCCCACACGGACGCCGGGCCGGTTGTACCATCGCCACACCGTGTCTAGGTTCTGCATACGTGGAGAGTGCTTCCCCTTAAAGTCAGCCAGTTCCCCCATCATGCCGTTATTAGGCTCCCAAGTGTCCGAGTGAACTCTACATCTTAATCAAAACACTAAGCCTCAGAGAAAAGAATTCTGAAAATCTGCGGCATCATTCAAAGTGTGTGCATACTTGGTTGACTCCCTTCTCGTCTCCACCTTTCATTGTGTGGTTGCTTTGCTTCTACTTGTGTACTTTGGTCTTAAGTCTCTCTAGTCTGTGCATCCCATTGCATGCAGCATTGCTCCCCTCCCTCGGGATCATCTCCTAGGGGCGATTCTCTACTCTCCCTCTATTGCAACCCTTTATTCAACTCATCATCATCCAGCATGTCTTCTTTCGGGTCCATCCCCGCCCGCGAGGATTCTCTTCCTCAGGGGCTCCTCGAGGACGTCTCCGGGGTTGCCTCCTCCCTGAATGGGGAGGGGTTCGTCTTTGTTCCCCCTTCCTCCATCGCTGAGGTTGCGCCACCCACGCTCCCTCAGTTTGGCTCCCCGTCGGCGAGCCAACTACTCCAACTCACGTCCCAACTTGACCAGGATCAACTCCAGATATTCAAGCAAGCCCTCGGGGCAGAGGTCCCGCCCGCTGTAACCCTTCCTGTCTCTTCCACCCATCCTGCTGAGAGGTCCGGAGCACCGTCTGTTGCCCCAGTGGACCATACCCCTCTTCGCCCACAGGTCCTCCAGTTTCCAATATATCAATCGGGCCAGGCTTCTACCTCAGCCCACCCTCCTGCAGACAAAGGGAAGAGTCAAATTCCCTTATCTCCTCGTGCTAGTGCCCACGCGGCCGTCTCATCAGCGCCACCGGCCCCTCTGGCCCAAGTGGATTCTACTCGACTACAGCCCGGAATAGCTCAACTCGCTTACGCTGATGTGGGTCCTTTTTGGACTCAACATCCATCTTACGGCTCATGGCCCCCACTATCCATCCGGCTGTCTCCCATTATCCCTCGGCTTCTACTGTCCATCCAGCTGCCTCTCACTACCCTTCAGTTCCACCTCAAGTCCCTCTACCTCAACAAGGAAGTGACGATCGCTTGGCAGTTCTCCAACAGCAGATCGATCTCCTCAATAAGAGGGTTGGCCCACCATCCTTCGCAGATGCTCTCACTCCTAATTTCCGGGACATCCGATTCCCTTCTCAGTCAGAGCTCCCGACATACCGAAAGTACAATGGGAACGGCAACCCGTTCATCCACGTCAAGGAATTCCTGTACGAGTCGGGACCATACCAGCATGACGATCACCTCCTTGCATATCTATTCCGGCGATCCCTGGACGGGGTGGCACTCGAATGGTTTTACGCTCTGCCACTGGAGGAGGTTGGGAGCTTCAAGACGATCAAGGAGAAATTCGTGCAAAGATTCCAAGATCGGGTCGGACCCGAATACTCATTCACGGACTTAGTGGCCGAGAAGATGAAAACTGATGAAGACTTCGCTACCTATGCTGATAGGTGGAGGCAGATAGCCTCCCGTGTGCCCGGGCAGATTCCGGAAGAAGAAAAGATCAAACTGCTCATTTCTAATGCAACCCCTCTCTTCCGGAATGTCCTAATGATGAATGACATCACCAGTATGCATCAACTGTACAGTCGGGCCCGGTTTATCCAGACCCAGTTTAAGGACTCCCCCATTCATTCTCTCTTCGAAGCCCAGAAGCCCAAGAGTTCCAGAAAACCACAGGGCCCTGTTACCGAGGGAGTCCAAACAAACGAGCAGGTGCAGGTAGTTAGCCAGACTGCCACCTCCCACTTCCCCCAGCAAAGCAACCCCCATTTCTCCGCATCACCTCGCCCTTCCTTTCCCACGCAGCAACACCCTCAACAACAATCTCCGCCACCACCACAACAGCCCCAGCAACCACTGCAATACCATAACACTCCCCCGCCTGCTACCTACGCACCTGCTCGTCCGGTTGCTAAAAGAGCCAACTATCCTCCTCTCCCAGAGACGCTCACTAATGTCTTTGCAGCGCTGATACATACTGGCAATTTACAATTGCCACCTGAGCGCCCGAACATGAATCCGGCCGCCGATCTGTCCCGATATTGTGTATATCACCGGCAGCCGGGGCACACCATTGAGAGGTGTTATCATTTTAGGGACCTGGTATACGACCTGCACGAAGGTCACAGGATCGATTGGGCTCAGATGAGGAAGCTGATTGAAGATCTGAGAAGAGGGCCAGCAAGGCCGCAACAGGCAGCACCACAGCAACAGCAGTTTCAGCAACAACCTCAGCAATTCCAGCCACAGCAGCCACAGCAACAGCAGCAGCAGCCAAACTTAGGGATCCACCAAAATCCCATGCCAGTACATGCACCCGCTCCTCAACAACAACAGCAGCCGCCGGCACCGGCCCAAGTCAACATGTTACGCCAACCGGCTCCTGACGCAGGGTGGACCATTGACGATCCCGCACACCTGTTAACCTTACGCCACATCCCTACGCACTCTACCTCACCCGCCGTCTTTTCCATCCTTCGGCCTTCCATGCCTTCCACAACTTCCCCCGTCATCCATCCTTCCACCATACTTACCACTCCGAGAAGCCATATTCTCTCGCCTATCCCCCCACAACATTATACTTCCCCACCTACTATACCCTCCACTATCTTGTCCACCAATCACTGCAGTCCACTAACCGCCCCTTTACCTCACCCATCGCCCATTTTACCTTCACCACAACCTTCGCTTACTATGCCTATCATATCCTCCATCACCAAGACTGCCATCCCTTCCATTCTCATTCACCCCACTGGGTCAAGCGGGAGCCCACCTACAGCCATGCCAGCACAAAACCTTGCCCTCAGGAGCGGGCGGTTATTTCAAAGGACTTACCCCTCTACCAGTGCACCTCCCCAAATACCCTCCATCTCAGCATCAGCAGCACAAGACAATGAAGTTGACCCCGCGCCCGGTTCCACATACGACCTGTTGCAACATCTTGACCAGATGCCGGCAAAGATCTCTGTCTTGGAGTTGATCAGACGTTCACCTCTACACCAAGAAGCATTAAGGACGTTTCTGCAAAGGGTCATAGTGAACGAAGATGTGGCGGTAGACAGCTTGCCGTCAGTGTTGGCCACTATTACCAGGGGGCCCGCTATCACATTCTCTGAGGCCGAACTCGCGCCCCCTGAAGCACGCCAAATGCCGCTATGCGTCACCATCACCTTGAACCAGGTAGTGGTAGACTCAGTGCTAGTGGACACTGGGGCTTCAATAAATGTTTGTCCATTAAGTACTCTGCGTGCCTGCAACATTTCTGAAAGTATGCTGAAGCCGACACCGACAACCATTGCCGCCTATGACAATTCCAGAAGGGCATGTCACGGGGTCATCACATTACAGGCTGAGCTAGGGCCGTTACAAATAGAGGTGGAATTCTACGTCCTAGACATAGATCCGATGTTCAAGGCTATTCTGGGTCGTCCATGGATAAATGCTCTGCAAGCGGTACCTTCCACCGCCCATCAGTGCCTGAAATTCTCCTTCCAGGGGCGAGTGGTCAAAGTTAAGAGTGTTTCCACCGTCCAGGCAGTGGACGCCATCACTGACCAGGTTCTCCCCACTCTATGGCCGAGCAATAGGCCAGTATTGTCAGTTATGGACATAAATTACCCATGGGCTTATGCGGCAGGCAAACCCATTACAACACGCAAGAATGCCGGAGCTAAGCCTAAACCCAAAAATTCTAAAGGCTGGGACATGATCATGAAGCTAGGCTATCAGCCAGGCCTTGGTCTCGGCACGCGGTTACAGGGAAAGACCAAACCCATCTCTGAAAGCAAGAAGATGGGTCGTCAGGGCTTAGGCTATCATAACACTACCATTCAGGCAGATTCTGGGCCACTAACCTGGGACTACCGGCAACACTTTGTAAAGGGTCCACTACAGCCCGGCACCGCAAATAAGCCACAATCCAAGGAAGAAAAGAAAGATGCTCCCATTGTTAATATTGTTGCTGACCCACCGCCGCCTCTGCAGGGGTTGGTAGGGGATCTTGAAGATTATTTTGCTGAAATGTCAAGTCTGTTTACTGATCCAGCCACTCAAATGAAGGGGACAGAGATGCCCATGGTTAGGCATGCTCTGATAAGGCCACAGAAGATACGAGAGGCAGGAAGCTCCGACATTTCCTTCTTTATTCCTCCTGCTCATTTGGCCTCAACAGTTTACCCAAACTTTATGATTCGATCTCCTCCAATACTGGTCAAACCGTGTTTCACAGGGAGACCGTCAAAAATTCTATTCATTCCCTCCAATTGCGGGCACTGTCCGCCCATTGATCTACTCGATCTATCTTCACCACCTTCTCCTAACCCCCGAGTTCGCGGGATGTGGTTCTCCCCCGATACCTTCCTCTCTCTCTTTCCTCAATTCTTCACAAAAAAACTCCTTCCTCTGCCTCCACCTTCTGATTCTTCTTGCTCTCTTCTGGTAGTAGAAGATACCCAAAAAAAAACGTCAACTTTCAAACTTACATTTCAGTCGAAGACTATGCTGTCTTCTGCTCATCCACTCCCCAGGGGCACCAAACCCCTGCTCCTTCTCCACTAGATTTTCTGTCTCCTAGGGTAGTTGGGTCTCCTAGGTTAGTCGAGTCAGTCAGGGTAGAAGCATGTTCCCCCTTAGATAGCCCATCCACCTCTGCAACGCCACCACTGGCATGTCACTCCCGTTCCATTCCCGATAGGTTCCTACAGGATCTGGCCTTGAGATGCCAGGCCCTCCTCAGATGCCCAGAATTCATAGCCACCACCGTCTCCTTGAAAGAGGATGAGGATTCAGAAGGCCGGGTGTGGAGCAATGACGGACTAGGAGTGTATGAAATTGTAGACGAGAAAGACCCAGCGGATGATGAGGAAAGTGATGTGGAGGACATTGCTGACCTATACGCACAAGGATTGAGAAGATTCGACGAACCCTCGTCAGCAGTGGATGAACCCACTAAAGAAATCAATTTAGGGACCGAAGAGGATCCCAGGCCCATATCTATTGCAGCTGATCTCCCTCCTAAGGTAGAAGAGGAGCTCATCAAGGTTTTGAGAGAGTACAGCGATTCTTTTGCCTGGTCCTACGAGGACATGCCGGGTCTCGACCCCGCTTTAGTGGAACACAGGTTAATCTTAAGGCCAGGGGCGATTCCTGTTAAACAAAAGCTCAGAAGATTCCACCCACATATGGCCTTGAGAATAAAAGAAGAGGTGGACAAATTACATAAGGCCAGATTCATCAGGGTTGTGCTTTATCCACAGTGGGTGGCCAATATAGTCCCGGTAATAAAAAAAGATGGCAAAGTCAGAATTTGTATTGATTTCAGGGACTTAAACAAAGCATGTCCGAAAGACGATTTCCCGCTTCCTCACATCGATGTTTTGGTAGATAATACCGCTGGGTTTGAGGCTCTCTCGTTCATGGACGGGTATTCAGGATACAACCAAATCCGTCTTGCTCTAGAAGATCAAGAGAAAACCTCCTTCACCACGCCTTGGGGCACCTACTGCTATGTCGTCATGCCATTTGGATTGAAGAACGCAGGTGCTACCTATCAACGGGCAATGGTGGCCATCTTCCACGACATGATGCACGTCTACATGGAGGCCTATGTGGATGATATTCTGGTGAAGTCGAGGACAAAAGAAGAACACCCCGCCATTTTAGCCAAAGTGTTGCAAAGGGCTAGGGAATACCAATTGAAGATGAATCCTAAGAAATGTGTCTTTGGACTCGCATCCGGGAAATTACTTGGGTTCATGGTTAGCAAACGAGGGATTCAGATTGATCCTAATAAGCAAAGGCCGTAATGGAAATGCCACCGCCTAAGAATCTTAAGGAGCTTCGTGGTCTGATTGGGCGTTTGCAGTTCGTTAGAAGATTCATATCTCAACACTCTCAAAGATGCCGCCCATTCTACGACTTATTAAAGGCGGGGGCCGAGTTTAAATGGAACGAACAATGTCAGAGGGCCTATGAGGAGCTTAAGGTCTATCTGTCCAACCCTCCTGTCTTGCAACCTCCTGTCCCCGGAAAGCCTTTGATCCTATACATTTCTGTCGCTGAGGATTCCCTAGGTGCTGTCCTGGCACAAGTGGATGATGAAGGAAGAGAGAGGGCAGCATATTATCTCTCCCGATTGTTCAATTCTGCCGAATCCCGGTACACTGCCATGGAGAAGACTAGTGCAGCATTGGTATGGGTAGTTCAGAAGTTAAAACACTATTTCCTAGCCCATGAGGTAAGGTTGATCTCTAGAATGAACCCAATCCGCTACCTCCTCGAGAAACCCGTCCTCTCTAGTCGATTAGCTCGCTGGCAGAGCTTTCTCTCTCAATTTGATATCACCTTCGTCGTCCAGAAGGCCATCAAGGGGTATGCTATTGCTGAGCATCTTGCTCATTCTCCTATCCCCTACACTGATTCAATCCAGGACGAATTCCCTGATGAACACCTTGCAGTTATCTCTCATCCGCCTCCCTTTTGGTCTCTACATTTCGATGGTGCGCTCAATTCCCAGGGCCGTGGCATCGGCGCTGTCCTCCTTACTCCCGAAGGTATCACCGTCCCTTTTGCCTACCAGCTCTCTTTCTCTGCCACCAACAACATAGCCGAGTATGAGGCTCTCCTAGCTGGACTAAAGCACGCCTATCTCTTAGGCGCACGATACCTCAACATCATGGGAGATTCTCAATTGGTGCTGCGTCAAGTTCTGTCAACTTATCGCACCCGTGACCCCAAACTAAAGCCATATCAAGATTTGGTCACACTCTTGGCTAGACAATTTAGCAAACTCATCTACGTTCATGTTCCCCGATCTCAAAATATTCTTGCTGATTCATTAGCATCTCTCGCTTCCTCTTTATCCTTCTCCCTTAGTCGTTCCACTGAGACCATTGTGGTCCAACGGATGGACGCTCCCTCTCTGCAAGATCCTTGGTTTGCTAACCTTAGGAAGATTATGGAAGAGAAAGCGGCTAAAGAAGAGGTTAAGGAAGTATCCTTGGCAGAATTGGAAGAAATCTTGGACGAAGATGAGTTGCCATGGTTCCATGAGATTGAGCAATATTGTCGGGATGGTTCTCTCCCGGAGGAAGCCAATGCGACACAAAGAAAAGCCATCAGAAGAGTCGCCTCGAGGTATACAATCGTTGCAGGAGAATTGTACAGGCGCGCTCTCAATGGAGTTCTGATGCGGTGTTTAGATGACGATGAAGCTTGGAAAGTAGTGGAAGCTGCTCACTCCGGTGAATGTGGAGGTCACGTGAATGGACAGGCATTGGCTAAGAAGATCCTTAGGCAGGGCTACTATTGGCCAACCCTAGAGGAAGATTGTTCTACCTACGTCCGTAGGTGCCTTCAGTGCCAGCTCCATGCTGACAAAATCCACGCCCCTGCTTCATCTCTTCGCCCACTATCCGCCCCATGGCCTTTCTCCATGTGGGCCTTTGATATTGTCGGTCCGTTAGGTGACCCTAACGCCCAAGTAAAACAGAAATCCTTCATCCTCACCGCTACAGAGTATTTCACGAAGTGGGCGGAAGCTGAAGCCTATGCAGAGATCAAAGCTACCACAGTTTGCCGCTTCATCACAAAGAACATCATCTCGCGGTTCGGGGTACCAAGCGACATTGTCACCGACAATGGGCCACAATTTGTGTCTCAAGAACTCCAGGACCTCTGTAAGAAATTTGGTATTGCATTGCATCATTCATCACCATATTATCCACAAGGCAACGGTCAAGCCGAAGCCACCAATAAAACCCTTCTTAAAATCATCAAGAAAACGTGTGAATCCCACCGGCACGCTGATTGGGCTGATAAATTGATAGACGCTCTATGGGCTTATCGCACCTCTGTCCGAACTCCTACAGGGCAGACTCCCTTCGCCCTCACCTATGGGATGGAGGCGGTACTCCCGTATGAGATTCTCATCCCTTCCCTAAGAGTGCAGCTAGATAAGGAACTTAATCTCGACGAGCGTCGAGAGGCATTACTAGCGCAGCTGGAACTATTAGATGAGAAGAGGTTAAATGCGGCCAATCACGCTTCTGTTTATCAAAAGCGGGTCTCACGTCATTTTCAAAAGAAGGTAATCGAAAGAAAGTTTGAAATAGGTAATATGGTTTTGAAAAGGAAATTCATCCGAACAGGTGGTCCAAGGGCTAAGTTGCAGCCAAACTGGGAAGGGCCGTTCGTCATCAAGGAAGTCTATCCAGGTAATGCCTATCGGTTGACAAACTCAGAAGGAGAAGAACTGGCAAATCCGTGGAACGGGTTATATCTCAAACGCTTCTATCCCTAAAAAAGAGTCTAACCACGTGCTTCCCTAGCAATGCAAGCCTCCCCTGTTCATAAGAATCACTGAGAGAAGCTGAACACACAAACACGACCCTTTGGTCCTGTCCCCAGTTCCGCCAAACACCGTTTCCCGGGGCCACACTCTGGAGGAAAGTTGTAGTCCCTGTACGTTTCTTGCTTCGGCTGAACCCAAGAATGAGGAGTAAATAAGGAGGCGATGCCTGACCTGGGTACCCTAATACGAGATAAGTCTCAAATAGGGGCAGTTCGTTATGACCTGAAGCCACAAGAAAAAGAAAGAAAAAAGAGAGGAAAAGAACAAAAAGGAAAATGAATAAATGAAAATATTTGGAACAACTGTGGTAGCTTAAGGTTCGATGACGAACACAAAACCCCGGCGCAACAGACCGAAGCTTTGAGGGGTACCCAGGAAAGAATTCAAGTCTTAAAACCTCACATGACGGGTGTAAGCTTGTCTCCGTATTCTTTTTTTCTTTTCAGGACAAAGCTGAGTACCCTGGGGGTGGCCCTGGCAGAACACCGTCAGGCAAATATAAGTTCGGACCAGGAGGGTCCCTTCAATCACACGCCAATCTCAGGAGGAATCCTCAGGTTACGAGGGAGGCATGTCTTGTTACGGAAGCATCGGTTTTCCAAAAAAAAAAAAAAAAAAAAACAAAAAAAAAAACAAAACAAAAAAAAATCAAATATTCAAAAAAAAAAAATCAAATATTTCAAAATCCAAAAACAACAAATATTTCAAAAAAAAAAATCAAATATTTCAAAAAAAAAATCAAATATTTCAAAATCCAAAAACAACAAATATTTCAAAATCCAAAAAAACAACAAATATCTTTAAAAAAAAAAAAAAACTTAAAACCCAAAAACATTGAATATTTCAAAATCCAAACATTAAAAAAAAAAAAATCCAAAAATATTCATGACTTGCATTCATGGCATGCATGCATTGCATTGTTATCATTTCTCTTTTCCTTCGCTTATTTAATAAGGCTTGCCCCTTGACCAAAAATCAAGCACTGGTTACCTCCGCACTTGTCACAAGGCAAGGGGCTAAGCCTAAAACAGATTTAACCTGTTTCATTGCTAATAGTGTGCAGGACGATGGAGCAAGAAGACGAAGTAACAACAGAACAACTGCAAGGGGCAAAATCAGTCACTCCAACTTTTATTCCTGATACAAACAATTCTCGCTCTCAAACAAGGCACTCTCACTTATCAAGCATCATAAAAAGGAAGGGAAAGTACAATCACTCAATCCTCTGCTGGGCATTCCCGCAGGGGCACATCTCTCTCAGTTCTCTGATATACGCCTGGCGAGTCTCGGTCGCCTCTTCCACCTCTGCTGGCAAGGCACGCACCTTGCTGATTCCCCACATCGCTAGAGCACTCCTCACACTCTGCTCATCGTGCTCAGTGCCAATCTGTCTAGCCTGAAGAGAAGGGAAGTGCGACAACGGAGGAAGCAAGGTCCGCGGTACACCGACCTGCAAATGGCACCTGTGTGGATAATACACGGCCAGTACGGTATCACTCACTAGCCTCAAATCCAGACCCTGTCCTCTGGGCAGTCTGACCTCCGTAGTCACCAAGAAGTTAGGCCGCATCACGAACCTCTCCACGGGTAGCCGACTCAGGTACCTGCGCCATTCTTCTCTGGTCCGCATATCCCCCGTACGGCACTCCACCTGCGAAGAGAAACCAAACCCGCCACCGATAAAGGAAAGTGGATGGCTCCCGAAGATCCTACTCTCAGTCTCTATGCTTGCCCTAGGGATAAACTTCAGTCTCACGCCCACCCAACACTCTAAGAGAATCATAGAACCAAACAGTGGACCACTCAGGGCAGCAGAGCTAAGCCCTTCATAAAAATAGGCTAAGATAGCCTGGGAAATAGAAAGCCCTCTCCATAAACCACTGATGGTGCTAAGGACGGGAAGATCTAGCACGTGGTCGGCTGACGGAAAGAGGATAGCACCACACAAGCAAATGGATGCAGCCTTGGCGATAGCCTCATGCCACCCGCATTTGTTCTTACAATGTGCCACCACCCACTGGCTGAGAGGAAGAAGGTGAATATGACGGGCTCCCACAAAGGTCTTGATCTCACTCGGGTCTTCTATGAATTCGCTAAAGATGGCAACTGGATCTATAGGGGCAACTGTGTGACACACTAGATCCTCCTCCCCAACCCTAGACTTAGGGAGAGACAGATAAGCCTCTACTTCCTCTAAAAGGACGGTGGCCTCAAAGGATGGAAAGATAAAAGTGTGGGTCTGTGGGTGCCACATTTCTATAAGGGCTGAAATGCTGTGCCAGTCAAAGGAAATCTTTTGGAAGTTACGACCTAAGAACAGCAAGGATTGTAAGTGCCAAGAATTAAGGATGTGGGTTACCCCTAGGGGCAAGGCACGAACCATGGGAGCCACCCACTTAAGAGAAGAGTATCGGCGAGAGCCAGGAAGGAGCTAAAAAGGAGAAAACGAGGAAAGTAATGCAGAAAGAAAGAGATATTAGACGAACAGAATCAAATGAACCAAGTTTGAAGTGATTTAAACATACCTCTCTAGAAGGATTTGAACTGAGATGTCGAGGAATAGAACCCAAATGCGCAATCTCCTCTCGCTCCTTCCTCGCAGCCTTAGGGCCTGAATGGTCTCCCTCACCCAAAGAATGCTCACCAAAACTCCTCTTCATGATGATTTGGTGGTGATTTAGAGGGAAGAAACTTAAGAAGGAGAAGAAGAGGTTGGGTTCAGCCTGAAGGCAGAGCACCCCTTACTTATAGGAGGTCTCATCCCGTGTTTCGCTCCACTGGAACGCATGATGCACGAGAGCACACCAGGATTGAATGGGCTTAAGGGAATTCAATTTGGCTTCTAAGATCGTGCTGATTGGCGGTCGTACGATAGACCGTCATTCATCTAAGCACGGCCCAATGGAGACCGCTATTCTCATGTCCGCGGTCTACCATGGACCGTCGTTCTTCAGTCGGCCAGCGCCAAATAGCGGCTTTCCCTTGACCGTTATGTTACATAACGGCTATGGCATCGCCGTTATTCTTAAGCAACCCACGGCCCTGTCTTGGCCGTCATTCTTTCCAAAACGGTTTTTTCCTGGCCGTTGTTCTCTAAACTCATGGGCGTGCCTCACCTCCGCTCGCGTCACTCACCTCGAGTCGGCGTGCCTCACCTCCGCTCGCGTCACTCACCTCGAGTCGGCGTGCCTCACCTCCGCTCACGTCACTCACCCCGAGTCGGCGTACCTCACCTCCGCTCGCGTCACTCACCTCGAGTCGGCGTGCCTCACCTCCGCTCGCGTCGCTCAACTCGAGTCAGCGTGCCTCACCTCCGCTCGCGTCGCTCAACTCGAGTCGGCGTGCCTCACCTCGAGTCGACGTGCCTCACCTCCGCTCGCGTCGCTCAACTCGAGTCGGCGTGCCTCACCTCCGCTCGCGTCACTCGCCCTGAGTCGGCGTGCCTCACCTCCGCTCGCGTCACTCTCCCTGAGTCGGCGTGCCTCACCCCCGCTCGCGTCGCTCACCCTGAGTCGGCATACCTCGCTACCTCTCACGCAGCTCACCCGAGTCTGTCATCGCCTCCCTCACCCATTGTCATTCATACATACACTCATCCATTTGCATACATTCATACATCCATACAAAAATTAAAAAGGGGTACAACATATATACATATCATCATCCCAAAAAATATAAAAATCTCATAAAAAAAAGAGGAAAAAGTACAAAATCAGGCCTCACCCTCTGGCCTGTCACTGTCTCCACCTCCCTCCTGTCTCTTCGCTGGCGGGGCCATCGAAGAAGTCTCAGCATCATCGCGACGTCGTCGTCGCTCATCACTCTCGTTCCTCTCCCGCTGAGAGGAACTCGCCATGTAACGTCCTACCGAGGTGTGAGTAGCCTGGCTGCCACTCGGTACGACCGATCGGCTCCTCGAACGGCTCATCGTCATACCCTGAACCTGGCCCCGCAGCACAAGGGCCTCGGTCCTGAAAGGCTCCAGCTCCGCTATCGTCACTCGGTGGCGCTCCACCTCCTCTCGATAGCGCTCCACCTCCGCTCGGTAGCGCTCCACCTCCGCCCGGAGAAGTCCTGTCTCAAGAGCGTCGGCCGGCTGAGCTCGCGCAAGCTGCTCACGCAAATGGCCCGCCTCCCTCTCAGCCACGAGCCGCAGCACCTCTCGCTCCTGAGACGCTGCTCGCTCTCGCTCCAGCTCTGCCTGTAACTGCTCCAGCTCGGCAGTCAGCACAGGATGAAGTCCTCTCACCCGCTCCCGGAACTCGGCAGCCTCTACCGACTGGAGCCGCCTCACCTCCTCCTGAGCCTCGGCTAACTCCGCCCTGGCTCGAGACACCGACCTCTGGGCGCTCACAGTCGCCTCCTGGGCCCGAGCCTCAACCTGCACCAACTCAGCCCGTAGGTGGGCCACCTCCTCTCTGGCACGGGTAGCCTCCTCCATAGCAACCCTCACGTCGTCCACCTGCATGCATCAAGCATTAGCACATTCCATTCATATCATGCACAAATAAACAAAGGAAAGCGTCAGGAGTGTACCCGCACGGCAAGCTCGCTCTCCGCTGCCTCGGCCCGCTCCACCATCCGCTGGAACTCGGCATCCCGGGCTGCTCGGTCGGCCGGTGTCTCAACAGAAGAAGAAGAAGGAGCCTCCGCTCCACGCCTCTGAGCAGCCTCAGCTCGCTGCACCCAAATATCCCAGGACAGTCACATGCATAAACATCATATAGAAATGTAAGGGTCCAGAGTTTAGGAACATACCAGTAACTCGAGGGCTCGGCGAGCCTCATCCCTCTCCTGGATGGTGGCATGAAGGAGCCCCTGCAGCTCCGCTAAGCGTCCCTCAGGGTCGATCTGCATGTCGAAAGGAAGTCAGTACAGCATATAGAAATCATAAAGCATGTAGATTAAGTCTGAGTTTAGAATTGTACCGGTCGGCGTGATCCTCGGAACACGCGGTCTCCGTAATGCCTGACGTACGCAGTCACGTACGCCGCATCACTGTCAGCACGAGCAGTCACCACACGCCCACCTGCCTGCCAGTCGGCAACCTGCTCGGCGTTCCGCGCCGCCCAATCGCACTGCTGAGTCAGCCCTCGGGTGCTTCGCGTCACCCTCTCCCTCGCGCTCTCCTGCGCCGGGAAGTCTACCACGGGCTGAGAGACGCCGGTCGTCCTCATCACCAGCCGGGAGTAAAGGGGCTCCACTACATTCATGCAGTGTAACCACACATCACGCCCGGAGAAGGTGAGAGCTCTCACCACCCACGGCTGCTCTGTCACGTCCTCGTGTGCATAAGGAGTCCACTGCACCTGCATACATCAGCAATCACATCAACATCATATAAAACAAGCATTTTCCAAATAAAGGCTAAAGGTTTAGAAGTCGTACTGAGGAGTACGGAAGCGTGTCAATGTCATCCTGCAGGTCGCGCACCTGCCGTGTCAGGGTCCCCGACCCACGAGCTGGCGCCCACCGTCGTAGAAGAGGGAAGAGTCCAGGGCGGATCTCTAGTCCCCTGCGCAGCATAGGCAGCCGCACGTAAGCCCATGCCTGCATCACGCACAAGTCGTCAGCATCTAGAGTACAGGTCCTAGGAAATTGCATGAGTTCTAAGTCAGAGTCGTACCTGGAGAAGGGGAGAGAAGCCCCCAACATCGTCCGTCGGGACGTCGAGCTGAGGCTCTCAAAAAGGAAGGCGAGCACACCGGCACCCCACGCGTAGTCTCCCACGTGCTCTAGGTCCTCGAGGAACGGAAGAAGTCGGCAGTGGATGACGTCCGCACGCGTAGAGAAGAGGAGTCGCCCGAACAAGAACATCAGGAACCGCCGAAGAACCGTGTCCGCCTCTGCACCCGGTCCTGCTGCTACTCGAGGCCGCACGCGCGTCACCAGCCGGTCCAAGTGCTCCTCTGGACGCTCGCCCACCGCAAGTCCCGTCCGTCGCAACCCCAGGCTGTCCTGGAGAGCTGCCCGCGGAAGAAGCGTGGTCTGCCGACGTGTCGTCTGGAGCGCGAGCCCCAACGTCCTCTCGGCCATGCCGCGGTAATCAGGAAAGGAGATCCCAGTCACCGGCAGACCGTGCACCTGCAAACCAGTGAGCCTGGCCACGTCCTCTAGCGTAGGGACCATGTGACCCCACGGGAAGAGGAACGTGCGACTCGCCGGATCCCAGCGGTCGTGCAGGGCATAGAGAAGAGGTGTGTCAAAGCGACACACCTCAATACTGAGGAATGGGGCGAACCCCATGGCAGCAAGCCTCTCTCGCTGAAAGTCCGGCAGTGCAAGATACACTGACCGAACCTGCAGCCAGGAGATACGGGTCCGACGCTTTCCCTGCATTCATTCATTCATCTCATTAGTTTCATATTTCTTAATAACAAAAGAAAGGGGTGTTCCTCATTTTAGTTGTTCAACGGCCTTCCCCTGGCCGTTTTGTTGCCTATGACGGCCCTCCATGGACCGTCCTATTTTATGATGTTTTGAATAACACGGCCATTCCTGGGCCGCTATTCCATTCACAACGGTTGTCCATGAACCGTTGTTCTGATGAATCATTCAACGGCCCTCCAAGGGACGCGGTGCTATTTTGAACGGTCCAATGGGGACCGCATTGTTCTGAATGCCGAGGGTTGCTACGTTATGGTCAACGGCCACTCCTGGGCCGCTGTTCTGTTTGACGGTCCGTTGA
Source organism: Amorphophallus konjac (assembly GCA_022559845.1). NCBI lineage: Eukaryota > Viridiplantae > Streptophyta > Magnoliopsida > Alismatales > Araceae > Amorphophallus > Amorphophallus konjac. The sequence goes on along the minus strand of CM040123.1, from coordinate 115,875,520 downwards.
GGGCCGTTTTGTATCATTATTGTGAAATTCCAAAAGGAGAGGGAAATACCGGGGAGGTTGGTTATGAGCCGTTTAACTGTTGAATGTATCATTATTGTGAAATTCATGTGCCAATGAGTTTTGATTGCAGTTAAAGCTAAACAACATCAATGTCCCGCCGTTACGCCTGCACAGGTAAGTCAGGTATGGCCCTCAATCCCTCAAAACTCTTATTGCATTACTATATGGTAATAAACATCTATCTCGAGAACCAGTCGATTCTTCACGCATTCTAGGATCTGACGTTCCCCGTCAACAAAAACACATGATGATCTAGGTATGCGTGTCTAATCTTCGGAAAGGCCGCTAAGTTGGAAGAAGTCAGGGGACGACGGTTCTCTCTTGCACGCTGTGGTTGCAAGAAGTGTCCTGACCCTGACTCATTCAGTTCTGCAATAATATTCTCGAGTATTTTATATTTTTATCCTTTGTTTGCATTCGATTTTACATGTTTCTTTCTTTTAGCCCAGCATGCATCACAAGCACCTTTTGAGCATTCACGACCTACGGTCTGCCTGAGAAGTGATCTTGCGTATGATTGACTGTTTTCTGTGTTCCATGTCCCACCGAAGGAATAATTCCACTCCAAAATTAGAAGGTATTTCTTTAGACCTAATTGTTCGGTTCTGATGAATTAAGTGTTTCCCTCGTCTGGAGTTTTAAAATCCTTTTAATTTCGTTATTGCCAGCTTCTATATCGCCTTATTTAGGACCACAGCTTGTCCGCCGACGAGGCCGCTCCTTGCTCTTTTACCTTAGTTCCTCCAGATTCAGGTTTAACACTCAGTCCCACAGTACCTTGCAAATTGGTTCGAAGGTTGCCGGAAGATTTCTATGGCTTATTGGTATGAAACGGGTGTCGTATTACCTTAACGCTCGCTTTTGCAGTCCACTCCGCTTCATCTCCGCTACAACTCCATGTTCCATGACGCCTCCACTACACCTCCGCTCGTTCCCTTGCAAGGCGGACGTTAAGGAGGGGCATCTGTTGACACCCGTTTTTTACCGATGAATCGAATCAGTTCCTGCGTCTCAGTTATTGATGTCCCGAACAGTCAATCACATGAAAGATTATTCCTCTGGCAGTATTTTGGGCTCTTCCCAGCGAAGAAGGCCTCCCTCCCTCTCATCGGATTTAACGGTCTGTTATGAACCGTTTTTCTCAATATAACGGTCCCCACTTGGCCGTTGTGTTCCGCTGCCCCGGGTTATTTGTATCTCGTGATACGCTTTTTATAGCGGCTCAATGCCAACCGTTATAGTAAATATAGCGGTCGTCCCTGGGCCGTCATTATTTGCCGACAAGAAAAGGGTTCAGAGGCCCGACAGTCGGTCATAGCCACGTGCTTCACGAAAAGTTGTTTGTCCGGGCGTTGACTCCTCTTTGAGTATAACGGTTTTTCTAGGACCGTCATGTATATTGAACGGTCCCTCCCAGACCGTCATACATGTCGACGTGCCTCACCTCCGCTCGCGTCACTCACCTCGAGTCGGCGTGCCTCACCTCCGCTCACGTCACTCACCCCGAGTCGGCGTACCTCACCTCCGCTCGCGTCACTCACCCCGAGTCGGCGTACCTCACCTCCGCTCGCGTCACTCACCTCGAGTCGGCGTGCCTCACCTCCGCTCGCGTCGCTCAACTCGAGTCAGCGTGCCTCACCTCCGCTCGCGTCGCTCAACTCGAGTCGGCGTGCCTCACCTCGAGTCGACGTGCCTCACCTCCGCTCGCGTCGCTCAACTCGAGTCGGCGTGCCTCACCTCCGCTCGCGTCACTCGCCCTGAGTCGGCGTGCCTCACCTCCGCTCGCGTCACTCTCCCTGAGTCGACGTGCCTCACCCCCGCTCGCGTCGCTCACCCTGAGTCGGCATACCTCGCTACCTCTCACGCAGCTCACCCGAGTCTGTCATCGCCTCCCTCACCCATTGTCATTCATACATACACTCATCCATTTGCATACATTCATACATCCATACAAAAATTAAAAAGGGGTACAACATATATACATATCATCATCCCAAAAAACATAAAAATCTCATAAAAAAAAGAGGAAAAAGTACAAAATCAGGCCTCACCCTCTGGCCTGTCATTGTCTCCACCTCCCTCCTGTCTCTTCGCTGGCGGGGCCATCGAAGAAGTCTCAGCATCATCGCGACGTCGTCGTCGCTCATCACTCTCGTTCCTCTCCCGCTGAGAGGAACTCGCCATGTAACGTCCTACCGAGGTGTGAGTAGCCTGGCTGCCACTCGGTACGACCGATCGGCTCCTCGAACGGCTCATCGTCATACCCTGAACCTGGCCCCGCAGAACAAGGGCCTCGGTCCTGAAAGGCTCCAGCTCCGCTATCGTCACTCGGTGGTGCTCCACCTCCTCTCGATAGCGCTCCACCTCCGCTCGGTAGCGCTCCACCTCCGCCCGGAGAAGTCCTGTCTCAAGAGCGTCGGCCGGCTGAGCTCGCGCAAGCTGCTCACGCAAATGGCCCGCCTCCCTCTCAGCCACGAGCCGCAGCACCTCTCGCTCCTGAGACGCTGCTCGCTCTCGCTCCAGCTCTGCCTGTAACTGCTCCAGCTCGGCAGTCAGCACAGGATGAAGTCCTCTCACCCGCTCCCGGAACTCGGCAGCCTCTACCGACTGGAGCCGCCTCACCTCCTCCTGAGCCTCGGCTAACTCCGCCCTGGCTCGAGACACCGACCTCTGGGCGCTCACAGTCGCCTCCTGGGCCCGAGCCTCAACCTGCACCAACTCAGCCCGTAGGTGGGCCACCTCCTCTCTGGCACGGGTAGCCTCCTCCATAGCAACCCTCACGTCGTCCACCTGCATGCATCAAGCATTAGCACATTCCATTCATATCATGCACAAATAAACAAAGGAAAGCGTCAGGAGTGTACCCGCACGGCAAGCTCGCTCTCCGCTGCCTCGGCCCGCTCCACCATCCGCTGGAACTCGGCATCCCGGGCTGCTCGGTCGGCCGGTGTCTCAACAGAAGAAGAAGAAGGAGCCTCCGCTCCACGCCTCTGAGCAGCCTCAGCTCGCTGCACCCAAATATCCCAGGACAGTCACATGCATAAACATCATATAGAAATGTAAGGGTCCAGAGTTTAGGAACATACCAGTAACTCGAGGGCTCGGCGAGCCTCATCCCTCTCCTGGATGGTGGCATGAAGGAGCCCCTGCAGCTCCGCTAAGCGTCCCTCAGGGTCGATCTGCATGTCGAAAGGAAGTCAGTACAGCATATAGAAATCATAAAGCATGTAGATTAAGTCTGAGTTTAGAATTGTACCGGTCGGCGTGATCCTCGGAACACGCGGTCTCCGTAATGCCTGACGTACGCAGTCACGTACGCCGCATCACTGTCAGCACGAGCAGTCACCACACGCCCACCTGCCTGCCAGTCGGCAACCTGCTCGGCGTTCCGCGCCGCCCAATCGCACTGCTGAGTCAGCCCTCGGGTGCTTCGCGTCACCCTCTCCCTCGCGCTCTCCTGCGCCGGGAAGTCTACCACGGGCTGAGAGACGCCGGTCGTCCTCATCACCAGCCGGGAGTAAAGGGGCTCCACTACATTCATGCAGTGTAACCACACATCACGCCCGGAGAAGGTGAGAGCTCTCACCACCCACGGCTGCTCTGTCACGTCCTCGTGTGCATAAGGAGTCCACTGCACCTGCATACATCAGCAATCACATCAACATCATATAAAACAAGCATTTTCCAAATAAAGGCTAAAGGTTTAGAAGTCGTACTGAGGAGTACGGAAGCGTGTCAATGTCATCCTGCAGGTCGCGCACCTGCCGTGTCAGGGTCCCCGACCCACGAGCTGGCGCCCACCGTCGTAGAAGAGGGAAGAGTCCAGGGCGGATCTCTAGTCCCCTGCGCAGCATAGGCAGCCGCACGTAAGCCCATGCCTGCATCACGCACAAGTCGTCAGCATCTAGAGTACAGGTCCTAGGAAATTGCATGAGTTCTAAGTCAGAGTCGTACCTGGAGAAGGGGAGAGAAGCCCCCCAACATCGTCCGTCGGGACGTCGAGCTGAGGCTCTAAAAAAGGAAGGCGAGCACACCGGCACCCCACGCGTAGTCTCCCACGTGCTCTAGGTCCTCGAGGAACGGAAGAAGTCGGCAGTGGATGACGTCCGCACGCGTAGAGAAGAGGAGTCGCCCGAACAAGAACATCAGGAACCGCTGAAGAACCGTGTCCGCCTCTGCACCCGGTCCTGCTGCTACTCGAGGCCGCACGCGCGTCACCAGCCGGTCCAAGTGCTCCTCTGGACGCTCGCCCACCGCAAGTCCCGTCCGTCGCAACCCCAGGCTGTCCTGGAGAGCTGCCCGCGGAAGAAGCGTGGTCTGCCGACGTGTCGTCTGGAGCGCGAGCCCCAACGTCCTCTCGGCCATGCCGCGGTAATCAGGAAAGGAGATCCCAGTCACCGGCAGACCGTGCACCTGCAAACCAGTGAGCCTGGCCACGTCCTCTAGCGTAGGGACCATGTGACCCCACGGGAAGAGGAACGTGCGACTCGCCGGATCCCAGCGGTCGTGCAGGGCATAGAGAAGAGGTGTGTCAAAGCGACACACCTCAATACTGAGGAATGGGGCGAACCCCATGGCAGCAAGCCTCTCTCGCTGAAAGTCCGGCAGTGCAAGATACACTGACCGAACCTGCAGCCAGGAGATACGGGTCCGACGCTTTCCCTGCATTCATTCATTCATCTCATTAGTTTCATATTTCTTAATAACAAAAGAAAGGGGTGTTCCTCATTTTAGTTGTTCAACGGCCTTCCCCTGGCCGTTTTGTTGCCTATGACGGCCCTCCATGGACCGTCCTATTTTATGATGTTTTGAATAACACGGCCATTCCTGGGCCGCTATTCCATTCACAACGGTTGTCCATGAACCGTTGTTCTGATGAATCATTCAACGGCCCTCCAAGGGACGCGGTGCTATTTTGAACGGTCCAATGGGGACCGCATTGTTCTGAATGCCGAGGGTTGCTACGTTATGGTCAACGGCCACTCCTGGGCCGCTGTTCTGTTTGACGGTCCGTTGAGGGCCGTTTTGTATCATTATTGTGAAATTCCAAAAGGAGAGGGAAATACCGGGGAGGTTGGTTATGAGCCGTTTAACTGTTGAATGTATCATTATTGTGAAATTCATGTGCCAATGAGTTTTGATTGCAGTTAAAGCTAAACAACATCAATGTCCCGCCGTTACGCCTGCACAGGTAAGTCAGGTATGGCCCTCAATCCCTCAAAACTCTTATTGCATTACTATATGGTAATAAACATCTATCTCGAGAACCAGTCGATTCTTCACGCATTCTAGGATCTGACGTTCCCCGTCAACAAAAACACATGATGATCTAGGTATGCGTGTCTAATCTTCGGAAAGGCCGCTAAGTTGGAAGAAGTCAGGGGACGACGGTTCTCTCTTGCACGCTGTGGTTGCAAGAAGTGTCCTGACCCTGACTCATTCAGTTCTGCAATAATATTCTCGAGTATTTTATATTTTTATCCTTTGTTTGCATTCGATTTTACATGTTTCTTTCTTTTAGCCCAGCATGCATCACAAGCACCTTTTGAGCATTCACGACCTACGGTCTGCCTGAGAAGTGATCTTGCGTATGATTGACTGTTTTCTGTGTTCCATGTCCCACCGAAGGAATAATTCCACTCCAAAATTAGAAGGTATTTCTTTAGACCTAATTGTTCGGTTCTGATGAATTAAGTGTTTCCCTCGTCTGGAGTTTTAAAATCCTTTTAATTTCGCTATTGCCAGCTTCTATATCGCCTCATTTAGGACCACAGCTTGTCCGCCGACGAGGCCGCTCCTTGCTCTTTTACCTTAGTTCCTCCAGATTCAGGTTTAACACTCAGTCCCACAGTACCTTGCAAATTGGTTCGAAGGTTGCCGGAAGATTTCTATGGCTTATTGGTATGAAACGGGTGTCGTATTACCTTAACGCTCGCTTTTGCAGTCCACTCCGCTTCATCTCCGCTACAACTCCATGTTCCATGACGCCTCCACTACACCTCCGCTCGTTCCCTTGCAAGGCGGACGTTAAGGAGGGGCATCTGTTGACACCCGTTTTTTACCGATGAATCGAATCAGTTCCTGCGTCTCAGTTATTGATGTCCCGAACAGTCAATCACATGAAAGATTATTCCTCTGGCAGTATTTTGGGCTCTTCCCAGCGAAGAAGGCCTCCCTCCCTCTCATCGGATTTAACGGTCTGTTATGAACCGTTTTTCTCAATATAACGGTCCCCACTTGGCCGTTGTGTTCCGCTGCCCCGGGTTATTTGTATCTCGTGATACGCTTTTTATAGCGGCTCAATGCCAACTGTTATAGTAAATATAGCGGTCGTCCCTGGGCCGTCATTATTTGCCGACAAGAAAAGGGTTCAGAGGCCCGACAGTCGGTCATAGCCACGTGCTTCACGAAAAGTTGTTTGTCCGGGCGTTGACTCCTCTTTGAGTATAACGGTTTTTCTAGGACCGTCATGTATATTGAACGGTCCCTCCCAGACCGTCATACATGTTTGGCGGCCTTCGTAAGACCGTCATTTTTAAGGCCACCCAGATTAGACCCCCGTGATTCCAGGCGGATTAAGAGGAGAATGTCGTTGGCAATATTGACACGATGCTCTCATTTACCGGCCTTTGACCGACCGTCATTCCCCTTAACCCCTGATTAAGCTCGAAGCCCTGGGCTCTATATATATAGCTCACGGGTTCTGACAGAAAAAGAGAGGGGGGGGACCATCACGAAGTGCTGTCGAATTCCATCGCCAAATCTCATACAGCATACGCCCGTTCGTCAGGGAGTGGGGGCCTTCTACATCCCTCGCAGGCCCCCGCTGCAGGGAACTTCACGCTTCGTGTCTTTGTGTTTCCTTCTCTGTTTGCTCACCACACACGCCTTTTCTTCACTGCATCACACATCACATACATCATTTCGTTGGCATTTCTTATCTTTCCTACTGTTTCCGGCGCCCTAAACGGGGTTTCAAAACCTCCAGGTATCGCCGGGCCATGTTCTTCCTTTGCTTTATTTCAATTAGTACACCTACTACACTATCATTTAGCTAATCTCCGTTTATCTGTGTGTTTCACCGTTTGCTTTCAGGTCAGCAACCAAAAGCACGAGGCCCGCACCTTCTGGCCGGCCAGGAGGAGTGGAGGAACGGACCCGCATTCTCCCGTAGCTTCCGAGTCCCGGCGCTTTCACCGGGTGGCGATCACGGTCAACAGCTTCATCTTTCCTCCTGTTGTTTTTTTATCTCTTCAATATTATTTAACTCGAGGAGGAATAACATATCAACAATAGGGTATTGCAAGAAAGGACCATACCCTTCGTGGCCTTGCTGGCTTTTCTTTTCTTTCCTCGTCTCTTCTTCTTTTCTTCGACCGACACTTGCCCCCAGAATAGGCTGCCATCCTTGTCGGTGCTTTGTCAGCCTCCTGCCCTTGCTTTAATGAGAGCTGTTCCAATTCCTGCCACGGGACATGATCTCGCACCAGTAAAGGCTCCAGTTCGGGTTGTACATACTCATCTAATCCATTTATGTAGTCTTGCAACCGCTGGGCATCTGGACTAATTTCCTTAACCATTGGCAATTGAGTCTACCTTCTCCGGTTGTGTGTAGGTATTCTGATGACTGTAGGTGGATTGGCCCACACAGGTGTCGCCACTGGCAGAGAGGGTCGTGGTGTGACGCCACGGATCTGCACTCCCACATTCGGGTGAGATGTGCCTTTCTTCTTGGTTTTTGGAGGGACATGTAGCCATCCCTCTTGTTCTTTTATTGGGGCCAGAAAGTAGGCCTTATAAGTATGCTAGGTGCTGACCTCCGTGATTTCTTCAGGCAATACCTGATATAGAGAAACCATGTTAACCGCTGCTCTCCTCAAAGGTGCTTCATGAGGCTATAGAGGCTCAACCTTGTACGCCCCAAGGTCTATCTCTTCCTTCTTCACCATGCCTTCGATAATATCCTTGAAAACATAACAATCTTCAATTGGATGCCCCAACATCTAGTGGAAGGGGCAGAATCTTGGGCTATCTCTTCTTTTCAGGTCTTCCGGCCTCTTTGGCTCGGGCAGGGTGACCTTGTCATACTGGGTTACCCAGTCAAATAAAACTTTGGTCTTTTCCTTTGGGAAAGTGTTGGCCTTCTTCATCTTATCCCGGAGTAAGAGACCTTCTTTGCCATCTTCAGTTTTAGCAGGCTGAGGGGCATCTGCCTTTTTGCCTTTGTTTTTTTGCTGTTCAAACTCCTTGATATCAAGGGCGTTTGCTTCTTTAGGCGCTTGGCGTAGTTCAACTGCCTTGCCTTTCTGTGTAGTGGCAGTAGCTGATGTCGGGGTCGATCTTTCCAGGAAGCTTCTACCTCGGCCACAACATTGTTCAGGCGGTCGAACAACCGGATTCCCATGCCAATCATCTTTTCCAACACCTCCCTTCTGAGGTTCTGCTTGCAGATTTGTACAATGTCCTCCTAGTGCAGGGGTTGCTTGCATCTCATTCTGAGGTTTCTCCACCTCTTGATATATTCAAGGTCCGTTTCATCTACCCTTTGCCTTGTCGAGTAGAGCTCAGCCACCGTGACCTCCCGTTCGGTGACGTGAAACCTCTCTCTGAACTTCTTTTGCATATCCAGCCAGTCGTTGATCGACCCGGCCGAAAGGCTGGAGTACCTTCCAAATGCGAGTCCCGTTAGTGAGGACCTGAAAAATTTATGCAAATACGACTCATCGGTTGCCAGATCACCCGTGACGGTCATATAGTAAGCGACATGCCCTTTCGGGGATCCCTTCCCATTGATCTTGTCAAATTTTGGATCTTGGCAGCATGATGTGGCAGGTATGGCACCCTATAGGCATCGAACGCGACGTAGCCGCCTTCACTTCATTCAGCAAGCTTCAGCTTGATCATCCTTTCTACCATCATCTTATTCATGACGGTTGGATCAATCGATTCTGGATAGAAATGTGCTGGCTGCAAAAAGGGAGTTACCAAGGTAGTCTTCTGCGGAAGAGGGCGCAGCAGCGGAGGCGTCTGGTGCACCTGTGGCAGCACCGACGGCATCAGCAGCTGTGATGGGCGTTGCTGAGTTGTCGCCAAGCTTGGTTCTGCCGGCTGAGGTGGGGTATAAAGGGGTGGGAAGTCACTCTGGTTGACGGCTCCCCGTGATGATTTGGCCTGCCTCTTCAGCTGCTTGGAAGCTGAGGTTTGCTCCGTCTTCTCCACAAGCTGCTTCTTCAAGAACTCTATCTCCTGCCGGTATTTTTGGAGTAACATCAATACTGATGGATCCATAGTTACAGTGCTGGGAATGGCTTCTGTGGTTTCCCCTGATGCACCTTCAGGGAGGATGTCAAGCAAGATATCTTCTTCTTCTATCGTCACCATATTGGTAGTGACAATAATAGCTTTGTCATGGTGCAGGTGGTGGGCCAGGGTTTGCTTTCCCTTGGCCGCTGCCAGCTTTTCTCTTGCGGCTTCCACCCTTCGAGTATTCGGCCTCGGCCTTCCAGCCAACCGAGCCAGCTCATGAGGTTCCTCAGCTAATCTTCCATAGTGGCCAGACACGCCAGCCATGTTGCAGGTGAAAATTTGCATCCTTCTTCTTTGTCTGCAAACCCTCCTTTTTGCATGCTCTGGGAAGGTGAGCCTCTCGAACATAGAGACTCTTCTTGTTTCCTCCTGGTAGGGAGTAACTTCATCGGCTTGAATGTCCAAGCCGTCTTCATATCCATTGTCATCGACCGACGACGTCATATTTCTTTCTTCTTCTTCTTCTTCCACTGCCATTGGTGGGCAGTGATCTTCTTCAGCCACGACTGCTTGCAATAGCCGTTGTTGGCCCAATGAGGGGTTGCCTAGTCCCCTAAAATAACTTCTGACCATATTGGTCATCTCTTCTTGCCCCCGTCCCTGATGTAGGGCCGGGGACAGTTGTCGACCTCCCATCGGAGGGATGTAAGCAAGCCGGGCTCTTTTGGCAGGTTGTTGAAATCTTCTTCCCACAGTGGGGATGTTGGCCTGTCGGGCGCAGGCCCTGAAACTTTCACGGCGTGGAGGATCCACGACCGTTTCCTCTTTCCTTGGGGCAAGGCCCCTTTTCTTGTTCTCCTCTGCTCTAGCAAATCGGGAGTGGTGGTGGACTGGTGCGTCTTGGTGAGTAGGCTGGATCCTCTTAGGGACCCAAACTTGCTTAAATATTCTTGGCTTGGGAGCCAATTCTCTTCGGCCATGACAGCTAGCTTCTTCTTTCTCGACTCTCCTTCCGGAGATGGCTTGGTAGGAGTTGTAGATAGGCACTGCGGGGATCACCCGATCCGGGCTCACTTGAGCGTCGCGTCCGTCCAGGAAGATGCGAACTCCCCCGATCAGCATGGATTTGTCGGACACGGAGAGACGTTCGAAAATAGCCGCAGCCTTCTTCCGGGAGCTCCTATGTAACGACCCAAGATCTGGATACCGCAAAGGATCTGATACCATTCGAATCTTGGCCCGCCCCCCATGAGCCGGGAGGGCTCAGAAGGGCTAAAAGGAGTGTGGAGGTACAAAGAAATAGGAAATGAGGCAGGACAATTTAATAATTAACAAAAATAAATAAATAACTACTACAACAGAGTCCAGTCCAACAGAAAGTATAGTCTAAAGTAGTAAAACGTACCACATGCCAGGTGAACACTCGGCCCGGCGAGCTGGCAACTAAGAACCTCAGCACTGCATCCTCGAACCTCGAGGAAGAACCGTCTCACCTGAAACGTAGGGGTGAGCCTCCTGTCACTAGCTCAGTAGGGACCCTGTGGAACCCCAACTGAGAACAACGGCGGCACGGAAAGCAGTAACTACAAGAACAACAGTAGCAGCAGGAACAGTAAACACGGTGGCTGGTCGAAACTCGGCGCTACAACTACTCCTACTGTGCCAGAAAGGAAAACCATGCTCTCACAAGTGGGAATCGGACTATACTAACATCACTCACCGAGGTAAAACCCACGGCAACCCTGTCGTAAAGACCTGTCTCTCAGGACAAGGCCGACTTGGACACGCTATCCAAGGCACAACCCTGACCACCCAGTCGCGGGGACCGCACCCACAAGACACAACATCAGTAAAGCCACTAGCACCTTGGCCACTATCTCGGAACACCGGACGGTCCAGAAAACCACATCTCGCAGATGGGAAATGGAACCCGAAAACAGGAGAGTCACGTCGAACGTGACAGGAGTACCTGCCCACCAGAAGTAAGGCCGGATGCGTCCACTGACGTCTTAGACAGCGCCTCAAGTGTCCCCCTCGACCCCTGGTGAAACGGGGACACCGTACTAGTAACCACAGAACAAGTGACTAGCTGGGGTCGCGATAGTCAGCGCGGGTCCAACTGCCCCCAACCACGTGTGCACACACAGACCGTGCGTCCCTGGTCTGGCCCTCTGACTGGTTTCCCCTCAGCCAGACTATGGCTGCTAGACGTGGGGCCCAATAGAAACCAGTCTGAAAACTGTCTCTCGGGGTAGCCTTGCCACCACTCCCTGGTGGGACCACTCTCGTGTCAGAAGGCTACGACTAGTGGGGAGTCACTGATGTGACCACTCTCTAAAGAGAAGCTCCGAGAACCACAAACGCACCTTGCGCAAAAGTCACGATGAACTAAGTGGTGTTGAGCCACTAGACTCTGGACAGTCTTCAAGACTCACTAAATCCAACGGTCCTTGAGTCTCGAGACTCGGGGTCAAGACCATCGTACGCAACAACACAAGGCCATCAATCTAGCATAATCCATAGGTCTAAAACCACGGTAGCATGAATATCTAGGTAGCTCACGAGCCGCCGAGACCATCCCCTCAAAAGGGAACTGAGAAACGCTCCAGCCCCAGGCTGGGTGACTAGACTCATAGTCCAAGGCCACACACATGGCCCATGCAGAAAGCACAGAAACATGATTCCCAAGGTAGCTCATAGGCCACCACGCCGATTCCCCCATCCTAAGGAAAAGTGGAAAACCTCCAGCCCCAGGTTGGATGACTAGACTCGCAGTCCAAGGCCAAACACTTGGCCCACTCGGGAAACATCTTCCAGGGAACTCATGACATGCGGGGGAACCCCACCGCATTCATACCGATACACGGTGATTTGATCGAGCGTAACACAAAAGCTCGGAACACATGGGGTCATCCGGACCCACCACACCTACAGGCACACTAATTGAGGTAACACGGCACCTCCCGATACCCCAGAAATACGAACATGGAACTCACAGGGTGTCCGGGATACTCACGAGGTCGAAGGTGGACCACTGGGTCACAACCAGGTTGACCGGAGACCGAACAACACGAATCCGGCATGGAGAATCACCTGGCGGTCCTACCCTAAGCCGCCACACAGACTCTAGCGGCGCAACTCTTGGCCGCTATAGGGCCTCGGCGGTCCACCCTTGGTCCGCCAGAAGATGAATCACACTGGGCCTGGCGGTCCTACCCAGATCGCCACACAGCTCTAGCGGCCCAACTCTGGTCCACCATAATCCAACTGGCGGTCGAACCCACGGCTGCCAGGGGCGCAAGACTCCCAATCGGTCAAAAAGCACGTGCCCCGAGGCACAATGATCGAAACGGAGTAGCGGTCGAAGTCTCGGCCGCCACCCAATCTGGCGGTTTATCGTGCGGCCGTCAGACGATAGAAACCCTGCCGACAAAATAGTAACAAGTGGCACACCCAGCTAAAGCCGCTAGAGTCTCTGGTGCGTCTACCTTGGGCCGCCAGTCATTTTGGCAGTCTCTGAAGGACTACTATACTCACCTGAGAACGGGACGGCGGGAACATTCCCAAAAACCTGTTCCATGCCCCGATCATCCACGGATGATGGGGAAAATAAGGGGGAAGCTTCCCCGACCCTCCTAGCATGCATCTCAAGCCCCGAATCGGTCCGAAACACCGTAAAACGGGAGATCCGGCTCACTCCCCAAAAACATGGATTTCCCCAAAAAGTTCAAATAAGCTCGCTCGGCACACCACGGCCTACAAAACTCGCAGGAAAGGAAGTGCATGAGCTGGGGGTCCATCTCCCTACCTCCACCGAAGATTTTGCGTCCCGAGGTCGCCGATTTGCGAAGAAATGCCGTTTAAACCCTCGCTGACTCGCGATCGCACCACCGAGCTTCCACGCGCCTCCATCCCCCGATCCTCGACCCATCCTCGCCGTCTTCCTTGCCCGCGTCGCCCCGCTGCGCCCCCGCCCCGCTCCATCAGCTGCCGGAGAAGAGAGGGTGAGAGGAGAGAGTGTGAGAGAAGAGAGAGGGAGAGAGTGAGAAATGAGAGGGGAGAGAGAAAAGAGGTTATATATATAGAAAAATCCCAAAATTACAAAAATTTAAAAAAATACAAAAAATTACCTTCGTGATCCTCGGGAGGAGCTCAACGCAGTGGTAACGTCCTGGAGTCAGAAAATGCCACGGTTTACCCTGCACAGTGTTCCGAAGACACATCAGGGAAAAACACGTGTAAAGCACAAAATACACTCCGAGACCCACGAAAATGATCCAAAAAATATCCGAAAAATCTAGGGAATTACATCCTATGTTGGTGCCTCCCAGAGTTCTTGGCAGGGACAAGGCGGGCCCCATGAGTGATATGGTGCACCATGCAGTTGGCGACTTGAATTGGGCTCGTGAGTGGGCCAGTACAGCATAGAGCCTTCGGGGCCTCGACCTCTTTCGTAGTCTTCTCCTCGGCGGGCTCCGAGGACTCTACTTGCAGCAGATCGGCAAAGGCTAACCCCAAGAAGTTAGGGAAGCCTACAGTTGGTGGGAAAGACCTGAAGACAGTGGGCACCGCCAGGTACCCATGTTCAGCATGGTCGGCGACGATCGTGGGTCCAAAGGAGAGAGCGGTGAGTCCCGATGACGTCATCATCCACCTGAGATAAATAAACAAACAATCAATATTCTTGGGGGGAGCCTCCGAAGGCATCCCCGCTTGGGAAAGAGATGAAGGGAGGCTAAAGTCCCACTGGGCGTGCCAGACTGTGGGGACCGATTTTTGTTTGAGTCGTTTATTCGAACTAGATCGTTCGTTTGTTATTATGTGTAGGCGTGCCAGTCACATATGTGACAATTTATTATGCGCTCGATCTAACTTTGTCAGTTGATTATGAGGTTCGTGTGGGGACCTAGAGTCCGTCATACCATAAAGGCTATGCTGTTAATTACATCCTCTAAGAAAGAGGACAACCCTTGATTAGTTGCCAAGACGGGGATGCCTCGAGGGAGGATACGAAGGCATAAAGAATACAGACTGAATGTACCAATGAATGCGATAGAATGAGTTCATGCAGTTGGCCATTCATGCAAAATGCAACGAGTTTAGTAATTGATCTATTCATGTATTTAAAGGTTCAGTCATGCTCATTTAGATAGCAATGCATGCCAATGCAAATGTATGTTCATGATTTCAAGGTGAATGCCCATCATAATTGAAGACGTTGAACCCCCTTTTATTCATTTATTTGACTATAGTTATTAAATGAATTAGGGCTTTAACGTTAACGCATCAAGAGTCAACACATAGTCAACAATATGCACATGAAGTCAATGCATTATTTTTATTTTGGCCAAAGCATTATTTTATTCAATGCAGTAAGTCACTGCCCTCCTTGAACCAAGGTCGGCGTCGGTGCACTTCATGCACTGCCAAGGGTCGATGCATATATGGAGTTGATGCACATATGAGGGTCGGTGCATGCATGAGGGTCGATGCATATACAGGATAGGGGAATGTTTAAGGTCAGTGTATGAATGTGCCTGGAGTGGGTTTGGTTGATGCATAAAGATGGGTCGGTGCATACATGGGCCTGGTTGATGCATAAAGAAGGGTCGGTGCATGAATGGGGTTAATGCACAGATGGGTGAGGTCGGTGCATGCATTAGGTTGGGGTGGTGGCCAGGTCGGTGCATGAATATGCATGGGATGGTGGCTAAGTCGGTGCAGGAATATGCATGGGGTCGATGCATGAAGAAGGGAGTAAGGTCTATGCATAAATAGGTGGAGTTGGCCTAAACGGCGCGGTGCTGAGTTGAGGCTAAAACGGCGCGCCCGGGGCGCGCCGGGTAGAGGCCAAGGAAGTTGAGTTGGATTATGAGTGTAGGGCTAAAATGGCACCGGGGGGGCCATCGGAAAATGCCGTACCGGTTTAGGGCCACGCCGGATTAGGGCAGGTTTGTGTTGTTTTGGGTTGAAATGAAATGCCAAGTGATTTTCTTGGACTTAGATGTTAATTAATGAGATTGAAGGGTTTATTCAGGTCCCAAATGCCCTACAAACATAGCCAGTCCAGACTTATGCGAGGTTCCTACTCGAGCATAGTCCAACATAGACTTATCACTGTAAATTCATCATATTTCAGACTAAGTATTCAGTCAAAAATTGGGCAGCACCTCCCCATACCCAGAGGGTTGCGGGGGCGAAGTGGAGACAGTCCCACAGTATCTGAGATACGCTCCTTAAAACCGGGAGTGCCAAGCGGTGATCGACAGACTTCAATGGAGGGAAACCACGAGGGCTAGCCGACGAGGGGCACCAACACTCCACGAGTCAAAGGTATTGTTAAAGGGACGACCAAAATGGGGAGGAAACCTCGAGGACTAGCCTACGAGAGGTGCCTCACCCACGGCCACCACCATTCCTGAGGGAATGTGGATTTAATGTTAGGCTAAGATCCTTTTCATTATTCACCCTCTGGCGATCTGCAGAGATACATGTCATTGAAGGACATGTCTCCTTAGACCTCGTAGTGATGTGGAAACTTCAATGGGGAATGTTCCCCTCTGCGGGTAATAAGTTCCTCGAGGAAACAAGCAGTAAAATGCGATATATATGCAGAATGCACTCAATCGATGAGTTGATGACAACTAATCATGCGTACATATATGCATCAGAATTAGATGGTTGGCAGAGGGGTTGACAAGTTAACCTGAAGGTTAGCATATTAGATGAGAGGCTGAGACATTGAAGGGAGCAAATGATCGAACAGTTCGGTGGCTTCTGTAACATGAACATTATGATATTCACGTATTTTGGAGATGGCCCCCTTCCCCTAGCCCATAGCCATGAACAGGGAAGTACCGAGGAGCCATTTTCGTGGCTGAAGGGGAGTGCACTTATATACACGCCTCCGGCCCGGAGAAAACATGTAGGCATACAGAATACGCAGTGCGGTATATGCAATAAAAGGACCTCGGGGAAGGGATCATTGCTGTAGCCCCTTTGGGACAACCCAGGGTGTGTTCAACACCGCGGAGAAGACATCCGTGCGAAGACATATAAAGTATTAGGAGTCGAATACAATTACGGAAAGAAATGGGGGAAGAAGGGCGCATGAGATATTATTATGCTCAACATCAAAGCATCATTATCATAAAGGGCCTACAGAATACAACGCACAATAGGCACGGCATGGCGTTGTCGCACAAAGGCCGGCCGGTGATTACATAGATGTGAATGAATCCCTGGTCGCAGAGGAGGAGGGAGATAGGAGGAACCCCAAAAATAATAAGGAAAGAAAGAAAAAGAAAGCGGGGGAGGCTCATATCATCGCCCCCCCTAAACCTCATACGTTCGCAGGGGCTTACAAGGGAAGCTGCAGTGGGAATCACCGAGAGAGGAACTACCGGAACCCACCTGTAAAAATAGAGTACCGTAGACGGATGCTTCTTCCCTGGCACCGGGCTACTTCAGGTAGAAGGACAAGAGGAGTCATCGCTCTCTGGCCTATTCTCAGAAGTATATCTTCTTTCTTCTTTCCCAATCCACTCCTCTCCTTTTTCTTCGACTCTCTTCGATCCCCACTTTTCACCGTCTACCCTTGGCTTATATATAGCACGCCTCATTTATGATTCCTCCCCGACGCGAGGTGAGCGTGCCGTAAAAGAGGGCCAAGCTGCTTTTGCGCGTCGGGAAGAGGGCACCGGAAAGGGGGCGCGCCGGATTATAGGGTGCGCTGGATTAAGCCCATTCCGCCGTGTTCGCTCGACACGAGCCTAACAGTGGACCCCGGTCTGGCTCCAGGAGTCCCTGTGATCTTTCATCTCACCATGGCCTTGCCAAACCACGGTGGAAGGCATCGATAAAGCTTTCAGGTCGCTGAACGACTGCCTGCGGAATCTCGTATATCTTCGGCTCGGACACGCTGGTTTTTCGCTGATACGGGCCTCGGGACTGTGGCTTGTGCTGCCTGCTTGGCTTAGCCTACCTTCGTAGCTTTCTCGGGGAGTGAAATAAATCCCGAGGTACTTTCGCTTTGACTGGGCGATCATTTGATCACTAACAGACCCAATTTGCTGAGAAGCCGTACCCATGCCGGGTCATCGGGGTCTTCTACTGACAGAGCCTTCGGTCCCTTGTCCTGAAGGGCCAAGGGCGTTCTATCACTTCGGGAGAATTTTCTTTCAGGTGGCGAGCCACCAGATATTCCATTGTCCTTGGTCGGACAATGGATGTCGCTTGTGCGGCACGACCAAGTCGATGCCGGTTCATTAGGCAGGCTTGTCGACACTGCCGATTTGTTGGGGATTCATCTCGATCCTCCTGAGGTGAAGCCCCCGATGTTCATAACGGGTGACCTGAGGCTCTGGCAGCTTGAGAAGGCTTCAGTGCATTGGTTTCTTTCGACTTTTCCGCTTCAGCGGGCCGCATCATTTCTATCATTTAGGCTTGGTTGCCATCGAGCATATTTTGAGTGCCAACATGCCCCTCTACTTTCCCGTCCCGCTTCGCACATCGCTTCTACCACTTGTTGACTTAAGCATCGGAGGGTTTTCCCTGGGGTAATAACCCTGGGCACCCTGATCATCTTCTTCCCTCTTTATAGAATCTTGCAATAGAGTGGCTGCGTCCCGTGATTGCCCCAGATCAGACGATTCAAGGCTTGGCACGAGATCTTGCCACTTGATCTAGCGTCGTGTGTGGGAAATCAGTAAGAAGCCAACACGGTGCGAAGATGCAACATCAGGAGAGTTACTGGTGATAAGGGAAAGGCGCCGGTGGCCGTAAACGAAGGCCTATGCCGTCACACTCGCTGACCGACCCCCTTCTTAATGATCAATCCAACGCCCCACCCCCGCTGCCACCCATGGGGGGACAACCAGCCGCAGTGGACAGAGATGCCTTATGTTCGCTCAACGCTAAACTGGACACCCTCGTTGATTTGATGAGGTCCCAGATAGCCAGGGAGTAACGGTCTCAACGTTCCTGGGCAAGCCCCCCCCTTGCAGAAGCCTCCCGGCTAACAGCAGGAGGCTGCTTTATTCTTTAGGGAGGTCGTATCATGCATCCGGAGTGGGGCGGGTGCTCCTTCTCAAGCTCTGCCTCTGCCTGGAGAACAGGAGGCCTCCTCCAACCCGCGAGGAAGAAGGAGCAAGGCAGAACCGACTCGTTAGTCGGCGGAGATGGCCACATCTGCCCAGAGAGGCAAGAGAGAGACTAGGGGCATACTCGAAGACCCCCGACGCCGTCTCGCGCCCATCCAGAGGTCTCCCTCTAGCTCCGAGACTTTGCGCGGCGATTTGCCATACCGGAGCGCACTCTCTGCTCTCAATGACAAAGCTCCGCGAATAAGGAGGACAAGGAGCAGTCCCCGTTCTCCCCTGAGATCCTAGAGACTGTGGGGGACTGATTTTCTCTATATTTTCAAGTCTGAACTAGGTCGTTCGTTTGATATTTACGTAGGCGTGCCACTCACTGAGTGACAAGTTTATTATGCGCTTGATCTGACTTGGTCAGTCGATTACGAGAATCGTGTCGGGGCCTAGAGTCCGTCATACCATAAAAGTTATGACATTAATTATGTCCTTTAAGAAAGAGGACAACACTTGATTAATTGCCAAGAGAGGATGCCTCGAGGGATGATACAAGGGCATAGAGAATACTGACTAAATGCACCAATGGATGCTGTGGAATGAGGTCATTTGGTTGACCATTCATGCAAAATGCAACGAGTTCATTAATTAGTTGGCTCATGTAATTAAAGGTTTTAGTCATGCTCATTTAGATAGCAATGCATGCTAATGCAAATGTACGTTCATGATTTCAAGATGGATGATGGGAATCGACACCGAGCATGTACATTTACTTTTGCATTTATGTCCTTTTAGTTTGTGTTTATATCCTTGGGAAAGTATATGCGAAATTGTACGGCTTTATAGGCTAATGCGTCATTCCCACGGCTTGTGTGGGTTTCTATGTAATTTATCAGTAGGACCATCAAGGGGGCCCTCAGCCCTCTCCCATTGGTCCATGTCACCTTGTGGGGCTGGTCAACTATCCTAGGTGGACATCTAGAAGGTTGGACTAGTCATATGCCATATGGGTAGACAAGGGGGTAAGAATTTCCATGGTAGGCTACCTACCATGTCAAACTTGTCCCCCTTGCCATTCTTGGTCAATAGCCCCCCCCCCCTTGTATATTATATTTATTTTTTTTGTGTTTGTGGCATGCAATCCAGGCCATCCATCTCACATCCCCAGATCTAAGGGTGGAGTTTAGATTTGGTTGGAAGCATATAAAACCATGTATTTTCATGTGAAAATTAATGAAAAATCAGAAATTTGTTGAATGTTCAAGGAGCCTCCTTGCGCCCCCTTCCTCTCCCCCTGGTTTCCTCTCCTCAAACCTCCAGTTCTAGAGTGATTTCTACCTCCTATCCCCTCCCCTCTATCTCCGGTGATCATCTGTGCCGCCGCCGCCGCCGTTCATGCCGCCTACGAGCCGCCACGGAGCCATCGTCAAGGTTCTGTCCTGCTGGATAGAGGTGACTTCCACGAATTCTTGCTGTCAGCCACGAGCTCAGATGGATTTGAAATTCTGAGGGTGTGTTCTTGCCTTGAATCCCCACCTCCACCTAACTTTTCACGTCCAAAATCCTCAATTTAGTAATTTTCTATTTTCGTTCATTTTACATTCCCAGATCTATTTTGTCTCTGTCTACAGTGACAACAGCTCTGAGTTTCCCATCTCCGACCACATTTTTGAAATTTCCAAACCCTCCCAATTTTACTGCAAGTTCTGTCCATCATCCCCTACATCCAACATTTTTCTTGAGTTTTTATCCACCCTATATCCATTTTTCAAAATTCGTGTTCTATCTCCGCTACAGTGCTTTCAGCCCATTTCCAGATCCGACCCACTGTTAGTTTAAAAATACTATCAATTCGTAGCCACATCCAAACTTGTCCAAACTAGTTTTTCCGTTTTCCTAGCTTGATTTCCTACAAATTTTCTGGAGACCACCACTTCATATTCGGACGTTCACATATCGGTCAAACGTAGTTCTCAGAGAATAGCCCTACAGATCTGAGTGTTCGGCTACTGTACAACAGGAAGTTGAAAATTCATTAAAGCCCAGATCTGTGCAGATCCAGGCCAGATCTTAAGGTTGAGATTGAAGGATTTGAAGTTAGCTTTCCAATGGCACCAGTCTCGTGTGATCCGACATCTGGGCTGATCGCAGCGCCCGTTCTCGCCGGGACGCGCGCTGAAAACCAGAAGTTGCAGATCCGTGGCCGGTTATTCCGACCGGTGCCGATCGGAGCCGCCCGGCGTCCGGCCGGTGAACCAGGGCGCCTCTACTGCAGGGAGCGCCCGTCCAGGCATCCACCACCACAGCGGTGCCACCGGGTCCCACACGGCCCCTCCGGACAGCAAGTGGGCCCCACAGGCGCGAGTACGTGTGCGGCCGACGCTATGCGAGAAGCCGCCCGTCAACCCGAAATCGGTCCTCCCGGACCCCATTGTGTCGCCCTTTACCTCCCTGCGTGGAGTGGGCTGTAACTCATTGCTGTAATCTTTATGTAATATTTATCCCGGGAGTACGAGCTTCGGCCGGGTCCGTCTTCCCCACGTCGAGCGCGTGGAGGTATCGCATTCGCTCTGTTACTTGGCATTTTGCTTACTTCATATATATTTGTTTATGCCGCTGCTAGAGAGCATGTGTAGGGATATCTAGCTCGCTATATCTATTCATTACCGCTGCTGTGAGAGAGTGAGCGAGACCGTCCCGTGACCCGATCCGGGCACAAGTGAGAGCCGACCACCCTAGCTCACTGCCGGTTTCTCAACCGTGCACGTCCGACGCTTCCCTCGTTAAGGGACAACCACGAGCTTGTCATGTCCGTGGTCCCGTCCCGCATCAATTTGGTATCAGAGCGAGTTTGAGTCTAGGGTGTCTAAAATCAAAAAAAAAGTATCTTTTTGCATCGCATCCCTTTACTCAGTATATCGAAAGGTGTTGTCCGAACGTTAGGCTACGTCTATCGGGAAGGCCGCACACTTACGCGAGTGATCTTCGGATTGCTTATCTCCGCCACGTACCGAGTCTTGGTTTACGTCTAGGGTCCTTAGTGTGCATGCATTCGAAACTTGCATAGTCGGTTTAGTGTCTTGTCTAAATGGCCTTGCATACCCATTCCTAGGGATCCATTCCCACCTTTTCGGCACCAATGGCCAACCCATGTCGACCCGTCCAAGGTTATAGGTCCGTGTCCGAGTACATCCGGGACTATGATAAGTACTGGTTGGAATATGGCTTGGGAGAGGAGAGCACCACGACCACATTTCAGTTCCGGAGAGGTTTGCGGTTTCACTTCCAACTTGAATATCTTGTCCGCGATGCGTTCTCGCTGGCGCAATCTTATAAGGTCGCTCTAGAGGTCGAGCCCTTTGAGTCTCATTTTTCTCGCTCTAGAGGTCGAACCCTTTGGCAAACATCTACCTCCCAATCGAGTCCCGAGCCAATCGGACTACCTAACCCAATTCCTTCACCACCCGAGAGTGCTCCATTGTCACCCTCACCTTCCGATCTTAATTCGGAACCCTCTCATTTGGAGCCACCCAAGCCCTAGCCACCCGTGTTTCTAACGGGTATGCTTTATATCACCGAGTCACTTTTTAGTTGGCTCAAGGATGGCTTGGTCCCAGCTCCCTTTCCATCCATGGACCCCATCCTCCCTTTAGTGCCGGTCAACTCCTTCCATACCACATTTCGATCTAGTCACCATGTTGACACATTGGACGATCTTGTCATGGGATTAGATTCACAATAGAAGTTGACACATCTTTTGGCGCGAGGCTTTGACCAACCCGCTAGTCTTAGCTTCACCCATCCTGCCTTCAGGTCCATTACCTCTGAGTGCACCGTGGGTTGTGTCACCACGGAGGTTCTTCTACTTCTTCCGCTACCGGACGAGCCCGAATTCATACCCTTTTGTCCGAGGGAGGAATCATACTTCTTGCCTACAATCCCCGTCCCACCCGTCACAATTCAAGAAGGTGACTATCCACACCTTCAAAACTTCTACACGTGGGACCGTGACTTGTGGGAATCCACCATAAGGGGTCATACCTTCTTTGATCCCTTTGACCCACTCCCTAGTGGATCCCTAGACCCTTCATATTCCCTTCACTTCTTCGGGGAAGTCCACCTTCATACCCCTTTCCTACGGATCGGGTCCTCCATACCCACCAAGCCCGTCCACGATACACCTACACCCGGCTCTTCCACACCCGGCTTTCCTAGCCCACTCAAGTCTTCTAAATCTAAAGGGCCGTCCATGCATGACTGGGTCATACTTGGATGTTTAGGTGTTCCCCATACCACCCATCTCTGGTTACATAACATGCATGCATGGCACACATTCGGGTGTCCTGGTCCGCCGTCACCCATGTACGGGTCGGACTAATATTAGGTGTGTCTAGGGTCATAGTTGAGTCAATGTGCTTTTCTTCGTGTGGTTTGTTTTGTGTGGTTTGTTTGCATGGTTTGTGTGTCGTTTGTTTGTCTGCATGTGTCTTGTGCAAGCTCATCGATGTCAGTCTCTTATGAGTGTGAAGCGAGTAGACTCACTTGATGAGTATGGGATCGGTTCTACATCTATACCCGGATCAGTCACCTATAGGGACTCAGCGGTGATTCCTAGTGAGTCTTCGGGCTGCTTCCTTCCCTTTTGAGAGTGCCCCACCCGGAGTGTCCACCTTTAGCCCAAGCAGTTCGCGTATATTGAGTATATATGGAATGAGCAGGTGACGGTCACTTGGAGTGGAGCATACCCGCGCTACTTGGCACGGTGATGGATCCGCCGGAGTACTCAAGCATCCTTACCCCTACTCGACGGGGTCGAGTTCCTCCCACCCGGGGAGAGTTGATGGGAATCGACACCGAGCATGTACATTTACTTTTGCATTTATGTCCTTTTAGTTTGTGTTTATATCCTTGGGAAAGTATATGCACAATTGTACGGCTTTATAGGCCAATGCGTCATTCCCACGGCTTGTATGGGTTTCTATGTAATTTGTCAGTAGGACAATCAAGGGGGCCCTCAACCCTCTCCCATTGGTCCATGTCACCTTGTGGGGCTGGTCAACTATCCTAGGTGGACATCTAGAAGGTTGGACTAATCATATGCCACATGGGTAGACAAGGGGGGAAGAATTTCCATGGTAGGCTACCTACCATGTCAAACTTGTCCCCCTTGCAATTCTTGGTCAATAGGCCGCCCCCCCTTGTATATTATATTTATTTTTTTTATGTTTGTGGCATGCAATCCAGGCCATCCATCTCACATCCCCAGATCTAAGGGTGGAGGTTAGATTTGGTTGGAAGCATATAAAACCATGTATTTTCATGTGAAAATTAATGAAAAATCAGAAATTTGTTGAATGTTCAAGGAGCCTCCTTGCGCCCCCTTCCTCTCCCCCTAGTTTCCTCTCCTCAAACCTCTAGTTCTAGAGTGGTTTCTACCTCCTATCCCCTCCCCTCTATCTCCGGTGATCATCTGTGTCGCCGCCGCCGCCGTTCGTGCCGCCTACGAGCCGCCACGGAGCCATCGTCAAGGTTCTGTCCTGCTGGACAGAGGTGACTTCCACGAATTCTTGCTGTTAGCCACAAGCTCAGATGGATTTGAAATTTTGAGGGTGTGTTCTTGCCTTGAATCCCCACCTCCACCTAAAGTTTCACGTCCAAACTCTTCCATTTAGTAATTTTTCATTTTCATTCATTTTGCATTCCCAGTTCTATTTTGTCTCTATCTACAGTGACAATAGCTCTGAGTTTCCCATCTCCGACCATATTTTTGAATTTTTCAAATCCTCCCAATTTTACTGCGAGTTCTGTCCATCATCCCCTACATCTAACATTTTTATTGATTTTTTATCCGCCCTCTATCCATTTTTCAAAATTCATGTTCTATCTCAGCTACAGTGCTTTCAACCCATTTCCAGATCCGACCCACTGTTAGTGCAAAAATATTATCAATCCGTGGCCACATTCAAACTTATCCAAACCAGTTTTGCCGTTTTCCTAGCTGGATTTCCTACAATTTTACTGAAGATCACCACTTCAGATTCGGACGTTCACATATCGGTCAAAGGCAGTTCTCAGATAATAGCCCTGCAGATCTGAGTGTTCTGCTACTGTACAACAGGAAGTTAACAATTCATTAAAGCCCAGATCCGTGCAGATCCAGGCCAGATCTTTTGGCCTATATTGAAGGATTTGAAGTTAGATTTCCAACGGCGCCAGTCTCGTGTCGATCCGACATCGGGGCTAATCACAGCGCCTGTTCTCGCCAGGACGCGCGCTGAAAACCAGAAGTTACAGATCCGTGGCCGGTTATTCCGACCGGTGCCGATCGGAGCCGCCCGGCGTCCGGCCGGCGAACCAGCGCGCCTCCACTCCAGGGAGCGCCCATCCAGGCATCCACCACCACAGCGGTGCCACCGGGTCCCACCCGACCCCTCCGGAAAGCAAGTGGGCCCCCGACCTCATCTAGGGCCATTCTTTGTTGCTGAACGATGAAGACTCAACCACGCTCGCAACCGTCCTGGTCCCGACTCGATCAGATCACGGGAGAGATTGTGGTAACATCTTCAACTTGCTGCTACAATCTGGGCTCCACCCGAACCAGAACCAAGCAGCACCGGTCCAGCCCCCACCTCAGCCGACAGCGACAACCCGATGTCCCGAAAAACTTCAGGCCACATCCTGGACCAGCCAGCGACGTTTTGGCACTGGTCACGTTAGTTTTCGAGTTCGGGAGTGTCCTCAGGAAATCCAACAGCGGGTACCTATCATTGAGCAGAATAGGCGGGCAGAACCTTGAAGGGGCAGTTCAGCTCCGTCCTTAGCTTCACGTCCCTCCCCGCCTGGCCGGCTTACCGCCCCTCCCTGTGAGGAGGCAGTGTTTGTTTGTAATCCAATTCTCCCCACCCCGAGATCCCCCCTCCTGCATGAGGCGTAGTACATGTAAACTTTTAACAGGTCGAAGCTTTAGTCGACGCAGTGTGCGGGGAACCCACACTTCCCCGCTCGCCCTCGTCTCCGAACGGGGTTAGTTTCTTCAAACCAACCGGGTAAGCTCCAGCCCTTGCTCCCCTCAGTGTTTGTTCCTTTAATATCCGTGAAACTATTCCGCTGGTTGGTGAGAGAGTGCTCGACCCCGGAGCATCCAGCTTACGTGCGGTCATCGTGGGCTTTAGAGAGAGAGTGACCCAGTGCACCCAAGGTACCTAGCCAGCCCCTTGATTGTGGGCACCGTTCCCTTGGGAGGGAAACCATAGCCCTGCTGGCCATCTGCCAGCAAGGGTCTTGCTCCACCACCTCGAGTCGGCATCACTATGTCACGACGGGAAGCGGGTGCGCGCGGAGGATTGGCGATTTCCGGCAATCTCAATTCTTGCGATTGTGATGTGACACAACCTCGGACCTAATTTAACAAGCACAACCACTAGGCTATGAATCCTACGCAAGCGGACCTTCGTATGGCGCACACACTTAACCCGGGGGTAACTCGGCGATGCCGAGTCGAGGAAATGGGACAAGCCCATTGCTGGTAGAGGGCCAGCAAAGTCTAAGTCAAACCTCCCCTTGAGGTGCGGATATTCAACTCAATGTGTTGGCCTTGGCCGAGGGACGCGGATCACTCACTCACACCCACGGTGGTCGCACAAGTGCGGTGGAGCCTTAAGATCGGGTGCTCTCTTCCTTACCGACGGCGCAATTGGAGAATATTAAATGAAAAGGAATAATTGAGAGCAAGAGACGAGTTCTCATCTAGCCGGTTTGAAGAAACCGACTCCGGTCGGAGACGGGGGCGAGCGGGGAGGCGAGGGGAAGCACCTGCACGCCGCGTCGATGAAGCTTCAAACCTTTGAGTGTAAATAATACATGAACTACCCCCATGCAAGGGAGGGGATCTCGGGGAAGGGAAGCCAATGAATACACTCAATACGTCTTCCACGCAGGGAGGGGCCTTCAGCCGGCCAAGCGGGGAGGGGAATTCGAGCTAGAAGTGAAGAGAGGGAAGTCGAAGCCGAATCTGCCCGCTGACTATGTCTCAGGACAGACCGTCAGGTTTTTGGACGCTGTGGTCAGCCCCGAATTTTGTTGCAGACGAAACCACTTGGAGATTCTTTGTAGCTGGATCTGGATGATGCTTGAATTTTGTACATTTCTTCGGGCACTGCTGCTGGTCGGGGTAGGGACTTGAACAGGGTGGTAGACCCTCGGATCTGACAGCTTTAGGTTCCCCAACAGCAGGAAGCAGAGGTTGTCATAGTCGCTCCCGACCTCAGAATCAGGTGCCGCTAGAATCGTTGGAACCTTTGATGAGCTCTCTTCGAAGCAAGACTGACGGGGATGCCAGCTGATGTCGGGGTCGACCGGTAGGCTCTGAACACTAAGGAGGGGTTGGTGCAGACTAAGTGGAAGCAGAACCGAGCACCCGAGGGAGAAAATTGATAACTTTCAGGTCCGGTCGCCAAATTGGGCTCTGCTTCTTGGAGATGTTAGAAGACTCGTAGTAGAAGATGTTTAAAGAGGAACTCTTGATCTGATTCTCAACACGATCGTCGTAGTCGAGCATCCAATCTGGCTCTGGTCTCCTGCCAGGGGGGATCTGCGCAGTTGTGGAAGAATGGCTCTCCTGGTCGATCACGAACTCGGAATGGGACGGGACCACCACCGTTGCGAAGAAGATAGGTAGACACTTCCGTTGATATATGGTATGCAACCTGAAGCTCCCAGGGGACGACGGGGTGTCCTCTGTAACCTGCGGCCAATCTGCTGCCTGCAACCAGAACTTGAGAGGGTGGAGATAGGTAATGGGGAATGGGGTAGATGGGAGGGGAAATGAGGTGGCTGCGTGTAGGGGCAACCCCCAGCTGTGAGCGGGTCTAGGAGGGGGGGGGTTTCAAGGTGTGGGAAGGGGAGAATGGGGGTTGGAAGGGGGTGTTTGCTATGGGTGAGAGAGGAGCTGCGAATTTGGACTTGGAGGGAGAGGGGAAGGTGAGGGGGGCACAAGTGGGTGGAGGGAAGGTGAGTTTGAATTTTCCTTAATGGAGGGTATTCAATGGTGGTCTTGGGGATGGGAGGGGTGGTGTTGGGGAAGGGAGGGGGTGCTTGGGGTAGTGGGAAGGGTGCTTGGGGAAGTGGGTGGGGTAGTTGGGGGTTGGGAGGTGGAGCTAGGATTGGTGGAAGCTCTCTTGGGACTAGGGGGTGGAGTAATGGGATGTGTGGGGAAGGGGAGTGGCCTTGAATGGGGGTAGGAGGGAGAGTGGTGGTTGGGAAGGGAGGAGAGAGAAAAATTTTGAAATTGGGTGTGGAGGAGAGAGAAAGGGGAGTGAAAGAGAGAGATTAAGAGAGGGATGGGTGGGGAATCTCTCCCCTAGGGTCTCTCACCCAAATAATGGAATCTCTCCACTAGATAAGAAGTTTGAACTCTCAAAATGGTAAGTTTTTCATTCATTGATTCATTTTCTCCAAATGGAGAGAGTGGGGTCCTATTTATAGGGATCCCACAATTTACAGTAAGACCCTGACTTTTGACACATTGACTAATAACCAACAAGATAGGGGTGTCCATGGGCCAAGCCCAATGAATTGGGCCCAATAGCTAACTAATAAATCCAATGACACTCAAATCTAGGGAAATAAGCATAAGACCTAGGGACATGGCTCAAATAAAAGGGAAATTACAATGATATGACTCAAATAAAATAAAGAAACATACATAGGGCTCAAAATAAATGACTAGACCATGATGTACGCCTCCGGGGTGATGAGAATGGTCGAGAGTGTCAGGACGGATGGTGATGACCCCATCATACTCCTGGGGTGCGGAGAACTCGACTCCGTAGAGTAAGAGGTGGTACCGCTCACTTGTCTTCCGAAAGAAGCCGATTCTTCCACCTAGCGAGGTAGAGCCCGTTCACCTTGCTCCGAGTGATGATTACCTGTTCATCTAATATTCTCTCAAGTTGCTTACGTCGGGCTCTCTGAGCTGATGGTGCTCACATGGTGAGGGGTGGGTGCTCTCTCAAGGGAGGAAGGGGGCTTGAAATTCTCACTTGGTGCCACCGTGGGTCCCTTGTGTGGCACAAGGCTTTCCACATTGAAACTGAAGTTAACTCCGTATCCCTTGAGGAGGCCTAACTTAGTAGTGGGGCTAATGCACCTCAAAACCTGGAAGGGGCTGATCCCACAAAACCTCAATCTTGAGTTGTCTCTATGTGAGAGCCTCTCATTCCTCACCATCCCGGAATCACCCATTTGGATTTCTTGGTGACGCCATTGAGTCGGTCGGCCTTTTGTAGATTTCATGACTCTTGTTGATGCGCTTGCAAGGTTATCATGCAATTTTGTGAATACTATCCTTTTAGTGGTTATGGGAGGACCTGGACAACCATTGATGGACCTATCATGCCATGATGCCATATGGACCTTGATGAACCTTGGTGGGCAGGGGCAACCATATGTGAACCTATCATGCAAAGTGGTGATGAATGTCGGGGGACCCGGACATCCGTAGATGCTTTTGACATGCTTAAGACCCATGATGAATGAGGGTGGACCAATACATCCGAATATGGACCACTCATGCTTTCTACTTGACATGTGGGTGATATGTGTATATACCAAGTTTTTCATTCATTGATTCATTCCCTCCAAATGGAGAGAGTGGGGTCCTATTTATAGGGATCCCACAATTTACAATAAGACCCTGACTTTTGACACATTGACTAATAACCAACAAGATAGGGGCGCCCATGGGCCAAGCCCAATGAATTGGGCCCAATAGCTAACTAATAAACCTAATGACACTCAAACCTAGGGAAATAAGCACAAGACCTAGGGACATGACTCAAATAAAAGGGAAGTTACAATGATATGACTCAAATAAAATAAAGAAACATACATAGGACTCAAAATAATTGACTAGACCATGATGTACGCCTCCGGGGTGACGAGAATGGTCGAGTGTGTCGGGATGGATGGTGATGACCCCATCAGATTGTGTTTGCGATTTAGGTCCAAGGGAACACATCCACTTGCTGCATTCTCCCACAGTATGTGTCACATCAAATGGTATCAGAGCAAGTTTTAGACTTGTCTCTATGAGTCTAGTCCTAGGGCATTGGCATTTGGGTCTCCCTTGCATCGTGTTTTCCATCGCTCCTTTGCATGACCACCCTAGGGAGACACCCCAAGTACCCATGGACCGATTTGACGCTGCCGTCAACAACCTTCTTGATCAGCTAGATACCATCACCACTCGACTTGATCGGGTTGAAGTAAAATGGAACCACGGCCCTAGAGCTCGGCCCCCACGGGATGAATTTAGATGGGAAGCCAATGAACCCCCACTTAGGAACTATGGCCCTAGAGCTCGGCCCCCACGTGACGAATTTGAGAGGGAAGTCAATAAACCACCACCTAGGAACCATGGCCTCAGAGCTCCATCTCCATGGGAAAGGTTTGATATGGATGAAATGGACTATGATGCTTATTATAACTATGAGAGGCCCCGACATTACGGGCGTGAGGAAAGGCATCCCTGGGATAACCTGGATAATCATCCCTTTAGAATGATGCGGTTCTCTAGGCCTCCTAGGTTCACTCCACGACCGGATGATCCCAATGACATAGGACCCTACCCCAACCCAGCCCCTCTTTTGAAGACCCCCACGCCAAGTCCAAATGGACGTACCCCATTTTGTCCCACCCCTCATCCGAAAAGTGTCACCCCTAGTCAACCCATACCCCGACGAGAAGGGAGTTCCAATGGGCCAAGTGTAGGTGAGACCACTCAGGGAAATAGACAACAATGCTCTAAGTCTAGAGGCTTTGGACACTTCATCAATCAATGCCCTTCACGAGAGATGTCCAACATACTGATTGAAGAAATAGTTACCCCTGCCCAAGGGGAACTTGAGGAGGTGACCGAAGTCCATGAGGTTCCCCTAGATTGGGAAGAGGAATACGAAGCCCAATGCCAAGAGTTGGGTCAAGAGAACTCATCCCTACCCAAAGAAACCCCATTGAGCCTAACTGCGTGCACCCTGCCCCAAGAGTTACAAGATGACCAACCAAGTCCCCCCACCCCTCCCTCCATGAGAATTGTCACTTTAGGAAAACCCCTCATTGAGTGGCTAAAGCAAAACCTCCTCCTCCATGTCACGCGCCCCTCCATGGATAACCACAACCCAATCGTTCCCACCCCACCATTCCACACAACCTACCATTTGTTCTGCTTTGTAGGAACCCTGAGTGACTTGATTAAGGGTATACTAACGCAAATAGAGGTGACAAACATGCTGGCCTTAGGAACAAGCGACATGGGGTACCTTAGTTTCTCACACCCCTCTATCGGGTCTATCACCTCCATTTACACCAAGGGTCCATGCACGAGTAAGCTCTTATTGTTTCTACCCGAGCCCGATGAGTTTTACACCACCCCCCTACCACAAGGAAAGGGCACACCACCTAGGGAATCCACTTTGGTACTTACCCCATTAGGAGATGAGTGCCTAGGCCACACTAGGGAGTGTATGCTTTGGAGTGCTCAAGGTCTATGATGGGAAGAAGCCTCATTCCCCTCAACCCAAGTCCTCCTAGATCCGCATGATCCCTTCCCGCTAGCCCCTCATTGCCAACCCACCTCCTTGCCCTCCTACACCTTTCCCTACCCCTCGCCCCTTTGCCAGGAGCATTACGTTAGGTCCCATAGGGTTCATGATTTCCACTTCCCCACGTGCGCTAGGGACCCCAGGTCTATCACTTGGATTGAGGCCCACCTCCACTTCACCCACCCATCGACCCATCTTGATCCTTTTGACCCCTTCCAATGGGCTTCCGAGTACTCTTGTAACCAACCTGCATCACTCACCACCCACTCCTTCCTACCCTCACCCACCTTATTGGTCTAAGCCCACTCCACTTTCCTAGACCCCTTCGACCCCTATGAGTGGAAACTCCCACACCAAGCCACACACATAGAAGATGCCATTTGGATGGAAATGCATGTGTCACTACATTTTGCATCATTTGGTAGGGCTAGTAAGTTAAGTCATCTCATTTGTGTCACACACACACTAGGTCCAGTGCACGACAGGTTTACATTTGGATATGCAGGTCCTCCCCCACTCATCATCCATCTTATGCATGATAGGAGTATACATGGAAGTCCGGGTCCTCCGGCATTCACTGCACCCATACCTTATAGAACCATTTATGGATGCCCCGGTCCTCCTAAGTCCGTCAAAACCAATGTAACACTTGATAGGGCTGAATTTGGTTGTCCAGGTCCTCCCTTCATCTCTAGAGGATCATCATTCATGACACTGCATGGCACCATTCGCAAACAAATCGACAAGAGCAATGAGGTATACAAGAAATTAGCCGATTCCCACCGCCGCCACCAAGAGTTCCGTGTAGGTGATTTGGTGATGGTGAGGACTGAGAGACTATTCCCTGGAAATGTCTCAAAGTTGAGGCCTCGTGGAGCAGGCCCCTTCTAGGTTTTGAGGCACGTTGGCACTAATGCTTATGTGTTAGACCTCTCTGAGAAATACGGAGTAAGTCCCACATTCAACGTGGCTGACCTGGTGCCATACAAGGGTCCCACGGTGACACCCAGTGAGGACATCCAGCCTGTTCCATCCCTCGAGAGAGCCCCTACCCAAAAGAGAGCTCCACCCGGCCCAAGGAACCAGCGTCAGCAAGTGGAGCGGATATTAGATGAACAGATCACTACGACCCGGAGCAGGGCATATGAGCGATATCTGGTTAGGTGGAAGGGACGGCCTCCGTCGGATGACACATGGGTAACTCAGGAGGATATCCAGCAGATGGGCCCTGACATATTGGAACAGTATCACAGCAGAGCGGGCCCCTACTCGACAGAGTCGAGCTTTTCACAGCCCGGGGGAATTGATGGGGACATCACCTACGATTCTCTCTGGCTCGGGACTTTACTTCCTCCTGGAGAGGAATAGGATCGAGCTCCATGTCGAGCAGGGTCCCCCCCGACCCTTTGCTTTTCTACTTGGATCATTTTGATGTCTTTCTTGCCTTTTGTTTGAGTCATTTTGATGTAATTTTCCCCTTTATTTGAGTCATCATCCTAGGTCCTAAGTCATTTCACTATGTTTTAGTCTTCATCTATCCCTTGGTTACTTTTTGGACAGCTTGGTCATTATGTGTAAAGCCAGGGGTAGTCTTGTCATGTAAAAGTTTGGGTCCCTATAAATAGGATCCCAAACCCCCCTTGGTGAACTAATGAAGAATTTGAATTAAGCATTCCACAAAGCCATTGTGAGAATCCCCCTCTCTCTACCTCTCATTCTCTCTCTCTATCTCTCTCTCTCCCCCTCTCTCTCTAAAGGGACGACCCCTTCTCTCTCTCCTCCCCTCTCTCTCTCTCCCAATTTCGCCCCCCCTCTCTCTCCTCCCTGCTTGCCACATCAGCTCCTCCATTAAATACAACCCTTCACCTCCCCAAGACCCATAAATCCCCATTCACTCTCACCACTACCCAAGCACCCCTTCGTATCCCAAAGCAACCCTCTAACTTCCCTAGCACCCTTCCCTCTCCCCCAAGCACCCTTCCCTCTTTCCCAAGCAACCCTCCCTCTTCCCCACACATCTCTTCACATTCCCTAGGGGATTTGAATCCCCCTCCCTCTCCTAGCTGCACACCCCAACCCCATTACCCCCTCCCTTAGCCCTTGGGCGACCCCCCCCACTGCCACATTGACACCCCAAGAAACCCCCCACGCCCCCATTCCCAGTCCCCCCTTGCTGCCACCTCCCACCACCATCGCCCTCCCACCCAGCTCTCCACTTGCAGCAACTCCTCCACCCCCATACCCATCAAACCCCCACCAAGAACCCATCCCTTTCCTTCCCATCCCTATTGACTTGTGTGCAGAAGAAGGTCAGCAGAATTCTTGACTGTTTCAGCACCAGCCACGCCCACATCCTGGTGTTCCTGGAGATGTGCCATACATCAATGGAAAGCTCTCCTAGCTAGCTTCGCAGGCAAGGCGGCCTCGCCCCTATCTGAGTTTGGAGGCACCCTGGAGGCTCATTTTCGTCCGACTGCGCAACTGGGACCTGAGTCGGGACCAGAGCTGCAGTTCATAAGCTACAGCGACCACACCGGAACTCCCCTTGGTGCACCACTTGGCCAGAGTGAAGTTCCACCAGTCGCCTGTCCAACGCATCCAGCGGGGCACCGATTGAAGCCCGGAGCAGCTCGTTCCGATTTTTCTACTCCAGGGTCGCAGATCAGGTCAGTCGGGATCCGTCTAGACCCCCTCCCGCTCATCTGGACATATCTCTTGACCCCGACCTCGTCTGGGGCCATTCTTTGTTGCTGAATGAAGAAGACCAACCACGCTCGCAACCGTCCTGGTCCCGCCTCGATCGGATCATGGGAGCGATCGTGTTAACGTCGTCAACCTGCTGCTACAATCTGGGCTCTGCCTGAACCAGAACCAAGCAGCACCGGTCCAGCCCCCACCTCAGCCGACAGTGACAACCCGACGTCCCGAAAAAATTCAGGCCATATCCTGGACCAGCCAGCGACGTTTTGGCATTGGTCACGTCAATTTTTGAGTTCGGGAGTGTCCTCAGGAAATCCAACAGCGGGTACCTATCAACGAGCAGAATAGGCGGGCAGAACCTCGAAGGGGCAGTTCGGCTCCGTCCTTAGCTTCACGTCTCTCCCTGCCTGGCCGGCTTACCGCCCCTCCCTGTGTGGAGGTAGTGTTTGTTTGTAATCCAATTCTCCCCACCCCGAGATCCCCCCTCCTACGTAAGGCGTAGTACATGTAAACTTTTAACATGTCGAAGCTTCAGTCGACGCAGTGTGCGGGGAACCCACACTTCCCCACTCGCCCTCATCTCCGAACGGGGTTGGTTTCTTCAAACCAACCGGGTAAGCTCCAGCCCTTGCTCCCCTCAGTGTTTGTTCCTTTAATATCTGCGAAACTATTCCGCTGGTCGGTGAGAGAGTGCTCGACCCCGGAGCATCCAGCTTATGTGCGGTCATCATGGGCTTTAGAGAGAGAGTGACCCAGTGCCCCCAAGGGACCTAGCCAGCCCCTTGATTGTGGGCACCGTTCCCTTGGGAGGGAAACCATAGCCCTGCTGGCCCTCTGCCAGCAAGGGTTTTGCTCCAGCACCTCGACTCGGCACCACCGAGTCACCACGGGAAGGGGGTGCGCGCGGAGGATTGGTGATTTCGACAATCTCAATTCTTGCGATTATGTTTACGATTTAGGTCCAAGGGAACACGTCCACTTGCTGCATTCTCCCATAGTCCGTGTCACATCACTGGGGTAGGCGCAGTAGAGCCGAAGAGATGAAGTTGCTCGAGGTCCGAGCTAGCAACAGAATAGTCGAGCACCTGAAAAAGATCGCAGCCAAGTTCACCGTCTGGGAGATCCTATCCCTGGATGAGGAGACAAGGCGGGCCGTCATCGCAGCGCTCCAGACACCAGCATATGTGGAAGCCTGCCTTGCAGAAATGTCACCCGAGGTAGCTGTGGCTTTTACAGAAGAAGATATGCTCCTACCCACCTACAGTCACAACATGCCACTCTATATGAGGGGGCAGCTGAATGGGCATCCCATCAACAGAGTATTGATTGACCCTGGGGCGGCAGCGAACATACTCCTCTACCGGATATACCAAAAACATTACTTTGATGTACACTTGATCGAGGTCAAGAATGCTAAGATTGCTGGCTTCAACCAGAAGTGCGAGGTCCCCATGGGGATTGCAGAGTTTAACCTCTCTCTTGGTAATTTCACAACTAAGGTCCAGTTTCATGTGATTAACTCCAGTACCTCCTACAAAGTATTGCTCGGCCGACCTTGGCTGCACCAAAACAGGGTAGTGCCGTCTACTCTGCATCAATGCATCAAGTACCCCGACAACGGGAAGGAGGAGAGAATTTTTGCTGACCTCTACCCTTTTGAGGTGTTCGAATGCCATCTCTCAGACGCCAATTTGTATCTGGAGAAGCCGAAGCAAGCTCCCCAAGTCACCCTGGACAAGAAAAAGAAGATGGCGGAGCCCGACAGCTGGTTCCCTCCACCACCGCCAGGCTATGTGGCTCCCTGTCAAGTGTCATTTGTTTCTGGGACAGAAGGAGTATTCAAAGCCACTCCCCTTTCCATCTACCCTGCACCGGGGCTGCCACACCTCAAAGACTTGTTTGGGATCATCAAGCCTCTTGCAGAAGCTGACTGCCAAGTGGTTGAACCATTGAAGACCTTTGAGGTGCCTAACCCCGGAGGACGGTCTACTACTTTCTATGTGGCTGATGAGCACCCGGTCAGAGGGGACGATGATTGTAAACTCCCTACGAACTGCATGACCCACTCGTCCCGATCATGGGACTGCCTGACATAACTGGCCGTGTAGCTAGAATGACCAAAAAAGAAGGGATCCCCTTCTGCCAGCTCTCCAGTCGGAAGGACATGTTCAAAAAGATGTGGAACCCGCCAAACCTAGTTCGGAGATTGCTACAAATCACCCGGCACCCAGGATTAGGTTTTTCATTAGAAGACTCCTACGAAGCCGACGTCATATCAGTCTCAGCTTTGGATGGCGATAGCCTCACAGGCGCCGCAGCTCCACAAGAAGTTGAAGGTCGCCCGCGCCGCAAGCCTTCGGCTAATGAAGAACAGGATGAAGAGGTATTCCTATGGAATCCACCCCCTGCAGAAACAAGGGGAAGGCCCCATCCTCCTCTAAAGGACCAACCCCGAATGACTGCAGCAGCGGCGCGCCGCTGCCCTCGTCTGACACCGATGCGAAGGATGGGGAAGCAAGCTGGACCCCGGGCCTCCCTCGGTGCGACTCTACCCTATTTGCCCTATGCTATCAACATCAGCGAGAAATTGAAATGCTGAAGGCTCGCTTGGCCGATGTGACTACACTCGTGTCCGACCTCATCAGGGGCATCCTCCACCAACAGAGCATCGGCACGCACCAGTCCCTGAGCACCGTCCCGAATGCCCCCGTGCACCTGAAGAGGGAGGCTGAGGATGTGGCTGCTTCCCCAGCTAGACGATTGGCCGAGCGAAACCCTACACTGCGTGAGAGGATGTAGAGACCCTACTCTTTCCCGAGGAATAAAACCTGAGGAATTTTTGAGTGGGCTTGCTACTATGGCAAGGTCTCCCTCCCCAGATCCAAGAGGCCAAAAGATGCTCGCAAAAGTGGTGACCCCTTGTTCTACCCTTATTACCAAATACTAGGCCACTCTATCGAAGACTGCTACGTCTTCAAGGATATTGCTCAAGACCTGATTGAGAGAGATGAGCTCAGAATGGGAGATTATGTGGTGGCTCCGCCACGCCCCCATGTGGCAGGCAGACACGAAAGAAGTGTTTACATGGTGTCAGTTCGGCACCATATTTTTGAAGATATAGTTGAGAACGAACTACCCCGGCCGTCGGCAGTGGAACAGTCCCCAGTGTGGCAATCAATCACGTCGGCTCCTGCAGGAGCCGTCTATGATAGTTACCAAGTAGATGGCGGAGAAATCCTTTATTTCCCCGCACAAGAGGACCACTCGAAGCCTCGGCCCGCGAGCCCGGGGGCCGGGGATACCAGCGAAGCCTCATTGCCCGAGGAGGCTGAGCAGGGTGACACCTATGGTGTCCTTGAAGCAGAAGATGGCGAAGATCAGGACTTCATCGACCTGTTGCCAGCACCGCCGGAAATTGAAGATGGCGGCCAGGCCACGGTAGATGAACTTTTTGAAATTAACTTGGGCACGAAGGGCGACCCCAGGCTGACCTTTTTAAGTGCCCTTCTTCTTCCACAGGAGAGGGAACAATATATTAAGTTGCTGTAAGAATTTTGGGACTATTTTACCTGGAACTACAAGGAGATGCCCGGCCTAAGTCCCGTTGTGACCCAACATATTCTGGCCATCGATCCCAAGGTGGAACCGGTGAAGCAGTCTCCCCGGCGCATGAGGCCGGAGTTGATAAAAAAAATTTGCAAAGAAGTCGACAAGCTCATAGATGTCAATTTTGCAGCTGAAAACCAGTATAC
The DNA here is from genome assembly GCA_022559845.1 of Amorphophallus konjac. NCBI lineage: Eukaryota > Viridiplantae > Streptophyta > Magnoliopsida > Alismatales > Araceae > Amorphophallus > Amorphophallus konjac. The sequence goes on along the minus strand of CM040123.1, from coordinate 115,838,074 downwards.
CACTTGGCTGGCCAACATTGTGCCGGTGAAGAAGAAGAATGGACAGATTAGAATTTGCGTGGACTTCCGCGACCTGAATAAAGCCTGCCCGAAAGAGGATTTCTCGGTGCCCATCACTGAAGTCATGATTGATGCAACTACTGGCCACGAGGCCTTGTCCTGCTTGGACGGATCGTCCGGCTATAACCAAATCTGGATAGCTGAGCACGACCGAATTCATACGGCCTTCCGATCACCCAAAGGGATATTCCACTACAAAAGAATACCCTTCGGCCTCAAGAACGCCGACGCTACTTACCAGTGGGCGATGACCAAAATATTCGACGAGCTGCTATACAACAAAGTCGATTGCTACATGTGGACGCCAAAAAAATGACGATGATGATGATGGCGACATTCGCGTCTACACATTAGAGCGCGAGTCGAAGATAGAACTGCCGAATAAACCTCATGCCTCGCCCGATCAGGACGAGAACTCGCTTGGTGGTCCGCTACCCGCTAAGGAAGCCCCCTAAGCAGAAGATACAGCTACAAGGCTCCGACCGGCCATGCCGAGAGATGAATCAGAGAAAAGTCGGGAACTCCGGCACAGTCTCGACACGCACCGAAAGTCACGCAAAGTCTGTGACCGAGTCCCGGAGGCTACGAACAGAATATTACGGAGGCCATACATCGCAACCGGAACATGCCGGGAATGCCAACATTCATATAAACGGCCTCAACTTTGGAAAGAATCCGTTCGGTGCTTAAACCGGCGCGATATGCACTTAAAACGGTGCCACTAAGACCGGCGCGCCCCTTTCCTCTTCATTCCTTGCATTTTGGGTTAAACCGGCGTGGCCTTCATCTAAACCGGCGCGGCCTTCATCTTGGGTTAAACCGGCGCGCCCCCTTCATCTTGGGCTAAACCTGCGCGCCCCTTTTCCCCTTCATATGGGTTAAACCGGCGCGCACCCTTTCCCTTGCATCTCACGTTAATCCGGCGCGCAAACAAGCCGTCCCATCTACATTCCGATGCTCTGTTTTGCATCATTATGGCGTGCAGAGGACATTCAATGCCCATGACTCTGCTTCTACCTTCGTTCGACAGCACACAAGCAATAGCAGCAAGGCAAGCTCCGACAGATCTCTGAGCGTCCCATCCTCAGACGAGCAGCAGTGTACGGGACAAATGAACAGCGTCCAACACAGCCAGTCAACTCCTGACTTCATTGCAGATGAGGTGGAAATGGCAGGAATGCTCCCAGGCTGGCTGATATATATAAGGGGCAGCATTGTGAAAGAAGGAGGGAGGGGGGACCAAAGAAGGGAACAGAAGAAGAGAGAAGAGCAAGGGGGGACCAAAGAAGGGAACAGAAGAAGGGAGAAGAGGAAGAGGGGAGAGGCTAGAGGGAAGGCTGCTGGTTCGGCTAAGGTTCCCAGCGTCCGAAGAGAAGAGGAAGCTACATCCATCCCCATCTGCAAGGTGAAGAAGAAAAAGTGAGAGGGTGAGAAAGAGAGAGGGGAGAGAGGGGGAAGAGCTTGTGCTCTATTCCTCCTTCTCCCCCACCGATGTATCTTCTTTCCCCCACCTCAACACTTAGCTTTTCTTTTATCTTCTCCGTTGTATTCTCCCCCGTGCTTTGGGGGTAGATCTCCTTTACCCTTGAGGATGAATAAAAGAGTGACTCTTGTGGGCGTAAATGGCATTCTATTGCTCTCACCTCTTCCCCTTTTCTTCCGTTTTCTCCCTCCCGGTTTTCAACATCACTTGGGGTCCTCAGAAGCTTGCCCTTCTATGGCATGAACTCTGAGGGAACCAGTTCGAAGGGTGAACATTCATGGCCACCTGTGGCCTACATCTGTCCTGTTTCACGAAGTCATCACCCGTGAGTGGTGAGAGCTCTCGAAGGCTAGTCCTCGAGCTTTCCAACACTCACATTTGGGTTATTGGACCGACATGAGGTCCAGATTTGAGGTGCACCCCGGAGTTATCCGTTTGGTGCTCCTTATTGCTCTCTGGCAACTCCCAGTCCAGGGGAGGAGGTGCTGCCCAAATTTCACCAGGATGAGAACACTCAAGAACAGACGAGCAGGATGAGTTCTCTGAGCATAAGAACAGCCGAACAAGCCAAGAACTCTGGGAGTAAGAACAGCATGTCTGAAGCTGTCTCTGAAGCAAACCGAATAAGTTCATGCATAATTCCCCCTTAATAAGATATTCAATCTTCATGCTCGTTCATCTGAATAAACGATCAGAGAGCTTTAACCACCTTCTCTATCAACTTAACCCATCAATCAAGTGAATAAACAAATCAAAATGTCAGTCTAAAGGTTGAAAGAAACAAGAACGAAAACAGAAAGAATAAACAGGGCACAAACAGAGTGAAATAAGGCTTAACCCGGCGCCCCCCTAATCCGGCGTGGGCTAATCCGGCGCGCTACCCCCCCGCGCCGGATTAGCTCCACACTCAAATCCACTTCGGATTTTCGGAGCTTAAACCGGCGCGCTCCACTCTTCTTTGGCTATTCCGGCGCACCTCCTCTCCCTCCTTGGCATTAACTTAACCCGGCGCGCCCCCTTTACACCTCCATAGCCGGCGCGCCTCCCTTGCATCATGTTAAATCGGCGCGCCTCTTTTATATAAAAAGGGGGAGGTAGATAATGATAATAAAAGGGAGAAGGGTTCAAACAAAAAATGCAAAGATCAAATAAAAAAAATGAGAGGAACTCTATTACCCATGCTTCAATTAAAATTTTGTTCCGGGGGCGCTGCCCCCGGAAACCCCCCGCAAGGGGCGCTGCCCCCCTTGACCCCCGCGACCTGACCGGGCAGGTCGAACCCCGTGCGAGGGCGCACGTTAGTGAGCTCAGGCTACGCACTTAATAATTCACTCCCTCGGACTGGGTGCAAAGAGAAAATCGACGACGCCTTATGGTATCGGACGTGGTTTATGGAATTTCTGACATGGCCATAGTTCGAAATCATCTCCGGCCAACAGTCTATCAACTCGATCCGTCTCTACCGGGATCCAATCCCGTATTCTCATTAAACTTGCCTTGTTCGTGGTAGACATTTGTGCGGTTTTGTTACCATCTTTTATACTACAAACACGGACCTTCGTCCGAACATGAAGTGGCCCATGAGTGGCCGACATAGTCTGAACATTCATGTCCCAATACGGGTTTCTAGCATAGTTCATCTTTCACTATCCTCCTGCATTATTAGTATTCTCTTAAGGCCGTAGGGCCCTTATTCCCGGCAATCAATCAAGGGTGTTCCCCCGTATGGGGGATGTAAATAACGCCGTGACCTTTATGGCGCGGCGGGTTTCGGTCCCGACACGAACCACACACTTGTTTGATTAGTCAGATCGAGCGCACCATGGGCTTCCATGAAGCCCGAATAAATCGTCACTTTATGACTGGCACGCCCTCGCACTAAATAGAAGAATTAACCTCGATCAACAAACGAACCGATTCCCCTTCGAATTTTAGTGCGTCCACAAGTCTGGCACGCCCGGTGGGACTGAAATTACCCTTCATCTCTTTGTCGGGACTAAGGGCCCTACGGCCCCTTTCATGTAATACTAATTGTTTTATTGGCAAATGCAGGTTGCATGCCGAACACCAGGATGGCCTCCACGTTCGGCCAATAGGCCGTCGAGAGCCATGTTCGAAACGGGTACTTGGCCGTCCCCCTCAGCTTCGGAAGCTTCCCTCCCGTGGTAGGCTTCCCCAACTTCCTTGGGGTAGCCTTCACGAACCTGCTGGACGTGGAAGCATCTGACAGGACTGAAAGCAACGCTCCCATCCAGGGGGCCGCCAAAGCTGCTGTCGGCCGATCAATGGCCGATACTTCCAAGACTGTCCCGACCGGGATGCTAAGCTGCAACGTGCACCATGTGCACCAAACTACCGGCCCATCTCACCAGGGATCGGCCTCTCACCAAAGGAGGCTCCGAAGGAGCCATGCCACAACATCATACCGAGGCCGGTTCTCCAGCACCGGCAAGTCGGCTGTCGTCGGGACTTTCCAGGTGCATCTTAACGGACAGTGTTCTGAGGTGATCCCGGATCGCATTGTACCCGCCGTACCAGTGCGCAACTCTTTTCAAGCATTGGAGAAGATGAAGGGCAGGATGACGCCCGCCATTCAGGCCCCAGCGCCGCAACATCAGTCAGCCTCCAGGCCCACCAAAGCTAACAAGTTTGGGTTCCCAAGGGGGCCCGGTTCACCTCACCACCCCAGGCGAGGCCCAGCACCTTCCGCCCGACAAGGGCAGAACAAGGAGATTGGGTCAAGACATCGGCCCCCGTCTACCAGATGACATTAACTACACCGGCCCCACTGGAGAACATCCACCGTCGACACTACCGATGTCACTATCAGGCTGCCCGTGTGGAGCCTGTAACCCACATGCCCGTTGCTGCCAACAGGGCGACATCACCGGCTTCTCCTCCTGACCAGGACTGGGAAGGAGTGGAGCAAGCCATGAAGAACTACTTGCGGGGCCCGGGGAGCACTCCCCTGGGTCGCCAGAGATTACTGGGGGTAGTGGCCTCCACCTTTGAAGAAGAATAGGCCCGGCCGGTGCCCAACGTCGAGTCAAGAAACTGCTCTGAGGAGCATTATCAGTCCCCGCCGAGGGAAGAAGTGAAGCCGCGGAGATCGGTCTTTGACAGATTGGTCTTTCCGGGTAGGCCATCGAGAAGAACAACAAGAAGAGGCAGAGACCTAAGAGTTTATACCTGCAACATGGCCAGGGTATCTGGCCAGTACGGGGCTCTACCAACCGAGCCCGAAGAAGTGGCCAGGCTTGCCACAAGGCCAGGACCTCTTACCAGAAGAGGGAAAGCGGCAGCTGAAAAGACACAAGTCCACACTGGAGGAGCTAACCATGAGGAACCTTCAACATCCTTGGCTGCCAATGTTATTACAAAAGGCACGGCGGGAGGACCATCCACTTCATCCGAAGAGGTGCCGATCGAAGAAAGGGGGGGCACCCCTAGCCTTCCCATGAACGACCCCGCGGTATTGCACATGATGCAACAATATCAACGGGAGATCGAATTGTTAAAGAAACAACTGACTGAAAGAGCCGCTCAGCCCTCAACATCCGGGCAGACTGAAGCATTACCAGAGACCCCTGGGGGCAACGGTCAGGCCTCGGAAGCTTCTCTATAGGCGATGGTGTCTCCCCCAATACCTACCTACACTGGAGGCGTACCCCTGCATCAGCCACAACATGTCACACCGGCCCCGCCACCGAACCTGCCATTCCAGGGGTCCACTATTGCACCTCAGGCGACAGTGTTAACAACACCGCTGATGCAACTGGCCCATTTCTATCCAAACCCGGTTGACCCGGCAATAGTAAGCAGACTAATGCTTGAACAAATGATAGATATGAAGTTGGCAGAGAGGAGAGATGGTGATCACACGCCATTCGACGTATACCGGGTACCTTACCCGACACACTATGCTGCAAAGAGGCTGCCAGCCGGCATCACCAAGCCGGCAAAGTTTGAGAAATTTAATGGGCAAGGGTCTCCTAGGGAGCACATTGCCTATTATGTGAATGTTATGGGGGATCTAGCGGCGGATGAAGCTTATCTCCTCAAGTTCTTTGGCTCGACACTTACCGGGCTCGCTTTCGAGTGGTATTCGAGCTTGCCCGCCGGGTCCATTACCGACTGGCCTGATATGCAGAAGAAATTCAAGGAAAGATTCTACATAGCTGAGAGGGAGGTAACCGTGGCTGAGCTTTACGCCACGAGACAGAGAAATGAGGAGTCGGCACTCGACAACATAAAGAGATGGAGGAACCTCAGCATGAGGTGCAAACGTCCCCCGCATCAGGAGGTCGCAGTGCAGATCTGTAAACAGAATCTGAAGAAGGAGATCCTTGAGAGGATGATCGATGCTGAGGTAAGGTCGTTCGACCATCTGAACAACATAGTGGTCGAGATCGAAGCATTCCTTGCTCGATACTCTTCTGCTCCGGCTGCATCAAGTCAGAGGGTCAGGCAGGCTGAGAGGAGGTCAACACCGCCAGAAGTTCATACACTGGACTTTGAAGCTTTTGAGAAACAGAAAGAGAAAGCCAAAGAGATGGCCAACACCTCCACTGAACGGCGGGAAGGTCCCTCCCTGCGGGAGAAGATGAGGAACAAATTCTATTCCTTTCCTCGAGACAAAGCCCGAGTCCTGTTCGAATGGGCCACCAGGTACAACAAGATCACATTACCAGATCCAAAGAGGCCTGGTGACTTGAAGAAGGATGATCCTCGTTTTTGCCCATACCATCAGATGCTTGTGTTGTGCCCCTGTGGTTTTAATGATGGTTTTAATGGTGGTTTTGATGATTGGTTTTTGAAGTGAGTTATTCACTGTGAGTCATCTTGCTGTGTGTGTCATCATGCTATTATTCAGTCATTCTCTGATCATAATGCAGTTCTTCATAAGTTCTGATAAGGCATTGCATAATTGATTATGTTCAGTCATGTTACTGTTGCTCTTAAGACTGCAGTTTGATACTGCAGCGTCGACCCATCGAACTGCAGCGTCGACGCTGCCAAGGCACTTCAGAGGTAGCAGTAAGAAATATTTGATCTGCTGCGTCCACGCTGCTTGGGTAATGCGTTGACGCTTGGTGCCTCTTTAATTTTGCTGCATTTATTCATTGGTCTGGTCTGTGGTGCGTCGACCCCTTGTGCTGATGGGTCGACCCCTCAGTTCATTCATCGGTTGTTCACAAGTCCATACATTGATCTTCACCTGAAGTCCATACATTGGTCCTCTTTCAAAGTCTGTACAGCCACTGGTCTAGAATCTAAGTCTGTACATCGTCTTGTGCCTTCAACGTTCAAAGCCTCAAGTCTGTACAGCGTTACGTTCTCTTTGGAAAGTCTGTACAGCGTGAAGTCTACACATTGGCACTGTAGCTCGCTTTTGTAAGTCTGTACACTGCTTCACTTCGTCAAAGTCCATACATCCTCAGCTGAACCCCATGTTTGTACAACGGCCTCAATCTTCATCAAGTCTGCACAGTGCTTCAACCTTCTTATAGTCTGTACAGCCTGCCTTATCGATTCAGAGTCTATACATCGCTCAAGCGTTCAAAGCATCTGAAGTCTGTACAGCGTCCGTTGTCTAGAGTTCTTGAAGTATATACATTGGACTGTTTCTTTTGAAGTATATACACTACAATGTACATACTTAGATCTTATGACTTCATTCTTGGTGCTGAAGGGAACAGGGTCGACGCTGGGAGCTTAAAGCGTCCACGCATCAGTTGACGAAGCCTTCACGATATCTTCCACTGCGTTAACGCCACAATGGAGCAGCGTCGACGCAACAGTTAAAGGAGCATTCACTTTCATAGGCTATTCCACTGCGTCAACGCCACAATTAAACAGCGTCGACGCAGCAGTTAAAGAGACGAAGCTAATGGCTTACTGGAATGCCTCACTGCGTTAACGCCATTGATTGAGAGCGTCGACCCAACATGCCCATCTGCTGAAGACTTGATCACTGGATCACCGATGCGTCAACGCAGCAGGCTGATGGAGTCAACGCAGCAGACTTGAGTTTTGCTGGTCGAATGTCTTTGAAGGCTGCGTCAACTCGTTGGAGCAAGTGGGTTGACGCCATCTAACTCCAGTTACTGAGCGTACTAATGAAGGGCACGTGATCCGAGGTGCCTTGCTCGTGATCCAAGGATGGACGAGATACTAGGATGCTGCCACGTGGTCCAAATTTCTAGAGCAGGAAATGTGGAAGCCACACGCGCCCAGTGTGCCTGCTGCTGCTGCTATATATACAAGACTTCTTCCACATAAGAAGATGATCGAAGAAGAAGCCTGGAGAGCAGAAAGCCCTTCGATCCAAAAAAAGAAGAAGAAGAAAGAGAGTGAGAGCAGAAGAAGGAAAAGAGAGAGATAGTGCTCGTGAGAAGTGAGAAGGAAGAAAAGAAGAGGAGGAGAGAGTCTATTGAAGATCAGTTCAGTCTGTTCGTGGATCAAATCCAGAACGACTATGCTCATTGAGAGCTACACCTCTTGTGTTTCATTTCCAGCTTTTGTTGCTGTGTTTTTTATGTTTCCTTATTTTTTCTTTTGTTTCCTTGGTTAGCCTTGTTCTTCCGATTACCCTGCTGGGGATCGGGTTCCTCCTGTGGATTCAGGAGAAGGGAGACTTGTCTTCGGTTCTGGGCTTGTGGCTTGCAAGTCTAGGGGTCCCTCCGGTTGGATGAAGAGAGGTCTTCGACTTCTGGTTGCTGGTGACGGGCAGTCACTGGCGGGTTCCCTCCTGGACTGGAGGAAGAGAGACTTCGGTCTCTGGTTTCCAAGTGGCTGGGAGTCACTTGGGGTGTCCCTCCGGTTGGGAGGAAGAGGGGAGGCTGTTCTCCTGGTCAAGCTGTGTGGTAGCAACTGTTCGCAGACTGAGTCTGCTTGGCTCTAGCATTGGCTAGTGAAGCCTCACTCCGGTTGGGAGTGAGGGGTGGATGTAGGTCTGGAGGACCGAACCACCTTAAAATTATTTGTGCAGTGGTTTGCCTTGCGTTAGCTCCATATCTTCTACCTCCCATTCACAGGTTGTGCATGCTTGGCTAGTTGCATTATCTAGAGAGTTATTTTAGAGCATTATATTATGCTAAGTGTGTTTGGGTTGTTTAGCTCTGCCTTCGTTTCTGGTTGTTCAAGTGGCTGCATTGGTGCAATCCAACTGTTTATTCATTTGTTGCCTTATCATTTCATCTTGGAAAGCTCATTAGTCTTTATTCCACATATCTGAGCTTTAGAGTTTTAATTTGGGCTATATTTTCTAGAGGGATACATTCACCCCCCCCCCCTCTGTATCCAGGCCTAGCACCCTAACAGGTTGTATCAGAGCGGTGTCTGCATACAAGGTCCAGCGACCTGCAGATTCGCTCTCTGGTTTTCGGTGCTAATTTATTTTTAGTGCATCAATATTCCTATTGCATTAATCTGTTGTGTTTTCATGGCTCATCCTCCACTATTCAATAGTTCAAATATTAAATTCTGGCTATATCGTATGCACAAGCATGTTAACTCTATTAATCCATAATTGTGGAAGGTTATCTCTCACCGTCCACATGAACTTCCTACGGATAAGTCCAAGTGGACTCATGCTCACAAGTTGAAAAATGATGATAAAGTGAGAGCTCTAAATTTAATGAAGGCTGCAATCTGTTCTGATGATTTTTCCTCTATCTCAGGTTGTAGCTCGGCAAAGGAAATATTGGATGAATTGCTTCGCATCCACAATGGAAAGGAAGAAGAATGTCTCATGGCAAGAAGGAGTGATCAATCAGATGAGTCCTCATCCCAGGTAAACTCTGAGACCGAGGATATTAGTCATGATGATTTAGTTGCCATGCATGAGCATCTACTGGAAAAATATGAAAGAGTTAAATCAGAAAAGAGAAAATTAAGAAAAGAGAAAAATTCTGAAGTCAGAAGTCTGAAAGAAGAAAATGTCTACTTGAAAGATCAAAATAAAAAGCTAATGGTTCTTAATACTGTCTTCTCTGAAAGATGGTTGTCAATTGAAAAAGGAAAAAACTGTTGTGAAGGAAAATGAGAACATCATTGAAATAATGGTTCAACAAGAAAATGAAACTCTGAAGAACCTGAATGATGCTTTGCAACAACAGCTGATTGTTTGTGAATCTGAGCTATCCAAGTATGAAGTGAGTATTGCTTCATTGAATTCTGAGATTGAAGATCTGAAAAATTCTTTGTCAAAATTCGTTAAAGGAAAAGACAATTTGAATAAGCTGCTTGGTTCTAAAGTGAATTTTCAGAAAGAAGGACTTGGGTATGTGCATGTTAATAAGAAAGTGAATGAAAAGAAGAAGTCAACTGTATTCGTGAAAAGCTCTGAACAAGCTAATCAATCTAGTTCCTCTATTTTTCAATTCACTGCTAAGAAGGCTGAAAATTCAGATAAGAAACAGAAAAAGATTCAAAAACAAAAGAAAAATGCTGATTTGGATAAGTCCAAATATGTCTCTGATTTACATGTGCATGCTGCTCATTGCTCACACACACATTCACACTCTCATGAGAATATCAATCTTGTCAAACAAGTGAATGTGAATAAAAAGGCTATAACATGTCACTATTGTGGGAAAGTTGGCCATATTATGCATAACTGTGTAGCATTGATAAATGATGAAAGAAATGTTGTTAGAAAATATCCTAGAAATCATCTTAGGAAACATTCTACTGATCAGGAAAAGAAAATTCAATGCTATTGCTGTGGAAGTTTGGTCACATTGCTACCTTCTGCTGGCATGCTCAGGGAAAGAAAACTAACTCTGGATTTGTTAATTTCCCTGTTAATAAAAACATTGTTGATAGAAAGAAGTTTAGGTCTAGAAGCAAACACACTGTATGTTTTGAATGTGGAAAGCCAGGCCACAGAGCTGTTAACTGTTGGCTGGCTGGTTATGAAAAGAAACATTTTCATGTCAATAACAGAATTAATCATGTTCACTCACACCATGTTCACGCCAATGCTGATGTATACAAGGAGAACATGAAATCTGTTATTTCTTGTTATCATTGTGGGCAGGTAGGGCATTCCATGTATAATTGTCATATCATGTGTTGTGATGATAAACATGCGAGAAATCTGTTGAGAAAACATGCTAGGAGTGTCACTGTTAATTCAGGACCCAAGACCTCTTGGGTGCCTATTTGTGCAAGATAGTTTGCTAACCTACAAGTGTGCCTTGGAAGCTGAAGAATAAACAGGGGTAAATAAACCAAGGCACTCAAAGAAAAACCCCTTCTGAAATTTTCAAGTAATTTCTCTGCATTTCCTGTTTTGAAATTCATTGCATATCTGATTTGATGTATTCTTGCATATCTGCCATTTGTAGTTGTTTGATAATTGTTGAAATGCATAAACTCTGAAAACAAATTGCATTCTGAAAAATCTGAACTGCATATGAATGCTGTTTGAAAACAGTCTATTGCATTGTTCACTGAAAATCTGATTTACACATAGGACTGCATGTTGAATTATCATGCATGACCTCAATGGTATATAAATGGTAAGGTACCAAAAGGTAGGGAAGTCTGTCTGGAGGTTCTTACTATATGTGAGGTGATCTTTTAAACCAAGTGCTCCGCCTAGTACCATGGGTCACTTTGCTGATAGGACAGTCTGATTGTGCACAAGTCACAATATCATTTGGAATCATATGTTCAATTTTCAGTGCAAATATTGCATGTTTTCAGGGGGAGTTAATTGCATATCTTTGCATAGCATTCAGTATTGAGTCTTTGCATGCATGTAGTTAATTGCATTGCATTTCATGAAAATGCCAAAAAGATTGTCTGAATGCATAGTCTTAGGGGGAGTCAATGCATTGCATATAGGTTGTCAAATGCATACTCTTGTGAGAATTCATTACATACCCTTCATCATTGATCTTAGTTGACAAACCTTGATAATATCAGAAATCATTGAGCCTCGAAATCTCTTCTATCAATTGGTATCATTTGGCTTCAGAATTCCATCAGTCCTTCATGAAGATTTAAATGGGACTATCTCGATCATAAATATGAAAACTCTTGAACTAGAAATCTTCTATTATACATTTTTATGAATGACTGAAATAACTCATGTGGTTTAAATTTTAATGTATTCAATGAGTTTGGCTTTAAAATCTCTTAAAAATATCTGAAGCATGTTTAATAAACCTTAACCATCTGTTTCATGCTGTGTCTTGTAAAATCTTTTGAAATCTGCATTATTGAATACATGACTTTATTTGGTTAAGTACATGAAATTGTTATTGATTTGAAGCAAATGAATTTTTCTGAAATGTCTAAAGGGTATTTTCTGTCAGAGCAATGACCTTGGTCACTGAGAAACACATGTCCAAAGGACTGTGTCATGAGGTACCATAGTTAACTCTGATTAAGAATAATTGAAATTTAGACAGAGCAATGGCATGCACACTGAGAAATACAACTCACTCATCAAGAAATGATTTGCAGTGTGTCATGATGTGTAAATACTACCTCTGTTCATATAAAGCATGACAGTTAGTCACACTAAGTGCTTAGGGATATTGGCCTCTGATCAAGGTATATCCTCTAGTTACAAGGTGTGCACTAAACTAGAGTGCTCGTAAAATTTGTAGCATGAAAAATTGTTGAACGAATTGAAATATCTGAATATTGATGTTAAAATCAAATTGCTACAACCCTAGACAAAATCATATGACTTCATAATTGCTTGATCTCAATACTAATGCATGTAATTCCGAAAGAAGTCAATAAATTTGATTGTGTAAGAGAAAGGGAGATTAATCAAGATAAATATGAGGGTTTGGTTCATTTTTATTAAACCATAGTTTTAGATATCAATACAGAATTTTATTGATAAACTCTACATACATCATGTTTAAACCATGCTGTTCAATAAAGCTCACTCATAAGCCCTTATTATGGAAGACTTTGAAAAACTTATGTTTTGGATTTATGAGATTGATATCTCTCTGAAAATCTGACTGAATTTACTGAGATTGGAGCTTCTTTGAAAATCTGCTAATTGAACCTCTTCTGCTCATTGACCTGAACTTATCCTTGTATGCCCCTATGGTCTCCTTCTCATTCATTTCATAAGCTTCCATTTATTGAGGGGGAGCCTCCTTGTCATATGCATCATGCTGCATAGAAGGAGGAGTATTGTGCTCTTGCATTCATATTTCTGGTATCTGCATCTACATTCATACCCCTTCCCATGGTTCATCTTGATTATACCAAATGAGGGAGATTGTTTGCCAAAAAGGGGGAGATTTTCATTCAGTCATTGCATGCTGGCTTCTTTTGATCATCTCTAACTAATGACTTTTTGCTAAAACTCTTAAAGGGGGAGAATTGTGTTCTTGCAAAAGGGAGAAATTGACTGAATTTTTATACATGCTTTAATTTCTCAAATTATTTTCTTTTTGATGAAGTCAAAGGGGGAGAATAATTTGAGTCATCAGAATGCCTCACATCATCAGAATGACTCAATGTGTTGAAAGTGTTGCCATCATCAAAAAGGGGGAGATTGTTGTGCCCCTGTGATTTTGATGATGGTTTTAATGGTGGTTTTGATGATTGATTTTTGAAGTGAGTTATTCATTGTGAGTCATCTTGCTGTGTGTGTCATCATGCTATTATTCAGTCATTCTCTGATCATAATGCAGTTCTTCATAAGTTCTGATAAGGCATTGCATAATTGATTATGTTCAGTCATGTTACTGTTGCTCTTAAGACTACAGTTTGATACTGCAGCGTCGACCCATCGAACTGCAGCGTCGACGCTGCCAAGGCACTTCAGAGGTAGCAGTAAGAAATATTTGATCTACTGCGTCCACGCTGCTTGGGCAATGCATTGACGCTTGGTGCCTCTTTAATTTTGCTACATTTATTCGTTGGTCTGGTCTGTGGTGCGTCGACCCCTTGTGCTTATGGGTCGACCCCTCAGTTCATTCATCGGTTGTTCACAAGTCCATACATTGATCTTCACCTGAAGTCCATACATTGGTCCTCTTTCAAAGTCTGTACAGCCACTGGTCTAGAATCTGAGTCTGTACATCGTCTTGTGCCTTCAACGTTCAAAGCCTCAAGTCTGTACAGCGTTACGTTCTCTTTGGAAAGTCTGTACAGCGTGAAGTCTACACATTGGCACTGTAGCTTGCTTTTGCAAGTCTGTACACTGCTTCACTTCGTCAAAGTCCATACGTCCTCAGCTGAATCCCATGTTTGTACAACGGCCTCAATCTTCATCAAGTCTACACAGTGCTTCAACCTTCTTATAGTCTGTATAGCCTGCCTTATCGATTAGAGTCTAAACATCGTTCAAGCGATCAAAGCATCTGAAGTCTGTACAGCGTCCGTTGTCTAGAGTTCTTGAAGTATATACATTCGACTATTTCTTTCGAAGTATACACACTACAGTGTACATACTTAGATCTTATGACTTCATTCTTATTGTTGAAGGGAACAGGGTCGACGCTGGGAGCTTAAAGCGTCCACGCATCAGTTGACGAAGCCTTCACGATATCTTCCACTGCGTCAACGCCACAATGGAGCAGCGTCGACGCAGCAGTTAAAGGAGCATTCACTTTCACAGGCTATTCCACTGCGTCAACGCCACAATTAAGTAGCATCGACGCAGCAGCTAAAGAGACGAAGCTAATGGCTTACTGGAATGCCTCACTGCGTTAACGCCATTGATTGAGAGCGTCGACGCAGCATGCCCATCTGCTGAAGACTTGATCACTGGATCACCGATGCGTCAACGCAGCAGGCTGATGGAGTCAACGCAGCAGAGTTTTGCTGGTCGAATGTCTTTGAAGGCTGCGTCAACTCGTTGGAGCAAGTGGGTTGACGCCATCAAACTCCAGTTGCTGAGCGTACTAATGAATGGCATGTGATCCGAGGTGCCTGGCTCGTGATCCAAGTATGGACGAGATACTAGGATGCTGCCACGTGGTCCGAATTTCTAGGGCAGGAAATGTGGAAGCCACACGCGCCCAGTGTGCCTGCTGCTGCTGCTATATATACAAGACTTCTTTCATAGAAGAAGATGATCAAAGAAGAAGCCTGGAGAGCAGAAAGCCCTTCGATCCAGAAAAAGAAGAAGAAGAAAGAGAGTGAGAGCAGAAGAAGGAAAAGAGAGAGATAGTGCTCGTGAGAAGTGAGAAGAAAGAGAGAAGAAAGAGAAGCAGAAAGAAGAGGAAGAAAAGAAGAGGAGGAGAGAGTCTATTGAAGATCAGTTCAGTCTATTCGTGGATCAAATCCAGAACGACTATGCTCATTGAGAGCTACACCTCTTGTGTTTGATTTCCAGCTTTTGTTGCTGTGTTTTTTATGTTTCCTTATTTTTTCTTTTGTTTCCTTGGTTAGCCTTGTTCTTCCGATTGCCCTGCTGGGGATCGCGTTCCTCCTGTGGATTCAGGAGAAGGGAGACTTGTCTCCGGTTCTGGGCTTGTGGCTTGCAAGTCCAGGGGTCCCTCCGGTTGGAGGAAGAGAGGTCTTCGACCTCTGGTTGCTGGTGACGGGGAGTCACTGGCGGGTTCCCTCCTGGGTTGGAGGAAGAGAGACTTCGGTCTCTGGTTTCCAAGTGGCTAGGAGTCACTTGGGGTGTCCCTCCGGTTGGGAGGAAGAGGGGAGGTTGTTCCCCTGGTCAAGCTGTGTGGCAGCAACTGTTCGCAGACTGAGTCTGCTTGGCTCTAGCATTGGCTAGTGAAGCCTCACTCCGGTTGGGAGTGAGGGGTGGATGTAGGTCTGGAGGACCGAACCACCTTAAAATTATTTGTGCAGTGGTTTGCCTTGCGTTAGCTCCATATCTTCTACCTCCCATTCACAGGTTGTGCATGCTTGGCTAGTTGCATTATCTAGAGAGTTATTTTTGAGCATTATATTCTGCTAAGTGTGTTTGGGTTGTTTAGCTCTGCCTTCGTTTCTGGTTGTTCAGGTGGCTGCATTGGTGCAGTCCAACTGTTTGTTCATTTGTTGCCTTATCATTTCATTTTGGAAAGCTCATTAGTCTTTACTCCGCATATCTGAGCTTTAAAGTTTTAATTTGGGCTATATTTTCTAGAGGGATACATTCACCCCCCCTCTGTATCCGGGCCTAGCACCCTAACAGCTTGGGCATACCATTGAGGATTGTTACATCTTCAAGGATGTCATTGAGTCCTTGATCAAGAAGGGAGAGTTGGACATGGGGGAGCTCAGAGTGGATCCTCCGCAGCCGCACGAGATGCCGAGCCTCGGCACCACTGTGAACATGGTATCTTTATACCAACAGCTGCTGAAGAATGGGCGGAGGCCAGTACACAGGCCACTTATCAAGCCTTCGTCATGGCGCCAGCTCATGATCAAGGAGGTTGGCAAGCCGCGCCAACGAAGAACAGAAGAAGAAGACAAGCTCCTCGGCCCACTCCAGAGGTTCGCATAAGGGGTGTTACACCCCGACCAGTACCGCCACCTGTGACACCTATTTTGCATGACACAGCCCCCCGGCTCGTTATCAGACGGCCCACTCACAACAAGAAGAGACACATCCCGATGCGGGTGCACAAGGAAACCAGCCCTACGGTAGAAAGGCTCCAGGCCATCATTGATGGGCTTGAAGACTATGAACAGCCCGAAATCCAGCCTATGGAGTTGAAGGAGTATGTCCCCTGGGAGAAGTTCGAGTCACTCGAACTCGCTCCAGAAGCGGAAGTCGAGACGAAAGAAGAGCCTCTCTTATGGGGTGAGCTTCCCCAATAGCAGTTGCCAGCCACTGAAGAGAAAAAGAAAAAGAAGAAGAGAAGACCTAGAAACAATAAGAAGAGTGGGCTGGTCCTTTCTTGCAACACCCTCTCAGCATTATTTGACACAGCCCTCTCGCTGAGAGAGGAAGAGCAAGAAGTGCCTGTTGAGCCGTCAGAGGTGAATCAGGCTGAAACATCCACCTCCCAACATGCCACCAGGTTGGGAAGAGCGTGGGGACGCCCTCCTCAGGCCAACCACAACATCCTGCTTAGGGGAGAATAACCATATCACATCCCCGAGCCTAGGGTCCAAGGCATGGAGATCCCCCTTCCATCGGGCCTCTACCCCGGAGGACCATGTGGCCAGAGTGCCCCGTCATTCATTGAATTTCTTACAACTCAGAGGGGAGGACAGTCATGCACCCGCGAGTCCCGGCAGACCCAAGGGGCAGGTAGCCCCTCGGCTCCGTCTGTAGCAATCCCTCCTCGGCCAAGGGAAGAGCCCGACAACATCCCAAATCTTGTCGAGTTCTTGCAAGAAAAGGAAGTGACCCAGCAGGCCCCACAAGCTCAAGCGGCATCCGACCCAGTGGAGGAGGCACCCGTTGAGCCGGCTCCCCAGGCCCAGACTGGGGGCAGGCGCAGTAGAGCTAAAGAAATGAAGTTGCTCGAAGTCCGAGATGGCAACAGAATAGTCAAACACCTGAAGAAGATCCCATCCAGGTTTACCGTCTGGGAGATTTTATCCCTAGATGAAGAAACACGGCAAGCCATCATCGCTGCGCTCCAGACGCCAGCATATGTTGAAGCCTGCCTCGTAGAAATGTCACCTGAAGTAGCTGTGGCCTTCACAGAAGAGGATATGCTTCTACCTACCTGCAGCCACAACAGGCCACTCTACATGAAGGGGCAGCTGAATGGGCATCCCATCAACAGAGTCTTGATCGACCCTGGGGCAGCAGTGACCATACTCCCCCATCGAGTGTATCAGAAGCATTACTTTGACGTACACCTGGTCGAGGTCAGGAACATCAAGATTGCCGGCTTCAACCAGAAGTGCAAAGTCCCTATGGGGGTCGCAGAGTTCAACCTCTCCCTCGGTGACTTCCCCACCAAGGTCAAATTCCATGTGATCAACTCCAACACCTCTTACAAGGCGTTGCTCGGTCGACCTTGGCTACATCAAAATAGGGTGGTACCATCCACTCTCCACCAATGCATCAAGTACCCCGGCAACGGGAAAGAGGAGAGAATCTTCGCCGACCTCCATTCTTTTGAAGTGTTCGAATGTCACTTGTCGGATGCTAATCTTTATTTGGAAAAGCCGAAGCAAGCCTCCCAAGCTACTCAGGATAAAGGAAAGAAGAAGGCAGAGCTTGACAGCTGGTTCCCTCCACCACCGCCTGGCTATGTGGCTCCCCCTCAGGTGTCATTCATTTCTGAAGCAGAAGGGGTATTCCGGGCCACCTACCTTCCCATCTACCCTACACCGGGAACACCATACCTTGAAGACTTGCTGGAAGACATCAGGGTGTTGTGCCCATGTGGTTTTGGTTTTGATGATGGTTTTAATGTTGGTTTTGATGATGGTTTTAATGATGGTTTTGATGTTTGGTTTTTGATGTGAGTTAATCACTGTGAGTCATCCTGCTGTGTGAGTCATCATGCTGTTATTCAGTCTATCAAATGTTCAGTCATCTTGCTGCTCAGTTTAGTTTAACATTTTTGATGTTCAGTCGTGTGTTACAGCATCAACTCATTGGGCTGCAGCGTCAACTCAGCAAGTATGCACATCGCCTTCAGGCCTTCAAGTCTTTACACTCTATACTCATTCAAGTATGTACACTGGTTTTCATGCATGTTAAACTCCAAGTCTATACAGCCTGCCTCTTCTACTCAGTGTACATACTTATTCATTTGCTGTTTCAAAGTCCATACAATGGCTGTTGAACTGTGAAGCCTATACATTGTCTGATCATTCATCTTCATGTCTATACAACGCTAAGTCAATACATTGAACTGTTCTCCAAAGTCTGCACAATGGTCTTCACACCTGAAGTCTGTACATCCACAGTTAAACTTGAAGTCTGCACATTAGTCTTCGAATTCAAAGTCTGTACATTGGGTTTTCACATGAAGTATGTACAGCCGTTCACTGTTGAAGTCCATACACTGGTCGGTGGAATTTGAAGTCTATACACTGACTCGTTTCATTTCCTCAGAGTCTGTACATCCACAGTGAAATCCAAAGTCTGCACATTGATCTTCGAATCCAAAGTCTATACAATGGTCTTCACACTTGAAGTCTATAAATTCGATGTGCAGAGTTGATGTCAATACATTTGCCTCCATGATTCTAAGTCTATACATTCACTGCAGAGATCTCTGTCAAGTCTATACATTGGTCCGTCTCTTGCAGTGTCTCATCTGGTCAAAGTCACCACATCACTTGAAGGCTTCTGCATCAAGTCTATACATCGACTGTCTTGCTTTAGCTTAAGTCTGTACAGAGTCAGCGTCTCGTTGACCGTCTCTTGTTGTGTCCTCATGTTATTTCTGTGTTTGTGTCTTCGTGTTATTTTTGTGTTGTGTCTTCATGTTATTTCTGTGTTTGTGTCTTCGTGTTGTTTTTATGTCTTCATGTTATTGTTGTGTTTGAGTCTTCATGTTATTTTTGTGTTTGTGTCTTCGTGTTGTTTTTATGTCTTCGTGTTGCTTCTTTCTATCTTCGTCCAGGTTTCCTCTGATCGCGTGTTTTACTACCGTTTTACTTCGTGTCGTTCTCTCTTTACCTCGTGCTGTTCTCATCTGACTTCGTGTCGTTCTCTCTTTACCTCGTGCTGTTCTCATCTGACTTCGTGTCGTTCCCTTTGTAGTGTTAGCTTTGTTACTGTGGTACCTCGTGTCGTTCTCTATTTACCTCGTGCTGTTCTCATCTGACTTCATGTCGTTCTCTTTGTAGTGTTAGCTTTGTTACTGTGGTACCTCGTGTCGTTCTCTCTTTATCTCGTGCTGTAGTCATCTTATGTACCTCGTGTCGTTCTCAGTATAGTGCACCTTTTGTTGTTCCCACACACCTCGTGCAGCTTTAGCTTGAGTGTCAACCGACTTATTTCAGGTATATATATAGAGAGAGAGAACCCTAAGTATTAATGGTTTTAATCTCTTTGCAGGAGAAGAAGAAAAACAAAAGGAAGAAGGTGGTCCGAGGAAGAATATTCCCCAGTGACTGGGCGGCACGTGATCAGGGGCTGGAAGGGCAGACAGGATTGTGACACGTGTGCTGAAGCTGGCTGAGAGACTGACACGTGGCCACAAGTTCTGGGCGGGAAATGTGGAAGCCACACGCGCCCAGTGCTGCCCTCCTGCTGGCTGCTGCTTATAAAAGGAAGCCTTCATCCAACAGATGAAGACTGATCGAAGAAGAAGCCTGGAGAGCAGAAAGCCCTTAGATCCAGAAAAAGAAAAGAGGAAGAAAAAAGAGAAGAAGAAGAAATAGAAGAAGTGTGAGCCGAAGAAAATAGAGGAGCAGAGATCGAGAGAGTGAAAGAGCAGAAGAAGAAAAGAGCTGCAGTAGAAAGCAGAAGAAGAAGAGAAGAGAAGAGACAGAGAGAGCCTGCAAAAGAAGAAGAAAAGAAAGAGAAGAAGAGCAGAAGGAGAAGAAGAGAAAGAGAGAGTTAGATAGCTCGTGAGGGTAAAGAGAAAAAGAAAGTGAGAGAGAAGAGAAGAGGAAGAGAAGCTTACCTGAAGATCTGTCTACTGGACCGTGGATCAAATCCAGGACAGTCAGCTCCATGCGAGCCACATCTGTGTTATCTTTCTTTACAGCTTTCTGATCGCTGTGTATTTTTCCTTTCTTATTTTTCCTTTTTCATTTGGTTAGCTTTGTACTTCCGATCCTCTGGATTGAGGTCGGGTCCCTCCTGGTCTGGAGGAAGAGAGGTCTGCGACCTCTAGTTTGTAAGTGGCTGGAAGTCACTTGTGTGTTCCCTCCGGTTTGGAGGAAGGGAGATCTGATCTCCGGTTCTGGGCTTGTGGGTTGCAAGTCCAGGTGTCCCTCCTGGTCTGGAGGAAGAGAGGTCTTCGACCTCTGGTTTGCTAGTGACTGGGAGTCACTGGTGTGTTCCCTCCGATTTGGAGGAAGAGAGACTGTGCGTCTCTAGTTTCCAAGTGGCTGGGAGTCACTTGGGGTGTCCCTCCGGTTGGGAGGAAGAGGGGAGGTTGTTCCCCTGGTCAAGCTGTGTGGCAGCACCTGTTGCAGACTGAGTCTGCGGTTTCTAGCGTAAGCTAGTGGAAGCCACACTCGGGTTGAGTGTGGGGTGGATGTAGGTCTGGTGGACCGAACCACCTAAAAACCCCTTGTGCACTGTGGTTTGACTTGTCTATTTGTACTTCCGCTAGGTGATTGCATAGGGGCGCTCCATGTGTTTGGCTTCTGGTTGAGCAGAAGAGTTTATTAGTTTTCAGATTGACTAAATCTATCTTGTTAGCCCTCCAGTGATCTCACTATGTGTTTGGTTAGTTCCACAACTGCCATTTAGCCTTCAAGTTTGTTTAGTTTGCGAACTGGCATTTTTAGTGAGCGAAATTTTAACTGGGCGAAAGGTTTTTTAAAGTCATATTCATTCACCCGCCCTCTGAATACTGCACCAAACCCAACACTTGGTATCAGAGCGGTGTCTACATACAAGGTCCAGCGACCTGCAGATTCGATCTTGCAGTCTTCGGTGCTAATTTGTTTTTAGTGCATCAATATTCCTGTTGCCTTAACTGTTGTGTTCTCTTGGCTCATCCTCCACTATTCAGTAGTTCAAATATTAAATTCTGGCTATATTGTATGCACAAGCATGTTAACTCTATTAATCTACAATTGTGGAAGGTTATCTCTCACAGTCCACATGAACTTCCTAAGGATAAGTCCAAGTGGACTCATGTTCACAAGTTGAAAAATGATGATAATGTGAGAGCTCTTAACCTAATGAAGGCTGCAATTGATTCTGACGATTTTTCTTTTATCTCAGATTGTAGCACTGCAAAAGAAATTTTTGATAGAGTGACTGCAACACATGTGGAACAGGAAGAAGAATGTCTCATGGTAAGAAGGAGTGATCAATCAGATGAGTCCTCATCCCAGGTAATTTCTGAGATCGAGGATATTAGCCATGATGAGTTAGCTGCCATGCATGAGCATCTTTTAGATAAATATGAAAGAGTCAAATCAGAAAAGAGAAAATTAAGAAAAGAGAAAAATGCTGAAATCACAAGTCTAAAGGCTGAAAATGAAAATCTAAAATCTAAATTGAAGGAATTGACTGAAGAATTACATTCTGATGATAATGCACAGAAAAACTTAATCACTTCCTTGAAAGAAGAAAATGATTCTCTGCTGACTCAGAAGAAGGAAATTGATAAATTAAAAGATAAGCTGATTGAAGAAAATATCCATCTGAAGGAACAAAATAAAAAGTTAATGGTCCTTAACACTGTTTTCTCTGAAAGATGGCTAATGGTAGAAAGAGAAAAATCAACTTTGAAAGAAAAAGAAGTGAACATTGAATTGAAGTTAAATCAGGAGAATGAGATCCTGAAAAGTCTGAATGATGGGCTACAAAATCAGGTTATTTCGTGTGAAGACCACATTATGACCTTGCAAATTGAAATTGAAAAACTAAACAACTCTCTGTCAAAATTTGCCAAAGGTAAAGAAAAAATGGAAGATTCTTTGAATGTGGAAGTCACCAAATTGAATGAAGAGAAAAGGTGCACTTCTCAAGTTAAGCAAGCTGTAAGGAACAAACTATACTCAACATTTGTGAGTAGCTCAAACTTAGCTAGTACTTCTGCACTGTCTTCAAAACAGTCTGATGATCAGAAGATTCAAAAATAAAAGGAAAATGTGAAAATGAGAACACTGAAGAAGAATAGTAAATTTCATGCAAACAAGCCTAAGGCTAGAAAATTTCCAATTATTCACGGAAGGAATGTTGAATGCTTCTATTGTGGAAATTCTGGCCATGTACTTGATGATTGTCTTGTCATGAAGAATGATAATGATAGATTTCATGCTGGGACCTCTTATGCTAAGAAATCCTATTCTGCTCAAAACAGGATATCCAAATGCTTTTACTGTCATGAAATGGGTCATCTCATGCATGAATGCAAGACAATGGAGTTAGATGACTTTGCTGCTACTACTGTACAAAAATATCATGCTAGAAATCATGTTCCTAGGAGAAAGAATCTGAATTGCTCTTGTTGTGGGAAGCCAGGTCACAGGGCTGCAACTTGTTGGCTAGCAGGATATCAAAACCAAACTGGTTTTGGTAAACAGAATTTTTATTCTGTTAACAAAAAATTTCATGCATATGCACATAGAATTCATGCTAACAAGAATGTGCATAAATCAGATTTGAAAACTGCTGCTTCTTGCCATCATTATGGCAAATCTGGATATTTGATGGATGGTCATCCTCTGATGAAACTTAGTGATCATCAAGTTAAAAATGTGCTGAGAAAACCTGCTAGGAGTAATACTGTCATGTCAGGACCCAAGACTTCTTGGGTACCTATTTGTACAAAATAACATTGCTATGTAGGTGTGTCTTGAGACTGAAATAAAAGAGGTAATGATCCAAGGCACTCAAGAATGAAAAACCCCATTCTCACACTTTTCAGGTAATCTCTCTGCATTTCCCATTTTAAAACTCATTGCATATCTGGTTCGATGTATTCTTGCATATCCTGTTCTTAGCTTCATTTAGTGCATGCATATTAAATTTTTTCTTGCATATTCATTTATCATCTGCCATTTGCACTACTCTCTGATCATGCACTCTGAAACTTCTGAAAAATCTAAACAGCATATATACATGGCTTGGAATTTGCCCTCCCATTAGCTCGTACCTGTCTGTTTTCATCTATATGGGTTCTGTATGGCTTTTAGTGCGTTGACACATTTGGCTGACTGCGTAGACGCAATTGTGCGTCTTTCGTTTGGTGTCTTGTTCACTGCGTCGACGCTGACACTAATGTGTTGACGCATTGGTGTGTATTTGATCCATGTATGCATGCTCACATTTAAAAATCTGCCGTGCCTCTTATGAGCACATGTTGAGATATCAGTGCATAATTCAGATTGATAATTGATTGGAAATCTGGACTGCATGTTGAATTATCATGCTTGACCTCAATGGTATATAAATGATAAGGTACCAAAAGACAGGGAAGTCTGTCTGGAGGCTCTTACTATGTGTGAGGTGGTCTTTTAGACCAAGTGCTCCGCCTAGTACCATGGGTCACCTTGGTGGTTAGGACTGTCTGAATGTGCATGAATCAAAATCATTTGCTCAGTTTCTCATGGCAAACATTGCATGTTTTAAGGGGGAGTTACTTGCATGTGTTTTTGCATACATAAAGTGCATTGCATTTCCTTAGATTAAAAATGCCAAAAAGATTGTCTAAATGCATGTTGTCAGGGGGAGTCAATACATTACATGAAGGTAGTCATGTGCATACATTTATGTCAGAGTTCATTGCATGTTAACTTTGAACATCCTGGAACTTGCCTGACCTCCTGATATCTTGCCTTGTGTGCATATCCCCTTCATTGATTCTTTTTGACCAAACCTTGATCATAATTTGAAAACACTGAGCTTCAAAATCTCTCCTATCAATTGGTAACAATTGGTATCATTTGGTATCAGAATTATTTCAGTCCTTCATGAAGATTTCAATGGGCTATCTCGATCATAAATCTGAAAGATCTTGAACTAGAAATCTTCTATTATACGCTTTTATGAATGTCTGAAATAACTCATGTGGTTTAAGCTTAATGTATTCATGGAGTTTAACTTTAAAATCTCTTAAAAAAATATATATGAAGCATGTTTAATAAACATTAACTATCTGTTTCATGCTGTGTCTTGAAAACTTCTGAAATCTGTACTTTTGAATACATGACTTCAACTGATTAAGTACATGAAACTATTATTGATTTGAAGCAAATGAATTTTTCTGAAATGTCTAAATGGTAATATCTGTCAGAGCAATGACATTGGTCACTGAGAAACACATGTCCAAAGGACTGTGTCATAAGGTGTCTTAGTTAACTCTGATTAAGAATAATTGAAATTCAGGCAGAGCAATGGCATGCACACTGAGAAATACAACTCACTCATCAAGAAATGATTTGCAGTGTGTCATGATGTGTAAATGCTATCTCTGTTCATATATAGCATGACAGTTAGTCAAACTAAGTGCTTAGGGATATTGGCCTCTGATCAAGGTATATCCTCTAGTTACAAGGTGTGCACTGAACTAGAGTGCTCGTAAAATTTGTAGCATGAAAAATTATTGAACGAATTGAAATATCTGAATATTGATGCTAAAATCAAATTGTTACAACCCTAGACAAAATAATATGACTTCATAATTGCTTAATCTCAATACTAGTGCATGTAATTCTGAAAGAAGACAATGAATTTGATTGTGTAAGACAAAGGGAGGACAATCAAGAAAAATATGAGGGCTTGGTTCATTTTTATTAAAACATGGTTTTAGATATCAATACAGAATTTTATTGATAAACTCTGCATACATCATGTTTAAACCATGCTGTTCAATAAAGCTCATTCATAAGCTCTTATAATGGAAGACTTTGAAAAACTTATGTTTTAGATTTATGAGATTGATATCTCTCTGAAAATCTAACTGAATTTTTCTGAGATTGGAGCTTCTTTAAAAATCAGCTCATTGACCTGAACTTCTCCTTGTTTGCCCCTGTGGTCTCCTTCTCATTCATCTCATAAGATTCCACTTATTGAGGGGGAGATTCCATGTCATGCATCACTTGCATATCAATTGGCATCTATTCAGGAGGAGCATTCCTTGTCATACTGAATCATGTTCATATCATTTCTATATTTCTAGGGGGAGATCTTGCATTTCTTGTTGCATCTGCATTTTTGCATTTACCCCTTCCCATGGTTCATCTTGATTATACCAAATGAGGGAGATTGTTTGCCAAAAAGGGGGAGATTTTCATTCAATAATTGCATGCTGGCTTCTTTTGATCATCTCTAACTAATGACTTTTTGCTGAAACTCTTAAAGGGGGAGAATCATGTTCTTGCAAGGGGGAGAAATTGACTGAATTTTTTATACATGCTTTAATGTCTCAAACTATTTTCTTTTTGATGAAGTCAAAGGGGGAGAATAGTTTGAGTCATCAGACTGACTCACTGTGTAGTGTTGCCATCATCAAAAAGGGGGAGATTGTTGTGCCTATGTGGTTTTGGTTTTGATGATGGTTTTAATGTTGGTTTTGATGATGGTTTTAATGATGGTTTTGATGTTTGGTTTTTGATGTGAGTTAATCACTGTGAGTCATCCTGCTGTGTGAGTCATCATGCTGTTATTCAGTCTATCAAATGTTCAGTCATCTTGCTGCTCAGTTTAGTTTAACATTTTTGATGTTCAGTCGTGCGTTGCAGCATCAACTCATTGGGCTGCAGCGTCAACTCAGCAAGTATGCACATCGCCTTCAGGCCTTCAAGTCTTTACACTCTATACTCATTCAAGTATGTACACTGGTTTTCATGCATGTTAAACTCTAAGTCTATACAGCCTGCCTCTTCTACTCAGTGTACATACTTATTCATTTGCTGTTTCAAAGTCCATACAATGGTTGTTGAACTGTGAAGCCTATACATTGTCTGATCATTCATCTTCATGTCTATACAACGCTAAGTCAATACATTGAACTATTCTCCAAAGTCTGCACAATGCTCTTCACACCTGAAGTCTGTACATCCACAGTTAAACTTGAAGTCTACACATTGGTCTTCGAATTCAAAGTCTGTACATTGGGTTTTCACATGAAGTATGTACAGCCGTTCACTGTTGAAGTCCATACACTGGTCGGTGGAATTTGAAGTCTGTACACTGACTCGTTTCATTTCCTCAGAGTCTGTACATCCACAGTGAAATCCAAAGTCTGCACATTGATCTTCGAATCCAAAGTCTATACAATGGTCTTCACACTTGAAGTCTATACATTCGATGTGCAGAGTTGATGTCAATACATTTGCCTCCATGATTCTAAGTCTATACATTCGCTGCAGAGATCTCTGTCAAGTCTATACATTGGTCCGTCTCTTGCAGTGTCTCATCTGGTCAAAGTCAACACATCACTTGAAGGCTTCTGCATCAAGTCTATACATCGACTGTCTTGCTTTAGCTTAAGTCTGTACAGAGTCAGCGTCTCGTTGACCGTCTCTTGTTGTGTCCTCATGTTATTTCTGTGTTTGTGTCTTCGTGTTATTTTTGTGTTGTGTCTTCATGTTATTTCTGTGTTTGTGTCTTCGTGTTGTTTTTATGTCTTCGTGTTATTGTTGTGTTTGAGTCTTCATGTTATTTCTATGTTTGTATCTTCGTGTTGTTTTTATGTCTTCGTGTTGCTTCTTTCTATCTTTGTCCATGTTTCCTCTGATCACGTGTTTTACTACCGTTTTACTTCGTGTCGTTCTCTCTTTACCTCGTGCTGTTCTCATCTGACTTCGTGTCGTTCTCTCTTTACCTCGTGCTGTTCTCATCTGACTTCGTGTCGTTCCCTTTGTAGTGTTAGCTTTGTTACTGTGGTACCTCGTGTCGTTCTCTATTTACCTCGTGCTGTTCTCATCTGACTTCGTGTCGTTCTCTTTGTAGTGTTAGCTTTGTTACTGTGGTACCTCGTGTCGTTCTCTCTTTATCTCGTGCTGTAGTCATCTTATGTACCTCGTGTCGTTCTCAGTATAGTGCACCTTTTGTTGTTCCCACACACCTCGTGCAGCTTTAGCTTGAGTGTCAACCGACTTATTTCAGGTATATATATAGAGAGAGAACCCTGAGTATTAATGGTTTTAATCTCTTTGCAGGAGAAGAAGAAAAATAAAAGGAAGAAGGTGGTCCGAGGAAGAATATTCCCCAGTGACTGGGCGGCATGTGATCCGAGGTTGGAAGGGCAGACAGGATTGTGACACGTGTGCTGAAGCTGGCTGAGAGACTGACACGTGGCCACAAGTTCTGGGCGGGAAATGTGGAAGCCACACGCGCCCAGTGCTGTCCTCCTGCTGGCTGCTACTTATAAAAGGAAGCCTTCATCCAACAGATGAAGACTGATCGAAGAAGAAGCCTGGAGAGCAGAAAGCCCTTCGATCCAGAAAAAGAAAAGAGGAAGAAAAAAGAGAAGAAGAAGAAATAGAAGAAGTGTGAGCCGAAGAAAATAGAGGAGCAGAGATCAAGAGAGTGAAAGAGCAGAAGAAGAAGAGAAGAGAAGAGACAGAGAGAGCCTGCGAAAGAAGAAGAAAAGAAAGAGAAGAAGAGCAGAAGGAGAAGAAGAGAAAGAGAGAGTTAGAGAGCTCGTGAGGGTAAAGAGAAAAAGAAAGTGAGAGAGAAGAGAAGAGGAAGAGAAGCTTACATGAAGATCTGTCTACTGGACCGTGGATCAAATCCAGGCCAGTCAGCTCCATGCGAGCCACATCTGTGTTATCTTTCTTTACAGCTTTCTGATCGCTGTGTATTTTTCCTTTCTTATTTTTTCTTTTTCATTTGGTTAGCTTTGTACTTCCGATCCTCTGGATTGAGGTCGGGTCCCTCCTGGTCTGGAGGAAGAGAGGTCTGCGACCTCTAGTCTGCAAGTGGCTAGAAGTCACTTGTATGTTCCCTCCGGTTTGGAGGAAGGGAGATCTGATCTCCGGTTCTAGGCTTGTGGGTTGTAAGTCCAGGTGTCCCTCCTGGTCTGGAGGAAGAGAGGTCTTCGACCTCTGGTTTGCTAGTGACTGGGAGTCACTGGTGTGTTCCCTCCGGTTTGGAGGAAGAGAGACTGTGCGTCTCTAGTTTCCAAGTGACTGGGAGTCACTTGGGGTGTCCCTCCGGTTGGGAGGAAGAGGGGAGGTTGTTCCCCTGGTCAAGCTGTGTGGCAGCACCTGTTACAGACTGAGTCTGCGGTTTCTAGCGTGAGCTAGTGGAAGCCACACTCGGGTTGAGTGTGGGGTGGATGTAGGTCTGCTGGACCGAACCACCTAAAAACCCCTTGTGCACTGTGGTTTGACTTGTCTATTTGTGCTTCCGCTAGGTGATTACATAGGGGCGCTCCATGTGTTTGGCTTCTGGTTGAGCAGAAGAGTTTATTAGTTTTCAGATTGACTAAATCTATCTTGTTAGCACTCCAGTGATCTCACTGTGTGTTTGGTTAGTTCCACAACTGCCATTTAGCCTTCAAGTTTGTTTAGTTTGCGAACTAGCATTTTTAGTGAGCGAAATTTTAACTGGGCGAAAGGTTTTTTAAAAGTCATATTCATTCACCCCCCCCTCTAAATACTGCACCGAACCCAACACAGGGTCCCTCCCGGATCATCAAGCCTCTTGCAGAAGCTGACTGCCAGGTGGCTGAACCGTTAAGGACCTTCGAGGTGCCCAACCCCGAGGGTCTGCCTACCATCTTTTATGTGGCCAAGGAGCACCCGGTCAAGGGGGATGATGATTGTAGACTCCCCGATGAGCTGCACGACCCACTCGTCCCAATAATGGGACTTCCTGACACAGCCGGTCCTGTGGTCAAGATGGCCAGAAAGCAAGGGATCCCCTTCTGCCAGCTCTCTAGTCGGAAAGAAATGTTCAAGAAAATGTGGAACCCACCAAACCTGGACCGGCGGTTGTTGCAAATCACCCAGCATCCAGGGTTGGGCTTTTCACTAGAAGATTCCTATGAAGCTGATGTGATATCAGCCTCGGCTCTAGGCGGCAATAGCCACGCAGGCACTGTAGGCCCATGGCAGGTTGAAGGCCGTCAGCACCTTATGCCTTTGGCCAATGAAGAACAAGATGAAGAAATATTCCTATGGAATCCACCTCCCTGCAGGAATAAGGTGAAGACCCCGTCCTCCTCTGGGGGACCAATCCCGAATGACCACAGCAGCAGTACGCCATTGCCTTCGTCTGATACTGACCCAAAGGATGGGGAAGCGGGCCGAGCCCCGAACCTCACTCGGTGTGACTCTACCCTACTCGCCCTGTACTATAGGCAACAGTGGGAGATCTAAATGCTGAAGGTTCGCTTGGCCGAAATGACTGTACTCATCAGAGGCATCCTCTGTCGACAAAGCATCAGTGCGCATCGATCCCCGAACACCGTCCCAAATGCCCCCGGGCACCTGAAAAGGGAGGCTAGGGATGTAGCTACTTCCCCGGTCGGGCGATCGGCCGAGCGAAGCTCTACGCTGCGGGAGAAGATGCAAATGCCCTACTCTTTCCCGAGGAATAAAACCCGAGGAATTTTTGAGTGGGCCTGCTGCCATGGCAAGGTCTCCCTCCCAAGATCCAAGAGGCCACAAGACGCCCGCAGAAGTGGCGACCCCATGTTTTGTCCATATCACCAAATGCTAGGCCACTCCATCGAAGACTGCTACGTCTTCAAAGATATTGCTCAAGACCTGATTGAGAGAGATGAGCTCAGAATGGGAGATTATGTGGTCGCTCCGCCACGCCCCCATGTGGCAGGCGGCCATGAAAGAAGTGTTTACATGGTGTCAGTTCAGCACCAGATTTTTGAAGATGCAGCTGAGAATGCGCAACCCCAGCCACCAGCAGAGCAGCAGCCCCCTGTATGGCAATCAATCACCTTAGCCCCTGCAAGAGCCATCTATGAGAATTACAAAGAATATCCCGAAGAAGTCCTTTACTTCTCCACACAAGAGAGCCCCCCAGAGCCGCACACAGTAAGCCTAATAGAGGGGGAAACAAGCAAAGCCTCGTTACCCAATGAGGCAGAGCAAGAAAACACCTATGGTGTCCTTGAAGCAGAAGATGGTGAAGACAAGGATTTCATTGACCTTCTACCAGCGCCTCCAGAATTTGAATATGGCGGCCAGGCCACAGTGGATGAGCTCATTGAAATTAATCTAGGCACAGAAAGCGACCCCAGGCCGACCTTTCTGAGTGCCCTTCTTCCTCCACAGGAGAGGGGACAATATGTCAAGTTGCTGCAAGAATTCCGAGACTGTTTCGCCTGGAACTACAAAGAGATGCCCGGTCTGAGCCCCGGCGTGACTCAACATATTCTGGCTATTGATTCTAAGGTGGAGCCGGTGAAGCAGCCCCCTAGGCGTATGAGGCCGGAGCTGATAAAACAGATTTGCAAAGAAGTCGACAAGCTCATAGATGTCGATTTTGTAGCTGAAAATCAATACACTACTTGGTTGGCCAACATTGTACCGGTGAAGAAGAAGAATGGACAGATCAGGATCTGCGTGGA
Source organism: Amorphophallus konjac (assembly GCA_022559845.1). Taxonomy (NCBI): domain Eukaryota; kingdom Viridiplantae; phylum Streptophyta; class Magnoliopsida; order Alismatales; family Araceae; genus Amorphophallus; species Amorphophallus konjac. The sequence goes on along the minus strand of CM040123.1, from coordinate 115,807,501 downwards.
CTTCCGCGACCTGAATAAAGCTTGCCCAAAAGATGACTTTCCGATGCCCGTCACTGAAGTGATGATTGATGCAACTACCGGACATGAGGCCTTGTCTTTCATGGACGGATCGTCTGGCTATAATCAGATATGGATAGCTGAACATGACCGAATTCATACGGCCTTCCGGTCACCTAAAGGGATATTCCACTACAAAAGGATGCCCTTCGGCCTCAAGAACGCTGGCGCAACTTACCAGCGGGCGATGACCAAGATATTCGACGAACTGCTATATAGCAAAGTTGAATGCTACATCGATGATCTGGTCGTCAAGACAAAGAGAAGGGGGGATCACCTGAATGACCTTAGAGTCATCTTCGAGAGACTCCGGCGGTACGAGCTGAAAATGAACCCAATGAAGTGTGCCTTTGGCGTCTCCAGTGGAAAGTTTCTCGGCTTCATTGTCTGATATAGGGGGATCGAGATCGACCCCTTTAAAATAAAAGCCATTCAGGAGCTACCTCCTCTGGAGAATTTGGGAGAGTTAAGGTCCCTACAAGGCCGGCTAGCCTACATACAAAGATTTATCTCCAATTTGTCGGGGCGCTATCAACCATTCCATAAATTAATGATGAAGAATGCTCCTTTCAACTGGAACCATGAATGTCAGAAGGCCTTTGATCGGCTGAACGATTACTTAAAGACCCCGCCTGTGCTGGGGGCACCTGTCAAGGGGAGGCCGCTTATTCTATATATAGCTGCCACCGAATGTTCACTGGGGGCAATGCTCGCCCAGAACAATGATGAGGGGAAGGAGCAAGCTCTTTATTACCTTAGCCGAAGACTAATGGGGGCAGAAGCAAAATACACCCCGATTGAGAAGGCTTGTCTCGCCTTGGTCTTCGCAGTCAAGAAGCTGAGGCATTACATGCTCTCGCATGAAGTGAACCTGATTTCTAAGGCCGACCCAGTCAAGCATATTCTCTCCCAGCCAGTTCTGAAGGGGCGTCTCGGCAAGTGGGTAGTACTGTTAATGGAATTTGACATCACCTATGTGCCGCAGAAGGCCGTTAAGGGTCAAGCCATGGCCGATTTCTTTGCAGCACACCCTGTGCCTGAAAATTCCCCACTGGCCACAGAGTTGCCTGAAGATGAAACACTGGAAGTGGACCAAGCCCGACAGATCGCCTGGCAGCTGCACTTTGACGGAGCTTCAAGAACAGAAACAACCCCGTTAGGTCACATAAAAGTACGGGTCGGGGCCGGCATCGTCCTTAAATCACCTGAGGGAGAAGTATTGCACACATCCTGCTGCATTAACAAGCCCTGCACAAATAATGAGGTAGAATATGAAGCTCTGATCATTGGTCTCTAAGTCGCTTTACAGATGGAGATTAAAATATTACATGTGTTTGGCGATTCATTGCTAGTCGTCAAGCAGGTCTAGGGACAGTTTGACGTCCGAAAACCCGAGTTACTCCCTTACCATGCTAAGGCGAAACGGCTCATGCAGCAGTTCTACCTCATTGAGATAGGCCATGTTGCCAGGGGGGAAAATGCACAAGCCGATGCACTGGCGAAATTGGCAAGTTCATTAGCAGTCCCGCCAGATGGATCCCTCAGCATCCGGGTGGTGAATCAGCGCCAAGTGCCGAGCATGATTGGAGGGCCAGAAGAAGAAGAACTTGAGGTCATTACAGCGGAAGCCATTAGCCCGCCCGACTGGAGAGACCCCCTTTTGCAGTGGTTTAAATATCAACAGTTGCCCAGGCAAAGGGAAGAAAAGATCAAGTTAATCAGAACAAAGGACTCTTATGAGGTCCGGAACAGGATCCTATTCCGAATTATGGTAGACACCAAACGGAAGGTGCTCCTCCGATGTTTATCCATTGAAGAAGCTTGGAAGGTCATGAAGGAGGTTCACGCTGGAGCAGCTGGTGCACATCAGGCAGGACCAAAAATGAAGATTGAAATAAAGAAGCTCGGCTACTATTGGCCGACAATGTTCGACGACTGCTGCAAGTATGCCAAGTCTTGTCAAAAATGCCAGGAGCACGTGACGGTGCCCAGGAGACCGCCCGTGCCCCTGCATCCAACACTGCCCAGCTGGCCCTTTGCCCAATGGGGAACAGACGTTGTGGGTCCACTACCCGCGTCATCAGCTGGGTGCAAGTACATCTTGGCCGCAACTGATTACTTCTCCCGTTGGGCGGAGGCTGTTGCTTTGAAAGAAGTGACGGGGAGATCGTCACCAGATTTGTCCGCCGCAACATCATATTCCGGTTTGGCACTCCGAACCGAATTATCTCAGACAATGGAAGTCACTTCCGCAACCAGAAGGTCAACCGGCTGGCAAAAAAGTACAAGATCGACTGGAGGATGTCGACCCCCTACAACCCACAGGCCAATGGCTTGGCTGAAGCTTTCAATAAGACTCTTTGCACTCTCCTGTCCAAAATTGTTAGTTCTAACAAGAGAGACTGGGAAAAGAAAATGTACGAGGCCCTGTGGGCGTATCGAACTGTGTACAAAACTCTGACGGGTTGTTCACCCTTTTCCCTGGTATATGGCTCAGAGGCAATTGTCCCTATCGAGCTGGAAATACCCTCCCTCCGGGTCGCAGTCCAACACGGGTTGGTCCGGGAAGAGCAGACAAATGTCGAGCGAAGGCTCGAAGAGCTCTCCAACTTGGAGGGGAAACGGCTCCAAGCCCAGCAGAATATCTAGGTCTATTAGGCCCGGATAGCTCGCGCCTTTGACAAGCTCATCAAGGAACGTGAATTTAAGAAGGGTGACCTCGTTATGGTGAAGAGAAGAGAAGTCATGGCTTCCAACCCCAAGGGCAAGGTGAATGGGAATTGGCTTGGACCCTATGTGATCCAGAAAGTCTACGAGGGCGGAGCGTATGTAATCGTCGACCATCGGGGGGAGGTTCAATTTCCGCCCCTCAATGGTAGGCATCTGAGGTTGTACCATGCTCCGATTCCCCCATTCGAGGAATAATGCTTTTCTCTGCCCTGCCCCGGGCGAATTTGCATTACTATTGTCTAGATGGATTGGGCACTATTTATCTTGCATGTCAAAAAAAAGAGAGAAGAAAAGGAGAAGAAATAAGAAAGAAAAATAAAATAAAAAAAAGAGAAAAAAAGAAAGAAAAAAATAATAAGAAAAAAAAGGGAAAAGAAAAAAAAGAAAGAAAAAAGGGGGGAGGAATCAGTCTCCCTTTATTAACACTCACTCTTATCTCCAAGAATATTTCAATAGACGAATCAACCACGTCAGCCTCTGACATCCTGTCGGCACTGACGAAGAACACCCCACCCGAACCTTTCGTTCGAGATCGGGGAATCACCATTTTCTCCTTGCGTTGGCCCCAGCCCGTACCAACGAATATTTCAATAGACGAATCAACCGTGTCAGCCTCTGACATCCTGTCGGCACTGACGAAGAACACCCCACCTGAATCTTTCGTCCAGGATTGGGGAATAAACCCTTGCTCCTTGCGTTGGCACCAGCCCCCGCACCAACGAAAATACCAAGAGACAAATGAACCACGTCGGTCTCCGACACCCTGTCGGCATCGACGAATAAGCCAGTGGCCTGGACCTTTCATCTGGTTCCATGAACGAAAAGACCCTTGCTTTGGCACCAACCCTGTGTCAATGAATGAACCATGTCGGTCTCTGACTTTTTGTCGGCGTCGATGAATAAACCAGTGGCCCAGACCTTTCGTCTGGTTCCATGAATAAAAAGACCTTTGCTTTAGCACTAACCCCATGCCGATGAATAAACCACGTCGGTCTCTGACTCCCTGTCGACATCGATGAACGAACCAGTGGCCTGGACCTTCCGTCTGGTGCCATGAATAAAAATACCCTTGCTTTGGCACTAACCCCGTGTCAATGAATAAACTACCTCAATATTACAACTCCAGTCCCACAGACGAATAAACCCTTGGCTTGGACCTTCCGTCTAAGTCGATGAACAAAAAGAACGCCTTTACTTGGCTCGGATCTTTCATCCGAGTCGATGAACAAAAAGAACCGCCTTGCTTGGCTTGGACCTTTCGTCCAAGTCGATGAACAAAAAAAAAGAACCTTCTTGCTTGGCTCGGACCTTCCGTCCAAGTCGATGAACAAAAAGAACCTCCTTGCTTGGCTCGGACCTTCCGTCCAAGTCAATGAACAAAAAATAAGAGAAAAGAAGAACCTTCTTGCTTGGCTCGGACCTTCCGTCCAAGTCGATGAATAAAAAAGGACCGCCTTTGCTTGTCTCGGACCTTCCGTCCAAGTCCATGAACATAAAGAAACCCCTCCTTGCCTGGCTCGGACCATCCATCCCAGTCCATAAACAAAAGTGCATCCCATTACTCGGCTCGGACCCTCCGTCCGAGTCAGTGAATGAACAACTTTCCTAAGCCCAGCACGAGTCAACAACTCCCTCTTTGGGGTTGGCCACGTCTAAGTTGTTTGGGGCCTTTTGCCCGAGATGACACGTAGACCCTTCGTTCCCGCTTCGGTATTCACCCCATGCCGATGACTAAACCCCCACTCTGACATCTCAGTCCGCGTGCATATGCGGTGAAGCGATCCCCTCATCCCTTCGCTGAAGGAGTGAGCGCTTTCCCGTGAATTAGCACCGGACTAGCATCCCACTGGCTCGGAAGAACAGACGTCATGTTGAAGAACTCTACACTCGCGGGCCCCGCGCACTCATCCCTCGCTTGCGCCGCCCGTGAGTGGGGGGCATTTGTGGACGCCAAAAAAATGATGACGATGATCATGGCGACATTCACGTCTACACATTAGAGCGCGAGTCGAAGATAGAACTGCCAAATAAACCTCATGCCTCGCCCGATCAGGACGAGAACTCGCTTGGTGGTCCGCTACCCCGCTAAGGAAGCCCCCTAAGCAGAAGATACAGATACAAGGCTCCGATCGGCCATGCCGAGAGATGAATCAGAGAAAAGTCGGGAACTCCGGCACAGTCTCGGCACGCACCGAAAGTCATGCAAAGTCTGGGACCGAGTCCCAGAGGCTACGAACAGAATATTACGGAGGCCATACATCGCAACCGGAACATGCCAGGAATGCCAACATTCATATAAACGGCCTCAACTTTGGAAAGAATCTGTTCGGTGCTTAAACCGGCGCGATATGCACTTAAAACGGTGCCACTAAGACCGGCGCGCCCCTTTCCTCTTCATTCCTTGCATTTTGGGTTAAACCAGCGTGGCCTTCATCTAAACCGACGCGGCCTTCATCTTGGGTTAAACTGGCGCGCCCCCTTCATCTTGGGCTAAACCGGCGCGCCCCTTTTCCCCTTCATATGGGTTAAACCGGCGCGCACCCTTTCCCTTGCATCTCACGTTAATCCGGCGCGCAAACAAGCCGTCCCATCTACATTCGATGCTCTGTTTTGCATCATTATGGCGTGCAGAGGACATTCAATGCCCATGACTCTGCTTCTACCTTCGTTCGACAGCACACAAGCAGTAGCAGCAAGGCAAGCTCCGGCAGATCTCTGAGCGTCCCATCCTCGGACGAGCAGCAGTGTACGGGACAAATGAACAGCGTCCAGCACAGCCAGTCTACTCCCGACTTCGTTGCGGACGAGGTGGAAATGGCAGGAATGCTCCCAGGCTGGCTGATATATATAAGGGGCAGCATTGTGAAAGAAGGAGGGAGGGGGGACCAAAGAAGGGAACAGAAGAAGAGAGAAGAGGAAGAGGGGAGAGGCTAGAGGGAAGGCTGCTGGTTCGGCTAAGGTTCCCAGCGTCCGAAGAGAAGATGAAGCTACATCCATCCCCATCTGCAAGGTGAAGAAGAAAAAGAGAGAGGGTGAGAAAGAGAGAGGGGAGAGAGGGGGGAGAGCTTGTGCGCTGTTCCTCCTTCTCCCCCACCGATGTATCTTCTTTCCCCCACCTCAACACTTAGCTTTTCTTTTATCTTCTCCGTTGTATTCTCCCCCGTGCTTTGGGGGTAGATCTCCTTTCCCCTTGAGGATGAATAAAAGAGTGACTCTTGTGGGCGTAAATGGCATTCTATTGCTCTCACCTCTTACCCTTTTCTTCCGTTTTCTCCCTCCCGGTTTTCAACATCACCTGGGGTCCTCAGAAGCTTGCCCTTCTATGGCATGAACTCTGAGGGAACCAGTTCAAAGGGTGAACATTCATGGCCACCTGTGGCCTACATCTATCCCGTTCCACGAAGTCATCACCCGTGAGTGGTGAGAGCTCTCGAAGGCTAGTCCTCGAGCTTTCCAACACTCACATTTGGGTTATTGGACCAACATGAGGTCCAGATTTGAGGTGCACCCCAGAGTTATCCGTTTGGTGTTCCTTATTGCTCTCTGGCAACTCCCAGTCCAGGGGAGGAGGTGCTGCCCAAATTTTGCCAGGATGAGAACACTCAAGAACAGACGAGCAGGATGAGTTCTCTGAGCATAAGAACAGCCGAACAAGCCAAGCCCTCTGGGAGTAAGAACAGCATGTCTGAAGCCGTCTCTGAAGCAAACCGAATAAGTTCATGCATAATTCCCCCTTAATAAGATATTCAATCTTCATGCTCGTTCATCTGAATAAACGATCAGAGAGCTTTAACCACCTTCTCTATCAACTTAACCCATCAATCAAGTGAATAAACAAATCAAAATGTCAGTCTAAAGGTTGAAAGAAACAAGAACGAAAACAGAAAGAATAAATAGGGCACAAATAGAGTGAAATAAGGCTTAACCCGGCGCCCCCCTAATCCGGCGTGGGGTAATCCGGTGCGCTACCCCCCCGCGCCGGATTAGCTCCACACTCAAATCCACTTCGGATTTTCGGAGCTCAAACCGGCGCGCCCCACTCTTCTTAGGCTATTCCGGCGCGCCCGCTCTCCCTCCTTGGAATTAACTTAACCCGGCGCGCCCCCTTTACACCTCCATAGCCGGTGCGCCTCCCTTGCATCATGTTAAATCGGCGCGCCTCTTTTATATAAAAAGGGGGAGGTAGATAATGATAATAAAAGGGAGAAGGGTTCAAACAAAAAATGCAAAGATCAAATAAAAAAATGAGAGGAACTCTATTACCCGTGCTTCAATTAAAATTTTGTTCCGGGGGCGCTGCCCCCGGAAACCCCCCCGCAAGGGGCGCTGCCCCCTTGACCCCCGCGACCTGACCGGGCAGGTCGAACCCCGTGCGAGGGCGCACGTTAGTGAGCTCGGGCTACGCACTTAATAATTCACTCCCTCGGACTGGGTGCAAAGAGAAAATCGACGACGCCTTATGGTATCTGACGTGGTTTATGGAATTTCTGACATGGCCATAGTCCGAAATCATCTCCGGCCAACAGTCTATCAACTCGATCCGTCTCTACCGGGATCCAATCCCGTATTCTCATTAAACTTGCCTTGTTCGTGGCAGACATTCGCGCGGTTTTGTAACCGTCTTTTATACTACAAACACGGACCTTCGTCCGAACATGAAGTGGCCCATGAGTGGCCGACATAGTCTGAACATTCACGTCCCAATACGGGTTTCTGGCATAGTTCATCTTTCACTATCCTCCTACATTATTAGTATTCTCTTTAGGCCGTCGGGCCCTTATTCCTGGCAATCAATCAAGGGTGTTCCCCTATATGGGGGATGTAAATAACGCCGTGACCTTTATGGCGCGGTGGGTTTCGGTCCCGACACGAACCACACAATTGTCTGATTAGTCAGATCGAGCGCACCATGGGCTTCCATGAAGCCCGAATAAATCGTCACTTTGTGACTGGCACGCCCTCGCACTAAATAGAAGAATTAACCCCGATCAACAAACGAACCGATTCCCCTTCAAATTTTAGTGCGTCCACACTACATTGATGATTTGGTCGTCAAGTCGAAGAAAAGGGAAGATCACCTGAAAGACCTCAGTGTCATCTTTGAAAGACTCCAGCAGTACGAGCTGAAAATGAACCCAATGAATTGTGTCTTTGGCGTCTCCAGTTGGAAGTTTCTCGGCTTCATTGTTCGATATAGAGGGATCGAGGTCGACCATTTTAAAATAAGAGCCATTCAGGAGTTACCTCCTCCGAAGGATCTGGGAGAGTTGAGATCCCTGCAAGGCCGGCTGGCTTACATCCGAAGATTTATCTCCAATCTATCAGGGCGCTGTCAGCCATTCCACAGATTAATGATGAAAAATGCACCTTTTGACTGGAACCAGGAATGCCAGAAGGCCTTCGATCAGTTGAAGGACTACTTGAAGACCCCGCCCGTGCTGGGGGCACCTGTCAAGTGAAGGCCACTTATTCTATACATAGCCGCCACCGAATGCTCACTGGGGGCAATGCTCGCCCAGAACAATGATGAGGGGAAGGAGCAGTCTCTCTACTATCTCAGCCAAAGGCTAGTGGGGGCAGAAGCAAAATACACCCCGATTGAGAAGGTATGTCTCGCCTTGGTCTTCGCAGTCAAGAAGCTGAGGCATTACATGCTCTCCCATGAAGTGAGCCTGATCTCGAAGGCCGACCCAGTTAAACACATTCTCTCCCAGACAGTCCTGAAGGGACGCCTCGGCAAGTGGGCCGTACTGCTGAAGGAATTTGACATCACCTACGTGCCGCAGAAGGCCGTTAAGGGTCAAGCCATGGCCGAGTTCTTTGCGGCACATCCTGTGCCTAAAGATTCCCCATTGGCTGCGGACTTGCCTGAAGATGAAACACCGGAGGTGGACCAAGTCCAACAGATCACCTGGCAGCTGCACTTTGATGGAGCTTCAAGAACGGAGACAACCCCGTCCGGACACACCAAAGTACGGGTAGGGGCCGGCATCGTCCTTAAATCCCCAGATGGAGAAGTATTGCATACATCCTGTTCTATCAATAAACCCTGCACAAATAATGAGGTAGAGTATGAGGCTCTGATCATCGGTCTCCAAGTCGCTTTGAAAATGGAGATTAAAATGCTGCAAGTATTCGGTGATTCGTTACTAGTCGTCAAGCAAGTCCAGGGGCAATTTGATGTCCGAAAACCTGAGCTGCTCCCTTACCATGCTAAAGCAAAACGGCTCATGGAGCAATTCTACCTCATCGAGATAGGCCATGTTTCCAGGGGAGAAAATGCACAAGTCGATGCACTGGCAAAATTGGCAAGCTCACTAGCGGTCCCGCCTAATGGATCTCTTAGCATCCGAGTGGTGAATCAGCGCCAGGTTCCTAGCATGATAGAAGAACCAGAAGAAGAAGAACTGGAGGTCGCTGCAGTAGAAGCCGTAGGCCTACCTGACTGGAGGGACCCTCTTATGCGATGGTTTAAACACCAGCAACTGCCCAAGCTGAGAGAAGAGAAGATCAAGCTGATCAGAACAAAGGACTATTATGAGGTTCAAAACAGGATCCTATTCCGAATTATGGCAGATGCCAAATGGAAAGTGCTCCTGCGATGCCTATCCACTGAAAAGTTTGGAGAGTCATGAAAGAGGTCCACGCCGGGACAGCAGGCGCACACCAGGCGGGACTGAAGATGAAAATTGAAATAAAGAAGCTTGGCTACTATTGGCCGACAATGTTTGATGACTGCTGCAGGTACGCCAAGTCTTGTCAGAAATGCCAGGAGCATGCCACGGTGACCAGGAGGCCACCCGTGCCGCTGCATCCGACACTACCCAGTTGGCCTTTCGCCCAGTGTGGAACAGACGTCGTGGGCCCACTACCCGCGTCATCTGCCAGGTGCAAATACATTTTGGCGGCAACTGACTACTTCTCCCGTTGGGTGGAAGCCGTTGCTTTGAAAGAAGTGACTAGGGAGATCGTCACCAGATTTATCCGTCGCAACATCATATTCCGGTTCGGCACTCCGAACTGAATTATCTCAGATAATGGAAGCCACTTCCGCAACCAGAAGGTCTACCGGCTAGCAGAAAAGTACAAGATCGACTGGAGGATGTCGACTCCTTATAACCCACAAGCCAATGGGTTTGCTGAAGCTTTCAACAAAACTCTTTGTACTCTCCTCTCCAAAATTGTTAATTCTAACAAAAGGGACTGGGAAGAAAGAATGTATGAGGCCCTCTGGGCATATCGAACTATTTACAAAACTCCGACGGGTTGTTCACCCTTTTCCCTGGTATATGGCTCAGAGGCGATCGTCCCCATCGAGCTAGAGATACCCTACCTTCGGGTTGCAATCCAACGCGGGTTGGTCCGAGAAGACCAAACAAATTTCGAGCGAAGGCTCGAAGAGCTCTCCAACTTGGAGGGGAAGCGGCTCCAAGCCCAGCAGAACATCCAGGTCTATCAGACCCGCATAGCACGCGCCTTCGACAAGCTCGTCAAGGAGCGTGAATTCAAGAAGGGTGACCTCGTTATGGTCAAAAGGAGGGAAGTTATGGCTTCCAACCCCAAGGGCAAGCTGAATGAGAATTGGTTTGGACTCTATGTAATCCAAAAGGTTTATGAAGGCAGAGCGTATGTGATAGTCGATCATCGGGGGGAGGTCCAGTTTCCACCCCTTAATGGTAGGCATCTTAGGTTGTACCACGCTCCGATTCCCCCCTTCAATGAATAATACATTTTCTCGCCCCGCAGCGGGCAAACTTACGTTGCAACTGCTCGGATGGTTTGTCATTATTCATTGTGCATTTCAAAAAAAAGAAAAAAAATAATAATAAAGGGGAAGAGAAATAAGATAAGAGAGAAAAAGAAGAAAAGAAAAGAAAAAAAGGAAGAGAAAAAAGAAAAGAAAAGAAGAAAAGAAAAGAAGAAAAGAAAAGAAAAAAAAGAAGAAAAGAAAAAGAAGAAAAGAAAGGAAAAGAAAAGAAAAAAGAAGAAAAGAAAAAGAGGGGGAGGAAAGGAGGAGGAGCCAGCCCTCCTTTACTAACCCTCACCTGTACCAACGAACACTTCAATAAACGAATCAACCCTGTCAGTCCTTGACATTCTGTCGCCACAGACGAAGAATACCCCAGCCGGACCTTTCGCCCGAGATCGGGGAATCAACCCTTCCCCTTTGCGTTGGCACCAACCCGTACCAACGAATATTTCAATAAGCGAATCAACCCTGTCAGCCCTTGACATTCTGTCGGCACTAACGAAGGATACCCCAACCGGACCTTTCACCCGAGATCGGGGAATCAACCCTTCTCCTCGGGTTGGCAGCAACCCGTATCAATGAACATTTCAATAAACGAATCAACCCTGTCAGCCCTTGACATTCTGTCGGCACTGACGAAGGATACCCCGACTGGACCTTTCACCCGTGATTGGGGAATCAACCCTTCTCCTGACATTGGCAGCAACCCGTACCAACGGACATTTCAATAAACGAATCAACCTTGTCAGCCCTTGACATTCTGTCGGCACTGACGAAGAATACTCCAGCCGGACCTTTCGCCCGGGATCGGGGAATCAACCCTTCTCCTTGCGTTGGCACCAACCCGTACCAACGGACATTTCAATAAACGAATCAACCCTGTCAGCCCTTGACATTCTGCCGGCACTGACGAAGAACACCCCACCCGAACCTTTCGCCCAAGATCGGGTAATCAACCCTTCTCCTTGCATTGGCACCAACCCGTCCCAACGAACACCTCAATAAACGAATCAACCCTGTCAGCCATTGACATTCTGTTGGAACTGACGAAGAATACCCCAGCCGGACCTTTCGCTCGGGATCGGGGAATCAACCCTTCTCCTTTCGTTGGCACCAACCCGTACCAACGAACACATCAAGAGATAATAAAACCACACCTGTCCCCGGCACCCTGTCGGCGTAGACAAACAGCCCTCTTTTGACCAGGACCTCCCGTCAGGGTCATTGAATGAACAAACTCTTCTCTCCATCCCTTCAGGCGACAAACGACCCCTTTTAACCAAGACCTCATGTCTAGGTCGTTGAACGAACAAACTCTTCTCTCCGCCCCTCCAAGGTTGGATCAACTTAGTCGGGTCAAACATACCGGTGACATCATTCGGCTGAGTTGCTTAATGGACATGGTGGAGTGGTCCCCTCGTCCCTCCTCTGGAAGGGGCGAGCACTCTCCTATGCTCCTATGCGAACCTCACCGAGTTCTCCCCGGATAAGCTGTTAGTGTGAACTTACGTTCCATCACATAGCAAGAAAAAGGAAAAGAGAAAAGAGAGGAAGAGATTGCCCAACGCCACACGCATACAAGAGGCACATGGAATAATTGCATTATATTCTTTTGAGAGAAAATTACACTGGCCCCAGGGCATACCCCGGTGTTACATGCAAAAAAGGGGGGGGCCGACAATTAGTCCAGCCCCCGGAAGATGTCCTCGAGAGGAAGGATCCCGACGTAAGGGAAGCTCATCATCTCACGCAGGCGGTCTTCCTATGCGGCAAGGCGCTCCAACTCGGTCGCCACAGAGGCCGCCGCTACTTCGACGACGGCCAACTCTTCAGTTTCCCTGGCCTTGCTCGTCTCGGCTTTGAGCAGGTCAGACTCAGCCTGGGTGAGCCAACCTCGGAGTTTATCTATCCGGCTCTCCAAGGCGTGGATGTTGGCATTGCACTCGTCCAAGGCCTTCCGGTGTTGCTCCCTGCTGCCCCTCTGCACCGCCAGAGCCTCCAGATATTCATCCCACTGAGCGCCGATGGCTGTAAGCTCAGTTGGGGCCTACGTCTCGAGGAATGCGTGATGGTTTACATATTTCAATAGTATCAGAATGCGTCGCGACCATTCCTCCAACGGGCAGCCCATCATTTGCAGTGCTTTGGTCAACTGCTCCACGATGGCCCTTACGCCTTGATATGTGAGCGTTGGGTCGGCAACGACCATAGAGCGCAATACCAATAGGGTCTGGTAGACTGGCAGATCCGAGCTCACGTGGTCGATGTTGTGTTAGATGGAAGCACTCTGTCACCATGAAGTGTGGATCTAGAGGGGGGGTGAATAGATCGATGGCCTAATTTAAAACCAAAATAAGGCTCTAATGCAGAATTTAAGCAGATCTACTAGATCACTAACTCGAGTGACAGATCTGAGCAGAAACAACAACGATCTAAGAAGAGAATCGGAAAATGCAATCCCACAGTAGATCAAGCAATCACACAAACACTTGACACACCAGATTTTTAGGTGGTTCGGTCCTCCAGACCTACGTCCACCCCACACTCAAACCCGAGTGTGGCTTACTGCTGCGCAACACAGCTTGCGTCCACTGGGCAATACAGCTTAGCCTACAACCGCTGAGCAACACAGCTTGCTGTCCGAGACCAAGTCTCGCCCGCTGAGGAATTACAGCTTAACCTGTCCTGAGGCTACAGCTCTGCAAACCGCTGGGGACTACAGCTTGACCCGTCAAGAGGCAGCACCTCTGCAAACCGCTGGGGACTACAGCTTACCCGTCCAGTGGAATCCTCCACTGCAAACCGCTGACACACAGCTTGAAAACAAGAGTTCCAAAAACAAAAAAAATAGAATAAAATGAAAATAATAAATCCCAACAGGGAATATAGCTCGCAATGAGCAAACTCAGCTCTGGTATTTGAACCAAGAGACTGAGGAACATTCAGACAAACTCTCTCAACTCATCTCTCTCAATCTTCTCTTCTCTCTCTTTTTTCTTCTCTGCTCTTCTCATCTTTCTCTTTTTCTTCTCTGCTCTCGATGGCTCTCTGCTGCTACAGCTTTCTCTGCTCGAGCTTCACCATCGAGTCTTCTTCTGAGGAAGAAGTGTTCCTTTTATACCAGCAGCAATTAGGAGGGCGTGTGGCTTCCACATTTCCCGCCCAGAGAGCCTTGACCACGTGTCATCATCCTGTCAGCCTTTCCAGCCTCGGATCACGTGCCATTCTTAAGCTTCACGAACAGTACCTGTCAGACAAAGAGAATTATCAGTTTAAGACACTAGAACCTTGTACATACTTTGTGGTGTGTAGACTTTGCAATGTATAGACTTTGCAATGCGACAGTAATGTATGGACTTTGCAATGCAACAATAATGTATAGACTTTGCAATGCAATAGCAATGTATAGACTTTGCAATGCCTAGTGTTGAAACATGAGAGCACAGAGCACAATGCATAAACTGAGTGTGTAATGTAGAATGCATCAAGCAAAGTATGAACATTACAAATGGATGTGCTGACATGCCAAATGAATGTGTAGACTCAACGTGCACCATTTTGCAGACTTACTAAAATGATGTATGAGCATAGCAACACACAATGTGCAGACTTTGTGCAATGCATGAAGCAATGTATAGACTTAGAGTTTGTGCAGCTGGCCAATGTATAGACTTGGCGTTATGAAGTACATAGGCTGTACAGACTTGTGCTAATGCTGCAAGTGGACAATGTACAGACTTCAAGTGCGTGCAATAAGACAATGTCTAGACTTCAGCTCGTGCAATGCAGTGATGTATAGACTTAGTGTGCAATATGTAGATTGCACTATGCATAAGTATATACATTCAGAGTGAATGCACAGACAGGCCAGCACAAGTGTACATAGTTACGTGAGACGCTGCATGAAGCAAGGCAAATGGATGTATAGACTTGAGCAGGCTGGCTATCATGCGAGTGTATAGACTTGTGCAGACTGACGATGTACATACTTGCATGAGACGTTGAACTGCCAAGAATGTATAGACTTGTAAGAGCTGACAGACGATGTACATACTTGCATGAGATGCACAATGTACAGACTTTAAATCAAAGGATGCAGACGATGCACAGCCATAGCTCATGAATGCATAGACTTGGAAAGCTTGAACATGAACAGGCTGCAACGTATAGACTTTGAGTGAGACGCTGAGTCAGACGGATGGATGTACATACTTGGGCTGTACAAACTTCAACTCAAATATGCATAGAGACACTAAGTGAGACGGTGAATGTACAGACTTGCTGTGTGTAATGCATCCGATGTATAGACTTGATAGCATGAGACGCTGAGTGAGACTGACCGATGTACAGACTTTGCCAATGTACAGACTTTGCCTGCATGCAATGTATAGACTTGCACATATGCATGAACAAGTGGCGATGTATAGACTTGGCCAATGTACAGACTTAGTCGAATGAACCAATGAAGGCGATGTGCAGACTTGGCCAATGTGCAGCTAGCCGTTGTATATACTCTGAATGCATGGAACACACAGACAATTTGATAAAGACAATTTCATCAAATCAAAATGTGAACAGTTGCCAATCAATCAAAACAAGCGGTTGCCAATGAAGTAAGGCTTATTGTCAACATCATCAACACAGAGGAGTCACAACAGCCGATAGAAGGGACGACTGGTGGGTCGAAGCTAACTTGGCTGTCCACGACCGCCCATAGCTCCGTGTCAACCATGGCCGAGCTACCTGGAACAGTTAGGGCCGAAAGGAGGGGCCTCTCGGGCTCCGAGGATGACCCCTGGCCAGCCACCACCAAAGGTGAAGGAGATACTACAACAGAGGCATTTGGCGTCGCCATGATGAGTGGCTGCTCTAGCGCCATCGACTGAGCGGATTTCGAGTTCGACGATGTCACCCCCTCTGTCAAAACTAGAGCCACGACCTTACCTGGAGAGTGAGTGGGCGCAGAGACCGGATCTGATACTACAGCCGACAAAGTTGCTCCGGCCCCCGCTTCCTTAGCAGGGTCTAAGTCCATGGCCGTCCCGCGGACCGAAAGCGAAAGAATGGCGACCTCAGCAGACGAGGCATCAGTGACGGGCGGGCCCGAGATCGTTCCGGAGAGGCCTTCATCCCCTCCCACCTGGAATTCCCCCTAATATTCATTGAGGATCGTCAGTATGCTCCCCAGGAGTCGGGCTTCCTCGGGTACGACCGACGTCGGGATTGGTGGCAGTGGGATCACCGGCCGCGGGACAGCCCCCATCCGCAGAAGATTGGCCAGGAATCCCATGTCCGGCCCCAGGAGCGTCTTCAGTCTCTTCGCCGCATGAACGCGGAGGGATGAGCTCTACCTGAGGATGGCCTTGCGACCCCGGGGTGCGCACGCTCCGTGGGGCATTGTCATTATCTAACCATATGAAGAAAGGTTATCCGCTTGCCAAGTGGAGTAAATCATTGCATTCTCAAGGAAGCCGAATGGATCTCCATGCTTACCTAGCTCGCCGGTACTATAATGCTCTCCGGCGTCGTCTCTCCTCGGGCGGCGGCTTCAGGCATCGCCCCCCTGTGGGTCTCGGTCACCGGCGACACCTCCCCTTCTTCCTAAATCTCAGCTTCGGGTACAATCGGCTCTCGCACCTCGATCTCGGGCGCTATCTCCCCCTCCTCCAGGGCTTCGGTGGCTGGGATAGTAACCTCCACGGCTCCTTTGGAGGCGCGAGCCTGTATTGCCTCAAATAAATCAGCAACCCTGAGGGAAGACTTAAGGACGAGAGAGGAGGAAGAAAGAGGAAGACATACACTCACAGCCACCACCACTTCTTCTCGAGGTGAGACCTCAGCTGTCGAGATGGCAGCATCCAAGCTTACCCCGCCTTCTTCCTACCGCAGAACCTAGACCAGGGATGCCAGTTTATCCAAAGCGGCGGTGGTTGTCACTTGTCTGGCGGCTTCTAAACCCGGGATGTGGATTGCTGCACCTTTTGACGGGGCCTATTCCTATCGGAAGCCAAAAACAATGATATCAAGGAGGTTAGTTGACGGCCTCAAGAAAGAAACCTGAATTAACAAGTTCGCACTTACGGGTGCCCGCTTCACCAGGCTAACAGAAATAGGTAGTACCGGGGCTTTCCAGGTAGGAACTTGAAAGCTGGGCTCCCCGGGGATACCCTTAGTTGAAAGCACTTTGTCAGAAGAATAGCAGTAATCTACCTTCTCGCCCGCTGAAGACTTAGTCCTAGTGGGCACCTCTTTCGCTGTCAAGGCAGCCCCACCCTCAACATTCGGGGTCGACTCGTCACTGCGCCAGACAGGCAACCGCGACTTCCCCGACCGCCACCCCTTCGTCCTGTATGTCTGCCCGAACCGAGATGTCTCGAGGTCCGCCTCCGGTTGGGGGGCTGCCACATCAGCTCCTGCCGGGCAAAGCAGGATCCGGGTTCAGTCAGGCCCATGAAGCTTCAAAAAATTTTTAATCGAAGCGACTAGCAAAGAAAGTGATATACCTCCTTCAGCTTGGGCGGTGGGAGTTGGGGCGAAGAAGGTCTCTTCGACAGATTCCACGGCCCCATGGGTCACAGCCTCACCCACGCCTGGGATAGATACGGGCGTGGGCCTCTCGGAGACAACTGGAACAAAAATGTATGTGTTACAAGAAACGCTCCTTTTAACGTCTAAATAAATCCCGGAGAGCCTCGAAGAAGAAGAAACCCAACCTGCAGGCCGGCTCGGCTCGGTTCGAGCAACTTCAAACTCCTCGAATGAAGGGATCAAAGGCGCCGGGGAATGGTCGACACAGCTTTGGCGGCCTCCGTCTTTTGTCGGTTTGCCTCCCACCGCCCGGCCGCCTTCGCAGCATGCACCGCCTTCTTCATGGGCGATTTCGCTCGAGGCCTCTTCACAGGCGGAGACAGGGGGGTCGTAGTCGGAGCCACTGGCGCCTCCTCGAAGTAAGCAGGCTTCCCTGCCTGCCGAAGGAGATTGCGATACGTCACCGTCTGGACGCTATCGGGGTGGTCTGTTTAAGAAAAGAGGAAGAAGAACGAGGGACCCGATCAGCTTCCGGCACCCAAGGAAAGGGTAACATTGAAAAGCACAAGTAAAAGAAGAAAACACTAAATACCATGTAAGCCAGTGTACAGCCGCAGCGCTATCGGCCAGTAGCTGAGGGACGGTTCCTTGTCTCGGCGAGCCGCCTCCTGGACCAGCCAGCATACATCCTCGATTTTATGGTAGCGGTCGGCGAGGGCAGCCAGGTCCGCGTGCTTCTTGGCGGCCAAGTGGCAGAAGAGGTTGAAGTGGTCCATCTCCCATCCCTCGGCATAATAATAGGCGATATGGAGGTGCTTGCCCAAGATGGCCGCCCCCGGATCTTCAATCTTCAACCCATGCACCCGGAGAAGGACGTAGAGCCACGTGGTGTCCTTGTAATTCTCTAGGTTCCGTTCCTCCCTCCTTACGAACGTGCGGTATGGACAGATTGGGTCCCTCTCCGGACGCCAGCTCCTCGCGGGGGTGCCTCCTTCCTCCATGGTAAACGGATAATTGGTCAGCTCCAGGTGGTCACTCCCAACGTGGCAAAGGTCCCGCAAGGTCTTCTTGAAATCATCCTTCGCCACCGGAGGTAGCTTAGCCTGCGGTGCTGACCTGGCCTCTCGAGCCCTCTTGCGTGCGATCATGTACGCTGCCACTTCTTGTTCCTTGCCCTGCCTCAACTGGAGGAGATGCTCCGAGTTGATATCAAGTACTGGCACTGGCTGCCGGCTCAGAAACCTCGTCTCTGCCCCATCCCAGTAGTCGGTCCGGGATAATCGGTAGAAGGCCGTCCGAGCATTCCACCACTTTACGTACTCCGGGGTCACCCGTTGATGAGGACATCACCAGCATTTTCATATGATCGAGGATCCCGATACTCGCCGCCTAAGCTACATCTTGTTCACCACGTTATTTCGAGTCCTATGATGTAATTTTCATTTTCTACTCATGTAATTTGCCTTTTATTTGAGTCTTGTACATAGGTCATTAAGTCATTTCCCTAAGTTCGAGTCTCATTAGGCTATGGTGCTTGCTATTGGGCCTATTTCTTTGGGCTAGGCCCATGGGCGCACCCCCCTTCCTTGGTTATCTGTTAGTATGTTAAAAGTCAGGGTCTTATATGTAAAAGTGGGTTTCCTATAAATAGGATCCCAATCCCTCAGTTGTAAGTTAATGAAGATTTGATAAAAAAGTTGCCACAAGATTTGTGCTTCTCTCTCTCTCTAGCTCTCTCACTCTCTCTAGCACTCTCTCTCTTCTTCTCTCTCTCTCTAAAGGGGGCGAACCCCATTCTCTCTCCTCCCCACCCCAAATTCGAAATTCACTCTCTCTCCTCCCTATTCACCTCTAATTAAGACCCCTCCCCCTTCCCCATACCTCCCATTTAAGTCCCCTCCAACCCCTAGGTGGAATCCATTTCTCCTAGGCACCTCTCCCTCCTCCCAAGCAACCTTTCCTCTTCCCCATACAACCTTTCATTTTCCCAAGGGAGAATCCCTTCTCCCAAGCACCCCTTCCTCTCCCCAACACAACCCTTCCCCTTCCCAAAGCAACATTAAACCCCATTAACCTCTCATTCAAACCAAAGGAGAGAGATCTCCCTCTCTCTCTATCCCAACCCAAATTCGCAGCTCCCCCTTCCTCCACATGCTAGACCATCTTCCAGCCCCCATTCTACCCCTCCCACACCTTAGATCTCCCTATACCAGACCCCCACACAGCCCTGGGTCGCCCCCCACACACATCCACCCCATCTCCCACCCCATCTACCCCATTTTCTATATACTAGTGAGCAGCTGCAGTTCTGCAGAACCGCGCCCCTGTTGCAGCACCGCCCACGACCTCATCCCGGGAGCTCCTGGGAGAGTGGCCTACATCGACGGAAAGGTCTGCGAGTCTTCTTCGCAAGAAAGGTGGAATCATCCCATTCCGATGTCGCTACAGTTCGTGGTGCCCATTCTCCCTCGACTGCGCAGATCTCCCCCTGCAGAGTGCCTGAACCAGAAGGGTACCTGTACCACGACGAACCACAGCAGAATCAGGCCGAGAGCTCTTCTACGAAATTCTTCCTCGTCCAGTCCTATTTCAGGATTAGGAAGCAGAACTGTGATCAGCCTCCGTGGGCCAATGTTCTCATTTTTCTCCCTCGGCTGCGCGGGTCTGCCCTACACAGTCTGCAACGACCTGCCTCCGCTCTTCTGAGTGCCCCAGTTCTCTCCGACATCAGACAGCTTCCTCGTCAGTTTTGCTGTGAAGAGGGCTCGTCCACAGTTCCAGAAACTTTGGCTGTTCATGATTCGGAGTCCAGGAGCAGTCGGGGCACTCTCTGCAACCTGCCGCATGAAATCAGAAGCTGCCTTTCCTAGATTCTGCCCCCCTGTTTGAACCTCCACCACGGCCACATCCTTCAACTTCTGGAGGCGCCACTTGGCCGAGAGTTGGAACCACGAGTCTTCCACCACCACCAACAAGCGGCGTCCCGTTCGGCATCAGGAAGTGCCTTTCCCATTTTTTCTCCCCTGGGCGCGCAGACAGTTCATTTAGGTCCTGCCCCGACAGTGCCTCATTCAACGGACTGCTCCTCACCGCCCCGACATCCTCTCGTGCTGTTCTTTTATGCTACTCGAAGAAGACTCATCCACGGACGTCCTCGACTTGGTCCCGCCTCATTCGGACTTCGGGAGCTGCCGTGGTGACTTTGGCCATCCGCTGCTGTCCCTAGGAACAGTCTGCTTCTGCACGCAAGGGACCTGTTCCAGAGCCCATCCCTGCCGGCGACGACCTCAGGACCGCCCACTAAAAATCACAGTCATATCTGGGTACGTCAGCGACATTTTGGCGCAAGTCTCATCAAGTTCTGAGTCCAGGGGAGCTCACAGCGGCGACTACATCGACCCCCTGTCTTGCTGTCCCAGACCCGGGCAGATTCGGCTGGGTGCTCCGTCGGCGCGATCGAGGTTATCTCCCCTCCCCGCCTGGCCGGCTTAGCACCCCTCCCTGTGCGGAGGTAGTGTTTGACTTGTAATACAAAATTCCCCACCCCAAGTCCACCCTCCTGTGTGAGGTGTAATGATTGTAATCTTTAAACAGGTCAAGCTTCATCGGCGCAGTGTGCGGGGAATCCACACTTCCCCGCTCGCCCTCGTCTCCGACCGGGATCGGTGTCTTCACACCGATCAGGTGAGCCTCAGGTTGCCCTACTCTACTGGAATTGCTTTGCTTATTTAGTATTGCTGCTTAGTGCCGTCGGTCGGTGAGTGAGCGCCCGATCTCAAAATATCATCGATTTGAGTGCCACCGCGGAGCGAGTTGAGAGAGAACCACTACATCCCACGCCCTTGGCGTGCTGGCCGCCCACGGAATTGGGGCATCCCTAGCCCATTGGGGTCCATCCTTAGCTGGCCATACCCTTGGAACATTGAGGTCCAACCTCGGACCCTCACCGTCATCCTTGGTCCTCCTACGGACCCGAGTGTGCCAACGCGAGTGAATCCGCTTGTGTCACGTTGCCAAAATCGTTGTGTTGCTTGCAATTCTAGGTCCGAGGGGTTGTGTCACATCAAATGGTATCAGAGCAAGTTCTAGACTTGTCTCTACTAAGTCTGTCCTAGGGCACATTGCATTGAGGTCATCCGATCATCCAAACCATGTACCTCACCAGGCACTCCGATGACTACTTCATTATCGGGCCGGAGTTGCCCCGCTTCGATGGGTCCCGAAACCCTCACACATATAGGAAATGGGAGACCTCCATGGATAGATACTTCCACCACTACTACATGACCGAGGAAAGAAGAGTGCGCCTCGCCAAGACGACCCTTGGTCCCTTCGGCGAGACAGAATGGAGAAAGCTTGAGATTCGAAGGGGGAATGAGAGACAAGAGCCCATTCACTCATGGGAAGAGATGAAGGTAGAACTTAGGAAGATCCTCATTCCAAAACCTTCCCACTCTTCCAACTCAAGCACCCATAGCCCAATGAGCACTCCCACTCCACCTTTCCCTCCCAGTCAACCCAAGACCTCCCTTAGGGTCCAATATCCACCACCCCAAATGATTCCAATCCCAATCACCACCACCATTAAAACCAAATTGGCCACCACCCAACCCAACATTCCCCATCAAACCCACACCCCACAAGCTTCCACAAATCCTCATCCCACCCATTTCCAAAAGGAACTCACAGAGGTGACTGAAGACTATGAGACTCCCCTAGATTGGGAAGAAGAATATGAGGCCCAAATAGGTCAAGAGAACTCATTCCTACCCAAGGAAGACCCATTGAGCCAAATGGGGTGCACCCACCCCCATGAGTTACAAGATGCCCAACCTAGGCCTCCACTTCTACCCCTCCCCATCCTATCCCAAGTCCCCCATTACCCACCACCCCAAAAGAGCCATATGCCAGTCTGCTTCGCCACCGCGTTGGTCTCGTCCTCATCCGAGGTCCGTGCTGCCCGGGAGGTCCAATCTCCCCCAACTGCGCAGAGTTCCTCATACCGAGCTCCTGAACCGGAAGAGAAGCTGTACCTCGAAGAATCTCAGAAGAATCAGGCCAAGAGCTCTTCAACAAAGTTCTTCCTTGCCCAGTCCTCGTTCAGAATCAAAAAGCGGAACTGCATTCGGCATCCGTGGGACAGAGTTACCATTTTTCTCCCTCGGCTACTCTAATCTGCGTCTCACAGTCTGCCTCAACCTGTCCTCACTATTCAGAGTCCCCCAGTTGACTCCGACCTCATTCGGCTTCCCCGTTAGTTTCTCTAAGAAGAGGGCTTTTCCACGGTTCCAGAAACTCCGGCGGTTCATGATTTGGAGTCCGGGAGCGGTCGGGGCAACCTCTGCAAGTTGCTGTCAGAAACAGGAAGCTACTGCGTCCAGATTCGGTCACTCTGTTCGAAGCTCTTCCCGGACCAGCACCTTCTTCAGAAGAATTCAGCAAAATTCTGAGGCATCCCCGTTCCAGTTACAACGCGTTCGCCACTGGTCTCGTCATCAGAAAAATTCCAGAACGAGATCTACGACCTTGACATCGACTGTCAGTCAGCCATCGCAGATAGCCGGCAGATTCGGCGTCGGCTTCTCCGCCCGCTTTTCGGCGAATCTCCCCTCCCCGCCTGGCCGGCTCACCGCCCCTCCCTGCGTGGAGGTAGTGTTTGCATGTAATACAAATCATCCCCACCCCAAGTCCACCCTCCTGCGTGAGGCGTAGTGAATGTTATTATTAAACAGGGATCAAGCTACACCGACGCAGTGTGCGGGGAACCCACACTTCCCCGCTCGCCCTCGTCTCCGAACGGGGTTGGTTTCTTCAAACCAACCAGGTGAGCTCTAACCTTTGCTCCATTTCCTTCTGGTGCTTGTTCATTTAATATCCGTAGAATCTGCTCCGTTGAGCAAGCGAGAGAGTGTCCGACCCCACGTGCTCCACTTACGAGCGGTCACCGTGGAGTGTGTGAGAGAGGGACCTAGTGCCCCAAGTGGCACCCGGCCAGCCCCTTAATTGTGGGCTTCGTACCTTCGGGAGGGCAACCCTAGCCTTGCTGGCACTCTACCAGCAAGGGTCTTGATCCATCACCTCCCCTTAGCATCATTTAGTCACCCTGGGCTCGTGTGTGTGCGATGGCGAATTGGCCCGATCTGCCAACTGAATTGCTATGTGGTTGTGATTACGGAATAGGTCCTAAGTTTCTATTTGCTTGCTGCATACCCCGTGGTCGTTTCACGTCAGTTGGTATCAGAGCCAGGTTCGACTTACTAATGGGTTTTGGGATTCACCCCATTATCCACATGGCGGATCCGGCACCCTATATGGGCACCGCGGTGGATCCTAGTGAGTGCCTCGAGCCTTTATCTTCCTTTGAGAGGGACACCCTCGGAGAGCCACCAAAAAATGGCCTGAGAGTCTGACGTGTGCACACGAAGGCAATACTAGGCAAGCAGGGTCCCATCACCAGCAAGAGGGTGCGCCTGAGCCACCTCGAGAGGATGAGGGACCGTCCCCTGGTTGCGGACGCAGGGTTGAGTTTGGAAGTTGAGGCTCACTCTGAGTTTCTGGAGAGGACCACTTCCCCGGTGGGCCCATACTCGACAGAGTCGAGTTTTTCGCACCCCGAGGGTATGATGAGGACATCACCAGCATTTTCATATGATCGAGGATCCCGATACTCGCCGCCTAAGATACATCTTGTTCACCACGTTATTTCGAGTCCTATGATGTAACTTTCATTTTCTACTCATGTAATTTGCCTTTTATTTGAGTCTTGTACCTAGGTTATTAAGTCATTTCCCTAAGTTCGAGTCTCATTAGGCTATGGTGCTTGCTATTGGGCCTATTTCTTTGGGCTAGGCCCATGGGCGCACCCCCCTTCCTTGGTTATCTGTTAGTATGTTAAAAGTCAGGGTCTTATATGTAAAAGTGGGTTTCCTATAAATAGGACCCTAATCCCTCAGTTGTAAGTTAATGAAGATTTGATAAAAAAAGTTGCCACAAGATTTGTGCTTCTCTCTCTCTCTAGCTCTCTCACTCTCTCTAGCTCTCTCTCTCTCTTCTTCACTCTCTCTCTAAAGGGGGCGAACCCCATTCTCTCTCCTCCCCACCCCAAATTCGAAATTCACTCTCTCTCCTCCCTATTCACCTCTAATTAAGACCCCTCCCCCTTCCCCATACCTCCCATTTAAGTCCCCTCCAACCCCTAGGTGGAATCCCTTTCTCCTAGGCACCCCTCCCTCCTCCCAAGCAACCTTTTCTCTTCCCCATACAACCTTTCATTTTCTCAAGGGAGAATCCGTTCTCCCAAGCACCCCTTCCTCTCCCCAACACAACCCTTCCCCTTCCCAAAGCAACATTAAACCCCATTAACCTCTCATTCAAACCAAAGGAGAGAGATCTCCCTCTCTCTCTATCCCAACCCAAATTCACAGCCCCCCCTTCCTCCACCTGCTAGACCATCTTCCAGCCCCCATTCTACCCCTCCCACATCTTAGATCTCCCTATACCAGACCCCCACACAGCTCTGGGTCACCCCCCACACACATCCACCCCATCTCCCACCCCATCTACCCCATTTTCTATATACTAGTGAGCAGCTGCAGTTCTGCAGAACCGCCCCCCCCCCCCTGTTGCAGCGCCGCCCATGACCTCATCCCGGAGCTCCTGGGGGTGTGGCCTACACTGACGGAAAGGTCTGCGAGTCTTCTTCGCAATCAAGGTGGAATCATCCCATTCCGACATCGCTACAGTTCGTGGTGCCCATTCTCCCTCGACTGCGCAGATCTCCCCCTGCAGAGTGCCTGAACCAGAAGGGTACCTGTACCACAACGAACCACAGTAGAATCAGGCCGAGAGCTCTTCTACGAAATTCTTCCTCGTACAGTCCTCTTTCAGGATCAGGAAGCATAACTGTGATCGGCCTCCGTGGGTCAAAGTTCTCATTTTTCTCCCTCGGCTGCGCGGGTCAGCCCTCCACAGTCTGCAACGACCTGCCTCCGCTCTTCTGAGTGCCCCAGTCCTCTCCGACATCAGACGGCTTCCCCGTCAGTTTTTCTGTGAAGAGGGCTCATCCACAGTTCCAGAAACTCTGGCAGTTCATGATTCGGAGTCCAGGAGCGGTCGGGGCACTCTCTACAACCTGCCGCATGAGATCAGAAGCTGCCTTTCCCAGATTCTGCCCCCCTGTTCGAACCTCCACCACGGCAACATCCTTGAACTTCTGGAGGCACCACTTGGCCGAGAGCTGCAACCATGAGTCTTCCACCACCACCAACAAGCGGCGTCCCGTTCGGCATCAGGAAGTACCTTTCCCATTTTTTCTCCCCTGGACGCGCAGACAGTTCGTTTAGGTCCTGCCCCGATAGTGCCTCATTCAATGGACTCCTCCTCACTGCCCCGACATCCTCTGGTGCTATTCTTGGTTGCTGCTCGAAGAAGACTCATCCACGGACGTCCTCGACTTGGTCCCGCCTCATTCGGACTTTAGGATCTGCCATGGTGACTTTGGCCATCTGCTGCTGTCCCTAGGAACAGTCTGTTTCTGCACGCAAGGGACCTGTTCCAGAGCCCGTCCCTGGCGGCGACGACCTCAGGACCGCCCACTAAAAATCACAGTCGTATCTGGGTATGTCAGCAACATTTTGGCGCAAGTCTCATCAAGTTCTGAGTCCAGGGGAGCTCACAGCGGCGACTTTATCGACCCCCTGTCTTGCTGTCCCAGACCCGGGCAGATTCGGCCGGGTGCTCCGTCGGCGCGATCGAGCTTATCTCCCCTCCCCGCCTGGCCGGCTTAGCACCCCTCCCTGTGCGGAGGTAGTGTTTGACTTGTAATACAAAATTCCCCACCCCAAGTCCACCCTCCTGTGTGAGGTGTAGTGATTGTAATCTTTAAACAGGTCAAGCTTCATCGGCGCAGTGTGCCGGGAATCCACACTTCCCCGCTCGCCCTCGTCTCCGACCGGGATCGGTGTCTTCACACCGATCAGGTGAGCCTCAGGTTGCCCTACTCTACTGGAATTACTTTGCTTGTTTAGTATTGCTGCTTAGTGCCGTCGGTCGGTGAGTGAGCGCCCGATCTCAAAATATCATCGATTTGAGTGCCACCGCGGAGCGAGTTGAGAGAGAACCACTACATCCCACGCCCTTGGCGTGCTGGCTGCCAACGGAATTGGGGCATCCCTGGCCCATTGGGGTCCATCCTTAGCTGGCCATACCCATGGAACATTGAGGTCCAACCTCGGACCCTCACCGTCATCGCTGGTCCTCCTACGGACCCGAGTGTGCCAACGCGAGTGAATCCGCTTGTGTCACGTTGCCAAAATCATTGTGTTGCTTGCAATTCTAGGTCCGAGGTGTTGTGTCACATCACCCGTGGAATCCAACCCGGGGTTGGCACCCTGAAGGAAGCAGTGTCTACCCAATGAAAGAAATCCCACCAGGTTCGGGCAGTCTCAGCCGTGGGGCTCCCCCGGAGACTTCGCACTGGCAGATTAAAG
Organism: Amorphophallus konjac; assembly: GCA_022559845.1. NCBI lineage: Eukaryota > Viridiplantae > Streptophyta > Magnoliopsida > Alismatales > Araceae > Amorphophallus > Amorphophallus konjac. The sequence continues at coordinate 115,780,948 of CM040123.1, read as the reverse complement.
TGAGCACTGTATGTAGGGATATGTTGATCATACCCAAAATTCCTGTCGAAGTGAAAGGGATAGTATGGCTCCAGCAGTAGACTGTCCCCCTTTCGGAAAGCCAGCACACTTGGACGAATGGACAGCGCCCAGGCTCTGAGCTCCGGCTCCAACAGCGGGCGAACCACGTTCTCCTGACTGATCAGATGCACATACTTTTCCACCTGGTCATCCCTGCATTCCCGGTTACTGTTTTCCAATGGGCTTGAATGAGTAGCTAGGGTCCAGAAGTGAATAGTGCCAGTAGCATCAAGGGGCACCATCGTTAGCCTGCCCCGGATGTCGTATAGTCGCATAGACGTCAAGGCTGACTCCACGCTCACAAACTCTAGCATCCGTGGAACTAACCCCCATCCTTGAATGGTGCGTGGGGCGAACTCTGGGAATAGGGAACAAACCTACGCATTGAAAAAATGTCGTGGGCACACATACCGCGCCTGTCGCGGGAACTGGTGAGTGCTGACATCCCCGAGTGCCTTGTAGATCAGACACAGAGTAGCTTGACACAGAGACAGCTTGATACCCCAGGCCATCTGGCAAGCCGGGTAGATCGCATCCGGCCGAATGACAGTCTCGTCTCCATACGGCATGGCGAACAAGCATAGCCAATAAGTCAGGAACGCCGCACAATGCGTCAACGGGTCGACCCCTGCCGGATTGGGCTTGCTGCGGCGCCCTCGGGAAGAAATCTTCACATCAGCCTTCGGCTTAGCACGCTTCTTGCCGGCGACGGCAGTGCCTATGTGCGGGAAGTCTTTGTATTGTTTCAGGCCGTCGTAGAAGTACTGCAACCACAAGGTCATGCGGACTCTCTTCCGGTCTCCACGAGGGGGTTGCTTCCCGCCGTGCGCCAACTGATACAGGTCTCAGTTCGCCTTCATAAGATACCGATACGAATAGCTGAGGGAGTAGTAGTCGTCCCTATTGGTCTCATCCTTGATCAGATCTGGGAGGCAGACTTCTTCATAAGGCTCCCCGTTAATGGACAAGCCACTGAGTTGACTGAGACTCCAGAAGTCCAATGAAGTCTCGCCCTCTGCCGTATAAAAGGTGTTGGTCTCTGCATTGAACACTTCAATCATCCCGTAGCAGAGGCCCCTGGAAATGGGGTAGCTATACCGGGAGGCGTAGACACTATGATAAACGCCAGCCTGGATGAGGATAGGGGCGAAATTGAACAGCACATACTCTGTGAATTCCACGCCCCCCTTCTCGAAAGCTATGCACATCCTTAAGCTTGAGCTCCCCGAACCAGCCCAGCGCCAATTCGTGCTTGAATCGGATGGCCAAGTAATCTAGCAAGAAGGGTTCTTTTCTGTACCCTAACTTTATTGGAGCCAGGAACAGACCAAACCGGGGGTGTTCACCCTGGACCCGCCCAGCAGCTGTGTCCCACCGAGCAGGGGTAAATTAAGGTGCCCACACTAATCTATCTTCAGCCGGCAACACGGCTTCAAGTCCCAAGATGGGTTTTCATTCTCGAGCCTCTCCCACCAGATACATCGGGATACTCCTCGGAACACTGTAGAGCAGGCTGTCTCGGGACCACAAAATCGCTTGCTCGGCCTCCTTGACAACTCGAAATTTCCGCCTCTCCTGGTGACTGAGTGCTTCAAGAAGCGGATGAGGTGCTTGTCCTTCGGGTAGTCCTTCCGGTACTCCGCTGTGGCCCGATCAAAAGTCATGCTACCTTCAACCCGAGTGAGCCTATAGAAATCCATCGTCTCGGTGTCGGAGCCCGACGATCCGGCCAGTGCCGCTATCTCAGCATGCTCCCTATCCAAGTCCTCCATGTTAAACCATGTAACCGCCGGCACTGGGGGTGGGGGAACGTGCTCGGCACCAGAAGCAGCAGAATCTCTCGGGGCAGCCATGTCTCTACAAGGTGCAAGGTACATCAAGTCAGAACAAGATACAAATAAAGAAAAAGAAAGGAAATTATAAAGGGGCTACACTGTAATTGATCTAAACAGAATGCCAATAATTTCTAACGAAATTTCGGCAGAGTTTCCCCTAGGCTGGAGGCGTAAGGGGAAAACACGGGTGCACGTCCACAAGGAGTGACGGCCCCAACAAAGTCACGGTGTGCCCAAGGGCGACACTGGAGGTCCTCCGATTGAAGAAGTCTTCTTATCCCCTTCAGCGGCACACCCTGTGCCTCTCTTCAGCGGCACACCCAGGCCGAGCCCCTCAGCGGTACACTCTTGCCCCCCTCTCAGCAGCACACCCAGGCCGGGCCTCTCAGCGGCACACCCAGGCCGAGCCCCTCAGCGGCACACTCGTGCCCCCCTGTCAGCGGCACACCCAGGCTGAGCTCCTCCAGCAGCACACTCGTGCCCCCCTCTCAGCGGCACACCCGTGCCCTCACTCCAGCGGCACACACCATGCCCCCTCCAGCGGCACACCCCGTGCCCTTCCCCAGCGGCACACCCGTGCCAACCCCCCAGCGGCACGCCCCGTGCCCTCGTCAGCGGCACACTCCGACGCCATGCCCACCTCCACCCCACGCCGAAGAGAAGAAGAAAAGAGACTGATGTGACACAAAATGTAGCGGAGACTTTGGTTCCTTGGACCTAATTCGCAATCACAATTACAAGGCGCCGAGAATATGTTAAAGCTACCAACGCACCGTGCGCACACGATTCCCGTGGTGACCCGGTGATGCCGAGTCGAGGTGATGGAGATAGCCCCTGACTGGTTAGAGGACCAGCACCACTTTAGTTAGCCCTCCTGAAGGTTTGAAAGCCCACAAACAAGGGTGGCCGGATGCCTTAAGGGCACGGGGTCACTCGCTCACTTATGGCCACGGTGACCACACTGAAAGGGGGCGCCGGGATCGGGCACTCGCTCTCCTACCGGCCGATATGTTTCGCGGATATTAAATAAACAGGTATAAGGAGGCAAGGGCAGGAGGCTCACCTGGTTGGTTTGAGGAAACCAACCCCGGTCGGAGACGAGGGCGAGCGGGGAAGTGTGGGTTCCCCGCACACTGCGCCGATGAAGCTTCAAAAAAAAAACATGCTCAAGAGTACATGCACTACACCTCGCGCAGGAGGGTGATCTCGGGGGTGGGAATTAATTGATTACAAACAAACACTACCTCCCGCAGGGAGGGGCGGTAAGCGGGCCAGGCGAGAAGGGTAGATTGATCGAGAAACCCACGAGGAGGAGCCGCTACCGAACCAGACTGCTTGCTATGGTTGGCGATAGACAGGCGGTATAGTTGCTGTAGATCGCAGCCAGGAATTTTTCCGATGACGAGCCGAGGGGGGATCTTTTCATAACAGGAACCCAAACGCTTCTGATTTATGTCAATTTATTCTGACGTCGTCGATGGCTGCAGTGGAGGTCTGAGTAGAGCAACAGATTCTGGGGCGGGTGGCTCCCTGTTTTTGTCTGCAACTTGCAGAAGTTGCCCCGGTCGCTCCTGGATGCCGAATCATGAACCGTCAGAGTCGCTGGAACCGTGGACAAAGACTCTACACATAAAAACTGACGGCAACACCTTCTGAGGTCAGGGTGGACAGAGGGACACCGACGAGTGGGAACTGGTCGCTGCAGACTGCAGGAGGCAGACCCGCGCGACTGAGGGAGAAAATTCGGAACTCTGGCCCCCGGATGCCGAATGAGGTTCTGTTTCTTGCTCCTGGTTGGGGACAGATGGAGGAAGAACTTTGATGAAGGACCTTCGGTCTGAATCCTCCGCCGTTGGTCGTGGTACAGCTTCAAATCGGGCTCAGGCTAGCTGCGGAGGGAGTCTGGCGCAGTCGGGGGAGAATGGCTCTCCCGGACGGCCCCGAACTCGGAACAGGACGATTCCACCTCGCTTGCGAAGCTATCTGGACGACCTTTCCAGAAAGGTATGGTACATCCTCAGATGTCTCCGGCTGACTCCGTGGCGGCTTCTTCAAAGCGATCTTGTCTCTGCCACCTGCAGACTGAACAGAGTGAAGTGGATAGGGGATGCACTAGGTTGATTGGAGTGGTGGTTAATGATGGTGAGTGGGTGGGGATGAAGGATGATGGGGTAGGGGTGTGTGTGAGGGGGTGGAGTAGGGGAGAGAGAGGTCAGATGGGTGGTGAGAGGGACAGAGGGGCGCAGCTGGGTTGGGTGTTGATGGAGGGGTCGGCCAAGGCAAGGGGGCTAGATGGAGGTGGTGGGGTGCGCAAGTTCCTTGGGGGTGGGGTAGATTTCTCCTTGGGGATATGAATGAGGGTGTGGGGGAGTGGATAGGCTGCTTGGGGGAGAGGGAAGGTTGCTTTGGAGAATGAAGTGGTGTATGGGGAATAGGGAGGGTTGTCTAGGGAAGGTGAAAGGTTGCTTTGGAAGTGGAGGGAATTGAAGGGAGTTATGGCCTTGGAATATGAAAGGGTGGAGGGGGGTGAGGTGGCAGCTGAGGTGGCAGGGGGAGGGGGAGGTGAAGGGGCTGTTGCGCCCAAGGGAGGGGAGGAGAGAGAAGTGGGCTTCGCCCCTTGAAGAAAGAGAGAGAGGGAGAGATGCACTTAAGTGGCTCAAATTTGCTTAATACTTCATTTCTTCAAAAGAGGGGGTTTGGGGTCCTATATATAGGAAAACCCAATTTACAAAAAGTCCTCATGAAATGGACAAATGACGGAAGACCAAGGGGTGGGGAGAGGGGCGCCCATGGGCCAGACCAAAGAAATGGCCCAATAAGACCTACTAGCCCCATTAGCCCACTAGCCTACATACAAACATAAGTAAATAACATGATAACCTAGTAACATGACTCAAAACATAGGCAAATACATGAAAATGACTCAAGAAAATAGGAAAATGTAATAGGATGATAAGCACCAATGTTCCGTCTGAAGAAGGGCTGCTCCATAGCTGCCTCCGGGAGGGAGAGAAGTGCCAAGCCAGAGGGTATGTGGTGTGATGCCCTCATCAGAGACGAAGAAGAAGAAGAGAAGAAGGAGAAGAAGAGAAGGAGAGGAAGAGAAGAAGGAAAAGAAGAGAGAAGAGGAAGTGGAAGACGGGGAGCCTAGGGCTCCGCCATCCCCCGAGCGAAAGAAGAAAAGAGAAGAAAGAGGAGAACGGAAGAAGAAAAGAAGGTGGAAAGAAGGAAGAAGGAAGAAAGAAGAGAGGAGGAAGGAGAAGGGAGAAGGAAGAAGGGGGGGCGCGGTGGCCTCACCCCAGACGGCGGTGAGCGGCGGTGGCGTCAGACGACGGTGAAGAGAAAGAGAGAGGGAGAGAGATGATGGGAGTTGAAGAGACAAAGAGAGAGAGAGAGAGAGAGGGAATTTGAAAAGAGAAGGGGGGGAGTTTCGAACTCCCCCTCCCCTTTTATAGCCGCCTCAAGAAAAAAAAAGAACAAAAAGAGAACAAAAGAAAACAAAAGAACGAAAGGGAGAATAAAAAGAAAAAAAGAGAAAAGAGAAAAAAAGAGAAAAAAAGAAAAAGAAGAAGAGGGAAAAAAGAGAGAAAAAAAGGAAAAAAGAAGAAGAGGGAAAAAAGAGAAAAAAAAGAAAAAAAAGAAAAAAAAGAAAAAAAAGGAGAGGAGAAAAGGAGAAAAAAAGAGAAGAGGAAAAAAAGAGAGAGAATAATAATAATAATAATAATAATAATAATAATGTAATACATATATGATAGTAATACAATAAATACACAATAGAGATAACGATGTCCACGTCACATGTCTTATGAACATACGCCCAATAATATACGTTAATTCCACAGACACACCCGGGAGCATCGTCTGGCTCATCCTTCGCCTGCGCTACCCGCGAGTGGGGGGCATTTGTGGACGTATAAAATTATACGTCCAAATGTCCCACCAAGCCCCGCATTAATGTCAAAGTCAAAAGGAGAAGACTCGGGGAGACTGGCCATCTAGGGCTCCGGGAGAATACTACCGTCCGGCAAACCCCGCATTTGCACGGGTGCATTAAATGACAGAGAAAGCACAGGATCTCCTCCTGAATTTATACACTGCTATGGACCCACCCTCGAGTCCCTAACGGTGAAGAAATATCCGAAAGAATGCACAACTTCAAGTTCATGATGCAAAAGCAGAAGGCCCTTTCAAACGGCACACTCCCTGCCCTTTCAGCGGCACACTTCCGACAAAGCCCCAGCGGCACACTCCTTGGGTGCCCCAGCGGCACGCTCTTCAGCTGACCCTTCAACGGCACACCCCTCAGCTGCCTTCAACGGCACACTTCTCAGGCCTTTCAACGGCACACTACCCAGGGGCCCCGAGCAGCACACCCCCCTGAAGTGCCCCAGCGGCACACCGTATTATGCCCTTCAACGGCACAGCCTCAAGTGCCCCGGCGGCATACCCCATTGTGCCCTTCAACGGCACGCTTCAAGCGAGCCCCCCAGTAGCACAGGCATGATGCCTCTCCGACGGCACGGTTAAAGCCCCTTCCAGTGGCACGCTTTAGGCGAGCCCTCCGGCGGCACGGTCAAAGCCCCTTCCAGCGGCATGCTTCAGGCGAGCCCCCGACGGCACCGGCATTATGCCCCTTCAACGGCACAGCAGCCTTGCTCCCCAGCGGCACATCGGTGAATTCCCCTGAACGGCACGCACCAGTAGAAGACACAACGGTCAATAGGCAGACCCATTGGCGCGCAGCTCGACCATTTCCAACGCCAGCTAGCACCCGCCTTGGTGTCGCCTTCTTGTTGAATGAGGGAGATCCCCACCGGATGGAGACAAGATCCGGGTCAACCTCGGATGGCAGTGCCATCATGAGGTCCCACGTCTACGGCCCTCCTATAAAAGCCTCTCAGAAAGAGAAGAAAGAGGAGGCAGGCGAAGACACCCGTTTGAAGAGAGCACCAGAGAAGAAGAAGAAGAAAAGAAGAAGGTAGAGAAGAGTGGAGGGATGGAGAGGAACTGAGCTACATGTACAGGGGGGAGAAGGGACGGGGTGAAGGGAAGCATCCTCCCTCATTCCAACTCTCCCCATCGCTGTTTCATTTTGTTCCTCTTTTCGTTTCTTGACTGTCTTTTCTCTCTCCATGCTCTTCTAGTCTGTGATGTGGTGTAGCTGGCCTCTGAAGCTTGGCCTTCGTCGTTGTTGCAGTTCTTATCATGAATAAAAGCGCCCTTGTGCTCTATCTTTTGTTCCATCCGCTGTCTTCTCCTCGTCATTAATCTGTGGTCTACATTTTCACCCCGGTCTTCCAGTTTTGTTCTGACTACCCCTCATGCCATCCGTAGGCTTGGTCCCATGTGTGGTGTTCCTGGCTCGCCAATGTAGGGTTGTCTCCTTTCCCTTTTGATGGCCTTCCACGGAGTGAGCGTTACCCCACTCTCTCCATCTGGGTTAGTTAGCACTCACCATCCCTGCCTAGCTGCTGGAACTCATCTACTGGTTAGGAGGCTCCTCAGCTTCTCCTTCAGATTCCACGATGCACACACACTCTCCCAAACCCCCTCAGTCGTCACACCGTTCAAGCCCTTCAACGGCACACCTAACCCCACCTCCAGTGGTACACCTCCTTGAGTCTGCCCAGCGGCACGCCCTTCCCTGGGTTTGCTCAGTGGCACACCTCTTCTATTGGTCTACCTAGCGGCACGCTCCTCCCTTGGCTGCCTCACTGGCACACCCCCCTACTGGCCTACCCAGCGGCACACCCTTGAACTGCCAGCCCGGCACACCTTGGCTATCATTTCTCCGGTGTACTCACGGCTTGCATCAGTCTACTGGTTTCTCGTTCAGTGTTTTCACCGAGTTTTCCGAAGTTTCCCCAAAGGTGGCTGCTTAGGCACACACCTCAGTTGTTGGTTCATGTCACTCTCTGTGGACATGTCCCTTGTATTCCCTTACCGTCCAGGTCAAGGGGAGATGCTGCCTTTGCCCTCCTGCGGCACACCCCGTGCCTCCCTCCAGCGGTGCACTTCCCTTTGCCCTCTGGCATCGCATCCTTCAACCCTCCAGCGGTACACTCCTCCAACCCTTCCAGCGGCACACCCTTCTAGAGGCACATCCTCCAGCGACACACTTGCTATCCTCCAGCGGTGCACCTTCCAGCGTTCAGCGGTGCACCCCTCAGCCTCTCCAGTGGCACACTCGATCTCTGCTTCTCCACACCTCAAGTCAGAAGAGGGGAAAACATAACAACAAAAATGATGGAAAGGGAAGAATTCCTGTCATGATAATAACAAAAGGGGGGTGGTTCCAATTAAGATAATAAAAAAATAATAACCAAAGGGTGATGATAATAAAAAGGGGAATAATTAATAGGAGAAGAGCTCATGGTCTGTGGGTGATAAAAGGCAATCAACAAAAAGAGGGCAATGCCAATAAATAAATGACGATAACAAGCATTGACAAATCACAAACATAATGGTGGCCCTCGTCTCACCTTCTCGGATTCCGAACCCGAGAATATTAATGATGCCCTTGTAAGCCGAGCATCATCCTTGGGAGTCATCTCTCTCATCATGGTGACCGCCCGGCCTTGCCTCGGGCTAATATCTCATCAGGGTCCCCTCCCTCACCGGGATTTGACGTTCCCCCTGTATCAAAATTGCCGTCCCTTGGCAGACATTTGCACGGAGTCGTCCCCCGTTACCGTCTTATTTTCCGTATGGACTTTTGTCTGAACATGGAATGGTCCATCGGTGATCGACATAATCTGATTGTTCATGCCCTCACCACGGGCTTGTTGCATAGCCCGACTACCATTTCCTTCCTGCATTAATTAGTATTTCTTTCGGTCGTGGAGCCCTTATTTCCGGTAATTAATCAAGGGTATTCCCCTCTCCGAGAGATGTAAATGACGTTGTGACCTTTATGGCACAACGGGTCTCAGTCCCGACCCGAACCACACAATCGTCTGATTAGTCAGATCGAGCGCACCATGGGCTTCCATGAAGCCTGAAAAATCGTCACTTTGTGACTGGCACGCCCACACACTTAATGAACGAATAAACCCACCGAATAAACCGACTCAAAGAACAAACAAATGAGCGTGTCGAAAAGTGCGTCCACATGCCCTCAGGGAGTTGTACGTGGCTGCTATGTAGAGGATCAGTGGCCGTCCTTTCACCTGTACACCCAACACTAGAGGAGTCTTCAGATAATCCTTTAACTTGTCAAGGGCTGTCTGGCATTGTTCGTCCCAATAAAAGGGAACATCTTTCATCATTATCTTGTGAAAGTGATGGCATCGCCCTGACAAGTTAGATATGAACCACCGGATGTATGCCAGGCGGCCTTATAGAGATCTCAACTCAGAGAGGTTCCTTGGTGAAGGCAACTCCTTAATCGCCTTGATCTTTGTGGGGTCTATTTCGATTCCCCGATATCTGACAATGAATCCCAAGAATTTTTCGCTCGATACTCCGAATGCACACTTCATGGGGTTCATCTTTAATTCGTACTATCTGAGCCTCTGAAACACAACTCGGAGGTCCTGCAGATGGTCTTCTTTCTTTTTGGTCTTGACTACCAGGTCATCTATATAGCACTCAACCTTGTGGTAGTGCAATTCATCAAATATTCTGGTCATCCCCCGCTGGTAAGTTGCGCCGATGTTCTTCAATCCGAACGGCATCCTTTTATAGTGATAGATGCCTTTGGGAGTTCGGAAGGCAGTGTGGACCCGGTCATGCTCCGCGATCCATATATGGTTGTAGCCGGACGACCCGTCAGTGAATGATAGAGCTTCGTGGCCAGTCGTGGCATCAATCATGACCTCCGTTATCAGTACTGGGAAGTCATCCTTGGGGCAGGCCTTGTTCAGATCTCGAAAATCAACGTATATCCGGATCTGCCCATTTTTCTTCTTCACGGGCACGATATTGGCCAGCCACGTGGTGTGCTGATTTTCTTCAATGAAACCCATATCAATGAGCTTATCAACTTCTTTGCATATTTGAGTGATGAGCTCTGGCCTCATGCGTCGCGGTGGCTGCTTCACCGGCTCAGCTTCGGGGCTTATGGCTAGCTCATGCTGTGAGAGTACGGGGCTCAATCCTGGTATTTCCTTGTAGGTCTAGGCAAAGCAATCCTGATATTCTTGTAGTAGCTGGATGTACAGCTTCTATTCTTCAGCAGATAACTGGGTGCTGAGGAAGGTCGGCCTGGGGTCATCCTCGTCTCTCAAGTTGATTTCTATCAGTTCATCGACTGTGGCTTGGCCTCCGTCTTCTATCTCGGGGGCGCCGGCTAGAGGTTGATAAAATCTGGAATATCATCTTCAAGCTCGAGTACCTCGACCTCTTCATTCTGTTCCACCTCAGCTCTTGGAGATGTGTTTGCAGCCCTGAATGGCTGGTGGCTGTTTATTGTCGTGCTAGAGTAGCATTGCGGCTTCGCAGCAGAAGACAAAAGCACCCTGCCTCCCTAGATTGCCATATCTTCAGCGGAGGTAGACTTTTCTTTTCTAGCAGCATTCATATCTTGATCAGGTTTGGAAGAAGCTTCCCTGATCGGTTCGAGAAGTGCTGACATTATCATCAGAGGAGGGTCACTGGAGGGAGGCAGCCCTACTTCTTCAGTATCTTCAGCTTCGCTACTACTAGCCGTGTCGAATTGGGCTTGAAGAGCCACTTCCTCGGGATAGACCTACTCCCAGCACCGACAGGGGAATATGGTTTCCGATTCCAAGTCTCTTGGTCGAGCTGGTTCAGCATGCTCAACAACTGCTGGGTGTTCATCGAAAGTTGCCCCCAGTGAGTTATCTTCAGTTGGGTAGAAAGCGGAGATGGTGTCCACAACATAGGGCCCGCTAGAATAATAATCCTCGAGGGTGAAGCCCAACCCTGGGTGTTGAGAGACATGTCTCAGTTCTTTGTCCAGGGTTGCGGGATACCACAGCTTCTGGAATGCTTCTTTCTTCTTGCAAGGTTGGCCAGAGGGGATGTACTGTTTCTGGAACATCTTGGCCATCCGATTTGCTATAAATGCAAACCCCTGAATGGGAACTGACGGGTCTTCTATATCTCCAGGCAGATGATAATCAGTATCCTCTTGTGTAGGGTGCTCCTCAGCCATGTAAAACAAGCTACTGGGGCCATCTTGATAGTTTGGTGCGATAGATAAACACAGATCCAGAGGGGGGGTGAATGGATCTTCTAAAGAGTTTTGACCAATTTAAAATTTGTATGAAATGATAAGCACAAGATCAGTGGATAATTGCTCAAACATAAAAGATGCAAACCCAATTAAACTCTAGGACAAGAATAATCAATCAGATCACGGTCCTAGCATGCATCTAGCGGAAGCAAGCAATCAAACAAACCACTGCACAAGGGATTTTTTAGGTGGTTCGGTCCACAGACCTACGTCCACCCCTCACTCCCAACCGGAGTGAGGCTTCCACTAGCAATCAGCTAGAAAGCAGACTCAGTCTGCAAACAAGTTGCTGCCACACAGCTTGACCAGGGGAACAACCTCCCCTCTTCCTCCAGACCGGAGGGAACCCACTAGTGACACACAGTCACTAGGAACCGGAGATCCAAGTCTCCCTTTCTCTGAAAGCCAGAGGGAACCACAAGTGACTCCCAGCCACTTGCGACCAGATACTAGGTCTCTCTTCCTCCAGACCAGAAGGGAACACACAGGTAGCAACCACTACCTGCAACCGGAGTCAAGGACTCCCTTTCTTTGAAACCAGAGGGAACTCACAAGCGACACTCAGTCACTTGCGGACCGGAGAAATAGTCTCCCTTCTCCTCAGTCCATAGGAGGAACCCGATCTCCAACAAGAGAATCGGAAGAACAATGTTCAGCTTGAAAAGAAAATAATAAAAGAAAATACAGCAACTAAAAGCTGAAAATATAAAATCAAAATGTGGCTCTCGCAGGAGCTAGTTGGCCTGGATTTGATCTACTGTCCAGTAGAAACTGATCTTCAGTTGAAGCTTCTTTTACTCTAGCTCTCTCTTCTTCTCACTCTTCTTTTCCTTCTCTTTCGCAGGCTCTCTCTGTCTCTTCTTTTCTCTTCTTCTTTTCCTACTACTGCAGCTCTTTCCTTCTATCTCCATCACTCTCTTTCTCTATCTACTTCTCTTTTTTCACGATCAGCCTTATTCTGAGGAAGAAGCCTTCCTTTTATAGCAGCAGCAAGCAGCTAGGGCGTGTGCTCTCGACGATTCCCGCCCAGAAGGTTCAGTCCACGTGGCACGATCAAGGCCATCTCCTATTCTTGGATCACGTACATCATTAACCTCCTTGAATCAGTAGTCCTGTTAGAACACATTAACTATCAGTGCAAGTTAATTTATCTGACAGGAAAGAATATGAGAAAGTATATACATCGAGTCACTTTGATGAATGAGCTGAGCTTGTATAGACTTGATGCATCAATTGAAGTGTGCACATATGAGAAAGCATGTACAGCAAGAATGAATGTACATGCATTACATTCACGAGTGTACATACTTTAACTGCATGAGATGCAGGCAACCAGTGTGTAGACTTGAAGTGTGAATGTGCATGAGAAACCAATGAACAGACTTGCTGACTTGAAAACGAGTGAATATACTTGAGCAACTAGCCAACGAGTGTATAGACTTGAAACAGCTAGCCAACGAGTGTATAGACTTGAAAGCTTGAAAGCCAATGTACAGACTTCGTCTTGAAGAGAGATGCACAAACAGAATGAAAGTATGCACATTGAATGCATGAGATGCTTAGACAAGCTGTCACCGAATGTACAGACTTTGTCTTACTGTTTATGCATGTGTCTGTCAACGAATGTACAGACTTTCTATGCTGAATGCACAAGACGCTAAGAGACGCTGTATAGACTTGACAATGCATGGACTAGCACATAGACGCAGCAAGACTCTATGAGCGCCAAGCCGGTGTACAGACTTTGCGAGCGCCAACTCAATGTACAGACTTGCGAGCGCCAGGACCATGTACACACTTAGTGCAAGCGGGATGTGCAGACTTGCTATGAAGCAACCAGAATGTACAGACTTTGAAATCAAGGAATGCACAGTGATGTATAGACTTTGAAACACGATGCAATGTGTAGACTTTGATAAACGAATGTATAGACTTGATAAAGCTTCAAAGCACAAAATACTTGGCCAACGTACAGACTTGGAAAGCTTGAAAGCCAATGTACATACTTGGAAAGCTTGAAGGCCTATGTACAGACTTGGAAAGCTTGAAGGACAATGTACAGACATGGAAAGCCTGAACCAATGTGCAGACTTGAAACAAGTGAACACGGCGATGTGTAGACTTGGCCAATGTACAGACTTGAAGCAAGGGGACGATGTGCAGACTTAGTGTGTGCTGTGAGCAATGTATATACTTGGTGTCTGAATGTAGGTAAAGATAAGCAATGTATAGACTTGCAAGAGTGAGACGCTGAATGAGACGATCGGATGTACAGACTTGGCCTGTACAGACTTGCAGTGTGCAATGCGTGCGATGTATAGACTTTGCCTTAGAGACGAATGTATAGACTTTACAATGCATGCGATGTATAGACTTGGACACTTGCATGCTATGCAATGTGTAGACTTGCCAGCAGCAAGTGTATGGACTTCAGCTGTGAATGTGCAGACTTGATGAGTGATGCATGTACAGACTTGAACTCTGCAATGATGTGCAAGCATAGTCCAATGTACAGACTTGCTGATTGAGACGATGGCTGTACTTAGACAGTGTATAGACTTGTAAGACGCTCATGCACTAACGATGTATAGACTTCACTGAAGAATGTTCAGATTAGCTGCAACAAAGTGTAGGCAGTACAATGTATGGACTTGAGTGTGTCCAGACAATGTATGGACTTTAGACATAATGTATGAGAGACATGTTGGTAAGTGTATAGAGTTCATTCAACAAAGTTCAGGCAGGCTGTCTACGGATGTACAGACTATGTTGAAAGGGTATAGCAGAATCACCCATTGTACAGACTAACATCAAACAATCCAGATAAAATGCAATGATGAAATGCATCAACAATTATGAAATGCACCAATGCACACAACACACAACCTCAGCCTGTTCGTTGGTTATGTAATTCAGATAAGATGTTCAATGAAACATTCATATGCAATACAAACAGATTAATATGCAGACTCAAACAGTATGCAGACTCAAACAGATGATGACTATGCAGATTCAAGCAGATTTATATACAGACTCAATAGATGATGACTTATAGTGTTTGCTATCATCAAAATCACAGGGACACAACACATCCATATGTGCCACCTCCCAGGCTTTGAAAGGTTCAACAGTGATATTATCGAGGCCGGGAATTGGCTTGGTAAGGCCTTCCGGGATCCTGATGTGGTCGTGCTGCTGGTCGACCTTGGCTTCATTAGCTTCGGGGTAGATGGCGGGAGGTGCTACCCTGCCCACGTCCCTGGTGACGGTGATGTGTGAGACTGTCTTGGGATTAACATACCCGCGCGGCGGCGGAGGGAACCAGTCGGCATCGGAGGTGCCTTTTGATACAAAGGTCTTGGTTTCAGAGGTCTTCTGCGACCGTTCTGCATATAGAGGGGCATCCGCCAGGTGACACTCGAATACTTCGAACGGGTGGAGATCAGCAAATACTCTTTCCTCCTTCCCTTCTAGGTTGTATTTGATGCATTGATGGAGCGTGGAGGGCACCACCATGTTTTCATGTAGCCAAGGACGGCCAAGTAGCACCTTGTACGAGGTGAGGGAATCGATGACATGAAACTGCACCCTCGTAACAAAGTTTGCCAGAGTGAGTGTGAATTCTGCTACTCCTAGCGACACTTCACACTTCTGGTTGAAGCCAGCGATACGGATATCTCTGACTTTTTCGAGGCACACATTGAAGTAGTGCCTCTCATATATCCTGTATGGCAGGATGTTGACAGCTGCCTCGGGATCCACCAGAATTCTATTCAGCTCCCGGCCATTCAGGTGTCCTTTCATATACATCAGCCTGTTGTGTTTGGTAGTGGGGAGCAGCATGTCTTCCTGAGTGAAGGTCACATTGGCCTCCGGCAGAGCTTCAACCAGACATGTCTCATATTGAGCAGGCGTTTGCAGAGCAGCAATGATCACATGTCGGGTCTTTTTACTCAGAGAGAGGATTTCCCAAATAGTGAATCTCGCCGGGAGCTTTTTTAATAGCTTGACTACCAGGCTTCCTGCTCGGACATTGGACAGCTTCATTTCTTCTGCCCATCTTGGCTTGGGAGAGTCTTGAGCTGCGGCCCCTGATGGACATGCTTCATCAGGCTCTGAGGCCGCACCCTTCTGCTTGGTGTTGTCTTCCTACTGTCTCTCATTGGCTGCCGTCGGGAAAGCTTCATCATCATCCGAAAATTCAGAAGATTGCTGGAGTTGGGGTGAATGCCCCCAGCTGTAGGGCTGCCATCCTGGCATGGCTGCTTCCCTTTTGACATTTTCAGGAATTCCAGGATGGAGGGAGTGGTAGTGCTGCCCCCACTCTGGTTGTATAGGCCTGACGGAGGAGGGATTTGGACTCCCCTGACCTCCGGAGGGGGTATCTTATAAGGTTGCTCCCCCTAAAGATAATATTATGGTTGGCGGGTGACTGATGCCCCCATCTTCGGCCCGACCGGGTTGCATGTGCAGTGGTCATTGCTTCAGCCTGACTTGCCCCGGCGGCCGGTGTAAAGCATATTTCCTCCTCATCCTCCTCACCGAGCAGATTGAATAGGGCAGATAGAGTATTGCAAGAAAGGACCGTACCCTTTGCTGCCTTACTGGCTTTTCTTTTCTTTCTTTGTCTTCTTTTCTTTTCTTCGGCTGGTGCTTGCCCCAGAATAGGCTGCCATCCTTGTCTGATACTTTGTCAGCTTCCTCTTCTTGCTTTAGTGAAAGCTGTTCTAATTCCTGCCACAGGACATAATCTCGTACCAGTAAAGGCTCTAGTTCGGGCAGTACATATTCATCTAGCCCATTTATATAGTCTTGCAGCCGCCAGGCTTCCGGATTGATTTCCTTGACCATTGGCAATGGGGTCTACCTTCTCCGATTATGTGTAGGTATTCTGATGACTGCAGGTGGATTGGTCCACACAGGTGTTGCCACTGGCAGAGGGGGTCGTGGTGTTACGTCATGGATCTGCACTCCCACTTTCGGGCGAGATGTGCCTTTCTTCTTGGTTTTGGTGGGGACTTGCTGCCATCCCTCTTGTTCTTTCATTGGGGATAGAAAGCAGGCTTCATAAGTATGCTAAGTGCTGGCTTCCGCGGTCTCTTCAGGCAATGTCTGATATAGAGAGATCATGTTGACCGCGGCTCTTCTCAGAGGTGCTTCATGAGGCTGTGGAGGGTCAACCTTGTACTCCCCCAAGTCTATCACTTCTTTCTTCACCATGCCTTCAATAATATCCTTGAAAACACAATAGTCTTCAATTGGATGCCCCAACATCTGGTGGTAAGTGCAAAATCTTGGGCTGTCTCTTCTTTTTAGATCTTCTGGCCTCTTCGGCTCGGGCAGGGTGACCTTATCATACTGGGTAACCTAGTCAAATAAAACTTTGGTCTTTTCCTTCGGGAGTGAGGGACCCTCTTTGCCATCTTCAGTTATAGCAGGCTGAGGGGCAGCTACCTTCTTGCCTTTGTCTTTTTGCTGTTCAAATGCCTTGATATCAAGGGCGTTTACTTCTTTAGGCACTTGGCGCCATTCTGCTGCCTTGCCTTTTTGTGCAGTGGCAGTAGTTGATGTCGGGGTAGGTCTTGCCATGAAGGCTTCTACCTCGGCCACAACATTGTTCAGGTGGTCGAACGATCGGATTTCCATGCCAATCATCTTTTCTAGTACTTCTCTCCTGAGGTTCTGCTTGCAGATTTGTACAGCGTCCTCCTGGTGCGGGAGCCGCTTGCATCTCATTCCGAGGGTTCTCTACCTCTTGATATATTAAAGGGCTGTCTCATCCGCCCTCTGCCTCGTTGAGTAGAGCTCAGCCACCGTGACCTCCCGTTCAGTGACGTGAAATCTCTCTCTGAATTTCTTCTGCATATCCGACCAGTCGCTGATCGACCCGACTGGAAGGCTGGAGTACCATTCAAATGCGAACCTCGTTAGTGAGGACCCAAAAAATATCAGCAGATACGACTCATCGGCGGCCAGATCGCCCATGATGGTCATATGGTAAGCAACATGCTCCTTCGGGGATCCCTTCCCGTTGAACTTGTCAAATTTTGGCGGCTTTTTGATCCCAGGAGGGAGCCGCTTGGCAGCATGATGTGGCGGGTATGGCACCCTATAGGCATCAAATGCGACAAAGTCGCTCTCACTTCGTTCAGCAAGCTTCAGCTCGATCATCCTCTCTACCATCATCTTGTTCATGATGGTTGGATCAACCGGTTCTGGATAGAAATGTACTGGCTGTAGATAGGGAGTGAGCAAGGTGGTCACCTACGGAAGAGGGCACAGCAGCGGAGGTGTCTGGTGCACCTGTGGCAACACCGGCGGCATCAGCTGCTGTGATGGGTGTTGCTGAGTTGTCGCCAAGCTTGGTTCTGCCTACTGAGGTGGGGTATAGAGTGGTGGGAAGTCAATCTGGTTGACGACTCCCCGTGATGATTCGGCTGCATCTCTGGCGGCTTGGAAGCTGAGGTCTGCTCCGTCTTCTCCACAAGCTGCTTCTTCAAGAATTCTAACTCTTGCCGGTATTTCTGGAGTAACATCAATATTGATGGATCCATAGTTGCAGTGCTGGGAATGGCTTCTGCAGTCTCCCCGCACGCACCTTCAGGGAGGATGTCGAGCAAGACATCTTCTTCTTCCGCCGTTACCACATTGGCGGTTAAGATGACAGCTTTGTCATGTTGCAAGTGGTGGGCCAGGGTTTACTTTCCCTTGACTGTTGCCAGCATTTCTGTTGCGGCTTCCACCCTTCGAGTATTCAGCCCCGGCCTTCCGGCCAACTGAACCAGCTCCTGAGGGTCCTCAGGTAATCTCCCATAGTGGCCAAATACCCCAGCCATGTTGCAGGTGAAAATCTGCATCCTTCTTCTTTGTCTGCAAACCCTCCTTTTGCATTCTCTGGGAAGGTGAGCCTTTCAAACACAGAAACTCTCCTTCTTTCCTTCTGGTGGGGAGTAACTTCATTGGCTTGAATGTCCAAGCCGTCTTCCTATCCATTGTTGTCGACTGACGACGTCATCCTTCTTTCTTCTTCTTCTTCTTCTATTGCAATTGATGGGCAGTGATCTTCTTCAGCCACGGCTGCTTGGAATAGCCGTTGTTGGCCCAACGAGGGATTGCCTAGTCCCCTAAAATAACTTCTGACCATATTGGTCATCTCTTCTTGCCCTCGTCCCTGATGTAGGACCGGGGACAATTGTCGACCTCCCATCGGAGGGATGTAAGCCAACCGGGCTCTTCCGACAGGTTGTTGAAATCTTCTTCCCACAGTGGGGACGTTGGCCTGTCGGGCGCATGCCCTAAAACTTTCACGGCGTGGAGGATCCACGACCGTTTCCTCTTTCCTTGGGGCAAGGCCCCTTTTCTTGCTCTTCTCTGCTCTAGTAAATCCAGAGCGGTGGCGGACTGGTGCGTCCTGGTGGGTAGGCTGGATCTTCTTAGAGACCCAAACTTGCTTGAATATCGTTGGCTTGGGAGCCAACTTTCTTTGGCCATGACAGCCAGCTTCTTCTTTCTCGGCCCTCCTCCTAGAGAGGGATTGGTAGGAGTTGTAAACAGGTACTGCGGGAATCACCCGATCCGGGCTCACTCTAGCATCACGTCCATCCAGGAAGACGCGAACTCCCCCGATCAACATAGATTTGCCGAACACGAGAGACATCTGGTAACAGCGGCAGCAGCCTTCCTTCGAAAGTTCTGATGTTGGCGCCTCCCAGAATTCTTGGTAGGGACGGGGCGGGCCCCATGAGTGATATGGTGCACCATGCAGTTAGCGACTTGAATTGGGCTCGTGAGCGAGCCAGCACAGCGTCGAGCCTTCGGGGCCTCGACCTTTGTTGCAGTCTTCTCCTTGGCGGGCTCCGAGGACTCTACTTGCAGCAGATCGGCAAAGGCTAACCCCAAAAAGTTAGGGAAGCCTACAGCTAGTGGGAAAGACCCAAAGATAGTGGGCACTGCTGTTGTGACTCCTATGTGTTGATGGTGTTGACATGTAACTTTACTTCATATGGCAACACATTGTTTTGATGAATTGTCAACACTGTTTATGTTTTGATGAAATCACTTTATCAAATTGTCTGTGTGTTATATGCATTTAATCTTATCTTAACACTGAACACACACTCATAGTCTCAATGTCTATACATCGCTGTTGGGCATCAATGTCTGCATATGAGCATCAGGCACCAAGTGTGTACATTGCATAGCATGTAGGCGTCAAAGTCCATACATCCACAGTGCAGTGGCCAAGTCCATACACTGTCCGTCTCATTTAGAGTCTAAGGTGAAGTCTGTACATTGAGCGTCTCACGCAAAGTCCACACATTGGCCTTCAGGTTTGAAAATCTGTACATCGGTCTTTCAGCAAGTATGAACGTTGTCCATACAGTAGTGCATCAACTCCTTGAGCTGATGCGTCGACGCTTCAGTTCAGTTTCTTCAGTTGATAAAGTCTATACATCCACAGTGGACTTTGAAGTCTATACATTGGGCCTTACATTCCAACTCTATACACTGAACCTTCGTTCATCAAAGCCTCAAGTCTGTACAGCGTGAAGTCTACATTTTGGCTTCACGTTTTCAATGTCTGAACAGTGGCTTTCGCAAAGGCAAGTCTGTACATCGGGCTCCTTCTAACTAAGTCTATACACTCCCTCACACTGTACACACTCAGTCTATACAGCATGATCGTCTTTTCAAGTCTATACAGAGTTCTTCACTTAAACTGATGACTTATCCGATACTCTGTTTGACAGGTGTTCTAATTGTGAAGCTTATGGAGGGCACGTGATTCGAGGCTGGAAGGGCAGACAGGCTTGTGACACGTGTGCTGAAGCTGGCTGAGAGGCTGACACGTGGACACAGCAAATCAAGAAAGAAGCTCCTGGATTATTCTGGTGCGTCAACGTATTGAGCAAGTAGCGTCGACGCAGCAGTTACAAAAAGAGAACCAATGGGTTACTGGGTTACTCAGATGCGTCAACGCCACCCACTGGTAGCGTGGACGCAGCAGTTCAAGTAACTCCTTGCAACCTCTGGAGTACCCTGGCAGCGTCGACGTTGTAGCTCATTAGGTCGACGCAGCAGGTTGATGGAACGACACCTTTTAGCTGCTAGTACACACCGATGCGTCAACGCAGCAGTGAAGCGGCATCGACGCAGCACGCCCATCTGCTGAAGACATGATCACTGGATCATCGATGCGTCAACGCCATGGGCTGATTGAGTCAACGCAGCAGTCTTGAGTTTTGCTGATCAAACGTCTTTGAATTGTAGGGCACGTGATCCAAGGTGCCTGGCTCGTGAACCAAATGCTGACACGTGGATGGAATTGTCTCGAAGCTGGCGGATTCCATTGGGCGGGAAAGCATGGAAGCCACGCGCCCTTATCCACCTGCTGCAGTTATATATACTAGTCTTCATCTTTTGTATAGGCTGATCGAGATTGGAAAAGTCTGTATATCCTGCTTGAAGCAGCAGCCACCGAGATCCACTGTGAGAATAAAGAAGAAAGGCAGAGAAGAAGAAAAAAGAGAGAAGAAGAAAAAGAGAGATGAGTTGAGAGAGAGTTATTATGAGAGCTTGTGAATTAGTCTCTGGGTCCAGTTACCAGAGCTGACATTGCTCAACCTTGAGCTACAGTCGTTTTGGTTTTCTTCCATTCGATTGTGTGTTTCGTTTGTTTTTAGTCTTTGTTATTTTCCTTTGAAAACTCTTGTTCTATCAAGCTGTTAGTCAGCGGGATCAAGCTGTGAGGCAGCGGGTTACAGAGGTGTTCCTCTGGTCGGCTAAGCTGTAGTGCCCAGCAGAGCAAGCTGTGATGCTCAGCTGTTGCAGAGGATGTTCCTCTGGTCAGGATAAGCTGTAAGCCCCAGCCGTTGTTGGCAAGCTGTGGAGCCCAGCAGTTTGAAGCTGTGTATCAGCAGTAATCCACATTCGAGTTGAATGTGGGGAGGACGTTGGTCGGATTGACCGAACCACCTAAAAGCCTTGTGCCTCTCGTGTGTTTGATTGCTTGTTCAGCAGATCTTGTGTGTTTCATTCGGTGCATTGGCTGTGTTCGTCTAGTGTTCTTCTAATTCTGCATTTGATTCTAGGCCAAATTTTTAAATAGCCAGTAGATCTATTCACCCCCCCCCTCTAGATCCACATCCTGTGGTGATAGAGCCTTCCATCTAACTTCAACACTTGGTATCAGAGCTAGACTCTTCTACAGGGACTTACCGCCCGAAGAGGATAAGCACAGATGGACGGAAGTGGGATGATAGCTGAAGGACACTCCACATCCAAGCCCCTATACTTCGATGGAACCAACTACGCATACTAGAAGCACCGTATGCAGGTATTCTTGAGGGCTAAAGATTATGAAATTTGGAAGGTGGTTAGCAAGGGACCTTTCGAGCTGTCTCCAAATGAAGATGTATGGACTAAGGAAGAAATCAGAAGGTCCACGCTCAACTGGAGTGCAATCAAT
Organism: Amorphophallus konjac; assembly: GCA_022559845.1. Classification (NCBI taxonomy): domain Eukaryota; kingdom Viridiplantae; phylum Streptophyta; class Magnoliopsida; order Alismatales; family Araceae; genus Amorphophallus; species Amorphophallus konjac. The sequence continues at coordinate 115,759,386 of CM040123.1, read as the reverse complement.
GCAATCCAGTGTTCTCTGCATCCCACCGAGTTCTCACGAATATCTGCCTGCTCCTCAGCGAAGGAAATGTGGGATGCACTTGAAGTCATCTATGAGGGAACTTCACAAGTCAGAGAGACTAAGACTAATCTGCTACTCTCAGAATACGAAGCCTTCAAGATGAAGCCTAATGAGACGATCAAGGAAATGTATGCTCGGCTGACCATTATCACAAATGGTCTCAGAGGCTTCGGGAAAAAATATTCTGAGTACGATGTAGTCAGGAAGATCTTGCGATCCTTAACTCCAGTGTGGCACACCAAGGCCACAGTTATGGAAGAGTCAAGAGATCTGCATAATACTAAGGCAGATGAGCTGATCGGATCTCTAATGGCTTATGAGATGAATATGCCAAAGATAGAGGAGGCTGACAGAAAGAGGAAGCCTATAGCTCTGAAGGCTGGTGCTAGCAGATCCAGTCGATCCAGCCCCAACGGATCATCAACTGAAGAGAGCTTGTCTGAAGAAGAAGTGGTAAATGCTGATATTGCCATGATTACTAGGGAATTCCGGAGATTTCTTAAGAAGGAAGGAAGAAGATTCAGCCGAAAAAATCCCAACAGTGGCCGCCGAGACACAAGGTATAAATCAAACCCTGCAAAGAAAGCTGAAACTAATGTTTGCTATCAATGCAGGAAGGCAGGTCACTTTAAAGCTGAATGTCCGACAAATCAGAATCTCAAGGACAAGTCCAAGAAGAAGAACACAAAAGGGAAAGCTATGGTGAGTACCTAGAGTGATGAGGACGAGGGATCTTTGAGCGTCACTTCGGACAGTGAAGTTGAAGCTGAGAAGCCAATCTGTCTCATGGCAACCAGCTCAGAAGATAGAGAGGAAGAATCTGATGAGGTATCCTCTCGCTATGAAAATTTTACTATTACTGATTGGATGGTTGCCTATGATGAACTTACTGACAGAGTAGATGAGGTCAGAAAAGAAAACAGGCATCTTCGAAGAAAAATTAAAATCATGCAAAATGATACTTCATTGTCTGATAAAATTGCCTGCTTAGAAACTGAAAACAGTAAGTTGAAACTCACATGTTCTGAATTTGAAGAAATCAATAAAGAACTGAAAATGTCTAAGGAAGAAAATGTGAGATTAGACAATGAAATTGATGCATGGAAACTGAAAATTCAGAATTATGAAAATGAGATAAAGATTGTTTCTGAAAAATATGAAGCTGTCCTCAATGTGAATGTAGACACGCCAAAATTGACGTTACTGTGAGTACATCTCATATTACCTTGTAATGCCCCAATTTGACCCTCAAATTAGCTCTGTTTGAGTGGTTTTTCTCACTTTTTTTAGATTTCTCCCTTTTTCCTCTCTTTTCCTATTTTTCCCTATTTTTATGATTTTTCTGATTTTCTGGGCATTTTTCTCTATTTTTATGAATTTTTCAGAATTAACGACTTGACGTGGGACGTCTTTTAAATAACGACTTAGCCTTGGACGTTTCTTAAAAATGGACGACTATTTATGGAGGCGTCAATTCCACTCATTTTCTATTTTTCTGATTTTTCTGGGAATTTTTTGGAATTATTTTGTAATTAACGACCTACCATGAGACGTTATTTTGAATTTGAAAAGAATAAAAAAATCAAAAATCAAATTCACGACCTATGCACGGTCGTCACTTTTTCAAATTGATTTTTTTATATTATTTTCCACTCTCTTCCAGAGGTGATTTGGTGGCCTTCCGGGTGTCAGAAAAAGTACGCAAAAATAGTCGTTGGAATCAGCGCATTGAGATGCACCTCCACCTAAAAAATGGGAAAATAATATTGAGAAATGAAAAATAGCCCTATTTTGATTATTTTTGAATTAACGACCCTTGGTAGGACGCGTTTTTAATTAACGCCTTTGGTTGAGGCATGTTTCACAATTTTTAAAAAAAGAAAGATTTATTTCTAAAAAATGATCCTTGAATTGACGCCTTGTTCCAAGGCGCGTTTTAAATTAACGCCCTTTCGTAGGTCGTCAATTTCAGAATTGACGCCCTTGTCCAAGTCGTGTTTCACTTTCGTGTTCTAAACGAACGCAGCCTTTCCTCAGAGAGTCCTTGCTTCGTTTGGTTACCTTGCCCAGTCTAATCCTTCCGTCCTTGGGCTCTTGCCCGTTCTTATCCCTTCTAATCTTGGTTCTCCCCTATTAATAGATCTTCTGCAGCTCTGTTGAGGGGGGATTTTCTTTTTTCCTCCTTCTTCTCTTCCATTCTTCTTCTTCTTCTTTCTTCCGTTTTGTTTTCTTTTTCTTCTTCTTTCACGCAGGTTGCTGCTACTGGCTGAAGGAGGAACTCCTCCTATACTAATTGCTTCATCTTTTGGAAGGCTTCTCCCCATCGAGCATCTAAAGCCAAGCAACAGGCTTTTGCTTTCTATCATTCTTTCTTTGTTTTCTTTTGTTTATCATCATTAATTCATGCATGCATGTTCATGTCTATGTATTTTTTTTAACTCAATCACGTTGAGAAACTCCCCTTAGTGCACTCTTGCACTCTTTCCCCTTATTCATATTTTTATCATTCATCATTCATCATATCCCCACCCTCTTTGCATAGGGGTTTAAGGGCAAACACCCACAAGGTGTGTTCTTGTACAATTTTTCATGCTCATCTTGTTAAGAATTGATGCTACACTCGCCATATTTCTAATTCATATTCTTCTTTGGTGTTTGTTTGATTGTTTTGCAAGGGTAATCAAAAGGAAGAACTCTCTTCATCGGCCGGCCGATTTGAAGAGAAAGGAGCACTCACATCCCCGCGTTTTCAAAGGTATTTTTCGCGATCCCTTCCTATTTATTATTTGTTATATCTTTTGAGGCCTCGCGTCTCTGGCGATCACAAACTCCATCTTAGCACCTCGTGCATGCTTTTCCATCTTTTGCATAAGTCTTAATAATTCCATTAAGTGGATTTCTTAGAATCTACAAATTGGCGATCACGGTGGGACTCCTTTTCATTTTTCTTTGATTACCCCTTCCCCTTAGGCACCCACGTGTGCCATCTCCCCTTTTGCACCCTCGGTGCGTCTCCTTTTCGTGCCCCTCGGGCACCCTCCATTGTGCCTTGCACTCTCCCCAAGTGATCTGTCAGCTTGTTAGATTTTTTTTGAAAATTCCACTTATTCAAAATTTTGATGAGCATGCTGTATCGTTCATATTGATTGCCATGATTATGTTGTGACTGTGAGTATCTTGATATTTTTGGACGTGGAGCTTTCCTGGGGAATTAACGCCTCAGCCAGAGGCGCGTTTGAATTAACGCCCTCATCCAGGGCGTCTATTTATTGCTTAGCGCCTCTTGTCAAGGTGTTTTTCTGGATTTGACGCCTTCTGGCAGGGGCGTCCTTTTACTTATAGCGCCTCACTCTAAGGCGCGTCTTTCGCTGCCCCTGGGCCCCCTCACAGTTATTCACGACAGTGACCCTGTCGTCTCTTTGTTGGTAGCGCCCCCTGCCAGGGCGCCTTTTACTGTGGGTTTGCAGAACCCTCCCCATGTGTGGGTTTTCATGCTGATTCATGCTTATACTTGTTGATTGATTATATTGCTGTGGTTGGCTTGTTTACCCTGCTGCATTCATTCATCTTTGCATTGGTTTGGGAGACCTCCTCTCTCTACACTAGGATTCCACACACCCCCTTGGTGAAGGAAGGACCCTCCATTGAGCATTCCGTCTCTTTGGATTGGAAATTCTTAAACCAAGCCTCCATAAGTCCCCGCACCCGTGGATTCCCTCACGGACGCCGGGCAGGTTGTACCCTTTTGAAGTCCCGGGTTTTAGTTGGCCTATACACGGTGAGAGAGGGTTCCTAGTTGGCATTGAAGTGAACTCATATTGTAACTAGGATCCCCCCTTGTGTGTTTCATTCCAAACTTTGCTAAAATTTATTAATTCACCAAGGTTTAAACAAATCAAGATCAAGAGGTAACCATTCCAACTTGTGTGCTTTTTGCATATTATTTTAAACTTTGATTGAACAATGGCTTACCATGATAAGAAAAATAACATGTTTAATCCAATTCATGAGGATGCACAACCATGCACATCTTATTCTCCTCAATTTCAACATGTTCATCAAAATTCTCACCATACTTTCAAGGGACCACGTCCTCATTCTTATGGTGTTGCCCGACCCATGGGCAATATCCAATCCCATGGTCCTTCACCTCAATCGCGAGTCACTATTCCTACGGGACCGTCTCGTCCCAATGATGAGAAGGTTTCCCAAATCATTCATGCATTAGATCATCTCACCCCTCAACAGATCCAAGCCCTTAAGGCCGCCGTTGAGGGTGCATCTCCTTCATCTCTTCCTCCTTCCAATCCTACACGGGTGGCCCATCACCCACCTCCCTCTTCTATTCACAATCCTAATCGGGTAGCCCATTACCCATCCTCTCCTATTCACATTCCTCCCCGGGTGGTCCGACACCCACCTCCTTCTATTCCTCCTCCATCACGGCCCCGAGGCCCATTTATTTCTTGCAATCCGGCCCATCCGGGTTCTTCTGCGGGTCATCCCGTTAACTCCCCTCCACGGCCTTTTTATGCCACCCCTCCTTCAAGGCCCTGCCAACTCTTGGTTGCTCAAGTTACACCCCTCCAACAAACCCTTCTTGATAAAATCACTTTGATGGAGGAACAATTAAGAAGGGTCATGGCTCCTCCTACTCCGGTCAATCCTCTCCATGCCGCTTTAAATAACATTACTAAGATGGAGAAAGAGTTGAAAGATAGGAGAGATGATTATGGTATCGGCAGCTCAAGCAAGCAACAGCCGGCAGATTTCGACGATCAAGTGGACACCGTCCACCCTCCACCCATCCGCACACTTCATTCATATGGCCTTCCACCTCCACATACGCAACATCATTACATTCCTCCATCCACATATACGCCTCCACTACGGTGTCCACTTGCATTTGATGATGAAGAACCGGCAATTGAAGAACTTGAAGCGGTATACGATGATGAAGCTCCGCAGGCATCCCTTCCGAGTTTCCTTCGCCATCCTCTTCCTCCACTGTCAGAAGACCCCTATGCTCAGGACTATGCCACAGTCCCCGATCCAACCCCCATTTATGGGACCTCTTGGTGTTACGATGATGGGTCGATACTCCAATCACCCATACCGCCGCACCATGAGTCTCCTCCTCACCCCAATACTTGGTGTTACGATGATGGGTCGATACTCCAGTCACCCACACCAGTGCATCATGCGCCTTCCCCTATACCTGACACCTCTCGCCCCATTCGACATTTTCAGCGCACCAAACCCTTTCCTTTTACACCATTAACCTCTATTCCATCGGCCTCCGCCAAACCTCCACTACTCTCCACTCCACCGGCCTCCGCCGAACCTCCATCACCCTCCACTACGCCGGTCTCTGTCGAGCCTTCTATTACCCCTCCTCTTTGTTCGCTACCTAAGCCGTCCATTATCCCTGTAACGCCAAAACCAGCTTTGCTAGGCCTTTCCCCTATTCCACCACTTAACCTATTACTCTTACCCGTGGCTAATCCTGAGCAAGGTCCACCCCTTTTTGAACTCAAGCCAACCCCTGCTGCTTCCAAGCAAAGGGGGAAGCTCGACGTGTTTGAACATTCGCTTCCACTCACCCTTTCTCCAACACCTTCCACTATACCTCCACCATCCATGGAACCTTCCGCCTCCGCTTCACCCCCCTTTACTACTCGGAACGGGCGGCCTTCTGAAAGTACTTGTGCCGAAGATGAGCAAAAGCCGGGTAAGAAGAATTTGGCCACTACCGTGCTGTTCAAGATGCCAGAATTTATTTACCGGATGCCGATCCGGGCTATTGTGCCAAACATGGTCGAAGGGGCTAGGTCACCGCCATTGCTCAGAGAAGAATGCCAAGTGTCGATGCCATCCAAGGGCTGGGCATGGCACCCCTTGCTCCAGTTTTCAAATCTTAAATCCATTCTTCCATACAAGGGGCAAATTCCTATTCCGTTCAAATCAATGGGCATGGCAATGCTTCCTGTATCAACTTTCCAACTCCCTTACATTATTGATCCTTGCCTTCCAAGGGGGTTGTCATTTATTATTGAAGCTTCTTCCATTGGGCCGTTTGATTATACACTTTCACTGCCGTGGAGGGGAAGTTATCTTGGCGCTAAGGGGCTGTCCCTTATTTGTTCCACCTTCTATGCATCCATTTCTATCACTTTTTCTTCATGGGCCATCCTTGGGGTTAGGAGGAGGATCTCGTCCTCTTACCCTTCACATTCTCCATCTTCTTTGCATCTCACGCATTTTGTTGCATTCGCGCATTCACTGCATTCATCGTATCCATCATTTTGCATACACCTCCTAATTCCCGGGTTTCCAAACCCGTATCTTCCCCGCCTTCCGGCACCTCCGGATATTCTGAATTTCCCATCTTATTCATCTTCATCCTCGGGATCTTTAGGTCCCCTTACATTGCTCGGGCGTTGCCCCCTCCCCAATCTCTTCTCAGGGCATCGCGTCCCTTTTCAGCTCTTGTATCCGGACCCTCCGGATTTCTCTCACTTTCTCCCAGGGCATCGCGCCCCTTTCCACTTTATTCTTTCGGAACCTCCGGATTTCTCTCACTTTCTCCCAGGGCATCGCGCCCCTTTCCACTTTATTCTTCCGGAACCTCCGGATTTCTCTCACTTTCTCCCAGGGCATCGCGCCCCTTTCCACTTTATTCTTCCGGAACCTCCGGACTTTCTCCCAGGGCATCGCGCCCCTTTCCACCTTATTCTTCCGGAACCTCTGGACTTTCTCCCAGGGCATCGCGCCCCTTTCCACCTTATTCTTCCGGAACCTCCGGGCTTTCCCCTCGGGCATCGCGCCCCTTTCCTTCTCATTCCTCCGGAACCTCCGGATCCTTCATGCCTTTCCTTCGGGCACGACGCCCCTTTCCTTCTCATTCCTCCGGAACCTCCGGATCCTTCATGCCTTTCCTTCGGGCACGACGCCCCTTTCCTTCTCATTCCTCCGGAACCTCCGGATCCTTCATACCTTTCCTTCGGGCACGACGCCCCTTTCCATTTTCTTCCTCCGGAACCTCCGGACCCTCCATATTTCTTCCAATTCATCTTTCTGCTCTTCCAGGACATCACCTCCTTCATTTTCTTCTTCCTTACCCATCATCTTTTTCCCTATTCTTTCCCAGGGCATCGCGTCCCTTCTTTCGTTATCCCTCCGGAGCCCCCGGATTCCTCCCATCAGGATTCTCCTCCACAACCTCTGGACCCTCCGGATCCGCCTCTTTCCATCTATCAATTTTTTCTTCTGATTCCTCCTAATCCTGGGTCTGACCCAACTTCTCCCACATCCACTGCCTTGGGCATCTGCCCATTCACTCACTGCTTTCGAGGCTTTAGTCCTCACTCCTCCTTCTAATTCTCCGCTTCTTCTGTAGACTGTTCCATGTGATCAGGGTCTCCGCGCTTTAGCGAGGGAGTTCTAGCTCTCACCTCTCTTCCTTTTTTTTCTTATTCGTCTGAGTCTGGTCTGAGCACCACTCCTTCTTGACTGCCAAAGAGGACTATCCCACGATGATCAACCTCGCCTCTAACAGCTGCTTCTACAAAGGTTGCAAGGTAACATATTGGCGTAAGTACTCATTTCATGATATCAGTATCTCATTAATTCACGCATGATTTTCAAAATGAAGTGCTTCTTAACAAGATTAAAAGTGGTGTTTTAGACCTTTATCTTAAGTTTTTGTTTAATTAAAAATCATTGTCAAAAGAGTCTTTAGGCTTGCTTCTGCAGCACCATTGGTTAATAAGAACTCCGTGCTGGGAATTCAACATTCTTTCCCCGCTTGTTAAGAGTAACCCTTAGCTGGGCATTCCACACACTTCACGGCGTCCTTAGCCGGCTCCTTTGGATAAAACACAGTTGCTACTTTGGCCATGCCATGAGTATATCTGAAAGTCTTTTTCTCTTCTTTACTCGGCCGAATGCAGGGGCAAGAGGTTGACGGATGAGATGACCAACCTCGGTACTCACCAATACGAGAGGAGTCTCAAATAGGGGCAGTCTTGACCCAAAATCAATATGAGTTTTCATATGAGTTTTCATGATATACATCTCGCCAAAAGGGCTATTGTGAAAATCAAGTCAAAATTTTTGATCAATGCAAAATTATGAATTAAGGCATGTCAAGAGTGGCAAAGTCCCCGCAGGGAAAACCTGGTCGTATGCATGTCAAAGGTCTAAAAATCAAAGGCACAAAGCCCCAGCGCAACAGACTACCTCTTTGAGGGGAAACATTTTGGAAGGAATTCGAGCCCCGACATCTCCCATCCTGCATAAAGTTTATCCTCACTTATTCTTCTCTTCTCCCTCCAAGACCGAATGTTTCTCAGGTATGGCCTTGGTAGGGGCACCGTTAATCAAGGGCAGTCAGTTATAGGACGCCACCCTTCAATGCACGCCCGACTTTGGGAAATTTTAGCAAAAAAGGAAGGAACGAGGACCCCCAATTAATGGTTAAAATATCCTTTGATGCTGCACTAGCTATGTCTAAACCAAAATCCAAAAAAATTGAATATTGCAAAATCAAACAAAAAAATTGAATATTTCCTGAGCAAAATCAAACAAAAATCAGATATTTCTTCCAAGATTCATAAAAATCGAAATATTTTCCAAAATTCATAAAAATTTGAATATCTTTTCCAAAACTCATAAAAATTTGCATATTTCAAAAAAAAAAAACTCCATAAAGATTGCATTGTATTGTCTGATGGTGTTTTGCAGGAATAACTTTGCAAGGACCAAGAGCACGGGATGAGTCCTATCTCCACTCATTGCTATCAATCTATTGATTCCTCCCGATATTCTCATGACATGCCACCCTGGGCATTTTTGGTTATCATCTCCTCATATCTTTTTTGGTTATATCTCCTGATTATCATTCTGATTATTCATCTCCAGATCTTTCAATCAACTCCTGCTAATTTCTCTTGATCAATTCTGCCATTGGGCATTATATCATTCTGATCATTCAACTCTAAATCTTGATTAGCCAAGATTGTCATCCTCATGACGAAATAACAAATAATGATGCTTTGTAATATCATGATTCAACTCATAATGGTTGATTGATGCTTTGATTCATGCTTTGATGACTATGCTTAAATGCCTTATTCATTGCTTGTTATCTTCATTATATCTTGGCTGATGAATCTTTGAGCGTAGGAAGAAGCTCTTGGTCCCACTGACTGGGCATCATCAACATCTAAGTCCCACGGTTTTTGCACATTATTTCATCTCAGTTCCCCATGCTTATTGCTATCACCATCCTCTCTGTATGCATTCTACTATATGTTACATACGCTACTAGATTATATCAAGGACCTTGTGACTTTGGTAAATCTGGAATTTGAGTTCCCCTTCATCAAAAACAATGATGATTCCAGAGGAGTCTTAGTCATAAGGATAGGCCGTTGAGCCGTCCAAGACTGGGGACGATGGTTCCCTTTTGTGAGTTGGTGCGTGGATAAACGGGCTTCGGCTTAGTATCGGCTCGCAGAATGAGTTTCTTGACCCAATCTTGGCAGTTTAACAATATTATCCTTGATTATCTTATATTTTCATTTGTTTTAACTTTTCCCTTTAAACCCAGCATGCATTCATATAGGACTTTGAATTAACGTTGAAAAATCATTCTGATGAGCTGATTTGGAGAGTCAAATTGATCTTAATCTTTCAAGATATGAGATATTCATTGCTGATGGAATCCTCAGTCCGTTTTGTCGCTATTTTGGGTCATTTTCTCGAAAGCTCCTTGTTTGGATTTTTATCATCTTATTTCAATCCTTTCCTTTGATCCACCTTGGCTGCAGCACGTCCACATTGGCTGGTAACCGCTCCCCAATGGTGAAACCTACAGGTTTGTGACCTGGGGTGCTTCCACCGCGCTGGAAGTTGATCATTCTCCTTCGTGCCCGCGTGCACACTCCTCGTTTTATCCAAACATCGTTGATTTCATTGAATTTCCCGAGATTGCTTCATCTCGAGCTCCTGATTTCAATTCTCATCAAGTGATATTGATTGCGTGTCTCATCACACCTTGGCATCTACTTTTCAGTTTGCTCTGCTCCCTTGCAAAGCAGACGCCAAGGCGGGGCAGCTGTAGACACGCCAAAATTGACGTTACTGTGAGCACATCTCATATTACCTTGTAATGCCCCAATTTGACCCTCAAATTAGCTCTGTTTGAGTGGTTTTTCTCACTTTTTTTGGATTTCTCCCTTTTTCCTCTCTTTTCCTATTTTCTCTATTTTTCTGGATTTTTCTAGATTTTCTGGGTATTTTTCTCTATTTTATGAATTTTACAGAATTAACGACTTGACGTGGGGCGTCTTTTAAATAACGACTTAGCCTTGGACGTTTCTTAAAAATGGACGACTATTTTTGGAGGCGTCAATTCCACTCATTTTCTATTTTTTTGGATTTTTCTGAGAATTTTTCAGAATTATTTTGTAATTAACAACCTACCATGAGACATTATTTTAAATTTGAAAAGAATAAAAAATCAAAAATCAAATTCACGACCTATGCACGGTCGTCACTTTTTCAAATTGATTTTTTTATATTATTTTCCACTCTCTTCCAGAGGTGATTTGGTGGCCTTCCGGATGTCAGAAAAATACGCAAAAATAGTCGTTAGAATCAGCGCATTGAGATGCACCTCCACCTAAAAAATGGGAAAATAATATTGAGAAATAAAAAATAGCCCTATTTTGATTATTTTTGAATTAACGACCCTTGGTAGGGCGCGTTTTTAATTAACGCCTTTGGTTGAGGCGTGTTTCACAATTTTCAAAAAAAAAGAAAGATTTATTTCTAAAAAATGATCCTTGAATTGACGCCTTTTCCAAGGCGCGTTTTAAATTAACGCCCTTTGGTAGGTCGTCAATTTCAGAATTGACGCCCTTGTCCAAGTCGTGTTTCACTTTCGTGTTCTAAACGAACGCAGCATTTCCCCAGAGAGTCCTTACTTCGTTTGGTTACCTTGCCCAGTCTAATCCTTCCCTCCTTGGGCTCTTGCCCGTTCTTATCCCTTCTAATCTTGGTTCTCCCCTATTAATAGATCTTCAGCAGCTCTGTTGAGGGGTGATTTTCTTTTTTCCTCCTTCTTCTCTTCCATTCTTCTTCTTCTTTCTTCCGTTTTGTTTTCTTTTTCTTCTTCTTTCACGCAGGTTGCTGCTACTGGCTGAAGGAGGAACTCCTCCTATACTAATTGCTTCATCTTTTGGAAGGCTTCTCTCCATCGAGCATCTAAAGCCAAGCAACAGGCTTTTGCTTTCTATCATTCTTTCTTTGTTTTCTTTTGTTTATCATCATTAATTCATGCATGCATGTTCATGTCTATGTATTTTTTTTAACTCAATCACGTTGAGAAACTCCCCTTAGTGCACTCTTGCACTCTTTCCCCTTATTCATATTTTTATCATTCATCATTCATCATATCCCCACCCTCTTTGCATAGGGGTTTAAGGGCAAACACCCACAAGGTGTGTTCTTGCACAATTTTTCATGCTTATCTTGTTAAGAATTGATGCTACACTCGCCATATTTCTAATTCATATTCTTTTTTGGTGTTTGTTTGATTGTTTTGCAAGGGTAATCAAAAGGAAGAACTCTCTTCATCGGCCGGCCGATTTGAAGAGAAAGGAGCACTCACATCCCCGCGTTTTCAAAGGTATTTTTCGCGATCCCTTCCTATTTATTATTTGTTATATCTTTTGAGGCCTCGCGTCTCTGGCGATCACAAACTCCATCTTAGCACCTCGTGCATGCTTTTCCATCTTTTGCATAAGTCTTAATAATTCCATTAAGTGGATTTCTTAGAATCTACAGTGAATAATCAGTTAAAAAAATCTATTGATGAAGTTCAGAAAGATAATGAGGATAAGCTAAAAATAATTGAGAAAATGACCCAAGGATCTGAAAATTTAGATGCATTATTGGGGTCAAAAGTAAATTTTAAAAGAGAGGGCCTATGATTCAACTCTAGTGCAACCAAAAGCTTTGGAATGAAAACTATTTCCTTTGTTGCACAAAAGGAGAAAGGACCTCTGATCAACATGAATTCTAATAATGCTATAAAGACAAATTTGAATCTGAAAAGGCTGAATGCAGAGGAGAAGGGCAAACAGAAAGTAGGTGAGCCTAGTAGAATTGGCACTTCCAAACCTAGCTCTAGTGCTCAACCCAAGGTTAGGGGTCAGTCTGTTCAGATAAACAAACCTCATATCAATGCCAAAAAGTCTTCACCACCATCATCACAGAAAAGGACCCAACCAAAACCTATGAATAGGTCAGCAGGGTCAAGGGTGCAGGGAAGACAAAACATTTTCAGAAGTCAGCCCAACAAATTCAATTCACCTAGAGTTCAGCCCTACTACCCCAAACAGCCAATCTATCCTAATGGGTATGGGTGGACTAGAACTCAAGGGATGTATACAGGGTATGTTCATCAACCTACACACTTTTATAGACCCTATGTCAAAAATTGGGAAAATGGGTGTGGTAGTCGGATGCCTAGGAATTACCAATATTTCCACAGCCAGTTTAGGAACTACCATGGCCAAAACTTTATGAATGCAACCTGGCCAAAGCATTGGCACAATAACAAAAATTCTGTGAATAACTTTGTTGGTGCGTATAAGAAGAAAGTCAACAAGAAAAAGCAAAACAAAAGGAAACCTGGAAAATCCACTGAACAGAACTGCTTCAAACAAATGTGGATTCCCAAAATCATGCTTTCTTTCTTTACTTGCACTTCATCTGCATTGGAGCCCAATCAGACTTGGGTTCCAAACTCTTTGCCCTAATTGTGTGTGCAGGTATGCCTGGCAGCCAAGAGCAACTTGTGGTACTTGGACAGTGGCTGCTCCAGGCATATGACAGGAGATAAGGCCAAGTTTTGTATGCTAACTGAAAAGCTAGGAGGCCTTGTCACCTTTGGAAGCAACACAAAGGGTAGGATCATTGGATCAGGTAAGGTAGGTAAGTGCTGTACCTGCTGCATTGATGATGTTATGATGGTTGAAGGGTTAACTTACAATTTACTTAGTATCAGCCAGTTGTGTGATAAGGGTCATAAGGTTTGATTTGATTCTCAATGCTGCAAGGTTTTTGAACCTGATTCAGAAATTATAAAATTCTCTGGAAAAAGAATAAATAACACATACATGATAGATCTAGATGATATTCAGCATTCTAACCTATGTCTTACTGCCAATAGAGAAGATTTAGCATTTTTATGGCATCGTAGGTTAGGCCATGCTAGTTATACCATTTTGCATAAACTGAACAAGCATAGCATGGTTAGAGGACTTCCTGAAGCTTCCTTCAAGAAAGAAAATAAAATCTGTGATGCATGCACTCAATCAAAGATAACTAGAAAGTCATTTAAGTCTAGAACTAAAAATCTGTCTTCCAAACCCTATGAGCTGATACACATGGATCTCTTTGGGCCAACCAGATCTGTCAGCTTATCAGGAAGGAGGTATGGGTTTGTCATGGTAGATGACTTTTCTAGGTATACTTGGGTTTATTTCTTATCTAATAAGAGTGATGCTTTCTCAGAATTTCAGGAGTTCTATGTTAAAATAAATCAGAAAATTGAAAATATTTTGACTGATCATGGAGGTGAGTTTGAAAACTCACAGTTTGATGAACTCTGCAGGTCAAATGGAATCAACCATAGGTACTCCTCACCAAGGACACCTGAGCAGAATGGGGTTGTGGAGAGAAGGAACAGAACCCTAGTGGGGATGGGTCGTACACTTCTTACTGAAGGTGGTCTACCAAGGAAATTTTGGGCTGAAGCAGTGAACACTGCATGTTATGTAATTAACAGAGTCATGGTAAGACCTTCTACCCAACAAACACCATATGAGATCTTAAAGGGTAAGAAACCTTCTATTGCTCATTTCAAGGTTTTTGATTGCAAATGTTTTATTCATATAAATGATAAAAGAGACCTTGATAAATTTGAACCTAAAGGTGAACCATGAATCTTTCTTGGTTATTCTGAAAACACACGAGCATATAGAGTGTACAATCTGAACTCTAAAACTGTTGAAGAATCTCCACACATAATTTTTGATGAATCCTTGGTAAATTCTAACGTTGGTCAATGCAGGAATGAAGACAATGGTGAAATCTTGAAGGAAGGAGATCCTGAAGACAATTCAGAGGATGAAGAAGGACGTATAGAACTTAATGAAGAGGAGTCTACAGTTCAGGGGGAGGTAAATCAAACACATGACAATTCAATTGTTAACATTAGATATCTTAAAGATCATCCTGTAGATAATATAATTGGAAATCTGCATGACCCCCCTAGGACTAGAGGTCTCCTGGGAATTCAACATGAATTAAATACATATGCTCTTGTCTCTCAAATTGAACCCAAGTCCATTGACTGTGCCCTCAAGGATATGCATTGGATTAATGCCATGCATGAGGAACTTAATCAGTTCGACAGGAACAATGTGTGGCACTTGGTTCCACCTCCTGATCATGGAACAGTCATAGGGACTAGGTGGGTCTTCAGGAATAAATCTGATGAATTAGGGAATATTGTTAAAAATAAAGCCAGACTTGTTGCTCAGGGGTACAACCAGGAGTTTGGTATTGACTTTGAAGAGTCATTTGCCCCTGTAGCTAGATTAGAAGTTGTTAGAATTTTTTTAGCTTATGCATGTTCCCTAGGTATAATCCTCCAGCAGATGGATGTAAAATCTCCATTCTTGAATGGGGAAATTAATGAGGATGTCTATGTTAGACAGCCCCCTGGATTTGAATGTCTAGATTTCCCTAATCATGTTTACAAATTAAATAAAGCTCTCTATGGTCTTAAGCAAGCTCCCAGAGCTTGGTACGACAGGTTGAGTAAGTTCCTCACTGATCAAATTTCACTAGAGGAGTAGTTGATCAGACCTTGTTTACAAAGGTGAGTCATTCTGAAATTCTTATTGTACAGATTTATGTGGATGATATCATTTTTGGGTCAACTAACCCCAAATTATGTGAGGAATTTTCTGAAACAATGACTAATGAATTTGAAATGAGCTCAATGGGTGAGCTCAAATTGTTTCTTGGACTGCAGGTTACACAAACAAAGGATGGAATGTTTATCACTCAGTCCAAGTACACAAGGGATCTACTCAAGAAATACAAGATGGATAACCTTAAAGAGATAGCTTCTCCAATGGGTACTTCTACAAGCTTGGATGAAGACACTAAAGGTAACCCATTTGACCAGAAATCATACAGAGGTATGATCGGATCCCTTCTCTACTTAACAGCATCTAGGCCTGATATTCAATTCGCTGTAGGATTATGTGCTAGGTTTCAGGCCAGTCCTAAAGAAAATCATTTTAAAGCAGTGAAAAGGATTTTTAGATATCTGCTAGGCACCCAAGAGCTAGGATTATGGTATCCTGCTAGGTGTGAGTTAGAGCTTCTAGCTTACACTGATGCTGATTATGCTGGGTGTCGAGTAGATAGAAAAAGAACTAGTGGCTACTGTCAATTACTTGGTGACTGTCTAGTATCTTGGGCATCTAAGAAGCAACACACTGTAGCCTTGTCTACAGTTGAGGCTGAATATGTTGCAGTAGGTAATTGTGCTGCCCAAGTACTTTGGATTAAGCACCAACTAGATGATTATCAGATAAAATTGGAATGTATTCCAATTCTATGTGATAATACTAGTGCCATATGCCTTGCTAAAAATCCTTTTCATCATTCCAGGACTAAGCACATAGAAATAAAACATCATTTTCTAAGAGATGCTGTGAACAAAAAGGAAATTGAACTGGATTTCATTGAAACAGATAAACAAGTTGCTGATATTTTTACTAAGCCACTTGGAAATGAAAATTTTAAATTTTTTAGAAGAGAACTTGGCTTGTGTAAATTTCAACATAATGAATAAACTCTTTGTTAACTTGAATAAAACATTTGAGCTGCTTTGAATAAACTTCAGATTTGGATTTGCTGTTGATAGATTGAATAAATATTGTGCAACAGACGTATGATAATGCATGACTCTCATATATTTTTATTGCACTCATGATCATCATGCATATAGACAGGGGGAGTCTTGTCAGTTGTCAAGGTGAACTGCTACGTCGACGCTGCTACAATGTGGCGTTGACGCAATGAACTAGATCTGGAAATATTTCTATTTCACTATTCTGATGAGTTGACGCTGCAATAGCATGGAGTCAACGCACTGTCACTATCTTAGTATCTTATACTGTTTGTCTCTTCATCTAATGCGTAGACGCCTTGAACTCCAGCGTTGACGCTGTCTATTCAATCCTTGATTCTGAATGATTTAGTCTAACAATATGGCAATCTTTTAGTCAGTTCTAATATTAAGCAATAGAAAATAGATTTCTTCTTTCATAAGAACGTTAATTGCTTAAAGACTGACTTAATGGTTTAAAATTTATAATCTTTAGAGTTGAAAGACTACAATCAGTAAATAAGGATGCTGAAAATTGATAAAGCTCTCAACCCTTATCTTATTTCATGTCAGACAAAGCTAATTATATCTGAAATCTGAAAACTCATCTGAATACATGTTAGAGAAGCTAAGTATGTGTATTGTCCTTGAACAAGTCATTCTGAAACAAATAAAGGGCAGCTAATAAAGATATTGAAAAATATTTGAGTAATAGCATTGACAGAGCAATGACGGGTAAATCACTGAGAAACTGATTGATCCATCAAAGAAGTGGACACCACTCATGTCATGAGGTGTATCAGCTATCTCTATATAAAATGATCAAAACAGTAGGTTGTTTTCACTGAGTACCTGGGGGTAACTGGCGTCTAATAAACGTGTACCCTCACACAAAGAGGTGTCAATCAATTCTATTGAATTTGATCATAGGCAAGATGGTCCATCATGTTGAGTATCTAGGGGTATTGGCGTCTGATAAACGTATACCCTTACGCAAAAAGACTTTTGGTACCTGAATGCCCTAAATGAAACAATATTGAAAATGATGTTCCTTAGAAGAAATTTCATGGATGTCAATTGTTTAATTTCAATACATGACCTGATTTCTCTTAACATATATTACTGAGTCTATTAAAGTAAGATATTCTGAAACTGAATCTCTCATGTAAATATGACTCTGGTTTATTGTTTTATCATGAACATCTACCTTATCCAATGAATGTAGTGCATGAACTTTCTTTTTTATAACCTTTAAACCAGAAATTTAATTTCTAAGCCATTTCTAGGTTCATATGACTGAAGGTTTTGTGCTTTGGTTACTTAATTTCTGAACTACTTACTAAGAATGCCAGTCAGCTGAACTTTCTTTCTCTTCGCTTCCATTCACTTTCCCTCCTATTTGTTGATGGCAAAGGGGGAGAATATTGTCTGAATTCATTTCTTCAGTTTAGGGGGAGAATTCTGATTCAGGGGAGGTATGGCAGTGAGTTGCTTAAATTTTGTAGCTTGCAGCATGTCATCATAGCATATACGTGGACCTGCATAACAATTTGAATAACAAATCATGTCTTTCATCAAAAATGCATCTGTATGATAGGATGTTGCCACTCTACATGATAGGGGGTTGCCATCATCAAAAAGGGGGAGATTGTTGTGACTCCTATGTGTTGATGGTGTTGACATGTAACTTTACTTCATATGGCAACACATTGTTTTGATGAATTGGCAACACTGTTTATGTTTTGATGAAATCACTTTATCAGATTGTCTGTGTGTTATATGCATTTAATCTTATCTTAACACTGAACACACACTCATAGTCTCAATGTCTATACATCGCTGTTGGGCATCAATGTCTGCATATGAGCATCAGGCACCAAGTGTGTACATTGCATAGCATGCAGGCGTCAAAGTCCATACATCCACAGTGCAGTGGCCAAGTCCATACACTGTTCGTCTCATTTAGAGTCTAAGGTGAAGTCTGTACATTGAGCGTCTCACGCAAAGTCCACACATTGGCCTTCAGGTTTGAAAGTATGTACATCGATCTTTCAACAAGTCTGAACGTTGTCCATACAGTAGTGCGTCAACTCCTTGAGCTGATGCGTCGACGCTTCAGTTCAGTTTCTTCAGTTGATAAAGTCTATACATCCACAGTGGACTTTGAAGTCTATACATTGGGCCTTACATTCCAACTCTATACACTGAACCTTCGTTCATCAAAGCCTCAAGTCTGTACAGCATGAAGTCTACATTTTGGCTTCACGTTTTCAATGTCTGAACAGTGGCTTTCGCATAGGCAAGTTTGTACATCGGGCTCCTTCTAACTAAGTCTATACACTCCCTCACACTGTACACACTCAGTCTATACGGCATGATCATCTTTTCAAGTCTATACAGAGTTCTTCACTTAAACTGATGACTTATCCGATACTCTGTCTGACAGGTGTTCTGATCGTGAAGCTTATGGATGGCACGCGATTCGAGGCTGGAAGGGCAGACAGGCTTGTGACACGTGTGCTGAAGCTGGCTGAGAGGCTGACACGTGGACACAGCAAATCAAGAAAGAAGCTCCTGGATTATTCTGGTGCGTCAACGCATTGAGCAAGTAGCATCGACGCAGCAGTTACAAAAAGAGAACCAATGGGTTACTGGGTTACTCAGATGCGTCAACGCCACCCACTGGCAGCGTGGACGCAGCAGTTCAAGTAACTCCTTGCAACCTCTAGAGTACCCTGGCAGCGTCGACGTTGTAGCTCGTTGGGTCGACGCAGCAGGTTGATGGAACGACACCTTTTAGCTGCTAGTACACACCGATGCGTCAACGCAGCAGTGAAGCGGCGTCGACGCAGCACGCCCATCTGCTGAAGACATGATCACTGGATCATCGATGCGTCAACGCCATGGGCTGATGGAGTCAACACAACAGTCTTGAGTTTTGCTGATCAAACGTCTTTGAATTGTAGGGCACGTGATCCAAGGTGCCTGGCTTGTGAACCAAATGCTAACACGTGGATGGAATTGTCTCGAAGCTGGCGGATTCCATTGGGCGGGAAAGCATGGAAGCCACGCGCCCTTATCCACCTGCTACTGTTATATATATTAGTCTTCATCTTCTGTATAGGCTGATCGAAATTGGAAAAGTCTGTACATCCTACTTGAAGCAGCAGCCACCGAGATCCACTGTGAGAATAAAGAAGAAAGGCAGAGAAGAAGAAAAAAGAGAGAAGAAGAAAAAGAGAGATGAGTTGAGAGAGAGTTATTGTGAGAGCTTGTGAATCAGTCTCTTGGTCCAGTTACCAGAGCTGACATTGCTCAACCTTGAGCTACAGTCGTTTTGGTTTTCTTCCATTCGATTGTGTGTTTCGTTTGTTTTCAGTCTTTGTTATTTTCCTTTGAAAACTCTTGTTCTATCAAGCTGTTAGTCAGCGGGATCAAGCTGTGAGGCAGCGAGTTACAGAGGTGTTCCTCTGGTCAGCTAAGCTGTAGTGCCCAGCAGAGCAAGCTGTGATGCTCAGCTGTTGCAGAGGATGTTCCTCTGGTCGGGATAAGCTGTAAGCCCCAGCCGTTGTTGGCAAGCTGTAGAGCCCAGCAGTTTGAAGCTGTGTATCATCAGTAATCCACATTCGAGTTGAATGTGGGGTGGACGTAGGTCGGATTGACCGAACCACCTAAAAGCCTTGTGCCTCTCGGGTGTTTGATTACTTGTTCAGCATATCTTGTGTGTTTCATTCGGTGCATTGGCTGTGTTCGTCTAGTGTTCTTCTAATTCCGCATTTGATTCTAGGCCAAATTTTTAAATAGCCAGTAGATCTATTCACCCCCCCTCTAGATCCACATCCTGTGGTGATAGAGCCTTCCATCTAACTTCAACAACCGCCAGGTACCCGTGTTCAGCATGGCCGGCGACGATCGCGGCGCCAAAGTCGAGAGCAGTGAATCCCGATGACGTCATCGTGCACCTGAGATAAACAAACAAACAGTTAGTGTTTTTTGGGGGAGCCCCCGAAGGCATCCCCTCTTGGCAAAGAGATGAAGGGAGACTCAAGTCCCACCGGGCGTGCCAGCTTGTGGGGGACTGATTTTTTCTATATTTTCAAGTCCGAACTAGGTCATTCGTTTCATATTTGCGTAGGCGTGCCAGTCATTGAGTGACAAGTTTATTATGCGCTCGATCTGATTTGGTCAATCGATTATGAGGTTCGTGTCGGGGCCTAGAGTCCGTCATACCATAAAGGTTATGACGTTAATTACGTCGTCTAAGAAAGAGGACAACCCTTGATTAATTGCCAAGAGAGGATGTCTCGAGGGATGATACGAGGGCATAGAGAATACTGACTAAATGCACCAATGGATGTTGTTGAATGAGGTCATTTGGTGGACCATTCATGCAAAATACAACGAGTTCATTAATTAGTTGGCTCATGTAATTAAAGGTTTTAGTCAAGCTCATTTAGATAGCAATGCACGCTAATGCAAATGTACGTTCATGATTTCAAGATGGATGCTCAGCATAATTGAAAATGTTGAACCCCTTTTATTCATTTATTTGACCGGATTCATTGGATCAGTTAGGGCTATAACATTAACCCCCGTTATTAAAATAATTATTTATTAATTTAATATGGACCTCACAGTCTTTGCTGGGGTTGATGTATGAAGAATGGTCAGCACATGACCGAGGTGAGTCGACGCACATATGGGTGGAGTTGGCCTAAAACGGCGTGGTGCTGAATTGAGGTTAAAACGGTGCGCCCGGGGCGCGCCTGGTGGAGGCCAGGGAGATTGAATTAGGTTATGAGTGTAAGGCTAAAATGGCGCGGGTGGGGGTCGCATCGGAAATTGGCGCGCCGGTTTAGGGGCGCGCCGGATCATGGCAGATTTGGCTAGTTTGTGCTCTAATGAAATGACAGACAAATTTCTTAGAACTTTGGTATTAATTGAGAAGGTTTGAGGGTTTATTCCGGTCCCAAGTGTCCTGCAAACATGACAAATCCAGACTTATGCGACGTTCTTACTCGAGCATAGTCTAAAGTAGACTTATAGCTGAAGATTCATCCAATTCAGACTAAGTATTTAGTCAAAATTTAGGCACCACCTCCCCATGCCCAGGGGGTTACGGGGGCGAAGTGGAGACAGTCCCACAGTATCTGGGGTATGCTCCTTAAAGCCCGGAGTGCCAAACGGTGACCGGCAGACTTCAATGGAGGGAAAACCCCGAGGGCTAGCCTACGAGGGGCATCAACACTCCAAGAGTCAAAAACATCATTAAGGGACGGCCGAGATGGGAGGATACCTCGAGGGCTAGCCTATGAGAGATACCTTTCCCACAGCCACCACCATTCTCGCGGGAATGTGCATTTGATATCGGGCTAAGAGCCCTTTTGAATATTCACCCTCTGGCGGTCTGCAGAGATTCATGTCATTGTAGGAGATGTCTCCTTAGACCTCATAGTGATGTGGAAACTCCGTTAGGGAATGTCCCCTCTCCCCAGCCACCAGACTCATCGAGGAAAGCAGAAGTACATAAGAGATATGCAGAATGCATTCAGCCAATAAGCTGACTATAGAAAATCATATGCATATGAGTATGTATGGCTATAGGGGTTAGCTGGCTAGTTGGCTAGCAGAATAGCAGGTTAGCCCTTGGAAATCATAAACTAAAATGAACCCACTGGAGAAAGCAACCCTTCATACAGTTGATGTGTAGCGTATGGGGAAGACGATGATACGAGGGAACCACGCGCCCAGACTGTAGGGACGATCCCATCCTCCCCAGCCCACGACTAGGGATAGAGGGGATAGTGAAGGGTCGGTCCCAGGGTTTGGACAGAGGTATGTTCCTCGGGCAATTGAACTCTCCACCAAGACGATGGGAACATGATACAGGCATACCACTGGAAAGAGAACCCCAGGGAGAGGGGTGATGATATTGATGTTGCCTAGAGAAACACTATGGCGTATTCGACGTTGGAAAAGCAGAAGGTCACACACAAAATGTAGGGAATGGGATTGCAATCGGATAAGAAAGATAGTTCAAGTATGCATCTACGTATTCATTCAAACCCAAAGGGAAGGCATAACATAGAGTATTATATACAACTGCGGCTCGATGTTGTCGCACGAAGCCAGCTTCCGTCTTGGGAAAGAAAAGAAAATTCTTGGGATTCATTGTCAGATATCGGGGAATCGAAATAGACCCCACAAAGATCAAGGTGATTCAAGAGCTGCCTTCACCAAGGAACCTCTCTGAGCTGAGATCTCTACAAGGCCACCTGGTATACATCCGGTGGTTCATATCTAACTTGTCAAGGCGATGCCATCCCTTTCACAAGCTAATGATGAAAGATGTTCCCTTTTATTGGGACGAAGAATGCCAGACAGCCCTTGACAAGTTAAAGGATTATCTGAAGACTCCTCCAGTGCTGAGTGCACCGGTGAAAGGACGGCCGCTGATCCTCTACATAGCAGCCACGTACAACTCCCTGGGGGCAATGCTAGCCCAGAACAATGAAGAAGGGAAGGAACAAGCCCTCTACTACCTCAGTCGGAGATTAGTCATAATTGAGGAGAGATACACCTATATCGAGAAGATCTCCCTGGCGCTGGTCTTCACAGTCAAGAAGCTTCGACATTATATGATGTTGGATGAAATTAAGCTGATTTCCAAGGAGGATCCACTTAAATATATCATGTCCCAACCGGCACTCAAAGGCCGCTTAGGCAAATGGGCGGTGATCCTCATGGAGTTTGATATCTCCTACATACCACAGAGGGCCGTTAAAGGCCAAGCCATCACAAACTTCTTCGCTGAGCACCCAATCCCAGAAGATTGTCCGCTAGAGCCAGAGCTTCCTAAAGATGAGACCCTGGAAGTCAGCCAAGTGCAACCCTCATTGTTGCAGTTATACATTGACGGTGCATCTAGAATTGACACCCCGATTTAGAGGCGCGCCGGATCAGGGTAGATTTGGCTAGTTTGGGCTTTAATGAAATGCCAGACAAATTTCTTAGAACTTTGGTAATAATTGAGAAGATTAGAGGGTTTATTCAGGTCCCATGTGTCCTGCAAACATTACAAATCCATACTTATGTGATGTTCTTACTCGAGCATAGTCTAAAGTAGGCTTATAGCTGAAGATTCGTCCAATTCAGACTAAGTATTTAGTTAAAATTTGGGTAGCACCTCCCCATGCCCAGGTGGTTGCGGGGGCGAAGTGGAGACAGTCCCACAGTATCTGGGGTACGCTCCTTAAAGTCGGGAGTGCCAAATAGTGACCGGCAGACTTCAATGGAGGGAAAACCCCGAGGGCTAGCCTACGAGGGGCATCAACACTCCACGGGTTAAAAACATCATTAAGGGATGGCCGAGATGGGAGGATATCTTGAGGGCTAGCCTACGAGAGGTACCTTTCCCATAGCCACCACCATTCTTGAGGGAATGTGCATTTGATGTCGGGCTAAGAGCCCTTTTCAATATTCACTCTCTGGCGGTCTGCAGAGATTCATGTCATTGTAGGAGATGTCTCCTTAGACCTCGTAGTGATGTGGAAACTCCGATGGGGAATGTCCTTTCTCCCCGGCCACCAGACTCATCGAGGAAAGTAGGAGTACGTAAGAGATATGCAGAATGCATTCGGCCAATAAGCTGACTATAGAAAATCACATGCATATGAGTATGTATGGCTATAGGGGTTAGCTGGCTAGTTGGTTAGCAGATTAGCAGGTTATCCCTCAGAAATCATAAACTAAAATGAACCCACTGGAAAAACCAACCCTTCATACATTTGATGTGCAGCGTATGGGGAAGACGATGATACAAGGGAACCACGCGCCCAGACTGTAGGGACGATCCCATCCTCCCCAGCCCATGACTAGGGACAGAGGGGATAGTGAAGGGTCGGTCCCGAGGTTTGGACAGAGGTATGTTCCTCGGGAAATTGAACTCTCCACCAAGATGATGGGAACATGATACATGCATACCACTGGAAAGTGAACCCCGGGGAGAGGGGTGATGATATTGATGTTACCTAGAGAAACACTAGGGCGTATTCGGCGTTGGAAAAGTGGAAGTTCACACACAGAATATAGGGAAAGGGATTGCAATCGGATAAGAAAGATAGTTCAAGTATGCATCTACGCATTCATTCAAACCCAAAGGGAAGGCATCACATAGAGTATTATATACAACTGTGGCTTGGCGTTGTCGCACGAAGCCGGCTTCCGTCTTGAGAAAGAAAAGAAAACAGAGAGAAGTAGAGGACAGCCGCTAGAAGAAAACCTAGGGGATCATATCATCACCCATTTCATTACATCGCTCAGCGGAGCTATCCTAGTAGAAGGGGGAAGAAGACAGAAGAGGAAAACCAGATGCCTTCCGCCAACCCCCCTCAGATGTCTGGACCAGGGAAATAGGGTATTAGAAATGGGCTCTTCGCTCACCCTTTCTTCCTCTCCAAGCTTCTCTTCTCTGTTCGCCTGTGTGTCTTCTTTTTTTTTCTATTCGATGCAAGGCCCCTTTATATAACAAAACTCTCACCTTGGCTTTACTCGGCGTGGGAGTAGCACATTGGGTAAGTGGTTACCCTTTGCGCGCCAGGAAGAGGGTGCGCCAGATTAAAGGGCACGTCGGTTTCAAGCTGTTCCATCGTGTTTGCTCGACACGAGGCAGACAGTCGTCCCCGGACAGACTCCGGGAGTTACTGTGATCCTTCATCTTGCCCTAGTCTTGCAAAACCATGGCGTGAAGCATTGACAACGCTTTTAGGCCACTGAACGATAGCTTTTGGAACCTCGTGCATCTTCGGCTCGAACACGCAGGTTTTCCACCGACGTGGCTTTCGGGACGGTGGTTCGTGCTGCTGGCTCGACTTGACTTGCATTGGTAGCTTTCACAGGGAGTGGGATACTACCCGGAGTGCTTCCGCCTCGATTGGGCGGTCATTCGATCATTAACGGGCCTAGTTTGCTGAGAAGCCGTACCCGTACCGGGCCATCCGGAACTTCTATCGACGGAGCCTCTGGTCCCTTGTTCTGTAGGGCCAAGGATATTTTACCACCTCGGGAGAATTTTCTTTCAGTTGGCGAGCCACCAAGTATACCTTTGTCCTTGGTCGGACAACAGGTGTTGCTCGTGCTGCACGATCGAGTCGATGCCGGTTCATTGGGCATGCTTGTCGGCACTGCAGGTTTGTTGTAGATTCCTCTCGATTCTCCCGAGGTGAAGTCCCTGGTGTTCATACCGGGTGACCTGAGGCTCTGGCAGCTTGAGAAGGCTTCAGTGCATTGGTGTCCTTTGGTTTTTTCGCTTCAGCGGGCCGCATCATTTCTGTCATTTAGACTTGGTCGCCATCGAGCATATTTTGAGTGTCAATATAGGCCGAGATATCTCCAAGAGTTTCTCTCCCAGCCTTCACATCTTATGACAGTCTGGGCTACCTGGCCGACCACTTCGACAGCTTTGACGCCCTGATGACTCTACACGGGGCGATAGATGCCATCAAGTGTCGAGCATTCGTGCCTACCTTGGTCTAAGGAGCTCAGGCTTGGTTCCGAGCACTCGCCCCCAGGAGCATCACCGGTTTCTGACAGTTTGGGCGGCTGTTCAAGGAGAGCTTCGCTGGGAGCGGACCCCTAAGGTCAATGGCGGGGATACTCGTGCTCAAGCAAGCCGCAAGGGAAAAGCTGGGGGCTTACATCAACCATTTCAAGGCAGAGGCACTGTGCATCCCCTGTCTTGACGTAGCTTCTACCATCATTGCACTGACCGGAGGTACCCGCGATGAAGCACTCCAGCGAGAGTTAGTGCTCCATCCCCCATCACCCTTTCTGACCTGGTGCCGTTAGCTTTACACCATGCAGAGTATGAGGAAGTCCTCACTGCCTGTCGGGATTCTACTGGCCAGGGGAGAGAGGGGGAAAGAAAGCGGCCATTCGAGCAAACCTCTAGCTAGGGAAAGAGTAGGAATCGCGAGGACGACCATAAGGAGCTACTGCGTAAGTTTGAGCGCTACACCCCACTGTCCACCCCTGTCTACGAGATATATCGGGAAAACAAGGACTCAGGTCTACTCTGCCGACCTGAGCCAATGAAGACCGATCCTAGGTGCCATAATCGTCGAAAGCACTGCCAGTTCCAGGACGACCATGGTCACCAAACTGCTGACTTCTAGTAGCTCAAGGATGAGATCGGGAGTCTCGTCCGCCGTGGGCACTTGACCCAGTATGTGGCCGAGCGACGGGATGCTTAGGTGGACCCCGTGGAAGAAATCGACAATCACCCCTGAGAGGTTCACATCAACGTCATCTCGGGAGGATCGACCTCTAGAGGAGATAGTAGCCGAGTAAAAAAGCATCATGCAGAGCGAGCCAGTCGAGCCTACCAGGGCCCCGGCCTCGGTGAAGAAGCAGCAAACCCTGGTGTTCTCTGACCAAGAGCTGGAAGGGGTGGTTGCCGCACACGATGATGCCCTTATAATTTTGGTGACTATCAATCACTGTAACATAGGTAGGATATTGGTCGATAATGGCAGTGCGCCTTATGTTTTGTCGTATAATTGTTTTCTTAAAGATGTGAGAAAACCCGTCAAGATTACATCCGGTCCGAACCCTCTTTGTGGGTTCAACGGTTAGGCTACTTACCTCGAGGGATGCCTAAGCCTGCCTGTCACTCTCGGGACTCCCCCTAAAGCCGTGACTTTTGTGGCAAACTTTGTTGTGGATAAAGGGATGATGGCCTATAACGCCATTTTCGGTCGAGGCATCATCGGCTGAACAAAGGCCGTGCCATACACCTATCACCAAAAAATGAAGTTTCCCACTAAATTTGGCAAGGGGAAAATCTGAGGTAATCGGGCAACAGTGATGTGACAACACCCTTGAACCTATTTGCAAGCATTCAAGTTTGAGCAGCGGACTCACACTAGCGAGCTCACCCGTATGGCACACACTAGGGCCCGAAGGCAACTAGGCGATGTTGGAGAGGGTCCGAGGTGGGACCATGAGGCTCCAAGGGTTGGCAAGCTTGGGGAGAACCCAAAATGGGCCTAGGATGCCCAAATCATGGGCGACCAACACACCAAGGGTGTGGGTTAAGTGGATTCACTCTCAACTCGCCCGCGGTGGTCACTCAATTTGGTGGCAATGTAGAATCGGACACTCTCTTACCGCCGACGGAGTAACTATAGCAATACTAAGCTAAGCAAGTGATTAGACCAGTAAGAGAGGGACCGAGGCTCACCTAGCCGGCGTGAAGATGCCGACTCCGGCCGGAGACGGGGGCGAGCGGGGAGGCGAGGGTATGTACCCGCACGCCGCGTCGATTGAAGCTTCAAACCTGCGACTTAATAATTACATGAACTACACCCCATGCAAGGGAGGGGATATTGGGGTGGGGATTATGCTTAATACATCCAAAACTACCTCCACGCAGGGAGGGGCCTTCAGCCGGCCAAGCGGGGTGGGGAGATATGCAAAGATAACCGACTTCCCGAGCTTCGCCGATTCTGCCTAGCTTCTGTATTTCTGGACAGAGGGTCGATGTCGATGCTGGCAATAATTCCACCGAGCTCAGAATCTGATGAGACTTGCGCCAAAAGCTTGCTAACAGGTTGAGGATGATGTCTGAATTTTGGCAGGAGCTATAGAACTCAGGGCTGGTCGGGCCAGCGACTGGAACAGGTCAGCAGCTTCTTCCTCTGGCTGGTGCAGAACTGGTACAGCAGGTTGCAGAAGGCACCACGGACGCTCCTGAACTCCAAATGAGACGAGCCTGGTGGTGACGTGATCGTCGTCAGAGTAGCTTTGAGCAGGAATCAACGGGCCCCCAATCGGAGGTCGAGAAGAATGA
Organism: Amorphophallus konjac; assembly: GCA_022559845.1. Taxonomy (NCBI): domain Eukaryota; kingdom Viridiplantae; phylum Streptophyta; class Magnoliopsida; order Alismatales; family Araceae; genus Amorphophallus; species Amorphophallus konjac. The sequence goes on along the minus strand of CM040123.1, from coordinate 115,731,496 downwards.
GGTAGCCGGATGAGCAGGGGCAGCTCAAACCTGGACCCACAGGGGGCAGACGACACACCCCGACGAAGAAAATGGTAACTGGAAGCTTCGGAGACCGAATGAGGTCCTTCTTCTTGGATATGACAGCTAACTGGTAATAGTTTCAGCCCTCCAAAATTGGAGCTCAGATCCCTCACGAGCTGGCCGAGGTCAATAGTTGAACAGGAGCTCTGTCTCTGGTTTGGACAGAAACAGTTTCCCAGCAGCAGATTGACAGCAATGCCACGACCGTTCCCAAACTCCAAATCGAGCGCCGTCAAAGCCGTTGGTTCGGGTGTCGAGTCTTCTACGCAGAAAAGTTAACGGGGAAGCCAACCAATGCCAAGGTTGGCCGGTAGCCTCAGATCACCGGTGAAGGGTCGCTGCAGACTGTGGGAGGACAGAACGTATACTTCGGGGGAGAAAAATGATATCTCCCAGATTCGAACGCCAAATGGAGCTCCGCTTTCTGGGGATGAAAGAGGATTCAGAGAAGAAGAATTTTGATGAATAAACCGAGCTCTGATTCTTGCTAGGTTGGTCGTGGTGAAACTTCCAAATGCTCTCTGGTCTTCAGCCTGGGGCAGATTGCACAGTCGCACAAGATCTGTTCCACCGCACAGCTCCGAGCTCGGATGGATGCGGGACCACCTCTGTTGGAAAGAGGACTCAAAGACGATTCCAACGATGTATGAAGCGCCTTCAGAAGCCTCAGGATGACGATGTGACACCTTCTGCAAGTCGCTGGACTTCTGCCACCTGTAACCTGTGAACTGTAGGTGGAAGGTGGTGGGAGAAATGGGATAAATGGAAGTGGAAATGGGGGTGAATAGGTGTGGGAGTGACCCCTAGTTGTGAGGGGGCCTAGGAGGGGGTGTTCTAAGGTGTGGGAGAGGGAGAATGGGGTCTGGAATGGGGTGTTTTCTGAGGGTGAGAGAGGAGCTACGAATTTGGGCTGTGAGGGAGGCACAAGTGGGTGGAGGGAATGTGAGTTTGAATTTTCTTTGATGGGGAGTGATCAATGGTGGTCTTGGGGATGGGAAGAGGTGTCTTGGGAAGGTGGAGTGAGGTTTGGGGAAGGGAAATGGGTAGTTGGGGGTTGGAAGGTGGAGTGGGGATTGGGTGGAGCTCTCTTGGGACTAGGGGGTGGAATAAAGAGGGTTATGGGGAAGGGGAGAGGTTTAAATGGGGTAGGTGGGAGATGGGGTGGTTGGAAAGGTGATTGAATGAGGGGAGGGGAGTTAATGAGAGGTAAATGGGGAGGAGAGATAAAATTCCGAAAATTGGGGTGGAGGGAGAGAGAGAGAGAGAGAGAGAGAGAGATAATGAGAGAGAGAGATATTGAGAGAGAAGGCTAGAGGGATTTGGAGTATATCTTGAATTCAATATTCATGCATTAGTTCCTACATATGAGGAGTGGGGTGGCCTATTTATAGGCACATGACTTTTTTCACAAAGGACCCTAACAAAAGACACAATGACTAATAACCGAAGGGAAGGGCGGGCATCCATGGGCCTAGCCCAATGAGATGGGCCCAATAACCTATCAAACCAATATAATGACTCAATACTTAGGAAATTGACTCAACAACCTAGGTACATGACTCAAATAAAGGGAAAATTACATGATATTGACTCAAAGAAAATGTGAAGATTACATGACTAGACTCAAAAATACATGACTAACATAATGGCGCTTGCCGACGAACAATCCGAGTCCGGAGAAAATGTGGAGGGGCAAGGGATGCCCTCATCATACCCCCGGGGTGGGGAAAACTCGACCCCGTCGAGTATGGGTCCACCAGGGAAGTAGGACATCGAACTGCGGCTCTGGGTGATCCTCGATCTCCATACTCAACCCGCGACCATAGTCGGGGAACGGCGCTTCAGCTCGACAAAGTGACTCGGTCATACCCTCATGCTGGCGATGGGATCTTGCTTGCCTAGTATTGCCGCTGTGTGCTCACGTCGGGCTCTCAGGCTATTTGTGGTGGCACTCCGAGGGTGTCTCTCACAAGGGTAGGTGTAAGCTGGAGGCACTCACTAGGATCCACCGCGGTGCCCTTATAAGGTGCTAGATCCGCCACATGAGAAATGGGGAGAATCCCAAAACCCTTTTTGAAAGTTCAACCCATAAGCCGGGTTGCCAAAGCCACTCGGAACTTGGCAAGGTCCAAGTACTCGTGCCCTCAATTTGGAGGTGACCCTGGGGTAGAGCCACTCCAAAGTCATCATCGTCAAGTTACCAACTTGGAATTCCAAGTGGCGCTCATGAGTTTTTGCTCGCTTGTTGTGAATATCACCGCTTGTTGCTTGATATGTGCTTGGATGCATATGCCATGCTTGATGATGCGATGTGAGTGGGCAATGTTTGGTATGCAAAGGTGGTCCGGGGCAGCCACATGTAGATCGATCATGCTTTGATGCTATGAAGATTGTGACAGACTCAGGGGGGCCGGGACATCCATAGATGAACCTTTTATGCATGGGTATGACAAATGTCGGGGGACCCGGACATCCATGTATGCTCCTCTCATACTTAAGACTCATGATGAATGAGGGTGGGCCAATACATCCAAATACGGTCCACTTATGCTTCCTACTTGACATGTGGGTGATGTAAATGAATGTACCCGACTTATGAATCATGCCAAGTGGTGTTGTATGCCAAGACTTATGCACTCTTGTGACAAAGATGTCTCCTATGTGTGGGCCTTTGGACTTCCATTGGAATGGGTCGAAGGGGTCTAGAAAGGTGGATATCATGAGATGGGGCACTTCCTCGATCCCTAGGTGTATACCACCCAAAGTCATGGTTCCCATGGTGTAACCTGGGTCTGGGATGGGGTGGATTGGATCAAACATGGTGGGTTGGGGTAGGGAAAGGTAGGTGGTAGTTAAGGTGGTTGGGTTACTCGGGTTCCTTGACTCCCATTGGAATGGATCATAGGGATCATAAAGTGGGTTACCAAGGGGCTCCATGTCCTCAAGGTCCTCAAAAGGTGATGAGTCGTCTTCTTCTAGTGGAATTGTTGGGCCGGTGTATGGGGTGGGCTGGTTGGTCAAGGTTTTAGGAATCACAATGGTAGGGGAGTGGACCAGGATTGGCTCTTCCACTATGGGGAGAAGGAAAAGGATGTCACTAGTGTAGCAACCAATAGTGCAAACCGAGGAGATAGACCCAATGCATGGGTGGATGAGGTTAAGGCTCTTGGGTTGGTCAGCTCCTAGGGCCAATAAAGAAGTCAAGTCTGATTGCCACTTTAGACCTTTGAGGAGATCATCCCAATCTTCTACCTCATAGTAGGATTGGATTGTGGTGTGATAGGAGTGGAGGGGAACAATTTGGGATGGATATCCCAAAGGTGAGAGAGGTGGGTGTGAGCTAGGAAGGGTGGGTCCTTGCTTGAGCCATTGGAGTATATGCTCATTCATGGTGAAGGTGGGTGACTCTTGAGGATCCGGGCTATTTGAAGTGGTAAAGGGTTGAGGCTTTTCCTTACCATTGGTGTGATCTTGGGCTTCCTTATGGGTGGGAATGGGTTCCGGACTAGCATCTACTCCCATGTGGAGGGTTGTGGAGGTTTCAATTCCTAGTGTTAATGGGTTGGGTAGGTCTAATGCGGGAGAATTGGTGATAGCTGGAGCATGGTGCACTTGGGGTGGTGGGCAAGGGTGGACTTGGATCGGAACGGGAAGTAGAGGAGGCCTAGGTTGAGGAAAGATTGGTGTAGGAAGCGGGAGGTGAGTTGGGTGAGGGGTTTTGGGTTTGGGGATGGTGGCCATTATGGGCCTTGGTGGAGGGGTGGACACGGTGTCCACATGGTTTTTAATGGTGAGGGTTGGATGAGTGGTGGTCACCATGGAGGGAATTGGGTCGGTTAGGGGTCTCTTGCCCTTGGGATCATTTGGGGTAGAAGTGGGGGCTAAAGAGGCTTGACTAGTGTAGGTTAGTGAAGGGGGTTTTGGTTGGGGTGTGGGGGCCCTCATGGGATTAGGTGGGGAGGTGGAGACCTTGGAGACTTGGGTTCTAGTGGTAAGGGTTTGGACGGGTGGGTTTGGAGGAGTGAGAGTGCTCCTCGAGTTTTGGTAACCCGGGTAGGAAGGGGACATATATTTTGCTCTAAGTTGCTCCTTCATGTCCTTCCAAGTAGTGATGGGAGTTTCCCTTCTAAGTATCTTTAGCCCGACAATTTGCATCCAATAAGTTTCCGCCCGTTTGGTAAGTTGCATTTTGGCAACCAATGCCTTTTCATCCTCGGATATATGATACCAAGTGAAGTATTGGTCATTGTAGCTTCCCAATCTAAATATTCTCTAGGAGAGGTTCCATCAAAGGTGGGAAGTGGGAAAGGGACCATTCTATCGTCTGTCTTTGGGGCGGGCCTATTTTCTCCAAGTTGGTTGAGTCGGTCCGATATGTTATCAAGCCGCTCATTGGCATAGGTCAAGACTTTCATGAAGTAGTTGACATGGCCAGGGAAGTTATGGGTGTTAGTGGTAGGCATCTCTTGGTGGCTTGGACTTATGGAGTGGGCGATTGGTAAGGTTGATATGAGGTGGCCATACTAGGGGACAAGAGTGATGCACTTGAAGACTCTAAATGCATAGACATGCCCTAGGACCAACTTGATAGAGACAAGTTGTGAACTTGCTCTGATACCACTTGATGTGACATCACCCTTGGACCTATTTGCAAGCATTCAAGTTTGAGCAGCGGACTCACACTAGCGAGCTCACCCGTATGGCACACACTAGGGCCCGAAGGCAACTAGGCGATGTTGGAGAGGGTCCGAGGTGGGACCATGAGGCTCCAAGGGTTGGCAAGCTTGGGGAGAACCCAAAATGGGCCTAGGATGCCCAAATCATGGGCGGCCAACACACCAAGGGTGTGGGTTAAGTGGATTCACTCTCAACTCACCCGTGGTGGTCACTCAATTTGGTGACAATGTAGAATCGGACACTCTCTTACCGCCGACGGAGTAACTATAGCAATACTAAGCTAAGCAAGTGATTAGACCAGTAAGAGAGGGACCGAGGCTCACCTAGCCGGCGTGAAGACGCCGACTCCGGCCGGAGACGGGGGCGAGCGGGGAGGCGAGGGTATGTACCCGCACGCCGCGTCGATTGAAGCTTCAAACCTGCGACTTAATAATTACATGAACTACACCCCATGCAAGGGGGGGGGGGATATTGGGGTGGGGATTATGCTTAATACATCCAAAACTACCTCCACGCAGGGAGGGGCCTTCAGCCGGCCAAGCGGGGTGGGGAGATATGCAAAGATAACCGACTTCCCGAGCTTCGCCGATTCTGCCTAGCTTCTGTATTTCTGGACAGAGGGTCGATGTCGATGCTGGCAATAATTCCACCGAGCTCAGAATCTGATGAGACATGCGCCAAAAGCTTGCTAACAGGTTGAGGATGATGTCTGAATTTTGCAGGAGCTCTGGAACTCAGGGCTGGTTGGGCCAGCGACTGGAATAGGTCAGCAGCTTCTTCCTCTGGCTAGTGCAGAACTGGTACAGCAGGTTGCAGAAGGCACCACGGACGCTCCTGAACTCCAAATGAGACGAGCCTGGTGGTGACGTGATCGTCATTGGAGTAGCTTCGAGCAGGAATCAACGGGGCCCCAATCGGAGGTCGGAGAAGAACGAGGTAGCCGGATGAGCTGGGGCAGCTCAAACTTGGACCCACAGGGGGCAGACGACACACCCCGACGAAGAAAATGGTAACTGGAAGCTTCGGAGGCCGAATGAGGTCCTTCTTCTTGGAGATGACATCTAACTGGTAATAGTTTCAGCCCTCCAAAATTGGCACTAAGATCCCTCACGAGCTGGCCGAGGTCAACAGTTGAACAGGAGCTCTGTCTCTGGTTCGGACAGGAACAGTTTCCCAGCAGCAGATTGACAGCAATGCCACGACCGCTCCCGAACTCCAAATCGAGCGCCGTCAAAGCCGTTGGTTCGGGTGTCGAGTCTTCTATGCAGCAAAGTCAACGGGGAAGCCAACCAATGCCAAGGTTGGCTGGTAGCCTCAGATCACCGGTGAAGGGTCGCTGCAGACTGTGGGAGGACAGAACGTATACTTCGGGGGAGAAAAATGATATCTCCTAGATTCGAACGCCAAATGGAGCTCCGCTTTCTGGGGATGAAAGAGGATTCAGAGAAGAAGAATTTTGATGAAGAAACCGGGCTCTGATTCTTGCTAGGTTGGTCGTGGTGAAACTTCCAAATGCTCTCTGGTCTTCAGCCTGGGGCAGATTGCACAGTCGCACAAGATCTGTTCCACCGCACAGCTCCGAGCTCGGATGGATACGGGACCACCTCTGTTGGAAAGAGGACTCAAAGATGATTCCAACGATGTATGAAGCGCCTTCAGAAGCCTCAGGATGACAATGTGACACCTTCTGCAAGTTGCTGGACTTCTGTCACCTGTAACCTGCGAACTGTAGGTGGAAGGTGGTGGGAGAAATGGGATAAATGGAAGTGGAAATGGGGGTGAATAGGTGTGGGAGTGACCCCTAGTTGTGAGGGGGCCTAGGAGGGGGTGTTCTAAGGTGTGGGAGAGGGAGAATGGGGTCTGGAATGGGGTATTTTCTGAGGGTGAGAGAGGAGCTACGAATTTGGGCTGTGAGGGAGGCACAAGTGGGTGGAGGGAATGTGAGTTTGAATTTTCTTTGATGGGGAGTGATCAATGGTGGTCTTGGGGATGGGAAGAGGTGTCTTGGGAAGGTGGAGCGAGGTTTGGGGAAGGGAAATGGGTAGTTGGGGGTTGGAAGGTGGAGTGGGGATTGGGTGGAGCTCTCTTGGGACTAGGGGGTGGAATAAAGAGGGTTATGGGGAAGGGGAGAGGTTTAAATGGGGTAGGTGGGAGATGGGGTGGTTGGGAAGGTGATTGAATGAGGGGAGGGGAGTTAATGAGAGGTAAATGGGGAGGAGAGAGAAAATTCCGAAAATTGGGGTGGAGGGAGAGAGAGAGAGAGAGAGAGAGAGAGAGAGAGAGAGAGAGAGAGAGAGAGATAATGAGAGAGAGATATTGAGAGAGAAGGCTAGAGGGATTTGGAGTATATCTGGAATTCAATATTCATGCATTAGTTCCTACATATGAGGAGTGGGGTGGCCTATTTATAGGCACATGACTTTTTTCACAAAGGACCCTAACAAAAGACACAATGACTAATAATCGAAGGGAAGGGCGGGCATCCATGGGCCTAGCCCAATGAGATGGGCCCAATAACCTATCAAACCAATATAATGACTCAATACTTAGGAAAATGACTCAACAACCTAGGTACATGACTCAAATAAAGGGAAAATTACATGATATTGACTCAAAGAAAATGTGAAGATTACATGACTAGACTCAAAAATACATGACTAACATAATGGCGCTTGCCGACGAACAATCCGAGTCCGGAGAAAATGTGGAGGGGCAAGGGATGCCCTCATCAAACAGCTAGAAGATGCTCCGTATTCTCGGTGGAAGTTGTGCGCCCCGAGGATGCGAATAGAGGTCCAGGTATCATCGAGGACAAGTCGGTGGCAGGCAAGCTTGGCGGGGAGCTGCTACCAATCTCCTCAATGATGACCCGGGCCTCGAAGTCATAATTGGGGCAGATTTATCACCCAAGGTTCAAATTCAATGTAAGGAATTTCTTTCAGAGTATATTCATGTTTTTGCGTGGTCTGATAAGGATCTCCTCGGGATCCCTAATGAAACTGTGATGCACCACCTTAACCTCGATCCAACGGTGAAGTCGATTTAGTAGCAAAAAAGATGGCACGCTCCAGCAAAACATGAGATTATAAAATAGATCAACAAGGGGAAGAAGACCGGGCTATTTCACCCGGTCCTTTACCTGACTTGGCTTGCCAATGTCATCCTAGTGCCAAAAGCCTCGGGCAAGTGGCGGATGTGCGTCGACTTCACCGACCTTAACAAAGCTACTCTAAAGGATTGCTATCCATTACCGAGCATCGACCAACTAGTCGATTCAACCTCGGGTAATGAGCTCCTCAGCTTCCCGGATGCCTATTCCGGGTATCACCAGATCCGGATGCACCCAGAGGACGTTAAGAAAACAACGTTTACCTCTGATCTCGACGTATACTGCTACACCCGGATGCCTTTCGAGTTGAAGAACACCAGAGCAACCTATCAGAGGCTAGTCACTCAGATTTTTGAAGACCAGATCGGTCAGAATGTCGAAGCCTACATCGATGATATGCTCATCAAGTCACCGAAGGCCGAAGATCACTTCTCCGACCTGGCCGAGACTTTCCACACTCTCCAAAGGTACAATATGAAACTTAACCCTTCCAAGTGTGCCTTTGGAGTCCGGTCCAAAAAGTTCTTATGGTTTTTGGTGACCCAACAGGGGATTAAGGCAAATCCCAAGAAGAGCTAGGCCATCCTAGATATGAGGTGACCTACAAGTGTCAAGGACGTCCAGTGCCAGACAGGAAGGATCATCGCGCTCAACCACTTCTTGTCTTGAGCTGCAGAGCGCTGCCTTCCCTTCTTCAAATTGTTGAGAGGGCCGAAGATGGTGACCCCTACTTTCACCTGGGATGATGAATGCGAGAGAGCCTTTACAGAGTTAAAGCAATTTCTGAGCGCCCAGTACTGTAGAAGCTCGTGCTAGGGGAAACTTTGTATCTCTATCTCTCGGCAACACCTTCTACAATTAGCTTGGTCCTAGTCCGAGATGATCAAGGAACTTATAGGCCGGTATACTACGTCAACAAAGTGCTCTTGGATGCCAAGAAGAGGTACCCCGCAACCAAGAAGCTCGTACTAGCGTTGGTGACCTCTGCTAAATGCCTCTGGCTCTACTTCCAAGGACACAACATTGTGGTACTAATCGGCGAACCCCTAAAGAAGATCCTTGCTCACCCCAAGGCTTTGGGGCACCTCGTCAAATGGGTAGTCATGCTTGGGGCTTATGACATCTCCTTCCGCCCTCGCACCACCATAAAAGGTCAAGCACTTGCGGATTTCATCGCGGAGAATGTTATTCCGCCTGATGAGACACCCCCGCCTGTAGTTGGCCCGGCCTATGAACTTTTTGTGGATGGATCGTCGAGCTCGATCGGCAGCGGTTCAGGTGTTCTCTTTAGCTCCCCGAAAGGAGTGGAGTTACAGTATGCCCTGAAGTTCAAATTCGAGGCATCCAATAATGCCTCCAAATATGAGGCCCTAATTTCTGGGGCTAAGATGGGAGGCGCCTGGGAGCGAAACGGGTCAAGATTTACACTGATTCGTAGTTAGTTGCCAGCTAAGTCAACGGGGACTATGAGGCTCGGGAACCACGGATGGTTAAGTACGTCCAACTAGTGAAGGAGATAGCTCGGCTATTCGAGAGCTTTCGAGTAATCCAGATAGCTCGAGAGGAAAATTCCCGAGCAAACACGCTCTCTCGCCTCACCTCCTCCATCAGCTCGGATAGAACTCGGTCAGTCCTCTTTGAGGAGCTGGAGTGACCCAGTGTAGATATCGAGCTCGTAGCCACCGTGCAGGAATCACCCGCCGACTGGAGAGCGCCCTACGTAGCCTGGTTAAGTGATGCTCGGGAACCTGCCGACCCACAGAAGGCCAGACGACTCAAGTATCAAGCCCGATGGTTTGTCTTACTCGACGGATCGCTTTATAAATAGTCCTTCGTAGGACCCCTCCTTAAGTGCCTTGAACCTCAGGAGGCCCGACGAGCAATCGAGGACATTCACGAGGGGATCTAAGGTGTGCACCAAGGAGGGAGGCCGATCGCGAGGATCTTTCTGCGATAGGGGTACTGGTGGCCCACTTCGTAGCGCGACTACTCCCCTATACTCGAGACTGTGATTGTTGTCAACAGTTCGACCATTTGATTCATCAGCTGGCTTCGACACTTGTAACGCTCACCGAGCCTTATCCTTTCGCTCGGTGGGGAATTGACATCCTGGGTCCGTTCCAGGTAGCCCAGGCTCAGAAGAAATGTCTTATCATCACTATCAATTATTTCTCCAAGTGGATCGAACCTGAGGCCTCCGCGAAGATAACAGAAGGGGTAATTTGGAGTTTTGTGTGGCGATCGATCATATGTCGCTTTGGCATCCCCCGAGTGATAGTAAGTGATAACGGCCGGCAGTTCAATTGTGCTTATTTTAAGAATAAGTGCGTCGACCTACATATTCGCAATCACTTCACCTCGGTAGCCCACCTACAGGCTAACGGTCTGGTTGAGAATGCTAATGAGACTCTTCTTAAAGGCATCAAGACTAGACTCAGTAAAGCTGAGGGGAATTGGCTCGCAGAACTGCCTAGCGTACTTTGGTCATACCGCACTACTCCAAGGGCCTCTACAGGTGAAACCCCATTTCAATTGGTTTATGGTGCAGAAGCAGTCATCTTGTTAGAGAGTGGTAGCCCGTCTCTTCAGGTTATCAACTTTCAGCCTAGGCTCAATGACCAGAAGCTGATGGAGAACCTCGAATTGGCCAACGAAGGGCGTGAGGTTGCAAGAATTCGAGCGACAGAGTACTAGCGTCGCATGGCCATTTACTACAACGCCCAGGTTTGGGATCGATAGTTCCTACCGGGGGACCTAGTATTGAGAAAGGTTGAACCCTCTCGACCACTAGAGGTGGTGGGGAAGCTATCCCCTAATTGGGAAGGCCCTTACCGAGTGGTCAAGATGCTCGGGAAAGGGGCCTACCGGTTGGCAACCATGGAAGGGGAACCAATCCCACGGACTTGGAATGCTACAGCGCTACGCAAGTTTTATTTTTGAGTTCACACCAGCCATGTGCAACACACAAGCATGTAAGAATAAGTACATAAGTCAATTTGAATCTAAAATTTTATTGTATTGCATCCTTATTCATACATCGGAGAGGCAGTAGCCTTTACAATGAGAAAGTGATAGCCCAACAGCCTTTACAATGGAAAGGTGGTAGCTCGGTGCATGCAGGGCGAGTAGCCTCAAATTGAGCCACTGACTCCGCCAAGTGTGGAAATTGGCTCGAGTAATGAAGCTGCTGACCCAGCTGTGCCCGAATTCGAGTGTATTGCTTAGAGAGCCCCAGCAGAAAAGAAGTGCTAGACCATACCTTCCATCAGGGAAGAGGGTGCAGGCAAGAAGAAACAGGAAAAAAGAAAAGATGAGGAGCAAAAGAAGAAAAAAAGAAATGAAAATAAAAAGAATGAGGGGGGAGCCCCTTAATGTTGTGTCCCTATGGTTTTGATGATGTCATACACTATGCCTCATTAAACTATGGTTTTGATGATGTCACACACAATGAGTCATTATGATAAGAACTTTTCATGATTTTAATAATGTCATGCTTCATATGCTTTTGATGATGTCAATGCTTGAATCCTTGAGTTTCATATGCTCTTGATGCTGTCAATGGTTGTTTGATAACGTTAAATACATGAATATCCATGAGCTTTGTGAAGACAGGATCGAATTTGGACAAAGAAATGGCCAGAAGTGTGAAAATCCAAGAGCAGATTGCACAGCAAGTTATCACTGACAAATGGTTTGACAAAGGTGAAGAATATCAGTTAGTGGTGTCAAATAGGTCCTTAAGGGTGAAAAATAGCTGATAGGGCTGAAATGTGACTATCGGAGCTAAAAATAGGAAAACCGTTGAAGTGAAGTCGACTTGAGTTACAGATGAAGTCGACTTGGTCATGTTGAGCTGAAGAAGCCCTTAGTTCAAATGCTAAAAGAAGTGTGAAATATACCCACCAGCTGTGGAAATAGAAGTGAAAAATGGCTTGGCACAAAATAAGAATACCAAAGAGGAAGGTTTCATGAAGAAGCTATTCAGAAGTCAACTTCAAGCTGCTACAAGTCGACTCCAAGGTCACCATTCAGTTGTGGGCAACAAAAGTGTCAAATAGCCTTATACAAGTGATAAATATCGTTTAAAGGTGATAAATGGCTGATCAAGGCAGACATATGGTCGATAGTGGTAACAAATGTCTCGATTTGAGTGACAAATGAGTGCAGCAAGGGTGAAATCTGTTAGACCTTGAAGTAGAGCCTATCCTGATTGAAGATGGAGTCAGCGCCAGTCAAAGTGGACTAACAGTCAAAGTCAATATTAGTCAAGTGACTCCAGTGAACTTCATCAGCAGTCAAGATAACTTTGGTCAATAGTCAACAGTCAACGGGCAACATAGTCAAGTCTAGTCCTAGTCAATAGCCAGATAGTCAACATGGACCAGTCAACAAAATTGGGCAGTCAGCGTGGTCAACAACCTCGGGTCAGCACAGTCATTACTCAAGGTCAACATTCTCTGACCTCGGAGTCAACCCACATGAGCCTGAGGTCTTCTGCCCGCTGAAGAAGACAAGTGTGACAAATGAAGCCTTAAGGGAGACAAATGGGTCATCAACGGTGTATAATACACACCTAAGGGTGACAAATAGCTTAAGGCGACGGCCAAGCAAAAGAAGAGAAATAGCAATTAAGGGCGACGGCTCAAGTGGACAAGGGTAACAAATGGCTAGGTAGCGGTGACAAATGGCAGATAAAGCTGACAAATAGCCATATAATGGTGAAAAATAGGTGATAGCGCTGAACGCCTTGAAAAGCTTGGAAGCAGAGTCGACGTAATGCTCAATGGAGTCTACGTAGCCAGTGAGCCAAACTCAAAGAATAAATGAAGAAGCAGTGGCGAGTGCTTAAGGTGACTAAGGGTGACAAATGACTATGTAAGGGTGAAACATGACTTGTTATGGGTGACAAATGGCCCGTAAGGGTGAGAAATAGATCACCCAAGCTGAAAAAGAGTAGAACTCATTTCAATAGTCATTGGACCTTCGAACTCAGAATTGGCACATGTCCCTAAGCCACTTGGCAACCCTCCAAAGGATCTCTTATGGAAAATATTTCCATCCTTACAACTAGACCAATCGTAGAACTCCTAGAGAGGGCTTTCGTTCAAAAATATAACATGCCTTGAGGAGAAAGCTTCATGACGGTGTGTCCTGCATGAAGGGGATTGGCCAGCTAATGGGAAGCCAGCGTTCCTTATCACTTCTGGGCCAATCAGTGGCTACTCTTCCCAGGATCTGGAAGCATTCTGCGGATCTGGACAGTCCATATTTCTTCCTACCAAATCAAAGTCTACAAAGCTCGTACTATGCATGCAAAAAGAAAAAGATGCTGGAACCAAAAGCAGCACTTCGGGGACATGCTCTGACGAAGACAGATAGGCAGTAGATGAGATAAGAGGTTCGAAGAAGGCTAAGGCAAGGCAATGAAGTAGAATGAAAGGAGATAGCATAGAAGTGTAGAACAACATAGCTTGAGCAGTTGAGCCACGTTGAGAATAGGAAGAGCAAAAGAGAGATAGATCAGTGAGCTCGTTCCTACTGAGAGGGAAGAAGAAAAAGAAAGACTCTCTAACTAGAAGAAGAAGACAGGAGAGAAAAATAGAGAAGAGTGAGCAGCCCATGTTTGAAGGATATCTGTGAGAAAGTTCGTGAGAAGAGGAAGAAGAAGACAAAAAGAGAAGGAGAAGAGTAGAAGAAAGAAGGAGGAAGAGAGCTACAAGCCAGCAGCTGCGAACCTTGAAGCTTGAAGCGCAAGCCTTCATCCAGTGCCTGCCTTCTTCATCCTGCGAGAAGGAGGGGCTTCATCTCCAGCTTCTTGTGGCAAAAGAGAAGCTGCTTTCCAAGGAAGCAACCAATCTGGAAGAAGCCAAGAGCGGCGTCTAGATTCCAGACAGGGGCATTTTTCATCTTGCTTGAAGTGTTCCATATCCTGTCTCTGTCTTTGAGTTTTGTTATCTTTTTTTTTAACATCACCTTGTTGAAACCTTGAACCGTCCCTACCGATTATTGTAGGAAGACAGACAGAGGGTGTGCTCTGGTCTGTGGTGAGCCGTCCCTACCAGTTGTAGTAGGAAGACCTACTGAGCTTGTGCTATGATCTGTGGTGATCCGTCCCTACCGGTGATAGTAGGAAGATAGACTGAGCTTGTGCTCTGATCTATGGTTTGGCCTTGTGTGCCATCAAGCTGTGTTGCAACGCTTCCTTAAGAGGGGATAATCTCTCTGTAAGCTGTAAGGTTGCGATTTAGTGCATTTGCACTAGGGAAGTTTCACTCATTTGAGTGAGGGGTGGATGTAGGACTCTAGGTAGAGTCCGAACAACCTTAAAATTTACTATCAAGTGTGGTTTGTTTGTGACTTTGCTCCTTGTTTCCTTCCTCCCTTCACAGGTTGCTTTATGAGCTGAATGCATTACTTTCTCGCTAGATGTTTACATAGGAACATTCTCCATATCTGCTATAGCATCTAGTGAGTGAGTTTCTCTATTGTGTGAAGAGTTGTTTTATTCCACTATGTTCATCGAAAAGAGGGGGTAGATCTATTCACCCCCCTCTAGATCAGCCTTCCATACACTATCCGTGATTCAGAGCACCCAACAAATGGTATCAGAGCACCTAACACTTAATTGGAAGGGAGAGGGAGGGGTGGCGGACAAGGAGGAAGCCTCTTCTACACAAGCCCAGAGCCGCCCTCATGTCCCTTTCTCCCAGCAGGAAGAACGCGATTGAAGGCGCGCCTATAGGGCTCTATGGAACGCGCTTTCTCGTTCTCTTCTTTTTATAGGTATATGAGTATATGTGGATTATTTATTGATTTATTGGCGTGCCAGTCACCGGGGTGACAATTTTATTGTGCGCTCGATCTGACTTTTAATCAGTCGATTGTGAAGTTCGAGTCGGGACCTGAAGTCCGTCATACCATAAAGGCTATGACGTTAATTACGCCCTTCCTAAGAAGGACAACCCTTGATTAAACGTCAAAAATAGGAGGAAGGTAGCAGCAAAAATAAGACTCAAACGAGAGAGACGGTTGGTTCATCAGCAGGGCGTTAAATGGCCTGAGTGAAGCAAGGATACATCAAATGCGGAGCAAATCCAGCGGCATGTCCCCATTACCTTGGACTATGCCAGATGGGGATAGGAAACCACCCATGCAGCGGCAGGGTGGGATCCATAAAAAGGTCGGGTATATCTAACCCGGAATCTGGATAAGGACCGGTGCGACATGGCACACCCTGTGCAGGCGTGATGTCTTATTGATATCCCCCTGCGGAAGACCATCGGAGAACATGCAAGGGCAGAACTCCGTGGGCCAACGGGGTTAGGAGAGAATACCATGATCACTCAAGGTGATACGAATGAATTTTGGCAGCATATCCCCTTTATCCTGGATTATGCCAAGAGGAGATAAGCCATCATCCACGGGATGCCGGGATGAAAGCCGGAAAAGAAGGGGGCACCAGGCCCGGGGCCATCACCCACATCCATAGCACCGATTTATGTTCTTTCGGAACCCATCAGAGCACATGTAGTGACATAGCCCGTTAAGTCCATAAGGTTATAAAGAAACCCGGATCGGAACAGAACAATGTAGGGGAGGTCCTCCCCATTGATTTATTTCCTGAGGGATGCCAAGTGTTCTCCGTATATCCCTTGGATGGGTACAATATGGGGATCAAGGTTCAGACCAAGAAGAAAGAAGTTCTCGGCGTGAGGGTTCAGAAATATGGCATGGCTTCTCGGCGCGGGCTGAAAGGAGTTCCTGGCGCGCCACGAAGGGGGCTCTCAGCATGTGTTGAAGGGGAGAGGAGGCTCTCGGCGTGAGGGTTCCCGACGCGGGAGTTCCCGGCGCGCGCTGCGCCGGGAACTATTCACACCGAGGAGGTGCTGGGCTTGAGCACCGTGAGGGCTATGGGGTTTTACGGTACCCTATTTTGGGGGTTTTTCACGGGATTCAGACATGGCCTGGAGAATGGATTCAGGAGGCAAGTGAGGAAAGAGCCAGGGGCCTACCAGGTTGACAGCAGAGGGTCACAGATGAAAGGGGTTCGAGGGATCAGAGTCAATGCGCCTTCGAGCTCTCAGGAACAGGCTTCACGCCATCAGTATTGCCGACCATCCAGGAGATCGAGAGACGACAAACTCTGATCCCTGCAATGGCCCTAGTGGCTTGAGAAATTTGAGAAGAAAATCACGGACTCCGTGACGTTTAAACCATCGATGACATCAAGGGAGAGGGGGGAAACAAGGCCCAGAAATCCATAGTGAGGATTGGGGCTTTGTTGGCTCCGTCTCATCTTAAACAGGCACGCGTATAATCACAAAGGATTATCAGAGTCCTAAGCATTCGAGGAATCAATGTATGCAGGGGACGACAGATACCCTGAAATAGAGATAGAGAGGACAAAGCCCAGGGATCCATAGAGGTGAGGATCGGGGCTCTGTACCAGCTCCCCCGGTGCTGCGAGAGAGGCAAGTAGCATGGAGTACCTATCAGCCGCCAGAACTACAGACCGACACCTGAAATGATGGACTCATCGATCAAACTCCGCAACCGAAATGATAGCTACCACGATCATCAGAGAGGAGTGAGAGAAAGAAACTCGAGCTTCTACTCATTGCACCATCTTTATTATTCATACTTCATTGGCTACAGCGAGATAACTCGGACGATAGTCGAAAGGGGACTATGAACATCCTTCGAGTAGAAGAAATCCCACATACAAGGGTAGAAAGAATACATGAGAGAATGAAAAGAAACCCGTTCGGAATGACAGGAAGATGGGGGAGGGCGGAGCATTGACTCCTCTCCCTCCCCGAGCACCCCACCTTCTCCTTCTCTCGAGCTTTGCAACGGCTTCTTCACTCGCTCTCTTTTCTTTCTCTTTCTGGATGAGGTTTCTTCTGTCCTCTGTCTCCTCTCTCTGTCTCGAGAGAAAGGGGGTTTTTATAGGCATAGCACCCCCTCCCTATCGGCATGATCATCTCGGCGCCCGGTTGATGAGCTCCCGGCGTGCCTTGTTCGGAGGCAATAGGCTTCCCGGCGTGCCTTGTTCGGAGGCAATAGGCTTCTCGGCGCCCCTTCCTCATATGGGTCTTGTTGGGCTCTCGGCGCCACACGGCTGGGCCCGTTTAGATCTTTTAGTCTCTTATGCTTCTTCATCGGTAGGCTTGAGCTGTTAAGGCCGCTTAATCTGTCCCTTCATTTGTCGGTCCCTCGAGTCCATCAGGCTAGGCGAAGGCCCATCAATTGGTGAGTTAGCATAGCTTCATCAGAATATTTCTGGGGATTTTCATCAGTCAGTGGACTGCAGTTCTTCATCAGTACTGCCGTCTAAGCGACAACAATACCGGACATCAGCTTGGCCGGGGAGGGCTTCAGTCGGGTGGTAGCTTCAGTGATAAATCTTCCGTAATCCTGGTCTTGCAGGGACTTCCGAGATCTTCATCTTTCACTCAATCTTTCATTATGTCTCGTTTCTATTGTCTGTTATATTTCAGGTGTCAACAAATGCCCCCCACTTGCAGGTAGCGAGAGTGCAGAATAAATGACACGGTGCCTGCAGGTGCATAATTCAGCATCTGAACCCATTTCTCAGTTTGGGGCTGCTAATCATCTTTCATTTTGCAGCTTGGAAGCTTCTTTGCATTGACTTTTCTTGTAATTTCTTTCAATTACTTTTGATCTCTTTGTTTTGAATACTCTCGTCATGGCTCTCTCGGCCTGTAGCTTCTCGGCGCAATCACCGGTAGGGACTCTCGGCGGAGAGCTTCTCGGTGCGCCCGGGAAGGGGGCTCTCGGCAGCACTTCTCGGCGTGCCTTTTGGCCGAATGGGGGCTCTCGGCCTGGGGTTCTCGGCGGCCCTTTCTCGGCGCGCCTTTCGGCCGAAGGGGGGCTCTCGGCCTGGGGGTTCTCGGCGCGCATTTGACCGCACCGAGAACCTCTTTGCTTAGGGTTCTATTTAAGCCGCCGAAAGCCTCCTTCCTTCTCATTCGATACGGCCTCTTCTCTCTCTTCAGTTTCTTTTCCTTCTCGGTGGTGGCGGCGAGTTCCTCCCCTCCGGCCGTCCATCTTTCTTCCCGTCTCTTTAGACTTTGCCAGGGTAGGACGTTCTTTGGGGATTTAATCCCTTTTGCTTCCGGGATCGCCCCCTCTTGGTTGGCGACTCCCTATTCTCCTTGGGCAGACCCCGAATAAGGGGAGATGCTGCTGAAATTTTCAAGGGCTTCATATATATAATAATCCTTACGAAACTGCCTCTTATCTTAGGTCTTTTACTTAACATTTCTTTTTCCTGACTGCAGATATTGCAATGGCTTCCGGCTCTACTGCTGCATCCTCTGGAGCTGTCGGGGCCAGTTCGTCAGCCCAGCCAGATATATCACGGGCCACAGTAAACTGGCTGAATGTGCACAGTCTAGACTTCGGATACGACAAAATCGCTTCCGTTGATGAATCGTCTTATTCTGAAATCGACACGGTGTCAACATCCCGGGTATACTCCACTGGCATGGAAACATGCTTCAGACGGGACACTGATTATCGTCCGGATTTACCGAAGGACAAGCACTTGATGCCGTTTATCCGGACTTTCACCGTGGGTGGAATGCGGGACTATCGAATAGCTCGTGCAGTTGAAGCCGCAATTCTGGTCGAGAGAGACAGCCTGAAAGATTCAGTGTATCGTGGGAAGGCTATATATCTTCCCGGGGAGAAGCGTGACTGGGATGCAATCCTTGGTATATCGGAGCTGGAGCCGGAAAAGAAACTGCTGACCCGGGCCCTGGAGTTCACACCTGCTCAGTGGGATAATGACAGTGGCCGAGTTCATAGGGAGAAGCCCGGCTACGGTCTCTTCCTGGCACCAGTAAAGTGGGGGTACCGCGAAGAGCCTTTCGTGCTGAATTGTTCGGCCGTTTAGTTCAAGTATCATTTGGCCGCTGGTTGGTTTAGGGATACCAAGATCACTGACGCCCACCTATTTCGAGTAGGAGCAGTGGAGTTTACTGAGTTTGTTCTGAAGGAATATGCCCCTCTGCTGATCAGAGCCGGGGTATATCATAGTGTCTTTGCTTCTAGATTTTGATATCCCATATCCCGAGGGTTATGCTGTGGAATGTTTGAAGTGTTCTGCCCTTTATTCAACATATTTTATACAGCAGAGGGTGAGACATCTTTTGACCTCTGGAGTCTATCACAGCTTTCCGAACTGCCTATTGATGGCGAGCCGTATGAAGAAGTCTGCTTGGCAGATTCTGAGAAGGATAGTTCCGATGGTGAAGGCAAGTATTCCCTTGGCTTCTCATACCGGTATCTAATGAAGGCATATCGCTCCATCTGTCTGGCGTACAGTAGAGGGTCCTCCCAAGGCTATCATCCCCGAGAGAAAGGCAGTAAGCTGAGGGTCCGGATAGAGCAGTGGATTCAGTATTTCTTTGACGGCCCCTTGAAATATGCAGACTTCCCTTCCATGGGTCCGACGGCCACCAAGCAGATAAGGACTCCTCGCTATAAGTCAGAGCTGCCATCTTCATTGCGCCGTGCAGGCAGAGGTGGTCCCAACCCAGCAGGTGTAGACCCCATCACACATTGCGAGGCTTACTTCACATTCTGGCTGTGCACTTTCTCTCTCCCTCAAGGGGACGAGACAATCATCCGACCAGAAGCTATATACCCGGCCTGTCAGATGGCCTGGGGAATGAGGCTGTCGCTCTGCCCGGTGGCCTTGTGTTTAATCTACAAATCTTTGGGAGATTTGTACAAGCATCGAACTCCCCGTTCTTTGAGGACTGTGGGTCCTTTTCATTTTTTCAATGCCTGGGTCTACAGTTTATTTCCTGAATTGGCTCCCAAAACTTTGCAGGCAGATACGGTATTGCCCAGAATGATTGAGTTTGCCAGTGCTGAACCTGGTCCTTTCTATGATCAGCTGTTCAAAATAAGGGGCCGACTGATAAAGGTACCGGTGGATGCCCCTGGCAGCATTCATTTCTGGAGCTTGGCGGCAGGTTCAGCTCCTTTGATTCATTCTCAGAGAGAGTGCAAGCTGGAAGAGGTAGAGACCTATGTCCATCCTGTCTCAGGGCTTAATACTGCTCGCTCTATTCTGGAGCCGGAGCTAGTCAGATGGGCCATGGCCATTCGGCCTGGTGTCTTAGTTTTCAGAAAGGGTGGTCTGCTTCTTCTGGAACCATACTATCCATTCCGCTTTGGGCGGAACTTTGGTTACGACCAGCATATCCCTACATCAGTCGCTCAATTTCCCTTGGATAGCCGGGCTAAGCATGGGTCCGCCATTGTCGGCGATGGCAGGTTGTGGTGGGATTTCTATCATCGCCAGGATGGCGCAGTCTTCAGAGTTCCCACCGTTTCCAACTGTGTACCCCGGGTAACATCAGAATACATCAAATGGTGGAACATCCGAGCCAGCTTTTACAAGGATAGTAGAGGTGCATTCTGGGACGTGGCCGAGCGTTCCTTTTTGAAACAATAGCCCGGACCAGTGTTTGACATCCCCGAGGCCCACCTGAAGAGGCTTTATTCACAGCACCAGAGGGAGGCGGAGAAATATCTGGCCCAGCGTCGGGCTTTGAAGGAAACAGATTCCGACCTGCCTGCTCCTGTCTTTGCTGCTATCAACGAGGACACTTTCATGCAGAGCTTGAAACATCTGTGCCGTGTGGGGGGCGCTCGTTTGGAGGCGCAACAATACCCATTTCCTGTCGAAGAGCCAGTCCCGACAGTAGTCCCTTGGAGGGGTCCGACAGATAGATTTCATCCATATAGGACGTTTGTGCGTAGGGAGGACAGGACTCAGACGTACTACAAGCAAACGTCTTGGTTGTTCATTCTGCTGAACTTACATGGGTTGTCTGCGGAAAGCCCGCTAGCCGGCATCTTGAATAAGCCGCTGTTCATCTCCTTTCATTATGTCGACGGTTGGGGCATGGACCACCTTGACTTATTTCGATGCCTTGACTCACGTGGTCATAGTGATCTAGCAGCTTTAGTGGAGAAATGCCAGATATTTGGTGATGTCTGCTGGCTTATCAAGGAGGCTGCTTCCCGCTCCAAGGAGGTAGCTTATCTGTACTGGCCGCTCTCTGTCTTTTATGATGGCCCAGCAGGTATGATCTTTTCTTTTCTGACTGTAGTGCTTTCTGATAAATATTTAAGCTCTGCATTCACTGACCTCATTGCTTCTCTGCCATCTTCAACAGACAGGCTAGATATAAAGCGCCAGGGGCTATACAGAAAGATCATTGCGCAGGCAGAGAAGCCTACTTATTTTGAAGTCCCTGCAGCAGCACCGACTACCACTCCCCTGCCTCCTGGCAAGAAGAGAAAGGTTTCTGCGGTCAAGGCTACAGTCGGGAAGGCCAGGAAGGCCAAGAAGGCTCATGCTCAGCAGTCGGCTTCGGTAGCGATGGACACTGGGACCCCTCTCCCTGATATTCCCTCATTTGATGAGTTCGAATCTCAAAGGGAGGCTGCTCAGACATCTGTTCAGGGTAACATCAATAGCCTGCAGTTGCATTCTTCATCCTCTTTTGCTGGATTTCAAAGAAGTCCTTGAATCTGACCCCTCCCTTTTGCACAGCCCAAGAGCCAGTTGTGGCATCTTCTGTGGTGGAGACCAGGCTGCCTTCTCCCACGCCGGCTACTGAGGCGGAGGGTAAGCATGCCTTTTTCATCTTTTTCTACATATTTCAATTACTTTTCATTGTCCCTCTCACAAGCTTTTCCCTATAGTGACGATCGGGGAGGAGACTGAAATTACGGGAGAGGCTGGCGATATCACTCAGCCACAGGAGGGTCATAAGACCCAGACGAAACGGGGCCTCATCCCTGTGAGGCGTATAGTTACCCGGTCTTCTTCCAGGCAGACGTTAGAAATGGCGGTCCCGCCCGTGGATAGTGTAGAAATCTCCTCTAGTAGCTCCGCGACCGCTTCTGAGGCAGATGGAGAAGAAGCAGGTTTCAGCGAGAGCGAGACGGAGGGTGTTTCCAAATCAAAGACCCCATCCGCATGCACCGCCATTGTCCCACTATTCACCCCCTCCAAGTTGCTGGTGCTATGTCCTGAGGAGGAATTACAACAAGAGTTCGCCAGCTTGGATACCGAGGCAGATATAACTCCTCCTTTTATTGCTTCAGCAGCGGGACTTTCTTCTCCTCTGCACTCCTTTGAGGACATTGACATTACATTAGAAGTGAGTCTCTTTTCTTCTCCACATTGTTTCCTATTTTTATCTGCTGCTTGATGCTGTATTGATCTGTTCACAGGAATCCCCTGTTGCTAGCCCGGTGATGACTGCAGCCTTTGAAGCCACTCTGTCTGACACCTTGGCCATTGTTCCTGCTTCGACAGTAGCCTGGGCAGGCGTTCCTGAGATAATCCGCCATGTGCCGGTGAGGGTGCAGTCCTTTACGGACTTAGCATTGTTGGACTTGAGGACTTCGGGGGAAAGCCCGGCTCTCATCAAGGTCCTGGATTTCAGAGCTGAGATGGACCCAATTAGGGGTTCCGCCTTTATACCGGCCGCAGTGCTGACCATTGCGCCTGAATCGGCAATTCCCATAACATCTATCATGGAGAGTGAACCCTTGCCTCTCCGGGCTGTAACCCCTGCAGCCTTGACATTGAAGGAACTGGCTGTTGCAGCGGGGGTAGAAGAAGGAGAGATAACCGTTACAGAAATTGGAGTATTGTCTATAACTGCCCCGGAATCTATCTCCATACTTTCGGAATCTGAGGAGGAGGTACCCTGCGAAGAGGGTGTTGAAGGTGCGGGTATTGCATTAGAGACCCATGAAGCAACCATTCTGGCACTTACTGGAGTTACCCCCGCGAGCATCCAAACGGTGACCCTCGAGAAGATGGAGGTGGAAGGTCCCTCGGCTTCGTCAGAGGTTGTGGAGAGAGCTCAGTTGGCGCCTTGGGCAGACCTCCCGTCTTCTTCTTCTCAGCCAGATATCACCCTATGGGCAGACATTGACAGTGAAGTAACCTTTGAAGTGGCTCCACTTCCCTTGCCTGGCTTTGCTTCACCTGAGAGTTTCGTCTGGCAACATCTGGACGTGTTGCGCCAGCTAGTGGAATCCTAGCCCGGACTAACTTATCCGCAGTTGAAGGAGATAGCCGAGCGTTTCACCGCCGGTTTACAGGCAATGGGTTGTCCTCTAGAGATATGGACCCAGCGGGTTCTGTTGCTGTTAAAATTTGTACATCGCCGGGATTTCTTGGCGGACATTATGTCTGACAGACTGGCGGCTTTGAAGTTGCAAAGGATGGAGTGCAAATCCGAGCTAGAAAAAATGAACTTTATTCTTCAAGAGCGACAGTGCCAACTGCAGTCTCTGGCGCAGCGGGAGCAGTTCGTGCGCGACCGAATAGCCATTCTGGAGGCTGAACTGTCTGGTCTCCGAGCTGAGCTGCCGCAGATAACAACTTCCCGGCCGCAGCTCGAGGAAGAAGCAGCGCTATTGGAGGGGCAGGTGGCATCCTTTCGGGACGAGTCTGTTCGATTACAGGAGGAGGAAGCTCGACATCATGAACTAGGGGCCGCCCCCTATGTGGGTCTTCTGGCCTTTGAAGACATCTTCCGGCGGCCATGAATCATTTCTTTTCTTTTTTCTTTTGTCTTCTATTGCGATACAATGTCTCTTCGGGGACCTTCTATGTACTCCCTTTTTTAATGAAAAGGACTCTTTGGCTCTATATGTATCCATCCCCTTCTTTCTTTTTTTTTCTTTTGCATGTGATTTTATCACTGTGGGAAGTGGGGTAGTGGTTTTAGCAATCCTTCATGCGAATGACTCGTACTAGGCAGGAGAGCGTCCACCCCTTCATAGAAAGGATGGGGGACTCGCTCCACCGCGTGACGGCATCCGAGGAGGTGCTTAAACCGAATTCTGTTGGTAGCAGCAAACGTCCTTCTTGGCCATATGTGCTGCGGGGGAGACAACTTGCAAGAATATGAATAAAGAAGTTCCATCAGAGTAGACGTAAGGTCTAGACTGGGCAGAGGTTATAGTAGGCGGGACATTTAAAGGGTGTATAGTTTTCATCAGGACAGACGTAGGGTCTGAACTGGATAGGATTTCATCATTGATCGGGCGAGGTGCCGGTCGATCAATAGCTGGTTCCATCATCGATATTGGGATCATATCGATGCAAAGAGTCTCATAGGTCTCATCAGTATAGACGTAAGGTCTAAACCGAACAGAGGATTTCATCATTGATCGGGCGAGGTGCCGGTCGATCAACGGTGGGACGTATGTAAGGGTGTAGGTCTCGTCAGGACAGACGTAAGGTCTATTCCAGCAGATTTTATGGCGGGTGGGACTTTGCCAAGAAATACGTAGGTTTCATCAGGACAGACGTGAGGTCTGAGCTGGACAGGCTTTATCAGAATGGTGATGGGTTTCATTATCGGTGGGACATTTGAAAGAGGGTATGTAGATTTCATCAAAGTGAACGTAAGGTCTACCCCGGAAAGGCTTTATCATCGGTGGGGCATATAGCCAGATGACCGACGGAAGGCTTCATCAGTGAAGGGGAGGTGAAGGCAACGTGCCGGTTGGCATGGAACTTCTGAATTACCACATTACCGACCCAAGCGCCCTTTCGGGTTTTCGCCGGGGCCGGCCCCCTCTTGCTTTTGCCCACGCGTCCTTTCAGATTTTCACGTGGCGGGGTACCCGGTTTTGCCTGTAGTGCCCTTTCGGGTTTTCACCACAGCTGGGTTTTGGTCCATTTTTGCACTTGTCCAGAATGCCTGAACAAGTCTGGCGGGGTATCTCTATTTTCAACCCTATTTTTATATATATACTTTTTTTGTCGTTTTCTTTCTCTTTTCCTTTTTTATTGTCTTTTCTGGGACCAGAACTTTCATCATATGGATCATGGCGCCATATGTTTATTGTGGACACACGATCATTGATGTGGGTGTCAACATCAATGCAAAGGGAAGTAGGGTTTCATGATCCATTCAGGCGAAAGGTCTGAATTGATTTAGAGGATATAAATAGCAGCTCGGGCATGGGGCCGTTTGCTGAGAATGTGAGTTTCATCGTTAATGTGGGGTTGACATTAACGCAAAGGAATAAAGTTTCATGGTCTATCCAGACAGAAGGTCTGAATTGATTTGAAGGGTTGTGTCGTATTTTGTCAGAGCGGACGGAAAGCCCCCCCTGGATGGATTTTAGCGTCGATCAGGCAACGCACCAGCCGACCGATAGCAGGTTTCATCATTGGTGTTGGGTTCATATCAATGCAAGGATTTCATAGGTTTCATCGGGATAGACGTAGGGTCTAGCCCGGACAGGTTTCATCGCTGATCGGGCAGTGTGCCAGTCGATCGGCAGCGAGTTTCATCATCGGTATTGGGTTTATACCAATGCAAGGATTTCATAGGTTTCATCGGGATAGACGTAGGGTCTAGCCCGGACCGGTTTCATCGCTGATCGGGTAGTGTGCCAGTCGATCGGCAGCGAGTTTCATCATCGGTATTGGGTTTATACCAATGCAAGGATTTCATAGGTTTCATCGGGATAGACGTAGGGTCTAGCCCGGACAGGTTTCATCACTGATCGGGTAGTGTGCCAGTCGATCGGCAGCGAGTTTCATCATCGGTATTGGGTTTATACCAATGCAAGGATTTCATAGGTTTCATCGGGACAGACGTAGGGTCTAGCCTGGACAGGTTTCATCGCTGATCGGGCAGTGTGCCAGTCGATCGGCAGCGAGTTTCATCATCGATATTGGGTTTATACCAATGCAAAGATTTCATAGGTTTCATCGGGATAGACGTAGGGTCTAGCCCGGACCGGTTTCATCGCTGATCGGGCAGTGTGCCAGTCGATCGGCAGCGAGTTTCATCATCGGTATTGGGTTTATACCAATGTAAGGATTTCATAGGTTTCATCGGGATAGACGTAGGGTCTAGCCCGGACAGGTTTCATTGCTGATCGGGCAGTGTGCCAATCGATCGGCAGCGAGTTTCATCATCGGTATTGGGTTTATACCAATGCAAGGATTTCATAGGTTTCATCGGGACAGACGTAGGGTCTAGCCCGGACCGGTTTCATCGCTGATCGGGCAGTGTGCCAGTCGATTGGCAGCGAGTTTCATCATCGGTATTGGGTTTATACCAATGCAAGGATTTCATAGGTTTCATCGGGATAGACGTAGGGTCTAGCCCAGACCGGTTTCATCGCTGATCGGGCAGTGCGCCAGTCGATCGGCAGCGAGTTTCATCATCGGTATTGGGTTTATACCAATGCAAGGATTTCATAGGTTTCATCAGGATAGATGTAAGGTCTAAACTGGACATGTCTTATCATTGATCGGGCGGGGTGCCGGTCGATCAACGGTGAGTTTCACCATGGTGGGACTTTGGATAGGGTGAATGAGGGTCTCATCAGTATAGACGTAGGGTCTATACTGAGTGGGTTTAATCATTGATCAGACAAGGTGCCGGCCGATCGACGAGGAGTTTATGGTGGGAGACGAGGCTTTCTTTGAGTTACCACATTACCGACCCAAGTGCCCTTTCGGGTTTTCACGGGAGCCAGCCCCCTCTTGCTTTTACCCACGCGCCGTTTCGGGTTTTCACGTGGCGGGGTACACGATTTTGCCTGCAGTGCCCTTTCGGGTTTTCACCACAGCTGGGTTTTGGCCATTTTTGCCCTTGTCCAGAACGCCTGAACAAGCCTGGCGGGGTATCTCTATTTTTAACCCCATTTTGTCTCTTCTTTTTCTTCTTCCCTTTTTATTTTTTCTTTTCTTCTCTCTCTCTTTTTTTTTTTTAGAGAGTGACAGGTCAGAATGTTATTATATCACGATAAGGGGTGACTTGGCTAGGGTTGAGTGCCGTTAGATCAAGGAAGGGTAGCTCGACTAGGGCGGAGTGCCGTTAAACCAAGAAAAAGGTAGCTTGGCCAGGGCGGTGTGCCGCCAGACCAAGAAAAGAGGGTAGCTCGGTTAGGGCGGAGTGCTGTTAAACCAAGAAAAAAGTAGCTTGGCCAGGGCGGTGTGCCGCTAGACCAAGGAAGAGTAGCTCGGTTAGGGCGGAGTGCCGCTAAACCAAGGAAGGTAGCTCGGTTAGGGCGGAGTGCCGTTAAACCAAGAAAAAAGTAGCTTGGCCAGGGCGGTGTGCCGCTAGACCAAGGAAAGAGGGTAGCTCGGCTAGGGCGGAGTGCCGCTAAACTGAGGAAGAGGGCAGCTTGGTTATGGCGGAGTGCCGCTAAACCAAGAAAAAGGTAGCTTGGCCAGGGCGGTGTGCCGCTAGACCAAGGAAGAGTAGCTCGGTTAGGGCGGAGTGCCGTTAAACCAAGAAAAAAGTAGCATGGCCAGGGTGGTGTGCTGCTAGACCAAGGAAAGAGGGTAGCTCGGCTAGGGCAGAGTGCCGCTAAACTGAGGAAGAGGGCAGCTTGGTTAGGGCGGAGTGCCGCTAAACCAAGGAGGAGTAGCTTTTATCTGATTACTCGGGGAATGTTGGTTGTGCAGCATGATACAGCTTTAGGTGTCTACCGTTGAGTGGCGAGGATCGGATTTCCCCTCGATGGATAACAACCATGTAGGCCTCTCCTTCGTAGACCCTCTGTATCACATAAGGGCCCTCCTAATTAGCATTTAGCTTTCCTTTTGGGTTGGACGCCATGACTTCTTTTTTCTTGACCATGACGAGGTCACCTTTCTTAAATTCTCGTCCTTTTACGAGTTTGTTGAATGCAGTGGCCATGCGGGCCTGATACATTTGGATATTCTTCTGAGCTTGGAGGCGCTTTCCTTCCAATTCAGCCAACTCTTCTAACCTTCTTTCAGCATTGGTTTGTTCGCCACGGGCCAGGTCATATTGGACTGCCACTCTGAGTGACGGGACTTCCAGCTCTAGTTGAACCACTGCCTCCGAGCCGTATACTAATGAGTATGGTGAGCACCCTGTAGGTGTCTTGAAGACGGTGCGGTATGCCCACAGAGCTTCATACATTTTCTCTTCCCAGTCCTTTTTATTAGAACCAACGACCTTGGCCAGCAAGGTGCAGAGAGTCTTGTTAAAAGCTTCTGCCAATCCGTTTGCCTGCGGATTGTAAGGAGTGGAAGTCCTCCATTCGATCTTATACTTTTCGGCAAGCCGATAGACTTTCTGATTTCTGAAATGACTTCCATTGTCAGATATTATTCGGCTAGGGATCCTGAACCGGAAGATGATGTTCTGCTTGATGAATCTGGCGACCAGTTCACCAGTCACTTCTCTTAATGCTATAGCCTCCACCCATCTGGAGAAGTCATCTGTTATGACTCGTATGTACTTATGTCCGGCCGAGGAAGTCGGCAGTGGATCGACTACATCAGTTCCCCATTGCGCAAACGGCCAACTGGGAACTGTAGGATGCAGAGTCGTAGGAGGCCTTCGAGGCACAGTAGCATGCTCCTGGCATTTCTGGCATGATTTTGCAAATTTACAGCAGTCTTCGAACATGGTGGGCCAATAGTAGCCCAGCTTCTTGATTTCTATCTTCATCTTAGGACCAGCCTGGTGGGCACCTGCTGTCCCAGCATGTACTTCTTTCATCGCTTGCCAAGCTTCCTCAGTGGACAGGCAGCGGAGTAGAATCTTCTTGCGCGCATCCGCCATTATTCGGAATAGAGTCCCATTTCTGAATTCATAAGAATCTTTGATTCTCAAAAGTTTCATCTTCTCTTCTCTTTTCTGCGGTAGCTGCTGGTGCAGGAACCACTGTAGCAAGTGCTGTCTCCAGTCAGATGCCTGTTCTGTGCTAACAGTAGCGACTTCTTCTTCTTCGGGGCACCCTTCTAGCATACTGGGGACTTGCCGCCGGTTCATAACAACAATGTTCAGTGTCTCATTTGGCGGGACTGCTAGTGAGCTGGCTAGCTTTGCCAGTGCATCAGCCTGGGCATTATGTCCACGGCCCACATGCCTGAGCTCAATATGATAGAATTTCACCATGAGGCTCACAGCCTTTTGGTAATAGGGATTCAGTTCTGGCTTTCGCACTTCGAACTCCCCTTGGATTTGCTTTATCACCAACATCGAATCCCCGAATACCTGAAGCATTTGGATACCCATGTTGAGGCTGATGTGGAGTCTGATTATCAGGGCTTCATATTCGGCTTCATTATTGGTGCAGGGCTTGTTTATAGAACAGGAAGTATGCACAACCTCCCCTTCCGGTGATCTCAGCACAATACCGGCTCCGACCCGCATTCTGGTCTTTCCATCGGAGTCTGCCTCTGTTCTGGATGCTCCATCAAAGAATAACTGCCACATAGCTAACTGAGCCTGGCAGGCTTCGAGCGTCTCATCATCGGGTAATTCAGTCCCTAGCATATCATTTTCTGGCACAGGATGTTCTGCGAAGAAATCAGCCACGGCCTGTCCTTTTATCGCCCTCTGGGGTGTATAGGTGATATCGAATTCCATCAGAATTACTGTCCATTTGCCCAACCGGCCCTTCAGTACTGGCTGAGTCAATATATATTTGAGCGGATCTGCTGCAGATATCAATTTGACTTCATGTGACAACATATAGTGTCGGAGCTTTTTCACAGCAAAGACCAGTGCCAAGCAGGTCTTTTCTATGTAGCTATAACTTTCTTCAGTTCTAATCAGCCTCCTACTTAGGTAGTACAAGGCATGTTCTCTGCCTTCTTCATTTATCTGTGCCAGCATTGCCCCCAGGGAACAGTGTGTGGCTGCAATGTACAGTATTAAAGGTCTGCCTTTAATAGGTGCCCCCAGCACTGGAGGGGTCTTGAGATATTCTTTCAGCTTCTCAAAAGCTTCCTGACAGCCATCGTCCCAGAGGAACGGTACATCTTTCATCATGAGCTTGCGAAAGGGGTGGCATCTTCCCGATAGATTAGATATGAATCGTCGGATGTAGGCCAGACGCCCTTGCAGGGATCTCAACTCGTGCAGATTCCTTGGTAGAGGGAGCTCCTGGATAGCTTTAATCTTGGACGGGTCGATTTCAATGCCCCTATATATGACGGACAATAAACCTAAGGAATTTTCCACTGGACACGCCAAATGCGCATTTCATAGGGTTCATTTTGAGCTCATATTTGCACAACCTCTGGAACACCATCCTCAGGTCTTGCAAATGGTCTCCTCTTCTGCTGGTTTTCACCACCAGATCGTCAATGTAGCACTCTACTTTCTTGAAGAGCAAATCATCAAAATCTTTGTCATGACTCTTTGATAGGTAGCGCCGACATTCTTGAGGCCGAACGACATCCTTTTGTAGTGGAATATCCCCTTCGGGGTGCGGAATGTAGTGTGCACTCTGTCTTCTTCAGCAATCCAGATCTGGTTGTATCCGGATGACCCATCCATAAATGATAGGGCCTCATGGCCAGTAGTTGCATCGATCATCACCTCAGTGATTGACACCGGGAAATCATCTTTCGGGCAAGCCTTATTAAGGTCCCGGAAATCAACACATATTCTGATCTACCCATTCTTCTTCTTTACGGGCACTATATTGGCCAGCCATGTAGTATACTGGTTTTCTTTGACAAAGCCTACATCAATCAGCTTGTCAACCTCTTTGTTAATCTGATTTATCAGTTCAGGTCGCATTCTCCTGGAAGGCTGCTTCACAGGGTTAGCCTATGGGTTTATTGCCAATCGATGCTACGCCACATCAGAATTCAGTCCCGGCATTTCATCATATGTCCATGCGAAGCAGTCTCGGAATTCCTTCAAAAACTATGTATACTGTTCCCTGGTAGCTGGCTCCAGCAGTGCACTGAGGAATGTCGGCCTTGGCTCATCTGCGGTTCCCAGATTTATTTCTACAAGCTCATCGACGGTGGCCTGACCTCCATCTTCGACCTCGGGTGGGGCTTCTTGCAAGTCAATGAAGCCTCCCGGGATATAATCTTCTTCAGTTTCATGATTTTCTGTTTCATCATATTGGTCATCAGCGGGTGCTGGCTCATCATATACGGCCAAAATTGTTGTATTCTATTTAGTGTGCCCCGAGGACGTAACTGGATCAGCAGGAAACTCAAAGACGGAGTCTTCCGCCCTTAGAGGCTCTTCTGATGCAGACTCCCTTGAGAGATCATCATTCTGTAGAGCCCGGACTTCTTCCAGGATGCACTCAAACTCCAAGCATTCTCTCAGCTCTTTGGCTGCTTGGTCTTCATCTGGGGTTCCCGTGTCAAACTTTGCTTCAGCATGGAACAGATCTTCTTTGGAAGGTAGGTCTTCCCAGCACCAATCTTTCTTTGTTTCATCAGACGTTCCCGTCCCTGGTTGATTATCTGGGGATTCATTGTCTGTTATGGACTGATAAATGATTTCTTCATCTTCCGAAGGGTACGGGTCGTAGCCCACCCCAGGGGAATCTTCATGCTGGTAGAAGGTAGAGATGACATCCACCTCGGCCTCATAGTATTCTTGTAAAGTATAGCCCAGTCCCGGGTGCTGTGTGATCTTCCTCAATTCTTTATTATCTCGAGGCGGATCCCATAACTCCTTGAATGCTTTCTTCTGGGCGGCAGCCTGTAGCGATGGCATCTGCATCTTAGAGAACATCTGCGAAACCCGTCGGGTAGTATAGTCCAAGCCCGTAATCGGCACCATCTGGTTTGCAGCCTCTTCAGGGACCATGCAGTCTTGATCATCTTCCTCGACTGACTCCCCAGTGTAGAATATGGTAGGAGGTTCGCAGAAGCGAGAGACTTTCATAGTCTTCAGTGGTAGCACCGTCTGGTATTCAAGGCTGACGATGGGTTTAAATAAACCCTGCGGCACCTCCACTTGTGTGTACTTTTCTTTCATTTCTTCATTGATATCATCCGGGTGAATGTTAGGAGAGGTGATCCGAGCAAAGTCACCGGCATAAGAGATGTGAGCTACCTCATGCTTTTTAACATAGCCCTTTGGTGGCGGTGGAGACCAATCTCTTGCCTTCGTCGCCAGCTTTTTCTGTCTGACCACAGCCTCTTTCTCTTCACCCTTTCGCGACACCTCCGTGTAGTAGGATGCATCGAGCATATGGCACTCGAATACTTCGAAGGGATGCAGATCCGCAAACACCCTCTCTTCTTTTCCTTCATGGCAATATTTGATGCACTGATGTAGCGTGGATGGCACTATCTGATATTCATGCAGCCACGGTCTCCCCAGCAGGGCCTTATACGTGGTGTTGGAATCGATCACATAAAATCGTACCACGATAGTGAGGTCGCCCAATGTGAGGTTAAAATCAGCCACCCCAAGAGGTGTTTCACATTTCTGGTTGAACCCTACAATTTTCATATCTCTGACCCTGGTAAGCTACAGATCAAAGTAATATTTCTGATAGATGCGGTATGGGAGCATGTTCACAGCAGCCCCGGGATCTATCAGTATCCTGCTCAGCGGCTGACAGTTCAGGGAACCCTTCATATACAGCGGCCTATTATGACCGGAATTCGGGATTAGCATATCATCTTCCGTGAATGTGATAGATGGCCCAGAATTCACTTCTGTTAAGAGTGCTTCATATTGTGCCGGCGACTGCAAGGCATCCACAATTGCTTGGCGGGCTTCTTCACTCAGAGAGAGGATTTCCCAGATGGAGAACCTGGTAGGGAGCTTCTTCAGCATCTTCATGATTCGACTGCCTACCCGGACATTAGACAGTCTCATTTCTTCTGCCCATCGGGGTCTTGGAGGTTCATGTGGTGCCTGTGGCCTTTGCTGTCCAGTCCCAATTTCATTCTCTTCCCCTGTTTTCCGGGAGGCTTCTTCTGTAGCAACAGCCCCTGGCTTTGCTAGAGGGTCAGTTCCTTCATTTTCTTCATGTTGCTTCTGCTTCCTAACTGTAGTCTGCTGGCATTTATTACTTTTAGCTGGAGCAGTGTGAGCCAATTGCTCATTCTCCAAACTGGACAAGAATTCCAGGAACGAAGGAGCTTCTTCTTTCTCTTGGTACAAGCTGGCAGGGGGAGGAACCTGGACACCTCGTACCTCTGGTTCTGGGATCTGGTAGGGTTGCTCCCCTCTGAATATAATGTTATGACTAGCTGGTGGTGGGCGCCCCCATCTTTTCCCAGAACGTGTTGCATGGGCTGAGGTGGAGGCCTCAGCATGGTTGGCTTCTAGCGGGGCATTTGATGCTTCAGCCTCATCATCCTCCCCGGGCAAGGAAAAGAGCACTGACAGGGTGTTACATTGTACTGTCGTGACTTTCTTTCCCTTTTTGGACCTGGGCCGTCTCTTCTTCTTCTGGGAATTTGGCTTTGCCAGCTCCTGCCCCCAGAAGGGCTCAGTATCATCTTTTCTTTGTTCTGCCTCTGGCTGCTCTTCAATTTTCAATTCTTCGAGCTGCTCCCAGAGTATACAGTCTTTTACCAGCAGGTGTTTGGGCTTTTTCTGCTCATATTCATCGAGCTCATTGATATACTACTATAGACGCCTGGCTGCAGGACTTACTTCTTTATGTGCGGGTAGGGGAGTTTGTCTCCTCCGGTTGTGAGTAGGGATCCGGATGACTGGCCCAGTCTCAGCTGTGCGCCATACTGGCTTTACTGGAGGCGGTTCAGGCCTTGGTGTGACACCTCGAATAATCACCCCGCTGGCACTGGCTGCGGGAGTTTTCCTTCTATTCTTTATGGGTTTCGTCTGCCATCCCTCCTGATCCTTCAGTGGGGTGAGGAAACAAGCTTCATAGGTATGCCTGGTACATTCCTCAACGGCTTCCTTAGGCAGCTGCTGGTAAACTGAGATCATATTGGCGACCATTCTCCAGGGCGGAGGCTCATGTGGATGAGGCGGCTTTACCTGATAATCTCCCAGTTGCAGCTCACCCTTTTAACCATTCCTTCCATGATATCTTTGAAGACATAACAATCCTCAATTGCGTGCCCCAGCGCACGGTGAAATGGACAAAACAACAGATCATCTTTCTTTGCCGCATCCTCGGGTCTCTTCGGCTCAGGCAATGTTACCTTGTTGAACTTATATGCCTAGTTAAATAGTGCTGCCGTCTTCTCCTTTGGAAAAGAGTAAGCCTTCTTCATCTTGTCTCTTAGAGAGACCTTGTCTTTTCTTTCTGCTGCACCCTCAGGCGGGGGAGCTTCATCTGCTCCCTTCTTCCCTTTCTGTTGCTCGAAGGTTCTGAAATCGACGGTGTTGGCCTCAGAATGTGATGGTCGTCGATCATTAGATTTACCTTTCAGCACATTGGGAACATTGGCGGTTGGACGTTTGGACAAGAACGTCTCAACCTCCGCCACTATATTGTTTAATCAGTCAAATGTTCTGACATCTGCACCGATCATCTTTTCTAGCACCTCTCTCCTGAGGCTCTGTTTACATATCTGCACTGCATCTTCTTGATGGGGGGGGGGGCTTCTGCATCTCATGGCTAAGTTCCTCCATCTTTTGATGTAGTCCAGTGCAGTTTCATCTTGCTTCTGCCTGGTTGCATATAGCTATGCTATTGTGATTTCTCTTTCAGTGACATGAAATCTGTCGCGGAATTTTCTCTGCATATCAGGCCAATCAACCACCGATCCAGCTGGCAGGCTTGAATACCATTCAAAGGCTAACCCAGTAAGGGATGAGCCAAAGAACTTAAGCAGACAAGCTTCGTCGACTGCCAGGTCGCCCATGATTGTGGTGTAGTAAGCTATGTGCTCTCTGGGGGAGCCCTGGCCATTAAATTTTTTGAACTTAGGCGGCTTACTGACGCCTGGAGGTAGTCTCTTAGCAGCATATTGGGGAGGATATGGCACCTTGTACACATCATAGGTACTAACATCATCGCCAGTCTTCTCAGACAGCTTCATCTCCACAATTCTTTCAATCATCAGCTTGTGGGCTACGGCTGGATCTATGTCTTCTGGGAAGAAGTGAGCTTGTTGCTGACTATGAGGAGTTGTCATCACAGTGGCGCGCAAGGTGGGCGTGGTAGGCTGCGTCTGAGACGCAGAGGGCTGAGCTATTGTTTGCTGTGGAACAGGTTGGCTCGGCGCTTTGCCCTTATCAGCCAGGAGAGGATTAGCTGGGATAGCCGTCTCTGTTGAGCTGGAAGTATGCCCGACAGGCTCGACTTGCTTGGAGACCGGTGTAGCTTCATGTCTCTCATTGAGCTATCTTCTGAGAGCATTGATCTCCTGCTGGTATCTTCTGAACATCATCTGGATCATGGGATCCAGGGTGGACGGGATCTGTATATCTTCTGAACTCCCTTCAGCATCATCAATGAAGGGATTATCTCCCTCTTCCGCTGTCACCACATTAAACGTCATAGTGGTGATCTTGCAGGCTTCACCATTAGTCTTCATTTTATCTTTTGCCGCCTGGCCTCTTCTTGTGACAGGCCCGGGTCTGGTTGCCAGCCTGAGTAGCTCGTCCGGTTGAGTTGGTAGCATGTCTTGCCTCCTGACAAGTCCAGCCATGTTACAGGTGAAGATTTGCATCTTTCCCCTCTGCCTGTAGACTTTTCTTTTTTCCTGGTCGGGATATTTGAGTCGGTCAAAGACCGATATTCTTTCTTCAGGTTGTTCCCCACACAGGTCTTCTTTCCCATATCCGGCCCTGCGGCCTTCCCCATAATCATTGGAATCGGAGGAGGAGACTTCGAGCATCAGTTCTTGAAGGGTTTCTTCCTCTTCTTCATCCACGGTGCCCAGGGCACGGGATAATCTTTGCTGACCGAGGGCAGAATTCCCCAGGTAGTGGAAGTAGTCTTGAGCCACTTGCTTCATCTCTTCTTGATTGTGCCTTTGTGGCTCTGATTGGAGCATCAGTCTTTCCTGGCCTCTTTGCTGATGAGCCAGTCTTGCCACCTGAGCATTCAGATGCGCGGCTTTGGAATATCTAAATATATCAGCCTGTCTGGCACAGGCTCTTGGTCTTCTTGGAATGGCAGCAGCGACTGGTTCGCTTGTTGCCATTCTTTCTTCTTTCTCAAATCTTCTGTCGCCATCCTGGCAGTAGTTGGCAACAGCATCATAGTTCTTGCTTTGCCATCTTCTGCCCCCAACCCTGGGATGGGGGACCGAGAGGTCTTGCTTCCGCTCATATTTTCTACCCCTCATCCTGGGGCGAATAGTGGTCAGATTTCTTTCTTCATTTTCTTTCTCATCTTTCTTACCCCAAGCCCTCGGGTAAACAGCAGCATCATCTGTTATGTCTTTTCCTTCTCTTCTTCTGCTTTCTGCCCTGAAGCAGACAACAACATCCTCGGTAGCTTTCCCCTTATCTCGAGTTGGGGCCCAGCTCTGAATCTTCTTTGGTCGCCAGACCTGTTTATATCTTGCTGGCTTGGGCGCCAGCGGCTTCCTCTCATCAGTTTCCCCGTTGGCCCTCCTAGTGGCCAGAACTTGGAACTTGTTGTCGATTTGGACGGTCGGGACAATCCTGTCCGGCCGGACTTCTCTCGGGCGACCGTTGAGGTTCACCCTAACGTCACCCATCATCATCGTCCTCCCAGAATTTGAGAGACGACGGTCGGCATCAGCATACCGGCTCCTCCGGTTAGTTCTTTTCTTCATTTGGGCAGCAGCGGGGACCGTGTCCCTCCTTTGAACATTATAGCAGGCGACGGTTGTAGAGGTCGTCCTCTCTGGTAAGATACCCTTGTTATCAGCAGTCTTCATCGGGGCACTTGCAGCAGTGCCTTGCTCTTTGTTGTCGACCTGCAGAAGGTCGGTGAAGACGAGGCCCAGGTAGTTGGGCAGTCCGACAGTAGGGGGCATCGACCCGAATGACAGCGGTACCGCCAGGTAACCCTCTCGGACATGCACATCGATTGGTTGTTGGTCGAAGCACACGGACATGAGTCCAGTAGTCATTGTAGCTTCCTGGAAATAAGGAAAGCGCACAGAATCAGAAATTTGAGGGGGCCCGCTGGGCCTCCTATTTTTGGCGTAGAGATAAAGGGAGACTCTGTCCCACCGGGCGTGCCAAACTTGTGGAACGCGCTTTCTCATTCTCTTCTTTTTATAGGTATATGAGTATATGTGGATTATTTATTGATTTAATGGCGTGCCAGTCACCGGGGTGACAATTTTATTGTGCGCTCGATCTGACTTTTAATCAGTCGATTGTGAAGTTCGAGTCGGGACCTGAAGTCCGTCATACCATAAAGGCTATGACGTTAATTACGCCCTTCCTAAGAAGGACAACCCTTGATTAAACGCCAAAAATAGGAGGAAGGTAGCGGCAAAAATAAGACTCAAACGAGAGAGACGGTTGGTTCATCAGCAGGGCGTTAAATGGCCTGAGTGAAGCAAGGATACATCAAATGCGGAGCAAATCCAGCGGCATGTCCCCATTACCTTGGACTATGCCAGATGGGGATAGGAAACCACCCATGCAGCGGCAGGGTGGGATCCATAAAAAGGTCGGGTATATCTAACCCGGAATCTGGATAAGGACCGGTGCGACATGGCACACCCTGTGCAGGCGTGATGTCTTATTGATATCCCCCTTCGGAAGACCATTGGAGAACATGCAAGGGCAGAACTCCGTGGGCCAGCGGGGTTAGGAGAGAATACCATGATCACTCAAGGTGATACGAATGAATTTTGGCAGCATATCCCCTTTATCCTGGATTATGCCAAGAGGAGATAAGCCATCATCCACGGGATGCCGGGATGAAAGCCGGAAAAGAAGGGGGCACCAGGCCCGGGGCCATCACCCACATCCATAGCACCGATTTATGTTCCTTCGGAACCCGTCGGAGCACATGTAGTGACATAGCCCGTTAGGTCCATAAGGTTATAAAGAAACCCGGATCGGAACAGAACAATGTAGGGGAGGTCCTCCCCATTGATTTATTTCCTGAGGGATGCCAAGTGTTCTCCGTATATCCCTTGGATGGGTACAATATGGGGATCAAGGTTCAGACCAAGAAGAAAGAAGTTCTCGGCGTGAGGGTTCAGAAATATGGCATGGCTTCTCGGCGCGGGCTGAAAGGAGTTCCCGGCGCGCAACGAAGGGGGCTCTCGGCATGTGTTGAAGGGGAGAGGAGGCTCTCGGCGTGAGGGTTCCCAGCGCGGGAGTTCGAGGAGGTGCTGGGCTTGAGCACCGTGAGGGCTATGGGGTTTTACGGTACCCTATTTTGGGGGTTTTTCACGGGATTCAGACATGGCCTGGAGAATGGATTCAGGAGGCAAGTGAGGAAAGAGCCAGGGGCCTACTAGGTTGACAGCAGAGGGTCACAGATGAAAGGGGTTCGAGGGATCAGATTCAATGCGCCTTCGAGCTCTCAGGAACAGGCTTCACGCCATCAGTATTGCCGACCATCCAGGAGATCGAGAGACGACAAACTCTGATCCCTGCAATGGCCCTAGTGGCGTGAGAAATTTGAGAAGAAAATCACGGACTCCGCGACGTTTAAACCATCGATGACATCGAGGGAGAGAGGGGGGAAACAAGGCCCAGAAATCCACAGTGAGGATTGGGGCTTTGTTGGCTCCGTCTCATCTTAAACAGGCACGCGTATAATCACAAAGGATTATCAGAGTCCTAAGCATTCGAGCAATCAATGTATGCAGGGGACGAGAGATACCCTGAAAGAGAGATAGAGAGGACAAAGCCCAGGGATCCATAGAGGTGAGGATCGGGGCTCTGTACCAGCTCCCCCGGGGCTACGAGAGAGGCAAGCAGCATGGAGTACCTATCAGCCGCCAGGACTACCGACCGACACCTGAAATCATGGACTCATCGATCAAACTCCGCAACCGAAATGATAGCTACCACGATCATCAGAGAGGGGTGAGAGAAAGAAACTCAAGCTTCTACTCATTGCACCATCTTTATTATTCATACTTCATTGGCTATAGCGAGATAACTCGGACGATAGCCGAAAGGGGACTATGAACATCCTTCGAGTAGAAGAAATCCCACATACAAGGGTAGAAAGAATACATGAGAGAATGAAAAGAAACCCGTTCGGAATGACAAGAAGATGGGGGAGGGCGGAGCATTGACTCCTCTCCCTCCCCGAGCACCCCACCTTCTCCTTCTCTCGAGCTTCGCAGCGGCTTCTTCACTCGCTCTCTTTTCTTTCTCTTTCTTTCTATCTATTTTCTGGATGAGGTTTCTTCTGTCCTCTGTCTCCTCTCTCTGTCTCGAGAGAAAGGGGGTTTTTATAGGCATAGCACCCCCTCCCTATCAGCATGATCATCTCGGCGCCCAGTTGATGAGCTCCTGGCGCGCCTTGTTCGGAGGCAATAGGCTTCCCGGCGCGCCTTGTTCGGAGGCAATAGGCTTCTCGGCGCCCCTTCCTCATATGGGTCTTGTTGGGCTCTCGGCGCCACACGGATGGGCCCGTTTAGATCTTTTAGTCTCTTATGCTTCCTCATCGGTAGGCTTGAGCTGTTAAGGCCGCTTAATCTGTCCCTTCATTTGTCGGTCCCTCGAGTCCATCAGGCTAGGCGAAGGCCCATCAATTGGTGAGTTAGCATAGCTTCATCAGAATATTTCTGGGGATTTTCATCAGTCAGTGGACTGCAGTTCTTCATCAGTACTACCGTCTAAGCGACAACAATACCGGACATCAGGTTGGCCAGGGAGGGCTTCAGTCGGGTGGTAGCTTCAGTGATAAATCTTCCGTAATCCTGGTCTTGCAGGGACTTCCGGGATCTTCATCTTTCACTCAATCTTTCATTATGTCTCGTTTCTATTGTCTGTTATATTTCAGGTGTCAACAGGCTCCCTCCCCTCTTCCTACGTGGGCGACAACACGGATGGGAGGAAAAACCCATTGCATGTCCACCTAGTAGTCTTCCATTCAGCTAATGCTGAGTTAGCCCAACCGCTCTAGTAAACTTTGGGGTCTTCGTCTTCATCGGTGGAGTCCATGGTTCCTTCGCTGCCGGACCGGAGGGAGACGAAGAACAAAGCAGTAGGGAGGTGAAGAGGGTGGGCTACGCGACGCAAGGAGGGGCAAGGCCATGCCACTCTTCGGGGCCTTTTATAGGCTGAAGGTGAGGCCGTGCCCCGCTCTACGTCAGTGGCCCTATTTTAATTGCCCCCTCCCTCGAAGAGACGCGAGTGGACTCCAAAAAGAGGTATGCAGCCTCTCCCAGGGGCAGTTACTCCTCCTTTCACAGATCCACCATGGGGAATATGCGAAAGATTTGCACCCCTAATGCTGGGGAGGCGAAGAGGCGCTAGAATAGCGCATGGGAAACGTACAAGCAAACCAAGCGCCAGGTGCATGACCCAATTTTTTGGTAGGAAAGCCGTACGAAGGCATTATTCACTGACGTTCGTAGATATGGTGAGCCACACTTGGTCAAATATTTCACAAGTCATGCGCTACTTTTTGGTGGAACGGTTTCTTGTATATATTAAAGTAGAGTAAAGAAAGTACAAAGGAAATTACATGTGGTAAGTGGACAAAGGCCATTGGGCAAGTATAAATTGATCTCAATGTAGTGAAATCGGGGAAGAAGGTCGGGGAGTCGATCACCTTCCAAATGCTTGAAGGTCCTCGATGTCTGGCACCACTTCTACGACCGAGGGCAACGCATGCTCAGTCCCCTCGGGGTTCACCCACTTGGGCACAGACCCCACATGTGTGGCAACTGCCTCAACCGAATGTCCTCCTGGGGAGGTTGGAGGTGGCTGTTCTTCCCCCAAAGGGTCAAGGGAACCCTCATCCTCTTTGTACGAGGGATCAGACTCAAGCGTGGAGGGAGGGGTTGTGCTTTCACCGCCCGAGTCATACCACTGTTCGAAGTCGACAATGAGCTCGCTGAGGGCTTGGTCTTGCACCAGGCACACTGTAATGTCCCGCGTTTTTCGGATCCTTTTATGCGGGCCCTAGATAGTGTCCGAGTGGGTTTTAGACTTTTATATTGGGTTTTCGGACACTGTTTTCAATGTTTCTACGTTTTAATTCGGGTTCGATCCGGCGCGTGGAGCGGCCTAGCTTTTTCCTAGAATTTTTCAGAGTTTGAATTGATTTTTTCGGCCATTTTTGGGGTTCATGTAGATTTTATAAATAAAAAAAATAAAACATTTTTTTAACCCCCTCTCTCCCCCTCCGATCCCTCATCTCTCACCCCCTCTCTCGCATCTCTCCTCTCCCTCTGTAATATCATGGATTCTTCGGATCAGAATCGAAAAGCTTTTGGAGTGCTTTTGTGGGTCCTGAAACGTATTTTACGATCCACTTGGGTTTTTCCCTTGTATAACTTGTGGAACCCTGTGGAGATTGAACCGTTGAGTTTTGTGGCTCCGAGACGCTATAGGTGCGATGTGCTCATTCCGATGATCGCGAAGACTATTATTTCGTATTTTTATGAGTTTACAGAATTTCGTGCAAAAAATCAAATTTTAGGAAAATTGCTAATTTTCCTATTTTTCTTTTACTTCTAAACCCTTTCTCTCTACTCCCTCATGATCTCTCATTTCTCTCCCTCGTTCTCTCTCCTCTCTTCTCCTCTCCCCCGAGCGCGTGACCTGTCCGGAGCTGGGTGAGGTGGCGACGGCGTGGAACTGACCTGAGGCATGATGACGCGAGTATCAGAGCATGGCGTTGGCGCGATCCCGTTCGTGGATTCAAAGTCGACGTGGGTTGTTCGTGTGATGATTTTCAGCGAGGTTTGGTCGTTTCGGCGCGTGATATCTTCGGTGGAGGTAGGGGGATAGATACTCTACCTATTTCCTGCATCTTCTCGCGATTTGGAGCCGAACGGTGTGAGTTTGAGCGGGTTTTGCCATGTTTGGGCAAAATTCATGTTCGGGGGGTGTGAGCCAAGTTCGCCATTCCAGGCGACAGTTTTTAGTTTAAATGGATTCATTTGAACCCCTGGCATGTTGGAATTCGTTCCCTACCAGTTTTACAGCATTTGGTTGAGAATCGGGGTCGGTATGAGCCCGGCTATCCATGTGAGTCGTTTTGGGTGGATTCGTGGGAATCGCCTGTTTCTTGCAGTTTTGCGGATGGTTTAATCCCTTCCGTCTTGTGGAAGGTGGATATCGACGTTAGGGTTGTTTCCCCGTCCGATTGGGGCATGGAAAACCAGGTTTTGGGTAGTCCTACAATTTTCCCGTCGGAACGGTTTAGCGGTCCTCCCATGACTGCCAAAGGTAGATGCGGCCCTCTAGAGACCGCTATTCCAGGTCTGAGTGGGTTTCATTTGGCGGCCTCGCAACCAACTGTTAGGTGTTTTGGCGGCCATGGGGTGACCGCCATTCCCGTGTAACGGTCCAAGGGAGACCGTTATTCTGTTTCATCAGTTTTAAGTCGGTTCAGGCTAGTGGTCTAGCTCCCGATCGTAAGGTGGTTTGGTGGCCTTAGGGTGACCGCCATTCCATGGAAACGGACCTTGGGAGACCTTTAAATGGTTTTTACTATTTTAAGTCGGTTCCTAATGACGGCCTTGCGACTGACTGCCTTATGAAGTAACGGTCAGGCAAAGGACCGCCAAAAGGAAGGCTTGTCATGTTTCGAGGCGGTTTTAGCATGGCAGTCTGGCCATGACTGCCAAAGGCTAGAAATGGCCTTGAGTAGACTGTTTTATGTCTATTTTACCCAGCGAATAGCGGCGGTGATAAGACCGCCAATGAGCATTAGCGGCCATGGGTAAGACCGCCATTTGTTTGGGAGTTTCTATTGGTTTGGCTTTCGGTTGGCTTGGCTTCGGCCCCTTGGTTAGCCCATTGTTCCGTGGATGTCTTGGACATCCTATGAGGGCAGTGACCATGTTATATGGTGTCTGGGAGTGCCATTGTACCGAACGGTATTTCTTGTTATTTCGAGGATCATTATGGTTCCCGATCAACCCGGTTGTGACCCAGTGGTTGCCACGTGACCTCGTGAGTGTCTCGTCTTGATGAGGACATCACCAGCAATTTCATATGATCGAGGATCCCGATACTCGCCGCCTAAGCTACATTTTGTTCACCACGTTATTTCGAGTCCTATGATGTAATTTTCATTTTCTACTCATGTAATTTGCCTTTTATTTGAGTCTTGTACCTAGGTTATTAAGTCATTTCCCTAAGTTCGAGTCTCATTAGGCTATGGTGCTTGCTATTGGGCCTATTTCTTTGGGCTAGGCCCATGGGCGCACCCCCCCTTCCTTGGTTATCTGTTAGTATGTTAAAAGTCAGGGTCTTATATGTAAAAGTGGGTTTCCTATAAATAGGACCCCAATCCCTCAGTTGTAAGCTAATGAATATTTGAGTAAAAATTTGCCAAGGCATTTGTGCATCTCTCTCTCTCTAGCTCTCTCTCTCTCTTCTTCTCTCTCTCACTAAAGGGGGCGAACCCCATTCTCTCTCCTCCCCACTCCAAATTCGAAATTCACTCTCTCTCCTC
Organism: Amorphophallus konjac; assembly: GCA_022559845.1. Lineage (NCBI taxonomy): Eukaryota > Viridiplantae > Streptophyta > Magnoliopsida > Alismatales > Araceae > Amorphophallus > Amorphophallus konjac. The sequence goes on along the minus strand of CM040123.1, from coordinate 115,688,328 downwards.
CCTATTCACCTCTATTTAAGACCCCTCCCCCTTCCCCATACCTTCCATTTACTTCCCCTCCAACCCCTAGGTGGAACCCCTTTCTCCTAGGCACCTCTCCCCCTTCCCAAGCAACCTTTCCCCTTCCCCATACAACCCCTTCACATTACCAAGGGAGAATCCATTCTCCTAGACACCCTTTCCCCTTCCCAAAGCAACTCTTCCCCTTCCCTAGGCCCCCATTAGCACCTCCATTAACCCTCCACCCAAATCGAAGGGAACCCTCCCCATTTCCCCAAGCCACTTGCGCCCCCATCTCCCCACCTCCACCCCCCCCTTGACCATTTGCGCAATCACCCCCCTCCCCTGCTAGCTCCGCCCCTCCTTCCTCCCTCACCTCCCCTTGCCACCTCCCAACCATTCCCCATCACCAAAGCAACCATTTCCCCTCTCCTTCCACCAAAGGAACCACCCCTCCACCCTTTTCCCCCTTCTCATTTGCATACAGCTGAAGACCTGTAGAACAGCCGCCAGTTGCAGTGCTGCCCACGACCTCTTCCCGAAGCTCCTGGGGGCGTGGCCTACATCGACGGAAAGGTCTGCGAGTCTTCTTCGCAAGCGAGGTGATCTCATCCCATTCCGAGTTCGGGGCTGTCCGGGAGGGCCATTCTCCCCTGACTGCGCTGGGCTCCCCCTGCAGAGTACCAGAACCGGTTTTGAAGCTGTGCCACGGCCAACCCTAGGAGAACCAAGCCGAGGCCTCCTCATCAAAGTTCTTCCACGTCCTGTCCTCTTCCAGGATCAGGAAGCGGAACTGCGTTCGGGTTCCGTGAGACAGAGTTATAGAGTTTCTCCTCCGACTGCTCCAAGCTGCTTCCCCAAGTCTGCTTCGACCTGTCAGCACCTTCTTGGGTCCCCCGGTCTCCACCGACCTCATCCGGCTTCCCCGTGAATTTTGCTGCGAAGTAGACTCGACCACGATTCCAGCCACTTCGACGGCTCATGATTCAGAGCTCGGGACCGGCCGGGGTAGCTTCTGCAAGTTACTGTTCATATCAGGTAGCTGCTGCGGCCAGATTCTGCCACCCTGTTCGAACCTCCACCACGGCCACATCCTTCAACTTCTGGAGGCTCCACTTGGCTGAGAGCTGCAACCATGGGTCTTCCACCACCACCAACAAGCGGCGTCCCGTTCGGCATCAGGAAGTGCCTTTCCCATTTTTTTCTCCCCCAGGCGCGCAGACAGTTCGTTTAGGTCCTTCCCGGACAGTGCCTCACTCAACGGACTCCTCCTCACCGCCCTGACATCCTCTGGTGCTGTTCTTGGTTGCTGCTCGAAGAAGACTCATCCACGGACGTCCTCGACTTAGTCCCGCCTCATTCGGACTTTGGGAGCTGCCGTGGTGACTTCGGCCATCCGCTGCTGTCCCTGGGAATAGTCTGCTTCTGCACGCAAGGGACCTGTTCCAGAGCCCGTCCCCGCCGGCGATGACCTCGGGACTGCCCACTAAAAATCACAGTCGTACCTGGGTACGTCAGCGACATTTTGGCGCAAGTCTCATCAAGTTCTGAGTCCAGGGGAGCTCACAGCGGCGATTACATCGACCCCCTGTCTTGCTGTCCCGGACCCGGGCAGATTCGGCCGGGTGCTCCGTCGGCGCGATCGAGCTTATCTCCCCTCCCCGCCTGGCCGGCTTAGCGCCCCTCCCTGTGCGGAGGTAGTGTTTGACTTGTAATACAAAAATCCCCACCCCAAGTCCACCCTCCTGTGTGAGGTGTAGTGATTGTAATCTTTAAACAGGTCAAGCTTCATCGGCGCAGTGTGCGGGGAATCCACACTTCCCCGCTCGCCCTCGTCTCCGACTGGGATCGATGTCTTCACACTGATCAGGTGAGCCTCGGGTTGCCCTACTCTACTGGAATTGCTTTGCTTGTTTAGTATTGCTGCTTAGTGCCGTCGGTCGGTGAGTGAGCGCCCGATCTCAAAATATCATCGATTTGAGTGCCACCGCGGAGCGAGTTGAGAGAGAACCACTACATCCCACGCCCTTGGCGTGCTGGCCGCCCACGGAATTGGGGCATCCCTGGCCCATTGGGGTCCATCCTTAGGTGGCCATACCCTTGGAACATTGAGGTCCAACCTCGGACCCTCACCGTCATCGCTGGTCCTCCTACGGACCCGAGTGTGCCAACGCGAGTGAATCCGCTTGTGTCACGTTGCCAAAATCGTTGTGTTGCTTGCAATTCTAGGTCCGAGGGGTTGTGTCACATCAACTTGGTATCAGAGCAAGTTCTAGACTTGTCTCTACTAAGTCTGTCCTAGGGCACATTGCATTGAGGTCATCCGATCATCCAAACCATGTACCTCACCAGGCACTCCGATGACTACTTCATTATCGGGCCGGAGTTGCCCCGCTTCGATGGGTCCCGAAACCCTCACACATATAGGAAATGGGAGACCTCCATGGATAGATACTTCCACCACTACTACATGACCGAGGAAAGAAAAGTGCGCCTTGCCAAGACGACCCTTGGTCCCTTCGGCGAGACAGAATGGAGAAAGCTTGAGATTCGAAGGGGGATTGAGAGACAAGAGCCCATTCACTCATGGGAAGAGATGAAGGTAGAACTTAGGAAGATCCTCATTCCAAAACCTTCCCACTCTTCCAACTCAAGCACCCATAGCCCAATGAGCACTCCCACTCCACCTTTCCCTCCCAGTCAACCCAAGACCTCCCTTAGGGTCCAATCTCCACCACCCCAAATGATTCCAATCCCGATCACCACCACCATTAAAACCAAATTGGCCACCACCCAACCCAACATTCCCCATCAAACCCACACCCCACAAGCTTCCACAAATCCTCATCCCACCCATTTCCAAAAGGAACTCACAGAGGTGACCGAAGACTATGAGGCTCCCCTAGATTGGGAAGAAGAATATGAGGCCCAAATAGGTCAAGAGAACTCATTCCTACCCAAGGAAGACCCATTGAGCCAAATGGGGTGCACCCTCCCCCATGAGTTACAAGATGCCCAACCTAGGCCTCCACTTCTACCCCTCCCCATCCTATCCCAAGTCCCCCATTACCCACCACCCCAAAAGAGCCATATGCCAGTCATCATCACCCCACAAACAATGGACTTACTCACCTCCTTGGTAGAGGAAACCATGATCCCCATACCCGACCCCATAGTGGTGAATACTCCGGACCCAACCCCCGCCATGGAGATCACCCATGTCCAGGAAGAAGAAGAAACTTCACATGGTGGACTTCACCTTACACCACCCTCCCTAGTAGGGGCCGAGCTCATTTTAGGAGAACCCCTTTCACGTTGGCTAAAGGAGAACCCATTTAGAGATCTCATGGCCCATGTTTGCCCTCCTATGGAACAAAACCTCCCTATAGTACCCTTACCCACCTACCACACCACAATCCAATCATCCTATCAGGTGGAGACATTAGGGGACTTTCTTAAGGGTATAGCTTGGCAAATGGAGCTAACTGACCTGTTGACCACTGTAGCCGACCAACCTAGGAGCCTTGACGTCCTACACCTATGTGTCGGATCCATCTCCTCCACTTACACTATGGGTTGTTACACTAGTGACCTTATGTTATTCCTCCCTACACCCGAGGAGCCCGATGCTCTCCACAAATTAGAGTTGCTTATTTCGGGTAGGATGCCAAGCCCTCCATTCACGGCCAACCAATCCGCCAAGGACTTCGGTTCAAATACTACATTTGAGGAGGAGGACTCACCATCATTTGAAAACCTTGAGGAGATAGAATACCCCTTCCTTGGAAACACATTCCATGACTCCTTCGATCCCTTCCAATACCCACCCACCTTACTCACCACCAACATGTCCCTATCCCATCCAACCTTATCGGACCAAGCCCACCCCATGATGCATACCTTCTCTGACCCCTTCGACCCTTATAAGTGGGAGCTCAAAGACCACCCCATACCCACACACATGGTCGTCACCCATAGGATAGGAATGCACCCATCTTGGCATATCACATCATTCGACAAGGGTCACAAGTCCAGCCCTCCCATACACGTCACACACAGTCTAGGCCCAATGCATGACTGGCCCACATTTGGATGTGATGGTCCACCCACATTCGTCATAACCATTACGCATGAATGGAGCATACATGGATGTCCGGGTCCTCCGGTAACTAACGCCACCATGCACGATATGTCCACCTATGGTTTCCCCGGCCCCCCAGAGTCCATGAAAGTCTTCATCACATCTATGCATGATAGGTCTATGTACGGTTGCCCCGGTCCACCTTTGCATACTATCCTCTTCCACACCCACTCACTGCATCATAGTGCATGGCATACACATTCATGCAAGCATCTAACAACGAGCGGTGAGGTTCACAAAGAGCGGGCAAAAGCTTGCGAGCGCCACTTGGAATTACAAGTAGGCAATCTGGTGATGATGGCATTGGAGTGGCTCTACCCTAGGGTCACCTCCAATTCGAGGGCACGTGGACTTGGACCTTCCCAAGTTCCAAGTGATTTTGGCAACCCGGCCATCGGGTTGGACTTACTAATGGGTTTTGGGATTCACCCCATTATCCACATGGCGGATCCGGCACCCTATATGGGCACCGCGGTGGATCCTAGTGAGTGCCTCGAGCCTTTATCTTCCTTTGAGAGGGACACCCTCGGAGAGCCACCAAAAAACGGCCTGAGAGTCCGACGTGTGCACACGAAGGCAATACTAGGCAAGCAGGGTCCCATCACCAGCAAGAGGGTGCGCCTGAGCCACCTCGAGAGGATGAGGGACCGTCCCCTGGTTGCGGACGCAGGGTTGAGTTTGGAAGTTGAGGCTCACTCTGAGTTTCTGGAGAGGACCACTTCCCCGGTGGGCCCATACTCGACAGAGTCGAGTTTTCCGCACCCCGAGGGTATGATGAGGACATCACCAGCAATTTCATATGATCGAGGATCCCGATACTCGCCGCCTAAGCTACATTTTGTTCACCACGTTATTTCGAGTCCTATGATGTAATTTTCATTTTATACTCATGTAATTTGCCTTTTATTTGAGTCTTGTACCTAGGTTATTAAGTCATTTCCCTAAGTTCGAGTCTCATTAGGCTATGGTGCTTGCTATTGGGCCTATTTCTTTGGGCTAGGCCCATGGGCGCACCCCTCCCTTCCTTGGTTATCTGTTAGTATGTTAAAAGTCAGGGTCTTATATGTAAAAGTGGGTTTCCTATAAATAGGACCCCAATCCCTTAGTTGTAAGCTAATGAATATTTGAGTAAAAATTTGCCAAGGCATTTGGGCATCTCTCTCTCTCTAGCTCTCTCTCTCTCTTCTTCTCTCTCTCACTAAAGGGGGCGAACCCCATTCTCTCTCCTCCCCACTCCAAATTCGAAATTCACTCTCTCTCCTCCCTATTCACCTCTATTTAAGACCCCTCCCCATTCCCCATACCTTCCATTTACTTCCCCTCCAACCCCTAGGTGGAACCCCTTTCTCCTAGGCACCTCTCCCCCTTCCCAAGCAACCTTTCCCCTTCCCCATACAACCCCTTCACATTCCCAAGGGATAATCCATTCTCCTAGACACCCTTTCTCCTTCCCAAAGCAACTCTTCCCCTTCCCTAGGCCCCCATTAGCACCTCCATTAACCCTCCACCCAAATCGAAGGGAACCCTCCCCATTTCCCCAAGCCACTTGCGCCCCCATCTCCCCACCTCCACCCCCCCCTTGACCATTTGCGCAATCACCCCCCCTCCCCTGCTAGCTCCGCCCCTCCTTCCTCCCTCACCTCCCCTTGCCACCTCCCAACCATTCCCCATCACCAAAGCAACCATTTCCCCTCTCCTTCCACCAAAGGAACCACTCCTCTACCCTTTTCCCCCTTCTCATTTGCATACAGCTGAAGACCTGCAGAACAGCTGCCAGTTGCAGTGCTGCCCACGACCTCTTCCCGAAGCTCCTGGGGGCGTGGCCCACATCGAAGGAAAGGTCTGCGAGTCTTCTTCGCAAGCGAGGTGATCTCATCCCATTCCGAGTTCGGGGCTGTCCGGGAGAGCCATTCTCCCCTGACTGCGCTGGGCTCCCCCTGCAGAGTACCAGAACCGGTTTTGAAACTGTGCCATGGCCAACCCTAGCAGAACCAAGCCGAGGCCTCCTCATCAAAGTTCTTCCACGTCCTGTCCTCTTCCAGGATCAGGAAGTGGAACTACGTTCGGGTTCCGTGAGACAGAGTTATAGAGTTTCTCCTCCGACTGCTCCAAGCTGCTTCCCCAAGTCTGCTTCGACCTGTCAGCACCTTCTTGGGTCCCCCGGTCTCCACCGACCTCATCCGGCTTCCCCGTCGATTTTTCTGCGAAGTAGACTCGACCACGATTCCAGCCACTCCAACGGCTCATGATTCAGAGCTTGGGAGCGGCCGGGGTAGCTTCTGCAAGTTACTGTTCATATCAGGTAGCTGCTGCGGCCAGATTCTGCCACCCTGTTCGAACCTCCACCACGGCCACATCCTTCAACTTCTGGAGGCTCCACTTGGCCGAGAGCTGCAACCACGAGTCTTCCACCACCACCGACAAGCGACATCCTGTTCGGCATCAAGAAGTGCCTTTCCCATTTTTTTCTCCCCCGGGCGCGCAGACAGTTCGTTTAGGTCCTTCCCGGACAGTGCCTCACTCAACGGACTCCTCCTCACCGCCCTGACATCCTCTAGTGCTGTTCTTGGTTGCTGCTCGAAGAAGAATCATCCACGGACGTCCTCGACTTAGTCCCGCCTCATTCGGACTTTGGGAGCTGCCGTGGTGACTTCGGCCATCCGCTGCTGTCCCTGGGAATAGTCTGCTTCTGCACGCAAGGGACCTGTTCCAGAGCCCATCCCCGCCGGCGACGACCTCGGGTCTGCCCACTAAAAACCACAGTCGTACCTGGGTACGTCAGTGACATTTTGGCGCAAGTCTCATCAAGTTCTGAGTCCAGGGGAGCTCACAGCGGCGACTACATCGACCCCCTGTCTTGCTGTCCCAGACCCGGGCAGATTCGGCCGGGTGCTCCGTCGGCGCGATCGAGCTTATCTCCCCTCCCCGCCTGGCCGGCTTAGCGCCCCTCCCTGTGCGGAGGTAGTGTTTGACTTGTAATACAAAAATCCCCACCCCAAGTCCACCCTCCTGTGTGAGGTGTAGTGATTGTAATCTTTAAACAGGTCAAGCTTCATCGGCGCAGTGTGCGGGGAATCCACACTTCCCCGCTCGCCCTCGTCTCCGACTGGGATCGGTGTCTTCACACCGATCAGGTGAGCCTCGGGTTGCCCTACTCTACTGGAATTGCTTTGCTTGTTTAGTATTGCTACTTAGTGCCGTCGGTCGGTGAGTGAGCGCCCGATCTCAAAATATCATCGATTTGAGTGCCACCGCGGAGCGAGTTGAGAGAGAACCACTACATCCCACGCCCTTGGCGTGCTGGCCGCCCACGGAATTGGGGCATCCCTGGCCCATTGGGGTCCATCCTTAGCTGGCCATACCCTTAGAACCTTGAGGTCCAACCTCGGACCCTCACCGTCATCGCTGGTCCTCCTACGGACCCGAGTGTGCCAACGCGAGTGAATCCGCTGTGTCACGTTGCCAAAATCGTTGTGTTGCTTGCAATTCTAGGTCGAGGGGTTGTGTCACATCACGTCTATCCTGTGAGGATCGAGACATGGTTTTAGACGCTTGGAGGTATTATCTTACCTTGATTTACATGCCATGTGATTTGAGGGTTTTGGTGATCCTTCGTGTTCCGTGTTGTATGGAATCGTGAGTTCGTTGTGTGGCCCGGAGGCCGAGGACTCATTGTTATTATAATTGTTGTTATGGATTCGGTTGTTCTTTACCGTCTTCCATAATGTGTTTCTCGTGGTTTTTGGCTTAGGGACTAGGCTGATTAACGGCGTGTTGCAATGATGTGTGACGATCATGACCTGAGTCTCGTGACTCAAGGATCGTTGTGAGCAGGTCTAGTTGGCTGTCCTGAGTTTGGCAGTTGTGTACTATATTATGCTTCGTAGTACGTGCGATAGGTGTGTGCTTACCTTGTCTGTACTTCGGTGTTCGCTGTTTTGGGTCTCTATGTCTAGTGAGCCTCCACTAGTCGTAGCCTGACGACACTTTCTGTGTGTCGGCGCACCTGGGAGTGGTGGCGGGGTGAGTCCCGGTTGAGACGGTTTGTAGGCTTGTTGCCGTGGGTCCCTTTGTCTTTCTGTGAGAGTCCTATGGGAGAGGAAAACCAGCTAGAGGCCTGGCTCAAGACATTGAGCTTGTGTGTGCCTATGTGGTCAGGGGCATTTGGACGGGCACCGACGGGCGTGGCCCTGACTAGTCACTCGTTACTTGGTACTTGGTTCTTTGAGAGTGTCTCAGTTACCGCCGTTCTAGGCGTGTGGGAGATACTTGTGGTGCAGTGTAAGACGTCAGTGGACGCATCTAGCTGTTCTTCTAGTGAGGAGGTGCTTCTGTCACTTGACGCGTGACTTATGTTTTCGTGACTATTTCGAGTAGCCTGTGCTTGGCTTCACTTGAGGTTACGGGTTCTGTAGCATACATGATAGCCACTAAACTCGTAGTTGAAAAGTCGTGCCATAATTTAAAAATAACCAGACTCACTCACATAAAAAGATTTGAATTAAAGTAAAGTGATAAGAACGGTCGATCCCACAAAGAAGAAATAATTTCAATTAAGCATGAGATGGAAAATTCTTATATTTGAAAGATCCAAATTTTGAGTGAGATTAAACTAGTGAAAAGGAAACTTGCATGAAAATAAACCTATCTAAAGAATTGAGAGGGTTAAAGAGAGAAATTGGAAGGAGATAGAAAGAGAAGAACATAATTTCCAAAAGATGAATTTTATTACTAAGAAAGTGACAAGTACAACTCTAAGAAAATGAAAATTACAACTTGGAAAATAAAAGAACAAGGGAAAGAGGAGCCAAGATGATGAATAATGCCGCCGTCCACGCCGTGCCGAGCCTTGGAAGTTCACCCCGCTTTGGAAGTAGACGCCGCTGAGAGAACCGAAGAAAGAAGATCCGCCAAAGGGATGTGGGAAGAAATATGGAAGAAGGGGAAATAGATAGAAGAAGAAAACTTTAAAACATGTGTGTGTGTGAGTGTGTTGAAGAGAGAATATAGAGAGAAATAGGTGGGGTACGGTAAAAGAAAATACAATAGAATAAGAGTGAAAATCGAGGGTGAGAAGAAAGAAAATAGCTTTAAATCTGGAGAGATTTAGAAGAAGTGGAAGAAGAGAAAGTTGTAGAACTGAGAAAGGCGAAGAACATTGATGAAGAATGTAGAGGGAGAAAATGTGAGGAAGATGGTGAAAAATGAGGAAGAACATGGTGATGTTGCGCAGATGAACAGTGAAAAGCTTAAAAAATTGAACTTTGAAAAATGATGAATAACTTAAAAAAGAGAAAGAATTGGAGGTATGGGAAGAAGAAGAAATTACAAAGAACTTAAAAACAAAGAAGTTTGTAGAAGAAAGCAAATTGAAAAGACTACTAGAAAAGTATGTAAAAATGCTTAGAAAAGGGCTAAAAGGCTAACTCCTCCCTCGGTGGCTCTCGGGCAGTTTATATAGGGTGCTGAGAACTTCCCACGATCGTGGATTTCTAGATTACTTCAAATCCAATTTCTCAGCATCAAGGATTGATCAAAATAGGTCTCTTGCCAGCAAAAGAGTCCTCCTTGCACAAAACTTGGAAAGATTACTTCGAATGGAACGGTCAGGTTCCATTTCTGGCTCAGACTAAAATGGCAACCTTCCCAGTGTCATTAATTCTTCAATGGGCGACTCTTCACTCGAGCGCACATTCTTCATTTCCTTATTTTAATATTTTTCTTGCATTTTTATCTTTTCCGTACATCAGGAATTAGCGCCCGTGTTAGCGGTCGCAGTTTCTTCAATGGGCGACACTTCGAACCATCGCTCAATCTTTTTCCTTTTATTTCTATTTTTTGATCAAAATGAATAGGTGCCCGCTAAGGTGTCGTAGTTTCTGGAATTTGCGCCCTCTCAGAAGGGCGTTCATTAATTGGCGCCTAGAGCTCGGTCGCTCATTCCTAAAAATTATAAAAATTCAGAATACTCAATATTCTTTATCAGAAAAAAAATTGTAATAATTATGTATTTTTCTAAATATTTCTCACATTGCTATTTTGGCTCAAAATTGATGATAAAGTCATGTAAACTCCAATTAATAGTGAGAATGAGATTTGGGTGATATTAATGCACAACTATGCTCATTAAATGCTCAAAAGTGACGAATGTGATGTAAATTATGATATAAAATGTAGCACTTATTGTCACGTCCCTGAGCGCGGAAGATACCCGGAGACGCATGACGAGTTTATATCAATCATGTCAATCAGAGTGGTCGTGTATTCGACACAAAGACAGAGATGCGCAAAATAGCAAGATAACCCAATCCTTTATTTCATAATGGATAGACTATTACAAATCCAATACTCTGTTTAATAAAAAGGAAAAGAATACATATTTGACTCAAGAAACTAAAGAAAAGACTAGATGACACTTGAGCAGCTCTATCACTTTCACTCTTGACCATTCCCATCCGATTGACTTCCATCGTCGTCGGACTTACCTGAAAAGTAAAAAGGGACAAACGGAATGAGCGAACGCTCAGTAGAAAATTATATCTCAAGTACTAGCAATGGGTTTAAGTAATTACATCTCTCATGAATGCAATAAAGCTATGCATGCTTGCATAAAACGATAAGATAGAGAGAATGTAATATCAAGGAAATAAGATGAACTTAATCATGAACTTTCAATAAGATAACAGGACATTTGAGATATTCAAGCAAGTACATTTAACAAGACATGTCAAGAACTTTGGCTATCATGTATCAAGCAAGTAATTTACCCTTTTTCGGGCCACGCATTTCATTTCATGTCAAGTATGATTCAAGTACAAGATGTGTGTGGAATGTCCAATCAAGCAAGTCAAGTACTCGGTATAATGCCAGATACCTTATCATTTTAACTCCCATGGGCACAAGTACTTTCGGGTGCTCCTCCCAGGACCAGATCGGGCCCTATATGCGCAGGCATTTATCATGTATTTTGACATCCACTCTTGTTTATAGCCAACGTAGAATTTCAATAATCAAGCTTGTAGACGTGTATGACAACTTTGACAGAATGGAGTCCAAAATATGACAAAGGACATAGAATGGCGATAATAACGGTATAATCATGATATCGATAAAATCTAGGTAGAATATGGTTCCCTTAACTTGGGTACCATGACAAATCCGTATGGACATTCTTTATATAGAATTGAGGTCCTCATGAACAGTATATCAAAGGTAAGATACCCTCATTCTTATCATAGAATTGAGGTTTACAAGAATGACATGATATGTCATGATATCATCATCCCATTAAGGATTTCCTATGATATACTCTTTGTATAATCATAAGGGCCGGTATACCATGTTTCTTTAGAGTGACATGGCATCAATGGTGTAATGGGTTTTTAGGGTACAACCAGCTCAGTCGGCCTTGAGGGAATCCAAGGCTACGAGGAGTCTTACAGAGGTCTCTATGACTAACTCGCTAGTCCAAAGGAACGGAATGTCCAATGGAGAGCTTGTATGTCAATGAGAGTTGAGTGTGATCGATAAAACAACGTGAAAAGTGGGACTATACTCACGGAGTGGAGAATAGTGCCGATATATATACGTATATGTATAATATGAAACCATCGGTTAACAGAATCAGGATAAAAAAATCAGTTTACAGAAAATAACGACTTAGGTCAAGTCGTTTCTCAAGTAATTAACGCCTAATAGAAGGGCGTTTACATATGTATCCATTTTGCAGAAATTTCAATAATTTAATAATTTGTCTAAAACGCGCCCTGGTCAGGGTCGTTTCTTCAAGATTTGACGACTACAATTGCAGGCGTCTCATTATTTACATAATTGACAGAACATAAATAATTTTCAGGATTTATCTAAAACACGCCCTTGGAAGGGGCGTTACCTTTCAGATTCACGCCCTGTTCTGGGGCGTTAACATATGGAAAACGACTTTGTCCAAGTCGTTAATTCAAGTTTATTCAGAAATTTTTAAGGACAGTAATAATTCCAGGATAACAGAGGAACGAATATAATATCATGACAGTAAAGTTAGCAGGTTGAAGACAAAGGATCATGCATTATTTTATAATCATGATTTCATAGATAATCAGTTCTTAAGATGGGTGATTAACGGTTTAAAGAAATTAACGCCTGAGTACAGGGCGTTAAATATGAAATTAACGACCTGGGAAGGGTCGTTTCATGTGAATTAGCGCCCTTTCCAGGGGCGTCTCTTTCAAAATATTTCAGAAAACACATGGAAACTATAATAACCGTATGCATGACATGCTTATATATATATATATCTTGCATTAATTTCATTTGGGCTATAGTAACTTGAGAAAACCTACCTTGATAGCTTGATTTGGAGATAACCGTGAAGGATCTGTGAGAAGGAACGACGCTCTGTTCAGAACAGAGACTCCTGAACAAGTTGCTATTGGATGATGGCTTTGATGAAAAGGTCGTAGATGAAGAACACTTCGTTTCTTCAACTGCAGCTTTCCTATAAGAGAATGAAGAAACTGCATCAGTTTCTTTGTAATCTGAACATCACACAAAAGTAAGAACTTTTACCCGGATGAAGAACTCTGTTTCTTCAGAACGTAGGGGCTTCTTAACCTGTAAGAAGAGAAGAAAACGAAGAATATTAATTCTTCATGTAGTCGAAGCAGAGAATCAAGGAAATAAGAAGAACATATGTTCTTCACGTACCGTGCAGCAGTCGTCCGTCCAAATAGATTTAGGGTTGGATCGAACAGTTTATTTATAGGATTGTGGAAATCCTATTGGGGTTAGTGATTGTGTGAGGGTAATATATCCCTAATAGAGTCCTTACTCTAATAGACACTTACTAGATTAGGTTGATCTTTCCCTAGATAAGCTCTGGGTCGAACGGTTCCCGAATGGAATTAACGACTTCGGTCAGGGCGTCGATTCTTGAATTGACGACCTTGTTCAGGTCGTTTCTTAAGAAGCGCCTTGTATAAGGGCGTTCCTTGTTTAAAAAAAACACCCAAGAAAAGGGCGTTTCTTGTCCTTGCCCTCTTTGGCGTTTGGAATTTGACGTCTGGTGGTGAGGGCGTCCTTTATTGAATAACGCCTTTGGTAGAGGCGTTTCTAATTTGAATAGCGCCGTTATCAGAGGCGTTATTTTATTTTGTTTTATTTATCTATTTATTTGATTTATTTTAAAATCTTTATTATTATTAATATTTTATCAGGGTTGCTACACCCTCCCCCACTTAAAAAGAATTTGGTCCCCAAATTCAATTGCATATAATGTATACACGCGGAGAGTGTAGAGTATATACCTCTTAGAATGACTCGGGAAATCGTTTCTTCATAGATTCCTCGGTCTCCCATGTTGCTTCGTGTTCAGAATTCTTATTCCATTGCACCTTAAGCATGGGAATAACCTTATTCCTTAGAGCTCGTATTTCACGATCTAAGATCTTCATAGGCTTCTGTTCATAGGTGAGATCTTTCTGGATCACCAGATCTCCATGTTCAATAATATGAGATGGATCGTGTACATACTTCTTCAACATAGATATGTGAAACACATTATGCACGTCGGACAATTGAGGAGGCAACGCGATGCGATAAGCAACCTCGCCAACTCTTTCGAGTACCTCAAATGGTCCGATGAATCTTGGCGTAAGCTTGCCCTTAACACCAAATCTTCGTATGCCACGTCCAGGCGATATTTTAAGAAATACATGATCTCCAACCTGGAATTCAAGATCTCTTCTTCTTGTGTCAGCATAAGCCTTTTGCCTGGTCTGAGCAACTTGCAATCTTTCTCTGATTACTTGTATCTTCTCAGTTGTATCCCTTACCATGTCTGGACCTAACAGTTGTTTCTCTCCAACTTCGTTCCAGCATAAGGGTGATCGGCAACTCCTTCCATATAAAGCTTCGAAAGGTGCCATTTGGATACTAGCTTGGTAGCTATTATTATATGCAAATTCCACTAGTGGCAAATGTTCATGCCAGCTTCCACCAAAGTCAATGATGCAAGCTCTTAGCATATCTTCAACAACTTGATTAGCTCTCTCGGTCTGACCATCCGTTTGTGGGTGAAAAGCAGTACTAAAGTTGAGCCTTGTTCCCAATGAATGTTGTAATCCCTTCCAAAAATGAGAAGTGAAACGGGGATCTCTATCAGACACGATTGAGACAGGAATTCCATGTAACCTGACTATTTCTTTGATGTATAGTGCAGCTAGCACATCAATTGACCATCGGCTTTTTATTGGCAAGAAATGTGCCGATTTAGTTAATCGGTCAATGATAACCCAGATTCCATCATGTCCTCCTTTAGATTTAGACAAACCCATGATGAAGTCCATACCAATATCCTCCCACTTCCACTTAGGAATATCTAGAGGATGAAGTTTACCAGCAGGCTTTTGGTGTTCTGCCTTGACTTGTTGGCATGTGAGACAGCGTGATACATAGTCCGCTATTTCTCTTTTCATATTAGGCCACCAAAAGTTCCTCTTTACATCTTGGTACATTTTGGTTGATCCTGGATGAATAGTGTACCTTGATCTGTGAGCTTCATCTAAGATCTTCTTCTTTAATTCCGGACAGTCAGGTATACAAGTTCTACCTTTGAATAATAATCTTCCATCAGAAGTTAGTTGAAAATCAGATTGTCCTTCTAATCTGCCTTTGATTTCCACTAATATAGGATCATCATCCTGAAGTGCTTGTATCTCAGATAATAAATCTGACTGTATGTTTACATGAGATAATGTGACAAATTTGGCTTCCTTGTCCAAGCTTATATTGAGCTCGGAGAATTGTTCTAGCAACCTCCATTCTTGTATCATACAATTGGCTATTATTGCTCTCGGCTTTCGACTAAGGGCATCAGCAACATAATTACCCTTTCCGGGATGATATTGTATATTGAAGTCGAAGTCCTTGAGACATTCCAGCCAGCGTCTTTGTCTCATGTTTAGCTCCTTTTGTGAGAATAGATATTTGAGACTTTTGTGATCGGAGTATACAGTAAACTGCACTCCATATAAGTAGTGTCTCCATATCTTTAGGGCAAATACCACCGCGGCCAGTTCTAAGTCATGGACGGGGTAATTCTCCTCATGCTTCTTCAGTTGACGTGAAGAGTATGCTATGACCTTTCCTTGTTGCATTAGGACACATCCGAGGCCAATGCCGGAAGCATCTGTGTAGACCTCGAATTTCTCTCCTTCTATTGGTAGAGCTAACACCGGAGCTGTAGTGAGATGATCCTTGAGAGTTTGGAAACTTCTTTCACATTCCTCACTCCATTCATATCGAATCTCCTTACGAGTTAATCTTGTAAGTGGTACGGCGATCTTAGAGAAATCTTTGATGAATCGCCGATAATAGCCTGCAAGACATAAGAAACTTCGGATCTCGCTAGCATTGGTTGGTCTTCCCCAGTTTCTAACAGCTTCAACCTTTGATGGATCAACAGATAGACCATCCTTGGATATCACATGTCCGAGGAAAGTCACTTCTTCAAGCCAGAATTCACATTTGCTGAGCTTTGCATATAATTGATTTTCCCTCAATACTTGCAATGCGATCCTTAAATGCTCCTCATGTTCTTCGTTAGTTTTGGAATATATCAATATATCATCAATGAAAACCACCACAAATTGATCTAGATAAGGCCTGAATATGCTATTCATTAACTGCATAAAGGCAGCAGGGGCATTTGTTAGTCCAAAAGGTATAACAACAAATTCGTAATGGCCATACCTGCTTCTGAATGCAGTCTTATGAATGTCATCATCCTTGATTCTTAATTGATGATATCCCGACCTGAGATCAATCTTGGAAAAATATTTGGATCCTGAAATCTGATCAAATAACTCATCGATTCTCGGCAGTGGATACTTGTTCTTGATAGTGAGATGATTCAACTGTCGATAGTCGATGCACAATCTCATGGATCCGTCCTTCTTCTTCACAAATAAGACTGGTGCTCCCCACGGGGAAGTACTTGGTCTAATAAACCCTTTTCGAATTAGTTCTATCAACTGCTCCTTCAACTCTTTGAGTTCCGCAGGGGACGTTCTATAGGGTGCCTTTGAAATAGGACCAGCACCAGGGACTAAGTCAATGGTGAAGGCCACATCTCTTTGAGGGGGTAATCCCGGCAAATCTTCCGGAAATACGTCTGGAAATTCTTGCACTACCTGAATGTCTTCTATCTTGGTTTCCTTAGTTTCTTTAACAGTGACAAAAGCAAGGAAGGATACACATCCTTTCCTGACGAGCTTGCTTGCTCGAAGAGCCGAAATAAGAGGGGATTTGCTCCGACTCTTGGGGCGAGTAAAGACTAATTCTGGAAGATCTTGGAAAGCAATTTGGCTATTGCGGCAATCAACCGTTGCCTGGTATTTGGATAACCAGTCCGCTCCCAGTATAACATCATACTCCTTTAGATCGAGGCATATGAGATCTATAGGTAAATTCCTACCTTGAACCATTACCTCACAGTTTTGGTAGTGATGAGTAATATCATTTTCGCTTCCAAGAGGAGTAGTTAGAACTATTTTTATCCATTCTGGTTCTAACGGTAACGGGTCGGCAAACTTCTTAGAAATAAAGGAATGCGATGCACCCGTATCAAATAAGACATAAGCACTTTTGGAACAAATTTTCAATGTACCTTCCACTAATCCGCCTTCTTCTTCAGGTTCGGTCTCCTGGATTGCATGAAGACGAGCATTCTTCGTCACCGGGCGTTTACCATCACCGGCTTGGTCATTCATTAATGGACACTCGGGAATCCGATGTTCGCGACTCCCACAACGGAGACAAGCTCCTAATTTCCTCCAGCATTCTTCTGTCTTGTGACCAGCCTTGTCACAATGCTTGCATACTGTATTAGAAGGTGTAGTGGTGATAGAGAAGGGCTTGGATTTCTTGAACTTGGAATCTTGAGAGGATGAACCTCCATTATTGGGCCTCTTCTTAAAGTTGGGTTTGAAAGAACCCGAACCTGTGACTTGCTCCTTCTTGTCTTTTCCACGGATCCTATCAGATAGTTCCGTGGCATCTTCAAGTAATTGAGCTCGGCGCACTATTTTAGAATAAACTTGGATGTCCATAGGCGCCAGTTGAGTAATATAGTGGGGCCTAAGCCCATTAAGAAATCTACGGGCTTTCATCTTCTCCGTGCTAATAAGATGCTTAGCATATCTAGACAACCTGGAGAACTGAGCTTCATAATCTGCTAATGATAAAGATCGTTGTTTTAATGCAGCGAATTCTGCAGCCTTCTTTTCTTGGACTCGGTCCGAGAAATATTTAGCATTGAAGTATTCCACAAATTCTCCCCATGTTACTTGAGTAGGATCGATGGTTGCTTCAATAGACTCCCACCAGCATCTAGCATCCTTTTCTAACTGGAAAGTAGCTAGTAAGACTTTGTCCTGATCTGTGCATTGCATGACACGGAATATACGTTCGGTTTCCCGAACCCAATGCTCGGCATCGTCCGGATCGGTCGATCCCATAAACTTCGGGGGATTCATGCTCTTAAAGGCTTGGTGTAAGTTTCCAGCTCGTGGAGCACCACCCTGTGCTACCTGTTGTAGCACTTGAGTCATTCCTTGAAGGGTACGCTGCATGTTGCGCCATTGAGCACGTTCGGCAGCCATTATCCTACAATTACCATAACTATATTAGTATTATACCACTGTGATCTTATTAAAAGACTTATTGACTCTTAACCCTTGGTTCTACCCAATCTCACTTGGTTAAACGTTCAACTTATCCTTGGACTTGGGTTTTTCCTAGGAATTGAATACCTTAGGCTCTGATACCACAAAAACTGTCACGCCCCGAGCGCGGAAGATACCCGGAGACGCGTGACGAGTTTATATCAATCATGTCAATCAGAGTGGTCGTGTATTCGACACAAAGACAGAGATGCGCAAAATAGCAAGATAACCCAATCCTTTATTTCATAATGGATAGACTATTACAAATCCAATACTCTGTTTAATAAAAAGGAAAAGAATACATATTTGACTCAAGAAACTAAAGAAAAGACTAGATGACACTTGAGCAGCTCTATCACTTTCACTCTTGACCATTCCCATCCGATTGACTTCCATCGTCGTCGGACTTACCTGAAAAGTAAAAAGGGACAAACGGAATGAGCGAACGCTCAGTAGAAAATTATATCTCAAGTACTAGCAATGGGTTTAAGTAATTACATCTCTCATGAATGCAATAAAGCTATGCATGCTTGCATAAAACGACAAGATAGAGAGAATGTAATATCAAGGAAATAAGATGAACTTAATCATGAACTTTCAATAAGATAATAGGACATTTGAGATATTCAAGCAAGTACATTTAACAAGACATGCCAAGAACTTTGGCTATCATGTATCAAGCAAGTAATTTACCCTTTTTCGGGCCACGCATTTCATTTCATGTCAAGTACGATTCAAGTACAAGATGTGTGTGGAATGTCCAATCAAGCAAGTCAAGTACTCGGTATAATGCCAGATACCTTATCATTTTAACTCCCATGGGCACAAGTACTTTCGGGTGCTCCTCCCAGGACCAGATCGGGCCCTATATGCGCAGGCATTTATCATGTATTTTGACATCCACTCTTGTTTATAGCCAACGTAGAATTTCAATAATCAAGCTTGTAGACGTGTATGACAACTTTGACAGAATGGAGTCCAAAATATGACAAAGGACATAGAATGGCGATAATAACGGTATAATCACGATATCGATAAAATCTAGGTAGAATATGGTTCCCTTAACTTGGGTACCATGATAAATCCATATGGACATTCTTTATATAGAATTGAGGTCCTCATGAACAGTATATCAAAGGTAGGATACCCTCATTCTTATCATAGAATTGAGGTTTACAAGAATGACATGATATGGCATGATATCATCATCCCATTAAGGATTTCTTATGATATACTCTTTGTATAATCATAAGGGCCGGTATACCATGTTTCTTTAGAGTGACATGGCATCAATGGTGTAATGGGTTTTTAGGGTACAACCAGCTCAGTCGGCCTTGAGGGAATCCAAGGCTACGAGGAGTCTTACAGAGGTCTCTATGACTAACTCGCTAGTCCAAAGGAACGGAATGTCCAATGGAGAGCTTGTATGTCAATGAGAGTTGAGTGTGATCGATAAAACAACGTGAAAAGTGGGACTATACTCACGGAGTGGAGAATAGTGCCGATATATATACGTATATGTATAATATGAAACCATCGGTTAACAGAATCAGGATAAAAAAATCAGTTTACAGAAAATAACGACTTAGGTCAAGTCGTTTCTCAAGTAATTAACGCCTAATAGAAGGGCGTTTACATATGTATCCATTTTGCAGAAATTTCAATAATTTAATAATTTGTCTAAAACGCGCCCTGGTCAGGGTCGTTTCTTCAAGATTTGACGACTACAATTGCAGGCGTCTCATTATTTACATAATTGACAGAACATAAATAATTTTCAGGATTTATCTAAAACACGCCCTTGGAAGGGGCGTTACCTTTCAGATTCACGCCCTGTTCTGGGGCGTTAACATATGGAAAACGACTTTGTCCAAGTCGTTAATTCAAGTTTATTCAGAAATTTTTAAGGACAGTAATAATTCCAGGATAACAGAGGAACGAATATAATATCATGACAGTAAAGTTAGCAGGTTGAAGACAAAGGATCATGCATTATTTTATAATCATGATTTCATAGATAATCAGTTCTTAAGATGGGTGATTAACGGTTTAAAGAAATTAACGCCTGAGTACAGGGCGTTAAATATGAAATTAACGACCTAGGAAGGGTCGTTTCATGTGAATTAGCGCCCTTTCCAGGGGCGTCTCTTTCAAAATATTTCAGAAAACGCATGGAAACTATAATAACCGTATGCATGACATGCTTATATATAAATATATCTTGCATTAATTTCATTTGGGCTACAGTAACTTGAGAAAACCTACCTTGATAGCTTGATTTGGAGATAACCGTGAAGGATCTGTGAGAAGGAACGACGCTCTGTTCAGAACAGAGACTCCTGAACAAGTTGCTATTGGATGATGGCTTTGATGAAAAGGTCGTAGATGAAGAACACTTCGTTTCTTCAACTGCAGCTTTCCTATAAGAGAATGAAGAAACTGCATCAGTTTCTTTGTAATCTGAACATCACACAAAAGTAAGAACTTTTACCCGGATGAAGAACTCTGTTTCTTCAGAACGTAGGGGCTTCTTAACCTGTAAGAAGAGAAGAAAACGAAGAATATTAATTCTTCATGTAGTCGAAGCAGAGAATCAAGGAAATAAGAAGAACATATGTTCTTCACGTACCGTGCAGCAGTCGTCCGTCCAAATAGATTTAGGGTTGGATCGAACAGTTTATTTATAGGATTGTGGAAATCCTATTGGGGTTAGTGATTGTGTGAGGGTAATATATCCCTAATAGAGTCCTTACTCTAATAGACACTTACTAGATTAGGTTGATCTTTCCCTAGATAAGCTCTGGGTCGAACGGTTCCCGAATGGAATTAACGACTTCGGTCAGGGCGTCGATTCTTGAATTGACGACCTTGTTCAGGTCGTTTCTTAAGAAGCGCCTTGTATAAGGGCGTTCCTTGTTTAAAAAAAACGCCCAAGAAAAGGGCGTTTCTTGTCCTTGCCCTCTTTGGCGTTTGGAATTTGACGTCTGGTGGTGAGGGCGTCCTTTATTGAATAACGCCTTTGGTAGAGGCGTTTCTAATTTGAATAGCGCCGTTATCAGAGGCGTTATTTTATTTTGTTTTATTTATCTATTTATTTGATTTATTTTAAAATTTTTATTATTATTAATATTTTATCAGGGTTGCTACACTTATCACACCCCCAACTTACTCATTGCTAGTCCCTTAGTAATGCAAATAAATTAAAATTCAAGACCAACAAGAGTTTGCAAAAGTTCATACTTTCATATCTAACTTTTCCTTCACAGAATCAACCGAAGATTAGGAATCCAGAATCATTAATACATAATAGCCTTAGATTGGAACTTTAGGTACATGATCCAGAATTCAAATCAAAGTTCAATAGCACTTGTGCATGTGTAATACTAAATCCATAGTAAGGACAATTACATCCCCCATTTGTTATTCCGAACAAGTGTCTTTCAACCCTGCACCTTTTAGATCAGAGCATTAGGCATACTAGTTTTTTGTCTGCCTTATTATTTTATCCCTTTAAGATCTTTTTATTTTTATACACACATGTTGCTGCACTACCCTTTACTGTTTAACACAAACCTCGACTCCTGCATTGGTAGAAGCCGGCCCGATTATACAGATCAAGATTCCCTTTTTCGTTTGATGCGAATCTCAACACGTCTTAGGTGAAGCAGGCCCGGTTACTAAGACTAGGCGTATTTTTCATGGTATTTTTATTTCAATGTGTCTTTGCACTTATTTGATAGATAACTTGGCAGAAAGCTTGAAAATATCTCTTTCTTGAAAAGTGCAGAGCATCAGACACCATACCTAAAATAACAAAGGGCTTGCCCTACTTGTTTCATTAGTGTGCAGAGTGAATTTCTTTTCTTTTGCAGTGCTAAAGGACTTTAAAGAGATTCTTAAATCAATTTTTCATTGCTAGATTGAAATAATTTTTTATCATGCTTTCTCTAGTCTTTTCTATTACAGAATCACTTTCAATTCAAGCATGAATCAAGTAACTCAAAATGCGGTTTACATCTTTTTACTTTGTATGAAATGCAAGATATCAGGTTGCATGCATGGAAATGTGAGAATTTATCTCCCCCCCCCCCAACTTAAATGATATTGTCCTCAATGGCATATGCAATAGAAAATAATAGAACAATGTAACAGAGAATATAGTTGGGATGGAAGGATACAACCTGGTATGTGAGGCGAAGTGCACCATTATTGGTATGTGACGGCTCCTTCTTCACTTTACCTGACTACTGAAAATAAACTAAAATAAAACATCAAATAACAAAAATATTGGGTTACCTCCGAGAAGCGCTAAGTTTTCCATCTTCAGCCAGATGCATGAAAGCTCACAAATATTTTATTCTAGATCACCTAAAACAATGGATTCTTTTTACAACTGATAATTTTTCAAATAAGGTTTCAATTGTTGATCGTTGACAGTAAAAATATGACCATTTTTAGGATTTAAAATTTTGACAACACCATGATCAAAAATTTTAACGACAAAACGGTCCATCCCATCTGGACTTGAGCTTACCGGGGAACAAGCGCAACCTTGAGTTAAAAAGCTAAACCTTTTGATTAACAGAAAAAGTTTTCCATGAATATGCTTATCGTGAAATGCCTTGGTTTTAGCTTTGTAAATCTTAAAATTTTCGTGGGCTTCATTTCTTAATTCCTCCAGTTCATTAAGTTGTAGAGCTCTTTGGGACACAGTGTGAGTAACATCAAAATTGACTTGTTTAATGGCCAAACATGCTCTATGTTCCAGTTCTACAGGTAAGTGGCAGGCTTTTCCAAAAATAAGCGATATGGGGACATGCCAATGGGAGTCCTAAATGCAGTTCTATATACCCGTAATGCATCATCTAACCTCTCGGACCAGTCTTTCCTATCTGGCCTAACTGTTTTATGCAGAATGTTCTTAATCTCTCTATTGGACACTTCAACCTGGCCATTGGTTTGGGGGTGATAGGGGGTAGCAAGCTTATGAGTAATGCCATATTTGCAAAGCAAAGCTCAGAATTGAAAGTTCGTGAAGTGAGAACCCCCATCACTAATCATAGCTCTAGGACAACCAAATCTAGAAAAGATGTTCTTCTTTACAAACTTCATCACCACCTTGTGATCATTGGTCGTAGTAGCAACAACATCAATCCACTTAAAAATACAATCGACCGCCACCAAAATGTAGTCATTGCCAAATGAAGGTGGAAACGGTCCCATAAAGTCTATTTCCCAAACATCAAAAATTTATACTACTAGAATGGGACTGAGCGGCATCATATCACTTTTTGAATTATTACCCACTGCTTGACACCTCAAACAAATTTTTAAAAATTCATAAGCATCTTTAAATAATGTGGGCCACTAAAATCCACTTTGTAGTACTTTAGCCGCAGTCTTCTTTCCTGAAAAGTGTCCCCCACAAGCAAGATTATGACAAAAATTCAGAATACATTGTTGCTCCTCCACGGGGACACATCTTCTTATTATTTGATCTGGACCCATGAGAAACAGCTCTGGGTCCTCCCAAAAGTAGTACTTTACTTTCGAAAAAAATCTATCATTCTCCTGCCTAGACCATCCTCCCGGAATCTGTCCTACCGCCAGGTAATTGACTATGTGAGCGTACCAGGGGGTTGAGGTTTGAGAGATGGAAAGAATTTACTCATCAACGAAGGAATCAGACATAGGAGCACTTTCAGGAATTACAATCCTGGACAGATGATCAGCAACAACATTCTCCAACCCCTTCTTGTCTCTAATTTCTAATTCAAATTCTTGCAGCAACAAAATCCAACGAATGAGATAGGTGTAGATGTAGAAAATGTGGATGTGTATATGCGTGCCGATCCCACAAATCACATGAATAAGCATGAAGGCATATGTTCACCAATCAAGTGAATAACATGAATATGTGACTATGTGAAGATGGTAGCATGATCATACAATCATTAAAAAGGCGACAACGGATGTAGAAGAATACCGTGATCGCCACCAAGGAATAACAACACCAAAGGATATGAAATATTATGTACGTTGTGTACCTTGGAAAAAGAGGATGATCGTGCTCAATATCAAGATGCGGGGATTTGTGGATTACCTCTCCTCGCCTTTCTGTCGGATAGAAGATAAGGGCCTCACTTTCCAGGCTTTCCTGCGAAACAAACACACAACAAGATGCAAAACCCATTAGAAAATGCTAAGTGTAGAAATCTGCCCAAGTGCATAAAGTAGCATGAAAGCTTTAGGGCAAACTCACCGGGGGAGGGTTTTTAACCCCTATTGAAAGGTGCAAACAATAGGTGTGTATATTGTGATGAGATTAACATGAAGAAATTGATTTAATATGCCATGATTAACAAAGATAAACAAGGTGCAAAAGTGCATGTCATAAGAAAAACTGTGCAAACAGTGTAAATTAGGTGCAAAGACTGATGCCAACTGTAGGACAAATGAAGTCCAAATGAGGAGAAATTTGATATGACAGAAGACTTGAGTGTTGTGAAGAAGTAGGAACAAGAATCACTTCAAAAGTAGGTCGAGACAGAAAGTTATGACACCGGAGATTTGGTAAAAAAATGGGGACTGTGCAGAAAATTAAGAACAGTGCACAAAATGGGCTCAAAGAATGATGAATATCTCACAAACTAGAACACCAAAAGAGGAAATAGTGGATGCTATGGAAAGGTGGGAATGTTGTGGTGAAACTAGAGCAAAAAGTAGGGTTTAAAACGGGGAAGAGACCAGTGAAAAGCGGGGTGGAAAACATAAGAAAATTGAGGGATGCAGAACATGGGAGAAAAATGACTGTGTAAAAATAGAATGAAAGTGCAAAACTCATGGACAAAAACATGCATGAAGATGATGAGGTAATGAGCCCAAAACCAAGGAACACACAGATTATACTTCCCTCTAGAGCCTGGAGTTGAAAGGACAGATGAAGAGTGCCCCACGACCTCGCACCGGCAACGCAAACATACCCCCGTTGCAAGAAATCTGAGTTTCAGCAAAGTGTAGAACAGTGTGGTGAAACTTTAAAAGTTGGAGCTTGAAAGAGGGGGAAAAGATATGAGAAATAAGACAAATATATAATCAACGTGAAGTTAATACACCCCTCTTCAAGATGGAGTTGAGGGACGACGAAAAGGATGGAGCATGACTCCGCCCCGGCTTGATGAACAGGCCCCCATCTTGGACTTTGTAGCAGAAATCAGCAAACTGTGATGATTTGCCAAAGGTAGGGCGAAGTTTAGAGGGTAAAAGCTGATGAAATTGAGCAAATAAAGAACCAAAACGATGCTTATACTTCCCTCTTCAGGCTAGGGTCGAAGGAGGATGAAGACAATTCGGCATGGCTTCGCCGTCGCCTTGAAAACACGCCCCCGTCGCACAGGAAATATGGGCAGGTTTATATAGAAAAGTGATGAAACCCCAACTTTCTCCCACGATTCCAGAAGATAGAGTACACCAAATCTAAAATCTCTGTATCATTCTCGAGATAATAGTCAAGATAAGACATAGGAGAAAACGGGACACTTTTTGGTGGAAGGATCTGGAAGATATTCCCGCCGCAAGAAGGGCCCGGAGCCTAATCTGACAGAATTGTTGTTGGTCAAAAATACATAAAATCTGATATTGCGGCCAAGATTCCAGGAGATATAGCCCATCAAAATTTGATTTCTACAAACCAAATTCAAGATAATATAAAGGGTTAGAAGTAGGAAAAAATAGGGATCAATTTGGAGTTATATTCCAAAAGTTATGGCCGCCGCAAGATAGGCCCGTCGCGCAGGTTTATGGAGAGTCCAGAGTAGGCTGGACTCTTATTGGCTTAACGGTCAGTCGACCGACCGTTAATGAGTAAACGGTCGATGACCGACCGTTTGTAATGATAAACGGCCATTTGCACGACCGTTAGGGCAGACCTTGCTCGACTTTAGAAATTCGATCATATCTCCCAAACGGTGCAGATCTAGCGAAAGTGGTAGAAGAAGAAATTGTAGATAACGCAAAAATGAACAACTTTTATGAAGAAAGTAATATGATAAAATGATCAGAAGAGAGAGAAAATATGACGAGAATAGAGAGGAAAAATACCAGGATGTAGGTGAACAGTGTAGTATGCCAGAAATATGTAAATAACTTGAAATCGGCAGAGAACTGGCCAATGATGTAGAAGAAGAAATTGTAGGAATTTGAAAGATGAACAACTTTGTGAAGAAAACATTTTAAATAGAGGAATAGAAGGGGATGAAAAAGGGGCCGCATTTAGAACTGCACAACGAAGAGGGCAGAATGCTTGATGGAGAGTCGACCAAAATGGGCCGCAAGCTGACTTGGAAGCCGAAAGGTGATAAGATAGGCTCCAGGACTAAGAAATCATGATCTCTAAGCCTCAAAGGGAATGAAACAATGAAATGGACTCGAAACCCATCCAAGGAAGGCTCCAATATAATGGGTAATTCGGGACATCAAAAATGATGAATAAGAGAAATGGAGCAACTTACGGGCTAAAAACGGGTGTCAACAGATGCCCCTCCTTGATGTCCGCTTTGCAAGGGAGCGAGGGAAAGCGACGCGGAGGCAGAATGGAAAGGAGATAGAGCGAAAGTGACAGCGACGTGAAATGGAGATGAAGCGGAGATAAAGCGGAGAGAACTGATAAGCGGGCATCAAGGGAAAAGACACCCGTTTTAACCAACAAGCGACATGAATTCTCCCAAAAATGCCGAACTACCCACCTGGACTGGCTGACAAGGATGAGACATGTCTGGAGGACTAAACTAAGGGATAAAAAGAAAACACGATCAGCCTCATTGGGGACACAGTCCACAGACGATGAGGGGGTCGGAAAGGAGCACAACGTAAAAAATAGAAGAAATATAACTGAGATAAAATCCAGATAGGAATCACACTGGCCAACCAGACTGAGCGAAAAGATCAGAGAAATCGTTCAAATTCAGAGTGGAATGAAGATCTCTTATCCAAGAGACATGAAGTGCAACTAACCATTGTTGAGGAGAAACCTTGAACGGATCACGAGACGTGAGTGCTCAAAAAATGACATGATGCATGCTGGGCTAAAATAAAGAAATAATCAAAATGAATGCAAAGAAAGCTAAAATAGAAAGTACTCGAGAATAGTATTGCTAGACCAGAACAATCAGGGTCAAGACACTATCCGCAACCACGACGTGCGTGATAGAACCATCGTTCCCTAATTTTTCCAACCTAACTACCTATCCGATGATTAAACATGTGCACCTAGATCATCATCGTTTTTGTTAGAGGGGAACGTCAGATCCTAGAACACATGAATGACCAGCCGGTTCTCGAGATAATATAACAATATAGATACCATATAGTAATGCAACAATGAGTAGGGATAGAGAGCCATACCTGACTTACCTGCGCAGGCGAAACGGCATTTTTTTTGAATTTTTTGATTTTTATGGGCTTTCATGTATAAGACAAACATGACAAACAGGCAAGTATAAATATAGCGAAGATAACATAACGATCAAATGAAATGGGAGATAATGCAACATAACATAACAAAGGCAAACGAGCACATATGCAATGGCATGAACAAACAACATGTATGTATGAACACAGCATGACAAGACAACAACGCGGTGGGACAACACATGGTTGGGACAAGAACATGACGGATGACCACACGGTTGGGACAATACATGGAACATAGAGGGACGACTATCAACATATGCAAGTCAACCAACAACATGCAATAAGGGACAAAACAACATGTGTGGAACAACATGGTGGGATATGAACATGTGACAAGGACACGACGAGATAAAAGACATGACAAAATACATCCTTCAATCAAAACCCAAGATCTGCATGAAACAGAACCGCCAAGTTCATAATCGTGAGGCAAAGCCCTCTCATAGAAATATGATTATTAAAAGCTGAGAAGGACTAAAGCTTCAGGACATATCGAGAGAGTGGATCGAAGAAGGAAAGAATAGATCAAAGATGTGGATAGGAGGCAGAGCAAAAAGATATAGCAAGGAATGCCGGGGTACTTGCAACCCGCACACTTAGCAAACATATTACGTATCTGTCCTTAAAACAAATGCAAATACATGAAAAAAGACACATTTTTTGGATTTTAAGAATTTTTTTTTATTTATTTTGATTTTCAATAGTATTTCATTTTTTTGGATGTTTTTGAAGTATTTGATTTTTTAGGTATTTGAAATATTTGATTTTTTTTGAAGTTTTGAAGTATTTGATTTTTTGTTGGATTTTTGACAATATTTAATTTTTTTTTGGATTTTTTGAAGTATTTGATTTTTTTAGACTTTTGGTAATATTTGATTTTTTTTTTAGATTTTGACATAGCAATCCGCATCACCTAAAGACGGGCTCAAACTACTGGCCATGCATCGTCGTTCCTACCCCTTTCATTAAATGCTTCCCTTAAGCAGGGCGTGTATGTGAGGGTGGCTTACCACAACCAACCGCTTCTAAATAACGGTGCCCCTACTAAGGCCATACCGGGATACAACCCAGTCTAAGAGGGAGAAGCAGAAGAAGAAAAAAATGGAGACAAGCTTCGTGCAGGATGGGAGATATCAAGGCTCGAATTCCTTCCAGGGCACTACCCCTCAAAGAGATAGCCTATTGCGCCGGGGCTTTGTGTCTTTGATTTTTAGACCCGTATTTATCAGGCACGCATGCGACCAGGCTCATGACGTCCCGCGGGGAGCTGTACTGCCACTCTTGCCATGCCTTTGATTCATAATTTTGCATTGATTCATTTTCTCATTTTGGTAGCCCTTATTGGCCAGATATAGCATGAAAGCTCACTTTTGAGGGTCAAGACTGCTCCTATTTGAGACCTCTCTCGTATTAGGGGGCACCTAGGTTAGTCATCTTATCCATCAATCTCTTGCCCATGCACTCGGCCGAGCAGAGAAAAGAAAAGAGCTTTGTGCATACCCAAAGTATGGCCAAAGTAGCAATGATGTTGCACTAGAGAGATCGGCTATGGCTTGCCATGAAGTGTGTGAAAAATCCATACTCAAAGGTCACCCTCAACAATCAGGAAAAGAACTAGACTCCCAGCACGGAGCTATCACCAGCCTAAGATGCTGCAGAAGCGACTTATTTGACTAAGCAAACTAACTAAAGTCTAAGGCCACTCAACCATGTTTTAAGGAACCAACATTATAAGTGCGTGCAGAAATAACAGAGTAATAGCAATGATAACATGTTCTGGCACAAAATCAAAGATACCTTTGCAAATCGATGGCGTGGAAACCGACCTCCTGAAGCGATTTCGATCATCGAGCTTTGAGGAGCACGAACTTTGTTTTCCTTGCTTGTCAGGATAAAGGATGAAAGGAGAGTAAAGGATTGGATTCCTCGACATAGAGGAGTGGCAGACATCATACTGGACTAAGAAGGGATAAAAAAGGAAGAGAGACGAGAGCTAGAACTCCCTCGTTAAGGCACTGAGGCCCTGATAATAAGGAACCAAGTACAGAATAACCAGTGATTAATTGAGATCAAGGCGGGCTAAAGCCTCGAAAATAGCAAGAAAAAGGGTAATGACCCCGAAAGGGTGAGGAGGAAAGAATAGAGAGACCATGAGAAGATTGTGGCAAAGATAAGGGAGAAGAGGAGTGATCATCCGACGTAGTCGGAGAAAAGGAATTAGAATCACCCGACGGGGTCGGGGAAGGAGAATGAGAATCACCCGACAAGGACGGGGAAAGAAAATGATAGACACCCGATAGGGTTGGGGAAGAAGAATGATGGTCACCCGACAGGGTCGGGGAAAGAAAAGGGTAATCACCCGACATGGTCGGGGAAGGATAAGAAGTAGAGCCCGGGGATACCAGAAGAGAAGGATCAAAAGAAGTCCCGAAAGTGGGATGAAAGGATGACATAGGCTGAGGCCTAAAATCATGAGAGAACGGAGGATCTGGAGACTCCGGATGAGTGGAGAAAGAAGAATGGGGGTTTGCGGACCCAAAAAGAGAGGAGAAGATCATAGAAACTTGATTAGAGGAAGGGAGGTACACCACCCAGGGGTGGGAGCTGAGTAGAAGAAAGGATGATTGGAGAGGAGGGGAAGACGGAGAACTGGCCCCTCGAGTGCATAACACGCGGCTCTTATACTTGCACTGCTGCGTCTTCTTAGTAGAAACTTTTTGAACCCGAACTCGCCTGGTGCGGACTTGGACCTTCGACCTTCTTGATCTGTAATGTCTTCTTAAATAACGAGCCCATCTGGCAGATGGCCTGGCCCGGTCATGATCATGAAGTATCATCAGGGCGGTTACCCCTAGATACCCCGTGCTAACAATAGTAGAGGAACATTCTTCGACAGATAACTCCCCAAATGAACGAATATCAGAGAACCACAGAGTTTTGTCACTTGGCACTAGCATGAGATTAGGCATCTCCCCTCGGCAATCGGGCATGAAGCATAACTCCCTTACCAGAAGAGTAGGACAAAATCGAGGGAGAGTAATGCGCGGCGTTGACGTGGTCGATTCACTAATAAACTGAGGAAGATTACATAGGATGTGCAGAATGTCCTTGAAAAATGCAGAAGATACGGCCAACTGCCCCTTGAATAGGGAATCCATCAGGCTCTTGGCAGCCGTATGGGTTAGCACAATCTGAGTAGAGAACCCCTCTTGGCTAGTGAACGGAACCGCAATCGAGCAAGAGGTAATAACAGCATCAATAGCGAATCCTCCGGTAAGCAATGAGATTGTCACCGGCCTCGCTTGTGAAGAAACTGGCACTAATGCAAGGGAACTCTTCTTAGCAACCATGATGGGGGCATCCCTTGCCCCTCCACTTTTTTGAGGCTCGAATCGTCGTCGACTTATGCCATTATGTTCGTCATGTGTTTGTGAGTCTAGTCATGTAATTTTTATATTTTATTTGAGTCTTAAACCATGTAATTTTCCTATTATTTGAGTCATGTACCTAGGATTAGTAAGTTATCTACCAAAGTCATGTGTCATTATGTTGGTTTGTTAAGCTATTGGGCCCAACTAGTGGGCTAGGCCCAGGGGCACCCCTCCCTTGGACTGCTTGGTCTTTAGTTAGCTTGTCAGAGTCATTATGGTCATATGAAAGTATGGAGCCTATAAATAAGGCCTCCCCTCCCTCTCATTGTAACAACTTTTGATGAATATTGAAAAGCATTTGCCATCTCCCTCTCAATATCTCCCTCTCTCTCTCTCTCTTACTATCACTCTCTCTAAGTGGGTTGTACCCCCTCTCTCTCTCCTCCCCACCCCAATTTCGAAATTCATTCTCTCTCCTCCCCATTCACCCCTCATTAAGGCCCCTTCCCCTTCCCCATGCACTCATTCAATTCCCCCTCCAACCCCTAGGTGGAAACCCCTTCTCCTAGGCACCTTTCCACTTTCCAAAGCACCCCACCACCTTCCCAAGGCTGAATTAACCCCTCCCAAAGCCCAAATTCGAATTTCCCTCTCCCTAGGGTTATGCCCTTCCATCTCCCCACCTCCTTAATCACCCTAGGTCGAAATTCCCTTCCTCCCTACAGCCAAATTCGCCCCCCACCTCCTCTCTCACTCATCCTCTCTCTAGTGCACATCCACCCCCCATCTCCACCTCTAGCTGCTCCAGCCCCCCTCTCCATCTATCCCTGCCACTCCAGACCCTCCAGAAGCCCTAGCCACGTCCTTCCCATATCCACAAACCATCAGCCATCACCCCAAGCTGTGCTACTCTCCCTCCCACTCCCTTTGGTCTTGCAAGATTGGAGTTTCAGGTTGCAGGGCGCAGGCAGCAGAGTGGGGTCCTGAAGTTGCATCGTCTTCGGCTGCTCCCTGACACTCCTGGTGGCAAGGCCTACATCTCTGGAAAGGTCGTCCAGAGAGCTTCCAAGGAGAGGTGGTTTCGTCGGCATCCGAGTTCTGAGCAGTCCACAGCAGCCATTCTCCCGCGACCTCGCAGAAGCTCTTAGGCAGGGAACCAGAGCTGCAGTCACAGTCCGACCACGGCTTCCTCCCTGAAGATCTGAGCGCCATTTTCGGAGGGCTGAAACTACTACCAGTTAGCTGTCATCTCCAAGAAGAAGGACTTCATTCAGCCTCCGTAGCTTCCAGTTACCATTTTCTTCGTCGGGGTGTGTCGTCTGCCCCCTGTGGGTCCAGGTTTGACCTGTCCCTGCTTATCCGGCTACCTCACTCTTCCCCAACCTCCGATTGGGGCCCTGTCAATTCCTGCTTGAAGGTACTCCGACCGTGATCACGTCACCCCCAGGCTCGCCTCATTTGGAGTTCAGGAGCGTCCATGGTGCCATCTGCAACTCGCTGTACCTGTTCTGCACCAGCCAGAGGAAGAAGTTGCTGACCTGTTCCAGTCGTCGGCCCGACCAGCCCTGAGTTTCAGAGCTCCTGCCAAAATTCAGACACCATCCCCGTCCTGTTGGGGAACTTTTGGCACAGGCTTCAACAAGATCCATGCTCTGTGGAATTTTTGGTAACATCAACACCGCCCCACTGTCCGGCGAATTTGCAGATTGGCAGAACCGGCGGGATTCGACAAGTCGGGTTCCTTAGCTTAATTCCCCACCCCGCTTGGCCGGCTGAAGGCCCCTCCCTGCGTGGAGGTAGTTTTGAATGTAATAAGCCTAATCCCCACCCTAAGATCACCCCTCCTGCGAGAGGCGTAGTGTTGTACACCTTTGCATTTTCAGGTCAGCTACATCGCCGCGGCGATCGGGTGTATACCCTCGCCTCCCGGCGCGCCCTCGTCTCCGAGCGGGATCGGTGTCTTCACACCGATCAGGTGAGCCACTGATACTAACCTTGATAGCCTTACTTCTGCAAGTTTAGTATTACTTTGATTGCTCATCGGACGGTGAGAAGAGGGTCCGTTCTTGTATGTTCATTTGTTGGTGCCCACTGCGGGCCGTGAGAGAGTGCCACCCAAACCCCGCCTTGCGGGCCAGCCGCCCACTAAGTTGGGAATCCTAGAGTCTTTGGGGTCAACCTAAGGGAACTAAGTCCATTGGACTCATTGGGTCTCGCCTCGGACCTTTGCCATCATCCCCCGGCCTCACCGGGTGATCGCGTGTGCCGTGTAAGTAAGACGCTATTGTGAGAATCATTGAGTGCTTGTATGCTTGTGGATCTAGGTCCTAGGTTGTTCATTACATATTTAGTCATCCTTGGGCTGTGCCACATCAAGTGGTATCAGAGCGGTCATAGGCTTGTCCTTACAAGTCTAGTCTTGGGTCACACTAAGTCTTTCATAGGTGCATCCGCACACCCTTACATAGCCCACCCAACTTTGCATGACCACTCGTAGTGGAGTCCATTATCAAGTCAATCCATCCTCTTCTAAATACCACCATGAATCCAAAACCCCAAGGGATACCTACCACTAACACCCATGACTTCCCTGGCCACGTCAGTTACCTCATGAAAACCTTGACCCATGCCAATGGCAAGGTTGATAACCTATCTAGACGACTTGATCAACTTGAAGAAAATTGGCCCGCCCCATGGATGAATGATAGTAGGGCTCCTCCCTCACCTCTCACCTTTGATGGGACTCATCATAATGAGTATTTAGAATGGGAGGCTTCCATGGATCATTACTTCACTTGGTATCCCATGTCCGAGGATGAGAAAGTCCGATTTGCCAAATTACAACTTACCAAACGGGCCCACACTCATTGGTTAAAAATTGAAGGCTTAAGGATAATTAGAAGGGAAGCTCCCCTCACAACATGGGGAGACATGAAGGAACAACTTAGGGCTAGATATATTTTCCCCTCCCATTCTGAACACCAAAGCCCAAAGAGCATTTCAACTCCTTCATTTTCCCTTGGCCAACCCAAGACCCCAATCACCCAATCCCCACCACTTCGCACATCTACCACCACTACATCTACACCCTACCTCCAAGTCCTCACCACAACCATAGCTCCACCAGCCCATGTGCGCTCCGTGTCCACCCCTCCACCGAAGCCCATGATGGCCACCACCCCCCAATCCAAAATCCATCACCAAACCCTTACCCCACAAATCCCCTTGGCCCCCACCACTACCCCTCTATCGCCCCCTAAAAGGGACACACCTCCCAAAACCAATCAAATCAAGCCTCCACACCCACCCCACCTTCCTCTTCCAACCCCAATCTTACCCCAACCTAGGCCACCACTACTTCCACTTCCAACCCCAACCCAAATCCGACCTCGTTCACCACCCCGGATGCACCATGCGCCAATCATCATCACCCCACCCACAAAGTACCTACCCACCTCCTTGGAAGAAGAACCCATAATCCTGACACCCAGCCCCATAGTGGTGAACACCCCGGATCCAACTCCCACCTTGAAAGAAACACATGCCCAAGATGAGGACAAAGCCTTGCATCACGATCTTCACTCTATGCCCTCTCTTCTAGTAGGGAGTGAACTCATCATAAGTGGGTCCTTGGCTAGATGGTTAAAAGAGAGCCCAGCTCACCCGATCATGGCCTACCCTTCCTTGGAGCAACACCTCCCCATAGTGCCCTTCAACTCCTATTGCACCACCATCCAATGATCCTATCAAGTGGAGACACTAGGGGACCTTCTCAAGGGCTTAGCATGGCAATTAGAGTTGACTAGCATGTTGACCCCCATGACCGAACAACCTAGGAGCCTTGACCTCCTACACCTATGTGTTGGGTCTATCACCTCAATGTGCACCATTGGTTGCTACACTAGTGACCTTCTATTATTCCTCCCCACACCCGATGAGCCCGACCATCTCCTCAAATTGGAGCTTCTTATCTCGGGTAGAAATCTAAGCTCTTCCCTCATGGTCGATCTACCTCCCAAGAGCTTCGGCCAAATTACTTCATTAGAAGAGGATGACCCACCTTGTATGGACCTTGTGGGCATGGAGTTCCTTCCTCTAGGAAGCCCGATCTATGACCCCTTTGATCCCTTCCAATGGGAGCCTAGTTACCCATGTGACCCACCCACCTTACCCACAACCCACCTTTCTCTACCCCAACCAACCATGTTTGACCAAGACCAACTCTTCCAAGACTCATGCCCCACAAAGGGAACCATCACCATAAACAACATATGCGTAGGAGACAAGGAAGAGCTCTTCTTCATAATGCCCACCTTCTTAGATCCCTTCGACCCATTCACATGGAAGTTCAAAGGTCATCCCACATATATGCACATGGAAGTCACCTTTGGGATAAACATGCATGTGTCTAGGCTTACCACACCACTTGGCATGATTCATAAGTCGGATACATTCATTCACATCACCCACATGTCAAGTAGGAAGCATAAGTGGACCGTATTTGGATGTATTGGCCCACCTTCATTCATCATGAGTATTAAGCATGAGAGGAGCATACATGGATGTCCGGGTCCCCCTACATTTGTCACACCCATGCATAAAAGGTTCATCTATGGATGTCCCGGCCCTCCTAAGTCTGTCACAGTCTTCATGGCATCAAAGTGTGATCGGTCTACATTTGGCTGCCCAGGTCCACCTTTGCACACCATACTTTTCACACCAACATCGCATCACAGTGCATGGCATATGCATTCTCGCAAGCATATAGGAAAGAGCAATGAGGCTTACAAAAGGCGGGCAGATGCTCATCGGTGCCACTGCGAGTTCCAAGTGGGAGACTTGGTGATGGTGAGGACGGAGCGGCTCTTTTCGGGACCTGCCTCCAAGTTGAGGGCACGGGGTTCGGGACCCTTTCGAGTTCTGAGACGACCTGGCAGTAATGCTTATGAGCTAGACCTACCTGAGGGTTTTGGGGTACACCCTACTTTCAATATGGCGGACCTGGTACCCTACAAGGGCCCCGCGGTGGAACCCAGTGAGGAGCTCGAGCCTTTACCCCCCCTTGAGAGAGACACTCCCGGTGGGACTCCACTTCATAGCTTGAGAGACCGACGAGAGCAGGTAGAGGCAATACTGAATGAGCAGAGTATCATTACTAGGCACAGGGTGTATCAGCGCTACCTGGTTAGGTGGAAGAACCGTCACCCGATTGAGGATACTTGGGCGAGTCGGGAGGACCTGTTGCGACTTGGCCTCGACATTCTGGAGCTAGTACTATCGCCAGGCGGACCCATACTCGACGGGGTCGAGTTCTTCCCACCCCGGGGGGTATGATGGGGGCATCCCTTGCCCCTCCACTTTTTTGAGGCTCGAATCATCGTCAACTTATGCCATTATGTTCGTCATGTGTTTGTGAGTCTAGTCATATAATTTTTATATTTTATTTGAGTCTTAAACCATGTAATTTTCCTATTATTTGAGTCATGTACCTAGGATTAGTAGGTTATCTACCAAAGTCATGTGTCATTATGTTGGTTTGTTAAGCTATTGGGCCCAACTAGTGGGCTAGGCCCAGGGGCACCCCTCCCTTGGACTGCTTGGTCATTAGTTAGCTTGTCAGGGTCATTATGGTCATATGAAAGTATGGAGCCTATAAATAAGGCCTCCCCTCCCTCTCATTGTAACAACTTTTGATGAATATTGAAAAGCATTTGCCATCTCCCTCTCAATATCTCCCTCTCTCTCTCTCTCTTACTATCACTCTCTCTAAGTGGGTTGTACCCCCTCTCTCTCTCCTCCCCACCCCAATTTCAAAATTTATTCTCTCTCCTCCCCATTCACCCCACATTAAGGCCCCATCCCCTTCCCCATGCACTCATTCAATTCCCCCTCCAACCCCTAGGTGGAAACCCCTTCTCCTAGGCACCTTTCCACTTTCCAAAGCAACCCACCACCTTCCCAAGGCTGAATTAACCCCTCCCCAAGCCCAAATTCGAATTTCCCTCTCCCTAGGGCTATGCCCTTCCATCTCCCCACCTCCTTAATCACCCTAGGTCGAAATTCCCTTCCTCCCTACGGCCAAATTCGCCCCCCACCTCCTCTCTCACTCATCCTCTCTCTAGTGCACATCCACCCCCCATCTCCACCTCTAGCTGCTCCAGCCCCCCTCTCCATCTATCCCTGCCACTCCAGACCCTCCAGAAGCCCTAGCCACGTCCTTCCCATATCCACAAACCATCAGCCATCACCCCAAGCTGTGCTACTCTCCCTCCCACTCCCTTTGGTCTTGCAAGATTGGAGTTTCAGGTTGCAGGGCGCAGGCAGCAGAGTGGGGTCCTGAAGTTGCATCGTCTCCAGCTGCTCCCTGATACTCCTAGTGGCAAGGCCTACATCTCTGGAAAGGTCGTCCAGAGAGCTTCCAAGGCGAGGTGGTTTCGTCGGCATCCGAGCTCCGAGCAGTCCACAGCAGCCATTCTCCCGCGACCTCGCAGAAGCTCTCAGGCAGGGAACCAGAGCTGCAGTCACAGTCCGACCACGGCTTCCTCCATGAAGATCTGAGCGCCATTTTCGGAGGGCTAAAACTACTACCAGTTAGCTGTCATCTCCAATAAGAAGGACTTCATTCGGCCTCCGGAGCTTCCAGTTAACATTTTCTTCGTCGGGGTGTGTCGTCTTCCCCCTGTGGGTCCAGGTTTGACCTGTCCCTTCTTATCCGGCTACCTTACTCTTCCCCGACCTCCGATTGGGACCCCGTCAATTCCTGCTCGAAGCTACTCCGACCGTGATCACGTCACCACCAGGCTCGCCTCATTTGGAGTTCAGGAGCATGCGTGGTGCCATCTGCAACTTGCTGTACCTGTTCTGCACCAGCCAGAGGAAGAAGTTGCTGACCTGTTCCAGTCGCCGGCCCGACCAGCCCTGAGTTTTAGAGCTCCTGCCAAAATTCAGACACCATCCCCATCCTGTTGGGGAACTTTTGGCGCAGGTTTCAACAAGATCCATGCTCTGTGGAATTTTTGGCAACATCAACACCGCCCCACTGTCTGGAAAATTTGCAGATTGGTAGAACCGGCGGGATTCGACAAGTCGGGTTCCTTAGCTTAATTCCCCACCCCGCTTGGCCGGCTGAAGGCCCCTCCCTGCGTGGAGGTAGTTTTGAATGTAATAAGCCTAATCCCCACCCCAAGATCACCCCTCCTGCGCGAGGTGTAGTGTTGTACACCTTTGCATTTTCAGGTCAAGCTACATCGCCGCGCCGATCGGGTGTATACCCTCGTCTCCGAGCGGGATCGGTGTCTTTACACCGATCAGGTGAGCCACTGATACTAACCTTGATAGCCTTACTTCTGCAAGTTTAGTATTGCTTTGATTGCTCATCGGACGGTGAGAAGAGGGTCCGTTCTTGTATGTTCATTTGTTGGTGCCCACCGCGGGCCGTGAGAGAGTGCCACCCAAACCCCGCCTTGCGGGCCAGCCGCCCACTATGTTGGGAATCCTAGACTCTTTGGGGTCAGCCTAAGCGAACTAAGTCCATTGGACTCATTGGGTCTCGCCTCGGACCCTTGCCATCATCCCTCGGCCCCGCCGGGTGATCGCGTGTGCCGTGTAAGTAAGACGCTATTGTGATAATCATTGAGTGCTTGTATGCTTGTGGATCTAGGTCCTAGGTTGTTCATTACATATTTAGTCATCCTTGGGCTGTGCCACATCAAACCGTCTCCATAAGAAATTTAGACTCATTATCCCAAAGATGACTGGGGACCAGGACTCGAACTGGCATGCGGCAAATGCAATCTTGAATCTTATAGTGCAGAACAGGCACCAAATTGTCCTGACTTGGCTCGTCATCTCCATGGGGACCAAACCCGAGGGGCACCAAAGGCAGTGCACACCCCCTCCGTGTGGTGGAAATGGATGGGGACGAAAAGGAAGTAATAGGTTTGGAAGGCGGAGGCGAAGATTTAGAAGGCGTAAGCGGGGGTAAGGTCAATGCGAGTGGTGGAGGGATAGCGGCGATAATAGGCTCGGGTGGAGGTAAAGGAAAAGGTGGAGGCATAGGAGGGGGTAAAGGCAAAAGTTGAGGTGTAGGTATAGCCTGCTCAGGCTCGGGCAACGATGGCGAAGGGGATGGCAAAGGCGGTGGAGATGGTGGAGGTGATGGGATAGGGGTCTTTGAGAGGGGAGGCGGTGGTGATGGGCTAGGCAATGGTGACGGTGGTGGAGATGGTGATGTGGTCAATGGAGGTAGTGGAGATGACGATGAAGAGGGTGAAGAGGATGGTCGCGGCGCCCACCGTCAGCGTATCGACACAACGCGTCGGGCGACGTCGGGAGTAGAAGCAGGGGTATAAGAAGTGGTGGTAATGGAAGCACTAGCCTGAGCAGAGGCTTGGGTTTGTGGAGGCGATGGAGGTTGAGTAGGAGATGGTGAAGGTAAGGGGGTAGGTGGAGATGGTGATGAGGTAGGCACCAAGGTGGACAAAAGCATAGGAGAGGGAACAGTTGATGGAGTAGACGGCGGAGCGGGTGCAATGCCCGATAAAGAATCACAGGACTGCCCCTAGTCTCGTAGAGAAGACTGCCTGGGCGTCGCTGCTTGTTGCTGCTGCTGCTTGCGGAGATGTAGAACAACCTTATGCATGGCAGCCCAATCAATCCTCTTATCGTCTTCTAAGACATAAACATACTCTCGGAATTCGGGGCAGTCCTCAACCAAATGCCCCTTCTCACGATGGTAATCACAAAATTGAAGTACATCCCCGACCGCGGGTCGGCAGGGCATAACTGGAGGGGGCGGCAACGCGTGAGTAGCCATCAAAGCCCTAAAAATATCTGAAAAACACTCTGACAACAGAGGACGATGAGGAGCCTGCTTCGGGCAAGGTGGATACCAAGGGGTATGGGAAGGTAATGGAGATGGAAGTGGAGAAGGAAGTGGGGGTTGCGAAGGCAAAGGCGCAAGGCAACTAGTGGAATGACTCGGTGGAGGCATATGTGGAGCGGAAATGGAGGTGGGAGGTATATGGACGGCATCTACCTGCTCGAAGTGTGATGTGACCTTGACCGGGGGTGGAGACGGAGACGGGTATGCGAACGCAGGAGGCTGACTCATGGAAGGTTGATATGCAGAGGCGTATAGGTATGTAGAGGCGAGGGGTTGGCTCGTGGAGGGATATGTGGCGGAAGGCTAACTTATGGCGGGCTGACACATGGGAGCGTAGGGTTGGCACGTGGAGGGTGAAGGTTGATATGTGGAGGTGGATGGTGGAGACTCGGGGTCAAGGGAATCTTGGATTTGTTGGTGAATGAAGCGGGCTCGGTTGTAATTGTTTCCAAAAGGTAATGTCGTTGAGAGCTAAGATAAAGCGATACTCAGGCGTTGCATTTGAAATAAGCATCTTGATTTGTTATCCCTTCGGAATGTGTCCCGGGACTTACGCGGCAAGGCGACGCCAGCGGTCGAAAAAAGTGCAGAAATTCTCATCGGGCTTCATCATCTCATGGGCCAGATCCACCATGGAATACTTGGGCCCAACCTGGTCTTGAAACTGCTGAAGAAATTTCTCTTGGATAACTTGGAAATTCACAATCTGCTCTTGCGGAAGAGTAAAGAACCAATCCCAAGCCGGGCCTTCCAAAGACAGACCGAATATATAGGCCATTAAGAGTTGGTCATGTTGAAATTGGGCCACTCCTAAATGAACTCCTTCAAGTGCACATAGGGGTTACCAACTCCACCATAGCGATGATATGCGGGAATTTGTGAACGCGGTGGAAGTTGAAGACCTTGGAACGCAAATGGGACACTCAAAGAAGATTGGGGATCAATTCGACGTTGAAGTTCAACAAGTTGACGTTGGGCTTGAGTAATCATCTCCTCGGTGGGGAGAGACCGGGAAGGATGCAAGCCAGCCTGAGCAAGAGATTGTGGATTTGGACCAGGGTTATGATATTGGGCCGGATTAGGGGATCCAGACTGAGAAGAAGGAAAGCTCATCCCAAGAGTGGAAGGATATGTGGGCCTGGATGGATCATGAATGTGGGAATAAGAACTGATTGGTACAGCAGCAACATGGGTAGAAGGAGCGGGCTTACTAAGAGAAGTAGGCCCATTAAGGGAATAAGAAGGCCCGTTAAAGGAAGGGGGACCATTAAAAGAGTGAGGCCCATTGAAGGAATAAGGCCCACTAAGAGACTGGGACGCAGTAAAGGAAGATGGGTCACTCAAGAAGGATGACCCATTAAAGGAATGAGGCCCATTAGATGAATGGGGCTCGTTATGAGAATGAAGCCTATTAAGATGATTAGCAGTGAGTTATTGGGCCTGGACCGGGACCATTTGGCTAACAAGAGGTGATGAGTGGGCCATGAGATTTGCTTGTGAGTCGGAAGGGCCACGAGGAGATGGGCCTGCGTGGAAAGAGGAATCCACGCGGGAATAGGAAGATGGGAATGAAGAAGGGTAATATACAGGAGAAAAATGGTGCTCCATGAAGGCAAATGGAGACTTTATACAGGAAAAATCAAGGGGATACGATGAGGGAAGTAAAAGGGCTCGAGAATAAGAGAGGGGGCAGACTCAAAAATGCGAAGGTAAAAAAAAACAACAACCTAGGACAATGTGACTAGACAAATAGACAGACAGAATGGACTAGCCTAAATGGGCCTAACAAAATTTATATGGATGATGGGAATGTGACACAAATTAACACAAATGTGCTTGGACAAGCCCAAGCAACACAAACAATATGAAGGATTTTACCAAGTCAAACAAGTTAATATGATGGAAATATTTTAATGACAAAGTTTTGGATGTGCCTTTTAATGATTTGATTTGAGATTAATTCCCTCAAGATAGGTATCCTATAGGGAATAAGGTCCAAACTTTGGGTTGACTAAGATTAATTCCTTCACAACGTATGCAAATGTAAGCCTAAGGGGTGAGAAGGTACAATCGGCCCGGCGTTTGTGTGGGAATCCACGGCTCGCGGGGACTTACGGAGATCCCGGATAAGATCATCTAGTCGAGCCCAAGGAATATGGGAGCGAGAGGGTCACTTACCGAGGAGAATGCAACTACAATATGAAAATATGCATGATCCTATGTGCACCGGAGTGCATGTAATTTCTAGCCTAAAACTAGCAAATCAAGATATAATGAACATAAGTAAACATAACAATATGGATGCAAACAAGATGAAGAATATGAGCATGAAATGCTATCTAAACATGGATATATACACCAAAAGCACAGCAAAGCATGAGCAAAGTGATGGGCACTAGAGGTCCCACCGTGATTGCCAAAAAAGGGGTGTAGATGTTAAAAATGTGGATGTGTATATGCGTGCCGATCCCACAAATCACATGAATAAGCATGAAGCCATATGTTCACCAATCAAGTGAATAACATGAATATGTGACTATGTGAAGATGGTAGCATGATCATACAATCATTAAAAAGGCGACAAAGGATGTAGAAGAATACTGTGATCGCCACCAAGGAATAACAATGCCAAAGGATATGAAATATTATGTACGTTGTATACCTTGGAAAAAGAGGATGATCGCGCTCAATATCAAGATGCGGGGATTTGTTGATTTCCTCTCCTCGCCTTCCAGCCGGCTAGAAGGTAAGGGCCTCACTTTCCATGCTTTCCCGCGAAACAAACACAAAACAAGATGCAAAACCCATTAGAAAATGCTGTGTAGAAATCTGCCCAAGTGCATAAAGTAGCATGAAAGATTTAGGGAAAACTCACCGGGGGAGGGTTTTTAACCCCTATGGAAGGGTGCAAACAATAGGTGTGTATATTGTGATGAGATTAACATGAAGAAATTGATTTAATATGCCATGATTAA
Source organism: Amorphophallus konjac (assembly GCA_022559845.1). Lineage (NCBI taxonomy): Eukaryota > Viridiplantae > Streptophyta > Magnoliopsida > Alismatales > Araceae > Amorphophallus > Amorphophallus konjac. The sequence goes on along the minus strand of CM040123.1, from coordinate 115,645,765 downwards.
CAAAGATAAACAAGGTGCAAAAGTGCATGTCACAAGAAAAACTATGCAAACAGTGTAAATTAGGTGCAAAGACTGATGCAAACAGTAGGGTAAATGAAGTCCAAATGGGGATAAATTTGATATGACAGAAGACTTAAGTATTGTGAATAAGTCGGAACAAGAATCACTCCAAAAGGAGGTCGGGACAGAAAGTTATGACACCCGAGATTTGGTAAAAAAATGCGGACTGTGCAGAAAATTAAGAACAGTGCACAAAATGGGCTCAAAGAATGATGAATATCTCACAAGATAGAACACCAAAAGAGCAAAAACTGGATGCTATGGAAAGGTGGGAATGTTGTGGTGAAACTATAGCAAAAAGTAGGGTTTAAAACGGGGAAGATACCAGTGAAAAGTGAGGTGAAAAACATAAGAAAATAGAGGGGTGCAGAACATGGGAGAAAAATGACTATGTAAAAATACTATGAAAGTGCAAAACTCATGGACAAAAACATGCATGAAGATGACGAGGTAATGAGCCCAAAACCAAGGAACACAAATATTATACTTCCCTCTAGAGCCTGGAGTTGAAAGGACGGATCAAGAGTGCCCCACGGCCTCGCACCGGCGACGCAAACATGCCGCCGTCGCAAGAAATCTGAGTTTCAGCAAAGTGCAGAACAGTGTGGTGAAACCTCAAAAGCTGGAGCTTGAAAGAGGGGGAAAAGATATGAGAAATAAGACAAACATATAATCAACGTGAAGCTAATACTCTCCTCTTCAAGATGGAGTTGAGGGAGGATGAAAAGGATGGAGCATGACTGCGCCCCGGCTTGATGAACAGGCCCGCGTCGTGGACTTTGTAGCAGAAATCAGCAAACTGTGATGATTTACCAAAAGTAGGGGCGAAGTTGAGAGGGCAAACGTTGATGAAATTGAGCAAATAAGGAATTAAAACGACGCTTATACTTCCCCATTCAGGCTAGGGTCGAAGGAGGATGAAGACAATTAGGCATGGCTTCACCGTCGCCTTGAAAACACGCCCCCGTCGCATTGAAAACACGCCCCCGTCGCACAAGAAATATGGGCATGTTTATATAGAAAAGTGGTGAAACCCCCAACTTTCTCCCACGATTCCAGAAGATAGAGTCCACCAAATCTCGAGATCTCTGGATCATTCTTGAGATAATAGTCAAGATAAGACATAGGAGAAAACGGGACTCTTTCTGGTGGAAGGATCTGGAAGATATTCCCGCCGCAAGAAGGGCCCGGAGCCTAATCTGACATAATTTTTGTTGGTCAAAAATGCATAAAACATAATATTACAGTCAAGATTCCAGGAGATGTAGCCCATCAAAATTTGATTTCTATGAACCAAATTCAATATAATACAAAGGGATAGAAGTAGGAAAAAACAGTGATCAATTTGGAGTTATATTCCAAAAGTTATGGCCGCGGCAAGATAGGCCCGTCGCGCAGGTTTATGGAGAGTCCAGAGCAGGCTGGACTCTTAGTGGCTTAATGGTCAGTCGACTGACCATTAAGGAGTAAACGGTCGTCGACCGATCGTTTGCAATGATAAACGGCCATTTACACGACCGTTTAGGGTAAACCTTACACGATTTTGGAAATTAGATCATATCTCCCAAACGGTGCAGAATTAGCGAAAGTGGTAGAAGAAGAAATTGTAGATATCTCAAAAATGAACAACTTTTATGAAGAAAGTAAGATGATAAAATGATCATAAGAGAGAGAAAATGTGATGAGAACAGAAAGGAAAAATACCAGGACGTAGGTGAATAGTGTAGTCTGCCAGAAAAATGCAAATAACTTAAAATCAGCAGAGAACTGGTCAATGATGTAGAAGAAGAAATTGTAGGAATTTGAAAGATGAACAACTTTGGTCAAGAGAACATTTTAAATAGAGGAATAGAAGCGGATAAAAAAGGGGCCGCATTTAGAACTGCGCAACAAAGAGGGCCGAATGCTTGATTGAGAGTCGACCAAAATGGGCCGCAAGCTGACTTGGAAGCCGAAAGGTGATAAGATAGGCTCCAGGGCTCTAAGAAATCATGATCTCTAAGGTTCAAAGGGATTGAAACAATGAAATGGACTCGAAATCCATCCAAGGAAGGCTCCAAAATAATGGGTAATTCGGGGCATCAAAAATGATGAATAAGTGAAATGATGCAACTTGCGGGCTAACAATGGGTGTCAACAACAGGGTTTGGCTTCCTTCTTGGAAAGCAAGTATTTCAAAGTCGAGTGATCGGAATAGACAATGACTTTAGCTTCTAACATATATGATCAAAATTTCTCAAGGGTGAAAACAACAACAAGCAATTCTGTCCCCGTGGTGGTATAGTTCAGGTGTGCATCAACGAGGGTGCGGCTCGCATAATAGATCACCACATACTTTTTATCGACTCTCTGACCAAGGACAGCTCCAATAGCGTAGTCTGAGGCATCACACATAATTTCAAAAGGAAGCGACCAATCAAGAGATTGAAGAATCGGGGCTCGAGTTAAGGCCACTTTCAAAGAATTAAATGCCGCAAGACATGAATCATCAAAATTAAATGGAATGTCATTGGCTAGCAATTGTATGAGAGGATGAGCAATGGTGGAAAAGTTTTGGATGAATTTGCGATAGAATCCAGCATGGCCAAGAAAAGATCGAATATGTTTGACAAAAGAAGGAGGAGAAAGATTGGAAATCAAATCAACCTTTGCTTTGTCAACCTCTATTCCTCTTTCTAAAACAATATGGCCTAAAACGATTCCTTCTCTAACCATGAAATGGCTCTTCTCCTAGCTTAACACAAGATTTGATTCAATGCACCTTTTCAGTACTTAAGTCAGATTTTCCAAACAACTTTTGAAAGAACTTCCAAACACTGAAAAATCGTCCATAAAAACTTCCAAAATTCGCCCACCATTTCAGAGAATATCGGCATCATGCATCGCTAGAAGGTGGCGGGGCCATTGCACAGCCCAAATGGCATTCTTCTAAAAGCAAACGTGCCATAGGGGCACGTGAAGGTTGTTTTTTCTTGATCTTTCGGGTAAAAAGCAACTTCATTATACCCGGAGTAGCCATCCAAGAAGCAAAAATACTTTTGCCCAGCCAATTTCTCTAAAATTTGATCCACAAACAGGAGTGGGAAATGATCTTTCTTTGTTACTGAATTCAATTTTCTATAGTCAATACAGATTCTCCACCCCGTTTGCAATCGCATGGGCACTTCTTCTCCTTTCTCATTTGTTACAGCTGTTAGCCCTGACTTCTTTGGCACAAATTGCGTCGGGCTAACCCACTTACTATCCGAAATGGGATATATAATCCCGGCATCCAGCCACTTTACCACTTCTTTCTTGACCACCTCCTTCATGTTGGGATTCAGCCGGCGTTGCATCTCTCTGCTCGGCTTAGCATTATCCTCCAAGTAAATATAATGCATACACACATCCAGACAAATACCCTTCAAATCCACCACAGACCATCCTATCGCCCCCTTGTTCTCCTTAAGAACATCTAAAAGTTGAGACTCCTGAGCATAAGTGAGATTGGAAGCAATAATCACGGGTAGAGTTTGGTCAGGACCTAGATAAGCATATTTCAAAGAATCCAGTAGAGGCTTCAATTCCAGAATGGGCGGCTGATCCAAAGATGGAAGAACATGTTCAACTTGTAGCAGAGGGTGTGGCTCTATCTTAGAATAGGGTGCGGAATAGAATAAAGAATCCTGCAGCATGCTACCCTCTTCTAAGGTGTCCTCGATATCTTCCGGACTTTGTTCAATCAATTCCTCAAAAAAATCAATAACATTACATTCCTCATCATGGTCCGGGTACTGGGATGCCTTGAATAGATTTAAAGAAACCTTCTCACCTCCGAAAGAAATATCCATCATTCCCGTGGCACAATTTATATTGGCCTTCGCCGTAGCTAGAAACGGTCGTCCCAAAATAATTGGAGTGTGCTTTAATTCCTGAGACGAGGCCATATCCAAAATAAGGAAATCCACCGAGAAATAACATTCATATACTTTTGAAATCACGTCTTCTAATAGACCCCTTGGAGTCTTCACGGACTGATCCGCTAGTTGAAGGATTATAGATGTGGGCTTCAACTCCCCCAGATCAAATTGCTCGTATATAAAGGTGGGCAACAGATTCACGCTACCACCTAAGTCTAGCAATGCTTTATCAAATGTAACTCCACCTATATCACATGAAATTAGAGGAGCTCCAAGGTCCTTCAACTTCTTTGGTAAATGGTTCATCACGACAGCACTAACATCTTTAGATAGGCTGATCTTTTGTGTTATTGCCTTGGGTTCCCTTTCTGGAGTGCACAGCTCTTTCTGAAACTTTGCATATGCCGGCACATGCTTGATCGCGTCCAAAAGTGGAATATTGATATTCACCTATTTAAACAATTCCACTAATTCCCCTTGATGGACCGGCTTTTTCTTTTGAGCCTTCGACTTTAGGGCATTGGGAAAAGCGATCTTAAGAACATACTATTGGGGACCTTCTTCATCAACCTTTGCCTTTCCTTTTGCCTTTCCTTTATCTAGCTTCTTCTCCCCATTCTCCGACTTCTTCTTCTCTTGTATAAACACCGGCTCCTCATCCTCACTTTCACTTTCTTCTTGGGCCTCTTGGGTTGAGCTACTTCCAACTCCCCTTGCCTTATAAGGGTCATCTAAAATCTTCCCGCTCCTAAGGGTAGATATAGCCTTGGCATTCTCAAATTGAGGGCCCATAGGAGGAGGCTGAGGTTGGTTTGGTTGGGGAAGAATAGGAGGAGCTCTCTGAGGAAAGCCCGGGGGTTGATTTCTGGGGTTAGCCACTCGTTGGCTAGGAAGCTGACCTACTTCTCTCCTCATATTATTCGCGGCAATTTGCCCTATTTGATTCTCCAACTTAACAATGGATTGACGCTGAGTAAGGATAAGTTGTTGGAGTTGTTCAAATTTGTCATCAAAAGTAGGCTGAGTAGGGGGTGGCTGATATTGGGGTTGATGAAAATGATTAGAAGGATGTTGATTATATGGACTCTGAGCAAATTAAGCTTGATGATGTAGAGCCTGAGCTTAATGGAATGGAGGTTGAGGATATTGATGTTGAGCTTGTTGAAAAGGAGATGGAAAATTCTGGTGAGACTGACTTGGAACTTGAAAGGATTGTTTTTGAATGGCCTGGTTCGAGGGATTAGCTTGCATAGGTGGACCTTGTTGAGACTTCCAAGAAAAATTGGGATGATTTCTCCAACCTAGATTATAGGTGTTGGAATAAGGATCATAAGCAGGTTTGGACACATCATGAGTAGCAAAGATCTGTTCTTGGATGAACGGGGAAAGTTGGGCCGCCGTAGGATAATCAGTGACAGCATGATTCGGGCTAGAACAAAGAGCACAAATTTCTTCATGGTTGGGAGCTTAGAACGATTGAGGTTAAGGAGCAGAAAAAGAAAGAGAAGGTTCTTGCCTAGATAACAACTGATCTAATTTTTGGGCTACCAAATCAACCTTTTCCATCTTATACGCCAACAAATCCATTTTGTTCAATTTCTGAGTTATGGCATTGATATCCATCTTGTTCTCAAACTCCCCTTGGTTCTTAACTTCATACAGCCCTGACCTCTTAGATGGCCCAATCATTCTTTCATAAGATGATAGCGAGGCATGACTAATGTAATTTACACTAAGCATTTCAAATAAATCATAGGCCTCATCCTCACTCTTACTCATAAATGCTCCCCCACATAAAGCATCCACCATGTGTCTATAATTTTCTGTCAAACTCTCGTAAAATACATGGACAATTTACCATCTTGATAATCCATGGTGGGGGCATTTCCTTAGCAAATCTTTCAATCTATCCCACGCCTCATGGATTTGTTCTCCAGGGTTTTGTGTGAATCCAGTTATAACTCTCCTTATGGTATTGGTTCACCCTATGGGATAGAATTTCTTCAAAAATTTCTTTTGCATTTCCGCCCATGTATCTATGGATCTACCTAGGCACCTAACCAATATTTGGCTTTATCTTTGAGTGAGAAAGGAAAGAGTGTCAATTTGAGAGCATCATTTGAAAAGTTTTTGATTTTCACAATCGAGCAAATCTGGAGGAATTCATCAAGATGTTTATAAGGATCTTCAGTGGTATTGTTATAGAAGGACGTCAACATTTGAATGGTACTTGATTTCATCTCATATTGAACCGCCTGGTTCTAAGGTGATTGGACATAGATGGACGGTTGGTATTGGTTAGGCATGAAATAGTCCTTCATCTGCTTGGGAGCAACTTGTTACACTTGATGTAGATTTTGATCCTCCATAAGATAAGGTTGTTGATGATTTCTAGAATGCACTAACCTCCCAATCTCACTAATGGGCCCTAACAAATGTGGATGTAGGGATCTCCTACCTTGCATACAATGCAAAAGGGCCCAAAGAGAAATTGATTTTTGGATTTTTAAAAAAAATTATTTTTCTTTTTTTATGTAAATGAGTTTGGAAAATAATGCAAGGAATCAAGCACTATATGAATGCAAAATGATGGTAATTTTTTTTTATTTTTTTTAAAAAGAAGAATTGGTACTCACTACTAAATTGGTCAACCGGCCAGGTAAGAGGTGGAGTTGTCGTAGGCTCCCCTTACTTTCGTAGGGTTCTAATTAAATAACCACAATCTCACATAGGCGTTTGCCACAAAACCTCTAGCCTTAGACACCAATTTTTCAAAATAATAATAAATTCCAACACTTTTTTTTATGTGAAACCTTCTAAGGGCAATCTACCTTCAAGGTGCTTCTTAGTACAATCGGCCCGACGTCCGTGAGGGAATCCATGGGTGTGGGGACTTAGGGAGGTCTTGAAAAAAGAAATTCCAATCCAAAGAGACGGAATACTCAATGGAGGGTCTTTCCAATTCTAAGAATGGTGTAAGGATTCTAACTTGCCCTTTAGAGGGGAGATAGGAGAGAAGAGAAAGATTTTTTTTTCAAATGATGATGCAAGTAAATAAGAAATCAACTAGAATGCAAGTAAATAAGGATTCTAACTTTCCCTTTAGAGGGAAGATAACATGATGAGATTTTTTTTTCTATTTTCTGATTTTTTTTCAAAGAGTTGTTTTTCAAAAAAAAAAATCAAAAAGTGAGATAGATAAAGGATAATTACCAACTAAAAATACTAATCAATGTGCAAAACTACAGCAAATTAAGCCTAAAATTATGTTTTTTGAAGTTTTCTGGATTTCTAATTTTTTTATGACTTTTCAAGAATTTTTCAGAAATTAGAAAAATATGACATTTTCCTACGTTACTGACCTTTAGCGACTCTTGAATTTCTTAGATTTTCTATTTTTCTGTTTTCTGTGACAATTTCAGGCTTTAGCGACGCTTCTTGTGACAGTTTATTTCTTAGGGTTTCAGGTCCGAATTTTTGTGGATTTTCTAGTTTTCTGATTTTTTGTGATTTTTCCTACAAAATAACAACAGAAAAATTAGTATTCACATATATACATCAAACACAAGAAATTCCAACCATTAAAAATAATTTCTTTCCCGACAACGGCGTCAAAAATTGATAGCCACTAAACTCATCATTGAAAAGCCATGCCACAATTTAAAAATAACCGGAATCACTCACTTAAAAAGATTTGAATTAAAGTAAAGTGGTAAGAACGGGTCGATCCCACGGAGAAGAAATAATTTCAATTAACCTTGAGATGAAAAATTCTTATATTTGAAATATCTGAATTTTGAGTGAGATTAAACTAGTGAAAAGGAAACTTGCTTGAAAATAAACATATCTAAAGAATATGAGAGGGTTAAAGAAGAGAAATTGGAAGGAGATAGAAAGAGAAGAACACAATTTCCAAAAGATGAATTTTATTACTAAGAAAGTGACAAGTGCAACTCTAAGAAAATGAAAATTTCAACTTGAAAAATAAAAGAACAAGGAAAAAAAGAGCCAAGATGATGAATAATGCCGCCGTCCACGCCATGCCGAGCCTTGGAAGTTCACCCCGCTTTGGAAGTAGACGCCGCCGAGAGGACCGAAGGAAGAAGATCCGCCAAAGGGATGTGGGAAGAAATATGGAAGAAGGGGAAATAGATAGAAGAATAAAACTTTAAAACATGTGTGTGTGTGAGTGTGTTGAAGAGAGAATAGAGAGAAATAGGTGGGGTACGGTAAAAGAAAATACAGTAGAATAGGAGGGAAAATAGAGGGTGAGTGGAAAGAAAATAGCTTAAAATTTGGAGGGATTTAGAAGAAGTGGAAGAAAAGAAAGTTGTAGAACTGAAAAAGATGAAGAAGATTGATGAAGAATGCAGAGGGAGAAAATGTGAGGTAGAGGGTGAAAAATGAGGAAGAACAAGGTGATGTTGCGCGGATGAACAGTAAAAAGCTTAAATAACTGAACTTTGAAAAATGATGAATAACTTAAAAACAAGAAAGAATTAGAGGAAGAGGAAGAAGAAATTACAGAGAACTTAAAAACCAAGAAGTTTGTAGAAGAAAGCAAATTGAAAAGACGACTAGAAAAGTATGTAAAAAGGCCTAGAAAAAGGCTAAAAGGCTAACTCCTCCCTCGGTGGCTCTTGGGAAGTTTATATAGGGTGTAGAGAACTTCCCACGATCGTGGGCTTCTAGTTTACTTCAAATTCGATTTCCTAGCATCAAGGATTGATCAAAATAGGTCTCTTGCCAGCAAAAGAGTCCTCCTTGCACAAAACTTGGAAAGATTACTTCGAATGGAACGGTCTGGTTCCGTTTCTGGCTCAGACTAAAATGGCGACCTCCCTAGTGTCATTAATTCTTCAATGAACGACTCTTCACTCGGGCGCACATTCTTCATTTACTTATTTTAATATTTTTCCAGCATTCTTATCTTTTCCGTACATCAGGAATTAGTGCCCGTGTAAGCGATCGCAGTTTCTTCAATCGGCGACACTTCGAACCGTCGCTCAATCTTTTCCTTTTCTTTCTATTTTTTGATCAAAATGAATAGGCGCCCGCTAAGGTGTCGTAGTTTCTTGAATTTGAGCCCTCTCAGAAGGGTGTTCATTAATTGGCGCCTGGAGCTCGGTCGCTCATTCTTGAAAATATAGAAATATCAAAATACTCAATATTCTTTATCAAAAAATAAATTGTAATAATTGTGCATTTTTCTAAATATTTCTCACATTGCTATTTTGGCTCAAAATTGATGATAAAGTCATGCAAACTCCAATTAATGGTGAGAATGAGATTTGGGTGATATTAATGCACAACTGTGCTCATTAAATGCTCAAAAGTGATGAATGTGATGTAAATTATGAAATAAAATGTAGCACTTATCAGTACACGACGGTGAGATAGTGTATGTCTTATGCCTTTGACTATGTAGGTCTTTGGTAAGGCCTTTGCCTGTTTCAGTAGACTTTTTCAGGATATGGGTTTCGTGGTTTGACAATGGATCGGTAATGCCGGACTTTGTGAGATCGGGGTTAGCCTTTCTGTTGTTGTTTGGAGTAGTTAGTGGGCCGAGGTTCCTTCAACTTCATGTTTCTGTTTAGTACGATTTTTCCTCTTTACTGTTGTTGTTCCTACTCCTACTGTTACTGCTTTGCTTTAGTTTAGCACTGCTGTTACTACGTTATTTCGTGGGAGGGTTCTGCGGGATCCCTACTGAACCAGTGATAGGAGGCTCACCATTGATTTTTCAGGTGTAGCTATTCTTCCTCGTGCTTGGGAGGTGAAGTGTGTGGTTCTTAGTTGCCAGTGTTTGCTAGTGTCAGGCTTCCCTTGACTTGAGAGTACATTCTCTTTCCTATTGTACTGTACTTTGTTTAGACTGGACTCTGTTAATTTTAATTGTTATAGAAAATGTAATTTTATTTCTGTTATTTTAGCAATCGTGATCATTGAAATTTAATTACTTACTACTTTATCTGGAAGTTCAATATACTCTCACATACCTTTCTATCCCTTCGGAGCTTTTCCGCTCTTGGGAGGCCTCGCAGGTTCCAAGTGGTATCGGGTTTACCCAGTATCCGGAGTCTTGGTTGTCACAGTTGGTATCAGAGAAGAGTTCAGAGTTGTTCGGAGTTTTTCTGAGCTAGCTGAGCTTGTGTTGTGAAAGTACATGTGAATTCGAGATATCGCAGTATTTAGAGTCCATACGGTCCAGTACAGTCGGCAGCTGGCATAGTTTTTACGATTGTTTATCACTTTGCTTCTCGCGTGTAGTCTTGTGCGTGCTGTGTTGGCACTGTGCGAGATGATTTTGCTCTTGTCCGGTTCTGATAAAGTGCCCTTCTTTTGTCATGGTGTTTGTCTCAGTTGTGCTGCATTGGGCAGAGTTTGCCGATAGGCGTGAATCTGTGGTGCGGTATTCGAGATTTTTTCGGGGCTTGTTCAGGTGGCAAGTGACTTTATCGTTGGTGTGATGGTTGTTCATGTTGTTTGAGAAGATTAATGTTGTTTTGGCCATCCCAGCTTGCGGTTTGTTATGCCCCTGAGGTGTTAAGGTTGTGTTGTGGTGGTCGATTGGATGCCTTGTTTGAGAGAGTGCTTGGGCGAACCTAGGATTTCCTTCATGGTGAGCTACAGTCAGTCGAGCTTGATCCTTCTCATCTTGTCTTGTGGCATCTTTTCGAGGTAAGCTTTGAAAGTGCTATCTCGGTGAAGCCTTTGTCCTGTGTTTGCTTATGTGTGGATTGTGTTAGTTCTGAACCTGATCTGCTCTTGTTTCGGCGGTGGCCTGGCTTTGGACCCAGTTTGTGAGTCGGGGGCCGTTGTGCACCGTGTTTGGCGGCTGTTGTGCTGTGAAGGTTCAATGATTGTTTCAGGACTAGGGGATAAGCTGAGATTAGCGTCTTGCATCCCTACGGTTTTGATGATGTCTCACACTATAAATCAATCTGTTTCTATCCCTAGATTAATTCATGCTTCATCACTTTGGACAGTACAGTTCATGTGGTTGTCATATAGACATGCATTACTTGATCAACTCTATACACTGCCAGAATACTTGTTCAAAGTCTCTGCATTGTAGTCTGTACATTGGCCATGTCTGTACAGAGTCGTTTGCATCAAGTCTACACATCATGTTTGCAGGCAAGACTTCAGAGTCTATACATCGCACAACATGCAGTCCTAGAAGTCTATACATTGTATCATGTCTAAACTCCATACATTGTCTCAGCGTCTCATACTTCGTCTACACTATCTAGTACACACACTGCATATAGGCAAAGTCTGCACATTGGTAGAGTCTATACATCGGCCTGGCGCTCGCTAAGTCAATTCATTGCTCAAAGTCTGTACAGCCCAAGACTGTACATCCATCGTCTCACTCAGCGTCTCATTCAAGTCTATACATCGCAGAGTCTGTACAGAGTTTGCACAAGTCTGCATGCTTCCAAGTCTATACATTGCGTTGGTGGCAAGTCTATACATTGGTCTGTAGCTTGCACGAAGTGAAGTCTATACATTATCCTTCCTCTCATGCATCATCTTCCAAAGTCCATACAGCCATTTCCAAGTCTGTACATTGGATCATCTTCCAAGGTCTATACATTGTCACCTTTACCTACGTTCAGAGCCCTAAGTCTATACATTGCAAAGTCTGCACATCGCAGTGTTCAAGCCTTCCAAGTCTATACATTGGTTCAGGGTTTCCAAGTCTGTACACTGGTCCTCAAGCGTTGTAAGTCTGTACATTGGTGCTTTGCCAAAGTCTATACATTGTGAACCTTCAAGTTTGTACAGACTTTGCTTCGCTCAAGTCTATACATCGTCCAGTTGTCTTTGGCAAGTCTTCACATCGTGAAGTCTATACTTTCAATTGCCTTGCTGTGCTCAAGTCTGTACAGCCTTTCCCTTGCAAGTCTTTACATCAGATTCGCATGTCTATACATCTCATAAGTAGTTCAGATGACGTCAAGCCATTGAGCCCATGAGGTTGACGCAGCCTTGAAATGCCTCAGATGTCTTTGAAGATAAGGCTGGAGGCGTTGACGCATGGGGTCATTGCGTCGACCCACTGAACTGACCCAGATCTAGCTTCTCTTCAAGGGGTAAGTCTATACATTGGATATGGGTGTGCATCGTGAAGTCTATACACTGCTTGTGTAACTCAAGCCTTTACATCAAAGTCTATACACTTGTTAGGCTTGTTCATGCATCAGTTCTTCAAGTCTATGCATCGGCACACTGTTCATGCATAAGTTCTTCAAATCTATGCATCGGCGCACTGTTCATGCATCAGTTCTCCAAGTCTATACATCGGCGCACTATTCATGCATCGGTTAAGTCTATACACTGGCTATGGCTTGCTCATGCATCTTACCCACGCAAGTCTGTACACTGAGGTCGCTTGAAGGGCTTCAAGTCTACACACTCCCACATTGTACACACTTGCATATTTGCTACTTCTAAAGTCTATACACGCTGTGTTAAGAGCCTGAACCAACTAATTGCATTTCTTTGTCTCTGCCTGTAGATGAGTCAGGTTGATGATTGGGCACGTGAATCGATGATGATGCCTGGCACGTGATCCGAGGATACTCTAGAAAAGGAGGGAATGAGCCCCACTCGTATGAAGTCCTGGAATTCAGGTCTGATGCCATATAAAAGGAAGCCTTCTGCGAACAGGAGAAAAAAAACTTAAGGAAAAAGCTGAGCAGAAGAATCCCTGAGCAGAAGAAGAAAAGAGAGAGCCTCCACGTTCTAGAGAGAAGACAAAGAGAAAAGATTTGAGAGTATTGTTCTAAGAGAAAAGTATGAGTGAGAGAGTTGTGTTTAATTTGCTTCTTCGGAAGCTACATTGTTTTGGTTTTCAGAAACGATTATCTTCACCGATTGTCTTGTTTTCTGTTTCTTTCTTCATATTTCTGATTTGAATTGTTACCCTCCAGTGTTTGGAGGAAGGGAGAGATAATCTGATTTCCCTCTGGGCTGCAGAGGAAGAGAGATCTGTGATCTCTGGTTTTGCTAGTGAGGGGTTGTCACTAGCAGGTTCCCTCCGATTTGGAGGAAGGGAGATTCATCTCCGGTTCTGGTCTGGCGGGTAGCAGGTCCAGGTGTCAAGCTCTGTGGGTAGCAGAGTTTGGGTTGAGGGATTTGTTTCCCTTGGTTGGTCAAGCTGTGTGGCAGCATTTTGTTCACAGACTGAGTCTGCTATTTCTAGCCGTGGCTAGTGGAATCCTCACTCTGGTTTGGAGTGAGGGGTGGTTGTTGATTGTGGACTACAATCGAACCACCTTAAACTTTCTTGTCTCTTCTGTGGTTTGCTTGCTATTGTTGTGTTGCATTTCCTCTGCTCGTCAAATTGCTTCTTTGTGAACAGACCTTTCAATCGCACACTTATTCTGTCCCGGTTATTGATTGCTTTAGCTATACTCTTTCGCTGCATCTGAAGGGTTGTGAAACTGTAGAACTGATTTTCCGCTGAAGTTTTAAAATCGGGAGTGATCTATTCATCCCCTCTTCTATATCACTCTACGCTGCGCATATCAATTGGTATCAGAGAAGGTTTGCTTCATGTGGGCAAACGGTCAGGGAAATGCTAATGGTCCTCGAAGTTTCATGCCTGAAGGTCAATCCATTAGTCGCCCTCCATACTTTGATGGTAATAACTATCTCTTTTGGAAAAATAGGATGGAGGTGTTCATCAGGGCACAGAGTCACAAGCTATGGAGGGTAATCACTACTGGGCCGTATGATCTGCCACCGAACGAGGATGCGTGGACAGATGAGCATGTCAAGCTATCCTCACTCAGCTGGACGGCACTGAACATCATCCAGTGTGCTGTTCACCTAGATGAATTCACCCGCATATCTGCCTACAAGACTGCCAAGCGAATGTGGGATGAGCTGCAACTAATCTACGAAGGTACAGCTCAAGTGAGAGCCTCGAAAGTAAATCTCTACACCTCTGAATATGAATTGTTTAAGATGAAACTAGGGGAGAACATCACTGAAATGTATGCCAGATTGTCTTTGATCACGAATACTCTTAAGGAGCTAGGGAAAGAGATGGCTGAAGCAGATATAGTCAGGAAGATTCTTAGATCTCTATCCCCAGCATGGCACACTAAGGCCTTCGTGATAGAGGAGTCAAAGGATCTGACGACTTTGACAGTAAATGAACTCATTGGATCCCTCATGACCTATGAGATGAATTTCAAAGGAGGTGGTGAAGGAAGTGACAGGAAGGGTAAGAATGTAGCTCTCAAGGCATCCCGCAACAAGAGTAGCAGTAGCAGCAGCAGCAGCAGTAGCGGTGAGTCCGATGGTTTTTCCGATCTCGACCAGAAGGAGCAGGCAATGCTCACTCGACAGTTCAGTAAATTTTTAAGGAAAAAGGGGAAGACCTTTAGGAGGAAGAAGCCATACTCCTTTAGTAAGAATGTTGAATCTAGCAATCATAAGGACATAAATAATAAGAGACTGACTTGTTTTCATTGTAACAAACAGGGACACATGAAAGGGGAATGCCCAGATCTCCAGAAGAAGGGTCCCTACTTTCAGAAGAAGAGCTCAAAGGTGCAGAAAAAGAAGAAGCCACAGGCAATGGTCTGCACGTGGAGCGATGAGGAAGAAGATCCGGAAAGCACTTCCTCAGAGGAGTATGAAGAAGGAATTTGCCTAATGGCAAACAGCGAAGAGGCGGTAACAAATGTTTTTGAAAACTTTTCTATTGATGACTGGGAAGATACCTATGCTAAATTATTAGATAAGTTCAATTCACTTAGTAAAGAGCATAGGGTTCTGAAAAGAAAATTCAATACCACTGTTGAAGAACAAACCCAAATCTGTGTAGAAAATCAGAAACTAAAGGAAGAATAGGAAGAAGTAACTTCCCTAAGAAAAGAAAATGAAAAGCTCAAGGGTGAAAACCAGGACAGTCAAAACCAGCTCAATGAACTCAAAATCAAAATTGAAGAAAGCCTGAATGAAAGTAGAGTGAACTCAGAAAAATATGAAGCTGTTAAGAAAGTCAATGCTGAACTTCTAAAAAACTCTGAGTCTCTTCAAAAAGAGCTGGAAGACAAACAGAAAGTTTTGGAAAATGTTGTCCAAGGAAAAACTAGTATGGATGCTATACTAGGACTAGGGTTAACTTCAATAAGGAGGGTCTAGGCTATGACCTAACTAACAAGAGACCCTTACAATTCAAAACCATTACCTTCTGCCCAGAGAAAGGAAAAGAGAAGCTGGACACACCATCCAGCTCAAATAGCAGTCAAGGAGCTCAATGTCAGAAGGAAAGTTCTAAAAACAGTGCTGGTCAACCATTTAAAATGGGAATGAATTTTGTGAAGAACTTCACTAAGCCCACTCATCAGAACATAAATGGTAGATGAACCAAGCAAGTGGATCAGAAGAAAAGCTGGAATTACTACAATCAGATGGGTCCAAACAGGGCCTACTGGAGAAATAACTATCATCTTCAAAAATCTGTTAATCAACAAGCTTACAGGAGATATCCTAGGAATGGGAAGCCTAATGAATGGAATAGAACTTACTTCTCCAGACCAGTTGGACATAACCCCGGCTATAATTTCAATAAACTAGAAGTAAAGGTGCCAGAGAAAACCATGTTGAAGCAAATCTGGATTCCTAAACATTTGATCACAGATTTGAACAATGTCTTTGAACCCAACTCATCTTGGGTTCCAAATCACTTTGCTTGATGTTATTTATGTAGGTCGGCCTGGCAGCTGAAGACAACAAGTGGTACCTCGACAGTGGCTGCTCCAGGCACATGACAGGAGACCGATCCAAGTTCAGCAAGATAGAGATGAAGGTAGGGGGTCTGGTCAAGTTTGGAGGAAAGAATAGAGGTAAGATAATTGGAGTTGTCACTGTAGGCAAGTCTTCCACAAACTCCATTGAAAAAGTTCTACTTGTGGAAGGTCTTCAACACAACCTGATCAACATTAGTTAGTTATGTGACATGGGTCACAGGGTTGTGTCTGATGATAATTCATGCAAAATCTTTGAAATAAATTCTGATGTTGTTAAATTTGTAGCCAACAGGATTAATAATGTCTACATGGTAGACTTAGATGCAGAATCTGAATCAAATCTTTGTTTATCTGCTAATTCTGAAAATGATGCTTTTGAATGGCATAGACGTCTAGGTCATGCTAGCTTCTCTACCTTAAATAAATTTGTCAAGCATGATTTAGTTAGAGGCATGCCTAGAATTAAATTCAATTCTATTTCAAAATCATGTGATGCCTGTGCTCTAGGCAAACAGACCAGGAATTTCTTCAAGCTAAGATCTGAGCCATTGTCCACTAGACCAATGGAACTTCTCCATATGGACCTCTTTGGTCCTACTAGAACTCAGAGTCTTAATGGGAATAGGTTTGGCTATGTGAGTATTGATGACCATTCTAGATATTCATGGATCTTTTTCTTAGCTAATAAAAGCGATGCTTTTCAAAAGTTTAATCAGTTTTTCAATAAGGTCAAACAAGAAGGAAAACACAAAATTTACTTTATTCAATCTGACCATGGAGGTGAGTTTGAAAACTCCATGTTTTCTGATCTTTGTGAAAGAGAGGGACTAACACACAGGTTTTCTTCTCCCAGGACACCTGAACAGAATGGCATTGTGGAGAGAAGAAATAGAACTATTGTGGAGATGGCCCAAACCATGCTGATTGAAAGTCACTTACCAAGGAGGTTTTGGGCAGAGGCGGCCAATATAGCAACTTACATAATCAACAGGGCCATGGTAAGACCTATTCACAAGAAAACACCCTATGAGCTACTAAAAGGTAAGAAACCAAACTTGTTTCATTTCAGAATTTTTGGAGCTAAATGCTTTATTCATAACAATGACAAGAAAGATTTAGATAACTTTGAAGCTAAAAACTCCCCTGGAATATTTTTAGGATACTCTGAAGTGTCAAGGGCATATAGGGTCTTTAACATAACAGACCAGAAAGTTGAAGAGTCTCCACACATCCTTTTTAGTGATAAGAAAGGTGTTTCTAACATTGAAAATTTTGACAGGGATTCCAAGCATGATGGGGAATTCCTAGAAGACCAAGAAGAAGAAAAGATTCAGCCGAGTGGAACATCAAATCCTCCCAACCAGGAAGAGCCAAGAGAAACATGTGAGTCTTCAATAAATGTTAGATTTCTTAAAGATCATCCGATAGATAATGTCATAGGCAATCCTGAAGATCCTCTTCGGACTAGGTCTCATTTTAGGAGTGTGAATAATGAAGACCTAATTGCTTTAGTCTCACAAATTGAACCCAAATCTATAGAAGAGGCCTAGGCTGATCAAGCATGGGTCAATGCTATGTGTGAGGAATTAGGCCAGTTCGAAAGAAATAATGTCTGGGAGCTTGTTCCAAGACCAGATAATGTTAATATCATAGGAACTAAGTGGGTGTTCAAAAATAAAATGAATGAAGATGGAATCATATCTAGGAATAAGGCCAGACTAGTAGCCAAGGGCTACTGTCAGGAATTTGGTGTGGATTTCGATGAATCCTATGCACCTGTTGCTAGGATGGAAGCAATAAGAATGTTGCTTGCTTTTGCATGTTCAAAGAATATAAAACTCCAACAAATGGATGTTAAAAGTGCCTTTTTAAATGGCGTCATTAAGGAAGAGGTTTTTGTTGAACAACCCCCTGAATTTCAATTCTCTCCTCAACCTAACCAAGTTTTCAGGTTAAACAAAGCCCTGTATGGTCTAAAGCAGGCTCCTCGAGCATGGTATGAAAGATTGACTAAATTTCTGATCAGCAAGGGCTACAAAAGAGGTAAAGTTGATCAAACCTTATTTACCAAGGGTAAAAATAAAGATCTCATAATAGTTCAGGTATATGTAGATGACATTGTGTTTGGATCAACTAAGTATGAACTATGTGATGAATTCTCTAAAATGGTGGCTGCTGAATTTGAGATGAGTTTGGTCGGTGAACTAAAGTATTTTCTTGGCTTGCAGGTACAACAGTCAGAGGATGGATGCTTCATCAACCACACCAAATACACAATAGAACTATTCAAGAGGTTTGGTATGGAAAACCTGAAGCACATTACAACACCCATGGGTACCAATACCTCACTGGATGCAGATGAGACAGGTAAAGAAGTAAATGCTAAGCTCTATCGAGCTATGATTGGATCTCTTCTTTACTTGACAGCTTCTAGACCTGATATACAGTTCAGTGTAGGAATATGTGCAAGATATCAGTCTAGACCCACTGAATTACACTTAGCTGCAGTGAAAAGAATTTTCAGATATTTGTCAGCTACTCATTCTCTTGGTTTATGGTTTCCTGCATCACACACACTTAACTTAGTTGCATACACAGATGCTGATTATGCAGGATGTAAACTAGACAGTAAAAGTACTAGTGGTCACTGTGAATTTTTGGGTGGGTGTTTAGTGTCTTGGGGTTCCAAGAAACAACATTCTGTGGCCCTCTCCACTGCAGAAGCTGAATATGTGGCTGCAGGGAGTTGTGGTACACAAGTCATTTGGATTAAACACCAGCTTCAGGACTACCAAGTAGACCTGGGGTGCACACCTATCTATTGTGATAATACCAGTGCCATTAATCTTGCCAAGAATCCTGTTTTGCATTCACGCACCAAACACATAGAAATAAGACATCATTTCATAAGAGATGAGGTTTCTAAGAACAATTTTGAACTGATTCATGTAGGCACTGAAAATCAGATTGCTGACATCTTCACTAAACCTCTGGATAACGAAAAATTCACTACACTGAGAAGAGAATTAGGCTTATATAAATTGTCTTAAATGTGAAGTCTGTTCTTTTTGTGAGGGGGAGTTCTGTAAGTCTGATGGTTAGCTTTTTGTAATGCTATGTTTGAGGGGGAGCTGGTTGAGCTATGAGTGGGAGAGTTCTTTGACATATTCAAAAAGATTGACCAGATGTGTGTCATTGCTGGTTTTCATG
Organism: Amorphophallus konjac; assembly: GCA_022559845.1. Classification (NCBI taxonomy): domain Eukaryota; kingdom Viridiplantae; phylum Streptophyta; class Magnoliopsida; order Alismatales; family Araceae; genus Amorphophallus; species Amorphophallus konjac. The sequence continues at coordinate 115,626,819 of CM040123.1, read as the reverse complement.
ACTGATCTAGTGTGGTTCTCTTAGACAGAAGAATCTCACTCATCTCTTAAGTCTATAAGTATGTGATACTAAAGTCCAGCAAGAATCTTCCCTCTGGTAGTCTATTAGAGATCTGAATTAATTGTTAAAGTTTATCTTCCTACATTGTCAGTGATTTCAGTTCAGGCCAAAACTTGTATGTCTTGATATCTGACCAAAACAACTTGAAATCTAGACTTCAAGATTCACTTCAAGAAATAGACCTTCTGGTATTGTTTTCAATCATTCCATCTCCTCAACATAAGGGCTTAACTGAATAAACATGTTTTGTTTTGGTCACTGAGAAACTGGGAGCTTCATCAATGAAATGAAGTTTTCTCCTATGTCATGAGGTGTCAAATGCTTAAAATGAATGAAAAGACATGACAGAGCAATGGTCGCTAGCTGGTGAGTGACTGGGGACTCTGGCCTCTAATCAAGGTGTTTCCTCATGTCAAAAACCACAGTTACTAACTCTGTTCCTTTAAAAAAAAAGGAGGAGGTAATGAGGTACTCACACTGAGTAACTGGGGATTCAGGCCTCTAATCAAGGTGTCTCCCTAATGTCAAAAGAGTGAATTACCAACTTACTCATTGGTCTTCTTGAAAATCATCTCAAAACTCCCTTGTTGTTATGTACTAATGGATTGCTTGTCCTCAATACCTTGAGAACACCTTCTCTGACTTTGTCTTTTGTTGTCTTTTGGGATAGTTGCCAGTTCAGCTAAATCATGCCATACTTGTTAACTCCTGCTCTAAATCATACACTATGTATGTTGATAAACTTGTCTATCATTCTATTTCTCTAATGTTTACTGGAGTTCAAGAATCTTCACTTGAGTTTAGCACCTCACTTATTCTCTTAAGACTTGCTCGTGCCTTTCTGCACTAAGAAGTTATTGTACTTCTTCTTCATGTCTCCAGCACTTTCATATATTCTGCATTTCCTTTTGCTGATGTCAAAGGGGGAGAGAGGCTCTGCAATATCAGTAGATCATGAGTTGTGGGGGAGAGAATAGTTTGCTGTCATGAGCTGTGGGGGAGAATAGCTTGTCATGAAAATACCTGAGAGTGTGTTGTAGGGGAGTGGTTTTGGAGAAAGAAGTGTTTCAGCAGTAGTGTTTAATTTGGCTCTGCATGCATTTGCTTTAAATTTGCCTTGAGTGTTAATTTCTTGTGAAGCCTTGATATTGCTTGATTCATAGTGTTGCCATCATCAAAAAAAGGGGAGATTGTGGCATCCCTATGGTTTTGATGATGTCTCACACTATAAATCAATCTGTTTCTATCTCTAGATTAATTCATGCTTCATCACTTAGGATAGCACAGTTCATGTGGTTGTCATATAGACATGCATTACTTGATCAACTCTATACACTGCCAGCATACTTGTTCAAAGTATCTGCATTGTAGTCTGTACATTAGCCATGTCTGTACAGAGTCGTTTGCATCAAGTTTACACATCCTATTTGCACGCAAGACTTCAGAGTCTATACATCGCACATCATGCAGTCCTAGAAGTCTATACATTGCATCATGTCTAAAGTCCATACATTGTCTCAGCGTCTCATACTTCGTCTACACTGTCTAGTACACACACTGCATATAGGCAAAGTCTGCACATTGGTAGAGTCTATACATCGGCTTGGCGCTCGCTAAGTCAATTCATTGCTCAAAGTCTGTACAGCCCAAGACTGTACATCCATCGTCTCACTCAGTGTCTCATTCAAGTCTATACATCGCAGAGTCTGTACAGAGTTTGCACAAGTCTACATGCTTCCAAGTCTATACATTGCGTTTGTGGCAAGTCTATACATTGGGCTGTAGCTTGCACGAAATGAAGTCTATACATTGTCCTTCATCTCATGCATCATCTTCCAAAGTCCATATAGTCATTTCCAAGTCTGTACATTGGATCATCTTCCAAAGTCTATACATTGTCACCTTTACCTACGTTCAGAGCCCTAAGTCTATACATTGCAAAGTCTGCACATCGCAGTGTTCAAGCCTTCCAAGTCTATACGTTGGTTCAGGGTTTCCAAGTCTGTACACTGGTCCTCAAGCGTTGTAAGTCTATACATTGGTGCTTTGCCAAAGTCTATACATTGTGAACCTTCAAGTCTGTACAGACTTTGCTTCGCTCAAGTCTGTACATCGTCCAGTTGTCTTTGGCAAGTCTTCACATCGTGAAGTCTATACTTTCAATTACCTTGCTGTGCTCAAGTCTGTACAGCCTTTCCCTTGCAAGTCTTTACATCAGATTCGCATGTCTATACATCTCATAAGTAGTTCAGATGGCGTCAACCCATTGAGCCCACGAGGTTGACGCAGCCTTGAAATGCCTCAAATGTCTTTGAAGATAAGGCTGGAGGCGTTGACGCATGGGGTCATTGCGTCGACCCACTGAACTGACCCAGATCTAACTTCTCTTCAAGGGGTAAGTCTATACATTGGATATGGGTGTGCATCGTGAAGTCTATACACTGCTTGTGTAACTCAAGCCTTTACATCAAAGTCTATACACTTGTTAGGCTTGTTCATGCATCAGTTCTTCAAGTCTATGCATCGCCGCACTGTTCATGCATCAGTTCTTCAAATCTATGCATCGGCGCACTGTTCATGCATCAGTTCTCCAAGTCTATACATCGGCGCACTATTCATGCATCGGTTAAGTCTATACACTGGCTATGGCTTGCTCATGCATCTTACCCACGCAAGTCTGTACACTGAGGTCACTTGAAGGGCTTCAAGTCTACACACTCTCACATTGTACACACTTGCTTATTTGCTGCTTCTAAAGTCTATACACGCTGTGTTAAGAGCCTGAACCAACTAATTGCATTTCTTTATCTCTGCCTGCAGATGAGTCAGGTTGATGATTGGGCACGTGAACTGAGGATGATGCCTGGCACGTGATCTGAGGATACTCTGGAAAAGGAGGGCACGAGCCCCACTTGTGTGAAGTCCTGGAATTCAGGTCTGATGCCATATAAAAGGAAGCCTTCTGCGAACAGGAGAAAAAAACTGGAGGAAAAAGTTGAGCAGAAGAATCCCTGAGCAGAAGAAGAAAAGAGAGAGCCCACACGTTCCAGAGAGAAGATAGAGAGAAAAGATTTGAGAGTATTGTTCTAAGAGAAAAGTCTGAGTGAGAGAGTAGTGTTTAATTTGCTTCTTCGGAAGCTACATTATTTTGGTTTTCAGAAACGATTGTCTTCACCGATTGTCTTGTTTTCTGTTTCTTTCTTCATATTTCTGATTTCGAATTGTTACCCTCCAGTGTTTGGAGGAAGGGAGAGATACTCCGGTTTCCCTATGGGCTGCAGAGGAAGTGAGATCTGTGATCTCTGGTTTTTCCAGTGACGGGTTGTAACTAGCAGGTTCCCTCCGGTTAGGAGGAAGGGAGATTCATCTCCGGTTCTGGTCTTGCGGGTAGCAGGTCCAGGTGTCAAGCTCTGTGGGTAGCAGAGTTTGGGTTGAGGGATTTGTTTCCCTTGGTTGGTCAAGCTGTGTGGAAGCATTTTGTTCGCAGACTGAGTCTGCTATTTCTAGCCGTGGCTAGTGGAATCCTCACTCTGGTTTGGAGTGAGGGGTGGATGTAGATTGTGTCTTCTGTGGTTTGCTTGCTATTGTTGTGTTGCATTTCCTCTGCTCGTCAAATTGCTTCTCTGTGAACATACCTTTCAATCGCACACTTATTATGTCCCGGTTATTGATTGCTTTAGCTATACTCATTCGCTACATCTGAAGGGTTGTGAAACTGTAGAACTGATTTTTCGCTGAACTTTTAAAATCGGGAGTGATCTATTCATCCCCCCCTTCTATATCACTCTACGCTGCGCATATCATAGCATTCTTTATGGCTTGTGCTGTGGCTCTTGGCACGATGGTTTGCACTTTGGCAACTTGTGATCGGCTGTTAGCAGTATCGGTACTCGAGGGGTTGTACATTACAGTTTCATGAATTGCGATGGCGTCGAGTGTGTGCTGTGATGTGGATGCCGAGTTGTTTCTGATGCCTGTGTGCATTGTGTTGAGTGCGCATCGGAAGCATGTGGGCTTATTACCCACTGGTCGAGGATCGTTTGGTTGGAAGATTCTTACCGATCGAGAGGTTTGTTTCCTCGGGGTGACATCATCTTGGCTATGTGTGCCTTGATGCTGTTGGTTGCCATGCCGTTGCTTGAGGCATCATGGTTGTTGGCACTGGCAGGTTTGAGAATTACGGAAATCTATCAACTTATACACTGGTTGAGTACTATTTCTTCTTTGGTTTTATTGGGAGTTATGCTCTCAGGGCGGATCGTGGTCCTCAAGATGCGTTCTCCGAGATTATTGTTGTGGGTCCTTGTTGGTAAGTGTTGATTTGATTTTTAATTAGATTAGATTCCTATCCCGCCCCCTTTAAATACACACATGCATAAACATGTGAATCAAAGACAAGGGGATGAAAGGATGGAAATACTAACCGTGATCGCCACCAAGGATTAACAACGCCGCAAGGATGAAGAAAGGAGTGCAACGGCGTCGTATACCTTGGAAAGAAAACTTGATCGCGCTTGAAACGGGGTGCGGGGAACTTGTGGATTCAAACCTCCTCTCCTTCCATCCGGCTAGAGGAAGAGGGCCTCACGTTGTATTCATGCTCTCCTGCAAAACAAAGATGAAACACAAAGGCAAAAACCCATTAGAACATGCATGTGTAGTATCAATCCCGCAGTGATAAAATAGGGGTAGAAATTGAGGGCAAACTCACCGGGGGGAGGTTTTTAACCCCTATGGAAGGGTGGAAAAGATAGGTGTGTGTGTTGTGCATGCATGAGATTTGAAATCATGAGATTTGATTGAGAGAATAGAGAGAAAACGATGATGCAAAACGAAGAAAAACGCATGTGTAGCAGAAAGTGCAGGAAACTGTGATGATTTGTGATTTTGAGGAGATTAGAACTAAGAGTGTAGACCATGAAATCAAGCCCAGAAGGATGAAATTGAAAGCCAATACTTCCCTCTTCAAGATGGGGTCGAAGTTGTGAGTCGACGGTGCAGCATGGCTTCGCCCCACGTCCGGAAAGAGCCCCCCGTCGCGACTGCGAACTGGGCAGTTTATATAGAGTTTTGTAAGAAATTCTCATCTTCTTATCACGATTCCCGGAGATAGAGTCCAAGATAAATCGAGTTCTTTGGATCAAACTCGAGATAATACTAAGGACAAGAGATAGGAACAAACGAGGATCAATTCGGAGGAGGATTCTAGAAGATAGGGCTCTTGGAAGGCAGCCCCGGAGCTTAATCTGCAGAGTTTAAGTTGAACTAGGAAACATAAATCATGATCTTTCGACCCAGATCCCAAGAGATATAGCCAATGAAAATTTGATTCCTATGAACCAAATTCAAGATAATACCAAGGGCTAGAAGTAGGAAAAAATGGGGATCAATTTGGATAAGAAGTCAAGAAGTTATGGACTCTTCAAGAGGGCCACGGCGCATAAAAACGGAGCAGAGTCCAACACGAATTGGACTCTCTGGTGCATGTAACGGTCTATCATAGGACCGCCACATGATGTAACGGACTAGGGTAGGTCCGTCACACTCTGGAGGTCGAACGAGACGTTTTCGGATGAGATTGGATGTAACGCACCTAAACAGGGCCGTCACTTGGTCTAACGGTCAAGGATAGGACCGCCACACTCTAGGGGTTGAACCGGGCTGTTTTGGGTAAGTTTTGGTGTGACGGTCTATCGTAGGACCGTCACACTGAAGTAACGATCTTCACTGGGCCGTCACTTCAATGAAGTAACGCACCTGCAAATGACCTTCACATAGATGAAGGCAGATTCTGGGCAGACTGCGCGCGACTTTAGAAATTGAAGCATTTCTCTCAAACGGTGGAGAATTAGAAAAAGTGGTAAACATAGAAGTTGTAGATAACTGAGAGAGGAACAACTTTCGTGAAGAAATAAATATGAGAAAATGATTGGAAGAGGGTGAAAATAGGGCTGGAAGAGAGAAGAAAATTCTGGAATGTAGGTGAACAGCACAGCACGCCAGAAAAATGTGAATAGCTCACAATCGGGGCAGAACCGGCCAACGGTGTAGAAGAAGAAATTGTAGATCTTTGAAAGATGAACAACTTTGATGAAGACAACGTTTTGAATAGAGGATTGGAAGAGGGTGAAAAAGAACCACTTTCAAGACTGCGCAGTGAGAGAGAGCCGATTACTTGAGGGAAGCCGACATAAATGGGCCGAAAGTCGACTTAAAAGCCAGAATTTGAAAAGATAAGGTCCGGGGCTCTAAGAAATCATGATCTCCAAGACTCAAAGGATATGGAATGGTAAAAATGGGCTTGAAATCCATCCAAGAAAACTCCAAAATAATGGCTAATTCGGGACATCAAAAATGATGAATAAGAGAAACGACGCAACTTGTGGGCTAAAACGGGTGTCAACAGATGCCCCTCCTTGATGTCCGCTTTGCAAGGGAACGAGCGAAAGCGACGTGGAGGCGAAATGGAAAGGAGGTGGAGTGAAAGCGACAGCGACGTGAAATGGAGATGAAGCGGAGATGAAGCGGAGAGAACTGATAAGCGGGCATCAAGGCCAAAAAAGACACCCGTTACAACCAACAAGCGACAGGAATTCTCCCGAAAACGCCGAACTAACCACTTGAAATGATTGACAAGGATGAGACATGTCTGGAGAACTAAACTAAAGGAGGAAAATGAAACACGACCAACCTCAACGGGGACACAATCCACGGACAATGAGTGGGTCAAGAAAGAACACAGCATAAGAGCTGGAAAGGAGAATAAGACTAAGATAATATCCAGATAGGAATCACACTGGCCAACCAGACCAAGCAGCAAGATCAGAGAAATCGTTCAAATTCGGAGTGGAATGAAGAATCTCTTATCCAAGAGAACTGAGTGCAATCAACTATTGCTGAGGAGAAATCCTTGAATGGATCACGAGACATGAATGCTCAAAAATGACATGATGCATGCTGGGCTAAAATAAAGAAATCATTAAAACGAATGCAAAGAAAGATAAAATAGAAAGTACTCAAGGATATTATTGCTAGACTAAGCCAAGACGGGGTCAAGAGTCTTCTTGCAACCACGGCGTGCGAGACAGAGTCTATCGTCCCCCACTCGACTCAACCGAGCGGCCTATCCAACGATTAACCGTATGTTCCTAGATCATCATCGTTTTTGTTAAAGGGGAACATCAGATCCTAGAACACACGGCTAACCAGCCGGTCCTTGAGAGGCTATAACAATGTAGATACCATATAGTAATGCAACAATGAGCAAGGATAGAGAACCATACCTGACTTACCTGCCAAGCGAAACGGCATTTTTTAGATTTTCGATTTCTTGATTTTTGTGGATTTTCATCATAAGACAACAACCACATTGACATGATATAATGTGAACATGAACGAATATGAACGAGCATAACATGAACATAACATAATAAGAGAAATATGAACAAAACATGGCACAACATAACATAACAAAGATGGATGAAATATAAAAAACAAACAAATGGCAAACATGCATGCGACTAAAGGCACGGTGGGACAAGACAACATGCACACGATGGGACAACACATGCAGTGGTATAAGGACACGGTGGGACAAAGACACGTGGGATGACAATACCACGGAGGACAACACGTGTGATGAATGACACGGCAGGATAGGAAAACGTGTGACGAATGACACGGCGGGACAAAAGACATGGAGGACCATAGAAATATATGACAAGGACACACTCTTCAATCAAAGCCCAAGATCAGATGAAGCGAAACCGCCAGGTTCAAAATTGTGGGACAATGCCGTCTCATGGAGATAAAAGCTGAGAAAGCCATGAGCTCCAGAATAGATCCAGAGATAGGATTGAAGAGATGAGAACATATCGAAGAATATGAGCATGAGACAGAGCAAATGATAGAGCAAGGAAAGCTTGAACCTGTAACCTGCAGCCTGCACACTTAGCAAACAGATTACGTATATGTCCTCAGGATAAAAATAAAAGGAACAAAAGAGAAGTATTTTTGGATTTTTGTATTTCTGATTTTTTTGCCATATTCAAATTTTTGGGATTTTTTGACATATTTGATTTCTTTTTTGAATTTTGACACAATTGATTTTTTTTTTTTTTTAGAATTTTGACATATTTGATTTTTTTGGATTTTAACAATATCAATCTGCAGCACCCAAAGACAGGCTCGAATTACTGGCTAGGGATCGTCGCTCCTCCCCTCTCATTAAAGGCTTCCCTTAAGCAGGGCGTGCATGTGAGAGTGGCTTACCGTAACCAACCGCCTCTAAAGAACGGTGCCCCTACTAAGGCCATACCCGGGATACAACCCAGCCTAAGAGGGAGATAGAAGAAAATTGGAGGCAAGCTTTATGCAGCATGGGGGACATCAGGATTTGAATTCCTTCCAGGGCACCACCCCTCAAAGAGTAGGTCTGTTGTGCTGGGGCTTTGTGTCTTTGATTTGGAGACCCATATTTATCAGGCATGCATGAGACCGGGCTCATGACGTCCCGCAGGAAACTGTACTGCCACTCTTGCCATGCCTTTGATTCATAATTTTGCGTTGATTCATTTTCTCATTGATTTTTGACAGCCCTTGTTGGCTAGATATTGCATGAAAGCTCACTTTCGAGGGTCAACACTGCCCCTATTTGAGACCTCTCTCGTATTAGGGAGCGCCTAGGTTGGTCATCTTATCCATCAACCTCTTGCCCCTGCACTTGGCCGAGTAGAGAAAAGAAAAAGACCTTTGTGCATACCCATGGTATGGCCAAAGCAGCAACGGTGTTGCACTAGAGAGATCGGCTATGGCTTGTCGTGAAGTGTGTGAAAAACCCATGCTCAAAGGTCACCCTCAACGATCGGGGAAAGAACTAGACTCCCAGCGCAGAGCTATCACTAGCCTAAGGATGCTGCAGAAGCGAACTCATTTTAAATGAACAAAGCAAATTTCTAAAAGCCACTTAACCATGTTGAGGATAGCGTTATAACCATGTGCAGAAACAATAGAAATAATGGAAATGAAAGCATGTTTCTTTGCTCAAAATAAAAATACCTTTGCAAATCCATGGCGTGGAAATCGGCATCCTGAAGTGATCTCGATCATCGAGCTTTAAGGAGCGCGAGTAGCTTTGTATTCCTTGCTTGTCAGGACGAAAGGGAGAGGATAGCAAAGGATCAAAGATTCCTCTACATGGAGGAGCGGCAGACATTAAACTAGATGAATAAGGATAAAAAGGAAGAGAGACAAGGGTTAGAACTCCCTCGTTAAGGCACAGAGACCTTGATAACAAGGAACCAATTATAGAAGAAACCAGATTAGCCAAGATCAAGGTGGACTAAAGCCTCGAAAGCAGCAAGAAAAAGGGTAATGATCCTGAAAGGGTGAGGAGGAGAGAGTGGAAAGATAATAAGAAGAATCATCCGACGTGGTCGGAGAAGAGGGACGAGAATCATCCGATAGTGTCGGAGAAGGAGAATGGGAGACACTCGACAAGGTCGGAGAATAAGAAGAACCCGGAGATACCGGAGGGGAAGAATCAGAGGCAACACCTGGAAGTCTCGGGGAAGAATAATCAGGTGATGTCCCGAGATTAGGATGGAATGATGACATAGGCCAGGGCCTAGAATCGTGAGAGGAGGGAAAATCTGGAGGATCCGGGGAAAAAAGAGAGGAATGGGGACGCATGGACCTATGGAAGGAGGAGAAAATCGTTGAGGGAGAATTAGGAGAGGGCAGATACACCACCCTGGGGTGGGAACCGAGCAGAAGAAATGATGAGTGAAATGAAGAAGACGGAAGAGATGTGGACCCCTGAGTGCACAACTGACGGCCTTTAAGCTTACGCCGTCGCCTCTTCTTAGCTGATACTTCTTGAACATGGACTCGCTTGGTGCGGGCTCGAATCCTAGGGCACCTTGCCTTGCAATATCTTCTCAATAGCGAGCCCATCTAGCAGATGGCCTTGCCCGACTATGGACATGCAGCTTCATCGGGGCAGCTGCCCCTAGACTCCCAGAGCTAACAATAGTAGGACGTTCTTGAACAACTAACCCCTCATAATACTGAATATCATAAAACCATGGAGTCTTGTTACTTGGCACAAGTAGCACGAGATTCGGCAACTCCACTCGGAACTCAGCCTTGAAGCACAACTCCCTTGAGGAAAGAGACGGGTGAAGCTGAGGGAGGGTAATACACGGCGTTGACATGGCCGGTTTGCTAATAAATCGAGGAAGATTGCATAACAAGTGCATAATATCCTTGGAAAGTGTAGAAGATACGGACAATTGCCCCTTGAACATAGAATCCATAATCTGCTTGGCGGCCGTATGCGTTAGCATGACATGGGTAGAGAACCCTTCTTGGCTTGTCATCTGAATAGCAATAGAGCGAGGAGAAATAATAGCATCAATGGTGAACTCTCCGACGAGCAAGGAGATTGCCATCGGCCTCGCTCGGTAAGAAACTGGCATCAACTCAAGGGAACTCTTCTTAGCAACTGTCATCTTTGAAAGTAGAGGCGCATCATCCCCAAAATAACCAGGGACGAGGACACGAACCGGCATCCGACAGATAAAATTTTGAATCTTGAAATGCACGGCCGGCACTGAATCATCCTGACTTGACTTATTGTCTCCCTGGGGATTAGACCCGAGGGGCACCAAAGGAAGCGCACACCTGCTCCGTGGGGTGGTAGTGGTTGGAGAAGTAAAGGGAATATGTTTCGGTGGAACATGTGAAGGTTTGGAAGGCATGGAGGCTCCAACGGGAGTGGTGATGGAAAGTGAAGGCGCAGGCGATGTGGCGATGATAGGCTCGGGTGGCGATAAAGGCGAAGGCGAAGGCGTGACTGAGGGTAGAGATAAAGGAGAAGGTTTGGCTTGCTCAGGCTCGGGCAAAGGTGATGGCGGAGATGGAGGCGAGGGTGGAGATGGAGGTGGTGATGGAAGCATTGGTGGTGGAGATGGAGATGATGGTGATGGCAATGGAGATGGTGAGGATAGTGATGAAGGCGATGGGGGTAGTGGACATGGAGGTAGAGAGGGTGAAGAGGGAGGTTGTGGTGTCCACCGTCGACGTGTCGACACAACGCGTCGAGCGGTGTTAGGGATAGAAGTAGTGGTAGTGGCGGCAGGGGAAGAAGGGGAGGCACTAGCCTGAGCAGAGGCTTGGGTTTGTGGCGGCGATGGAGCCGGGGTAAGAGATGGTGGAGGTAACGGAGTAGGTGATGGAGCGAGTGCAGCACTAGACGAGGAATCACTAGGGTGCCCCTGACCTTGAAGTAAGAGACGGCTGCCCCGGCGGCACTTCTTGCTACTGCTGTTGGTTGCGAAGATGTAAAATGACTTTATGAATAGCAGCCCAATCAATCCTTTTCTTAGCTTCCAGATCATAAACATAATCCTGGAACTCAGGACAATCCTCAACCAAATGCCCCGGCTGGCGGTGAAAATCACAGAACTGAAGCATATCCCCGACTGCGGGTCGGCAAGGCACAACCGGAGAGAGCGGCAACGCATGAGTGGCCATCAAAGCCCGAAATATATCGGTGAAACACTCTGGCAATGGAAGATGAGGAGCCTGCTTCGGGCAAGGTGGATGCCGAGGGATATGTAATGGTGGAGAAGGTTGTGGAGTCGGAAGTGGGGGTTGCGTAGGCAGGAGTGCGTGGCTAGTGGTGGAGGGCTTTGGTGATGGCATGTGTGGAATAGGATGAGGGGGTATGTAGACGGCATCTACTTGCTCGGGATGTGGTGTTCCCTTGACCGGAAGTGGAGATGGAGACGGGTATGTGGATGCGGGAGGCTGACTCATGGAAGGTTGATATGCTGAGGCGTATGGGTATGTAGAGGCAGGAGGTTGGCTCGTGGAGGGATATGTGGCGGAAGGCTGACTCATGGCCGGCTGACTCATGGGAGCGTAGGGTTGACATGTGGAGGGTGAAGGTTGATATGTGGAGGTGGATGGTGGAGACTCGAGGTCAAGGGAATCTTGGATTTGTTGGCGAATGAAGCGGGCTCGGCTGTAAAGTTGCTGCCAGGAGGTGATGTCGTTGAGGGCTAAGATGAACCGATACTCGGGTGTTGCATTTGATATCAGCATCTTGATTTGTTCTCCCTCCGGAATGTGTCCCGAGACTTGCGCGGCAAGGTGACGCCAGCGGTCGGCAAAGGTGCAGAAATCCTCTTCGGGCTTCATCATCTCTTGGGCCAGATCCGCGATAGAACACTTGGGCCCAACCTGGTCTTGATACTGCTGAATAAACTTTTCTTGAACGGCATGAAAACTCACAACTTGCTCTTGCGGAAGAGAGAAGAACCAATCCCGAGCCGGGCCTTCCAATGACAGACCAAACAGATAAGCCATGAAGTGTTGGTCATGTCGAAACTGGGCCGACTCATAAACAAACTCCTTCAAGTGCACATATGGGTCACCAACTCCACTATAACGGCGATATGCGGGAATTTGCGAAGATGGTGGAAGCCGAAGACCTTGAAATGTGAACGGAACACTTAAAGAGGATTTGGGATCGATCCGACGTTGAAGCTCATCAAGTTGGCGTTGGGTTTGAGCAATCATCTCCTGGGTAGGGAGAGATCGAGAAGAATATGGGCCAACTTGAGCAAGAGGTTGTGAATTAGGACCAGGAGCATGGTATTGGGCCGGATAAGAGGATCCGGGCTGAGAAGAAGAAGGGCCCATTCCGGGAGTAGAAGGATATGTGGGCCTGGAAGAAGCATGAGCATATGGGCTGAATGGGCCAACAGCAACATGGGCAGAAGGATGAGGCCCATTAAGAGAATATTGCCCATTAGCAATTGGGCCAGCAACATATGAAGGAGAAGGAGGAGGCCCATGAATAGGAGATGGCCCATTATGAGAAGAAGGCCCATGAAGATGAGATGCAATAAGACGTTGGGCCTGGGCCGGGTCCATTTGGCAAACAAGGCTTGAAATACGGGCCATGAGATTAGCTTGTTCCTCAGATGGGTCAGGGGGACCACGAGAAGATGGACCCAAGCGGGAAGAGGATTCCACGTGGGAATAGGAAGCAGATTGGGAAAAAGAATGATACAAGGGGTTAGAATACTGCTCCATGAGGGCAAATGGAGACTTAATACATGGAGATCAAGGACAATACAAATGGGGAAGCAATGGCTTAATGGGCTTGAGAACAAGGGGGGCCGACACACTAATGCAAAGATGAATGGACAACGGACCACGGGACAATGGACTAGACAATGGACACACAAAATGGCCTAAGCTAAATGGGCCTAATAATAACAAAACATGTGGATGATGAAAGAATGCAACACAAAAATCACTAATGAGCTTGGACAAGCCCAATCAACACGAACAATGCAATGTGAGAGTTTTCACCCAAGTCAAACAAGTTAATATGATGGGAAATCTTTTAGGGGTTTCAATAGACCTTTTAATGATTTGAATTAATAACAATTCCCTCAAGATAGGAATCTCATAGGAATAAGGTCCAAACTTTGGGTTGACTAAGGTTAACTCCCTCACACTTATGCAAATGCAAGCCTAAAGGGGTGGAAAGATACAACCGGCCCGGCGTCCGTGTGGGAATCCACGGCTCACGGGGACTTATGGAGGTCCTTGATGTGTTTTCCTGGTCGGCTCCAAGGAATATGGAGACGAGAGGTCCACGCACCAAGGTAGGAAATGCAACTATGATATGCAATGTATGGCCCTATGTGCACCGGAGTGCATGCAAATTCTAGCTTAAAACTAGAAAATCAAGACTAGATTAAACTATGCAAACATGATCCAACAAAAACAAATAGTATATGGATGGGAAGACAATACAAAGATCTGCACAACGGCCCCAAGAACAGATCAATCTGACCCCGGGAGGTCAATCAAATCACTAAGCAAAGATGCCCCCGTGAACCTATGCGCAGACCACATGCAGATTTTATGGACAAAATGCTAAAATGATGACAATTTTTAACTAAGCAAATGAGACCCAAATGATGCAAATAAGCTATGGATGGAAAGACAATACAAAGGACTATCCAATGGATCAAAAATCAGTGTAATCAGACATCGGGAAGGTAGTCAAATCACTCATTAAAGATGTACCTGTGAACCTGTCTCTGAGCCTGCCTGCAGAACTTATGCACAAAACTCAAAAAGTTGGACAAGATTAGAATATGCAAATGTTAACCAAATGATGCAAATGATATATGGATGGAAAGACAATACAAAGGGCTATCCAACGCAACAAGAATCAGCTCAATCGGACTCCGGGATCAAAAGTTATGCCTCGATGAACACGGCCCTATGAGCATGCACGCAAGACTGCCAGAAGCCGTGTAACGGTCTACCAAAGGACTGTTACATGCATGTGACGGTCTACTGCAGGACCGTCACACAACCAAAGCCCTTAAAACACCAAAAATAGTTGGACAATGGAAGAAATATCACCTAAACATGAACATGCACCCACCCAACCTACAAAAGAGCATGAAAACAAGCGTGATGGGCATTGGTGTCCCACCGTGATCGCCAAAAAACTGTTGATTTGATTTTTAATTAGATTAGATTCCTATCCCGCCCCCTTTAAATACACACACGCATAAACATGTAAATCAAAGACAAGGGGATGAAAGGATGGAAATACTAACCGTGATCGCCACCAAGGATTAACAACGCCGCAAGGATGAAGAAAGGAGTGCAACGGCGTCGTATACCTTGGAAAGAAAACTTGATCGCGCTTGAAACGGGGTGCGGGGAACTTGTGGATTCAAACCTCCTCTCCTTCCAGCCGGCTAGAGGAAGAGGGCCTCACGTTGTATTCATGCTCTCCTGCAAAACAAAGATGAAACACAAAGGCAAAAACCCATTAGAACATGCATGTGTAGTATCAATCCCGCAGTGATAAAATAGGGGTAGAAATTGAGGGCAAACTCACCGGGGGGAGGTTTTTAACCCCTATGGAAGGGTGGAAAAGATAGGTGTGTGTGTTGTGCATGCATGAGATTTGAAATCATGAGATTTGATTGAGAGAATAGAGAGAAAACGATGATGCAAAACGGAGAAAAACGCATGTGTAGCAGAAAGTGCAGGAAACTGTGATGATTTGTGATTTTGAGGAGATTAGAACTAAGAGTGTAGACCATGAAATCAAGCCCAGAAGGATGAAATTGAAAGCCAATACTTCCCTCTTCAAGATGGGGTCGAAGTTGTGAGTCGACGGTGCAGCATGGCTTCGCCCCACGTCCGGAAAGAGCCCCCCGTCGCGACTGTGAACTGGGCAGTTTATATAGAGTTTTGTAAGAAATCCTCATCTTCTTATCACGATTCCCGGAGGTAGAGTCCAAGATAAATCGAGTTATTTGGATCAAACTCGAGATAATACTAAGGACAAGAGATAGGAACAAACGGGGATCAATTCGGAGGAGGATTCTAGAAGATAGGGCTCTTGGAAGGCAGCCCCGGAGCTTAATCTGCAGAGTTTGAGTTGAACTAGGAAACATAAATCATGATCTTTCGACCCAGATCCCAAGAGATATAGCCAATGAAAATTTGATTCCTATGAACCAAATTCAAGATAATACCAAGGGCTAGAAGTAGGAAAAAACGGGGATCAATTTGGATAAGAAGTCAAGAAGTTATGGACTCTTCAAGAGGGCCACGGCGCACAAAAACGGAGCAGAGTCCAGCACGAATTGGACTCTCTGGTGCATGTAACGGTCTATCATAGGACCGCCACATGATGTAACGGACTAGGGTAGGTCCGTCACACTCTGGAGGTCGAACGAGACGTTTTCGGATGAGATTGGATGTAACGCACCTAAACAGGGCCGTCACTTGGTCTAACGGTCAAGGATAGGACCGCCACACTCTAGGGGTTGAACCGGGCTGTTTTGGGCAAGTTTTGGTGTGACGGTCTATCGTAGGACCGTCACACTGAAGTAACGGTCTTCAGTGGGCCGTCACTTCAATGAAGTAACGCACCTGCAAATGACCTTCACATCGATGAAGGCAGATTCTGGGCAGACTGCGCGCGACTTTAGAAATTGAAGCATATCTCTCAAACGGTGGAGAATTAGAAAAAGTGGTAAACATAGAAGTTGTAGATAACTGAGAGAGGAACAACTTTCATGAAGAAATAAATGTGAGAAAATGATTGGAAGAGGGTGAAAATAGGGCTGGAAGAGAGAGGAAAATTCTGGAATGTAGGTGAACAGCACAGCACGCCAGAAAAATGTGAATAGCTCACAATCGGGGCAGAACCGGCCAACGGTGTAGAAGAAGAAATTGTAGATCTTTGAAAGATGAACAACTTTGATGAAGACAACGTTTTGAATAGAGGATTGGAAGAGGGTGAAAAAGAACCACTTTCAAGACTGCGCAGTGAGAGAGAGCCGATTACTTGAGGGAAGCCGACATAAATGGGCCGAAAGTCGACTTGAAGCCAGAATTTGAAAAGATAAGCTCCGGGGCTCTAAGAAATCATGATCTCCAAGACTCAAAGGATATGGAATGGTAAAAATGGGCTTGAAATCCATCCAAGAAAGCTCCAAAATAATGGCTAATTCGGGACATCAAAAATGATGAATAAGAGAAATGACACAACTTGTGGGCTAAAACGGGTGTCAACAGATGCCCCTCCTTGATGTCCGCTTTGCAAGGGAACGAGCGAAAGCGACGTGGAGGCGAAATGGAAAGGAGGTGGAGTGAAAGCGACAGCGACGTGAAATGGAGATGAAGCGGAGATGAAGCGGAGAGAACTGATAAGCGGGCATCAAGGCCAAAAAAGACACCCGTTACAACCAACAAGCGACAGGAATTCTCCCGAAAACGCCGAACTAACCACCTGAAATGATTGACAAGGATGAGACATGTCTGGAGAACTAAACTAAAGGAGGAAAAGGAAACACGACCAACCTCATCGGGGACACAATCCACGGACAATGAGTGGGTCGGAAGGAGCACAGCATAAGAGCTGGAAAGGAGAATAAGACTGAGATAAAATCCAGATAGGAATCACACTGGCCAACCAGACCAAGCAGCAAGATCAGAGAAATCGTTCAAATTCGGAGTGGAATGAAGAATCTCTTATCCAAGAGAACTGAGTGCAATCAACCATTGCTGAGGAGAAATCCTTGAATGGATCACGAGACATGAATGCTCAAAATGACATGATGCATGCTGGGCTAAAATAAAGAAATCATTAAAACGAATGCAAAGAAAGATAAAATAGAAAGTACTCAAGGATAATATTGCTAGACTGAGCCAAGACGGGGTCAAGAGTCTTCTTGCAACCACGGCGTGCGAGACAGAGTCTATCGTCCCCCACTCGACTCAACCGAGCGGCCTATCCAACGATTAACCGTATGCTCCTAGATCATCATCATTTTTGTTAAAGGGGAACATCAGATCCTAGAACACACGGCAACCAGTCGGTCCTTGAGAGGCTATAACAATGTAGATACCATATAGTAATGCAACAATGAGCAAGGATAGAGAACCATACCTGACTTACCTGCCAAGCGAAACGGCATTTTTTAGATTTTCGATTTCTTGATTTTTGTGGATTTTCATCATAAGACAACAACCACATTGACATGATATAATGTGAACATGAACGAATATGAACGAGCATAACATGAACATAACATAATAAGAGAAATATGAACAAAACATAGCACAACATAATATAACAAAGATGGATGAAATATAAAAAACAAACAAATGGCAAACATGCATGCGACTAAAGGCACAGTGGGACAAGACAACATGCACACGGTGGGACAACACATGCAGTGGTATAAGGACACGGTGGGACAAAGACACGTGGGATGACAATACCACGGAGGACAACACGTGTGATGAATGACACGGCAGGATAGGGAAACGTGTGACGAATGACACGGCGGGACAAAAGACATGGATGACCATAGAAATATATGACAAGGACACACTCTTCAATCAAAGCCCAAGATCAGATGAAGCGAAACCGCCAAGTTCAAAATTGTGGGATAATGCCCTCTCGTGGAGACAAAAGCTGAGAAAGCCATGAGCTCCAGAATAGATCCAGAGATAGGATTGAAGAGATGAGAACATATCGAAGAATATGAGCATGAGACAGAGCGAATGATAGAGCAAGGAAAGCTTGAACCTGTAACCTGCAGCCTGCACACTTAGCAAACAGATTATGTATATGTCCTCAGGATAAAAATAAAAGGAACAAAAGAGAAGTATTTTTGGATTTTTGTATTTCTGATTTTTTTGCCATATTCAAAGTTTTGGGATTTTTTGACATATTTGATTTATTTTTTGAATTTTGACATAATTGATTTTTTTTTTTAGAATTTTGACATATTTGATTTTTTTTAGATTTTGACAATATCAATCTGCAGCACCCAAAGACAGGCTCGAACTACTGGCCAGGGATCGTCGCTCCTCCCCTCTCATTAAAGCTTCCCTTAAGCAGGGCGTGCATGTGAGGGTGGCTTACCGTAACCAACCGCCTCTAAAGAACGGTGCCCCTACTAAGGCCATACCCGGGATACAACCCAGCCTAAGAGGGAGATAGAAGAAAATTGGAGACAAGCTTTATGCAGGATGGGAGACATCAGGATTTGAATTCCTTCCAGGGCACCACCCCTCAAAGAGTAGGTCTGTTGCGCTGGGGCTTTGTGTCTTTGATTTTGAGACCCATATTTATCAGGCATGCATGCGACCGGGCTCATGACGTCCCGCGGGGAACTGTACTGCCACTCTTGCCATGCCTTTGATTCATAATTTTGCATTGATTCATTTCTCATTGATTTTTGACAGCCCTTGTTGGCTAGATATTGCATGAAAGCTCACTTTCGAGGGTCAAGACTGCCCCTATTTGAGACCTCTCTCGTATTAGGGAGCGCCTAGGTTGGTCATCTTATCCATCAACCTCTTGCCCCTGCACTTGGCCGAGTAGAGAAAAGAAAAAGACCTTTGTGCATACCCATGGTATGGCCAAAGCAGCAACGGTGTTGCACTAGAGAGATCGGCTATGGCTTGCCGTGAAGTGTGTGAAAAACCCATGCTCAAAGGTCACCCTCAACGATCGGGGAAAGAACTAGACTCCCAGCGCGGAGCTATCACTGGCCTAAGGATGTTGCAGAAGCGAACTCATTTTAAATGAACTAAGCAAATTTCTAAAAGCCACTTAACCATGTTGAGGAATAGCGTTATAACCATGTGCAGAAACAATAGAAATAATAGAAATGAAAGCATGTTTCTTTGCTCAAAATAAAAATACCTTTGCAAATCCATGGCGTGAAAATCGGCATCCTGAAGTGATCTCGATCATCGAGCTTTAAGGAGCGCGAGTAGCTTTGTATTCCTTGCTTGTCAGGACGAAAGGGAGAGGATAGCAAAGGATCAAAGATTCCTCTACATGGAGGAGCGGCAGACATTAAACTAGATGAATAAGGATAAAAAGGAAGAGAGACAAGGGCTAGAACTCCCTCGTTAAGGCACAGAGACCTTGATAACAAGGAACCAATTACAGAAGAAACCAGATTAGCCAAGATCAAGGTGGACTAAAGCCTCGAAAGCAGCAAGAAAAAGGGTAATGATCCTGAAAGGGTGAGGAGGAGAGAGTGGAAAGATAATAAGAAGAATCATCCGACGTGGTCGGAGAAGAGGGACGAGAATCATCCGATAGTGCCGGAGAAGGAGAATGGGAGACACTCGACAAGGTCGGAGAATAAGAAGAACCCGGAGATACCGGAGGGGAAGAATAAGAGGCAACACCTGGAAGTCTCGGGGAAGAATAATCAGGTGATGTCCCGAGATTAGGATGGAATGATGACATAGGCCAGGGCCTAGAATCGTGAGAGGAGGGAAAATCTGGAGGATCCGGGGAAAAAAGAGAGGAATGGGGACGCATGGACCTATGGAAGGAGGAGAAAACCGTTGAGGGAGAATTAGGAGAGGGCAGATACACCACCCAGGGGTGGGAACCGAGTAGAAGAAATGATGAGTGAAATGAAGAAGACGGAAGAGATGTGGACCCCTGAGTGCACAACTGACGGCCTTTAAGCTTACGCCGTCGCCTCTTCTTAGCCGATACTTCTTGAACATGGACTCGCTTGGTGCGAGCTCGAATCCTAGGGCACCTTGCCTTGCAATATCTTCTCAAATAGCGAGACCATCTAGCAGGTGGCCTTGCCCGACTATGGACATGCAGCTTCATCAGGGCAGCTGCCCCTAGACTCCCAGAGCTAACAATAGTAGGACGTTCTTGAACAACTAACCCCTCATAATACTGAATATCATAAAACCATGGAGTCTTGTTACTTGGCACAAGTAGCACGAGATTCGGCAACTCCACTCGGAACTCAGCCTTGAAGCACAACTCCCTTGATGAAAGAGACGGGTGAAGCTGAGGGAGGGTAATACACGGCGTTGACATGGCCGGTTTGCTAATAAATCGAGGAAGATTGCATAACAAGTGCATAATATCCTTGGAAAGTGTAGAAGATACGGCCAATTGCCCCTTGAACATAGAATCCATAATCTGCTTGGCGGCCGTATGCGTTAGCATAACATGGGTAGAGAACCCTTCTTGGCCTGTTATCTGAACAGCAATAGAGCGAGGAGAAATAATAGCATCAATGGTGAACTCTCCGACGAGCAAGGAGATTGCCACCGGCCTCGCTCGGGAAGAAACTGGCATCAACTCAAGGGAACTCTTCTTAGCAACTGTCATCTTTGAAAGTAGAGGCGCATCATCCCCAAAATAACCAGGGACGAGGACACGAACCGGCATCCGACAGATAAAATCTTGAATCTTGAAATGCACGGCCGGCACTGAATCATCCTGACTTGACTTATTGTCTCCCTGGGGATTAGACCCGAGGGGCACCAAAGGAAGCGCACACCCGCTCCGTGGGGTGGTAGTGGTTGGAGAAGTAAAGGGAATATGTTTCGGTGGAACATGTGAAGGTTTGGAAGGCATGGAGGCTCCAACGGGAGTGGTGATGGAAAGTGAAGGCGCAGGCGATGTGGCGATGATAGGCTCGGGTGGCGATAAAGGCGACGGCGAAGGCGTGACTGAGGGTAGAGATAAAGGAGAAGGTTTGGCTTGCTCAGGCTCGGGCAAAGGTGATGGCGGAGATGGAGGCGAGGGTGGAGATGGAGGTGGTGATGGAAGCATTGGTGGTGGAGATGGAGATGATGGTGATGGCAATGGAGATGGTGAGGATAGTGATGAAGGCGATGGGGGTAGTGGACATGGAGGTAGAGAGGGTGAAGAGGGAGGTTGTGGTGTCCACCGTCGACGTGTCGACACAACGCGTCGAGCGGTGTTAGGGATAGAAGTAGTGGTAGTGGCGGCAGGGGAAGAAGGGGAGGCACTAGCCTGAGCAGAGGCTTGGGTTTGTGGCGGCGATGGAGCCGGGGTAAGAGATGGTGGAGGTAACGGAGTAGGTGATGGAGCGAGTGCAGCACTAGACGAGGAATAATAGGGGTGCCCCTGACCTTGAAGTAACAGAGACGGCTGCCCGGGCGGCACTTCTTGCTGCTGCTGTTGGTTGCGAAGATGTAAAATGACTTTGTGAATAGCGGCCCAATCAATCCTTTTCTTAGCTTCCAGATCATAAACATAATCCCGGAACTCGGGACAATCCTCAACCAAATGCCCCTGCTGGCGGTGAAAATCACAGAACTGAAGCATATCCCCGACCGCGGGTCGGTAAGGCACAACCGGAGAGAGCGGCAACGCGTGAGTGGCCATCAAAGCCCGAAATATATCGGTGAAACACTCTGGCAAAGGAAGATGAGGAGCCTGCTTCGGGCAAGGTGGATGCCGAGGGATATGTAATGGTGGAGAAGGTTGTGGAGTCGGAAGTGGGGGTTGCGTAGGCAGGAGTGCGTGGCTAGTGGTGGAGGGCTTTGGTGATGGCATGTGTGGAATAGGATGAGGGGGTATGTAGACGGCATCTACTTGCTCGGGATGTGGTGTTCCCTTGACCGGAAGTGGAGATGGAGACGGGTATGTGGATGCGGGAGGCTGACTCATGGAAGGTTGATATGCTGAGGCGTATGGGTACGTAGAGGCGGGAGGTTGGTGGACTCGTGGAGGGATATGTGGCGGAAGGCTGACTCATGGCCGGCTGACTCATGGGAGCGTAGGGTTGACATGTGGAGGGTGAAGGTTGATATGTGGAGGTGGATGGTGGAGACTCGAGGTCAAGGGAATCTTGGATTTGTTGGCGAATGAAGCGGGCTCGGCTGTAAAGTTGCTGCCAGGAGGTGATGTCGTTGAGGGCTAAGATGAACCGATACTCGGGCGTTGCATTGATATCAGCATCTTGATTTGTTCTCCTCCGGAATGTGCCCCGGGACTTGCGCGGCAAGGCGACGCCAACGGTCAGCAAAGGTGCAGAAACTCCTCTTCGGGCTTCATCATCTCATGGGCCAGATCCACATAGAGTACTTGGGCCCAACCTGGTCTTGATACTGCTGAATAAACTTTTCTTGAACGGCTTGAAAACTCACAACTTGCTCTTGCGGAAGAGAGAAGAACCAATCCCGAGCCGGGCCTTCCAATGACAGACCAAACAGATAAGCCATCAAGTGTTGGTCATGTCGAAACTGGGCCGACTCATAAACAAACTCCTTCAAGTGCACATATGGGTCACCAACTCCACTATAACGGCGATATGCTGGAATTTGTGAAGATGGCGGAAGCCGAAGACCTTGAAATGCGAATGGAACACTTAAGAGGATTTGGGATCGATCCGACGTTGAAGCTCATCAAGCTGGCGTTGGGTTTGAGCAATCATCTCCTGGGTAGGGAGAGATCGAGAAGAATATGGGCCAACTTGAGCAAGAGGTTGTGAATTAGGACCAGGAGCATGGTATTGGGCCGATAAGAGGATCCGGGCTGAGAAGAAGAAGGGCCCATTCCGGGAATGGAAGGATATGTGGGCCTGGAAGAGCATGAGCATATGGGTTGAATGGGCTGGCAGCAACATGGGCAGAAGGATGAGGCCCATTAAGAGAATAATGCCCATTAGCAATTGGGCCAGCAACATATGAAGGAGAAGGAGGAGGCCCATGAATAGGAGATGGCCCATTATGAGAAGAAGGCCCATGAAGATGAGATGCAATAAGACGTTGGGCCTGGGCCGGGTCCATTTGGCAAACAAGGCTTGAAATACGGGCCATGAGATTAGCTTGTTCCTCAGATGGGTCAGGGGGACCACGAGAAGATGGACCCAAGCGGGAAGAGGATTCCACGTGGGAATAGGAAGCAGATTGGGAAAAAGAATGATACAAGGGGTTAGAATACTGCTCCATGAGGGCAAATGGAGACTTAATACATGGAGATCAAGGACAATACAAGTGGGGAAGCAATGGCTTAATGGGCTTGAGAACAAGGGGGGCCGACCCACTAATGCAAAGATGAATGGACAACGGACCACGGGACAATGGACTAGACAATGGACACACAAAATGGCCTAAGCTAAATGGGCCTAATAATAACAAAACATGTGGATGATGAAAGAATGCAACACAAAAATCACTAATGAGCTTGGACAAGCCCAATCAACACGAACAATGCAATGTGAGAGTTTTCACCCAAGTCAAACAAGTTAATATGATGGGAAATCTTTTAGGGGTTTCAATAGACCTTTTAATGATTTGAATTAATAACAATTCCCTCAAGATAGGAATCTCATAGGAATAAGGTCCAAACTTTGGGTTGACTAAGGTTAACTCCCTCACACTTATGCAAATGCAAGCCTAAGGGGTGGAAAGATACAACCGGCCCGGCGTCCGTGTGGGAATCCACGGCTCACGGGGACTTATGGAGGTCCTTGATGTGTTTTCCTGGTCGGCTCCAAGGAATATGGAGACGAGAGGTCCACGCACCAAGGTAGGAAATGCAACTATGATATGCAATGTATGGCCCTATGTGCACCGGAGTGCATGCAAATTCTAGCTTAAAACTAGAAAATCAAGACTAGATTAAACTATGCAAACATGATCCAACAAAAACAAATAGTATATGGATGGAAGACAATACAAAGATCTGCACAACGGCCCCAAGAACAGATCAATCTGACCCCGGGAGGTCAATCAAATCACTAAGCAAAGATGCCCCCGTGAACCTATGCGCAGACCACATGCAGATTTTATGGACAAAATGCTAAAATGATGACAATTTTTAACTAAGCAAATGAGACCCAAATGATGCAAATAAGCTATGGATGGAAAGACAATACAAAGGACTATCCAATGGATCAAAAATCAGTGTAATCAGACATCGGGAAGGCAGTCAAATCACTCATTAAAGATGTACCTGTGAACCTGTCCCTGAGCCTGCCTGCAGAACTTATGCACAAAACTCAAAAAGTTGGACAAGATTAGAATATGCAAATGTTAACCAAATGATGCAAATGATATATGGATGGAAAGACAATACAAAGGGCTATCCAACGCAACAAGAATCAGCTCAATCGGACTCCGGGATCAAAAGTTATGCCTCGATGAACACGGCCCTGTGAGCATGCACGCAAGACTGCCAGAAGCCGTGTAACGGTCTACCAAAGGACCGTTACATGCATGTGACGGTCTACTGCAGGACCGTCACACTACCAGAGCCCTTAAAACACCAAAAATAGTTGGAGAATGGAAGAAATATCACCTAAACATGAACATGCACCCACCCAACCTACAAAAGAGCATGAAAACAAGCGTGATGGGCATTGGTGTCCCACCGTGATCGCCAAAAAACTGTTGATTTGTTTTTTAATTAGATTAGATTCCTATCCCGCCCCCTTTAAATACATACATGCATAAACATGTGAATCAAAGACAAGGGGATGAAAGGATGGAAATACTAACCGTGATCGCCACCAAGGATTAACAACGCCGCAAGGATGAAGAAAGGAGTGCAACGGCGTCGTATACCTTGGAAAGAAAACTTGATCGCGCTTGAAACGGGGTGCGGGGAACTTGTGGATTCAAACCTCCTCTCCTTCCAGCCGGCTAGAGGAAGAGGGCCTCACGTTGTATTCATGCTCTCCTGCAAAACAAAGATGAAACACAAAGGCAAAAACCCATTAGAACATGCATGTGTAGTATCAATCCCGCAGTGATAAAATAGGGGTAGAAATTGAGGGCAAACTCACCGGGGGAGGTTTTTAACCCCTATGGAAGGGTGGAAAAGATAGGTGTGTGTGTTGTGCATGCATGAGATTTGAAATCATGAGATTTGATTGAGAGAATAGAGAGAAAACGATGATGCAAAACGGAGAAAAACGCATGTGTAGCAGAAAGTGCAGGAAACTGTGATGATTTGTGATTTTGAGGAGACTAGAACTAAGAGTGTAGACCATGAAATCAAGCCCAGAAGGATGAAATTGAAAGCCAATACTTCCCTCTTCAAGATGGGGTCGAAGTTGTGAGTCGACGGTGCAGCATGGCTTCGCCCCACGTCCGGAAAGAGCCCCCCGTCGCGACTGCGAACTGGGCAGTTTATATAGAGTTTTGTAAGAAATCCTCATCTTCTTATCACGATTCCCGGAGATAGAGTCCAAGATAAATCGAGTTCTTTGGATCAAACTCGAGATAATACTAAGGACAAGAGATAGGAACAAACGGGGATCAATTCAGAGGAGGATTCTAGAAGATATGGCTCTTGGAAGGCAGCCCCGGAGCTTAATCTGCAGAGTTTGAGTTGAACTAGGAAACATAAATCATGATCTTTCGACCCAGATCCCAAGAGATATAGCCAATGAAAATTTGATTCCTATGAACCAAATTCAAGATAATACCAAGGGCTAGAAGTAGGAAAAAACGGGGATCAATTTGGATAAGAATTCAAGAAGTTATGGACTCTTCAAGAGGGCCACGGCGCACAAAAACGGAGCAGAGTCCAGCACGAATTGGACTCTCTGGTGCATGTAACGGTCTATCATAGGACCGTCAGAGTGATGTAACGGACTAGGGTAGGTCCATCACACTCTGGAGGTCGAACGAGACGTTTTCGGATGAGATTGGATGTAACGCACCTAAACAGGGCCGTCACTTGGTCTAACGGTCAAGGATAGGACCGCCACACTCTAGGGGTTGAACCGGGCTGTTTTGGGCAAGTTTTGGTGTGACGGTCTATCGTAGGACCGTCACACTGAAGTAACGGTCTTCACTGGGCCGTCACTTCAATGAAGTAACGCACCTGCAAAAGACCTTCACATCGATGAAGGAAGATTCTGGGCAGACTGTGCGTGACTTTAGAAATTGAAGCATATCTCTCAAACGGTAGAGATTTAGACAAAGTGGTAAACATAGAAGTTGTAGATAACTGAGAGAGGAACAACTTTCATGAAGAAAGAAATGTGAGAAAATGATTGGAAGAGGGTGAAAATGGGGCTGGAAGAGAGAGGAAAATTCTGGAATGTAGGTGAACAGCACGGCATGCCAGAAAAATGCGAATAGCTCACAATCGGGGCAGAACCGGACAACGGTGTAGAAGAAGAAATTGTAGATCTTTGAAAGAGGAACAACTTTGATGAAGACAACTTTTTGAAAAGAGGATTGGAAGAGGGTGAAAAAGAACCACTTTCAAGACTGCGCAGTGAGAGAGAGCCGATTACTTGAGGGAAGCCGACATAAATGGGCCGAAAGTCGACTTAGAAGCCAGAATTTGAAAAGATAAGGTCCGGGGCTCTAAGAAATCATGATCTCCAAGACTCAAAGGATATGGAATGGTAAAAATGGGCTTGAAATCCATCCAAGAAAACTCCAAAATAATGGCTAATTCGGGACATCAAAAATGATGAATAAGAGAAACGACGCAACTTGTGGGCTAAAACGGGTGTCAACAGTAAGCTGCGAGCGGCTAGTACATTTTAGCCGTGTGTTCAGCTGTAATTGTGCCTTGGTATGACCAGCTTGCAGTTGTGTCCCGTGGTTCTGTGTTGAGAACGAAGCTGGGATTTTGCAGGTTTTGTTGTTTGTTGGTTTGTAGTTGTGTTCAGCTTGGGAGGAGTTCCCTGTGAGTCTGAATTTGGCATTGTGTGGACCAAGGTCTTGTTGGTTGGTTTTGGTGTACTCTTCTGCCGTGGTAGAGTTGGAATGTGACTCGAATCAGATGTAATATCTGAGTGAGGACTGACTTGATTATGTTTCATGGTCCAATGTTGTCATTGGTGTTCAGCGTGCCAATTTCGTTGTTGTCCGTGGTATGAAAGCCGGTGGTTTGAGCAGTCAGCGGAGAGAATGTGTTTCCTTGTTTAAGCTGATGCTTGTCTTGTCTGCCGAATGTGTTTTTATCGGTGACTGTTTTCATGGCATGGGTCGTGTCTCCTTTCCATGTGAGACGAAAGTGATGATGCCCTATTTCGAAGGTGCGGACTTGTGTTCCTTTGTGTGCCATGCTCGTTCTGTGGATCAATGTGCCTTGAGATCCGGAGCGTGTACCTGTGATTGTGGTCTAGCGGTGTCCATCTGAATTTTGTTTTTCGAGAATAATGTTATCGTGTTTTATGTTTGTGGTTTGGCTGATGCTTGGAGAGTGTAGCCAGTGTTTGGGTTTGTTCTTCCCTTTTTCCCTTATTGACTCCTTGAATTTTGAGGATGAAATTCCTTAAAGGGGGGAGGACTGTAATATCCTGGATTCTTCAGATCGAAATCGGAAAGCTTTCGGAGCGCTTTTGTGAGTCCTGAAACGTATTTTACGATCCACTCGGGTTTTTCCCTTGTATAACTTGCGGAACCTTGTGGAGAGTGAACTGTTGAGTTTTGCGACTCCGGGACGCTACAGGTGCGTTGTGCACGTTCAGAGGATCGTGAAGACTATTTTTTTGTATTTTTTCTAACTTTATAGAATTCCGAGCAGAAAATCAGGTTTTAGGAAAATTGCTTATTTTCCTATTTTTCTTTTTCTTCTTAACCCTTTCTCTCTCCTCTCTCCTCTCTCCTCCCTCACGATCTCTCATTTCTCTCCCTCCGTTCTCTCTCCTCTCTTCTCCTCTCCCCCAGCGCGCAACCGGTGCATAGCTGGGTGAGGTGGCGATGGCGTGGGGCTGACCTGAGGCGTGATGGTACTAGTATCGGAGCGTGGCGTTGGCGCGATCCCATTTGTGGGTTCAGAGCCAATGTGGGTTGTTCGTGTGTTGGTTTTCGGCAAGGTTTGGCTGTTTCAGCGCGTGAGATCATCGGTGGAGGTAGGGGGATAGATACTCTAGCTGTTTCCTGCATCTTCTCGCGATTTGGAGCTGAACGGTGTGAGTTTGAGTGGGTTTTGCCATGTTTGGGCAAAATGCATGTTCGGGGGGTGTGAGCTGAGTTCGCCATTCCAGGCGACGATTTGTAGTTTAAATGGATTCATTTGAACCCGTGGCATGTTGGAATTCTTTCCCCGCCAGTTTTACTATAATTGGTTGAGAATCGGAGTCGGTATGAGCCCGACTGTCCATGTGAGTCATTTTGGGTGGATTTGTGGGAATCACAAGTTTCCTACAGTTTTGCGGATGGTTTGATCCCTTCCGACTTGTGGAAGGTGGATATCGATGTTAGGGTTGTTTCCCTATCGTTTAGACGCGATTGGGGCATGGAAAAACTGGGTTTTGGGTAGTCCTACGATTTTCCCGTCGGAACGATTTAGCGATCCTACCATGACCGCCAAAGGTAGAGGCGGCCCTCTGGAGACTGCTATTCCAAGTCTGAGTCGGACTGCTATTCCAAGTCTGAGTCGATTTCATTTGGCGGTCTCGCGACCGACCGCTAGGTGGCTTTGGCGGCCATGGGGTGACCGCCATTCCTGTGTAACGGTCCAAGGGAGACTGTTATTCTATTTGATCAGTTTTAAGTCGATTCGGGCTAGCGGTCTAACTCCCGACCGCAAGGTGGTTTGGCGGCCATAGGGTGACCGCCATTCCCTGGAAACGGTCCTAGGGAGACCTTTAAATGGTTTTTACTGTTTTAAGTCAGTTCCTAATGGCGGCCTTGCGACTGACTGCCTTATGAAGTAACGGTGAGGCAAAGAACCGCCAAAAGGATGGCTTATCGTGTTTCGAGGCGATTTGAGCATGGCGGTTTGGCCATGACCGCCAAAGGCTAGAAATGGCCTTGAGCAGACCATTTTATGTCTGTTTTACCCAGCGAATAGCGGCGGTGATAAGACCGCCAATGATCATTAGTGGCCATGGGTAAGACCGCCATTTGTTTGGGAGTTTCTGTTGGTTTGACTTTCGGTTGGCTTGGCTTCGGCCCCTTGGTTATCCCATTATTCTCTGGATGTCTTGGACGTCCTATGAGGGCAGTGACCATGTTATAGGGTGTTTGGGAGTGCCGTTGCACCGAACGGTATTTCGTGTTATTTCAAGGATCATTATGGTTCCCGGTCAACCTGGTTGTGACCCAGTGGTTGACACGTGACCTCGTGAGTGTCTCGTCTATCCTGTGAGGATCGAGACATGGTTTTGGATGCTTGGAGGTATTATTTTACCTTTATTTACATGCCATGTGGTTCGAGTGTTTTTGTGATCCCTCGTGTTCCGTGTTTCATGTTATGCGGAATCGTGAGTCCATTGTGCGGCTCGGAAGTTGAGGACTCATTGTTATTATTATTGCTGTTATGGATTTGGTTGTTTTGTGCCGTCTTCCATAATATGTTTCTCATAGTTTTTGGCTCAGGGACTAGGCTGATTAACGGCGTGTTGCCGTGATGTGTGACGATCTTGACCTGAGTCTCATGACTCAAGGATCATTGTGAGCAAGTCTAGTTGGCTGTCCTGAGTCTGGTAGTTGTGTACTGCATTATGCTACATAGTACGTGTGACATGTGTGTGCTTACCCTATATGTACTTCGGTGTTCGGTGTTTTGAGTCTCTGTGTCTAGTGAGCCTCCACTAGTCTTAGCCTGACGACACTTTCCATGTGTCGGCCCACCTAGGAGTGGTGGCGGGGCGAGTCCCGGTTGAGATGGTTTGTAGGCTGGTTGTCGTGGGCCCCTTTGTCTTGTCGTGAGAGTCCTACGGGATGAGAAAACCAGCTAGAGGCCTAGCTCAAGACCTTGAGCTTGTGTGTGCACACGTGGTCAGGAGAGTTTGGACGAGAGCCGACGGGCGTGACCCTGACTAGTCACTCGTTACTTGGTACTTGGTTCCTTGAGAGTGTCTCAGTTACCACCGTTCTAGGTGTGTGGGAGATACTTGTGGCATAGTGTAAGTTGTCCGTTGATACATCTGGCCGTTCTTATAGTGAGGAGCTGCCTCTGTCACTTGACGCGTGACTTGTGTTTTCGTGACTATTTTAAGTAGCATGTGCTTGGCTTCACTTGAGGTTACGGGTTCTGTAGTGTACACGACAATGAGATCATGTATGTCTTGTGCCTTTGACTGTGTAGGTTTTTGGTAAGGCCTTTGCTTGTTTCAGGAGACTTTGTCACGATATGGGTTTCATGGTTTGACAATGGATCGATAATGCCCAAATTTGTGAGATCGGGGTTCACCTTTCTGTTGCTATTTGGAGTAGTTAGAGGGCCGAGGTTCCTTCGGCTGTCATCTTTCTGTTCAGTACGGCTTTTCCTCTTTACTATTGTTATTTCTACTCCTGCTGTTACTACTTTGCTTTAGTTTCACACTGTTGTTACTACATTGTTTCATGGTAGGGTTCTACGGGATCCCTACTAAGCCAGTGATAAGAGGCTCACCCCTGATTTTTCAGGTGTAGCTATTCTTCCTCGTGCTTGGGAGGTGCAATGCGTGATTCTTAGTTGCCAGCGTTTGCCAGTGTCAGGCTTCCCCTGACTTGAGAGTAAGTTCTCTTTCCTATTGTACTGTACTTTGTTTGTACTGGACTCTGTTTGTTTTAATTGTTATAGAAAATATAATTTTATTTCTGCTATTTTAGCAATCCTCATCATTGAAATTTAATTGCTTACTACTTTATCTGAAAGTTCAATGTACTCTCACATACCTTTCTATCCCTTCGGAGCTTTTCCGCTCTTGGGAGGCCTCGCAGGTTCCAAGTGGTATCGGGTTTACCCGATATCCGGAGTCTTGGTCGTTACACCCCCACTCTCTCCCGTCTCCCTCTCACTCTCCCTTATCACTCCGGCGGCCGACGGAGGTGGGGAGGGGGCGTGCGGCATTGCGACGGCGGTGGCGTGCGGTGAGGACAAACCCGTGGGGCCTGGCGTGCGGCGAGGCAGAGAAGTTGGCCGTGGGAAGGCGACCGCTCGGGGGAACGACGTTTGGTGGGGTTTTTCGACGGTAAAGCTTCTAAAAGGTTGGGGGACGGATCCATGGCACCCTCGTGGGTTTTCCCTTGCAATTCGATGTTCCAGCGAGGCCGAGAGAGGGTGCTTTGCTTATTTGGGGGAAAATGAGCATGTTTGGGACGAGCGGCGATTTTCGGCCGATTTGGGCCCCGATTGTGGTTTGGATTTGATTTTCCTATGGTAGGAATGTCCGGGGATGATTTCCCCTTCACAGCGAGGCGAATGAGGCGTGGAACCGAGCTCGGTCCGTTTCCAAAAACCAACAAGAGAAGGCCACATATGTAACACCCGACATTTTTTTAAATAGAGATAAAGGAATTTACTACTATTTAATTAATCATTTTTGATATTTACGAATAATTAAAAACAAAAAAAACTTTTTAAATAAAGAGATATTATATGCCAAACCATATTTACATGAATTATAGAATTTAATAATACAATTCTCATAATTTTCTAATTATTAAGTTATAAGTTATAATTCATTTGCCTTATTAATAAATAAGACATTTCTTATAATTCATTTTTCTTTATTAACCCAATTGTTCAATTATATAGAAGGTAAAATATTTCCCCTAAAGAGTATTAAAGTAGATACCTAAGAATTGAAGGATACATATATAATTTCGGACCAAATCTCAAGGTTTATAAACTAACGACCATGGAAAGATCGTCATTTCATAAGAAATGAATAGTATGAATAGTAATTGGGGAATAGTGTCACTTTTTATTTAAAAAGAATTTTAAAAAAAGATTATATGTAAAAATAGCAAAGAAATAAAAGGACCTTATTCATAAAATTTAGTAGTCAAACTCCATCGAATATTAAAGATAAAAATCAATTAAGTAGGTGATATGTTTAATAAAAAAAAGAAAATCCAATCTTAAATGACGCCAGCTACCAGGGCGTCATTTCCTTAAGAAATGACTCCCAGGGAGGCGTGAATTAAAAGGTGACATCACCTAAGGCGTGAATTAAAAGGTGACACCACCTAAGGCGCGAATTAAAAGGTGACACCAGCTAAGGTGCGAATTTGATAAGAGGTGACACCACCTAAGGCGCGAATTTGATAAGAGGTGACACCATCAAAGACGTGAATTTGATAAGAGGTGACACCACCTAAGGCGCGAATTTGATAAGAGGTGACACCACCAAAGGCGCGAATTTGATAAGTGGTGACACCACCTAAGGCGCGAATTTGATAAGAGGTGACACCACCTAAGGCGCGAATTTGATAAGAGGTGACACCACCTAAGACGTGAATTTGATAAGAGATGACACCACCTAAGACGCCACTTAAGAGATGACACCACCTAAGGCGTCATTTACTTAAGAGACGACACTACCTAAGCCGCCATTTTTTTCTCTTTTTCCTGGCTATTATCCAGCCTATATTCGCTGGCATGCCACCCAGATCCGCTTTTCGCGGATCTTGCCCCCTATCTTGTCGACCCTAATCCTATAATACACACCCCTATTCTAGCCAAACCCGTTAGCTCGTTAGCTTTAGCTGGTTGCAGGGAGGTTGCAGACAGACAAGCTTTGTGAAGGTTGCAGAGAGGTGCAGACCTCTCCTCTGTCCACGCACCCTTCCTTCTGCTCCAGGAGGTAGGTTGTCTCAACTTTTAGCTAAAATAATAGTCAACCTTAGCTAAACTAGTAGTTAATCTACACAGCATGTTAGTAGGTTTTCTCAATCTTTGGCTAAACCGTAGTTAATCTAGGTGATTACATAGCATGCTTAGTAGGTTTTTCATGCTTTATCACCAAACTTGTAACTAATTAGGGTGTATTAGCACGTAACATTTGTAATTAACTCATCTCCATATGAAATTAGACTAGATCTATTATGATCTATCATGTTTGGTTAGTAATTAGTAATGTGCTCAAGTAATGACATGTTTAAGCAACCTGTAACCCAACATGCTTTAGCTAAATGAAGAAAATCTCCATGGTTAAGTTATGATTAGCCAACTGTTGAACATGCTAATTAAAAATATCAATGTAACCTTGTTAACCGGTTAAAGTGAAGTCCATGTTACAGCATGTTAAACAACCCGTCTTGAATTTTAACTTAGATTAAACCCATCTCTTAGACTTTAATTATAAATAGCCCAATTAAATGGCACCCTAGATGCAGGCGTCATTTACAAAAGTGACGACCATATAGGGGTCGTCATTTTATAAATTGAAGGCACCGACATTTGATTAGCCTGTAAATGGCGCCCCTGACCAAGGCGCCAATTACAGAATGGATGCCCTCACTCCATGTCGTCAATTCTTCCGTCGAATAGCCATCTGTAAATGGCGCCCTAGACCAGGGCACCAATTACAGAAATAACGATGGCACCCAAGGCACCAATTTATCAAATGACGACTCCCACGGGGGCGCCAATTGCATTCTGAAACTCTGGCCTACCTTCCATTAAAAGAAGACGTGATGGGTGGGCGCAAATTAAAAGATGACTTGCTGGAAGGCGCTAATTTTATAAAAGATGACTTGCTGGAAGGCGCGAATTAAAAGATGACTTGCTGTAAGGCGCGAATTAAAAGATGACTTGCTGGAAGGCGCTATTTTGATAAAAGGTGACTTGCTGGAAGGCGCGAATTAAAAGATGACTTGTTGGAAGGCGCTAATTTGATAAAAGATGACTTTCTGGGGGGCGCGAATTAAAAGATGACTTTCTAGAAGGCGTGAATTAAAAGATGACTTGTTGGAAGGCGCTAATTTCATAAGATATGACTTAAAGGGGGGTGCCAATTTGATATATATATATATATATATATATATATATAATTTAGAAATTTCAAAAAAAGCCTAAATAGCGTCTGTCAGAAAGTCTTCAATTAAATAAAGACTTAACGGGAGGCGCCAATTTAAATATATATATACTTTAAAGCACCACTCAACTCGAGGGCGCCAATTCACAAAAAAAAAAAATCCATGTGAAATTCCAGGAATGTGCATTCTAATTAGGGTGTCATTTCTGAAAATGTTAAGTATTCTACTAGGTACCAATCTCGTACAATTTTTCTGTGTGTTACCCGTCAGTGGTTTTACCCTAGTACAACTATACATATAAATTCGCCCTTTGGATTCCATTCCAAATCAACCTTATATTCCTACTGGTCAAGCCTTGAAATTCCGTATTGGCTATAAATGAGAGTGGATGTCGAAAACATGACTAATGTTGTGCATATAGGGCCCGGTCTGGTCTTGGGAGGAGCACCCGAAGGTACTTGTGCCCATGGGAGTTTATTGACCACGGTGTTTGGCATTACACCGGAGTACTTGCTTGCTAGACTTTAGGCATTCCACTCATTCTCGTGATATGTACTTGATATATTGGTTGAGACCCGTAGAAGGGTAAAAGTATTTATTTGAATAAATTGATAAATAACCAATTCTTGCTACACATGCTTGGAATTTCCTTGCTTACTATTGTTTGAATTCCAATTGTTATTCCTCAGTTATCACGTGCTTAATATCACTTGTTGCTACTACTTTTGAATTCCCATTTGTTATTCCTTAGTTATCACGTGCTTGATACTACTTGCTGCTTCTGCTCGAAGACTGAATTCTATACGATCTCAATTGTAATCCTGCTCTCTTCGATTGTACAAATCCTTGATATCTACGTGTCTACATGCATTGATCACTTATCTTAAATGAACTCGTAATTTACTTAAAGCATGTTAAAACTTGAGATGTAAATCCTACTGAGCGATTCACTCATCTAGTCGTTTTCTAACCTTTCAGGTGATTTGGATATCGACCAGAACTCGGAGGGGAATGAATCTGAGTGATGAGTGTAGAGATAGAGTCACCAATTGTTATCAATTGTGTTATTGTAATTCCGTTGTTGGTGTTAATTTGTACCCTAATGTCAGTTATATTCTCTAGCATGTCAGTCAAAACCAATAAAGGATATGTGTATTCGACAATTGTTAGCTCGAACCATTTGTATTAAATTCAAGTTAAACTTAGATATTTGCGCACTCTTATAATTGTCTAAGGAAGAAATTCTTTAATTTTCTAGCTTGCTTTGGTTCTATATAAAGAACTGTCGCGCCACGAGTAAGCTTCCGCACTTGGGACGTGACAGCTCTTTCTTGGTATCAGAGCCTAGGATTGAAACTTCCTAGGTAAAACACGTGTTTATTCTAAGGGATAGAAATGTCTTCTTAGGTAAAACTAATCATAAGAAAACCCTTCCTAGATAGAAATGTCAAGGATGATAAGAGAACTCTTCCTAGGTTAAAAAACCAAAAAAACAAAATAAAACAAATATATATATATATATATTGTTTAATAGAAATGCCAAGGATAGTTATATGTCCAGTGAAATGTCTAAGGATAAGATATACCTGTTAAAATTGGTTAGACCTTACCTGGTGAGATGGGAAAAGCCATGGGTTAGGTTCAATAATAAATGCCCTCTTAATCTCAAAACTCAATATTACTTACCTTATAATCCTTTTGTAGGAAAATGGTCGCTGAAAGAGCACAATGGCACGAGATGCAGCGCACAGTGCAAGGACTTACTCAGGCGCTACAGCAAGTGGCGCAAAGTGGTGCTGGCGGTGCTCACCGTGGAGCCGGTGACCTTCATCAGGATTTCCACAACATGAACCCACCAAAGTTTGCGGGATCGGTGGACCCCGATGACGCCGAGCATTGGATGAAGGAGACCGAGAGGATCTTCCGTGTAATGCAATGAACGGACGAAGAAAAAGTTTTACTGGCCACATTTCAACTAGAACGGGATGCTCGATGCTGGTGGGAGTCCGTGGAAGCAACACTGCCTGACAATCATGTCACATGGATGGAATTTGTAGAGCATTTCAACAACAAGTATTTCTCGGACCGTGTGCAAGAGAAGAAGGCCGCGGAATTTACTGCATTAAAGCAATGGACCCGGAAGGTAGCTGAATATGAGGCCCAATTCTCAAGGCTTTCCCGTTATGCACCTCACTTGGTGTGTACGGAAAAGATAAAGGCGAGGAGATTTCTCAGCGGGCTACGGCCGCAGTATATTACCCAGCATGCACCGATGGACATCCAAGTCTACTTGGAAATGGTTCGTCGTGCTCAGCTGCTGGAAGACGCCACCGAATTTTCTGAAAGGATTCGAGGCAAGGACAAGAAGGAACATGTTACAATTCCAGGAAGCCTCAAACCACCATTTGGCAAGAAGCGGGTCTTTAATGGAGGCAAGTCTTCCAAGGAGAAGAGATCCCAGAAAAGTCACAAGCCGTTCCTCACTATCAGCAACAAGCCCTTCTCCGATATTGCACCTACTAAGGAGATTTGCAAATATTGCGAAAAGGCTGGTCATAAGACCGAGGAGTGCTGGAGGAAACTGGGAGCGTGTCTCCGATGTGGGAGTCGAGAGCATCGAATTCCCAATTGCCCCTTAATGAAGGAACAAGTCAACAAGGACGAGAAGCGTCCAGTCAAAAAGCAAGGCCGTCTGCAAGCTCTTCAAGGGACGGAACCTATGGAAGGAGGAATCACGGAAGGTACATTGACTGTTTGCTCTAAACCAGCTAGAGTTCTATTTGATACTGGAGCAACTCATTCGTTTCAAGAAATTTACTGCCTCATTTTCTAAAGAACCTGAATGGTTAGATTTAATTCTATCTACACCTCTTGGAAACAAATCGGATATTACGCATCACTACCCAAGTTGTGAGGTTATGGTTCAAGGTAATAATCTATCGGCCGACCTTATATGTCTTGATATGGAATATTATGATGTCATATTGGAAGCTGACTGGTTATCGACCTACCAAGCAACGGTAGATTGTCGGCATGGCAAGATAACTTTTGTGGACTATCCCGAGTTAGTTTATATCAAACCTCGGGATAAATCCCTACTTATCTCAGCTCTCCGAGCTAGTAAACTAGTGAATAGAGGATGTATGGCTTTCTTAGCTTTTGTAACTACCACAGAAGCCGAGAAGACAAAGATTGAAGACATCCGAGTGACTCGGGACTTCTCTGATGTATTTCTAGATGAATTACCTAGTTTACCCCCGGAAAGAGAAGTGTCTTTCACAATTGATATTGTTCCAGGTGCCGGTCCTATTTCTAAAGCACCCTACAGAATGTCTCCTGCGGAACTAAAAGAACTGAGGGAGCAGTTGATGGATTTACTGAAGAAAGGATTCATTAGGCCGAGTACTTCCCCATGGGGGGCACCGGTGCTCTTTGTTAAAAAGAAGGATGGCACATTAAGATTATGCATTGATTACCGGCAGTTAAATCATCTTACAATCAAGAACAAGTACCCACTGTCGAGAATTGATGAGCTGTTCGACCAATTATCAGGAGCAAAGTATTTCTCCAAAATAGATCTTCGGTCTGGTTATCACCAATTGAGGATCAAGGAAGAAGATATTTAAAAAATTGCATTTCGAAGCATGTATGGGCATTACGAATTTACTGTTATGCCTTTTGGACTAACTAATGCCCCTACAGCTTTCATGCAGTTAATGAATAGCATTTACCGGCCTTATTTAGACCAATTTATTGTGATCTTCATTGACGATATATTGATCTATTCAAAGACTGAAGAAGATCATGAGGAACATCTCAAGAAGGCATTACAAATATTGCGAGACAATAAGTTATACGTAAAATTCAGCAAATGCCAATTCTGGCTGGAGGAAGTGTCCTTCTTAGGACATGTTATCTCAAAGGATGGGATTGCTGTTGATCCTGCAAAGGTCAAAGCCGTGCAAAATTGGGAACAACCGACGAATGCAATGGAGATTCGTAGCTTCTTGGGTTTAGCTGGTTACTACCGACGTTTTATTAAGGACTTCTCCAAGATTGCTGTTCCTCTTACCAGATTGACTCGCAAGGAAGTGCCTTATGAGTGGAATGAAGATTGTGAGAAGAGTTTTCTGACTTTGAAGGATCTCTTGACTACTGCACCGGTCTTATCTCTTCCAATTGAAGGAGAAAAATACGAGGTATATATCGATGCTTCTGGTATCGGCCTCGGATGTGTATTGATGCAGAACGGAAGAGTCATTGCATACTCTTCCCGTCAATTGAAGAAACATGAAGAGAATTACCCGGTTCATGACTTAGAACTAGCCACGGTGGTATTTGCCTTGAAGATTTGGAGGCACTATCTTTACGGAGAACAATTCACTGTATACTCCGATCATAAAAGTCTCAAGTACTTATTCTCCCAAAAGGAGCTAAACATGCGGCAAAGGCGTTGGCCCGAGTATCTTAAGGATTTCGACTTCACTATACAGTACCATCCTGGTAAGGGTAATTCCGTAGCTGATGCCCTTAGTCGAAAGCCGAGAACAATATTGGCCAACTGCATGATACAAGAATGGAAACTGTTGGAGAAATTCTCTGAGCTTGATATTACCATGGATGAGAAGAACATGTGTATTATTCTATCTCATATGAGCTTACATTCAGATTTGCTACCTGAAATCAAAAAGTTGCAAGAAGAAGATCCCTCACTAGTGGAGATAAAGAGCAAATTGGACGAGAGACTTGATTTCAAGCTGGCACCTGATGGCAGACTGCTATTGCATGAACGGACATGTGTGCCCGACTGTCCTGAGCTGAAGAAGAATATTCTTGAAGAAGCTCATCGATCGAGATACACAATCCATCCGGGAGCCACTAAGATGTACCAAGACATAAAAAAGACCTTTTGGTGGCCCAACATGAAAAGGGAGATAGCGGATTTTGTGTCTCGATGCTTGACTTGCCAGCAGGTGAAGGCCGAACATCAGAAACCCGCAGGGAGACTGCATCCGCTGGATATTCCCAAGTGGAAATGGGAAGAAATCGGCATGGATTTCATCATGGATTTGCCCAAGTCTAGGGGCAGATATGATGGAATATGGGTAATCATCGATCGCCTTACAAAATCGGCTCATTTCTTGCCTATTAAGAACCGATGGTCGATTGATGTTCTTGCCGCCTTGTATATTAAGGAAGTTACTAGACTACATGGAATTCCTGTGTCTATAGTATCTGACCGAGATCCACGCTTCACATCTCATTTCTGGAAGGGTCTACAACACTCTCTGGGAACGAAGCTCAATTTCAGTACTGCTTTTCATCCCCAGAAAGATGGTCAGACGGAAAGGACCAATCAGGTTATTGAGGACATGTTGCGAGCATGCATTATAGATTTCGGTGGAAGTTGGAATGACCACTTACCACTAGCCGAATTTGCCTACAATAACAGCTACCAAGCCAGTATTCAAATGGCACCTTTCGAGGGACTCTATGGTAGAAGTTGTAGATCTCTGGTATGCTGGGAGGAAGTCGGTGAAAGACAACTCCTAGGTCCTGATATGGTCAGAGATTCAACTGAAAAGATACTCCTTATCAGAGAGAGACTCAAGGTAACTCAGTGCAGGCAGAAATCTTATGCTGATAACAGAAGGAGAGACTTAGAATTTCAAGTTGGTGATCATGTGTTTCTCAAGGTATCTCCCAGCCGAGGTATCAGAAGATTTGGTGTTAAAGGCAAGCTTACACCAAGATTCATCGGTCCATTTGAGGTGTTGGAAAGAGTGGGTGAGGTAGATTACTGTATCACTTTACCTCCTCAACTCTCGGAAGTACACAACGTATTTCATGTTTCCATGTTGAAGAAATATGTGCACGATCCCTCTCATGTCATCGACCACGCCGATTTGGTAATTCAAAAGGATCTTACTTACGAACAAAGGCTGATGCAAATCCTCGATCGAGAAGTCCGAGTTCTAAGGAGCAAGACGATCCCTATGGTGAAAATTCAATGGAATCGATGCTCGGAGCAGGAAGCAACTTGGGAGACCGAGGAATCTATGAAGGAAAGATACCTAGAGCTATTTTAGACTGTAAGTGTCCTATACGCTCTGCATTTCTCTTACATAGCAGAATTATCCTCATGCAGTTGAATTTGGGGACCAAATTCTTTTAAGTAGGGGAGGGTGTAACACCCGACATTTTTTTTAAATAGAGATAAAAGAATTTACTACTATTTAATTAATCATTTTTGATATTTACGAATAATTAAAAACAAAAAAAACTTTTTAAATAAAGAGATATTATATGCCAAACCATATTTACATGAATTATAAAATTTAATAATACAATTCTCATAATTTTCTAATTATTAAGTTATAAGTTATAATTCATTTGCCTTATTAATAAATAAGACATTTCTTATAATTCATTTTTCTTTATTAACCCAATTGTTCAATTATATAGAAGGTAAAATATTTCCCCTAAAGAGTATTAAAGTAGATACCTAAGAATCGAAGGATACATATATAATTTCAGACCAAATCTCAAGGTTTATAAACTAACGACCATGGAAAGGTCGTCATTTCATAAGAAATGAATAGTATGAATAGTAATTGGGGAATAGTGTCACTTTTTATTTAAAAAGAATTTTTAAAAAAGATTATATGTAAAAATAGCAAAGAAATAAAAGGACCTTATTCATAAAATTTAGTTGTCAGACTCCATCAAATATTAAAGATAAAAATCAATTAAGTAGGTGATATGTTTAATAAAAAAAAGAAAATCCAATCTTAAATGATGCCAGCTACCAGGGAGTCATTTCCTTAAGAAATGACTCCCAGGGAGGCGCGAATTAAAAGGTGACATCACCTAAGGCGCGAATTAAAAGGTGACACCACCTAAGGCGCGAATTTGATAAGAGGTGACACCACCTAAGGCGCGAATTAAGAGGTGACACCACCTAAGGCGCGAATTTGATAAGAGGTGACACCACCTAAGGCGCGAATTAAAAGGTGACACCACCTAAGGTGCGAATTTGATAAGAGGTGACACCACCAAAGGCATGAATTTGATAAGAGGTGACACCACCTAAGGCGCGAATTTGATAAGAGGTGACACCACCTAAGGCGCGAATTTGATAAGATGTGACACCACCTAAGACGCGAATTTGATAAGAGATGACACCACCTAAGACGCCACTTAAGAGATGACACCACCTAAGGCGTCATTTACTTAAGAGATGACACTACCTAAGCCGCCATTTTTTTCACTTTTTCCTGGCTATTATCCAGCCTGTATTCGCTGGCATGCCACCCAGATCCCCTTTTCGCGGATCTTGCCCCCTATCTTGTCGACCCTAATGCTATAATACACACCCCTATTCTAGCCAAACCCGTTAGCTCGTTACCTTTAGCTGGTTGCAGGGAGGTTATAGACAGACAAGCTCTGTGAAGGTTGCAGATAGGTGCAGACCTCTCCTCTGTCCACGCACCCTTCCTTCTGCTCCAAGAGGTAGGTTGTCTCGACTTTTAGCTAAACTAATAGTCAACCTTAGCTAAACTAGTAGTTAATCTACACAGCATGTTAGTAGGTTTTCTCAATCTTTGGCTAAACCGTAGTTAATCTAGGTGATTGCATAGCATGCT
Source organism: Amorphophallus konjac (assembly GCA_022559845.1). Lineage (NCBI taxonomy): Eukaryota > Viridiplantae > Streptophyta > Magnoliopsida > Alismatales > Araceae > Amorphophallus > Amorphophallus konjac. The sequence continues at coordinate 115,585,066 of CM040123.1, read as the reverse complement.
TAGTAGGTTTTTCATGCTTTATCACCAAACTTGTAACTAATTAGGGTGTATTAGCACGTAACATTTGTAATTAACTCATCTCCATATGAAATTAGACTAGATCTATTATGATCTATCATGTTTGGTTAGTAATTAGTAATGTGCTCAAGTAATGACATGTTTAAGCAACCTGTAACCCAACATGCTTTAGCTAAATGAAGAAAATCTCCATGGTTAAGTTATGATTAGCCAACTGTTGAACATGCTAATTAAAAATATCAACATAACCTTGTTAACCGGTTAAAGTGAAGTCCATGTTACAGCATGTTAAACAACCCGTCTTGAATTTTAACTTAGATTAAACCCCTATCTTAGACTTTAATTATAAATAGCCCAATTAAATGGCGCCCTAGATGCAGGCGTCATTTACAAAAGTGACGACCATATAGGGGTCGTCATTTTATAAATTGAAGGCACCGACATTTGATTAGCCTGTACATGGCGCCCCTGACCAAGGTGCCAATTACAGAATGGACGCCCTCACTCCATGTCGTCAATTCTTCCGTCGAATAGCCATCTGTAAATGGCGCCCTAGACCAGGGCACCAATTACAGAAATAACGACGGCACCCAAGGCACCAATTTATCAAATGACGACTCCCAGGGGGGCGCCAATTGCATTCTGAAACTTTGGCCTACCTTCCATTAAAGGAAGACGTGTTGGGTGGGCGCGAATTAAAAGATGACTTGCTGGAAGGCGCTAATTTTATAAAAGATGACTTCCTGGAAGGCGCTAATTTTATAAAAGATGACTTGCTGGAAGGCGCGAATTAAAAGATGACTTGCTGGAAGGCGCTAATTTGATAAAAGATGACTTGCTGGAAGGCGCGAATTAAAAGATGACTTGCTGGAAGGCGCTAATTTGATAAAAGATGACTTTCTGGGGGGCGCGAATTAAAAGATGACTTTCTGGATGGCGCGAATTAAAAGATGACTTGCTAGAAGGCGCTAATTTCATAAGAGATGACTTAAAGGGGGGCGCCAATTTGATATATATATATATATATATATATATATATATAATTTAGAAATTTCAAAAAAAAAGCCTAAATAGCGTCTGTCAGAAAGTCTTCAATTAAATGAAGACTTAACGGGAGGCGCCAATTTAAATATATATATACTTTAAAGGACCAATCAACTCGAGGGCGCCAATTCACAAAAAAAAAAATTCCATGTGAAATTCCAGGAATGTGCATTCTAATTAGGGTGTCATTTCTGAAAATGTTAAGTATTCTACTAGGTACCAATCTCGTACAATTTTTCTGTGTGTTACCCGTCAGTGGTTTTACCCTAATACAACTCTACATATAAATTCGCCCTTTGGATTCCATTCCAAATCCACCTTATATTCCTACTGGTCAAGCCTTGAAATTCCTTATTGGCTATAAATGAGAGTGGATGTCGAAAACATGACTAATGTTGTGCATATAGGGCCCGATCTGGTCCTGGGAGGAGCACCCGAAGGTACTTATGCCCATGGGAGTTTATTGACCACGGTGTTTGGCATTACACCGGAGTACTTGCTTGCTAGACTTTAGGCATTCCACTCATTCTTGTGATATGTACTTGATTGATTGGTTGAGACCCGTAGAAGGGTAAAAGTATTTATTTGAATAAATTGATAAATAGCCAATTCTTGCTACATATGCTTGGAATTTCCTTGCTTACTATTGTTTGAATTCCAATTGTTATTCCTCAGTTATCACGTGCTTAATATCACTTGTTGCTACTACTTTTGAATTCCCATTTGTTATTCCTTAGTTATCACGTGCTTGATACTACTTGCTGCTTCTGCTCGAAGATTGAATTCTATACGCTCTCAATTGTAATACTGCTCTCGTCGATTGTACAATTCCTTGATATCTACGTGTCTACATGCATTGATCACTTATCTTAAATGAACTCATAATTTACTTAAAGCATGTTAAAACTTGAGATGTCAATCCTACTGAGCGATTCGCTCATCTAGTCATTTTCTAAGCTTTCAGGTGATTTGGATATCGACCAGAACTCGGGGGAGAATGAATCTGAGTGATGAGTGTAGAGATAGAGTCACCAATTGTTATCAATTGTGTTATTGTAATTCCGTTGTTGGTGTTAATTTGTACCCTAATGTCAGTTATATTCTCTAGCATGTCAGTCAAAACCAATAAAGGATATGTGTATTCGACAATTGTTAGCTCGAACCATTTGTATTAAATTCAAGTTAAACTTAGATATTTGCGCACTCTTATAATTGTCTAAGGAAGAAATTCTTTAATTTTCTAGCTTGCTTTGGTTCTATATAAAGAACTGTCGCGCCACGGGTAAGCTTCCGCACTCGGGACGTGACAACATAGGTGGCCGTCTGCGCCCTGTACTGAGCGGCCAGGACCCTGGCCACCCTTCCCATTAAGCCCTGGTCTGGGCCGCCAAAGAGCTGGCCGCCCAGCCCTTTGGGTGGCCAAAGGAGTGGCCGCCAAGGCCACAGGGAGCCCAGGTCCTGGGCGGCCAAAGGAGTGGCCGCCAAGGCCATAGGGTGCCAAGGTGCTGGGCGGCCACTGGCCGCCCTGGGCTTTGGGAAGCCAAGAGTTTGGCCGCCCAGCCCTTTCAGCCCCTGAGGTGCCGTGTTTCATGTTTTCTTTCCTCGAGGTGTCCGTATGCGATACAGTTTTATGGAAGAGGTGCCCGCATGATTCTTCCTGATCCAAGACTTCTGTGAATGTCCATTATTGGCCATCCCTGTGGGAATTGTGTCAGTGGGAAGTGTTCTTCCCTGTTAAGGTTGCCATTGATCGAGGTCCGTACCCATGTGAGTTAGTAGGCCAGTGTCCGTTGGTTCTCGTTACAGGCCTTAGGGACTTTACTTGTACCGAGTTGTGCCGTCTCGTGGTTCCAGGTGTGCGTGAGTTGGACCTTCTTCTGAGTAGTACTCCACTGGGCTCAGCTCACTGAGTGTCGTGCACGTACCAGCTAGGCCAAGAGTGATTGTTTACTGAGTGTCGACACGTTCTGACCATGTGGTCAAGAACTGTACCCGATGTGATGGTTTTTAGGCTGGTTACCATAGGTCCCCTCGCCTTGGCAGCTTGAGTCCAACAGAGGGGAAAACCAGTTAGGGGACCCGACCTTGTTGGTGTGGTCTATGTGTGCACACGTGGTTGGGGGCAGTGGACCCACGCCGACGGGCGTGACCCCAGCTAGTCCTTGTGTCGTTGCAACTCCGCCACACTAGCTGAGAGAGGCCGTTAGACGTGAGCGTAGTGGGCATGGTATAAGCCGTTAGAGGATGCATCTAGCCGGTGCTAGGGATGGAGTACTCCAGTCACCATGGGTTTAGTTCCCGACCGTGAGTTGTGGTTCTCCGAGGTAGGGGTAGTGTGTTCAAACCCGGTGACTTTAGCATGTTTTCTCGCCTGCATGGTTGAGTTTTCCCGACGACATAGTCAAGGTTCTTTCAGTAGCTATAATAGGATGTTTCAGTGGTGTGTTTTTGTAGTGGCTCCCGTCCGTAAGGACTTTCCCTACGTTAGATGTTCCGTAGGATCTTTCGGCAGTACGACTGCGACACTCCTTTGTTCGGCGCTTCCGACTTGTGATTGTGGTTCCCTCGTGAGAGTAGGAGTAGTGTAGAGACTTTGTGCTTCTGCCATTTACTGCTTTATTAGCCACCGCCATTGTTGTTGCCAAGGTTATTTTAGTCGATTCGCCACTACTATTTCCATCGTTGTTGTTGGTGTTGTTGTTGTTTTTACTACTTTACTTTACTATTCTTATTTCTGTTGCTGCCATGTTTACCGCTTTCGTCGTGGTAGGGATCCGCGGGACACCTACTGAGCCTATGAGATGAGACTCACTATCACACCCCAAGATATAAGTACAACGTAAGATATTCGGGAATTGGAATAGCCGGCTCGTACGCCGTAACCGAGCAATATAATAAGAGCGCTAACACATCCACTCATAACAATGAATGCACAATAATTGGACAAAACCTTTGCTTTTATTGAATACTAATGCTAAGCTTACAAAGTGATGACTCTTGACTCTTTACATTTGTAGACTCAATGAAAAGAGAAAATTACATGACATGATCAACTTCACCGCCTATTACAGTGAAAGAACTTTATTGCTAATGACTCATGACTATGTCTTATCTTGATCTTTAATCACTCTCGGACTCGTCACTTGAGTAGTCCGAATCCCTGCTAGAATTTTCTAAAAAGATTAGAAAAGTAAGGAATGAGCACTCTTACCCAATAGGTATCTTCATATCAACATGAGGGCAATGTGTAAGTAATTAGCATTTTAACTCTAGAAGATAAGATTAAAGAGTGTGGTAAAACCATACGATATAAGCCAAGTAACACAAGTATCATGATAGGATCAAGATAAAATCTAGGAGAGCATGAATGAGCAAGAATATAATGTGGCCTTTCATGTAGCAAGAATGTACTTACATGTAATAAGAATATACTTTTCATAACCATAAAGGCTATGCACTAGCAAGTCTTGTAACAAAAATGCACTAGCAAGCTTCTAAATAGCCTTTCGGATTTCACTCGTCTATAAAAAAAGTACTCCCGACACAATGCGACGCCAGTGTTCATCATACCCCATGGTTTATAGCATATTACCAACAATCAATCGAGGGGGATAGAGTCGAGCCCTTGGACACAATTAGTGCCCGATCTGCATCTTCAAGTTATAAATCAAGCTACTTCCACAAAATATAAATAATGTAGGCTGATAATGTCAAGTTCAATAATAAGTTCATGATAACGAATATCAAGGTAAGAATGCACCAAGTATGAGCACGCGAGTTCCAAGAATGCATTAAGGACAAGATCATGCCACGGGCAGAAAATTCGACAGCATAACGGCACATTCTTTAACTGATGTGACACAACCCCTTGGAGGTGGCAGCCACTTGACCAATGCACCTTGGACCTATATTCTCAAGCAAGCAATCGATCGGCGAACCCACTCTAGCGGACTCACCCGTGTAGCGCACACTCGGATCCGTAGATGGACCGGCGATAGTGGAGAGGGTTCGAGGAGGGACCTCGCCTTTCCAGGGATTTGTCTAGCTTGGGCTGAACCCCTAAGGGCCTGGGATTCCCAATTCCGTGGGCGGCCAGCATGCCAAGGGCGTGGGTTGTAGGGTCGCACTCTCAACTCACTCCGCGGTGGTCACAAAATTCAATGCAGTTTGAGATCGGGCGCTCACCTCACCACCGACGGGCAACTAGAAACAATATTAAGACAAGCAAAAGTGAAACCAGCAGAGGAAGTGACAAGAAGCACACCTGATCTGCGTGAGGATGCCGATCCTGGCCGGAGACGAGGGCGAGCGGGGAAGCGTGGGCTACCAGCAAGCCGCGCCGATGACGCTTCGGCCGCTTACCTGCTAGTACAATCACTACGTCCTCACAGAGGGGGTGGACTAGGGGTGGGGATGATTAATTACAATCAAAACTACCTCCACGCAGGGAGGGGTGGTCAGCCGGCCAGGCAAGATCGGACGGAGAGCTAAAGGAGTCGCCGAAAGAGGACTTCGCCGATTCTGCCCACTTCTGGAACTGCCTGATAGGTACTCGCTGTTGGCGCTGCCACGGGTTATCCCAAACTTGGAATTCGTCGAAACCAGTGCTCAATCTTCACTGACTGATCCGGGAGGGCTGCTGAATTTTCTTGTGGGTTCGAGTCATCGTTGACGGCCGGGGCAGGCATTGGACCGGTGCTGCTCTGTTCTGGCTCTGACTGGTCCCAGGATGCTGCAGCAGGTTGACAAACTCTCCACGAACTCCCCTGAGATCCAAATGATGCGGGACTAGAATGGACGCGAGCGTGAATGAGTCTTCTTCGATCCACAACTAAGAAGAGCACCAGAGGAGGTCGGAGTTGAGAGAACCAGCCCAAAGAGTGGGGGGGTATCAAGACTTTCTCTGACTGGCTAGACCTGCGTACCTGAGGGAAAATAATTGGAACGGGGTACTCTGAACTCCAAACGAGAATCCGCTTGTTTTGATGGATAGGGGACTGGTAGAGGTTCGTCCCGGTCAAATGGTACGCCAAGGGGAGCCGGGGTGTGGTTGCAGCAGCTTCTGAACTGAGACTTTGGTCTCTACTCAGGTGCCGGATGCGCAGTCGGGCAAGAACGGACGTCGCGGATGGCTCCAACCTCGGAATGAGGCGGGATCACCTCGCCTGCCAAGCCGACTAGAAGAGCTTACCGGAAATATATGATACACCTCCAGAAGATGCGCAGTGAAGACGTGGCTGCCTCTGAAACTCGACCCTTGACTGCTGCCTGCGAACTGAGATGAACCGGGTGGTGATAGGTGATGGGAAACGGGGTAGATGGGATGGGAGATGGGGTGGATGGGTGTGGGGGCGACCCCGGGCTGTGTGGGGGTCTGGTAGAGGGTGATCCAATGTGTGGGAGGGGCAGAATGGGGGCTGGAAGATGGTCTAGCAGGTGGAGGAAGGGGGAGCTGCGAATTTGGGTTGGGAAGGAGAGAGGGAAGGAGAGATCTCTCCCAAGGTTGGAATGTGACTTAATCGGGGTTGTTAATGGGGGTCTTGGGGATGGGAAGGGGTGTGTTGGAGATGGAGAGGTGTGTTGGGGAAGGGAAGGGGTGGCTTGGGGAAAGGAATGGTTGCTTGGGGAAGAGGAAGGGTTGTTTAGGAGAATGGAGAGGTGCCTAGGAGAGGGGAATTCCACCTAGGGGTTGGAGGGGAATTGAATGAGTGTATGGGGAAGGGGGAGGGGTCTTAATGAGAGGTGAATGGGGAGGAGAGAGAGAGAATTTTCAAATTGGGGGTGAGAAGGAGAGAGAATGGGGTACTTGGGATAGGATGGGGAGGGGTAGTAGTGGAGGCCTAGGTTGGGCATCTTGTAACTCACGGGGGAGGGCGCACCCAATTTGGCTCAATGGGTTTTCTTTGGGTAGGAATGAGTTCTCTTGACCCAATTGGGCTTCATATTCTTCTTCCCAATCTAGGGGAGCCTCATGGACTTCGGTCACCTCCTCAAGTTCCCTTTGGATAGGGGTAACTATTTCTTCAGTTAGTGTGTTGGACATCTCTCGTGAAGGGCATTGATGGATAAAGTGTCCAAAGCCTCTACACTTAGAGCATTGTTGTCTATTTCCCTGAGTGGTCTCACCCACACTTGGCCCATTGGAACTCGCTTCTCACCGGGGTATGGGTTGACTAGGGATGACCCTTGTTGGATGAGGGGTGGGAGGAGGATTTGTGGGCCGAAATGGGGTACTTCCGTTTGGACATGGCATGGGTGTCTTCTGGAGAGGGTCTAGGTTGGGACGGGGTCCCATGTTATTGGCATCATCCAGTCGTGGAGTGAACCTAGGAGACCTACAGAATCGCATCATTTTTGAGGATTGGTTGTCCAGGTTATCCCGGGGATGTCTCTCCTCATGCCCGTAGTGTTGGGACCTCTCATAGTAATAATAAGAATCATAGTCTAACCCTTTCCTATCAAACTCATCCCGTGGAGGCAAGACTCTAAGGCCATAGCTCCTAAGTGGGGGTTCATTGGCTCCCCATCCAAATTCATCCCGAGGTGACAAAGCTCTAGGGCCGTGGTTCCTTTTTTCTTCAATCTGATCAAGCCGGGTGGTGAGGGTATCTAGACAGTTATGAAATTTGTTGATGACAACGTCAAATCGGTCCATGGGTACATGCAAGGGAGACCCAAATGCCAATGCCCTAGAACTAGACTCGTAAAGATAAGTCTAAAACTTGCTCTGATACCAAACTGATGTGACACGACCCCTTGGACTTAAATTTGCAAGCAATCGGACTGAACGGCGATATCTCACAAGCGGATTCACCCGCGTCGCGCGCACCCGGGTCCGTAGGTGGACCGGCAATGATTGTGAGGGTCCGAGGTTTGACCTTAGGGTTCCAAGGGTATGGCTGGCTGGGGATGGACCCCAATTGGCCAGGGATGCCCAATTTTGAGGGCGGCCGGCACACCGAGGGCGTGGGATGTAATATCTCCCTCACAACTCACCCGCGGTGGCACTCAATTAGATGGAAAGTTAGAACGAGCCCTCTCTCACTGCCGACGGCGCAACTAGAGATAATACTAAGCTAAGCAAAGGTAAGAAACCAGCAGAGGAGAGTGGTCCGAAGCTCACCTTATCGGTGTGAAGACACTGATCCCGGCCGGAGATGAGGGCGAGCGGGAAAGTGTGGGTTCCCCCGCACACTGCGCCGGTGAAGCTTCCCCTGTTCAAATACTACATGCACTACTCCCCACGCAGGGGGGTTGAACTGGGGAAAGGGAAATTTCTGTTACAAACAAACACTACCTCCACATAGGGAGGGGCGTTAAGCCGGCCAGGCGGGGTGGGGTGGTGAACTAGCTAGTGCCGGTCGGTCTGCCTAGTCCTGAAATGATCGGTAGGGTGCTGATGTAGACGCTGCCACGCCTTCATCCGAACTCAGAATCCAACGAAACTAGCGCCGAAATGTTGCTAACGGACCCTGACACGTCTGTAAATTTCTGTAGGTGGTCCCGACGTCGTCATGGGCTGGGGTTATCTCTGGAACAGGGTCCCTGTGCTTTGACTCAGTCTGATCCCAGGGTGCAGTAGCCGAAAGGTTCGAATGCCACGACCGCTCCCGGAGCCCGAACGAGGTGAGACCAAGACGAGAACGACCATCAGAGCAAGTTCTAGACTTGTCTCTACTAAGTCTTGTCCTAGGGCCATTGCATGCATCACCCTTGTCCACCATCATGACTACCTCATACTTGGCATATTCGCCACTCTTAGGCCCATTAGAAGTCTTTGTGTTTGATGGATCCCGCCCTATCATATATCTAGAATGGGATAAGTCCATAGACCGACACTTTGGGAGGTTTACCCTATTAGGGCCTATCCAAGTCAACTATGCCAAGAGTTTGCTCTGGCGCCAAGCTAGGAAGGAATGGGAAAACATTGTAGGTTTGAGAGAAGCCAAAGGGGAAGCACCCATTGAATCTTGGGATGAAATGAGGGCAGATCTTAGAAAGATCTACGCACCCCAACCCAAACCTCTTCAACCAACCGATCTTCCACCCCCGACCCCAACTCCAACCCAAGAACTTCCCCGACCAAGCCCAACCCAAGTCCACCCATGTTCACCACCCCGAGAGTACCATGCACTTACCATTATCACTCCACCCACCATAGACTATCCTACCCCATTATCCTTGGAAGTTGTGGCCCACACACATACCAAAGTGGAGATGGATGCCGATCCGGATCCACCTCCCACCATAGAGAACATCCTAGACCCCCCACTTCCACCCACCTCTCCTAGTCCGGGTCCTCATGAGCCGCACACCGTCACCATAGATGAGTCCATACTCCAATGGCTCAAGCAAAGTCCCACCCTCCTAAGCTCACCACCATTGGGATATCAATCCCAAATTATTCCCACTCGGTCTCCCCATGTCACTTTACAAACCTTCTACTTCACGGGAGACTTGGGAGACCTTGTGGATTGCCTATATTGGCAAGTCCACTTGACCGGCTTGCTTGCCATGGGACCTTCGGAGTCTAGCACCATGAACTTTGCCCACCCCACCATTGGCTCCATCACTTCCGTTTGCACAAGTGGGCATTGCACTATTGAGATTCTTCTATTTCTCCCCAAGGATGAGAAACCTATCTTGCCCCACTCCCCACCCATTGAGGTTCCAATTGATTTGATTGGCCAACCCACTAGAGACCTTGGCCCAATTACCTTAGAGGAGGATGACTCACCATTTGGGAACCTTGAAGACATAGAGTTCCTCTCTCTAGGTGGCCCCTTCCATGATCCCTTTGACCCCTTCTATTGGGAGCTCGAGTACCCATGTGGTCCACCTACATCACTTATCACCCACTCCTTCCTACCCTCACCTACCATGTTGGACCAAGCTCATCTCTCCCAAGACTCTGATTACACCATGGGAGCCATGACTTTGGGCAATACACACTTAGGGATCGAGGAAGTGCCCCACTTCATGATGTCCACCTTCCTAGATCCCTTTGACCGATTCCAATGGAGGTCCAAATGCCCACACATAGGAGACATCTTTGGTACAAAAGTGCATAAGTCTTGGCGTACAACACCACTTGATATGATTATTAAGTCAGGTCCACTCGTTCATATCACCCATATGTCAAGTAGAATGCATGATTAGTTCATATTCGGGTGTATCGGCCCTCCCTCATTTAACATTGGTCATATACATGTCAAAGGCATCTACGGATGTCCGGGTCCCCCGATATTTATCACCACTTTGCATGATAGGTACACCTACGGGTGCCCGGGCCCACCTAGGTTGACCAAAGTCTACATGGCATCATTGCATGATAGGTCCACCTATGGATGTCCTGGTCCTCCCAATTCCATCAAAGTCTTCTTAGCGTCAAAGCATGACTGGTCAACATATAGTTGTCCCGGTCCACCTTTACACACCAAGCTTTTCACCCACACCGCATCATAGTGCATGGCATACGCATTCACGCAAGCATCTAGCAACGAGCGGTGAGGTTCACAAAGAGCGGGCAAAAGCTTGCGAGCGCCACTTGGAATTCTAAGTAGGCAACTTATCGATGGTGACATTGGAGTGGCTCTACCCTAGTGTCACCTCCAACTTGAGGGCACGAGGACTTGGACCTTGCCAAGTTCTGAGTGACTTTGGCAACCCGGCTTACGGGTTGGACTTACTAATGGGTTTTGGGATTCACTCCATTTCCCACGTGGCGGATCCGGCACCCTATATGGGCACCGCGGTGGATCCTAGTGAGTACCTTGAGCCTATATCTTCCCTTGTGAGTGATACCCTCGGAGAGCCACCAAAAATCAGCATGAGAGCCCGACGTGTACACACAGAGGCAATACTAGGCAAGCAGGGTACCATCGCTAGCAAGAGGGTGTGCCTAAGCCACCGTGAGAGGGTGAAGGACCGTCCCCTGGTTGCAGACGTAGGGTTGAGTTTGGAGGTTGAGGTTCACCCCGAGCTGCTTTAGAGGACCACTTCCCCGGTGGACCCATACTCGACGGAGTCGAGTTCTCCGCATCCCGGGTGTATGATGGGGACATCGCCGGCACTCCCATTTATTCGAGGATCCCGATGCTTGCCAACTGTGCTTCATCTTGTTCGCCGCTTTATTTCAAGTCATATTATGTATTTTTCATTTGCTTATTTGAGTCTTATCATGTAATTTTCCTTTTTATTTGAGTCCAATACCTAGGTTAGGTAGTTATTTACCTAAGTCTTAAGTCATTATGTTGGTTTGATAGGTTAAAGGGCCCAATTCAATGGGCTAGGCCCATGGGCGCCCCCCTTCCCCTTGTGATGTGACACGACTCCTCGGACCTAGATTTGCAAGCAACCGGACCGAACAGCGATATCTCACAAGCGGGTTCACCCGCGTCGCGTGCACCTGGGTCCGTAGGCGGACCGGCAATGGTGGTGAGGGTCCGAGGGTGGACCTTGGGGTTCCAAGGGTATGGCCAGATGGGGATGGACCCCAATGGGCCAGGGATGCCCAATTTCAAGGGCGGCCGGCACACCGAGGACGTGGGATGTAATGTCACCCTCACAACTCACCCGCAGTGGCACTCGATTAGATGGAATGTTGGAACGAGCACTCTCTTACTACCGACAGTGCAACTAGAGATAATACTAAGCTAAGAAATAGTGAAACCAGCAGAGGAAGTGACCCGAAGCTCACCTGATCGGTGTGAAGACACCGATCCCGGCTGGAGACGAGGGCGAGCGGGGAAGCGTGGGCTACCTGCACGCCGCGCCGAAGACGCTTCGGCCGAAGACCTGCTAGTACAAAACTACTCCTCGCGCAGGAGGGTGATCGTGGGGTGGGGAAAATAGAGGTTACATTAAAACACTACCTCCACGCAGGGAGGGGCGCTAAGCCGGCCAGGCGGGGAATGGAAAATAGCTAAGGAGGTAGCCGATTGATCCCACCGTCGGTTCAGCCCGCCTGTCTGCTCGTTTGATAGGTGCTCGCTGTTGACGCTGCCGAGGACGCTCCCGAACTCAGAAGACAACGAAACCAGTGCCAAAGTGTCACTGACTGGTCCGGAATAACTCCTGAATTTTATTGTGAGCTCTGGATGTCGCTGACAGCCGGGGACAAATCTGGAACTGGACTGCTGTGTTCTGGCTTGGATTGACTCCAGAACTCTGTAGCAGGATGAAGAAGCCGCCACGAACACTCCTGAGCGCTAAAGGTGACGTAGCTTATATTGACATGACTGTGGGAGGATTCTCTTCGAACAGAAACCAAGGAGACCACCTGTGGACGCACTTTTTTCACTTATTATTCTCTTGTTTGGTTTATTCGTTTATTGGGTGCGTGGGCGTGCCAGTCACCGAGGTGACAATTTATTCGGGCTCCGAAGAGCCCATGGTGCGCTCGATCTGACTTCGTCAGACGATTGTGTGGTTCGTGTCGGGACCAAAACCCGCCGCGCCGTAAAGGTCACGACGTCATTTACATCCCCCATACGAGGGAACACCCTTGATTAATCGCCGAGATTCAGGGCCTCATGGCCAAGAGATTGATTGTATAAAAGGTCTATTAGGGGGTATCGAAGTTCCCGCGCAAGGGCGAGAAGAAACCACTTGAGATCATGTCGGTCATGTGCTGACCATTTAATGTTCGGACGAGTGTCCGTCTCGGGAAAAGTGCGATCGTCGCGGGAAGACCGGAGCGTGTGTATGCCAAGGTATGGCAAGTTTATTGTTCGGAAGAATGAAAGACGTTCAGTTAAACCTTGGTTAGAGCGGTCGGAAACCGGTGAACCTGTTGGCCCGGTGCAAGAGCAGGCTGCGACCATACTGCGGTGGGCCCCCCGCGGTCGTAACAAGACTTGCATGAGCGTCATTAATATTTCGGTGCCAAAGGGCGGTGCGGGAGTGTCCCTTGAATTGGCTGAAGAGCCCTGTGTCCCGGAGAAGCGGGCGTTCGAAACATCCCGGTCATTCGGGAGACCGTTTAATATTCGGATGGGAGTCCAGCTTGAGAATATTGTAATCGTCGCGGGAGGACCTGGAGCATATGCATGCTGGGATACGGCAAGTATATTATTCCGAGACACTGAAAACATTCGGTTGAATCTCGGTTATTGTAGCCGGAAACCGGTGAACCTATTGGCCCAGTGCAAGATCGAGTCAGGACCATATTGGGGGCGCCTCCCGTGGTCCGAACAGGGCTTGCGTGGGCATCACTAATATTCCCGGTGCCCGGGGGCAACGGGGGAGAGTCCCGGGACTGGATTTCAAAACCGAAACGCGTTCGAAAGGATCGGGCTATAGACCGAGGATATGAGCCAGACGATGACCATGATCGGGACAGGCCCGAGGTCTGAGTGTGGCCCACGGAGGTCTTATCGATATTCCTATGGAAGGAGTCCGGGGGTGGCGAGAGCCGTCTCGTTCTAATTCAGATTCTGTCGGTCACTTGCTGACCTTTTCCTGTTTGGGCAGGGGCCCATATTGAGAGTGCGACGCGGGGTGGACGCGACCCCGTACCAATGTATGCCGAGTTTACGGTAATTTTAATGAAAGAGCGGGAGCAAATCCCGATAGGAACGGGTCGGAATTGGTGAGCTATTGGCCCAGGGCAATGCCGGCTCACAACCATGTTGGGGTAGGAGCCACCGGCTATGAAAGTCGCTCACGGGCCTTTTCATGTTCGGACATGGGTCCGTATTAAGAACTCGGCGGGAATCGACGTGAACCCGTTCAAATGTCTGCCGAACGTGCGGCAATTTCAGTAGCGACTCGGAAGGAATCCGGCCAGAGAAACGAGTCTGGTTTAATCGGAATGTTAGCCCGAGGCGAGGTCGGGTCATGGCCATTTCGGGATAATTCCCAAGACTCATGCCCAGCCCGCCAGGGCGGCATTGTTGTTCCTTCGGCACCGGGTCACGGGAGAGACGGGGCTGCCGCGTGGATTACATTATTTTATTGTTATTTAAAATTTTATCATTATTATTCGTTAATTTATGCGTGTCTTTGAGTGAGTTTATTATTACTATTTATTCATTTTTCTTGTGATTTATTCATTTACTATTGTTATTATTAGGTTTGTTATTGTTTTTGTTCGTTTTATTATCATCGTGTTTCGTTAAGTTAGTTATTATTATTTATTTTGGTTACATTTATTTATTTATCATTCATTCTTATTGAGTTTGTTATTATTATTCGTTCATCTTTGTTATCATTTATTGATCTAATTATTATGATTGTTATTATTTATTTGAAGCTTATTATTATTATTGTTTGTTCCTTTATTATGCTTATTTATTTATACATTTTAGAATTTGTTATTATTTATTATTTGTTATTATTATTATTCTTATCATTACTCATATTTTCTGGAGAGAGAATGGGCCATCAGAGGGCTAAAAGGGGTGTACCGCTGAGGGGCTAAGGGCGTGCCGCTGAAGGGCTAGGAGGGTGTACCGCTGAGGGGCCTGGGGGTGTGCCGCTGAAGGGCTAAGGGAGTGTGCCGCTGGAGGCTGGAGTGTACCGTTGAGGGCCAAAGGGGGCGTACCGCTGGGGTCAAAAGGGTGTACCGTTGAAGGCCAATGGGGGTGTGCCGCTGAGGGCAGTAGGAGTGTACCGCTGAGGGGTCTAAGGGGTGTGTGCCGCTGAGGGCCAAAAGGGCTGTACCGCTGAGGATAAAGGGGTGTACCGCTGGAGGCGTCAGGGGTTGTACCGCTGAGGGTTGGAGTAGGTGTGCCGCTGAAGAAGGAACGAGCTGGAGGGGTGCACCGCTGAGGGTTGGTAGGGAGTGTGCCGCTGGAGGCTGGTGGAGTGCACTGGTGAAGGTCCATCTGAGTGGGAGGTAAGGGCAGGCAAGCCGGTGGAGGTTCTTTCTTTTATTACTTATTTTAAGGCTTTTCTTTTCTTCTTATCTTGATTTTCAAGTAGTTTTATACAAACTCTTCCCTTGCCTTTGTTCTGTTCAGTCTCTCCTCGCAGGTCGGATGTTCGGGCTGTCAGGCAGTTAATCAGCTCAGTTCTCGTCACGGTGCCGGCAGCGGCTCGATTAGTCGGAACGTTTTATCGTTGATTGCTTTATTCGTTAGTTGCTTCCTTTTGCCTCTTTTAATTGTTTATTAGTTTCTCACAAAAATTCGGCAGCATCTCCCCTTGACCCGGGGCGTAAGGGAGATACAGGGAACGCGCCCACATGGGGTGGCGGAACCCGACAGCTGGAGGTGGGCCCCCGGAGGAGCAACACCTTTATAGAGCCTCGGAAAACGCGAAGGAGAACGACGGACTGAAGGCCGCTTAGGGGCCTGGAGAGTGTGCCGCTGAGGGCTGAACAAGGGTGTACCGGCCAAGGGCCAATCTGGGTGTGCCGGCCGAGGAGTATGCCGGCCAAGGGTGACAGAGTGTGTGTGCCGCTGAGGGCAGAAAGGAGTGTGTGGCTGAGGGCAAATGAGGTGTGCCGCTGGGGGCTGGGCAAGGTGTACCGGTCAAGGGAGTTGGGGTGCACCGTTGGAGAGTGAAAGGAGTGTGCCGGCGAAGGGGCCAGGTGAGTGTGCCGCTAAGGGCCAATCTGGGCGTGCCGTTGAGGGCCAATCTGGGCGTGCCGCTGAGGGCCAATCTGGGGTGTACCGGTCAAAGGCCGAGCAGGTGTATCGCTGAGGAAATGGCAGGGGAGCCAAGTGCCCGGGCTTACAGGCTAGTTAGGGAGTAAATGGGAGCATGAGGCCAAGGAAAGGTCACTGGTAATTGGGCGTTCGGAGAGAGGGCGAGGGTCTCCCCCTCTCCTTAAGTTGATGGGCACGACAAGTGGCCACGGCAGGGGGTGGTGAAGAGCCCATGGGGGCCAGAGCTCGCGGAGGGAGAGTCACATTGCGACTGAGGCACCAAGAAACACCGACGGAAAAGGAAAAGAACAACACATCACATGCATCGTGAAGGCGGGAGTAAAACAACAGAAATGGCAGGAGAGACCCGAGAAGGGTGATTTTCATTCATGGGAAGCAAAGGGACCGAAGCCCTACACATACATCGACGGACATGTCCGAGCCAAGGCTGCGGACGAGACAGGAGACCCAAAAGCAGAGAGAAGGGGAAAGGGAAATGAAGATAAAAGGGAAAAAGGGGAACGGAGCATGGGCCCCCCCCCCCAGACCTCACTCCTCTCTTCTTCTCTTCTTCTTCTTCTTCTCTTCTCTCTTCTCCGGCAATGGTCGACGGGACAGTAGGGGGGAGCCTCTCCCTCTTCCTCTTCTCTTCTTCTCTTCTTCTTTTCTTCTTCTCCTCTTCTCTGTTCGTCTGTGTGTGTCTTCCTTCCTTCCTCTGTTTGCAGCGAAGAAGAGGGGTTTTATACCCCGGGCGGCGGGAGCGTCCGAAGGCGGGAACGCCCACGGCCGAACGTGCAGCATTAAATGGGATTTGATTTGGGCTGTCCTTGGTGGCAGGGAATAGCCCTCGTGCCCCCATCTCTGCTTGACACCTCAGCTAACTTGCTGCGCGCCAAGGATCTGTAGGGGATGGGCTTCACGTCGTCCGTTGACAAGCTTCACCGCTGTGCCGCTGGCGGGTTGAAAAGGCGTGCCGCTGGAGAGCCAAAACGGCGTGCCGTTGAAGCACCTGGAGGGCGTGCCGCTGAATGGCTTGCAGGATGTGCCGCTGAAGACCCCTGCAGGGCGTGCCGCTGGAGCCCCTGCAGGGCGTGCCGCTGAATGGCCTGCAGGGCGTGCCGCTGAAGACCCTGCAGGGCGTGCTGCTGAAGACCATTGGGGCGTGCCGCTGAAGGCCATTGGGGGCGTGCCGCTGAAGGCCATTGGGCCGTGCCACTGAAGGCCATTGGGGGCGTGCCGCTGAAGGCCATTGGGCCGTGCCGCTGAAGGCCATTGGGCCGTGCCGCTGAAGGCCATTGGGGGCGTGCCGCTGAAGGCCATTGGGCCGTGCCGCTGAAGGCCATTGGGGGCGTGCCGATGGAGGGCCAAAATGGGCAGTTTTGAGCCAGTCGTGAGCACGAGCCGTGGCACATTTAATTTTCTTTGAGGCCCATGGATTGTGGGACTCTTGGTGATTGGTTTCGCTTCAATGTCGTGACTCCGGAGACGGCTTCACGGCAATGTGCATATTTGGGGAGTCCGGACGACCAGTCTCTCCGGGGCTTCTTCACTCGGCGCCGTTTGTTGACGAGAGGCCGGGCATGATATTTGGGTGTGCAATTTTTGGTGTCCACAAATGCCCCCCACCCACGGGTAGCGCAGGCGAAGGATGAGTCGGGCGGTGCCCGCGGGTGTACTTGTCTCTTTCCTCTTCGTCGATGCCGACGGGATGTTGAGAGCTGGCGTAACATGTTGGTCTCGTCTTCTCTTCGTCAGTGCCGGCGGGGTGTCGGGAGCCGACGTGGTATGCTCGTCTCTTTGTTTCTTCGTCAGCGCCGACAGGATGCCGGGGGCTGGCCTGATATGTTGATCTCTTTTTCTCTTCGTCAGTGCTGACAGTGTGTCGGGAGCTGACATGATATGTTGATCTCTTGGTCTCTTCGCCAGTGCCGACGGGGTGTCGGGAGCTGGCCTGGTTTGTTGGTCTCTTTTTCTCTTCGTCAGTGCCGACAGTGTGTCGGGAGCTGACATGATATGTTGATCTCTTGGTCTCTTCGCCAGTGCCGACAGGGTGTCGGGATCTGGCCTGATATGTTGATCTCTTTTTCTCTTCGTCAGTGCCGACAGTGTGTCGGGAGCTGACATGATATGTTGATCTCTTGGTCTCTTCGCCAGTGCGGACGGGGTGTCGGGAGCTGGCCTGGTTTGTTGGTCTCTTTTTCTCTTCGTCAGTGCCGACAGGGTGTCGGGAGCTGGCCTGGTTTGTTGGTCTCTTTTTCTCTTCGTCAGTGCCGACAGTGTGTCGGGAGCTGACATGATATGTTGATCTCTTGGTCTCTTCGCCAGTGCCGACGGGGTGTCGGGAGCTGGCCTGGTTTGTTGGTCTCTTTTTCTCTTCGTCAGTGCCGACAGTGTGTCGGGAGCTGACATGATATGTTGATCTCTTGGTCTCTTCGCCAGTGCCGACAGGGTGTCGGGAGCTGGCCTGGTTTGTTGGTCTCTTTTTCTCTTCGTCAGTGCCGACAGTGTGTCGGGAGCTGACATGATATGTTGATCTCTTGGTCTCTTTGCCAGTGCCGACAGGGTGTCGGGAGCTGGCCTGGTTTGTTGGTCTCTTTTTCTCTTCGTCAGTGCCGACAGTGTGTCGGGAGCTGACATGATATGTTGATCTCTTGGTCTCTTCGCCAGTGCCGACAGGGTGTCGGGAGCTGGCCTGGTTTGTTGGTCACTTTTTCTCTTCGTCAGTGCCGACAGTGTGTCGGGAGCTGACATGATATGTTGATCTCTTTGTTCTCTTTTCTTTCTTTTCTTCTCTCTTTTCTTTTCTTCTCTTCTTCTAATTCTCTTCTCTTTTGCTATCCCCTCTTTTTTCTCTCTCTTATGTTGTTTGTTTTTTTTTTGTTTTCTCTTCTCTTCTTCTCTTTCTCCCTTTTTTTTTTTAAAAGAACTCCGGATAGCCGTCGGCGTGGCTGCCGATGATATAAAAGCTGTCGGCTCAGGGGCCGATGATTGAAAGCTGTCGGCTCAGGGGCCGATAATTGAAAGCTGTCGACCCGAAGGCCGATGTTTAAAAGCTGTCGGCTCAGGGGCCGAGGATTGAAAAGCTGTTGGCATGGGAGCCAATAATTGGAAAGCTGTCGGCTCAGGGGCCGATGATTAAAAAGCTGTTGGCATGAGAGCCAATAATTGAAAGCTGTCGGCTCAAGGGCCGATAAGTTGGAAGCTGTCGGCTTGAAGCCAATAGTTGGAAAGCTGTCGACCCGAAGGCCGATGTTTGAAAAGTTGTCGGCTCAAGGGCCGATGAGGGAGGCTAGGGTAGTCATGGCTGGAAGCGGGCTGCGGGAGCCGAAGTTGGGAGATTAACGAGCCGCGGGGGCAAGGGGTAGGCCATGGGGGCCAAGATTGGGCTCTACGAGCCATAGCTGGGAACGTAGGCTTCGGTGGCCGAAATTGAGTTTATTGTATACACACATTTTTATTATTTATTTATCATTTCATTTCATTTTTATTTATTCCTTTTTTATTTTTTTATTTATTTATTATATATATATTTTTAAAGCATGCAAGCACTCATTAGCAGGCATAACATAGATATAAGTAAGGCAGCTCCCTCTATCGGGGATAGGATAGGGACATCGCCCGTAATTCGTAGATGCGGTGCGGGCCGCGAGGCACAATTGAGGGGTGGTGCACCCGTCAAGAGGATATCGCATGTCTCGCATGCATAGCCTAAATTCACGCATTTCACCCGAGGCAATTCTCTGTGGCGTGGCAGTGCGAATGTGTGAGCAAAGGGCCCTAACCATAGGGATATGCAGGTTTTCCTGGTGACGCTCGAGGATCACTCTAGCGCCTACACATTAGTTCCAGACTTTCGACTTTTGGTAGCTTCACACAGCCCCCGTCTGTTTATTTTGGTAGCGGATTTCACCGTTCGGCGCGAGTCTCCTCATGTGTCTCAATGGGATTCCCGGCTACTAGGATTCATCCTTATCGTGATTTTATTACGGATTCCACCGTTTGACGCGAGTCTCCTCATGTGTCTCAATGGGGATTCCCGGCTAATAGGTTTCATCCTTATTATAATTCGCTTCACCATTTCGCGCGAGTCTCCTCATGTGTCTCAATGGGGATTCCCGGCTACTCGGATTCACGTGTCTCTCTTTCTTTTTTCCTCTCTTTTTTTTTCTCTTCTTCTTTTTTTTTTAGTGGGGGTAGGCAGCTTTTTCCTCACGATTGCCTTTCACGCGAGTGCAGGAATTCGAGCCTCCGTAGAGTGCTAAGAAGAAATTCGGGCAATCCCTATAGTTGAAGGCTTTTGGACACATTAAGTGCGAAGTGTGGGAGCGTTGCCCCGGGTTTATTTTGTGAGCTGGGCTTAGCGATTCAGCCATGACTCTTCCCCTTGACGTGTGCACCTGCCATAATTGGGTTCCCTTCGAGCGTGCGCCGCGACGTGCGTGCATCCGGAATTAGGGCGATATTATTTAGCAAGGAAACACGGTCCTAGAAAATTCCAATGAGGTGTATTATTCTATATTAAGCAACCACGCAAGCAGGGCAATCAAGCATTCTCTTTTTCTTTTGTTTCAATTTTCTTCCTTTTTTGTTTTGTTTTTTTTTTGTTTTTTTTTTTGTGGTGTTGTTGTCTTGTTTTATTTTTTTTGTTTGTTTTTTTTTGTTTGTTTGTTTGTTGTTGTTTTTTTTTTGCATAGGAAAATATCGTCGTTACGTATAAGTGTAGTGGTAGTAAAGGTATTAGGGAAGCGGGCCGCAAAGGGGCTGAAAGGATATTAGGGAAGCGGGCTATAGAACCCGGGGGACATCACGGGAGTGAGCCATAAGGGCCAACGATGAGATAGCTGTCGGCCAGGAGCCGATGATGAGGTAACTGTCGGCTGGGGGCCGATGATGAAGTAGCTGTCGGCTAGGAGCCGATGATGAGGTAGCTGTCGGTTGGGAGCCGATGATAAGATAGCTGTCGGCTAGGAGCCGATGATAAGGTAGCTGTCGGCTTGAAGCCGATGAGGAGGTAGCTGTCGGCTTGAAGCCGATGATAAGGTAGCTGTCGGCTGGGAGTCGATGATAAGGTAGAATTCGGCTTGAAGCCGATGAGGAGGTAGCTGTCGGCTTGAAGCCGATGATGAAGTAGCTGTCGGCTAGGAGCCGATGATAAGGTAGCTGTCGGCTTGAAGCCGATGACTGAAAGTTGGCCGGTTTAACGTCTCGTCGGCGGAAGGTCTAGTCGGATTAACGCCCCGTCGACGGAAGGTCTAGTCGGATTAACGCCCCATCGGCGAAAGAGTTTAGTCGGTTTAACGCCCCGCTGGCGGAAGGTCTAGTCAGTTTAACGTCCCGCCGGCGGAAGGTCCAGTCGGTTTAACGCCCCGCTGGCGGAAGGTTTGGTCAGTTTAACGCCCCGCTGGCGGAAGGTTTAATCGGTTTAACGCCCCGCGGGCGGAAGGTCTAGTCGGTTTAACGCCCCGCTGGCGGAAGGTCTATTCGGTTTAACGCCCCGTCGGCGGAAGGTCTATTTGGTTTCTGTTTGTCGGATGGCTGGAGGTCGGAGGTAAAAGTTTGCCTCGTGACCCTTCTTTCTCTTCTTTTCTTCTTCTTTTGTGTGGGGCGGCGGGCTCGAAGACCGCGTCTGCCTCGGGACTCTTTCTTTCTTTCCTTCTCTTCTTCTTTTATGGAGAGGCGGGTGTAGGGACCATGTGTGCCTCATGATTTTTTTTTCTTCTTCTTTTGTAGAGAGGCGGGTGCAGGGACCATGTTCGCCCCATGATTTTTTTTCTTCTTCTTTTGTAGAGAGGCGGGTGCAGGGACCATGTTCGCCCCATGTCTTTTCTTCTTCTTCTTTTGTTTTGTAGAGAGGTGGGTGCAGGGACCATGTTCGCCGCATGTCTTTTTTTCTTCTTCTTTTGTAGAGAGGCGGGTGCAGGGACCATGTTCGCCCCATGTCTTTTCTTCTTCTTCTTTTGTTCTATTCTTTTTTCTTGTGGAGAGGCAGGTGCAAGGACCATGCTCGCCTCATGGGTGCTTTCTCTTCTATTCTTCTTTTTTACGGAGAGGCAGGTGCAAGGACCATGCTCGCCTCATGTCTCTCTTTTTTTTTCCTCTTCTATTCTTCTTTTGTGGAGAGGCAGGTGCAGAGGCCTTGCTTGCCTCGTGTGTCTCTTCTTCTTCTTCTTTTGTTCTATTCTTTTTTGTGGAGAGGCAGGTGCAAGGACCATGCTCGCCTCATGTGTGCTTTCTCTTCTTCTTTTATGGAGAGGCAAGTGCAAGGACCATGCTCGCCTCATGATTCTTTTTTTTTCTCTTCTATTCTTCCTTTCTTCTTTTGTGTAGAGAGGCGGGTGCAGGGACCACGTTCGCCTCATGTCTTTTCTTTCTTTTCTTCTCTTATTTTGTAGAGAGGCCGGTGCAAAGACCATGCTCGCCTCGTGATCTTTTCTTTCTCTTCTTCTCTTCTTTTGTAGAGAGGCCGGTGCAAAGACCATGCTCGTCTCGTGATCTTTTCTTTCTCTTCCTCTTTTATGGAGAGGTAGGTGCAGGGACCGTGTTCGCCTCATGCCCTTTCTCTTCTTCTCTTCTTCTTTTATATGGAGAGGCGGGTGCAAAGACCGCGTCTGCCTCGTGACTCTTCTTTCTCTTCTTCTCTTCTCTTCTTTTTGTTTGGTGAGGCGGGCTCGAGGGCCATGTCTGCCTCATGTCTCCCCTTTTTTTTTTGCGGGGAGGCCGGTGCAAGGACCATGTGTGCCTCATGATCATTTCTTTCTTTTCTTCTCTTCTTCTTTTGTGTGGAGAGGCGGGTACAAAGACCGTGTTCGCCTCATGCCCTTTCTCTTCTTCTCTTCTTCTTTTATATGGAGAGGCGGGTGCAAAGACCGCGTCTACCTCGTGACTCTTCTTTCTCTTCTTCTCTTCTCTTCTTTTTGTTTGGTGAGGCGGGCTCGAGGGCCATGTCTGCCTCATGTCTCCCTTTTTTTTTTGCGGGGAGGCCGGTGCAAGGACCATGCGTGCCTCATGCCTCTTTTTCTTCTCTTCTTTCTGTGTAATGAGGCGGGCTCAAGGGCCACGTCTATCTCATGCGTCTCTTCTTTCCTTTTCTTCTCTTCTTTTTGTTTGGTGAGGCGGGCTCGAGGGCCACGTCTGCCTCATGTCTCTTTTTTTTCCTTTTTTTTTCTCTTCTTTTTGTTTGGTGAGGCGGGCTCAAGGGCCACGTCTGCCTCATGTCTCTTTCTTTTCTTCTTTTTTTTTGTGGAGAGGCCGGTGCAAGGACCATGCGTGCCTCATGCCTCTTTTTCTTCTCTTCTTTCTGTGTAATGAGGCGGGCTCAAGGGCCACGTCTGCCTCATGTGTCTCTTCTCTCCTTTTCTTCTCTTCTTTTTGTTTGGTGAGGCGGGCTCGAGGGCCACGTCTGCCTTATGTCTCTTTTTTTCTTTTGCTCCTCTTTTCTCATTAGCGCTTCCGTGCTGGAGCGTATTTCTCTTAATGTGCCCCCAGGTTGGGGTGTAGCTTCATTGGGTGTGCATCCCCCCTTGAGGGGTGTGTTGTGCCTCTTTGCTTCTGCGCCCCCCGGGCGGGGTGTATTTTTTTGGCTTCTATGTCCCCAAACCAGGGTGTGTTTTTTTTTAATGCCCCCCGAGGCGGGGTGTAGCTCTCTTCAAATGCCCCCATGGTGGGGTATACTCTTCACGGCTTCTATGCCCCCAGGTGGGGTATGTCTCTTCTTCATATGCCCCTAAGCCAGGGTGGACTTCTCTTCATATGCCCCTGAGCCGGGACGTGTTTTTTATAGCTTCTAGGCCCTCGAGGCGAGGTATGCTTCTTCTTCAAATACCCCCGAGACGGGGGTGTGTTTCTTGGCTTCATATGCCCCGGACGTGGGGTGTATCTTTTGTTTCTTATGCTCCCGAGCAGGGATGTAGCTTCTTGGCCTCATATGCTGCCGAGGCAAGGGGTATGTTGCTTTACGTGCCCCTGGGGGGGATGCATTTTGCCTCTACTGCCCCGTGGCGGGGTATATCTCTTGGATTCTTACGCCCCCCCAAGGTGGGGTGTGTTTTCTTCTTGTGCCCCCGGGGTGAGGTATATCTTTCGCTTCTTATGCCCCCCCCTTGAGGCGGGGTGAAGTCTTTGCTTCAAATGCCCCCTAAATCGGGGTATAGTTTTGTCTCATATGCCCCTGGAGCAGGGGTGTATTTCTCTTCATGTGCCCCTGGGAATGGGGTGTATCTTTGTTGCTTGTTGTGCCCCCAGAGGGAGGTGCCTTTCTCTTCATGTGCGCCGGGTACCGGGTGTATCTTTGCTTCTTTTTTTTTTATAGATATGCCCCCGAGGGGGGATTCTTCTTTTTCTGCCCCGACACGCTGGGGAATGTCTGCTTCTTGTGCTCCCAAAGTGGGGTGGATTCTCAACGGCTCTTGTGCTCCCGTTGGTGGGGTGTATGCTTCTTCTTCAGATTACCCTAAGGCGGGGTGTATTCCTTGTTTCTTCATGTACCCCCGAGTCGGGGTGAATTCTCTTCATGTGCCCCCCCATGGCGGGGTGTACTCTCTTCATGTGTCCCTAGGAGTGGGGTGTGGTTTGCTTCATTTGCGCCCCAGCAGGGTGTATCGCTGCTTGCAATGTGCCCCGAGGCGGGGTATCCTTCTTCTTCAAATACCCCTAAGCCGGGGCGTGTTCTTTATGGCTTCTATGCCCCCTGGCGGGGTATGTTTCTTATTCAAATACCCCTAAGACGGGGTGGACTCTTTTCTTCTTATACTCCCAAGGCAGGATGTAGCTTCTTCAAGTGCCCCTGAGCCGAGGCGTGTTCTTTACGGCTTCTATTCCCCCAGGCGGGATATATTTCTTCTTCAAATACCCCTAGGCCGGGGTGGACTCTTTTCTTCTTATACTCCCAAGGCAGGATGTAGCTTCTTCAAGTGCCCCTGAGCCGAGGCGTGTTCTTTACGGCTTCTATTCCCCCAGGCGGGATATATTTCTTCTTCAAATACCCCTAGGCCGGGGTGTATTCTTGCTGCTTCTCATGCTCCCGAGGCGGGATGTGACTTCTTCAAATGCCCTTAAGCCGGGGTGTATTCTTCATGACTTCTATGCCCCCTGGCGGGGTATGTTTCTTCTTCAAACGCCCTAAGCTAGGGTGTGTTCTTATGCTTTTTTTTGCGCCCCTCAAGGCGAGGTGCATTCCTCTCCATATGCCCCTAGCATGGGGTGTGCTTTTTTCTTATGCCTCCAGGCCGGGGTATGCTTCTTGGCCTCATATGCCGCCGAGGCGGGGTGTATGTTGCTTCATATGCCCCCGGGGCGGGGATGTATCTCTTGCTTCTTATGCCCCCCCATGGCGGGGTATGTTCTTGGCTTCTTATGCCCCCAAGGTGGGGTGTTTTCTTTGTTTCTAATGCCTCCAGAGTGGAGTGTATTGCTGCTTCCGATGCCCCCAAGGCGGGGTGTAATTCTTGCTTCTTATGCCCCCGAGGTGGGGTGAACTCTTCTTCTTTGCTTATGTGCTCCCATATCGGGGTGTATTCCTCTCTTCATATGCTTCCCTAAGCCGGGGAATGTTGTTTGTTCTGCTTCAGATGTCTCCCCCGGGGGGTGCATGTTGCTTCATGGACTCCGAGCCTGGGGTATGCTCCTTCAAAGGTCCCTAAGCCGGGGTGGATTCTCTTCTTATGCTCCCAAGGCGGGATGTAGCTTCTTCAAATGCCCCTAAGCCGGGGCGTATTCTTTATGGCTTTTATGCCCCCAGGCGGGGTATGTTTCTTTTTCAATTGTCCCTAGGACAGGGTGTACTCTTCTCTTTCTCGTGCTCCCGAAGCGGGATGTAGCTTCTTCAAACGCCCCTAAGCCGGGGCGTGTTCTTTATAGCTTCTAGGCCCTCGAGGCGAGGTATACTTCTTCTTCAAATACCCCCAAGACGGGGGTGTGATTCTCCCGCTTCCTCTGCCCCAGAGTGGGGTATACTTCTCTTTGTATTCCCCTCAGTCAGGGTGTATTCTTTTCGCTTCATATGCCCCCAGGGTGGGATGCGCCTTCTACTTCTCATGACCCCGGGATGGAGTGTATTCTCTTCATGTGCCCCCGGCACGAGGGTATATCTTTACTTTTTATGCCCCCGAGGGGGATTCTTCTTCTTTTGCCCCGACACGCCGGGGAATGTTTGCTTCTTGTGTCCCGAAAGTGGGGTGTGTTCTTGATGGCTCATGTGCCCCCGTTGGTGGGGTGTATGCTTCTTCTCCAAATTCCCCTAAGGCGGGGTGTATTCTTTGTGGCTTCACGTACCCCCCAGTCGGGGTGAATTCCTTTCTTCTTACGCCCCCATGGCGGGGTATGTCTTTTGCTTCATGTGCCCCCATGTCGGGGTGTATTTCTCTTCTTCAAATGCCCCTAAACTGGGGTGCAACTCTATCTCTTCTTATGTCCCCAGGTCAGGGCGGGTTCTTCTTCAAATGCCCCGAAGCCGGGGTGCAGCCTTTGCTTTGTGCCCCTCAGTCGGGGTGGATTCTCTTCATGTGCCCCTGGGGAATGGGGTGTATCTCTTTTTTTGCCTCTTATGCCCCTATGTCGGGGTATATCTCTTCTTCTTATCCCCCATGGCGGGGTATGTGCATGCTCTCTTCGGGGATGGTGGCCGTGCTCGGCCTCATTGCTATAAAGCATTCCGCACAGCAAGCAGCAGTTCTTCAAGCTACAGTTGCGGCTTGTTGGGTCTTTTAACAGTCACCCAAGGGGCCGTCTTATGCCGGATAGAGGCAGCAGGGAGGAGGAACGGGCCGGGTCAGAGCACCGCGGCCTCGGGGCCCCGTAGAGTCGGGTTGGATGCCGTCCTTCTTCTTGTTCTCTTGGTCGGCGATGCTGGCCAACTTTTCTTCTTTCTTTCTTTCTTCTTCTCTTTTTTTTTCTTTTTTTTTCTTCTTTTTATATGATTGACCAGGGCAGAGGTGCAGGAGAGCGCTCACCCCCTCAGAAAGGGGATGAGTGGTTCGCTCCACCGCATCAACCCCGCAGTGGTAATCTTTGTTTAGCACGGGTCTCGATGGACGTGGCCGTGCAACCCTCTCTTGTCAATTCTTTCTCTTCTTTTTCTTTTCTCCCCTTTTTTCTTCTTCTCTTCTTCCTTTCTTCTTTTCTTCTTTTCTCCTTTTCTTCTCTTTCTTCTCGAACAAAGGGGGTTTGATTTCCCCTCCCTTCTCTTCTCTTTCTCTTATCTTCTCTTCCCTTTTTTTTATAACAGCCCCCATGATTCTTGGAAGCTGCACATGCTTCGAAGCAGTGTTCTCGAGGCCGCAAAGGCAGCTGCACCGATCCAGGCTTTTCTCCCCATAGGACTGGCGAAGACAGCACCTGCAATTCATCAAAGCAGGCAAACATCGTTTATTAGGGGGCCATGAGGCCCTGAATCCCGGCGAAGAGATGAAGGGTGGTTTGGTCCCACCGGGCGTGCCAGAATTGTGGACGCACTTTTTTCACTTATTATTCTCTTGTTGGTTTATTCGTTTATTGAGTGCGTGGGCGTGCCAGTCACCGAGGTGACAATTTATTCGGGCTCCGAAGAGCCCATGGTGCGCTCGATCTGACTTCGTCAGACGATTGTGTGGTTCGTGTCGGGACCAAAACCCGCCGCGCCGTAAAGGTCACGACGTCATTTACATCCCCCATACGAGGGAACACCCTTGATTAATCGCCGAGATTCAGGGCCTCATGGCCAAGAGATTGATTGTATAAAAGGTCTATTAGGGGGTATCGAAGTTCCCGCGCAAGGGCGAGAAGAAAACCACTTGAGATCATGTCGGTCATGTGCTGACCATTTAATGTTCGGACGAGTGTCCGTCTCGGGAAAAGTGCGATCGTCGCGGGAAGACCGGAGCGTGTGTATGCCAAGGTATGGCAAGTTTATTGTTCGGAAGAATGAAAGACGTTCAGTTAAACCTTGGTTAGAGCGGTCGGAAACCGGTGAACCTGTTGGCCCGGTGCAAGAGCAGGCTGCGACCATACTGCGGTGGGCCCCCCGCGGTCGTAACAAGACTTGCATGAGCGTCATTAATATTTCCGGTGCCAAAGGGCGGCGCGGGAGTGTCCCTTGAATTGGCTGAAGAGCCCTGTGTCCCGGAGAAGCGGGCGTTCGAAACATCCCGGTCATTCGGGAGACCGTTTAATATTCGGACGGGAGTCCAGCTTGAGAATATTGTAATCGTCGCGGGAGGACCTGGAGCATATGCATGCTGGGATACGGCAAGTATATTATTCCGAGACACTGAAAACATTCGGTTGAATCTCGGTTATTGTAGCCGGAAACCGGTGAACCTATTGGCCCAGTGCAAGATCGAGTCAGGACCATATTGGGGGCGCCTCCCGTGGTCCGAACAGGGCTTGCGTGGGCATCACTAATATTCCCGGTGCCCGGGGGCAACGGGGGAGAGTCCCGGGACTGGATTTCAAAACCGAAACGCGTTCGAAAGGATCGGGCTATAGACCGAGGATATGAGCCAGACGATGACCATGATCGGGACAGGCCCGAGGTCTGAGTGTGGCCCACGGAGGTCTTATCGATATTCCTATGGAAGGAGTCCGGGGGTGGCGAGAGCCGTCTCGTTCTAATTCAGATTCTGTCGGTCACTTGCTGACCTTTTCCTGTTTGGGCAGGGGCCCATATTGAGAGTGCGACGCGGGGTGGACGCGACCCCGTACCAATGTATGCCGAGTTTACGGTAATTTTAATGAAAGAGCGGGAGCAAATCCCGATAGGAACGGGTCGGAATTGGTGAGCTATTGGCCCAGGGCAATGCCGGCTCACAACCATGTTGGGGTAGGAGCCACCGGCTATGAAAGTCGCTCACGGGCCTTTTCATGTTCGGACATGGGTCCGTATTAAGAACTCGGCGGGAATCGACGTGAACCCGTTCAAATGTCTGCCGAACGTGCGGCAATTTCAGTAGCGACTCGGAAGGAATCCGGCCAGAGAAACGAGTCTGGTTTAATCGGAATGTTAGCCCGAGGCGAGGTCGGGTCATGGCCATTTCGGGATAATTCCCAAGACTCATGCCCAGCCCGCCAGGGCGGCATTGTTGTTCCTTCGGCACCGGGTCACGGGAGAGACGGGGCTGCCGCGTGGATTACATTATTTTATTGTTATTTAAAATTTTATCATTATTATTCGTTAATTTATGCGTGTCTTTGAGTGAGTTTATTATTACTATTTATTCATTTTTCTTGTGATTTATTCATTTACTATTGTTATTATTAGGTTTGTTATTGTTTTTGTTCGTTTTATTATCATCGTGTTTCGTTAAGTTAGTTATTATTATTTATTTTGGTTACATTTATTTATTTATCATTCATTCTTATTGAGTTTGTTATTATTATTCGTTCATCTTTGTTATCATTTATTGATCTAATTATTATGATTGTTATTATTTATTTGAAGCTTATTATTATTATTGTTTGTTCCTTTATTATGCTTATTTATTTATACATTTTAGAATTTGTTATTATTTATTATTTGTTATTATTATTATTCTTATCATTACTCATATTTTCTGGAGAGAGAATGGGCCATCAGAGGGCTAAAAGGGGTGTACCGCTGAGGGGCTAAGGGCGTGCCGCTGAAGGGCTAGGAGGGTGTACCGCTGAGGGGCCTGGGGGTGTGCCGCTGAAGGGCTAAGGGAGTGTGCCGCTGGAGGCTGGAGTGTACCGTTGAGGGCCAAAGGGGGCGTACCGCTGGGGTCAAAAGGGTGTACCGTTGAAGGCCAATGGGGGTGTGCCGCTGAGGGCAGTAGGAGTGTACCGCTGAGGGGTCTAAGGGGTGTGTGCCGCTGAGGGCCAAAAGGGCTGTACCGCTGAGGATAAAGGGGTGTACCGCTGGAGGCGTCAGGGGTTGTACCGCTGAGGGTTGGAGTAGGTGTGCCGCTGAAGAAGGAACGAGCTGGAGGGGTGCACCGCTGAGGGTTGGTAGGGAGTGTGCCGCTGGAGGCTGGTGGAGTGCACTGGTGAAGGTCCATCTGAGTGGGAGGTAAGGGCAGGCAAGCCGGTGGAGGTTCTTTCTTTTATTACTTATTTTAAGGCTTTTCTTTTCTTCTTATCTTGATTTTCAAGTAGTTTTATACAAACTCTTCCCTTGCCTTTGTTCTGTTCAGTCTCTCCTCGCAGGTCGGATGTTCGGGCTGTCAGGCAGTTAATCAGCTCAGTTCTCGTCACGGTGCCGGCAGCGGCTCGATTAGTCGGAACGTTTTATCGTTGGTTGCTTTATTCGTTAGTTGCTTCCTTTTGCCTCTTTTAATTGTTTATTAGTTTCTCACAAAAATTCGGCAGCATCTCCCCTTGACCCGGGGCGTAAGGGAGATACAGGGAACGCGCCCACATGGGGTGGCGGAACCCGACAGCTGGAGGTGGGCCCCCGGAGGAGCAACACCTTTATAGAGCCTCGGAAAACGCGAAGGAGAACGACGGACTGAAGGCCGCTTAGGGGCCTGGAGAGTGTGCCGCTGAGGGCTGAACAAGGGTGTACCGGCCAAGGGCCAATCTGGGTGTGCCGGCCGAGGAGTATGCCGGCCAAGGGTGACAGAGTGTGTGTGCCGCTGAGGGCAGAAAGGAGTGTGTGGCTGAGGGCAAATGAGGTGTGCCGCTGGGGGCTGGGCAAGGTGTACCGGTCAAGGGAGTTGGGGTGCACCGTTGGAGAGTGAAAGGAGTGTGCCGGCGAAGGGGCCAGGTGAGTGTGCCGCTAAGGGCCAATCTGGGCGTGCCGTTGAGGGCCAATCTGGGCGTGCCGCTGAGGGCCAATCTGGGGTGTACCGGTCAAAGGCCGAGCAGGTGTATCGCTGAGGAAATGGCAGGGGAGCCAAGTGCCCGGGCTTACAGGCTAGTTAGGGAGTAAATGGGAGCATGAGGCCAAGGAAAGGTCACTGGTAATTGGGCGTTCGGAGAGAGGGCGAGGGTCTCCC
This sequence comes from Amorphophallus konjac, assembly GCA_022559845.1. Classification (NCBI taxonomy): domain Eukaryota; kingdom Viridiplantae; phylum Streptophyta; class Magnoliopsida; order Alismatales; family Araceae; genus Amorphophallus; species Amorphophallus konjac. Next base: position 115,554,486 of record CM040123.1, on the reverse strand, counting down.
CCTCTCCTTAAGTTGATGGGCACGACAAGTGGCCACGGCAGGGGGTGGTGAAGAGCCCATGGGGGCCAGAGCTCGCGGAGGGAGAGTCACGTTGCGACGGAGGCACCAAGAAACACCGACGGAAAAGGAAAAGAACAACACATCACATGCATCGTGAAGGCGGGAGTAAAACAACAGAAATGGCAGGAGAGACCCGAGAAGGGTGATTTTCATTCATGGGAAGCAAAGGGACCGAAGCCCTACACATACATCGACGGACATGTCCGAGCCAAGGCTGCGGGCGAGACAGGAGACCCAAAAGCAAAGGGAAGGGGAAAGGGAAATGAAGATAAAAGGGAAAAAGGGGAACGGAGCATGGGCCCCCCCCTCCCAGACCTCACTCCTCTCTTCTTCTCTTCTTCTTCTTCTTCTCTTCTCTCTTCTCCGGCAATGGTCGACGGGACAGTAGGGGGGAGCCTCTCCCTCTTCCTCTTCTCTTCTTCTCTTCTTCTTCTCTTCTTCTCCTCTTCTCTGTTCGTCTGTGTGTGTCTTCCTCCTCCCTCTGTTTGCAGCGAAGAAGAGGGGTTTTATACCCCGGGCGGCGGGAGCGTCCGAAGGCGGGAACGCCCACGGCCGAACGTGCAGCATTAAATGGGATTTGATTTGGGCTGTCCTTGGTGGCAGGGAATAGCCCTCGTGCCCCCATCTCTGCTTGACACCTCAGCTAACTTGCTGCGCGCCAAGGATCTGTAGGGGATGGGCTTCACGTCGTCCGTTGACAAGCTTCACCGCTGTGCCGCTGGCGGGTTGAAAAGGCGTGCCGCTGGAGAGCCAAAACGGCGTGCCGTTGAAGCACCTGGAGGGCGTGCCGCGGAATGGCTTGCAGGGTGTGCCGCTGAAGACCCCTGCAGGGCGTGCCGCTGGAGCCCCTGCAGGGCGTGCCGCTGAATGGCCTGCAGGGCGTGCCGCTGAAGACCCCTGCAGGCCGTGCCGCTGAAGCCCCTGCAGGGCGTGCTGCTGAAGACCATTGGGGGCGTGCCGCTGAAGGCCATTGGGCCGTGCCGCTGAAGGCCATTGGGGGCGTGCCGCTGAAGGCCATTGGGCCGTGCCGCTGAAGGCCATTGGGGGCGTGCCGCTGAAGGCCATTGGGCCGTGCCGCTGAAGGCCATTGGGCCGTGCCGCTGAAGGCCATTGGGGGCGTGCCGATGGAGGGCCAAAATGGGCAGTTTTGAGCCAGTCGTGAGCACGAGCCGTGGCACATTTAATTTTCTTCGAGGCCCATGGATTGTGGGACTCTTGGTGATTGGTTTCGCTTCAATGTCGTGACTCCGGAGACGGCTTCACGGCAATGTGCATATTTGGGGAGTCGGACGACCAGTCTCTCCGGGGCTTCTTCACTCGGCGCCGTTTGTTGACGAGAGGCCGGGCATGATATTTGGGTGTGCAATTTTTGGTGTCCACACCACCAGAGAAGGTCGGAGCAGGGAGATAGGGCCCGTAGAGTGAAGGTGAGTCAGTTCAGGCCCTGACTGGACTATCCTGCGCACCTTGGGGAAAAAAATCAGAACTTTGTGCTTCAGGATTCAAATGGTGCTCCGTTTCTTGGAGATGCTAGGGGACTTGTAGGAGGATACGTCAGCCAAATAATCACGTCCAAACTCCCACAGGAGCGGCCGTGGTCGCACTTTAACTGGGCCTCTGGTCTTCTGTAGGAGTCAAGTTGCGCAGTCGAGGGAGAACGGCTCTCTAGGTCAGCACAGATGTCGGACGGACGCGAGACCACCTCGCCTGTGAAGCCGCTTTGACGATCTTTCCGGCAATATAGGGTGTGACTTCTGGAGCTTGGAGATGAGGATGGGGCAAACTCTGAAACCTGTGAATCCTCAACCCCTGGCGACCTGAGAACAGAGTGAGAGAGTAGAGTGTATGTGGAGGTGGGAAAGGGGAAGAAACTTGCAAGGGGTGGTTAATGGAAGTTGTGGGAAGAGGAATGGAGGGATCTAGGGGTGGGGGTGCTGGGGTCGCAGCTAGCAGGGGGGAGAGGTGGAGTGCACAGGTTGCCTAGGTGGAGAGGGAGAGAGGGAGAGAGAGGGAGAGAGATTCTCACAATTGTAGTGTGATTTCAAATTTTCTTTCAATAATTCATTAGCTTCAAATGGTGGGAGTGGGGTCCTATTTATAGGATTCCCAAAATTTAACATAAGTCTCTGACTTTTGGACTAATGACAATAAACCAAGGGAGAAGGGGGGCGCCCATGGGCCTAGCCCACTTAATTGGGCCCAACTGACTCATTAACCACTCTAATGCCTATTAACCTAGGTAGATGACTCCTTAACCTAGGGACTTGACTCAAATAAAAGGAAAATTACATAATAAGAAAAATGAAAAAATACATCATATGACTCGGAATAAAGTGGCGAACAAGATGTAGCATTGCTGGCGATCATCAGGAGCCCCAAAAATGTGGAGTGGTCAGAGATGTCCCCCATCATACCCTCGGGGTGCGGAGAACTCCACTCCGTCGAGTAAATGGTCCTCTAAAGCAGCTCGGGGTGAACCTCGACCTCCAAACTCAACCCTGTGTCCGCAACCAGGGGACGGTCCTTCATCCTCTCAAGGTGGCTTGAGCGTACCCTCTTGCTGGTGATGGAACCCTGCTTGCCTAGTATTGCCCCTGTGTGCACTCGTCGGGCTCTCAAGGCTATTTTGTGGTGGCTCTCCGGGGTGTCCCTCTTAAAGGAAGGTATAGGCTCAAAGCACTCACTAGGATCCACCGCGGTGCCCATATAGGGTGCCGGATCTGCCACGTGAGAAGTGGGGTATATCCCATAACCCATTGGTAAGTTCAATCCATAAGATGTGTTGCCAAAGCCACTAGGAACATGGAAAGGTCCAAGTCCTCGTGCCCTCAAATTGGTGGTGACCCTAAGGTAGGGCCACTCCGAAGTCACCATCATCAAGTTACGTACTTGGGGTCCCAAGTGGCACTTACGAGCTGTTGCCCGCTTTTTTGTGTGAACATCACCGCTCGTTGCTAGATGCTTGCGTGAATGCGTATGCCATGTATTATGATGCGGTGTGAGTGTGAAAAGTATGGTGTGTAAAGGTGGACCGGGACAACCATATGTAGACCAGTCATGCTTTGACGCCAAGAAGACTTTGATGGAATTGGGAGGACCAGGGCATCCATAAGTGGACCTATCATGCAACGCTGCCATGCAGACTTGGGTGGACTTAGGAGGGCCTGGGCATCCATATTTAATCCAATCATGCATGGGGATGTCAAATGCCGGGGGACCCGGACATCCATGAATGCTCCTATCATGCTTATGACCCATGATGAATGAAGGAGGACCGTTACACCCAAATATGGACCACTTATGTGGGTGTTATGAATGAAAGGACCCGACTTACTAATCATGTCAAGTGGTGGGAGGTGCCAAGACAGGGGCATTCCTACTCCAAAGATGATTTCTATGTGAGGGGTTATGGGATGACCTTTAAGCTTCCATTTGAGAGGATCGAAGGGATCTAAGAAGGTGGATAGCACGGAGTGAGACACTTCCTTAATCCCTATGTGAATATTGCCCAAAGTCATGGCTCCCATGGTGTAACCCGAGTCTAGGAAGGGGTGGATTTGATCGATTATGGTTGGTTGGGGTAGGGAAAGGTGGGTGGTCGGTAAGGTGATTGGGCCACTTGGGTATCCGTACTCCCATTGGAATGGGTCAAAGGGATCATGGTAAGGGCTACCTAAAGAGAGGAACTCCATGTCCCCAAGGTCTTTACAAGGTGGTGAGTCATCCTCCTCCAAAGTGATCAGTCCAAGATCTCTAGTGAGTTGATCGTTTAAGGCATTTGGGGTCTCAATGGGTGGGGAGTAGACCGGAGTGGGTTCTTCCTCCAAGGGGAGAAATAGAAGAATCTCAATAGTGCAATGCCCACTCGTGCAAATGGAAGTGATGGAGGCAATGGTGGGGTGGGCAAAGTTAATGGTGCTAGGCTCCGAAGGTCCCATGGCAAGCAAGCCGGTCAAGTGGACTTGCCAATATAGCCAATCCACTAGGTCTCCCAAGTCTCCCGTGAAGTAGAAGGTTTGTAAAGTGACATGGGGAGACCGGGTGGGAACAATTTGGGATTGATATCCCAATGGTGGTGATCTCAGGAGGGTGGGACTTTGCTTGAGCCATTGGAGTATTGACTCATCTATGGTGATGGTGTGCGGCTCATGAGGACCCGAACTAGGAGGGGTGGGTAAGTTTTGTGGCTCCTCCTCCTCAACAGTGTAGGCTTGAGTTTCCTCGAGGGTCGGGAGGGGGTCTAGGTCAGTCTTACTTCAAAGGGAAGAGGTCTTTACTTCCAAGGGATCAGGTGTTTGGATCATGGGCTCCTCTTCCAAGGGGAGGAATGGGTCTTTTGGTGGAGGAGTGGAGATATCCGGCTCATGGTACTCCCGGGGTGGTGAACATGGACGGGCTTGGGTTGGGATTGATAGGGGAAGTACTTGGGTTGGAGTTGGGGGTGAAAAAGTGGTTGGTTGAGGAGGTCCGGATTGGGGTGCGTAGATCTTTCTAAGATCGGCCCTCATTTCAACCCAAGATTCAATGGGTGCTTCCCCTTTGGCTTCTCTCAAACCTACAATGTACTCCCATTCTTTCCTAGCTTGGCGCCAGAGCAAAGTCTTTGCATAGTTGACTTGGATAGGCCCTGACAGGGTAAACCTCTCAAAGTGTCGGTCTATGGACTTCTCCCATTCTAGATATATGCTAGGGCGGGATCCATCAAACACAAAGGCTTCTAATGGGCCTAAGAGTGGCGAATATGCCAAGTATGAGGTAGTCATGATGGTGGACAAGGGTGATGCATGCAATGGCCCTAGGACAAGACTTAGTAGAGACAAGTCTAGAACTTGCTCTGATACCAAATTGATGTGACACGACTCCTCGGACCTAGATTTGCAAGCAACCGGACCGAACGACGATCTCTCACAAGCGGGTTCACCCGCGTCGCGCGCACCCGGGTCCGTAGGCGGACCGGCGATGGTGGTGAGGGTCCGAGGGTGGACCTTGGGGTTCCAAGGGTATGGCCAGATGGGGATGGACCCCAATAGGCCAGGGATGACCAATTTCAAGGGCGGCCGGCACGCCAAGGATGTGGGATGTAATGTCACCCTCACAACTCACCCGCGGTGGCACTCGATTAGATGGAAAGTTGGAACGAGCACTCTCTCACTACCGACAGCGCAACTAGAGATAATACTAAGCTAAGAAATAGTGAAACCAGCAGAGGAAGTGACCCGAAGCTCACCTGATCGGTGTGAAGACACCGATCCCGGCCGGAGAAGAGGGCGAGCGGGGAAGCGTGGGCTACCTGCACGCCGCGCCGATGACGCTTCGGCCGAAGACCTGCTAGTACAAAACTACTCCTCGTGCAGGAGGGTGATCGTGGGGTGGGGAAAATAGAGGTTACATTCAAACACTACCTCCATGCAGGGAGGGGCGCTAAGCCGGCCAGGCGGGGAAGGGAAAATAGCTAAGGAGGTAGCCGATTGATCCCACCGTCGGTTCTGCCCGCCTGTCTGCCCGTCTGACAGGTGCTCTCTGTTGACGCTGCCGAGGACGTTCCCGAACTCAGAAGCCAACGAAACTAGTTCCAAATTGTCACTGACTGGTCCGGAATAACTCCTGAATTTTCTTGTGAGCTGTGGATGTCGCCGATAGCCGGGGCCGAATCTGGAACTGGACTGTTCTGTTCTGGCTTGGATTGACTCCAGAACTCTGCAGCAGGATGAAGAAGCCACCACAAACACTCCTGAGATCCAAAGGTGACGTAACTTATATTGACACGACCGTGGGAGGATACTATTCGAACAGCAACTAAGGAGACCACCAGAGAAGGTCGGAGCAGGGAGATAGGGCCGGTAGAGTGAAGGTGGGTCAGTTCAGGCCCTGACTGGACTGTCCTGCGCACCTTGGGGAGATAAATCAGAACTTTGTGCTTCAAGCTTCAAATGGTGCTCCGTTTCTGGAAGATGCTAGGGGACTTGTAGGAGGAGACTTCAGCAAAAGAATCACATCCAAACTCCCACAGGAGCGGCCGTGGTCGCACTTTAACTGGGCCTCTGGTCTTCTGCAGGAGTCAAGTTGCGCAGGCGAGGGAGAACGGCTCTCTAGGTCAGCACAGATGTCGGACGGACGCAAGACCACCTCGCCTGTGAAGCCGCTTTGACGATCTTTCCGGCAATATAGGGTGTGACATCTGGAGCTTGGAGATGAGGATGGGGAAAACTCTGAAACCTGCAAATCCTCAACCCCTGGCGACCTGAGAACAGAGTGAGAGAGTAGAGTGTATGTGGAGGTGGGAAAGGGGAAGAAAATTGCAAGGGGTGGTTAATGGAAGTTATGGGAATAGGAATGGAGGGATCTAGGGGTGGGGGTGCTGGGGTCGCAGCTAGCAGGGGGGAGAGGTGGAGTGCACAGGTTGCCTAGGTGGAGAGGGAGAGAGGGAGAGAGAGAGAGAGAGATTCTCACAATTGTAGTGGAATTTCAAATTTTCTTTCAATAATTCATTAGCTTCAAATGGTGGGAGTGGGGTCCTATTTATAGGATTCCCAAAATTTAACATAAGTCTCTGACTTTTGGACTAATGACAATAAACCAAGGGAGAAGGGGGGCGCCCATGGGCCTAGCCCACTTAATTGGGCCCAACTGACTCATTAACCACTCTAATGCCTATTAACCTAGGTAGATGACTCCTTAACCTAGGGACTTGACTCAAATAAAAGGAAAATTACATAATAAGAAAAATGAAAAAATACATCATATGACTCGGAATAAAGTGGCGAACAAGATGTAGCATTGCTGGCGATCATCAGGAGCCCCAAAAATGTGGAGTGGTCAGAGATGTCCCCCATCATACCCTCGGGGTGCGGAGAACTCCACTCCGTCGAGTAAATGGTCCTCTAAAGCAGCTCGGGGTGAACCTCGACCTCCAAACTCAACCCTGTGTCCGCAACCAGGGGACGGTCCTTCATCCTCTCAAGGTGGCTTGAGGGTACCCTCTTGCTGGTGATGGAACCCTGCTTGCCTAGTATTGCCCCTGTGTGCACTCGTCGGGCTCTCAAGGCTATTTTGTGGTGGCTCTCCGGGGTGTCCCTCTTAAAGGAAGGTATAGGCTCAAAGCACTCACTAGGATCCACCGCGGTGCCCATATAGGGTGCCGGATCTGCCACGTGAGAAGTGGGGTATATCCCATAACCCATTGGTAAGTTCAATCCATAAGATGTGTTGCCAAAGCCACTAGGAACATGGAAAGGTCCAAGTCCTCGTGCCCTCAAATTGGTGGTGACCCTAAGGTAGGGCCACTCCGAAGTCACCATCATCAAGTTACGTACTTGGGGTCCCAAGTGGCACTTACGAGCTATTGCCCGCTTTTTTGTGTGAACATCACCGCTCGTTGCTAGATGCTTGCGTGAATGCGTATGCCATGTATTATGATGCGGTGTGAGTGTGAAAAGTATGGTGTGTAAAGGTGGACCGGGACAACCATATGTAGACCAGTCATGCTTTGACGCCAAGAAGACTTTGATGGAATTGGGAGGACCAGGGCATCCATAAGTGGACCTATCATGCAACGCTGCCATGCAGACTTGGGTGGACTTAGGAGGGCCTGGGCATCCATATTTAATCCAATCATGCATGGGGATGTCAAATGCCGGGGGACCCGGACATCCATGAATGCTCCTATCATGCTTATGACCCATGATGAATGAAGGAGGACCGTTACACCCAAATATGGACCACTTATGTGGGTGTTATGAATGAAAGGACCCGACTTACTAATCATGTCAAGTGGTGGGAGGTGCCAAGACAGGGGCATTCCTACTCCAAAGATGATTTCTATGTGAGGGGTTATGGGATGACCTTTGAGCTTCCATTTGAGAGGATCGAAGGGATCTAAGAAGGTGGATAGCACGGAGTGAGACACTTCCTTAATCCCTATGTGAATATTGCCCAAAGTCATGGCTCCCATGGTGTAACCCGAGTCTAGGAAGGGGTGGATTTGATCGATTATGGTTGGTTGGGGTAGGGAAAGGTGGGTGGTCGGTAAGGTGATTGGGCCACTTGGGTATCCGTACTCCCATTGGAATGGGTCAAAGGGATCATGGTAAGGGCTACCTAAAGAGAGGAACTCCATGTCCCCAAGGTCTTTACAAGGTGGTGAGTCATCCTCCTCCAAAGTGATCAGTCCAAGATCTCTAGTGAGTTGATCGTTTAAGGCATTTGGGGTCTCAATGGGTGGGGAGTAGACCGGAGTGGGTTCTTCCTCCAAGGGGAGAAATAGAAGAATCTCAATAGTGCAATGCCCACTCGTGCAAATGGAAGTGATGGAGGCAATGGTGGGGTGGGCAAAGTTAATGGTGCTAGGCTCCGAAGGTCCCATGGCAAGCAAGCCGGTCAAGTGGACTTGCCAATATAGCCAATCCACTAGGTCTCCCAAGTCTCCCGTGAAGTAGAAGGTTTGTAAAGTGACATGGGGAGACCGGGTGGGAACAATTTGGGATTGATATCCCAATGGTGGTGATCTCAGGAGGGTGGGACTTTGCTTGAGCCATTGGAGTATTGACTCATCTATGGTGACGGTGTACGGCTCATGAGGACCCGGACTAGGAGGGGTGGGTAAGTTTTGTGGCTCCTCCTCCTCAACAGTGTAGGCTTGAGTTTCCTCGAGGGTCGGGAGGGGGTCTAGGTCAGTCTTACTTCAAAGGGAAGAGGTCTTTACTTCCAAGGGATCAGGTGTTTGGATCATGGGCTCCTCTTCCAAGGGGAGGAATGGGTCTTTTGGTGGAGGAGTGGAGATATCCGGCTCATGGTACTCCCGGGGTGGTGAACATGGACGGGCTTGGGTTGGGATTGATAGGGGAAGTACTTGGGTTGGAGTTGGGGGTGAAAAAGTGGTTGGTTGAGGAGGTCCGGATTGGGGTGCGTAGATCTTTCTAAGATCGGCCCTCATTTCAACCCAAGATTCAATGGGTGCTTCCCCTTTGGCTTCTCTCAAACCTACAATGTACTCCCATTCTTTCCTAGCTTGGCGCCAGAGCAAAGTCTTTGCATAGTTGACTTGGATAGGCCCTGACAGGGTAAACCTCTCAAAGTGTCGGTCTATGGACTTCTCCCATTCTAGATATATGCTAGGGCGGGATCCATCAAACACAAAGGCTTCTAATGGGCCTAAGAGTGGCGAATATGCCAAGTATGAGGTAGTCATGATGGTGGACAAGGGTGATGCATGCAATGGCCCTAGGACAAGACTTAGTAGAGACAAGTCTAGAACTTGCTCTAATACCAAATTGATGTGACACGACTCCTCGGACCTAGATTTGCAAGCAACCGGACCGAACGACGATCTCTCACAAGCGGGTTCACCCGCGTCGCGCGCACCCGGGTCCGTAGGCGGACCGGCGATGGTGGTGAGGGTCCGAGGGTGGACCTTGGGGTTCCAAGGGTATGGCCAGATGGGGATGGACCCCAATAGGCCAGGGATGCCCAATTTCAAGGGCGGCCGGCACGCCAAGGACGTGGGATGTAATGTCACCCTCACAACTCACCCGCGGTGGCACTCGATTAGATGGAAAGTTGGATCGAGCACTCTCTCACTACCGACAGCGCAACTAGAGATAATACTAAGCTATGAAATAGTGAAACCAGCAGAGGAAGTGACCCGAAGCTCACCTGATCGGTGTGAAGACACCGATCCCGGCCGGAGACGAGGGCGAGCGGGGAAGCGTGGGCTACCTGCACGCCGCGCCGATGACGCTTCGGCCGAAGACCTGCTAGTACAAAACTACTCCTCGTGCAGGAGGGTGATCGTGGGGTGGGGAAAATAGAGGTTACATTCAAACACTACCTCCATGCAGGGAGGGGCGCTAAGCCGGCCAGGCGGGGAAGGGAAAATAGCTAAGGAGGTAGCCGATTGATCCCACCGTCGGTTCTGCCCGCCTGTCTGCCCGTCTGACAGGTGCTCTCTGTTGACGCTGCCGAGGACGTTCCCGAACTCAGAAGCCAACGAAACAAGTTCCAAATTGTCACTGACTGGTCCGGAATAACTCCTGAATTTTCTTGTGAGCTTTGGATGTCGCCGATAGCCGGGGCCGAATCTGGAACTGGACTGCTCTGTTCTGGCTTGGATTGACTCCAGAACTCTGCTGCAGGATGAAGAAGCCACCACAAACACTCCTGAGATCCAAAGGTGACGTAATTTATATTGACACGACCGTGGGAGGATCCTATTCGAACAGCAACCAAGGAGACTACCAGAGAAGGTCGGAGCAGGGAGATAGGGCCGGTAGAGTGAAGGTGGGTCAGTTCAGGCCCTGACTGGACTGTCCTGCGTACCTTGGGGAGATAAATCAGAACTTTGTGCTTCAAGCTTCAAATGGTGCTCCGTTTCTGGAAGATGCTAGGGGACTTGTAGGAGGAGACTTCAGCAAAAGAATCACATCCAAACTCCCACAGGAGCGGCCGTGGTCGCACTTTAACTGGGCCTCTGGTCTTCTGCAGGAGTCAAGTTGCGCAGGCGAGGGAGAACGGCTCTCTAGGTCAGCACAGATGTCGGACGGACGCAAGACCACCTCGCCTGTGAAGCCGCTTTGACGATCTTTCCAGCAATATAGGGTGTGACTTCTAGAGCTTAGAGATGAGGACGGGGCAGACTCTTAAACCTACGGATCTTCAACCCCTGGCGACCTGAGAACAGAGTGAGAGAGTAGAGTGTATGTGGAGGTGGGAAAGGGGAAGAAACTTGCAAGGGGTAGTTAATGGAAGTTGTGGGAAGAGGAATGGAGGGATCTAGGGGTGGGGGTGCTGGGGTCGCAGCTAGCAGGGGGGAGAGGTGGAGTGCACAGGTTGCCTAGGTGGAGAGGGAGAGAGGGAGAGAGAGAGAGAGAGGGAGGAATCCACCCCTTAGAGAGAGAGAGAGATTCTCACAATTGTAGTGGAATTTCAAATTTTCTTTCAATAATTCATTAGCTTCAAATAGTGGGAGTGGGGTCCTATTTATAGGATTCCTAAAATTTAACATAAGTCTCTGACTTTTGGACTAATGACAATAAACCAAGGGAGAAGGGGGGCGCCCATGGGCCTAGCCCACATAATTGGGCCCAACTGACTCATTAACCACTCTAATGCCTATTAACATATGTAGATGACTCCTTAACCTAGGGACTTGACTCAAATAAAAGGAAAATTACATAATAAGAAAAATGAAAAAATACATCATATGACTCGAATAAAGTGGCGAACAAGATGTAGCACTGCTGGCGATCATCAGGAGCCCCAAAAATATGGAGTGGTCGGAGATGTCCCCCATCACCTTTGTTTCTTATCATTAGTGCAAAAGTCATGGACTTATTGTAAATTGTGGGATCCCTATAAATAGGACCCCATTTCTTCCATTTGAAGCTAATGAATGATTGAAAGAAAATTTGAAATTCCACTACAATTGTGAGAATCTCTCTCTCTCTTCTCTCTCTCTCTCTAAAGGGGGTGAACCCCATTCTCTCTCCTCCCCACCACCAATGGGTTGGTCGGCCACACGAGAACGAGGTTCGGGTGCAGTACCCGAAAGGATGGATCTAGCTTGCCAACTCATGACTTGAGAGCCACTACATCCCACGCCCTTGGCGTGCTGGCCGTCCACGGAATTGGGCATCCCAGGCCCTTAAGGGCTCAGCCCAAGCTAGTCAAATCCCCGGATAGGCGAGATCCATCCTTGAACCCTCACCACTATCGCCGGTCCACCTACGCACCCGGGTGTGCGCGACGCGGCTGAACCCGCTTGAGTGGGTCCGCAGTTTAGTTCGGTTGCTTAAGAATCTAGGTCTGAGGGGTCGTGTCACATCAATTTGGTATCAGAGCAAGTTTTAGACTTGTCTCTATGAGTCTTGTCCATGGGCACGCTTGCATTAGAGTCCCCGACAGACCGTCCCATGCATTGTCCACCACCCACTGTCAATGAGTCTACAGACCAAATGATCCCTCTCCCAATCATATCCCTTGCATACCTACCCAATGGAGAGCCTACAGAAATTGATTTTATTGACTTGGAGTCCGATAATTGGGTATCCCCTGATATCGTTGCCTCTCTTTGTAGGACCGGACAAATTGTGCGCAACGGAGACCAAGTCTTCGTTGAATTCCATAAATGGTTCGGGAAGGCCACATACTTTGATGGAGCTTGGTGTGAAATTGGTACTTTGGCGGGCCCTTGCATAATCCTGGTAGGAGATGGTTAGATGAAAGGAATGTCGACATTGACCTGACGTGTCGGACTTGCCTAGTGCATCCGTCACACCTTCTAGGAGCCGTTAAATTCAACTACCTTGTACTCTCCCATCTGCCGGAGTCCCGTCCTTGTTCACCACACCGGGTGCACCATGTCCCAACCTTCATCACCCCATCCCCAAAAGACCTTCCATTTCCCTTGGAGAGTAAAACCTCCACACCCCAAAGGGATGAGAATGTGATTGAGGTACATGAGGCCTCCCCCGATTGGGAAGAAGAATACGAGTCATAATGTCATGAGTTAGGCCAGACGGGCACTCATGTCATGAGCTATACCCACGTCTGTAAATTGACCTATCTCATAACTCGCTCCGCGGTGGCACTCAATTAGATGGCAATTTGAGATCGGGCACTCGCCTCACTACCTACGGGCAACTAGAAACGATACTAAGACAAGCAATAGTAAAACCAGCAGAGGATGGGGGCTCAAAGCTCACCTGATCGGTGTGAAGACACCGATCCCGGTCGGAGACGAGGGCGAGCGGGGAAGCGTGGGCTACCCACACGCCGCGCCAATGACGCTTCGGTCGAAGACCTGCTAGTAAAAAACTACTCCTCGCGCAGGAGGGTGATCGTGGGGTGGGGAAAATATAGGTTACATTCAAACAGTACCTCCATGCAGGGAGGGGCGCTAAGCCGGCCAAGCGGGAAGGGAAAATAGCTAAGGAGGTGGCCGATTGATCCCACTGTCGGTTCTGCCCGCCTATCTGCCTGTCTGACAGGTGCTAGCTGTTGACATTGCCGAGGATGCTCCTAAACTCAGAAGCCAACAAAACCAGTGCCAAATTGTCACTGACTGGTCCGGGGTAACTCCTGAATTTTGTTGTGAGCTCTGGATGTCACCGACAGCCGAGTCCGAATCTGGAACTGGACTATTCTGTTCTGGCTCAGATTGACTCCAGGACTCTGCAGCAGGATGAAGAAGCCGCCACGAACACTCCTAAGCTCTGAAGGTGATGTTGCTTATATTGACACGACCGTGGGAGGATCCTCTTCAAGCAGCAACCAAGGAGCCCACCAGAGAAGGTCGGAGCATGGAGATAGGGCCCGTAGAGTGAAGGTGGGTCAGTTCAGGCCCTGACTGGACTGTCCTACGCACCTCGGGGAGAGAAATTGGAACTCTATGGTCTGAGATCCAAATAGCTCCCTTCTTGTTGGTGCTAACAAAGGTCTTGGAGGAGAAGGCCTCATCCAAAAATCACATCCAAATTCATCCTGTAGAATCCGTGGTCGTGTCTGCACTTGGGCTCAGGTTCTCGGACAGAGCAGCTTTGCGCAGTCGGGAAAGAATGGCTCCTCTGGGCAGCAGCGATATCGGATGCTGGCGAAACTTCCTCGCCTGCGAAGCTGCCTAGACGAGCTTTTCAGAAATGTATGGCACACCACCTGAAGATGTGTGATGACTCCAAGGCAGGCTCTACAATTCGCTGGTACTTCTGCTTCTGCTGCTGGACTGGGTAGCAATGTTAGATAGGGAAGGATAAAGGGGGAGAGGAGTGCGAGGACGGGTGGGAAGGGGCTGTGGGCTTTCCCTGGTTGGGAGGGGAGGTGGGGAGGGTCACCACAGGTTGGAGAATGGGGGGAGAAGGCTGGAGGGGGTGGAGTTAGCAGAGGAGGGAGATGGGGTCGAAATCTGCTAGGGCTGGGAGAGAGGAAGGGGCACAAGTTACCCTTGAGGGAGGGAGGATGTGTTTGAATTGGGTCTTAATGGTGGGTGATCAATGGTGGTCTTGGGAAGGGATCGAAGGGGTCATGGTAATGGTCACCTAGGGAGAGGAACTCTAGGTCCTCATGGTCCTCACAATATGGTGGTGGATCCTCCTCCTCTAGTAAAATGATTGGGCCAAAGTTTTTGGTGGGATAGTTGGCCATGAATGGAGGGCTTGATGTTCTACCCGAGATAAGAAACTCTAGTTTGTGGATAGCATCGGGCTCATTGGGTGTAGGGAGGAATAGAAGAAGGTCGCTTGTGTAGCAACCCACAGTGTAAATCGAGGAGATGGACCCGACACATAGGTGTAGGAGGTCAAGGCTCCTAGGTCGGTCGGCCACTGTGGTCAACATGTCAGTTAACTCCATTTGCCAAGATAGACCCTTAAGGAGATCCCCTAATGTCTCCACTTGATAAGATGATTGAATGGTGGTGATAGAAGAGGGGCACTATAGGGAGGTTTTGTTCCATAGGAGGGCAAACATGGGCCATGATATCTCTAATTGGGTTCTCCTTTAGCCAACGAAAAAGGGGTTCTCCTAAGATGAGCTCAGCCCCAACTAGGGAGGGTGGTGTAGGGTGAAGACCACCGTGTGAGGTTTTTTCTTCAACTTGGACATGTATTTCCCCCACGGTTGGGATAGTGATCATGGTGTTCTCCTCTTCTTGGTGGTCGGGTGTGTGAGCCATGATGCTTTCTACACATGGGATGGGAACTTCCTGGCCTAACTCATGACATTGTGACTCGTATTCTTCTTCCCAATCGGGGGAGGCCTCATGTACCTCAATCACATTCTCATCCCTTTGGGGTGTGGAGGTTTTACTCTCCAAGGGAAATGGAAGGTCTTTTGGGGATGGGGTGATGAAGGTTGGGGCATGGTGCACCCGGTGTGGTGAACAAGGATGGGACTCCGGCAGATGGGAGAGTACAAGGTTGTTGAATTTAAAGGCTCCCGGAAGGTGTGACGGATGCACTAGGCAAGTCCGACGCGTCAGGTCAATGTCGACATTCCTTTCATCTAACCATCTCCTGCCTAGGATTATGCAAGGGCCCGCCAAAGTACCAATTTGACACCAAGCTCCATCAAAGTATGTGGTCTTCCCGAACCATTTATGGAATTTAACGAAGACTTGGTCTCCGTTGCGCACAATTTGTCCGGTCCTACAAAGAGAGGCAACGATATCAGGGGATACCCAATTATCGAACTCCAAGTCAATAAAATCAATTTCCGTAGGCTCTCCATTGGGTAGGTATGCAAGGGATATGATTGGGAGAGGGATCATTTGGTCTGTAGACTCATTGACAGTGGGTGGTGGACAATGCATGGGACGGTCTGTCGGGGACTCTAATGCAAGCGTGCCCATGGACAAGACTCGTAGAGACAAGTCTAAAACTTGTTCTGATACCAAATTGATGTGACATAACCCCTTGGAGGTGGCAGCCACTTGACCAATGCAGCTTGGACCGATATTCGCAAGCAAGCAATCGATCGGCGAACCCACTCTAGCGGACTCACTCGTGTAGCGCACACTCGGATACGTAGATGGACCGGCGATAGTGGAGAGTGTCCGAGGAGGGACCTCACCTTTCCGGGGATTTGACTAGCTTGGGCTGAACCCCTAAGGGCCTGGGATTCCCAATTCCGTGGGCGGCCAGCACGCCAAGGGCGTGGGTTGTAGGGTCGCACTCTCAACTCACTCCGCGGTGGTCACACAATTCAATGGAGTTTGAGATCGGGCACTCACCTCACCGCCGACAGACAACTAGAAACGATACTAAGACAAGAAAAAGTAAAACCAGCAGAGGAAGGGACCAGAATCTCACCTGATCGGCGTGAGGATGCCGATCCCGGCCGGAGATGATGGCGAGCGGGGAAGCGTGGGCTACCCGCACGCCGCGCCGATGACGCTTCAGCCGCTTACCTGCTAGTACAATCACTACGCCCTCACAGAGGGGGTGGACTAGGGGTGGGGATGATTAATTACAATCAAAACAACTTCCACGTAGGGAGGGGTGGTCAGCCAGCCAGGCAAGATCGGACGGAGAGCTAAAGGAGTCGCCGAAAGAGGACTTCGCCGATTCTGCCCACTTCTGGAACTGCCTGATAGGTACTCGCTGTTGGCGCTGCCACGGGTTCTCCCGAACTTGGAATTCGTCGAAACCAGCACTCAATCTTCACTGACTGATCCGGGAGGGCTGCTGAATTTTCTTGTGGGTTCAGTCGTCGTTGACGGCTGGGGTAGGCGCTGGACCGGTGCTGCTCTGTTCTGGCTCTGACTTGTCCCAGGACGCTGTAGCAGGTTGACAAACTCGCCATGAACTCCCCCGAGATCCGAATGATGCGGGACTAGAACGGACGCGAGCGTGAACGAGTCTTCTTCGATCCACAACTAAGAAGAGCACCAGAAAAGGTCGGAGTCGAGAGAACCAGCCCAAAGAGTGGGGGGGTATCAGGACTTTCTCTGACTGGCCAGACCTGCGTACCTGAGGGAAAATAATTGGAACGGGGTACTCCGAACTCCAAACGAGGCTCCGCTTGTTTTGATGGATAGGGGACTGGTAGAGGTTCGTCCCGGTCAAATGGTGAGCCAAGGGGAGCCGGAGTGTGGTTGCAGCAGCTTCTGAACTGAGGCTTTGGTCTCTGCTCAGGTGCCGGATGCGCAGTCGGGCAAGAACAGACGGTGGGATCAATCGGCCACCTCCTTAGCTATTTTCCCTTCCCCGCCTGGCCGGCTTAGCGCCCCTCCCTGCATGGAGGTAGTGTTTGAATGTAACCTCTATTTTCCCCACCCCACGATCACCCTCCTGCGCGAGGAGTAGTTTTGTACTAGCAGGTCTTCGGCCAAAGCGTCATCGGCGCGGCGTGTGGGTAGCCCACGCTACCCCGCTCGCCCTCGTCTCCGATCGGGATCGGTGTCTTCACACTGATCAGGTGAGCTTTGAGCCCCCATCCTCTACTGGTTTTACTATTGCTTGTCTTAGTATCGTTTCTAGTTACCCGTCGGCGGTGAGGTGAGTGCCCGATCTCAAATTGCCATCTAATTGAGTGGCATGGGTATAGCTCATGACATGAGTGCCCGTCTCATGACTTGAGAGCCACTACATCCCACGCCCTTGGCGTGCTGGCCGTCCACAGAATTGACTAGCTTGGGCTGAACCCTTAAGGGCCTGGGATGCCCAATTCCGTGGACGGCCAGCACGCCAAGGGCGTGGGATGTAGTGGCTCTCAAGTCATGAGATGGCAAGCTAGATCCATCCTTTCGGCTACTGCACCCGAACCTCGTTCTCATGTGGAATTCGCTGCCACCAGTGGCATATTGACCACAGTGGCTGACCGACCTAGGAGCCTTGACCTCCTACACCTATGTGTCGGGTCCATCTCTTCAATTTACACTGTGGGTTGCTACACTAGCGACCTTCTTTTATTCCTCCATACACCCGAAGAGCCCGATGCTATCCACGAATTAGAGTTGCTTATTTCGGGTAGAATGCCAAGCCCTCCATTCATGGCCAACCATCCCGCCAAAGACTTCGGTTCAATTACTTCATTAGAGGAGGAGAACTCACCATCATTTGAGGACCTTGAGGACATACAATATCTCTTCCTTGGCAACCCAGTCCATGATCCCTTTGACCCCTTCCTTTGGGAGCTCGAGTACCCATGTGACCCACCCACATCCCACACCACCCATCCTTTCCTACCCTCACCCACCATGTTGAACCTAACCCACCCATTTCAAAACTTAGCCCACACTATGAGAGCCATGACCAAGGGTGACATCCACCCAGGAAATGAGGAATTGACCCATCCCAAGATGTCCACTTTCTGGGACCCCTTCGACCCGCATAAGTGGAAAGCCCCAAATCAACCCCCACCTAAAGATGGGACCATCTTGATAGGAATACATGTGTCACAACATTTTACTCCATCTGGTAGGGCTAGCCGTCTCATTTGTGTCATATACACACTAGGTCCAGTGCACGACAGGTTCGCATTTGGATATGCAGGTCCTCCCCCATTCATCATCCATCTTATGCATGATAGGAGTCTACATAGAAGTCCAGGTCCTCCGGCATTCATTGCACCCATACCTGATAGAGCCATTTATGGATGTCCCGGTCCTCTTAGGTCCATCAAAGTCTATGTGGCACCATTACATGCTAGGTCCACATTTGGTTGTCCAGGACCCCCATTATCCACTAGTGAGTCAACATTCACAAAGATGCATGAAAACCTTTGCAAGCACATCTACAAAAGCCATGAAGTTTACAAAAGGCTGGCCGACTTGCACCGACGCCACCGAGAAGTCCGAATGGGTGATTCTGGGATGGTGAGGAATGAGATCCTCTCAAAATTAAAAGCTTGTGAGGTTGGTCCCTTCAAGGTCTTGAGGTGCACTAGCACCGATGTTTATGAGTTAGACCTCCTCAAGGAGTACCAAGTTGGTTTCACTTTCAATATGGCCGGACTTGTGCCATACAAGGGCCCCACGGTGGTACCTAGTAAGGATATCGAGCCTAATCCCACCCTTGAGAGAGCACCCATCCCCATAAGAGCACCAAACAGCCCAGAGAGTCCGACGCGCGTAACGCGAGAGAATATTGAATGAACATGTCACCACCACCTGGAGCAAGGTGTATGGGTGCTACCTTGCTAGGTGGAAGGAGCAACTACCTTTGGAAGGCTTGTGGGTGGCATCACCATGACTCCCTCCGCATACGATGGATCTTTACTCGACGGAGTCGAGTTCTCCGCACCCCGGGAGTATGATGGGGACATCACTTACCACTCCCCATTTTTCCAAGGGGTCCCGATGCTCGCCTGCAAATGCTACATCTTGTTCGCCACTTATTTTGAGTCATTTGATGTATTTTGTATTTTCTTATTTGAGTCTTATCATGTAATTTTCCTTTTAATTGAGTCAAGTACCAAGGTAACTAGGTCATTAGAGTGGTTAATGTGTCAGTTGGGCCCAATTAAGTGGGCCAGGCCTAGGAGCACCCCCTTCCCCTTGGTTTATTGTCATTAGTCTAAAACTCAGGGTCTTATGCTAAATTGTGGGATTCCTATAAATAGGACCCCAATCCCACCATTTGAAGCGAAGGAATGAATGAATTATTGAGTGAAAATTATCCACAAGAATTGTGCCTCCTTCTCTCTCTGATCCCTCTCTCTCTGGCTCTCTCTCTCTATCTCTCTCTCTAAAGGGGGCGGCCCCCTCTCTCTCTCCTCCCCCCTCTTTCCCAATTTTGACCTCCCCTCTCTCTCCTCCCCTTGCCACCTCATCCTCCACATCATCCCCCCAACCTTTCATCTCCCCAAGACCCCTTAACTCCCCTTAACTCCCACCACTTCCCAAGCAACCTTTCCCCTTCCCCATACAACCTTTCACCTTCCCAAGGGGGAATCCCTTCTCCCAAGCACCCCTTCCCCTCCCCAAGGCAACCCTTCCCATTCCCGAGGCCACCATTAACCCTTCCATTAACCCACCACTCAAATCAAAGAGAAGCCCTTCCCACTCCCCCAAGCCATTTGCGCCCCCCACCCCCCCACCTCCACCAAGGCCACCAGCGCACCCACCTCTCTCTCCCTGCTAGCTCCGCCCCTGCCATCCTCCCCCCACCTTCCCTTCCCACCAACCAACCCTTCCCCACCACCAAAACATCCATATCCCCTTCCCCTCTACCAAAGAAACCACCCCCTCAACCATTCACTCTTCTAATCTGTGTGCAGCTGAAGACCTACAGATCAACAGCCTGTTGCAGCATCGCCCTCGACTACATCCCGGATGCCCTGGAGGTGTGGCATACATTGACGGAAAGCTCTTCCAGTCATCTTCGCAGGCGAGGTGGTCCCGCCTCAATCCTAGGTCGGAGCTGCCCGGGAGAGCCATTCTTCACCAACTGTGCAGAACCAATCCGGCCTACAACCAGAAGCAATTAAAGAAGCACCTGCGACCACACCGGTGCTCCCCTTGGTGCGCCACTTGACCAGGGAAAAGCTCCACCGGTCCTCTGTCCAACGCAGCCAGAGGGACCTCGTTTGGAGTTCGGAGCTGCCCGTTCCGAATTTTCTCCCCCAGGTGCGCTGAACAGGCTACTCAGGATCTGTCCAGACCCCTCCTCACTCAAAGGGCTCTCCCTCTCTACCCCGACATCGTCTGGTGCCACCCCTGGTTGCTACTCGAAGAAGACTTGCCAGCGGTCGTTCTCATCTTAGTCTCGCCTCGTTTGGGCTCCGGGAGCGGTCGTGGCACCCGAACCTTTCGGCTACTGCACTCTGGGATCAGACTGAGTCAGAGCGCAGGGACCCTGTTCCAGTGATCGCCCCAGCCCGTGACGATGTCGAGACCACCTACAGAAATTTACAAACGTGTCAGGGTCTGTTAGCAACGTTTCGGCGCCAGTTTCGTAGGATTCTGAGTTCGGAGAAAGGCGTGGCAGCGTCTACATCAGCACCCTACCGATCATTTCAGGACTGGGCAGACCGGCTTAACGCCCCTCCCAATGTGGAGGTAGTGTTTGTTTGTAATGAAAATTTCTCTTTCCCCAGTCCAACCCCTCTGCGTGGGGAGTAGTGCATGTAGTATTTGAACAGGGGAAGCTTCACCGGCGCAGTGTGCGGGGGAACCCACACTTCCCCGCTCGCCCTCGTCTCCGGCCGGGATCGGTGTCTTCACACCGATAAGGTGAGCTTTGGACCACTCTCCTCTGCTGGTTTCTTACCTTTGCTTAGCTTAGTATTATCTCTAGTTGCGCCGTCGGCAGTGAGAGAGGGCTCGTTCTAACTTTCCATCTAATTGAGTGCCACCGCAGGTGAGTTGTGAGGGAGATATTACATCCCACGCCCTCGGCGTGCCGGCCGCCCTCAAAATTGGGCATCCCTGGCCAATTGGGGTCCATCCCCAGCCAGCCATACCCTTGGAACCCCAAGGTCAAACCTCGGACCCTCACCATCATCGCCGGTCCGCCTACGGACCCGGGTGCGCGTGACGCGGGTGAACCCGCTTGTGAGATATCGCCGTTCGGTCCGATTGCTTGCAAATTGAAGTCCAAGGGGTCGTGTCACATCATTAACTTTAATAATTCATTAATAACTTATTGAACAAGGGTTTAGGTTCTAGATAATCAATAGAGCATCTAGGAACATAGGAAAATCAACCCGTGGGTCAAACCTTGGGTTAAGCACACAGAGACATAAAACGGTCATGCCTGGGCTATTTCTTGAATATTGCGGTCATGCAAGGACCGCTAGCAGGAAGTGGCTGTTTAGTGTAGACCATTTATTGACAGAGTCGACGCCAGAACAAGGAAAGTGTAGACACAGTAGAACAGTCTGGCAAATGATGATCTCGGGAGGGCCGCTACTTGACAGTGGTGGTCTCCAGATGGCCGCAACTTAGCCAGGGTACAGAAAATGCCGATAAGATAGGTGATTTCTAATCCATTGGATTTTTATAGTACAACCAGCTCGACGTCCTAGTAGGAATCTCAGGCTCGCGGAGACTTACGGAGGCCTTGAAACATGATCTCCTAGTCCGACAGAAGGAATATCCGATAGAGAGGTTCACAAGTCCAAGAGATGTCCCTATCGCGTGCAAGTGTAACTAATAGTCACATACCGGGGCATGTGCTATGTACTTAACTAGAAAGACAGTAGATGAGAGTGAAGCGTGTAAAACAACGGTTAACTCATCACAATAAACCACGTTCTATGAGAATAGAGGAAATGATTTAAATACTAAGTATGTTTTGCATGAAATTATCATAAATTTAAAATAAGCATTTAAAACATGTAAGACATGCAATCTATTAAGGATGATGCACAATATAACCAATAGTACTAATATGAAGTCAAAACTAGGAATAAAACCTATTTACCTAGGTTTATCATATAGTTAATGGGGTCAATCTGTAATCTGTTTAGAGTTAATAAGAAGCAGAGAACAGAAAGCAAATAGCGGTCTAGTGAGGACTGCATACAGGTGTTGGCGGTCTATCGAATAGCCGCTATCTAATTACGGCGGTCTCACAGAGACCGTTTCTTGTCTATTGTAAACAAAAATTAAAACCAAGGTATATGCCTAATCTAGGGCAATATATGCATGGAAATTCTAGTAGATATGAAGGGAAGTTATGATCGAAGAAGAATAAGACATGGTGATGCATAAAATTACATGAATTAAATCAAAATTAACATCTTCTTATTAAAGGCATGATTCATGCATGCGGTGATAACCCTATATGTGCAGTAATAATAAAACGTAAAATACTCTGTGTATAATTAATGAAAACAAGAGGGAATCGAGGGCTCTTGTTCCTAACATGTTAATTTAGCCATCTATGAGATAACCTACCTCTGGGTAAGGCTCTAAACTTCAAATTTTGGACTGGAAGTCGATGCAGGCTCTGGCGCATCCTGCGTCAAATCAGCGACTTCGCGGCTGTCTAATTCTTCAACCTCTTGACCTAAATGCCCAAAACTTAGAGGGTAGTTAAAAGACATAAGGGAGAATAACTTACTCTAAAAGATGGACACGAGATTACCTCGATTAGGGCTTCTAACCTTCAGATCTTCCTTAGACGGACACATTGTTCCCTTTGCAGACGGCAAGGAAACAGTAACTTCGGGGGCCTTTAGCTCTCCAATGGCTTGACCTCCAAGTACGAGATTTGGAGAGATGTTATAAGAAACTAAGGAGAACAAATTATTCTAAAGGGCTAACCTGAGAAGATGTCTCCTTGCCTTCGAAATATGCGAGCCAAAAAAAGGGTTCACGCAGGTCGAAACTAGGCTCTATTTATAGGGTTTGAGTTAGGGATGAGGATTTGATTGAGTTGGGAGTCCTATTAGGGGTTAAGATCAATCCCCAAGAGTCCTAGACATGTTTACATGTCTACACACTTTGATCCATGGGGATTAGGACGCCAAAGATCCAAGCTTTCCACGCTTCTTGAATTCACACAATCGGAAGGAAGTAGAGATCATGGCGGGATCGCTTTCATGAGGTGGCAGTCTCACGATAGACCGCCATTTGGTGTTTTAATCCAAAAAATTTCGATTTTTTCCATTTATCTCCTATTATCCTCTTAATTGGCCTATTTACCCTACTTATATCCGTAAATTTCCCAAATTATGTTTTAGTAATGGGGTTGGGTCAAAGGCCATAGAATTGGGTTTGTGGGCCCAATTCAAGTGGGCTTCTTTGTTTGGTTCATAGGTAGGGCCTAGGGATTTATTTAATTAACCCATAATTTATTTTATTAGTCAATTGAGCTTATTAAATGCTCAATAATTCTCATTTAATTCTAGAAAATTTCTAGAAACTTCTAGGATGCTACACCCTCCCCCACTTAAAAAGAATTGGGTCCCCAAATTCATTACATGGGTTTTTAGGGAGCGTATACTTACAATCGATTAATTTCGGGAATCTCTTGCGCATAGCTTCCTCCCTCTCCCATGTTACATCTTGGTCTGAACCTTTATTCCTCCAGATCTTTACCATGGGAATAGTTTTATTCTGAAACTGACGTACTACCGGATCAATGATTTTGATTGGCTTTTGCTCGTACGTCAAATCCTTTTGAATCTCCAAGTTGTCATGACTTATAACATGGAATGGGTCATAGACATACATTTTGAGCATCGAGACATGGAATACATCATGGACTCCAGCTAATTGGGGAGGCAAGGCTATCCGATATGCGACTTCACCAACCCTTTCAAGAATTTCAACAGAGCCAATGAACATCGGAGTGAGCTTGCCTTTGATGCCAAATCTTCAAATTCCTCGACCTGGAGAAATTTTAAGGAATACGTGGACTCCCACTTGAAATTCCAGATCGCGCCTTCTATTATCAGCACATGACTTTTGTCTATCTCAGGCCATTTGGAGTCTCTCCCGGATGAGCTTTGTCTTCTCAATTGTATCCCTGATGATTTCGGGGCCTAGGAATTGTTTTTCTCCCACTTCATTCAAGCATATAGGTGAGCGGCAACTTCTTCCATACAGAGCCTCAAAGGGTGCCATTAGTATACTAGCTTGATAGCTATTATTGTAGGCAAATTCCACTAGAGGCAAGTGGTCGTGCCAACTCCCACCAAAATCAATTATACAAGCCCTGAGCATATCTTCTACCACTTGATTTGTCCTCTCAGTTTGTCCATCTATTTGAGGATGGAAAGTAGTGTTAAAAATGAGTCGGGTCGCTAATGAATGTTGTAGACCCTTTCAGTATTAAGATGTGAATCGAGGGTCTCGATCCGAAATAATAGTGACAGGGACATCATGTAGCTTAACAATCTCCTTCATATACAAGGCAGCCAAAATATCCACGGACCATCGACTTTTGATTGGTATAAAATGTGCCGATTTAGTCAATCGGTCTATGATCACCAAAATACCATCATGTCCACCTCTCATCTTAGGTAAACCCACGATGAAATCCATCCCTATACTTTTCCACTTCCACTCGGGCATTTCCAAGGGATGTAACTCTCCAGCTGGTTTTAAATGTTCTGCCTTGACTTGTTGACAAGTGAGGTAGCAAGATACAAAATCGACTATCTCTCTCTTCATATTGGGCCACCAAAAATTCCTTTTCAAATCTTGATACATCTTTTTAGCACTAGGGTGAATAGCATACCTTGTTTTGTGAGCTTCTTCCATGATCAGCTTCTTAGTGTCGGCATGATCCGACACACAGATTCAATTTTTGAATAATAGTCTTCCATCGGTCGAAATAGAGAATTCTGGTCGTTGATCAATATTGGTTTTAATCTCCATCAATACTGGGTCATTCTCTTGCAACTTGACTAGGTCTTCAACTAATGTATGTTGTGACCGGATATTGGCAATAATACTTCTTTCTTCTCCTGCATCAACATCTAGGTTCAACTTTGAAAAATCTTCTATGAGATAAGTCGTACCTTTCCTGAGGCTGGCTAGAGTTGCCATCGGTCTTCTGCTGAGGGCATCAACGACATCATTTGCTTTGTCTGGGTGATATTGTATAGAAAAGTTGAAGTCTTTGAGATGCTCCAACCATCTTCGTTGCCTCATGTTCAATTCCTTTTGGGTAAAGAGATATTTCAGACTTTTGTGGTCTGAAAAGATAGTGAACTTCTCCCCATAAAGGTAATGTAACCAGATTTTTAAGGCGAAGAAACATCAGCTAGCTCCAGATCATGCACGAGATAGTTTTCTTCATGACGCTTCAACTGCTTTGAAGAATAGAGAATCACCTTGCCATTTTGCATAAGAACGCATTTGAGGCCAATGCCGGATGCATCGGTATAGACCTCAAAACCACCACCTTCGACAGGTAGCGCTAGTATAGGGGCAGTAGTGAGATGATCTTTAAGAGTTAGGAAACTTACTTCACAATCCTTCGCCCATATAAAAGGGTTCTCCTTTCTTGTAAGTCTAGTCAAAGGTAAGGCGATCTTAGAAAAATCCTTGATGAATCACCTATAATAACAAGCCAGACCCAAAAAACTTCTAACTTCAGACACGGTCGTCGGTCGGCTCCAGTTCTTAACACCTTCCACTTTAGAAGGATCCACAATGATACCTTCCTTTGACATAATATGGCCAATGAAAGAGACCTCATTTAGCCAGAACTCGCACTTGCTGAGCTTCGCATAGAGTTCATGCTCTATTAGGCTTTGCAAAGCTATTCTTAAATGCTCTTCATATTCCTCCTTAGTTCTGGAGTATATAAGAATGTCATCAATGAAAACGACCACAAATCGATCGAGATAGGGTCTGAAGACATTATTCATGAGTTGCATAAATGTTGCAAGGGCATTAGTTAACCCGAACGGCATCACCACGAACTCGTAGTGCCCATATCTACTCCAAAAAGTAGTCTTGTATGTGTCTTCATCTTTAATCTTGAGCTGATGGTATCCCGATCTGAGGTCTATCTTTGAGAAATATTCTGCTCCAGAAATTTGATCAAAGAGCTCGTCGATATACGGCAATGGATATTTATTTTTGATTGTAAGTTGATTAAGTCGCCAGCAATCGATACATAACCTGAGAGATTCATCCTTCTTCTTGATGAATAGAACTAGCGCACCCCAAGGGGATGTGCTAGGTCGAATAAAGCCCTTGTCTAGCAATTCTTGAAGTTGCTTCTTCAATTCTTTGAGTTCCGTGGGGGACATCTTGTAAGGAGCTATTGAAACGGGTGATGTTCCAGGAATGAGTTCCGTTGAGAAGTTTACTTCCCTTTCGGGTGGTAAATCGGGTAAATCAGATGGAAAGACATTGGGGAACTCATTGACAATGGGGATATCCTCTAGGATGATTTCTTTGGAGTCAGTGACAATCACGGAAGCAAGGAAAGCTTCACAACGTTGCGAGATGAGTTTGCAAGCGTGAAGAGAAGAAATAATAGCTGGGTGTTTTCTATATTTGACTCCAAGGAAAGAAAATCTTGGAAGATCCGGTTTACGGAAGGAGATCCTTCTATTGCAACAATTAATATAGGTATAGTGATCAACAAGCCAATCTACACCTAGAATGGCATCATAACCTTCCATGTCAAGGCACACCAGGTTAGCGGGGAGATTATGACCTTCTATAGTTACCTCACTATCTGGGTAGTGGGTTGTCAGTTTGGTTCCGGGACCTAGGGGCGTAGTGATAGCTAGGTCCAAAGGTAGTGGAACAAGTGAAACTAGCAAAGTCTTCGCAAAAGTAGTACATATAAAAGAAGGAGAGGCATCGGTATCAAATAACACAAATGCAGGATACGAATAAATATGAATGGTACCTTCCATTAGCCCATCATCTTTGGGCGCTTCTTCATCAAGAATAGCATTAAGACACACTTTCCGCTTGCATCCACCATTAGAAGATTGGTCCTTCATGAGAGGACAGTCCAACATACGATGCTCCCGACTGCCACAGCGTAACCAGGCACCTAAACGTTTCCAACATTCCTCAGCCGAATGGCCAAATTTATCACAGAATGAGCAAGCCGCTATAACTTTCTTGTCTTCCTCCTTAGCCTTCTTATTCTTGTGATTGCCACTACCACTCCCGTTCCGGGACCTCTTCTTATTATCACGGGATTTGTAAGACTCCGTGATGATGAACTTCTCTTTCTTCCCTTGTTGATCTGACCTCCGACTGGACTCTTCACCCTTGCTTTTATACTTTTTGACCTTCTCTAAGGTCCTCTCACATAGATATGCCCGTTGGACCATTTCCATATATGTGCGGATATTTTGCAGTCCTAACTGTTGAATAAAATCGGGCCTTAAACCATCCAAGAACCGGTTTGTCTTTAAGATGTCTATGCTTACTAGATGTTGGGCATAAGGGTCCAAACGGGAGAATTGTAGTTCATATTCTGCCACCGACATCATGCCTTGGCGTAGAGAAGCGAATTTCGCAGCCTTTCGCTCCTTAACATGCTTGGAGAAGTATTTGGCTCAGAAGAGTGTAAGAAACTCATCCCATGTTGGCTGGGCATTTTGAGGTTGTACATGTGCCGAGGTGGCCTTCCACCAAGTACGTGCATCTTTGTTCAGTTGGAATGTGGCGAGACAGACCTTCTCTTGGTCAACACATTGCATAACCTTGAAAATCCTCTCCATCTCGTCTATCCAATTCTCCGCTTCGTCCGGATTGGAGGAGCTAGAGAATCGTAGAGGATTTAAACTCTGAAACTTCCAGTGCAGATCACTAGCACCCATCCTCGCGCCAGCTTGGGCCATAGTCTGTTGGGCTTGGGTAAGACCCGTAACGGTCTGTTGCATCTCATCCCAATCAACACGGTATGGCCATGGTGAGAATAAGGTACCTGAGAAAGAGGCATAATTTGTTAATTACTACAGAATTAAGGAGAGTTATCCTAGAGATAAATTTTAAACAACTATCTCATCCCGACTCTACCCATTCCTCACATGGGTTCGTAATTTCTTTCCTAGTTCATAGGTATGGGTCCTTAAGCCCAGGACTTAACCTATAACATGACATTTTCCTAGGACTTACTTATGCCTAGGCTCTGATACCAACTTAAATGTCACACCCCAAGATATTAGTACAGCAGAAGATATTCGGGAATGTGAATAGTCGGCTAGTACGCCGCAAGCGAGCAATATAATCAGAGCGCTAACACATTCACAAATAAAAATGAATGCATAATAATTGGACAAAGCCTTTGCTTTTATTGAATACTAATGATAAGCTTACAAAGTGATGACTCTTGACTCTTTACATTTCTAGACTCAATGAAAAGAGAAAATTACGTGACATGATCAACTTCACCGCCTATTACAGTGAAGGAACTTTATTACTAATGACTCATGACTATGTCTTCTCTCGATCTTTAATCACTGTCGGACTCGTCACTTGAGTAGTCCGAATCCCTGCTAGAATTTCCTGAAAAGATTGAAAAAGTAAGGAATGAGCACTCTTACCCAATAGGTATCTTCGTATCAACATGAGGGCAATGTGTAAGTAATTAGCATTTTAGCTCTAGAAGATAAGATTAAAGAGTGTGGTAAAACCATACGATATAAGCCAAGTAACACAAGTATCATGATAGGATCAAGATAAAAGCTATGAGAGCATGATTGAGCAAGAATATAATGTGGCCTTTCATGTAGCAAGAATGTACTTACATGTAACAGGAATATACTTTTCATAACCATAAAGGTTATGCACTAGAAAGTCATGTAACAAATATGCACTAGTAAGCATGTAAATAGCCTCGTGGATTTCACTCTTCTATAAAAAAAGTACTCCCAACGCAATGCGATGCCAGTGTTCATCATACCGCATGGTTTATAACATATTTCCGGCAATCAGCCAAGGGGGCTAGAGTCGAGCCATTGGACACAATCAGTGCCCGATCTGCATCTTCAAGTTATAAATCAAGCTACTTCCATGAAATATAAATAATGTAGGTCGATAATGTCCAGTTCAATAAGAAGTTTATGATAACGAATATCAAGATAAGAATGCACCAAGTATGAGTACGCGATTCCAAGAATGCATTAAGGTCAAGATCATGCCACGGGCAGAAAATCCTGCAACATAACGGCACATTCTTTAACTTTAATAATTCATTAATAACTTATTGAACAAGGGTTTTGGTTCTAGATAATCAATAGACCATCTAGTAACATAGGAAAATCAACATGTGGGTCAAACCTCAGGTTAAGCACACAGAGAGATAAAACGGTCATGCCTGGGCCGTTTCTTGGATATTGCGGTCATGCAAGGACCGCTAGTAGGAAGTGGCAGTCTAGTGTAGACCGTTTATTGATAGAGTCGATGCCAGAACAAGGAAAGAGTCGACACAGTAGAACAGTCTGGCAAAAGACGGTCTCGAGAGGGCCGCTACTTGACAGTGGCGGTCTCCAGATTGCCGCAACTTAGCCAGGGTACAGAAAATGCTGGTAAGATAGGTTCTTTCTAATCCATTACATTTTTATGGTACAACCAGCTCGGCGTCCTAGTGGGAATCCCAGGCTCGCGGAGACTTACGGAGGCCTTGAAACATGATCACCTAGTCCTACAGAAGGAATATCTGGCAGAGAGGTTCACAAGTCCAAGAGATGTTACTATCGCGTGCAAGTGTAACTAATAGTCACATACCGGGGCATGTGCTATGTACTTAACCAGAAAGACATTAGATGAGAGTGAAGCGCGTAAAACAACGGTCAACTCATCACAATAAACCACGTTCTATGAGCATAGAGGAAATGATTTAAATACAAAGTACATGGGTTTTGGCATGAAATTATCATAAGTTTAAAATAAGTATTTAAAATATGTAAGACATGCAATCTATCAAGGATGATGCACAATATAACCAATATTACTAATATGAAGTCAAAACTAGGAATAAATCATATTTACCTAGGTTTATCATATAGTTAATGGGGTCAATCTGTAATCTGTTTAGAGATAACAGGAAGCAGAGAACAGAAAGAAAATAGCGGTCAGGTGAGGACCGCATATAGGTGTTGGCGGTCTATCGAATGGCCGCTATCTAATTATGGTCGTCTCATAGAGACTATTTCTTGTCTGCTGTAAATAGAAATTAAAACCGAGTTATATGCCTAATCTAGGGCAATATATGCATGAAAATTCTAGTAAATATGAAGGGAAGTCATGATAGAGGAATAATAAGACATGGTGATGCATAAAATTACGTGAATTAAATCAAAATTAATATCTTCTTATTAAAGGCATGATTCATGCATGCGGTGATAACCCTATATGCGCAGTAATGATAAAACGTAAAATACTCAGTGTATAATCAATGAAAACAAGAGATAACAGAGGGCTTTTGTTTCTAACATGTTAATTTAGCCATCCATGAGATAACCTAGCTCTAGGTAGAGCTCTAAACTTAAATTTTGGACTGGAAGTCGATGCAGGCTCTGGCGCGTCCTACATCAAACAAGTGACTTCGCGGCTTTCTAATTCTTCAACCTCCTGGCCTAAATTCACGAAACTTAGAGGGTAGGTAGAAGACATAAGGGAGAATAACTTACTCTAAAGGATGGACACGAGATTACCTCGATTAGGGCTTTTAACCTTCAGATCTTCCTTGGATGGACGCATTGTTCCCTTTGCAGACGGCAAGGAAACAGTAACTTCGGGGGCCTCTGGCTCTCCAACAGCTTGACCTCCTAGCATGATATTTGGAGAGATGTTAGAAGGAACTAAGGAGAACAAATTATTCTAAAGGAATAACCTGAGAAGATGCCTCCTTACCTTCAAAATATGTTAGCCAAAATAAGGATATGCACAGGTCGAAACTGGGCTCTATTTATAGCGTTTGAGTTAGGGCTGAGGATTTGATCGAGTTGGGAGTCCTATTAGGGGTTAACATCAATCCCCAAGAGTCTTAGACATATTTACATGTCTACACACTTCGATCCATGGGGATTAGGACGCCAAAGATCCAAGCTTTCCACGCTTCTTCAATTCACGAAATCGAAAGGAAGTAGCGGTCATGGCTGGACCGCTTTCATGAGGTGGCGGTCTCGCGATAGACTGCCATTTGGTGTTTTAACCCAAAAAATTTGGATTTTTTCCATTTATCTCATATTATCCTTTTAATTGGCTTATTTACCCTACTTAAATCCGTAAATTGCCCAAATTACGTTTTAGTAATGGGGTTGGGTCAAAGGCCATAGAATTGGGTTTGTGGGCCCAATTCAAGTGGGCTTCTTTGTTTGGTTCATAGGTAGGGCCTAGGGAATTATTTAAATAACCCATAATTTATTTTATTAGCCAATTGAGCTTATTAAATACTAAATAATTCTCACTTAAATCCAAAAAATTCTTAAAAAATTCTGGGCTGCTACACTCACTCGCTACTTTTTCAAGTGTAGCAGTTCTCCTCGAGGTGGTACATCTCGGTTGGAGGTCTTTAAGCAGCCAGCTGGTCAGTGCCGAGGTATGCCCCGAGGCAGTGTACGTTTCTTTTCTTTTAGACTGTACTTGTGGACTGGACTTTGTAGTACTGTTTAACTGTTATAAAATGTTAATTTTATTTCTGTCAATTAATTATTAATTTTTGTAGATTATTTCCTACTTTCTTTAGAAATTCAATGCATGACCACACCATCCTACAACCCTTCCGAGCCCCTCGGCTCGTGGGTGGCGGCATAGGATCCAAGTGATATCGGGTTTGACCTGGTATCCGGATGTTGGGTCGTTACAGGTGGTATCAGAGCGTGGTTGTGGAAATGGATGAGAATTCGGAACAATTGTAGAGACTCAGTGTCTAGAGTGTCCAGTACAGTCGGCAGCTGGATTAGGGTGTTTTATCTTATTCACACCCCTTGTTTTTCGTGTTTGTGTTGAGGGTCCGATGGCGCCGAGGAGGCTAGTCTGATCGTGGTCTGTGATGCCAACAAGAGCTCGGGAGGAGCCGAGCAGTGAGGAACCGGGTCGTGAGTCACCTCCTCCAGAGGTAGCGGCCCGGGGTGTGCCGAGTCAAGATGATTTTTTCGCCGGCATGTACCAATTTTTCACGCGTCAGTGGGGTCAGCAGCGGTTGTGGACGTGGTGCCCGTGGCTAGATAAGTGAAGGATGGAGCGCTCGACTATTGCGAGACTCGACAAAGTTTGGAGCTTGGTACTTTTTGGAGTGCTGCTGACCGGACTGTGGTGTTAAGGTTAGAGGTTTCCCCTGGCTCGGGAGGAGCGGTGCAAGGGGATCTCATGTGCGAAGCAAGCGGTTGGTTGACCTGAGCGATGTTGGGCTCAGGTGGGCGCTGAGAGTTGGTTGTTGTCGGTTGGCAGTTTGTGGGAACTGCGGGTTTGCCAAGTGCAGGTTTGACGGCTGTAAGGTGGTGCAGCTGCCTCCTCAAGGAAAGAATCCCCTTAAGTGTGTGTGCGATGGGAGCCCCGCCGTTGGAAATGTGTTAGAGGCGGTGGGCCAAGGATTGGTGCGATTGAGGAGTTTGAGGTTCTCGCGGGTGACCTCGTTGTCCTTTCTCCTCTCAAGGTGTTGGTGTTGGCCGGAGGGCCATGGATGACCATGATGGTGTCACGTGGTGTGTGGCCAGCGTTCAGATGAACTGGCTGGTGGCCTTGCTGGAGAGTAGAAGAGGTGTGGTCAAGGACTTCCGGTGGATGTGGAACCGATGGCTGGCAGATGAGTTTCTGTGGCTGATGTCTTGCCTCGCGGATTGATCATTGTGTAATGCGAGTTGTGGTCTATGCAGTCTCTGCCGGTTGACTGTTGCGAGTAGTGTGCGTATGGGTGGAGATCGAAGAGACGTTGACCTCGGGATTGGTGTTAACCAGCGATCCTTGAGGTGCGTTGACCTTGACTGTGATGGATGCTGACGGTGTGAAGTCATAGGAAGTGTGATGGTCAGCCGTGATGGCAGTGTGAATGTTGCCTCGCATTGAGGTGTGATTGTGCTTCTTGTGAGGAGCACTCGATGTTCGGCGTTGAGGAAGTTGGTGTCCTGAGTGGACTGCTGGGCGTGAAGTTCCCAGTTTTGGTGTAGAGTTGGGTCTTGACTCGTGTATTTCCTCCGCTCATGGAGTGTGTCAAATGTTTGTGTGCCCTGGAGAGTTTCTGGGAGCTAAGGTGTTGCCAGATTTGCCACTCTACGTAGATCCCGATCGATCGAAGGATCGGTGTGAATTGGCGGGGTAGAGTGAGAGGGCTCTTCTAGTTGTGTTGGTCTGGCGATGTTCCTCAGTGGTGGTTGTGTTGTAGCTGGGCGGTCTTACCGTGGGGTGAGCCCTTCCCCATGAGTCCTATGCTTGTCCCAAATTTTGAGGATGAAATTTTTGTAAGGGGGGAGGTCTGTAATGCCACGAGTTTTTCAGATCCTTTTCCTTGGGTCGTGGATCGTATCTAAGTGGGGTTCTGAATTTTATATTGGGCTTTTGGACCTCGTTTTCAGTGTTTCCATGTGTTAATTGGGGTGTGTGCCAGCGCTGGAGCGGCCAGGCTTTTTCTTGGAATTTTTCGGAGTCCGAATTGATTCTTTCGGGCATTCTTGGGGTTCATACAGATTTTATAAATAAAAAAATTAAAACCTTTTTTTAAACCCCCTCTCCCCCCCTCATCTCTCACCCCCGTCTCTCGTGTCCCTCCTCTCCCACACTCTCTCCCATCTCCGTCTCACACTCCCTTGTCACTCTGGCGGCCCATAGAGGTGGCGAGGGGTGTGCGGCAGTGCGACGGCGGTGGCGTGCGGCGAGGACGAACCCGAGGGGCATGGCGTGCAGCAAGGCGGAGGCATTCACGACAGTGGGAAGGCGATCGTGCGGGGGAACGACGTTTCGTGGGTTTTTTTGACGGTAAAGCTTCTAAAAGGTAGGGGGACGGATCCTTGGCACCCTCGTGGGTTTTCCCTTGCAATTCGATGTTCTGACGTTGCCGAGAGAGGGTGTTTTGCTTATTTGGGGGAAAATGAGCATGTTTGGGATGAGCGGCAATTTTTGGCCGATTTAGGCCCCGTTTGTGGTTTTGATTTGGTTTTCCGGTGGTAGGAATGCCCGGGCATGACTTCCCCTTGTTTTCCCTTTTGCTGCGAGGCGAATGGGGCGTGGAACCGAGCTCGGGGTGGAGCTCGGTCCATTTTCAAAAACCAACAGGAGATAGCCACATAGGTGGCCGTCTGTGCCCTGTACTGGGCGGCCAGGACCCTAGCCGTCCTCCCCATTAAGCCCTGGTTTGGGCGGCCAAAGAGCTAGCCGCCTAGCCCTCTGGCCGGCCAAAGGAGTGGCCACCCAAACCAAAGGGAGCAAAGGTGCTGGGCGGCCACTCGGGTGCCGTGCTTCGTGTTTTCTTGCCTTGAGGTGTCCGTATGCGATACAGTTTCACGGAGGAGATACCCGCGTGATTCTTCGTGATCCAAGACTTCTGTGAATGTCCTTTATGGGCCATCCTTGTGGGAATTATGTTAGTGGGAAGTGTTCGTCCCTGTTAAGGTTGCCGTTGACCGAGGTCCATACCCACGTGAGTTAGTAGGCCAGCGTCTATTGGTTCTCGTTACCAGCCTTAGGGAGTTTACCTGCATCGGGCTGTGCTGTCTCGTGGTTCCAGGTGTGCGTGAGTTGGACCTTCTTCGGAGTAGTACTCCACTAGGCTCATCTCACTAAGTGTCGTGCACGTACCACGTAGGCCGAGAGCGATTGCTTACTGAGTGCCGACACGTTCTGATCGTGTGGTCGAGAATTGTACCCGATGTGATGATTTTTAGACTGGTTACCGTAGAGCCCCTCCCCTTGACAGCTTGAGTCCTGCTAAGGTGAAAACTAGTTAGAGGACCCGACCTTTTGAGCGTGGTCTGTGTGTGGACATGTGGTTGGGGGCAGTGGACCCATGTCGATGAGCGTGACCCCAGCTAGTCCTTGTGTCGTTACAACTCCGCCTTACTCTCTGAGAGAGGCCGTTAGGCGTGAGCATAGTGGGCGTGGTGTAAGTCGTCAGAAGATGCATCCAACTGGTCCTAGGGACAGAGTACTCTAGTCACCGTGGGTTTGGTTCCCGACCGTGAGCCGTGGTTCTCCGGGGTAGGGGTAGTGTGTTCAGACCCGGTGACTTTAGCATGTTTTCTCACCTGCGAGGCTGAGTTTTCCTGATTGCGTAGTCAAGGTTCTTCCGGTAGCTGTGATAGGATCGATGTTTCTGCGGTGTGGTTTTGTAGTGGCTCCCGTCCGTAAGGACTTTCCCTATGTTAGAGGTCCCGTAGGATCTTTTGGTAGTATGACCGCGACCCTCCTTTGTTCGACCGTTCCGACTCAGGATCGTGGTTCCCTCGTAAGAGTAGGAGTAGTGTAGAGACTCCGTGCTTCTATCGTTTACTGATTTATTAGCCACCGCCGTTGTTGTTTCCGAGGTTATTTTAGTAGATTCGCTACTACTGTTCCCTCGTTGTTGTTGTTGTTTTTACTGCTTTACTTTACCATTGTTATTTCTGCTGCTACCTTGTTTACCGCTTTCATCAAGGTAGGGATCCGCGGGACCCCTACCAAGCCTATGAGATGAGGCTCAATCCCTGCTTTTTCAGGTGCAACAGTTCTCCTCGAGGTGGTGAGTCTTGGTTGGAAGTCATTTAGCAGCCAGCTCGCCTGCGCCGGGGTATGCCCCGAGGTAGTGTACATTTCTTTTCATTTAGACTATACTTATGGACGGGACTCTGTAGTACCGTTTAACTATTATAAAATGTTAATTTTATTTCTGTCAGTTAATTATTAATATCTATAGATTATTTCCTACTTTGTTTAGAATTTCAATGCATGATCACACCATCCTTTAACCCTTCTGAGCCCCCTGGCTCGTGGGTGGCAGCGTAGGATCCAAGTGATATCGGGTTTGACCCGGTATCCGGATCTTGGGTTGTTACACACACTCCTCGCTTAAACCCCTGCATGAAGCCCTTCCTCAACCCGCGTTTGTAGCTTGGCTAGTAGTAGGCGAAGGCGGAGTCCTTCAGGGCCTTTTAGTACTCTTCCGAGGCCAAGTATTGCTCCATCGCCCTGGCCTCGAGCCCCACTATCTTTGCCCTCGGCCTCTGCCAACATAGCCTAGGCCTCTGCTCTCTCCCGCTCCTCTGTTAGGAGGGGGCCCTTGAGCTTCTCCCACTCTGCCTCCCATAGCTTCAGGCTTGCCTCATGAGCTTGGCACTCCTTTTCTAGGAGCCCACTCTTGAGCTCGGTTGAGTACCGAGCCTGGGAGAGTTTCTCCGTGAGGGACCTCACCTCCTCTTGCTCCGCTCGGGCCCAAGAATGGAGTGATGCTGCTTCCTAGAGAAGTGCTTCACGCACGGAGGTGAGAAGGGTGAGCTTCCGATCCAGTTCAGCATTGGCCTTAGCTTCTACCGCCTCGCCTCTTTCCGCCTACGCCAGACGGTTCAAGACCTCGGCCCCAAGTTGGGCCATGAAGTGACCCCCTTCCATGACTCGATCCAAGAGCACCTTGAAGGAGCAGCGTTGAAACTCAGCCAAGATGGAGGAGGTCACCACTGACCGGCAACAGTCGTAGAGAGATGCCCAGATGGTGAATCGTCTCTGCTGGGGGCTGGAGCTGCCCTTCGCTGGCTGTGGCGGTGGTGGGACCCCTTCGCGATTCCTTGAGCCAGGTGCGGCAACGCCCTCTTCAGTCGGCGGCACCACCTCGGCCTCCCCTCCCCGAGGCTCAACGATGGCCCCCTCGATCAGGATCTACCCCACAGCCTCCCTTCCCTGACTTAAGCATCGGAGGGTTTTCCCTGGGGTTATAACCCTGGGCCCCCTGGTCGTCTTCTTCCCTCTTTGTAGAATCTTGCACTAGAGTGGTTGCATCCCGTCATCGCCCTTGATCGGATGGCTCAAGGCTCGGTGCGAGATCTTGTCTCTTCAAGTGGTATCTTACTCTTGTTGGTCAGTGTTCATGACATCGTACAACCTTCCCCTAGGCATGTGCATAAAGTGAGAGAATCTATTTTTATCCTTAGTAATTCTGGTCCAAAAAGTTCAGAAAATTTTTTGGACATATAACTTAGACCGTTGATTGATGAGCTGAAAGTATTATGGACTAATAGAGTTATTACTTATGATGTAGCCAGAAAGTAAAATTTTACTATGAAGGTTGCACTGATATGGACAATAAGTGACTTCCCTACATATGAAATGCTATCTGGTTGGAGCACACATGAGAGGTTGACATGTCTTTATTGTATGGATGATACTAAATCATTTGTACTAAAACATGGTAGGAAATCATGCTAATTCGATTGTTATCGGCGATTTCTACCAAGTGACCATCCTTTCTAAAGGCAAATAGACTCATTCCAGAAGAACACAGTTGAAATGAATGAAGCAGACTTAGAACGGGTGTCTGGTCGACATATGGCGGCACAGGTGTAAAACTTACCAGATATAGTACAGCTGTCCAGTAGCACACGACAACTTCATAGATTTGGAAGGGATCACAACTGTATAGATCTGATTAAAAATCCACTAAACAAAATATAAAAATAATAAGAAAAGAAGGCACGAAAGAGCGGCAAAGAGAAGCACGTGGTGCTATATGGAATGTGATCGCCAGAGATCGCGGGCCTCAAATGATATAAACAATAAATAAAGGAGGGATCGTGATATAAATACCTTTAAGCGTGTGGGAGATGTGAGTGATTTCCTTCTCGTCCGATCGATCGGCCGATGGAGAGAGTTCCTCTTCTTGATTACCCTTGCAAGAAATAAAGACAACAATCAATGAAATGGAATTAGTAAACCCAAGGTGTAGTATCAAATCCACAATATAAATATAAATATGAAAGCTTAGACTAGAACACACCTTGTGGGTGTTATCCCTTTAAACCCCTTATGCAATGGGTAGGGAAATTTATGATGATGAATGAAGTATATAAAAATAAAGTGTGCAAGTGTTGCACTATTGGCCTCAACGTGGTTGAGAAAAGGAAGGTAAAAACATGTGAAATATGATGCATGCAGCAGTTAATGCAACAGATGAAAACACAGAGAATATAGAGATGAAAGAAGGAAAGTCTAGGTAGTTTTCTCCTTGGCTTTTTGATATGCGTTCGGGAGGGAGTTCTTAGTGGATGAAGCCTTTGATGTAGAGAAGCTCCCTCCTTCAGCCAAGAAAACGGCAGCACCTCCCCCTATAAATTAAAAAAATTTCATCCCCGAACAAGAGCCGCAGGGCTCTATTTATAGGGAAGATTGGAGTCTAAATTCAAATACAATTAGGATTATTGATTTTGGAAAGAGATCAATCTTGGAAAGAGTACTCCCCTAATTTCATAAAGTCATTAGAGTCCTTTCCGAAGTGGAAAGGGGCTCAAAAGGGAGAAAGAAAGGGGCTCGGCAGAGTTCAGAAATCTGGAGGAAATGACGACCCCTCACGCGGTCGTTATTTGAAATAACGACTTTAAGAGTGTCGCTAATCAAAAAAATAGAAAAAAACAAAAAGAAATAGTGCCCACCTTCCGGGCGTTATTTGAATAACGCCTAGGTGACAGGCGCTATTTCAGGGAATTTCCACTATTTTCAGAAAAGGTCATTTTTCATTTCTTATTATTTTTTTCTCATTTTTTCGGTGGACATACATCTAATTGTGCTGATTCCAATTCCTATTTTTTCGTATTTTCTGACACCCAGAAGGTCACCAAAACACCCCTGAAAGAGAGTCAGAAATATATATTAAAATATTACCAAATGTAATGGACGCCTCCTTACACTGTCGTCATTTCTTTTTGTATTTTTTTGATATTTTCTTTAAAGTCAAATGACGCCCCCCATCCTGCCATTAATTCTTGAAAATTTTGAAAAAATAAAGAAAAATAACAAAAAATCCAGAAAAAAAGAAAAAAAAGAAAAAAATCTAAGAAAAATACAAAAAACCACTCAAATAAAGTCAATTTGAGGGTCAAATTGGGGCATTATGAGACAATATAAGATGTGCTCACAGTAATGTAAGTTTTAGCGTATCTACAGCTGTCCTGCCTTGGCGTCTGCTTTGCAAGGGAATAGAGTGAACTGAAAAGTAGATGCCAATGTGTGATGAGGCACGCGATCAACATCACCTGATGAGAATTAAATCCAAAACTCGAGATGAAGCAATCTTTGGAAAATTCAATGAAATCAACAATGTTTGGATAAAAGAGGGAGTGTGCACGCGGGTACGAGAGAGATAAAAGAAGGCGATCAACTTCCAGCGTGATGGAAGTACCCCAAGTCACAAACCTGTAGGTTTCTCCCTTAGAGAGCGATTACCAGCCAATGTGGACGTGCTGCAGCCAAGGCGGATCTAAGGGAAAAGGGAGTGAAAATAGATGATAGAAATCCAAACAAAGAGCTTTCGAGAAAACGGCCCAAAACAGTGACATGACAAACTGAGGATTCCATTCGGCAATGAATATCTCATATCTGTAAAGATTAAGATCAATTTGACTCTCAAAATTAACTTATCAGAATGATTTTCACTGTTGATTCAAAGTCCTACATGAATGCATGCTGGGTTTAAAGGAAAAATTTAAAATAAATAAAAATATAAGATAATCAAGGATAGTATTGTTAAGCTACCAAGACTGAGTCAAGAAACTGATTTCACGAGCTGATACTGAGTCGAAGCCCATTTATCCGCGCATCAATTCGTAAAAGGGAACCATCGTCCCCAGTCTTGGACGGCTCAACGGCCTATCCGTGTGACTAAGATTCCTCTAGAATCATCATCATTTTTGATGAAGGGGAACTCAAATTCCAGAGTTACCAAAGCCACAAGGTCCTTGATATAATCTAATAACGTACGTAACATATAATAGGAATGCATATAGGGAAGATGGTGATAGCAATAAGCATGAGAGAACTGAGAAGGGAATGCAGTCACCGTGGGACTTAGATGATGATGTCCGAACGGTGGGACAAAAGAAAGTTTCTTATCCTGCGCTCAAAATTGATTAGCCAAGATATAAAGATGCATAAAGCAATGAAAGCAGTTTAAGCATGAAAGCATAATCGAAACATTCAACAACATTGCCTAGCATTGAAAAGCATCATAGAAAATATCATATAAAAAGTCGTAAAGCAGGAGAGCATTCCAAGTATTTTTGTTCAATGTCATCATGAGGATGACAATCTTGGCAAATCAGAAGATTTATGCATAAAAGATTAGGATGATGTCATAATGGTTGAGCAAAGTTAGCAGGAATAGTCAGAGAAGCTGGCTCTTGAATGATTGGGGTGATGCGCAGAGCAGCACAGATAATCAGATTGACGTGAATAATCAGAGTGATACCCCAAGTGACAGGGATGATCAGATTGACATCAATTGCTCAAAATGATAGAGAGATGATGATCGAAGTGCCCAGGGTGATATAAGAATATTGGGAAGAATCAAAAGATTGATAGCAATGAATGAAGAGGACTCATCCCGTGTTCTTGGTCCTTGCAAAGGAATTGTCCCTGCAAAAAAAAGTACCATCAATGCAATTTTTTTAGATTTTTGGAGTATGTAAATTTTTAGGGGTTTTGAAAAGTATTCCAAAGTTTTATGAATTTTGAGAAATATTTGAATTTTTTTAGAATTTTGAGAATATTTGATTTTTTTTGAAAATATTTAAAAAAATTTGATTTTGAAAATATTAAAAAATTGGTTTTTGAAAATATTTGAATTTTTTATGGATTTTAAACATATTTAAATTTTTTTAGATTTTGAAAATATTTGAATTGTTTATGGATTTTGAAAATATTTGAATTTTTTATGGATTTTGAAAATATTTGAATTTTTTATGGATTTTGAAAACATTTGAATTTTTTATGGATTTTGAAAGTATTTGAATTTTTATGGATTTTGAAAACATTTGAATATTTTATGGATTTTGAAAATATTTGAATTTTTTATGGATTTTGAAAATATTTGAAATTTTTTATGGATTTTGAAAACATTTGAATTTTTTATGGATTTTGAAAATATTTGAATTTTTTAGATTTTTTGGGAAAGTATTTGAGATTTTTTATTTTGAAAATATTTGAATTTTTGCATTTGTTTTGAAAGTATTTGAGATTTTTTTTTATTTTCAAAATATTTGAATTTTTGGATTTTTTTTGAAAGTATTTGAGATTTTTTTGATTTTGAAAATATTTGAATTTTTGTATTTTTTGAAAGTATTTGAGATTTTTTTATTTTGAAAATATTTGAATTTTTGGATTTTTTGTTGAAAGTATTTGAGATTTTTTTTGATTTTGAAAATATTTGAATTTTTGGATTTTTTTGGCGACATCTATGGGATGGGTAGACTCCTATTGGTTGCACAGACTTTGGAGTGCACAGACTTATGAATGCACAGACATGGATTGGTTAGACATGGATTACACTGACCCACTTGGAAGGAGGCTACACCGACCTGCTTTGGGTTGAGGACACAACGCACCAACCTACTTTGGGTTGAGACTGGGGGGCTGCACCGACGCATGGGCTGGACTAGGCTGAGGGGAGCATGCACCGACCTGGGAGGCTTAAACTATGCAATGCACAGACCTTGTGGACAATGCTTAAACTATGCAATGCACAGACTTTACAAATGCACCTACCCTATGTTGTTAAGACTTGGCAATTGCAATGGCGTTGACTGTGGAATGCTAAGACGTTGGATGTGGTTAGACTTAGATGGCATTGCTAAGACTTTGCTAAGGTGCACATACCTTGGGATTGCTAAGACTTTCCTAATGCTTGGACCTTGACATTGCTAAGACTTTGAATGATGCACAGACTTTGGGAGTGGACTTGCTCAGACTTTGGGATGTGTATGGACTTTGGATTGCACAGTCGTGGGAGGAATGCTTAGACCTGTGAAATGCTTAGACCTTGGAATGCTTAGACCTTTGAATGCACCTAGACGTTGGATGGAATGCTTAGACCTGTGGATGCTTAGACCTGTGAAATGCTTAGACCTATGATGCTTAGACTTAGGAATGGTTAGACTTTGGAATGCACCTAGACATTGAATGCTTAGACCTTGAAATGCTTAGACCTACGATGGTCAGACTTAGGAATGGTTAGACTTTGGAATGCACCTAGATGTTGGATACTTAAGAATGCTTAGACCTTGAAATGCTTAGACCTATGATGGTTAGACTTAAGAATGGTTAGACTTTGGAATGCACCTAGACGTTGGATGGAATGCTTAGACCTTGAAATGCTTAGACCTATGATGGTTAGGCTTATGAATGCACATACTTATGCAAATTCCTAGACGTATGAATGCACAGACTTATGCAAATGTGCATTGAAATGCATGTGAGCAAGCAGTGAAGAAATGCGAATGACGACTGGACAGTTACTGCTGATTACGAGGATGGCGCCCTCACGAGCGGGCATTATTTGAAAATAGTTTTTTTTTGAAAATAAAACATGCGAATTTTTATGAGTTTTTTGAAAGTTTTCAATTTTTACGAACTTTGAAAATATATGATTTTTTTTAATTTTGACTTAGACTTTGCTAATACAGCATCAGAGGGATGTTTAAACCACTGGCTAGGGGTCCTCCTTCCTTCCCCTTTCGCTAAAAAAACTACCCAAAGCCGGGCGTGCATTTAAAGGTGGGGCCTTATGGCCAACTGTCCATGGTTAACAGTGCCCCTACCAAGGTCATACCCGAGAAACATTCGGTCTTAGAGGGAGAAGAGAAGAACACTTGGGGATAAGCTTTATGCAGGATGGGAGATGTCGGGACTTGAATTCCTTCCAAGGGATTACCCCTTAAAGAGGTAGTCTGTTGCGCCAGGACTTTGTGCCTTTGATTTTTAGACCCTTAACATGCATACGACCAGGGTTTTCTCGACGGGGATTTTGCCTCTCTTGACATGCCATAATTCATAATTTTACTTTTATCAAAATTTTGACTTGATTTTCATAATAGCCCTTTTTGGCTAGATGTATCATGAAAATTCACTTTATTTTGGGTCAAGACTGCCCCTATTTGAGACTTCTCTTGTATTGGAGATTACTAAGGTTGGTCATCTCATCCGTCAACCTCTTGCCCCTGCACTTGGCCAAACAAAGAAGAGAAAAGACTTTCGGGTATACTCACGGCAGAGCCAAAGCAGCAACGGTGTTTTACCAAGGAGCCGGCGAAGGACGCCGTGAAGTGTGTGGAGTGTCCAGCTAAGGGTTGCTCTTTAACAAGCAGGGAGAGAATGTTGAACTTCCAGCACGGGGTTCTTATTAACCAAAGTGCTGTATAGCAATCCTAAAGACTATTTTTTAAAATTTAATAAAGATAAAAAAAACCCAGGATAAAGGCCTATGGAGACCACTCTTAATCATGTTAAGAAGCTCTTCATTTTAAAAATCGTGTGTGAAGAATTATGAAATTAAATCTTACACAAAAATGTTACCTTGCAACCTCATGTAATAGCTGCTGCCAGAGGCGATCTTGACCATCATGGGATTTGTCCTTAAGTGGCAGATAAAATGATTGGAAGCCAAGGTTTGAAGTGGCTTAACAAGAAAGAGTGGTACCAAGAACAGACTCAGACGAATAAGGATGAAAAGAAAGAGAGGCGAGGGCTAGAACTCCCTCACTAAGGTGCGGAGACCCTGATCACATGAAAGGTCTATAGAAGGAGAGGAAAATCAATAAGTGGAGTGAGGACTAAAGCCTAGGAAGCAGTGGGAGAATGGGCAGATGCCCAAAGCAATGGATATGGAAGAAGTTGGGTCGGACCCGTGAATAGATGAAATTAAGAGAAGAAATTGATAAATTGAGAGAGGAGGATCTAGAGGTTCTGGAATCAAGAGAGGAGGAGACTCATGATGCGGGTAGGAATCATCCGAAGGAGGAAAATTCTGAGGGATGCGATGCCCTGGGAAAAGATATGGAAAAAGATGATTTCAGAGGAAGAAAAGAATGAAGGACGCAATGTCCTGGAAGAGTAGGAGGATGAATTGGAAGAAAGATCGGGGATTCGGAGGTTCCGGAGGAAGGAAATGCCGAGGGACGCGGTGCCCTGGGTAATCATATAAGTCCAGAGGT
This sequence comes from Amorphophallus konjac, assembly GCA_022559845.1. Classification (NCBI taxonomy): domain Eukaryota; kingdom Viridiplantae; phylum Streptophyta; class Magnoliopsida; order Alismatales; family Araceae; genus Amorphophallus; species Amorphophallus konjac. Next base: position 115,510,461 of record CM040123.1, on the reverse strand, counting down.
TCCGGAGGGATAGCGAAAGAAGAGACGGGATGCCCTAGGAAGAGTGATGATAAATCCAAAAGTTTCGGAGGAGGAAGGTGTAAAAGGGCACGATGCCTTGGAAGGACGAGAGAGAAATCCGGAGGATCCGGATATGGAGGTGTGGAGGTGTGTGATGCCCTAAAAGAGAGGTCCGGAGGTTTTGGAGGTAGGAGATCAAAAGAGGCACAATGCCCGAGGGAATTTGGAGGTTGGAAATTCGGAGGGTCCGGAGGGTCCGGAGGTTCCGAAGGGTGAAGATGTTGAGGGACACGATGCCCTGGGAGAGGAGATAGAAAATCCGGAGGGTCTGGAAAAAGGAGATGAAGAGGGGCACGATGCCCTGGAAAGTCTGGTGGTCACGGATGGAAAGGGGTGCGATGCCCTGGGGAAGAACTGGAGTGGGCGCGACACCCGATCAGTGCAAGGGGACCCAGAGATCCCAAAGATAGAGGTGTATAAGGAAGCGGAGGATCCAGGGATTTCGAAAGGTGAGGAAGATATGGGTCCGAAAACCTGAGGAAGGAGGAGCACAAATGGATGACATGCCATGAATGCAATGGATGCGATAGATGTATGGAATGCAAAGAAGGAGAAGATGAGATCCTCCTCCTTACCCATGGAGTGGCCCATGGAAAGAAAAATGTGGGTGGAGCAGAATAAGAAGTGAGTGAATTGGCGGAAGGCCCTTTGATACAAGATTGCCCACCCCTCTGTGGTAAAGAACGTGCCCAGCCCAACGGCTCAAAGGATTGAAAGAATAAGCTCTCATTAGAAGAATGTGTTATCGTGATGCAAGAAGAAAACCCTTTAGGAAATCGTATGACAATGGAGCGAGGGATAATGAGAGCAGTGAAAGAGTATCGACCAATGTGTAAAGTGAGAATGGAAAAAGGCTGGGATGGCATCAACTTGGAAGAATTTATCTTAGTGAGCTTCCATGGAGACTTCTCGAATATGCCCGGCACAAGAACGCGGATTGGCATTCGGCAAATAAAATCTTTAATTTTGAATGACATAACCGAGGCCAAACCCGTCTTGCCTGGCTCTTGATTATTCTTTGCACAAATACTTGCAACAATACACCCACTCCGAGTAGTAGAAGGAGGTGAAGTGAAGGCGGAAGGCTCTGTGGATAGTGGAGGTGTAATGGAAGGTTTAATACATGATGGTGGTTTAATGGAGAGTGTTAATGGAAGGGTAAATGAAGGTGGAGGTAGAAACACGTCGGGCTTCTCCCCTTGCTCGGAAGCAAACGTGGTTGGCTCGAGTGCAAAAATAGGTGAATCCTGCTCAGGATTAGTCATGGGTAAAGGTGAAGGCAAAGTTGTGTTTAAGGTAATTGTCCTTGGTGTTATGGTGATAATGGAGGTTTTAGGTTGCGAACACGGAAGAGGTGTTATGGTTTGAAGTTTAGCGGGAGGTTCGGCAGAGGCCGATGGAGTGGAGGTTGATGGAGGCTCGGCGGAAGCCGAGGGAGTAGAGGTTAATGGTGTGGTAATTAAATGTGTAAAAGGAGAAGGTTTGGTGCGTAGGAAGCGCTGGATAGGGCGATAGGTATTAGGGATAGGAGAAGACGCATGGTGTGAGGTGATTGAAATATCGACCCATCATCGTAGCACCAATTAGTCTCATAAATAGGGTTAAGGATAGTGGCTTCATCCTGAGCAGGGGGTTCATCGGGTGGCAATGGAGGGAGAGGAAAACGAAGGAAACTCAGAAGGGGTGCTTGCGAAATTTCAACATTTTGTGTCATCTCAAAATCTTCATCTTCATCAAAAACATCAAGTGGACGCCGTGACGGAGGCATAATAATGGGTAGTGGAGGAGCGTGATATGGAGGATTAAGTAAAAACGGAGGCGAATGATCATCATATTGTAGGGAATTTTGTGGAGGTAAATGCGAAGGTGAAGGCGGAGGGCCATATGAATGAGTGGGGTGGATGAGTGGAGGGTGAACGGTGTCCACTTGATTTTCGATATCTTGCTTATACGTGTCATTGATGCCACTATCTTTCCTCTCCTTCCAATCTTTTTCCATCTTAGTAATATTATTCATGAAATCGTGAAGAGGGTTGACTAGAGAAGGAGGAGTAGTGGGCCGCGTGCTTGTGACCCTCTTAAGTTGATTCTCCATGGAAGCAATTTTATCAAGGAGATTTTTTTGGAGGGGTGTAACTTGAATATTGGAAGGTTGGCATGATTGCCTTGGAGGGGCGGCTTGATATGAAGGCCGTGGAGGAGGGTTAATGAACCCGGATGAGCCGAGTTGCAAGGAACGTGTGGGCCTTGGGGCCGTGAAGGAGGAGGAATAGAAGGAGGCGGGTGATGGATTACCCGAGGATGAAAATGTGTAGAAGGGGGTGGATGGACTCTTCGAACGGGAGTGCGAATAAGAGAGGGAGGATGATGATGGGCCACTCGGGTATGAATGGAAGGAGGTGGGTGATGGGCCACCCATGTGGGATTGGAGGGAGGATGAGAAGAAGATGTGCCCTCAACAATAGCCTTAAGGGCCTGGATTTGTGGAGGGGTGAGATGATCTAATGCACGGATGACTTGGGAAACCTTCTCATCATTGGGAGGAGATGGTCCCGAGGGAGTAGTGGTGTGCAATGAATGCGAGGGACCATGAGATTGAAAATTGCTCATGGGTCGGGCAATACCATAAAAGTGAGGACGCGGTCCCTTAGAAAGATCGTGGTGAGACTTATAAGCTTGAGGATTATAAGATATGCTAGGTTTATCATCCTCATGAATATATGATTGATTAGACATGGTGGTTTTGTTATCAAGATCAAACATCATGCAAGCAAACAATTCAACCAATCAAAGCAATGTTACAAAGATATAATCAAGTTGGGATGTTTATGCTTGCTTTTGTTTTGACTTAAACCTTGGTGAATTAGGTGATTTTGGAAAAATGTGATTTAAGTCACACAAGTTGGGAACCTAGTTTCAAAATGATTTTACTTCAATGTCAACTAGGTTCACTCTCTCACCATGCATAGGCCAACTAAACCCAGGGAACTTCAAAAGGTACAACCTGCCCAAGCGTCCGTGAGGGAATCCACGGGTGCGGCGACTTATGAAGGCTTGGATTAGGAATTTTCAGTCCAAAGAGACAGAATGCTCAATGGAGGGTCATTCCTTAACCAAGAGGGGGGTATGGATCCTAAAAGGTGTGGGGAGAGGAGGTCTCCAAAGCCAAATGCAAATGGATGCAAAACTAATGCAAAAAGATAGAAATATGAATGTATGAACAAGATATATGAGAGAACAATGCAAAACAAGATAGAAAGAAACAATTCTGTAAAAAAAAAGGAAATAGTGCCTTCCCTCCTTACTTCTATTGAAATGGGCGCCCCCTTCAAGGGCACAAATTCTTTATGTCTCCTTTTTTTTTCAGAAGGGGCAGGGAAATGGCGCGCTGACCCCTGACTTTTATTAAAATGGTCCACAGTAGGCAGAGAGCTTAAACAGTGAATAAAAGGCCAATAAAAATAAAAGAAACACTCACAAACTCAAAGTATGAATCATGGCAATCAAAAATTAAGAAACAAAGCATGACATGCTCCTTTTTTTATTTTTGTTTGAGGGGGATAGATAAATGGAATTTCTAAAAATCTAACAAACTAACCAATCACATAGGGAGAGTGCTACGTGGAGCACAAAGGGAGGTGCACCGTGGGTGCAAAGGGGAGATGGCACACGTGGGTGCCCAAGGGGAAGGGTCATCCAAAAAAAAATAAAAGGAGTCCCACCGTGATCGCCAATTTGTAGATCTAATTAAAAATCCACTAAAAAAATATAAAAATAATAAGAAAAGAAGGCAAGAAAGAACGACAAAGAGAAGCACGTGGTGCTATATGGAATGTGATCGCCAGAGACTGCGGGTCTCAAATGATATAATCAATAAATAAAGGAGGGATCGCGATATAAATACCTTTAAGCGTGTGGGAGATGTGAGTGATTTTCTTCTCGTCCGATCGGTCGGCCGATGGAGAGAGTTCCTCTTCTTGATTACCCTTGCAAGAAACAAAGATAACAATCAATGAAATGGAATTAGTAAACCCAAGGTGTAGTATCAAATCCGTAATATAAATATAAATATGAAAGCATGGACTAGAACACACCTTGTGGGTGTTGTCCCTTTAAACCCCTTATGCAATGGGTAGGGAAATTTATGATGATGAATGAAGTATATAAAAATAAAGTGTGCAAGTGTTGCACTGTTGGCCTCAACGTGGTTGAGAAAAGGAAGGTAAAAACATGTGAAATATGATGCATGTGGCAATTAATGTAACAGACGAAAACACAGAGAATATAGAATATAGAGAGGAAAGAAGGAAAGCCTGGGTAGTTTTCTCCTTGGCTTTTTGATATGCGTTCGGAAGGGAGTTCTTAGTGGATGAAGCCTTTGATGTAGAGAAGCTCCCTCCTTCAGCCAAGAAAACAGCAGCACCTCCGCCTGTAAATTAAAAAAATCTCCTCCCCGAATATGAGCCGCATGGCTCTATTTATAGGGAAGATTAGAGTTTAAATGAAAATACAATTAGGATTATTGATTTTGTAAAGGGATAAACCTTGGAAAGAGTCCTCCCCCATTTTCAGAAAGTCATTAGAGTCCTTTCCGAAGTGAGAAGGGGCTCAAAATGGAGAAAGAAAGGGGCCCGGCAGAGTTCGAAAATCTGGAGGAAATGACGACCCCTCACGCGGTTGTTATTTGAAATAATGACTTTAAGAGTGTCGCTAATCAAAAAAATAGAAAAAAAACAAAGAGAAATAGCGCCCACCTTCCATGCATTATTTGAATAACACCTAGGTGACATGAGCAATTTTAGGGAATTTCCACTATTTTCAGAAAAGGCCATTTTTCATTTCTTATTATTTTTTTCTCATTTTTTCGGTGGACATGCATCTAACTGTGCTGATTCCAATTCCTATTGTTTCGTATTTTCTGACATCTGGAAGGCCACCAAAACACCTCTGAAAGAGGGCCAGAAATATATATTAAAATATTACCAAATATAATGGATGCATCCTTATGCTGTCGTCATTTCTTTTTTTATTTTTTTATATTTTCTTTAAAGTCAAATGACGCCCCCCCTCCTACCGTTAATTCTTGAAAAATCCGAAAAATGGAGAAAAATACTTAGAAAATCCAAAAAATAAAGAAAAATAAGAAAAAAAGAAAAAAAGGAAAAAATCGAAGAAAAATGAGAAATATCACTCAAATAAAGTTAATTTGAGGGCCAAATTGAGATATTATGAGACAATATGAGATGTGCTCACAGTAATGTCAATTTTAGCGTGTCTACAAACTGGGTGAAGAAAATCATCTTCTGGGAATTGCCTTACTGGTGAACCCTTCTTGTACGACACAATTTGGACGTCATGCACGTCAAGAAGATGTCTTTGATAATATGTTCAACACGATCATGGACATAAAAGTTAAAATAAAGGACAATGCCAAAGCACATATGGACTTGAAAATGTTTTGTAAATGTCCAAAGCTGAACTGCAGCACATACATGAAAAAGTTGTGCAACCTAAAGCATTCTTACATGCTTAGGGATATACAAATCAAGGAAGTGTGACAATGGTTGAAATAGTTGAGATTCCCAAATGGATGTGCGTCTAACATAGCCCGTTGTGTGAATGTTAATGAGGGGAAATATATGGACTGAAAAGTCATGGCTATCATGTGTTCAGGGAGAGACTGGTGCCCATTGTATTCTGTGACTTGTTGTCAAAGCCTATATGGGGAGCACTGACCGAGTTGAGTTAGTTTTTCAGATTTTATGTGCATCAGAACTCAAACTTTGAGATGTACAAACTATCGAACATAATATGGTCATGATGGTTTGCAAGCTAGAGAAGATATTTCGTCCCGCATTCTTTGATTCGATGGAGCATCTGATTTTTCATTTGTTGGATGAGGCTAAAGTTGGAGGGCCAGTATAATTTTGATGGATGTATCCATTTGAGAGGTATACTAGAATATTAATTTTTTTTACAATTGCTACATGCATACGATATATATGTCATTGTCATCTGAACTGTTGCCGTAGGTGCATGCATGTATTGAAAATGAGAGTTCGCAACAAGGTGAAAGTGGAGGGTTCGATTACCATGGCATTCATTATTGAAGAAATTTTAGGCTTCTATTTGATATACTTTGAACTGTATAATCAAACTCGTCGTACTCGACCTCCATGTAATGATGATGGAGGAGTTGCTGATGCATCCGATCGGCTCTCTATATTTAAGTATTCAGGACGTGCGTTCGGACATTGTTCGACTTACACGCTCAAAAATAGAGAGTTGTATGCCGTAGAGATATATATTCTTCTGAATTATATTGAGATTGAACCATATGTTGAGTAAGTCCTCAACTCACATTTTCTTATGTACATAAGTAATTTACCTTTTTTCTTGCCATTTAAGGCAGTGTTGCATTCATATTACATGTAATTTGATTCAAAATTAGTACAAAGATATCTAAATATCCAGGACGTGGAGATTGAAAAAGAATGAGAGAAGTATTTTTCCAGATAACTGAGATATTGAGTAAGTGTCAAATATTGAATATATACATTTCAATTTACTTCTCTTAAGGTAAATGGGAGATAAGTTATGACCCCTCGAAAGTCATGCATGCCTATCCAAGATTTATTATGAATGGATACTGATTTCACATAAAATATTATGGACACAATAAGTCTATGATGAATAGCGTTGTATATGTTAAAGATAATATATACAATGAAAATGAGTTAGATTACTATGGTGTTCTTAAGGAGGTCAAAGAATTACAATATCTAGGACAAGACAACTATATATTCCTATTTAAGTGTCATTACTTTGATTCTAGTTCTATTCGAAATGACACAACATATGAGATTATCGATGTCAAACATAAGTCAAAATTTAATACATATGAATTATTCATTTTAGCCGCACAAGCCTAGCAAGTGTATTATTCAAGTTATTCATTGTCCAGGAATAAAGATTGGTGGACAGTTTATAGGGTTAAAGCAAGGCTTTTCCCGAAATTATGAGTTGGATCTGACTAAAACTGTCTCAAAAGATGTAAATGTCAAACTTTTTAAATCAGACAAAGTTGATACTGTAGGTTCCACGCATCTTCAATTGGATGAATCTGATGAGCCACTTTAGTAACATATAGAGAATGTAGTGCAAGAAGTCTATCCAGCTGAGCTAAATGTTGTTGTTGTAGGGGAGGAGGAGTCCTCTGAGGAGGAAGAGTGTGAATCTGATGAGGCTGAGTTAGATATATCATCAACATGTGAAGAGGAAATGGATAATGTTTGATAATTTTGTAAGAAAATGTACATCCTTTCATAATTTATAATGACTATTGTAAATCTTATATAGTTGTGGATTAACATGCATTAATTTTATTATTCTTAATAAAGAGATGGTTCGAGGACGTCGTAGTGGGAGTGGGAGGAGATAGGGCAGTGGGAGGGGCTCTACTCCCTCCTCTTTAGTGTCTACTTCGGGCACATGTACATCTATTCAAATATTTAGCTATATGTGTGTATTAATTATATATCAACTTAAAAGATTTATTTCTTACAGGCATGAGTGTCCATTCACCAGTTGGAGATGGCACACTACGACCACCGGCACAAATAGGTATGTCTATTTAAATGTTTTTGAAAATGTTGTGTGATTATATCTTTTGCTTATGACATTTAATTCGTATAGCTTTGAGTGGCCCTGTACCAACTGCGTAGGGCATGCCCTCACCACCTCGCAATATAGGTATACCTACTTAAATGTTGTCAAAAATGTTATGTTATTATATCTTTTGCTTATGACATTTAATTCGTACAGGTCTGAGTACCTCTGTACTAGCTATGTAGGGCATACCCCCACCAGCTCTGGTACAAATATGTCTATTTAAATATTGCTAGAAATGTTGTGTGATTATATCTTTTACTTATGACATTTAAATTTTACAGGTCCGAGTGCCCCTATACCTACTGCGCAGGGCACATCCCCAACACCGCCGGTATAGCTATATCTATTTAAATTTCTAGCAAAATGTTTATTGATTATATGTTTTGCTTATGATATTTAATTCTTACAGGTTTGAGTGCCCCTGTCGGCTCCTCTGTCTAGCTAGCAGATAATGTCGATAATTGTCATGAGGGCGAGGGAGGCAGGGTCGATGACGGACATCTGCCATGTTGGATCGCCAGTTAAATTTATTAATTCATGAATTGTATTTGTTATTTAGCCTTAAACTGTGTAATGCCAACCATTTTAACATTTATAATTGCAATGATAAATTAGATCATCCCGGGGCTATCTGTTACGTTACAGACACCATTTGTGCGCATGTTCCTAGTCCAGCAATGCCCTTCATAGAATTGTCTATCAGCATCTAGGATTTATTATTTGACATGTTCATAGTATATAATTTAATCTTTTAAATCGCATCTTTCCCCAACTCTTACTTTTAATATACTAACTTATATAACGTACTTTCTTTAAAGCGGAGATATCGGTTCACGAGTGGTTGGTGTTATGTCCCTGGTTTTGATGATGTCTGACTATGACTTATTGATGAGTATAGTATGGATTTGATGATGTCAACATTGTCTAGAGTTCAGGTCAAAGAATATCAACTTTTGCAAAAGCTTATCTAGGTGTTTGCTTTTCTAATACAAAGATAGGTCAACACATAGAGAAAGATAGGTCAGCACACCAGACAGACACTATAAGTTCAGTCGACAGATATTCAGATAAGTCGACAGACTTTCCTGCAGTCATAGCAACTCTAGCAGAAGATCAAGCTACCAATTCGACATACTTCATACCAAAGTGGCGGGCCGGTCAACCAACAGAAAGGGTCCGGTTGACTGAATTTCCCAAAAATGAAAGACTAAGATTGTTATAGGGTTCGGTCGATAGATACTTGGAGTTCGGTCGATCGACGGGCTCAGATGGTTGATGCTGCTGCAACCAGCAGAAGTGAAGTCAACACATGTCAACAGATAGACCATACAGTCAACAGAAGAGATGTAAATCAGCCAACTTAGTCCAGAGTTAGTTGTGGAATTAAGTCGACAGATATTCAAGCAAGTCAGCAGAAGAAAGCCGAGTCTAGTGCAGGCAAGTTAGCAGAACAACCCAACTCACGTAAACATTTGCAGGAGTACTTCTCCATGGGCAAAACACATGAAGCATGGACTGGCAAGTCTCTTCAAACCAAGCTAATAGAGGAAAGCATCTCAACTAAAGATCTTTGATGGTAGGCTACGTCCAAGCATAGGCAGGTCGACTGAAGTCATTTCAAGTCGACATATATTTCCTTGGATAGCACAGATAGGTCGACTGAAGTCATTTCAAGTCGACAGATATTTCCATGGACAAGGTAGCACGTGCAACTTAAGTTGGTCACGTGGCTGCGAAACCCAATCATAGCACATCATCCCAGACACGTGCCTTGGGTTCTAGAAAGGTCCCAAGAGAGAATATTCCTCCTTCACACATGGACCAATAGGATATTAGCTCAAAAATTTAGATTATCTAGAAATTATCTATTTCTGCTCTATAAATACAGCCCAAGTTCCTTGTGAAAGGGGCAGCTGCTAAGGGCTGTGTGAGCTACAAGAGAGAGCTAAGTAGAAGATTTTCAAAGTGATAAGAGAGAGAGTGAGAGCCTGATCGGAGAGAGAACCTAAGAGAAGAAAAGAGAGAAGAGAAGAGAAGATCGGAGAGCCCACTTCTAAAGAAGCACTAGAATTCCATAACTGAGCTTGAGAGGAGAAAGAGAGTGAGAGCAACCAAGGAGGAATCAGTCTAGATCTGATCGGAGAAAGGCTTATGGATCAAGTCCAAAGCCACATTACTCATTTGAGCTACATTTTCCTATTTTCCATCTGTTCTTTTTACATTGACATCTTCATTTGTGTGTGTGTTTCTGATACCTTGTTTTTTGGATCGGGTTAAGCTGTTGGTCAGCAGCATCCGGGGTTGCATCCCCTTCAAGCTGTGGGTCAGCGTATGTTCGAGGATTTGTTCCTCGAGTTCCAAGCTATACGTCAGCGTGTGTGTGTGTTCGGGGTTCATCCCCTTAAGTTGTGGGTCAGCGGGTAGCCTCACCATGTTCCGGTGAGGGGTGGACATAGGTTGTGAGATTTCAACTGAACCACCTTAAAAATATTGTGTAGTGGTTTGTCCTTGTGGTTTGATCCCTTTCTTCTATCTCCATTCACAGGGACTTGTGTGTTCCTGATTCCCACACATTCTGATATGTTCGCACACTGCACACACACTCTGAGTTGTTCGCTGCACACATGCACTGAAGCGTTTGCTTGTTGTCATGTGTAGGGACAGTCTTTGAGCTCCAGCATTCTCAGCACTGTGATCACACACACACCCATTGGGTGTTCGATCCAAGCTTGGTATGAGCCATCTTTATACTATGAGCTATCATTATCTTCTGTGAGTATTATCTCATTTTGGTTTAGCATATCCTATTAGGGAACATTAGTGTTCCATTATTCTGCATTTCATTAAGTGGTCAAATTGATTTTAAATTCAATATAGTTTTTTAAAAGGATCTATTCACCTCCCCTCGAGATCCGACTGCATCACCCAATAATTGATATCAGAGCGATGTTCCCCTAAAATGTGGTCCAACGACCTGGGAGATCCACTGAGTTACTTCTTCATAGCTTTCTAGCCGAGGGATACTCCATCAATAAACCGCCCTTCTTCAATGGAACCAACTATTCTTACTAGAAGAACATAATGCAAGTGTTCCTCCGAGCTCAGAACCACGAGATGTGGATAGTGATTGATCGAGGTCCCTATGCTCTCCCGGAGAATGAAGATATCTGGACCAGGGAGCACATTTGCCAATCCACAGTCAATTAGAGTACTTTGACTGCGATGTAGTGTGTCATCCACCCTATGGAGTTTTCGAGGGTCTCAACATGCACATCCACCAAAGACATGTGGGATCAGCTTGAGGTGATATATGAGGGCACGTCTGAGGTAAGGACCACTAAGGCCAATATGCTAGTCTCTGAATATGAGGTGTTTAAGATGAAACCTTGTGAATCTATTTCTGATATGTGTGCTAGGTTTGCTCAATTAACCAATGTTTTAAAATCCTTGGGTAAAGAGTACTCTCAAAATGAATTGGTCATAAAAATCCTCATATCTCTATCTCCTGAGTGACACACTAAAGCCACTATTATTGAGGATTCGAAAGATCTCTCAAATCTGACAGTAGATGAACTAATAGGATCACTCATGACTTATGAGTTAAATTTGAAGAGAAAAGAGGAGGAGATGAATCAAAAGAAGACCGTAGCATTAAAGGTAGCTCCGACCAGCAAAAGCATGATTGAAGAAAATGAATCTTCAAACAATAGTGAAGATCATAGTGAGATTGTCCTGCTTACCAGAAAGTTTTAGAAATTTCTAAAAAAAATAGGTAAAAGACAGAAGAAAGAAAAACTTCAGGTAAGCAGAAACTCCCAAGTAAAATATATTTCGAACAAGAAAACTAACAGGGTAATCTATCATTATTGCAGGGAACTAGGATATGTCAAAAGTGACTATTCCAAGTTGCAAAAGACAATGACCAAAGACAACAAGAAGAAGCCGAAAGCAATGTTGTCTACCTGGAGTGAGGATGAGGAAGAAGAAAACCTCTTATCGGCTAAAGAAGAGAGAATTACTAAATTTGGCTTAATGGCCAATGAACATGAAGAAGAGGTAACATCTTCATTTGAACACATTACCACTGATGATTGGGAGAATGCCTTTGCTGAAATAGTAGATCTATATGATAATGTTAGAAAAGAAAACAAAAAATTGAAAAAGAAGATCAATGCCTTAGCTCATGATGACTCTATTGCGGCTAGACTTGAGCATCTAGAACGAGTGAATGAAGCATGCTTGTGTGATGTTGATTTTCATAAAGAAATAACTGCTTCCTTAAGAAAATATAATAAAGATTTGCTAGACAAAATCTCTGAACTTGAAGAAGACAAACAAAAGTCAAAAGATAAACTACAGTTAATGGAAAGTGATCAAAAATTGGTAGATGAACTGATTCAGAATAATAAGCCTATAGAAGAAAATGAAAAATTGAAAGAATTAAACAGAGCCATGTTTGAGAGATTGGTTGCTCATGAAAAAGAAAAATTCATCATTGATGTTGAAAATGACTCGCATGAAAATCTTCATGTTTTAAAGTAGGAAATAAAAAGTTACAAAATTGTTAATGCCATGTTGAATGAGAGAGTTATTTCCCGTGAAGAAGAGATTGCTAGCTATGAATTCCACATTTCATCTCTTGAATCTGAAATCCATGATTTGAATAATTCACTGCTTAAGTTTGTGGATGGTAAAGAAAATTTTGATAAGCTTCTGGGAGTTAAAGTTAACTTCCAAAGAGAAGGGTTTGGCTACAGCTCGGCAAACAAAAAATCTTTTGAAAACAAATTGTTTACATCCCCATGTTCATGGTTCTGAGGTAGTTACCACCTCAAATTCTGTCTTAAAACAGTCCGTTAATCTGAGAGCCACATAGCATAACTTAAAGAAATCTACACAGAAAAAATTAAATGTGCAGAAGTCCAAAATGTCTTTCGACCTGACCGGGCAGCCAAGTCGACAGAGTCAGTTTGAAACACTGAACAGAAATAAAAATACGAAGAACAATGTGAATGCTTGTAAAACGCATGTTAGGAAGTTTCATGCCAAACACCATGCTGTTAATAAAAAGAAGGTTACATGTTTTTACTGTGGATAGCCTGGGTATGTGATGAATGAGTGTTTTGTTATGAAGAATGATGACATAAAAGCATGAAAAAAGACAACAACTCCTAATAAACAAAAACTATTTTCAAACAGAGGATCTTACTCTTGCTATAACTATGGAATGTCTGGCCACACAGTCAAGGATTGTTGGCAAATAAAAGGGTGAAATAATTTCCATGCCAAAAATGCTAACAACCCTGTTCACCCATAGAAATTCAAAGAATATGCACATAAGAAAAATGTGAAGTCTTTAGTATGCTGCCATTATTGTGGTGAGTTTGGGCATGTTATGTATGATTGTCTTCTAATGAAAAATGATGATTTCAATGCGCAAAAATTATGGAGAGCACCTACTAGAGGTGCTACTAACCCTCAAGGACCTAAGAAATCTTGGGTACCTAAAAATAGAAAATGAGATTATATTTTGCAGGAGCGTCTTGGAGTAAACTAAATAAAACTACCAGTCAGAAAAAGGGAGCCAAGGCTCACTAAAGTTCCCTGAAACTCCAAAGGATAAAAATCAAAAACTCTGAAAAATAAAGATTCCAATACAAAAGCTCAGGTGATATTTCTTATGATATGCAAGATAAGTTTTTCTGTGGTCATTCCTTGATGAAAATCACATCTTAATAAGAGGGAGTTTAATATTTTTATTTTTCATATTAGAATGCACTGCATTTTTGATGCGTCATCATATCATGACCTTATGGTATATCAAATGGTGACATGAAGAAGGGCATGTTAAGCCTATCTGAAAGCTATCACCATGCACGAGAATATCCCTCCACCTGGTACCATAGGTCAACTGTACGTTCAAGTCAAAGGATTGCATGCTACATCAGTCTTGATTGGGTTAATGACTACTTGGTATATCAAATAGTGAAATGTGGAAAGACAAGTCATGCTTGTCTGGTATACTAGGGCATTTAGAAGTTCATGCACATATCGAGGGGGAGTCAACACAAAAGTTTGGTCTGCACATTTGCATAATGCCGCTTCTAAATTTCCAACATTATCATCTCAACAGCTGAATTGACTGCACTTTGTCAGGGGGACATTTTATTATCTGCAAAATTGCATTCCATGTACAAATTAGTTTTTGCATCATGCATTTGCATGTCATACAATGCACATACTTTGCCTGGATGTTGATGGGGACATCACCTCCCGTGCCCACACTCACGGCTCGTCTCCTCGCCCCGGAAGCGTCCGACATGGTCTAGTCATTTATCTTGAGTCATATGTTATATTTTCTCATTTTTATTTGAGTCATACTATGGTAATTTTCCTTTTATTTGAGTCATGTACCTAGGTTAATGAGTCATCTACCTAAGTTAAGTGTCATAGGGTTGATTAGATTAGTTAATGGGTCCAATTCATTGGGCTAGGCCTAGGGGCGCCCCCTACCCCCTTGGTTATTTGTCATTGTAGCAAGAGTCAGGGACTTTTTGTAAAATGTGAGTTGCCTATATATAGGACCCCATTCCCCCATTTTAAGTTAATGAAATTGCCATATTTTGAGTTCTAAAATTCAAGTTTCTTTAGTGGAGAGACTCCAATAGATAGGGTGTGAAAGCTTGGGTGAGAAGCCCTCCCATACCCTCTCTCTCTCTCTCTCTACGGGGTTCACCCCCTTCTCTCTGTCCTCACCCTCCCACCTACTTTCTCTCTCCTCCCCCTTCCATTAAGGCTAATCCAACTCCCCACACCCCTCCCTTTACTCTACCCCAACCCCAAGAGATCCCCACGTAATCCTAGCTCCACCATCCAACTCCCAACTACCCACTTCCCCTTCCCAAGCAAGCTTCCACCTTCCCAAGTCTGAACCCACCCCTCCCAAGGCCAAAATTCAAATTTTCCCTCCCCTCTCCCATCCCTCATACCCTAGGTCGATCCAAGGGGAGCTTCCCCTTGATCTGGTCACCCCCCACTCTCCTCCTCCATCAACATTGTTCTTCCTCCACTTCCCCTTCCCATCTCCACCTAGTGCAGTGAACCAGCAGCCTCCCTGCACCCCTCCCCTCCCCAAACCCTTCTAGCTCCACCATAACTCTCATTCCATACCTCATCCACATCCCCTCCTACCATTCCACCACCTCCCTTCACCATTGAGCACCATCCCTACCCCATCATATGTCTACTCTTAGCTACAACGGAGGTCATGTTCGTAGCTGAGGACCCACAGAGATCCAGCGTCTTGCAGAGCGGACCATGACTTCATCTCGATGCCTCTGGAAGCACAAGAGGAACCGTTGGAAGCGTCTCCCAGTCCTCTTCGCGATGGTGGTGGTCCCGCCTCCATCTGAGTTCGTGGCTGCCCGGAGGAGTCTTCACCGCAGGACTGCGCATATGCTACTAGACAGTCAACCTGAAGCGGCTTGCAGAGGCTCCCACGGCCATCATCGTGTAGATCTGGAGGTTGGGCTTCATTGTGAGATTCGTCTATACATCTTCTTCCCGTACCAAGAAGCGGCATCCCGTTCGGCATCCGGAGCTAAGAGTTCTTAATTTCCTACCTCAGGTGCGCTCTTCTGTCCACTCTGGGACTGAACAGACACCTGATCATTGTTCGGGCTGTCTCTATCTACTCCGACCTCCTCCGACGTCCCCGTGGGTCTCCGTTCGAATGGGACTCGACAACGAATCCAGCGACTCCAGCCTCGCCTGAATCAGAGATCAGGAGCGCTTGTGGTGACCTTGTCTTCCTACTGCAGTGGTACCATAGCTGTCAGAACCAGAAAGCAGAGGCACTATTTACGACCCTGCCCTGACCATCGCCGTCATTCAAAAATTCCCCAAAAAATTAGACGTCTTCCTGAGTCAACTACAAAGATTTTGTCACTGGTTTCGTCACCAACGGAGCTCGGGGGAGTCCGCAGTAGTGCCGACACCGACTGTCTATCCTCTGTTCTAGAGAGTGGACAGAACAATCATCATCCTTTCATTTAGTTCCTAGCTTCACTCTCCCCTCCCCGCCTGGTCGGCTTACAGCCCCTCCCTGTGGGAGGTAGTGTTTGAATGTAATTTTGGTTTCCCTTCCTCAAGTTCAACCCCCTTGCATGGGGTGTAGTGATGTAAAACCTTAAACAGGTCGAAGCTAGACCGGTGCGGCGTGTGGGGAACCCACGCTTCCCCGCTCGCCCACGACTCCGAGCAGGACCGGTTTTTTCAAGTCGATCGAGTAAGTGCTCTATCCCTTGCTCATATTTGTTGCCTTGTTCTTTCAATATTAGCTCATAGCTCTGTTGGCCCGTGAGAATGAGTGCCCGGTCCGCAATCTCCATTGCTTCGAGTGGCCGCCGTGGAAGAGAGTGTGACCTGTGCCCTCGGCACCCGGGTCAGCCCCATTGAGTTGGACCTCCAAACCCTGGAAAAAAAACCTTGGCCTTGCTGGCCCTCTACCAGCAAGGGCCCATCCTTCACAACCTCCACTCGGCATCGCCGAGTTACCATGGGATTTGGGTGAGTGTCGGGTGAGTGGCCGCCAATTTCGGTCCATTTCTATTGTGAATTGTGCTTGCTTGTTAAAGTCCAAGGTGCCTCGGTCTTGTGACTATCACCCCAAGGTGGTGTCACATCAATTGGTATCAAAGCAAGTCATTGACTGGTCTCTACAAGTCAAGTCCTAGGGCTTGCTTGCATTGGAGTCATCATCAGTCCGACCCTTGCATTGTCCACCCACCGTTGTCATCTTTGAGTCTAGGGTTAAATGGCCCCTCTCCCAATCATATCCCATGCATACCTACCTAATGAAGAGCCCACGGAAATTGACTTCATTGACTTAGAGTCTGATAATTGGGTATCCCCCGATATCGTTGCCTCTCTTTCTAGGACTAGACAAATTATGCACAATGGAGACCAATTCTTTGTTGAATTCCATAGATGGTTTGGAAAGACTAAGTATTTTGAGGGGGCTTGGTGTCAATTGGGAACATTGGCGGGACCATGTATAATCCTAGGTAAGAAATGGTTAGATGAAAGGAATGCCGACATCGACCCAACACGTCGGACTTCCCTAGTGCATCCGCCACACCTTCCGGGAGCCTTTAAATTCAACAACCTTGTACTCTCCCATCCGCCGGAGTCCCACCCTTGTTCACCACCCCGGGTGCACCACACACCGACTAACATCACCTCACCATCAAAGAACCTTCCCACCCTATTAGCTTTAGAAGAAGTAGCCCACCCACTTTGCCACATGGAGACAAATGCCCCTCCGGATCCTTTCCCCTCCATGGAGGGCACCCATGTCCAAATTCAAGGGGAAGTCTCGCACAAGGATCTTCACCCTACACTACTCTCTCGAGATAAGGCCGAACTCATCTTAGAAGAACCCGTTGCTAGGTGGCTAAGGGAGAGCTCGATTAGAGATATCATGACCCATACTTATCTACCCGTGGAGCAAGACCTCCCTATAGTGCCCATCTTCTCCCATCACACCACCATTCAATCCTCTCCCCAAGTAGAGAACCTAGGGGAACTTATAATGGGCTTAGCTTGGCAAATGGAGTTGACCGGCATGTTGACCACAATGGACAACCAACCAAGGAGTCTTCACCTCCTACACCTATGTGTCGGGTCTATCACCTCGGTATACACCATTGGTTGCTACACTAGTGACCCCCTTCTATTCCTCCCCACACCCGATGAGCCTAACCTTCTCCTCAATTTGGAGCTTCTTATATCGGGTAGAAAGCCAAACCCTCCCCTCATGGCCGACCCACCCACCAAGAACTTCGGCCCAATTGTTTCATTAGAGGAGGATGACCCACCACCATTTGAGAATCTTGAGGACATAGGGCTCCTCCCCCTTGGTAACCCTTTTCATGATCCCTTTGATCCCTTCCAATGGGAACCGTGGAACCCATGTGACCCAACCATCTTACCCGCCGCCCCTATCCTACCTTCACCCACCATGTCGGGCCAAGCTCACCTCATCCATAACCCATGTAACACCAAAGGAGCCATGACCTTAGGCAACACCCACCTAGAGATCGAGGAAATGCCCCACCCTATATCCACCTTCCTAGATCCCTTCGACCCTTTCACATGGAAGTTCAAAGGTCGTCCCACATCTATGCACATGGAAGACACCTTTGGGATAAGCATACATGTGTCTAGGCTTACCACACCACTTGGCATGAACACTATGTTGGGTCCATTCATTCACATCACCCACATGTCAAGTAGGAAACAAAAGTGATCCATATTCGGGTGTAATGGTCCTCCTTCATTCATCATGGGTCGTAGGCATAATAAGAGTATTCATGGATGTCCGGGTTCACAGGCATTTGTCACCCCCATACATGACCGGATCACCTATGGATGCCGTGGTCCTCCCCATTCCATCAAAGTCTTCTTAGCGTCAAAGCATGATTGGTCTACATTTGGTTACCCTGGTTAGCCCATCACCCCTAGAATGTCAGCATTCATAAAATTACATGAAAACCTTGGCAAGCACATCAGCAAGGAAAATGAGATTTATAAAAGGCAGGCTGACTCCCAACGGCGTCACCAAGAATTCCACGTGGGTGACTTTGTGATGGTGAGGACGGAGAGGCTCTCCCTGGGAGCCATCTCTAAATTGAGGTCTCGTGGGGCTGCTCTCTTCCAGGTTCTGAGGTGCATTGGCACTAATGCCTGTGAGTTAGATCATCCCGAGGAGTACGGAGTGAGCCCCACATTCAACGTGTCCGACCTAGTGGATAAGGGTCCCACGGTGGTACCTAGTGAGGATATTGAGACCACTCCCCTCATTGAGAGAGCACCCACCTGTGAGAAGAGTTCACTAGCCAGGAGAGCCCAGCGTGAGCGAATTGAGCGAATATTGGATGAACAGGTCACTGCCACCAGAAGCAAGGTGTATGAGCGTAATCTCATCAGGTGGATGGATCGATCTCGTTCGGAAGACTTGTGAGCGGTACCACTTCTACACCCTCCGAGGAGGGAAGGACTCTTACTCAATGGAGCCGAGTTCTCCGTACCCCGGTAGTATGATGGGGACATCACCTCTCGTGCCCACACTCACGGCTCATCTCCTCGCCCCGGAAGCGTCCGACATAGTCTAGTCATTTATCTTGCGTCATATGTTGTATTTCCTTATTTTTATTTGAGTCTTACCATTGTAATTTTCCTTTTATTTGAGACATGTACCTAGGTTAATGTGTCATCTACCTAAGTTAAGTTTCATAGGGTTGATTAGATTAGTTAATGGGCCCAATTCATTGGGCTAGGCCCAGGGGCGCCCCCTACCCCTTGGTTATTTGTCATTGTAGCAAGAGTTAGGGACTTTTTATAAAATGTGGGTTGCCTATATATAGGACCCCATTCCCCCCATTTTAAGTTAATGAAATTGCCATATTTTGAATTCCAAAATTCAAGTTTCTTTAGTGGAGAGACTCCATTAGATAGGGTGTGAAACCCTGGGTGAGAAGCCCTCCCATACCCTCTCTCTCTCTCTCTCTCTCTCTCTCTCTCTCTCTCTCTCTCTCTCTCTGGTGGAAGCTTACTGGGGTTCACCCCCTTCTCTCTCTCCTCACCCTCCCACCTACTTTCTCTCTCCTACCCCTTCCATTAAGGCTACTCCAACTCCCCACACCCCTCCCTTTACTCCACCCCAACCCCAAGAGATCCGCACCCAATCCTAGCTCCACCATCCAACTCCCAACTACCTACTTCCCCTTCCCAAGCAAGCTTCCACCTTCCCAAGGCCGAACCCACCCCTCCCTAGGCCAAAATTTGAATTTTCCCTCCCCTCTCCCATCCCCCATACCCTAGGTCGACCCAAGGGGAGCCCCCCCTTGATCTGGTCGCCCCCCACTCTCCTCCTCCATCAACTTTGTTCTTCCTCCACCTCCCCTTCCCATCTCCACCTAGTGCAGTGAACCAGCAGCCTCCCTGCACCCCTGTCCTCCCCAAACCCTTATAGCTCCACCATAGCTCTAATTCCATATCTCCTTCACATCCCCTCCTACCATTCCACCACCTCCCTTCACCATTTAGCACCATCCCTCCCCCATCATATGTCTACTTGGAGCTACAACGAAGGTCCTGTTCGTAGCTGAGGACCCGCAGAGATCTAGCGTATTATAGAGACGACCCCAACTTCATCTCGGTCCCCGTGGAAGCATAAGAAGAACCGTTGGAAGCGTCTCCCAGTCCTCTTCGCGACGGTGGTGGTCCCGCCTCTATCTAAGTTTGTGGCTGCCCGGAGGAGTCTTCACCGTAGGACTGCTCATCTGCTACTAGACAGTCAACCTGCTGCGGCTTGCAGAGGCTCCCCCGACCATCATCTTGAAGATCTGGAGGCAGGGCTTGATTGACAGCTTCATCTACACATCTTCTTCCCATACCAAGAAGCGGCATCCCGTTCGGCATTCGGAGCTAAGAGTTCTCAATTTCCTCCCTCAAGTGCGTTGTTCTGTCCACTCTGGGACTAAACAGACACCCGATCACTGTTCGGACTGTCTCTATCTACTCCGACCTCCTTCAGCATCCCCGTGAGTCTTCCTTCGAAGAGAACTCGACAACGAATCCGGCGACTCTAGCCTTGCCAGAATCAGAGATCAGAAGCGCCCGTGGTGACCTCGCCTTCCTACTGTAGTGGTACCAAAGTTGTCAGAACCAGAAAGCAGAGGCACTGTTCATGACCCTGCCTCGACCATCGCCGTCATTCAAAAATTCCCCCAAAAATTGGACGTCTTCTTGAGTGAAGTACGAAGATTTTGCCACTGGTTTCGTCACCAATGGAGCTCGAGGGAGTCCGCAGCAGTGCCGACACCGACTATCTATCCTCTGTTCCATAGAGTGGACAGAATAGTCAACATCCTTTCATTTAGTTCCTAGCTTCACTCTCCCCTCCCCGCCCGGCCGGCTTATAGCCCCTCCCTGTGGGAGGTTGTGTTTGAATGTCATTTTGGTTTCCCTTCTTCAAGTTCAACCCCCATGCATGGGGTGTAGTGATGTAAAACCTTGAACAGGTCGAAGCTACACCGACGCGGCGTGTGGGGAACCCACGCTTCCTCGCTCGCCCACGTCTCTGAGCGGGACCGATTTGTTCAAGTCGGTCGAGTAAGTGCTCTATCCCTTGCTCAGATTTGGTGCCTTGTTCTTTCAATATTAGCTCATAGCTCCGCTGGCCCGTGAGAGTGAGTGCCCGGTCCGCAAGCTCCATTGCTTCGAGTGGCCGCCGTGGAAGAGAGTGTGACCCGTGCCCTCGGCACCCGGGTCGGCCCCATTGAGTTGGACCTCCAAACCCTGGAAAAAAAACCTTGCCTTTGCTGTCCCTCTACTAGCAAGGGCCCAGCCCTCACAACCTCCACTCGGCATCGTCGAGTTACCCCGAGATTTGGGTGAGTGTCGGGTGAGTGGCCGCCAATTTCGGTCCGTTTCTATTGTGAATTGTGCTTGCTTGTTAAAGTCCAAGGTGCTTCGGTCTTGTGACTATCCCCCCAAGGCGGTATCAGAGCAAGTCATTGACTTGTCTCTACAAGTCAAGTCCTAGGGCACGCTTGCCTTGGAGTCATCATCAATCCGACCCTTGCATTGTCCACCCAATGTTGTCATCATTGAGTCTAGGGTCAAATGGCCCCTCTCCGAATCATATCCCATGCATACCTACCTAATGAAGAGCCCACGAAAATTGACTTCATTGACTTAGAGTCCGATAATTGGGTATCCCCCGATATCATTGCCTCTCTTTCTAGGACTGGACAAATTATGCACAATGGAGACCAATTCTTTGTTGAATTCCATAGATGGTTTGGAAAGACTAAGTATTTTGATGGGGCTTGGTGTCAAGTGGAAACATTGGCAGGTCCATGTATAATCCTAGGTAAGAAATGGTTAGATGAAAGGAATGCCGACATCGACCGAACACGTCGAACTTACCTAGTGCATCTGCCACACCTTCCGGGAGCCTTTACATTCAACAACCTTGTACTCTCCCATCCGCCGAAGTCCCACCCTTGTTCACCACCCGGGTACACCACACACCAGCTAACATCACCCCACCCTCAAAGAACCTTCCCACCCCATTAGCTTTAGAAGAAGTAGCCCACCCACTTTGCCACATGGAGACAAATGCCCCTCCGGATCCTTTGCCCTCCATAGAGGGCACCTATGTTCAAATTGAAGGGGAAGCCTCGCACAAGGATCTTCACCCTACACCACCCTCTCCAGATAAGGCCGAACTCATCTTAGAAGAGCCCGTTGTTAGGTGGCTAAGGGAGAGCTCGATTAGAGATATCATGACCCATACCTATCTACCTGTGGAGCAAGACCTCCCTACAGTGCCCATCTTCTCCCATCACACCACCATCCAATCCTCTCACCAATTAGAGAACCTAGGGGAACTTCTCATGGGCTTAGCTTAGCAAATGGAGTTGACCGGCATGTTGACCACAGTGGACAACCAACCAAGGAGTCTTCACCTCCTACACCTATGTGTCGGGTCCATAACCTCGGTATACACCATTGGTTGCTACACTAGTGACCTTCTTCTATTCCTCCCCACACCCGATGAGCCCAACCTTCTCCTCAAGTTGGAGTTTCTTATATCGGGTAGAAAGCCAAACCCTCCCCTCATGGCCGACCCACCCACCAAGAACTTCGGCCCAATTATTTCATTAGAGGAGGATAACCCACCACCATTTGAGGATCTTGAGGACATAGGGCCCCTCCCCCTTGGTAACCCTTTTCATGATCCCTTTGATCACTTCCAATGGAAACCGCGGAACCCATGTTACCCAACCACCTTACCCACCGCCCCTTTAATACCTTCACCCACCATGTTGGGCCAAGCTCACCTCATCCATAACCCATGTAACACCAAAGGAACCATGACCTTAGGCAACACCCACCTAGAGATCGAGGAAATGCCCCACCTCATATCCACCTTCCTAGATCCCTTCGACCCTTTAACATGGAAGTTCAAAGGTCATCCCACATCTATGCACATGGAAG
This sequence comes from Amorphophallus konjac, assembly GCA_022559845.1. Classification (NCBI taxonomy): domain Eukaryota; kingdom Viridiplantae; phylum Streptophyta; class Magnoliopsida; order Alismatales; family Araceae; genus Amorphophallus; species Amorphophallus konjac. The sequence goes on along the minus strand of CM040123.1, from coordinate 115,487,661 downwards.
TCACCTTTGGGATAAGCATGCATGTGTCTAGGCTTACCACACCACTTGGCATGAACACTATGTTGGGTCCATTCATTCACATCACCCACATGTCAAGTAGGAAACAAGAGTGGTCCATATTCGGGTGTAATGGTCCTCCTTCATTCATCATAGGTCGTAGGCATAATAGGAGTATTCATGGATGTCCTGGTCCCCCGGCATTTGTCACCCCCATACATGACTGGATCACCTATGGATGCCCCAGTCCTCCCCATTCCATCAAAGTCTTCTTAGAGTCAAAGCATGCTTGGTCTACTTTTGGTTACCCAGGTCCACCCATCACCCCTAGAATGTCAGCATTCATAAAATTGCATGAAAACCTTAGCATGCACATCAGCAAGGAAAATGAGATTTATAAATGGCAGGCTGACTCCCAACGGCGTCACCAAGAATTCCACGTGGGTGACTTTGTGATGGTGAGGACGGAGAGGCTCTCCCTGGAAGACATCTCCAAATTGAGGCCTCGTGGGACTGGTCCCTTCCAGGTTCTGAGGCGCATTGGCACTAATGCCTATTAGTTAGATCTTCCTGAGGAGTACGGAGTGAGCCCCACATTCAACGTGGCCGACCTAGTGGATAAGGGTCCCACAGTGGTACCTATGAGGATATTGAGCCCACTCCCCTCATTGAGAGAGCACCCACCCGTGAGAATAGTCCACTAGCCAGGAGAGCCCAGCGTGAGAGAATTGGGCGAATATTGGATGAACAGGTCACCGCCATTAAGAGCAAGGTGTATGAGCGCAATCTCTTCAGGTGGATGGATCGGTCTCGTTCGGAAGACTTGTGGGCGGTACCACTTCTACACCCTCCGAGGAGGGAAGGACTCTTACTCGACGGAGTCGAGTTCTCCGCACCCCGGTAGTACGATGGGGACATCACCTTCCGTGCCCACACTCATGGCTCGTCTCCTTGCCCCAAAAGCGTCCGACATGGTCTAGTCATTTATCTTGAGTCATATGTTGTATTTCTTCATTTTTATTTGAGTCATACCATTGTAATTTTCCTTTTATTTGAGTCATGTACCTAGGTTAATGAGTCATCTATCTAAGTTAAGTGTCATAGGGTTGATTAGATTAGTTAATGGGCCCAATTCATTGGGCTAGGCCCAGGGGCGCCCCCTACACCCTTGGTTATTTATCATTGTAGCAAGAGTCAGGGACTTTTTATAAAATGTGGGTTGCCTATATATAGGACTCCATTCCCCCCATTTTAAGTTAATGAAATTGCCATATTTTGAGTTCCAAAATTCATGTTTCTTTCGTGGAGAGACTCCATTAGATAGGGTGTGAAACCCTGGGTGAGAAGCCCTCCCATACCCTCTCTCTCTCTCTCTATGGGGTTCACCCCCTTCTCTCTCTCCTCACCCTCCCACCTACTTTCTCTGTCCTCCCCCTTCCATTAACGCTACTCCAACTCCCTACACCCCTCCCTTTACTCCACCCCAACCCCAAGAGATCCCCACCAAATCCTGGCTCCACCATCCAACTCCCAACTACCCACTTCCCCTTCCCAAGCAAGCTTCCACCTTCCCAAGGCTGAACCCACCACTCCCTAGGCCAAAATTTGGATTTTCCCTCCCCTCTCCCATCCCCCATACCCTAGGTCGACCCAAGGAGAGCCCCCCCTTGGTCTGGTCCCCCCCCACTCTCCTCCTCCACCAACTTTGTTCTTCCTCCACCTCCCCTTCCCATCTCCACCTAGTGCAGTGAACCAGCAGCCTCCCTGCACCCCTCCCGTCCCCAAACCCTTCTAGCTCCACTATAGCTCTCATTCCATACCTCCTCCACATCCCCACCTACCATTCCACCACCTCTCTTCACCATTTAGCACCATCCCTACCCCATCATATGTCTACTTGGAGCTACAACGAAGGTCCTTTTCGCAGTTGAGGACTCACCGAGATCCAACATCTTGCAGAGCCGACCTCGACTTCATCTCGGCACCCCTGGAAGCACAAAAGAACCGTTAGAAGCATCTCCCAGTCCTCTTCGCGACGGTGGTGGTCCCGCCTCCGTCTGAGTTCGTGGCTGCCCGGAGGAGTCTTCACCGCAGGACTGCGCATCTGCTACCAGAAAGTCAACCTGAAGGGGATTGCAGAGGCTCCCACGACCATCATCTTAAAGATCTGGAGGCGGGGCTTGACTGAGAGCTTCATCTACACGTCTTCTTCCCGTACCAAGAAGCGGCATCCCGTTCGGCATCCGGAGCTAAGAGTTCTCAATTTCCTCCCTCAAGTGCGCTGTTCTGTCCACTCTGGGACTGAACAGACACCCGATAATTATTCGGGTTGTCTTTGTCTACCCCGACCTCCTCCGGCAACCCCGTGGGTCTCCGTTCGAAGAGGACTCGACAATGAATCCAGCGACTCCAGCCTCGCCTGAATCAGAGATCAGGAGCGCCCGTGGTGACCTCATCTTCCTGCTGCAGTGGTACCATAGCTGTCAGAACCAGAAAGCAGAGGCACTGTTCATGACCTTGCCCTGACCATCGCCGTCATTCAGAAATTCCCCCAAAAATTGGACATCTTCCTGAGTCAACTACAAAGATTTTTTCACTAGTTTCCTCACCAACAGAGCTCGGGGGAGTCCGTAGCAGTGCCGACACCGACTGCCTGTCTTCTGTTCCCGAGAGTGGACAGAACAGTCATCATCCTTTCATTTAGTTCCTAGCTTCACTCTCCCCTCCCCGCTCAACCGACTTACAGCCCCTCCCTGTGGGAGGTAGTGTTTGAATGTAATTTTGGTTTTCCTTCCCCAAGTTCAACCCCCTTGCATGGGGCATAGTGATGTAAAACCTTGAACAAGTCGAAGCTACACCGGCGTGGTGTGTGGGGAACCCACGCTTCTCCGCTTGCCCACGTCTTCCAGCGGGACCAGTTTCTTCACGCCGGTCGAGTAAGTGCTCTATCCCTTGCTCAAATTTGGTGCCTTGTTCTTTCAATATTAGCTCATAGCTCTGTTGGCCCGTAAGAGTGAGTGCCCGGTCCGCAAGCTCCATTGCTTCGAGTGGCCGCCGTGGAAGAGAGTGTGACCCGTGCCCTCGGCACCCGGGTCGGCCCCATTAAGTTGGACCTCCAAACCCTGGAAAAAAAAACCTTGCCCTTGCTGGCCCTCTACTAGAAAGGGCCCAGCCCTCACAACCTCCACTCCGCATCACCGAGTTACCCTGGGATTTGGGTGAGTGTCGGGTGAGTGGCCGCCAATTTCGGTCCGTTTATATTGTGAATTGTGCTTGCTTGTTAAAGTCCAAGGTGCTTCGGTCTTGTGATTATCACCCCAAGGTGGTGTCACATCACATGTCATAATGGTTCTCCGGCATATCACATGTCATGAGCATCTTAGTCAGGAGGAGTTAATTGCATTGCCATGCACTGATAGAAATAAAGGGAGATTGGCCGCCAGAAGAAGTTTGAGATAGGTAGTGTCCTGTGCTGAAACCTAAATATCTGTTGACCTATTTTTAACTAGGTCTCGATTATGTCGACTGACATGATCTAAAGTCGACTTGTTCTGCTAATTATCTGATGATTTTATCTTGGCTCTGATACTCCATGAGATCTGAATTTCTTTGGAATTCCTAAACATTTGCTATATGTTCCCAAATGCTTATGAATACCTTTTGTGACATCTTCTGCTTGCTAAATGCTTTGCTATACCTGTGTCAAAATTCCTTGAATAAGCTTGAATTCAAGAGGAGTTTTCGATCTGATTACTAAGTTCATAAATCAGAGTAAATTTAAAATAGGAATCTTCTATTATGAAGCTCTATGATTGCCCAGGATATAAATTGTTAGTTCAAGCTTAATAAGTTCATGAGTTTAAAGATAAATGTCTTGAAAATAATTCTAGTCAGCTTTAATAGACCTAAACTAGTCTTGACAAGTTGTGTCCTACAATGCCTTCTTAAATATGAATGTTTTAAAAGTAAAAAGGCATCTTTGTTTGAGAAACTCCAAATTCAATATTACTTTTAACCATTAGAATAATATGAAAATTCCTAAAGGGTAGCATATGATAAGAGCAATAACCTCAGTCACACCAAGTAACTGGGGATACAGGCGTCTGATAAATGTGTATCCTCACGTAAAAAGGTGTGTACAAAAAGTCAATGCTCAAAGGCAGAGCAATGGCAAAAGGTTCACTGAGAAACCGAGTACCTTCACCAAAGAAGTGGAGTGGACGGAGTCATGAAGTGACTTGCTACCTCTGTTCTAAATGAAGTAGAATGATTAGTCACAGTAAGTAACTGGGGATGCTGGCATCAGGTCAACGTGCATCCTCACGTCAAAAGGTGCGTGCTACACCTGAATGCTCTTGAAGAATGAAAAGCAAAAGAAAAATCAGAAATTGGTATCCGAAAAAGTAAAAAGATTGCTGAACTCCATGGATAAAATCAGAAATATCATAAGATGTTTAACCTCAATACTAATTCTAGTTACTCCCAAAGGGGTCATTGGAAATGAATGAGTAAGGTGGAGGGAGGTTAAACAGGACTCTAATGTGAAATGATGATTCATTTCTATTAAGTCTGAGTGCAGAAATTTTGAATGTTCCTAATTGATAAACTCAGAGTTCATTAAACTTAAACCAATCAGAAAAATGAGGGCTTTATCATTAATAGCTCTATAACAGAAGACTCTAAAAACCAATAACTCTGCATTTATGAGAAATGTCTCAGACTGTGAATTCTCTATTCGAACCATTCTTGGAAGTCTCCCTTCTGTAATAATTTTTCTAACAATTTACCTTTTGCTATAACTCTCTCAACCAATTGGTATCAAGATAATTCTTTGTTGATATCTGATTACTCTGTATTATTCAAGTGGTATAGTATTCGTGTCGACATGTTCATTGCCATTTCTGAAAATCTGTCAACATAAAATTTGCCATCTGATTACTACTTGCTTCTTTGTTGCAGTTTTTGCTCTTGAATTCTCTCAAATCTTCATCAATTGATATGCGATTTCTTGTTTCATCTATTGGATGTCAAAGCATACTTACTTTGATTGGGAAGTAGATTGTGGAACTTGTGACTTACTAATGGCAAAGGGAGAGATACATCTGCTATCATATTTTTCTCTATCCATTGGCATCATGCATGGTTTGTAAATCTGCATTTGACTTGATACATTCCCGCATAATGACTACATGTCTTCATTTATGTCCCTCGTACAATACTATTTTTCATGCTGTCCAAGGGGAGAGCCTATTGCAGTCTGTCTGACTCTATTACTTGCTAAGAAGAAATGCGTATTGAACTGCTCTATCTGATAAGCTTTTGATCTTATTTGGCCTCGATTTCTGTCTGAATTTCTTTATCTGCGTGAACTTTACAATTGGTATTATCTGATTTCATCTGCTCATCTCCTAATTTTGTAATTGGTATCAAACTATGCTTGTTTTGCTGATGGCAAAGGGGGAGATATTTTGATGAGCCATTATCTAAAGAGGGAGATGTTGTGTTGTCTAAAGGGGGAAATGTTGAAATGTTTGATGTTGAAATATTTTGGTAAATGCTTTCATATAATGACTTATAGTTGCCATCATCAAAAGGGGGGAGAATGTTTTGTCCCTAGTTTTGATGATGGCTGACTATGACTCATTGATGAGTCTAATATGGATTTGATGATGTCAGCATTATCTAGAGTTCAGGTCAAAGAATATCAACTTTAGCAAAAGCTTATCTAGGTGTCTACTTTTCCAGTACAAAGACAGGTCGACACATAGAGAATGATAGGTCGACACATCAGACAGACACCATAAGTTTAGTCAACAGATATTCAGATAAGTCGACAAACTTTCATGCAGTCACAACAACTCCAACAGATGATCAAGCTACCAAGTCGACATACTTCAGACCAAAGTGGCTGGCCGGTCGATCGACAGAAAGGGTCCGGTCGACCGAATTTCCCAGAAATGAAAGACTGAGATTGTTACAGGGTTCAGTCGACAGATACTTGAAGTTCGGTCGATCGACTGGCTCATATGGTTGATGCTGATGCAGCCAGCAGAAGTGAAGTCAACACATGTCAATAGATATGCCATACAGTCAGGAGAAGAGAAGTAAAATCAACAAAATTAGTCTAGAGTCAGTTGGTCGATGTGGATTTAAGTCAACAGATATTCAAGCAAGTCAACAGAAGAAAGCCGAGTCTAGTGCAGGCAAGTCAACAGAAGAAGCCAACTCAAGTAAGCATTTGCAAGAGTACTTCTCCATGGGCAAAACACATGAAGCATGGACTGGCAAGTGTCTTCAAACCAAGCTAACGGAGGAAAGCATCTCAACTGAAGATCTCTGATGGCAGGCTGCATCCAAGCACATACAAGTCGACTGAAGTGATTTCAAGTCGACAGATATTTCCTTGGACAGGGCAACACGTGCAACTAAAGTTGGTCACGTGGATGTGAAACCCAATCATAGGCACATGATCCCAAACACTTGCCTTGCGTTCTAGAAAGGTCCCAGGAGAGAAATTATTTATTTCTACTGTATAAATACCGCCCAAGTTCCTTCCGAAAGGTGCTGCTACTAAGGGCTACGAGAGCTGCAAGAGAGAGCTGAGTAGAAGATTTTCAGAGAGATCAGAGAGAGAGTGAGAGCCTGATGGGAGAGAGAACCTAAGAGAAGAAAAGAGAGAAGAGAAGAGAAGATCGGAGAGCCCCCTTCTAAAGAAGCACTAGAATTCCATATCTGAGCTCAAGATGAGAGAGAGAGAGGGAGAGAGAGAGAGAGAGAGAGAGGACAAGGAGGAATCAGTCCAAATGTAACACCTAGGATTTTTGGATCAGAATCCTTGGGTTTCGAAGTGCTTTTCTGAGTCTCGGATCGTGTTTTATGATTAATTCAGATTTTTGGTTGTTGGGCCTTCGGACCCCTGCGTAGGGTGAACCGATGTGTTTTTGAGCTCTGGGACATTACAGGCATGTTGTGCATTTTTCGAGGAGCGTGGGAATGATTTTTCCCTATTTTTGTATTTTTTGGATTTTTAAAATCCCAAATTGTTTTCTATAAATATAACCCCACCCCCTCTCTCTCCCTCATTTCTCATTTCTCTCCCTCTATCTTGTCGTTTCTCTCTTTCTTTCCCTCTCTTCTTCGGGTGGCCAACGGAATTAAAGGTGGGCGAGGTGGCAAGGCTATATTGTGCCCCTGTGGCTATGGTTTAATTCTCTAAATATGTTTTAATGATGCTTGAACTATGAGTCATACATATGGTTGATAATACTGTTGCTAATGGCATTTCTAATGTGTTGATTGGCCCATGAAGAAGTGGAAATATTCCATGAAAAGTCAACGCTGGTCAACCAATGAAGGTTAACGCTACTGATCAAACTGGAAGTCAGGTCGTTGATAGATTTGGTCAATGCATATCTCAGTATGATGCACTAAGGTCGATGCTACCTTAGTGAGAGATGGAGTAAGGTCGATGCTACCACAGCTTTCCAACAACTAAGGTCGATGCTAGTTCGCTCAACAGCAACTGAGGTCGATGCCACTTCAGCGCTCCAGCAAATGAAGGTCGATGCTACTTTCCAAAGTCGATGCCACCTTGACCAGGAACAATAATGGAGGTCGATGCATGTTTGCTAAGTTGAGAGACAAGGTCGATGCATGTTTCATGTTAAGTCAGATACAGGTCGGTGCATGTTTAGATTGATTGCATATATAGGCAAAAGAAGGTCGATGCACGTTCTTATAGCTTGTACATAAGGTCGGTGCAGGTTGTGGTTGTAAGCATATAGAGTCGGTGCTGTTGTGCCCATGTGGTTTTGATGATGGTTTTAATGGTGATTTTGATGATTGGCTTTTGATGTGAGTTAATCACTGTGAGTCATCTTACTGTGTCTTTTATATGCTCGATTAATTCATGTTTATGATGTAAGTGAATGGAGTTCATATGGCTGTCAGATAACATGCTCTATTTAATTCTGTCTAAACTCTGTCTGCACAGTCTCCACAGCAGTGCGTCAACGCATTGTGCTGATGCGTCGACTCTCCAGTCATATTTGTCTCTGTCCACACAGTAGTGCGTCAACTCCTTGAGCTGATGCGTCGACTCTTCGCTTCCATTCAAGTCCATACAACGGGACTGAAGTGTTCAATTGAAAGTCTCTACACTCGTTCCATTGGAAGTCTATACAATCGTCTTCATATCATCAAGTCTGTACAGCGTGAAGTCTACACATTGGCACTGTAGCTCGCTTTTACAAGTCTGTACATTGGAGTCAGTTCACCAAGTCTATACACTGGACATTGTTTCACCAAGTCTATACATCGTCTTCAGACTTCAATTCTATACACTCCATGCCGTTTCAAGTCTATACATCGGTTTGATTCAAAGTCTGTACACTGCTTCACTTCGTCAAAGTCCATACATCCTCAACTGAACCCCATGTCTGTACAACGTCCTAAATCTTCATCAAGTCTACACAGTGCTTCAACCTTCTTATAGTCTGTATAGCCTGCCTTATCGATTCAGAGTCTATACATCACTCAAGCGTTCAAAGCATCTGAAGTCTGTACAGCGTCTGTTGTCTAGAGTTCTTGAAGTATATACATTGGACTGTTTCTTTCGAAGTATATACAATACAATGTACATACTTAGACCTTATGACTTCATTCTTGTTGCTGAAGGGAACATGGTCGACGCTAGAGCTTAAGTCGTCCACGCACCAGTGAAGATGCATCCACGGATACTCTTCACAGCGTCAACTCTACGCAAAGGCTGCGTCAACTCAGCCACTCAAGAAGCAGAGGCCTTTTCAGAAATATTCCAATGCGTCAACGCAGCAGTGGAGCAGCGTCGACGTAACAATTAAGAAAGGCTAGGCTGGTTGCTCACTAGAACGCATCAATGCGTCAACGCCACGGGTTGGAAGCGTCGACGTAGCAGTTAAAAAGGCTAGGCTGTTTGCTCGCTGGAACGTATCAATGCGTCAACGCAGCAAACTGATGGAGTCAACGCAGCAGACTTGAGTTTCACAGGGCACGCGATCCGAGGTGCCTGGCTCATGATCCAAGGATGGACGAGATACCAGGATGCTGCCACGTGGTCCGAATTTCTAGGGCAGGAAATGTGGAAGCCACACGCGCCCAGTGTGCCTGCTGCTGCTATATATACGAGTCTTCATCCTCTGTAGAAGACCGATCGAAGAAGAAGCCTGGAGAGTAGAAAGCCCTTCGATCCAGAGAAAGAAAAGAAGAAGAAAAAGAGAAGAAGAAGAAAGAGAGCAACGATCAAAAGAGCAGAAGAAGAAGAGAAAAGAAGAGATAGGGAGAGCCTGCGAAAGAGAAGAAAATAGAGAGTGAGAGCAGTAGAAGAAAGAGAGAAAGATTGTGTGAGCTGAGAAGAAGAAAGAAGAGGAAGAAAAGAAGAGAGGAGAGAGTTCTATTGAAGACCTGTTCAGTCTGTTCGTGGATCAAATCCAGAACGACTATTGTGTTTCATTTCCAGCCTTTGTCGCTGTTCCTTTTATGTTTTCTTATTTTTCATTTTGTTTCTCTGGTTAGCTTTGTTCTTCCGATTGCCCTGTTGGGGATCGGGTTCCTCCTGTTGGTTCAGGAGAAGGGAGATCTGATCTCCGGGTTGCAAGTGACAGGTTGTCACTTGTGGGTTCCCTCTGGTTAGAGGAAGGGAGGCTCGTCCTCCGGTTCTGGGCTTGTGGTTATAAGTCCAGGGGTCCCTCCTGATCTGGAGGAAGAGAGGTCTTCGACCTCTGGTTTCCAAGTGGCTGGGAGTCACTTGGGGTGTCCCTCCGGTTGGGAGGAAGAGGGGAGGCTGTTCCCTTGGTCAAGCTATGTGGCAGCAAGTGTTCGCAGACTGAGTCTGCTTGTTTCTAGCGTTGGCTAGTGAAGCCTCACTCCGGTTGGGAGTGAGGGGTGGATGTAGGTCTTGGTGACCGAACCACCTAAAAATCTACTGTGCAGTGGTTTTGGTTTGTGCGGTTGTTCCTTGCCTTCTACCTCCCATTCACAGGTTGTGCATGCTTGGCTAGTTGTATTATCTAAGGAGTTAACCTTGAGCATTATATTTTTGCTAGGTGTGATTGGTTTGCTTAGTTCTGTCTGCGTTTCTGGTTTGATCAGGTGGCTGCATTGTTGCAGTCCAACTGTTTGATCTATTGTTGTCTTATCATCTCATCTTGGAAAGCTCATTAGTGTTTATTCCGCATATCTGAGCTCTAGAGATTTAATTTGGGCATAATTTTTGAAGGGGATACATTCACCCCCCCTCTGTATCCGAGCCTAGCACCCTAATAGTTGGTATCAGAGCGGTGTCTACATACAAGGTCCAGCGACCTACAGATTCGATCTTGCAGTCTTAGGTGCTAATTTGTTTTTAGTGCATAAATATTCTTGTTGCTTTGAATTTACTCGCTATTTGTTTTCAATGGCTCTTCCACCCGTCTTTAGTGGTTCTGATTTCAGTCAGTGGTACACTGCTATACATGCTTATGTTAATTCTGCTAATCCTGATCTGTGGAAATTAATTTCACAAAGTCCTCACATCTTACCAACGAAAGTGTCCAAATGGACTGACAGACACAGATCAAAGGATGGAGAAAATCAGAAAGCCTTTAACCTGATGAAAGCAGCTACTTACAGAGCCTTATGGTCTTGTCTTCTTAATTGCAGCTCAGCAAAGGACATCCTGGATAGGCTGAAGCAATTTCACAGGGTAAACGAGGACAGCTGCATGATGGCTGACAGAAGCAATCAAAGCAGCAGCCAAAATGAAGATGATGATGATGAGGTAAATCTCTTCGAGAATTTTTCTCTTGATGATTGGGAGAATGCATATGCTGAATTGTTAGAGTCACATGAGAGCTTAAGAAAACAGTATAAAAAGTTGAAGAAGGGTACTGGGATAGATAGTTCTAGCTCTCCATGTGAAAACTGTTCAAGTACGAAGTAATTTCATGATGCATGTCTGTCTGATAATCATATGTATAAAAATCAGAATGCAAAACTGAAGAAGGAACTTGAATGTGCTTACTCTGAACTAAACAAGCTAAAATCTGAAAATGATTCTCTAAAAAATCTGTTAATGAAAATGATGAAAAATTTGAGAAACTTGAGCAGGAGAAGAACTTGTTTGCTGAGTAAGGATGTTGTCAAAGGGGGAGAGTAAGGATGTGTGTGATCGCAAGATAGTAACATGTGCATGATGTGCATGATCATGTGTATGAGGTCTTCATGCCAATGAATGCCATTTGTTGGTTATTTATGACTCATAGTAATTGCCATTATCAAAAATGGGGAGAATGTTGTGCCCCTGTGGCTATAGTTTAATTCTCTAAATATGTTTTAATGATGCTTGAACTATGAGTCATACAGATGGTTGATAATACTGTTGCTAATGGCATTTCTAATGTGTTGATTGTCCCGTGAAGAAGTGGAAATATTCCTCGAAAAGTCAACGCTGGTCAATGAAGGTTAACGCTACTGATCAAACTGGAAGTCAGCTCGTTGACAGATTTGGTCAATGCATATCTCAGTATGAGGCACTATGGTCAATGCTACCTTAGTCAGAGATAGAGTAAGGTCGATGCTACCACAACTTTCCAGTAACTAAGGTCGATGCTAGTTCGCTCAATAGTAACTGAGGTCGATGCCACTTCAGCGCTCCAGCAACTGAAGGTCGATGCTACTTTCCAAAGTCGATGCCACCTTGACTAGTAACAATAATGAAGGTCGATGCACGTTTGCTAAGCTGAGAACCAAGGTTGATGCATGTTTCATGTTAAGTCAGATACAGGTCGGTACATGTTTAGATTGATTGCATATATAGGCAAAAGAAGGTCGATGCATGTTCCTGTAGCTTGCACATAAGGTCGGTGCAGGTTGTTGTTGTAAGCATATAGAGTCGGTGCAAGTTTTGTTGTGAGCATATAGGGTCGATGTAGATTGTGTTGTGAGCATATAAGTCGGTGTAGGCTTCGCTGTAACCACATAAATTCGGTGCAAGTTTTGATGTGAGCAGATGAAGGTCAGTGCACATTTGAAATTCTTCAATAGTGGTTGGTGCATATTACTGTTTGACGCAGAATGAAGGTCGGTGCACATCGAGCTGGCGCAATACCAAGGTCGGTGCAACTTCTGGCTAGCACGCATCAAGGTTGGTGCAACTTCTGGCTAACACGCACCAAGGTCGGTGAACATTTGGATTTCTGCAAGCAAGGTTGTAGACACGCCAAAATTGACATTATTTTGAGTATATTTCATATCGCTCTGCGATGCCCCATTTGACCCTCAAATCAGCTTGTTTGAGTGGTTTTCCCACTTTTCTTGAATTTCTCCTATTTTTCCCCATTTATCTTCTTTTTCCTATTTTTTTTTGAATTTTCTGGGCATTTATCTCTATTTTTTTTTGAATTCACGCCCTCATCAGGGGCGTGTTTTTGAAACACGACCTTGTCTAGGGCGTTTTCTCCCATTTTATCTATTTCTCCCTCATTTTATCTATTTTATGAATTTTCTAAATTCACGACCTAGGTAAGGGCGTGTTTTCTTTAAAACATGACTTAACCTAGGGCGTTTCTTAAAGAAAGGACGACCTCTCCTCAGGGCGTTAATTCTTTTGGTTTGACCGATTTCCCCATTTGAGCTCTTGAAATTAACGCCCTTCCAAGGGGCGCTTTTTTAAAAAATGGCTTTGATTACGGCGTGTTTTATATTTTTCAAATATGGGGAGTTTTTATTTCTAAAAAATGGTTTTGAAAGAAACGCCCTTGTGCAGGGTGTGTTTTAAAGAAACGCCCTCTGGTAGGTCGTCCATTTTTGAATTGACGCCCTGACCAAGGGCGTGTTTCACTTTTGTGCCCCGGACGAACGCAGCCTTTCCCCCAAGAGTCCTACTTTGTTTGGTCATTACCCGTTCTTATCTTTCCCCAGTTGGGACTCTTGCCTTGCTTATCCTTTGATCAATCCCCTTATCTTTTTCTCGGCTTCGGCCGCCCATCTCTCTCTCCCGGCGTTCTTCTTCTCCTTCTTCTTCTGTGTTTTCTTCTTGCAGGTGTTGCATGTTGCTGGCTGAAGGAGAAGCCCATGCTCTCTTCCTACGGCAGAGCTTCCTCCCCCTTTAGCATTTAAGCCAAAGCACAGGCCACCTTCTTCCTTTTCTTTTATTTTTCATTCCCTTCGTTTCTATTTTCTTCATATGCATGCATGCACATCTCCCTTCATTTTTTTTTAATTATTCTCAACCACGTTGAGGCTCTCCCATAAGTGCATCTCATGCACTCTTTCCCTTTAATTTTAATTCACATTGTTCATGCATTCATCATACATCTCCCATCCCTTTTGCATAGGGGTTTAAGGGCAATCCCCTTAAGGTGTGTATTGTCCATCTTTTTCATGCTCATATATTTTTATTGAATTGATGCTACACACACATTATTTCTAATTCCTTTTATTATTGTTGTGTGTCTTTTTGCAAGGGTAACCAAGTGAAGAACTCTCTTCATCGGCCGGCCGATTTGAAGAGAAAGGAAGCACCTACAATCAACCGCGTTTCAAGAGGTATTTTGCGATCATCTCCCCATATCAATCTCCTCTTTGAGACCCTCGCGTCTCTGGCGATCACACACACTCCACATTAGCACCTCGTGCTATTTTTATTGCTTTCACCCATATATCTATTGCTTTTTATATTTTTAAGTGTGGATTTTAAATCAAATCTACAAATTGGCGATCACGGTGGGACCCTTTGTGTTCTTCTTTCATTACCCCTTTCCCCTTAGGCACCCGCGCGTGCCGTCTCCTCTATTGCACCCTCGGTGCGTCTCCCTTTTGTGCCCCTCGGGCACCCTCCATTGGTTTTACACTCTCCCCTAAGTGATTGGTCAGTTTGTTGATTTTTCTTTAAAAATTTCCACTTATCTAAAATTCTTGATGAGCATGCTTATTTTATTGATTGCCATGATGCAGTGATTGAGTGTTAATATTGCTGGCCGTGAAGGTTTCCTGGAGAAAGTTAATTCACGCCTCTGGAAGAGGCGTTTTTATTGATTTAACGCCCTAACCAAGGGCGTCTTCTGAATATTTTACGCCCTCTGACAGGGCGTTTTCCAGCGTACTTCCAGGTTTTCCTGCTTTATATTGCTGCCTGTGAATTCACGCCCTTCTCCAGGGCGTCTTTTACTTGATTAGCGCCCCACATCAGGGCGTTTCTCTTGATTTGACGCCCGTTAAACAGGACGTCCGTTTATTGATAGCGCCTAACCCTAAGGCGCGTTTTACCCTGCCCCTGGGCCCCTCACGTTTATTCATGACAGTCACATCGTCGTGTCTTTGTTTAGTAGCGCCCCCAGCCAGGGCGTGTTTTTACTGTGGGTTTATCATGATTCATGCCTATATTGATTGATCATATTGTGTTGTTTGGCTTATTTACCCTGTTGCATTCATTCTTTGCATTTGGTTTGGGAGGCCCCCTCCTCTTCATTAGGATCCACACACCCTCTTGGAATCGGGACGACCCTCCATTGAGCATTCCGTCTCTTTGGACCGGAAATCCCTTTTCCAAGCCTCCATAAGTCCCCGCACCTGTGGATTCCCTCACGGACGCCGGGCAGGTTGTACCCTTTTGAAGTCCCGAGTTAGTCGGCCTATACGTGGTGAGAGAGGGTTCCTAGTTGGCATTGGAGTTCAAATCTCATTTGAAACTAGGCTCCCCCCCCTTGTGTGAATCATTCAAAACTTTGCTAAAAATCATTAATTCACCAAGGTTTAAACAAATAAAAATCAAGGTAACCATTCCAACTTGTGTGTTTCTTTGCAAATTGTTTGCACATTACTTGGACTGCTTGAATGGCTTACTTTGATAGACAAAATAACATGTTCAATTCAATTAATGTTCATGAGGGTGATCAACCTAGCACATCTTATTCCCCTCAATTTCAACATGTTCATCATTCTCACCATACTTTCAAGGGACCACGTCCTCATTCTTATGGTCATGTCCGACCCACGGGCAATGTCCATCCTCATGGTCCACCCACTCAATCACGAGCCACTATCTCTTCGGGACCCTCTCGTCCTAAAGATGAGAAAGTCTCCCAAATTTTACATGCATTAGATCATCTCACCCCTCAACAGATCCAAGCCCTTAAGGCTGCCGTTGAGGGTACATCTCATGCATCTCTCCCTCCTTCCAATTCCGTACGGGTGGCCCATCACCCACCTCCTTCCATTTCTATTCGGGTGGCCCATCACCCACCTCCTTCCAATTCTATACGGGTGGCCCATCACCCATCTCCCTCCAATTCTACACGGGTGGCCCATCACCCACCTCCTCCTTCCAATCCTGATCGGGTAGCTCATTACCTATCTCCTCCTGTTCATTCTCCTCGGGTGGTCCGACACCCGCCTCCTTCTATCTCTCCTACATCACGGCCCCGAGGCCCTTATATTCCTTGTAATCCGGCCCATCCGGGTTCTTTTACGTGTCGTCCCGTCAACTCCCCTCCACGGTCTTTTTATGCCACTCCTCCTCCTTCAATGCCCTGCCAGCCCTCGGTTGTTCAAGTCACACCCCTCCAACAATCTCTGCTTGATAAGATTACTTTGATGGAGGAACAAATAAAGAGGGTCACAGCTCCTCCTACTCCAGTCAATCCTCTCCATGCCGCTTTGGACGAGATTACAAAGATGGAGAATGAATGGAAAGACAGGATGGACGATTATGACTTCGGCATTCCAAGCGAGGAAGAGCCGGCAATTGAAGAATCTGAGGCAGTATACGATGATGATGAAGCTCCGCAGGCACCCCTTCCGAGTTTCCTTAACTTTTCGCTTTCCCCATTTTCATTCGATGAACCTCCTGTTCAGGATGAAACCATCCCCGATCCAATCCCTATTTATGAGACTAATTGGTGTTATGATGATGGGTCGATACTTCAATCACCCACACCGGCACATTGTAAGTCTCCTCCTATCCTTGACACCGCATACATTACACCTCCTCCTATTACACCATTAACCCACGCAACACTGGCCTCCCCCAAGCCTTCCACCATCAAACCTCCACTCGTTAAGCCATCTACCTCCACACCATTAGCCTCCGTCGAACCCATCATTAAACCTTCCCCAATCAGCCTCCCATTAGCCTCCACCTCGGCCTCCACTTCCCCAATTTCACCACCATTACCCTCCATTATGCCTTTAACCCCAAAACCCATACCTCCACCACATAGCCTTTCGCCTTTACCTATGGTTAATTCTGAGCAGGGTCCACCACTTTTTGCACTTGAGCTAACCCCGACCGCTTGCAAGCAAAGGGAGAAACTCGATGTGTTTGAACCTCCGCCTCCATTTACGCCAACACCTCCCCTTATATCTCCACCATCCATGGAGCTTTCCGCCTCCGCTTCACCTCCCTCTACTACTCGGAATGGGGGGCCTTCTGCAAGCACAGGTGCCGAAGATAATCAAGAGCCGGGCAGTAAGGATTTGGCCGTGCCATTCAAGATGCAAGAATTCATTTGCCGGATGCCAATCTGGGTTATTGTGCCAATCACGGCCGCAGAAGCCAAGTCGCCGCCATGCCGGGCGTTGATGCCGTCTAAGGGCCGGGCAGGGCACCCCTTGTTCCAATTTCCGAATTCCGAATTCATTATTCCTTACAAGGGGCGAATGCCCATTTTATTCAACATTCCATATTCATCACCATCAATGGGCATGGTGATGCTTCATGTTCCAACTCTACGACTCCCTCACCTTATTGATCTTCGCTTTCCAAGGGGGGTGTCATTTATTGAAGCTTCCTTTATTGGGCCAATTGGTCGCACATGTTCACTGCCGTGGAGGGGCAATTGTCTTAAGGGGTCGTCCCCTATTTTTTCCACTCTTGTTCATTCAACTTCATCCATGTCCATTTCAATCACTTTTTCTTCGTGGGCCATTCCGAGGGTTAGGAGGAGGATCTCATCCTCTCGCCCTTCACATTCTTCCTATTCTTTGCATTTCATGCATTCTGTTGCATTCATGCATTCATTGCATCCATTACATCCATCATTTTGCATGCATTTGCACCTCCTACTTCCCGGGTTTCCAAACCCGTATCTTCCCCGCCTTCCGGCACCTCCGGATATTCCGCACTTCCCATCTTATTCATCTTCATCTTTTTATCCACTATCCCTGGGGCATCGCGTCCCTTTTCCTGCTATCTCCCTGGAACCTCCAGGAATTTTATCCCTCCTCTTTGGGCATCTTGCCCTTTCTGATTCTATTCCTCCGGAACCTCCGGACTTTCTCCCAGGGCATCGCGCCCCTTTCCACCTTATTCCTCCGGAACCTCCGGATTTTCCCTTTGGGCACGACGCCCCTCTCCACCTTCTTTATTTGCTTCCTCCGGAACCTCCGGACTTTTCTCTCGGGCACGACGCCCCTTTCCACCTTCTCCTTTCTGATTTCATTCCTCCGGAACCTCCGGATTTTTCTCTCCCTGGGCATCGCGCCCCTTTCCATCTCATTCCTCCAGAACCTCCGGACCATCCATCTTTCTTCCGATTTATCTTTCTGCTCCTCCGGGATATCACATCCTTCATTTTCTTCTTCCTTTTTCATCATCTTTTTCCATATTTCTTCCGAGGGCATCGCGTCCCTTCTTTCGTTATCCCTCCAGATGAGTCTTCTTCCGCTCATGATTTTCCTCCTCCGCCTCCGGACCCTCCAGATCCGCCTCTTTCCATCTATCAATTTCTTCTTCTAATTCCTCCTGATTCTGGGTCCGACCCAACTTCTTCCACATCCACTACCTTGGGCATCTGCCCATTCTCCCATTGCTTCAGAGGCTTTAGTCCTCACTCCACCTCCTAATTTTCCGCTTCTTCTGTAAACTGTTTCATGTGATCAGGGTCTCCACACCTTAGTGAGGGAGTTCTAGCCCTCGCCTCTTTTCCCTTTTCTCCTTATTCGTCTGAGTCTGGTTTGAGCACCACTCATTCTTGTTAAGCCACTTTCAATCCTTTGCTTCCAATCCTTTATCTGCCTAAGAGGACTATCCCACGATGATCAACCTCTCGCGGCAGTTGCTTCAACAAAGGTTGCAAGGTAACATATTGGCGTAAGTACGCATTTTCATGCTATCATTTTCTCATTGCTTCACGATGATCTTCAAAATCAAGTGCTTCTTAACAAGATTAAGAGTGTTGTTTTAGATCTTTATCTTAGGCTTTTGTTAATTGAAATCATCTCAAAAGAGTCTTTAGGCTTGCTTCTGCAGCACCTTTGGTAATAAGAAACCCGCGCTGGGAATTCAATATTCTCTCCCCGCTTGTTAAGAGTAACCCTTAGTTGGGCACCTCACACACTTCACGGCATCCTTAGCCGGCTCCTTTGGTTGAACACCGTTGCTACCCTGGCCATGCCATGAATTTCTGAAAGTCTTTTTCTCTTCTTTACTCGGCCGAGTGCAGGTGCAAGAGGTTGACGGATGAGATGACCAACCTTGGTAATCCCCAATACGAGAGGAGTCTCAAATAGGGGCAGTCTTGACCCAAATTAAATAAGTTTTCATGATATACATTTCGCCAAAAGGGCAATTATGAAAATCAAGTCAAATTTTGATAAAAGCAAATCATGAATTATGGCATGTCAAGAGGGCAAAGTCCCCGCAGGGAAAACCCTGGTCGTATGCATGTCAAGGGTCTAAAAATCAAAGGCACAAAGTCCCGGCACAACAGACTACCTCTTTGAGGGTTAACACCTTGGAAGGAATTCAAGTCCCGACATCTCCCATCCTGCACAAAGTTTATCCTCAATTATTCTTCTCTTCTCCCTCCAAGACCGAACGTTTCTCAGGTATGGCCTTGGTAGGGGCACCGTTGATCAAAGACGGTCGGTTATAGGATGCCACTTTCAATGCACGTCCAGCTTTGGGCAGTTTTTAGCGAAAAGGGAAGGAATAAGGACCCCTAGTCAGTGGTTTAAAACACCCTTTGATGCTGCATTAACTAAGTCTAAGCCAAAATCTCCACAAAAATTTGAATATTTTCAAAATCTCCACAAAAATTTGAATATTTCTAAAATCTCCACAAAAATTTGAATATTTCCAAAATCTCCATAAAAATTAAAATATTTTCAAAATCTCCATAAAAATTCATATAATTTTTCAAAACTCATAAAAATTTGCATATTCCAAAATCCAAAAATTGCATTGTATTTTCTGATGGTGTTTTGCATGAACAGCTTTGCAGAGACCAAAAACACGGGATGGGTCCTCTCTCTACTTATTGCTATCAATCTATTGATTCTTCCCCGATATTTTCATAACATGCCACCCTGGGCATTTTGATTATCATCTCCCTATATCATTCTGATTATCATATCTCATGATTATTCATCTCCAAATCTTTTTTAATCAACTCCTGCTAATTTCATCTGATCACTCCGCCGATGGGCATTATATCAGATCTTGATCATTCATCTCCAAATCTTGATTAGCCAGATTGTCTCCTCATGATAAAACAACAAACAATGCTATGATTTGACTTATGCTATTCATGCCATATACATGCTATAATTGATGCT
Source organism: Amorphophallus konjac (assembly GCA_022559845.1). Lineage (NCBI taxonomy): Eukaryota > Viridiplantae > Streptophyta > Magnoliopsida > Alismatales > Araceae > Amorphophallus > Amorphophallus konjac. The sequence continues at coordinate 115,468,092 of CM040123.1, read as the reverse complement.
TTGATGATTGCTATGCTTAAATGCCTCATTCATTGCTTGTTATCTTTTATATCTTGGCTAATGAATTTTTGAGCGCAGGATCAGAAGCTCTTGGTCCCACCGACTGGGCATCATCACCCAAGCCCCACGGTGCTTGCAGCTCATTTCTCAGTTCCCATGCTTATTGCTCCACCATCTCCTGTATGTATTTTTACTATATGTTACATATGCTACTAGATTATATCAAGGACCTTGTGGCTTTGGTAAATCTGGGATTTGAGTTCCCCTTCATCAAAAACAATGATGATTCCAGAGGAGTCTTAGTCACACGGATAGGCCGTTGAGCCGTCCAAGATTGGGGATGATGGTTCCCTTTTGCGAATTGGTGCGTGGATAAACGGGCTTCGGTTTAGTATCAGCTCGCAGAATTGGTTTCTTGACCCAGTCTTGGCAGTTTAACAATATTATCCTTGATTATTCTATATTTTCATTTGATTTATTTTTCCCTTTAAACCCAGCATGCATTCATGTAGGACTTTGAAGTAATTGTTGAAAAATCATTTTGATAAGCTGATGTTGAGGGTTGAAGTTGATCTTAATCTTTCTCGATATGAGATTTTCCTTGCCGAATTGGATCCTCAGTTCGTTTTGTCACTGTTTTGGGTGATTTTCTCGAAAGCTCCTTGTTTGGATTTTTATCATCTTATTTTTAATCTCCTTTCCTTGATCCACCTTGGCTGCAGCACGTCCACTGACTGGTAACCGCTCCCCAATGGTGAAACCTACAGGTTTGTGACCTGGGGTACTTCCACCGCGTTGAAGTTGATCATTTATTTTATCTCCTTCGTGCACCGCGTGCGCATCTCCCCTTTTATCCAAACATTGTTGATTTCCTTGAATTTCCCGAGATTTGCTTCATCTCGTGCTTTTGATTTGATTCTCATCAAGTGATGTTGATTGCGTGTCTCATCACACCTTGGCATCTACTTTTCAGTTTGCTACGCTCCCTTGCAAAGCAGACGCCAAGGCGGGGCAGCTGTAGACACGCCAAAATTGACATTATTTTGAGTATATTTCATATCGCTCTGCGATGCCCCATTTGACCCTCAAATCAGCTTGTTTGAGTGGTTTTCCCACTTTTCTTGAATTTCTCCTATTTTTCCCCATTTATCTTCTTTTTCCTATTTTTTTTGAATTTTCTGGGCATTTATCTCTATTTTTTTTTTGAATTCACGCCCTCATCAGGGGCGTGTTTTTGAAACACGACCTTGTCTAGGGCGTTTTCTCCCATTTTATCTATTTCTCCCCCATTTTATCTATTTTATGAATTTTCTAAATTCACGACCTGGGTAAGGGCGTGTTTTCTTAAAACATGACTTAACCTAGGGCGTTTCTTAAAGAAAGGACGACCTCTCCTCAAGGCGTTAATTCTTTTGGTTTGACCGATTTCTCCATTTGAGCTCTTGAAATTAACGCCCTTCCAAGGGGCGCTTTTTTAAAAAATGGCTTTGATTACGGCGTGTTTTATATTTTTCAAATATGGGGAGTTTTTATTTCTAAAAAATGGTTTTGAAAGAAACGCCCTTGTGCAGGGCGTGTTTTAAAGAAACGCCCTCTGGTAGGTCGTCCATTTTTGAATTGACGCCCTGACCAAGGGCGTGTTTCACTTTTGTGCCCCGGACGAACGCAGCCTTTCCCCCAAGAGTCCTACTTTGTTTGGTCATTACCCGTTCTTATCTTTCCCCAGTTGGGACTCTTGCCTTGCTTATCCTTTGATCAATCCCCTTATCTTTTTCTCGGCTTCGGCCGCCCATCTCTCTCTCCCGGCGTTCTTCTTCTCCTTCTTCTTCTGTGTTTTCTTCTTGCAGGTGCTGCATGTTGCTGGCTGAAGGAGAAGCCCATGCTCTCTTCCTACGGCAGAGCTTCCTCCCCCTTTAGCATTTAAGCCAAAGCACAGGCCACCTTCTTCCTTTTCTTTTATTTTTCATTCCCTTCGTTTCTATTTTCTTCATATGCATGCATGCACATCTCCCTTCATTTTTTTTAATTATTCTCAACCACGTTGAGGCTCTCCCATAAGTGCATCTCATGCACTCTTTCCCTTTAATTTTAATTCACATTGTTCATGCATTCATCATACATCTCCCATCCCTTTTGCATAGGGGTTTAAGGGCAATCCCCTTAAGGTGTGTATTGTCCATCTTTTTCATGCTCATATATTTTTATTGAATTGATGCTACACACACATTATTTCTAATTCCTTTTATTATTGTTGTGTGTCTTTTTGCAAGGGTAACCAAGTGAAGAACTCTCTTCATCGGCCGACCGATTTGAAGAGAAAGGAAGCACCTACAATCAACCGCGTTTCAAGAGGTATTTTGTGATCATCTCCCCATATCAATCTCCTCTTTGAGACCCTCGCGTCTCTGGCGATCACACACACTCCACATTAGCACCTCGTGCTATTTTTATTGCTTTCACCCATATATCTATTACTTTTTATATTTTTAAGTGTGGATTTTAAATCAAATCTACAAAGGTCAGTGCACGTTTTGCCTTATGCCTTATATGGTCGGTGCATTTTTGCTATATAGCCTACAGGGTCTGTGCACATACGCAAATGAAGGTCAGTGCATGCTTGCTTTCAACGTGTCACGGTCGGTGCATGTTTTTGCTCTCACACTACAAGGTCTGTGCACGTTTGGTTTCAAGGCTATGAGGTCAGTACACTTTCACATTCTCTATGGAAAGGTCTGTGTACCCTGAACAGACATTTCATCAAACAGCCCAAGACCAGATTCTCAATATTGATTTAAACCTAAAGACTGATCCAGTCAGATATCTGTCTCCAGAGAAAGGTTGGCATGTGATCCAAGATAAAGTGACACGCTCTTCCAGAGAGTTCCAGAGAAGAACCTTAAGTGCCAGGTGGACCAAACTGAGCTGTCTAAGCCTTTGCCTCCTAATCCTTATGGAGACTCTAATTTAGTTAAAGAGTGCCTCCTTCTATGAATGTACAAGATCTGGAAGACCAGTTGGCAGAAAAGATTCTTACTTTTCCAGGTGGACCAATGGCAGATCACCTAGAAAGGGTCTCCATCCTAAAAGGGGTCAAACCTTGAGGAGATAGTCTTGTACTTGATGAAGATCTGTTTGGCCAGCAAAAGGGAACTGTTGTGTACCGTATGAAGCAGTCTGGCCAACCAATGTGAACTCACTGCACCTTATCACCTCCGAACCAATCAGACGCTATCATGCTCTGGTGTTTAGGCCGCTATTCTGAAAATAGAGGGCCCAGATTACTTCTTACCAGATGAGGACCTACCAACTTTGTACGCTAGGAGAAAGCAAAGGAGAATGTCTGAACCAAAAGAGGATAAGCTGGAGACATACTCTAATGAAGAAGGTTGAACATCCAGTCCAAGGAAAAAGGGATTTCATTCAAGAATGGAAAAGAAAGGCTTGGAAGAAAGCAAGCCATTGGGCATATATATACATAGATAACCAAAAGGCAGAACTGTATATACGAGAGGAGCACGGAGCAGAAAGCCGGTAGCAAGCTCGTGTAAAGTGTGCAGCAGTAAGAAGAAGCCTTGAGACGAATACTCCCTAGTTGCAACTTCGAAGCTTCTGAAGACAATTGTCCTCATCTCCTCTTCTCCTCTAGCGAGAAGAAGGGGAAGAAGCTTCTACTTCCTACGGAGGAGAACCTGCTCCTTTAGGAAGAACTCCATCTGGAAGATGCAAGGATCGCCATCCAGATACCAAACATGATGTTTTTGTTCTATCCTCAAGAGTCTCTCATCATGTCTAGGTTTTTCGTTTGTGTTACTTTTCTTTAACTTGAACACATTACTTGATACCTTGTTCGGTCCCTATAGGGAGTTGTAGGAAGACAGATAGAAGGAAGTCTGGTCTGTGGTTTGGCTGGTTGAGCCTATAAGCTGTGTGTCAGCTTGGCTATGTAAGCCCGTAAGCTGTGTGTCAGCTTGGCTATGTGAGCCCGCAAGCTGTGTGTCAGCATTTATTTAGTGTAGTTGCACTAGTGAAGCCTCACTTGGTTGAGTGAGGGGTGGACGTAGGACTCTGGGATTGAGTCCGAACCACCTTAAAACTCCTTGTCTAGTGTGGTTGTCTGTGAGCTTGTTTTACGGTAGATGCTTGCATAGGCCATCTTCCTATCTCTCTTTGACTCCTATCTTGTGGATCTTCCTGGGCGTTAGCCTACCTTTCATTCTGTTGTGCTTTAATTTGTAAAAAGGGGGCTGATCTATTCACCCCTCCCCTCTAGATCCGCCACCACCACACAAGAGGCTTGTGAGGGGAGGAGCGGCGAGGATGGGATGAAGGACGAGGCGGTGGCGTGGCGTGGAGCTCGCTTGCGAGTTCGTGATGCCGACCGTGTTTCAAGTGTCATTTCCATGAGGAATCAGCATCCTCGGCACGAGAAATCTTCGGTGGAGGTAGGGGGACAGATCCCTATCTTGCGTATTCCTTTTCCCCATGTTTTATAGGCCATGGTGAGGCCGAGGGCAGTTTCCTTCCATGTTCGGGTTAAAATTCATGCTTTCGGGGTGAGAGACAGTTTCTCCGATTCGACGAGGCTTTTATGGATTGAATGGGACCTCTCGGTGCTAAGGAGGTTGGGGAAGGGTATCCCCATGTTTCCCCCCAAAAATGTGTTGAGTGGGGCGTGGTTTAAGGTCCCACGGTGGAGCCCTCATCGGAATCGGTCGATCGATGGAGAGGATCGATCGACCGATGGCGTGTCAGCAAGGCAGTATGCCCAGGTTCGGTTGACCGACCGTGAGGGATCGGTCGATCGACCAGGATTTTTGGGACGACTGGTCATGGACCGGTCGACCAAACCATTGGGCTAGGTCGACCTGTCCAGCCTGGCGATCGACCGACCCAGGGGTCTGGTCGATCGAAAGGCTGCCTTTGCGCCTGTTTTGGCCCCTGGTTGACCCGATTGTGACCCTTTGATCGACCTCTGGCCCTGTGGATGTCCCGGACACCCCGTGGGTACTGTGACCGTGTTATTGGGTGTCTGTAGTTACCGTGTTATCTCGATTAACGTGCTCGTGTGGTTTTGAGGGTCCTGGTGATCCTGTGTATTTCGGGCTTTATTGCTATGCTAAATCGAGTCACCGTGTGCCGGTGTGATGTTGGACTCACTTCTAGGTCATCATCATTCATCTTTTTTATCTTTTTTGTTCGCCCCAAATAGAGCAATGCGTGGACAAGAAGGGGGGGTTGAATTATCCTCGCAGCAGAAGTTAAATTTAAAAGGAAATAATGAACTAATTTTTTTATTAAGAACTAAAACTATCTAAACATATGATAAGAATGAAATCTAAGCGATACTCTCTGTCTCACAATCTCACATGATAATTAAAACTGAATAGGCAATCATACCGCAACAAGCAATCACACAATGGATGGGGATTTTTAGGTGGTTCGGCAGGACCTTCACGTCCTCCTACAACCACCCCTCACCACAACGATTAGGATTCACTTGCTCCAACTAGTGCACACATGGAGAGTAACCTTCACATACACACACAGAGACTTCGTCTCCAAAATAATCCGACAACCAGATCTGCAGTCACATACTCACGCTGCCAGATAGGCAGCTAACACGACACGACCGTGTACAAATAGTCACACACGCACACAGTGTTCATCTAAATTCAGTATATATTATATTCAAAGTAAACTCTAAACACAAAGATCTAGCTTGAAATCACTAAATCAAAAGACAGGAAGTGATAGACAAGATGATGTCCCTGATTCACAATGGCCTTGGGATGAATCTTCCTGACTCAGCACAAGCTCAGAGATGATCTTGTAGTAGTTCGCAGCCGGAGAATCTTCTTCATAGAGATTCGGCTACGATCCAGCAGGTATGCGTGAGGACAGATCAACAAACAGAGGAATGCACATGAGATCGCTCCAGGAGAAGTGGTGTTCAAATGCAGCTTCACGAGAAATGCTCTCCTTCTCCTTCTGTCTCTCTTCTTCTTTTCGGTTTAGCTCTCTTGTTCACTCTCTTTAGAGGAAGGAGGCTTTTATATAAAGCAGAGATAACCAATTTTTGAAAATAAAATTTCCAAAAATAACTCTTGCCAAGTTCATCTGACCCCCAGAGCATTCTTCTTTCAGAAACCTTGAAAAGGAAGTTGCCACATGTCCTTAGATCTTGTGCCAATCATTTAAACCTTCGAATTCCAAGGCACGATATCAATGTAGGTGTCTCACGTGCGTCTGGCATCTTTTCAGCAATGGCGATTTATTTGTTACCATTAAAACGGTAATTTTCACCCTTAAACGACAGTTATCACCCTTAGCGCTACAAGCCGTTGCCTTTGAAAAACCTAGACCTTGATTCTGCTCGTCTACGTCAACGTACTAGAACGTTGCGTCAATGCAACAGTGTGAAATTTTCTAAACTCACCCTTGCAAGCTATCTTTCACCCATGCAAACCTATTTGTCAGCCTTAATGTTTATTTGTCACCCATATTGAACCCTTTGTCACAAGTGATGCTTCCTTCTTCAGCTTGACTGGCTTGGTAGCTCGATTGCGTAGACGCACAAGGTGTGCAACATCCACATAGCTCATTGCCCACTCATCTACTGGGTGAACTATTCTTCATCCGTCCCGACTGCGTCGACGCACAAGGAGTGCTACGTCGACGTAACTATGTAGAACTTGTTCACTTCAGCCTCATTTCCCATTCTTCAACCGGGTGATCTATTTGTCAGACTTATCTTCCATTTGTCACCCTTAAAGCTTTATTTGTCACTCTTATGCTCCATTTGACTTCCTTCTGAAGTGTATATCACCTAGGGACATTTCGACTTGGCTGCATCGATGCATCAAGACGTTGCGTCAACGCAGCGATGTGAAATTGACTGTCTTTACCTTCGAAAGCCATTTTTCACCAGGGTAGACCTATTTGTCACCCTTATCCTCTATTTGTCACCCTTATTGAGCTACATATCACCACTATTTCTTGTTCTTCAGTCGGGTGACCCTGCCTTTTGAAACATTTGCGGAGTCGGCTCCAAATCATTTGGAGTCGACTTTTCTTTAGAAATTTTCCTCGTATGAGCTCTCTATTAGTTCTGCTAATTCATTTGACACGATTAAGAAATCTGTACCTTTGAAACAAAGTTGACAGAACATAAACAACTTGGTTAATAACCATTCTGTCATGATCATCAGAGTATGCACACACAATTTATCATCATTAAAACTCAATTACCAAAATCAACATGGAGAGATTCAACAATCTCCCCCTTTTTGATGATGACCAAACAAGTAATGTGTGCATGAATTTTAACATGTGTCAGAAAAATTGTTTGAGTTTGAAAGTGTCATGTCTGCTGTGTATGAGTTATTAGTATTCCTTCACACATTATGTAAAGAACTATGCAGTATGTGTATGTAAAGAACTATGCAATATGTGTATGTAAAGAACTATGCAGTATGTGTATGTATCCGAATACAAAATATGCATTATTCTCCCCCTTTTTGTCATGAACAAAAATCAATGGACAACTGAGGATATGAACATGAAAGACCTAAAAAATTGAATTGAATTCAAGCAATCATGCAAGCAAACTGTATCAATCATGCATATTATATAGCTATGTCCCTTAAGAAAGATAGAGGATATGGAATTACACTGGACTTGAGTCAAAACGGGAGGCATGAGCCATAACTAAGTATGGTAGTGCATTCATATGCTAGAAGAAATCATGTACCATGAGCACTACAAATGCAGAATATACATTCAGCACAATTAAACCCAGAGTGCAAAGGCGTATGAGAATAAAGAATGAACTTGAAAGTATATGGAGGTCTAGAGTTTCTTAAGAACACTAAAAGGTTATATCATCTCTACACTTCCATGATAGCTTCTCGACTATCAGTAGCTTCGTACAACCCCTTGAAATACATAGTTTTGGCTATTTATATGGACTTCACTGTTCTACTCGAGTTTCACCCTTTCTCTCAGAGGTGATTCCCGGTTACTAGGATTCGTCACTTTTTGAATTTTTCATGTGGGTTGAGCTTCACTATTCGACGCGAGTTTCCTCATTTATTTTAGTGGAGATTCCCGACTACTAAGTTCCACTTTCAACTTATTGAATTTTCATGTGGAGTTTGCTTCAGTTTTTTTTTAAATAAAGGAGGCCAGCAGAGTCCGCACCGATCGAGTGCACTCCCCCCCCTAGGGGGGAATGGTCTCACTCCTCCAGGCAGACACTGTGACCCAAGGGAGATTTTATTAATATAATGAAATATACATGATCAACGGGGCATACCCCTGAGAGAAAACATCCAACAAGGATGAGGGGAAGGAGCCAAATAAGATAACCTAAGTGTAACCAGACCTAGCCGGTCACCCACAAGTGGACCAAAACAATTCCTGGGTAGATCATTTGAAGAGAGAAATATAGTATTGTCACGATTGTGACAAGCGTGAGACGCAAGGGCATCTGCGACCTGGTTCACTTCTCTGTAGACATGGGAGACAAGGATCCCCAAGGACAGAACAGAATCCTGGATTTCCCTCCACCATCTCAATCATTGCCATGAAGAGGCCGTCCCCGCCAGAAGAGATGAGGCCAGGGTCACCAAATCAGTGGGGATTTCAGAGATGATCATACCATGCTCGGTGGTAAGTCGGAGGCCATCACACATAGCGCGGGTCTTTGCAGTAAGGCTCGTACCAAAGCCATAGTAGTGCATGAAGGCAAGAATAAGGGTCCCTCTGCTATCTGTAATGCAACCACCGCCGCCGCTGTGTCCTGGGTTCCCTTTACTGGCGCTATCAGCATTAAGCACCAGGCCCCAGATAGGAGGTATCCATCTAACAAGCTTGATAGAGGTAGGAGTCGCTCATTGAGTGAAACCGAAATTGGCGATGAGCTCCAACTGCTTACCATTGGAATGTTGCTTGAAGACCTTCTTGTCCAGGGCTGCATTTATACTAAAATGGATGCTTCGAAGAATGGAGGAGCTGGAAATACGATGGCCCTCAAACCGCATTTTACATCTAGCTTTCCATAGTTCCCAGACAATAAGAATAGAAGCATAAATGGCAATGAAACCATGAGGGGTCTGCACGTTGTATCCTGCTCAGGATGTCCCAGAGCCATTGAGTGATATTAGACCGAGACCCATGTCAAGCATCCAGGAAAGGGATCAGCCAGCTCCAAAGCATAATGTCTAGGTCGCCATACATGAAAAGATGATTCAGATCTTCGATGTGGGGGACCCTACAACAGTTACAATGTGACGCCATGGATATCCCGCAATCAGCAACTCTACTATCAATAGGAATAGTCCTATACAGGAGCCGCCATGCAAATAAGGAGGCACGCCGCTGAAACATCTGATTCCAGAGCGATGACCAAGGTGTTCGTTTAATACCTAAAGGCTTGAGTTGATTATATGTAGAATTAAGGGAGAATTCCCCAGAGTTGGATGTGGACCAGACGTAGTGGTCTTCATAAGATGATAGCTGGATCCCATCCAGCAAGCAATTGTCAGGCATAAGAGCTTTGATCGGGTGCTCGGCATTGGAGAGAACTTCACGGACGGTGGCAGGAGGGCGCCGATATGGAGCAACAAGGCAATGCCGCAGGGTATTATCTCCCACCCAATTGTCATCTAGAAAATAAATCTTGTTCCCGTCACCCAAAATCCACCTCGTATTGTTGGCAACCACCTCAAGAGCGGCTCTGAAAATTTTCCTAGGAATACCATGCGGATAGTGAGGAAGAGGAGTTGACCCTTGCACAGCCTTGAAGCGGTGACGCGCATAGTTAGCCCATAGGGAGACACCATGCTGAATAGTCCACACAAGCTTGACAACAAGAGATAACTGGAGGTGCCAGATGCTACGCATGCCTAGGCCACCCTCAAGATATGGTCGCTGGATAGCATTCCAAGGGATCCAGTGTCACCGTTGGTGGCCGTTAGAGTCCCCCCAGAAGAACGTTGCGTAGAGGCGTTCGATGTAGGCTACAACAGTCTTGGGGATAGCGGCAGCAGCCGCAAGGTAAATAGGTATGGAGCATAACACAAAGTTAATGAGGGTAACCCTACCAACTTGGGACAACGTTCTAGTTTTCCATGAGGAGATGTGGGCAATAACCTTCTCAATGAGAGGCTTGTAATCCATCACCAACGTTCTTCCTTGCCGAATTGGCACACCTAGATAGGTAAGAGCACCACTCTGCTGACAAAAGCCGGTAATGTTAGAGATGTGAGCGGCCACCCTTTGAGGAGCAGACCGAGAGAGGAGAAAGCTACTCTTGGAATGGTTGGTCTTCTGACCCAAGGCTCTCTCATATATTTTCAAGAAATCCATGAGCTTGCGGATGTTTGAGGCATGCCCATTAAGAAAAATTAGAGTGTCATCCACATAGAGCAGGTGAGTGATGGCCGGGCATCCTCTGGGACCCGAGTAAGGTTTGATAGTACCTTTGGCATAGAGACTCTTGAGGCCTCTACTTACGGCTTCTTCCATTATGATAAAAAGGGCCGGAGCCAGAGGATCACCTTGCCTGATACCACGGGAGGAATGGAAATGCCCAGCAGGAGATCCATTGAAGAGGACTGAGAACCAACAATTCGAGATGAGCATGGCTATATAGGAGTTGAATCTGTTACAAAAGCCAAACCTCCGGAGCACCGCTAAGAGAAAATCCCATTCTACCCTATCGTAAGCTTTCATCATGTCTAATTTAAAAACAACATTATGGCCTCGCACTTTCCTGCCAAGATCATAGATCAATTGTCTGGCCAATGACATATTATCAAGAATATGCCTACCCTTCACAAAGGCTCCCTATTCCTCAGATATGATAGTTGGTAGGATATTAGTGAGTCTAGCACAAAAAATGTGAGAAATGATCTTGTAACTGAAATTACAAAGACTAATAGGCCAGAATTCGCCAAAGTGTAAAGGGAACTTAGCTTTAGGAATAGGAGCAATGAGGCTGGAGGTTACACCTTTGGGAAGAGGATAGCCTTGAAAGAGGCCACCGATTGCTGCTTCAACATCAGCACTTATAATGTCCCAGCAAGAAGTGTAGAAGGCGCCAGTGAATCCATCCGGACTCGGCGCACTGTCCCCATTCATACTCCACACAGCCTCCTTGATCTCTTGAGCAATTGGGGAAGATATAAGAGTGTCATTTTGCTGATCAGTAATAATGGAGGGGATAACATGCATCAGAGACTCCTCCATGGTATGGCTCTCTGAGGAGAGGAGTTGCGAGAAAAAATGGACCACCTCACTACGTAAAGTCTGCTGATCTTCACACCAGGCACCATCAACTTTCAGTCTGTGTATGAAACTTTTCGCCCCCTTCCCTGGAAAATAGCATGGTAGAATGTTGTATTCCTATCACCATCCTTAATCCACTGTAGTCTAGCTTTTTGGGACCAGAATATTTCCTGCCGGTGAAGGATCCGCCGCAGCTTAGCATCCGCCATGTAAAGGGCGGCTCTATTATCTTCAGTGGGGTGTTCGTCAAATTCTTGCTGTTTGATCCACAAGGAGTCCTCAGCGGCCTTCAAAGACATCTCAATCTGCCAAACACATGTTTGTTCCAAGACTGTAAGGCATTCCGGGTGGCTTTGAGTTTGATTTGTAATCTGACTAAAGGATTAGGGTGCCAAGAAACTGCTTGCGACCAGGCATCCCTCACACATTGAGAAAAGGACGCGCGGTCCTCATTTATTTTAGTGGGGATTCCTGGCTACTTAGTTCCACATTCCACTTATTTAAATTTTGGTGGGGTAGGCAATTTTTTCCTCACGATTCGCTTGATTTTCATGTAGAGAATCAAACTCCCTATAAAGTGTTGAGAAGAAGATCTAGGATCCTTATTGATCAAGGTCATTTATTTCATTATGTGCAAAAAGTGTGTGGGTAATTGGCTTATATGTATACACAGAATTTGCCATGTCATAGCAACAACTCCCCCTAAATGTATGCACCAAAGAAAAGAGTTCCTCCCCCTTAGTTCATGCCATACTTCACAAAAGATTCGACCAGTGTATGTTTATTTAAGAAGGAATTGAGGTCTTAGAAATTTTCAAAGAAAAGGTCTGTAGTATATATATACATGCAAGCAATCATGAATTGATTATATACTCATGCAAGGTTGATTACTGGTACTTGGCGGAGAACTTAGGTCCGAAGACCACCTCACGCGTAGTGGAAGTTTCTAGTTGGACATAATCCAACCTTCTCTAACCACCATTTTATATACCAAGTAATCATGGCATTCAAGCACACAGTAATGTAATGTATATACAAACATATGCATGAAAATATGACTCTATTCCTATCTACATGAAGGGTTAAGAAATTGAAATGTAATAAGAGAAATTATTATATCCAAGTGAAAACATGATTGTGAATGCTACACTCCATGGACACTTATTCCTCAAGATTGCAAATACCTAATTCTCTCCTTATTTTGATAATTTTTTCAGCACTCAAGGGTTTTGTAAAAATGTCTACAAGTTGATTGTCAGTATGTACATGAATGAGCTCTAAATGACCTTTATTCACATGATCTCAGAGAAAATGGTGACGAATTTTAATGTGTTTTGTGCGAGAGTGCAAAATAGGATTCTTTGAAATATTAATAGCTGATGTATTATCGTAAAGAATGGGTGTATTATTCAATGTAACACCAAAATCAACTAGCTACTGCTGAATCCAAAGCACATGTGCTGTACAACTACCTGTAGCCATGTATTCGGCCTCGGCAGTTGACAGTGCCACAATGTTTTATTTCCTAGAGGCCCATGAGACCATGCAGCCCCCTAGAAACTGACAGTAACCACTGGTGCTTTTGCGATCCACCAGACACCCAGCATAATCAGAATCCGTATATGCTACTAAATCAAGATTGCCATTACGCGGAAACCAAAGACCAAGATCAACAGTGTCGTGCAGATATCTAAAAATTCTCTTAACTGCTAACATGTGTGAATGTTTTGGATTAGACTAAAATCTAGCACACATGCATACACTAAACACAATATCTGGCCTACTAGCTGTCAAGTAAAGTAAAGATCCAATCATGCCTCTAAAAAGTTTCTGGTCAACAGACTTATCTTTCTCTTGGCCCTTTGTTAGTCTGGCAGAAGTAGACATCAGTGTCTTCTGTAGCTTCACAGTGTCAAATTTAAATTTCTTGATCATCTCCAATGTGTATTTCCTTTGATTGATGAAAATTCCTTCTTTTAACTGCTTCACCTGTAAACCCAAGAAAAATGATAGTTCTCCCATCAAACTCATCTCGAACTCCCCCTTCATCAATTGAACAAATTCATCATTTAAAGAATCAGTTGTGGCTCCAAAAATAATGTCATCTACATATACCTGAATGATGAGCATATCTTCATTGTATCTCTTAATGAAAAGAGTTTGATCTATATTACCTCTTTTGAAGCCAGTTTCTATCAGAAAGGTACTCAACCTTTCGTACCAAGCTCGGGGGGCTTGCTTCAGACCATATAGTGCTTTATCAAGCTTGTACACATGGTCTGGGTGACTCTCATCCTCAAAACCATGTGGCTACTCAACGTAAACATCTTCCTTCAGAAATCGATTTAAAAATGCACTTTTAACATCCATTTGAAAGAGTTTAATGTTTCTAAAATAAGTAATTGCAAGTAATATGCGCACTACTTCTAGCCTAGCCACAGGTGCAAAAGATTCATCAAAGTCAATTCCCAACTATTGGCTATAGCCTTTGGCTACTAGTCAGGCTTTATTCTTAATTACCACCCCCTGATCACTAAGCTTGTTCTTAAAAACCCACTTAGTTCCTATCACAGGGTGATTCTTAGGTCTAGGCACGGGAAACCACACCTTATTCCTTTGGAATTGGTGCAATTCTTCCTGCATAGCCAAGATCCAAGAATTGTCACTCCATGCCTCTTCTATGGACTTAGGTTTAAACTGTGAAAACAAAGCTATGTAATTAGTTTTGAAGACTTAGCTGAATGCAGCTCTTGGTCTCACTCCTTGTTCCATATCTTCTATCACATTATCTTGTGGGTGATCTCGATGGAACGTCCACTATTTTGGGAGATACTGAATTGGATCTTGCTGCTCAACTTCTTGGGCTAGAGCTTCTTCATTCTTTTTGCTTGACTCTGCCTCATCCATATCAATTTGATCTTCTGTATACTCCTGCCCTCCTTTCTCTTTAGGCCCTGCATCAAGAAAATGTGTCTTTATTAGTCAACCTTGAAATATTTTCATCGATCACTAAATAAAGATTTTCTTCAACTACAAGAGTGCGTAGGTTGTATACTCGATAAGCTCTAGAAGATAATGAATATCTAAGGAAAATGCCTCTATCACTCTTGGCTGCAAACTTTTCCAAGTTATCTTTAGAGTTATTCAAAATGTAACAAGGTGACCCAAAAGGTTTTAAATGAGCAATGTTAGGTATCTTACCTTATGATATCTCGTATGGCATTTTCTTAAGTAGGGGTCTTACCATGGCTTTATTTATTATGTAGCAGGCTATGTTGACAGCCTCTGCCCAAAAGTACCTTGGAAACCCGTTCTCAGCTAGCATAGTCCTTGCCATCTCCACGAGCATCATGTTTTTCCTTTCCACAACTCCATTCTTTTGTGGGGTTTGAGGCGCTGAGAAGTTATGTGCAAACCCCTGCTTCCTGCAAAAATCCTAGAAGTCGTGGTTGTCAAATTCTTTACCATGTTCGCTCTGAATGGACTTAATGTTATACCCCCTTTCATTTTGAATTCTTCTGCACAAGTCTTCGAACTCCTACAATGCATCACTTTTATAGGTTAAAAATAATACCCAGGTATATCTAGAATAATCATCGACAATCACAAATCCATAAAGCTTCCCGCCAAGACTGTGAGTCCTAGTGGGACCAAATAAATCCAAATGTAGGAGTTCAAGGGGTCTAGAAGTAGAAATAATGTTCTTTGATTTAAAAGAAATCTTGGTCTATTTTCCCATGGCACATGCTTCACAGACTTTATTCACATCAAAATTTAGTTTTGGTAGCCCTCTAACCAAATTATTTCTATACAGCTTGGACAAGACACTAAAACTAGCATGACCAAGATGGTGATGCCACAACCAGGCATCATCCGATTTATTAGCAACTAAACAAAAATTCTATTTTGAAAAATTTTCTAAATCAAGAATGTAAATGCTGTGATCTCTAGTACCAATGAACTTTATTTCATTTGTTTGAGTATCTACAATTGAACAATGTGAATCTTCAAAAACCACTGTGTGACCCTTGTCACATAATTGACTAATACTAAGCAAACTGTGATTCAAACCATCAACAAGTAATACTTCATCAATGGACTGGTTCGGATTCTTACCTATTCACCCAATTCCAACAATCTTACCTTTCTCTTTACCACCAAAAGTTACCAGCCCTCTATCTTTCTCTCTTAGGTTTGAAAAGAGCTCTTTATTTCCCGTCATATGTCTGGAATAGCCACTGTCCAGATACCACTTTGTCCATTTGGCTCTCATGCAGACCTGCACATTCAAAAGCAATCCTCAAGTGTTTTTAGGTACCCAAGCAAGCTTGGGTCCTACAGTGTTAGCTCTACTAGGAGCATGAAGTTTTTTGTATTTTCTTTCAAACAATTCATCATTGGCCTTCATGGTATTGCATACATACATTGAATGGCCGATCATACCACAATAATGACATATCAAATGAGATTTTCTGAAATTATTCTTTCTAGATCCATAGAAGTCAACAGCATATGAATCAAAACATTTATCAACAGAAGAGTGATAAGATGAACCGAAAGAATTCTGAAATTTGTTTTTCTCAGGGAGATTTTTTCTCATGTGTACTTGACTCACTCCACTCTTCACATCCTTGAATTTTTCTTTCTCAACCTCACCAACTTTTTGTTTTCCTTTTAACTCTTTTTCTACATTGGTTTTGAGCCTTTTCAGTTCCTCTCTCAAGATATTGAAATTTGTTTCAACTTCTTCCTTACTCTTCTCACAATCATTCAATTTGGATTTTGTTTCATTCACTTGTTTCAACAAGCCTTCTTTCTCAGATTTTATAATTTCCAAATTCTTATAGGCATCTTATTTTTCAACTTCAAGGCAGCTTACTTCTTCTTCAAACATGGTCAATCTAGAAAACAAATCATCTTTATCATGTTTGAGTTTCTCAATGGCCGGTTGGAATACAACACACTAATCACAAGCATTATTGGACTATAGAATATCATGAATTTTCTTTTTCAAGTTCTTGTTCTCACTTTTGAGTTCCTTATGACTTTTATATAGATCGTCATAGACAAACTGCCATTGCTCAATAGTAAGATTTTCTGATTCAGAATTTACTTGATCATCCTCATCCTCTCCAGCCATCAAGCAGAGATTGTGGACAATCTCCTCTAACTCATCACCTTCAGCTTCAGTGTTTGATTCTTCTGAATCCTCATCACTCCATGTAGCCCTCATAGCTTTGGGCTTCTTGTCTTTTTCTTTCTTCAACTTTTTCTGGAGCTCAGGGTACTCGCCTCTCATATGCTCGACTTTCTTACATTTATAACATATGATCTCTTCCTTTTTGCTGAACTGTCTCTTCTTTGCAACATTTTCTTTGAAAATCTTCTCGAAAAAAGTTCCTTCCCTCCTTGCTTTCCTGAAATACCTTCTGGCTCGCTTAGTCACTAGAGCCATAAACTCTTTCATATCACTATCAACTGATGAGTCTTCACTGCTTTCTTCTGAGGAAGCTGAATGAGCCTTTAATGCAATAGTCTTCTTTTTCTTGCTCTCCTCCTCAGCTGGCTTCACAATGTTAATTTCGTACGTCATCAGCACCTCGATCAATTGATCCACCATGAGTGTGGTGAGATCCTTCGAGTCCTCGATGACCATCGCGCTTGTGTGCCATGGCGGTGAGAGTGACCGCAGCACCTTCCTGACTAGATATTGATTTGACTACTCCTTTCCTAAAGCTTTCAATCCATTCATGATCTCACTCAGCCTTGCATACATATCACTTATCCTATCCTCAGGCTTCATTGTAAACAATTCATATTCTCGGACCAGCAGGTTTGCCTTTGTCTCACGGAGTTCTGAAGTACCTTCAAAAATCAGCCGCAGCTTCTCCCATATCTCCTGCGCAGATGAGCACATTGATACACGTGAGTACTCATTAGGATCTATTGCGCACTGAATGATATTCTGATGTGACACGACCTAAGGGTGCAATGGTATCAACCAAATGAAGCACGGACCTAGACTTGCAAGCCCACTTAGAAATTGGCGTACTCGATGTTGGCGGACTGATATCGCAGCACAACCCTTTCCCCGTGGTGACTAAGTGATGGTAGGGTGGATTCGAGAGCCTAAACCACGCTGGTTGGGGTGATGACTTGGCCAATGAGTTCCCCTCCCTTGGATTGGAGCACCCACATCAGTGGGGCGGACGCCGTGCCTTGAGGGCACGGGGATCTCTCCTCACTCAATCCGCGGTGGCCACTCGTGATCGGGAATCACGGGACCGGGCACTCTCTTCCTCACCGGCTGAACTTAGAAATGATACTAATTAAACACAAATATCCACGGAGGGTTCAGCATATACCTGACCGGTGCGAGGACATCGGCCCTGAGTCGGAGACGTGGGCGAGCGGGGAAGCGTGTGTTCCCCACACGCCGCGCCGGTGAAGCTTCGAACCTGAAATTTCAGATTACATGCACTACGCCCCTTGCAAGGGGGTTGGACTAGGGGTGGGGGTTCGTATTACAACCAAAATATACCTTCACGCAGGGAGGGCCGCTCAGCCGGCCAGGCGGGGAAGGGGGAAATGCGAACTAAGAGGCACTTGAAAGAACATTGTCGGATCAGCCCGCCCTCTGGAACAGTGGATAGACGGCTGAAGATGCTGTCACAACGGCCACTAAATAATTTTTCTGAAGACGGGACCAATGGGGATCTCTTCGTAACTGGAGCGGGATGATGTCAGAATTTTCTTGATTTTTTCGGGCACCTCTGCTGGTCTGGGTAGGGGCTTGAACAGGGTGGCAGACTCTCGGTTCTGACAGCTTTAGGTTCCCAACAACAGGAAGAAGAGGGTGCCACGATCGCTCCCGAGCTCAGAATCAGGTGCCGCCGGAGTCGTTGGAACCGTTGACGAGTCCTCTTCAAAGAAATACTGACGGGGATGGCGACTGTTGTCAGGGTTGGCCGGTAGACTCTGAACACTGATGGAGGGTCGGTGCAGACTGAGTGGAAGCAGAACCGCGTACTCGGGGAAGAAAATTGATAACTTTCAGGTCCGGTCACCAAACTGGGCTATACTTCTTGGATATGATAGAAGACTCATAGTAGAAGATGTTTGAAGAAGAACTCTCGATCAGATTCCCAACAGGATCGTCGCAGTGGAGCTTCCCATCAGGTTCAGGTGCTCTGCCAGGGAAGCTTCACGCAGTCGGGAGAGAAATGCTCACCCGGGCAGCACAGTGCTCGGACGATGATGAAACGACTGCCGTTGCGAAGAAGACATGCAGACGCTTCTGTGGGTACCTCTTGGGCCTTCATATTCACTGGGACGTGATCAGAGTCGCCGCTGCTAGCAGGTGGTCCTCTGCAGGTCGCCAGCTGCAACCAGGTTCATCGAAGAAGCTTCCAATTGACTTTGAGTTGAGGTGGAGATGTTGATGAATGGTGAAGGGGAGAGGGTGAGTGATAGGTGGGGAATGTGGGGGAGGTGTGGAGGGTGGCTAGGGGTGGTGGAGGGGCTGGAGAAGGGGGGGGGCGCAGGGGGGTTTCAGGTTCTCTTACTCTAGATGGTAGAGGGTGGGGTGATGGAGATGAACAAGGGAAGATGGAGGGGATGAGAGGGGGGCAACCCTAACCAAAGGGGAGGGGTCTTGGGGCACCCTAGGGCTTGGGGAAGATGGAGGGAAGGTTTGAATCTTCTCTTGGGAGGTGGAGGGGAGCTTGGGGTAGTGGGAAGGGTGCTTGGGAAATGGTAGTGAGTAGTTGGGGGTTGGAGGGTGGAGTGTGGATTGGATGGGTCTCCTTGGGACTAGGGGGTGGAGTAAAGAGGGCTATGGGGAAGGGGAGTGGCTTTAAATGGGGTAGGTGGGAGAGGGGTGGTTGGGAAGGGGAGGAGAGAGAGGGTAGGGCGCAGCCCTCCCTTGGGTGGTGAGAGAGAGAGAGAGAGAGAGGAAGAGATAGAGGGTGTGATTCTCTTCCTAAAGGCTTCTCATCTTCCAATGGATTCTCTCCAATGAAACTCAAAATTTGAACTCTCAATTGGCAAATTTTTCATTGATTGATTCATTACTCAAAATGAGGGGAATGGGGTCCTATATATAGGCAACCCACATTTTACAAAAAGCCCTTGACTCTTGACACAATGACAAAGAACCAAAAAGAGGAGGGGCGCCCATGGGCCTAGCCCAAAGAATTGGGCCCAATGACTTAATCAAACTAACTTAATGACACACAAACTTAGGGAAATAACAAAAGACCTAGGGACATGACTCAAATAAAAAGAAGATTACATAATTATTACTCAAAGAAAATATGAAAATTACATGAACTGAATCAGGAAAATGTGACGAACATAATGGAACCATGCTGGTGAACAACCGGGAAACATGAAGGGTGAGAGATGCCCCCATCATATTCATAGCCTTATAATTCAAACATGATTTCTTAATTTGACCTTCATTCCATTTATCTTCATCTGGAGGTAATTGATATGGTCCTCTGCTGACCACCCTCCAAACATCAAACTCCTGTGCTCTTAAGAACACATTCATTCTATTCTTCCAATACGGGTAATTTTTCCCGTCAAAATATGGTGGACGATGGATCGAATGTCCCTCAGGGAGCATTTCTTTGTTACCCATGATTAGAACGATGGATATTTTCTCTACAATCGCAAGATTGTTTAAAGATCAGAGACTTGCTCTGATACCACATGTTGTCCCCAATGAGAGCAATGCGTGGACAAGAAGGGGGGGTTGAATTGTCCTCGCAGCAGAAGTTAAATTTAAAAGGAAACAATGAACTAAAATTTTTATTAAGAACCGAAACTATCTAAACACATGATGAGAATGAAATCTAAACGATACTATCTGTATCACAATCTCACACGATAATTAAAACTGAATAGGCAATCATACCGCAACAAGCAATCACACAATGCAAGGGGATTTTTAGGTGGTTCAGCAGGACCTTCACATCCTCCTACATCCACCCCTCACCACAACGGGGAGGATTCACTTGCTCCAACTAGAGCACCCTAGGAGAGTAACCTCCACACACACACACGGAGGCTTCGTCTCCAAAATAATCCGACAACCAGATCTGTAGTCACACTCATGCTGCCAGATATGCAGCTAACATGACACGACCGTGTACAAACAGTCACACACGCACACAATGTTCTTCTAAATTCAGTATACAGAATATTCAAAGCAAACTCTAAATGCAAAGATCTAGCTTGAAATCACTAAATCAAAAGACAGGAAGTGATAGACAAGATGATGTCCGTGATTCACAGTGGCCTTGGACGAATCTTCCTGACTCAGCACAAGCTCGTAGACGATCTTGTAGTAGTTCGCAGTCGGAGAATCTTCTTCGCAGAGATCCGGCTATGATCTAGCAGGTATGCGCGAGGACGGATCAACGAGCAGAGTAATGCACTTGAGATCGCTCCAGGAGAAGTGGTGTTCAAATGCAGCTTCACGAGAAATGCTATCCTTCTCCTTCTGTCTCTCTTCTTCTTTTCGGTTTATGATGTGATACCACCTTGGGGTGATGACCACAAGACAATATGACCCTTGGACCTAAGGTTGCAAGCAAGCAAATTGGCGATGATACCACTCGAGCGGCTCACTCGCTTGGTGCACACTTGTGCCCGTGGACAACTAAACGATAATGGAGAGGGTCCGGGGTGGGACAATGATGCTCCGGTGCTTGGCAAGCTTGGGGAGAACCCCAATTGGGCCAGGGATGCCCACTCACGGGCGGCCGTCACACCATGGGTGTGGGTTGAAATGGCTCGCTCACAACTCACCCGCGATGGACACTCACGTGATCGGCAATTTGGGCCGGGCCCTCGATCTCCGTCCGACGCGTCAAAGCAACAATACTAAGCTAAGCAAATGATATTGACCAGCAAGGAAAGGGGGACCGAGGCTCACCCAGCCGGCGTGAAGACGCCGACTTCGGCCGAAGACTGGGGCGAGCGGGGAGGCAAGGGTTTGCGCCCGCAAGCCGCGTCGGTGTCGCTTCAAAACCTGCGAGAATATTATTACATGAACTACACCTCTCGCAGGAGGGGTGAACTTGGGGTGGGGATTAAACTTATTACAATCAATACTACCTCCTCACAGGGAGGGGCCTTCAGCCGGCCAAGCGGGGAGGGGGAATTGGGCGAGGACACCCGACTTTCCAAGCTTCACTGGTTCTGCCAATCTTCAGGTTCGCTGGACAGAGGGTTGATGATGACGCTGCCACGGGCTCCTCAGAACTCCAAACTTGACGAAACCAGTGCCAAAAGTTGCCCAACTGACAGAGGATGATGCCTGAATTTTTGGGGAAGCTTTGGAAATCGGGGCTGATCGGACCGGTGACTGGAGCAGGACAGCAACACTCTGCCTCTGACTGATGCAGAACTGATGCAGCGACTTGCAGAAGGCACTGTGGTCGCTCCCGAACTCCAAATCAAACGAAACGGGGGGTGACGCGATCGCGGTCAGAGTAGCTTCGACCAGAAGTTGACGGGGCCACAATCCGATGTCGGAGAGGAGAATGGTGGCCAGATAAGTGAAGATAGGTCAAACCTGGACCCACTGGTGGCAGACTGCACACTCCGACGAAAAATTTCAGAACAAATAGCTCGGGCAGGCGAATGGCGTCGTTCTTTCTGGTACTGATGGAGGACTAGACGAAAGAAAATTTTGTAGAAGGAAGCGTGCTCGAATTCCTCCAAGGTTGGCCGCAGAACAGCTTCCAAGATCGCTCTGGTCTTCAGTCTGGGACAGATTGCGCAGTCGTTGAAGATGACGTTCCTCCGGACAGCTCCGAACTCGGATGCCGGCGAGACCACCACCGTTGAAAAGCTAACTCGCAGATGATTCCATCAATGTAGGCCTTGCCATCTGAATCTTTGAGAGATGGTCGTGGCTGCCTCTGCAAGTCACTGCTTTTCTAAAACCTGCAACAGGGACAGAATAGGTGGAGGAGAGGGTGTGGGGAAGGGCATGAACAAGGGCTTATTTGGTGGATGGGGAAGGGGGGGTGCGACCTTGGGTGGTTAGGGAGGTGGGGAGATGAAAGGGCACAGCCCAATGGAGAGGGAAATTCGAAATTTGGCCTAGGGAAGGGCTCTTTCAGTCTTGGGGAGAGGGAAGGTTGCTTGGGAGAGTGGAAAGGTGCCTAGGAGAAGGGGTTTCCACCTAGGGGTTGGAGGGGGAATTGAATGAGTGCATGGGGAAGGGGAAGGGGCCTTAATGAGGGGTGAATGGGGAGGAGAGAGAATGAATTTCGAAATTGGGGTGGGGAGGAGAGAGAGAGGGGGGCACAACCCACTTAGAGAGAGTGATAGTAAGAGAGAGAGAGAGGGAGATATTGAGAGGGAACTAGAAGGTGTGGAAATTTTTTGGATTCAATATTCAAGCATAATTGTTACAAATGAAAGAGGGGTGGGGCTATTTATAGACCCCACACTTTTCCTAAGACCAAACTGACCCTGACAAACTAACTAATGACCAAACAGTCCAAGGGCGGGGCGCCCCTGGGCCTAGCCCAATGAATTGGGCCCATTAACCTATCAAACCAACATAATGACTTCAAGACTTAGGAAAATGACTTTCTAACCTATGTACATGACTCAATAAAGGGAAAATTACATGTTTAAGACTCAAATAAAAATAAGAAAATTACATGACTCGACTCACAAACACATGAGGAACATAATGGCGTACACCGACGATCAATCTGAGCTTCAGACAATATGGAGGGGCAAGGGATGTCCCCATCATACCCCCGGGGTGGGGAAAACACGACCCTGTCGAGTATGGGTCCACCGGGGAAGTTGCATCCCAAACGCAGTTCTGGGCGAACCTTGTTTTCCAAACTCGACCCATGTCCATAGCCGAGGAACGGTGCTTCCACTCGACAAAGTGGCTCGGACACACCCTTAGGCTGGCGAAGAGATCTTGCTTTGCTTAGTATTGCCGCCATGTGCTGCCGTCGGGCTCTCGGGCTAGTTTGTGGTGGCACTCTGAGGGTGTCTCTCACAAGGATAGGTGTAGGCTCAAGACACTCACTAGGATCCACCGCGGTACCCTTAGAGGGTGCCGGATCCACCACGTGGGAAGTGGGATGAATCCCAAAAGCCATTGGTAAGTTCAACCCGCAAGCCGGGTGCCAAGGCCACTCGGAACTTGGCAAGGTCCAAGTCCTCGTGCCCTCAAATTGGAGGTGACCCTAGAGTAGAGCCACTCCAAAATCATCATCATCATCAAGTCGCCAACGTGGAATTTCAAGTGGCGCTCACGAGTTTTTGCCCGCTTTTTGTAATTCTCACCGCTTTTTGCTTGATGCATGTTTT
Source organism: Amorphophallus konjac (assembly GCA_022559845.1). NCBI lineage: Eukaryota > Viridiplantae > Streptophyta > Magnoliopsida > Alismatales > Araceae > Amorphophallus > Amorphophallus konjac. The sequence continues at coordinate 115,444,446 of CM040123.1, read as the reverse complement.
GATGCATATGCCATGTACTAAGATGCGGTGTGAGTGAGTAGTGCGTGGTATGCAAAGGTGGTCCAGGGCAACCACATGTAGACCTATCATGCATTGATGTTATGAAGACTTTGAATGTCTTGGGAGGACCGGGGCATCCATAGGTGTCCCTTTCATGTGTGAGTGTGATGAGTGCTGGGGGACCCGGACATCCATGAATGCTCCTAACATGCTTGAGATTTATGATGAATGATGGTGGACCATTACAACCAAATATTGACCACTCATGTTTTCTTCTTGACATGTGGGTGATATGAATGAATGGACCCGACTTTCTAATCATGTCAAGTGGGGTGGTATGCCTAAGCACATGCATTTCAATCCTAGTGATGACTTCTATGTGTATAGGTGTGGGGTGGCCCTTGAGCTTCCATTCGTATGAGTCAAAGGGATCTAAGAAGGGAGACATCATGGAGTGGGGCCATCTATCAATCCCATTGTGTATGTTGCCTATGGTTAAGGCTTCTTTGGTGTAACCCAATTCTAGGAAGGGAAGGTTTTGGGTTATCATGGGTGGTAAGGGTAGGGTAAGGTGGGTGGTGAATAAGGTGAGTGGGTTACATTGAGATCTAGGCTCCCATAGAAAAGGGTCAAAGGGATCATGGTAAGGGTCACCTTGGTAGGGGTACTCTATGCTCTCAAGGTCCTCGAATGGTGAGTCATCCTCCTCAATAATTGGGCCAAGGTTGCTAATGGGTTGACCGATCAAAGCACTTGGGATCTTAATGGTTGGGGAGTGGACTAGGATAGGTTCTTCCTCCATGGGAAGAAGGAGGATGATCTCACTAGTAACTTGGCCATTAGTGTAGATGGAAGTGATGGAGCCAATGGAGGGATATGCTAGGCTAATGGTGTTAGTTTTGGACGGCCTCAAGGCTAGCATATTGGTCAAGTGAATTTGCCAATGTAGGTAGTTCACTAAGTCTCCCAAATCTTCCACACAATAGGAAGTTTGATAAGTGACATGTGGCTGAATGGGAATGATTTGGGATTGATATCCCATGGGTAGGTGGCATGGTTGTGAACTAGGAATGGTGAGACCTTTCTTGAGCCATTGGAGTATGGACTTATCTATGGTGAGATTGGGTGTGTCTAGAGGAGCTAGGCTAGAGGTGTGTGAGTTGTTTGGCATTTGGATTTCCTCTATGTTGGGAGGTGGATTCGGATGGGCATCCTTCTCCACTTGGGTAGGTGTGTGGGTAGCAACTTCTATTGCTAATGGTGTAGGGGGATCTATGGTGGGTGGTTTGGTGATAGCTAGCGTATGACACACCCGGGGTGGTGAACAAGCATGGGGTTGGGTTGGGATAGGAAGGGGAAGTAGAGGAGGCCTAGGTTGGGGAAAGATTGGTGTAGGAAGTGGGAGGTGGGTTGGGTGAGGGGTTTTGGGTTGATTTGTTTTGGGAGATGTGTCCCTTTTTGGGGACGATGGTGGGTTTGTGGTGGTGGTCAAGGGGGCTTGTGGGGTACGGGTTTGGTGAGGGGTTTTGGGTTTGGGGGTGGTGGCCATTATGGGCCTAGGTGGAGGGGTGGACCCGGTGTCCACTTGATTTTTAATGGTGAGGGTTGGATAAGTGGTGGTCACCATGGAGGGAATTGGGTCGGTAGGGGTCTCTTGTCCTTGGGATCGTTTGGGGTGGAAGTGGGGGCTAAAGGGGCTTGACTAGTGTAGGTTAGGAAAGGGGGGTTTGGTTGGGGTGTGGGGGCCCTCATGGGGTTAGGTGGGGAGGTGGAGGCCTTGGACACTTGGGTTCTAGTGGTAAGGGTTTGGACGGGTGGGGTTGGAGGAGTGGGAGTGCTCCTCGAGTTTTGGTAACCCGGGTAGGAGGGAGGAGGTCGGGGAGTGTAGACTTTCCTAAGTTCGGCTCTCATGTTCTCCCATGTGTTAATAGGCTCTAGCCTCATAACCCTCCTAAATTGTTCAATGAACTTCCACCTATCCTCGGCATGGTACACAAGTCGACTCTTGGCAAGGTAGATTTTCATGGGTTCAGTCATTGGATTCCTTTTAAAGTATTTGTCCATGTTTTCCTCCCACTCTAAATATGCACTAGGGTGGTATCCGTTAAAGATAAGGTCCTCAAATAGGACTTTGTCCAAAGGGGTGTCAATCAGACCTTTGTGGAGGGCCGAGTGAGATAGATGTGACTTACATGAAGTAGCCATGCTAGTGGACAAAAGAGATGCAACCGAAGACTCTAAATGCATATGAGCGTCCTAGGACCAACTTGATAGAGACAAGTTGTGAACTTGCTCTGATACCACTTGATATGATACCACCTTGGGGTGATGACCACAAGACAATATGACCCTTGGACCTAAGGTTGCAAGCAAACAAATTGGCGATGATACCACTCGAGCGGCTCACTCGCTTGGTGCACACTTGTGCCCGTGGACAACTAAACGATAATGGAGAGGGTCCGGGGTGGGACAATGATGCTCCGGTGCTTGGCAAGCTTGGGGAGAACCCCAATTGGGCCAGGGATGCCCACTCACGGGCGGCCGTCACACCATGGGTGTGGGTTGAAATGGCTCGCTCACAACTCGCCCGCGATGGACACTCACGTGATCGGCAATTTGGGCCGGGCCCTCGCTCTCCGTCCGACGCAGCAAAGCAACAATACTAAGCTAAGCAAATGATATTAACCAGCAAGGAAAGGGGGACCGTGGCTCACCTAGCCGGCGTGAAGACGCCGACTCCAGCCGAAGACGGGGGCGAGCGGGGAGGCAAGGGTTTGCGCCCGCAAGCCGCGTCGGTGTCGCTTCAAAACCTGCGAGAATATTATTACATGAACTACACCTCTCACAGGAGGGGTGAACTTGGGGTGGGGATTAAACTTATTACAATCAATACTACCTCCTCGCAGGGAGGGGCCTTCAGCCGGCGAAGCGGGGAGGGGGAATTGGGCGAGGACACCCGACTTTCCAAGCTTCACTGGTTCTGCCAATCTTCAGGTTCACTGGACAGAGGGTTGATGATGACGCTGCCACGGGCTCCTCAGAACTCCAAACTTGACGAAACCAGCGCCAAAAGTTGCCCAACTGACAGAGGATGATGCCTGAATTTTTGGGGAAGCTTTGGAAATCGGGGCTGATCGGACCGGTGACTGGAGCAGGACAGCAACACTCTGCCTCTGACTGATGCAGAACTGATGCAGCGACTTGCAGAAGGCACTGTGGTCGCTCCCGAACTCCAAATCGAACGAAACGGGGGGTGACGCGATCGCGGTCAGAGTAGCTTCGACCAGAAGTTGACGGGGTCACAATCCGATGTCGGAGAGGAGAATGGTGGCCAGATAAGTGAAGATAGGTCAACCTGGACCCACTGGTGGCAGACTGCACACTCCGACGAAAAATTTCAGAACAAATAGCTCGGGCAGGCGAATGGCGTCGTTCTTTCTGGTACTGATGGAGGACTAGACGAAAGAAAATTTTGTAGAAGGAAGCGTGCTCGAATTCCTCCAAGGTTGGCCGCAGAACAGCTTCCAAGATCGCTCTGGTCTTCAGTCTGGGACAGATTGCGCAGTCGTTGAAGATGACGTTCCTCCGGACAGCTCCGAACTCGGATGCCGGCGAGACCACCACCGTTGAAAAGCTAACTCGCAGACGATTCCATCAATGTAGGCCTTGCCATCTGAATCTTTGAGAGATGGTAGTGGCTGCCTCTGCAAGTCACTACTTTTCTGAAACCTGCAACAGGGACAGAATAGGTGGAGGAGAGGGTGTGGGGAAGGGCATGAACAAGGGCTTATTTGGTGGATGGGGAAGGGGGGGTGCGACCTTGGGTGGTTAGGGAGGTGGGGAGATGAAAGGGCACAGCCCAATGGAGAGGGAAATTTGAAATTTGGCCTAGGGAAGGGCTCTTTCAGTCTTGGGGAGAGGGAAGGTTGCTTGGGAGAGTGGAAAGGTGCCTAGGAGAAGGGGTTTCCACCTAGGGGTTGGAGGGGGAATTGAATGAGTGCATGGGGAAGGGAAGGGGCCTTAATAAGGGGTGAATGGGGAGGAGAGAGAATGAATTTCGAAATTGGGGTGGGGAGGAGAGAGAGAGGGGGGCACAACCCACTTAGAGAGAGTGATAGTAAGAGAGAGAGAGAGAGGGAGATATTGAGAGGGAACTAGAAGGTGTGGAAATTTTCTGGATTCAATATTCAAGCATAATTGTTACAAATGAAAGAGGGGTGGGGCTATTTATAGACCCCACACTTTTCCTAAGACCAAACTGACCCTGACAAACTAACTAATGACCAAACAGTCCAAGGGCGGGGCGCCCCTGGGCCTAGCCCAATGAATTGGGCCCATTAACCTATCAAACCAACATAATGACTTCAAGACTTAGGAAAATGACTTTCTAACCTAGATACATGACTCAATAAAGAAAAAATTACATGTTTAAGACTCAAATAAAAATAAGAAAATTACATGACTCGACTCACAAACATATGAGGAACATAATGGCGTACACCGACGATCAATCCGAGCTTCAGAAAATGTGGAGGGGCAAGGGATGTCCCCATCAGTTTAGCTCTCTTGTTCACTCTCTTCAGAGGAAGGAGGCTTTTATATAAAGCAGAGATAACAAATTTTTGAAAATAAAAATTTCCAAAAATAACTCCCGCCAATTTCATCTGACTCCGCAGAGCATTCTTCTTTCAGAAACCTTCAAAAGGAAGTTATCACGTGTCCTTAGATCGTGTGCCAATCATCTAAACCTTCGAATTCCAAGGCACGATATCAATTTAAGTGTCTCACATGCGTCTGGCTTCTTTTCAGCAATGGCGATTTATTTTCTACCATTAAAACGGTAATTTTCACCCTTAAACGACAGTTATCACCCTTGAGAGACATTTGTCACCCTTAGCGCTACAAGCCGTTGCCTTTAAAAAACCTGGACCTTGATTCTGCTCGTCTACGTCAGCGCACTAGAACATTACGTCAATGCAACGGTGTGAAATTTGCTAAACTCACCTCTGCAAGCTATCTTTCACCCATGCAAACCTATTTGTCAGGTTTAACTTTTATTTGTCACCCATATTGAACCATTTGTCATCAGTGATGCTTCCTTCTTCAGCTTGACTAGCTTGGTAGCTCGACTGCGTAGACGCACAAGGTGTGCTGCGTCCACGTAGCTCATTGCCCACTCATCTACTGGGTGAACTATTCTTCATCCCTCCCGACTGCGCCGACGCACAAGGAGTGCTGCGTTGACATAACTATGTAGAACTTGTTCACTTCAGCCTCATTTCTGATTCTTCAGTCGGGTGACCTATTTGTCAGACTTATCTTCCATTTGTCACCATTAAAGCATTATTTGTCACTCTTATGCTCCATTTGACTTCCTTCTGAAGTGTATATCACCCAGGGACAGTTCGACTTGGCTGCGTCGACGCATCAGGACGTTGCGTCAATGCAACGATGTGAAATTGACTATATTTACCTTCGAAAGCCATTTTTCACTAGGGTAGATCTATTTGTCACCCTTATCCTCTATTTGTCACCCGTATTGAGCTATATATCACCACTATTTCTTGTTCTTCAATCGGGTGACCCTGCCTTTCGAAACATTTGCGGAGTCAGCTCCAAATTATTTGGAGTCGACTTTTCTTCTGAAATTTTCCTCGTATGAGCTCTCTATTAGTTCTGCTGATTCATTTGACACGGTTAAGAAATCTGTACCTTCAAAACAAAGTTGACAGAACATAAACAACTTGGTTAATAACCATTCTGTCATGATCATCAGAGTATGCACACACAATTTATCATCATTAAAACTCAATTACCAAAATCAACACGGAATGATTCAACATTTTTGATCTTCTTTTCGTTCTTGGTTTATTCGGTTTATTAAGTGTGTGGGCGTGCCAGTCACAAAAGTGATAGTTTATTCGGGTTCCGAAGACCAAGGTGGTCCATAACCACTGGTGCGCTCCGTCTGACTAACCAGATGATGTGGGTATTAGGTCGGGACTAGAACCCGCTGTGCTATAAAGGTTACGACGTTCATTATATCTCCCCATAGGGGAGAAAACCTTTGATTAAACACTAGGAGAAGGGGCCCTCGGGCCTGAGATTGATATTGATAAAGAGAAGTAATGAATATTCTGAATTTCAATGAAACATCCCCCATTAAGGGGTAAACATTCAAACAAAGCCGGTCATTAATTGACCAATTCATGCTTGGACAAGAGTCCTAATTTACAAGTCAACTGTACGCCAGGAGCATGGCAAGTTTGATATTTGAGAATAGATCCCAATAGAAATATGTTAGATGTAGTGGCTATTGGCACAGAGCAGGGTCAGACCATGACCATGATGGGATGACCCCAAGGTTCAAGCATGACCTGCGGGGGCCTCATTAAGATTCCCATTGCATAAGGTCTAAGGGAGGAGGAGCCCAGATCAAATGCCCTTAAATTCGTAAAGGAAGTGTTGATGTTCACTTAATTCCTTCTTTTATATCAGGCTTTATGCCACCATCATTATTGTTTTGTTACCATATTTATTATCATTGTTCATGTTTTGTCATCTTCCATTACTATCTCCTTTTTCTTTTTTGCCTTCTACCATCTTTTTTGTTCATCGTTATTTTTTTTGCTCTTATTATTGCTTGTTTTTTTGTTTGCACATTGTTTTATCATTTATTATTATTATTATTTTAGACACATAGGGCGCAACTTGCTACAGAGGAGTGGGTCGACGCAGGTAGGGGAGCAGGGTCGACGCAAGGTGAGTATTGGACTGACCCAGTGCACATATGCGTTGACGCAACAATATGCTGTGTCAATGCAGGTGTGCAGTAGGGCCAATTCCATACATAGCTGTGTCGACGCAGCAGTGTCTCGTGTCAACACGGGGATATCCAGAGCTGGCGTCTGGCTTTGCTACGTCAACGCAGCCTGTCCGCCGAGTCGACGCACTCTTCTAGCAGTACATAAGCCCACTGGATGTTTGTTCTCTGCTCTCTCTTTTCATTCTTCACCTATCTATACTTATGTTTTAGATCTGTCAAGGTGATTAAATTCATATTCCATTTGTTTCAGTCTTATTTTCGTCTCATCATTCTTTCTTCTTCTCCCTTCTTTTCTTAGTTTCTTTTCTTTTGACCATTTTTATAACATCCTGAATTTTCGGATCGTGTCTCCGTGGGTTGCGGATCGTGTCTGAGTGAGCTTCGGACTTTTATACTGGATTATCAGACCCATTGGCATCGTGTTCATGAATTATTTTGGGTCCATGGCACTGTGAGGAGCGCATCGGTATTTTTCTTGAATTTTTCGGAGTCTGGTTGTATTTTTAGGGTCTTTTTCGGAGTTATTGCATTTTAAAAAATAAATAAATAAAATTTATTATTTTTTTATAAAACCCTCCCCACCCCCTCTCGTCTCTCACTTTCTCCCTCTCTCCCTCTCACTCCCGTTCTCTCCCCCTCTCACTCCCACACTCTCCCCTCTCCCTCTGTTCTCTCTAACGACCGACGGGGAGGATCGACGGCGAGGTGGTAGACGGCTCGGAGCGAGGATCGGCATGGATCGGGACCCAGATCGAGAGGAGTGGCGCGGCATGCGGTTTTGTGCGGTTCATGGCATTTCAAGCTTGGAACGGCGTCGGATCGCCGTGGTTTCTTCGTCATAGGTAGGGAGATGGATCCTTACCCGTCTTGCTTCATTTCCTTGTGATTCCATGTTGATCGGTGCGAGAACGAGCGGGTTTCCTTCATGTTGGGGTTTTGATCATGTTTCGGGATGAGCGACGGTTTCACCATTTTAGGCGACGATTCATAGCGTAGTGGTAGATTGGATGTCGGGGAATGTTCCCCCCTTGGTTTCCATGCTTTTCCCCGTGGTTTAAGGCCGTGAGAGGCTGAGATGCAGCGTTGTTATTATTTTGGGGAAAAATGGGCATAGTTCGGGGAGATTGCCTGATTCGAGATTTCAATCGCCGTTTTGGGACCTGTTTGTTCCCATTAAGTGCATTTTGGGTTGGGGAATGGTCCCCCGAGGTTACCGCTCACTTCGGAGGCGAGTCGGGCGTTGAATGGACCCCCGAGGGTCGCCCCCGTGTGAAGGTCGCCGGAGTCAGTCGACCAATGGGTCGATCGATTCTGGTAGAGCCAAAGGGCGGCACTGCCACTAGGTTCTGTCGATCGAACCCTCTAGTTCGGTCAACCGACCAGAGGTGCGTCGACCTGCTGAGAGCAGCATGTCGACTTGATCAAGGGGCTTTTGCCACTAGGGACTTAGGCCGACCGACTAGCCCTGGCTGGTTGATCGAACTCCCCTGCGGCTTGTTTTTTAAGGGTGTTTCTACCTCCGTTGTGTGGTTTCTCACCCCGGATTCAACCCTTGGCATTTTGGCCATGAAAACCCCTGGGAATGAGGCCAATTGGGCCTCGTGAGGGCGGTGGTCGCCCGAGGATTAATTCTCATGGTTCGAGGATTTGTGGGATTTCTATGTTGGTTTTTAGCCATGTGATCGTGGCATGGTTCCCACGTGGCTCGTGTGCTCATGGCGAGGCTTTCACCACGTGAGTTCGTGGGCCGGTGTCTACTAGTACGGCCATGTGGTTTGAGGGTGGTTCCTCATGAGGGTGGTTCCTCAATGCCCTTAGTGCAGTACCGTGAATCACGGTGGTTCGTGTGTGTGTGTACACGCCTTTCTCAGGCTTTTCGTTGATTGCCACCTATGCTGCCATGTGGTTTGAGGGTGGTTCCTCATGAGGGTGATTCCTCAACACCCTAGTGTCGTATTGTGGATCGCGGTGGCTTGTGTGGGTGAACACGCCTTCTCGAGACCACCGTGAGATTGTGACTGACCGTGCTTTGAGGTAGCCATTCGCGGAGCTGTGGATGTGAGAGCTCGACAGGACTCCACGAGGTTGTGGAGCATCCCAATGGCCGATCGTGTTGGATCGGGTAGGACCGCCCAGTGTGTACAATGCTCCCTCTCTGTGGTAGACCACCAGGAGCATGTTAGCGTACCGTGGTTGCGATAGAGTACGTTGCTGATGAACACAGTGGCACGTACCCCGTGTCAGGTAGCTCGACACGGCTGTGCTGTTGGGCGCAGAGGCATGGGCCCTAACCAGTCCGAGGGTATGGTGTGTGTGAGTGTCTCCTCTACTCCTCCCAGATTCGGGTGTGAGTAGCGTGCGCGCATAAGAAGCCTTGGCATAATATAATACGTTAGTGGACGCATCTGGCCATGTTGTGTATGCTGATTAGCGAATTGTCCTACTAGTGAGTGTTGAGATACCGATGGCGAGTCGTGGCCCTTCCTGGGGGAGGTAGAGATACCGACAACGCTGTCGTGGCCCTTCCGACAGCTGAGCTTGCAAGCTGCCCTGTATGTGGGCTGGTTTCTCCCACTGGCCTTAGCCTGGGGCTGAGGTGGCCAGTGTGTGTTTGTCCTCCCGTGAGGTAGAGTCTGTGGGCGTGTGGCCACGTGGCCCTGCTAGGGTTTCCCATCGGGGTGTTACTACCGTACTGTGCGAGGTTTCCCTTCGGTAGTAGGGTGGCAGTTAAGCTGGGGGCCTGTGATCCGTGCTAGAGTTTGGGGCTCCCTGGTTGGAAATTGGACTAATGTAGATTTTTCGGGTTTCCTTAGCTAGCTGTTCTTACCGTCCCGACCGTTGTTATTTTATTGTTGTTGTATTGCCGATGTTGTTGCTTGCGGCTATTGCTGTTGTTATGTTTACCGCTTTTGTTTGTGGTGGGGATCTCCAGGACCCCTACTGAGCCTGTGAGATGAGACTCACTCACTGCTTTTCAGGTTTAGCGCTCTCCTGGAGGTGGAATCGCCCGTTTGGAGGTCTAGTAGTTTGCCAGCTTGCCCGTGCCGGGGTTGTACACCACAGTAGAGTATGTTTCCTTTCCGTTCACTGTACTTTTGGACTGGACTCTGTAGGTTTATTTAATTGTTATAAAATGTAATTTCATTTCAGTCAGTTAAATTATTGATTGAGTAGGTTAATTACTGCGAATCATTATAATTTCAATGCATAACCACCCCTCCCCTTAACCCTCCGAGCCTCCCGGCTCGTGGGTGGCGGGCCAGGATTCGAATGGTATCAGGTTATCCACAGTATCTGGATCTTGGGTCCTTACAATTTTGGAGGTTGAAAATGGGAAGAGATGTAGGACAAGCCTATTAGCAGAAATTTTGTTTATTAGTTTGATTCATGGGCTTGTTGCTCGTATCATCTTTCTTTGTCTTCGCACATAGACGTATGAGATATAGTGCATTCAAAAACCGATACATACATGGGGTTCAATGATGCATTTAGGAAGTGTGACCTTGGTACAAAGCGGAGTTACATACTCGCGCATCGTGGGAGTATCCAATTGGGCATAACCTAACCTTCCTCAACCCACCATTTGATATACCATAGATCATGGCATGCAAGCATACACAGATGGCAAATGTATAGGGGTTTAATTCACATGCGTAATGCATACATAACTCTATGATTAAGAAAGAAAATCATGAAAGACTTGTTTGACAGTGGGGAATGAGTGGGGGAGTAAGCTCATGTGATTTCAGTAAAGATTTTTACGTAGTTCCATCATGCGGATGACATGTTTAGTTTTATTTCCAGCAGAGCATCATCACAGGATAATAGCCAGACTCAGGTAGAGTCGACTCAGGGGAAGTTCTGCTGCACGAAAATGGCAGGCAGAATCTAGATAGAAGGGCGTCGACCGTTAGAGTCGACTCCTACTGCAATAGACTTCAAATCATTCTGTGTTCAAAAAATGCATAGATGTATGAGTATATCCATATACGAGCATGCTCTCTACATGAACATGAATTTTTATCTGCCTGGTTATGTAACTGATTGTCACTTCTTTGTTTTATTCTTTTCCTTTCCTTTTTATTTCTTTTAAGTAGTTTTCTTTTCTTCATTGTTGCTGGCAGGGCATGAGCTTCTCATGATCATATTTTCTGTTCAGGCGTACTTTTTTTCAGCATTGTTCTTATGTTCTGTTGTCTCTTCATCATTCGGCCATTTTCTTTAAGTCCACAGATCTGACGAAAATTTGGCAGCACCTCCCCTAGACCAGAGCATTTGGGCGGTGAGCAATTGGAAGCACATCCACGGAGGTTCCGAGATGGGCCCTAAAATCAGGGTAAGCCAAGAATGGCTACCCTATAACCCAAGTTGGGCACAGAAAACCCCGAGGACAAACTTGCGAGGGGCTCTGCTGACCCATGGGTTGTCATATTTCCAATTGTGACATGGACTTAAATTTTACCAATGCTATGGCTGTTGATATCTAAACCTTCGATGAAGAGTCCTCCAAAGATCATGCTACGAGGGAGCAAATCCCTGGGGACCTGAGGGTGGCCAGAAAACCTGAGCGCCATGCAAGGGCTCGATCGAGAAGAATCATCAAAGCATCATGCTAACGTTTGAGCAGTGGGATGTACCCCTTTCCCAATGGCGGGTCCCTATTTACGAAGATCTTCAGGAAAACCTGAGGAAATGTATTATAGTCCCGCTACATGAGACCACGAATCATGCATAGAGCATTATCAAACCCGTGTCCCAAATGGGAACATGATGCCATAATGAACAACACTCAACAAAGACAAAAACATCGGGTTTGAAGAAATAACACCACTGAGCATTTGTGCAAACGGTGGGGTGCTCATGTGTTGCTGGCATGACAGCCAGGATAACGCACATCAACTTCTTAATGAGCTATGATTAGGAGAAAGGAAAAGCAGAAAAGATACAAATTCTAGCAGTTTTGGGATTGAACTAGAGTCTCTACAACCCATGGGCGTCGGTGAGGAGGCAGTTGGCCATTTCCACAAACATCTCATGCACCGAGCGATGAGAGAATATGCATATTAAACAAATGGAAGACGTATGAATCGGATACACGAAGCAGACTTAAATCCACAAGGATGGTTAGGTCCCATTTGGGACGTTAGGGAAAGGGCCTTGTGAGGTCAATATAGCCCATGAGGGCGCATCTCTGTCTTGAGCACCAGAGTGTTGTACTGAAAACAATCTTACGCACTAGGGATCAAGTTGAGGTCCGACTGGAGACCCTCATCTGGCATATTTTGAGGGTTGCAGCCAGAAACCCAATCCATTGTAATTGGATGGACTCTGGATCCAAACCACTCTTACAGTAGTGGACGCCCTCAACAAAGAATGAAAAATGCATAGGAATCACAAAAGTGAAATGAAATAACAAAGAAGGATTCGCATAGACTTCATCCAACAAGAAATCATCATTTTGTTCATTGTTTACACAAAAGGGGTACATAAGACCATGACCAGTTCATCTATTAGACAATTAATCCAAAAGAAACAGAAGAAAGTAGCAGACACAGCAAAGAAAAAAAAAGAAATGACGAGGGAGGGAGGAGCATTGACTCCCTCCCCTCCCCCAAGCAGCACCTCTTCTCCTCCTCCTCTCTCCCTCCCTTTTCCTTCACGCTCTGGAGTAGCAGCTTGCACTGGAGTTTCAGCCGTGGGAAGCTTTGAACAGCAGAGGGGCCGGGGGCCTTTCTTCTGGACCTCCGTGCTTTTTATAAGGGTAGCTCGAGGGTTTTCTTTTTTGCCAAGACAGGGATGAGGAATGTCCAATGATTGGATATTACTCTCCCACGTATCTTGTACGGGCTTTAGATGCCTCCTGGAAGCTGGTATCACCTCCTCGATCATCTTTTTCCTGGGACCACGTGCATTGGCTGGGCCACGCGTTGAGTACGGCATTCACGCGTGTGAGGGTGCATTGACACCGTCGGTGAGCTGTGTCGACGTAGCCCTTCGTCCCGCACGATTAGCAGCCAGCCCTTCAAGCCTGCGTTGACGCAACTAGCATTGTGCATTGACGTAACCTTGTTATCTAGCATGACGTTCTGTCTCGTTCTTCAGGTGCGTCGACGCAGCCAGCGAGCCGCGTCGACGCAGCCTATTGTCCAGCACTCCCTTTCTTCTACTACTGACTTTGCCTGGCCTTTTTTTAGTGCCAACTTTTAAGTGTCAACAAATGCCCCCCACCAGTGGGTGGCGCAGATGAGGGATGAGTGTGCGAGGCACACGGGTGTAGACTGCAGATGTAAGGAAGAGAGGTTTTGTATATAGGATCAGACGGAAGGCCTGTAATGATGAATTGGGGTGGACCTCGGTGGGACTAGCTTCTCCAACTCTAACAAAGAGTCAAGCACTAATTACGGTGGTATCGTTGGCATTGAGTGTATGCCAACGCAATAATATCATTTAAGCCGATCTTAGATGAAAGGTCTAAGCCGTTGGGTTATAGCGACTGGTCTCGATAAGAAGTCAACCACCAACCTTGATGACATTTTTGGCATTGGGTATATGCCAACACAAAAATATCATTTAATCTGGTCTTAGATGGAAGGTCTAAGCTGTTGGGTATAGCAGCTGGTCCCGATAAGAAGTCAAACACCAACCTTTATGACATCGTTGGCATTGGGTATATGCCAACGCAAGAATATCATTTAATCCGGTCTTAGACGAAATGTCTAAGCCGTTGGGTATAGCGGTTGGTCACGACAAGTCAAGCACCAACCTTGATGAAATCATTGGCATAGGGTATATGGTAACGCAAAGATATTGTTTAATCTGATCGTAGACGGATGGTCTAGGCCGTTAGGTTATAGTGGCTGGTTCTGACAAGAAGTCAAGCACCACCCCTTAAATAGGACATATGCTAACGCAAGGATATCGTTTAAGTCGGTCTTAGACGGCAGGTCTAAGCCGTTGAGTTATAGCGGCTGGTCCTGACAAGAAGTCAAGCACCAACTTTGGTAAAATCATTGACATATAATATATGCCAATGCAAGGATATCATTTAAGTCAGTCTTAGACGGAAGGTCTAAGCCGTTGGGTTATAGCGGCTGGTCTCGACAAGAAGTCAAGCACCAACCTTGGTGAAATCATTGGCATAGGATATATGTCAATGCAAGGATATCATTTAAGCTGGTCTTAGACGGAAGGTCTAAGCCGTTGGGTTATAGTGGCTGGTCTCGACAAGAATGCCAACACAAGGATATCGTTTAAGCCGGTCTTAGATGGAAGGTCTAAGCCGTTGGGTTATAGTGGCTGGTCCCGACAAGAAGTCAAGCACCAACCTTGGTGAAATCATTGGCATAGGATATATGCCAACCCGAGGATATCGTTTAAGCCAGTCTTAGACGGAAGGTCTAAGCTGTTGGGTTATAGCGATTGGTCCTGACAAGAAGTCAAGCACCAACCTTGGTGAAATCATTGGCATAGGATATATGCCAAAGCAGGGATATCGTTTAAGTCGGTCTTAGACAAAAGGTCTAAGTTGTTGGGTTATAGCGGCTGGTCCCGACAAGAAGTCAAGCACCAACCTTGGTGAAATCATTGGCATAGGATATATGCCAACACAAGGATATCGTTTAAGCAGGTCTTAGACGGAAGGTCTAAGCCGTTGGGTTACAGTGGCTGGTCCCAACAAGAAGTCAAGCACCAACCTTGGTGAAATTATTAGCATAGGTTATATGCCAACGTAAGGATATCATTTAATCCGGTCTTAAACGAAAGGTCTAAGCCGTTGGGTTATAGCAGCTAGTCCCCATAAGAAGTCAAGCACCAACCTTGGTGAAATCATTGGCATAGGATATATGCCAAAGTAAGGATATTGTTTAATCCAGTCTTAGACGGAAGGTCTAAGCCGTTGGGGTATTGCGGCTGGTCCTGACAAGAAGTCAAGCACCAACCTTGGTGAAATCATTGGCATATGTTATATGCTAATGCAAGGATATCATTTAAGCTGGTCTTAGACAGAAGGTTTAAGCCGTTAGGTTATAGCGGCTGGTACCGACAAGAAGTCAAGCACCAACCTTGGTGAAATCATTGGCATAGGATATATGCCAACGTAAGGATATCGTTTAAGGTGGTCTTAGACGGAAGGTCTAAGTCGTTGGGTTATAGCGGCTGATCCCGACAAGAAGTCAAGCACCAACCTTGGTGAAATCATTGGCATAGGATATATGTCAACACAAGGATATCATTTAAGCCGGTCTTAGATGGAAGGTCTAAGCCATTGGGTTATAGCGGCTAGTCCCGATAAGAAGTCAAGCACCAACCTTGGTTAAATCATTGGCAAAGGATATATGCCAACTTAAGGATATCGTTTAATCCGGTCTTAGACAAAAGGTCTAAGCGGTTGGGTTATATCGATTCTTGTGGTGGGAATCACGGTGGGACTGATGATGATATCGTCAACATTGGGTTTATGCTGACGCAAGGACTCAGGTTTTATCTAGCCATAGACGGAAGGTCTAAGCCATAAGCCCCAGGCTAAGACTAGAAAAAGGCCATGGGTGCCGAGTAAAGTGGTATCATCGGTGCTGGGACGGTACCTGTGCAAGGAAAATTGGGTATCACTGACTTACACGTAAGGTCTAGGTCATCACCCTTCGGGTAAGACTATAAGAGGCCATGGGCGCCGAGTAAAGTGGCATCATCGGTGCCGGGACGGTACTGATGCAAGGAAAATCGAGTATCACTGACTCAGACGTAAGGTCGAAGTCATAACCTTTCGGCTAAGACCAGAAGAGGCCATGGGCGGTGAGTAAAGTGGCATCATAGGTGCCGGGACGGTACCGACGCAAGGAAAATCGGGCATCATTGACTCAGACGTAAGGTCGAAGTCATAACCCTTCGGCTAAGACCAGAAGAGGCCATGGCCGTCGAGTAAAGTGGCATCAACGGTGTCGGGCAAGGAATCACCTATTTCGGTGGGGCCAAACATTGGTGTGAGATTGCAACTAATCAAAAGAGTTTTGAAGTAGAGGTTTGTTCATTGTGGGATATCAGTTTTGGCTGATCGCCGAACTAAGGTACTGGCGCATGGTATAGCTTTAGGGGCTTCCCATTGAAGGGTGGAAATTGAACTTCCCCTCAATGGCTGACGATGACGTAAGCTCCGCCTTCGTAGACTTTTTGGACCACATAGGTTCCAAACTAATTTTCATTTAATTTGCCTTTTGGATTGGCTGCCATCACTTCTTTTCTTTTGACCATGACAAGGTCTCCCTTCTTGAATTCGTGCTCTTTGACGAGCTTGTCGAAGGCACGTGCCATACGGGCTTGGTAGACCTATATGTTTTGCTGGGCTTTGAGCCGTTTCCCATCTAACTCGGAGAGCTCCTCCAGCCTTCTTTCTATATTTGCCTGGCCATTTTTAACCAGTTCATGCTGGATTGTCACTCACAGTGAGAATATCTGTAGCTTTATCGGGATGACTGCTTCTGAGCCGTACACTAGTGGGAACAGTGAGCAACCGGTTGGGGTCTTGTACACAGTGCGGTACGCGCACAGTGCCTCGTATATCTTGTCTTCCCAGTCCTTCTTACTGTAGTTGACTGTCTTAGCAAGAAGTGTACAGAGGGTTTTGTTGAAAGCTTCAGCCAACCCGTTTGCTTGTCGGTTGTACGGAGTGGATGTCCACCAGTCAATCTTGAATTTATCAGCCAACATGTAGACCTCCTGGTTCCAGAAATGGCTTCCGTTGTCGGAGATGATTCAATCGGGTACGTCGAATCGAAATAGAATATTTCGACGGATAAATCTAACCACGATTTCGACCGTCACTTCTTTTAAAGCTATAGCCCCCGCCCAATGGGAGAAGTAATCTGTTGTTGCTAGAATGTATCTACACCCTGATGAGGATGCAGGTAGCGGGCCCACGATATCGGTGCCCCATTGAGCAAATAGCCAGCTAGGTGCTGTCGGATGTAGGTGTATCAGGGGTCTTCTTGGGACCGTAGCATGTTCCTGGCATTTATGACATGACTTGGCATACTTGCAGCAGTCATCGAACATAGTTGGCCAATAATATCTCAATTTCTTGATTTCAATCTTCATCTTTGGCCTAGCTTGATGGGCACCAGCTGATCTGGCATGAACTTCCGTCAACCATCCAAGCCTTCTCCATTGATAGACATTGGAGGAGTACTTTTCTTTTGGCATCTGCCACAATCTGGAACATAGTTCCGTTCCTATATTCATAAGAATCTTTTATTCTGGTTAATATGATCTTCTCTTCCCTTCGCTTGGGCAGTTGTTTGTATTTAAACCATTATATTAGATGTTCCTTCCAGTCGGGTGAGCTGACTATTTCTACTGTTGTAGCTTCACATTATTTTTTACATGGCTCCTCTATCATGCTGGGAACCTGGCGTCTGTTTATCATAGTTATATTGAAATATCCATCTGGCAGGACTGTCAGCGAGCTTGCTAGCTTTTCTAGCACATCTGCTTGAGCATTTTGATTTTAGCCGACATGGCATATTTCAATGAAGTAGAATCGTTGCATGAGCTTCTTCGCTTTGGGACAATAAGGAAGTAATTCGGGCTTTTGAACATCAAACTGTCCTTGTATTTGCTTGACAATCTCTCATGAATCACCGAATACTTGTAGCATCTGGATCTCTATATAATGAGTAATTTTTAGTCCGATAATCAAGGCTTCATATTCTACCTCATTATTTGTGCAAGGCTTGTTGATTGTGCATGACCTATGCATCACTTCTCCTTCCGGGGACTTGAGGACAATGACTGCTCCGGCTCTTACTCTTGTCGGCCTTGTTTGGGATGTTTCTATTATGGACGCCCCATCAAAATAAAGCTGCCATACGGATTGATAGACTTGGCCCAATTCTAGTGTTTCATCATCTGGGAGCTCCGTAATTAACGGGGAATCTTCAGGCACCGGATGTGCTGCGAAGAAATCAGCTATGTCTTGGCCTTTGATGGCCTTTTGCGGCACATACATGATATCAAATTCCATTAGGATGACGGCCCATTTGCCCAGTCATCCTTTCAAAGCTGGTTGGGACAATATATATTTGATTGGATCAGCCCTTGATATTAGCTACACTTCATGGCATACCTTGTAATGTCTCATCTTCTTGACCACAAAGATCAGTGCGAGGTAAATCTTTTCGATCGGGGTGTATTTTGTTTCTGCCCCCACTAATCTTCAACTGAGGTAGTAAAGTGCCTGCTCTTTCCCCTCGTCGTTGTTCTGGGCCAGTGTTGCCCCCAGTGAATATTTTGTGGCGGCTATGTACAGAATCAACGACCGCCCTTTGACAGGTGCCCCCAGCACTGGTGGGGTTTTCAGATATTCCTTTAGCTGGTCGAAGTCCTTTGGCACTCTTGGCTCCAGCAGTATGGCGTATCTTTCATCATTAGCTTGTGGAATTGCTGGCATCATCCAGACAGATTGGAAATGAATCTACAGATGTAAGCTAATCAGCCTTGTAATGATCATAATTCTGTCAAATTCTTCGGAGGGGGTAGCTCCTGGATAGCTTTTATCTTGGAGGGGTCTATTTTAATTCCCTGATATCTGACGACAAAGCGGAGGAATTTCCCACTTGAAATGCCAAATGCACATTTCATCTTCAACTCGAACTACCGCATCCTTTAGAATATGATTATAAGATCACTCAAGTGGTCTTCTCTTCTCTTGGTCTTGATGACCAAATCATCAATGTAGCATTCGACTTTGTTGTATAGCAGTTTGTCGAATATCTTCATCATTGCTCATTGGTAAGTTGCGCCAACATTTTTGAGGCCAAAGGGCATTCTCTTGTAGTGAAATATCCCATTGGGTGATCGAAAAGCCGTGTGAACTCTTTCATGCTTGGTGATCCATATCTGGTTGTATCCGGACGAACCGTCCATAAATGACAGTGCCTCGTGGCAAGTTGTAGCATCGATCATGACTTCAGTGATCGACACTGGGAAATCATCTTTTGGGCATGTTTTGTTCAAGTCCTGAAAGTCCATACATATTCGAATCTGGCTATTTTTCTTCTTGACAGGCACAATGTTGGCCAACCATGTGGTATATTGAATTTCTACCACAAAGTCGATGTCTATGAGCTTGTCGACTTCTTTGCAAATCAGGTTTATCAGCTCCGGCCTCATCCGCCAAGGTGGCTGCTTCACCGACTCGACTTTTGGGTCGATAGCCAATATGTGTTGAGCAACTTCAAGGCTGAGACCTAGCATCCCTTTGTAGTTCCAAGCAAAACAGTCCCAGAACTCTTGAAGCAGCTGTATATATCGCTCTCTCTCTCTCTTCCGGGAGAAGAAGATCACTTAGGAAGGTTGGCCTAGGCCCTTTTTCGTGCCAAGGTTTACTTTGACCAGCTCATCAACAGTGGCCTGGCCGCCATCTTCTATCTCTGGGGGAGCCGGCTACAAGTCGATGAAGCCTTCGTCATCTTCTTCGACTTTGACTTCGAGGACATCATAGATGCTTCTTTGCCTCATTCCGCCTAGTGGCGAGACATCACAAGCTTCCTTCTTTGTCTTTTGAGTTTGTTGGGGAATCAGTGGTGAAGCTGTCAATGCAACTTCCAGGCAGCATGGATGTTGGCCCGTAGATGAATCGCCTTTGAGGGCTACAAGGAGCTTCTAAACTTCTTGTCCTTGCAAAGCATCATCAAAGGTCGTGGTAGCCTCTGTGATAATAGATTCCCGGCTCTTGCAGGGGACATCGGCTTATTGCCTTTCTTGCATTACTGTTCAGGGCTTCAGGATATCTCCTGGCCTTGAGAGTTGCAAGACTTCTTCATGATCATCTAGGTAGTTATCATAGACTGCCTTCGAAGAACCTTCACTCACCAGGGTGGAGAGAGAGGTCACATCTGCTTCGCAACAGTCTTCATCAGCCGAACTGGCTGCCTCCACAGTTAGAGAGGTGGACGTACATGCCCTTGCCGTGGAACAAGGGTGACTATTCTTCTTTTCTTTCGTGGGTGACATTCGCCGCCTGGTCAGCTCGTTTCGGATTTGAGGCATGCCTTGCTCCGTTTCTGATGTCTCTTTGGGGGTTTGGTAGTGGATGGAGACCATATGAACTCCCCTTCTGTAAGCGCCCATTTCAAGAGGGCGAGATGGGTCTACTGTGTATTCCCTCATCTGAAGTTCTCCCTTTTTGATCAGACTCTGGGCAATATCTTTGAATACGTAATAGTCCTCGATAGGATGCCCCATTATTCTATGATACGGGCAGAATCTAGGGTCATTACTTATTTTAGCATCCTCCGGCTTCTTGAGATCTGGTAGAGTAATCTTGTCATAATGATAAGCCCATTCAAAAATCACCCATATCTTCTCTCTCGGGAAGGAGCAGGGCTTCTTCATCTTCTCTCTCAACCAGGAAATTTGCTTTGCAGGTTTGCTGGTCGAAGATCTGGTCACCTCCTGCGTTCTTATCCTCATTTGCTCGAAAGCATCGAGGTTAACGCCTTCAGAAGGCTTCAACATCGGCTGCTACTGTATTGAACTGGTCAAAGGATTGGACTTTGATGCCAATTATCCTTAGCTGAATTTTTTTCTTTCGACCTTATTTGCAGATCTGGATAGCAGCCTCATGGCTGAGTGGATGCTCGCACCTTGCACAAGAACCCCTCCACCTTTAGATGTAATCTAGGACAGGTTCATCATCTCCCTGCCTGTACATAAACAGCTCTACTTTGGTTATGGGAGAATGCTTCAGCGTTGTAGGACTGCATTGTCGGGGAAGAATGCCCCTTGTTACTTTGGATAGACGTCTGTCACTTCATCAAGTTGCTTCTTCAACCTTCTAATCTTCTGCTACTGCTCATATAGTAATGCGAGCATGGCAGGGTTATGTTGTGTCCCTGTGGTTTTGATGCTGTTCAACACCATGAGTCATTGACATTCTGCAATTTTGATGTTGTCTAACACCATGATTCATTGTCATTCAAATGTTACTTTGATATTCTCAAGGTAGCTCAAGCAAAAGGCTCAAATGAATAGAAAGAAATGAAGTGCACAGATATCGAGGCATTTGGTTGCAAAAAAGTCAAGGCAGGGTTGAAAAAGAAAGAAAACATCAAAACTGTCTAAAGATAGGTCGACTCTGCATTTATAGAAGGTCGACCTCAGATCCTTCTAGAGAGCGTTATAAACGGTCCTCTACAAAGTAGTGTTGACACTTTGTTCAAGCAGGTCGACACTATGGTCTTCCAGAGAGCATTGAAGATAGGATTCCTTAAAGCAATGTCGACACTAAAGTTACAGCAGGTCGACACCATGGGCTTCCAGAGACTATTACATGGGCAATTTTCTAAGACAGGTCGACTCTTCATTTACAGAAGGTTGACCTCAGACATCTTCCAGAGAGCGTTATATTGGCAGTTTTCCAAAGAAGTGTCGACACTTCCTTTACAGGAGGTCGACACTATAGTTTCTCCAGAATCTTTTTAAGCTATTTTTTCACATACGTCAGATCATCCAGGGAATATAAATATGAACCGTAAATCCCCAAAAACATGGATTTCGAGGTCTGGAGCAACTCCCAAGGTCAAACATGTGACTCAACCATCATCACCATATCTAAAATGACTTTTTGGTGGCAGCTGTGACAGAGTTCAAATATGGCAAATGTCACACCACTTGTTGCTGGCAGCCAATGGCAGATGATACTAAAAAGGTACACCAAGCATAGAAGTGACCTAATCCAATGAGGAGGCAGTCTGCTGGACGCTATCCACAAGGATCATTTAATGCTCAGATTTGGAACAGAAAAAAAGTCTTATTGTATATTTCCTCTGAACCAATCAAAAGAAAGCAAGTGTGAAGACACCTTTTTCACTCAAGTTGAACCAATCAGTGGACAAGATTTTTGGAGGGAAAGCTCCCTCTGTTGAGCAATCTTAGTAACGCAATTCCATGCACATAGGGAGCTGTGCAGGCGCCTAAAATTAGTGGTGAGTTGCTGCTGTTCAGAGGGGGACTAATAGACAAAAGAAAGAAGAAGAAGCTGCTGCTAGCGTGGCCTGCGTTCCTTGAAGAAATAAGAAGAAGCTACTGCTGCTAGTGCTGCCGGCGCCCCTTGGAGAGGAGAAGGACAACACAAGAAGCCAGCTACATCCAAAACTAAAAGAGAAGAAGAAGGAGAAGAAGGAGAAGAAGGTGAAGAGCTCAAGGCCATTTGTGAAGATCTGAAGCAAACCCATGAGCTCCTCTTCCATCTGCTCGTTCCATTGCAAAGATAAAGCTACCATCATAGAAGCAACGAACCTCCTCGCAACAAATCAAGCTCTCCATATTTCAGACAAGGACTTTTGTATTTTGCATTGAGCTTCAATCTTCCTATCTGGGTTTTCTCATCATTCTTATCTTTTGTTTGATCTTATTTAATGAAACCTTGAACTGTCCCTACCGGTGACAGTAGGAAGACAGATCAAGCTTGTGTGCTTGAATTTGTGGTCTGGCCGGTGTGCCATCAAGCTGTGCATCAGTGGTTCCTTGAGAGAGGATAATCTCTCTGCAAGCTGTAAGGCAGCGGGCTGTTAAGCTGTATATTCCGCAGATTGTGCAGTTGCACTTGGGAAGCCTCACTTGGTTTAAGTGAGGGGTGGACGTAGGACTTTGGAGAAAAGTCTGAACCACCTTAAAAGTCTTTGTTCATGTGGTTTGCATGTGTGATTTCTCTTCGCTAGATGCTTGTCTAGGCTAGTATCTATCTACTCTCTTACATTATGCGTGTGCATTACCTGCATCTTATAGCAGCTATATTTATTCCGCTGCGGTTTGTTTGAGTTCTCGAAAAAGAGGGGCAGATCTATTCACCCCTCCCCTCTAGATCAGCCATTCCCACACAACAGGTTATATTTAGAGAAATTCGGAGTGTGGCTCAGGCCACCGTCCTCCGTGCTGGCATCGGGCAGGGGCAGCAGCACCCTATCACTATGAATAGCTAGGACCGGTCCTTCAGAAGTGGATGCGCCCACATTCCTATGTGGAGATGGACTCCAAAGGTGTAGTTCTTCATCTTGTATTTCGCCATCTTGAGACACGTGCTGCTCCTAGCTCTTAGCTTCTTGCATAGCTGGATGTTCTAGAGGGTCATCGCTAGCTGGGGCAAAAAATGGATATCATATCTGCTTCATGGAATTCTTCTACCGAAAAACCCTGGCCAGGGTGCTAGGTAATCTGCAGCAATTCTTTGTCTAAGTTGGGTGGGTACCACAAGTTTTTGAACATCTGATTTTGGCTTTTGGCCTAGTAGAAGAGAATATGCTGCCTCTTGGCCATTTTTATCACCTTGTAGGATATATCGGGCAGCCCCATGATCGGGACGACCGAGTCCTGAATTTCTTCGGGGAGTTTGCAATCATCATCCCCTTTCACCGACTGTTCACTAGCCGTGTAAAACATCGTAGGTTGTCCCTCGAGATTGGGAACCTCGAGGGTTTTCAGCAATTCGACTATTGGACAGTCTATATCTATGAGCGGCCTTGTGATTCTCGAAAGGACTTTCACATAACCCAACAGAACCTCGAGTTTTGGTGATTCTAGCTCGGGGTAAATATCAAATGGGATTGCCCTGAGCACTCCCTCGACTTTAGCAATGCGCGACACCTCCTGCTGAGCCACGTAATCAGGCGGGGGTGGGGGGAACCAAACGTTGGTTTCTGCTATCTTGTTTTCTTCTTTCTGAGCTAGTTGAGAAGTCTGCTTCAGCTTCACCATGTAGAGCGAGGCGTCAAGCAGATGGCACTCAAACACCTCAAAGTGGTGCAAATCAGCAAATATTCTTTCTTCTTTTCCATCCCTAGGGTACTTGATGCATTGGTGCAAAGTAGACGGCAGCACCCGATCTAATGTAGCCACGATCAGCCAAGCAGTGCCTTGTATAAGGTGTCAGAGTTGATAACATGGAACTGCACCTTGGTGGTGAAGTCTCCTAATGAAAGTTCGAATTCCACCATGCCAAGGGGACTTTGAATTTTTGGTTGAACCCAACAATCTTCATATCCCTGACCTTGATCAGGTGTACGTTGAAGTAATACTTCTGATAGACCCAATAAGGGAGTATATTTACTTCTGCCCCTGGGTCAATTAGAATTCTATTTATGGGATGGCCATTTAACTTCCCTTTCATGTATAAGGGTCTATTATTGTTGGCCGTTGGCAGGAGCATATCTTCATCGGCAAAGGTGATAGCTGCCTTCGAACACATCTCAGCAAAGCAGCTCTCGAAGCGCGCCGGGGTTTGCAAGGTTGCAATGATGGCCTACCGAGTTTCTTCATCTAGGGAGAGTATCTCCTAGACGTTGAATATTGCTGAAATTCTTTTTAGTTGCTTCAAAATCTGAGCGCCGGCTCTTACATTGGCCAATCTCACTTCTTCAGATTTGTTGTGCTTGCTACTGCCTGGTGCCGGAGTAGTTGGCTCGGAAGGCGGTCTATCTTCTTCTTCGGGAGTTACCTCATCCCGACTCATCTGATTAGATGGTTCTTTTATTTGGATGGGTTTGGCAATAGGGGCGATGTCGTCACTGTTGTGCCCCTGTGGTCATTTGAGTTATTTGATATTCATGGTTTTGATAATGGCTAAACACTATAAGTCATTGTTATTTTCCACTCTCATATGACTGATATACATGATATTTTATCATGACAGATAAGCCAATAAATGGACAAGGAATGGAGTGGAGATGGCAAATTTGAAAGCTCAATGATTGCGCCCTCTCACGCGGATCGACCTGCGCGGTCAGGTCGCGGGGGTCAAGGGGGCAGCGCCCCTTGTGGGGGTTTCCTGGGGCGGAGCCCCCGGAACAAAATTTTGATTATAGGAGTGATGTAATCAATAGAAATCTTCAAGACTGTCAAGGTTGATGCCACAGATGAGAACGGGTTGCTAAAGGACTCAAGCGACGGAGCTAAAGGGGTTAACAGACTAACCCGTCATAACCCAGGGTCTGCCCAGCTGGCGGTCGACCGCCAGCCCAGGGGCGATCGACCGCCCCTGCCAGCAACCCACTCCATGCAGCTCTCTCAGTGGCGATCGACCGCCAACCCAGTAGCGGTCGACCGGAAATTCCAGGGACCATCCGTCTACAGCGTTTCTCAGTAGCGGTCGACCGCCAGATTCCACAGGTCGACCGCCAGCCCCGAGCCAACCAATGTTGACTTTATTTTCCACTTCGAGAAGAGCCCCTTTCCTTGTATTTGTTTAACCCCAAAGTCACCCAATCCCCCATGGATTGTGGATCTGGTCTGGGGGATGTCCAAGGACCATTCAAAAGATATAAAACCAATGCAAGAGGGTTAGAAACCCTAGTTGATCATTTGTGAATCCAAGGGAGATCAAAGGAGGCTATAAGGGTGTGTTCAAGGGAGAGGAAATCGAGTACTATAGCCGTGAACAGTACTCCGGGAAGAAGTTATTCATCAAATCCTCAAGTGATTCAAGCTACTTCAAGAGGAGATCAACCCCAAGCCAAGTAAAGAAAAAGCTACAACCATCATCCTCTTCATCATCTCAAGGTGATCCAAAGAAGCTCATTCTCAAGGGAGATCAAATCTGCATCCTTTATCTTCTTCATCAACTCAAGGTGATCCAAGGAAGATCATTTCACAAGGAAGAAGATACCATTGAAGCATTCGAATCAACCTTCAGCAATCTCAGACAAGATCTTTCTCTTTGAGCATATTCTATATCATGTTTGAGTGTTTTCATATCTTGTTCTTTTTCCATTTCATTCAAACATTTGGAACTGAGGATCGTCCCTACCGATGGTTAGTAGGAAGGCAATCGGATGTTGTCCGATCTGCGGTGTTGACGTCCCTACCTGTGGTTAGTAGGAAGGCAATCGGAGGTCTTTCCGATTTACGGTTCAGTGCGTGGCACTAGTGGAGCCTCACCGGATTTGGTGAGGGGTAGACGTAGGATTGGGGATTCAGTCTGAACCACTTTAAAATCTCGTGTGTTATGGTTTGATTGTGCGATTGCTTTGTGTTAGATGCATGCTTAGGTTCAATCTCTACATTGCATAATCATCTTACTAAGCAAATTATTGTGTCCTTTATTAAGCTAGTTATATTCTACTGCTATTATCATTATCTAGCTTTAAAGAGGGTTGCATTACAAAAAAAGGGGCAGATCTATTCACCCCTCCCCTCTAGATCCGCTATCCACTACTCAACACCTGCCACTCTTATCGGCCGGAGATGACATACCCGAGGCCTCGGTAGAAGTGCTCTCGATCTTTGACTGGGATGGCCGGCATAGCTGCTTGCCTTTATTTGCTGACAAAAACTCAGCGAATGAGGGGACTCCCTGGCTGCTTGCATCTTCAGGGTAGAGGCCCGACAGAGGAGGGACACTGGCACCCTTTACTTTAGGTTCAGGGATTTGGTATGTCTGTTCACCCCTGAACATGATATTGTGGTTAGTCGGGGGCAGACATCCCCACTTCCTCCTAGACCTGGTGGCATGATGGGAGGTGGAAGTTTCAGCCTGGTTTACTTCAGCCTGCGTGAAACAAATTTCTTCATCACCTTCTTTAGAGCTTTGGGCCAAGCTAAACAAAGCTGACAAAGTGTTGCAGGAGATGGCGTTGCCTTTCTTTTTGTTTTTTGCTCTCTTCTTTTTCTTTCTTTTCTCTGCTAGCCTCTTTTCGCATGGAGCATCTTTCGGGGCAATTCCTCCCCAGAATTCATCTTCCGCTTCTTGTTCTAGCTCGAGGGACTCCAGATGTTCCCAAGGGACGTATTCTTTTAGTTGCAGTGGTCGAAGCTTGGGTTGTTCATACTCATCTAACCCATTTATAATCTCCTACAGCTATTTGACTGCTAGGCTGACTTCCTGATGTACACGCAATGGGACTTGCTTCTTATTAGTAGTTGGCCTTATGATGACCATTCGAGGGGCCGTATCATGCCAGACCGGGGTCAGAGTTAGTGGAGCTAGCTGGGGCGTTACGCCATGAATTCGGACTCTCGGAGTAGGGCGAGATGCCAATCTTCTCTTCACCTTTGTAGGTACCATCTACCAATCCTCCTGGTCTTTTGCTGGGGTCAGCACAAAAGCCCCATAGGTGTGCTTTGTGCAAGCTTCTGCCACCTCCTCGGGCAATTGCTAATATAATGATATCATGTTGATGGTTGCCACTAGTATGGGCATTTCATGCGGGTACAAAGGATCTACCTTATACTCGACCATCTGTAGCTCCCCCTTTTTAATCAGACCATCAATGATGTCCTTGAAGACATAACAGTCTTCTATGGGGAGCCCGAGCAACTGATGGTATGGGCAAAAGCGAGGATCATCTTTCCTCCTAGCATCACCTGGCCTCTTTGGGTCTGGCAATGTGATCTTGTTGTAACGGGTAGCCCATTCAAATAGGACCCAAGTTTTCTCCTTAGGGAAAGAGTACAACTTCTTCATTTTATTCTGCAAGGATGGGCCCTCCTGTCGTTCAGCTGGCTTTGTTGGAGGAGGGTTGGCGACGCCCTTGTCTTTATCTTTCTGCAGCTCAAATGTCGTGAAGTCTATAGGATGGACTTCCTTGGGCGCGGGCCGCTTGTTAGTCAATTTGGCTTTCTGACTAGAAGCAGTAGGGGCAGAAGAATATCTTGAGAGGAAATTCTTGATTTCCTCCACTACGTTGTTTAATCGATCGAAAGACCTAATTACCATTCCTATCATCCTCTCGAGGACTTCTCGCTTCAGATTTTGTTTACAAATCTGGACTACATCTTCTTGGTGTGGCAGACGCCTGCATCTCATATTGAGATTCCACCACCTTTTGATATACTCCAGGGCTGTTTCATCATTTTTTTACCTGGAAGCATACAATTTGGCCACGGTGACCTCCCTTTCAGCAACGTGGAACAACTCCCGGAACTTCTGTTGCATATCGGGCCAATCGCTAATGGACCCGGTCGGCAGGTTCGAGTACCACTCGAAAGCGAGTCCCATGAGAGAAGACCCGAAGGACTTCATCAGGTAGGACTCGTTCACTACCAGATCGCCCATCACGTTCATGTAATAGGCTATGTGCTCTTTCGGTGATCCTTGCCTGTTGAACTTGTCAAACTTTGGCAGCTTATTGACGCTAGGGGGAAGTCTTTTGGCAGCATGGTGGACCGGATAAGGCATATTGTATATATCAAACGAGGCATAATCATCACCACCTCGATCTGCCAGCTTCATATCTATTATCTGTTCCACCATCAGCTTGCGCACCATTACCAGGTCCACCGGATCTGGATAGAAGTGGGCTTGCTGCATTTGAGGCATTGCCAACACCATGGCCTAAGAAATAGTAGCGGCAATCCCCAGATGTTGAGGAGCCGGCGGTGGTATTGGGGCCATGCCCCCAGCATAGTTGTGTAAAGGCTGAGAAGCCGTCATCTAAGGTAAACCCTCAAGCTCATCGGCACTACGCCGTGATGTTTCAGGAGGGGCTTCCACCTACTTTGAGGCTGCCGCTTACATGCTTAGCTCACCCAATTGTTTCTTCAACATCTCAATCTCCTGTTGATACTTTAGGAGAAGCATCATCATCATCGGATCTGGGGCAGAGGGGCTGGGTGCCTGACCTCCTCCCTCCAATGGGGCATCTAAAGCAGGTGCAGATCTTTCACCCTCGTCTTCAGTAGTGATCACGTTTGTAGCCATGGCGACTACATCCGCACCTGTTTCTCCGATGAGGGCTTGCACTGCATTGCCTGCAGCTTTGTTCTTTCTGGTGACAGGACCGGGCCTCTTGGCGAGTCTGGCCACATCTTCAAGTTTATCGGGTAGAGACCCATAGCGGCCGGTCACTCCGGCCATGTTACAGCTGAATATTTGGAGGTGCTTGTCCCTCCGCATCACCCTCCTGGCTGGCTGTCCAGGGAAGGTTAATCTATCGAACACTGAAATCCTCGATGTAGTTTCTTCAGGGACGGGTGGCCCATAGCAACCGGACCATTCATCTACAATTTCTTCCGGGTCAACTTGCTCTCCCCGGTCATTGTCTTCTGTAGTGCTCATAGCTTCCAAGAGCTGCTGCGTCCCTTGAGGGGTGTTCCCAAGGCCCCAGAAATACCCTCGGACAACCTGGGTAATATCATCTTGCCCATCTATAGGGTAGAGTGCTGATGGTGACATCTTGCATTGGGTCGGTAGCCTATAAGCGAGCCGCCGTTGTTCGGCCATCTTGCCGCATCTTCTGCTGTAAGCATGAATATTTGCTTGTCGGCCATAGGCTTGGAAGGCTGGTCTGCGAGGTGTCGAAGGTGGCACCTCAATTCTTTCTTCTTCTTCTTCCTCTTCTTCTTTTCTATCGAACTTGACAGCTTGAACAGGCTCTAGTTGGGCTGTAGCCGGGGCCCGCATCTGCTTAGGCACCCACACGTGTTTAAACTTGGTTGGCTTCGGAGCCAAACCTCCCCTTGATCCAGACTTCACACGGTCCATCCTATCTTTAGCTAGTGCTTGAAATGAGTTTCACACCGGTACATTTGCAATCACATTATCGGGTGTAATCCTGGTCTGTTGGCCGTTCAGAAACATGTGGATACCTCCGATTGGAATGGACTTGCCTAACGTTGACAGCCGGCCTTGCAGTACACCGGCATCCTTTATGGCCGCCCTCTTGGCAGCTGATGAGCGCTTCTTGTTGTGGGAAGCGCGGGAGTGGATGTGGTGGACGTAGTAGCCCACCTTAGCAATACCAGTTGGGGTCGCGTCTGCAACAGCGACCGGCTCCATCTCCTAGACATCCAGGACCTCGACGAAGGCTACCCCCAAAAAGTTAGGGAAGCCCACCACCAGCGGGGAATCACTAAACTTCGTAGGCACGACCAGGTAGCCATACCTGGCATGATCAGCAATGACGAGCGGTCCAAATGACACATCCATCGAGCTAATCAGGGTGCAACCTGCAATTTCAGATTTAAGGAAGGTTAGAATTTTAGGAGGAGGCCATTGGGCCCCTAATCCTGGCGAGAAGATGATAGGAGGTTTAGTCCCACCATGCGTGCCAAACCTGTTGGACGCACTTCTGAGTCATCATCATTCATCTTTTTTATCTTTTTGATCTTCTTTTCGTTCTTGGTTTATTCGGATTATTAAGTGCGTGGGCATGCCAGTCACAAAACTGACAGTTTATTTGGGTTCCGAAGACCAAGGTGGTCCGGAACCACTGATGCGCTCCGTCTGACTAACCAGACGATGTGGGTATCGGGTCGGGACTAGAACTTGCCGTGCCATAAAGTTCAGAGCGTTAATTACATCTCTCCAGAGGGGAGAAAATCTTTGATTAAACGTCAAGAGAAGGGGCCCTCAGGCCTAAGATTGATATTGATAAAGAGAAGTAATAAAAATTTTGAATTTCAGTGAAACATCCCCATTAAGGGGTAAAACATTCGAACAAAACCAGTCATTAATTGACCAATTCAAGCTTGGACAATAGTCCGAATTTACAAGTCAAATGTATGCCAGGGGCATGGCAAGTTTGATATTCGGGAATAGATCCCAATAGAAATATGTTAGACATAGCGGGCTATTGGCCCAGAGCAGGGTCAAACCATGACCATGATGGGATGACCCCAATGTTTAAGCATGACCTGCGGTGGCCTCATTAATATTCCCTTTGCATAAGGTCCAAGGGAGGAGGAGCCCGGATCAAATGCCCTTAAATTCTTAAAGCAAGTGTTGATGTTCGCTTAATTCCTTCTTTTATATCAGGTTTTATACCACCATCATTATTGTTTTATTATTAAATTTGTTATCATTGTTCATGTTTTGTCATCTTCCATTACTATCTCCTTTTTCTTTTTTGCCTTCTACCATCTTTTTTGTTCATTGTTATTTTTTTTGGTCTTATTATTGGTTGTTTTTTTTTGTTTGGACATTATTTTATCATTTATTACTATATTTTATTTAGACGCACAAGGCGCAACCTACTATAGAGGAGTGGGTCGACGCAGGCAGGGGAGCAAGGTAGACGCAAGGTGAGTACTAGGCTGACCAAGTGCACCACTACGTTGATGCAGCAATATGCTGTGTCAACAAAGGGGTGCTGTAGGGCCAATTCAGTACACGGCTGCATCGACGCAGTAGTGAGCCATGTCATCGCGGGGATATCCCGGGCTGGCGTTTGGTTTTGCTGCATCGACGCAGCCTGGCCGCTGAGTCAACACACTCTTTAGCAGTACACAAGCCCGCTGGCTATTTCTTCTCTGCTCTCTTTCTTTTCATTCTTCACCTATCTATACCTATGTTTTAGATAAGTCAAGGTGATTAAATTCATATTTCTTTTGTTTCAGTCTCATTCTCGTCTCATCACTCTTTCTTCTTCTCCCTTCTCTTTTTTTTTAGTTTCTTTTCTTTTGACCATTTTGAAGGTTGAAAAGGGGAAGAGATGTAAGACAAGCCTGTTAGCAGAATTTTTGTTTAGTAGTTTGCTTCATGGGCTTGTTGCTCGTATCATCTTTCTTTGTCTTCGCACATAGATGTATGAGAGAGCGTGCATTCAGAAACCGGTACATACAATGGGTTCAATGATGCATTTATGTAGTGTGACCTTGGTACAAGGTAGAGTTACATATTCGCGCATCGTGGGAGTATCCAATGGGCATAACCCAACCTTCCTCAACCCACCATTTGATATACCTGGCATGCAAACATACACAGATGGCAAATGTGTAGGGTTTAATTCACACGCGTAATGCATGCATAACTCAATATGATTGAGAAAGAAAATCATGAATGACTTGTTCGACAGTGGGGAATGAGTGGGGGAGTAATCTCAAGCGATTTCAGTTAAGATTTTTGCATAGTTCCATCGTAGGGATGCCATGTTTAGTTTTATTTCTAGCAGAGCTTCATCACTAGATAATGTCCCGACTCAGGTAGAGTCAACTCAGGGGAAGTTCTGCTGCACGGAAATGGTAGGCAGAATCAATATAGAAGGGAGTCGACCACTGGAGTCGACTCCTACTGCAGCAGACTTCAAATCATTCTATGTCGGAAAATGCATAGATGCATGAGTATATGCATATACGAGCATGCTCTCCACATGAACATGAATTTTTATCTTCCTAGTTATGTAACTGATTGCCACTTCTTTGTTTTATTCTTTTCCTTTCCTTTTTATTTATTTTAAGCAGTTTTCTTTTTTTCATTGTTGCCAGCGGGGAAGGATCTTCTCATGATCATATTTTCTATTCCGGCGTACTTTTTACCAGCATTGTTCTTATGTTCTGTTGTCTCTTTGTCATTTGGCCATTTTTTTTAAGTCCACAGATCAGACAAAAATTAGGCAGCACCTCCCCTAGACCAGAGCGTTTGGGGGGGTGAGCAATTGGAAGCACATCCACGGAGGTTCCGAGATGGGCCCTAAAATCAGGGTGAGCCTAGAATGGCTACCCTATAACCCAAGTTGGGCACAGAAAACCCCGAGGACTAGCTTGCAAGGGGCTCTGCTGACCCATGGGTTGTATTATTTCCAATTGTGACATGGACTTAAATTTTTCCAATGCTATGGAGTAAATCCCTGGGGACCTGAGGGTGGCTAGAAAACCTGAGCCCCATGCAAGGGCTCAATCGAGAAGAATCATCAAAGCATCATGCTAACGTTTAAGCAGTGGGCTGTACCCCTTTCCCAATGGCGGGTCCATATTTACGAAGATCTTCAGGAAAACCTGAGGAATTGCATTATAGTCCCGCTACATGAGACCACAGATCATGCTGAGAGCATTAGCAAACCCGTGTCCCAAATGGGAACATGATGCCATAATGAACAGTACTCAGCAAAGACAAGAACATAGGGTTCGAAGAAACAACTCCACTGAGCATTTGCGCAAATGGTGGGGTGCTCGTGTGTAGCTGGCATGACATCCAGGATAACGCACAGCAGCTTCTTAATAAGCTGGGATTAGGAGAAAGGAAAAGTAGAAAATATATGAATTCTAGCAGTTTTGGGACTAAACCAGAGTCTCCACAACCCATGGGCGTTGGTGAGGAGGCAGTTGGCCATTTCCACGAAGATCTGATGCACCGAGCGATGAGAGAATATGCATATTAAACAAATGGAAGATGTATGAATCGGATACACGAAGCAGACTTAAATCCACACGGATGGTCAGGACCCATTTGGGACGTTAGGGAAAGAGCCTTGTGAGGTCAATATAGCCCAAGCACGCATCTCTATCTTGAGGACTAGAGTGCTGTACTGAAAACAATCTTACGCACTAGGGATCAAGATGAGGTCCGACTGGAGACCCTCATCTGGCATATTTTGAGGGTTGCAGCCAGAAACCCAATCCATTGTAATTGGATGGACTCTGGATCCAAACCACTCTTACAGTAGCGGACGCCCTCAACAAAGAACGAAAAATGCATAGGAATCACAGAAGTGAAATGAAATAACAGAGAACGATTCACATAGACTTCATCCAACAAGAAATCATCATTTTGTTCATTGTTTACACAAAAGGGGTACATAAGACCATGACCAGTTCATCTATTAGACAATCAATCCAAAAGAAACAGAAGAAAGTAGCAGACACAGCAAAGAAAAAAAAGAAATGACAGGGGAGGGAGGAGCATTGACTCCCTTCCCTCCCCCAAGCAGCACCTCTTCTCCTCCTCCTCTCTCCCTCCCTTTTCCTTCACGCTCTGGAGTAGCAGCTTGCACTGGAGTTTCAGCCGTGGGAAGCTTTGAACAGTAGAGGGGCCGGGGGCCTTTCTTCTGGACCTCCTTGCTTTTTATAAGGGCAGCTCGAGGGTTTTCTTTTTTGCCAAGACAGGGATGAGGAATCTCGAATGATTGGAGATTACTCTCCCACGTCTCTTGTACGGGCTGCAGATGCCTTCTGGAAGCAGGTATCACCTCCTCGATCATCTTTTTCCTGGGACCACGTGCGTTGGTTGGGCCACGCGTTGAGTTCGGCGTTCACGCGTGTGAGGGTGTGTTGACGCCCTCTGTGAGCTGTGTCGACGCAACCCTTCGTCCAGCACGATCAGTAGCCAACCCTTCAAGCCTACGTCGACGCAACTGGCATTGTGGGTCAACGCAACCTTGTTATCCAGCATGATGTTCTATCTCATTCTTCAGGTGCTTCGAGGCAGCCAACGAACCGCGTCGACGTTGCCTGTTGTCCAGCACTCCCTTTCTTCTGCGGCTAACTTTGCCTGGCTTTTTTTACTGCCAACTTTTAAGCATCAAAAAATGACCCCCACCCATTGGTGGCGCAGATAAGGGACGAGTGTGGGGGGCACACGGGTGTAGACTATCGACGTAAGGAAGAGTGGTTTTGTATATAGGATCAGACGGAAGTCCTGCAATGATGAATTGGGGTAGACCTCGGTGGGACTAGCTTAGCTAACTCTAACAAAGAGTCTGGCACTAATTACGGTGGTATCGTTGGCATTGAGTGTATGCCAACACAAGAATATCATTTAAACCAATCTTAGATGGAAGGTCTAAGCCATTGGGTTATAGCGACTGGTCTCGACAAGAAGTCAAGCACCAACCTTGATGACATCATTGGCATTGGGCATATCCCAACGCAAGAATATCGTTTAATCCGGTCTTAGACGGAAGGTCTAAGCCATTGGGTATAGCGGCTGGTCCCAATAAGAAGACAAGCACCAACCTTGATGACGTCATTGACATTACGTATAAGCCAATGCAAGAACATCATTTAATTCGGTCTTATACGGAATGTCTAAGCCATTGGGTATAGCGGTCGGGGTTAAAATGCATGTTTTCAGGGTGAGAGACCGTTTCTCCGATTCGGTGGGGTTTTTATGGATTGAATGGGACCTCCCGGTGCTAAGGAGGTTGGGAAGGCTTTCCCCATGTTTCCCCACTAAAATGGGTTGAGTGGGCCCTGGTTTGAGCTCCCACAGAGGAGCCATCATCGCTGCGTCATCGGAATCGATCGACCGATGGAGAGGATCGGTCGACCAATGGCATGTCAGCAGGGCGGTCTACCCAGGGCGACCAGTCATGGACCGGTCGACCGACCCATTGGGCCGGTCGACCGATCTAGCATGCGTCGACAAGCCCTGTGGGCAAGGTCGACCTGTCCAGCCTGCCGGTCGACCGACCCAGGGTCTGGTCGATAGAAAGTCTGCCACTTCACTCGTTTTGGCCCCCGGTCGACCCGGGTGTGACCCTTTGGTCGACCTTTGGCCCTGTGGATATCTCAGAAACCCCGTGTGTGACGACCCAGACTCCGGATATCAGGTAAACTCGATACCACTTGGAACTTGTGAGGTCTCCCAAGAGCGGAAAAGCTCCGAAGGGATGAAAAGGTATGTGAGAGTACATTGAACTTCTAGATAAAGCAGTAACCAATTAAATTTCAATGATTGGGATTGCTAAAGTAGCAGAAATAAAATTATATTTTCCATAACAATTAAAACTAATAGACTCCAGTCTAAAGAAAGACAAGTACAGTCCAACAGAAAAGAGAACATACTCTCAAGTCGGGGGAAGCCCGACACTGACAACGCTGGCAACTAAGAACCACGCAGCAGCAACCTCCCAGCACGAGGAAGAACAGCTACACCTGAAAAGTGAGGGGTGAGCCTCGTGTCACTGGCTCAGTAGGGATCCCGCAGAACCCTACCACGAAACAACGCAGTAACAGTAGTGCTACACTAAAGTAAAATAGTAACAAAGCGGGAGTAGAAATAACAGAAGTAAAGAGGAAAAGCCGTAACACAAAAACACAGAAGTCGAAGGAACTTCGGCCCTCTAAACCACTTCGAACAACTACAGAAAGGCGAACCCCGATCTCACAAAGTCGGGCGTTACCGATCCATTGTCAAGTCACGAAACCCTATCGTGAAAGCCTACCAAAATAGGTAAAAGCTTGCCAAAGACTTACACAGTCGAAGGCACAAATCATACACAAACTCACCGTTGTGTACGCTACAAGACTAGACCTCGGGTGAAGCCGCTGACTACCCGACAAGTCAAGAAAACACAAGTCATCGTGTCATGTGATAGAAGCACCTTCTCACTAGAAGAACAGCTAGACACGTCCACTGACGTCTTACACTGTGTCACAAGTATCTTGCACACACCTAGAAAGGCGGTAACTGAGACACTCAAGAAGAACCAAGTACAAGGAACAACAGTAATGAGTGACTAGTCAGGGCCACGCCCATCGGCGCTCGCCCAACCGCCCCTGACCACATGTGCACACACAAACCCAATGCCTTGAGCTAGGTCTCTAGCTAGTTTTCCCCCCCAGTAGGATGCTATCGCAAAGCAAGGGGGCCCACGGAAACTAACCTAAAAATAGCCTATCGGGAATTGTCCCGCCACCACTCCCAGGTAGGCCGACACACAGGAAACTGTCGTCAGGATACGACTAGTGGAGGTTCCCTAAACACAGAGACTCAAAACAGTGAACACCGAAGTACCAACAGGGTAAGCACACACCTGTCGCACATACCACGGAGCATAATGCAGTATACCACTGCTACCAGACTCAGGACAGTCAACTAGACCTACTGACAATGATCCTTGAGTCACAAGACTCGGGTCAAGATCGTCCCACATCACAGCACACGCTGTTAATCAGCCTAGTCCCTAAGTCAAAATCCACGGTAAAACACATCAACGATGAGTCCTCGGCCTCCGAGCCACACAACGGACTCACAATTCCGCATAACACGAAACACAGAACA
Organism: Amorphophallus konjac; assembly: GCA_022559845.1. NCBI lineage: Eukaryota > Viridiplantae > Streptophyta > Magnoliopsida > Alismatales > Araceae > Amorphophallus > Amorphophallus konjac. The sequence goes on along the minus strand of CM040123.1, from coordinate 115,407,913 downwards.
TGAGGGATAACCAAAGGCCCTCAAATCACATGGTACGTAAACTGAGGTAAGACACTACCTCTAAGCGCCCAAAACCATGTCTCGATCCTCATAGGATAGACGAGACACTTACGAGGTCACGTGTCAACCACAAGGTCACAACCAGGTTGACCAGAAACCATAATGGCCCTCGAAATAATATCAAACAGCCCTCGATACAATGGCCCTCTCAGACACCCTATAACACGGTCACAGCCCTTATAGGACGTTCAAGACATCCACGGGACAATGGGCTAACCAAGGGGTCAAAGCCACACTAACCGGAAAGAACACAACACTACACACTGCTCGGGATAAAGTCACTCCTCCAGAATTCCTTAACATACATATGACTCTCTCACAGGACACCCATGGCATCCATCGAGTCAAAGGCCAAGAAGGCATTGAATCATGGGTTCACCGGAGCCCGAGACAGCTCACTTAAGACACGAAGAATAGAAATCATTAACGCGCCTATACCAAGCGTTGCGATGATTAATGCGCCCCTACAGTAGGTGGCGATGTCATCCTAACGCGCCCATCACCCGGGTCGTGATATCACATTGACGCGGCGCTTGCTTAAGTCGTGATAATAGACGCGACCAGAACCTCTAACGCGATAACACATAGACGCGCCCCTTACCTGGGTCGCATTAACGAAGATCGCGCCCCTCACATGGGTCGCGTTACTAACCGCCAATCTAAGACCCGAGAATTTTAAAATAGGAATATACAATATATATATATATAATTATTGAACTCATATTCTAATTCTATTGATTTAACCATTTAAACCATTTAATTATCAATAGATGCTTTAGAAGATGCCAAATTATATTTTAGGAAATGCCAATTTATATTTTCAATCACTTAGGAAATTAATATTACATTATTCCAAAGAAATAGGAAATAGGTTATATAGATAGTGTTTTAAAGGATAAACATCACTTTTACAAGATGCCAATTCATATTTTCATAATTTAGAAAATTTCATATTTCAACTTTTTCATTATATCATTATTTTGAAGAAATAAGGGTATATAGATGAAGTGTTAAAGGATAAACATAATTTAGAAAGTGAGAAAGGGTATATGAATAATTTTGATTAGTGTAGAGTGAATACAAAAATCTCCGTTCAAAATAACGACATATGTTAAGTCGTTATTTCCTAAACGTGAATAGTGACATGAATAGTGCCACTTTTTATTTAAAAAGAATTTTTTTAAATAATTTATATGTAAAAATAGAGAAAAATGTAAGGGTCTCACCCCTGAAATTTCACAAACAAATTCCATTAATTTTTAAATAATAAATCTTTGAAGTTTAATATGAAAATCTTAAACTTATGAAATACACGACCCTCTCTGAGGCGTCATTTCTTTTCCGACAATTATCACGATCATTCTATCCCTCCAGCCTGTGTAGGCTGTCAACCCACTAAATACCCTATAATTCTGGATCTTGTCTCCCATCCTGTCGACCCTAAGGTTATAAAATACACTCTATTCTCCCTATTTGGTTAGTTCGACGGCTAGATACGGGAACAAGTTCTGAAGAGTTGCATAGGAAGGGAAGGGCTGCTTCTTCCTCTCTAGTCAACTCCTGTCACTTCACAGAGATAGGTGTTCTCAAATCCTTGCCTAACTAGTAGCTAATAGGTTAATTGATTCATGTTTAGAGTTCAATCAACTAGTCAACCATGCTATATATATCATCTGGCTTTACCGTAATCAAGTAATAATCATGTATGTATCATGTTATTTTGATAGTCTGTTACATATCACCATGATCTTTAAGAGTTTAAACTTAGTTTGTTAGTATGATTTTTATGAGTTTTTTAACATATTTTATCACACTAGTTTTACAGTATTAATAACCATATTTTAAACCTTAATATATATTCTCTGTTAACATAATATGTTCATAGTTTAAAGACACGGAGGCTCCCAGCCCTCTGGTAAATGGCGCCCCTGACCAGGGCACCATTTTCAAAATTGAAGACTGTTCGCACAGTCGTCATTTAAATGAAGACACCACCAAGGTCGTCAATTCGATTTCTGGAATTTTGAGTAATTGATAATTCAACACATTCAAAAATCTATAACTATCAAACTAAAGCACGAAATTTTTGTATGAACATGTTTCTGGAATCCTGACATTTTTCTCAACACATTCGTGCCATTACTTCCTGATTCGGAGTTTTTTTTCACACTGATGAATAGTGACACCTCTCTGTAATTGGCGCCCCTGACCAGGGCGCCAATTTCAGAATTGAAGATTGCCCGAGAGGGCGTCAATTAATTAAAGATATGCACCATGTCGTCAATTCCGTTTTCTGAAATTTTCAGAAATCAATAAATCAACGCATTCAAATATCTATAACTAATAAACTGAACCTTGAAAATTTTGACAGAATATACTTCTGTGACCCTGAGATTTTTCTCCATCTGACCATGTCTTCGGATTCTGATTTGAAAATCTTTTTTAAAATGAACAGTGATTTGAGTCACAAAACGTATCTGCTAGGTGAAAATCACTGAAGTGAAGACGGCCCTTAAGTCTTCAATTTCAGAATTGAAGACGGCCCTCAAGTCTTCAATTAATTGAAGACTGCTCACAGGGGCGTCAATTCCGTTTCATGAGGAATTAAAGTTATAACCTTATAAAATTCATATCTGTGAAACCAAAACTCAGTAATTATATCTGAACATGTTTCTGGACTCCCAAGGAATTATACTAAGTATTCATATCCTTATTTTTGAATTTCGAGAAACTTTTTCGAAATGAATAGTGCTTTGAGTCACAAAACGTATCTGCCAGGTGAAAATCATAGAATTGAAGACGGCCCTTAAGTCTTCAATTTCAGAATTGAAGACGGCCCTTAAGTCTTCAATTTCAGAATTGAAGACGACCCTCAAGTCTTCAATTAATTGAAGACTGGGTAAAGGGGCGCCAATTTCATATCTAAATATATATTTTTGAAAAATCAAAATTTTGAAAGATTGGGCAACCCCCAGGCGCCAATTACTGAATTGAAGACGGCCCTTAAGTCTTCAATTTCAGAATTGAAGACGGCCCTCAAGTCTTCAATTAATTGAAGACTGGGTAAAGGGGTGCCAATTTCATATATATATAGTTTTTTTGAAAAATCAAAATTTTGAAAGGTTGGGTAACCCCCAGGCGTCAATTCTTTAAATGACGACTTCCAAGACGTCTTCAATTAAATGAAGACATCCTAAGGGGCGCCAATTTGATATATACATATATAAATTTCTAAAAATGAAAAATGTGAAGGATTAGCAAACTCTCAGATGCCAACTCAGTAATTACAACTTCTGATCTTGATTTGTCTCGAGAATTGTGCAAACACAACCCTAATCCATACTCCTGCATATGATGAGTTCTTAAAATTCCGTTCCATGAAAAATCTACTTGTGTATACCCTACATGGTCAAACCTTGAATCTCTTAAACTACCATTTGGGAGTGTCAGAACTAAGTGCCATGCAGGGCAAAGTTGTCACGCCCCGACGCGGAATATCGGGACGTACAATCAGAAACAAGCTGGCAAGAGAGAGAACTAATCTAAATATATACAAGTGCTAAGAAATGGAAATAACTTATTGATCATTAAACAAAACATAACTGGTACAACAATCCTCAAATCAACTCAGTACAACTGGGATAACAAACTCTAAACCACAATAACATAGCTGAAGCATAACACACTCTAAACACAACTAACTGATACACTCAAAACATCACTCCTGCCCTTCCCCATCGGTAAGCGCATCACCTGAAAAGCCTGGAAAGGGGGGAAACAACAACTATGAGTTGACGCTCAGTAGGAAATAACAGATAGGTATAAGTGATTAGCAGTTTAATTACATTTTCAAAATATCATGCTACAAAGGATAATGCAATAAAAGGATAATGATGATATAATGAAACAAAAATTAAAGATCTTGCAAGGTCAAGAAATATAAAGGAACAGAATAGCAATACTTAAGAGGAATAACAAAGACAAGAATTTACTGCAGGAGGTAACGATAAAGAGTTGGCCATATTGAGACAATTCAAGTCATGTCAAGCACATATGTAATTTCATTTCCACGTCCAAGTAACATCAAGTAAAGTATAGAACAGTGAAGAGTGGAAAGTGCAACGTAGTAGAGAGTAGTGGAGAGTAGTGGAGAGTAGTGGACAGTCCTAGATTTAACTCATGTCATAGTACTGGTGCCAAATACCACACCTAGTCAATCACCTCCCCGGGGGTACACGTAGTGTTCGGGCGCTCCTCCCAGGACTAGACCGAGCCCTTAATTGTTTGCCAGGCATTGATTTCTTTGGATCAAAGATCCCACGAATCTAGACTTCCACAATTTATGGCCATAATTCTAAGGTTTGAACTATGTAGCAATAACAATTTCAAGTAGGAAGGAGATTCATTTCAGAATTTCAAGGTAAGCACAATCATCAAGAAGATTGAAAACCAAGTCACAATAAGAGTTAATCGTGATGCGCTACTGTAGTGCAGCAGCTATCCAGCAAGCTAATCAACATATTAATCCTAATTACCAAGTTAATATGTCAAAGATTATCCATTATCATTTGCATTAAGCATAAGCCAAAAGAAGATTCAAGATGATAAGGTAAAGAACAAGCTCACAGGAATGAAGTAGCATGCATTAATCAGAAATTTAGTTACACCATTAACCACTAATTATGTGAGTTTCTATTTAACCAATGTATGCGTCGAAATGAAGATGGTAAACGGCATGTTTTTACACTATGTTTGCAAGTAGGAACCAATGTAAATTGAAATCATAAGGTTTCCAGAATAGGTCACTGGTTCTTCAAAAGTATAGTTTTCAATTGGTCTAAGTTCAATGGGTCGATCCCCTAATGGTCCGGATCGATCCTCGGGTCAAAAAAAATGACAAAAACTGGTTTTCTGGTGTATGGGTCGACCCCTAGGGTCGACCCCTGTAAAAATGGGGTCTGGCAGCTGAATGGGTCGACCCCTGGGGTCGACCCCCACCATTTCTGCAGGATGGGTAGACCCCTGGGGTCGACCCCTATACTCCAGTGCATGGGTCGACCGCTAGGGTTGACCCCCTTGCAGGGACTGGATGGGTCGACCCCTAGGGTCGACCCTCGGGCCTACATGGTCTTCCAGAAAATGGGTCGACCCCTGGGGTCGACCCCTGCAAGAACAGCAACGGCCCTAACCTCCGGAAAACATATGAACTCACCCAATTGAGGTCCAATTGAGTTGAAATCATAACCACATGATCTAGGGTGATTAATATACATACTAGGGTCATTAAGCAAGCGATTTGAAACACTAATTCCAACAGAAATCAATTAAATCTTAACATATTCTATGAAGAACACATGAAGACCTAATTCTTGACATGCTGTTACTAAAAATCGAAATTCTCCAAGCATGCTCAATTAAAATTGGGGCTTTCTACGTTAAATGAAAGCTAACAACATGCTGATTACATCATATAAGTTAATTAGAGTTTGGCCTGTTAAACCTACCTCAAATCGAAAAGAGAACTTGAAACCCTAGAATGAAGAACAAGCTTGATAGCACCTTAGAAAACCCACGATATCTCCTTAGATACCTAGATAAAAATTGGGGCTTTCCGTCCCACTGGATAGCTCTCATCGAGAGGAACAAAATCATATATTCATGATCGAATTTTGGTTGAGAATTCCTACCTCAATTGAAGAAACCAAGAAAGAAGAAGGAAGCCGATGGCCTGCCGACACACCTTCACAAATCGAGCAAGAACTTCCTAGATCTGAAACTTCAGCGAACCCCACAGCCACCAAATGAAAGTAGACTTGAAGAGCTACGTTTCTATAGGTCATGGAGCTTCTGGAGCCTTCAGAGTTGGGAGTATTCGGTGCTGCAAGTTACGTGTTTAGAAACGGCGCCGGAATCCTTGACTCAACCAAAGCTATGTCGGCAGCACGTTTTAGGGCTAGGTTTACCTCAAATTGATTGAGGGTAAATGTTCCTTACATTGTGGCCTTCCATTTGCCACTGATTTGAGATCATTTGGTTGCGTATTAAGGTCGAATTTCACGTTTTAATCCAAGGTTAGGTAAGGGTCAAAAAGTGTGTACTTTGGGGCTTAATCTCTAAATAGATCTAACCACGGATTTATAATGGCTTAATGCCATAAGGCAAAGTTGTTATCTACATCGACCTTAACTTTTTTACTATTTTTATTGATTTTTATAAGGTAGTCGGATTTTCACTTATACTATTTCTAACGAATTAAATAGTAATAAATTCGAAATTCAATTATTAATTCAATAAAAATTTAATTCTTAATTAATAAAAGCTTAATAAATATATTGGGCTCAATTAAATAATTCGGGGTCTTACACCCTCCCCTACTTAAAGGAATTTGGTCCTCCAAATTCACTGCACTAAAACTGAGGGTAGGGAAAAAGATCGCTCACCTAGAATAGGTCGGGATACCGCTTCCGCATAGTCTCTTCAGACTCCCATGTAGCTTCTTCGGTCTCACGCCGACTCCACTGAATCTTGACCATCGGTATAGAACGATTCCGGAGTTGCTGTTGCTTCTGGTCCAGACTCTTGACAGGTCTTTCCTCATAGGTCAAATCTTCCTTCAACTCAAAACCCACCTGCTGAATGATATGAGTGGGGTCGTACACATATTTCTGTAACATAGACACATGAAAAACATTGTGTACGCCCGACAATTGCGGCGGTAAAGCCAGTCTGTATGCAACTTCTCCCACTCTATCTAAAATCTCGAATGGACCAGTGTATCTCGGACTCAGCTTGCCATGAATGCCAAATCTTAGGATCCCTCTTGTCGGAGAGACCTTTAAGAACACATACTCGCCAACCTGAAATTCCAATGCTCTCCTCCTGTTGTCGGCATAACTCTTCTGTCTTGACTGGGCTACTTGTAACCGGTCTAGGATAATACGTATGTTCTGTGAAGATTCTGAGACAAGATCCGGTCCAAGCCAATGCTTCTCACCTACCTCGTCCCAATATAACTGAGAACGACAACTCCTACCATACAATGCTTCGAAAGGAGCCATCTGTATACTGGATTGGTAGCTATTGTTGTAGGCGAATTCGATTAATATCAAATGCTCACTCCAATTACCACCTGAAATCAATCATGCAAGCTCGCAGCATATCTTCCACTATCTGGTTGGTTCTTTCAGTCTGTCCATCTGTCTGCGGATGAAAAGTAGTACTGAAATTCAGACGAGTACCCAAAGACTCTTGCAGTCCCTTCCAGAAATGTGAAGTAAATCTGGGGTCTCTATCAGACACAATGCTGACTGGAATGTCATGGAGCCTTACCACTTCCTTCAAATACAAAGCAGCCAATACATCAACTGTCCACTTGGACTTAATTGGTAAGAAATGAGCTGACTTTGTCAATCGATCGATAATCACCCATATCGCATCAAATCCACCACGAGTCTTAGGTAGACCCATAATGAAATCCATGCCGATGCTTTCCCACTTCCATTGGGGTATGTCGAGTGGTTTCAATTTCCCTGCCGGTCTGAAATGTTCGGCCTTAACTTGTTGACATACTAAGCATCTACTCCCAAAATCTGCAACTTCTCTTTTCATATTCGGCCACCAAAAGGACCTTTTCAAATCTCGGTACATCTTAGTGCCTCCAAGATGAATGGTGTATCTGGATCTATGAGCTTCCTCGAGAATCTTATTCTTTATTGTAGCCTCATCAGGTACACAAGTTCTGCCTTTAAATAATAATCTACCATCATCGGCCAACATGAAGTCAGGTCTGCTGCTCAAGCTTCCCTTGATCTCTACCAACTCGGGATCATTATCTTGCAAGGACTTGATTTCCATCAACAACTCGGGCTTAAGTTGGATCTGAGCAATCAAGACCCGATCATTGTCAATATTAAGATCCAGACTAGATAATTGTTCCAGTAATCTCCATTCTTGTAACATAAGACTTGACAATCTAGCTACCGGCTTTCGGCTTAATGCATCTGCCACAACATTACCTTTGCCAGGATGATACTCAATCGAGAAGTCGAAGTCTTTCAAGTACTCCAACCATCTCCGCTGCCTCATGTTGAGTTCCTTCTGAGAGAATAAATACTTCAAACTCTTATGATCTGAAAACACTGTGAAGGTTTCTCCATACAAGTAATGCCTCCAAATCTTCAAAGCAAACACAACTGCTGCCAGTTCTAAATCATGAACAGGATAATTCTCTTCGTGCTTCCTCAACTGCCTAGAAGAATAGGCAATCACCTTCCCATGCTACATGAGCACACAACCTAAGCCAATACCTGAAGCATCAGTATAAACAACAAAACCTCCTTCACCAGAAGGTAAAGCCAATACAGGTGCAGTAGTCAAACACTCCTTCAAAGTCTGAAAGCTTCGCTGACAATCATCTGACCAATCAAACTTGTTCTCCTTGCGGGTTAATCTTGTCATAAGTACCGCAATCTTAGAGAAATCCTGGATAAATCTTCGATAATAGCCTGCCAGGCCTAGAAAACTTCTAACTTCGGTCACACTGGTAGGTTGTTCCCAATTCTTCACTACCTCAACCTTCGAAGGATCAACAGAAATACCGTCCTTCGTAATGATATGTCCGAGAAAGGACACCTCTTGCAGCCAGAATTCACACTTACTGAACTTGGCATAAAGTTGATGATCTCTCAATAACTGCAATGCCATCCTCAGATGTTCAGCATGCTCCACTTCACTCTTGGAATAGATCAAGATGTCATCAATAAAGACCACGACCCATTGATCAAGATTGAGCCGAAATGCATTGTTCATCAACTGCATGAAAGCTGCCAGTGCATTTGTTAGACCAAAAGGCATAACGACAAATTCAAAATGACCATACCTGCTGCGGAAGCTGATTTATAGATATCCTCTTCCTTAATCCGCAACTGGTGATATCCAGATCGAAGATCGGTCTTAGAGAAATATTGAGCTCCCGCTATCTGGTCAAATAACTCGTCAATCCTCGGCAATGGATATTTGTTCTTGACAGTCTGCTGGTTTATTTACCGATAATCAATGCACAGCCTCATCGAACCATCTTTCTTCTTGACGAATAACACAGGGGCTCCCCACGGAGAAGTACTAGGACGAATAAAGCCATTCTCAAGTAATTCCATCAGTTGCTGCTTCAATTCCCTCAGTTCCGCAGGAGACATACGATAAGGAGCCTTGGAAATTGGGAATATGCCAGGAATAAGATCAATAGAAAAGATAACTTCCCGCTCGGGCGGAAGTCCTGGTAATTCCTCTAGAAAGACATCAGGAAAATCTCGGACAATAGGAATGTCCTTGATCTCAATCTGCTGCTCAGGAGTTGCACAGACAAAGGCCAGAAAAGCCTCACATCCACGTCTCATCAGCTTATCAGCTCGAAGAGCCGAGATAAGGGATACGGAGTTATGGTGCTTAACTCCACAAAAGAAAGTCTCGGGTGCCTAGTAAAAGACACTGAGCTAGAACTGCAGTGAACACTAGCCTCATACCTGGCCAACCAATCTGCTCCAAGGATTACATCATAATCCTCATATCCATGCAAACTAAGTCGGATGGAAAGTTCTGTTCATCAATAATAACCTTACTAGAAGGATAGTAATATTGAATAGCCGCTCCAGAACCAATATGAGTTGATATAACTAATGGAGAATTCATCATAATAGGTTCCATAGATAACGACTTCGCAAATTTCCGAGAAATAAAAGAATGCGTTGCACCAGTATCAAAGAGAACAAATGCGGGCTTGTCGATTATAGTAAGGGTACCTTCGACGAGTCCGCCCTCATCAGAAATCCCAGTTTCATCCGCATGTAAAGCTTGGAGCCTTCCTTGCGGCTTCTTGGTAACTTGAGGTTTTGCCGATGTAGCTTGTTCTGATAGAAGAGGGCAGTCAGGGATACGGTGTTTCCTACTCCCACATCGTAAACACGCACCTAGCTTGCGCCAGCATTCCTCCATCTTGTGACCTAGACGATCACAATACTTGCACTTGCCCTTGAATGGAACAATAGGGCCGGGTTTCTTCTCTTCATTTCTTGGCATCTTGCCTTTCCACGTTCCCGATCCGATCCACGAGCTAGACCCACTCATGGGCCTCTTTTTGCTAGTGCTAAGTCCGGGTTTAGGAGTTGAGTGTTCCTTCTTCATGCCATTCCCACGGATCCTCTCCGTCATCTCCAAGGTATCTTCTAGAACTTGTGCCTTTCTTACCATCTCAGAATAAGTAGAGATCTGCATCGGTGCTAGTTGATTGATGTAGTGAAGCTTCAACCCGTTGAGAGATCGCTTAGCTTTCATCTTTTCGGTGGAGATAAGGTGAGTAGCATAGCGCGAAAGCCGAGAGAACTGTGCTTCATATTCGGCCACCGATAAGCTTCGCTGCTTTAGAGCCACGAACTCCGCCGCCTTCTTCTCTTGTACACGATCAGAAAAATATTTGCCGTTGAAGAATTCCTCGAACTCTTCCCATGTGACTTGTTGATCGCCTAGAGTTGCCTTGACGGAATCCCACCAAGTACGCGCGTCTCGCTCCAATTGGAAGGTAGAAAGGAGGACACGCTCTTGGTCGGTGCATTGCATGACGTCAAAGATTCTCCCCATTTCGTTGAGCCAATGCTCGGCCTCGTCGGGGTTAGTTGAACCAGCAAATCTTGGCGGGTTCATTCCTCGAAAGTTCCGGTATAAGTCACCGGTGCCATGACCCGCTGCACCAGCTTGAGCTACCTGATGTAATGCCTGAGTCAGGCCTTGAACCGTGCGCTGCAGGTTCCTCCATTCGGCATGTTCGGCTGCCATAGCAATTACCTACAAGTAGAGTAAATCATTTAGGGTTATTAAGATAGATAATACAACAATCGAGGTATTGCTCAACCCAAGTTTCTACCCAATCTCACCAGGTCAAGTTCTAGACTTTAACACGGTTAGGGGTCTAATGCACCTAGACATGACCAAAACTCGGTACCTGGCGGAGATAACCGATCCGTAGACCACTTGCGCAAGTGTGCGACCTTCCCGATAGGCGTAGCCTAACGTTCGGACAACACCTTTTGATATACCGGGTTATTGGGATGCGGATAAAAAATCTAGGACTTAGGAAAGCCTAGGAATGTGAAACCTGGCTCTGATACCAACTAAACTGTCACGCCCCGACGCGGAATATCGGGACGTACAGTCAGAAACAAGCTGGCAAGAGAGAGAACTAATCTAAATATATACAAGTGCTAAGAAATGGAAACAACTTATTGACCATTAAACAAAACATAACTGGTACAACAATCCTCAAATCAACTCAGTACAACTGGGATAACAAACTCTAAACCACAATAACATAGCTGAAGCACAACACACTCTAAACACAACTAATTGATACACTCAAAACATCACTCCTGCCCTTCCCCATCAGTAAGCGCGTCACCTGAAAAGTCTGGAAAGGGGGGAAACAACAACTATGAGATGACGCTCAGTAGGAAATAACAGATAGGTATAAGTGATTAGCAGTTTAATTACATTTTCAAAATATCATGCTACAAAGGATAATGCAATAAAAGGATAATGATGATATAATGAAACAAAAATTTAAGATCTTGCAAGGTAAGAAATATAAAGGAACAAAATAGCAATACTTAAGAGGAATAACAAAGACAAGAATTTACTGCAGGAGGTAACGATAAAGAGTTGGCCATATCGAGACAATTCAAGTCATGTCAAGCACGTATGTAATTTCATTTCCACGTCCAAGTAACATCAAGTAAAGTATAGAACAGTGAAGAGTGGAAAGTGCAACGTAGTAGAGAGTAGTGGAGAGTAGTGGAGAGTAGTGGACAGTCCTAGATTTAACTCATGTCATAGTACTGGTGCCAAATGCCACACCTAATCAATCACCTCCCCGGGGGTACACGTAGTGTTTGGGCGCTCCTCCCAGGACTAGACCGAGCCCTTAATTATTTGCCAGGCATTGATTTCTTTGGATCAAAGATCCCACGAATCTAGACTTCCACAATTTATGGCCAGAATTCCAAGGTTTGAACTATGTAGCAATAACAATTTCAAGTAGGAAGGAGATTCATTTCAGAATTTCAAGGTAAGCACAATCATCAAGAAGATTGAAAACCAAGTCACAATAAGAGTTAATCGTGATGCGCTACTGTAGTGCAGCAGCTATCCAGCAAGCTAATCAACATATTAATCCTAATTACCAAGTTAATATGTCAAAGATTATCCATTATCATTTGCATTAAGCATAAGCCAAAAGAAGATTCAAGATGATAAGGTAAAGAACAAGCTCACAGGAATGAAGTAGCATGCATTAATCAGAAATTTAGTTACACCATTAACCACTAATTATGTGAGTTTCTATTTAACCAATGTATGCGTCGAAATGAAGATGGTAAACGGCATGTTTTTACACTATGTTTGCAAGTAGGAACCAATGTAAATTGAAATCATAAGGTTTCCAGAATAGGTCACTGGTTCTTCAAAAGTATAGTTTTCAATTGGTCTAAGTTCAATGGGTCGATCCCCTAATGGTCCGGATCGATCCTCGGGTCAAAAAAAATGACAAAAACTGGTTTTCTGGTGTATGGGTCGACCCCTGGGGTCGACCCCTGTAAAAATTGGGTCTGGCAGCTGAATGGGTCGACCCCTGGGGTCGACCCCCACCATTTCTGCAGGATGGGCCGACCCCTGCAAGAACAGCAACGGCCCTAACCTCCGGAAAACATATGAACTCACCCAATTGAGGTCCAATTGAGTTGAAATCATAACCACATGATCTAGGGTGATTAATATACATACTAGGGTCATTAAGCAAGCGATTTGAAACACTAATTCCAACAGAAATTAATTAAATCTTAACCTATTCTATGAAGAACACATGAAGACCTAATTCTTGACATGCTGTTACTAAAAATCGAAATTCTCCATGCATGCTCAATTAAAATTGAGGCTTTCTACATTAAATGAAAGCTAACAACATGCTGATTACATCATATAAGTTAATTAGAGTTTGGCTTGTTAAACCTACCTCAAATCGAAAAGAGAACTCGAAACCCTAGAATGAAGAACAAGCTTGACAGCACCTTAGAAAACCCACGATATCTCCTTAGATACCTGATAAAAATTGGGGCTTTCAGTCCCACTGGATAGCTCTTGTCGAGAGTAACAAAATCATATATTCATGATCGAATTTTGGTTGAGAATTCCTACCTCAATTGAAGAAACCAAGAAGGAAGCCGACGGCCTGCCGACACACCTTCACAAATCGAGCAAGAACTTCCTAGATCTGAAACTTCAGCGAACCCCACAGCCACCAAATGAAAGTAGACTTGAAGAGCTACGTTTCTATAGGTCATGGAGCTTCTGGAGCCTTCGGAGTTGGGAGTATTCGGTGCTGCAAGTTACGTGTTTAGAAACGGCGCCGGAATCCTTGACTCGACCAAAGCTATGTCGGCAGCACGTTTTAGGGCTAGGTTTACCTCAAATTGATTGGGGGTAAATGTTCCTTACATTGTGGCCTTCAATTTGCCGCTGATTTGAGATCATTTGGTTGCGTATTAATGTCGAATTTCACGTTTTAATCCAAGGTTAGGTAAGGGTCAAAAAGTGTGTACTTTTTGGCTTAATCTCTAAATAGATCTAACCACGGATTTATAATGGCTTAATGCTAGAAGGCAAAGTTGTTATCTACATCGACCTTAACCTGTTTACTATTTTTATGGATTTTTATAAGGTAGTCGGATTTTCACTTATATTATTTCTAACGAATTAAATATTAATAAATCTGAAATTAAATTATTAATTCAATAAAAATTCAATTCTTTATTAATAAAAGCTTAATAAATATATTGAGCTCAACTAAATAATTCGGGGTCTTACAAAAGTGCTACATTGTGGGAGCCACCTCTTGAGGCCGTACGGCGCAAAGTGCTACACGACGGGAGTCACCTCTTCAGCCTGTAGGGGCCACCTCTAGAATCCTCCATAACCAAATGACTAGTTAATCTCGTCTGAAATACTATGTTTCCAAATTCATGAAATTCCATATTGGCTATAAATGAGAGTGGATGTCAAAGGTAATACATGAAATGCTGTGCATATAGGGCCCGGTCTGGTCCTGGGAGGAGCACCCGAAGGTACTTGTGCCCATGGGAGTTTATTGACCACGGTGTTTAGCATTGCACCGGAGTACTTTTTTGACTTGAGACACTCCACCCCTACTCTCTCTCTCCTTACTTACTTGACTTGTGTGGCCTGAAACGAGCAATACTTGACTTGTGGCCCGAGAAAGGTCAAAAAACTTACATGATAATAGCCAATTCTACTAATACGTACTTGACAATATTTGCTTGAATTGAATTTTTACTTGATATACTTGTACATGAGTTTCTTCTCATACATGCGTTCATACTTGTACACGAATCCCCGCTTACCCGAAGTGGCATTTACATCTGTAAATTCTTGAAATTCTACTTGTCAAATACTTAAAATCTTGTTATACTCTCTTTATACAGTTCTTGATCTCTTATTATTCAGCATGCCTAGATTTACCTGTATACCTGATTTTTTTATTATACGTACATCATGCATAGCCATACTGAGAATACATGCAAATTGTAAATCACGTAAAGATTGCTCATATTTGAGATGTAATTCCTACTTAGCGATTCACTCATCCAGTTACTTCCTAACATTTTCAGGTGATTCGGATAGCGACAAGAATCGGTTTGAGGCCGAGTGAAGAGTGCTAGAACGCCATCCATTTATCATTAGGTAGTCGAGTCTTTGAATTTATTTGAGTCTACCTTGTATTCCCAGTTATGTCAGTTAGTGGTATAAACTTTGTGTTAAGTCGTGTAGCATAATGTTTGACTTTCTAAATTTGGAAATTTGTCATGGACTATCTTTATTTCCTTTGATTAATCAAATAAACATCACTTGGACTATTGGAATTTATTAGATTTTTAGTCATTTGCGTACTCCGAAATTTTGTATGTTAAAATTCTTATCGCTCTAATGACACGATCTATATAGTCGCGTTACGCATCCGAGTATCTTCCGCGCTCGGGACGTGACAATCTTCGTGGTATCAGAGCCAAGTTTTCAAACCTAGGGAACTAGAGGAAATAAAAGGTTAGAAATTAAAATCTAAGTAAAAAAACTTGAGTCCAAGGATAGGTAAAACCCGAGTCCAAGGATAAATATACCTTACCCGGTGAGATGGATAGAGCCATGGGTTAAGTTCTATAATGACTTTTAACCTTACAAGTAAACCCGATCTTTATCATACTTAACTCTTTTTTAGGATCATGGCTGCGGAAAGAGCACAATGGTGCGAGATGCAGCACACAGTGCAAGGCCTTATACAGGCACTACAGCAAGTGGCCCAAGGCAGAGCAAACCGTGGAGCAGGAGATCTCCACCGAAGTTTCCATAACATGAACCCACCGAGGTTCACGGGTTCGTCCGACCCCGAGGATGTCGAGAATTGGCTAAAGGAGATGGAACGAATCTTCCGTGTAATGCAATGCACGGACGAGGAGAAGGTTTTACTGGCCGTATTCCAACTAGAGCGGGACGCTCGATGCTGGTGGGAATCCATAGAAGCAACACTGCCAGAATACCATGTCACATGGGATGAATTCACGGAGCATTTTAACAACAAGTACTTCTCCAACCATATCTAGGAGAAGAAGGCCGTGGAATTCACCGTTCTAAAACAAAGGGGCTTGAAAGTGGCCGAGTATGAGGCCCAGTTTTCCAGATTATCTAGGTATGCACCCCACTTGGTGTGTACGGAAAAGATGAAGGCGAGAAGATTCCTCAACGGGCTTCGGCCCCATTATATCACACAAGTTGCCCCGATGGACATCCAAGTCTATTCGGAGATAGTTCGACATGCCCGATTACTGGAAGACGTCACCGAATTATCCGAGAGAATCCGAGGAAGAGACAAGAAGGAACCCGTCACAAGCCCGGGAAAATTCAAACAATCCTTCAACAAGAAGCAGTTCTTCATAGGAGGGGAGCCCTCCGAGGCAAACAAATTCCAAAAGAATGACATGCCATTCTCCACCACCACACCATCAAAGGAAATTTGCAAGTATTGTGATAAAGCTGGCCATAAGACCGAGGAATGTTGGAGGAAGTTAGGAGCTTGTCTTCGATGCGGAAGCCTAGAGCATCGAATCCCAGACTACCCACTGATGAAGGAACAAGACACTAAAGATGAGAAGCATCCGGTAAAGAAACAAGGCCGTCTGCAAGCTCTCCGAGAGACGGAACCCACTAAAGGCGGAATTATGGAAGGTACTCTCACTATTTGTTCAAAAACAGCTCAAGTTTTATTTGATACCGGAGCAACTCATTCATTCGTTTCCAAGAACTTTGCTGCTTCATTTTCTAAGAAACATGAACTGTTAGATTTGGTCATATCTACACCTCTTGGGAATGAGTCTGATATCACTTATCACTATCCAAATTGTGAAGTGATGATTAAGGGAAGCAATTTACCTGCTGACCTGATATGCCTAGATATGAAGGGTTATGACGTCATACTAGGTGCCGACTGGTTATCCACATACCAAGCAACTGTAGATTGCCGACATGGCAAGGTAACTTTCGTGGATTTTCCAGAGCTAGTTTACAATAGCCCTCAGAGTAAATCACTTCTTATATCAGCACTCTGAGCTAGTAAACTTATGAATAAGGGATGCATGGCTTTCAGAGCATTCGTGACTACCACAGAAGTCGAGAAGGTTAAACTTGAAGACATCCGTGTAATTCAGGATTTTCCCGATGTTTTTCCAGAAGATTTAATCGGCTTACCCCCAGAAAGGGAAGTGTCGTTCACAATCGACCTTGTCCCTGGTGCTGGCCCTGTCTCTAGGGCACCATACAGAATGTCCCCTGCTGAGCTGAAGGACTAAAGGAACAACTAATGGAGTTATTGAAAAAGGGTTTCATCAGGCCGAGTACTTCCCCTTGGGGAGCACCCGTGCTGTTCGTCAAAAAGAAGGATGGATCGATGAGACTATGCATCGATTATCGGCAGGTAAATAACCTTACAATCAAGAACAAATACCCGCTGCCAAGGATTGACAAGCTATTCGATCAGTTATCAGGAGCTTCATATTTCTCCAAGATTGATCTTCGTTCTGGTTACCACCAATTGAAGATCAAAGAAGAAGACATTCATAAAACTGCATTCCGAAGCAGGTATGGGCATTACAAATTTACTGTTATGCCTTTCAGACTAACAAATGCCCCTGCAACTTTTATGCAGTTAATAAACAGCATATTCAGGCCCTATTTAGACCAATTCATTGTGGTCTTTATTGATGATATTCTGATCTATTCCAAGACCGAAGATGATCATGAAGAACATCTCAAGAAGGCACTACAGATATTAAGGGAAAACAAGCTATATGCCAAATTCAGTAAATGCAAGTTTTGGCTCGAGGAAGTATCCTTCTTAGGCCATATTATTTCAAAGAATCGAATTGCTGTTGACCCGTCCAAGGTCGAAGCCGTGAAGAACTGGGAACGACCCACAAATGCAATGGAAATTCGAAGCTTCTTGGGTCTAGCTGGTTACTACCGGCGTTTTATCAATGACTTTTCCAAGATTGCCGTTCCTCTGACCAGGTTAGCCCGCAAGGAAGTGCCTCATGAGTGGAATGAAGACTGTGAAAAGAGTTTCCAAGCTTTGAAGGATCTCTTGACCACTGCTCCAGTCTTATCATTACCAATTGAAGGAGAAAAATACGAGGTATATACCGATGCTTCAGGTATTGGTCTCGGATGTGTATTGATGCAGAATGGAAGAGTCATTGCATATTCTTCCCGACAATTGAAGAAACATGAAGAGAACTACCCGGTTCATGACTTAGAACTAGCCGCGGTAGTATTCGCTTTGAAGATCTGGAGGCACTATCTCTACGGAGAATAATTTATTGTGTACTCCGATCATAAAAGCCTCAAGTACTTATTCTCTCAAAAGGAGTTGAACATGCGGCAAAGGCGTTGGCTCGAGTATCTCAAGGATTTCGACTTCACTATACAGTACCATCCTGGTAAGGGTAATTCTGTAGCTGATGCCCTTAGTCGAAAGCTGAGAACAATATTGGCCAACTGTATGATACAAGAATGGAAGCTGCTGGAGAAATTCTCTGAGCTTGATATCAGCACAGATGAGAAGAACATGTGTATTATACTATCTCATATGAGCCTACATCCAGATTTGCTACCTGAAATCAAGAAGCTACAGGAAGAAGATCCCTCACTTGTGGAGATAAAGAGCAAGCTGGACGATAGACTGGATTTCAAGCTGGCACCTGATGGCAAATTGCTATTTCATGAACGGACATGTGTGCCCGATTGTCCCGAATTGAAGAAGAAGATTCTTGAAGAAGCTCATCGATCGAGGTACACGATCCACCCTGGAGCCACTAAGATGTACCAAGACTTGAAAAGAACTTTTTGGTGGCCTAACATGAAAAGAGAGGTAGCAGACTTTGTGTCTCGTTGCCTCACATGCCAACAAGTGAAGGCGGAACATCAAAAACCCGCCGAAAAGCTACATCCGCTGGATATTCCCAAGTGGAAGTGGGAAGACATTGGCATAGACTTTATCATGGGTTTGCCCAAGTCTAGGGGCGGATATGATAGAATTTGGGTAATTATCAAAAGCCGATGGTCAGTCGACGTACTAGCTGCCCTGTATATTAAGGAGATGGTTAGATTGCATGGAGTTCCCGTCTCGATCGTATCTGACCGAGACCCGCGCTTCACCTCTCATTTTTGGAAGGGTCTACAACACTCTCTGGGGACGAAATTTAATTTCAGCACTGCTTTCCATCCCCATACAGATAGTCAGACTGAAAGGACAAATCAGGTTGTTGAAGATATGTTAAGGGCATGTATTATAGATTTCGGCGGAAGCTGGCACGACCACTTATCCCTAGTCGAATTTGCCTATAATAACAGCTATCAAGCTAGTATTCAAATGGCACCTTTCGAGGCACTTTATGGCAGGAGTTGTCGTTCTCCAATATGCTGGGAAGAAGTCGGTGAAAGACAAATTCTAGGCCCGGATATGGTTAGAGAATCGACTGAAAAGATACACCTTATCAGAGAGAGACTCAAGGTAGCTCAATGCAGGCAAAAATCTTATGCTAATAATAGAAGGAGAGATTTGGAGTTTCAAGTTGGTGACCATGTATTTCTCAAGGTATCTCCTAGCCGAGGTATTAGAAGATTCGGTGTTAAGGGCAAGCTTACACCGAGGTTTATCGGTCCATTCGAAGTATTGGAAAGAGTGGGTGAGGTGGCCTACCGTATTGCTTTACCTCCTCAACTCTCGGAAGTGCATAATGTATTTCATATATCTATGCTGAAGAAATATGTGCACGACCCTTCTCACGTCATCGACCATGCTGGTTTGGTGATTCAAAGAGATCTTACTTATGAGCAAAGGCCGATGCGGATCCTCGACCGCAAAGTCCGAGTTCTAAGGAGCAAGACGATCCCTATGGTGAAAATCCAATGGAATCGATGCGCGGAACAAGAAGCAACTTGGGAGACCGAAGAATCTATGAAAAGAAGATACCCAGAATTATTCTAAACTGTAAGTATTTTATACTTTCCATAATATCCTTATACAGTTGAATTTGGGGACCAAATTCTTTTAAGTAGGGGAGGGTGTAACACCCGAGAATTTTAAAATAGGAATATACAATATATATATATTTAATTATTGAACTCATATTCTAATTCTATTGATTTAACCATTTAAACCATTTAATTATAAATAGATGCTTTAGAAGATGCCAAATTATATTTTAGGAAATGCCAATTTATATTTTCAATCACTTAGAAAATTAATATTATACTATTCCAAAGAAATAGGAAATAGGTTATATAGATAGTGTTTTAAAGGATAAACATCACTTTTACAAGATGTCAATTCATATTTTCATAATTTAGAAAATTTCATATTTCAACTTTTTTATTATATCATTATTTTGAAGAAATAAGGGTATATAGATGAAGTGTTAAAGGATAAACATAATTTAGAAAGTGAGAAAGGGTATATAGACAATATTGGTTAGTGTAGAATGAATACAAAAATCTCCATTCAAAATAACGACATATGTTAAGTCATTATTTCCTAAACGTGAATAGTGACATGAATAGTGTCACTTTTTATTTAAAAAGAATTTTTCAAAATAATTTATATGTAAAAATAGAGAAAAATGTAAGGGTCTCACCCCTGAAATTTCACAAACAAATTCCATCAATTTTTAAAGATAAAAATCTTTGAAGTTTAATATGAAAATCTTAACTTATGAAATACACGACCCTCTCTGGGGCGTCATTTCTTTTTCGACAATTATCACGATCATTCTATCCCTCCAGCCTGTGAAGGCTGTCAACCCACTAAATACCCTATAATTCTGGATCTTATCTCTCATCCTGTCGACCCTAAGGTTATAAAATACACTCTATTCTCCCTATTTGGTTAGTTCGACGGCTAGATACGGGAACAAGTTCTGAAGAGTTGCATAGGAAGGGAAGGGCTACTTCTTCCTCTCCTGTCAACTCCTGTCACTTCACAGAGGTAGGTGTTCTCAAATCCTTGCCTAACTAGTAGCAAATAGGTTAATTGATTCATGTTTAGAGTTCGATCAACTAGTCAACCATGCTATATATATCATCTGGCTTTACCGTAATCAAGCAATAATCATGTATGTATCATGTTATTTTGATAGTCTGTTACAAATCACCATGATCTTTAAGAGTTTAAACTTAGTTTGTTAGTATGATTTTTATGAGTTTTTGAACATATTTTATCACACTAGTTTTACAGTATTAATAACCATATTTTAAACCTTAATATATAGTCTCTGTTAACATAATATGTTCATAGTTTAAAGGCACGGAGGCTCCCAGCCCTCTGGTAAATGGCACCCTGGCCAGGGCGCCATTTTCAAAATTGAAGACTGTTCGCACAGTCGTCATTTAAATGAAGACACCACCAAGGTCGTCAATTCGATTTCTGGAATTTTAAGTAATTGATAATTCAACACATTCAAAAATCCATAACTATCAAACTAAAGCACGAAATTTTTGTATGAACATGTTTCTGGAATCTTGACATTTTTCTCAACACATTCGTGCCACTACTTCCTGATTCGGAGTTTTTTTTTCACACTGATGAATAGTGACACCTCTCTGTAATTGGCGCCCCTGACTAGGGTGCCAATTTCAGAATTGAAGACTACCCGAGAGGGCGTCAATTAATTGAAGACATGCACCATGTCGTCAATTCCGTTTTCTGAAATTTTTAGAAATCAATAAATCAACGCATTCAAAAATCTATAACTAATAAACCGGACCATGAAAATTTTGACAGAATATACTTCTGTGACTCTGAGATTTTTCTCCATCTGACCATGTCTTCGGATTCTGATTTGGAGAAACTTTTTCGAAATGAATAGTGATTTGAGTCACAAAACGTATCTGCTAGGCGAAAATCACTTAATTGAAGACGGCCCTTAAGTCTTCAATTACAGAATTGAAGACAGCCCTTAAGTCTTCAATTTCAGAATTGAAGATGGCCCTCAAGTCTTCAATTACTGAATTGAAGATGGCCCTTAAGTCTTCAATTTCAGAATTGAAGACGGCCCTCAAGTCTTCAATTAATTGAAGACTGCTCACAAGGGCGTCAATTCCGTTTCATGAGGAATTAAAGTTATAACATTATAAAACTCATATCTATGAAACCAAAACTCAGTAATTATATCTGAACAAGTTTCTGGACTCCCAAGGAATTATACTAAGTATTCATATCCTTATTTTTTAATTTCGAGAAACTTTTTTGAAATGAATAGTGCTTTGAGTCACAGAACGTATCTGCCAGGTGAAAATCACAGAATTGAAGACAACCCTTAAGTCTTCAATTTCAGAATTGAAGACGGCCCTTAAGTCTTCAATTTCAGAATTGAAGACGGCCCTCAAGTCTTCAATTAATTGAAGACTGGATAAAGGGGTGCCAATTTCAAATATATATATATATTTGAAAAATCAAAATTTTGAAAGATTGGGCAACCCCCAGGCACCAATTACTGAATTGAAGACGGCCCTTAAGTCTTCAATTTCAGAATTGAAGACGGCCCTCAAGTCTTCAATTAATTGAAGACTGGGTAAAGGGGCGCCAATTTCATATATATATAGTTTTTTTGAAAAATCAAAATTTTGAAAGGTTGGGTAACCCCCAGGCGTCAATTCTTTAAATGACGACTTCCAAGACGTCTTCAATTAAATGAAGACATCCTGAGGGGCGCCAATTTGATATATACATATATAAATTTCTAAAAATTGAAAATTTGAAGGATTAGCAAACCCTCAGATGCCAACTCAGTAATTACAACTTCTTATCTTGATTTGTCTCGAGAATTATGCAAACAAAACCTTAATCCATACTCCTGCATATGATGAGTTCTTAAAATTCCGTTCCATGAAAAATCTACTTGTGTATACCCTACATGGTCAAACCTTGAATCTCTTAAACTACCATTTGGGAGTGTAGGAACTAAGTGCCATGCAAGGCAAAGTGCTACGTTGTGGGAGCCACCTCTTGAGGCCGTACGGCACAAAGTGCTACACGACGGGAGTCACCTCTTGAGCCTGTAGGGGCCACCTCTAGAATCCTCCATAACCAAAAGACTAGTTAATCTCGTCTGAAATACTACATTTTTAAATTCTTGAAATTCCATATTGGCTATAAATTAGAGTGGATGTCAAAGGTAATACATGAAATGCTGTGCATATAGTGCCCGGTCTGGTCCTGGGAGGAGCACCCGAAGGTACTTGTGCCCATGGGAGTTTATTGACCACGGTGTTTAGCGTTACATCGGAGTACTTACTTTACTTGAGGCACTCCACCCCTACTCTCTCTCTCCTTACTTACTTGACTTGCGTGGCCCGAAATGGGCAATACTTGACTTGTGGGCCGAGAAAGGGCAAAATACTTATATGATAATAGCCAATTCTACTAATACGTACTTGGCAATACTTGCTTGAATTGAATTTTTACTTGATATACTTGTACATGAGTTCCTTCTCATACCTGCGTTCATACTTGTACACGAATCCCCGCTTGCCCGAAGTGGCATTTACATCTGTAAATTCTTGAAATTCTGCTTGTCAAATACTTGAAATCTTGTTATACTCTCTTTATATAGTTCTTGATCTCTTATTGTTCATCATGCCTAGAT
The DNA here is from genome assembly GCA_022559845.1 of Amorphophallus konjac. Classification (NCBI taxonomy): domain Eukaryota; kingdom Viridiplantae; phylum Streptophyta; class Magnoliopsida; order Alismatales; family Araceae; genus Amorphophallus; species Amorphophallus konjac. The sequence continues at coordinate 115,384,547 of CM040123.1, read as the reverse complement.
TTACCTGTATACCTGATTTTTTTATTATACGTACATCATGCATAGCCATACTGAGAATACATGCAAATTGTAAATCGCGTAAAGATTGCTCGTATTTCAGATGTAATTCCTACTAAGCGATTCGCTCATCCAGTTACTTCCTAACATTTTCATGTGATTTGGATAGCGACAAGAATGGGTTTGAGGCCGAGTGAAGAGTGCTAGAACGCCATCCATTTATCATTAGCTAGTCGAGTCTTTGAATTTATTTGAGTCTACCTTGTATTCCCAATTATGTCAGTTAGTGGTATAAACTTTGTGTTAAGTCGTGTAGCCTAATGTTTGGCTTTCTAAATTTGGAAATTTGTCATGGACTATCTTTATTTCCTTTGATTAATCAAATAAACATCACTTGGACTATTGGAATTTATTAGATTTTTAGTCATTTGCGAACTCCAAATTTTTGTATGTTAAAATTCTTATCGCTCTAATGACACGATCTATATAGACGCGTCACGCATCCGAGTATCTTCCGCGCTCGGGATGTGACAGCCAAACTGTTCATCTCCTTCACAAGATGCGGTGCATCGTTGTAGCGCATTCCTCTGAGAACGACGACCGGTGCGTTCTCATCACGGAGCGAAAATCGGGAAATTCGCACAAAAACCCATTTCCACGCCCCAATCGTCTCTAGAACGACGGGGAAACACCCACTATCACATTGCCGACCTTCCACAAGCTGGAAGGGGCCAACAAACCACAAAAATGACATTAAACAGGGGATTCCCACGAATAGACCCAAAATGACTCACATGGACAGTCGGGCTCATGCCGACTCCGATTCTTAACGAAATATAATAAAACTGGCGAGAAATGATTCCCAACATGCCAGGGGTTCAAATGAAACTATTTAAACTACAAACCATCGCCTGGAACGTCGAACACGGCTCACACCCCTGTGGACTCGATTATTATCTTTGAGTTTATTTATTTATTATTTATTATTATTATTTGTTTATTTGGTTATTTGGTTATTTATCAGTGAGTTTATTAGGCGTGCCAGTCACCGAGGTGACGATTTCATTGTGCGCTCGATCTGACTTAGTCAGTCGATTGTGGAATTCGAGTCGGGACCTGAAGTCCGCCATACCATAAAGCCTATGACGTTAATTACATCCCTCCAGAAGAAGGAAAACCCTTGATTAGTCGCCAAAGTAGAAGAGTTCCGGGGGCAAGATAAGATAAGACTACCATGCTCATTTTATTTGCAGGGTAGAAGATGCATGCAGATGATTATGCGATTGGCAGTTTATTATGATTTGTTAGCCTGACTCCTAATACGAGGCGGAGAACTCAGGTCCGAGAACCACCCTCACGCATAATGATGGCTTCCAATTGGGCATAACCCAACCTTCAATCACACACTATTTGATATACCGGGAGCACAAGAGGGTAGACGTGGAATTCTTTATTAATCATCATGCAAATGATCGATAAGAGAGCAAAATGTTGTTCTTCGTAGAATAAGGCGGGCATGAGTAGACTCCAGACCATAGCATCAATCTCATCGATGCACTTCATGCTCATCTAACTATTTTATTTGCTCAGTTGATCATCACTATGCGTGAGTACACGGAACAAACTCGGCAGCATATCCCCTTATCTTAAGCTATGCCAAGTGAGAATAGGAAACTGTCCACGCAGAGGCAAGATAGAATCCACAAAATATCGGAGCATATCAATGCTTGAGTATCACGAGGTAGGGTTAAACCGAGACAGTATTCGTCCACCACGGCATTCAATGTCATTATTCCCAAGAGGGAGTCAGTAGAGGACATGCAGAGACAGACCTCTTTCGCTCCAAGGGGTTTGGAGATGATTCAACATAGCAAAGATTAGAATTCATTCGGACAGCACCTCCCCATATTTCGGATCTTGCCCGGAGGAGTAAAGGACATCCATCCACGGAGTGCCGAGATGAAAGCTAAAGAAACACGGGCATAGCCAGCCCAAGACCCAAAAGGATCTAAATGCGACGGGATAATGTCCATCATCATGGTATTTATTGATATCCCCTTAAGAAACCAGTGGAGGACATGCAGCGGCAGAACTCCAAGGGTCAGCAGGGTTAGAAGAAAATATTGTGGTTAAATAGTATAATGTAGGGGTAATACCCTGTTAATTTAGCACCCATGGATTTGAGTAAAAGACCATGACTTTTCTTGGGGATGGGGTTGCTAAGACCGAGGTACCACAGGTGAGCTTTAGGGGTACCTATGCTGGGCAATGAGTTAATGAACTCGGCGCAGAGGGTGGTCGGCGTGGGGATTACACAGCATAAATGGGAATCGACACCAAGGCATATCGACATGGGTGAGGATCGGCACGAGGAGTGGTCGGCGTGCCCAGACTCCACTCGACGCGCCTGAGTTTCGGCGCATGAGGGGGGTTGGCCGCCTTCAGGTGGTCGGCGCCTTCCTCAATCGGCGCGGTGATGGAAGGCTTTTGGGTGCCGAGAGGGAGAGGCACCGAAGGTCATGAAGGGCTGGCCTTTGGGGTTTTGTTGAGGGGTTCCTGTAGGTTTTAGGGATTCTAATTTGAAGACTATGGAGGGATTTCTTACTGAGCTACCAGGAGGACAGAGGTTCATTCACAGAGGATCCGTGGGAGGCTGAGCGACCATTGAAATAAACTCCTACGATATCATCATATTATCCCTCGCAGTTGAGTGAACAGAAAGCCACGAGATGGGCTATCTCGGGCCTCTGTCATATAGTCGAGGATGATTCAATGACTCGTACACTTCAGTCGGTCGGAGTGAAACTCGGTGAATCAATATCCCTTGCGTATAATATTCCCCTCATGGGCATCATAGACAAACGAGATAGGAGCTTCCGTTGTCTCTACAAGGAGATTGCAGCCAAAAGACTGACAGCAAGGGTCAAATTACAGAGAGATCGGAAGAAAACCCAAGCGAAAATGAGGAGCAGAGGGACATCGTGAGCCAAACATAACTTGCAGAGAGATGAATCGTACAGAGGTTTAAGAGGTAACTAGATAGAAAGAATACATCCAGATAATTCATTCATTCATGTACATTGGCGACGGAGCCATACACTTCGATTACAAAATGAGGCAGTTGCATACAATTCGAGGCTCTAAAAGGCTTTGAGAATTACATCCCCATGGACCAGAAAATAGGATAGCAACAGGGAATCCAAAATATAAAACGAGGGAAATGGGAAGAATGTAGCCCCACCGGGGCAATGATTGACAATAGCACACACCCACCTTGAGCGGGATTACAGACAGGGACCTCTGGTTCCTACTCTCGAACCTCTCCCTCTTCTTTTCTTTTCAGCAGACTCTCTGTCCCTTCTTGGTAGGCTCTTCTCTCTCTGCTTCCTCTCTCCTCACTAGCTCCTTCTTCGGAGCCAGCCCTTTTATAATGGGCTTGAGACCCTTGAAGCATCGGCGCGGTTGACCCTCGACGCGCCTTGAGTTTTGGCCATCGTCGCATGGAGCTTTTGTGGGCATCGGCGCCTGTTGGCAACCGGCGCGCAAATCCCAGGCTCCCTCGACGCCAGCATCTTGGCGTGTCTGCATCTCCGGCCCTATTCAGGCCTCAGCGCCTCTCATATGCATATGGGCCTTTAAGGCCTACATGACTCATTTATCAAGTAATTGCATATATTATTTTGTGATTCTTTGCTGCATTGCATTCACATTCTACGGCAGATGATGTGGATCCCGTTCTATCAACACCATGATATTCTGAAGACCCTTTTTAGCGGGCAGATGATTTCCCAGAAATTTATGGGATTTAATCGGCTCGATTGTCAAAACGACAATTGCTTCGGACAATAGGTTTGCTAGAGAGGCTTTAGCCGGACATGGTATTATTTGTGATAGATCTTCCTTCTATCATAGTTTTGTGACTTCCGGGAATACCATCAGAGCCGCATCTTTGGTTAATCTTCAGGGCTCCAACCATTTGCTCACAGCTTTCTTTGACTTCTCTTGTTTGTGATTTTTTTTTAGACGTCAACAAATGCCCCCCACCCGCAGGTGGCGTGAGCGAAGGATGAGCGGCACGGGGCTTGCGAGTGCATCCTTCAATGTGCTTTGCACATTTCTTCAGGCTTGATCCTGCTCATTGTGCTGACTTATAGCTTGGTATCTGCATTCTTTTTATATTCAATCTCATCATCTTGAAGTAAGTATTTTGATCAATGTGAGCTTGTTGGGTCTTAAATGACCAGCATTTCAGCTTGATTTCCTGGTTGCAGCATCTTCTCGGCGCGTCCAAATCGGCACGGGCGGCGTTCTCAGCGCACTCATTCTCGACACGGCATTGACCTTGGCGTGGCATAGGCGGCATGAGCAAATCGGCGTGGGCGGGTCTCGGCACACCCATCTCGGTGCGAAGGGTCTCGGCGCGCTTCTTCGCAGATGCCATCATCTCGGCGTGGAGGTTTTCGGCACGCTTTCTCTCGACGGGGGGTCTTCTCGGCTTGGTTTACTATTTAAAGCGTCGAGGGCTTGGGAGAGCTCATTTTAACCCGAGCTCTCTCTTTCTTCATCTTCTTAGCGGTGGCGCTCGGCGTGAGCTTTCTTCGGAAGTGATTTCTCCTTCTTCCTCCTTCTTTTCACCGTGAGGTTCTTTCCTTGCTTCACATATAGGGCCATGTCCCCTTTTATTAAGGAGTCATCCCCTCTTGGTGGGTGTTCATCCTATTTGACTTTGGGCATACCTTATATAAGGGGAGATGCTGTCGAAATTTTGTGAAAGTTTCATCTTTCATTGTGACTTCAGTCTTGTCTCACCCTCTTTGACTTTCTTGATGGTAGTTTGCTTAAATGGCCACCACTTCTAGTCACACTGCTTCTGGAACTACTGATGCCAGTGCTTCTGCTCAGGATAAAGTGCCTGGCCCTGCCGTAACTTGGCTGAATGTCGGCCAGCTAGACCATAGGTCTTGGGAAGGTTGCCATAGTTGACGAGTCCTCTGACTCGGAGATGGTCACAATATCTGCATCCCGTGTCCTACCTACTGAGGACGGGTTAAACTTCAATCGTGATGATAGCTATCATCCGGATTTTTTGAAGGATCGTCATCTAGTGCCATTCATCTGCACCTTCAATGTAGCCGAGAAGAGAGACGTTATGTTAGCCCGGATGGTGGAACGGGCCATGCTGCTGGAGAGGGATAGTCTGAAAGGCTCCATGTATCGTGGAGAAGCCATCTACCTTCCTGGAGAGCGACACAAATGGGATTCCATTCTGGGAGTGACTGAGCTGGAGTCGAAACAGAAGATGCTGACACGAGCTCCGGAGTTTACCCCAGCCAGGTGGGATACTGCTGCGGGTCGGGTCAACAGGGAGAAACCCGGCTATGGATTATTTCTTACACCCATAAAGTGGGGCTATAGAGATGAGCCATTCGTTCTGAACTACTTGGCTGTCCAGTTCAAATTTCAGCTGGCTGGCGGCTGGTTTGTGAACCCTAAAGTGACCGATGCACATCTCTTCCGCGTGGGGGTGGTAGATTTTACAGAGTTTGTGCTAAAGGAATACGCTCCCTTACTTACCAGAGCTGGAGTATATCATAGCGGATATGCATCCCGCTTCCGGTATCCCATCTCCAAAGGCCTGTGTTGCGGCATGTTCGAAGTCTTCTGCCCATAGTTTAACACCTTTTATACAGCAGAAGGTGAAACTTCTTTGGATCTCTGGAGTCTATCACAGCTCTCAGGTCTGCCGATTGACGAAGAACCGTATCAAGAAATCTGCCTATATGACTTTGTCAAGGATGAGACCGACGGAGAGGGCCAGTATTACCTCAGCTTTTCATACCGGTACTTGATGAAAGCATATCGCTCCCTCTGCCTGGCACATCATAGGGGATCATCTAAGGGCCATCATACCCGGGAGAAGAGCAGTAGGATGAAAGTCCGAGTAGGACATTGGATTCAATATTTCGTCAGCGGTCCTTTGAAATATAATGAGTTTCCTTCAGTAGCTCCAGTTGCAGGTAAGCAAAGCAGGGCTCCAAAGTTCAAGTCAGAGTTGCCTTCTTCTATTCGACGGGTCAGCCGAGGAGGGCCGAATCCTACTGAAGTGGATCCCCTTACTCATTGTGCTTCCTATCTCACATTCTGGCTATGCACTTTTGCTCTCCCGCAGGGAGATGAAACAGTTATCAGACCGGAGGCAATATATCCGACATGTCAGATGGCTTGGGGCATGCGGCTTGCTTTATGTCTGGCTGCGCTCTGCCTGCTTTACAAATCACTGGGAGATCTATATAAGCATCGTGTCCCTCGGTCCTTCAGAACAGTGGGCCCGTTCCATTTCTTCAATGCTTAGGTATGCAGCTTGTTTCCCGAGCTTGCTCCCAGGACTTTACAGATGATGACATTATACCCCAGGATGCTGGAATTTGCAAGTGCCGAACCTGGCCCAGTGTCACAGTGGCTCCACTCTATCACAGGTCGGTTAATAGGGGTTCCAGTAAATTCAGCAGGAACTATCCATTTCTATAATTTGGCAGCACATTCCGCTCCGTTGGTGAATCGCCAGCGTGAATGCAAAATGGAGGAAGTGGAAACCTTTGTTCATCCCATTTCAGGTGCCACAGTGACCCGGCCAGTCTTGGAGCCTGAACTGATTGACTGGGCCTTGACAATTCGCCCCAGTGTTTGTGTTCAGAAAGGGAGGCATGGTTCATTTAGAACCTTATTACCCGTTCAGATTTGGCAGGAATTTCAGCTATGATCAGCACATTCCACCTTCAGCTGCTTAGTTTTCGTTGGACAATAGGTCAAAGCATGGCTCGGTTGTTCCTAGCGAAGGTCGCACTTGGTGGGACTACTTCCATCGCTGGGAGGCGAATACCTTCAGAGTGCCGGTGCCGAACCATGTTCCTCAGGTCACTCTAGAGTATATAAAATGGTGGAATGCCCGAACAAGCTTCTATCGTAATGCCAGAACAACATGCTGGGATGTGGCCAAGCGTACTTTTCTAAGTCAGCAGCCTAGGCCAGTCTTTGACATTGATGAAGCCCATCTGAAGAGGCTATTTTCTCAGCACCCAAAGGAGGCAGACACATACATAGTACGCAGGAAAGCCCTGAAAGAAGATGCAGCCAAACGGTTGATGCCTGTGCTTGCTGACATAAATGAAGATATTTTTATGAAGAATCTGGAACATTTATGCCAAATTGGCGACGCTCGCCTGGAACTTCAACAATATCCTTTTCCAATCGAGGAGCCGCTCCCCAAAGTAGCCTCATGGAAATGTGAGGTTGACCACTTCTGCCCATATCGGGCGTTCATTAGGAAGGAAGACAGAACCCCGACATATTATCAGCATACATCTTGGTTGTTTGTTCTGATGAATATCCCAGGGCTGACCCTTGACAACCCTGTAGCAAGTATTCTGGACAAGCCCTTATTTGTATCTTTCCATTATGCTGACGGCTGGGGTATCGACCACCTCGGCTTGTATCATTGTCTTGCTTCCCGCGGCCATGTAGACCTGGCTGATCTGGCCGAAAAGTGCAAGAAAATTGGCGACGATTGCTGCCTTGCTCGGGAGGCGGCATCTCGAAGCAAGGAGGTGGCTTATCAATACTGGCCCCTCTCATCTTTTTATAATGGCTCAGCAGGTAAGATTTTCTCCAGTTGACATGCTGCTTGTCTCATTTCTTGACCCATTTTATAACGATACACGTTCTCTTCAGCAGATAGGCCAGACATAAAACGGCAGGGGCTTTATATGAAAATTATTTTTCAGGCCCAGAAGTCTGAATATTTTGACATTCCTGCACCAGTGCCAACCACTACTCCATTACCTCCTGGCAGAAAGAGGGCGGCTTCTTTACTGAAAGTTGCCTTGGGATGGGCAAAGAAAGCTCGCAAAGCCTTATCGAAGAGGCCATCCTCCGCAGCTGATGTAATTGAGATTCCCTTTGGATATCGTGCCATCATATGAATAGTTTTCCGCTCAGCGAGCAACCGGAGGTGGTATTACTTTTTTTTATGAATTACGGGATTATTCCCTTCACGACGTCTCCATTCTTTAACATTTTCTTTTTGGGGTAAAAGCTCAAGAAGCAGTTGGTGCTACTGTGAACACCGAGGAGATCGCCAAGGCGACGGAGGATGTGGAGCCCCTTGCCACGGCCATGGTGGAAGCAACAGAGATAGCTGAAGTCATAGGAGAGAACCATCGCATTGCTCAGAAGGACGTTAGACTTCGTTCTCCCACGCCGGCTAGTGATGCCGAGGGTGAGCCAAGTGACTCTGATCTTTCTGAATCTTCTTTTCTTGATGACCTTCTGACCTTGCCTTATGCATATCTTTGTGCTGTAGTGGCCGAAGTAGTCAGTACTGAGGCTAGGGCACCTGCCGTGAATGTCCCTTTGCAGCAGGAAGGGCATAAAACTGTGTTGAAGAAGGGTGCTATCCCATTACGGCATGTGATCACCCACTCAGCAACTCGTAAGGCCACAGAAGCGGCGGGCCAATATGATCTTAGTGTAGATATCTCTTCCAGCAGCTCTAGTACCCTTTCTGACAAAGAAGTTGACTATGGTTCTTCAGAGGGCGATGAGAGAGCATATGAGACAGTCAGCAAAGGGACAGTGATGCCCCCTACGCTATTGAGTGGTCCTTTAATATTCAGTCCTCCAAGACTGCTAGCACCGTCATCTGAGGGAGCATTGCAAGAGGAATTTCTTGGAATTGACATGGAAGAGGAGATAACCCCTCCTTTTGTTGCTTCATCTGCGGAATTAGTGTCCTCTATACAGGCATTTGAGGAGATGGACTCCGCGACCATGGAAAATTCTGCCCGCCCTTTTGCCGAGCTGCATAGCTTTTCCATTTATTTTGTCATCTTGGTGCTTATTGAAGCTTTGTTCAAGGAGCCTGGCGCAGCCGATCACCTTTCGGTACTGTCTTTAGATGTCACCATTTCATCGGGGGCTTTAGACATATTGCCTCTCGTCACTGTAGCTTCTCCGGAGGCAGTTACAGTACTCCGTCCTGTGCCAGTAAGGCTACAACCGGCAGCTGAGGTATCATCACTAGAGTTAAGCTCGCTGGGAGAGAGTTCTGCTCTGGTGCCTGCTACAGAGTTGAGGGCCGAAGTGGATCCGTCAAGAGGTTCTATTATCGTTCCAATGGTCGTACTGACCATTGCGCCCGAGCTTATAACTCCATCTGTGCAAGTAATAGAGTCGGAGCCTCTGCCGCCTCCAGCACTTGTGGAAGAGAGATCTTTAAAGAGCCCAGTGGAACATGAACAGATTATCGTGGTGCCTGCTCCATTAGCCTTGGCGGCAATTCCATTTTCTTCTTCCGAGCCAGACACTGGCTTATGGGCATCCATAGATAGTGAAGTCACTTTTGACGTGGCACCAGCAGCCTCCCTTGGCTTTTCATCATCAGAGGATTTCATCTAACAGCATTTGGAGATGCTATGCCGGGTAGTAGAATCTCAGCCGACACTGTCTTATCTTCAATTGAAGGAAGTGGCTGAGCGACTGACAGTTGGTCTACAGGCACTAGGCTATCCTCTAGAGATATGGACCCAGCGGGTGCTATTTTTGTTGAAATTTGTGAATCATCAAGACTTTCTCCAGCGGAGAATGAACGATCGGTTGACGGCCCTTAAATTACAAAGGCCGATTGTCAGACAGACTTGGAGTCATTGAACTTTGATCTTCAAAGGAATAGAGCCCAAGTCGAAGCTTCAGCCGCTCGCGCACAATTCTTGCGTAGCCGACGGGAGGAGCTTCGAGCAGAATTGAAAGCCGTTGAAGCTGAGATACCATTGTTAGAGTCAGCGAGGCCTAGGGTGTTGAGGAGACCGCATTGCTGGAAGGTCGAGTGGCGTCTTTATAGACAAAGATGACTCGTATTCAGGAGGAGGAAGTTCAATTTCATCAACTGGGAGCGGCTCCACATGTCGGGCTTCTTGACTTTGAGGATATCTTCCGGCGATCTTAGCCGATACTCCTTTTTGTAGTCCATCCCCTTTGAAGGGCCCCAGTTGTTTTTTATCCTTATTTTTGTAATGAAAAATTGTCTTTCCTTTAACATCTTTGGTGCCCATCTCCATATCTTCATTTTGTAATGGTTTGCAGCAGTTTGGCGACTCCTATAAAAATTCACCCGTATCTGTACCGCAGGAGAGCGCCCACTCTTTTAAGGAAAGGATGGGGGAATCGCTCCACCGCGTGATGGGATTTCAAGAGTCTCCAAACCGGAACATAAGCATAAGTATATGTTTCATCGGCCAAACGTGCCAAATGTAGGAATGTTTGCTGATGTGTGGATGAAGGGTTCATAGGTCTCATCGAAATAGACAGAAGGTCTATCTCAAACAGGTTTTTCGGCATCGATCTAGGCACTATGCCATATGATCAACGAAAGCTTCATCATCGGCATTGGGTTTATGCTGATGCAAAAGAATGGATAAATTTCGTCAGAATAGATGGAAGGTCTATTCCGGATAGGTTTTTAGCATCGATCCAGGCAATGATGCCTTAGGATTGGCAGAAAGTTTCATCATCAGCATTGGGTTTATGCCGACGTAGGGAAAAATAAATTTGTTTCATCAAAATAGACGGAATGTCTATTCCAGATAGGTTTTTAGCATCGATCCAGGCGATGATGGCTTGGGATCGACGGAAAGTTTCATCATCAGTGGGACATGGGATGGGAGAAAAAAATGGATAAGTTTCATCAGGCTAGATAGAGGGCCTATTCCGGATAGGTTTCTTTATCGATCCAGGTGATGATGCCTTGCGACCGACAGAAAGCTTCATCATCAGCATTGGGTTTGTGCTGATGCAAGGAAATGGATATGTTTCATCAGAATAGACGGAAGGTCTACTCCGGAAAGATTTCATTATCGATCCAGGCGATGATGCCTTGCGACCGACAGAAGGCTTCATCATCAGCATTGGGTTTATGCTGATGCAAGGAAATGGATATGTTTCACCAGAGTAGAGGGAAGGTCTACTCCGGATAGGTTTCATTATCGATCCAGGCGATGATGCCTTGCGACCGACAGAAGGCTTCATCATCAGCATTGGGTTTATGCTGATGCAAGGAAACGAATATGTTTCATCAGAATAGACGTAAGGTCTACTCCGGATAGGTTTCATTATCGATCTAGGCGATGATGCCTTGCGACCGACAGAAGGCTTCATCATCAGTATTGGGTTTATGCTGATGCAAGGAAATGGATATGTTCCATCAGAATAGACGGAAGGTCTACTCCGGATAGGTTTCATTATCGATCTAGGCGATGATGCCTTGCGACCGATAGAAAGCTTCATCATCAGCATTGGGTTTATGCTGATGCAAGGAAATGGATATGTTTCATCAGAGTAGACGGAAGGTCTACTCCAGATAGGTTTCATTGTTGATCAGGCGATGATGCCTTACGACCGACAGAAGGCTTCATCATCAGCATTGGGTTTATGCTGATGCAAGGAAATTGTTATGTTTCATCACAATAGATGAAAGGTCTACTCCAGATAGGTTTCATTATCGATCTAGGTGATGATGCCTTGCGACCGATAGAAGGCTTCATCATCAGCATTGGGTTTATGCTGATGCAAGGAAATGGATATATTTCATCAAAGTAGATGGAAGGTCTACTCCGGATAGGTTTCATTATCGATCCAGGCGATGATACCTTGCGACCGACAGAAGGCTTCATCATCAACATTGGGTTTATGCTGATGCAAGGAAATGGATAAGCTTCATCAGAGTAGATAGAAGGTATATTCTGGATAGGTTTTAGCATCGATCTAGGCGATGATGCCTTAGGATCGATGGAAAGTTTCATCATTGGTGGGACAGTTGATGGAAGTGTCGCCATGAGGTATAGCATGTATTTTTATATTATTGTAACCACATTACTGACCCAAGCGCCCTTTCGGGTTTTCACCAGAGCAAGCCCCCTCTTGCTTTTGCCCATGTGCCCTTTCGGGTTTTCCCGTGGCGGGGTACCCGATTTTGCCTGCAGTGCCCCTTCAGTTTTTTGCCACAACTAGGTTATAGACCTTTTTGCCCTTGTCCAGCATGTCTGAACAAGTCCGGCGAGGCACCTCCATTTTGAGCCTCATTTTTTCTTCTCTTCTTCTTTTTTTTATGTCACCTTTGAGTTTACATGTCACCTTTTGATCATGTAAAAGTGCTTATCGTTGATATAGGGATTAATATCAACGCAAGGGAAGATAAGGTTTCATCATCCACCCAGATGGAAGGTCCGAAGTAATGTTGGTATGCAGTAGCAGCTTAGGCACGAAGCCGTTCGCCGAAGATGTATAGGTGCCTATCGTTGATGTGGGGTAAACACCAACGCAATGGAGAATGAGGTTTTATCATCTAACTAGACGGAAGGTCTGGATTGATGTCAACATGCAGCGGCTTAGGCGCGAAGCTATTCGCCAAAAATGTATAAGTATTATCGTTGATGTGGGGTAAACACCAACGCAAAGGAGAATGAGGTTTTACCATCTAACCAGACGGAAGGTCTGGAATGATGTCAACATGCAGCGGCTTAGGCGCGAAGCTGTTTACCAAAAATGTATAAGTATTATTGTTGATGTGGGGTAAACACCAATGCAAAGGAGAATGAGATTTTATCATCTAACCAGACGGAAGGTCTGGAATGATGCCAGCATGCAGCGGCTTAGGCGCGAAGCCGTTCGCCAAAAATGTTTAAGTATTATCGTTGATGTGGGGATTAATATCAACGTAAAGGAATATAAGGTTTCATCATCTACTCGGATGGAAGGTCTGAATTGATGTTCGTATACAGCGGAGGAATAACCATCCTTATTGTTATCATCATTCCTTTCAGAACTCCCATTACCATCAATTTTTATGTTGAGGATATTTATTCAATCATTCGCCACTCTCTCAAAGGGCAGTGGTACAGCATGATAGAGCTTCAGATGCTTCCTGTTGAGTGGCGAGAACTGAACTTCCCCCCGATGGTTCACAACCACGTAGGCTCCGCCTTCGTAGACCCTTTGGACCACGTATGGACCCAACCGGTTTGCAGCCAGCTTGCCCTTCGGGTTGGAAGCCATGACTTGTTTCTTCTTGACCATGACCAGGTCACCTTTCTTGAATTCTCGCCCTTTAATGAGCTTGTTGAAGGCATTCACCATGCGATCTTGGTATGCCTGGATGTTCTTCTGTGCCTGAAGGCGTTTTCCTTCCAGCTCAGCCAATTCTTCAAACCTTATTTCAGCATTTGTCTGTTCATCGCGGGCCAGGCCATATTGAATTGCAACCCTGAGCGATAGAACTTCCAGCTCTGTGGGGACTACTGCCTCGGAGCCATATATTAAGGAGAAGGGTTAGCAACCCGTGGGAGTTTTGTAGATAGTACGGTATGCCCGTAATGCTTCGTACATCTTTTCTTCCGAGTACCTTTTGTGGGAGCTGACAATCTTGGCAAGGAGCGTGCATAGGGTATTGTTAAATGCTTCAGCCAATCCGTTTGCTTGCGAATTGTAGGGGGTGGAGGTCCTCAAATCCATTTTATACTTCTCGATGAGCCAATGTATTTTATGATCCTTGAAGTGACTTCCGTTGTCAGAAATTATTCGATTGGGAATACCAAACCGGAAAATAACATTCTGTTTGATGAATCTGGCGACCAGCTCACCAGTCACCTCTCTGAGTGCTATAGCTTCTGTCCATCTGGAGAAGTAATATGTTATAGCCAATGTATACTTGTGTCCAGCTGAGGACATTGGGAGAGGTCCAACCACATCGGTTCCCCACTGAGCGAAAGGCCAACTGGGAACTACTGGGTGTAGGAGTACATGAGTCCTTCTGTGCACAGCAGCATGCTCCTGGCATTTCTAACATGTTTTTGCAAATTGACAGCAGTCTTCAAACATAGTAGGCCAATAATATCCTAGTTTCTTGACTTCAATTTTCATTTTCGGTCCAGCTTGGTGTGCACCGGCTGTTTCGGCATGTATTTCTTTCATCACTTGCCAGACCTCCTTTGTGGATAGGCAGCGGAGCAGAATCTTTTTGCGGGCGTCTGCCATGATTCAGAATAGTGTTCTGCTTTGGAACTCATAGGAATCCTTGGTCCTAAGGAGCTTCATTCTTTCCTCTTTACTTTTGGGTAGCTACTGGTGGAGGAACCACTGTATAAGGTGCTGTCTCTAGTCGGGCTCCTATGTTTCTTCGGCTAAGTTAGCCTCACATTCCTTTGGACATGATTCTAGCATACTGGGAACCTATCGCCGATTTATCACAACAATGTTGAGTGTCTCATCTGGCAGGACTGCTAGCAAACTGGCCATCTTCACTAAAGCATCAGCTTGAGCATTATGCCCCCGGCCCACATGATTGAGCTTAATACGGTGGAAGTTCGCCATAAGGCGCAGTGCTTCTTGACAGTAAGGGTTTTGTTCTGGCTTCTACACCTCAAACTCCCCTTGCATCTGTTTTATTATCAACATCGAGTCGCCAAACACTTGGAGCATCTGGATTCCCATGCTGAGAGCGATTTGTAGGCCGATTATCAGAGCTTCATACTCCGCTTCATTATTGGTGCATGGCTTGTTTATTGAGCACGAAGTGTATACCACTTCCCCTTCAGGTGACTTAAGGACAATGCCAGCTCTTGCTAGGACTCTAACATGTCCAACTGAGGTAGTTTTTGTTCTTGATGCCCCATCAAAGTAGAGCTGCCATATCACTGGCTGAGCTTGGCATGCCTCTAGTGTTTCATCATCAAGGAGTTCAGTTCCTAATGGAGTATCTTCTGGTGCAGGGTGCGCTGCAAAGAAGTCGGCTACGGCCTAACCTTTTATGGCTCTCTGAGGCACATACGAAATTTCAAATTCCATTAGGATCATGGCCCATTTGCCAAGTCGACCTTTGAGTGCTGGCTGGGATAATATGTACTTGAGCGGGTCAGCTACAGATATCAATCTGATTTCATGGGACAGCAGGTAATGCCGGAGTTTCTTGATAGCGAAGACCAGTGCCAAGCAAGTCTTTTCTATAAAAGTGTATTTCTCTTCAGTCCTTACTAACCTTCTGCTGAGGTAGTAAAGGGCTTGCTCCTTTCTTTCTTCATTCACTTGAGCTAGCATTGCCTCCAAGGAACAGTGAGTGGCTGCTATGTAAAGAATGAGAGGTCTTCCTTTAATCTGTGCTCCCAACACCGGAGGGTCTTCAGATATTCTTTCAACTTCTCAAAAGCTGCTTGGCATTCATCGTCCCAAAAGAATGGCATATCTTTCATCATGAGTTTGTGGAAAGGGTGACATCGACCCGACAGATTTGAAATAAATCGACGAATATATGCCAGTCGGCCTTGCAAGGACTGCAGCTCTGATAGACTCTTTGGAGGAGGGAGTTCTTGAATAGCTTTAATCTTGGATGGATCCATTTCAATGCCTCTGTGTCGGACAATGAATCCAAGGAATTTTTCGCTGGACACGCCGAAGGCGCATTTCATGGGGTTCATTATTAGCTCATATTGGTGTAGCCTTTGAAACACTACCCTCAAATCTTGCATATGGTCTTCCTTTCTCTTGATTTTCACCACCAGATGATCAATGTAGCACTCCACCTTCTTGTAGAGCAATTCATCGAATATCTTCATCATGGCTCTTTGATATGTAGCACCGGCACTTTTTAGACCGAACGGCATCCTTTTGTAATGGAATATCCCCTTTGGGGTGCGGAATGCCGTATGGACCCTGTCTTGCTCAGCAATCCAAATCTGATTATATTTGGATGATCCGTCCATAAATGAGAGGGCTTCATGGCCCGTGGTGGCTGTTGTGCCCCTGGTTTTGATGATGACAACCATGAGATTTAGTATTAAGTTTAACAGGCATGATGATTTAGATAATCTGTGTTTGAATTTAATTTGCATAATGAAATGGGTTCATTAACATATATACATATATGTGTTTATCTTGAATTGGAAGGAACACACGGCGTCCACGTAGGGTGCTCAAAGTGTCCACGCCACAGTTCAATCTATTGAGAAGAATGAGTAACTGACATAGCTTAGTGCATTAACGCTACGATGGCATAGCGCCAACACATCAGTTCATGATCAGAGGAAAGACAGCTCTGGGTTAGTTCAGTGAGTTGACGCAGGGTCTTCATGCATCAACGCTTCCAACCATTACAGTCTTATATGTTATGCAAATGCGTTAACCCCTCAGTCACACAAGGTTGATGCCATCTAGGCTACGTCACATGTATATTGGTGGACCCCATCTAATGGATAAATTAAATGCCACATCAGCACAAAGGGCACGCGCCTCTTCTCCTTCGTGATTCCAGAAGCATCTTGGTGAGAAAAATCATTGGGGCCAACCAGGAAATCTGATTGGGGCCCACAAGGGAATATTCACGGGTATGAGGGGGAAAAGCCGCGGGAAAAACTGGTAGTGGTTGCAGTCGAAAGCAGAAGTAGAAAGGTGTTCTGCAGCCGAAGATTGGGAATCATCATCTTCCTCTTTGGTGCTGCTTGATCCACGAACAAGAAGAGGAAGAGCTTCAGAATTCCATCATCAAGGATAGAAGGAACATCAAGAGTGCAACATCGCGAGCCCTTCTACATCCCATTGTCAAGGAAGAGGAAGCATGTTGATTAAGAGCTCCATCCTTTAGATCTTTGAGTTCGAGATCTCTGATTTGTATCTGAAACTCATTCAATTTCTGTTTTCCATTTTATGTTTTGCAGTTTATTTTGAACTCTATTATTGCTATTCTCCCTTGTACTAGTTATTGTAGAGGGAGGTTTCTTGATCAAGCGGGCTGCGCTTGGATCAAGGGGTTGGGGTTTCGCCCATAAACTGTTTGTCAGCGGGTAAGAGGACTGGTTCCTCTTGTATGCCAAGCTGTAGTGCTCAGAGTTTGTGAGGAATTGTTCCTCTATTTAGCTAAGCTGTAAGGCTCAGCAGGGATCCTCACTGATTAAGTGAGGGGTGGACGTAGGTCTCCATAGGGAGATCGAACCACCTTAAAAACCTGGTGTTCATCTGTGGTTTGCTCTCATCTGCGTGGTTTGTGTGTTGATTAGATGCTTGAGTTGGTCCGACTGCTGCATTAACTTACTCTGCATTCTCATTTAGAAATAACATACTCAACAAATTGGTTGATATTGCTCTATCAATTTTTTAAAGGCTCAACCTATTCACCCCCTCCCCTTCTAGATTGACTTTCCACTATATCCAACACGTGGTATCAGAGCTCGGCTCTCTTGCTGAGGGTTTCACAACCCAGAGAGATTCAGTGGAATGGAGAACAAGGGGCTCATGCCTGAAGGGTATGCTGTGAATAGGCCACCCTTCTTTGATGGCACTAATTATGCTTATTGGAAAAACAGAATGCAGGTATTTCTTAGAGCTCAGGACCATGAGATCTGGAGGGTCGTGAGCAAAGGACCATATGAATTACTAGGAGATGAGGAACTGTGGGTCAATGAGCAGATTCAGAAGTCCAACCTCAATTGGCAAGCAATGAATATCATGCAATGCTCGCTGCACCCTACAGAGTTCTCACGAGTGTCCTCATGCGCCAATGCTAAAGAAATGTGGGACAAACTTGAAGTCATTTACGAAGGTACGTCAGAGGTAAGAGAGAGAAAAGCTAACATGTTAATATCTGAGTATGAAGCTTTTAGAATGAAACCAGACGAGAATATTTCTGAAATGTATGCAAGGCTAACCCTGTTAGTTAACGGTCTTAAAGGTTTAGGAAAAACTTACAGTAATTATGAACTGGTTGGGAAAATTCTCAGATCCCCAACTCCAATTGGCACACTAAGGCCACGGTTGTTGAGGAATCTAGGAATCTCCCTACCACTACTCCTGATGAGCTCATCAGATCACTGATGGCTTATGAGCTGAACTTCAAAAGAAATGATGAGGATGTGAAAAAGAAGAAGCCACTTGCATTGAAGGCTGGTCCGGGCAGTAAAGAAAGTTCAGAGGATAGTGAGTTATCTACATCGAAGGATGACTCAAGTGAGATAGCAATGCTCACTAGGAAGTTCAGAAAGTTCCTAAGGAAGGAAGGTAAGGTCTAAGAAACAGAAGACCACAGGTAAGAAAGAATTCAAAATTTTAAGTCTGAGAATTTTAAGAAATCTGACAAAGTTGTCTGTTACAAATGCAGGAAACAAGGTCATATAAAATCTGAATGCCCATAGAATGTGAAGAAAATTCAACCAAGGTGGAAGAACAAGAAACCAAAGGCAATGCTGAGTACTTGGAGTGATGAGGACAAGGAAGAAGAAGAAGAAGAAGACAACACATCTGAAGAAGAAAGTGATGTGAAGCTATGCTTTATGGCCAAGGGAGATGATCAAGAAGAGGTAACCTCCTCATTTGAGAACTTCTCATGCAGTGATTGGGAAGAAGCATTTAATGATCTGCTTGATAAGTATGATTATGTGAAGAGAGAAAATAAATCACTGAAGAAGAAGGAAAATTCGGCTAATCAAGACACTTCCTTAAGTGAGAAAAACACTTTCTTAGAAACAGAAATCTTCAACTTAAGAAAGTCTCTTGTCGAAAGTGATGAGTTCAAAAACCAACTGAGTGAGATGAAAAGAGAGAATGAATTTTTACAGAAAATAGTTGATGATTTGAAACTCAGAATACAGAAACTGGAAAGTTATGTAAAAATTGCTGAAGAAAAATATGAAGCTGTTCAGGGAGTAAATCTAGAACTCCAAGAAAACCTGAAAACACTGCAAGCTAAAAATCAAGACAATCAAGCCTCTCTCGAAAAAATGACACAAGGCAAAAATAATCTAGAAGCTGTTATGAGAATTAAAAGCAATTTTGGAAAAGAAGGGCTAGGATATAATCCTACAAAGAAGAAGGATTTAGGAGTGAGATTAGTCACCTTTGTTCTAGAACAGGGCCCATCTGAGCAAAATCCCTTGACAACAATGAAGCTCCCAGAGAACACTCAAGAAAAGTCAAAACAGAAAATCAAACTAACAAATAATACCAATGAGAAAAAGGGGAAAGGAAACTGGATTCTACCATGAATACCAATCATTGCACAAGTATGCCAAAATTTAGGAGTAAGACAACAAATCAACCCAAGGCTTCCACAAATTCACACCAACATCATGTTCATGGAAATCTCAGGAGTCACTGGACTGGCACTAGACAGTGGCGTCGACGCACCAGTCACCCTACGCCAATGCACAGACCTTTCCAGAATGGGTATTACTTCAGAAATAATGGAATGGGTCAACGCAGTCACTACAGTGCGTCAACGCACTCTGTCTACCAGAACCCCAATTACATGAATTTTGGATGGATGGGTCAACGCAACCAGGCTAGGGGGTTAACCCAATCAGGGTCTGCTCCCTCTAGAACTCAAGCCTCATATAGAGCTGCTCATCCTAATTTCCCAATGCATCCTGGATTCCTAATGTTTATTGGAATGAAAACTGGAACGAACATTCATGTCCTTTCAACAATAAAACTGGTCCAGATAATTCATCGCAAACAAAACATAAATCTAATCAAATGAAACAAAAAAATTCCAAACCTGTGAATTCCACATTCCAAAAACTTCCAAAACAATAGATGTGGATTTCGAAAAACATGATGTCTTGCTTGAAAGAAATATATGGTCTGATGGGACCCAAGTGTGTTTGGGTTCCAAAGTCTCTTGTTTGATGTGATGTGCAGGATCCTTGCAGCTGTACATAACAGATGATGGGTGACAAAGCCAAATTTTGCCTATTGGTTGAAAAGGAAGGATGGGATGTCACTTTTGGGGGCAACGATAAAGGTAAGATTATTAGAAAAGGTAAAGTTGGCAAAAACCCCTTGAATTCCATTGATGATGTGTTGCTTGTTGATGGATTAGAGTATAATCTACTTAGTATATGTCAACTGTGTGATAGAGGTCACAAGGTTGTGTTTGATTCACATGCATGTACCATCCTTGAAATGAAATCTGAAAATGTTAAGTTCATTGGAAAGAGAGTTAATAATATGTACATGGTAGACTTAGATGATCCTGCACACAATAATCTTTGTCTTGCTGTGAACAAAAGTGAACAAGCTTGGTTGCGTAGATGATTTACCATTTCTGAAGGATGGTAAGTTCACCATTTCATCTATCATGTCAGATCATGGAGGAGAGTTTGAAAACTCAAACTTTGATGTCTTCTGCAGGGAGAAAGGCATATTACATAAATTCTCTTCACCAAGAACTCCCGAACAAAATGGAGTGGTGGAAAGAAGAAACAGGACTCTTGTGGAGATGGAGAGAACAATGCTAATTGAAGGACAACTTCCAAGGAAATTCTAGGCCGAGGCGGTAAACACCGCGTGCTACATTGTAAATCGTGCAATGGTAAGGCCTCTGTCCAAAAAGACTTCCTATGAGTCAATGAAAGGTAAGAAGCCATCAGTTGCCCACTTCAGAGTTTTTGGATCAAAATGCTTTATTCAAAATAATGACAAACGGGACTTGGATAAATTTGAACCAAAGAGTGAATCACCATTTTTCTTGGATATTCTGATCACTCTAGGGCCTATAGAGTTCTGAATGTCAAAACTTAAACTGTAGAAGAATCCCCACATATTGTGTTTGATGAAATGAATGTTAAATCTGAAAATGAACAACCTTGCAGGGACAAGGATGATGGGGAGTTTCTTGAAGTAAAGGAAGATCAAGATCTACAAGAAAAAGAATCAAGGTCAGGTGAGAATCTAGCAGAATCAAGTGCTCAAGGTAATGCAGCAGCTAATGAAGGTAATCCTCTTACCAATGTTAGGGTGTTAAGAGATCATCCTTTATCAAGTGTCCTTGGTAGTCTGCATGACCCTCTTAAAACTAGATCTCACTTTAGGATAATTGAAGAAATGGATAATTTGGCACTTGTTTCTCAAACTGAACCCAAAAATATAGATGAAGCCTTGAAAGATGAATTTTGGATAAATGCAATGCATGAAGAATTAAATCAATTCAAAAGAAACAAAGTGTGGCACCTTGTGCCAAGACCCACCGAACATTCAGTGATTGGAACTAAATGGGTTTTCAGAAATAAACAAAATGAGAATGAAATTGTAGTTAGGAATAAAGCAAGAAGACTGGTAGCTCAAGGATATAACCAAGAATTCAGTATCGATTTTGAAGAATCCTTTACTCCAGTAGCTAGAATAGAGGCTATTAGACTATTGCTTGCATTTGCTTGCTGCCATGGAATAAAATTACAACAGATGGATGTAAAAAGTGCCTTTTTAAATGGTTTAATAAAAGAAGAGGTGTATGTTGAACAACCCCCCGATTTTGAGTGTATAGACTGTTCTAACCATGTTTACAGATTGGACAAAGCTCTTTATGCGCAGAAACAGGCTCCTCGAGCATGGTACGACAGACTCAGCTCATATCTTACTGAAAAGGGATATTCCAGAGGTAAAGTGGACCAAACTTTATTCACCAAGGTAAGAAATAATGATATCCTTCTTGTCCAGATTTATGTTGACGATATAGTTTTTGGATCCACTAAACCAATCATGTGTGAGGAATTTGTAAAATTGATGACTACATAATTTGAAATGAGTCTAATGGGTGAGTTGCAATTTTTTCTAGGTCTTCAAATCACCCAAAGCAAGGAAGGATGTTTCATCAACCAAGTAAAGTACATTTCTGAACTGCTGAAAAAGTATCAAATGGAGAATCTCAAAGCAATCACAACTCCCATGAGCACCAACACAATCATGGATGCAGATCTGAAAGGTAAACAAGTAGATGCGAAGACTTATCGAGGTATGATCGGATCACTCCTTTATCTTACTGCGTCTAGGCCAGATATCCAGTTTTGTGTCTACATGTGTGCTCGTTTTCAATCTGATCCTAGAGATTCCCACTTGAGTTCTGTTAAACGTATCTTGCGATACCTTACTGGAACTCGAGATTTAGGGATTTGGTATCCTGCATCTTGCTCTTTTGATCTAGTATCTTATTCAGATGCAGACTATGCCAGATGTAAACTTGACAGGAAAAGCACAAGTGGCTATTGCCAATTTTTGGGAGGGTGTTGTTGAGTTAGATAGACGCAGTCTATCTCCACGAAATGTGGATCTAGAGGGGGGTGAATAGATCTAATACCTATTTAAAAACCAATGTAAGGTTCAAATGCGGAATATAGGAAAATCTGCTAAATCACTAACCCTGATACTAGATTTCAAAAGAAGCGAATCAAGCTCTTAAAGTAAACAAGACAACCAATCGCACACAATTCATAGACAATCACACAAACACAAGACACCCACGATTTTTAGGTGGTTCGGTCAAGGACCTACGTCCACCCCACACTCAACCGAGTATGGCTTACTGCTGCGCAGTACAGCTTGCGTCTGCTGGGCACTACAGCTTGGCCAACAACTGCTGATACACAGCTTCGCTGGGCACTACAGCTTGCCGACCAGAGGAACAGATCCTCTGCAACTGCTGGGGAAATACAGCTTAACCCGTCCAGTGGAGACTTCCACTGCAAATCCGCTGACTCACAGCTTGAAGAAACAGGAATTTGGAAATGAAAGATAGAAGCAAAACGAAAATGACAACCCAAATGGGAATGTAGCTCAAATGAGCAATGCTCAGCTCTGGTTTCTGAACCAAGAGACTGAGATACAACCTCTCAAACAAAAACTCTCACAATCTCACTCTCTCGATCAAGCTCTCTTAACTCATCTCTCTTGATCTTCTCTTCTCTCTTTTTCTTCTTCTCTGTTTCTCTTCTCACAGTGGATCGATGGCGCTCTGCTGCTTTCAGACTGGCTGTATAGACTTTGCTCTCTTCAGTTTTCGATCAGCCTCCATCTGAACACCAAGGCTTCAATATATACTGGCAGCAGGTGGATAAGGGCGCGTGGTTTCCACGTTTTCCCGCCCAAGGAATTCGCCAGATCCGAGGCAACTTTATCCACGTGTCATCATCTGATCACCTCGTCCTCCTGGGATCACGAGCCATGTCAGCAATCCCTGTAGAGAATCCCTGTCAGACAGAGTATCGGATCATCAACTGTAAGTATATACATTGCAGTGTATAGACTTCGGTTTATAGCCGACGTACAGACATCAATGTATGGACTTTACAAGACAAACACAATGTGTATACTTGCTCAGTGTATGGACTTGTTTGAACGAAAAAGCAATGTATGTACTTGAGGCATGAAGGCCATTGTACAGACTTGGCCACAAGCTGAACAATCGGATGTATAGACTTTGAGATCATTCAATCAGCCAATGTGTAAGAGATCACGATGTATAGACTTCAGTTTATATGAAGGGCTGTACATACTTGCTGAATTGTAAAGCAATGTGCAGACTATGAAGAACCTCACCCAATGTATGGACTTTAGATTAAGGCCGATGTATAGACTTTGAAGCCCAAAGGCAATGTATAGGCTTCGCCTTAGAAGCGTAGGGAAAGACTCCAATGTATAGACTTGAGTGAAGTGAACGGATGTTCAGATTTTGAAGATCCACTGTGGATGTATAGACTTCGGAGTCTTGAAGCCAATGTAACGACTTGCCACCGACCAATGTATAGACTTGGTGGAAGTCATGCTACAGTGAATGAATGTATAGACTTCGAAGACTAATACATGAGACGCTGCACTGTACGCTGTACAGACTTGCCGATCAACAGTGGATGTATAGACTTGAATAGACCCAAGGTGAGACGATCGGATGTACAGACTTTGAATATGAAGACCAATGTATGGACTTCACATGATGCACGAAGACACAATGTACAGACTTCATGAACAATGCATGAATGAGACGCTGTACAGACTTTGAATGAAGGTCTAATGTGCAGACTTGCCTTAGACTCTAAATGAGACGTACCTGGCTGTACAGACTTTGACTGATGCATGAAGACAAACACTGTACAGACTTGGATAGCGTGAGATGCTGGAAGAGATGGTGGAGTCTGTATAGACTTTGCCCAAAGCCTTAGACGCAACAGAGACGGACTGATGTACACACTTAGCCAATGCAATGCAATGTATGGACCTGTACAGTGAAACGATGTATAGACTTCACCAAGACACTGCATGAACAATATGATGCGATGTACAGACTTTAAAGAACAGCATCCAATGTATAGACTTGATGAAACACTCACGAGTGTATAGACTTAGAGTGAAGCATGCAATGTATAGACTTTACGAAATGCATGCTACAGTGCCGATGTGTAGACTTGAATATCATTCAACAGCCAATGTGAAGACTTCTCGATGTATAGACTTTCAAAATGAAAGGCTATATAGGCTTGAACAAAGAAGCAGCGAATGTATGGACTTCCAATGGAAACGACGGTAAAGCGATCAGTGTATAGACTTCAAGGGAAACGATGGTAAAATTATCGATGTATAGACTTGAAGGAAAACGTAGGTGAAACTTCCAATGTACAGACTTCGAAGATGAACAGTTGGATGTACATACTTGGAAGATCACTGATGGCTATACATACTTTGCTTCAATGTATAGACTTTCCACTGACCAATGTGTAGACTTTGCAAGCCTAAGATGCTGAATGAGATGGTGGCTGAGACGGTGCAGCTACAGTGGTGTACAGACTTCATGAGACGCTCACTGTATATACTTACCACCGATAAATGTATAGACTTTGCGAAGCACAGTCCATTGTACAGACTTTCAAGCCTGAAGGCCAATGTGTGGACTTGCACAGTAGCTCAATGTATAGACTTGATATGTGTGCTTCGGCTGTACAGACTTCACTCTAGCAGGTAATGCAGCAATGTATATACTTTGAACTTGAACGTGCAGTGTATAGACTAGGCAATGCACTATGGATGTATGGACTTTGTAACGACGGGCCATGTATAGACTATGCATAGTCCAATGAATGGACTTTAACTAAGGTGGACAATGTACACACATGTAAAGATGATGCAATGCGTTGACGCTGCAATGTATGCCAATGTATAGAGTTTCATGCTGCAAAGCACTGTGAAAACTTGTGAGTGTGTGCAGAACACAGTATAGACTCTGACTGCATTATGTACACAGACAATCTGATAAAAGTAATTTCATCAAAATAGGAACTATTGCCAATCAATCAAAACAAACAATCAATCAAGATAAGGTGTTGCCAAAGAAATGAAGCAAATGTCAACATCATCAACACAGAGGAGTCACAACAATCTCCCCCTTTTTGATGATGGAAACCCCTTATTAAATAAATAGCAACATCCTATCAAACAGATGTATTTTTATGTATTTTGATGAAAAACATGATTTGTTATTCAGATTGACATGCAGATGCTATGAATGCATGCTACACAATGCAAGCAACTTACTGCCCCAGACTCCCCCTGTAAATGAATTCTCCCCTGTAAATGAATTCAGAATTCACACAACATATTCTCCCCCTAGATAATATTCTCCCCCTTTGCCATCAACAAAGAGGAGGGAAAGGGAATGCAAGGGAAAGATCAAGAAGTTAGCTGACTGGCATTCTGAACAAGTAGTTCATGAATAAGCATTCTAAAGCACAGAGTCTTCAGGTATATGAATTTAGAAACTACTTTCAGATAGAGTGCTGGTTTAAAGACTATAAAATGTTGAGTTCATGCACTACAATCAATAGATAAGTTTGCTGTGCATGATAAAATAATAAACTAGAATTACATTTGCATGAGAGAGTCAGTTTCAGAATATCTTACTTTCATAGTCTAAAAAAAAATGATTGAGAGATACCAAGTCATGTATTGAAACTAAACAAATTGACATTCATGAAATTTCTTTCGATGGAGCAGCATTTTCAATACAAGTTCATTAAGGGCATTCAGGTGCCATTATCTTTTTGCATAAGAGTATACGTTTATCAGACGCCAATACCCCTAGATACTCAACATGATGGACCATTCTGCCATGATCAAACTCAATAAAAATGATTTACACCTTTTTATGTGAGGGTACACATTTATCAGACGCCAGTTACCCCTAGGTACTCAATGAACCACCTTACTGTTTTGATCATTTTATACAGAGATAGCTGATACACCTCATGACATAAGTGTTGTCCACTTCTTTGATGGATCACTCAGTTTCTCAGTGATTTACAAGTTATTGCTCTGCCAATTTTATTCTGCAATGATTTTCAATGTTTTTCAATATCTTTCTTAGCTGTCCTTTACTCCTTTATATGTTTCAGAATGACTTGTTTAAGAACAATACACATACTTAGCTTCTCTAACATGATTTCAGATATGATTAGCTTTGTCTGACATGAAATAAGATAAGGGTTGAGAGTTTTATCAATTTTCAGCTTACTCCTATACTGATTGCAATTTTTAAACTCCAAAAAGTTATAAAATTTAAACCATCAGGTCAGTCCTTAAGCAATTCAAATTCTTACAACTGAAGAAGTCCATTTTCTATTGCTTAGAAATCAGAACTGACTAACAGATTGCCATAATGTCAGAATCGACATTCAGAATTAAAGGATGAATGAATTCAAGAAAGTTGAAGACACTCTGAATTTCTAGCAGAAACTCCCCCTGTCTATATGCATGCAATTTTGCAAATGAATGGCAAGAATTGAATGAGAGAGAGCTTAGACACAATCATGACTAAATGATATGCAATGATGATCATGAGTGTGATGCCACATTCAACATCCACAGGTTTATTCAAGCTATCAGATGCAAGTCCAAATTAGAAATTTTATTCAAGGCAGCTGAACATATCATTCATCATGCTGAAATTTACATAAGCCAAGTTCTCTTCTAAGAAATTTAAATCTTTCATTCCCAAGAGGCTTAGTAAAAATATCAGCAATTTGGTTTTCAGTTTCTATGAAATTCATTTCAATCTCCTTTTTATTTACAGCATCTCTAAGAAAATGATGTTTTATCTCTATGTGCTTAGTCCTAGAATGATGAACAGTATTTTTAGCAAGGAATATAGCACTAGTATTATCACATAAAAGTGGAATACATCCCAAATTTATCTGATAATCAGTCAGTTGGTGCTTAATCCAAAGTACTTGGGCAGCACAATTACATGCTGCAACATACTCAGCTTCAGCTGTAGATAATGCTACAGTGTGTTGCTTCTTAGATGCCCAAGACACTAGACAGCCACCAAGGAATTGATAATAGCCACTAGTGCTTTTTCTATCTACTTGACACCTAGCATAGTCTGCATCAGTGTAGGCTAGAAGCTCTAACTCACACTTAGCAGGATACCAAAGACCTAGCTCTTGGGTGCCTAGTAAATACCTAAAAATCCTTTTCACAGCTTTAAAATGGGTTTCTTTAGGACTAGCCTGAAATCTAGAGCATAAACACACTGCAAATTGAATATCAGGCCTAGATGCTGTAAGATAAAGAAGGGATCCGATCATACCTCTATATAGCTTTTGGTCCACTGGTTTACCTTTAGGATCTTCATCTAAATTTGTTGAGGTACCCATTGGAGCAGCTATTTCCTTGAGGTTGTCCATTTTGTACTTCTTCAATAGATTCTTTATGTACTTGGACTGAGAGATAAAGTTACCATCCTTTGATTGTGTAACCTGCAGTCCAAGAAACAATTTGAGCTCACCCATTGAGCTCATTTCAAACTCATCAGTCATAATTTGAGAGAATTCCTCACACAATTTGGGGTTAGTTGACCCAAACACAATGTCATCCACATAAATCTGAATAATAAGAATATCAGGATGATTCACCTTGGTAAACAATGTTTGATCAACTATACCTCTTGTGAAATTCTTGTCGGTGAGGAATTTGCTCAACCTGCCATACCAAGCTCTAGGAGCTTGCTTTAAACCATAGAGAGCTTTATTGAGTTTGTAAACATGATTAGGGAAGTCTAAACATTCAAACCCAGGAGGCTGTCTCACATAGACATCCTCATTAATTTCTCCATTCAGAAAAGTAGATTTCACATCCATCTACTGAAGATTTATTCCTAGGGAACATGCATAAGCTAATAAGATTCTGATTGCTTCTAACCTAGCTACAGGGGCAAAAGACTCTTCAATGTCTATTCCAAATTCCTGATTGTACCCCTGAGCTACAAGTCTGGCTTTATTTTTAATAACATTCCCTGATTCATCAGCTTTATTTCTAAACACCCATTTAGTCCCTATGACCGTTTCATGATCAGGAGGTGGAACCAAATGCCACACCTTATTCCTGATAAATTGATTGAGCTCCTCATGCATGGCATTTATCCAATGCACATCTTGGAGAGCACAGTCAATGGACTTGGGTTCTGTGTTTGATACAAAAGCATAAGCATTCAGTTCATGTTGAATTCTCAGGTGTCCTCTAGTCCTCGGGGGGTCATGCAGATTTCCAATTACATTATCTATAGGATGATCTTTAAGATATCTAATGTTAACAATTGAATTGTCATGTGTTTGATTTACCTCCCCCTGAACTGTAGGCTCCTCTTCATTAAGCTCTGTATGTCCTTCTTCATCCTCGGATTTGTCTGCAGGATCTCCTTCCTTCAAAATTTCACCATTGTCTTCATTCCTGCATTGACCAACATTAGAATTTACCAAGGATTCATCAAAAACTATGTGTGGAGATTCTTCAACAGTTTTAGAGTTCAGATTGTACACTCTATATGCTCGGGTGTTTTCAGAATAACCAAGAAAGATTCTTGGTTCACCTTTAGGTTCAAATTTATCAAGGTCTCTTTTATCATTTATATGAATAAAATATTTACATCCAAAAACCTTGAAATGAGCAATAGAAGGTTTCTTACCCTTTAAGATCTCATATGGTGTTTGCTGGGTAGAAGGTCTTACTATGGCTCTGTTAATTACATAACAGGCAGTGTTCACTGCTTCAGCCCAAAATTTCCTTGGTAGACCACCTTCAACAAGAAGTGTACGACCCATCTCCACTAGGGTTCTGTTCCTTCTCTCCACAACTCCATTCTGCTCAGGTGTCCTTGGTGAGGAGTACCTATGGTTGATTCCATTTGACCTGCAGAATTCATCAAACTGTGAGTTTTCAAACTCACCTCCATGATCAGTCAAAATGTTTTCAATTTTCTGATTTATTTTAACATAGAACTCCTGAAATTCTGAGAAGGCATCACTCTTATTAGATAAGAAATAAACCCAAGTATACCTAGAAAAGTCATCTACCATGACAAACCCATACCTCCTCCCTGATAAGCTGACAGATCTGGTTGGCCCAAAAAGGTCCATGTGTATCAGCTCATAGGGTTTGGAAGACAGATTTTTAGTTCTAGACTTAAATGACTTTCTAGTTATCTTTGATTGAGTGCATGCATCACAGATTTTATTTTCTTTCTTGAAGGAAACTTCAGGAAGTCCTCTAACCATGCCATGCTTATTTAGTTTGTGCAAAATAGTGTAACTAGCATGACCTAACCTACGATGCCATAAAAATGCTAAGTCTTCTCTACTGGTAGTAAGGCAAAGATTAGTATGTTGAATGTCATCTAAATCTATCATGTATGTATTATTTATTCTTTTTCCAGAAAATTTGACACTTTCAGAATCAGGTTCAAAAACCTTGCAGCATTGAGAATCAAATAAAACATTGTATCCTTTATCACACAACTGGCTGATGCTAAGTAGATTATAAGCTAACCCTTCAACCAGCATAACATCATCAATGCAGCAGGTAGAGCACTTACCTATTTTACCTGATCCAATAATCCTACCCTTTGTGTTGCTTCCAAAGGTGACAAGGCCTCCTAGTTTCTCAGTCAGCATGCAGAACTTGGCCTTATCTCCTGTCATATGCCTGGAGCAGCCGCTATCCAAGTACCACAAGTTGTTCTTGGCTACCAGGCATACCTACATACACAATTAGGTAAAGAGATTTGGAACCCAAGACTGATTGGGCTCCATAACAGATGAAATAGAAGCAAAGCAAGAAAGCAGGCTTTTCGGAATCCACATTTGTTTAAATGAATTTTTTTCAGTGGATCGTACAGATTTTCTTCTGTTGTTGGTCCTCTTCTTATTGGCAGCAGCATGATTATTGACAGTGTTGTTACTTCTGTGCCAGTGCCTTGGCCAGGGTGTGTTCACAACATTTTGGCCATAGTAGTTCCTGGGTTGGCTAAAGAATTGTTGGTTCCTTGGTGTCCAGTTGCCATACCCATTAACCCAATTGCTAGTGTAAGGTCTTTGATATTGTGTAGCCTGATATGCAAGACCTGTATGCCTCCCCGGAGTTCTAGTCCAATCTGACCTGTTGAAGTAGGTTGACTGTGCATTGTGATAGGTCTGAACTCTGGGTTGGTAAAAATGTTTGGGTTGACTCCTAGCAGCATTCTGTCTCCCCAGCACCTTGGACCCTGCTGTCCTATTCATAGGTTTGTTTTGGGTATTCTTCAGAGGTGGTGATGATGGTGGAGACTTAGTGACTTTAACCTGGGGTTTATGAGACTGTGTAGGTTGACCCCTAACCTGAGTCTGAGCCCTAGGATTTTACTTGGATGTGCTAGCTCTACTAGGCTCACTGACTTTTTGTTTACCCTTCTCCTCAGCACTGATCTTTTTTAGATTAGCAGCTTTATTCACAGAAATGTTTGAATTCATGCTAATTAGAGGTCCTTTTTCTTTTTGTGCAACAAATGAAATAGTTTTCATTCCAAAGGTTTTAGTTGCACTTGAATTAAATCCTAGGCCCTCTTTTTTGAAATTAACTTTTGACCCTAACAAAGTATTTAGATTATCTATTCCTTGGGTCATTTTCTCAATGGTTTTCAGCTTATCCTCATTGTCTTTCTGAATTTCATCAATAGACTTTTTCAGTTCATTATTTACATTGAGGACATCTTCATATTTTTCAGAAACAATTTTTACTTCACTCTCACATTTCTGAATTTTCAGCTTCCATTCATCAATTTCTTTTTCAAGCCTCACATTCTCTTCCCTAGTACCTTTTAACTCATTTTCGATTTTGTCTAATTCAGAACATGCGAGTTTCAATTCTTTATTCTCAGAATCTAAGCATGCAATCTTATCAGTCAGAGTTGTATCATTTTGCATGGAGTTAATTTTTCTTCTAAGATGCCTATTCTCTTTTCTGATATCATCTGCCTTATCAGCTATGTCATGATAAGCATCTATCCAGTCATTGATAGTAAAATCATCGAATCTAGTGATTACCTCATCTGATTCCTCTTCTCTATCTTCTGAGCTTGTTGCTGTTGCCATGAGACAAATGGGCTTCTCAGATTCGGCTTCACTGACTGAACTGCTACTGAAGGAGCTTTCATCTTCATCACTCCAGGTGCTAATCATAGCTCTCCTTTTCTTGTTTTTCTTCTTTGACTTGTCCTTGTATTTCTGATTGTCTAGACAGTCAGCTTTCAGATGGCCCGGTTTCCTGCATTGGTAACAGACGTTAGGTTCAGTTTTCTTAGCAGGTTTAGATTTATACCTTTTATCCTTTCGACCGCCACTGTATTTCTTTTGGCCGAATCGTCCTGCTCCTTTTTTGAGAAATCGCTTGAACTCTCTGGTCATCATGGCCATCTCAGAATGAGTCATATCTTCTTCATTCGGGCTCTCCTCTGATGATGAAGAACTGCTGGAGCTGGATTTGTTGGAATTGCTTGAACCAGCCTTCAGTGCTATCGGCTTCTTCTTCCTCTCAGCTTCTTCTGTTCTTGGCATATTAATCTCATATGCCATTAGCGAGCCAATCAGCTCATCAGCTCTTGTATTACGCAAATCCCTTGACTCCTCCATCACTGTAGCTTTTGTGTGCCAAGCATGAGTCAAGGACCGCAGAATCTTCCTCACCACATCATATTCTGCCTGAGGTTTCCCTAGACCTCTAAGACCATTGGTAATGATAGTCAACCGAGCATACATTTCGCTGATGGTCTCGTTCTGCTTCATCTTGAAGGCTTCGTATTCGGATACAAGAAGATTGGCCTTCTGCTCTCTTACTTGAGATGTACCCTCATGAATGACTTCCAATGCATCCCACATCTCCTTGGCTGATTTACAGGTTGACACGCGGGAGAATTCGGTAGGGTGCAGAGAGCACTGGATGGCGTTTACGGCACTCCAATTCAGTGTGGACCTTCTGATCTCCTCCTTGGTCCAGACATCTTCATTCGGGGACAGCTCATAAGGTCCATTGCTGACAACTTTCCAGATCTCGTAATCCTTAGCCCTTAGAAACACTTGCATACGATTCTTCCAGTATGCGTAGTTAGATCCATCGAAGAATGGGGGCTTCGTTGTTGAGTGACCTTCATTTATCATCCCTCGAGCATCTATCTCTGCCTATCCTCTTCGGGCGATGAGTCCCTGTAGAAGAGTGTGGCTCTGATACCAAGTGTTGAGTTAGATGGACGCAGTCTATCTCCACGAAATGTGGATCTAGAGGGGGGTGAATAGATCTAATACCTATTTAAAAACCAATGTAAGGTTCAAATGCGGAATATAGGCAAATCTGCAAAATCACTAACCCTGATACTAGATTTCAACAGAAGCGAATCAAGCTCTTAAAGTAAACAAGACAACCAGTCGCACACAATTCATAGACAATCACACAAACACAAGACACCCACGATTTTTAGGTGGTTCGGTCAAGGACCTACGTCCACCCCACACTCAACCGAGTATGGCTTACTGCTGCGCAGTACAGCTTGCGTCTGCTGGGCACTACAGCTTGGCCAACAACTGCTGATACACAGCTTCGCTGGGCACTACAGCTTGCCAACCAGAGGAACAGATCCTCTGCAACTGCTGGGGAAACACAGCTTAACCCGTCCAGTGGAGACTTCCACTGC
Source organism: Amorphophallus konjac (assembly GCA_022559845.1). NCBI lineage: Eukaryota > Viridiplantae > Streptophyta > Magnoliopsida > Alismatales > Araceae > Amorphophallus > Amorphophallus konjac. The sequence goes on along the minus strand of CM040123.1, from coordinate 115,351,705 downwards.
AAATCCGCTGACTCACAGCTTGAAGAAACAGGAATTCGGAAATGAAAGACAGAAGCAAAATGAAAATGAAAACCCAAATGGGAATGTAGCTCAAATGAGCAATGCTCAGCTCTGGTTTCTGAACCAAGAGACTGAGATACAACGTCTTAAACAAAAACTCTCACAATCTCACTCTCTCGATCAAGCTCTCTCAACTCATCTCTCTTGATCTTCTCTTCTCTCTTTTTCTCTTCTCACAGTGGATCGATGGCGCTCTGCTGCTTTCAGACTGGCTGTATAGACTTTGCTCTCTTCAATTTTCGATCAGCCTCCATCTGAACACCAAGGCTTCAATATATAATGGCAGCAGGTGGATAAGGGCGCGTGGTTTCCACATTTTCCCACCCAAGGAATTTGCCAGATCCGAGGAAACTTTATCCACGTGTCATCATCTGATCACCTCGTCCTCCTGGGATCGCGAGCCATGTCAGCAATCCCTGTAGAGAATCCCTGTCAGACAGAGTATCGGATCATCAACTGTAAGTATATACATTGCAGTGTATAGACTTCGGTTTATAGCCGACGTACAGACATCAATGTATGGACTTTACAAGACAAACACAATGTGTATACTTGCTCAGTGTATGGACTTGTTTGAACGAAAAAGCAATGTATATACTTGAGGCATGAAGGCCAATGTACAGACTTGGCCACAAGCTGAACAATCGGATGTATAGACTTTGAGATCATTCAATCAGCCAATGTGTAAGACATCACGATGTATAGACTTCAGTTTATATGAAGGGCTGTACATACTTGTTGAATTGTAAAGCAATGTGCAGACTATGAAGAACCTCACCCAATGTATGGACTTTAGATTAAGGCCGATGTATAGACTTTGAAGCCCAAAGGCAATGTATAGGCTTCACCTTAGAAGCGTAGGGAAAGACTCCAATGTATAGACTTGAGTGAAGTGAACGGATGTTCAGATTTTGAAGATCCACTGTGGATGTATAGACTTCGGAGTCTTGAAGCCAATGTAACGACTTGCCACCGACCAATGTATAGACTTGGTGGAAGTCATGCTACAATGAATGAATGTATAGACTTTGAAAACTAATACATGAGATGCTGCACTGTACGCTGTACAGACTTGCCGATCAACCTTGGATGTATAGACTTGAATAGACCCAAGGTGAGACAATCGGATGTACAGACTTTGAATATGAAGACCAATGTATGGACTTCATATGATGCACGAAGACACAGTCCAATGTACAGACTTCATGAATAATGCATGAATGAGACGCTGTACAGACTTTGAATGAAGGTCTAATGTGCATACTTGCCTTAGACTCTAAATGAGACGTACCTGGCTGTACAGACTTTGACTGATGCATGAAGATAGACACTGTACAGACTTGGATAGCGTGAGACGCTAGAAGAGATGGTGGAGTCTGTATAGACTTTGCCCAAAGCCTTAGACGCAACAGAGACAGACTGATGTACACACTTAGCCAATGCAATGCAATGTATGGACCTGTACAGTGAAACGATGTATAGACTTCACCAAGACACTGCATGAACAATATGATGCGATGTACAGACTTTAAAGAACAACATCCAATGTATAGACTTGATGAAACACTCACGAGTGTATAGACTTAGAGTGAAGCATGCAATGTATAGACTTTACGAAATGCATGCTACAGTGCCGATGTGTAGACTTGAATATCATTCAACAGCCAATGTGAAGACTTCCCGATGTATAGACTTTCAAAATGAAAGGCTGTATAGGATTGAACAAAGAAGCAGCGAATGTATGGACTTCCAATGGAAACGACGGTAAAGCGATCAGTGTATAGACTTCAAGGGAAACGACGGTAAAATTACCGATGTATAGACTTGAAGGAAAACGTAGGTGAAACTTCCAATGTACAGACTTCGAAGATGAACAGTTGGATGTACATACTTGGAATATCACTGATGGCTATACATACTTTGCTTCAATGTATAGACTTTCCACTGACCAATGTATAGACTTTGCAAGCCTAAGATGTTGAATGAGACGGTGGCTGAGACGGTGCAGCTACAGTGGTGTACAGACTTCATGAGACGCTCACTGTATATACTTACCACCGACAAATGTATAGACTTTGCGAAGCACAGTCCATTGTACTGACTTTCAAGCCTGAAGGCCAATGTGTGGACTTGCACAGTAGCTCAATGTATAGACTTGATATGTGTGCTTCGACTGTACAGACTTCACTCTAGCAGGTAATGCAGCAATGTATATACTTTGAACTTGAACGTGCAGTGTATAGACTATGCAATGCACTATGGATGTATGGACTTTGCAACGACGGGCCATGTATAGACTATGCACAGTCCAATGAATGGACTTTAACTAAGGTGGACAATGTACACACATGTAAAGATGATGCAATGCGTTGACGCTGCAATGTATGCCAATGTATAGAGTTTCATGCTGTAAAGCACTGTGAAGACTTGTGAGTGTGTGCAGAACACAGTATAGACTCTGACTGCATTATGTACACAGACAACCTGATAAAAGTAATTTCATCAAAATAGGAACTGTTGCCAATCAATCAAAACAAACAATCAATCAAGATAAGGTGTTGCCAAAGAAATGAAGCAAATGTCAACATCATCAACACAGAGGAGTCACAACAGGTGTTTGGTTTCTTGGGCATCCAAGAAACAACACTCGGTGGCACAGTCCACTGCAGAGGCAGAATATGTCAGTGTAGGGAGTTGTGCCACTCAAGTGTTGTGGATCAAACACCAACTCCAAGATTATCAAACTGATCTTGGGTGTGTTCCAATCTTGTCCGATAACACCAGTGCCATTAACCTGGCAAAGAATCCCATCCAGCACTCTAGGACCAAACATATAGAAATTAGGCATCACTTCTTACATGATGAAGTTAATAAAGGAAGCTTTAAATTGATGTTTGTGAATTCACAACACCAACTAGCTGATATTTTTACTAAGCCTCTGTGTAATGATAGATTTACCTATCTTAGAAGAGAGCTTGGATTGTGTAATCCTCAAAATGTTGCCTATTGTGATTGCTCAGCTCATTTCATGAATTCTGATTGCTTGATGTTGCATAGTAATAATCTGGTTGCATGCCATGTTTGATTATAATCTGCTTGGTTCTTAAATAAGTCACAAATTTAGGGGGAGCTTAGTCATTTGTAATGTCCTCTGCATTGAATGTCATATGGTGACTAAAAGGCATACCATGTTGAGTATTACAAATTCATTAGAACTTTTTGTCATGCATGATCCAAGGGAGTAAGGGGGAGTTTGAATTACATCTTGATTGCTGAGAAAAGTTTGCTGGCACTTTGAAATGGTTGGTTAGTGAATTCTGCACCGATCGTTAAGCCAAGTCACTAGTTAAGTAGACTGAGTTAACGCTGGATGAATCCTGCGTCAACGCACTGACTGAATTTGTGTGAAAACCGCGCTGATGGTCAATCTGTCTGCTTGAGTGGGTTAACGCAGGAATGAGGATTGAGTTAACACCGGTCTGGAAAATCTTTCTTCTGAGATTCTATCTGATGAAATGGGTTGATGCAATGGTTGTTGTGCTTCAACACCTGTTGTTTGACCAGGTAGCCCTTCAAGTGACTTTTCATAAGGTAGTCTGCAGCCTATATTCTTTTCGTTTCCTCTTCAAGCCATTTCTCCTGTTCCATTCATCTCATAATTTCCAACTTTTGAATTGAAGAACTTGTCAATCCTCAGTTTAAGGGAAGTTTCTTTAAACACTGAGATTTAACTTGATATCTTAGATTAAGGGGGAGCTCAAATGATAATTCCCTTATAAGAGTTCTTGGTCTTCATTGACTGATCCCTTGCAAATTTAGTGGTTGGAGTCTTATGATCTCATGCTTTTGAACATTAAATTTCTTGAATCTGCAAGTTCCTTGCATATGGAATAGCTATATAATTGTTTCATAAAACTGTGAACCCATCTTTTCTAGAACCATGAAAATCAAAAGCAAAGAGACAACTTCGTTCAAAATGAATTTAATAATTGTATTGACTTCCAACTCAGAATAGGCTCAATAAAAGCTGAAGGAATATACCTTTATATATATATATATATATATATATCATGTCAAAACTTGCAGAGCAATAGTAAATTTTCACTAAGAAACTGTCTCCATGCACTAATGAAGTGCTGAGAAACATGTCATGATGTGAGTTGCCAACTCTGTTCCCAGCATAACAAAATAACTTGCTGTAGAGCAATGGTAAATTCTCACTGAGAAACTGTCACCATGCACCAATGAAGTGATGAGAAACATGTCATGATGTGAGTTACCAACTCTCTACTAAGTGAAGCAGAATAGTTAGCTATGCGGAGTAATCGGGGATTCTGGTGTCTGATAAACATGTTTACCCGCGTCAAAAAGATAGCTACACTTGACTGCTAATAAAATTAAAATAATAATAATAATAATAATAAGTACATATATATATATATATATATATATATATATATATATATATATATATATATATATATATATATATATATATATATATATATATGTGTGTGTGTGTGTGTGTGTGTGTGTGTGTGTGTGTGTGTTTGACCTGAAGCTTACATAAAACCCTAAAGAGTTTCTCTTCAATACATGTTAAATTCACCTCTACAATGTAGACATGCCAAAATTGACGCTATGATGATCAAATCTCATGTCACTATGATAATACCCCAAAGTGAACTTCAATATTTCCATAAAATAAAGATTTTCTATTTTTGTGAGTTTTCTTCGCATTTTGTGCATTTTTTTGTGATTCACGACTTTGCCTAGGGCGTGTTTTAATTAACGGCCTTGCCTTAGGCGCGTTCTAAAGAAAGGACGACCAATTGTAAGGGCGTCAATTCCTGGTGTTTTACGAGTCCCACCCTGATTGAAAATCAATGATTAACGTCCTTCCATAGGACGTGTTTTGTTTAATGCCTTTGCTTCAGGCGTCTCTTCACAATTTTCAAATAAAGAAGGTTTTTATTACCAAAATTGAATCCATGAAGTGACGCCTTAAGCCTGGTCGTGTTTTGATTTAACGTCCTTGGGCAGGTCATCAATTCGGAATTGACGCCCTCTGGTAGGTCGTGTCTTACCCTTTCGTGTCCTGTTTAAACTCATCTTTCCTGAAGAGTTCCCTTCTTTTCTTGGTCACCTTGCTTGATCTGGGAACTAGAGTCCTTGCCCTTAACGATCATTGCCTATTCTTATCTTCCCAAATTTGTGTCTATCTGTGATCGAAACCTTATAAAAGGATTCCCTAGTCGATCTCGCGCGAGGGTAAGGTGTTAGCACGGTATTGCTGGAGTCATTAACCACGAATCAGAAAAGAGCAGAGAGTAGTTTTCTTTTGCGCAGAGAAGAGTTATTCTCTTCATCTGTGTGATCTCTTCATCATCTTCCTTCTGCTTCCTACTGCTCCGGTGGTTCTCCCCTTTACTGTTTACAGGAACAGCAGGGTTCCCTCTCCCTTGTGTGCTTGTCTTCATCATATTATCATCGATCATCATACTTTTTTTTTCTTTTGCATTAGTACTGCATCTCCTCTCCTCTCCCTAATTCTCTAGGGGTTTTAAAACCAAACAAAAGGTGCGCATGCCATATTCTTATTTCATCGTACTGTTTCTTTGGATTGATACTACACTCACTCTCGACTGATCCACGTTTCGTTTATTTGTTTGTTCTTTGTTTAAGGTAATCAACAAGGAAAACCCCCCTTCATCGGCCGGCCGATAGAAGGTGGAGGAAGGAATCCATATCCATCCCGCGTCTTATTTTTACCAGGTATTCGCGATCATCTTTTCTTCTTATTGAGGTAACCCCTCTGGCGATCACACTCCTTAGTAGCACCACGTGCTCTTTTACTCCCTTTTTCATCATTATTCTTCTTTTACTCTTATGCATATACTTATATATGTATTTTCCTTTAAGAGTGGATTTTCCATGATTCACAAATTGGCGATCACGGTGGGACATCCACTGTTTTTCTTTTGATTACCATCTCCTTTTGGCACCCACGTGTACCCTTTCCCCTTTGGCACCCACGCGTGCCCTTTCCCTTTGGTACCCACGGTACCCCTCCTTTGTGCCCCACAGGCACCCTCCACTGTGCACACTGCACACTCCCCGGGATCAGCCAGCTTGTGATTAAGTCTATTACTGTTTTTGAATTAACGCCTTTCACAAAGGCGCCTTTTTATTTAACGCCTTCATCCAGGGCGTCTGTTTCCTGTTTAACGTCTTCCACGAAGGCGTCTTTCATCATATCTGCTGCTTCTGTGAATTGGCGCCCTCCTCTCGGGCGTCTTCTTATTTGGCAGCGCCACACACCAAGGTGCGTTTTTCTTCGATCGTGCGCACCATTTATATTTGACGCCCTCTGTCAGAGGCATCTTTATCATATTTAGCGCCCCACATCAAGGTGCGTTTTTGCATTGCCTGTGAGCCCCTCCCAGTGATTCACGACAGCGACGCTGTCGTCTCTTTTGTTGGTAGCGACTGCCTCCAGGTCGCCTCTTTCCTGTGTGTTTACAGAGCTTTGTTGTTTCTGTCTATTCATGCTGGATTCATACTTACATTGATTATTTGATTATATTGCTGTTATTGGCTTATCTTATACTGCATTTTGTGGCATTTGGTTGAGAGACCTCCTCTCTCTACACTAGGATTCCACACATCCTTCTTGGAATCGGGACAACCCTCCATTGAGCATTCCGTCTCTTTGGACCGGAAATCCCTTTTCCAAGACCTCCGTAAGTCCCCGCACCCGTGGATTCCCTCACGGACGCTGGGCTGGTTGTACCCTTGAAGTACCCGGAGTTTAGAGAACCTATCGTTGGTAAGAAGAGAAAGAACCTAGTTGACACGGAGGCTACACTTGGATCCAAACTAGGTTTCACTTTGCAAAGAGGAGTGAATTATTCTGTAATATAACTCACTCTAATCTCAAACATAACACTAAAATCTTGTCTTCATCTCAACTTGCTTGCATAAATTTGGTTGGGTTGATTTGCTTAAGCTTGTTTTGATTGGGTGATTGATTGTGTGATAATTCATTCATAAAGCTTTCTCTCTTTTTAAGCATGCAACTCCGTTCAGGTAAGATTATCAACATGGCAAGCTACGGATATTCCTATGATGATGTGGAGGAGAACGTTTTCGGTCAATCCTATGAGGTTCCCCAAGATTCTATCTATCATGAAGGGAATTACCCTCCTCCTCATTCTCATTATCCTCAAGTTCATGCGGTTGATACCACTACTCAAGAGGTCGTGCCCTCTTCTCAGGCTTTACCCTCCAACACTTCGGGGAACCCTTCCCCATCCTTCAATGTTACTGATTTGATTAATGCTCTATCTCAATTAGATGACTCCCAGCGGCAGGCAGTTCAGGCCGCTTTGAAAGGGAAGTCCGTTCCCTCTTCATCCTCCAATCCCCCTCCGGCCGAGAGTGGCCATCACCTCACTAATGACCAAGCGGTCTTGCACAAACCCCCCTCTTGTCCACTGACCCCTGGTGCGGCCATGCTGGCCCAACAGGCGAGCTACTCAGCGGCTAGGCCCCAGTTCTTTCAACCTCCCCAAATTCTAAGACGCCTATGCCAAATACCTTCATTCCAAATTCGGCCCCGGTCGAGTCAGACACTAACGCTTTGCTCCTTCAGAAATTGGCTAGCATGGAAGAAAAACTCAACAAGGTTACTGCAGCCAAGAATGCCCCAGAAATCTCTCTGCCTACATTGCCAGTTTTTCACTTACCACCTTCTGAGATGCCGAACTTTCGGCGATACAATGGAACTGGTAATCCTTTTATCCATCTGAAGGATTTTATGTATGAAACGTCCTTTTGGCAGGGCAACAAAGCCTCATTGGCTTATTTGTTCAGAAGATCTTTAGAGGGGCCAGCCCTCGAATGGTTCTACTCCTTGGATCCGGCAGATGCTAGTGATTTCGATGTGGTTCAGAAGAAATTCTTGCAGAAATATAGGGACCGGGTTGGACCCTCCCTTTCAGTTACAGATTTGGTTGTAGAAAAAATGAAGCCCGAGGAGGACTTCATCATATTTGCTGATAGATGGCGGTCAATGGCCGAGAAGTTGAAAGATACCTTATCAGAACCGGAACATGTTAAGATGATTATATCCAATGCAACCCCTCAGTTTCGTCATATACTGGCTATGAACAGATTGACCACCATGGAGGAGCTTTATGAAAGAGCTCGTTATATTCAGACCCAAATGAAAGATTCACCCATCATGGGCATGTTTGAGCCAAAACCAAGGTTGGTTAAAAAGAATACAAATGTCAACAATAGCGGGCCCACGACTGAGGGCACCGTCATAAATGAGCAAGTTGGCGCGGTCGGCAACCCCACACCTTTTCGCCAATCTAACCCACGACCCCCGCCACCTCCATCACAAGGCACCCTCTTTACTTCACCCCCACAACACCAATTTACTCCTCAACCTTCCTTTGCTCCACCACAAAACCAAGCGCCCCGCGCTGAGCCTCCAGCTCCGCAACAATATCACCAAGTACCGCCACACACTAATTATGGACCGCAACAACAACAGCAAAGGAGACCACTTGGCCCCAAAAGGGCCCATTATCCGCCATTGCCAGAAAGTCTCCCGGATATTTTCAATGCCTTAATGGCCGCCAACTTGCTCATGCTACCAAAGGAAAGGGCAGTGTGGCCCGCTAATGTTGACACATCCCGCTACTGTGTTTTCCACCGCTCCCCTGGTCATAACATTGATCGTTGCTTCCACTTCAAGGATTACATTTATGATTTAAATGACCAGGGTGGCATTAATTGGGATGAGATGAGGCAGTTTATCGCCACTATGAAAGAAAGAAGGCCTCCTCGGCAACAGCAGGCTCAGCAGCCACAGCAACCGGCTCCACAAGTACAACAGCAAGCTCCGGCACCTCAGCAAGATATGGGGATTGTCCACAACCCACTGCCGGAGCACCCACCAAATCAGCACGTGAACCCTGTCACATCTCTCCGTGAGGTGGAGAGAGGACAGCGGTGGCACGAAGAGAACGCCTCTGTCGGGGCATTTAATCATAACCCAAATCAACCTCCGCGCCTCTTGCGCACGCTTCCTTCTTCTTCTACTCCCCAATTGAGCCGAGCTCTTCTACGCCCCGTTAATCCACCTGCTCCCACCAATTCTCCATCAACCCGATCTCTCCTTACCCACTTACCGCCTCCGCAGTCTACACACAGCAAACCCCGCCATCCACTACTAACCCTTCACCTTCGCCGTCTAGACCACTCCTTATCCGCCCGTCGCCAACGCACGCTACACCCACCACCACTACTCCTCCATCGGCAAGGATCCCTCTACCATCAGTTCCTCCACCTTTTGTGCCCAGATCTCTCCTCATCCCACTCGCTAACTCTCGGGCACCCCTTCCTACTCCTATACCTCCTACGGGGGCTTCTTTGTTGAACTCCTCACCAGTACTCTCTACGGGAACTTCCCCTTCTTCAAACGCCCCTCCACCACTTCTTAACACCAACGTACCTTCTTCTTCTTCCAATCCTCCCCCCACACTTGTCCCGACAGAGGCACGGCAAAATGTGGCGCCGCTCCGCAGTGGACGGATGTTCCACCGTATTTTTCCACAGAGGGAGCTAGAGCCCGTGCAAGGGCCGCAAGAGCAAGAACAAGAACAAGAACAAGAGTCAGTGCCAGGAACTCAGTATGATTTGTTAAAACACTTGGACCGAACTCCAGCAAGAATTTCAATCCTAGAATTAATCAAAAGGTCCACCACTCATCAGATGGCCCTGAAAGAATATCTGCAAAAAGTTATGATCAATGAAGACATCCCTGTTGAGCAGATAACTACAGTATTAACGCCCGCTAGCAGTCAGCCGGCGATTACTTTTCATGAGCATGAACTGGCGCCACTCTCAGCAAGGAAATATGCTCTGTGTATCACGGTCGACATCAATAAGGTGGCTGTAAAACAATGTCTAGTGGACACTGGGGCATCCATCAATGTCTTGCCCCCTAGCACCTTGAAATTATGCAGCATTCCTGAAAACCTGATTCGGCCATCTACTATAACAGTCACAGCATACGAAAATACCAAGAAGCCTCCTTTAGGCATGATCACACTAAAGGTCAGTTTGGGTCCGGCCACAATCACGGTCGATTTCCACATTTTGGACATGGATCCAACATTCAATGGCATCCTGGGCCGCCCCTACATTCAACAACTCGATGCGGTGCCCTCTACAAATCATCAGTGCCTCAAATTTCCACATAAGGGCCGCATTATCAAAGTTACCAGTATGCCTATTCTGCCGGAGGAAGATATACACTTGGCTTCGTCAGTTCCTTCTATTTGGCCTGCCAACAAGCCGTTGCTATCAATGCTAGACCTCCCTCACCCACGGCCAATGTCGCCCGAGACTGTCACGACAGTTGCTATGACACCCTTGCCTTCCAAGGGGAGGAATAAGAAAAGCATGATAAACACCCCTGGCTGGAAAATTCTAATGAAAATGGGGTATCAAAACGGCAAAGGTCTGGGTGCCAGTTGTCAAGGCAGGACTAGGCCTATTAAGCCTCAGAAATTGATTACACGAGGCGGCCTGGGCTACAAAGGGCCGGGCAAAAATGAAGATGAACCATGGGCAGTTATGACATCCACCTTGAAGACAGATCGCCAGCCACTTACTTGGACATTGAAGACACATTTTGTCACGGGTGGCGTTCAGAATCATGAGCAGACTACAATAATCACCTCCATTCTAGACTGTCAAGATGTTCATGCGAGACAGTTTGCCCGCCATATTGCACCATTGGCCACTTATAAAGCCCTGGAATTCCTAAGGCCTGATAAGAGAAGGAAGATGGATGATCCAGAGTGTGATTGGTACAGATGGTTCGATATGTATGATATTACTATTGCCTTGAGCCGTCTCTTTATGCCGACTGATCCGGAATGGCCGCCACTAATACATGAATTGATTGAAAAGCCGGCTGTGATTACAGATAAGAGGCAGTTGCTGAGTGATTATACGGACACTGGAGAGCCAGATGTTCCGTATGAAGAAGGATTTACAATAGACAGGCTGTGGGCCGGCCTTTTCTCTCTCACTTCCATGCATCAGTCTCTTCTAGCTTCTCTACATTTTCTATTTTTCTCTCGCGTGCCGAGACCGCCGCCAATTATGGTCAGCCTTTCTCCAGATCCACTACAGATTTCTCTCCCGATTCCTCCCTTGCTCCTCGAGTAATTCTCCAAACTCTCCATCACACCCCCACGCGGGTCATCTCTAATTCAATCTTTCTCCAAGCTTTCAATCTCCACTCCTCCTGTTGTTCTCCCTTCAGATTGTTTTCTTCTAGAAAAGGAAAATAAAAATGAGATAAAAATGAAAAAAAAACGTCAAAATTCCAACTCTTCAATCCTCCATCTCCGTTGAGGAGACTTCTTATCTCTTTTTCGAGTGTGTCCCGACCCAGGGGCCACTCTTTCATGATTCATTGATAAATCTTTTCTCCCCCTCTGGAGAGGGGTCTCCTTCTGTATCACCTCCTGTATCCACTTTTTCACCTCCTTCCTTCAATCAAGCTAGTTGTTCTTCTTCTTCTAATAAGATTCATGGGGTAGATTTTCATAAGAAAGCCAAGGGTAAGCAGATTCCGCGTAGATTTCTGTTGGAGTTAGCCAGAAGATGCCAGGCTTGCTTAGCTCTTCCCGAATTCATGGAGAATCCGATTATCCTGCCAGAGTCGGAATATGGGGATGCTAATGTTTCTTATGAGGGTTTAGGTGTCTACGAGATTATGAATGATGAAGACCCTATTGAAGAGGGGGATGAAAGTTATGAAGAATATGAGGATGAGGCTGATGCCTTTGCCAGTGGTATGAGAAGATTTGATGAACCATCAGTCTCTGTAGAAGAGCCTACCAAAGAAGTTAATTTGGGTACCGAGGAAGACCCTAGGATTGTCCTCATCAGCAAGAATTTGCCGCCCTCCGAAGAGGAGGCGCTTATTTTGGTACTTCAAGAATACAAGGACACGTTTACGTGGAGTTATGAGGATATGCCTGGATTGGACCCTGCGCTCGTTGAACATCGGCTTACACTTAAGCCAGGGTCTGTCCCGATCAAACAACGGTTGAGACGTTTCCACCCTAACATGGCTTTAAAGATGAAAGAAGAGGTCGACAAGCTTCATAAGGCTAGATTTGTTAGAGTTGTTTTCTATCCAAATTGGGTGGCTAACATCGTCCCGGTCATGAAGAAAGATGGAAAGGTACGGATTTGTATAGACTTTCGGGACCTCAACCGTGCGTGTCCTAAAGATGACTTCCCCCTCCCTCATATCGATGTTTTGATTGATAACACGGCAGGATTTGAGACTCTCTCCTTCATGGATGGCTTTTCGGGTTATAATCAGATTCGTCTGGCTGAAGAGGATTAGGAGAAAACATCATTCACTACGCCATGGGGTACTTACTGCTACGTGGTCATGCCCTTTGGACTCAAGAATGCTGGAGCCACGTATCAGAGGGCAATGATGGTAATTTTTCATGATATGATTCATATTTATATTGAGGTGTATGTGGATGACCTGGTTGTGAAATCAAGGACAAGGATTGAGCATCCTGGGGTTCTAGCTAAAGTCTTGCAAAGATCACGAGAATATCAAATGAAGATGAACCCCAAGAAGTGCGTATTTGGCGTTTCTTCAGGGAAGTTGCTTGGATTCATTGTCAGCAAAAGGGGAATTGAAGTTGATCCCAACAAGGCGAAGGCCATTAGAGATATGCCTCCTCCCAAGAATTTGAAGGAAGTTCGAGGACTGATCGGGAGGTTGCAATTTATTCGCCGCTTTGTCTCCCAGCACTCACAACGATGTAGGCCGTTTTACGAGCTTACTAAGCCGGGAGTCAAGTTTAATTGGGATGACAAGTGTCAGGCAGCCTTTGACGGATTGAAGGAATATTTGGCCAATCCTCCTGTCCTGAGGCCACCGATCCCAGGCAAACCACTCATTCTCTATGTTTCTGTCCTGGATAACTCTGTGGGTGCTGTCCTAGCTCAAGTGGATGAAGAAGGGAAGGAGAGGGTAGCATACTACTTGTCTAAACTTCTCAACTCTTGTGAGCAGAGGTACTCAGCCATGGAGAAGACTTGCGCTGCTTTGGTCTGGGTAGTTCAGAAGTTAAAACACTATTTCCTAGCTCACGAGGTTCACCTCATTGCACGCATGAATCCAATTAAATTCCTTCTTGAAAAATCTATTCTCACTGATCGATTAGCACGCTGGCAAAGCTTCCTTTCTCAGTTCGACATCACTTACATTCAACAGAAAGCTATCAAAGGTTACGCCATTGCCGAACATCTTGCTCACCACCCTCTACCCCGATTTGATCCTGTCAATTCAGAGTTTCCAGATGAAGAACTGATGTCCATTAATCGACCCCACGATTCTATGTGGACATTACATTTTGATGGAGCTCTAAATTCCCAAGGAAGAGGGATCGACATGGTTCTTTTAACACCAGAAGGGGTCACCATCCCATTTGCTGCTCGGCTTACTTTCCCTGTCACGAACAATATAGCTGAGTATGAGGCTCTCTTGGCCGGCCTTCAAACCGCTCATCAATATGGTGTTACTCACTTGCGAATTGTGGGTGACAGTCAGCTTATTCTGCGCCAGGTGCTTGTCAAGTGCCGCACTATCAATGCTAAGCTCAAGCCCTACCAGGAACTTGCTTCAGCTTATGCCAAACTCTTCACTAAGTTAATCTTTGTTCATGTCCCTCGTAGTCAGAACATCCTAGCCGATGCTCTTGCATCTTTGGCCTCTGCTCTAGTCTTTCCTCCTGAGCGTGACTTTCATGTTCCTCTGATTCATCAGCGTGACACTCCAGCTATTAAGGATCGTGCATTCCTCGACATTAGGGATAAGGTGCTCGAGAAGGTCAGGCAGAAGGAAGCTCTTAAAGGCAAAGAGGTCATGCTTTTGGATTGGCAAGAAGAATTGGCTGACGAATAGAAACCTTGGTATTATGAGATTGCCAGATATTGCGATGATCAATCCTATCCCGAGGAGGCCACATTGGAAGAAAGGAAAGCAATTAGAAAAGTGGCTCAACGTTATGTTTTGGTTGGAGGTGTGCTCTACAGAAGAGGGCTCACAGGTGTTTTATTAAGATGCCTCGACGATGGTGAATCTTGGAAGGTAGTGGAAGAGGCGCATTCAGGAGTGTGTGGTGGTCATGTGAACAGCCAGATGTTAGCTAAGAAGATCCTTAGGCTAGGCTTCTATTGGCCAACTCTAGAAGAGGATTGCTCCATCTATGTTCGAAGGTGTGTTAAGTGCCAACTGCACGCCGACAAAATTCATTCTCCTGCTTCTTCACTCCATCCCATGTTCTCCCCATGGCCTTTCTCCATGTGGGCTTTTGATATCATTAGACCTCTTGGCGATTCGAACCTCCTGACCAAGCAAAAGTCGTTCATCCTGACGGCAACGGAATATTTCACCAAGTGGGCGAAAGCGGAAGCTTACGTGGAGATTAAAGCGTCAACAGTCTGCAAGTTCATAATGAAGAACATCATCACGAGGTTCGGCATCCCGAGTACCATCGTCACCGACAATGGATCTCAATTTATCTCTCAAGAGCTCAAGGATCTCTACAACAGGTAAAACATTGCATTGCATCATTCTTCTCCCTATTATCCGCAGGGCAATGGCCAGGCAGAGGCCACTAATAAAACTTTGATCAAAATCGTTAAAAAGACGTGTGAGGCTAATAAATTCTCGGATTGGCCAGACAAGCTAGTCGAAGCTCTCTGGGCCTATCGCACTTCCATTCGTACCCCCACTGGGCAAACCCCTTTCGCCCTTACTTATGGAATGGAGGCGGTAGTCCCTTATGAGATTCTCATTCCATCTTTGCGAGTACAATTGGACAAGGAACTCCCTATTGATGAGCGTCGCGATTCGCTCCTTGCTCAATTGGAACTCCTAGATGAGAAGCGTCTGGTCGCCGCTGAGCATGCGCGTGTTTATCAAAATAGGCTCTCACATTTTTATCAAAAGAAAGTAATTGAGAGAAAATTCAAATTCGGTGAGATGGTAATCAAGAGAATTTTTGTAAAACCTTGTGGACCCCGCTCAAAACTCCAACCAAATTGGGAAGGACCCTTTGTTATAAAAGTTGTTTATCCTAGCAACGCTTACAAATTAATTAATGTTGAGGGAGAAGAGCTAACTCACCCTTGGAATGGTTTGTATCTTAAGAAATACTACCCTTGATTCCAAAATCTAAAAAAATATATATTTCCAAAACCAAAAAAAACATATATTTCCAAAACCAAAAAAATATATATATTTCCAAAGTAAAGAAAAAAATAGAAATTCTCCAAAAAAGAATGAAAGTTTTCCAGATAGTTGCCACGGTTGTAAGGACGCAAGGTCCGAAAGGTTAAAATTCAGAATTCATTCACCCGTCTTGTTAGCTTAAAATGGGGTTGACACCCGCACACACTAACACGCTTTATTCTTGAACTCAAGCGGTGCAAAATCTGAAGGAAAGTCAAAACCTGACTAAAGGTGAAGACAATACCCGTTCTTTCCTTCTTCGGCCCATAAGGGAGGAAGGGACGCCTCGAGGTAGATACGCCAAGCCTACTCGCCGCCCTAGTAGGTAGAAGTCAGGGCCCAAAAGGGAACACAAATGTCACAAAAGCCCAAGTACAATTAGGTTTTTATTTATCAATGCAAATCAATTCCAAAGTGAAAGTCAAATGGTGAAAAGAAAAGCATGTCAGGAGGGCAAAGTCCCCGCAAGGAAAATCTTGGGCGTATGCATGCAATATAAAAGAGGCAAAAGGCAACAAAGTTTCCCTACGCCAAAGACCGAACCCCAACGGGCATAGGGCAGGGGAGGTAGCTTTGCTTCGGGCATCTCAGAATCCCTTATGGGCTTCCTTATATCTTCTTCCATCCCTTCCTTTGTGGTAAATCATAAACCAGCAGAATGGTCGAGACGGACCTAGGAAATTGCACCGTGCGAAATCTCGAATATAAGTTAATCATTATCACGTCAACTCCCTTTTAATTACTCAAGAAAGGTTCATAAATTCTTAAGGGTAACCGTGTAGGACCCACGGTCTGGGTAGCCTTGTCAATCCAATTTGGAAAACAAAAAAATTTTATTAACGCTTTCGTTTAAGGCACTTTTTATTTAATTCACGCCTTTATTCAGGTCGTCTCCTTCAAAATAACGTCCCCTCACAGGTCGTCGCTTTCTCAAATTTCGAAAATATTTTTCAAATTCACGCTGTTACCTTGGGTGTCTTTTATTTGAATAACGACCTAATCTAAGACGCGTCTTTTGAAAAATAAAAGAAAAAAAAATAAATATAGAAGGAAAAGAAAAGAAAAGAGGAAATAGGATTTATTCTTCATGTGTGTGCTTGCATTATTGCATAGGGCATCTTGATTATTGTTTGCATACGTATGCTTGCGTGTTGCATCTCCCTTTATTGGTTATTTCATTTGCCTTATTCGATTAAAGGCTTGGGCCCTTGACCCGCTATTCAGGTCAAAAGTAAAGGCACCCCTTGCTTATGGAGCAAGGGGCCAAGTCGAACAGATGAATTAACCTGTTTATCCAAGTGTGAACCACAGCTGCAGATACGGGACAGAGTAAGGTAAAACAAAGAACGTAGAAAAGAAGTAAAATATACAACCACAAGTACACAACTACACAAGTGCTCAGGTAACAAATATGTCAATCTCATATATATATACATCATAAATATCTGAGTACAGGTGTGAGGGTGGAGGAGTACAAGTAAGTCTCTCAGCTCTAGCCTCCACCCTCCTCTCTCCTACTCTCTACCTCGTCCTTGCCGTCCCGAGGAGGCGCTGGTGGAGGAGGCATGGGCCCCCGAGAAGAAGCTGGAACTCGAGCCTGGCCCCCTGCCTCACTCCTCTCTCGAAGAGAAGAACCCGCCACAAAGCTGGAGCTAGTGAAGGAGTACCCCGCAGCACGAGCTCGCTCACGCCCTCGCTGGAGACGCTCCTCAGCAACTCGTAGCCGCTCCTGAGAAAGGACCAGCTGGGTCCTCGAGTCTGCCAGCTCACGCTCACGTGCTGCCACCAGCTCCTGGTACCGAGCACGCTCTGACTGCTGTAGCTCGTGGTGACGGGCACGGTCCGCCAAGTGCTCCTCCCGCTCTCAAGCACGCTCTCTCCGCTCCAGCTCGAGGGCAACCCGCAGCTCTGCCACGTCCTGAGGCAGCTCCTCCCGTCGCCTCAGGGACCGCTCCAGCTCTGTAATCCGCTGCTCGCGGATCGCCAGCTCTGTCCCGGCCAGGGCAGCCTGGGTGCGTGCCGCCTGTAACTGTTTGGTCTGCAAACAGGTAAATAAATCATCAGTTCCACAGTTCAATAATTCATGAAATAAGCAATACATGATGAAAAGTAAATCACTCACCTGGGCAGTCATCGCCTGCTGTCCCTCGCAGACGCAAGCAAGAGCGGCTTGAAGCTCCTCAGTCTGAAAAATGAATTTCATCAGTGCACAAAGTAATATATAATCAATAATTGAATGAGGTTTGAGTTTTGGAATTTACCCATGAGGTGAGGTCGCGCTCTGCAGCCTCGGCCAGTGTGACCGCTCCCGCTAGCTGCTCTGCTAGTGCGGTCACCTCTGCACTGGGTCCCCTCGAGCTAGAGGCCTCTCCCGTATCTCTCCCTACGGCTCCCTGCTGGGCACGCTGCATTCATTGAAATCGTCAGTGGCTAATCATCAATAATTCAACAAAAATTCATTTGCATAAATTTAACACCCACCAGGGTCTCAAGGTCCGCCCGTGTGGTGGCCAGCTGGTCCTCCAGGCTGTGTAGATGGGCCTGGGCATCCATCGCCGCTATGTCCCGTGCATCCTGCATCCATTTTCATGTTAGTCGCATAATAGAAATACATAAGCATTTGCATTTAATTTAGAAGCAAGTGCATTCATACATACCCCTAGGACCCTCATCTGGGGTCGACCGGCGTAAACCTCCCAGTAGCGCCGGAGGTACTCGGAGCTGTCAGTCGCCTGGGAGGTGACTCGGGTCCCGCCTCGCCGCCAGTCGGCGTACTGCTCCTCGAACCGCACTCTCCAGTCGATCGCCTTCGTGCGACCGCGCGTCTTCTTCCCGATCCCTCGTGGCTCCCCGACCTCTATCCACTCCTGGTGTAGGCCCAGGGTCCTCATCACCAGCCTAAGCCGTAGTGGCTCAATCTCACTCAAGCAATGAACCCAAAGCTCATGCTCGAAGCGAGGTCGGCCCGCTACGACCCACGGCTAGCCCTCGTCGGTCATCCCCTCATAGGGCCTCCATCGCACCTGCATCCATAAACATATATTCATCATCATCATCATATTCGCACAAAAGTAAAGAAAAAAATCGCATAACATTCATCATGTGTACCAGCGAGGGAGGAAAGTCACGGAACTCCCTCCGTAGCACCCACAACTCGTAGCCGAGTGGGGCACCGAAGACCACCGGCAGCCAGCGCCGTGCTAGAGGGAAAGCTCCCTCACCTCCTGGCCGTGGGTCGGCGCGCCCCATGGGCATGTACAGATGGCTCCAAACCTGCATCTATGCATTGCATTAGTAAGGCATTCACATGCATAAAAAAAAAGATAAAAAGAAGAATGAAGAAAGAAAGAAGGGAAAATATATAAGTGCATACCTGAAGAAAAGGTGAGAAGCCACTGACAGTCGTCTCTCATCCTGTCCCCGTGGACAGGTCGGCCATCATGTGCGCTAGCAGCGCCGCTCCCCAGGCGTATCTGCCGACTCCCTCTAAATCCTCGAGGATCCCTAGGAATCGGCAGTTGATGACGTCGCCCTTCGTCCCGAGCAATAGCCTCCCGAGCTGCAGCAGTAGGAACCTCCTCAAGTCTCGGTCTGCTCTCTCCCTGTCAGCTGGGTCCTGGCAATAGACTGCCCTAGCCCCATCGATCAATCTCTGTGAGAACTGCTCTAAGGACTCCCCGGACCTATGCCTAGCATCCCCCAAGCCCATCACTGTAGTCAGGTCGGTGCGGAAGATAGTCCTACACTCGCTAGGTGTCTCATAGACCATCTCTAGCCCTAGCAATCTCTGGGCGAGCTCGGTATAGTCTAGTAAGGTGATCCCGCTCACTGCCTCCCTGTCTACCCTAAGTCTCGTGATCCTGGCTACATCCTCTAGGGTAGGAACCATATGCCCCCAAGGCATCAGGAATGCCCGGCTAGTCCTATCCCATCTCTCCCTCAGAACCTGGATAAGTGGTAGGTCGGGTCTGACTGGCTCTATGCTAAGGAAGGCCCCAAACCCCATAGCATCTACCCTGGCTCTCTGGAACTCGGGGAGGCTGTAATATGCTGCTCGGACCATGACCCAGGAGATCCGTGTCCTCATCAACCCCTGCACGCATAAAGAAAGAAATTTTGGTTTAATTGTTCAATTATTCTGGTTGAAATTCACTTAATTGCCTTGGTTGAGATTTTGATGTTTGATTTAATTAACGACCATCCCCAGGTCGTGGTTTGTTTAATTAGCGCCCCTGAGGAGGGCGTGGTTTCTAAGTGAGCTTTGAATTAACGACCTACCCTAGGTCGTTGTTTATCTAAGAAACGCCCCGGTGGGGGGGCGTGGTTCTGAGGTTAATTTCTAAATTTCTAAAAGGATTTTCAATTAACACCCGTCCCAGGGTCGTCATTTCATTAAGTAACGCCCCTGTGTAGGGCGTCTTCTGTTAAAATGGATTTTGGGTTTTAATAATTTATTCTGGAATTAATGAAATGGACGACCATCCCTATGGTCGTTATCTATTGAATTGACGCCCTGATGGAGGGCGTTGTTTTCCAGGGTTGTGAAAATAAAATAAAAAAAGGCAGCATGCGATATAAATCATGGAAAAATATATAATTAAACAAATGCACGGAATTAACAGCATGATTGATATAAAAAAAATGATAATTAAAATAGACGACATGCTCTAGGGCGTGTTGTCATGATGTTAATTATTTTTCAGGAAATAAAATAAATTCACGACCCAAGGTCGGGCGTCTTCTTTTTAATCTGCGACACCCATGGGGGCATCTTCTTTCTGGGTTGCAGGTTCTCTAGCCCGAGGGCTATAGAAATTGAAATAAAAATAAAATAAATTTCAAAAAAAATGGAAAGTGGGTTGGAGGCTTACCTTCTGGCGTTTGGGTCCTGTCAACTCTCCCCGGAGTTCGGGCCGTGGCTGTCGTGGCCGCCGGAGTTGGCCACGGCGAGGCACGGCCACCGTCGTCGTTTCTTCTTCTTCATCTCCCTCCTCTTCGTCTTCTCCTTCTTCATCCTCACCGCCTTCACCTTCTTCTTCTTCCTCATTTCCTCTTCCTTCACCTTCGTCTTCTTCATTTCCCACGGCCTCGTCGCCGTGTTCTTCTTCGTCGCCGGCCATCGCCGCCGGACCTTCCTCGGCCGCCGCCGGCGGAGCCTCCACGGCGTCTTCCTCGTGGGCGTCTTCGCCCAAGTCCACTACCTCCGGTGCCGAGACCCTCTGCCGCTTGAGTCCACCGGCCATGGCTAGGGCTAGGGTGTGGAGAGGAGAGAGAGATAGAGAAAGAGAATGAGAGGATGGGGAGGGTTTCGGTTAGGGTTGCAGTAGGGAGAGAAGAGAGAAAGAAGGAAAGAGAACGGAGGAAGAAGAAGAAAGGAGGGAAAGTTAAGTCGAACGGTCAAAAAAAATTAACGACTTAAGGAAGGCCGTGTCTTATGGAATTAACGACTGAAACAAGGGCGTTTCTTGATAATTGACGACATTTCTTAAGGCGTTATTTTTGTTTGCATGGGGAATGATAACCGTCGTCAGACGCATTCAATGGGGACTGATTGATGTGATGGGAGTAATGATTACTGTTTCTGAGTAACGACTATGTCTGAGGCGTTATTTATATAAAACGTGGCTTTTCTGAAGGCGTTACTTTTGGAATTTCAACGAATACTTTTTGGAATATAAATCGAATTAACGCCTTGTCTTAGACGTTATTCAGTTAACGCCCATTGTGAAGGCGTCAGTTATGAGAGATCAATCATTGAAGACGACGTTGGCTGAGGCGTCACTTTGTGAATTCACGACATTGACTGAGTCGTTATTTGCAACAGAACCGCAAGTTATTGGAAGATTTGATCAGAATCATTGTGTTATGGCTCAATCAGAAAATTATCATTGATTTATTTGAAGAAATGATTACATTGCTTCAATGAGCCGCTTTGGGCCTCAAGCTTCTTAAAGCTATTACATAAGACTTCCACTGATCTCTGTCTTCTTCTAAGTTTTCCACAGGATGATGTGTCTTGTTGATTTTCCACAGAGCTTGGATAGTTGTGCATTCTTCTCCATCCTCATTGCTGCCAAGGTTCCGTGTCTTGATCGGAGGGAGATGAGATGGATCTTCGAGTACTTGCCGTGGAAGCCCGAGTTGAGGAAGGCACCGGTGTGAGTTATACAGAACGAATTCTGAAGCGCCTATGAGTCTAAGGTCCGTACCGGGAGAAAATCTTGCACAGAGTTCTTGAGTCTTGAGTATTCCCGGGGCGCAAGTGAAGAGGTTCTTTGGCATTACTTTGAGGTGTTCTCTCCATTCCGCTCTCTTCTTAATCTGAGGAATCCGGTTCGTCACCCTATTGCTTATCCCAAGTGAACCGGTCATGTAAGAGAGTGGGCTCTTTGAGAAGATTCTAGAAGGTTGTTGGGTCTCATCACATGGATCGAACTTGAAATGGAGATCTACCCAACTAGAGAGTGCTAGCATGCATCCGTAGATGGGCCTTCCCATCGCCGCCGAGGTAAGCCCACTATAGAGATAGGCTAGGATAGCCGGTCCAACTCTCTCTCCTTCCCATAAGCTCACTATTGCGCTTAATTGGGCCTCCTCTAGGAAATCTTCCATGGATGGGAATAAGAGTGCTCCTGCTAAGCATACCACGAAGGCCTTCGTCACCCGTTCGATCTCTTCTTCTTCTTTAGCTTGATCCGCTCTCTTGTACACCCATGAGGCAAGCTTTAGAAGATTAATTCCTTTAGTGACCTTGATTTGGTTCACTAAGTTTGGGTTAGGTATCAATGTGGTTAATAGTTCATGTGAGGAGATTGGTTTTGGCATGATGGCCATCTTCTCTTCATCCCCTTGCTTCATCCTCTTCAAGCCCAAGATCAACTCTAATTCTGCCAATAGGATGGTGGCTTCAAAGGTTGAGAATAGGAAGGTGTGAGTGGAAGGGTGCCATATTTCAATTAAAGCTCCTATGGCAGCCCAATCAAGGTGAACCTGGTCATAGTGTTTTGCATGGGTTATTAGGCCTAGAAGATGCCATCTAGAGAGAAAGACCCTCATATCTGAAGAAAACTTGGAGAGAATAAGAGGCAGCCACTTAATTTTGATGAATCTCCGGGCTCCTGGGATATTAGGATATTCCTGTGGAAAAGAAAGGAAACAGAAAGGACAAGCAGAGAAGTGGATGAGAAGAAGTGGAATAGCAGAACCGAAGAAAGATAAAACAGAAGGGACATCAACCAGTTAAACTTACCTGATTTAATGCAATGCGGTTGCTGATGTGCCCGTTGATCTCAGATAATCTGGGAGTTGAAATCTTGGATCTCTTGATGGCTCTCTCCATCTTCGGTCTGCAGGAAGGGCTTGGACAGTTGCAGTGCCTGTAGAAGGAACGGAAGAAGCAGAAGAAGCAGGATTCGATGAATTTGTTTTGATTGATCTAGAGAGGTTCCTTCCTTTTATGGAGGTCTGAAGGGTCTTAAGGCTGTTCGGAGTTGGAAGATTGATTGCCATTAGGATTGGGTTTTGCTTTCGATTTGGAATCGGAGGCGGGTGGTTAATTAACGTCTTCTATTGGGGCGTCAATTGTTTAATTGATGACTTGACCGAGGTCGTGTTTTATTTCACGCCCCTGTATGGGACGTCTTATTCTTGAAACTCTCGGTGCATTTAACGCCTCAGTGGAAGGGCGTGTTTTATCTTTTGACGCCCTGATATCAGACGTTTTTTATGCTTTTGACGACATTCCTTCCAGTCGAGATTTTATTTGCTCACATGATTAACTCCTCTATATGCTTTAATGAACTTAAGTGCTATTCTTTGGTTGGAATTGTTTTTTTTTAGTTAAGCACTTATGATCATATCTTGAGGGTTATTCTGATCATTGTTATGAGGGCTAATGAATTTTTTCAAGTGCAGAAGAGTGCAGGTTTTGAGAAGCATGGGTCACTCGTCGGAGTAACATCATTCTTTCTTGTATTTGTTTCCTGTAAGCATTGTTACTATATGGTATTTTACGCTATTATAGCATATCAAGGACCTTGTGGTTCTGATGAACCTGGAATTTGAGTTCCCCTTCATCAAAAACAGTGATAGTTCCAGGAGAGTCTTGATCACACGGATAGGCCGTTGAGTCATTAAAAGTCTGGGACGATGGTTCCACTTTCTGAGTTGATACGCGGACAAACGGGCTTCGGCTTAGTGTCAGCTCAGAGATCTGGATTCTTGACCAAATCTAGATGGCTTAGCAATATTATCCTTGATTATTTTCTATTTTTAGTTTGTTTTATCTTTTTCCTTTTAGCCCAGCATGCATCATGTAGGACTTTGAGCTTCATGCTGAAAATCTTCATATTATGGTAATAATGAAGGTCACTCGTTCTTAATTGAGTTGACATGAGATATTCCATTCCAAATCGAGTACTTTATTCTCTCTGAAGCCGCTCAGGCTAGTTCTTTGAAAATGTCCCTTTGCTGGGTCTTCATCTCAATTCTCTTTATTTTTCTGCAAATCCACCTTGGTTGTAGCACGTCCACGTTGGCTGGTAACCGCTCTCCAATGGTGTCTCCCTGTCGTGCCCACGTGCACATTTTTCTTACTTAGTTTAGTCTCCTTTATCCAGCAAATCGATGCTTCCTTGGAATTACTCGAGTTGTTTCACTCAGAATCTTGGAAAGATTTCCAATGCTTAGTATCTGAGGCGTGTCACATCACACCTTGGCATCTACTTATCAGTTCGTTCCACTTCATTCCGCTTGTTGCACTTTCTCTCCATTTTGTCTCACTCCCTTCCAAAGCAGACGCCAAGGCGGGGCAGCTGTAGACACGCCAAAATTGACGCTATGATGATCAAATCTCATGTCACTATGATAATACCCCAAAGTGAACTTCAATATTTCCATAAAATAAAGATTTTCTATTTTTGTGGGTTTTCTTCGCATTTTGTGCATTTTTTTTGTGATTCACGACTTTGCCTAGGGCGTGTTTTAATTAACGGCCTTGCCTTAGGCGCGTTCTAAAGAAAGGATGACCAATTGTAAGGGCGTCAATTCCTGGTGTTTTACGAGTCCCACCCTGATTGAAAATCAATGATTAACGTCCTTCCATAGGACGTGTTTTGTTTAACGCCTTTGCTTCAGGCGTCTCTTCACAATTTTCAAATAAAGAAGGTTTTTATTACCAAAATTGAATCCAGGAAGTGACGCCTTAAGCCTGGTCGTGTTTTAATTAACGTCCTTGGGCAGGTCGTCAATTCTGAATTGACGCCCTTTGGTAGGTCGTGTCTCACCCTTTCGTGTCCTGCTTAAACTCATCTTTCCTGAAGAGTTCCCTGCTTTTCTTGGTCACCTTGCTTGATCTGGGAACTAGAGTCCTTGCCCTTAACGATCACTGCCTATTCTTATCTTCCCAAATCTGTGTCTATCTGTGATCGAAACCTTATAAAAGGATTCCCTAGTCAATCTCGCGCGAGGTACGTGTTAGCACGGTATTGCTGGAGCCATTAACCACGAATCAGAAAAGAGCAGAGAGCAGTTTTCTTTTGCGCAGAGAAGAGTTATTCTCTTCATCCGTGTGATCTCTTCATCATCTTCCTTCTGCTTCCTGCTGCTCCGGTGGTTCTCCCCTTTACTGTTTACAGGAACAGCAGGGTTCCCTCTCCCTTGTGTGCTTGTCTTCATCATATTATCATCGATCATCATACTTTTTTTTCTTTTGCATTAGTACTGCATCTCCTCTCCTCTCCCTAATTCTCTAGGGGTTTTAAAACCAAACAAAAGGTGCGCATGCCATATTCTTATTTCATCGTACTGTTTCTTTGGATTGATACTACACTCACTCTCGACTGATCCACGTTTCATTTATTTGTTTGTTCTTTGTTTAAGGTAATCAACAAGGAAAACCCCCCTTCATCGGCCAGCCGATAGAAGGTGGAGGAAGGAATCCATATCCATCCCGCGTCTTATTTTTACCAGGTATTCGCGATCATCTTTTCTTCTTATTGAGGTAACCCCTCTGGCGATCACACTCCTTAGTAGCACCACGTGCTCTTTTACTCCCTTTTTCATCATTATTCTTCTTTTACTCTTATGCATATACTTATATATATATTTTCCTTTAAGAGTGGATTTTCCATGATTCACATACAAGTGTCTCTTGCAATTGAGCTATCAAGGGATATAGATTGGAGAAAGTTCCTGTTGCACAAACTGTTCTATTTCTATTCCATACACATGCACTTCTTGTTCAAGGATTTGCTTCAATCTCTTGAGATCGTTGTTCTCCACATCATTAAATAAATTAGGGTCTTTTGTAATAACTCTTATAAAGGAATTTGACTTTTACCTATTAAAGATCCCTGAATGCAATCTCTGTTTCATGTTTCAGTGTTTTTTTTAGAACTCACCTTAACATTGTCGCTCTTATCTCTTTTTGGCTACGTCAACTCAGTATCTCACCGCGTCAACGCTGTTGAGCGGTCCTTATGTCAAACCCGTCCGGGTCATCTTCTTTGAACTGGCTCTTCCCTTTAAATTTAGGGTGTTGCCTTTGTTTAAACCCTCTCAGCGTGAACGCCTCCATCTTTTCACCTCTCGCTCAAACTCGTTTGGGCCTTCCCTCTCTCCGTGTCTCACCGTTTCCCCCTTTCCTATGTTCTACCATCTTTTCCCTGTTGCCGTGTGAGTCACCTTGCTGCCATGGTTCCTCCGGAAAAAGGGAAAAATGACAAGAAGAAGAAGGAGGGTCTGAAGAGAAGAGCTCCCATCACAGCTGAGGGCACGATTGTGCCTCGAACCAAATTTTGACCTACTCAAGAGGAGACGCCGTCTCAGTGAGCTCCACGGAAACGTAAAGGGAAAGAGAAGAGCTCACCGGCAAAGAAAAGAAAACTCTCAGAATCAAGGGCAGCGAAGCAGAAGGATTCTCACGATGCTCCCCGAAAGTCCTCATCTTCAGCTGTAGAAAAGGGGAAACAACCTGTAGGAAGTTCGGATGCGCATGCAAGGTCTCCTAACTCATCTCTTCTCACCAATACTGGAGAACCTCTGAAAGTTCTTATTCCTCGGTATATTGTTGATTCTAATGTCCAGTTACTTGAAGCTTTTTCGCAGTTATTTCCCACTTTGGATTTTCAGGGTTGGCGGTCTTTTGTTACAAACCATAGAATATATTACCCTACTCTTGTTCGAGAGTTTTACCAGAATCTGAAATATGAACCGCAAATTCCTAAGGTTTCCTCAACAGTCAGAAATATCAATTTTGAGTTAACAAATAAATTATTTGCCAGAGCACTGAAAATTCCAATGGGTGGGGTTGAACTACATAGTTTTCACATTGATGAACATGAGGCTTTTGCTATCCTGACAGAATTGCCAAGTGATCCTACCAATGTCAAACAGACATATCTCTCTAGTCTGAAGGCAAATAGATTCCCTCCATTCAAACGACTGTTGCATCACATTTGTACATCCATTATTACACCCCAAAGCAGTGGTAGGGAAAGGGTTACTGAAATGCAACGATTTTTGTTGTACTGTATGCTGATGTCAAAATCTCATTGCCTGATGTTATTATTCAAACTATGGGCTCGTGTTTCTCACAATCTCGGACACTTCCCTATGCTGCCCCACTGACTGCTATTTTTAGAAAAGTTGGAGTGGATTTTGGAAATGAGAAGAAACGTGACATTCCTAAAGGGAATAGATATTCCTTGTCATACATTCAAAATTTTATGGGATTTAAGATTGTGAATGGACAGCTAGTCAGAGTCTTGCCAAGTCAGAAACATGAATCGATCTCTGTGACACCTGCTGAAGAATTGAGAGCATAAAGTCTAGAAAGACAAGAGGCCAGTGCTGCTGGAGTAGACATACCAGAGGCCAATGCTACTAGACTAGACATACCAGAGGCCTGTGCTTCTAGAGTGGACCAACTAGAGGTTAGTCATACTAGAGTGGACCTTTTAGAAGCCAGTCCTGTCCAAGACAACATTGCCCCAGATGATGTTCCCATCCTCCCAAATTCCACAAGAGATATCACTCTTGTACATGGTCCCTTTCCTGAACTTTCTCCTAGAAGGGATACTGAACCTACTTATCACCATGAGGAGGATATTCCAACTGATGTTGATGGATCTGCTAAGATGGATACTCAGACTTCCGGTATCAACCCTACATTGATTCAGTTTCTGGAAATGAAGTTTAAGACTATTGATTCCTCCATAATGCATTGGAGCTCAACTATGGACATGAGAATCACACAACTTGAGCAAAAGTTGGATAGCAGATGGCAACAGTCCCAACATGAAAAATTCAAATCCAACAAGAAACTTCATAAGTTTATGGAGTGCCTCCTTCAAGTCTGTGAGAAAGCTGGAGTAGTCATGCACAATCTGAAGGGCATGCATCAGCACTTTCTAGGCAAGCTGCATGCAGTGCAGACATATAATTATGATATCAAGGGCAAACAGTCCAATCTCAATTTGAAGTATTCAGCGTTGCTAGACAAGAACGATGCATTTGGTGAAAAAGTTCAAGAATTGTTTGCAAAGATAACCTCCTTTGGTGAAGATCTTGCTAAATTGTTTGAACGGTCCACCTTAGTTGGTGATGAAGTTACGGATGTTGTGAACCTTCTAAAGGAGCACTTTCCACCAACACTTGAAGATCAGCATGATGCATACTGCCCTCCACCAACCACAGAAACTTCTGAGCCAAAATGGGGCTCTCAACAAAAAGCTCAAGTTGATTATCTGTTTGATATCTTACACAGCTGGTTTGATGGCATTTCTACTAAAGTGCACGAGTTTCACAAGTTTGTTCTGCAGAGAGATCAACAGTTTTCTGATAAACTTGACAGCTTTGCTTCTTCTATTGCTTAGCTTCAACAACAACTGGATAATGTTTCTGCTCACATACTTTAGTTTGGCACTTCCTCTCTTACACCTCTTCCTGATGATGACAAAGGGGGAGAGTCATCTATATAAACTCACCTTGGAGAGGGCCTGGGACAAATTTTGCATCTGCATATCATGTGAAAGAGAAACTTTGTGCCATGCCTTTTTTTTCCCTTTTGGTGTTAGAAACCATGGACTCAAATGAAGTGATTGTGGTTTATGAAATGAAATTCCTGCCCTGCTTGTTTTATTTTGGTGTTAGACCATGGACTAAATTGTTGATGTGTTCTATGAAATGAATTCCTTTTTTAATTCAACAAATTTCTGTTTGGATAAAAATGCAATGTCATCTAACTCATAGTTGCCATCAACAAAAAGGGGGAGATTGTTGTGCCCCTGGTTTTGATGATGACAACCATGAGATTTGGTATTGAGTTTAACAGGCATGATGATTTAGATAATCTGTGTTTGAATTTAATTTGCATAATGAAATGGGTTCATTAACATATATACATATATGTGTTTATCTTGAATTGGAAGGAACACACGGCGTCCACGCAGGGTGCTCAAAGCGTCCTCGCCACAGTTCAATCTGTTTAGAAGAATGAGTAACTGACATAGCTCAGTGCATTAACGCTACGATGGCATAGCGCCAACGCATCAGTTCATGATCAGAGGAAACATGACTCTGGGTTAGTTCAGTGAGTTGACGTAGGGCCTTCATGCGTCAATGCTTCCAACCATTACAGTCTTATATGTTATGCAAATGCGTTAACCCCTTAGTCACACAAGGTTGACGCCATCTGGGCTGCGTCACATGTATATTGGTGGACCCCAGCTAATGGATAAATTAAATGCCACATCAGCACAAAGGGCACGCGCCTCTTCTCCTTCGTGATTCCAGAAGCATCTGGGTGAGAACAATCATTGGGGCCAACCAGGAAATCTGATTGGGGCCTACAAGGGAATATTCACGGGTATGAGGGGGAAAAGCCGCGGGAAAAATTGGTAGTGGTTGCAGTTGAAGGCAGAAGTAGAAAGGTGTTCTGCAGCCGAAGATTGGGAATCATAATCTTCCTCTTTGGTGCTGCTTGATCCACGAACAAGAAGAGGAAGAGCTTCAGAATTCCATCATCAAGGATAGAAGGAACATCAAGAGTGCAACATCGCGAGCCCTTCTACATCCCATTGTCAAGGAAGAGGAAGCCTGCTGATTAAAAGCTCCATCCTTTAGATCTTTGAGTTCGAGATCTCTGATTTGTATCTGAAACTCATTCAATTTCTGTTTTCCATTTTATGTTTTGCAGTTTATTTTGAACTCTATTATTGCTATTCTCCCTTGTACTAGTGATTATAGAGGGAGGTTTCTTGATCAAGCGGGCTGCGCTTGGATCAAGGGGTTGGGGTTTCACCCATAAGCTGTTTGTCAGCGGGTAAGAGGACCGGTTCCTCTTGTAAGCCAAGCTGTAGTGCTCAGAGTTTGTGAGGAATTGTTCCTCTATTTAGCTAAGTTGTAAGGCTCAGCAGGGTTCGTCACTGATTAAGTGAGGGGTGGACGTAGGTCTCCATAGGGAGATCAAACCACCTTAAAAACCTGGTGTTCATCTATGGTTTGCTCTCATCTACGTGGTTTGTGTGTTGATTAGATGCTTGAGTTGGTCCGACTGCCGCATTAACTTACTCTGCATTCTCATTTAGAAATAACATACTCAACGAATTGGTTGATATTGCTCTATCAATTTTTTAAAGGGTCAACCTATTCACCCCCTCCCCCTCTAGATTGACTTTCCACTATATCCAACAGTGGCATCAATCATCACCTCAATGATTGGCACAGGGAAGTCATCTTTTGGGCATACTTTGTAAAGGTCCCGAAAGTCAACACATATTCTTATCTACCCATTTCTCTTCTTCACGGGCACTATATTTGCTAAGCATGTTGTGTACTGATTTTCTTCGATGAACCCCACATCAATGAGCTTGTCGACTTCTTCATTAATTTGATTAATCAGCTCGGGCCGCATCCGCCTAGGAGGTTTCTTTACGGGCTCTGCTCTTGGATCAATTGATAGTAGATGTTGTGCTACGTCGGGGTTCAACCCCGGCATCTCATTGTAGGTCCAAGCAAAACAGTCTCGAAACTCTTTCAGAAATTGTGTATTTTGCTCCTGTTCTTCTACTGACAACAGTGCACTGAGAAAGGTGGGTCTTGGATCTTCCTAACTTCCAGGTTCACTTCTATCAGCTCATCAACGATAGCCTGACCGTCACCCTCGACCTCTGGTGGAGCTTCTTTGAGGTTTATAAAGCCTCCATTGATGTAATCTTCTTCAGCCTCGAGGACTTCCAGCTCCCCGAGGGATGTATAAGTCGACCTCGGGTCTTTGAAGTCGGCCAATGGTTGTTGGTTTTCTTCGGATTGACTCTTCCGGGTTAGAGGAACTTGTTCCTCAATTTCTTTGTTCTAGTGTTGAATCATCGGACCCTCCACAGGGTTTCGTTCAACTTTACTTTGCTATCTTGATGTCGCATCTTGTGGTTCTGACATATAACCTTCTACCCCTTGAGGGTCCACAGGTAAAAGCTCTTCTGTCGGGTCTGCCAGGTCTTGCATGGCTCGGATCTCCTCCAGTATGTGTTCAAATTCCAGGCGCTTCTTTTCTTCCTCAGAAGCCTGATCTTCATCAAGTGTCCCCCTATCAAATCTGGCTTTAGTTTGGGGCAGATCCTTCTTGGGGAGGAGCTCCTTCCAATATTGGCATAGAGCGGTTTCATCTTGTCCCCCTGAGCTCCTATAACTGTCATAGGTTTCAGCACCACCTTCAAGGCAGTGTGTTGCTTCATCACCATATGGTGGGTAATCATCATAATCCACCTCGAAAGGGTCTTCATGGATGAAGTAGAT
Organism: Amorphophallus konjac; assembly: GCA_022559845.1. Lineage (NCBI taxonomy): Eukaryota > Viridiplantae > Streptophyta > Magnoliopsida > Alismatales > Araceae > Amorphophallus > Amorphophallus konjac. The sequence goes on along the minus strand of CM040123.1, from coordinate 115,320,489 downwards.
GGAGATAACATCTACTTCAGTCTCATAATACTCCTGCAGGGTGTAACCCAGCCCCGGGTACCGAGTGATCCTCAACAATTCTTTATTGTTGTTGGGCGGATCCCAGAGTTTATGGAATGCCTTCTTCTGGCCGACAGGCTACAACAAGGGTAATTGCATTTTGGTAAACATCCAAGAGACCCGCTGGGCAGTGTAATCCAGACCCGATATCGGTACCATCATGCTGGTTGCCTCCTCCGGGATTACACAGTCTTCATCATCTTCATCGACAGGTTCTCCAGGGTAGAATATCATGGGGGGTTCGTCGAAACGGGGAACCTCCATAGTCTTTAGTGGTTGCATTGTCTGGCATTCCAAGCTCAGAATGGGTTTGAACAGTCCAGGTGGGATTTCAACGAGCTTGAGCTTTTCCTTCATATCGCCTTCTACTTTGATAGGGTAAGCAGCTGGTGGTGCAATTCTGGCAAAGTCCCCAGTTTGAGAGACATGGGCAACCTCCTGTTGTTCCACATAACCCAGGGGTGGTGGAGGGGACCATTCATCTGCTTTTGACATTGCTTTCTTCTGACTTGCAGGAACCTCTTTCTTCTTCGCCCCTTGGGAAACTTCTGTATAGAACGGTGCATCGAGCATGTGACACTCGTATACTTCAAAGGGATGCAAATATGCAAACACCCTCTTTTCCTTGACATTGTGGCAGTACTTGATACACTGGTGCAATGTGGAGGGCACTATTTGGTATCTGTGCAGCCAGGGCCCTCCCAGTAAAGCTTTGTATGTAGTATCAGAATTTATGACATAGAACTGCACTGTGGTGGTGAAATAACCCAATGTGAGGTTGAATTCTGCAACTCCGAGCAGAGTTTCGCATTTCTGGTTGAAGCCAGCAATCCTCATATCTTTCACTTTGGTGAGGTGTAGATCAAAATAATACTTTTGATAGATGTGGTAGGGTAAGATGTTTACAGCAGCTCCCGGATCTATCATAATTCGGCTTAGTGGCTGACAGTTGAGATGCCCCCTCATATACAGAGGCCTGTTATGATTGGGGTCAGGAATTAGCATGTCATCCTCGTGAATGTAACAGCTGGCCCAGAGTCAACCTCTGTCAAGAGTGCTTCATATTGAGCCGGTGACTCTAGAGCATCAATAATAGCTTGGCAAGCTTCTTCGCTCAAGGAAAGGAACTTCCATATCGAAAACCTTGTGGGGAGCTTCTTCAGCATTTTCATAATTCGGCTGCCCACCCAGACGTTGGACAATCGCATCTCCTCCACCCAGCGGTGTCTTGGAGACTCATGGGGTGCTTGCGGCATGGCTAGCCCCTCTCTTGCTTCCTTCTTCTGAGGGACTGTTGGGGAGTCTCCGCCGGGGAAGTTATCTCTGGTGTTGAGGGAAGGTTGACGTTCGCTTTATCTTTCTCTTTAAGCATCATGGCAGATGGTTGCCGGGGATCTTTGTCTTCAGCAGTAGCATTCTGAGCTGGCTGTTTGCCCTCCAGAACGGATAGGAATTCAAGGAATGACAGAGTTTCATCACCCCCTTTTGCTTTTGCATAGAGGCCTGACAGGGGAGGAATCTCAATGTCCCGGACTTCTAGCTCTTGTATCTGGTAGGGTTGCTCGCCCCTGAAGATAATATTGTGGTTGGCTGGAGGTAGACGTCCCCACCTTCTCCCAGAGCGGGTAGCATGCATTGAGGTTGAAGCCTCGACTTGATTCGCTTCTAGAGATGGGGCGGAAAGCTCCCCTTCATCCTCTTCCCCTGGCAGGGTGAATAATGCTGATAGAGTGTTACATTGCAATGTGACTGTTTTCTTCTTGTTTCTTGGTTTATTCTTCTTTCGACGCCTTGACTCGGCCGACTTGTGCCCCTAGAAGAGGTAGGCTCCAGCTTCTTCTTGCTCTTTTTCTGGTTGCTCTTTGATGGTTAATTCTTCCAGCTGTTCCCAGAGGACATGGTCTTTTACCAATATCGGCCTTAGCTCGGGTTGTTCATATTCATCAAGCTAGTTAATGTATTGCTGCAAGCGCCTCACCTCAGGGATTATCTTCTCATGAGCTGACAGCGGAGTCTGCTTCCTCTGATTTTGAGTAAATATTTGGATAACTGGTGGTGACTCCGTAGTGTGCCACATAGGATTTATTGCTGGTGGGGCTTGCTTCGGAGTGACACCCCGGATAGAAGCCCCCGACACTTTGGAGACTGACGGCTTTCTTTTAGTCTTAGCTGGTACGGTCTGTCATCCCACTTGATCCTTGATAGGGGTAAGAAAGCATGCTTCATACGTATGTTGTGTGCAAGTTTTAACAGCCTCTTCAGGCAATTGCTGGTACAAGGAAATCATATTGACAGCTTGCCTCATCACTGGTGGCTCATGGGGACGTGGAGGATCCACTTGGTGCTCCCCCAGTTGTAACTCACCCTTCTTGATCATGCTTTCCATGACATCCTTGAAGACATAAAAGTTTTCAATGACATGTCCCAGTGCCCAGTGATATGGATAGAACAGAGGATCATCCTTCTTTGCTGCATCATCAGGTCTCTTTGACTCAGGCAATGTTATTTTGTTGTATTTATATGCCCAGTCAAATAATGCCCATGTCTTTTCTTTGGGAAACGAGTATAATTTCTTCATTTTGTTCCTCAAAGAGACACCTTCTTTCTTTTTCATTGCCCCTGTTGACGGAGGGGCAGCTACTACTTTGGCCTTTTTTGTTTGCTGGTCAAAGGTATTGAAATCAACAGTGTTTGCTTCAGTTGGCGCTGATCGTCGTTCAACAGCTTTCCCTTTCTAAACAGTAGGAATGTTGATTGTAGGACGTTTGGACAGGAAGGTTTCGACCTCTAACACCACACCGTTCAGACGGTCGAATGTCTTGATATCTGTTCCAATCATCTTTTCAAGCACTTCCCTCCTGAGATTTTGCTTGCATATTTGAACATCATCTTCTTGATGTGGAGGCCACCTGCATCTCATGGCCAGGTTCCTCTATCTTTTAATATAATTCAGGGTTGTTTCATCCTGCCCCTGTCAGGTAGAGTATAATTCTGCCACTGTGATTGCCCTTTCTGTGACATGGAACCTCTCTTGGAACTTCCGCTGCATATCGGGCCAATCAGCTACAGACCTGGCTGGGAGGCTGGAATAACATTCAAAGGCCAAGCCCGTGTGGGACGAGCCGAAGAACTTCAGCAGATAAGCTTCATCAGCAGCCAAGTCTCCCATGATTGTTGTATAATAAGCAATATGCTCCTTTGGGGAGCCCTGCCCATTGAATTTCTTGAACTTTGGCAGCTTGCTGATGCATGGGGGTAGTCTCCTTGCAGCATATTGTGGAGGGTACGGCACCCAGTAGACATCAAAAGCTCCACAATCACCATCAGCCCTCTCGGACAACTTCATTTATATCATCCTTTTGACCATCAACTTATTCACCATAGTAGGATTAAAAGGCTCTAGGTAGAAGTGCGCATGTTGCTGTGTAAAGGGGGTTGTCATGACCGTGGCATGTAAACCTGGCTGCACTCCTGGCTGAGAGGGTTGCACTTAAAGCGCCGAAGGCTGCACCGTCTACTGTTGTGGGAAGGGCTGACATGGAGCTTTCCCGTGACTTGCTTGGTGGGAGACGACAGGTATTACAACCTCCGCAGAACTGGAAATCTCCTTTGCTGGTTCAACATGCTTGGAGATAGGAGTTTGTTCATTCCTCTCATTTAATTATCTTTTAAGAGATTAATCTCTTGTTGGTATCTTCTGAACATCATTAAGATAGTTGGGTCCAGAGCCGTAGCCATAGGCATCTTCTCTGTCATTTGACTAGATGTCCCTTCAGCTAGAACCATTAGCGGCACATCTTCTTCTCCCGAGGTCACCACATTTGCAGTCAAGGTAGTCATCCCCGGCAAATCATCAATTGTTGCAAGTTTCTCTTTTGTCGCCTGACCTCGCCTTGTTACAGGTCCGGCCATTGACCTAATCTGATTACATCTTCAGATTGGTCGGGCAGAGCATCATACCCGCCAACCATTCCTATCATGTTGCAGGGACAAATTTGCAATTTTCCTCTTTGCCTACAAAATCTTCTCCGAGCGTGACCAGGAAGGGTCAATCGGTCGAATATGGAGACTCTTCTTTCCTACTTTTTCTCTTGTGGGGTATCTTTAAACATTCGGCCCTTCGGCCGTCTTCATATTCGTTGGAGCCCGAGCATGAGACTCCTGACATTATTTCTTCCTCATTATTCTTCTCTTCTTCTTTGGCGCCCATGGCGCGGAGCAATCTTTGCTGCCCTAGGGTGGAGTTCCCTAGGCAATGGAAATAGTCCTGGACCACCCTGTTCATCTCTTCTCGACCATACCTCTGGGGATCAGCTTGAGGCATCAGTCGCTCTTGTGTCTTTGGCTGATAAGCTAGTCTTGTCATTTGGGCAGTTTGATACATCCTCCGGGGATACCGGAACACATCTGCTTGCTTGGCGCAGGCCCTTGGCATGTGGGAAGCAACCCGTGGGATGACCTCCTCCACTTCTTTCTCTTCAATCTGAGCTTTCTTCCCCCTTTTTCTGGAGGGTATGGCGGCAACTTCTCTCCTCTCAAGGGCTGGTGCTGGGCCCCGGGATTTCTTGGGCACCCATACTTGTTTGAACTTCCTTGGCATAGGAGCCAGTGGTTTCTTCTCTTCTCTTTTTATGTTGGCCTTCCTGGTGGCTAGCACTTGAAACTTGTTATAAGTGGGGACCGTCGGAATGATGCGGTCGAGTAGTGCCTCAACCGGGTGACCATTGAAGTACACTCGCATCCCACTGACCAGCATGGACTTCCCCAAAGTTGACAAGTGTCCTTGGGGTGCAACAGCCCGGTTTCTTCAGTAATTCTTATTTCTCTCGCCAGCAGTAGTAGGAACAGCGGTCCTCTTATCCATGTGATGGACATAGCATGGAACAACGGTGTACGAAACAACTATCTTCTGTGACTTCTTCTCTGGTATATCTGCGGCTTCTACCGTAACAGTCTTCTCAGCTTTACCATCGACCTGGAGCAGGTCGACGAATGCAAGCCCCAAGCAGTTCGTGAAGCCCACCACCGGCGGCATGGACCCGAACACCGTGGGCACCGCCAAGTACCCATCACGAATGTGGTTGTCGATGACTTGTTGGCTGAATTTCAGGGAAACCAGTCCAGTCTCCATTTGAATTTTTGCAAATAAGATCAGCACACAGTCAGAACTTTTGGGGAGGCCGCCAGGGCCTCCTACTTTGCGAAAAGATGAAGGGAAACTTGGTCCCACCGGGCGTGCCAGCTTTGTGGACTCGATTATTATCTTCCACTTTATTTATTTATTATTTATTATTATTATTTGCTTATTTTTTATTTGGTTGTTTATCAGTGAGTTTATTAAGCGTGCCAGTCACCGAGGTGACGATTTCATTATGCGCTCGATCTAACTTAGTCAGTCGATTATGGAATTCGAGTCGGGACATGAAGTCCGCCATACCATAAAGGCTATGACGTTAATTACATCCTTCCAGAAGAAGGAAAACCCTTGATTAGTCGCCAAAGTAGAAGAGTTCTGGGGGCCAAGATAAGATAAGACTGCCATGCTCATTTTATTTGCAGGGTAGAAGATGCATGCAGATGATTATGCGATTGGCAGTTTATTATGATTTATTAGCCTGACTCCCAATACGAGGCGGAGAACTCAGGTCCGAGAACCACCCTCACGCATAATGATGGCTTCCAATCGGGCATAACCCAACCTTCAACCACACACTATTTGATATACCTGGAGCACAAGAGGGTAGACATGGAATTCTTTATTAATCATCATCCAAATGATTGATAAGAGAGTAAAATGTTGTTCTTCGTAGAATAGGGCAGGCATGAGTAGACTCCAGACCATAGCCTCAATCTCATCGATGCACTTCATGCTAATCTAACGACTTTATTTGCTCAGTTGATCATCACTATACGAGAGTACACGGAATAAATCCGGCAGCATATCCCCTTATCTTGAGCTATGCCAATTGGGAATAGGAAATTGTCCACACAGAGCCAAGATAGAATCCACAAAAGATCGGAGCATATCAATGCCTGAGTATCACGAGGTGGGGTTAAACCGAGACAATATTCATCCACCACGGCATTCAATGTCATTATTCCCAAGAGAGAGTCAGTAGAGGACATGCAGAGATAGACCTCTTTATCTCTAAGGGGTTTGGAGATGATTCAACATATCGAAGATTAGAATTCATTCAGACAGCACCTCCCCTTATTTCGGATCATGCCCATAAGAGTATAAGACATCCATTCATAGAGTGCCGAGATGGAAGCCAAAGAAAGACGGGCATAGCCAGCCCAAGACCCAAAAGGATCTAAATGCGACGGGACAATATCCATCATCATGGTATTTATTGATATCCCCTTAAGAAACTAGTGGAGGACATGTAGTGGCAGAACTCCAAGGGTCAGCAGGGTTAGAAGAAAATATTGTGGTTAAATGGTATAATGTAGGGGTAATACCCTGTTAATTTAGCACCCATGGATTTGAGTAAAAGACCATGACTTCTCTCAGGGATGGGGTTGCTAAGACTGAGGTACCACAGGTGAGCTTTAGGGGTAGCAAGGCTGAGCAATGAGTTAAGGAACTCGACGCAGAGGGTGGTCGGCGTGGGGATTACACAGCATAAATGGGAATCAGCACCAGGGCATATCGGCGTGGGTGAAGATTGGCACGAGGAGTGGTCGGCGCGCCCAGACTCCACTCGGCACGCCTGAGTTTTGGCGCATGAGGGGGGTTGGAAGCCTTTGGGCGGTCGGCGCCTTCCTCAATCGGCGCGGTGATGGAAGGCTTTTGGGCGCCTAGAGGGAGAGGCGCCGAAGGTCATGAAGGGCTGGCCTTTGGGGTTTTGTTGAGGGGTTCCTGTAGGTTTTAGGGATTCTAATTTGAAGGCTCTGGAGGGCTTTCTAGTTGATCTACCAGGAGGATAGAGGTTCATTCACAGAGGATCCATGGGAGGCTGAGCGACCTTTGAAATAAACTCCTATGATATCATCATATTATCCCTCGCAGTTGAGTGAATAGAAAGCCACGAGATGGGTTGTCTCGGGCCTCTGTCATATAGCCGAGGATGATTCAGTGACTCGTACACTTTAGTCAGCTGGAGTGAAACTCGGTGAATCAATATCCCTTGCGTATAATATTCCCCTCATGGGCATCATAGACAAATGGGATAGGAGCTTTCGTTGTCTCTGCAAGGAGATAGTAGCCAAAAGACTGACAGCAAGGGTCGAATTACAGAGAGATCGGAGAAAACCCAAGGGAAAACGAGGAGCAGAGGCACATCGTGAGCCAAACATAACTTGCAGAGAGATGAATCATATAGAGGTTTAAGAGCTAACTAGATAGAAGGAATACATCCTGATAATTCATTCATTCGTGTACATTGGCGACGGAGCCATACACTTCGATTGCAAAATGAGGCAGTTGCATACAATTCGAGGATCTAATAGGCCTTGAGAATTACATCCCCATGGACCAGAAAATAGGATAGCAACAGGGAATCCGAAATATAAAACAAGGGAAAGGGGAAGAATGTATCCCCACTAGGGCAATGATCGAGAGCAGCATACACCCACCTTGAGCGAGATTACAGATAGGGACCTCTTGTTGCTACTCTCGAACCTCTCCCTCTTCTTTTCTTTTCAGCAGACTCTCTGTCCCTTCTTGGCAGGCTCTTCTCTCTCTACTTCCTCTCTCCTCGCTAGCTCCTTCTTCGGAGCCAGCCCTTTTCTAATGGGCTTGAGACCCTTGAAGCGTCGGCGCGGTTGACCCTCAGCGTGGCTTGACTTTTGGCCATCGACGCATGGAGCTTTTGAGGGCATCGGCGCCTATTGGCAATCGGCGAGCAAATCCCAGGCTCCCTCGGCGCCAGCATCTTTGCGTGTCAGCATCTCCGACCCTATTCAGGCCTCGGCGCCTCTCATATGCATATGGGCCTTTAAGGCCTACATGACTCATTTATAAAGTAATTGCATATATTATTTTATGATTCTTTGCTGCATTGCATTCACATTCCACGGCAGATGATGTAGATCCCGTTCTATCAACACCATGGTATTCTAAAGACCCTTTTTAGTAGGTAGATGATTGCCCGGAACTTAACAGGATTTAATCGGCTCGATTGTCAAAACGACAATTGCTCCGAATAGCAGCTTTCCCAGAGAGGCTTTAGCCAGACAGGGTATTATTTGTGATAGATCTTCCTTCTATCATAGTTTTATGACTTTCGGGAATTCCATCAGAGCTGCATCTTTGGTTAATCTTCAGTGCTCTGGCCATTTGCTTACAACTTTCTTTGACTTCTCTTGTTTGTGATTTTTTTTAGACGTCAACAACCCCTCGAACATGCAATTCACCCAAACTAGGCAAAACCCGCTCATACTCACACCGTTCGGCTCCAAATAGCAAGAGAACGCAGGAAAAGTGTAGGGCATCTATCCCCCTACCTCCACCGAAGATCTGACGCGCCGAGACGACGATAATACGCCGAAAACCATCACACGGACAACCCACATTGGCTTTGAATCCACGAACGGGATCGCGCCAATGCCATGCTCCGATACTCGTGCCATCACGCTCCAGGTCAGTCCCGCACCGTCACCGCCTCACCCAGCTCCACCACGGTCGCACGCCCGGGGGAGAGGAGAAGAGAGGAGAGAGAATGGAGGGAGCGAAAGTGAGAGATGTGAGGGAAGAGAGAGGAGAGAGAAGGGTTAAGAAGAAAAAAGAAAACAGGAAAATTAGCCATTTTTCTAAAATCTAATTTTCTGTATGAAAATCATTAAATTCAACAAAATACGAAAAAATAGTCTTCGTGATCCTCGGAACGAGCACAACGCACCTGTGATGTCCCTGACTCGCAAAACTCAACGGTCACCTCTCCACAGGGTTCCGCAAGTTATACAAGGGAAAAACCCGAGTGGACCGTAAAACACGTATCAGGACCCACGAAAGTGATCCGAAAGCTCTCCGACAAAGATCTGAATAATCCAGGATATTACAGTCCTCCCCCTTTAAAAAATTTCATCCTCGAAATTCAAGGAGCTAACAAGTGAACAGGGAAGAACAAACCCAAAAGACTGGCCACGCTCTCCAAGCATCAGCCAAACCTTAAACGCAAAACACGATAACACACTTCTGGAAAAACACAATTCAGAGGGACACAGCCAGACCACAATCATGGGCACATGCTCCGGATCTGAAGACACATCGATCCACAGAATGAGCATGGCACACCAGTGAACACAAATCTGGCACCTCCGAAACATCATGGCATCATCGCTATCATCTCAAAGGGAAAGGAGACATGACCCATGCCACGAAAATAGCTACTGATAAAATACACATGGTAGACACAACAAGCATCAGCTTAAACAAGGAAACACAGTCCTCTCAGCTGATAGCGCCAACCATCGACTTCCACGCCAAGCACAACAGCAAGACAGGCACACAGAACGCCAATGACAGCACTGGACCACGAGCACAATCAAGTCAGTCCTCACTCAGACGTTACATCTGATTTGAGTAGCATGCCAACTCTACCATGGCATAAAAGTACATCAAAACCAACTAACAAGACCTCGGTCCACACAATGCAAAATTAGACTCACAGGGAACTCCTCCCAAGCTGAACACAACAACCAACAACAACAATAGCAGCACTTGTAGAATCTCGGCTCCGTTCTCTACATAGAACCACGGGACACAACTGCAAGCTGGGTCACATCAAGGCATAATTACAGCTGAACACATGGCTAATATATATAATCCATACTGTGAGCAACTTACCAACAAGGACCCACAACAACAACAACAATCTCAAAGAACGCATATTGAGGACCACGATCACGTATAGAGAGCACAACTCCCAAGAACAATAGAAGAAGAAAGGGTGCTCGACCAGCATATACGCTGATAGATTCCCCAATCCTCACACATGCCAGTGCCGACAACCACAAAGCCTCCAGCAACGGTGCGGCAACCAACAACATCAAGGCACACATAGCCAAGACAATGTCACACCGAGGAAACAAACCTCTCAGCTGGTCAGAATCTTCCAACCAACGATCCTCGACCAGTGGGTTATAAGCCCACACGCTTCCGCTGCACACTCAACACAACACACACAGGCATCATAAATAACTCACCATCCGCATCTCAGCACACACTCGGCGCCATCATAATTCATAAAATTGCAATATAACATGCCTCGAGTACCGATCCGGCTAATAGCCAATCACAAGTCGCCAAAGTGCAAACCATGAAGAGCACCAACTTCAGTCAGCACAAAGAACACCAGTCTCAGCTTATCCTCACATCCTAAAACAATCACTGAACCTTCACAGCACAATAGCCGCCTAACACAGCACATCGGACACGGTACACAACGGCCCCTAATCACAAACTGGGTCCAAAGCCAAGCAACCGTCGAACAAAAGCAGACCAGGCTCAGAACTAACACAGTCCACACTTAAGCAGACCAGGCTCAGAACTAACACAGTCCACACTTAAGCAGACACAAGATAAACGCTTCACCAAGACAGCACTTCCAAGGCTTACCTCAAAAAGACAGCACCAACAGGATGAGAAGAATCAAGCTCGACTAATAGTAGCTCATCAGGAAGGAAAATCCTAGGTTCGCCCGAGCATTCTCTCAAACAAGGCATCCACTCGACCACCTCAAGACAACCTTAACACCTCAGGGGCTAAACAAATCTCAAGCGGAGATGGCCAAAACAGCATTAATCTCCTTAGAGAACATGCACGACCATCACCCCAATGATAAAGTCACCAGCCACCTAAACAAATCATGGAAAAAAATCTCGAACAGCGCACCGCGGATTCATGCCTGTCGACGAACTCCGCCAAGTACAGCATAACTGATACCAACACCATGACAAAAAGAAAATCGCTCCATCAGAATCTGACAAGAGCAAAACCATCTCGTACAGTGCCAACACAGCACGCACAAGACCACACACAAAAGCAAAAGTGATAAACAATCGCAAAACCTATGCCAGCTGCCGACCTATACTGGACCTTAATTATCTGAGTACTGCAATATCTCGAATTCCCATGTACTTCACAAACAAAAGCTCAGACAGCTTAGAAAAATTATGAACAACTCTGAACTCTCACTCTGATACCAACTGTGACGACCCAAACTTCGGATACCGGGTAAACTCGATACCACTTGGAACCTGTGAGGCCTCCCAATAGTGGAAAAGCTCCGAAGGGATGGAAAGGTGTGTGAGAGTACATTGAACTTCTAGATAAAGCAGTAAGTAATTAAATTTTAATGATCATGATTGCTAAAGTAGAAGAAATAAAATTACATTTTCTATAACAATTAAAACTAATAGAGTCCAGTCCAAAGAAAGACAAGTACAGTCCAGCAGAAAAGAGAACGTACTCTCAAGTCGGGGGAAGCCCGACACTGGCAACGCTGGCAACTAAGAACCACGCAGCAGCAACCTCCCAGCACGAGGAAGAACAGCTACACCTGAAAAGTCAGGGGTGAGCCTCGTGTCACTGGCTCAGTAGGGATCCCGTAGAACCCTACCACAAAACAACGCAGTAATAGCAGTGCTACACTAAAGCAAAGCAGTAACAAAGCAGGAGTAGAAACAACAGAAGTAAAGAGAAAAATCCGTAACACGAAAACACAGCAGCCGAAGGAACCATGGCCCTCTAAACCACTCTGAACAACAACAGAAAGGTGAGCCCCGATCATACAAAGTCAGGCGTTACCGATCCGTTGTCAAGTCACGAAACCCTAACGTGAAAATCCTACCAAAATAGGTAAAAGCCTGCCAAAGACTTACACAGTTGAAGGCATAAGTCATACACGAACTCACCGTCATGTACGCTACAAGACTAGACCTCGGCTGAAGCCAGTGCTGACTACCCGACAAGTCACAAAAACACAAGTCATCATGTCATGTGGCAGAAGCACCTCCTCACTAGAAGAACATCCAGATGTGTCCACTAACGTCTTGCACTGCGCCACAAGTATCTCGCACACGCCTAGAACGGCAGTAACTAAGACACTCAAGAAGAACCAAGTACAAGGAACAACAGTAACGAGTGACTAGTCAGGGTCACGCCCGTCTGCGCTCGTCCAACCGTCCCTAGCCACGTGTGCACACACAAGCCCAATGCCTTGAGCCAGGTCTCTAGCTCGTTTTCCCCCTCAGTAGGATGCTATTGCAAAGAAAGGGGGCCCACAGAAACTATCCTAAAAATCATCTGTCAGGAACTGCCTCGCCACCACTCCCAGGTGGGCCGACACATAGGAAAGTGTCGTCAGGCTACGACTAGTGGAGGTTCACTAGACACAGAGACTCAAAACAGCGAACATTGAAGTACAGATAGGGTAGACACACACCTATCGCACGTACCATGGATCACAATGTAGTATACCATTGCTACCAAACTCAGGACAGTCAACTAGACCTGCTGATAATGATCCTTGAGTCACAATACTCGGGTCAAGGTCGTTGCACATCACAGCACACGATATTAATCAGCCTAGTCCCTAAGTCAAAATCCACGGTAAAACACATCAACGATGAGTCCTCGGCCTCCGAGCCACACAACGGACTCACAATTCCGCATAACACGAAACACGGAACATGAGGGATAACCAAAGGCCCTCAAACCACATGGTGCGTAAATCGAGGTAAGACTCTACCTCTAAGCGCCCAAAATCATGTCTCGATCCTTACAAGATAGACGAGACACTCACGGGGTCACGTGTCAACCACTGGGTCACAACCAGGTTGACCAGAAACCATAATGACCCTCGAAATAATATAAAACACTCATTGGTACAATGGCCCTCTCAGACACCCTATAACACAGTCACAACCCTCATAGGACGTCCAAGACATCCACAGGACAATGGGCTAACCAAGGGGTCAAAGCCACACTAATCGGAAAGAACACAACACTACACACTACTCGGGATAAAGTCACTCCTCCGGAATCTCTTAACACACGTACGACTCTCTCATAGGACACCCATGGCATCCGTCGAGTCAAAGGCCGAGAAGGCATTGAATTCTGGGTTCACCAGAGCCCGAGACAGCTCAATTAAGACACGAGAAATAGAAAGAATTAATGTGCCTATACCCAGCGTCGCGATGATTAACGTGACCCTACAGTAGGTCGTGATGTCATCCTAACGCGCCCATCACCCAGGTCGCGATATCACATTGACGCGGCGCTCGCTTAAGTCGCGATAATAGACGCGACCAGAACCTCTAACGCGATAACACATAGACGCGACCCTTACCTGGGTCGTGTTAATGTAGCTCGAGCCCCTCACATGGGTCGCATTACTAACCGCCAAACTGTTCATCTCCTTCATGAGACGCGGTGCATCGTTGTAGCGCGTTCCTTTGAGAACACGGCATACATGACCAGTGCGTTCTCATCACGGAGTGAAAATCAAAAAATCCGCACAAAAACCCATTTTCCACACCCCAATCATCTCCAGAACGATAGGGAAACACCCACTATCACATTACCGACCTTACACAAGCCGGAAGGCGCCAACAAACCACAAAAATGACATTAAACGGACGATTCCCACAAATAGACCCAAAATGACTCACATGGACATTCGGGCTCATACCGACTCCGATTCTTAACCAAATACAATAAAACTGGCGAGAAATGATTCCCAACATGCCAGGGGTTCAAATGAAACCATTTATACTACAAACCGTCGCCTGGAATGGCAAACACTGCTCATACACCCAAACATGCAATTTGCCTAAACTAGGTAAAACTCGCTCATACTCACACCGTTCGGCTCCAAATCGTGAGAGAATGCAAGAAAAGTGTAGGGCATCTATCCCCCTACCACCACTGAATATCTCACGCACCTGAGATGGCCACAATATGCCACAAACCATCGCACGAACAACCGACATCAGCTTTAAATCCACGAACGGGGTCGCACCAACGCCACGCTCCGATACTTGCGCCATCACGCTCCAGGTCAGTCCCGCATCGTCACCGCCTCAACCAGCTCCACCACAGTCGCGCGCCCAGGGGTGAGGAGAAGAGACGAGAGAGAATGGAGGGAGAGAAAGTGAGAGACGTGAGGGAAGAGAGAGGAGAGAGAAGGGTTCAGAAGAAAATAGGAAAATTAGCAATTTTCCTAAAATCTGATTTTCTGTACGAAAATCTATAAATTCAGAAAAATACTAAAAAATAGTCTTCGCGATCCTCGGAATGAGCACAATGCACCTATAGCGTCCCTGACTCACAAAACTCAACGGTCAACTCTCCACAGGGTTCCGCAAGTTATACAAGGGAAAAACCCGAGTGGATCATAAAACACGTATCAGGACCCACGAAAGCGATCCGAAAGCTCTCCGATAAAGATCTAAAGAATCCTAGATATTACACCGTGGGTATCGTGACCTTATTTTCAGGTGTCCGGAGGTACCGCATTATCTCGATTAGCATGCCCGTGTGGTTTTGAGGGTCTGGGTGACCCCGTGTGTTCCGGGCTTTCTTGCTTTGCCTAATCGAGTCACTGTGTGCCGGTGTGAGTACGAAGGGTTGTTCTTGCATGATGTTAGCTTCCTCAGAAAGTAGTTTTCATGTGGGCCATGCGTATTGCCAATGACCGAGTGTTATGTGGCCCGACCTGGGGTTGGCAGGTTTCTTGGTCTCCCTTGGAGAAGGAATTAACTCGGCAGTTATGGGCCACCTGGAAGGATTATTCTTATCCATGGTTTTTGACCCTAGGAGTAGGGCAGATTGACGGCATGATCCCGTGTTGTAGAACGGTCTTGAGCTAAGCCGCGTGACTCAAGGACTGGTGGGTTGTAGGTCTAGCTAGCCGTCCAGAGTCTGGTGGTGTTGAGCCACCCAGTACTTCGTGTTACTTGCGGCGGGTGCGTGCGTGACCTTCAGTACTTCAGTGTTTCCTCTCTACGGAGAGTGTCCACGTTCAGTGACCCCCCACTAGTCGTAGCTTGCCTGGGCACGCGTGTGCCTACCTACCAGAGAGTAGGTGGAGAGCTACACCCGGGAGAGATAATTTTAGGCTGGTTGCTGTAGGGCCTCCCATTGTGTCTGCTTGAGTCTGGGCTGGGAGGAAAATCACCTAGAGGGCCTGACGTAGCGCAGTCAGTCAGTGTGTGCACACGTGGTCCGAGACTTTAGACGCGTGCTGTCAAGCATGACCCCAACTAGACCATTGTCCCGTGTTCTTGGTTACTTGTACGGTGTCTCAGTTTCCACCTAGGGCGAGTAAGGAGACACCTGGGGCATGGATGCATCCGACCTTGCTTCTAGTAGGCAGGTACTTCCGCCACGCAACATGTGACTCTCGTGACCCAAGGTTTAGTTTCCCGTCTATGAGATGTGGTTTTACGTGTAGCTTCTGTGTGTCTTCCCAACACCAAGGTCTAGAGTTTTCGATTGTGTTACCTAGGTTTCACCTGTAGATAGTGTAGGGTTCACGACGACGAGGTCGTGACCGTACCCTTGGACCGCGTGGTCTTAGGTTAGGCCATCATCTATGAGGACGAGCCACCACGAAAAAGGTGTCATAGTGTTCCTTCTGGCAATGTAGCTAGGGTTTTCCGTTAGTTCGGTGGCTCCCCAACTATGAGATCGGGGTTCACTTTCGGTACTATAGAAGTAGTTTAGAAAGCCGTGGTTCCAGCGGCTACTGTGATTTTGTTACGGTTGTTCCTTCCGTCGTTACTATTGTTGTTGTCGTTGTTCTTGCTAGCACTGTTGTTTACCGTCGTTGTTTTGTGGTGGGGATCTGCAGGACCCCTACTGAGCCAATGAGATGAGGCTTACCCCTGTCTTTTCAGGTGTTGCGGTTCCTCCTTGATGTTCGGAGGTGCAGCGCGGAGGTTCGTAGTTGCCAGCTCGCCAGAGTTGGGGTTTCAACCGACGTTAGTGTACAATTCTTTCCCTGTAGACTGTACTTTATTGGACTGGACTCTGTAGTCAGATTATTTAAATAATGATGAGCGCATCACCCATGACTCCCTCTGGCTCGGGTCATCCACACACCCTGGAGTTGTTTTAACTCGGGCTTCACTCTATGTGGGCCCAATTATCCATTTTGAGCTTTCTATTTGAGTCATTTGATGTATTTTCCCTTTTATTTGAGTCATTTCCCTAGGTCTTTGATTTATTTTCCTAAGTTTGAGTGTCATTAGGTTGATTAGATTAGCTATTGGGCCCAATTCAGTGGGCTAGACCCACGGGCCCCCCCCCACCCCCTTGGTTATTTGTCATTGTACCAAAAGTCATGGGCTTATTGTAAAATGTGAGTTGCCTATATATAGGACCTCATTCCCCCCATTTTATGTCAATGAAATTGCCATTTCTTTGAGTTCAAAATTCAAATTTTTTAGTGGAGAGAATCCATTAGTGGGTGTGAAGCCCTAGGGTGAGAATCCCTCTCTTTTCCACAACCTCCCACTTCCCTAGGTGCACTCATTAACCCTCCACCAACTTCCACCAAATCTCTTCCCTCCCTAGGAGAATCTTGGTCTTCCCAACACAATCCTCCCTCTTCCCCATGCAATCTTCCAACTCCCAAGGGAAGATTTGAATTATTTTCCCTCCACTCCCTCATCCTCCAAACCTTGGACCACCCCAAATAGGGAAATCCCTCTCCCTCTCCCTCTCCCTCTCCCTCCTAGTCCCAAATTCATATATATCTCTCTCACCACCTGCTAGACTACCTTCCTGCCCCCATTCTCCCCCTCACTCACCTTGGTTTGACCCTTCCAAGACCCCCTAACAGCCTAGGGTTGCCTCCACACCCTTCCACCCTCTTTCCCCTCCTATTTACCTCATCTCCCACCTTCCATCTCCAACCAGCACTTCTCAGTTCGCAGGCAGTAGAGTACCAGCATCTTGCAGATCTGGCCACGATGTCA
The DNA here is from genome assembly GCA_022559845.1 of Amorphophallus konjac. Taxonomy (NCBI): domain Eukaryota; kingdom Viridiplantae; phylum Streptophyta; class Magnoliopsida; order Alismatales; family Araceae; genus Amorphophallus; species Amorphophallus konjac. Next base: position 115,303,497 of record CM040123.1, on the reverse strand, counting down.
TCCCAATGTTTATGGAGGCCCATGTGGTACCGTTGGAAGCGTCTCCCTGTCTTCTTCGCGACGGTGGTGGTGTCGTCACATTCTGAGTTTGTGGCTGCCCGGAGGAGCCAATCTTCCAAGACTGCTCATATGCTTCCTGCCAGTCAACCTGAAGCGAGTTACAGAGCCTCGCACGGCCAACTCCTTGAAGATATGGAGGCGGCACTTGGCTCAGATCATCTACAACGAGTCTACTTCCAGTATCAAGAAGCGGAACCTCGTTCGACATCCGGAGCTGTGATTTCTCATTTTTCTCCCCCAGGTCTGCAGTTCTGGCCCCTCTAGGGCTGAACCGACCCTTGTATACTGTTCGGGCTCTCCATTCCTGCTCCGATGTGTTCTGGTGTTCCCGTGGGCCTCGTCTCGAAGAGGACTCGTCAATGATTCCAGCGACTCTGACCACGCTTGATTCATAGATGGGAAGTGCTCGTGGCGGCCTCTTCTTTCAGCTGCTGTGGCACCGTAGCCATCCAGACCAGAACTCAGGGTCCCTGTTCGCGGCCCTTCCCCGACCAGCGCTGTCAACTAGAAATTCCATAAAAATTGGATGTCAACCAGATCAAGCCCCAAAGATTTTCCCATTGGTCTCATAGAAAAAAAAAATTAGGGAGTGGACGTAGGAGCATCAACTTCAACCATCTATCCCCTGCTCCAGAGAGCGGGCAGAACCGGCGTCGTCCTTCCGTTCGACTTCTATTTCAGTTTCTTCGCCTCCCCGCCTGGCCGGCTTAAAGCTCCTCCCTGCGGGAGGTAGTGTTTGAATGTATGAGTGATTCTCCCTCCTCTTTTTCCACCCCCTTGCATGGGGAGTAGTGTTGTAAATCTTTAAAACAGGTTCAAGCTACTCCGGCGTAGCGTGTGGGGAACCCATGCTTCCCCGCTCGCCCAGGTCTCCGAGCGGGACCGATTTCTCAAACCAGTCGAGTAAGTGTTCTTACCTTGCTTCCCTTAGTACTTGTCCTTTCAATATTAGTTCATAAGCTCTGCTGGTCCGTGCGAGTGAGCGCCCGGTCCGCAAGCTCCATTGCTTCGAGTGGCCACCGTGGAAGAGAGTGTGACCCATGCCCTAGGCACCCGGGTCGGCCCCATTGAATTGGGTCTCAGTACCCTTGGGAGAACCATTGGCCTTGATGGCCCTCTACCATCAAGGGCCCAGCCTTCACAACCTCCACTCGGTATCACCGAGTTACCCCGGGACTTGGGTGAGTGTCGGGTGAGTGGCCGCCAATACCGGTCCATTTTGGTTGCAACTTGTGATTTCTTATTTAAGTCCAAGGGTGTGTCACATCAATTGGTATTAGGGCAAGTTTAGACTTGTCTCTATCAAGCCTAAGTCCTAGGACCATTGCATTGAGTCAACCATCCGTCAAGACTTTCCCCTCCCTTGCATGTCCACCCGTAGTGGAGCCATGTATCGACCCGATCCATCCTGTTCGGTTCCCCCCGTGCATCCCAATCCCCAACTCAATCAAGATGCCTGTAGGGAGGGACCCCAAGGTCAAATGGACCGGGTGGATGCCACCCTTGCCACCATCCTTGCCCAACTAGAGTCCCTTTCCACTCGACTTGCTCGGCTAGAAGAGCATGAGCCCCACCCAAGGAACAATGGTCCAAGAGCCCACCCTCCACATGCTAAAATTGATAAGGAGGATAGGGATGTTGACCCCTACCATGACTATGAGAGGCCTCGCCACCACCGACCTAATGAAAGGCGTCCACGGGACGACCACCCAAGGAATAATGGTCCAAGAGCCCACCCTCCACATGTGAAATTGATAGGGAGGATAGGAATGTTGACCCCTACCATGACTATGAGAGGTATCGCCACCACCAACATAATGAAAGGCATCCTCGGGACGACCCAGACGACCCTCTCTTATGGATGATCAAGGTAGAAGCCTTAATCGTTGACGGTTCCCATGAACCAAGTGCCTACTTAGAATGGGAGACCGCCATGACCAATACTTTGAATGGTACCCTATGTCCGACCCAAGGAGAGTGAGGTTGGCCAAGATGCACCTCACCAAATTAGCCAAGACTTATGGGCTAAACCAAGAGGGGTTAAGGAGGGTTAGGCGGGAAGAGCCTATTGACACTTGGGAAGGCATGAAGAACCAACTTAGAAGTAAGTACCTACCCCTATCCTACCACCAAATGCTCTTAGACGAGTGGCAAAGTCTCACCCAAGAAGGGAAGACCGTGGTTGAATACATTGAGAAATTTGACTCCTATCTTTTGAAGTGTAGAGTTCATGAGGACCCGGCCGTCACCTTGTCCCGATTTAGGAATGGGCTCCAAAACCACATCAAGAGGGAACTTTTCATGAGAGATGTCGACAATCTTGAACAAGCCTACCAAATAGCTCGGGATGTTGAACGATTCTCTAGAATCCCTAGGTTTGCACCTCTCCGACCAACCGATCCCAAAAGCATGGGGCCCCGAACCACCCCGCCCCCCCTATGAAGGCCCCTAGCCCAAGTGGGAATGCCCCATTACGGCCTTACTATCCCCCTCCCACCATCACTCCAACCAAGGTCGCCCCTAGCCACCCTCCTCCACGGAGGGAAGAGAGTTCCAAGGGCCCAAATGTAGGAGGGACCACCCCGGGTAGTGGGCACCAACAATCTTATAGATGTCAAGGATTTGGGTACTTCGCGGGGTAATGCCCATCCAAGGGGTTGTCTAGTTTGCTAGTGGAGGAAGAAGCTCCCCCACCCCAAGGAGAACTTGAGAGCACTATTGAGGTCCATGAAGCCTCACTAGATTGGGAAGAGGAGTACGAGGCCCAATACCATGAGTCAGGTCTAGACCACACCATGACATCTACCGACTCCCATCTAGGAGTGATTAGGTGTACCCTTACTAAACCCCAAGAGGAGGACTGGCGTCGAACCTAAATCTTTCACACATTTGTTAAGGTAGGGGGTCATGTGAGAAAAGTGATCTTAGATAGCGGGAGTTGTGTCAATGCCATGTCTCCCGACACCGTTAAGCTCCTTGGGCTGACTATCACTCCCCACCCAAGTCCCTACCGAGTCTCATGGATCAACAGCAACTCCATCCCGATCAACACTCGCTGCCTAGTGCCCCTCACCTTCTCCTCCTACCATGGCCAAATATGGTGTGATGTTATTCCCATGGAAGTAGGAAGCATTCTACTAGGGAGACCTTGGCTTTATGATGTGGATGCCACTATTTTGGGTAGGATCAACACATGCACCTTTGAGCATGAGGGAAAGACTATCCGTCTTAATCCCTCCCCACAACGTCCCATGCCCAAGAGGGACACACTCCCTCAAGGACATCACCCCACCACACCACAAGCCTCGGGGAACTCCACCCCTCCAACACAACCCCTTACCCAAAATTCCAACCAAGGTGAGACATCGGGGTTGACCAAGGGTCTTCATCTCATCACCAAGAGAGAGCTTGAGGAGGAAATAGCTCAAGGGGTACCTTTATGTGCGGTGGTCATTTGTCTAGGAGAGCCTACTCCCTCCAACCCCGATCCCATAGAAGTCCGGCATCTCCTAGAAGAATTTCATGATGTGTTCCCGGAGGAACTCCCGGACCAACTCCCTCCCTTGCGTGATGTGCAACACGTAATTGATCTTGTTCCGGGAGCCACCCTTCCCAGCATTCCTCATTATCGCCTCAATCCCACGGAATATGCCGAGCTTCGGAGGCAAATAGAGGAGCTCATTAGAAAGGGCTTCATTCGCATTAGCAAAAGTCCATGTGCCGTACCGGCCCTTCTCACTCCCAAGAATGATGGATCATGGCGGATGTGTGTGGATAGCCAGGCCATTAATAAGATCACCGTCAAGTATAGGTTCCCGACCCCTAGGCTTGATGACATGCTTGACATGCTAGCTGGAGCCACTATTTTCTCCAAGATTGACCTTAAGAGTGGCTATCACCAAGTTAGGATTAGGCCTGGAGATGAGTGGAAAACGGCCTTCAAGACCAAGGACGACCTTTATGAGTGGTTAGTCATGCCATTTGGGCTTTCAAATGCCCCAAGTACTTTCATGCGTCTTATGACGGAGGTCCTTAGGCCGTTCATTGGGGTCTTTCTAGTGGTCTATTTTGATAATATTCTCATCTATAGTCAGTCCCAAGAGGCCCATCTTGACCACCTTAGGCAAGTTTGCACCGTCCTTCGACATGAGAGCCTATTTGCCAACCTAGGAAAGTGTCACTTCATGACCACATCTATCACCTTCCTGGGATTTGTGGTGTCTACCAAGGGTGTCTCCATAGACCCTGAGAAGGTCCAAGCTATTCTTGATTGGCCGGAACCCCACACCCATCATGAGGTCCAAAGTTTCCATGGGTTAGCCACATTATATAGGAGGTTTATTCAAGGATTTAGCACCATCACCGCCCCTATCACTGATTGTCTCAAAAAGGGGACTTTTGTGTGGACCAAATCGGCCTCCAAAGCCTTCCAAGAGCTTAAGAGGAAGATGACCCAAGCCCCGGTCCTATGCCAACCCGATTTTTCCAAAGTCTTTGATGTCACGCCCCGACGCGGAATATCGGGACGTACAGTTAGAAACGAGCTGGAAAGAGAGAGAACTAATCTAAATATATACAAATGCTAAGAAATGGAAATAACTTATTGACCATTAAATAAAACATAACTGGTACATAATCCTCAAATCAACTCAATACAACTGGGATAACAACTCTAAACCACAATAACAAAGCTGAAGCACAACACACTCTAAACACAACTAACTGATACACTCAAAACATCACTCCTGCCCTTCCCCATCGGTAAGCGTGTCACCTGAAAAGCCTGGAAAGGGGGAAACAACAACTATAAGCTAACGCTCAGTAGGAAATAACAGATAGGTATAAGTGACTAGCAATTTAATTACATTTTCAAAATATCATGCAACAAAGGATAATGCAATAAAAGAGTAATGATGATATAATGAAACAAAATTTAAAGATCTTGCAAGGTCACGAAATATAGAGAACAGAATGGTAATACTTAAGAGGAATAACAAGGACAAGAATTTACTACAGGAGATAACGATAAAGAGTTGCCCATATCAAGATAATTCAAGTCATGTCAAGCACGTGTGTAGTTTCATTTCCACGTCCAAGTAACAGCAAGTAAGTAACAACAAGTAGAGTATAGAACAGTGAAGAGTGAAAAGTGAAAAGTAGTAGAGAGTAGTAGAGAGTAGTAGTAGAGAGTAGTGGCCAGTCCTAGATTTAACCCATGTCATAGTACTGGTGCCAAATGCCACACCTAGTCAATCACCTCCCCGGGGGTACACGTAGTGTTCGGGCGCTCCTCCCAGGACTAGACCGAGCCCTTAATTGTTTGCCAGGCATTGATTTCTTTGGATCAAAGATCCCACGAATCTAGACTTCCACAATTTATGGCCAGAATTTCAAGGTTTGAACCATGTAGCAATAACAGTTTCAAGTAGGAAGGAGATTCATTTCAGAATTTCAAGGTAAGCACAATCATCAAGAAGATTGAAAACCAAGTCACAATAAGAGTTAATCATGCTGCGCTACTGTAGTACAGCAGCTATCCAACAAGCTAATCAACATATTAATCCTAATTATCAAGTTAACATGTCAAAGATTATCCATTATCATTTGCATTAAGACAATTACCAAAAGTTGATTCAAGATGATAAGGTAAAGGAACAAGCTTGTACAGGAAGTAAAAAGAATGCATTAACAGAGATTTAATTACACCATTAACCACTAATTATGTGGGTTTCTATTTAACCAATGTATGAGTCGAAATGAAGATGGTAAACGGCATGTTTTTACACTATGTTTGCAAGTAGGAACCAATGTAAATTGAAATCATAAGGTTTCCAGAATAGGTCACTGATTCTTCAAAAATATAGTTTTCAATTGGTCTAAGTTCAATGGGTCGATCCCCTAATGATCCGGATCGATCCACAGGTCGCAAAACGATGAAAACCGGGTTTCTGGTACATGGGTCGACCCCTGGGGTCGACCCCCTCAAATCCAGCAGCATGGGATGACCCATTGGGTCGACCCTCCCGCTGGGACGAATGGGTCGACCCCAGGGGTCGACCCTCGGGCTGGCCTTTGCTGCTGGGGCATGGGTCGACCCCTGGGGTCGACCCCTACAAGCCCAGAAAAGGCCGGGGCCTCCGGAAAACATGCAAACTTACCAATTTGAGGTCCAATTAAGTTGAAATCAAAACCCCATGCTATAGGAATCTTACTAGACATATGAGGGTCATAATACATGAGTTTTAAAGCACGAATTTCATCAGAAACCCACTTAATCACAACCGATTCTATGAAGAACACAAGAAGACCTAATTCTTGACATACTTCCACTAAATCTAAAAATTCTCCCAACATACACAACAGAATTTGGAGATTTTGGTGTCAAAAGAAAGCTAACAAGCTACAGATTACATTCATGTATATTAATTAGAAGTTGGGCTGTTATAACCTACCTCAAATCGGAGAAAGACTTCAAAACCCTAGAATGAAGAACATGCTTGACAGCAGCTCACAAAAAGCTTGATATCTCCACGGATACCTAATGAAATTTTGGGCTTTCAGTCCCATTGGATAGATCTCGTCGAGCTGATCAAGATACTATATTTACAAGTCTCAATTGGTTAAGGGTACCTACCTTAATCGACGGATTAAAGGGCTGGAGATGAAGAATGACGAACTACCAACACCCTCCACCAAAACGACGAATACTATTATATCTGGACTCCTCGTCGGCTGACCCAGCTACCAAATGAAACTAGTGTCGAAGAGCTACATTTCTATAGGTCATGGAGCTTCTGGAGCCTTCAGAGTTGGGAGTATTTGGCGCTGCAAGTTTCATGTTAGAAACGGCGCTGGAATCCTTGACTCGACTAAATCTATGTCGGCAGCACATTTTAGGGCTAGGTTTACCTCAAATTGATTGAGGGTAAATGTTCCGTACCTCGTGGCCTTCCATTTTCCCTTGATTTCAGATCATTTGGTTGAGTAATAAGGTCGAATTTCATGTTTTAAGTTACGATTAGGTAAAGGGTAGGTGGAAGTCAAATTCAGGATTAATCCTCTAATTAGACAAGGTTACGTAATTAATTTGGGTCAAGTCCAGAAGACAAAATTGCTATAAAAATGATCTTTTACCCAATTACTATTTTTACAGATTTTTCTAAGGTAGTCGAATTTTATAGGTTCTATTTTCTAATGAATTAAATATTAATATTTCGAAACTCAAACATTAATTCATTTTAATTCAATTTTCAATTAATAAAAGCTCAATAAAACTTAATAAATAATCGGGGTATTACACCCTCCCCTACTTAAAGAATTTGGTCCTCCAAATTCACTGCACTATATACGGAAAGTAGGGAAAAGATTGATCACCTAGAATAGGTCGGGATACCGCTTCCGCATAGTATCTTCCGATTCCCAAGTAGCTTCTTCGGTTCCACGCCGACTCCACTGAATCTTGACCATCGGTATAGACCGATTCCGGAGTTGCTGCTGTTTCCGGTCTAGAATCTTGATAGGTCTTTCTTCATAAGTCAAATCTTCCTTTAACTCAAAATCCACATGTTGAATGATGTGAGTGGGATCGTACACATATTTTCGTAACATAGACACATGGAAAACATTGTGTAGGCCAGATAACTGAGGCGGTAATGCCAGTCTGTAAGCAACTTCTCCCACTCTATCTAGGATCTCGAATGGACCAATATACCTCGGACTCAGCTTGCCATGAATGCCAAATCTTCGAATCCCTCTTGAAGGAGAGACTTTCAGAAACACATGCTCGCCAACTTGAAATTCTAATGCTCTTCTCCTTGTGTCGGCATAACTCTTCTGTCTTGACTGAGCCACTTGTAACCTGTCTCAGATAACACGGATGTTCTGTGATGATTCTGAAACAAGATCCGGTCCAAGCCATTGCTTCTCACCCACCTCGTCCCAACACAACGGGGAACGACAGCTTCTTCCATACAAAGCTTCAAATGGAGCCATTTGTATGCTGGATTGGTAGCTGTTGTTGTTGGTGAATTCAATCAATGCCAAGTGATTACTCCAACTGCCTCCGAAATCAATCATGCAAGCTCGCAGCATATCTTCCACTATCTGATTGGTTCTTTCAGTCTGTCCATCTGTCTGTGGATGAAAAGCAGTACTGAAATTCAGACGAGTACCAAGAGACTCTTGCAGTCCCTTCCAGAAATGTGAAGAAAATCTCGGGTCTCTATCAGACACAATGCTGACAGGTATACCATGGAGCCTTACCACTTCCTTCAAATATAAAGCAGCCAATACATCAACTGTCCACTTGGACTTAATGGGTAAGAAATGAGCCGATTTTGTCAAGCGATCGACGATCACCCATATCGCATCAAATCTACCATGAGTCTTAGGTAGACCCATAATGAAATCCATGCCAATACTTTCCCACTTCCATTGGGGTATGTCGAGTGGTTTCAACTTTCCTACCGGTCTGAAATGTTCAGCCTTAACTTGTTGACAAACCAGACATCTACTCACGAAATCTGTAATTTCCTTTTTCATATTTGGCCACCAAAAGGACCTTTTCAAATCCTTGAACATTTTAGTGCCTCCAGGATGAATAGTGTATTTGGATCTATGTGCTTCCTCTAGAATCTTGTTCTTTAACTCAGCTTCATCAGGTACACAAGTTCTACCCTGGAATAACAATCTTCCATCGTCAGCCACCATGAAGTCGGGTCTGCTGCTCAAACTTCCCTTGATCTCAACCAGCTCGGGATCATTATCTTGCAAGGATTTGATCTCCATCCATAATTCGGGCTTAAGTCGAATCTGTGCAATTATAACCCGATCATTATCAACATTTAGATCCAGGCTAGCTAACTGTTCTAATAGCCTCCACTCTTGTAACATGAGACTTTATAATTTAGCCACGGGCTTCCGGCTTAATGCATCTGCCACCACATTGCCTTTACCAGGATGATATTCAATCGAGAAGTTGAAGTCCTTCAAGTACTCCAACCATCTTCTCTGCCTCATGTTAAGTTCTTTCTGAGAAAATAAATACTTCAGACTCTTATGATCTGAAAATACTGTGAATGTTTCTCCATACAAGTAATGCCTCCAAATTTTTAAGGTGAATACAACTGCTGCAAGTTCCAAGTCATGAACGGGGTAATTCTCTTCATGCTTCTTCAGCTGCCTAGAAGAATAGGCAATCACCTTACCATGCTGCATGAGTACACAGCCTAAGCCAATACCAGAAGCATCGGTATAGACCACGAAACCACCATCGCCAGAAGGTAAAGCCAATATGGGTGCAGTAGTGAGGCAATCCTTCAATGTTTGAAAGCTCTGCTGACATTCCTCGGACCATTCAAACTTGTTGTCTTTGCGGGTCAATCGAGTGAGAGGTACCGCAATCTTGGAGAAGTCTTGACTAAATCTCTAATAATAGCCTGCCAGGCCTAGGAAGCTTCTCACTTCGGTCACTGTAGTAGGCTGATCCCAGTTCCTTACTGCCTCCACTTTCGAAGGATCAACTGAAATACCTTCTTTGGTGATGATATGTCCTAAGAAGGACACTTCTTGCAGTCAGAAATCACATTTACTGAATTTGGCATATAGTTGATGATCTTTCAATATCTGCAATGCCATCCTCAAATGTTCGGCATGCTCTTCTTCAGTCTTGGAATAAATTAGTATGTCGTCAATGAATACCACGACCCATTGATCAAGATAAGGCCGGAATGCATTATTCATTAACTGCATGAAAGCTGCTGGTGCATTCGTTAGACCAAAATGCATAAAGACAAACTCAAAATGACCATACCTACTGTGAAAAGCCGTTTTATAAATATCATATTCCTTAATCCTCAGCTGATGATATCCAGATCGAAGATCGATCTTAGAGAAATAATGTGCTCCCGCTATCTGGTCCAATAATTCGTCGATCCTCGGCAATGGGTATTTATTCTTGATAGTTAACTGGTTCAGTTGCCGATAATCGATGCATAATCTCATCGAACCATCCTTTTTCCTGACGAATAATACAGGAGCTCCCCAAGGTGAAGTACTCGGACGAATAAAGCCCTTCTCGAGCAATTCCATCAGCTATTGCTTTAATTCCCTTAGCTCCGCAGGGGACATACGGTAAGGAGCTCTAGAAATAGGAGACGCGCCAGGAACAATATCAATGGAGAAGATAACTTCCCGCTCAGGCGGAAGTCCTGGTAGTTCCTCCGGAAAGACTTCAGAGAATTCTCGGACAATAGGAGTGTCCTTTATCTCAACTCGCTGTTCCGGTGTAGCATGGACAAAGGCTAGAAAAGCCTCGCAACCTCGCCTCATCAGCTTGTCGGCTCGAAGAGAAGAGATGAGCGATACGGGGTTATGGTGCTTGATCACCGTAAAAGATAAACCAGAATGTCCAGTAAAAGTCACTAAGCTAGAACTGCATTGAACACTGGCCTCATGCTTGGACAACCAATCTGCTCCAAGGATTACATCATAATCCTTCATATCCATGCAAACTAAGTCGGCTGGAAAGTTCTGTTCATCAATAATAACCTTACTAGAAGGATAGTAATATTGAATAGCCGCTCCAGAACCAATAGGAGTTGATATAACCAATGGAGAATTCATCATAATAGGTTCGACAGATAACGACTTCACAAATTTCTGAGAAATAATAGAATGCGTTGCACCAGTATCAAAGAGAACAAATGTGGGCTTGTCGATTATAGTAAGGGTACCTTCGACGAGTCCGCCATCATCAGAAATCCCAGTTTCATCCGCATGTAAAGCTTGGAGCATTCCTTGCGGCTTCTTGATAACTTGAGGTTTTGCCGGTGTAGCTTGTTCCGATAGAAGAGGGCAGTCAGGGATACGGTGTTCCCTACTCCCACATCGTAAACACGCACCTAGCTTACGCCAGCATTCCTCCATCTTGTGACCTGGACGATCACAATACTTGCACTTGCCCTTGAATGGAACAATAGGGCCAGGTTTCTTCTCTTCATTTCTTGGCATCTTGCCTTTCCACGTTCCCGATCCGATCCACGAACTAGACCCACTCATGGGCCTCTTTTTGCTAGTGCCAAATTCGGGTCTAGGAGTTGGTTGTTCCTTCTTCATGCCTTGCCCACGGATCCTCTCCGTCATTTCTAAGATATCTTCTAGAACTTGTGCCTTTCTCACCATCTCAGAATAAGTAGAGATCTCCATCGGCGCCAGTTGATTGATGTAGTGAAGCTTCAACCCGTTGAGAAATCGCTTAGCTTTCATCTTTTCTGTGGAGATAAGGTGAGTAGCATAGCGCGAAAGCCGAGAGAACTGTGCTTCATATTCGGCCACCGATAAGCTTCGCTGCTTTAGAGCCGCGAACTCCGCCGCCTTCTTCTCTTGTACACGATCGGAAAAATATTTGTCGTTGAAGAATTCCTCGAACTCTTCCCATGTGACTTGTTGATCACCCAGAGTTACCTTGACGGAATCCCACCAAGTACGCGCGTCCCGCTCCAATTGGAAGGTTGAAAGAAGGACACGCTCTTGGTCGGTGCATTGCATGACTTCAAAAATTCTCCCCATTTCGTTGAGCCAATGCTCGGCCTCGTCTGGGTTAGTCGAACCAGCAAATCTTGGCGGGTTCATTCCTCGAAAGTTTCAGTATAAGTCACCGGTGCCATGACCTGCTGCTCCAGCTTGAGCTACCTGATGTAACGCCTGAGTCAGGCCTTGAACCGTGCGCTGCAGGTTCCTCCATTCAGCACGATCGGCTACCATCTACACGAGAAATAGATTACTTAGGTCCAATAAAATAGATAATAACATGATTAAGGAACGAACTTAACCCAAGTTTCTACCCAATCTCACCAGGTCAGGTTCTAGATTTTAACAAGGTTAGAGGTCTAATGCACCTAAACACGACCAAAACTCGGTACCTGACGGAGCTAATCGGTCCGAAGACCACTCGCGCAAGTATGCGACCTTCCCGATAGGCGTAGCCTAACGTTCGGACAACACCTTTTGATATACCGATTATTGGGATGCAATGCAAGAAAACCTAAACTTAGGGAACCTAGGAATATGAAACCTAGGGCTCTGATACCATCTAAATTGTCATGCCCCGACGTGGAATATCGGGACGTATAGTTAGAAACGAGCTGGAAAGAGAGAGAACTAATCTAAATATATACAAATGCTAAGAAATGGAAATAATTTATTGACCATTAAACAAAACATAACTGGTACATAATCCTTAAATCAACTCAATACAACTGTGATAACAACCCTAAACCACAATAACAAAGCTGAAGCACAATACACTCTAAACACAACTAACTGATACACTCAAAATATCACTCCTACCCTTCCCCATCGGTAAGCGCGTCACCTGAAAAGCCTGGTATATATCTCTTTTAAAATCCACACTTAAAAATATAAAAAGCAATAGATATATGGGTGAAAGCAATAAAAATAGCACGAGGTGCTAATGTGGAGTGTGTGTGATCGCCAGAGACACGAGGGTCTCAAAGAGGAGATTGATATGGGAAGATGATCGCAAAATACCTCAAATATGCGGGGGATGTGAGTATTCCTTTCTCTTCAAATCGGCCGGCCGACGAAGAGAGTTCTTCCTTTAATTACCCTTGCAAAAAAAGACAAACACCAATGAAGAAATTGCATTAGATATGTGGTGAGTGTAGCATCAATTCATGATAGAAATATGTGAGCATGAAAGCATGTGCAAGAACGCACCTTAAGGGTGGTTGCCCTTAAACCCCTATGCAAAGGGTGTGGGAGATGAATGAATGCATGAAAATAATGAGAATAAGGGAGATGTGCAAGAGTTGCACTATGGGGAGATCTCAATATGATGGTTGAGAAAAATCAATGAAAATAATGATATATGATGCATGATCTATAACAATAATGATAATGAAGATAAGAAGAATAATGAAGGGAAGATAAGATAAAAAAAATCTTTTTTTGTGGTTCCTTGGCTTGAATGCTCGATGGGGAGAAAGCCTCAAAGGGATGAAGATGTTGATGTGAAGTCCTCCTTAGCCAAAGGGCCCTGCGTTCGGTTCCTGTAAAAAGAAAAGAAGAAACAAAAGGAAAAGAACAACAGCAGAAGAAGACGGAGGCACGTAGAAGACAGAAGAAGAAGGGAAAAAAATAGAAGAACGCAGGGGAGAATGAGAATTATCGGAACCAACCCCTTAACAGAGGCGAGAGCCTCTATTAATAGGTTAGAAAAAGGTGATAAGAAGGGAAGAGATTAAAGGAGGAAGGGATAAGAACGGGCAAGAGCCCAAATAGAGGAGGAGTCTAACGAGGCAAGGACTCTCCGGTGAAAGGGCTGCGAAGCCAGAAGGTGAAACACGCCTTAGGTCAGGGCGTCAATTAATGAATTGACGACTTGACCAGAGGGCGTTTCTCAAAAACACGCCCTGCACAAGGGCGTTTCTCAAAAACCAAATTTAGCAATAAAAACTCCCCATATTTGAAAAATGTAAAACACGCCTTAATTAAAGCCACGTTTAAAAACACGCCCCTGAGAAGGGCATTAATTTCAAGAGCTCAAATGGGGAAGTCGGTCAAACCTAGAAGAATTAACGCCCTCAGGTGAGGTCGTCCTTTCTTTAAGAAACGCCCTTGGTTAAGTCATGTTTTGAAGAAAACACGCCCTTACCCAGGTCGTGAATTTAGAAAATTCATAAAATAGATAAAATGGGAGAGAAATAGATAAAATGGGAGAAAACGCCCTAGACAAGGTCGTGTTTCAAAAACACGCCCCTGATGAGGGCGTGAATTCAAAAAAATTAGAGATAAATGCCCAGAAAATCCAGAAAAATAGGAAAAAGGAGATAAATGGGAAAAAATAGGAGAAATTCAAAAAAAAGTGGGAAAACCACTCAAATAAGCTGATTTGAGGGTCAAATGGGGCATCGCAGAGTGATATGAAATATACTCAAAATAATGTCAATTTTAGCGTGTCTACAGCTGCCCCGCCTTGGCGTCTGCTTTGCAAGGGAGCGTAGCAAACTGAAAAGTAGATCCCAAGGTGTGATGAGACACGCAATCAACATCACTTGATGAGAATCAAATCAAAAGCACGAGATGAAGCAAATCTCGGGAAATTCAAGGAAATCAACAATGTTTGGATAAAAGGGGAGATGCGCACGCGGTGCATGAAGGAGATAAAATAAATGATCAACTTCCAACGCGGTGGAAGTACCCCAGGTCACAAACCTGTAGGTTTCACCATTGGGGAGCGGTTACCAGCCAGTGGACGTGCTGCATCCAAGGTGGATCAAAGGGAAAAGGATTAAAATAAGATGATAGAAATCCAAACAAGGAGCTTCCGAAAAATGACCCAAAACAGCGACAAAACGCACTGAAGACACAATTCGGCATGGAATATCTTATATTTGGAAAGATTAAGATCAATTCAACCCTCAAAAGAAGCTTATCAGAATGATTTTTCAGCAATTGATTCAAAGTCCTACATGAATGCATGCTGGGCTAAAAGGAAAAATAAATCAAACGAAAATATAAAATAATCAAGGATAATATTGTTAAACTGCCGAGACTGAGTCAAGAAACTCATTCTGCGAGCTGATACTAAGCCGAAGCCCGTTTATCCGTACACCAACTCGTAAAAGGGAACCATCGTCCCCAGTCTTGGACGGCTCAACGGCCTATCCGTGTGACTAAGACTTCTCTGGAATCATCATTATTTTTGATGAAGGGGAACTCAAATTCCAGATTTACCAAAGCCACAAGGTCCTTGATATAATCTAGTAGCGTATGTAACATATAGTAAAAATGCATACAGGGAGAGATGGTGGAGCAATAAGCATGGGAACTGAGAAATAAGCTGCAAGCACCGTGGGACTTTGATGATGATGCCCAGTCGGCGGGACCAAGAGCTTCTTATCCTGCGCTCAAAAATTCATCAGCCAAGATATAACAAGCAATGAATAAGGCATTGAAGCGTAGCAAGCATAGCATGAATCAAAGCATCAATTATAGCATGTATATGGCATGAAGCATAAGCATTGTTTCAAATCATAGCATTGTTTCTTGTTTTATCATGAGGAGACAATCTTGGCTAATCAAGATTTGGAATTGAATGATCAAGATCGGATATAATGCCCATCGGTGGAGTGATCAGATGAAATTAGCAGGAGTTGATTAAAAAAAATTTGGAGATGAATAATCATGAGATATGAGGAAATGATAATCAAAATGCCCAGGGTGGCATGTTATGAGAATATCGGGAAGAATCAATAGATTGATAGCAATAAGTGGAGAGAGGACTCATCCCGTGCTCCTGGTCCTTGCAAAGTTGTTCCTGCAACACACCATCAGACAATACAATGCAATTTTTTTGGATTTTGAAAATATGCAAATTTTTATGAGTTTTGAAAAAGATATTCCAATTTTTATGAATTTTATCAATATGCAAATTTTTGTGGTTTTTTTTAGGAAAAGATATTCAAATGTTTATGAAGTTTTGAGAAAGAAATATTCAATTTTTTGTGAAGTTTTGAGAAAGGTATTCAAATTTTTATGGATTTTGGACAAGAAATATTCAATTTTTTGTTTGATTTTGGTTAGACATTGCTAAAGCAGCATCAAAGGGTGTTTTAAACCACTGGCTAGGGGTCCTCGTTCCTTCCCTTTTCGCTTAATACTGTCCAAAGCTGGGCGTGCATTGTAAGGTGGTGTCCTATAACCGACCGCCTTTGATCAACGATGCCCCTACCAAGGTCATACCCGAGAAACATTCGGTCTTGGAGGGAGAAGAGAAGAATAATTGGAGATAAGCTTTATGCAGGATGGGAGATATCAAGACTTGAATTCCTTCCAAGGTGTTAACCCTCAAAGAGGTAGTCTGTTGTGCCGGGGCTTTGTGCCTTTGATTTTTAGACCCTTGACATGCATACGACCAGGGTTTTCCCTGCGGGGACTTTGCCACTCTTGACATGCCTTAATTCATAATTTTACTTTTATCGAAATTCTGACTTGATTCTCATAATAGCCCTTTTGGCGAGATGTATATCATGAAAGCTCATATGATTTTTAGGTCAAGACTGCCCCTATTTGAGACTCCTCTCGTATTGAGATTTACCAAGGTTGGTCATCTTATCCGTCAACCTCTTGCCCCTGCATGTGGCCGAATAAAGAAGAGAAAAAGACTTCCAGATATACTCATGGCATGGCCAAGATAGCAACGGTGTTTTTATCAAAGGAGCCAGCTAAGGACGCCGTGAAGTGTGTGGAATGCCCAGCTAAGGGTTGCTCTTAACAAGCGGGGAGAGAATGTTGAATTCCCAGCGCGGGGTTCTTATTACCAAAGGTGCTGCAGAAGCAAGCCTAAAGACTCTTTTGACAATGATTTAATTAAACAAAAGCTTAAGATAAAGGTTTAAAACACCACTCTTAATCTTGTTAAGAAGCACTTCATTTTGAAAATCATGTGGAAAGCAATGAGATAATGATATCATAAAAATACATACTTACGCCAATATGTTACCTTGCGACCTTTCTAGAAGCAGCTGCTGCTGGAGGTGATCATCGTGGGATTTGTCCTCTTTAGCAGAAAAAAGACTGGAAGCAAAGGATTGGAAGTGGCTTATCAAGATGGAGCGGTGCCCAGACCAGACTCAGACGAATAAGGAGAAAAAGGAAAAGAGAGAAGGGCTAGAACTCCCTTATTAAGGCGCGGAGACCCTGATTACAAGGAACAGTTTACAAAAGAAGCGGAAAATTAGGAGGTGGAGTGAGGACTAAAGCCTCTAAAGCAGTGGGAGAAAGGGCAGATGCCCAAGGTAGTGGATGTGGGAGAAGTTGGGTCGGACCCAGGATTAGGAGGAATTAGAAGAAGAAATTGGTAGATGGAGAGAGGCGGATCTGGTGGGTCTGGAGGCAAAGGAGGAGAATCATGATAGGAGGAATCCGGAGGCTCCGGAGGAATATTGAAAGAAGGGATGCGATGCCCTGGGGAAAAATAGGGAAAAAGATGATGGAAAAGGAAGAAGAAAATGAAGGATATGGAGTCCCGGAGGAGCAAAAAGATGAATTGAAGGAAATATGGAAGGTCCGGAGGTTCCGGAGGAATGAAATCAGGAGGGTCGCGATGCCCTGGGAGATGATAGAGAGAATAAGACGGAGAATCCGGAGGTTCCGGAGGAATAAAATTAGGAAGGAGAAGGTGGAAAGGGGCGTCGTGCCCGAGGGAAAAGTCCGGAGGTTCCGGGGGAATGACAAAAGAAGGGACGCGATGCTCGAGGAAAAGATGGAGAGAATCCGGAGGTTCCAGAGGGATGAAATCAGTAAGGAGAAGATGGAAAGGGGCGTCGTGCCCGAGGGAAAAGTCCGGAGGTTCTGGAGGAGGAGAATGAAAAGGGGCGTGATGCCCGAGGGGAAAGTCCGGAGGTTCCGGAGGAAGCAAATAGAAAGGGGCGCGATGCCCGGGGAAAAGATGGACACAATCAGGTGGAGAATCCGGAGGTTCCGGAGGGAGCAAATGGAAAGGGGCGCGATGCCCGAGAGATAAGTCCGGAGGTTCCGGAGGAATAGAATCAGAAAGGGCGAGATGCCCAAAGAGGAGGGATAAAATTCCTGGAGGTTCCAGGGAGATAGCAGGAAAGGGGGCGCGATGCCCCAAGGGGAGTGGACAAAAAGATGAATATGAATAAGATGGGAAATGCGAAATATCCGGCGGTGCCGGAAGACGAGGAAGGTACGGGTTTGGAAACCCGAGAAGCAGGAGATGCAATTGTATGCGAATGCAATGCGATGAATGCTGTGAATACATGAATGCAACAAAATGCATGAGATGCAAGGAATATGGAGAATATGAAGGGCGAGAGGACGAGATCCTCCTCTTAACCCTGGGAATGGCCCATGAAGAAGAAGTGATAGAGATGGACGAATAGAAAGTGGAACAAATAAGGGATGGCCCCTTAGCATCAAGGTAACTGCCCCTCCATGGCAGTGAACATGTACGGCCAATTGGCCCAATAAAGGAAGCTTCAATAAATGACAACCCCTTTGGAAAGCGAAGATCAATAAAGTGAGGGAGTCGTAGAGTTGGAACGGGAAGCATTATGTTGCCCATTGATGGTGATGAATATGGAATGTTGAATAAAATGGGCATTCGCCCCTTGTAAATGAATTTGGAATTCGAAGGTTTGAACAAAGGGTGCCCTGCCCGGCCTTCATACGGCGTTAACGCTTGGCATCTGTTAAGCAGTGGCGGTGACTCGGCCTCTTCGATCATGCGCGGCACAATAACCCGGATTGGCATCCGGTAAATAAATTCTTGAATCTTGAATGGCACAGTCGTGGCCAAAGTCTTCTTACCCGCCTTTTGCTTATCCTTGGCGCAAGTAGCTGCAGAAGCACGCCCCTTCCGAGTAACAAAGGGAGGTGAGGCGGAGGCGGGAGGCTCCGTGGATGGTGGAGTTATAATGGAAGGTGTTGGCAAATGGGTGAGCGTAAGCGGGGGTTCAAACAAGTCGAGTTTCTCCCTTTGCTCGGAAGCAGTTGGGATTGGCTCGTATGCAAAAAAGGGCGGATCCTGCTCAGGACTAACCATGGGTAAAGGCGTAAGGCTATATGGTGGAGGAATAGGCAATGTGGGTTTTAAAGGGATAATGGAAAGCCGAGGTGGCGGTAATGGGAGGCTAATTGGGGAAGGTTTAACGGTAGGCTCAATGGAGGCCGATGGTGTGGAGGTTAATGGTTTAAGGAGTGGAGGTGTAATTGGTGGAGGTTTAATGGAAGGTTTAGGGGAGGTTAGTGTGAAGGTTAATGGTGTAACTGGAGGAGGTGTAATTGATGGAGGTTTAATGGAAGGGGGAGACTCAAAATGTGCCGGTGTGGGTGATTGAAGTATCGACCCATCATCGTAACACTAGGAGGTCTCATAAATGGGGGTTGGATCGGGGATGGTTTCATCCTGAGCAGGAGGTTCATCGAATGATAGCGGAGGGAGCGGGAAATTAAGGAAACTCGGAAGGGGTGCCTGCGGAGCTTCATCATCATCGTACACTACCCCGGATTCTTCAGTTGTCGGTTCTTCCTCGCTTGGAATGCCGATATCATAATCATCTCTCCTATCCTTCCATTCTCTCTCCAACTTAGTAATCTCGTCCAAAGCGGCATGGAGAGGATTGACCGGAGTAGGAGGAATCGTGACCCTCTTTAATTGTTCCTCCATGGAAGTAATCTTATCAAAAAGAGATTGTTGGAGGGGTGTGACTTGAACAATAGAAGGTTGGCAGGGCCTTGAAGGAGGAGGGGCCGCATAAAAAGGCCGTGGAGGGGAGTTGACGGTATGACCCGTAAAAGAACCCGGATGGGCCGGATTGCAATGAATAAATGGGCCTCGGGGCCGTGAGGGAGGAGGAATAGAAGGAGGCGGGTGTCGGACCACCCGAGTAGAATGAATAGGGGGAGATGGGTAATGGGCTACCCGAATTTGATTGGAAGGAGGAGGTGGGTGATGGGCCACCCGTGTAGAATTGGAGGGAGATGGGTGATGGGCCACCCGAATAGAATTGGAAGGAGGGAGAGATGCATGAGATGTACCCTCAACGGCAGCCTTAAGGGCTTGGATCTGTTGAGGGGTAAGATGATCTAATGCATGGATGATTCGAGAGACCTTCTCGTCATTGGGAGGAGACGGTCCCGAGGGAATAGTGGCTCGAACTTGAGGAGGGGGACCATAAGAATGGACATTGCCCATGGGTTGGGTATGACCATGAGAATAAGGACGTGGTCCCTTGAAAGAATGGTGAGAATGCTGATTAACATGTTGAAATTGAGGATATGAAGTGCTAGGTTGTGCATCCTTATGAATTGAATTGAACATGTTTCTATCATGGTAAGCCATTATATAATCAAAAATTCTCAATAATTATGCAAATAAGCACACAAGTTGGAATGATTACCGTGATTTTGATTTGTTTAATCCTTGGTGAATTAATGAATTTTAATAAAGTTTGGAAAGATTCACACAAGGAGAGTCCTAGTTTCAAATGAGATTTGAACTCCAATGCCAACTAGGAACTCTCACTCACCACGTATTAGGCCAACTATATCGGGACTCCAAAAGGGTACAACCTGCCCGGCGTCCGTGAGGGAATCCACAGGTGCGGGGGCTTATGGAGGCTTGGAAAAGGTATTTCCAGTCCAAAGAGACGGAATGCTCAATGGAGGGTCGTCCCGATTCCAAGAGGGTGTGTGGATCCAAATGAAGAGGAGGAGGCTCCCAAACCAAATGCAAATATGAATGCAACAGGGTAAACAGGCCAACCACAATAATATGATCAATCAACAAAAATAAGCATGAAATATCATGAAAAACCACAGCCGGGGGTTCTGGAAACCCACAGTAAAACACGCCCGGGAAGGGGGCGCTACTAAAAAAGACACGACGATGTGACTGTCGTGAATCAACGTGAGGGGCCCAGGGGCTGGCGAAAACACGCCTTAGGGTGAGGCGCTATCAATAAACGGACGCCCTGTTCAGCGGGCGTCAACTCAGGAGACACGCCCTGATGAGGGGCGCTAATAAATAAAAGAACGCCCTTGGGCAAGGCGTGAAACACTGGCAGCAGATATATGCAAAATATATGATATGAAGAAAGCACAGGGGTTTGGCAAAACACAGGAAGAAAACGCCCTGGGGCAGGGTGCTACCAATGGAAAAAGCGCCCTTCGGTAGGGCGTGAAACACCGCGGGCAGATGCCAACCAAGTCAAGGAACGCCCTGGGTCAGGGCGCTACCAATAAACGAACGCCCTATGCAGTGGGCGTCAAATCAATAGAAACGCCCTGATCTGCGGCGCTACTCAATAACAGAACGCCCTCGGACAAGGCGTGAATTCACAGGAAGCAACAAAACCCGGAAGTAAGCTGGAAAACGCCCTGGCAGAGGGCGTAAAATATTAAGAAGACGCCCTGTGTCAGGGCGTTAAATCAATAAAAACGCCTCTTCCAGAGGCGTGAATTCATCTTGACCAGGAATCCTTCGCGGCCAGCAACAGCAGAGGAACACTCATAGAATCAATGCAATCAACAAATATGAATATCAAAAGGGCACGCGAGGGTGCCAAGGGGAAAGGGGTAATGAAAGAAGAACACAAAGTGTCCCACCGTGATCGCCAATTTATAGATCTCTTTTAAAATCCACACTTAAAAATATAAAAAGCAATAGATATATGGGTGAAAGCAATAAAAATAGCACGAGGTGCTAATGTGGAGTGTGTGTGATCGCCAGAGACACGAGGGTCTCAAAGAGGAGATTGATATGGGAAGATGATCGCAAAATACCTCAAATATGCGGGGGATGTGAGTATTCCTTTCTCTTCAAATCGGCCGGCCGACGAAGAGAGTTCTTCCTTTAATTACCCTTGCAAAAAAAGACAAACACCAATGAAGAAATTGCATTAGATATGTGGTCAGTGTAGCATCAATTCATGATAGAAATATGTGAGCATGAAAGCATGTGCAAGAACGCACCTTAAGGGTGGTTGCCCTTAAACCCCTATGCAAAGGGTGTGGGAGATGAATGAATGCATGAAAATAATGAGAATAAGGGAGATGTGCAAGAGTTGCACTATGGGGAGATCTCAATATGATGGTTGAGAAAAATCAATGAAAACAATGATATATGATGCATGATCTATAACAATAATGATAATGAAGATAAGAAGAATAATGAAGGGAAGATAAGATAAAAAAAATCTTTTTTTGTGGTTCCTTGGCTTGAATGCTCGATGGGGAGAAAGCCTCAAAGGGATGAAGATGTTGATGTGAAGTCCTCCTTAGCCAAAGGGCCCTGCGTTCGGTTCCTGTAAAAAGAAAAGAAGAAACAAAAGGAAAAGAACAACAGCAGAAGAAGAAGAATAAGAAGAAGAAGAAGACGGAGGCACGTAGAAGACAGAAGAAGAAGGGAAAAAAATAGAAGAACGCAGGGGAGAATGAGAATTATCGGAACCAACCCCTTAACAGAGGCGAGAGCCTCTATTAATAGGTTAGAAAAAGGTGATAAGAAGGGAAGAGATTAAAGGAGGAAGGGATAAGAACGGGCAAGAGCCCAAATAGAGGAGGAGTCTAACGAGGCAAGGACTCTCCGGTGAAAGGGCTGCGAAGCCAGAAGGTGAAACACGCCTTAGGTCAGGGCGTCAATTAATGAATTGATGACTTGACCAGAGGGCGTTTCTCAAAAACACGCCCTGCACAAGGGCGTTTCTCAAAAACCAAATTTAGCAATAAAAACTCCCCATATTTGAAAAATGTAAAACACGCCTTAATTAAAGCCACGTTTAAAAACACGCCCCTGAGAAGGGCGTTAATTTCAAGAGGTCAAATGGGGAAGTCGGTCAAACCTAGAAGAATTAACGCCCTCAGGTGAGGTCGTCCTTTCTTTAAGAAACGCCCTTGGTTAAGTCATGTTTTGAAGAAAACACGCCCTTTCCCAGGTCGTGAATTTAGAAAATTCATAAAATAGATAAAATGGGGGAGAAATAGATAAAATGGGAGAAAACGCCCTAGACAAGGTCGTGTTTCAAAAACACGCCCCTGATGAGGGCGTGAATTCAAAAAAAATAGAGATAAATGCCCAGAAAATCCAAAAAAATAGGAAAAAGGAGATAAATGGGGAAAAATAGGAGAAATTCAAAAAAAAGTGGGAAAACCACTCAAATAAGCTGATTTGAGGGTCAAATGGGGCATCGCAGAGTGATATGAAATATACCCAAAATAATGTCAATTTTAGCGTGTCTACACCTGGAAAGGGGGAAACAACAACTATGAGCTAACGCTCAGTAGGAAATAACAGATAGGTATAAGTGATTAGCAGTTTAATTACATTTTCAAAATATCATGCTACAAAGGATAATGCAATAAAAGAGTAATGATGATATAATGAAACAAAATTTAAAGATCTTGCAAGGTCACGAAATAGAGAGGAACAGAATGGTAATACTTAAGAGGAATAACAAGGACAAGAATTTGCTACAGGAGATAACGATAAAGAGTTGGCCATATCAAGATAATTCAAGTCATGTCAAGCACGTGTGTAGTTTCATTTCCATGTCCAAGTAACAGCAAGTAAGTAACAACAAGTAGAGTATAGAACAGTGAAGAGTGGAAAGTGAAAAGTAGTAGAGAGTAGTAGAGAGTAGTAGTAGAGAGTAGTGGCCAGTCCTAGATTTAACCCATGTCATAGTACTGGTGCCAAATGCCACACCTAGTCAATCACCTCCCCAGGGGTACACGTAGTGTTCGGGCGCTCCTCCCAGGACTAGACCGAGCCCTTAATTGTTTGCCAGGCATTGATTTCTTTGGATCAAAGATCCCACGAATCTAGACTTCCACAATTTATGGTCAGAATTCCAAGGTTTGAACAATGTAGCAATAACAATTTCAAGTAGGAAGGAGATTCATTTCAGAATTTCAAGGTAAGCACAATCATCAAGAAGATTAAAAACCAAGTAACAATAAGAGTTAATCATGCTGCGCTACTGTAGTACAGCAGCTATCCAACAAGCTAATCAACATATTAATCCTAATTATCAAGTTAACATGTCAAAGATTATCCATTATCATTTGCATTAAGACAATTGCCAAAAGTTGATTCAAGATGATAAGGTAAAGGAACAAGCTTGTACAGGAAGGAAAAAGAATGCATTAACAGAGATTTAATTACACCATTAACCACTAATTATGTGGGTTTCTATTTAACCAATGTATGAGTCGAAATGAAGATGGTAAACGGCATGTTTTTACACTATGTTTGCAAGTAGGAACCAATGTAAATTGAAATCATAAGGTTTCCAGAATAGGTCACTGGTTCTTCAAAAATATAGTTTTCAATTGGTCTAAGTTCAATGGGTTGATCCCCTAATGATCCGGATCAATCCACGGGTCACAAAACGATGAAAACCGGGTTTCTAGTACATGGGTCGATCCCTGGGGTCGACCCCCTCAAATCCAGCAGTATGGGTCGACCCATTGGGTCGACCCTCACGCTAGGCCGAATGGGTCGACCCCAGGGGTCGACCCTCGGGCTGGCCTTTGCTACTGGGGCATGGGTCGACCCCTGGGGTCGACCCCTACAAGCCCAGAAAAGGCCGGGGCCTCCGGAAAACATGCAAACTTACCCATTTGAGGTCCAATTAAGTTGAAATCAAAACCCCATGCTATAGGAATCTTACTAGACATATGAGGGTCATAATACATGAGTTTTAAAGCACGAATTTCGTCAGAAACCCACTTAATCACAACCGATTCTATGAAGAACACAAGAAGACCTAATTCTTGACATACTTCCACTAAATCTAAAAATTCTCCCAACATACACAACGGAATTTGGGGATTTTGGTGTCAAAAGAAAGCTAACAAGCTACAGATTACATTCATGTATCTTAATTAGAAGTTGGGCTGTTATAACCTACCTCAAATCGGAGAAAGACTTCGAAACCTTAGAATGAAGAACAAGCTTGACAGCAGCTCACAAAAAGCCTGATATCTCCACGGATACCTAATGAAATTTGGGACTTTCAGTCCCATTGGATAGATCTCATCGAGCTGATCAAGATACTATATTTACAAGTCTCAATTGGTTAAGGGTACCTACCTTAATAGACGGATTAAAGGGCTGGAGATGAAGAATGACGAACTACCAACACCCTCCACCAAAACGACGAATACTCCCATATCTGGACTCCTCGTCGGCTGACCCAGCTACCAAATAAAACTAGAGTCGAAGAGCTACATTTCTATAGGTCATGGAGCTTCTGGAGCCTTCGGAGTTGGGAGTATTTGGCGCTGCAAGTTTCATGTTAGAAACGGCGCCGGAATCCTTGACTCGACCAAATCTATGTCGGCAGCACATTTTAGGGCTAGGTTTACCTCAAATTGATTGAGGGTAAATGTTCCTTACCTCGTGGCCTTCAATTTGCCCTTGATTTCAGATCATTTGGTTGAGTAATAAGGTCGAATTTCACGTTTTAAGTTACGATTAGGTAAAGGGTAGGTGGAAGTCAAATTCAGGATTAATCCTCTAATTAGACAAGGTTACGTAATTAATTTGGGTCAAGTCCAGAAGATAAAATTGCTATAAAAATGATCTTTTACCCAATTACTATTTTTACAGATTTTTCTAAGGTAGTCGAATTTTATAGGTTCTATTTTCTAATGAATTAAATATTAATATTTCGAAACTCAAACATTAATTCATTTTAATTCAATTTTCAATTAATAAAAGCTCAATAAAACTTAATAAATAATCGGGGTATTACACCCTCCCCTACTTAAAGAATTTGGTCCTCCAAATTCACTACACTATATACGGAAAGTAGGGAAAAGATAGATCACCTAGAATAGGTCGGGATACCGCTTCCGCATAGTATCTTCCGATTACCAAGTAGCTTCTTCGGTTCCACGCCGACTCCACTGAATCTTGACCATCGGTATAGACCGATTCCGGAGTTGCTGCTGTTTCCGGTCTAGAATCTTGATAGGTCTTTCTTCATAAGTCAAATCTTCCTTTAACTCAAAATCCACATGTTGAATGATGTGAGTGGGATCGTACACATATTTCCGTAACA
Organism: Amorphophallus konjac; assembly: GCA_022559845.1. Classification (NCBI taxonomy): domain Eukaryota; kingdom Viridiplantae; phylum Streptophyta; class Magnoliopsida; order Alismatales; family Araceae; genus Amorphophallus; species Amorphophallus konjac. Next base: position 115,277,821 of record CM040123.1, on the reverse strand, counting down.
TAGACACATGGAAAACATTGTGTACGCCAGATAACTGAGGCGGTAATGCCAGTCTGTAAGCAACTTCTCCCACTCTATCTAGGATCTCGAATGGACCAATATACCTCGGACTCAGCTTGCCATGAATGCCAAATCTTCGAATCCCTCTCGAAGGAGAGACTTTCAGAAACACATGCTCGCCAACTTGAAATTCTAATGCTCTTCTCCTTGTGTCGGCATAACTCTTCTGTCTTGACTGAGCCACTTGTAACCTGTCTCGGATAACACGGATGTTCTGTGATGATTCTGAAACAAGATCCGGTCCAAGCCATTGCTTCTCGCCCACCTCGTCCCAACACAACGGGGAACGACAACTTCTTCCATACAAACCTTCAAATGGAGCCATTTGTATGCTGGATTGGTAGCTGTTGTTGTAGGCGAATTCAATCAATGCCAAGTGATTACTCCAACTGCCTCCGAAATCAATCATGCAAGCTCGCAGCATATCTTCTACTATCTGGTTGGTTCTTTCAGTCTGTCCATCTGTCTGTGAATGAAAAGCAGTACTGAAATTCAGACGAGTACCAAGAGACTCTTGCAGTACCTTCCAGAAATGTGAAGTAAATCTCGGGTCTCTATCAGACACAATGCTGACAGGTATACCATGGAGCCTTACCACTTTCTTCAAATATAAAGCAGCCAATACATCAACTGTCCACTTGGACTTAATGGGTAAGAAATGAGCCGATTTTGTCAAGCGATTGACGATCACCCATATCGCATCAAATCTACAACGAGTCTTAGGTAGACCCATAATGAAATCCATGCCAATGCTTTCCCACTTCCATTGGGGTATGTCGAGTGGTTTCAACTTTCCTGCCGGTCTGAAATGTTCAGCCTTAACTTGTTGACAAACCAGACATCTACTCACGAAATCTACAATTTCCTTTTTCATATTTGGCCACCAAAAGGACCTTTTCAAATCCTTGAACATTTTAGTGCCTCCAGGATGAATAGTGTATTTGGATCTATGTGCTTCCTCCAGAATCTTGTTCTTTAACTCAGCTTCATCAGGTACACAAGTTCTACCCTGGAATAACAATCTTCCATCGTCAGCCACCATGAAGTCGGGTCTGCTGCTCAAACTTCCCTTGATCTCAACCAGCTCGGGATCATTATCTTGCAAGGATTTGATCTCCATCCATAATTCGGGCTTAAGTCGAATCTGTGCAATTATAACCCGATCATTATCAACATTTAGATCCATGCTAGCTAACTGTTCTAATAGCCTCCACTCTTGTAACATGAGACTTTATAATTTAGCCACAGGCTTCCGGCTTAATGCATCTGTCACCACATTGCCTTTACCGGGATGATATTCAATCGAGAAGTCGAAGTCCTTCAAGTACTCCAACCATCTTCTCTGCCTCATGTTAAGTTTTTTCTGAGAAAATAAATACTTCAGACTCTTATGATCTGAAAATACTGTGAATGTTTCTCCATACAAGTAATGCCTCCAAATTTTTAAGGCGAATACAACTGCTGCAAGTTCCAAGTCATGAACGGGGTAATTCTCTTCATGCTTCTTCAGCTGCCTAGAAGAATAGGCAATCACCTTACCATGTTGCATGAGTACACAGCCTAAGCCAATACCAGAAGCATCGGTATAGACCACGAAACCACCGTCGCCAGAAGGTAAAGCCAATATGGGTGCAGTAGTGAGGCAATCCTTCAATGTTTGAAAGCTCTGCTGACATTCCTCGGACCATTCAAACTTGTTGTCTTTGCGGGTCAATCGAGTGAGAGGTACCGCAATCTTGGAGAAGTCTTGAATAAATCTCCGATAATAGCCTGCCAGGCCTAGGAAGCTTCTCACTTCGGTCACTGTAGTAGGCTGATCCCAGTTCCTTACTGCCTCCACTTTCGAAGGATCAACTGAAATACCTTCTTTGGTGATGATATGTCCTAAGAAGGACACTTCTTGCAGCCAGAAATCACATTTTCTGAATTTGGCATATAGTTGATGATCTTTCAATATCTGCAATGACATCCTCAAATGTTCGGCATGCTCTTCTTCAGTCTTGGAATAAATTAGTATGTCGTCAATGAATACCACGACCCATTGATCAAGATAAGGCCGGAATGCATTATTCATTAACTGCATGAAAGCTGCTGGTGCATTCGTTAGACCAAAAGGCATAACGACAAACTCAAAATGACCATACCTACTGCGGAAAGCCATTTTATAAATATCATCTTCCTTAATCCTCAGCTGATGATATCCAGATCGAAGATCGATCTTAGAGAAATAATGTGCTCCCGCTATCTGGTCGAATAATTCGTCGATCCTCGGCAATGGGTATTTATTCTTGATAGTTAGCTGGTTCAGTTGCCGATAATCGATGCATAATCTCATCGAACCATCCTTTTTCCTGACGAATAATACAGGAGCTCCCCAAGGTGAAGTACTCGGACGAATAAAGCCCTTCTCGAGCAATTCCATCAGCTGTTGCTTTAATTCCCTTAGCTCCGCAGGGGACATACGGTAAGGAGCTCTAGAAATAGGAGACGCGCCAGGAACAATATCAATGGAGAAGATAACTTCCCGCTCAGGCGGAAGTCCTGGTAGTTCCTCCGGAAAGACTTCGGAGAATTCTCGGACAATAGGAGTGTCCTTTATCTCAACTCGCTGTTCCGGTGTAGCATGGACAAAGGCTAGAAAAGCCTCGCAACCTCGCCTCATCAGCTTGTCGGCTCGAAGAGAAGAGATGAGCGATACGGGGTTATGGTGCTTGATCCCCGTAAAAGATAAACCAGAATGTCCAGTAAAAGTCACTGAGCTAAAACTGCAGTGAACACTGGCCTCATGCTTGGCCAACCAATCTACTCCAAGGATTACATCATAATCCTTCATATCCATGCAAACTAAGTCGGCTGGAAAGTTTCGTTCATCAATAATAACCTTACTAGAAGGATGGTAATATTGAATAGCCGCTCCAGAACCAATAGGAGTTGATATAACCAATGGAGAATTCATCATAATAGGTTCGACAGATAACGACTTCGCAAATTTCTGAGAAATAAAAGAATGCGTTGCACCAGTATCAATGAGAACAAGTGCGGGCTTGTCGATTATAGTAAGGGTACCTTCGACGAGTCCGCCATCATCAGAAATCCCAGTTTCATCCGCATGTAAAGCTTGGAGCCTTCCTTGCGGCTTCTTGATAACTTGAGGTTTTGCCGGTGTAGCTTGTTCCGATAGAAGAGGGCAGTCAGGGATACGGTGTTCCCTACTCCCACATCGTAAACACGCACCTAGCTTGCGCCAGCATTCCTCCATCTTGTGACCTGGACGATCACAATACTTGCACTTGCCCTTGAATGGAACAATAGGGCCATGTTTCTTCTCTTCATTTCTTGGCATCTTGCCTTTCCACGTTCCCGATCCGATCCACGAACTAGACCCACTCATGGGCCTCTTTTTGCTAGTGCCAAATCCGGGTCTAGGAGTTGGTTTTCCTTCTTCATGCCTTGCCCACGGATCCTCTCCGTCATTTCTAAGGTATCTTCAAGAACTTGTGCCTTTCTCACCATCTCAGAATAAGTAGAGATCTCCATCGGCGCCAGTTGATTGATGTAGTGAAGCTTCAACCCGTTGAGAAATCGCTTAGCTTTCATATTTTCTGTGGAGATAAGGTGAGTAGCATAGCGCGAAAGTCGAGAGAACTGTGCTTCATATTCGGCCACCGATAAGCTTCGCTGCTTTAGAGCCGCGAACTCCGCCGCCTTCTTCTCTTGTACACGATCGGAAAAATATTTGTCGTTGAAGAATTCCTCGAACTCTTCCCATGTGACTTGTTGATCACCCAGAGTTGCCTTGACGGAATCCCACCAAGTACGCGCGTCCCGCTCCAATTGGAAGGTAGAAAGAAGGACACGCTCTTGGTCGGTGCATTGCATGACTTCAAAAATTCTCCCCATTTCGTTGAGCCAATGCTCGACCTCGTCTGGGTTAGTCGAACCAGCAAATCTTGGCGGGTTCATTCCTCGAAAGTTCCGGTATAAGTCACCGGTGCCATGACCTGCTGCTCCAGCTTGAGCTACCTGATGTAACGCCTGAGTCAGGCCTTGAACCGTGCGCTGCAGGTTCCTCCATTCAGCACGATCGGCTGCCATCTACACGAGAAATAGATTACTTAGGTCCAATAAAATAGATAATAACATGATTAAGGAACGAACTTAACCCAAGTTTCTACCCAATCTCACCAGGTCAGGTTCTAGACTTTAACAAGGTTAGAGGTCTAATGCACCTAAACACGACCAAAACTCGGTACCTGGCGGAGCTAATCGGTCCGAAGACCACTCGCGCAAGTATGCGACCTTCCCGATAGGCGTAGCCTAACGTTCGGACAACACCTTTTGATATACTGATTATTGGGATGCAATGCAAGAAAACCTAAACTTAGGGAACCTAGGAATATGAAACCTAGGGCTCTGATACCATCTAAACTGTCACGCCCCGACGCGGAATATCGGGACGTATAGTTAGAAACGAGCTGGAAAGAGAGAGAACTAATCTAAATATATACAAATGCTAAGAAATGGAAATAACTTATTGACCATTAAACAAAACATAACTGGTACATAATCCTCAAATCAACTCAATACAACTGGGATAACAACTCTAAACCACAATAACAAAGCTGAAGCACAACACACTCTAAACACAACTAACTGATACACTCAAAATATCACTCTTGCCCTACCCCATCGGTAAGCGTGTCACCTGAAAAGCCTGGAAAGGGGGAAACAACAACTATGAGCTAACGCTCAGTAGGAAATAACAGATAGGTATAAGTGATTAGCAGTTTAATTATATTTTCAAAATATCATGCTACAAAGGATAATGCAATAAAAGAGTAATGATGATATAATGAAACAAATGTTAAAGATCTTGCAAGGTCACGAAATATAGTGGAACAGAATGGTAATACTTAAGAGGAATAACAAGGACAAGAATTTACTACATGAGATAACGATAAAGAGTTGGCCATATCAAGATAATTCAAGTCATGTCAAGCACGTGTGTAGTTTCATTTCCACGTCCAAGTAACAGCAAGTAAGTAACAACAAGTAGAGTATAGAACAGTGAAGAGTGGAAAGTGAAAAGTAGTAGAGAGTAGTAGAGAGTAGTAGTAGAGAGTAGTGGCCAGTCCTAGATTTAACCCATGTCATAGTACTGGTGCCAAATGCCTCACCTAGTCAATCACCTCCCCGGGGGTACACGTAGTGTTCGGGCGCTCCTCCCAGGACTAGACCGAGCCCTTAATTGTTTGCCAGGCATTGATTTCTTTGGATCAAAGATCCCACGAATCTAGACTTCCATAATTTATGGTCAGAATTCCAAGGTTTGAACCATGTAGCAATAATAATTTCAAATAGGAAGGAGATTCATTTCAGAATTTCAAGGTAAGCACAATCATCAATAAGATTGAAAACCAAGTCACAATAAGAGTTAATCATGATGCGCTACTGTAGTACAGCAGCTATCCAACAAGCTAATCAACATATTAATCCTAATTATCAAGTTAACATGTCAAAGATTATCCATTATCATTTGCATTAAGATAATTGCCAAAAGCTGATTCAAGATGATAAGGTAAAGGAACAAGCTTGTACAGGAAGGAAAAAGAATGCATTAACAGAGATTTAATTACACCATTAGCCACTAATTATGTGGGTTTCTATTTAACCAATGTATGAGTCGAAATGAAGATGGTAAACGGCATGTTTTTACACTATGTTTGCAAGTAGGAACCAATGTAAATTCAAATCATAAGGTTTCCAGAATAGGTCACTGGTTCTTCAAAAATATAGTTTTCAATTGGTCTAAGTTCAATGGGTCGATCCCCTAATGATTCGGATCGATCCACGGGTCGCAAAATTATGAAAATCGGGTTTCTGGTACATGGGTCGACCCCTGGGGTCGACCCTTGTAAAAATGGGGTCTGCCTGCTGGATGGGTCGACCCCTGGGGTCGACCCCCTCAAATCCAGCAACATGGGTCGACCCAATGGGTCGACCCTCACGCTGGGCCGAATGGGTCGACCCCAGGGGTTGACCCTCGGGCTGGCCTTTGCTGCTGGGGCATGGGTCGACCCCTGGGGTCGACCCCTGCAAGCCCAGAAAAGGCCGGGGCCTCCGGAAAACATGCAAACTTACCCATTTGAGGTCCAATTGAGTTGAAATCAAAACCCCATGCTATAGGAATCTTACTAGACATATGAGGGTCATAATACATGAGTTTTAAAGCACGAATTTTATCAGAAACCCACTTAATCACAACCGATTCTATGAAGAACACAAGAAGACCTAATTCTTGACATACTTCCACTAAATCTAAAAATTCTCCCAACATACACAACGGAATTTGGGGATTTTTGTGTCAAAAGAAAGCTAACAAGCTACTGATTACATTCATGTATATTAATTAGAAGTTGGGCTGTTATAACCTACCTCAAATCAGAGAAAGACTTCGAAACCCTAGAATGAAGAACAAGCTTGACAGCAGCTCACAAAAAGCCTGATATCTCCACGAATACCTAATAAAATTTGGGGCTTTCAGTCCCATTGGACAGATCTCGTCGAGCTGATCAAGATACTATATTTACAAGTCTCAATTGGTTAAGGGTACCTACCTTAATCGACGGATTAAAGGGCCGGAGATGAAGAACGACGAACTACCAACACCCTCCACCAAAACGACAAATACTCCCAGATCTGGACTCCTCATCTACTGACCCAGCTACCAAATGAAACTAGAGTCGAAGAGCTACATTCCTATAGGTCATGGAGCTTCTGGAGCCTTCGGAGTTGGGAGTATTTGGCGCTGCAAGTTTCATGTTAGAAACGGTGCCGGAATCCTTGACTTGACCAAATCTATGTCGGCAGCACATTTTAGGGCTAGGTTTACCTCAAATTGATTGAGGGTAAATGTTCCTTACCTCGTGGCCTTCCATTTGCCCTTGATTTCAGATCATTTGGTTGAGTAATAAGGTCGAATTTCACGTTTTAAGTTACGATTAGGTAAAGGGTAGGTGGAAGTCAAATTCAGGATTAATCCTCTAATTAGACAAGGTTACGTAATTAATTTGGGTCAAGTCCAGAAGACAAAATTGCTATAAAAATGATCTTTTACCCAATTACTATTTTTACAGATTTTTCTAAGGTAGTCGAATTTTATAGGTTCTATTTTCTAATGAATTAAATATTAATATTTCGAAATTCAAACATTAATTCATTTTAATTCAATTTTCAATTAATAAAAGCTCAATAAAACTTAATAAATAATCGGGGTATTACATTTGAAGTCACATGTGATGCATCCGGGATAGGAATATGAGGGATCCTTAGTCAAGAGGGTCACCCAGTGGCCTTCTTCAGTGAGAAGCTCTGTGAAGCTAGGACACGGTACTATACTTATGACAAAGAGTTCTATGCCGTGGTTCAGTCCCTCCAACATTGGAGGCATATTTGTTGCCCAAAGAATCTGTCATCTTCTCCGATCATGAGGCCCTCAAATACCTCAAATCCCAACAAAAGTTGAATGCCCGACATGCCCATTGGGTTGAGTACATCCAATCCTACACCTTTGTCATCAAACACAAGGCGGGAAGAGAGAACCGAGCGGCGGATGCTCTTAGTAGGAGGGTCTCTTTGTTGTCCACTATCCAAGTGGAGGTTACTGGGTTTGAGAGGCTCAAGGATGAGTACTCTGGCTATCCTAACTTTGGGCACATCTATACCACCTTGACCACCCATTCTAGTGGGGAATATGAGGGCTTTATCTTGGAGGATGGGTTTCTCTTCAAGGGGCCAAAGCTTTGCATACCACGGACCTCACTCCGTGATTTCTTGGTTTGGGAGTTACATGCAGGGGGACTAGCTTGTCATTTTGGGGTTCATAAAACCATCGCTCTAGTTGAGGGTCAATTCTTTTGGCCAAGTTTCAAGAGAGACGTAGCCAAGATAGTGGGCCAATGTCGTACATGTGCTTCAGCCAAACAGGTGAAGCAAAACACCGACCTTTATACTCCTCTCCCCATCCCCGACCGTCCATGGCAAGACTTAAGCATGGACTTTGTGTTAGGCCTACCCAGGACTCAAAGGAAACATGATTCGATCTTTGTGGTAGTTGACCGATTCTCTAAGATGGCCCACTTCATACCATGCTCCAAAACCTCCGATGCCTCCCGTGTGGCCCGATTATTCTTTGATGAGGTTGTTCGCCTCCATGGGTTACCCAAGACCATAGTCTCCAATAGGATGTCAAGTTCACCAGCTACTTTTGGAAGACCCTTTGGCACTTGATGGGTACCCTCCTCAAATTCTCCACGGCCTACCACCCTCAAACTGATGGTCAAATCAAAGTTGTCAATCGGAGTCTAGGGAACCTCCTTAGGTGTCTTGTTGAGGATCGTTCGGGGAATTGAGATCTCATTCTACCTCAGGCTGAATTTGCATACAACGACTCTGTTAACAAGTCCATAGGAATGAGTCCATTCGAGGCTGTACATGGGTACAAGCCAAGGAAACCCTCTGACCTCATTCCCCTTCCCCAGCATGCTAGAGTGTCTATTTTGGCTGAGTCATTTGCCCAACACATTAGGGAGTTGCATGAAGAAATTCGCAAGCACATCAGCAAGAAGAATAAGACTTATAAGAGGCAAACTGACTCTCATCGGCGCCACCAAGAATTCTATGTGGGCGACTTTGTGATGGTGAGGACGGAGAGGCTCTCTCCGGGAGCCACCTCCAAATTGAGGCCTCGTGGGGCTGGTCCCTTCCAGGTTTTGAGACGCATTGGCACTAATGCCTATGAGTTAGATCTTTTCGAGGAGTACGGAGTAAGCCCCACATTCAACGTCGCCAACCTAGTGCCATATAAGGGTCCCACGGTGGTACCTAGTGAGGATATTGAGCCTACTCCCCCCATTGAGAGAGCACCCACCTGTCAGAAGAGTCCACTAGCCCGGAGAGCCCAGCGTGAGCGAATTAAGCGAATATTGGATGAACAGGTCACTACCACCAGGAGCAAGGTGTACGAGCGCTATCTCATCAGGTGGAAGGATCGGCCTCCTTCGGAGGATTCATGGGTGAGTCGAGAAGATCTACATCGGCTGGATCCTGACCTTCTGGAGCGCTATCACTGCAGGATGGATCCCTACTCGACGGAGTTGAGCTCTTCGCAGCCCAGGGGATTTGATAGAGGCATCACCCACGACTCCCTCTGGCTCGGGTCGTCCACACACTCCGGAGTTGTTTGAAATCGGGCTTCACTCTATGTGGGGCCAATTATCCATTTTGAGCTTTCTATTTGAGTCATTTGATGTATTTTCCCTTTTATTTGAGTCATTTTCTAGGTCTTTGATTTATTTTCCTAAGTTTGAGTGTCATTAAGTTGATTAGATTAGCTATTAGGCCCAAATCAGTGGGCTAGGCCCAGGGGCGCCCCCCCACCCCCTTGGTTATTTGTCATTGTCCCAAAAGTCATGGGCTTATTGTAAAATGTGAGTTGCCTATATATAGGACCCCATTCTCCCCATTTTATGTCAATGAAATTACCATTTCTTTGAGTTCAAAATTCAAATTTCTTAGTGGAGAGAATCCATTAGTGGGTGTGAAGCCCTAGGGTGAGAATCCCTCTCTTTTCCACAACCTCCCACTTCCCTAGGTGCACTCATTACCCCTCCACCAACTTCCACCAAATCTCTTCCCTCCCTAAGAGAATCTTGGTCTTCCCAACACAATCCTCCATCTTCCCCATGCAATCTTCCAACTCCCAAGGGAAGATTTGAATTATTTTCCCTCCACTCCCTCATCCTCCAAACCTTGGACCACCCCAAATAGGGAAATCACCATCCCTCTCCCGCCTAGTCCCAAATTCGTATCTCTCTCTCTCACCACCTGCTAAACCACCTTCCTGCCCCCATTCTCCCCCTCACTCACCTTGGTTTGCCCCCTCCAAGACCCCCTAATAGCCTAGGGTTGCCTCCACACCCTTCCACCCTCTTTCCCCTCCTATTTACCTCATCTCCCACCTCCCATCTCCAACCAGCACTTCTCAGTTCACAGGCAGCAGAGTATCAGCATCTTGCAAATCCGGCCACGATGTCATCCCAACGTTTTTGAAGGCCAAAGTGGTACCGTTGGAAGTGTCTCCATGTCTTCCGTGCGACGGTGGTGGTCTCATCCCATTCTGAGTTTGTGGCTGCCCGGAGGAGCCGATCTTCCCAGACTGTGCATATGCTTCCTGGCAGTCAACCTGAAGCAAGTTACATAGCCTCGCACGGCCAACCCCTTGAAGATCTGGAGGCGGCGCTTGGCTGAGATCATCTACAACAAGTCTACTTCCATTATCAAGAAGCATAACCCCGTTTGGCATCTGGAACTGTGATTTCTCATTTTTCTCCCCCAGGTCTGCAGTTCTGGCCCCTCTGGGGCTGAACCGACCCCTGTCTACTATTCGGGATCTCCATTCCTACTCCGACGTGTTCTGGCATTCACGTGGGTCTCGTCTCGAAGAGGACTCGTCAACGATTCCAGAGACTCTAACCACGCTTGATTCAGAGATCGGAAGTGCTCGTAGCGTCCTCTTCTTTCAGCTGCTGTGGCACCGTAGCCATCCAGACCAGAACTCAGGGTCCCTGTTCGCGGCCCTTCCCCGACCAGCGCCGTCAACTAGGAAATTCCATAAAAATTGGACGTCAACCTGATCAAGCCCCAAATATTTTCCCACTAGTCTCATAGAAAAAAAAATTCGGGAGTGGCCGCAACAGCATCAACTTCAACTATCTGTCCCCTGTTCAAGAGAGCGGGCAGAACCAGCGTCGTCCTTCCGTTCGGCTTCTATTTCAATTTCTTCCCCTCCCCGCCTGGCCGGCTTAAAGCCCCTCCCCGCGGGAGGTAGTGTTTGAATGTATGAGTGATTCCCCCTCCTCTTTTTCCACCCCCTTGCATGGGGAGTAGTGTTGTAAATCTTTAAAACAAGTTCAAGCTACTCCGGCACAGCGTGTGGGGAACTCACGCTTCCCAGCTCGTCCACGTCTCCAAGCGGGACCATTTTCTTCAAACCGGTCGAGTAAGTGTTCTAACCTTGCTTCCCTTAGTGCTTGTCCTTTCAATATTAGTTCATAAGATCCACTGGTCCGTGCGAGTGAGCGCTCGGTCGGCAAGCTCCATTGCTTCGAGTGGCCGCCGTGGAAGAGAGTGTGACCCGTGCCCTAGGCACCCGGGTCGGCCCCATTGAATTGGTCCTCCGTACCCTTGGGAGAACCCTTGGCCTTGCTGGCCCTATACCAGCAAGGGCCCAGCCCTCACAACCTCCACTCGGTATCACCGAGTTACCCCGGGACTTGGGTGAGTGTCGGGTGAGTGGCCGCCAATACCGGTCCATTTTGGTTGTGACTTGTGCTTGCTTGTTTAGGTCCAAGGGTGTGTCACATCAATTAAAAATGTAATTTTATTTCCTACTATTTAAATTGATAATTAATTATTACTTGCATTATTTTAAATGTCAATGTACCTCCACACTCTTTTATAACCCTTCTGAGCCCTTCGACTGGTGGGTGGCGGGGCAGGATTCGAATGGTATCGTGTTATTCCCGATATCTGGATCTTGGGTCGTTACACTAGATCTGATCGGAGAAAGGCTTGTGGATCAAGTCCAAAGCCACATTGCTAATTTGTGCTACATTTTCCTACTTTCCATTCGTTGTTGTCTACATTTACATCTTCGTTTGTGTGTGTGTTTCCTATACCTTATTTTAGGGATCGGGTTAAGCTGTGGGTCAGCTGCATCCGGGGTTGCATCCCCTTCAAGATGTGGGTCAGCGTGTGTTCGAGGATTAGTTGCTCGAGTTCCAAGCTGTGCGTTAACGTGTGTGTGTGTGTGTGTGTTCGGGGTTCATGCCCTTAAGCTATGGGTTAGCGGGTAGCCTCTCCGTGTTCCGGTGAGGGGTGGACGTAGGTTGTGAGATTGCAACCGAACCACCTTAAAAATACTGTGCAATGGTTTGTGATTGTGGTTTGATCCCTTTCTTCTATCTCCATTCACAGGGACTTGTGTGTTTCTGATTCACACACATTCTGATATGTTTGCCCACTGCACACACACTCTGGGTTATTCACTGCACACATGCACTCAAGCATTTCTTTGCTGTCCTATGTAGGGCAGTCTTTGAGCTCTAGGGTTCTCAGCACTGTGATAACACACACACACCCATTGGGTGTTCGATCCAGGCTCGGTGTGAGCCGTCTTTATACTGTGAGCTGTCATTATCTTTTGTGAGTATTATCTCATTCTGGTTTAGCATATGTTGTTAGGGAATATTAGTGTTCCATTATTCTGTATTTATGTAAGTGGTCGGATTGATTTTAAATTGGGCATAATTTTCTAAAAGAATCTATTCACCCCCCTCTAGATCTGACTACATCACCCAACAGTTGGGATGAGGCGAGTGCTCGGTCTGCCTGGGAGGCTATTGCACAAACTAATTATAGGAAGACATTATATGAGGCCCGAAAAAGGGATCAACTAATTGTTGGTGGGAGCGAAGACCAATAGCTCTAGAAGGAGCACCGCCCTTCTTGGAAGAGGAGGGAGTATTTGGATGCCATGTGTGTTAAATGGGCCGATCCAAAATGGATAGAAAAGTCCTAGAAAGCGTCAGCAAACGGAGTGTCACAGCCAAATGCACACATAGATACAAGTGGGTCCGTCTCTTTTGTGACCCAGAAATAGAAATTGGTAAGTAATATTTTAATTTATTTTCTTATATTAATTTTATTCATATATGTCCTCATTTATTTTCTATGATTTGTAAAACAGACGGTGAAGCTCAAACGTACTCCATCGTTCCAGGAGGTTTTCGACAGAACATACAAAAAGAAGGGAACAGATCAGTTCATCGGTGAGAGAGTCCGCTCGGTAGCAGTAAGTTTACATACATATACAAGTTTTTTTTCATTTAAAATATGAATGATTCATATGAAATTTACAAGATTTTTTATTCAATTTGTATGAGTCATATAATAGACATATGACAGAGAAGTACGGGAAGGGGGGCACGCAGTACCCAGAGTTAGATCTTGTGGCATGGGTGGCGTCATTTGGCGCACCGAAGAAAGGCTAGCTATATGATTTTAGGCAGAGCCTGGATAGTAACATGGTGATATCATCTTGTGCGAGTTCAGGCATCGCCCCGACTAGTAGCAGTTCCTTTAGTACGCCCCCACCCGGCCCTAGTACTTCTCCGACCGACATCAGAGACATCGTCCGAGCAGAGATGTCTGATTTCGAGACGTGCATTATGCAGGCCATTACTGGCCTCCTCTCCCAAGTGAGGATTTTGTCTCATGGAACACCCTCGACCATGTCACATCCCCCTCAGGTGAGTGTTTGTTAAATTTTTATTTTTACAGAATTTAAAGTTATAATAGTGCTATTTAATTCAAATAAAATACTGCAAAAATTTACTTACTTCAAAATAACCAATAAAACTTGGGTGGTGAGAGTGACTTGGGAGAGCTGACGGAATCCAAATCAGATATCTGGTTTGAACTCGACGCTCAAAAGAGCACTATCAGAATGCACTTAGTTTAAAATCAAAGAACTTGGGTTCGAAGGTCCAAAATCTAAAATATCGATCTGATCGACGAGCCGATTATTACAACACGGCCTGAGTGGTGAGAGTGACTTGAGAGAGCTGATTGAGTCTGATTTGGATACCCGATTTGGGCTCGACGTTAAAATTACGCAATTCAGAACTAACTTAGTTTAAAATAAATCAGAGAACTGGGTTTCGCGGCTCTAAAATATAAAATACCAGCCTGATCGGTGTGCCGATCATTCCAACGCAACCTGGGTGATAAAAGTGACTTGAGAGAGCTGATGGAATCTAAATCGGATATCTGGTTTGGGCTCGACCCTCAAAATAGTATTCTCTGAATGTACTTAGTTTAAAATTAAAGAACTTAGGTTCTGCAGTCCAAAATCTAAAATATCGATCTGATCGATATGCCGATTATTCCAACACGACCTAGGTAGTAAGAGTGACTTGGAAGAGCTGACAGAATATGATTTGGATACTCAGTTTGGGCTTGCCATTAAAATTACCCAACTCAGAACTAACTTAGTTTAAAACAAATCAAAGAACTAGGGTTCGGGGGTCTAAAATTTAAAATACTGGCCTCATCGACATGCTGGTCATTCTAATGTGACTTGGGTGGTGAGAGTGACGTGGGAGAGCTGACAGAATCCAAATTGAATATTCGGTTTGGGCTCGACACTCAAAATAGTATTCTCTGAATGCACTTAGTTTAAAATTAAAGAACATGGGTTTGGGGGTCAAAAATATAAAATATCGGTCTGATCGATATGTCGATTATTCAAACATGACCTAGGTGGTGAGAGTGATTTGGAAGAGTTGACAGAATCCGATTTGGATACTCAGTTTGGGCTCACAGTTAAAATTACCCAATTCAGAACTAACTTTGTTTAAAATAAATCAGAGAACTAGGGTTCGGCAGTCCAAAATTTGAAATACCGGTCTGATCGGCATGCCGATCATTCCAACACATCCTGAGTGGTGAGAGTGACTTGGGAGAGCAGACGGAATCCAAATCGTGTATCTATTTTGAGCTCGACGCTCAAAATAACATTCTCTGAATGTACTTAGTTTAAAAATCAAAGAACTTGAGTTCGGAGGTCTAAAATCTAAAATATCAGTTTGATCGGCGTGCTGATTATTCCAACATGACCTGGATGGTGAGAGTGACTTGGGAGAGTTTGCAGAATTCGATTTGGATACCAGGTTTAATCTCGGCGTTAAAATTATCCAATTCAGAACTAACTTAGTTTAAAATAAATTAGAGAACTGGAGTTTAGGTGTCCAAATTTGAAATATCGGACTGATTGGTGTCTTGATTATTCCAACATGGCCTAGGTTGTGAGAGTGACTTAGGAGAGCTGACGAAATCCAACTCGGATATCCGGTTTGAGCTTGATGCTCAAAATAGTATTCTCTGAATGTACTTAGTTTAAAATTAAAGAACTCGGGTTCGGGAGTCTAAAATCTAAAATATCGGTCTAATCAGCGTGTCGATTGTTCCAACACGACCTAGGTGGTAAGAGTGACTTGGGAGAGCTGAAGAAATTCGATTTAAATGTCCGATTTAGGTTCGGCGTTAAAATTACCCCTTTCAGAACTAACTTCAAGAATTCACGTATATATCATCTTGATTTGAATTTATAAAATTAAATAAATTTTTTATTTCATTTTTTAAATAAGACTTTTTATTTATTCATACATGTCTAATGTTATTTTTTATTATTTTTTTATTCTTCCGGATGGCGACGGAGGGGACAAGTAGGATAGGGAGGATGAGGGCATAGAGGACGCGGAGGATATTTGTTAATTATTTTTATAATATTATAACAAGATTGATACTTTTAAATTGTAATTTAATTATTTATTTTATTTGTCATTATGGTGTGTACATGTTGTATTTTGCTTTTTTAAACAAGTTTTTTATATGAATTTTGTCGATTTTTTTAAAAAATTAAATGACTTTTTCAACTAAATTTTCGACAGATCCTTTTTCTATCGGAAAATATTTCGACGATACTTCTGACGTAAAAACTATCTGTTAGAATATTTTTTTGACATATTTCTGACGTTAAAGAATTTGTCCAAAATTTCAGATGGATTTTCGATAGATATTATGTCCGTCGAAAATTACCGACGAAAAATATCTGACGATCAATTTTCGTCAGAAATCCATCAAAAATCTATCGAAAATTCCTTTTCTGACCGAATTCCGATGGATTTCAGACGTAAGTTCAATGTCTAAAATACCATCTTTTCTTGTAGTCACCTCTCTTTTGGGTGCCAGGGCAAACAAAAGAAATAAAAATTAAAGGAAGAATGGGCGTTGGCTGAAATCCATAGAAACAAGGGTGTGGCTGCCATGTTCAGGGTTTGCCGACCCGTCCGACCCGGCCGACCCGGTCTCGGCGCGGGACGGGTCGGGTCGGGCGGGTCGCACAGCGACCCGGTCCGCCCCATTGGGCTCTCGACGCGTATTTTTTTGATTTTTTTTAAAATTTTTAATAAATTTATTTTGAAAGATTAAATGTTATATATATTTAAAAATATTAGAATGTAGAGTTTATTTATGATAATAGATCCATACTAAATTACACATAATTAATTATATAAAAATTACATATTACACCGCTTAATTAAACATCCTATTATATATAATACATAAAAAATTATTTCAATTACCAAATAGATGAAAGTAAACAGTGACATAATAATGACATTCATTCATGAAGTATAAAATACAAAAACTCACTAATCATCGTCCATCTGTTAAGCCCGAATCCCAAAACTCACTCATCCTCCTCATCTGTGTAACCCGAATCCCAAAACTCACTAATCCTCATCATCACTGAAGCCCGAATCCCAAAACTCATCATCAGATACATGAGACTGATCACCCGTATAATCTAACTCTATCCTAGTGGGTGGAGGTACATGTGGGTGGGACTGAAAATATGTAACCATCTGCACAAATGATGGGTCGTGTGCTGCGGTGGAGGGTACATGAAAATCTGTAAAAAAAGTCCTCACTACATCTATAGCTTCAATTCTATCATGTGCGACTGGTGCTGGTGCTGCTCGAACTCTGGACGTGGAGGAAGATCCTGCTCCGCCCTGTGCTCATGGTGGAGGTACCCGGGACGTAGAATAAGATGTCCTCGGTGTGCTACGAGAACAGTATCTATCCTGTAACTGTGTCCGAAAGGAATGTCGAAAATCTCCCGGAACTCGGTCGCATGCACGAACATCGCGTCCCACTCCCGCAAGGTGCTCCGCAAACCTGTGTATGTCGGTGACGCGATGTTCGCAGTATCTACAGTGCACATGTCCATCACCCTCAACAGAGTATCCATGCTCCCACGCAGGGTGACGCCGTCCGTCCATGATGACCTGCAAATGATGTAAAAGTTTACATTAGTGATTTCAATGATAAGTACAGAAATCTATATATGAAGAAATCTATTAGTTAGTTATAAATATAACCAAATGATACATACTAATTAAGAGTATGGACCCAAACTGGGCCAGTGCCCATCTCCAAACAATTTGACATTAAACGTGGTACGCAGATAGGACAGATAGTCTTCATAGCGCATTGAACCTGAATAGTTCTCCCAGTACATGCGTACGTAGTATTCATACTGCTGCGAACCTTGTGCGTACACGACCTCTACTGGCGCAGCTGCGGCATAAGGATATGGATACGATGGGAAAAATGAACTACTGTTATCTGAGTCGTCATGATACATCGGCTACTGCGGCCATGACCGTCCATACGAGCTTCCAGATCCCTGGGAGTCATGTGTGCTCATACTCTCAAAATCAGACAACATGCCTTGATAGCTGGTACTGTCTGCAACTGAACTTCCATAGTAGGGATCCCAATGATCAGCTGCCCGTCTCGTCCCTGCGGGTGGAGCACCGTGGTCTTCATCTTGCGTGGCATGTGTGAAGTGCTGCTCCTCTGTCCATGCGCCATGTTGATGGCCCCCACGACCTCTACTATGACCACTGCTGTACTCTCTACCACCAGCACTAGTATTCTCACGAGGACTCCGTTGGTCACCTTGAGAACCACCACCTCCATGGGATGAAGACCCTGTCGGTGTACTATCAGCATCAGAGTCATGACTCCCACTAATACGGGGCTCAGTAGAGGGCTCGGGAGTGTCGTCATCTGCATTGGGATCTAATGTCTCCATGTCTGCAATATCTATTGGATTTAATGGTGATCCCTTGTCCTTCTTGCTGGTGAATAATATGGTCCATGATGATTTTTTCTTCTGTGGAGTAGGGGGCGGCTTACCTGCTGCATGTTGTGTCCCTCTAGATGCCTGAGAAGCAGAAGCCTGCTTAGATAAATTTTCAACTTACTTTCTATTGTGTAAGTCTGTATGTATACCTGAGACGACTGATTGTGTGTCTTAGCCTTAGATGTTGAGCATCGGGGCGCAGTAGACTGAGATGGTTGTTTCGATGCTACCGAAGACTACACAATTGAACCATGAATATATTCAATTACCAATGAATTATATATTAACAAATGTACATTATCAATATAATTTCACCTCTCTAAATGAGGAACTCCCCCTAGCCTCTCTTGAAGTGGATAACCTTCTTGGTTCCGCAGATATTGAATGCCGCGGTGCAGCAACTCGGGACCACTGTTCTCCCGCAATGTTGTCATTTGTCGGACCGACCTGCAATATATTGCTATCATACATCAATATATGACTACGCTATCTAATGAAATTTACGATTCGATTTTCATGTATTAATTCACCTGAGGTGGCTCTTGACGCTCAATTAATGGGGGTTGGATCAATCGCTCCCATGCTGTATCATCGTACGCATACGATGTGTCTCCACCCCCAATGACGAGGTCTTCATCTAAATTAATTTCATCATCACGTCCCGTTACTGACTCGTCACCACCCAAATGCACATGGGTGTCATCTCCCTCCCCGACTGCCTCTTGTACAGCTGATGCGAGAAAAGTATTAGGCCATGGTGTCTCGCCAGGTTCTTCAGCCTCCTCGTCTAATTCTGCCTCACCACGCTCGGTTGTGGCTCTTGCAACCCATGCTACCATAGGGTCATCATCGTCTCGCAAGTACACAGCATCCATTGGGTCGTAATCTCCCTCTCCTCTCCTTGTATCCATTTGTACATGCCGGACCTTTGGCCTCATGTTGTAATGAACATACACCATTTTGTCTAGCCTGCGGTGTGTTAGCCTATTCCTCAGCTTAGTATGCAAGAAGGAGAACGTCGACCAATTCCGCTCACACCCACTCGACGAGGATGTTTACGATAGAACTCTCATTGCGATCTTCCTTAATATGGGTGCACTTGTGCCGTAATTTAGCCACCACTCAGCTGTGTTTAAGACAGATCACGTACAATATAATAATTAGATGTAAAAATTACTTCTCGAGATATAGAAGGTACATTGTGAAGACACATTACCTGGGTCGAGTCTATCACGACTGGCCATGGCATTAGGTGTCGCAAATGAACCAATTCCCTCTCTAAATGTTTTCATCTGCATTATCAAAAAATATGAAGTGTATATTTCATTTAATATTGTCAATGTTAAAATATCCAAGTATACCTCATTCAACGCATCAATAGCATCTGTTGGGGTGAAAGACAATCGGTCTACCACAATGTTGACCGTATCTATCAACGTATCGTCATAAGCAAGGGCCCGAGCATATTGGAAGGCCGGATGTAGACAATACGCTACAATCGTAAGACAATGAATTACATATTAGTATCAACTGAAAATCACAGCTCATTGATTGGACGAGAATGTAAGTGTTTACCTGCCATGTGAAGATCGCGGCTCATTTGTCTGTCCCATCTGTCCTCCACAATCTCTAGAATGGTGGGTCCATATTTTTTGGACGTTGTAAGGATCTTCCGCTTGGCTGCTTCTATTTTACTGTACACCAACCCCATGGTTGGTACTCTATCCCCATCCACGCATCGTAGAACCTCATAGAGTGGCTCTATCAATGACACTAATACCTTCATTCTATCCCAAAAATTCGAGGTGTTGACAATCCCCTCGAACTCAGCCAGGTCTCACCTCTAAACATTTGCTTCAACCCATCCTTGTGCTTCAATAGGCTCTGCAATGCGATGTAGTTGGTGGCAAATCGTGTGATGCCAGGCCTCAACAGTTCGCCGCCACAATGCTCCCTCATCCATGCCAATACAAGTGTGTGGTTGTAGATATATTTCGTGATTTTTTGTGCCACCTCGACCACAGATTTTACCATACGAAGCTGCCCAATCTCCTTCAGCATCAGATCTACACAATGTGCTGCACAGGGGGTCCAGAAAATGTGCCGTTTTTTCTTCATTAGCTCCTCCCCAGCCTTCTTATAGTTCGACCCATTGTCAGTCACCACTTGCACAATGTACTCCTCCCCAATCTCAGTCACCACTTGCTCCATCAATGACAAAATATATTGATGACTATGAATTTGACCAGACGCATCCACTGATTTGTGAAAGAATACCTGTCTGTCACAATAAACAAGGAAGTTGATCAGGCTAGATTTTGTGGTACCTGACCATCCATCACACATCAGTGTGACTCCGTACTTTGTCCATTTCTGCTTGAATGAGTCAATGTAACTCTTAATCTCAGCAACTTGTTCATCAAGGTATACGCCAGCCAATTCTCTCGCTGTAGGTGGCTGCACGTGTAGCCCAAGGACCTGTGCTTCCTGAAACATTGGCTTGTAGTAAGGGCTATTGGCTGCATTGAAAGGCAGACCCGCGTGGTGCCACCATTTTGCAACAGTCTGACCAAGTTTCCATTTAGGTCCCTTCTGGCCATACGCATCGTCGATCCTCGTTTGCTTGCCATGCTCTCGGGATAGTGCACCGGGCTCCACATCTTCAATGTTGATCGATTGTGTCCTTTTTCTTTGTGTCCCCGAGTCACCAGTCAATAAACTCCTTATGCCTCGTGGTTGTCGAGTCGTAGATGAACCACCACTCCCTGATGCTCCGGTCCTCGCCACCTCGTGACTACGGACTCTCGTCTCCTCGGGATGTCTTGACTCTTCCCTGCTCTGACGTACTGCCTCACGAAACTCGGCTTCGTATGGATCGTTCACAGTGACATACACATTAGCCTGCTCAGTACGTGCTTGTTCATCTTCGTCACTGGGTGTCCATGCACATTCTGCCTCGTTGCTGCCGCTTGCTATTCCGCTCACTACCGCTTGATCCATTTTCTTCTTTTTTTCCTTTTCTTGCACCTCAGCTCTCTTCTCCCGCAAGTGCCTAGCCATTGCAAGTTTCACATCTCTAGGCACATGGGTACACCCAGCAACCTCAGAGTATCCTGCCCCGACTCCTCTTGCCAAATGCTTCTTCAACCGAGACACCCCTCCTCCCCGGTGTTCTATTTTACAATAGTTACAACGCCAACACCTACGGTTACCATCCAACAAAACTCCGTGTGACCACCCAATATCATTTGTTCGTTCCTTAGGAGCCATAGAGTGCTATCTCCTAAAATTAAGAAATACAAATTATGAAAATATATTATTTCCCATCTACAACTAACAATGAACATAATTTCATGATTTGCGTACCATGCAAGACTAAATTCAATATTTAATACATCTTAATATAATTTAGTTCCAAATAATATCATTATTCCTATAACATACATATAAGGTTAATATTTATAATTAATACATATACATTAACTTTAAAATTATTTACCACTAATTAGATATTTAAAATTACATCTCTAATTAAATTACATGACACATATAAATTATAAACATCTCTAAATAATTTACATTATACATATAAATTAACTTTTAAATTATTTAGAAAATATTCAACACTAAATTTATATTTACATTAAAAATATATCCATATACATTACATTTTTACATTATGCAATTAAATTAACTAATATACATTATGCATTTAAAAATATTTTACATCTACAACTAATAATGATATTAATATCATTAATTCTACAACATGCAAGACTAAATTTAAAATTTAATACATCTAAATTAAATCTAATATTTAAACATGAATTGAATAACACATCAAAAAATAAATTTATATCTACAACATGAATTAAATATTATTTATATTAATTCTACAAAATGAATTAAATAATACATCATCAAAATGATATTTATACAACATCAATTAAACTAAAATTATATTACTTATATAACATGAATTAAATAATATATTAATAATAATATTAAATAATATAATAAAATATTTTCCTATATTTTTTAATTAAAAAACCAAAAAAAATAAACACCCCCCTCACCCTCACCGCCCCCCACCGGAGGTGGCTCTCACGGTGCAGACGCCCCCCCCCCCCCTCCTCACCCTCCCCGCCCCCCCACCGGCGGCGGTGCCAGTGCGACGCCCCCCCCCTCCGCCCCCCCTCCCCCTCTCACGGTGGCCGCGACGCCCGCAAATGCCCCCCCTCCGCCCAGCCTCCCCCTCTCACGGTGCCAATGCGACGCCCCCCTCCCCCTCTCACAGTGGGCGCGACACCCGCAGACGCCCCCCTCCGGTGCCAGTGCGACGCCCCCCCTCCCCCTCTCACGGTGGCCGCGACGCCCGCAGACGCCCCCCCCTCCCCCTCTCACGGTGCCAATGCGACGCCCCCCCCCTCTCACGGTGTTAGCGACGCCCGCAGACGCCCCCCCTCCCCCTCTCACCCTCCCCCACCTCCCTCCCCGCGGCCAGATCCAGCGGCGGTGCCAGTGCAGAGGCCCCCCCCCCTCACCGCCCCCCACCCCCGCGGTGGCAGACGCCCCCCCCTCCCCCTCTCACGGTGCACACACCCCCCTCCCTCCCCGCCCCCCCACCGGCGGCGGTGCCAGTGCAGACGCCCCCCCCCCTCACCCCCCCTCCTCACCCTAAAACAAAAAATTAGGGCACCTACCTCTGATCGCCGGTCGTCGCCGCCGCCCGGTGCCGTCCGCCGCCGCTCTGCACCGCCCACACCTGCCGGCCACCGCCCTCAAGCCGCTGCGGATGCCAGACCCGCCCGCACCCCGGCCCGCTATATGGGCGACCCGGCACGTACGCGCCGTCCCGCACGAACCACACCGGGCCCGCCTCGACCTGCTCCGGTACGTGGCGGGACGCACGGGACCGTGCGGTCCAGTGCGTCCCGGCCACGACCCACAGCCCGTGCGACCCGGCGCCCGCCTGGGTCGGGTCGGGTCGTGCGGGTCGGTGCGGGTCGGGCCGGGACGGCAAACCATGGCCATGTTGACAAATAAAAGGAAGGATTCAATCTTAGAAAATTGCAAGGCATGAGTCTTTTAACTAGACCTTGGGCGCCCTTGGAGAAATAACCATGATTTTAGGCTTCTCAACCCACTCTCTCCCACGTCCTCTCGATCTCCCTCTCTCATGTTTTATTTTCCTTGCTCTTCTTTCTTCCACAACCCATCGCAACTAGTCTTTGCTTCTTCCTCTCCACCACGTTTCACCACCTTGTTCTTCTTTTTATTTTTATCTTTCTTCCTTCCTCCTCTTCTCCATGTTCTCCACTCGCACTTCTCCTGGGTTTTATTTTCTTGTTACTTGTCTTCTTCGTAGATTAGTTTATTTGCATAATAGTTTTTGTTTGGTCTTTTGTTACATTTTTTTCTCTCTTGTTGTTAAGGCACTTGAGGAGTTTTTCTTACTACGAGGTGGAGGCGATTCTATCGAGAAATTTGAGACCAAAAGAAAAGAGAAAGGCCCAAATGTGAAGAAATTTTGATGAAGTCATGTCTTCTCGAAGTTACCGTGCCACAACATTAGTTTCTAAATCTAGTTCTTTTTTTTTCCGTTTGTAACAAACAAAGTTGACAATAAGTTATTTATCATTTTTAGTTGTTGTTGAGTCAATTTCATTCGAGTTATTTAGCTCTTAAGTTATTTTATTTTTGAGTATTTTCCGTTCGATCATATTAGCACACCATAATTTGTATATTCTTTCGTGCACATCAAAGTTCTCAAACCAAAGTTACGTAACCTCTATGGATTCGATAGATTCAACCCAAACTCGTCACTATTCTATTGTCATTTAGTCTTGTTGTGACTTGGAATTGAAACTGCTAGTCATCGTGCTTAACGACACACGCACAATCCTACCACGATTTTGGCGCCGTTGTCGGGGAGGCACCATAAGCTTTTGGTTTGATTTCTTTGATTCTTTATGCATATATTATTTCTAAGTTCTTCTTATTTATTTATCTTTATTTTTTGTAGTGCCAGTCACTGCATCACCTTACTTGCTGTAAAAAAAAAAGGCCGCTGGAGTAGAGGGCAAAAAAAAAATCCACATGTGATCTTTCCAAACTTCTAATTTCATTTCTTTTTTACAAGTTTAGTCCTCTCATTGACATACAAAAAACACTCGAACCAAAAATAAAAAATTCATTTTAAGAATAGAAACCATCTTATTTAAGGTATTCTCCGTATAGGTTGGTTGCATATTTAGCTAGTTACTTTTTTTCTTTCTTTCAATTTATTTTTGTTGTTGAACGTGAGGGACAAGGTGCGTACTTCAACTTCTCAGGATGAATTTGCTCTAACATTTACTTATTTACATTACTACCCTTTGTTTGAAATTAGTTGTTGCATTCATTTTAAAATATCTTAAGGGCAATCCCTTTAACAAGATAAATGAGAGATTTATTACCCTTCCTTGGCCCAAAAATAACTACCCTTGCGTTGACCTAAGCCTAATTAAAAATTGAATAGATATGGGCCCCTAGGTTCAAGTCAAGTTCATGTGTTGTGTTGAGATCTTGGTGTGAATTAGATCTACATTTATTTTCTAAAAATTGGTGTCTACGGCTAGAGGTTAAAAGGCAAACACCTAAGTGGATATGTGGTTCTTTAAGTAGGTCCTTGTGAAAGCGAAGGGAGCCTCCCACAACCTCACCTCTTACATGGCTAGTTGAAAGATAGGTGTGTGGATTTGGTCTATGCTTAGATCAATTCATGGTGCACACTACAAGAAAAGGAGGGATTGCGACGTCCCGTTTCCATCGCAAATATGTCGCAAATCGGTCGCAAAATCGATTTGTGATTGATTAGCATCAAATTTTTGATAAAATATTTCTGTTGGTAAAACCTGGTCACTAATTCGCAACCAATTTTTTTCTCTCACAAATTGGCAACTAATTTGCAACAAAAAATATGCGTCGGTAAACCATCGCTAGTTTGCGACAAATAATTTAGCCTCAAATACGTCCCTAATAATCCACCACTAAATTGTCGCAAATCCACCTCTAAATTGTCACAGAATCCTACAATTATTTGTCGCTAATCTCTCTGCACTTTGTCACATAGGGAGACCGTTGCTAATCCTTCTCAAATCTGTCGCAATGCACGAGCTATCTTTTCATTACATTAGCTATCTTATCTGTCACTAATCCCTCTAAAATCTGTCGCTAATCCCTCAAAAATTCATCACAATTATGGAGTCACTAATCTCTCTAAACTCGGTCGCAAAAGATCACTCGCTAATCCCTCTCAAATCCGTCATAAGTTTTTTTATTTTTTAATAAATAATTTAAAAAATCAGATGAACCTATAATTACATGACACAAAACACACACTGAACAACATATGCACACACTTACACACACTGAACAACTAAACATATGCGCACATTTACACACACTCAACAACTAAAAATTTTATAATAATGAATTAAAATGTTCAATCAAATATAATAATTGAATTGTATAATTCTAATATAATATCAAAAAAAATCAACAAAGATCATCCTCATCCTCCTCGTGCCCCCCTCCCTAGTCATCGTGTCGTGAACGCATAGTAGGACCCTATATTAGATATACAAAAAAATATTACACATACACATATGAAATAAATTTCATGAAATAAAAAAATGCATAGTAGGATCCTACATTTAGATAATGGGCTTTTGGTTTTGTACTTAACTTAATTTCTAAATGGGTGCTTTAAGCGCCGATGTCAATCTGGGAATCAGATTTAGATTCCATCAGCTCTCACGAGTCACTCACACATTTTCACTCGTGTTAGAATAATCATCATGCCGATCGGACCAGCATTTCATATATTGGGCCCTCAAATCTGACTTCTTTAGTTTTCAACTTAACATAATTTGTAAATATTTAATTTGATGGTCGAGGCCAATCTGAGAATAAGATTTAGATTCGGTCAGCTCCCACGGGTTACTCATACATTTTCAGTTGTGTTAGAATAATCGTCACACATATCGGATCGGTATTTCAGATTTTGGACTCCCGAACCTGACTTCTTCGACTTTTAACTTAACTTAATTTATAAATATTTGATTTGAGCACCAAGGCCAATTTGGGAATCCGATTTGATATCCGTTAGCTCTCACATGTCACTAACACATTTTCAGCCGTGTCGGCACAATCGGCACATCGATCGGACTAGTATTTAAGATATTGGGCCACCGAACCCGACTTCTTTGGTTTTCAACTTAACTTATTTTTTAAATGGGTGATTTAAGCAGTGAGGTTAATCCAGAAATCCGATTTAGATTTCGTCAGCTCCCACGGGTCAGTCATACATCTCTGATCGTGTTGGAATAATCGACACGTCGTTCGGACCGGTATTTCAGATATTGGTCCTACAAACCCTACTTCTATGGTTTTTAACTTAACTTAATTTAAAAATATTTGATTTCAGCACCCAAACCAAACTGGGAATCCGATTTAAATTCCGTTAGCTCCCACGGGTCACACACATATTTCTGGTCATGTGAGAAAAATCGACACATCGATCGGACTAGTATTTCAGATATTGGGCTCCTAGACCCGACTTCTTTAGTTTTCAAGTTAACTTAATTTATAAATATTTGATTTGAGCGCCCAGCCCAAACAGAGAATCCGACATGGATTCCGTTAGCTTCCACAGGTCACTCACACA
Organism: Amorphophallus konjac; assembly: GCA_022559845.1. Classification (NCBI taxonomy): domain Eukaryota; kingdom Viridiplantae; phylum Streptophyta; class Magnoliopsida; order Alismatales; family Araceae; genus Amorphophallus; species Amorphophallus konjac. Next base: position 115,251,212 of record CM040123.1, on the reverse strand, counting down.
TTTTCAGTCATGTTGGAACAATCGGCACAATAGTCGGACTAGTATTTCAGATATGGGGTCACTTAACCCGACTTATTTAGTTTTTAACTTAACTTAATTTTTAAATGGGTGATTTGAGCGCCGAGGTCAATCCGGGAATCCGATTTGGATTCCCTTAGCTCCCACGGGGCACTTACACATCTTCGGTCGTGTTACAATAATCAGCACATTAATCGGCCCTGTATTTCAAATATTGGGCCCCCGAACTTGACTTCTTTGGTTTGCAACTTAACTAAATTTGTAAATATTTTATTTGAGCACCTAGCCCAAATTCAGAATTTGATTTAAATTTCGTCAGCTTCCACGGGTCACTCACATATTTTTGGTTGTGTTGGAATAATCGGCACATCGATCGAACCATTATTTTCGATATTGGGCTCGCGTACCAAACTTCTTCGGTTTTCAACTTAACTTAATTTGTAAATATTTGATTTCAGCGCCCAGCCCAAATCGGGAACCCGATTTAGATTCTGTCAGCTCACATGGGTCACTCACACATTTTTAGTTGTGTTGGAACAATCAACACGTCAGTCGGAGTAGTATTTCAGATATGGGCCCATCGAACCCGACTTCTTTGATTTTCAACTTAACTAAATTTCTAAATGGGTGATTTGAGCCCCAAGGTCAATCCGGGAATCCGATTTAGATTTCGTCAGATCCCACGGGTCACTCACATATCTCCGATCATGTTGGAATAATCGACACATCGATCGGACCAATATTTTAGATATTGGACCCCCGAACACGACTTCCTTAGTTTGCAACTTAACTTAATTTGTAAATATTTGATTTGAGCGCCCAACCCAAATTGGAAATCCGATTTGGATCCCATAAGCTCTCACGGGTCATTCACACATTTTGGTCATGTTGGAACAATCATCACGTTGATCTGACCAGTATCTCAGATATTGGGCCTCCGAACCCGACTTCTTTAGTTTTCAACTTAACTTAATTTGTAAATATTTGATTTGATTGTCCAACCCAAACTGGAAATCTGATTTGGATTCTGTCAACTCCTACGGGTCACTTACACATTTTCGGTCGTGTTGGATCAATCGACATATCAATCGAACCAGTATTTCAGATATTGGGCCACTGAATCTGACTTCTTTGGCTTTCAACTTAATTAACTCGACTTCTTTGATTTGAATGTTGACGCCAAACCAGGAATCCGATTTGGATTCTGTCAGTTTCCATGGGTCACTCACATTACTAGTTGTGTTGGAATAATTAGCACGTTAATCGGACTGATATTTCAGATATTGACCTCCCGAACCAGACTTCTTTGGTTTTCTACTTAACTTAATTTCTAGAAGTGCTACACGTACAAGTAATTGATAATTCTATACTTTTGAATTATGAATAAGAGTATTAAAAAAGTAAAAAATGTTGTACTCACATGAGAAGGATGTGCTGAGGTCGATGTTGAAAGATGGTGAGGAGACAACCGAAACTCCCTGAAGTACGAGGACATCACTCTCGTCATAGTGGCCTCCAGCATCTTTGAGATCTGCGTCTGCCGCGACTGCGCCAGTTGTGTCTACATCGTCTCTGAGCTCTGGGTCTACAATGACTGCGCTAGCTATGTCTACACTGTCTCTGAGATCTCAGTCCACGGTCTATGCGAGTGGTGTGTCTCCAGCTGCTCCACCATGTGGTCAAGCTCGGCCTCAGAGTCGGCAGAGGTAGTGGCACCAAACGAGATGCTAGTTGGGACATTACACGAACCCTAGGAAGACTATAGCACCTGTCTGGTATCTAAGCTCTTCCTTAAGACGTACACCCGACCTTTCTTTGGTGTGTCGGCTGACTCTATCCATGCCTCATGGTCTATCTCTGGCAGCTGTGTGATGTCCTCCCCGTACTTCTCTTTCATCACTCTCACATAAGTCTCCAGCAAATTTAAAAAAATCATCATAAATCTTGTATTAATCAATAATATTTGAAATGAAATAAACTTTACTTATAAATAAACTTACAGCAACCTCCGTAGATCTTATAGAGATATATTGATTTGCCCCCTTCTTCTTATGTGTTCTGTTTAACACCTCCCGGTACTTAGCCACATGACCGAGATCTACTTCCCGTTTTATAAATTACACAAAAGAATTATTTTAGAAATTAATACGAATGTAAAGTAACAAAATCAGAAATATTACTTACTAATCTCCTTTTTTGGGTCACAAAGTTGACAGACCCGCTAGTATGAACATTCTCCATGGGACTTTTACATGATTTTCACTCCCCACCTGCGAACTTCGTTTCCACTCATTAGTATTCCATTTATCACACAAACTACTCCAAGGGGGGCAATGCTCCTTCCCGAGCGTCGATTCATTTGTGCCCCTACTACTTTTTTCACTTGCGTCTGGGCTTTATTTAATGTATCGCTCATTCATTTTTTTTGCAATGTGCTCCCAAGTATGCCGAGCTATAGCCTTGTCTGGGGGATGGCTGAAGCGATACTTTGCCTATAAATTTTTTTTTGTTAAAGTTACATCATTATACTAAACTGAAAGGTTGATAAAGAAGTAATTTTAAATTTTAAATTGCATACCAAGAACCAGTGATACATTGCGTCCTGGACGTCGATTGGCATGTTCTTCCATTAGAGGACCCCCAAAGGAACAAATCATTTGAGCAGCTCGGAAATAAACTGGGCCACATTATCCAAATTAAAACTAAATGTTTTGCTACATTTACAAATCATATACATAGAGGTAATTACATTTATGATGGATAGATAACGAATACAAACCCTAGGAAGATACTTATGATGGGAATGCCAAGACAGATCTAGAAGGGGGGGTTGAATAGATCTTCCCCTCTAACTGACCAAATTTAGGAAAGAGCCCAACACAGTGATCTAGTTCTTATAGAATAGAGCTGCAAGCAATCAGAGAGCAATTCACAAACACTTCGAGAGCAAAAGGAAAGAGATAGAGCAAAACAAACTTCAATACATCGCAGATGAAACTTTGCAGCAAGGTCAATAACACTTCACGAAAGGCCTCATGCACAGTATGGAAAACCGACTCAAATTGGTACGAGGTGGAGGTTCTATCGAAAGATTTCCTCACACAAGATATAGCCTTCCAGATAAGCTTAACTTATCATCCCAGCTGTTTCTTTTGATATACCATATGAGTTGAATGATAAAGTAGATGTGAGACAAATGAAATCAAACCACGAATGCACAGAGCCTTTTTAAGGTGGTTCGATTGCTTCCAGCAATCTACGTCCACCCCTCACCTGATCAGGGTGAGGCTTCCTTGCACAAGATAAAGTGACGCAGATTCAATCTGCTATAGAAGCTGATCGCACAGCTTGACACCGGAGGAACACACTCCTCCCTTACTCTGAGCCCTCAGAGTGAAATCGTGTTCAACAACCGCTGGGCACACCACTGATCTGCGCCCTACAGGATCAGTATCATTGCGTATAGCAACACACGAGGAAGACTACCCTCACACTCTATTTACCCATAGTGAACCCTGATCAGCACCAACTAACCAGACCTCTGATCTATGCAACAATGCACAATCAGTGAAGTAACTATAGTGATAGGATTTCGAACAAAAAAGCAAAAGAACAAGCGAAATTGAATTAAAGCAGGAAATACAAGATGTAGCTCTGAATAAGATTCAAGAGCTTTTTCAGATGAACGGATCAGATCTGCTTCTTCCGGACTAGGCTGCACTCAGATTATTACACTCGTTCTTTCTCTTTCTCTCTCTCTCTTGCTCACGAAGTGGATTTTTGCTTCAACAGTTGGCTTTTTCTCTTTCAAAGGCAGCAACATCTGCTCCAGGGGCTTGCCCGATATTTATAGATCAAAGAGTGAGAAATTCATTGGATAAAATAGATTAATCTGCTAATTTCTGATTGGTCCAAGTGTACATGAAGAATATTCTGACAGTTAGGAAACTTCCAGAGTCTAGTGCCACGTGTATTGGATCATGAAATGAGGACTGGAGATCGAAGGCACGTGATTCACTTTGAATTTCTCACGAGTTCTATTGAATGAGGTAGCTTGCATCGACGCATGTGCTTCATGGCGTCGACGCCCTGTTGCTGAAGTTGTTCAGACAGAACCCATGAAATCAGATGTCGACTCGAAAAGTTGAATCTCTCTTGTTGTTTGCTAATTTGCATCGAGTCCAATTGTCATTACGTCGACCCTTCTATCTAATATTTTTTCAACTGAAGGTCATCTGCAGAGTCGGCTCCCCTTGAGCTTTGAGTCGACTCTCTCATGGTTTTGAACAGAAATTCTGCTTAGGTCCAGCTTCGGCGTCGACTCTGCAAAGCTTTTGCGTCGACTCCACTAAGACTTCTGAAGTCATGACCTAGCATTTACGATCTGGTGTCGACTCAGGGTGTCGACTCTTCCTTGAATGTTGCTGAAACATCTGAGATCTTCTTCTTTCAAGAACTGAATTAATCTGTCATCCTGCAATTTATCATATAACTGCTTAGACACTTGAAACACATACTTGATTGTATTTTGCATGTATTGCCAAGATGTTTCTTGATTCAAAACACATGATTCAAACTGACTGACTAATGACTTGTAATTGTATTAACATCATCAAAACTCATAGAAAATGTAACATTCTCCCCCTTATCTCTCACCATTGCTCTGAAATTTCAAACCAATTATCTCTCACCATGAAGTGAAGAGAGTTGTGTCATAAAGTGTCAAACTAACACATACAGGATTTCAAACCAATTATCTCTCACCAATTATCATCTCAAAACCATTGCTCTGAAATTTTGTCCCCGTTTAATATTCATTTGATTGTTGAAATGTTTGAGGACAATACTAAAAATGCAGACTTTCTACTAGAGTTGCCTCCTTACTTTTAAGTGTCAAGCTTTTAGAAGTTTTCAAGACTTCATATTTCAGAAGTGTTTTTAACCCATTAAGTCTGTATAAAGATATTCTTCAGGAGTCTTTTGTCTTAGTCTTTGCAGGGTTATGGATCTTAAACCATTTTAACAAAATGTGGTTGACAGACTTATGATAGTTCATTAAAGAGGATCCTAAAATCCCGAAACTCATTGATCTGTGCAAGTACTATTTGAGACCGAGATTTGTGTGCATAAAAGAAAAAAAATATTTTATTGGAGAAGACTCTGAGGACTGGGATGCAATGTTTGAAGTTGAAGTTCTGTGAAGAGCAGAGCTTAGATCAAATCCAGAACTTGACAAAAAATTGACGTATAGAACAACCTGACAGAAATTCAAGGATTTATCATAAGAATGGTGTGACAAACTTTCTCCCCCTGACTACATGACTTAACTATCCTTGGTACCCGGTGGAGAACTTAGGTCTTGAAGACCACCTCTCGCTTAGTGAGAGCTTCAAGACAGGCCTAACCTGTCCTTCTGCAACTCACCATTTGAAATATCACAGGATGGTTATCCACAAGCAGTAAGAAGAAGAAAAAAGACAACATGAGAACTGACATTAAGACTAGCTCCCCCTAACTGAATTAAACCAATAGACCAATCAAACTAAGAGATTTCAGAAGGATGACTCAATGATGGTATGAAGATCCCCAACTCTCTCCTAAAGGTTGAAAACTTTTCATGATCCAAGGGCTTAGTGAAGATATCTGCAATTTGGTTTGCTCTGCCTACATGAAACACTTCAATTTTTTTCTTGGACTCTTCATCTCTTATGAAGTGATGTCTAATATCAATGTGTTTGGTTTGAGAATGCAACACATGGTTTTTTGACAGGTTTATTGCACTAGTGTTATCACAAAAAAAAGGTGTCACCAAGATCTACATTGTAGTCTTGGAGTTGGTGTTTTATCCAAATGACCTAAGTTCCACAGCTCCTTGCTACAATGTACTCAGTCTCTGAAGTAGAGAGGGCTACAAAATGCTGTTTCTTGGAGGCCCAAGAAACTAAACACCCACCTAAGAATTGACAGTATCCACTTGTGCTTTTCCTATCTAACTTATAGCCTGCATTGTCTGCATTAGTGTATGAAACTAAATTTAAATTGCTTGATGCAGGATACCAAAAACCTAAGCAATGTGTGCCTGTAATGTATCTGAAAATTCATTTTACCGCAGCAAGGTGTGATTCTTTAGGTTTAGCCTGAAACTTAGCACACAAGCATACACTAAATTGAATGTCAGGTCTAGTGACAGTAATATAGAGTAGTGAGCCAACCATACCTCGATAGATCTTAGCATCCACTGTTTTACCTGACTCATTAGCATCCAAGGATGCGTTTGTACCCATGGGTGTAGCTATGTACTTCACCTTCTCCATGCCAAATCCCCTCAGGATTTCCAATGTGTACTTTGCTTGGCTGATGAAGCAGCCATCTTTCGTTTGTTTGATCTGCAACCCAAGAAAAAATTGCAAGTTACCAACCAAACTCATTTCCAATTCTTTAGACATCATTTCTATGAATTCATTACATAGTTCAGAACATGTAGATCCAAAAATAATATCATCAAGGTATACTTGAACTATGATGAGTTGTTGATTCAGAGTTTTGGTGAAAAGGGTCTAGTCTACCTTTCCTCTGCAATACCCTTTACTGAGTAGGAAATCTGTCAATTGATCATACCAAGCTCGGGGAGCTTGCTTCAGTCTATATAGGGCTTTATTTAACTTGAAGACATGGTTAGGCAGCTTAGAAGATTCAAAGCCTGGGGGTTGCTCAATATAAAATTCTTCGTTTATGATTCCATTTAAAAAGGCACTTTTTACATCCATTTGTTTAAGTTTAATGTTATATGAGCAAGCAAAGGCTACCAAAATCCTCATAGCTTCCATCCTAGCAACAGATGCATAGGATTCATCAAAGTCTACCCCCAATTCCTGATTATAACCCTTAGCTACCAACCTAGCTTTATTCTTAGAAATTATTCCATATTCATTGACTTTATTTCTGAACACCTATCTAGTTCCTATGACAGAACAATTTTTAGGTCTGGGAGCCAAGGTCCAGACTTTATTTCTCTCAAATTGACCTAATACCTCATGCATTGCATTTATCCATGATTCTTCTTTAAGAGCCTCATATATTGTTTTAGGTTCAATTTGAGAAACTAAAGCAACCAAGTCCTGATTATTGACTTCTCTGTGAAAGGATGTAGTCCTACGGGGATCATGAAGATTTCCAATAATATTTTCAGCCGGATGATTTTTCAGAAATCTAAGGTTATTAGAGGACTCACCTTATTCGGTCGACTGAAACTGTAATATCTCAGACCTTTCGGATCCTTCTTTTTGGGTCCTGAATCTACTTTCTCGGAGTGTCAGGCTCCCTTGTGTCTGAAATTTCATTTCGGACATCTTTCGTGTTCGGATCGGCGCGATCTGGAGTTGTTTCGGAGGCCCGGAGTGCATCCGCGGCTTTTCCACGCGTGTTTTCTGATTTCCGCGTGTGGGTTTCGGTAAATCCTTCGGAACCTCGTTGCGGGTGAACCGGGTCGTTCACCTAGGCAAGAGTGGTACCGTTGTGTTCGATGCGTTTCGAGGATGGCGGAAACATGATTTTCAATTTTTTGGTATTTTTTGAAATTTCCAGATTTTCTATAAATACCCCAACCCCTTTTCTCTCTCCCCCACCTTTTCTTCTTCTTCTTCTTCTTTCCTTCTTCCTCCCCACCGTGAGCGCCCCCTTCTCTCCCATTCGACCGACGACGGCCGCGGCGGCGTCCCCTCCAGCTGCAGATGGCGCGGGGCGACGGCGTGGGTGACGGCGAGGCGATCGTGGCGGCATAAAGCTTGTGGAGAATCATGAAGGAGCGAGGGTTCTAAAAGCGTTCTTCACAGTTTGTGGACGATCCGGCGCGCCTCGAGGTGAGATCGAGGTAGGGTGATGTTCCCTAGCTCTTCGCGTTCCATTCCCGTGATTTCTTGCCCGGTGTGAGGCTGAGAGGGGTCGTTTCCATGCTGGGAGGGTAAAACCATGATTTGGGGAGAGTTTGCCCAATCTATGATTTTAGGCCACAATTCGGCATTTTGATGGTTTAGATGCATGCTAGGGTTCCCTAGGGGGCTTCCCCCTTGTTTTCCCCCTCTCCTATGGAGGTATGGGGGCATGGTTGGTGTTTTTGAGCGTTTCCCGCCGTTTTGCCGTGGGGACGGTGTGACGGTCCTTCCAGGAACCGTCATAGTCTGTGACGTCCCATGAAGGGTGCGCCACAAGACATGCTTTTGCCAATAGGGTGGTCTGTGGGCTTGACGGTCCCACGATAGACCGCTAGGGCATGTGACACGCCTAGGTTGGACCGTCAGGTGGCCATCCGACCGTTGGCATCCGACCGTTGTGGTTTTGACCGTTGGGGGTCAAGGCCTCTGACGCACCCAGGGTGGGGCATCAGAGTCTTGTGACGTCCCTATGGGGGAGTGTCAGAGAGGATGCGTCCCCACCTTCTAACGTACGTGGGTTAGAGCGTTAGAGGCTGTGACGCCCAGAGGGGTGTGCATCACAGCCAGTTTTATCCCGTCTCCTAACGCACCAGCGTTGGTCCGTCAGAGACCGTGACGCCCCTAGCGGTGTGCGTCACGGTTGGTTTCTTCTCGTCTTCTGACGCTCCAGGCTAGCCACATCAGAGACTGTGACACACCAGGACTGGCGCGTCATAGCTGGTTTTGTACCAAGAGCCTGACGCGTCTGTGTTGGACCGTCAGACTACTATGACGGCCCAGTGATAGACAATCAGAGTCTGTGACACCAAGATTGGACCGCCAGGCTCTGGACTGCACCAGGTGGTTCGCAGTCCCCTTTCTTCTCCGACCGTGGTCATCGTGCGACAGTGCTGGTACGTGGGACGGTTCCCGTACTTCATCGGGTTTGGACGTTGTTTTCCATTGACTTGAGAGTCTACTCCTTCAGTGACCCTCCACTAGTCATAGCATGCTTACACGTTTAGTGGTCCCACCAGGGAGTGGTGGAGAGGCTACCCTGAGGACTATTTTTAGACTGGTTTTCGTTAGGCCCCACGTCTTGTAGCCAGAGTCTGGCTGAGGGGAAAACTAGTGAGAGGGCCAGACCATGGACGCACGGTCTATGTGTGCACACGTGGTTGGGGGCGGTTGGACCCACGCTGACGGGCGTGACCTCAGCTAGTCGTTGCTTTGTGGTTACTTGTACGGTGTCCTTGCCTCCGCCGGGGCTATCGTGCCAGGCGGACACCTGCAGTGCGGTGTAAGACGTCAGGGGACGCTACCGACTGTGCTTCTAGTGGGAGGTACTCATGTCGAGTCGGGAGTGACAGACTGTCAGTCTCTGTGACTTCGACCTTCGGGTTTCTTGTCTGGTTGATCGATGAGTTTCGGTTGTCTCGCCGTAGCGCGTGTGTTGGTTTTCGGGCCGTGAGACCGATGTTTGTAGTTGCAGGGCTTTTTCACTTCTGAGGTACTCGCTTGCTACTAGCGTAGCGGTTTTTCCGTTTAGCGAGGTAGGGTTTGAGTGATCCCTACTAAGTCTTGTTCTGAGACTCATTCCCTACATGTTTTCACCGTGTTTCAGGCGAGACGGGGCTTCAGGGGAGGGCATCTGAGCTCAGCATGGTTCAGGTGCCCAGCGTTAGTGCCAGAGGTCAGAGCCGGGGTATGCCTCATGTAGCTGTACTTTTCTTTCTTGTCTCTGTACTAGTTGTGGACTACTGTTGTTATTTTGCTTTAGCTTGTGGACCATGTATCATGTAAAAAGTTAATTTATTTCCTACTTAATCATATTAACTGTTTAATTTCTACAATTATTTGTGATAGTTGTGTAGTCTCCACACCATCCTTCTAACCCTTCCGAGTCTTCGGGGTCATGGGTAGCGGTTCGAGTCTCAGGTTATCGGGCCTTCTCGGTAATCGGATTCTCGGGTCGTTACAGCTGGTATCAGAGCGCGATTGTGGGATTATACGAGAATCATAAGTAATTTTAGTGGTCCACTAGTCCACAGCAATGATGTACAGTTGACGCTGGCATCGGGCATCGTGTGTTTTCATTGACCTTGTCGTTTCCGTGTTTTCTGTCTTTTGCTTCAGGAGCGAGTATGGCACCGAGGCAGAGCACTCGCTCTCAGCAGGGGCAGTCGACAGAGGTTCAGGAGGAGCAGAGTAGAGTGCCACCAGCGGCCACCGAGGCAGTGGATACTGCAAGGGTTCCAGGGGCCGAGGATTTCTTCCGTGACATGTACCAACTTATGTCGCAGTTGTTCGGCGGAGAGGCTGGTGAGGGCTCGACGACCAGGGGTGGGCCAGGCCGAACAGTGAGGGATTTCATGCAGTTCCATCCACCTTACTATGGCGGTCAGCCGGACTCTGATTTGACTTGGAGTTGGCTCGACGAGATGGAGCGGGTCTTTAGTTCCATGCGGTGTACTGTGAAGGATAGGGTGATGTTGGCCTACAACCAGTTGCAAGGCACGGCTCGGGTGTGGTGGTCTTCCGAGTGGAAGACGTCCTTCCAGTCTCGTCCCCTTGAGCAGATTGCGTGGGGCGACTTTGTCAGCGCTTTTGAGCGTGCTTACTGTCTAGAGTATATTGTTACGCAGAGGATGCGTCAGTTTTTGGAGCTGGTCCAGGGCGAAATATCCGTGTTGCAGTACAGGGCCCGATTTGTTGAGCTGGGTCATTATGCACCTCACATCATGGAGCATGAGAAGGTGAAGACCGCACAGTTGTTTCGTGGTTTATTTTACTCGAGGTATTTTATTATACATGTCCCACCGAGCGTGCCAAGACTGCTTCGGATGATGGAATTTCTCCTTCTTTTGATTTGGTTTGGTTTTATTATTTGGTGCGTTTATTTGGTTTATTTTACGCGTCGATCAACCAATTAATTAACCGGTAATTAACTGACTGATTGACGGCGCAGGCGTGCCAGTCACGTAAGTGACGAGTTTATTGTGCGCTCATTCTGACCCATGTTGGGCGAGAGTGAGATTCGGTCGGGACCAGCAGTCCGCCATACCATAAAGGCTATGGCGTTAATTACATCCCCCGCGAGGAGGAAAAACTTTGATTAATTGCCGAGATAGAGGGCTGTCGAGGCCGGAATAAAGAATGCGAAGGATGCAGATGATCATGCAAGATATTATAGTCTACCATGCACAGTTTATTAAGGCGGAACCCTCGATACGTGGCAGAGGACATGGGTCTGGAGACCACCATCACGCATGGCAAGAGCTTCCTGTCGAGCGTAGCCCGGCTTTCGGCTAATGTCATTTGATATTTTAAGGGCTCGCGCACTCAAGCATACATTGATGCGGCATGAATGCTTAGACTAAAACATGATGATGAAACTATTAAGTTAGCTAATTCAGGTTTAGACAAACCAATTTATTCAATTTATTGATTACATGGTTTATTTAATTCTATTGTTAGCATTAGAAATCACCCCGGAGGTGAGGAGAGGGTTGAAACGACACGACGACGCGACTCAGAACGAAACCAGCACGGTACACGTAACCATAGAGCTTAAAATGGCGCGGGAAGCGTGGGTAAAGGCTTAAAATGGCGCCACCAGCCGTAGGTATAAGGGTTGGCCTGAAAATGATGCGCCCCCCTTCTGACGGCCGGAATAGGGCGCGCCGTTTCAAGGCGCGCCGTATTAAGGCGTGCCAAGTGTCAATGGCGCCGATTTAGTCCTATTTCACGGAAACCATGGTTTTATTGATTTATTTTTGGACTTATTAACAAGTTGTCGTGCGGTCACCGTTTTCATTAATAAAGAGGAAAGAAATTACAGAGGGAGAGGTGGAGAATCACAAAGATGGTGAGAAAGGGGAGAGGAAACAAGGCTCGTATCATCGCCTTCCTCCCCCCCTTCTCACTTACATTGTATCGGAGGAGAAACCCGAACAGAGGGGGATCGATGGGGAAATCACAACGACCCACAAAAATAGACAAAGAAGCAGATGATCTTCTTCTCCGGCATCGGGGGTTCGTGTGGAGAGAGGTGGCGGCCGTGGAGATGCTCAGATGGGAGGTTTTTCCCACACCAAAAACCCTCAGGCCTTTCCTCTGGATTCTTCTCCTCTCCGACTGCCTTCTTTTCTTTCTAAATGTTCTCCCTTTTCTTTTAATTGGTCGAACGATGGTTGCCTTTATAGCAACCAGCTAATCCGGCGCCACGGAGGGTGCGCCAGATTCAATGGCATCAAAAGAAATGTCCCCCAATTGCTTTTGGCACGCCGAATTTGATGGCGCCGGATTAAGGGGTGCGAGTGACCCTTTGTGGGCCGTTTTAGCTTGTTCGCTCGACGCAGGCTAGTCGATGGGGTCCTGGGATGATTCCGGAAGCTCCCATCGACTCTTCCTCTCGCCACGGTCCTTGGAAAACCTTGGTGGGTGTTGACGAGGCTCTCGGCACGATGAATGGCCTTAATCGGAACTTCGTGTATGTTCGGCTCGAGCATGCGGGTTTTTCGCTGAAACGGCCTTCGACATTGTGATTTGTGCTTCCGACTCCGCTTGACTCGTGCCTGGAGCTTCCTTGTGGGATGGTACGACATCCGGAACAATTCTGCCTTGACTGGCGATCATTCGGCCATTAACTGACCCAATATAACGAGAAGTCGAACCCGTGTCGGGTGATCGGGACCTCCTGCTGCCAGAGCCTTTGGTCCCTTGTTATGAAGGGCCGATGGCGTTCTTCATTCTCAGGAGAGTCTTCATTCAGGTGGCGAGCCACCGGGTAGACCGTCGTCCTTGGTCGGGCGACGGGTGTATGGTAGCGACCCGACGGTGTCGATGCCGGATCATTAGGCAGGCTTGGTCCCACTGTCGGCTGGTTGTGGATTCATCTTGACTCTCCCGAGGTAAAGTCCCCGGTGCTCATTCCAGGTGACTCGAGGCTCTGGTAGCTCGAGAAGTCTTCAGCAGGTTGTTCTTCATCGGCATATGTTCTTCAGTAGGTCGTGTCATTCGTCTTTGCGGCTCGATCGCCGTTCATCACATTTTGAGTGCCAACAAATGCCCCCCAGACGTGGGTGTTGCAAGCGAGGCAGGAGTGCAGCAGGATCGACGGATGAGCTTCGTCCGGATTGATCTCCTCTGGTGACGGAAGCTGAGAGTGCGGTTTATTCATCGACATGGTTTAAATGTCGAAGCAATTGTAGTTTGTCTATTAACGAGGACGGAAGGTCCAAGTTAAAGGATAGTTGACCGGGCTCACCGATGGTGATGAGGGTCATAAGGTAGCGACCGGTCTTGTCGATGGTGACAAGGGTCGAAAGGATGGCCGGGCTCACTGATGGTGACAATGGCCGAAAGGGTAGCGACCGATCTTGCCGAATGTGACAAGGGTCGAAAGGATGGCCGGTCTTGCCGATGGTGACAAGGGCCGAAAGGGTAGCGATCGATCTTGCTGATGGTGACAAGGGTCGAAAGGGTAGCGACCGATCCTGTCGATGGTGACAAGGGTCGAAAGGAAGGTGATCTTGCCGATGGTGACAAGGACCCAAAGGGTAGCGACCGATCTTCCCGATGGTGACAAGGGTCGAAAGGATGGCCGGTCTTATCGATGGTGACAAGGGCCGAAAAGGTAGTGACTGATCTTGCTGATGGTGACAAGGGTCGAAAAGGTAGCCGGTCTTGCCGATGGTGACAAGGATCGAAAGGTAGCGACCGATCTTGCCGATGGTGACAAGGGTCGAAAAGGTAGCTTGTCTTGACGACGGTGACAAGGACCGAAAGGGTAGCGACTGATCTTGCCGATGGTGACAAGGGCCGAAAGGGTAGCGACCGATCTTGCCGATGGTGACAAGGGTCGAAATGGTAGCCGGTCTTGCTGATGGTGACAAGGACCGAAAGGTAGCGACCGATCCTGCCGATGGTGACAAGGGTCGAAAAGGTAGGTGGAAGTGGAATGACGAACAAGGCTAACCTCGTTACTACATCATCATTTCATTTCATTCTTCTTTTTTTTATCAATTTTTTATCACATTATTGACTCAAGCGCCCTTTCGGGTTTTCACCGAAGTCAGCCCCCTCTTGCTTTTGCCCACGCACCCTTTCGGGTTTTCATGTGGTGGGGTATCCGATTTTGCCTGCAGTGCCCTTTCAAGTTTTTGCCACAGCCGGGTTATAGCCATTTTTGCCCTTGTCCTAGTTTAGGAACAAGGCCGGCGGGGTATCTCTATTTTAACCCCATTTTTCTTTTCTCTTTTTTTTTACTACGTGGAGAATCCGGAACACGAAAGAGCTTTGTCTGTTAGAATGCCGATCGGCCTTGTCGATGATGACAAGGGTCAGACCCTGGTTTAGTTCGTCGACATTGGTTAAATGCTGAAGCAAAGGATATATAGTTCTTAACAGGGACGAAAGGTCCAAGTTAAGGGATAGAGGTTGACCTATCTCGCCGATGATGACGAGGGTCGAACACGGATTTGTTCATCGACACGGGTTATATGTCGAAGCAAAGGTATATTTATTAACAGGGACGAAAGGTCCGAGTTAAAGGTAGAGATCGACCGATCTCACCGATGATGACGAGGGTCGAACACGGGTTTGTTCATCGACACGGGTTACATGTCGAAGCAAAGGTATATTCATTAACAAGGATGAAAGGTCCGAGTTAAAGGTAGAGATCGACCGATCTCGCTGATGATGACGAGGGTTGAACATGGGTTTGTTCATCGACATGAGTTACATGTCGAAGCAAAGGTATGTTCATTAACAGGGACAATAGGTCTGAGTTAAAGGCAGAGATCAACCGATGTCGCCGATGATGATGAGGGTCGAATGCGGGTTTGTTAGGGGATCTCCGGTGAGACTTTTGATGGTTGTCCCTTGGGAGTTTCAATAGGAGGAGAATCAAAGAGGAACCTTTAAATTACCACTTTACCGACTTACACACCCTTTCGGGTTTTCACATAAGCCAGCCCCCTATTGCTTTTGCCCACGTGCCCTTTCAGGTTTTCACGTGATAGGATACCTGATTTTAATTGCAACGCCCTTTCCGATTTTCGCCACAGTCGGGTTATAGCCATTTTTGCCCTTGTCCTAGTTTAGGAACAAGGACGACGGGGTATCTCTATTTTTGAACCCCATTTTTCTTTTTCTTTTTTTTTAACTCATGTTGAGAGGGTCGGCTAGGACACGAAGTCTTGCGTCGAGGAAAAGGGTTTATTCATCAGCAAGGAGACAATGCTGGAGCAAAGGATAGATTTTTACCAATTCGGGAGTAAGGCCCGCAATGGCAATGCTGTAGAAGGGTCGGCTAGGACACGAAGTCTTGCGCCGAGGAAAAGGGTATATTCGTCACCAAGGAGACAATGCTGACGCAACAGATAGATTTTCACCGATTCGGGCGTAAGGCCCACAATGCCAATGTTGTAGAAGGGTCGGCTAGGACACGAAGTCTTGTGCCGAGGAAAAGGGTATATTCGTCAGCAAGGAGACAATGCTGGCGCAAGGGATAGATTTTCGCCGATTCGAGCGTAAGGCCCGCAATGGCAATGTTGTAGAAGGGTCGGCTAGGACACGAGTCTTGTGCCGAGGAAAAGGGTATATTCGTCAGCAAAGAGACAATGCCGACGCAAGGGATATATTTTCGCCTATTCGGACATAAGGTCCGCATTGGCGATGTTGTTTATTTTATGTGAGTTCAGTTAGGGCAGAGTGCCACTAGACCAAGGTATGGGTAGCCTGATCAAGGCGGAGTGCCACTAGACCAAGGTATGGGTAGCTCGATTAGGGTGGAGTGCCACTAGACCAAGGTAAGGGTAGCTTGATAAGGGCGGAGTGCCACTAGACCAAGGTAAGGGTAGCTCGATCAGGGTGGAGTGCCACTAGACCAAGGTATAGGTAGCTCAGCTAGGGCGGAGCGCCACTAGACCAAGATGAAGGTGGCTCGATCAGGGTGGAGTGCCATTAGACCAAGGTAAGGGTAGCTCGGCTAGGGCGGAGTGCCACTAGACCAAGGTGAAGGTAGCTCGATCAGGGCGGAGTGCCACTAGCCCAAGATGAAGGTATCTCGATCGGGGCGGAGTGCCGTTGGACCGAGGTGAAGGTAGCTCGGCCAGGGTGGAGTGCCACTAGACCAAGGTAAGGGTAGCTCGATCAGGGCGGAGTGCCACTAGACCAAGGTAAGGGTAGCTCGATCAGGGTAGAGTGCCACTAGACCAATGTAAGGGTATCCCGATTATTCAGGGAATGCCGGTTGTGCCATGTGGTACAGCTTTATATGCTTTCCATTAAGGGTAGAGAACTGGACGACTCCTTTGTGGTCTACCAAGACGTAGGCACCCCCCTTCATATACTCGGCGGACGATATACGGTCCGACCCAGTTTTCAACCAACTTCCCCTTGGGGTTGGAAGTCATCACTTCTCTCCTTTTGACCATTACCAGGTCTCCTTTCTTGAATTCTTGACCTTTGACCAGCTTATCGAAAGCACAGGCCATGCGAGCTTGGTAGAGTTGAATGTTTTGTTGCGCACGGAGACGCTTTCCTTCGAGCTCGGCAAGCTCTTCCAATCTTCTTTCTGCATTAGTTTGTTCACTACTGACTAGTCCATGTTGGATAGCGACTCGCAGCGAGGGGACTTCCAATTCAATCGGCACCACAGCCTCTGACCCGTATACGAGGGAGAATGGCGAACAGCCGGTTGGGGTTTTATAGATGGTACGATAGGCCCAAAGCGCTTCGTACATCTTTTCTTCCCAGTCCTTCTTATTAGACTTGACGGTCTTTGCCAGTAACGTGTAGAGCATCTTGTTGAAGGCTTCTGCAAGTCCATTGGCTTGAGGGTTAGAGGGGGACGACGTCCTCCAATCAATCTTGTATTTATCAGCTAGCCGATAAACCTTTTGGTTTCTGAAATGGCTGCCGTTGTCAGAGATGATGCGGCTGGGAATCCCGAACCAGAATATTATATTCTGTCGGAAGAATCTTACGACCAGTTCTGCCGTTACTTATCTTAGTGCTACTACCTCTGCTCATCTGGAGAAATAATCTGTAGCTGCTAAAATGTATTTGCACCCTAATGAAGATGTTGGCAGTGGCCCTACCACGTCCGTGCCCCATTGGGCAAACGGCCAGCTCGGTATGGTGCGGTGTAGCGGCACTAGTGGTGTTCTTGACACATTGGCGTGCTCTTGACATTTCTGACAATCCTTGGCGAACTTGCAGCAGTCATCAAACATAGTGGGTCAATAGTAACCCAATTTCTTTATCTCGATTTTCATTTTTGGGCCGACTTGGTGCGTTCCAACTGAACGCGCATGGACTTCTTGCATCACCTGCCCAGCTTCTGCTGAAGATAAGTAACGAAGTAGAACTTTTCTTCAGGCATCCACCATTATTCGGAACAGGGTTCCGTTTCTCATCTTGTAAGAGTCTTTGATCGTCAGAAGTTTCATTCCCTGTTCTTTCTCTTTGGGAGTTAATGGTGTTGGAACCATCGTAGGAGATGTTCCTGCCAATCGGGCTGTTGAACCTCTTCGATGACTACCACCTCATTCTCTTGTTCGTCGGCCAAGACCTTTGTCACACTGGGGACTTGCCGGCGGTTGATCATGGTTATGTTCAGGCTTGTATCTAGCGGAATTATCAAAGAACTGGCCAGTTTAGCGAGGGCGTCTGCCTGAGCATTCTGTCCTCGGTTGACATGCTTGATGCAGACGAAGTAGAATCTCGACATCAGGCGGGTTTCCAGCTGATGGTAGGGGAGGAGCTCTTGCTTCCGCACATCGAACTCTCCTTCCAGCTGTTTTATAACTAGCATGGAGTCTTTGAATGCTTCCAGCATCTGAATCCCCATGGACAGTGTGATCTGCAACCCGATTATCAGGGCTTCATACTCTGCTTCATTGTTCATGGACGGCTTGTTGATAGAGCAAGATGTGTGCACAACTTTTCCTTCTGGAGATTTCAGGACTATGCCTGCTCCTGCTCTGACCATGGCTTACCCAGTGGCCGAGGTCTCGATTTTGGAAGCGCCATCAAAATATAGTTGCCACAAGGAGGGCTGCACTTGAGCGACTTCCAGGGTTTCATCTTCAGGAAGCTTCGGTTCCAGCGGGTAGTCTCCCGGTACCGGGTGCTCGGCGAAGAAGTTTGCAATAGCTTGGCCCTTGACAGCCTTTCACGGCACATAAGAGATATCAAACTCCATAAGTATCACCGCCCATTTTCCCAAGCGACCTTTGAGTGTCGGCTGGGACATAATATATTTCAGCGGATCCTCTTTGGACACCAGGCTGATTTCATGCGACAACATATAGTGTCGAAGCTTTTGGACTACGAAAACCAGTGCCAGACAGGTCTTCTCAATATACGTATATTTCTCCTCAGTCCTGACCACTCTCTGACTAAGGTAGTAGAGGGCTTGTTCTTTCCCTTCTTCATTATTCTGGGCCAGCATTGCCCCCAGAGAGTTCTGTGTGGCTGCTATATATAATATCAACGGCCGACCTTTCTTCATCCCAGTAAAAGGGAACATCCTTCATCATCAATTTGTGGAAAGGCTGGCATCGCCCTGACAAATTGGAAATGAACCGCCGCATATAAGCCAAGCGGCCCTATAGTGATCTCAGCTCGGAGAGGGTCCTTGGTGCAGGTAGCTCCTGAATTGCTTTGATCTTGGCGGGGTCTATCTCGATTCCCAATATCTGATAATGAAACCCAAGAACTTTTCGCTCGATACTCCGAACGCGCATTTCATAGGGTTAATCTTTAATTCATACTGCCTCAACCTCTGAAAAATGATTCGGAGGTCCTGTAGATGGTCTTCTTTTCTTCTGGTCTTGACCACCAGATCATCTATGTAGCACTCGACCTTATGGTAGAGCAACTCATCAAATATTTTGGTCATTGCGCCCTGATAAGTTGCGCCAGCATTCTTCAGTCCGAACGGCATCCTCTTGTAGTGATAGATGCCTTTAGGGGTTCGGAAGGCAGTGTGGACCCAGTCATGTTCTCGATCCATATCAGGTTGTAACCAGATGACCCATCCATGAATGATAGGTCATCATGGCCAGTTGTAGCATCAATCATGACTTTCGTTATTGGCACCGGAAAGTCATCCTTGGGACAGGTTTTATTTAGATCTCGGAAGTCAACACATATCTGGATCTGTCCATTCTTCTTCTTCACGGGGACGATATTTGCCAGCCATGTGGTGTACTGATTTTTTTCGAAAAAATCCCACGTCAATGAGCTTTTCGACCTCTGTACAAATTTGAGTGATGAGCTCCGGCCTCATGCGCCGCGGTGGTTGCTTCACCGGCTCGGCTTCAGGGCTGATCGCCAGCTCATGTTGTGAAACTGCAGGGCTCAGTCCTGGCATTTCTTTGTAAGTCCAGGCAAAGCAGTCCCGATACTCTTGCAGTAACTGGATATATAGCTCCCATTCTTCTGGGTATAGCTGGACACTGAGGAAGGTGGGCTTAGGGTCTTCCTTGCTCCCCAGGTTGACCTCTATCAGCTCGTCGACTGTAGCTTGGCCTCCGTCTTCTATCTCCGGAGGTGCCGGTTGGAGGTCGATGAAGTCTGGAATGCTGTCTTTGGGGTCAAGGACCTCGATTTCCTCATTCGACATCATCAGAGCCTCCAAAGAGTTCTCTGCTTCATTCAATAGCAGTTGTGCAGATTGCTCTATCAGCATGTCCATTGCCGTTGCAGCTTCCGAGGGAGAGAGAGCAGCCTCAGCCCCTGTAGATGGGGTTGCAGCCGTGACAGACTAGTGGTTGTTTATTGCCGGGCTGGGGCAGACTCCCAGTCTTGTAGCAGAAGGTGAGGAAGTCTCGCCTTCTAGGGTAGTTGTATCTTCAATAGAAATGACATTCCCTTCCTTGGCGGCACATACCTCTTGATCGGAATCAGCTGAGGCTTCCCCGATTGGCATGAGAGGTGCCGAGGTCATCATTGGTAGGACTCCACTGGAGGGAGAGGTCCCTACTTCTTCAACATCTTCGGCCTCGCTGCTGCTAGCCGTATCAAATTTGGCTTGGAGGGTCGCCTCTTTGGGATAGACTTGCTCCCAGCATCGGCAACGAATCATGGTCTCCGCTTCTTGATTTTCGGGCTGAGCTGGCTCAGCATATTCAGCTTCCCCTGGGTATTCATCAAAAGTTGCCCCCAGTGGGCTATCTTTAGCAGGGTAGAAGGCGGAGATGGTATCTACCTCATATCGCCCGCTGTAATAATATTCTTCCAGGGTGAAGCCCAACCCTGGATGCTGAGAGATGCGTCTTAGTTCCTTATCCAGACTTGCAAGATGCCACATTTTCTCAAAATCTTTTTTGTTTTTATGAGATTGACCGGAGGGGATGTGTTGCTTCTGGAACATCCTAGCCATCCGGTCGGTTGTAAATGCCATACCTTGAACGGGAACTGACGAATTTTCTATGTCTTCGGGTAGGCAGCAATCTCTGTCTTCCCGAGTAGGATGTTCTTCAGCCATGTAAAACAAGCTGCTGGGCCCATCGATCTACATCACCTCCCAAGTTTTGAAAGGCTCGACGGTGGGGCTATCAAGGGCGGGAATCAGCTTGGTGAGGCCGTTCGGGACTCCAATGTGGTCGTGCTGCTGGTCGACCTTAGCTTCATTCACTTCAGGGTATATAGCTGGAGGTGCTATTCTACCCACGTTGCTGGTGACGGCGATATGAGAGACCGCCTTGAACTTGACATGTCCGCGCGGCGGTGGCAGATACCAATTATCATCGGAAGAGCTTTTTGATGCCCCTACCGGGGTATTGACTTCAGGGGTTTTCTGAGAGGGTCCCGCATATAGGTTGGCGTCCGCCAAGTGACACTCGAACACTTTGAATGGGTGGAGGTCAGCAAAGATCCTCTCCTCCTTCCCTTAGAGGCTATACTTGATGCATTGGTGGAGCGTAGAGGGCACCACCATATTTTCATGCAGCCACAGACGGCCAAGCTGCTCCTTGTACGAGGTGCAGGAGTCAATGACATGAAACTGCACCTTCGTAGTGAAGTCTGCCAAGGTGAGTGTGAACTCTGCCACCCCCATTGATACTTCACATTTCTGATTAATGCCGGTGATACGCATATCTCCGACCTTTTCGAGATGCACGTTGAAGTGGAGCCTCTCGTAGATTCTGTAGGGCAGAATATTGACAGCTGCACCATGATCGACCAGAGTTCTATTCAGCTCCCTTCCATTCAGGTGCCCCTTCATGTACAGCGGCATGTTGTGGCTGATGGTAGGTAGCAGCATATCTTCTGGAGTGAAGGTCATGCTGGCTTCTCGCAGTGTTTCAGCCAAGCAGGTCTCAAAATGAGCAGGCATCTGCAGAGCAGTGATGATCGCCTGTCGGGTCTTTTCACTCAAACAGAGAATCTCCCAGATTATAAATCTAGCAGGGAGCTTCTTGAGCAACTTCATTATTCGGCTCCCAGCTCGGACATTGGAAAGCTTCATCTCTTCCGCCCACCTGGGCTTGGGAGAGTCCTGAGTTGCGGCCCTTGACTGACCCACTTCATCTGCCTCGGAATCGGTGCCTCTTTGGTTAGCACCGGATCCTTGCTGTTCTTCATCAGCCGCTGCAGGGCAAACTCCATCTGTATTCGGAGCTTCGGCAGACTGTGCCGGCTGCGGGTGAACATCCCCGAGTGCAGGGTTAGCCTCCTGGCACGGCTGCTTTCCCATGGACATCTTCATGAATTCAAGAAAGGAGGTGATGGGGACATCACCCATGATTCCCTCTGGCTCGGCACCTCTCTTCCCCCCGGAGACGGGTAGGATGCAACTCCACGACTGGACGGGTCCGCTTCGACACTTGGGCTTGCTACTTGGGACATCTTGGTGTATTTTCTCCTTTTATTTGAGTCATTTTGATGTAAGTTTCCCTTTGTTTTGAGTCGAGTCCCTAGGTTATTCTATCATTTACCTAAGTATGTGTTCATCATGATGGGTTAGAGTGGCTTATGGGCCCAATTAGGTGGGCCTGGCCCAGGGGCGCCCTTCCCCCTTCCCCACCTCTTTTGGTTATTTGTTATTAGCACTTATGTCAGGGACTTTTTGTAAATGTTGGGATCCCTATAAATAGGACCCCAACCCCACTTGGAGAAGGTAATGAATTATTGAGTAAAGAAAGTTTTCTACAAGAATTGTCTACCTCTCTCTCTCTCTCTCTCTCTCTCTCTCTCTCTCGAAAAGGGGGCAAACCCCTCTCTCTCTCCTCCCCTCTCTCTCCCAATTTCGACCTCCCCTCTCTCTCCTCTCCTTGCCACTTCATCCTCCACCTCAACCCAACCCTTCACCTTCCCAAGGTCCACTTAATTCCACCATTACTCACACCATATCCCCAAGCAACCTTTCACCTCCCTAGGCCCCCTTTCAATCTCCAAAGCACCCTTCCCTCTTCCCCAAGTACCCATTTCTCTCCCCCACACACCCCTTCCCCTCCCCTAGGGGATTTGAATCCCCCTTTCCCCCCATTTGGTGCGACCCCCATTGCCCCCCCCCCTCCCCTTTTGGCTTTGGCCGACCACCACCCCCCCATTCCCCAAGTCCATTTGCGCCCCCTTCACCCCACCACCCCCCCAAGAGCACTCTTCTCTCCCTGTTCCTCCCCTCTCACAGCCCCTAACCACCCCTCCCACAACTACTACCAACAACCTCCCACCCCTCCTTGCCACCCCTCCACCCCACACCATCCTATCTCCACCACCCCCCCTTTGCACTGCTCAGCTTGCAGGTAGCAGTGGGAGGTCGACTTGCAGAACCTTCCCCGGGGTCATTCGGCATCATCTGGAGACGTACCATACATCGCCGGAAAGATCGTCGAGATAGCTCCGTAGCCGAGGTGGTCTCGCCGGCATCCGGCATCCCTTCTGTCCGGAGGACCCGTTCTTGTCCGACTGCACAACTGGGACCTGAACTGGGACCAGAGCTGCAGTTAAGAAGCTTCCACGACCTTACCCTTGCTCTCCTAGATGCGCCGCTTGACCGGGTCGTCGTACCACCAGTCCTCCAAGCAACGCAACAGGCGGGACCTCGTTTGGAGTCCGGGGCTTCCCGTTCCAATTTTCTAACTCCAGGTGCGTTGATCAGGCCACTCAGGACCTGATCTGACCCCCCCTCGCTCACCGGGCTCCCTCTTTCTGCCCCGAAATCGTCTGGTGTTCCCCCTGGCTGCTGCTCGAAGAAGACTTGTCCACGGTCATACTCGTTTTGGTCCCACCACGTTTGTACTTCGGGAGCGGACGTGGTGACTACATCCATCTGCTGCTACACCCTGGAACCAGTATGAGCCAGAGCGCAGAGGACCAGATCCAGAGCCTTCCCCGGCCGGTGTCGACGACGGGACCGCCCCCAAAAATTCACAGGCATTCCTAGGTCTGTCAGCGACGTTTCGGTGCCTGTTCCGATGACTTCTGAGTTCAGTGGAGTGCATGGCTTCATCTACATCGACTCCCTATCCGGTCATTCCAGAACTAGGCAGATCATTCGGCACTAGCTTAGTTAACCTCCCCTCCCCGCCTGGCCGGCTTAGCGCCCCTCCCTGTGTGGAGGTAGTGTTTAATTGTAACCAACACTTTCCCCCTCTCCTAGTCCAACCCCCCCTATGTGGGGAGTAGTGCATGTACTGTGCGAGCAGGGGAAGCTACACCGACGCAGTGTGCGGGGTACCCACACTCCCCGCTCGCCCTCGTCTCCGAATGGGGTTGGTTTCTTCAAACCAACCAGGGTAAGCTCAAAACCTTGCTCCCATTATCAGTACTTGTTCTTTTAATATCCGTGAAATTGCTCCGTTGGAAGCGAGAGAGAGCGCCCGGCCCCGGAGTACTCCACTTCCGTGTGGTCACCGTGGTTTGTGAGAGAGAGTGACCCAGTGCCCCGCTTGGCACCAGGCCAGCCCCTTAGTTGTGGACATCTTACCCTCGGGAGGGCAACCTTAGTCCTGCTGGCCCTCAAACCCGGCAGGGTCTTGATCCACCACCTCCACTCGGTATTATCGAGTCTCTCGGGTTCGTGTGTGCAACGGCGATTCGGCGATTTACGCAACCCCATGCTCAAAATTGATTGTGTTTGGGTAGTAGGTCCGAGGGCCCTTGTCTCTTTGCTGCATTTCCCTAGTAGTGTCACATCAAGTGGTATCAGAGCAAGTTTTAGACTTATCTCTACAAGCCTAGGTCCTAGGGTCATTGCATAGTCTTCATCCGTGTGTCGGTCACCTCCTCTTTGTGCATGTCTACCCGTAGTGGTGCCTTGTATCGGGCCGACCCCTCAACCTCGACTCCCCCTATGAATCCTAATTCCCAAGGCAACCAAGATATCCCTAGGGAGGCACCCCAAGTTCCGATGGATCGATTTGAGGCTGCCCTCAACAACAACATCGATCGGTTAGATGGTCTTTCCACCCGGATGGATAGACTCGAGGAAGTTAGGGCCCCACCTAGGAACCATGTCCAAAGAGCTCCCCCTCCACAAGTTGAATTTAATAGAGTGGGCTTGGAGAATGACCACTACCAGGAGTATGAGAGGCCCCGCCAACCTCGACATGTTGAGAGGCGACCACGAGAAGACCCGGATGATTATCTCTGAAAGATGATTAGGGTGGAAGCCCCAAACTTTGATGGGTCCCATAACCCAAATGCCTACTTAGAATGGGAGAGTGCCATGGACCAATACTTTGATTGGTACCCAATGACGGAAGATAGGAGAGTTAGGCTAGCAAAAATGCACCTTACCAAACTAGCCAAGACCTACTGGATGAGTGTGGAAACTAGAAAGAGGATTAGGCGGGAAGAGCCCATTCATACCTGGGAAGGCATGAAAGACCAACTAAGATTCAAGTACCTCCCCAACTCCTACACCCAAACTCTCTTAGATGAATGGCAAAGCCTCACCCAAGAGGGAAGAACCGTGGTAGAGTACATTGAAATGTTTGACTCCTACCTTCTAAAGTGTGGAGTCCATGAAGAGTTGGCCGTCACCCTATCACAGTTTAGAAATGGCCTCCAACCACACATCAAGAGAGAGCTCTTTATGAGGGACGTGGATTCTCTTAGGATTGCTTATCAGATAGCCCGTGATACGGAGAGATTTTCTAGAAATCCTAAGTTTGCCTCTCCCCGCCCAGTTGAACCCAAAATGTGGGTCCTCGACCCCATCTTCCTCCCCTATTGAAGACTCCTACTCCTAGTGGGGTAACTCCTACTCGGCCCTACAACCAACCAGCCAACCCCACTCCTACAAGGGCGACCCCACCCAACCCTTTCCCCCGAAGAGAGGAGGCCCCCAAAGGAACAACCCCGGGAAGTAGTACGGTGAATTGCTTTCGTTGCAAGGGATATGGCCACATCGCTGCCCAGTGTCCATCTAAAGGATTGTCCAGCCTTCTCATCGAAGGAGAACCTACCCCATCCCAAGGAGAACATGAGAGTATGGTTGAGGAGTATGAGGCTGCCTTAGGTTGGGAAGAGGAGTATGAGGAACAATTCTACGAAATAGGCCTAGACTACATCCCTCCTCCCACCGACTCCCACTTAGGTGTGATTAAGTGCACCCTCACCAAGCCACAAGAGGAGGATTGGCGTAGGACCTCCATTTTTCACACCTACATCAAGATGGGGAGCCATGTTAGAAAAGTGATCCTAGACAATGGGAGTTGTGTCAACGCCGTGTCTCCTGACACTGTCAAGCTTCTTGGGCTTACTACCACACCCCACCCCAAACCATACCGGGTCTCTTGGATTAACAATCACTCCATCCCGGTCAACACTTGTTGCCTTGTACCGATCACCTTCTCATCCTATCAAGGACAAGTATGGTGTGACATTATACCCATGAAAGTAGGGAGCATCTTACTAGAGAGGCCGTGGATTTATGACGTCAATGCAACCATCCTAGGAAAGCCAAACACATGCACCTTTGAACATGAGGGGAAAACCATCCGCCTCAACCCCTCCCCACCACGGAAGGAACCCCCCTCCAAGGGGATTCTCCCTTCACCACAACCTAAGCCACCTCAAAACCCAGGGGTCCCACTCCCACCAACCCAACCAGCTTTCCAAGAACCTACCCAAGAAAAGCCAACTAGAATAGTCAAAGGCCTGCATCTCATCACAAGGAAAGAACTGGAGGAAGAGGTAGCTCAAGGAACACCCTTGTGTGCGGTAGTCATATGCCTTGGAGAGTCAACTCCCTCCAACCCCCACCCCGTGGAAATACACCCTCTCCTAGAAGAATTTAAGGATGTATTCCCCGATGAGCTCCCCGATCAACTCCCACCCATGAGGGACGTGCAACATGCTATTGATCTTGTCCCGGGAGCCACCCTCCAAAACCTCCCCCACTATCGCCTCAACCCCACGGAGCATGCTGAATTGAGGAGGCAAGTGGAGGAACTTATTAGGAAAGGCTTTCTCCGCCTTAGCAAAAGTCCTTGCGCTGTCCCGGCCCTCCTCACACCCAAGAAGGATGGGACATGGCGGATGTGTGTCGATAGTAGGGCCATCAACAAGATTACCGTCAAATACAGGTTCCCCATACCTAGGCTTGACGATATACTTGACATGCTAGCCGGAGCCACTATTTTTTCCAAAATTGACCTTAAGAGTGGCTACCATCAGGTTAGGATAAGACCAGGAGATGAATGGAAAACAGCTTTCAAAACCAAAGATGGACTCTATGAGTGGCTCGTGATGCCTTTCGGGCTCTCAAATGCCCCAAGCACCTTTATGCGCCTGATGACGGAGGTCCTTAGACCTTATATTGGAGTCTTCCTAGTGGTCTATTTTGATGATATCCTTATCTACAGCCAGTCCAAGGAAGCCCACCTTAGCCACCTTAAGCAAATCTGCACTACCCTTCAGACGGAGAGTCTCTTTGCCAACTTGGGAAAATGTCACTTCATGACTCAAACCATTACCTTCCTTGGATATGTAGTCTCCACTGAGGGAGTGTCCATGGACTCCGAGAAGGTCCAAGCTATCCTTGACTGGCCGGAACCCCGCTCTCTTCATGAGGTCAGGAGTTTCCATGAATTGGCCACCTTCTATCGGAGATTTATTCGAGGATTTAGCACAGTCACAGCCCCCATCACCGACTGCCTCAAAAAGGGGACTTTTGTTTGGACTAGGTCAGCTTCTAAAGCATTCCAGGAACTCAAGGAAAGAATGACCCAAGCCCCGGTCTTATGCCTCCCCGACTTTTCCAAAGTCTTCGAGTTGACTTGTGATGCCTCTGGGGTGGGTATTGGCGGGATCCTCAGTCAAGAGGGGCACCCGATGGCCTACTTTAGTGAGAAACTGTGTGATGCCAGGATGAAGTATTCCACGTATGACAAAGAGTTCTACGCGGTGGTTCAGTCTCTCCGGCATTGGAGACACTACCTCTTGCCCAAAGAATTTGTCATCTTCTTTGACCATGAGGCCCTAAAATATCTCAACTCCCAACAGAAATTGAACGCCCGTCATGCCCGCTGGGTCGAATACATCCAATCCTACACTTTCGTGATTAAGCATAAGGCTGGGAGTAAGAATCGTGTTGCGGATGCACTCAGCAGGAGGGTCTCGTTGTTGGCTACCATACGGGTGGAAGTCATAGGATTTGAGAGAGTCAAGGATGAGTACCCTGATTGTCCAGATTTTGGGCATATTCATACCACCCTGACTACCCAATCACCTAGGGAACACCAAGGATTCATCCTAGAGGACGGATTCCTCTTCAAGGCTCATAAGCTTTGTATACCTCGAACCTCACTGTGGGATTTCTTAGTCTGGGAGTTACATGCTGGAGGCCTGGCCGGCCATTTTGGGGTGCATAAAACCATTGCCTTGGTTGAGGGTCAGTTCTACTAGCCAAGCCTCACGAGAGATGTGGCTAAAATTGTGGGTCAGTGCCGCATATGCGCATCAGCAAAACAAGTGAAACAGAACACTAGCCTATACACCCCACTCCCTGTCCCTGATCGTCCATGGCAGGATTTAAGCATGGACTTTATCTTAGGCCTACCTAGAACCCAAAGGAGACACGATTCAATCTTTGTCATAGTGGACAGGTTTTCCAAAATGGCTCATTTCATCCCCTGTTCAAAAACCTCCGATGCCTCCCATGTGGCCCGCCTATTCTTCGATGAGGTAGTTCGCCTCCATGGCCCGCCCAAGACCATCATTTCTGACAGGGACGTTAAGTTTACCAGCTATTTCTGGAAGACCCTCTGGCACCTGATGGGGACCCTTCTCAAATTTTCCATGGCCTATCATCCTCAAACGGATGGCCAAACGGAGGTCGTCAATCGGAGTCTAGGGAATCTCCTTCGGTGTCTCGTCGAGGATCGCCCAGGGAATTGGGATCTTATTCTCCCCCAGGCCGAGTTTACATACAACAACTCTGTGAATAGGTCAATAGGGATGAGCCCATTTGAAGCCGTGCATGGTTACACACCTAGAAAGCCTACAGATCTCATTCCTTTGCCTACACATGCTAGAGTGTCTATCAGTGCTGAGTCATTTGCCCAACACATGAAAGAGCTACATGAGGAAATCTGCAAACACATCAACAAGAGCAATGAGGGGTACAAAAAATTAGCCAATTCCCACCGTCGCCACCAAGAATTCCATACAGGTGATTTTGTGATGGTGAGGACCGAGAGACTATTCCCTGGAAATGTCTCCAAACTGAGGTCACGTGGATCAGGTCCCTTCCAGGTTCTGAGGCGGATCGGCACCAATGCTTATGTGTTGGACCTCCCCGAGGGATACAGAGTAAGCCCCACATTCAATGTGGCTGACCTGGTGCCCTACAGGGGTCCCACGGTGACACCTAGTGAGGACATCGAGCCTGTTCCACCCCTTGCGAGAGCCACTACCCGTGAGAGAGATCCACCAGACCAGAGAGGCCAGAGCAAGTGGAGCGGATATTGGATGAACAGGTCACTGTCACCCGGAGCAAAGCATACGAGCGATACTTGGTCAGGTGGAAGGGCCGGCCTCCTTCGGATGACTCATGGGTGAGCAGGGAGGATCTTCAACAGTTAGACCCCGACCTCCTAGAGCATTATCGCAGCCGAGTGGACCCTTTCTCGACAGAGCCAAGCTCTTCACAGCCCGGGGGAGTTGATGGGGACATCACCCATGATTCCCTCTGGCTCAGCACCTCTCTTCCCCCCGGAGACGGGTAGGATGCAGCTCCACGACTGGACGGGTCCGCTTCGACACTTGGGCTTGCAACTTGGGACATCTTGGTGTATTTTCTCCTTTTATTTGAGTCATACTGATGTAATTTCCTTTGTTTTGAGTCGAGTCCCTAGGTTATTCTGTCATTTACCTAAGTATGTGTTCATCATGATGGGTTAGAGTGGCTTATGGGCCCAATTAGGTGGGCCTGGCCCAGGGGCGCCCTTCCCCCCTTCCCCACCTCTTTTGGTTATTTGTTATTAGCACTTATGTCAGGGACTTTTTGTAAATGTTGGGATCCCTATAAATAGGACCCCAACCCCACTTGGAGAAGGTAATGAATTATTGAGTAAAGAAAGTTTTCTACAAGAATTGTCTACCTCTCTCTCTCTCTCTCTCTCTCTCAGAAAAGGGGGCAACCCCTCTCTCTCTCTCCTCCCCTCTCTCTCCCAATTTCATCCTCCCCTCTCTCTCCTCTCCTTGCCACTTCATGCTCCACCTCAGCCCAACCCTTCACCTTCCCAAGGTCCACTTAATTCCACCATTATTCACACCATATCCCCAAGCAACCTTTCACCTCCCTAGGCCCCCTTTCAATCTCCAAAGCACCCTTCCCTCTTCCCCAAGTACCCATTCCTCTCCCCCACACACCCCTTCTCCTCCCCTAGGGGATTTGAATCCCCCTTTCCCCCCATTTGGTGCGACCCCCATTGCCCCCCCCCCTCCCCTTTTGGCTTTGGCCGACCACCACCCCCCCCATTCCCCAAGTCCATTTGCGCCCCCTTCACCCCCCCCCAAGAGCACTCTTCTCTCCCTGTTCCTCCCCTCTCACAGCCCCTAACCACCCCTCCCACAACTACTACCAACAACCTCCCACCCCTCCTTGCCACCCCTCCACCCCACACCATCCTATCTCCACCCCCCCCCCTTTGCACTGCTCAGCTTGCAGGTAGCAGTGGGAGGTCGACTTGCAGAACCTTATCCGGGGTCATTCGGCATCATCTGGAAACGTACCATACATCATCGGAAAGATCGTCGAGATAGCTCTGTAGCCGAGGTGGTCTCGCTGGCATCCGACATCCCTTCTGTCCGGAGGACCTGTTCTCGTCCGACTGTGCAACTGGGACCTGAACCGGGACCAGAGCTGCAGTTTAGAAGCTTCCACGACCTCACCCTTGCTCTCCTGGGTGCGCCTCTTGACCGGGTCGTGGTACCACCAGTCCTCCAAGCAACGCAATAGGCGGGGCCTCGTTTGGAGTCCGGGGCTTCCCGTTCCAATTTTCTTCCCCCAGGTGCGTTGATCAGGCCACTCAGGACCTGATCTGACCCCCCCTCGCTCACCGGGCTCCCTCTCTCTTCCCCGACATCATCTGGTGTTCCCCCTGGCTGCTGCTGAAAGAATACTCGTCCACGGTCGTACTCGTTTTGGTCCTGCCACGTTTAGACTTCGGGAGCAGACGTGGCGACTACATCCATCTGCTGCTACACCCTGGAACCAGTCTGAGCCAGAGCGCAGAGGACCAGATCCAGAGCCTTCCCCGGCCGGTGTCGACGACGGGACCGCCCCCAAAAATTCACAGGCATTCCTAGGTCTGTCAGCGACGTTTCGGTGCCTGTTCCGATGACTTCTGAGTTCGGTGGAGTGCATGGCTTCATCTACATCGACTCCCTATCCGGTCATTCCAGAACTAGGCAGATCATTCGGCACTAGCTTAGTTAACCTCCCCTCCCCGCCTGGCCGGCTTAGCGCCCCTCCCTGTGTGGAGGTAGTGTTTAATTGTAACCAACACTTTCCCCCTCTCCTAGTCCAACCCCCCCTGTGTGGGGAGTAGTGCATGTACTGTGCGAGCAGGGGAAGCTACACCGACGCAGTGTGCGGGGTACCCACACTCCCCCGCTCGCCCTCGTCTCCGAACGGGGTTGGTTTCTTCAAACCAACCAGGGTAAGCTCAAAACCTTGCTCCCATTATCAGTACTTGTTCTTTTAATATCCGTGAAATTGCTCCGTTGGAAGCGAGAGAGAGCGCCCGGCCCCGGAGTACCCCACTTCCGTGTGGTCACCGTGGTTTGTGAGACAGAGTGACCCAGTGCCCCGCTTGGCACCCGGCCAGCCCCTAAGTTGTGGGCATCTTACCCTCGGGAGGGCAACCTTAGTCCTGCTGGCCCTCAAACCCGGCAGGGTATTGATCCACCACCTCCACTCGGTATTACCGAGTCTCCTCGGGTTCGTGTGTGCAACGGTGATTCGGTGATTTACGCAACCCCGTGCTCAAAATTGATTGTGTTTGCATAGTAGGTCCGAGGGCCCTTGTCTCTTTGCTGCATTTCCCTAGTAGTGTCACATCAGGAGGGGACTACCTTGCCCCCACTCTTGTTATATAGGCCTGGCGGAGGAGGGATCTGGACTCCCTTGACCTCCGGGGGAGGTGTCTTGTGGGGCTGCTCTCCCCTGAATATGATGTTGTGGTTGGGCGGCGGTTGGCGCCCCCATATCCGGCCTGACCGGGTTGCATGTGTAGCAGTCACGGCTTCGACCTTGCCTCCCCCGATAGGGGGTGTGAAGCAGATTTCCTCTTATTCCTCCTCTCTGGGCAGCTTGAAGAGTGCTGATATAGTATTGCAAGAGACAACCTACGTTTCATCGGCCTTAGCGGCCTCCCTTTTCTTCTTCTTCTTTTGTTTCTTCTTTTTCTTTGCTTCAGCAGGTGCCTGTCCCCAGAACAGACGCCCCTCCTTATCGGATGCTGCATTAGCTTCTTCCTTTTACTCGACCGAGAGTTGCTCCAGTTCTTACCATGGGACATGGTCCCGCACCAGCAAAGGCTTCAATTCGGGCTGCACGTACTTGTCTAGCCCTTCAATAATATCTTGTAGTCTGCAGATCCCAGGACTGGTTTCCTTGACCACCGGCAGCGGAGTTTGTCTCCTCCGATTGCGTGTAGGCATTCTGATGACTGCAGGTGGAGTGGTCCACACAGGTGCTGCCACCGGCGGAGTAGGTTGCGGTGTGACGTCGCGGACATGTGCCCCCACTTTCGGGCGGGGTGCCCTCATCTTTTTGTGCTTCGCAGGGACCTGCTGCCATCCCTGTTGTTCTTTCACGGGCTCCAACAAATGAGTTTCATAGGTGCTCCGCATACTTGCTTCAGAGATCTCCTCGGGCAATGCCTAGTATAGGGAGATCATGTTAATTCCTACCCTTCTCAGAGGGGCTTCATGTGGTTGAGGAGGGTCCACTTTGTACTCTCCCAACTCTATTTCATTTTTCTTCACCATCCCTTCGATGATGTCCTTGAAACCATAGCAGTCTTCAATTGGATGCCCAAGCATCTGGTGGTAGGGGCAGACTCTTGGGTTGTGTCACGCCCCGAGAGCGGAAGATACCCGGAGACGCGTGACGAGTTTATATCAATCATGTCAATCAGAGTATTAGTGTATTCGACACCAAAATCAGAGATGCGCAAAAGTAAAGATAACCCAATCCTTTATTCCTTCATAAGAATATGTCTATTACAAACCTTTGAAGTACTAACTAAAATAAAGGAAAAATAAAGGTTGACTCAAGAAAATATGAAAAAGACTAGATAACACGGAAGAAGCTCTATCTCTTTCACTCTTGATTTTCCCCATCCGTTTGAGTTCCCTCATCGTCGGACTTACCTGAAAAGTAGGGAAACACTAAGCGAGCGAACGCTCAGTAGGAAATTATATCTCAAGAACTAGCAAGGGGTTTAAGTGATTACATCTTTCATGAATGCACTATAGCTATGCATGCTCGCATAAAATGACAAGATAGAGAGAGTGTATAACAATACGATAGCAAGAAGAACTAGTCATGAACTTTCAAGAACTTATATCCAAAAAGATATCAAGATATTCAAGCAAGTAAACGCATCATGTCATGTTGGAACTTGGCTATCTCGTTTCAAGCACGCAAGTATGAAATTTCCCTTTTTCGGGCCACGCAAGTCATGTAATATCAAGTCAAGTACAAGATTTGTGGAATGTTCAATCAAGCTAGTCATGCACTTCGGTATAATGCCAATACCGTGATCAATCAACTCTCATGGGCACAAGTACTTTCGGGTGCTCCTCCCAGGACCAGATCGGGCCCTATATGCGCAGGCATTAATCATGTATTTTAACATCCACTTTTGTGTATAGCCAATATGGAATTTTAAGAATAAAGCTTGTAGACATGTAGGATAAACTTGGATAGAGTAGAGTCCAAAAATATGACACTTGATATAGAATGACGATAATAACGGTACAATCACGATTATCGATAAAACTAGGTGGAATTGGTTCCCTAACTTGGGTACCATGATGGACATTCTTTATATAGAATTGAGGTCCACATGAACAGCACATCAATGGCAAGACGTCCTCATTCTTAATATAGAATTGAGGTCCACAAGAACATCATGTTGAATATAGAATTGGGATTTACAAGAACAACATCAAATGGCATGATAACCTCATCCCATTAAGAGAATTCTCATGATACACACTTTGCATAACATGAGGGCCGGTATACCATGTTTCTTTAGAGTGACATGGCAATCAAATAATATAATGAGTTTTTATGGTACAACCAGCTCAGTCGGCCTTGAGGGAATCCAAGGCTGCGAGGAGTCTTACGGAGGTCTCTATGACTAACTCGCTAGTCCAAAGGAACGGAATGTCCAATGGAGAGCTTGTATGTCAATGAGAATTAGTGGGTAAACGATAAATCATCATGAAACGTGGGACTATATTCACGGACTGGAATATAGTGCCGATATATATATATAGATATATTTATATATATTTATCAATATACATATGAAACCTTCGGTTAACAGTAACAGTGTAAAATAGTATCACAGGAAATAGCGACTTAATCTAAGTCATTACTTATCAAATTAACGCCTTTTACAGGGGCGTTTATTTACAATTTGACGACTTATACAGCAGTCGTCCATTCTGTATTTCTATTTTGCAGAATTTAGATAATATGGAATTTTAACAAAAACGCGCCCTGGACAGGGGCGTTACTTCTCAATTAGCGCCCTGGTCTAGGGCGTCAGTTCAATAAGAGACGACCTTGTTCAGGTCGTTAATCCAGCAATTTTCCAAATTTCAGATAATAAAATTTCAGGAACAATTTATATAGTCAGGACCAGAAAATTAGCAGGATTCAATCAGGATGAACATGCATTAGATTAGGTTCATGGTTTCATAGATATCAAATTTTAAACATGGGTAATTATCAATTTATATGAAATTGACGACTACTAGGTAGGGCGTCAAAATAAGAATTAGCGTCCTTGTCAGGGTCTCTTCTTTCAAAATTTTACAGAAAATATTTAAAACCATGATGAAACTATATGCATGGATAACATATGATTTTATTAAGGATCTTAAATTAATTTGGGCTACGTTTCTTGAGAAAACCTACCTGATGATTATCTGGGTGAAGATACATGAAGAGAAACGATACTCTATTTTGCAACAGAGTCTTCTGATCACCGGCAGAAGAAGAAGAAGATGATGCTTGATGAAGAACCTTCGTTCTTCAGGAAGACAGGAACTCCTTAACCTGTAAGAAGAAGATGAAGAAGCATTAGAATCCTCATGCTTCTGCAGTTTGGAAGAAACAATAAGAAGAACAAAACCTCTCCTTTCAGCAGAACGATAGCTCAAATCGCCAAATAGCGATCTGGGTCGATTTGGAGGGTATTTATAGGATTTTGGGGATCCTAATAGGGTTAGAGTTCCATTGGAAGTAATACTTCCATGATAGAGTCCTTACCATATTCCACCTTCGACGTAGTTATCCAGAACTTGCCCTGGATAGACTCCTGGGTCGAACGAAACTCGATCTAAATTAACGTCTTAAGCGAGGGCGTTAATTTAAATTGACGCCCTGTCAAGCGTCATTTCTTATGTAAAACGCGCCCATGTAGAGGGCGTCACTTATACTTGCCCTTTATTTATTTTCGGCCGTTTGGGAATTGACGCCCTTTGTTGTTGGCGTCCTTTTTATAAATAACGCCTTATGTAAGGGCGTTTCTTTTCGAAGTCGCGCCTTGACCAAAGGCATTATTTCTTCTTGATTAATGATTTACCCATTTAGACTCTTTGTCATCTATTTACTTATCTTTTATTTTAATTTGATTTATTTAAAAAAATCTTATTTTTATCAGGGTTGCTACACCCTCCCCTAATTAAAAGAATTTGGTCCCCAAATTCAATAGTATATATAAGTGGAGAGTGTAGAATATATACCTTAAAATAATTCTGGAAATTGATTCCTCACGGATTCCTCGGTCTCCCATGTAGCTTCATGATCGGAACTCTTATTCCATTGTACTTTTAGCATGGCAATAACCTTATTCCTTAGAGTACGTACTTCACGATCTAGTATCCTTATGGGCTTCTGTTCATATGTGAGATCCTTCTGGATAACTAAGTCTCCATGTTCAATAATATGTGATGGATCGTGCACATACTTCTTCAACATAGATATGTGGAATACATTATGTACATCGGACAGTTGAGGAGGCAATGCGATGCGATAAGCAACCTCGCCAACTCGTTCCAGTATCTCGAAGGGTCCGATGAATCTTGGTGTAAGCTTGCCCTTAACACCAAATCTCCGTATGCCACGTCCAGGCGATATCTTGAGAAATACATGATCTCCAACTTGGAATTCAAGATCTCTCCTTCTCGTGTCGGCATAAGCCTTTTGCCTAGACTGAGCAACTTGCAGTCTTTCTCTAATCAATTGTATCTTCTCAGTGGTATCCCTTACCATGTCTGGACCTATAGTTGTTTTTCTCCAACTTCGTCCCAGCATAAGGGTGATCGGCAACTCCTTCCGTATAAGCTTCGAAAGGTGCCATTTGTATACTTGCCTGGTAGCTATTATTGTATGCAAATTCCACCAACGGCAAGTGATCATGCCAGCTTCCATCGAAATCAATGATGCAAGCTCTGAGCATATCTTCAACCACCTGATTAGTTCTCTCGGTCTGACCATCCGTTTGAGGATGAAAAGCTGTACTAAAGTTAAGCCTTGTTCCCAACGAATGTTGTAGTCCCTTCCAAAAATGAGAAGTAAAACGGGGATCTCTGTCAGACACGATTGAAACAGGAATACCATGTAATCTGACTATTTCCTTGATGTATAATGCAGCCAAAACATCAACTGACCATCGGCTCTTTATTGGCAAGAAATGCGCCGATTTAGTCAATCGGTCAATAATAACCCATATTCCATCATGTCCTCCTTTTGATTTAGATAAACCCATAATGAAATCCATACTAATATTCTCCCACTTCCATTTGGGAATATCTAGAGGATGTAATTTTCCAGCAGGCTTTTGGTGTTCCGCCTTGACCTGTTGGCAAGTGAGACAGCGTGATACATAGTCTGCTATTTCCCTTTTCATGTTGGGCCACCAAAAATTCCTCTTCACATCTTGGTACATTTTGGTTGATCCTGGATGAATCGTGTACCTTGATCTATGAGCTTCATCTAAGATCTTCTTCTTTAACTCGGGACAATCCGGTATGCAAGTTCTATTCCTGAACATTAATCTTCCTTCACAAGTTATTTGGAAATCAGATTGTCCTTCCAGTTTGCCTTTGATCTCTACTAATATTGGGTCATTATCTTGAAGTGCTTGTATTTCAGATAATAGGTCTGGATGAATGCTTATATGAGACAATGTGACACATTGAAAGTCTGTGTCCATGCTTATATTGAGTTCAGAGAATTGCTCCAGCAACTTCCATTCTTGAATCATACAATTGGCTAACAGTGCTCTCGGCTTTCGACTAAGGGCATCTGCTACATGGTTACCCTTTCCGGGATGATATTGTATATTGAAGTCGAAGTCCTTGAGATATTCTAGCCAACGTCTTTGCCTCATATTTAGTTCCTTTTGTGAAAAGAGATACTTGAGACTCTTGTGATCAGAGTATACAGTAAACTGTACTCTATATAGATAATGTCTCCAGATCTTTAGTGCAAATACTACCGCGGCTAATTCTAAGTCATGGACGGGGTAGTTCTCTTCATGCTTCTTTAATTGACGAGAAGAGTAAGCTATAACCTTTCCTTGTTGCATTAGAACACATCCGAGGCCAATGCCAGAAGCATCAGTGTATACCTCGAATTTCTCTCCTTCCATTGGTAAAGCTAAGACAGGAGCTGTAGTAAGATGATCCTTGAGAGTTTGGAAGCTTCTTTCACATTCCTCACTCCATTCGTAACGGATCTCCTTGCGAGTTAACCTCGTAAGTGGTATGGCGATCTTAGAGAAATCTTTGATGAATCGCCTGTAATAGCCGCAAGACCTAAGAAACTTCGAATCTCGCCAGCATTGGTCGATCTTTCCCAATTTCTTACAGCTTCAACTTTTGATGGATCTACTGATAAGCCATCCTTTGATATAACATGTCCGAGAAAAGTCACTTCCTCAAGCCAGAATTCACACTTGCTGAGTTTTGCATATAATTGGTTTGCCCTTAATATTTGTAATGCAATCCTCAAGTGCTCCTCATGCTCTTCCTTGGTCTTGGAATAAATCAATATATCATCGATAAAGACCACCACGAATTGATCCAAATAAGGCCTGAATATACTATTCATTAACTGCATAAAGGCAGCAGGAGCATTCGTTAGTCCGAAAGGCATAACAACAAATTCATAATGGCCGTACCTGCTTCTGAATGCAGTCTTATGAATGTCCTCATCCTTGATTCTTAACTGATGATATCCTGACCTAAGATCAATTTTGGAAAAGTACTTGGATCCTGAAATTTGATCAAACAACTCATCGATTCTTGACAGTGGATACTTGTTCTTGATAGTGAGATGATTCAACTGTCGATAGTCGATGCATAACCTCATGGATCCATCTTTCTTCTTTACAAATAATACAGGCGCTCCCCATGGGGAAGTACTTGGTCTTATGAATCCTTTCTTAATGAGCTCCATCAATTGCTCCTTTAACTCCTTGAGTTCAGCAGGTGACATTCTATACGGTGCCTTAGAAACAGGTCCAGCACCAGGGACTAAGTCGATGGTGAAGGCCACTTCTCTTTGTGGGGGTAATCCAGGCAAATCTTCCGGAAACACATCCGAAAAT
Organism: Amorphophallus konjac; assembly: GCA_022559845.1. Classification (NCBI taxonomy): domain Eukaryota; kingdom Viridiplantae; phylum Streptophyta; class Magnoliopsida; order Alismatales; family Araceae; genus Amorphophallus; species Amorphophallus konjac. The sequence goes on along the minus strand of CM040123.1, from coordinate 115,212,952 downwards.
TCTTGCACAACTGGGATATCTTCTATCTTAGTTTCCTTAGCCTCCTTAATCGTGACAAATGCAAGGAAAGATACACATCCTTTCCTTATTAGCTTGCTAGCTCGGAGAGCCGAAATAAGAGGTGACTCGCTCCGACTCTTAGGGCTAGAATAGACTAGTTCTGGAAAGTCCTTGAAAGTAACCTTGCTATTGCGGCAATCGACTGTTGCCTGGTATTTGGATAACCAATCCGCTCCCAGTATGACATCATACTCCTTTAGATCTAAACATATGAGATCGATAGGAAGATTTCTTCCTTTTACCAAGACTTCACAGTTTTGATAATGGTGAGTAATATCGGTTTCGTTTCCGAGAGGAGTAGATAAAATTATTTTCATCCATTCCGGTTCCATAGGTAGTGGGTTAGCAAACTTCTTGGAAATAAAAGAATGTGATGCACCCGTATCAAATAAGACATGTGCATACTTGGAACAAACTTTCAGTGTACCTTCTACTAGTCCGCCTTCTTCTTCTTCGGTCTCCTTAATTGCGTGAAGACGAGCGTTCTTGGTTACCGGGCGCTTTCCGTCACCGGTTTGATCATTAAGTAATGGGCAATCGGGAATCCGATGCTCACGGCTCCCGCAACGGAGACATGCTCCAAGTTTCCTCCAGCACTCTTCGGCTTTATGACCAGCCTTGTCACAATGCTTGCATATTATATTCGAAGGTGTAGTAGTGATAGAGAAGGGCTTGGTCTTCTTAAATTTTTGGTCTTGAGAAGAAGTACCTCCAGTGCTAGGCCTTTTCTTGAAGTTGGGTTTAAAGGAACCCGAACTTGTAACTTGTTCCTTCTTATCCTTCCCACGGATTCTATCAGATAGCTCCGTGGCATCTTCTAACAATTGAGCTCGGCGTACTATCTCTGAGTAGACCTGAATATCCATTGGTGCCAGCTGGGTAATATATTGGGGCCTGAGCCAGTTAAGGAACCTCCTAGCTTTCATCTTCTCGGTGCTAACTAAGTGCTTAGCATACCGAGATAATCTAGAGAATTGTGCCTCGTACTCCGCCACCGATAATGACCGTTGCTTGAGTGCAGCAAATTCGGTAGCTTTCTTTTCTTGGACTCGGTCTGAAAAATATTTATTGTTGAAATGTTCAACAAATTCCGCCCAAGTAATTTGGTCTTGATTTAAAGTAGCTTCTATTGATTCCCACCAGCATCGGGCATCCCTTTCTAACTGAAAGGTAGCTAATAAGACTTTATCTTGATCCGTGCACTGCATAACACGGAATATACGCTCCGTCTCCCTGATCCAGTGCTCTGCGTCGTCCGGATCAGTAGAACCCATGAATTTGGAGGGTTCATGTTCTTGAAGACTTGGTGGAGACTTCCGGCTCGTTGTGCACCTCCCTGTGCTACTTGTTGCAGCACCTGAGTCATGCCTTGAAGTGTACGCTGCATGTTGCGCCACTGGGCACGTTCGACAGCCATCATCCTACAATTACAATAACTACATCAATACGTGATCTCATTTAGAAGCTAGCATTTCTATGTTAACTTTAACCCTTGGTTCTACCCAATCTCACCGGTTAAAGGTTAAACCTATCCTTGGACTTGGGTTTTCCTAGGAATTGAATACCCTAGGCTCTGATACCACAAAAACTGTCGCGCCCCGAGAGCGGAAGATACCCGGAGACGCGTGACGAGTTTATATCAATCATGTCAATCAGAGTATTAGTGTATTCGACACCAAAATCAGAGATGCGCAAAAGTAAAGATAACCCAATCCTTTATTCCTTCATAAGAATATGTCTATTACAAACCTTTGAAGTACTAACTAAATAAAGGAAAAATACAAGGTTGACTCAAGAAAATATGAAAAAGACTAGATAACACGGAAGAAGCTCTATATCTTTCACTCTTGATTTTCCCCATCCGTTTGAGTTCCCTCATCGTCGGGCTTACCTGAAAAGTAGGGAAACACTAAGTGAGCGAACGCTCAGTAGGAAATTATATCTCAAGAACTAGCAAGGGATTTAAGTGATTACATCTTTCATGAATGCACTATAGCTATGCATGCTCGCATAAAACGACAAGATAGAGAGAGTGTATAACAATACGATAGCAAGAAGAACTAGTCATGAACTTTCAAGAACTTATATCCCAAAAAGATATCAAGATATTCAAGCAAGTAAACGCATCATGTCATGTCGGAACTTGGCTATCACGTTTCAAGCACGCAAGTATGAAATTTCCCTTTTTCGGGCCACGCAAGTCATATAATATCAAGTCAAGTACAAGATTTGTGGAATGTTCAATCAAGCTAGTCATGCACTTCGGTATAATGTCAATACCGTGATCAATCAACTCCCATGGGCACAAGTACTTTCGGGGTGCTCCTCCCAGGACCAGATCGGGCCCTATATGCGCAGGCATTAATCATGTATTTTAACATCCACTTTTGTGTATATCCAATATGGAATTTCAAGAATAAAGCCTGTAGACATGTAGGATAAACTTGGATAGAGTAGAGTCCAAAAATATGACACTTGATATAGAATGGCGATAATAACGGTACAATCACGATTATCGATAAAACTAGGTGGAATTGGTTCCCTAACTTGGGTACCATGATGGACATTCTTTATATAGAATTGAGGTCCACATGAACAACACATCAATGGCAAGACGTCCTCATTCTTAATATAGAATTGAGGTCCACAAGAACATCATGTTGAATATAGAATTGGGGTTTACAAGAACATCATCAAATGGCATGATAACCTCATCCCATTAAGAGAATTCTCATGATACACACTTTGCATAACATGAGGGCCGGTATACCATGTTTCTTTAGAGTGACATGGCAATCAAATAATATAATGAGTTTTTATTGGTCAACCAGCTCAGTCGGCCTTGAGGGAATCCAAGGCTGCGAGGAGTCTTACGGAGGTCTCTATGACTAACTCGCTAGTCCAAAGGAACGGAATGTCCAATGGAGAGCTTGTATGTCAATGAGAATTAGTGGGTAAACGATAAATCATCATGAAACGTGGGACTATATTCACGGACTGGAATATAGTGCCGATATATATATATAGATATATTTATATATATTTATCAATATACATATGAAACCTTCGGTTAACAGTAACAGTGTAAAATAGTATCACAGGAAATAGCGACTTAATCTAAGTCATTACTTATCAAATTAACGCCTTTTATAGGGGCGTTTATTTACAATTTGACGACTTATACAGCAGTCGTCCATTCTGTATTTCTATTTTACAGAATTTAGATAATATGGAATTTTAACAAAAACGTGCCCTGGACAGGGGCGTTACTTCTCAATTAGCGCCCTGGTCTGGGGCGTCAGTTCAATAAGAGACGACCTTGTTCAGGTCGTTAATCCAGCAATTTTCCAAATTTCAGATAATAAAATTTCAGGAACAATTTATATAGTCAGGACCAGAAAATTAGCAGGATTCAATCAGGATGAACATGCATTAGATTAGGTTCATGGTTTCATAGATATCAAATTTTAAACATGGGTAATTATCAATTTATATGAAATTGACGACTACTAGGTAGGGCGTCAAAACAAGAATTAGCGCCCTTGTCAGGGTCTCTTCTTTCAAAATTTTACAGAAAACAGTTAAAACCATGATGAAACTATATGCATGGATAACATATGATTTTATTAAGGATCTTAAATTAATTTGGGCTACGTTTCTTGAGAAAACCTACCTGATGATTATCTGGGTGAAGATACGTGAAGAGAAACGATACTCTGTTTTGCAACAGAGTCTTCTGATCACCGGCAGAAGAAGAAGAAGATGATGCTTGATGAAGAACCTTCGTTCTTCAGGAAGACAGGAACTCCTTAACCTGTAAGAAGAAGATGAAGAAGCATTAGAATCCTCATGCTTCTGCGGTTTGGAAGAAACAATAAGAAGAACAAAACCTCTCCTTTCAGCAGAACGATAGCTCAAATCGCCAAATAGCGATCTGGGTCGATTAGGAGGGTATTTATAGGATTTTGGGGATCCTAATAGGGTTAGAGTTCCATTGGAAGTAATACTTCCATGATAGAGTCCTTACCATATTCCACCTTCGACGTAGTTATCCAGAACTTGCCCTGGATAGACTCCTGGGTCGAACGAAACTCGATCTAAATTAACGTCTTAAGCGAGGGCGTTAATTTAAATTGACGTGTCAAGCGTCATTTCTTATGTAAAATGCGCCCATGTAGAGGGCGTCACTTATACTTGCCCTTTATTTATTTTCGGCCGTTTGGGAATTGATGCCCTTTGTTGTTGGCGTCCTTTTTATAATTAACGCCTTATGTAAGGGCGTTTCTTTTCGAAGTCGCGCCTTGACCAAAGGCGTTATTTCTTCTTGATTAATGATTTACCCATTTAGACTCTTTGTCATCTATTTACTTATCTTTCATTTTAATTTTATTTATTTAAAAAAATCTTATTTTTATCAGGGTTGCTATAGGTTGTCTTTTCTCTTCAGGTCCTCCGGCCTCTTTGGCTCTGGCAGGGTGACCATGCCATATTCCGTTACCCAATCGAACAGAATCCTGGTCTTGTCCTTTGGAAGGGAGTAGACTTTCTTCATCTTATCCCTCAACGAGAGACCTTCTTTGCCGTCTGGGGCTTTTACAGGCTGTGTGGCGACCGCCTCCTTGCCTTTACCTTTCTGTTGTTCGAACGCCTTGATGTCAAGAGCGTTTGCTGCTTTTGGCGTCTGGCGCCGCTCTACTACCTTGCACTTCGGGGTTGTGCCGGCAGCCGATGTAGGGGTGATTCTGGCCAGAAAGGCTTCCACCTCGGCCATGACATTATTTAATCGGTCAAACGACCGTATTTCCATTCCAATCATCTTTTCCAGAACTTCTCTTTTGAGGTTCTCTTTGCATATTTGTACAATGTCCTCCTGATGCGGGGGCCGCTTGCATCTCATCCCGAGGTTCCTCCACCTCTTAATATAGTTGAGGGCTGTCTCATCTGCCCTCTGTTTTGTCGAATAGAGTTCAGCCATTGTGACCTCCCTCTCTGTGACATGGAATCTTTCTCTAAACTTCCTCTGCATATCTGACCAGTCGCTGATCGACCTGGCCGGGAGGCTAGAGTACCCTTCAAATGTGAGCCCTGTCAGCGAGGACCCAACAGGTATGACTCGTCGGTGGCCAGATCACTCATGACAATCATATAATATGCAATATGCTCCTTCGAGGATCCCTTCCCGTTGAACTTGTCGAACTTGGGTGGCTTGTTAATCCCTCGGGGAAGCCGCTTGGCAGCATGGTGTTGCGGGTATGGCACCCGATAGGCATCAAATGCGACGTAGTCGCCTTCACTCCTTTCTGCGAGCTTCAACTCGATCATCCTTTCCACCATCATCCGGTTCATGACCGTGGGGTCAACTGGCTCCGGATAGAAGTGCGCCGGCTGTAGGTACGTGGTGATCAGAGTGGTCGCCTGTGGAGGACGCAGCAGTGGGGGAGTATGGTGCACTTGAGGGAGCACCGGCGGCATCAGCGGCAGCGGCTGGGGTGGCCGTTGCTGAGTTGTCGCCATGCTCGGCTCTGACGACTGAGGCATGGTGTAGAGCGGTGAAGGGTCAACATGATGGACCGCTCCCCAGGATGATTCACCCTGAACTTCGGGCAGCTTCGAAGCTGATGATTGTTCAGTCTTCTCCATCAGCTGTTTCTTCAACAAGTCTATTTCTTGTCGGTATCTTTGAAGTAGCATCAAGACCGACGGGTCCATAGTTGTAGTGATGGGGATAGGCTCTGTTGCTTCCCCAGTCATACCTTCGGGCAGGATGTCGAGGAGGACGTCATCTTCTTCTTCCACCGTCACTACATTGGCAGTTAAAACAACAGTTTCATCATTCCGCTGGTGGCAGACCAGGGGTTGTTTTCCTTTAGTTGCCGTCAGGAACTCCCTTGCGGCTTCTGTTCTTCGAGTATTCGGCCCCGGCCTCGCGGCCAACTGAGCCAACTCACGGGGGTCTTTAGGAAGTCCACCATATCGACTGAATGTGCTAGCCATATTGCAGGTGAAGACCTGCATCCTTCTTCTCTGTCGATGGACCCTCCTTTTAGCCTGATCCGGAAAGGTCATCCTCTTGAACACAAAAATTCTTCTTGTTTCTTCCCGCCTAGGGGCGACTTCATCGGCTTCGATCTCAAAGCCGTCATCATAGCCATTGTCATCAACTAACGAGACAATCATCCTTTCTCCTGCATCTTCTTCAACTGCCATTGATGGGCAGTAGTCTTCATTGGCTGCGGCTGCTTGCATCAGCCGCTACTGTCCAAGCGAGGGGTTGCCTAGCCCTCGGAAATAATTCTTGACCAGATTGGCCATCTCTTCTCGACCCCATTCTTGATGCAGCACGGGGGACAGTTGTCAACCTCCTGCGAGAGGGATATAGGCAAGCCGAGCCTGGTCGGCAGGTTGTTGAAATCTTCATCCCACAGCAGGAACGTTGGCTTGGCGGGCGCAGGCCCGGAAGCTTTCGCGGTGCGGAAGGGCCGCAACCACCTCTTCTTCTTTCGGGGCCAGGCCCCTTTCCTTCCTCACTCCAACTTTGTCGCGTGTAGGACAGCAGCGAAGTGGTGCGGCTTGCTGAACAGGTCGGACCCCCTTGGGGACCCACACCTGCTTGAACTTTCTTGACCTTGGGCCAGCTTCTCTTGGCCATAGTGGCCAGCTTCTTCTCTTTCCGCCCTCCTTTCAGCGAGGGCTTGGTATGAGTTTCGGACAGGGACGGCAGGGACGACCCGGTCTGGGACTATTCGTACGTCACGTCCGTTGAGGAAGACACGCACACCGCCGACCATTATGGATTTACCGAATTGAGACAGGGGTCCGGTAACCACAGCAGTGCTCCTCCGGCCTTGCTTGCACTAGCGACCTCCAGAGTTTTTGTTGGCAGCATCGGGGCGGGTCCCAGGAGCAGCTTGGTGCACCAGGCAGCTGGTGACCTGAGTTGGACTCTTGAGTGAGTCGTGGCAGCATTGAGCCTTCAGAAGCTCCATCTTCTTTATAGCTCCTTCAATGGGCTCCGAGGGTTCCACTTCCAGCATATCCACAAAGGCTAACCCCATGAAGTTGGGGAAGCCAACAGCAGTAGGAAAGTTGCCGAACACCATGGGCACCGCCAGGTACCCTTGCAGATGACCAGCAGCAATTGACGGGCCGAAACCGACGCCCGTCAGTCCTGTTGTTGTCGTCATCGTTCGCCTAAATAGATAAACAAAGTGTTGAGTCCCGCACGGTGGCATTCAAGGGGGGAGGGGTGAATTGATTGGCCAATTAAAAATTTCTTCCAAGTGAAAACTAAGTTAATTAAGCATACAAGCACTTGGCCTTACACGAACATGATCACACTTGTGAATGCGTGTAAATGAGGGTATGTGTTTGATTAAGGAAGTGGTGTATGCTCAACTCATCGTGAAGCCCACTCGACAAAGGATCCGGAAAATCAAACCACAAGCAACACACGGAGTTTTTAGGTGGTTTGGGTACACTGAAGTGTCCCCTACGTCCACCCCTTAGAATGAGGATTAAGACCTCACTATGAAGTGAGCCACACACACGCTGTGTAAAACATCAAACACACACACACGGCACCCGATTTGGACTGCCACACACAAGTACACACACATTCGTGTTTCCGAACACGAACACCACACACAAGAATCTGAATCAAGTTTTACAACATATGCTCAAGTTCAAACTAAATGATTCTGAGAATAAGAAGTGAAGAATGATTTATCGTGGTTGAAGCTCCCCCTTTCACTTCTTTGAAGGTAATTGAATGCTTCTGCAGGAGGAAGATCGATCCTTGAGGAAGAATGAAGCTATGTCACACAAGCAATATTGCAGCTTTGGTATCCCACGCAGCTTGCTATTGGGGATGATGTGGAGGCTTGATTCAAGCTTCTTCCCTTCACTTTCAGGTTCAGAACAAGGTGGAAGAAGCCCCTGGCGCTGCTGCTGCGAACCTGCACTCACAAGGGTTAGAAAAATAACACACTTTAGATGCCTCTCTCTCCTTAGGGTTTTATACCCCAATAAGATGTATATAAAGAGTTTGGAACGTTCAAAGACACCCTAGAGACCAGATCCACAATTCCTGGAACGATTCAGGGATGTTAGGTTCGATTGGTATGACTTTTGGTGCATGTGTACGCAAGTCAAAAATCACGGCTCGGGTTCGAGACTGAAAGGGTCGACCCTTGGGGTCAACCCACGTGAGGGTTTTAGAAGTTTTAAAGGTGTTTGGGCCAATGGGTCGACCCTTGGGGTCGACCCTCGGGGGTTGCCCGTGCAGGTTTGGAAATAAGTTTTCAGGGAGGTCGACCCTTGGGGTCGACCTTTGTAGGTGTGGTGAAGGAACCCGCCGGGTTTTAAATAAAGTTACAAGGGGTTGACCCTTGGGGTCGACCCTAGCGGCTGGGGGTCGACCTAATGGGTCGACCCTTTCAGCTGGAGATCAAAAACCCAAGTTTACAGAACCAGGGGACCTAGGGGTCGACCCTTGTTCCAGAACTTCCAAAAGGTTGATTAAAAGGTCACTAAGTCCAAGAACAAGTCAGGGGGTTTCAAGTTGGGTTTTTAAAACATGAGAGGGAATCTTGTAAGGACAAGAATAAGAAAAACCCAATACATTTAAGCTTAGAAAAGACCCAAACCAATATGACCCTTGCGATCAAAAATAATGAACATCAAACCACAAGATTAAGGGCCAATGAGTTGAAGTGGATCTCACCGACCGTCCTTGAGCTTCTTAAGCACTTATGCACGTTGCTTGCCCTGTAAAGACATAACTTGTGAATTAGATGTAGCCTTGCAATTTTTAAGTTTAAGAAGCTTACCTGTTGAGGTTGTTCTTTAACCTCCTTAGCTCCAAGATCTCAATAACATGTTGAGCTTTTCAAGACTTTATATGCTAGAACACTTCAAGGACAATATATATACATATAGTGTTTGGTCATCATCAAAAGCCATCACAAATAAGCATTTACTCAAGGACGGGGTTCAACAATCTCCCCCTTTTTGATGATGACAAAATACTACATGCCTTACATAAACATATGACTTCAAAAAGATTTAGCATTTACATTGAATTCCACCTTAAACCTTCATATTAAGAGTAAAACATAAGAAGCATTGTTCAACTCTTCATGCATCACATGAATTGCTCAAGAAGCATTATAATAGTGAAATACAAGACCAGCCAACGATGTGAGATTGATGAGCAAAAACACATTCCAAAGTACTTTGCCGACAACACAGGTTAAATGTAAACAAGGTCTGAGTTCAAGGGCAAATTACAAGATGCAATGCATGAGATGCAACAGAACACAACTTAAATGCAAACTGAAATGCAACAAAACTTAAATGCAACATTGCTAATGAACGGAAATATGATGAAATCACACATGCATGCCAGCACACAACACACATAAAATATAAGTGGCCGATTGCCTGGGCACACATATAGTACAAAATTTCTCCCCCTTTGGCATCATCAAAAAGAGGGGGTGACAAGGGATAGGAAGTGTGCCATTCTGTAAGAGCATAACTGTCTAATCATCATCCGGAGTCGATGAGTTTGGCGGACTGCCTAATATACTCCAAGACTTCTTCAAGCATGTGGGATTGATTAGCCAAAGTATCAGTAACATACTGAGAGTGCTCTTGATGAGATAGCGTCAGATCAGCGGGAGCATGTTGCATAGCCTCCATTGTCTCCCCATAATTGTCTAAACGATCATCAATAGTATCCAAACGGTCCATAAGCAGCTGAACCGCCTCGAAAGGCATCTCCTCAACAGGAATATGTGGCTGGTGCACACCGGCCTGCGCATCATCGTCATCCTCCTCCTCAGAACTAATTTCATGTGTAGCACTTTTCAATGCCCGGACCAAGTTACCATCTCGCAGTTCATAGCCCATATTATGACAAATAGAATGAACAGTAAATATATCAGCCTCTCTAATGGTTTGAGAAGATTCTTTGGAGAGGTTTATGTCCATGTGTGCAAATATAGCAGTAAGTGCGGCGGCATATGGAAGAGTTCTATTCTTGTGCTTCATGCTGTTACACATATGTGCTAAAAACATAGCTGGGAAATTAACTGGAATACCACCCAAGAGACAGTAAAATAAGAACATATGAATCTCTGTCACTTTGTCATGGCCTCCTCCTCTCGGTAGCAGGATAGTAGTGATCATCCTGTGTAATATATGCTGTAGGGGAGGAAAATGGTTGGCGTTTAACCCAGCAAGAGAATTTTCACCTTTTTCTTCAGATGTCATCATTTGATAAATTGTTTCTTCAGGAACCACAATATCTCCAAATGTAAAGCCTTCATGAGGGAGATTAAATGCCACTCCTAAAAATTCTGTGGAGAGTATAACCCGTTTAAAATTTACCACAGTAATCGGATGTTCCCCAGACATGGTTAACTTGCTATAAAATCGATGCACCAAATTCGGATAAATGTGTCGATGTTCAGACATGAACAAGTCCAAATTTGGCTGACTGCAAAGAACATCCACTAGACTCGGAAGATGGCGGTTAAGGTTGGCAAATGATACTGCTCGAGGTCGGAGTACCTTTCTGTCCAAGACCTTGCTCGAAGGCGCAGATCCTCTGCCATAGGCGGCCTCCCTACCACGACATGCCATGGCCGCACTAGACTCCCCTCCGCTGCGAGAAGAACGCATCTTTGGGGCCATCTAAACATAGACCAAAGGAACCGGTTGATGAGGGTGTAGATCTAGATGGTTCAACGAGAGAGGAAGGCTATCCACATAGATTTATGATCCTCCACACATCAAGAACATACCACAGTGGGAGTGAAGCTCAAGGAAGACGCGTTGGAATCGCTCGGAAGGATTTTGTGCACGGGATGCCACTGAGAGAGCCGTGGCTAGGGCTTGAGCATGTGGGTGCCAAAAGAGGATTTGAGGGCATGAAAGGAGTGGTGGCTAGGGCTAGAAGGGGGCTTTGGGGGTTTTAGGAGATGGGAAGGGGGAAACATAAGGTTTCCACCCCTTTTTAGGGCGGTTCGGACGCGGCGGACGCCGCCCGACCGTAACGGGTCGACCCAATGGGTCGACCCCTTTCACCCCGGCCCCAGACAGGATCCGCTAACGCGAGGGTCGACCCTTGGGGTCGTCCCTTCTGCGTGGGTCGACCCTTGGGGTCGACCCTTCCACTGTTTTTTACCAAAAAATTGTTTAAGTGAAACGGAAGGTCAAAAAATGATGTGGCTCAAATCCCCAATGATAATATCATGTTGGAATCAAGGAATTGGAGTTGTTTTATGGGTTAATGCATTGGGGAACTTGTTTCAAGAAGATCTAGGATCATAATAGACGTTCATAATCTAACGTCTCCAAATTTCAGATTTTGAGGGGTTATGCTCTCTTGCTGGCATTTAAAGAACTCAAGGAAATATCGGCCATAGAAATTACAATGACATGGTTGTATTCTATAAATAGAAGACATGCAATACATGCAATCATGGTTTTTCACACATAAATATACATTTTTTTTATTTTTCAAGCAATCATAATGCACATGCATGACAAGGGGAAATTCAACTATGCATCATACTAATGCAAATGCATGCTATACATTGACGTATATACATAGATATGCAACTGATCAAGACTCAGACTCGTCTATCCTACAACCCCTAATTCTCTTCTGAATGTTGTGAATTTATCTTCACTTAGAGGTTTGGTGAAAATGTCAGCAATTCGTTGGTCTGTTTCAATGAACCTAATTTCTACATCACCCTTGCTCACATGATCCCTGAGAAAATGATGTCTAATCTCAATATGCTTTGTGCGAGAGTGATGGACTGGGTTCTTTGACAAGTTTATGGCTGAAGTGTTGTCACACAAGATGGAAGTGTTTTGAAGGAAATTCCATAATCAATCATCTATTGTTGGATCCATAGCACCTTGGCCACGCAACTCCCGACAGCCACATATTCGGCTTTGGCGGTTGATAGAGCCACTGAGTTTTGTTTCTTGGAGGCCCATGAGACCACGCATCCTCCAAGAAATTGGCAATACCCGCTGGTGCTTTTTCGATCCCCTTTACAATCCGCATAATCGGCATCGGAATAAGCAATTAAATCAAAGCTCGAATTACGCGGAAACCACAATCCTAAATTACTTGAACCAGCAATATATCTGAAAATTCGTTTAACAGCCGACATGTGTGATTCTTTTAGATTGGACTAAAATCGTGCACACAAACACACAGCAAATTGAATGTCGGGCCTGCTGGCAGTTAAATACAACAAGGAACCTATCATGCTTCTAAAGAGTTTTTGATCCACGGATTTACCTGATTCATCTTGATCAATTTTTATTGAGGTGGACATGGGAGTTGGTTGTGGTTTGGTAGAGGTCAGGTTGAACTTTTTCAGCAGCTCCAATGCATACTTCTTCTGATGTATGAACATACTATCAGATGTCTGTGTGACCTACAATCCCAAGAAGAATGTCAGCTCTCCCATAAGACTCATCTCAAACTCACTTTGCATCAATTTGGCAAAGTCTTTGCTGAGAGCATCTTTGGTGGAGCCAAAAATAATATCATCCACGTAAACTTGAACAATTAAGATTTCCTTACCGTTCAACTTTGTGAAAAGGGTTTGATCAACATTATCTCGTTTGAATCCATTTTGAATGAGGAAATCACTTAACCGTTCATACCATGCCGGGGTGCTTGTTTCAGACCGTAGAGTGCCTTGTCTAGCTTGTATACATGGTCTGGATGCTTCGTGTCCTCAAACCCCGGTGGTTGCTCCACATACACGTCCTCCTGGATATAGCCATTCAAAAATGCACTCTTAACATCCATTTGAAATAGTTTAATGTTGTTGCAACATGCAAATACTAATAAAACTCTCACTGCCTCGAGTCTTGCTGCGGGAGCAAAAGACTCATCAAAGTCAATCCCAAGCTCTTGGCTATAGCCTTTAGCTACTAGCCTGGCCTTGTTCCTAGTTACCACTCCTTGATCGTTTGTTTTGTTTCAAAAAACCCACTTTGTTCCGATCATTGAGTGGTTTCTAGGACATGACACGAGGAACCACACTTTGTTCCTTTGGAACTGGTGTAGTTCTTCTTGCATAGCCATGATCCATGACTCATCCAAGGCCTCCTCAATAGAGTGAGGTTCAAACTGAGAAAGTAAGGCAATGTAGTCCTGATTTTCAACTTCCTTGAAGGAGGCTCATGTTCTTGTTCCATCTTCAACATTGCCGATCACATTCTCCGGCGGATGGTCCTTTTCAAAAGTCCATTGCCTAGGAAGCTACTGTTCCAACTGATCTTCCGGATTTGCATCATGTTCTTGTGGTTCTTTTACTTCTTATTTTTCAATTTTTTCCTTCCATCATCTCGATATTACCGTCATTCAATTCATCGTCCTGCAAAACAGATTTTTCATTAGTACTTTTAGAAGATGATTCATCAACGATGACATGGGGGCTTTCCTCAACTACAAGAGTTCTCAAGTTATACACTTGATAAGCTATTGAGCTAAGAGAGTATCCAAGAAATATACCTTTGTCACTTTCGGGGTCAAATTTAGCCAGGTCCACCTTACCATTGTTGTGAATGTAACAAACTGAACTGAATGGTCTAAGATAGGAGATGTTTGGCTTCTTACCTCGGCACAGCTCATAGGGGGTTTTCTTCAACAGTGGTCTTACCATGGCACGATTGACAATGTAGCAAGCAGTGTTCACTGCTTCAGCCCAAAAGTACCTCGACAAGTTGTTCTCGTTTAGCATGGTTCTTGCCATCTCAATTAGTGTCATGTTCTTCCTTTCAACAACTCTGTTCTTTTCAGGGGTTCTTGGTGCGGAGAAGTCGTGCATATAGCCTTGAGTCCTGCAAAAATTGCTGAACTCATTATTATCAAATTCCCTACCATGATCGCTCCGCACGGCTTTCATACAGCACCCTTTTTCATTTTGAACAACCCTGCAAAATGCTTCAAACTCCATCAGGGCATCATTTTTATGGGAAAGGAAATATACCCAGCAAAATCTTGAGTAGTCATCCACAATTACAAATCCATATATTTTACCACCCAAGCTATGTGTTCTGCTTGGTCCAAAGAGGTCAATGTGGATTAACTCAAGGGGCCTCAATGTGGTTACATCATTCTTGCACTTGAATGATGTCATTGTTTGCTTACCCATGGTGCATGCCCCACAGACTCCTTCATCAATAACCTTCAGCTTAGGCAAACCCACTACCAAATCATTTCGAGACAATTTTAGCAAAACAGTAAAACTAGCATGCCCAAGTCGGTGATGCCAAAGCCAAGCATCATCATTATTCCTTGCAACATGTTGGGTCCTGTAGTGTAGGAACACGGATCTAGAGGGGGGGTGAATATATCCTACTGCTAAAATACGTGTCCAATTAAAAACATAAACTAGTACACAGCAGAATTTACAAGATTGATAGGATTGAGGAAATTAATCTAAACATGTTTAAACTTAATTCACTCAATCTCACCGAGCTCACACGATCGCATAAACAGATAGTATAGTGAAACACACAATCACAAGGAACAAACCACAAGACACAGGAATTTTTAAGGTGGTTCGGGACCACGACTGGCTCCCTACGTCCACCCCTCACCAAATCGGTGAGGCTCCACTACACGCTACAAAATGTAGCACCACGAGGATGAACCCCAACACACACACGCTGCTATTGCAGCAAACCACACACACGAGGCCTTGCCTCAACCTGCTGCCACACACACACACACACACTGTTGGGGAACACACCCCGAACAAAATATCTCACACGGAGACACAGCTCCATCCACAAACACGTAGAGCAATGCCTACACCACCACACGGGAGTAAACTCCCAACCACACACGGGGAACGCACCCCAAGTTACGCCCAACCACACACGCGGAGATACTCCGCACAAATCGACGCACACACGACAACACACACACTCGGAGAACCCTTTCTCCGAACACCAACACAAAGTATTCTGTCAAATGTTTATGAAGCAATGACAAATATATGCTATGACACTCCAAACAAATTCTGTAGATGGAAACTAGAAAGATACATCAAGAATAAGGCTCCCCCTTCATCAACAAAATTTGATTCTCCTTGGCCCGTTGATGGATGATCATGATTTCAACATCATCTTCTTCCTCTCCTCGAGGCACTCCTCTTTTCCTTATTCCAATCTCTTCTTCACCTGAAAGAATAGATAGAAATAATAAGTTCAAACTTTAAGCTAATCTCAAACAAGAATATAGAAATGAATGGTTTAGAGATCCCTCTCTTAATCTTCAACCTATACGAAAGAACGCATGAGCATTAAGATTGTTGTATCACAAAAATTGCAGCTCATATATATATGTAAGAGAGAGTGGACATAAGAGATATAAAACCATCCTAAGATGTCTTAAAGCAGATATTCAAGCTCTATCAACAAGGAAATTGAGAAGTCAGAAAGAGGAAGAATTTACAGTGATTAGAGCTCCCCCTTTCTCTCCTTTGAACGTATTTGAATGCTTCTGTAGGATGAGGACGATTCTTGAAAGAAGATGAAGGATTCTTGCAAAGATGAGGTTGTAACTTGATTTCCCACGTAGCTTCCAGTAGGGGATCGATTGGAGACCTTAATCCACCTTCTTCCCTTCACATACAAGCTTAGAATAATGTGGAAGAAGCCCTTGGAGTAGCTGTTGCGACCCTGCACACACAAGAGTTAGAACCACACAAAATATTTCAGATTTCACCACCCTTTTTTTAGGGTTTGTGACCCAAAGATATATATTTAAGCTTCTAGAATGGTCAAGGGACAACCCTGGGACAAGATCCATAACTCAAGGAGTGATTTGGGGCTTTTGGACCGGATTGGGAGGACTTTTGGCGCACTTGAATGAAGGTCAAATTTGACGGCACCGCCCCGTACCGGAAAGGGTCGACCCTTGGGGTCGACCCTTGGGCTAATAGAAACTAAAACAAAACCCAGTTTTGGTTCTATTTTATAGGGGTCGACCCCAGGGGTCGACTTCCATGGGTCGACCCCAAGGGTCGACCCTTTCAGGTAGGGTGCACAAAAATAGGTTCTGTTTTGGACATAACCTCAGAGGGTCGACCCCATAGGTCGACCCCTTCTTGTTTGGACCTGAAAAATAACTAAAACCTCGATCAAATCAATGGGAAACAATTGACTAAATATTACCATAATCCCATGAAGATCAACCATGATTTTTCATCCTGAAAAACATGATAAAGCAAGAGGTTAGTTGAAAATCCAGATATTTACATCAAGCATTAACACTTTGAACATATTCACAATAAAATACATCATTGAACCTATTCAAACATGCATTTTGCTTCTCATATCACTTAACAGAAATATATATGACCAAATGACAAGGTTTTGAAATGATAAGCATGAATCTATCATTCAATCAAATATATTGACATGGGAGCTCAAACTTTCAACTAGCATTCTTGTATTTACCAAATGCTCAACATCAAATAGCATCAAATGAGAGATATTCATTTACACATGTAAGAAGCAAATATATAGCTCAAAACTAATGACATGATCGTATGATGTGCAATCACACAGGTATGAGGAACCATACGACATCACAAATGCATCCACACATTGAAACCATGATGACCTCATGAATGATACCATTCTAATAGAAGGGTGTGTTCAATGAACACAATCTCCTTGATTGAGACCTAATTGAAGCCATCTTCATAAGAGCCAAGTTCATGCAATTCTTTCACAGCAACTTAGATGACTATGCATGAAAGCCCAAGACATCTCAACCAAAAGTCAACAACATAACCCATGCATTTGAATAACATGTATGACCATCAAAACCTCATGTAGGAAATGCATGAAGCATACACCCTCAAACCTTAATGACTCATGTAGGAGGTACATGAAATCACATCATGTATATCTATGTAAAAGTACTCTGGGTCAACACACTGTAGCTTTCTTACCCAAAATTCACTTAACTGAAGATATGTGAATTGCAAAGCCTTACCAATGGTTCTTTGAAGAATGGAGATGGAATTAACACAAGTTATGAATGGTGGACAATAAGATGATGTCCATCATGACTCGTTCCTATAATGCAAGAAGATTAGCACACTATATTGAAATGAGCATAACGGGAATTCAAGTGAGCATAAAGACTCATTCATGTGTTCAATCATGCGAACGTGTTCTATCATGAATTCTCATTAAGTACAAGGCATATGCATTCTGTCAAGCATGTTTCACAAATTCATTCTCATTCTAGAACATGATCTCATAGCAAGAGAACAATAAGGATTCAAGCACATGAGACATGAAGTATCAATAAAACACAAGGCCAAGCAAGGCCAAGCAACAAAGTTATTTTGTAATCATCAAAATCACATACACAACAATCTCCCCCATTTTGATGATGACAAAATATTATGCTTTAAAGCTCTCTTTAAAAGCGCTCTCTCCCCTTTTGACATAATCAGAAATAGGGATCATGATGGGGAATCCATGATGGCAGTAATTTTTTTTTATACCAATTGGTTTTGTTTTTTTTGTTTGTTTATAGATAAAAAGCTACAGATAATGGGGTGAATGAGGTGACGAAGAGAAACAATATGTACAATATGCATGAACTAATCTCACGACATTGAAATGCAAGTGTAGACAATATGGACATGCAGAATGCAATGAAAATGATCCAATATGATTGATCATAGGCAGATAGATATATATACATGCAACATAACTCTCCCATCTTAGTTAGAGTGAAGGGATATGTGTACGAAAAGTGCAGGTGAGTCATTAAGATCAAAGTGCTCTTATGGTTACACCTTGAGGATTGTGTAGATAGATAAGAGAAGACATACAACAAGTCTGCAGTTAATCAAATTTTAGAATACATATCAAATCAAATTACCATGTGTAAGTGAGCAACATGAGAATGAATTCTAGCCATATGAATAACCAGATTTTCAATTAAACACAATAGTAATTGTACAGACTACATTTCAATCTAGAGAGCAGCGTATTGGAGGCTTCGCTCTGCCTCAGTCAAATTTATCATCAAAAATTTTCACACTGACAGTCTGAATTTTTCTAAGAAGGATCAGGTTCAAATGATTCCTTTTTACGCAAAGAGACACATGGAGCTCATGCCAGAATCCCCGGTTACTCAGAATACTGAACCATTTCACCTCATTTTAACAGAGGTACTTTAGTCAACACTTTTCAGAATTGAACTACATCACGTCTCAGGTGACATGTGCCCAATTTACTCAGTGAGACTAAGCATTGCCCTGCCTTTCATTTCAACCATATTTTTATGCGAAGACAGGCAGCTTTTTCCTCAACTGTCTCTAATCATCCATGCAGCAAGTTGAATTACTTTAGAGTGTTGAAATAAAATTCTTATATCTTTATGAATAACACTCAATTTCACATTATAGTGCATGAAGTGTGTGAATTTGATTTAACATGTATGGAGAAAATTTAACTTAATACAAGATAGTGTAGCTCCCCCTATGTAAATGCAATAAGCATGAAATGCTCCCCCTGAGAGTTTGACATGAAGCACAGTTATTAAGACTCAGATGCAACATTATTTATCAATGGAGTATTCGGTCTTAGAAGTTTCAAGGAAGGGGTTGAATAGCATATAATAACATGCATGCATACAATGGGAGTATTTATTGTTAGGGTGCTAAGTCCGGATACAGAGGGGGGTGAATGTATCCCCTTCAGAAATAATGCCCAAATTAAAACTCTAAAGCTCAGATATGCGGAATAAAAACTAATGAGCTCTGCAAGATGAGATGATAAGATAACACATGATCAAACAGTTGGACTGCAACAATGCAGCCACCTGATCAAACCAGAAATGCAGACAGAACTATGCAACCCAAACACACCTAGCAAAATATAATGCTCAAGGTTACTGCAGATAGGAACAATACAAACAATCCAAGATAACACAACTAACCATGCAAGCATAACCTATGAATGGGAGGTACGAGGCAAGGAGCAAACGCACAAAACAAACCACTGCACAGTAGATTTTTTAGGTGGTTCGGTCCTCTACACCTACATCCACCCCTCACTCCCAACCGGAGTGAGGCTTCACTAGCCAACGCTAGAAACAAGCAGACTCAGTCTGCGAACACTTGCTGCCACACAGCTTGACCAGGGGAACAGCCTCCCCTCTTCCTCCCAACCGGAGGGACACCCCAAGTGACTCCCATCCACTTGAAAACCAGAGGTCGAAGACCTCTCTTCCTCCAGACCAAGAGGGACCCCTGGACTTGCAACCCACAAGCCCAGAACCGGAGGATGAGCATCCCTTCCTCTAACCAAAGGGAACCCAGAAGTGACAACCTGTCACTTGCAACCCGGAGATCAGATCTCCCTTCTTCTGAACCAACAGGAGGAACCCGACCTCAGTCTAGAGGATCGGAAGAACAAAGGTAATCATAAAAATAAAAGAAAAATAAGAAACACAAAATGAAAATAACTTCAGCAACCAGAAAGCTGGAAAACGAAATATAAACTGCAGCTCTCGCAGGTGCAACTGGATTGGATTTGATCCAAAGTCCAGTGAAAATAACGAAGCTTCTCTCTGCTCTTCTTCACGAGCTCTCTCTTTCTCTTTTTCTTCTGCTGCTCTCACTCTCTATCTTCTTCTCTTTCGCAGGCTCTCCCCATCTCTTCTTTTCTCTTATTCTTCTACTCTTTTGATCGTGGCTCTCTTCATTCTACTTCTCTGCCTCTCTTCTTCTTCACTCTCAGTCTCGATCAGCCCTCTTCTGTTCTCATCTTCCTTCTACAGTGGACGAAGGCTTCTATATATATCACAACAGCTTAGGGCGTGTGTCTCCACAGCTCCCGCCCAAGTAACCCTACCACGTGTCAGCATCTCAGCTCCTTGGATCACGTGCCAGACACCCGCAAGATTAATGAGGAGTTCAGTCGATCAGCAAAGCACAGGCTGTATAGACTTTATAAGCAGCAAATGGATAAGTATGTACACTAAGAGAGTGTATAGAGTTGAAGTTATTTATGCGAGCTCAGTGTATGGACTTTCAGTTAAATGCATTAACATACCAAGGGAATGAGTGTATGGACTTAAAGCATCAGTTAACCAAGTGTAAAGAGTGTATACACTTGACTGCGTGCATGACAGACAATGTCTAGACTTGCTATTAACATGCATGAGAACCCAATGTACAGACATGCTGTCGCTTCAGCTGACGACCCCAGTGTATAGACTTGCTGAGGGAGAGACTGTACAGACTTGAAGCAAAGCAAGGTAATCGAGTGTGTAGACTTCACGATGTGCAGACTTGCCAAAGAAACTGATGTACAGACTTTAGCTCAAGAGCGATGTATAGAGTTTTGAAAGCTTGAACAACGAAGCATGCTGTACAGACTTTGAGTGAGAGTCCAATGTGCAGACTTGCCACCGACCAATGTGTAGACTTGATGGTTGAGAGACGATGGCCAGGACAAGGCACAAACGGATGTATAGACTTTGGACTTGAACGACCAAGCAGGCTGTGTAGACTTAGAAGAGTAAGCCAGTGTATAGACTTCAAAAAACTTGAAGGCCCAATGTACAGACTTTGAAAAGTCTGAACCAATGTACAGACTTGTAACGCTTCAAAGCACAATGTGCAGACTTTACAGTTCAGCTGCCAATGTATAGACTTGGAAATGCTCGAACACTGAATCAATGTAAAGACTTGGAAAGTTATCCAATGTACATACTTTAAGTGAAAGTCAGATGTACAGACTTGAACTCAAGGAATGGCTGTACAGACTCTGAGTGAAGGCATGAACAGTGAATCAATGTGTAGACTTCACTTCAAGCAAGCTACAGCCCAATGTATAGACTTGCCACCAACGCAATGTATAGACTTTGTGAAGCACATGCCAAGGCTGTACAGACTTGCAATGCCATGAAGACAATTGTATAGACTTGACGAATGTGAGACGTTGAAAGAGACGGTGGATGTACAGACTTCAAGGCTTAACTGAGACGGTAGGAGAGACAGATGGCTGTACAGACTTCAGCAAAATAGGATGTGCAGACTTTGGCTGTATAGACTTGGAAAGCTTGGCGGAGGATGTACAGACTTGGTGAGCGCCAAGCGATGTACAGACTTGGATGACCAACGCCAATGTATAGACTTGCACAGTGCTGCCAGTGTATAGACTTTGTTTCGAGCAACGTAGGTAAAAGACCCCCAATGTATAGACTTCCAACGTGAGTGACACGCTGTACAGACTTTGCTCAAACAGTCCGATGTATGGACTTGGAATTCCAACAGAAGGATGTATGGACTTTGATAAGAGAATGGCTGTACAGATTTCAGGTGAAGACCAATGTATAGACTTCCAATATGAAGACCAATGTACAGACTTCGAATATGAACACCGATGTATGGACTTCGAATATGAAGACTAATGTATAGACTTCCAATATGAAGACTAATGTACAGACTTCGAATATGAAGACCGATGTATGGACTTCGAATAGACTTCAATTGAGTGCAATGGCTGTACAGACTTGGAAATCTTTTAGCAATGTACAGACTTGGAGTTAATGCATGAAGACCCAGCAATGTGTAGACTTGACAGTGAATGCATGAACAGTGATGTATAGACTTAGACGCAACATGCTATGCAAAGTACACACTTGATGTAATGCATGCCGATGTACAGACTTCAGTTGAAGTCAACCGAAGAGTGTATATACTTTATGAATGCATATGCCAAGACCAGTGTACAAACTTGATCAAATGTCTAGACTTTGCATGAACAGTCGATGTGTAGACTTCACATGTAGAGATTTTGAACGTGTGTGCTGGCAGTGTACATACATTGATAGTCTAGGGGGGTCGACCCATCTAAGAAGAGGGGTCGACCCACTTCAGTCCTGACAATGCTGACAGAGTTTACACTTGAACAAATAATGCATGTGAAAGATTTATGCAGCAGATAACATGACTGAACATATAATGCAATGCTTCATGATCTGATGAACTGACTGAACAACAAATTAACTTAACATATGAGAGACTGCATTATGATCAGAAAATGACTGAATAACAGCATGATGACTCACACAGCAAGATGACTCACAGTGATTAACTCACATCAAAACCAATCATCAAAAGATTAACTCACATCAAAGCCAATCATCAAAACCACAGGGACACAACAATCTCCCCCTTTTTGATGATGGAAACACTACACTGTGAGTAATTCTGATGACACAAACTATTCTCCCCCTTTGACTTCATCAAAAAGAAAATAGTTTGAGAAGTTAAAGCAAACCAACATGCAATGATTGAATAAAAATCTCCCCCTTTGGCAAAAATCTCCCCCTTTGATATAATCAATATGAATGCAGATGCAGAATGAGATACCAAAATGCAAGAGCTCCCCCTAAAAATATGAATGCAAGAACACAATTCTCCCCCTTTAAGAGTTTCTATGCAGCATGATGCATATGACATGGAAGCTCCCCCTCAATAAATGGAATCTTATGAGATGGATAACAAGGAGAGGTTTAGGTCAATGAATCAATGATATTGAGCAGAAGAGTTTCAAGTAGCAGATTTTCAAAGAAGCTCCAATCACAAGAAATTCAGTCAGATTTTCAAAGATATATCAATCTCATAAATCCAAAACATAAGTTTTCAAAGTCTTCCATTATAAGGGCTTATGAATGAGCTTTATTGAACAGCATGGTTTAAACATGATGTATGCAGAGTTTATCAATAAAATTCTGTATTGATATCTAAAATCATGGTTTAATAAAAATGAACCAAGCCCTCATATTTATCTTGATTAATCTCCCTTTCTCTTACATAATCAAATCTATTGACTTCTTTCAGAATTACATGCACTAGTATTGAGATCAAGCAATTATGAAGTCATATGATTTTGTCTAGGGTTGTAGCAATTTGATTTTAGCATCAATATTCAGATATTGAGATATGTTCAACAATTTTTCATGCCATAAATTTTACGAGCACTCTAGTTCAGTGCACACCTTGTAACTAGAGGATATACCTTGATCAGAGGCCAATATCCCTAAGCACTTAGTGTGACTAACTGTCATGCTATATATGAACAGAGATAGCATTTACACATTATGACACACTACAAATCATTTCTTGATGAGTGAGTTGTATTTCTCAGTGTGCATGCCATTGCTCTGCCTGATTTTCAATGAATTTTATGCAGAGTTTACTAAGGCACCTCATGACACAGTCATTTGGACATGGTTTCTCAGTGACCAAAGTCATTGCTCTGACAACTCTTTACCCTTTAGACATTTCAGACAAATTCATTTGCTTCAAGTCAATAATAATTTCATGTACTTAACCAATTAAAGCGATGAATTCAATAATGCAGATTTCAGAAGATTTTACAAGACACAGCATGAAATAGATGGTTAAGGTTTATTAAACATGCTTCAGATATTTTTAAGAGATTTTAAAGTCAAACTCCATGAACATTAAACCTAAACCACATGAGTTATTTCAGACATTCATAAAAACGTATAATAGAAGATTCCTAGTTCAAGTGTTTTCAGATTTATGATCGAGATAGTCCCATTGAAATCTTCATGAAAGACTGATGGAATTCTGAAGCCAAATGATACCAATTGATAAGAGAGATTTTGAAGCCCAGTGATTATTTTTCAGAGTATGATCGAGGTTTGTCAACTAAATGAATAAGAAAGGATATGCAATGAATTTTGACAAATATATGCATTTGACAACCTATATGTAATGCATTGACTCCCCCTGACAATATGCATTCAAACAAACTTTTTGGCATTTTTCAAATTATGGAAATGCAATGCAATTAACTATATGTATGCAAAAATATGCAAAGTTTGCACTAAAAATTGAACATATGATTCCAAATGATATTGTGACTTGTGCACATTCAGACTGTCCTATCCAGCAGAGTGATCCATGGTACTAGGCGGAGTACTTGGTCTAAAAGACCACCTCTCACATAGTAAGAACCTCCAGACAGATTTCCCTACTTTTGGTAGCTTACCATTTGATATACCATTGAGGTCAATCATGATGATTCAACATGGGCAGCATGCATGGATCAAATTTCAGCTTATCAGATTTTTTAGAATGCAATAGTCAGATTTCAAACAACATACATATGCAGTTCAGATTTTCAGAAATTACAAGTTTATTCTCATTTCAATATCTAAACAGCCAATTCATATGAGCATTAAGAGACACGAATTCTCATAGTGTTCAAAAGATGACAGATATGTAAGAACACATAAAACCAGATATGCAATGAGTTTCAAAACAGGAAATGCATAGAATTTACCTGAAAAGTTCAGAAGGGGTTTTCATTCTTGAGTGCCTTAGATTAATACCCCTTTTTATTCCATTCCAAGGCACACCTGCAAAGCAAAGTTATTTTGCACAAATAGGTACCCAAGAGGTCGTGGGTCCTGAATTGACAATGACATTCGTAGCAGGTTTTCTAAACAATTTTCTAGCTGCTTGGTCATCAGATTTCATCAAGTAGCAATTATTCATTGAATGGCCAATTTGTCCACAGTAATGGCATGAATTAGCAGATTTCAAATTCTTCTTATGCACATTACTGTTGTCATGAAGTTTATTGGCAGAGAGAGAGTTCTGTTTACTATAATGATAGTAAGATGCATCAGGTTTCAGATTTGATCTATGCACATTCTTGTTAGCATGAAATCCATGTGCATATGCATGAAACTTTTTGTTGTTGATAGAATTAAAATTCTGTTCACTAAAACCGGCCAGCCAACATTCAGCAGCTCTATGGCCTGGCTTCCCACAGTTATAGCATGAAAAGCTCACATATTTTCTGGGAGAGAATTTGATAACATGGGGGTTAAAAGATTTCTTCTGAATGTGCCAACAGTCCTTGACTGTGTGGCCATACTTCCCACATTTGAAGCACTCATTGTGCTTGCCTCTAAAAACATTTCTTCCAAAGGCATTTCCATTTGCAGGGAGTTTAACAGTTTTAGAATTGAATTGTCTACCCTGAGCATGCCAGCATTCAATGGCCCTGTGGCCCAATTTGTCACAGTGATAGCATTCAGTTTTCTTTTTGTTCTGAGCAGAGACATGTTTCCTAGTATGCTTTTTGTTGTCTTGTTTCAGAATGAAGCAATTATCCATAATGTGGCCAACCCTACCATAATAATGACATGAGTTCTTATTTTTATGTGCATGTGTATGTGTATTCATGTCAAGCACAGATTGAACTTTCTCAACATATTTAAAATCAGTCTTTTTCTTGGTGGCAGGAAAGTTCGAGTGATGTACAGCATGCATTTTTTCAATGTGATTCACTCTTTTCTTCACATGACTGACCTTTTCCATTTTTCCAGTTTGTTTCTGATTCTTCTGAACATTTGGTTGTTTATTTTCTGAGGTGGTGGCTACATCTGATGCTTTGATAAAAGATGTCATTAGCTTGTTTTTGAAAGCCTTTTTATTGACATTGTTGTAGCCTAACCCTTCCTTTTGAGTATTGACCTTAACTCCTAACAACATGTCCAGATTCTCTTGTCCACTCACAAACTTTGACAGAGATGTTTTCAGATCTTGAATTTCATTTTCTAGTGAGGAAATGTGTAACTCAAAACTGGCAATCTCTTGCTCACTATAATTCATAGCTTCATTCAAAACTTTGTTAGCAGTTTTATATTTCTCAATTTCATTTTCCAGATTGCTCAGTTTATCAGAATCTTCAATGCAAACAGTTTTTCCTTTTTCTAAGGCTAGAAGTCTTTCAGAGATAGTGGAGTTCAACATTTTTAACTTCTCATTTTCTTCCTTAAGCTTGTCATTCTGAATTAACTCATTTATTAGATTCTGATCATCTGAGTTGACTCCAAGTTTTCTTTCATCCTCAAATTCCTTTAATTCTTTTTACTGTTTCTCCAGATCTTTCTGTAATTCTATATTTACAGATTTTATGGCATTGAATTTTTCAGCAAACAAGTTCTTCTCCTACTCAAGTTTCTCAAATTTTTCATCATTTTCATTAACAGATTTTCTCAGAGAATCATTTTCAGATTTTAGCTTGTTTAAATCTGAGTTCACACTTTCAAAGTTTTTCAGCAATTTTTTATACTGGTCATGATAGTTAACAAGAGTCTGATTATCATTATCTGACTTGAATTTTTCTTTGAGTTCAGATATCACATTTATATGATCTTGATTCCCAGTTTTCAATAATGAAATTTGTTTCTTCAACATTTGAAAATCAGACATACAGGCATCATGAACATTTTTCAATTCAACACAATTTCTACATGGAGAACTTGAACTAACTGACCCAGTACCCTTCTTCAATTTTTTATACTGTTTTCTTAACAGTTCATGAGATTAAAGTAGCTCAGAATATGTATTTTCCCAATCATCTAAAGTATAGTTTTCAAAGGGATTTACCTCATCATCATCATCATCTTCATCTTGACTGCTGCCTTGATTATTTCTGTTAGCCATCATGCAGCTGTCCTCATTTCTTATCTGAGTTCACTTCAGCATGTCCAGAATATCTTTAGCAGAACTGCAATCAAAGAAAAATGAATGAAAAGCTCTATCAGTAGCTGCCTTCATTAGATTTATAGCTATCTGATTCTCTTCATGCATTAATTTGTGACTATCAGTCCATTTGGACTTTTTCTTTGGTAGTTTATGAGGACCGTGTGAAATCACTTTCCACAGGTCTGGATTAACATATTTAGCATAATTTTTCAGACTAGCAGACCATATACTAAAATTGGAACCGTTGAAAACTGGTGGTTCACCCATGAAAACAGATCAGATATAAAGCAACAGAAATATTGATGCACCAAAAGTAAATTAGCACCTAAGACTGTAAGATCGGATCTGCAGGTCGCTGGACCTTCTAAGCAGACACCGCTCTGATACCAATTGTTAGGGTGCTAAGTCCGGATACAGAGGGGGGTGAATGTATCCCCTTCAGAAATAATACCCAAATTAAAACTCTAAAGCTCTGATATGCGGAATAAAAATTAATGAGCTCTACAAGATGAGATGATAAGATAACACATGATCAAACAGTTGGACTGCAACAATGCAGCCACCTGATCAAACCAGAAATACAAACAGAACTATGCAACCCAAACACACCTAGCAAAATATAATGCTCAAGGTTACTGCAGATAGGAACAATACAAACAATCCAAGATAACACAACTAACCATGCATGCATAACCTGTGAATGGGAGGTAGGAGGCAAGGAGCAAACGCATAAAACAAACCACTGCACAGTAGGGTTTTTAGGTGGTTCGGTCCTCCAGACCTACATCCACCCCTCACTCCCAACCGGAGTGAGGCTCCACTAGCCAACGCTAGAAAGAAGCAGACTCTGTCTGCGAACACTTGCTGCCATACAGCTTAACCAGGGGAACAGCCTCCCCTCTTCCTCCCAACCGGAGGGACACCCCAAGTGACTCCCAGCCACTTGAAAACCAGAGGTCGAAGACCTCTCTTCCTCCAGACCAAGAGCGACCCCTGGACTTGCAACCCACAAGCCCAGAACCGGAGGACGAGCCTCCCTTCCTCTAACCAGAGGGAACCCACAAGTGACAACCTGTCACTTGCAACCCGGAGATCAGATCTCCCTTCTCCTGAACCAACAGGAGGAACCCGACCTCAGTCTAGAGGATCGGAAGAACAAAGGTAATCAGAAAAATAAAAGAAAAATAAGAAACACAAAATGAAAATAACTTCAGTAACCAGAAAGCTGGAAAACGAAATATAAACCGCAGCTCTCGCAGGAGCAACCGGATTGGATTTGATCCAAAGTCCAGTGAAAATAACAAAGCTTCTCTCTGCTCTTCTTCACGAGCTCTCTCTTTCTCTTTTTCTTCTGCTGCTCTCACTCTCTATCTTCTTCTCTTTCGCAGGCTCTCACCATCTCTTCTTTTCTCTTCTTCTTCTGCTCTTTTGATCGTGGCTCTCTTCCTTCTACTTCTCTGCCTCTCTTCTTCTTCACTCTCAGTCTCGACCAGCCCTCTTCTGTTCTCATCTTCCTTCTACAGTGGACGAAGGCTTCTATATATATCACAGCAGCTTAGGGCGTGTGTCTCCACAGCTCCCGCCCAAGTGACTCTACAACATGTCAGCATCTCAGCTCCTTGGATCACGTGTCAGATACCTGCAAGATTAATGAGGAGTTCAGTCGATCAGCAAAGCACAGGCTGTATAGACTTTATAAGCAGCAAATGGATAAGTATGTACACTGAGAGAGTGTATAGAGTTGAAGTTCTTCATGCGAGCTCAGTGTATGGACTTTCAGTTAAATGCATTAACATACCAAGGGAATGAGTGTATGGACATAAAGCATCAGTTAACCAAGTGTGAAGAGTGTATACACTTGACTGCGTGCATGACAGACAATGTCTAGACTTGCTATTAACATGCATGAGAACCCAATGTACAGACATGATGTCGCTTCAGCTGACGACCCCAGTGTATAGACTTGCTAAGGGAGAGACTGTACAGACTTGAAGCAAAGCAAGGCAATCGAGTGTGTAGACTTCACGATGTGCAGACTTGCCAAAGAAACTGATGTACAGACTTTAGCTCAAGAGCGATGTATAGAGTTTTGAAAGCTTGAACAACGAAGCATGATGTACAGACTTTGAGTGAGAGTCCAATGTGCAGACTTGCCACCGACCAATGTGTAGACTTGATGGTTGAGAGACGATGGCCAGGACAAGGCACAAACGGATGTATAGACTTTGGACTTGAATGACCAAGCAGGCTGTGTAGAC
This sequence comes from Amorphophallus konjac, assembly GCA_022559845.1. NCBI lineage: Eukaryota > Viridiplantae > Streptophyta > Magnoliopsida > Alismatales > Araceae > Amorphophallus > Amorphophallus konjac. The sequence continues at coordinate 115,184,007 of CM040123.1, read as the reverse complement.
TTAGAAGAGTAAGCCAGTGTATAGACTTCAAAAAACTTGAAGGCCCAATGTACAGACTTTGAAAAGTCTGAACCAATGTACAGACTTGTAACGCTTCAAAGCACAATGTGCAGACTTTACAGTTCAGCTGCCAATGTATAGACTTGAAAATGCACGAACACTGAATCAATGTAAAGACTTGGAAAGTTATCCAATGTACAGACTTTAAGTGAAAGTCAGATGTACAGACTTGAACTCAAGGAATGGCTGTACAGACTCTGAGTGAAGGCATGAACAGTGAATCAATGTGTAGACTTCACTTCAAGCAAGCTACAGCCCAATGTATAGACTTGCCACCAACGCAATGTATAGACTTTGCGAAGCACATGCCAAGGCTGTACAGACTTGCAATGCCATGAAGACAATTGTATAGACTTGACGAATGTGAGACGTTGAAAGAGACGGTGGATGTACAAACTTCAAGGCTTAACTGAGACGGTAGGAGAGACGGATGGCTGTACAGACTTCAGCAAAACAGGATGTGCAGACTTTGGCTGTACAGACTTGGAAAGCTTGGCGGAGGATGTACAGACTTGGTGAGCACTAAGCGATGTACAGACTTGGATGACCAACGCCAATGTATAGACTTGCACAGTGCTGCTAGTGTATAGACTTTGGCACAGTCCAATGTATAGACTTTGTTTCGAGCAACGTAGGTAAAAGACCCCCAATGTATAGACTTCCAACGTGAGTGACACGCTGTACAGACTTTGCTCAAACAGTCCGATGTATGGACTTGGAATTCCAACAGAAGGATGTATGGACTTTGATAAGAGAATGGCTGTACAGACTTCAGGTGAAGACCAATGTATAGACTTCCAATATGAAGACCAATGTACAGACTTCTAATATGAAGACCGATGTATGGACTTCGAATATGAAGACCAATGTATAGACTTCCAATCTGAAGACCAATGTACAGACTTCGAATATGAAGACCGATGTATGGACTTCGAATATGAAGACCAATGTATAGACTTCAATTGAGTGCAATGGCTGTACAGACTTGGAAATCTTTGAGCGATGTACAGACTTGGAGTTAATGCATGAAGACCCAGCAATGTGTAGACTTGACAGTGAATGCATGAACAGTGATGTATAGACTTAGACGCAACATGCTATGCAATGTACACACTTGATGTAATGCATGCCGATGTACAGACTTCAGTTGAAGTCAACCGAAGAGTGTATATACTTTATGAATGCATATGCCAAGACCAGTGTACAAACTTGATCAAATGTCTAGACTTTGCATGAACAGTCGATGTGTAGACTTCACATGTAGAGATTTTGAACGTGTGTGCTGGCAGTGTACAGACATTGATAGTCTAGGGGGGTCGACCCATCTAAGAAGGGGGGTCGACCCACTTCAGTCCTGACAATGTTGACAGAGTTTACACTTGAACAAATAATGCATGTGAAAGATTTATGCAGCAGATAACATGACTGAACATATAATGCAATGCTTCATGATCTGATGAACTGACTGAACAGCAAATTAACTTAACATATGAGAGACTGCATTATGATCAGAAAATGACTGAATAACAGCATGATGACTCACACAGCAAGATGACTCACAGTGATTAACTCACATCAAAACCAATCATCAAAAGATTAACTCACATCAAAGCCAATCATCAAAACCACAGGGACACAACATATATAATATGCAATGTAAAATGAAAAGATATGTAATTTCAGTTCTTGAATTGTTGGCCCCAAGGATATGATACCATTATTGGAAGTATTCATTTTGGCATTTATGCAACATGAAATATTCAAAATGAGGCATTTCAAAATATGCACTATATGCATGCTGAAAATACCAATTGTGCAACAAGACACACAATGAGCTTCATCTTCCAAAAGTACTATGTGAATGATATGCAGAAAGTGATATGCAAATATGTAATGTGATGCAAGATTTTAAATTTTACATGACAACTCTAAATGCAACCAATGCAAGACATGCAAAAATATATTTTTTTAATTATGAGAATCTAATTTTATTTTGAAAGGAGAATTCAGAAAATTCATTCAAAGCATCAAAATCATCACATGTGAACTTTTTCTTTGAGAACATTTTTACTTTTATCCAAAAAGGATGAGTAGCACATTGGGAAAGATCATGAAACATTGATCAAATTCCGTTCTCAAAATGTTTAGCCATAGAATAACCATCATGCAGAGAGAATGGAAAAACATCAATCTCAAAATTTTCAGCTTGCAAGACTCCCCCATAATCAAAGCATGATTTTAGAAAATTCATTTAAATTTGATGTCATATGCATAGATGATTCATGGTACAGGGCGGAGGCACATTCTCACGCATGGTGATAACTTTAAGACAGGCTTGACATGCCCTCCCACATGTCACCATTTTATATACCATGTAGTCATTTAAGTGATGATCAGAAAAATACAATGCAATCCCATATGACATCGGGGGTTTAGCAAACACATGGGCATTGAATAATAATTTAAATTCACTATCTGTCAAGAGATGGCACTGGCATCAAGCCCATAGAGCTTTAGTCAAATAATTTATTTTCTCACCTTTGCATTGAGTTACCTTTATTAACATCCTCAAATTCTTCACTTTATTCCGCTTCATGTAATCTTCATCAACAAGCTCCAAATCTAAATAGAAGTAGATCAAATATGGCATTGAAGTCCTCTTGAGCTCATTTCTTTCTCTCCATGATTTCAATGGTTGATGGTCATAATTAAACAAATCAGTATCAAGTCAAGGACAAGCCCATGTTCACCAAGGCATCACACAAGAACTGGCCAAGTTGACTTAAACCCTTCCTCTTGGCCTCAAGGTAATTCTGCAACAAAGTTCTCATTTGGTTGTTTTGGGTACCCAAACCTTCTTGGGTCCTGGATGGTTAGTTGCACCTCCAATGGGTGCCTTCCATATTCTCTAGGCAAACATATCATCAAAATTCATCAAATCACAATCATGCATAGTATGCCCAATCTTTCCACAGTAATGACAACATTTTGAAGACTTCACAGAATTCTTATAAACATGATAATCAAATTTCTGTGATTTAGCATGAATGTTATCATTATAAGTATGGAAATTTCTCTTCTTCACAACAGGATGAGCATGAAATTTCTGTGGGTTGGCAAAAGTATAATTATTTTTGACTTTGAAATTCTTTCTTTCATTTGCTTGCCAACACTATGACACATGGTGTCCTAGCTTTCCACATTTAAAACAAACAACCCTTTTTCTTTTGGAAACAAGTTCATTTTTGCATGCTTTCAAATCATCCGATTTCATAATAAAACAATCATTCATCAAATGACCATGCTTACCACAATAATGAAAATTGACATTTGTTGATTTTGGAGCATGGTTTTTGTGACTTTTGTGAGCATGAATCCTATTGCTCCTAGGTTGAGCCTGAGCCTTAGGATTTGATTTCTCAACATAAGAAACATTTGACATATTTGAGGAATAAGAAGCATGCACAAAAGATGTTTGAGTCTTTAGCCCAAAGGCTTTTTTTTTTTGTGAGTTCATACCCAAGACCTTCTCTTTAAAAATTTACCTTGGTCCCCAAAATCTTGTTCAGATTTTCTTCCCCATTCACAAACTTAGACAAAGAAGCTTTCAGATCAAGAATTTCTTTTTCAAGTGATGAAATATGCAATTCATAGGAAATGATCTCATTGTCACAAGAAATGATTTTTTCAATCAATTGGGCATTGATGGTTTGGTAGCTTTCCATCTTTTGTTCTAACACATGCATCTTGTCAGATTCATCAACAATCACAGATTTCCCTTTTTCAAGTTTTTCAAGATTTTTCAATCTACTTTCAAGCAGGGAGATCTGAATCAAAATAGCAATGTTTCCCTTTTTAAGTTCTTCATTTTCATTTGCAAGTTTATCATTCATAATCAATTCATTACAAATATCCTGATCAATTGAGTTTGATTCCATTTTGTTTCTTAGATCTTTTTTAGTTTTCTCTAATTGATCGATTTTGTTCTTGAGGACAACATTTTCATTTCTCATATAAGCAATGGTTTCTTTGTGACATTCAACATCATGCTCTAAAATTTTATTCAAGTTATCAAGCTCAGAACACTTATCACAAGATCCATTTTCATGGAGCATGTTGTCAGATTTCGTTTTCAATTTTCTTTTTTCTGACTTGATTTTCTTATATTACTTTTCCAACTCATCATAAGCATCAACAAGATCATCAAGAGTAAATTCTTCAGAATCTGAATTTACCTCTTCTGCATTTTTGTCACTTTGTTGATCAGCATCATCGGCCATGAGACATTTTTACCTTTCCTTCTCTTGAGTTTTGATCAATCGGTCCATAAGCTCATTTGCCGTCCTACAAGAAGACACAAATGGATACTTGTTAGTACTTACAGAAGCTTTCAATAAACTCAAAGTAGTAACATTATCATGGTGCATCATTTTATCCTGATTAGACCACTTGGTCTCATCTAGAGGTAATATGTGTGGACCATGATAAATCAATTTCCAAAGACTAGGATTAATAGAATTGATCACCAAACACAGCTTGCCTGGCCATGAATTAAATTCCGAACCAGTAAAGATAGGCAAACAATTCATTGAGATATGTTCAGTAGAAAAATTCATGATTGTAGAATGCACTCGGATCACTCTGTAGATCACAAGATCTAGGGACAACAGAGCCTCGCTCTGATACCAATTGTTGGGTCCCGTAGTCTAGGAACACGGATCTAGAGGGGGGGTGAATAGATCCTACTGTTAAAATACGTGTCCAATTAAAAACACAAACTAGCACACAGCGGAATTTACAAGATTGATAGGATTGAGGAAATTACTCTAAACATGTTTAAATTTAATTCACTCAATCTCACCGAGCTCACACGATTGCATAAACAGATAGTATAGTGAAACACACAAGCATCATTTTATCCTGATTAGACCACTTGGTCTCATCTAGAGGTAATATGTGTGGACCATGATAAATCAATTTCCAAAGATTAGGATTAATAGAATTGATCACCAAACACAGCTTGCCTGGCCATGAATTAAATTCCGAACCAGTAAAGATAGGCAAACAATTCATTGAGATATGTTCAGTAGAAAAATTCATGATTGTAGAATGCACTCGGATCACTCTGTAGATCACAAGATCTAGGGACAATAGAGCCTCGCTCTGATACCAATTGTTGGGTCCCGTAGTCTAGGAACACAGATCTAGAGGGGGGGTGAATAGATCCTACTGTTAAAATACGTGTCCAATTAAAAACACAAACTAGCACACAACGTAATTTACAAGATTGATAGGATTGAGGAAATTAATCTAAACATGTTTAAATTTAATTCACTCAATCTCACCGAGCTCACACGATTGCATAAACAGATAGTATAGTGAAACACACAATCACAAGGAACAAACCACAAGACACGAGGATTTTTAAGGTGGTTCGAGACAACGACGGGCTCCCTACGTCCACCCCTCACCAAACCGGTGAGGATCCACTACACGCTACAAAATGTAGCAACATGGGGATGAACCCCAACACACACACGCTGCTATTGCAGCAAACCACAAACACGAGGCCTTGCTTTAACCTGCTGCCACAACGGCACACATACACACACACACACCGTTGGGGAACACACCCCGAACAAAATACCTCACATGGAGACACAACTCCGTCCACACACACGTAGAGCAATGCCTACACCACCACACGGGAGTAAACTCCCAAACACACACAGGGATCGCACCCCAAGTTACGCCCAACCACACACGCGATATACTCCGTACAAATCGACGCACACATGACAACACACACACTCGGAGAACCCTTTCTCCGAACACCCACACAAAGTATTCTGTCAAATGTTTATGAAGCAATGACAAATATATGCTATGACCCTCTAAACAAATTCTGTAGATGGAAACTAGAAAGATGCATCAAGAATAAGGCTCCCCCTTCATCAACAAAATTTGATTCTCCTTGGCTCATTGATGGATGATCATGATTTCAACATCATCTTCTTCCTCTCCTCGAGACACTCCTCTTTTCCTTCTTCCAATCTCTTCTTCACCTGAAAGAATAGATAGAAATAGTAAGTTCAAACTTTAAGCTAATCTCAAACAAGAATATAGAAATGAATGGTTTAGAGATCCCTCTCTTCATCTTCAACCTATATGAAAGAACACATGAGCATTAAGATTGTTGTATCACAAAAATTGCAGCTCATATTTATATGTAAGAGAGAGTGGACATAAGACATATAAAAACATCCTAAGATGTCTTAAAGCAGATATTCAAGCTCTATCAACAAGGAAACTGAGAAGTCAGAAAGAGGAAGATTTTGCAGTGATTAGAGCTCTCCCTTTCTCTTCTTTGAACGTATTTGAAAGCTTCTGAAGGATGAGGACGGTTCTTGAAAGAAGATGAAGGATTCTTGCAAAGATGAGGTTGTAACTTGATTTCCCACGTAGCTTCTAGTAGGGGATCGATTGGAGACTTGAATCCACCTTCTTCCCTTCACATACAAGCTTAGAACAATGTGGAAGAAGCCCTTGGAGTAGCTGCTGCGACCCTGCACACACAAGAGTTAGAACCACACAAAATATTTCAGATTTCACCACCCTTTTTTTAGGGTTTGCGACCCAAAGATATATATTTAAGCTTCTAGAATGGTCAAGGGATAACCCTGGGACAAGATCCACAACTCAAGGAGTGATTTGGGGCTTTTGGACCGGATTCGGAGGACTTTTGGCGCACTTGAACGAAGGTCAAATTTGACGGCACCGCCCTGTACCGGAAAGGGTCGACCCTCGGGTAAACAGAACACAAACCAGAGTGTTTTCTAGTTCAGTTTTACAGGGGTCGACCCCAGGGGTCGACCCTCGGGCTAACAAAACCCAAAACAGAACCCAGTTTTGGTTCTGTTTTATAGGGGTCGACCCTTGGGGTTGACCCTTTCAGGTAGGGTGCACAAAAATAGGTTCTGTTTTGGACAGAACCTCAGAGGGTCGACCCCATGGGTCGACCCCTTCTTGTTTGGACCTGAAAAATAACTAAAACCTCGATCAAATCAATGTGAAACAATTGACTAAATATTACCATAATCCATGAAGATCAACCATGATTTTTCATCCTGAAAAACATGATAAAGCAAGAGGTTAGTTGAAAATCAAGATCTTTACATCAAGCATTAACACTATGAACATGTTCACAATAAAATACATCATTGAACCTATTCAAACATGCATTTTGCTTCTCATATCACTTAACAAAAATATATATGACTAAATGACAAGGTTTTGAAATGATAAGCATGAATCTATCATTCAATCAAATATATTGACATGGGAGCTCAAACTTTCAACTAGTATTCTTGTATTTACCAAATGCTCAACATCAAATAGCATCAAATGAGGGATATTCATTTACACATGTAAGAAGTAAATATATAGCTCAAGACCAATGACATGATCGTATGATGTGCAATCACACAGGTATGAGGAACCATACGACATCACAAATGCATCCACACATTGAAACCCTGATGACCTCATGAATGATACCATTCTAATAGAAGGGTGTGTTCAATGAACACAATCTCCTTGATTGAGACCTAATTGAAGCCATCTTCATAAGTGCAATTCTTCCACAACAACTTAGAAGATTATGCATGAAAGCCCAAGACATCTCAACCAAAAGTCAACAACATAACCCATGCATTTGAATAACATGTATGACCATCAAAACTTCATGTAGGAAATGCATGAATCATACATCCTCAAACCTTAATGACTCATGTAGGAGGTACATGAAATCACATCATGTATATTTATGCACAAGTACTCTGGGTCAACACACTGTAGCTTTCTTACCTAAAATTCACTTAACTGAAGATATGTGAATTGCAAAGCCTTACCAATGGTTCTTTGAAGAATGGAGATGGAATTAACACAAGTTATGAATGGTGGACAATAAGATGATGTCCATCATGACTCGTTCCTTTAATGCAAGAAGATTAGCACACTATATTGAAATGAGCATAACAGGAATTCAAGTGAGCATAAAGACTCATTCATGTGTTCAATCATGTGAACATGTTCTATCATGAATTCTCATTGAGTACAAGGCATATGCATTCTGTCAAGCATGTTTCATAAATTCATTCTCATTCTAGAACATGATCCCATAGCAAGAGAACAATAAGGATTCAAGCACATGAGACATGAAGTATCAATAAAACACAAGGTCAAGCAAGGCCAAGCAACAAAGTCATTTTGTAATCATCAAAATCACATACACAACACAACCAAACACAAGTTCTCATGAGAGGCATCATCCAAATCTATCATATATACATTCTTATGCCTAAAACCAATGAACTTTATCTCATGAGTATTTTTATTCACAACAGTGCAGTGGTTAGAATCAAAAGTCACATTGCATCCTTTATCACAAAGTTGACTTATACTCAAAAGATTATGATGCAATCCTTTTACAAGTAAAACATTCTCAATGGCATGATTTTGATTCTTACATATCTTACCTTCTCCGATGATTTTGCCTTTGTCCTTACCACCAATGCCACTGTTCCACCATCCTTTTCATGCAGGTCTGCAAACAATTCTTTCTTTCCCATCATGTGCCGAGAGCATCTACTGTCCAAATACCACCTATTCCTTTGAGCTCTCAAGTAGACCTGTAATCACAACAAACGTACTTATGCAGATTTTGGTAGCCAAGCAAGCTTGGGTCCACGATGGTTACAAACATGAGATGTGTATGATCTATTTCTCATCCTAGCAAAGCTTTCATCATCAGATTTCAGAATTCTACAATCATACATGTCATGGCCCAACCTTCCACAATAAAAGCATGTAATGGCTCTATCCCTTTTTCTTCTCCTGCCTTCATTCAAGAATGAATTATGCACATGTGTTTTTGACGAGGATGAAGATGAATTTCTGGGAGACACATGAGTTGAATGTGTTTTAGATTGTAATATTTTTTCTTTTTCAAGAATGGCAATAGCATCCCTTAACTCATTGACTTCATGCTTTAGTGATTGAATCTTGTTTTCAGCCATTTCTTTGGCTTGAATGCATGCATTTCTTTCCAACTTTTCTTGTTCTAAATTTCTTTTTAAGTCTTCATGCATTTTGGTAAAGGTGGCTTGGTCCTCTCGCATGCATGAACTCTCATCTTCAAATAGCTCAACCTTGGACACAAGAATTTCACTTTCATGTTTCAACTTTTCAGACTCGGATTTTAAAACATGAAAATTCTCACAAGACTTTGCAGCATGCACAAAATGATCAATTTTCTTTTTCAGATTTCTATTTTCAGATCTGAATTTTTTGCATTTTTCATACAAAGACTCAGAAGCAATCTGCCATTGTTCACATGTAAGAGATTCGGTTTCAGAATTTACCTCACTAGCGTCATCTTCATTTGCCATGAAACATAAATTCTGAACCAGCTCATCCAGTTCATCTTCATTAGCCGACTCTTCCTCATCTTCATCACTCCATGTGGCCACCATGGCCTTTGGGTTCTTGAACTTTCCTTTCTTGAACTTTTTCATCAGACCGGGGCGCTCACCCCGCATATGACCGGGTTTCTTGTATTCGTAGCAAATAACTTCTTCCTTCTTGCTACTTTCACCTCAGTTAGGACCTTGCTTCCTTGGTCCTTTTCTGAATTGGCCACCGAAATTTCTTATTCCTTTGATGAATCTTCTTGCTCTTCTTATGATCATGGCAACTATCTCCTCATCTTCGGTGTTGCCGGTAGAGTCATTGTCACTGCCCTCTGATTCTTGCGGGTTCACCTTTAGGGCCAATGGTGTGACTACCTTCTTCTTCTTGTGATCATCCTCACTCCTTTTGATGTTGATTTCATAAGTCATCAAGGAGCCAATTAACTCATCCAATTTCAAGGTGCTGAGATCCTTTGAGTCCTCAATTACAGTGGCCTTTGTGTGCCACTGTGATGACAGGGATCTCAAAACTTTTTTGACGAGATCCTTATCTGAATATTCCTTACCTAGACCCTTTAGTCCATTTGTTATTTTCATCAATCTTGCAAACATATCAGAAATAGACTCCTCCGGTTTCATCATAAACAACTCATAATCCCGGACTAACAGATTCGTCTTGATTTCCTTTACTTCGATGTTCTTCATAGATCAGCCGCAGCTTGTTCCACATCTCCTACGCAGAAGAACACATGGAAATACGTGAGTATTCATTAGGATGAATGACACACTATATTATATTCATGGCTTTAAAGTTTGCTGAACACTTCTCTATATCCTCATCATCCCACTCATCCTCATTTTGAGACATAGTATACGGACCCTTGCTAATGACGCGCCACACATCATAGTCTTGGGCACGTAGAAAGACATACATTCTATTTTTCTAATAACGCTAATTTGATCCATCAAAGAACGGGGGTCTTTGGATCGAATGCCCTTCGGGCATCATCCCCTTGTTTGTAATATAATGGGATCTGCTCTACGACTGTGAGATCGAGTGAAACAGAGACCAAAGCTCTGATACCAATTGTTGAGTCCCGAACGGTGGCAATCAAGAGGGGAGGGGTGAATTGATTGGCCAATTAAAATTTTCTTCCAAGTGAAAACTAAGTTAATTAGGCACACAAGCACTTGGCCTTACACGAACTTGATCACACTTGTGAATGCGTGTAAATGAGGGTATGTGTTTGATTAAGGAAGTGGTGTATGCTCAACTCACCATGAAGCCCACTCGACAAAGGATCCAGAAAATCAAACCACAAGCAACACACGGAGTTTTTAGGTGGTTCGGGTACACTGAAGTGTCCCCTACGTCCACCCCTTACAATGAGGATTAATACTTTACTATGAAGTGAGCCACACACACATGCTGTGTAAAATAGCAAACACACACACACGGCACCCGATTTGGGCTGCCACACACAATTACACACACATTCGTATTTCCGAACATGAACACCACACACAAGAATCTGAATCAAGTTTTACAACAGATGCTCAAGTTCAAACTAAATGATTCTGAGAATAAGGTGTGAAGAATGATTTATCGTGGTTGAAGCTCCCCCTTTCACTTCTTTGAAGGTAATTGAATGCTTCTGCAGGAGGAAGATCGATCCTTGAGGAAGAATGAAGCTATGTCGCACAAGCAAGATTGTAGCTTTGATATCCCACATAGCTTGCTATTGGGGATGATGTGGAGGCTTGATTCAAGCTTCTTCCCTTCACTTTTAGGTTCAAAACAAGGTGGAAGAAGCCCCTGGAGCTGCTGCTGCGAACCTGCACTCACAAGGGTTAGAAAAATAACACACTTTAGATGTCTCTCTCTCCTTAGGGTTTCATACCCCAATAAGATGTATATAAAGAGTTTAGAACGTTCAAAGACACCCTAGAGACTAGATCCAGAATTCCTGGAACGATTTAGGGATGTTAGGTTCGATGGGTATGACTTTTGGTGCATGTGTACGCAAGTCAAAAATCATGGCTCGGGTTCGAGACTGAAAGGGTCGACCCTTGGGGTCGACCCTCGTGAGGGTTTTAGAAGTTTTAAAGGTTTTGGGGCCAATGGGTCGACCGTTGGGGTTGACCCTCGGGGGTTGCCCGTGCGGGTTTGGAAATAAGTTTTTAGGGGTCGACCCTTGGGGTCGACCCTTGCAAGTGTGATGAAGGAACCCGCCGGGTTTTAAATAAAGTTACCAGGGGTCGACCCTTGGGGTCGACCCTAGCGGCTGGGGGTCGACCCAATGGGTCGACCCTTTCAGCTGGAGATCAAAAACCCAAGTTTACAGAACCAGGGGACCTAGGGGTCGACCCAATGGGTCGACCCTTGTTCCAGAACTTCCAAAATGTTGATTAAAAGGTCACTAAGTCCAAGAACAAGTCAGGGGGTTTCAAGTTGGGTTTTTAAAACATGAGAGGGAATCTTATAAGGATAAGAATAAGAAAAACCCAATACATTTAAGCTTAGAAAAGACCCAAACCAATACGACCCTTGAGATTAAAAATAATGAGCATCAAACCACAAGATTAAGGGCCAATGAGTTGAAGTGGATCTCACCGACCGTCCTTGAGCTTCTTAAGCACTTATGCACGTTCCTTGCCCTGTAAAGACATAACTTGTGAAATAGATGTAGCCTTGCAATGTTTGAGTTTAAGAAGCTTACCCGTTGACGTTGTTCTTTAACCTCCTTAGCTCTAAGATCTCAATAATATGTTGAGCTTTTCAAGACTTTATATGCTAGAACACTTCAAGGACAATATATATACATATAGTGTTTGGTCATCATCAAAAGCCATCACAAATAAGCATTTACTCAAGGAGGGGGTTCAACACAAAGCAACGATCAACAACCTTTGAGAGGGCCTCGAAGCCCAAGTATCTCGATAAAGAGATGAAAGGTGACACTGGTCCCACCGGGCGTGCCAAGACTATTTCATGGTTTATTTTACCCGAGGTATTTTATTATACATGTCCCACAGGTCGTGCCAAGACTGCTTCGGACAATGGGATTTCTCCTTCTTTTGATTTGGTTTGGTTTTATTATTTGGTGGGTTTATTTGATTTATTTTACGCGTCGATCAACCAATTAATTAACCGATAATTAACTGACTGATTGACGGCGCAGGCGTGCCAGTTACGTAAGTGACGAGTTTATTATGCGCTCATTCTGACCCATGTCGGGCGAGAGTGAGATTCGGTCGGGACCAGCAGTCCGCCATACCATAAAGGCTATGGCGTTAATTACATCCCCCGCGAGGAGGGAAAACCTTTGATTAATTATCGAGATAGAGGGCTGTCGGGGCCGGAATAATGAATGCGAAGGATGCAGATGATCATGCAAGATATTAGTCTACCATGCACAGTTTATTAAGGCGGAACCCTCGATACGTGGCGGAGGACATGGGTCTGAAGACCACCATCACGCATGGCAAGAGCTTCCTGTCAGGCGTAGCCCAGCTTTCAACTAATGGCATTTGATATACCAAGGGCTCGCGCACTCAAGCATACATTGATGCGGCATGAATGCTTAGACTAAAACATGATGATGAAACTATGAAGTTAGCTAATTCAGGTTCAGACAAACTAATTTATTCAATTTATTGATTACAGGGTTTATTTAATTCTATTTTTAGCATTAGAAATCACCCCGGAGGCGAGGAGAGGGTTGAAATGACACGACGACGTGATTCAGAACGAAACCGGCGCGATACGCGTAAGCATAGAGCTTAAAACGGCGCGGGAAGCGTGGGTAAAGGCTTAAAATGGTGCCACCAGCCGTAGGTATAAGGGTTGGCCTAAAAACGGCGAGCCCCCCTTCTGGCGCGCCAGAATAGGGCACGCCGTTTCAAGGTGCGCCGTATTAAGGTGCGCCGAGTGTCAATGGCGCCGATTTAGCCCTATTTCTCAGAAACTGAGGTTTTATTGATTTATGTTTGGACTTATTAACACGTTTTGGAGGATTTTGGGAGTTTATTGAATCAGTCATTCATCGGATCGGTCCCGGGCCGTTCGGAAGTCAAGTCACAGGCTCACGCGAGGTTCGTACTCTAGCGCAGTGATCGATCCGAGTCAAACTCATTCGAGCCAAAATTTTGGCAGCATCTCCCCATCCTGGAGGATCGTCGGGGTGAAGCGGGGAGTACTCATGTGGCGGAGTAAACCCCTATGGGTCGGGTGGCACAACGGCGGCCGGTAAACCCGAACGGATAGGAGAACCTCGAGGGCTAGCCTACTAGGGGCACCGAGTCCGTGGGTGGAAAGTAGACGGATAGCGCGACTTATAACGGGAACGAAGACCCCGAGGGCTAGCCTACGAGGGGCATGCGACCCGAGTCGGTACCACGTCTAAGTCGGGACGACCGATTGAGAGGGGAAAACCTCGAGGGCCAGCCTACGAGGGGCACCCGTCTCACGGCCACCACAAGGCCCGCTAGGGGATGTGGATTTGAAATGTTGGGATTAACCCAATTACTGCGCACTCATTGGTCTTCGGGGATTCATTATTGGCGAACGAACTCCTGTAGACCGAGTGATTAGGATGAGAAGTTGGGGAATGTCCCCCTCCCCGGGTCACCGAACCTCACTAACGAGATGGTAAGACAACGCGGTGAGAAAACTTATACAGTTAGCTGACTAATGTTAATGTCTATAGGTATGCATTATATCTGCACATGTAAATGTTAACAGGTCAACGAAGCATTCACCAGGAGGAGCTTAGAAGGTGAAGAGGAGGAGTATGGGGACGGCCTCATCCCCTCTTGTTCATGATCGAGAGCAGGATGGAAGGTGAGAAGATAGCCCAAGATCGATCGGAGAAATGCACATATGTATGCGCCTCCGACAATGAAAACCTTTGGCATTCGAACGAAAGAGAAACCTCGGGGGAGGGGAGTAGTTGCTGTAGCCCATGGCGTAGCAGGGAATAATCGGTGCCGGGGAAGCAAATCCGGTGGACGCACATACCGAAAGAAGAGGAAGCAGACGGGAGAGGTCACCCCGCCGTCGGGCACGCTCATGTCCATTCGTTCTGTGCACAGGTCACAGGAGAAATGTGCCCATGTGCACATCATCCTCCCCGGCGCCGGCACTATTGCGCAGTGCAGTTTCACCGACCGTAAAGAGAAAATGCAATTAAAAAAGAATGATACAGAGGAAGGATAAGAACATTAGGCCCCTCGGCTCGTTGACATATCCATTCATTCCATGAACGAAAGAGAAGAAAATGTACATATTATCATTCCGGTGCCAGCGTTGTCACGCGGTCACCATTTTCATTAATGAAGAAGAAAGAAATTACAGAGGGAGAGGTGGAGAATCACAAAGATGGTGAGAAAGGGAAGAGGAAACAAGGCTCGTATCATCACCTTCCTCCCCCCCTTCTCACTTACATTGTATCGGAGGAGAAACCCGAACAGAGATGGATCGATGGGGAAATCACAACGACCCACCTAAATAGACAAAGAAGTAGACGATCTTCTTCTCCAGCACCGGGAGGTTTGTGCGGAGAGAGGTGGCGGCCGTAGAGACGCTCAGACGGGAGGTTTTTCCCACACCAAAAACCCTCAGGCCTTTCCTCTGGATTCTTCTTCTCTCCGATTGCCTTCTTTTCTTTCTGAATGTTCTCCCTTTTCTTTTAATTGGTCGAACGAGGGTTGCCTTTATAGCAACCAGCTAATCCGGCGCCATGGAGGGTGCGTCGGATTCAATGGCGCCAGGAGAAATGTCCCCCAATTGCTTTTGGCGCGCCGGATTTGATGGCGTCGGATTAAGGGGTGCCGGTGACCCTTTATGCGCCGTTTTAGCTTGTTTGCTCGACGTAGGCTAGCCGATGGGGTCTGGGGATGATTTCAGAAGCTCCCATCGACTCTTCCTCTCGCCACGGTCCTAGGAAAACCTTGGCGGGCATTGACGAGGCTCTCGGCACGATGAATGGCCTTAATCGGAACTTTGTGTGTGTTCGGCTCGAGCACGCGGGTTTTTCACTGATACGGCCTTCGACATTGTGATTTGTGCTTCCGGCTGAGCTTGACTCATGCCTGGAGCTTCCTTGCGGGATGGTACGACATATGGAACAATTCCGCCTTGACTGGTGATCATTTGGCCATTAACGGACCCAATATAGCGAGAAGTCGAACCCGTGTCAGGTGATTAGGACCTCCTACTGCCAGAGCCTTTGGTCCCTTGTTATGAAGGGCAGATGGCGTTCTTCCTTCTCAAGAGAGTCTTCATTCAGGTGGCGAGCCACCGGGTAGACCATCGTCCTTGGTCGGGCGATGGGTGTAGGGTAGCGACACGATGGAGTCGATGCCTGATCATTAGGCACGCTTGGTCGCACTGTCGGCTGGTTGTGGATTCATCTTGAATCTCCCGAGGTGAAGTCCCCGGTGCTCATTCCAGGTGACTCGAGGCTCTGGTAGCTCGAGAAGTCTTCAGGAGGTTGTTCTTCATCAGCATCTGTGCTTCAATAGGCCGTGTCATTCGTCTTTGCGGCTCAATCGCCGTTCATCACATTTTGAGTGCCAACAGCTGTTCGTGTAGGGCTTGAGGCAGGAGCTGAGGCACCATTTGATCGCGAACGCTGCCACTGATTTGGAGACAGCTTCTCATGTAGCGGCGTCCTTAGAGCTGGATATGTAGAGGACTTTGGGACCGATTAGCCAGGGGCAGTCCTTATCAGGCAGCAGCCAGCAGTCGGTTACCCAGCAGCAAGAATCTTTTCAGTATGCGACGGGTGGTTTAGGAGCGCCGACACCGGCGGCGTCAGTGACAGGATCTGTGTCTTTTGGCTTGAAGGTGAAGAAGTTTCTCAAGAAGGGTTTCGATAAGAAGCGTAAGGATCAGAGGCAGGCGTCATCGGGTAGTGTACAGCAACCGGTCCCTTTTTAGCATCAGGGATCAGTGGGTGGACAGCGAGGACCCTGTCCCCGGTGTGGCGAGTCCCATCCAGGTAGGTAGTGCACGACACTAGTGATTTGTTTTAGGTGTGACCAGCCAAGTCATATGGCGCGTGACTGTCCTCAGAGGCAACAGCAGCAGCAGCAGTTTCCTCTGCAGCAACAGTATCCCTAGCAGCAGAGGCCACAACAGCAGCAGCAGCAGTGGTAGGGGCAGTATTCACCGCTACCCAGGTCAGCGAGTGTGGGAGGCAGGCAGAGAGCTCGAGGCCAGATTACACACATGACCACGGCAGAGGCAGTGGCGTCGCAGCTCGTGGAAGGTACCGTTCAGATTTTGGGTTGTGCGGCTCAATTTTTATTTGATTCTGGCGCGTCTCATTCGTTTATTTCAGAGGATTTCGTGCTGAGTATCGTGGATCCGGTGACCCAGTTGTCTTGTGATTTGGCGGTGGAGTTGCATTTGTGTGATTTTATGATCACTCCATATTATTTTGATGAGGTTCCGGTGTGGGTTGAAGGGCGGAGCTTGCCGGCTAGGCTTTATGCGTTCCCGCTTTAGGACTTTGATGTGATTTTGGGCATGGATTGGCTCGAGGCACATCATGCGTTGGTGGATTGCGGCTCAAAGAGGGTTTATTTCTGGCGACTTCGTGGACCCACCTTCTATTTACAAGGTATTAGGTCTTCCTCTTCCCGCTTTCTTATTTCGGCTATTAGGGCTTGTCGTTTGCTTGGCGCGGGTTGCCAGGCTTTTCTCGCTTCTGTGGTCGTGGTAGACCGGATGGAGCCGGGTGTCTAGGACATTCTGTTGGTGTACGAGTTTCCCAACATTTTTTTCGGAGGACTTACATGGATTGCCTCCCCAGCGGGAGATTGATTTTGTGATCGAGATTGTGCCTGGTACGGGACCTTTGTCGAAGGCCCCTTACCGTATGGCTCCCGTTGAGTTGAGAGAGTTGAGGGCGCAGTTGTAGGAGTTGCTGGCCAAGGGGTATATTCATCCTAGCTTTTTCCCTTGGGGTGCGCCAGTGTTGTTCGTGAAGAAGAAGGATGGTAGTCTGAGGCTGTGCATTGACTACCGGCAGTTGAACGAGGTAACCGTTAAGAACAAGTATCCGTTGCCGAGGATTGATGACTTATTCGACCAGGTTCAGCTTGCTCGAGTGTTCTCGCAGATTGATTTGCTGTCCGATTATTATCAGTTGCGGATTCGAGAGTCTGACGTGGAGAAGACTACGTTCAGCTCGAGATATGGGCATTATGAGTTTTTGGTGATGCCGTTTGGACTCACCAATGCCCCTGCAGTGTTTATGGATTTGATGCATAGGATGTTTCATCCCTATCTGGACCAGTTCGTGGTCATGTTCATGGACGACATCCTTATTTATTTGTGGTCTGCTGAGGAGCACGCGTACCATTTGGGTGTGGTGCTGCAGACGTTGCGAGATCACCAGTTGTATGCGAAGCTCGGTAAGTGCGAGTTCTGGCTTCGTGAGGTGCACTTTCTGGGGCACGTGATCTCTGGTGATGGTATTTCCATGGATCCCGCGAAGGTCGAGACAGTAATGCAGTGGCCGAGGTCTGTGATGGAGATGCGGAGTTTCTTGGGACTTGCAGGCTATTAGCGGAGGTTTATCCAGAATTTCTCTCGCGTTGCAGCCCCGATGACCAGACTTACGCGGAAGGATGTGCCTTTTGTCTAGACCAATAAGTGTGAGCAGAGTTTCAGGGAATTGACGAGATTGCTCACCTCAGCTCCGGTGTTGGTTTTACCTTCTGGATCGGGAGGTTTTGTGGTGTGTATAGATGCTTCCGGGGTCGGATTGGGTGCTGTGTTGATGCAGCATGGTAGAGTGGTGGCGTATGCTTCGCGGCAACTGAAGGCACATGAGGAGAACTACCCTACCCATGACCTTGAGTTGGCAGTGGTGATCTTTACGCTGAAGATATGGAGGCATTATCTATACAGTGAGAAGTTTGAGGTGTTCACTGACCATCAGAATTTGAGGTCTGTGTTCACCCAGAAGGACCTTAACCTCAGGCAGAGGCGTTGGATGGAGTATATGAAGGATTATGACTTCACCATGTCTTATCAGCCGGGCAGGATGAATGTCATCGCCGATGCGTTGAGTCGGAAGGTCGCGGTCAGTGCCTTGATGTTGAGGAAGTGGAGGCTCTGGGAACAAGTGCCCGAAGTGTCATTCAGGCTCAAGATTCCCCGAAAGCCAGGGTTAGCGGTGCTTGCGAGTCTGACTGTCACCCCTGCTATCCACCGTCAGGTGATAGAGGCTCAGTATGCAGTCCCTGAGTTGTCCCAGATTTTGGGCATGGCTGATGTGGAGCTCGGCGAGGACGGTGCGGTGAGGTTTCGTGGCAGGCTATACATCCCTACCGAGGAGCGGGTTTGTCGTGCGGTGTTGCGTGAGGCTCATGAGAGCAGGTACACCGTACATCCGGTTGCGACGAAGATGTATCGGAACTTGTAGAGGCAGTTCTGGTGGCCTGGCATGAAGAGAGATGTTGCCGAGTTCGTGGCCAGGTGCCTGACCTATCAGCAGGTGAAGGCGGGGCATCACCGACAAGGAGGTGTGCTTCAGCCCTTGGATGTTCCTGCTTAGAAATGGGACCACGTGACCACGGATTTTGTGGTGGGATTACCGAGGACTCCGAGTGGGCAGGATAGTATTTGGTTACTGGTGGATAGGCTGACGAAAGTAGCTCGGTTGTTACCGATCAAAGTCAGCTGGAGTATGCCCAAGTTGGCTCATCTCTATGTGGAGTAGATCGTGCCTTTGCATGGGATCCCCATTTCCATTGTATCAGATCGAGATGCGCGTTTCACTTTTAGATTCTGGAGGAGTTTCCAGCGAGCTCTTAGCACGGAGTTAGCATTTAACTCAGCATATCATCGTCAGTCAGATGGTCAGTCAGAGAGGACCATCCAGACTTTGGAAGACATGTTGAGATCCTATTGCCAGGAGTGGCAGGGGACTTGGTTTCACCACCTACCATTGGTGGAGTTTGCCTACAATAACAGCTATCATTCGGGCATCGGCATGGCTCCTTATGAGGCGTTGTATGGGCGTCCATGTCGGACTCCACTTGATTGGTTTGAGGTTGGTGAGCGTGTTTTGACGAGATCGGAGTTGGTGCAGTAGTGTATGAATGTTGTGCACCTGGTCCGTCAGAATATGTTGGCGGCCTAGAGTCGGCAGAAGAGCTATGCTGACCAGAGGAGGTAGCCTCTCACTTTCACCGTTGGCGATCGTATGTTCTTGAGAGTTTCTCCGATGAAGGGGGTGATGCGCTTTGGACGGCGTGGGAAGTTGAGTCCTCGCTATGTCGGTCCTTTTCTCATCGTGGATCGCATTGGTGAGGTAGCCTATCGGCTGCAGTTACCCTCTGAGTTGGCGTCGGTGCATGACGTGTTCTACGTCTCAATGTTGCGGAAGTATATACTCGATGACTCTCATGTGCTTGAGAATTCTGTTTGGCCCGAGGTGACTCCAGATCTTTCTCCCAGAGTTTCCCGTCCGCATTGAGGATATGCGAGAGCAGCGCCTACAGAACAAGGTCATCCCCTTGGTTAAGGTGGTGTGGCAGCGGCACTCTGGTGGTGAGGCTTCTTAGGAACGTGAGGATGAGATGCGTCAGCAGTTCCCTTACCTATTCGAGTGAGTTCCCTCTTCCTCCCCTGAGCTTTGTTCTTAAATTTCGAGGATGAAATTTATTTAAGGGGGGAGGGCTGTAATATCTCGGACCTTTAGGATCCTTCTTCTTGGGTCATGGATCTACTTTCTCGGAGTGTCTGGCTCTGTTGTGTCCGAAATTTCATTTCGGACATCTTTTGTGTTCGGATCGGCGTGATCCGGAGTTGTTTCGGAGGCCCGTAGTGCGTCCGTGGTTTTTCCGCGCGTGTTTTCCGATTTCCGCGTGCGGGTTTCGGTAAATCTTTCGGAACCTCGTTGCGGGTGAATCGGGTCGTTCATCTAGGCAAGAGTGGTACCGTTGTGTTCGGTGCGTTCCGAGGATCGCGGAAACGTGATTTTCAATTTTTTGTTATTTTTTGGAATTTCTGGATTTTCTATAAATACCCCAACCCCTTTTCTCTCTCCCCTACCTTTTCTTCTTCTTCTTCTTCCTCTTTCCTTCTTCCACCCTACCGTGAGCGCCCCCTTCTCTCCCATTCAACCGACGATGACCGCGGTGGCGTCCCCTCCGACTGCAGATGGCACGAGGCGACGGCGTGGGCGACGGCGAGGCGATCGTGGAGGCGTAAAGCTTGTGGGGAATCATGAAGGAGCGAGGGTTCTAAAAGCGTTCTTCGCGGTTTGTGGACGATCCGGTGCTCCTCAAGGCGAGATCAAGGTAGGGTGACGTCCCCTAGCTCTCCGTGCTCCATTCCCTTGATTTCTAGCCCGGTGTGAGGCCGAGAGGGGTCGTTTCCATGCCGGGAGGGTAAAACCATGATTTGGGGAGAGTTCGCCCAATCTATGATTTTAGGCCGCGATTCGGTGTTTTGATGGTTTAGATGCATGCTAGGGGTCCCTAGGGGTCTTCGCCCTTGTTTTCCCCCTCTCCTATGGAGGTATGGGGGCGTGGTTGGTGTTTTTGGGCGTTTCCCGCCATTTTTCCGTCGGGACAGTGTGACGGTCCTTCCAGGAACCTTCATAGTCTGTGACGTCCCATGAAGGGTGCGCCACAAGACATGCTTTTGCCAATAGGGTGGTCCGTGGGCCTGACGATCCCACGATAGACCACCAGGGCATGGAATCGTTGGCATCTGACCGTTGTGGTTTTGACTGTTGGGGGTCAAGGCCTCTGACGCACCCTGGGTGGGGCATCAGAGTCTTGTGACGTCCCTATGTGGGAGCGTCAGAGAGGGCGCGTCCCCACCTTCTAACGCACGTGGGTTGGAGCGTTAGAGGCTGTGACGCCCCGAGGGGTGTGCGTCACAGCCATTTTTATCCCGTCTCCTAACGGACCAGTGTTGGTCCGTCAGAGACCGTGACGCCCCTAACGGTGTGCATCACTGTTGGTTTCTTCTCATCTTCTGACACACCAGGCTAGGCGCGTCAGAGACTGTGACGCACCTGGACTGGCACGTCACAGCTGATTTTGCACCGAGAGCCTGACGCATCTGTGTTGGACCGTCAGAGTCTGTGGTGCACCATGATTGGACCGCCAGGCTCTGGACTGCACCAGGTGGTTCGCAGTCCCGTTTCTTCTCCGATCGTGGTCACCATGCGACGGTGCTGGTATGTGGGATGGTCCCCGTACTTCGTCAGGTTTGGACGTTGTTCTCCGTTGACTTGAGAGTCTACTCCTTCAGTGACCCTCCACTAGTCGTAGCCTGCTTATATGTTTAGTGGTCCCACCAGGGAGTGGTGGAGAGGCTACCCTGAGGATGATTTTTAGACTGGTTTCCATCGGGCCCCACGTCTTGCAGCTAGAGTCTGGCTGAGGGGAAAACCAATCAGAGGGTCAGACCAGGGATGCACGGTCTATGTGTGCACACGTGGTTGGGGGCGGTTGGACCCACGCTGACAGGTGTGACCCCAGCTAGTCACTAGCTTTGTGGTTACTTGTACGGTGTCCTTGCCTCCCCCGGGGGCTATCGTGCCAGGCGGACACCTGCAGTGCGGTGTAAGACGTCTGGGGACGCTACCGACTGTGCTTCTAGTGGGAGGTACTCCTGTCGAGTCGGGAGTGACAGACTGTCAGTCTGTGTGACTTCGACCTTTGGATTTCTTGTCAGGTTGACTGATGAGTTCCGGTTGTCTCGTCGTAGCGCGTGCGTCAGTTTTTGGGCCATGAGACCAGTGTTTGTAGTTGCAAGGCTTTTTCACTTCTGAGGTACTCACTTGCTACTAGCGTAGCAGTTTTGCCGTTTAGCGAGGTAGGGTTCGAGTGATCCCTACTAAGTCTTATTCTGAGACTCATTCCCTGCGTGTTTTCACCGTGTTTCAGGCGAGGCGTGGCTTCAAGGGAGCGCATCTGAGGCTCAGCATGGTTCAAGTGCCCAACGTTAGTGCCAGAGGTTAGAGCCGGGGTATGTCCCATGTAGCTGTACTTTTCTTTCTTCTCTCTGTACTAGTTGTGGACTACTGTTGTTATTTTGATTTATCTTGTGGACCATGTATCATGTAAAAAGTTAATTTATTTCCTGCTTAATCATATTGACTGTTTAATTTCTACAATTATTTGTGATACTTGTGTAGTCTCCACGCCATCCTTCTAACCCTTCCGAGTCTTCGGGGTCGTGGGTGGCAGTTCGAGTCTCGGGTTATCAGGCCTTCCCGGTAATCAGGTTTTCGAGTCGTTACAGCAATAGTGGTTCGGTCGACCTACCTTGCTCAGAAGCAATTTGTTCAAGCTGATCAGATGTTTCTCCAATTTGCTTTTCTTCCAGAAAGTCTCCATCCTCTTTTTCATTCCTGTCATCATCACTTATGTCAACAGGGTTAAATGTTTCATCAAATATCACATGAGGGGATTCCTCCACTAACTGATCATGAATGTTAAAGACTCTATAAGCTCTAGATTGTTCAGAGTACCCCAGAAAAATGCCTAAACTACTCTTGACTTCAAACTTGTTTAAATCTCTTTTATCATTATTGTGTATGAAATATTTTGATCCAAAATTTTTGAAATAAGCCAAGTTAGGTCCTTTACCTTTCATCATTTCGTATGGGATTTTCTTATGAACAGGTATTACCATAGCTTTGTTAATTATATAGTAGGTTGTACTGGCTGCTTCTTCCCAGAATTTCTGTGGGAGTTGGCTTTCAATCAGTACGGTTCTGGCCATCTCCACTATCGTTCTATTCCTCCTTTCTACAATTCCGTTCTGCTCAGGAGTCTTAGGAGAAGAAAAGTTGTGAGTCAGTCCCTCTTTATCACAGAAATATGAGAATAGTTAATTATCAAATTCCCCCCCCCCCCCCATGATCAGACTGGATTATACATATCTTATGCATGCCTTCCTACTTAATTTTATTGAAGAAGATCTGAAATGCATCATTCTTGTGGGCCAAGAAGAAAACCCATGCAAATCTAGTAAAATCATCCACGATGACATACCCAAATCTTTTGCCATTTATACTCTGAGTTCTAGTAGGACCAAATAGGTCCATATGCAGGAATTCCAATGGCCTAGTTGACAAGGGTTCATGCCTTGTTTTGAATGAATTCCTAGTTTGTTTTCCAAAGGCACATGCATCACAAACTTTTGAATTTGATTTGAAGGAAATTTTGGGTAAGCCCTTAACTAGGTCATGCTTGACTAACTTAGTCAGGATATTGTAGCTTATATGACCTAGTCTCCTATGCCAATTGAGAGCATTATTTTCCAAGTTAACAGACAAGTAGAAGTTATTTGTATAAATGTCATCCAATTCTACTATGTAGACATTATTGACTCTATGGCCGACAAATTTTATTCTATCAGAATTAATTTTCAAAGATCTTGCATGCATGATTATCAAAGGTGACCCTGTGACCCTTGTCACAGGGCTGACTAATCCTCAACAAATTATGTTCAAGACCATCTACAAGTAAAACTTTCTCGATGGTGTTGGAGGGGTACTTACCAATGGTGCCAATCCCAATAATATTACCTCTGTTCATTCCTCCAAACTTAACCATTCCACCAACCTTCATTTCTAGCTTGCTAAATTTGGCCTTGTCTCCAATCATATATCTCGAGCAGCCACTATCTAGGTACCATCGGTTATGCATGGCTGCTAGGCTTACCTGCAAAACAAGTTATGCAAAGAACTTTGGAACCCAAGAAAATTTGGGTCCACATGTATCATTTAAACCCATTGTTTGCGACGGTTTTTTTATTATTATTTTTATTTATTTATTTTCGACCGTCTTGTTGTTTTAATTTCATGTATATATATATATGCATATGTACATGTATACATGTCTTATTTCATGTATCGATCAGCCATTTGACTAACTGGTAGTCAACTGACCGATTGACGATGCGGGCGTGCCAGTCACATGAGTGACGATTTTATTGTGCGCTCATTCTGACCCGTGTCAGGCGAATGTGAGGTTCGGTCGGGACCAGCAGTCCGCCATACCATAAAGGCTATGGCGTTAATTACATCCCCCACGAGGAGGGAACACCTTTGATTAATTGCCGAGATAGCGGGCTGTCAAAGCCAGAATGAAAAGAGCTACATAATGATCGTGACGAAGGCATGCAGGATGCATTTGTTTATCATACAGGGGATGCATAGTTCATCGAATTATGGACCCTTGGTACGTGGCGGAGGACGTGGGTCAGAGGACCACCATCGCGCATAGTGGAGACTTCTAGTTGGGCATAACCTGACCCTCCGTCAACACCATTTAACATACCCGAGGGTCGATGCAGGCATGCACGAGGAACCGCAATATGCGAGGTGCAATAACGATGTTATAGCACAAATTCGGTAGCATGCCCCCTCCCTTTGGACTATGCCAAATGGGAATATAGGACATCCATCCACGGAGAGCCGGAGTGGAAACCAAAAAGAGAATAGGGCGTAGCCCTGGGTCCAAGAAGGATCCAAATCTGACGGGGCAGTGTGCACCATTGCGCCGTTCATTAATATTCCCTTAAAGGACCATTGGAGGACATGCAACGGTAGAACTCTGAGGGTCAGCGGGGTGACCGAAGAAATGTTGGGTTCGGTATGATGTAGGGGGGGGTGAAACCTCCCATTAATATATCTCTCGTGGACCTGGGTGAAGAACCATAGTTTCCTCGTAAGGTAATGAAGACTGGCCCGAAGGTTGATAGTGATGGAATAATGGATTTATGTTATGTTTGGGTTTGATGAAGTGGGGAAGGCATCAGACACTCAGATGATAACTATCATTGAGGTGAAACGGCACGGCACTGGAGTCGGCGCGAAGATCAAACGGCACGGCATGCTCCCGACACCATGAAAAGGAGAGGGGCAATCGGCACAACCGGCTGGTGTAGTGTCGGCGCGCCAATCACCCGGCGCGGGCTGGTCTCGGCGCGCCCCCCACCCAGCTCAAGTTTGGCGCCGGGAGGCAGTGGCGTCGGGAGGCCTTGGCGCCGGGGGAATTGTGCCGCCGAGAGGGGTTTTATTAATTTTAAAAGAGGGTATTATGAGGGTTTCTTCGTTCAATGGGGACTTCAGGGTGATGAACGGATGAAAATGGAGGATGAGGGTGGTTCCACTCGCAAAGGGGGTCCAAGGAGATCGCCAATTACGTGGTATATACCCTGTGATGGCAAGATGCCATGAGATGATATAGCTCACGCTCTTGTCATGCAATTAAGGGGTTGAATGCGCGATTCCGTTGAAACATCGTGCAGTATGATAGAGTAGAGTTCTGAGAAAATTTTGACAGCATCTCCCCTTATTTGGGAGTGTGCCAAGAGAATATAATGGGCTATCTACTCACGAATGTCGGAGTAGAAACCGAAATGAAAGCCGGGCGTGGCCCGAAATAAGGGGACCCAGATCTTGTGGGACCTTGTCCCTTATGTTGTGATATCCTCGGTGCAGTCATCAGAGAGCCTGCACTGGCAGGGCTCCATGACTTAATGGGTTATAGAATGTGGGGGGAATTACACCCTTTAATATAGCTCCTGTGAGGCCAGAGAAGAAAACAATGCATGCCCGTGGGACATGGTATAGTAGGCAAGGTCTGCATGGCTCGAATGCCTCAAGGTATCCAGAGGATGGCATCAAGACGTTCAGAAGATGTGAAGGTATTGATGTGTAGCAGAGGGATAAGCTTCGGCACAGCAACAGGATGGGCTCTCGGCGCGATGGGGAAAACCCAACTGGCGTGGCAAGCCCTCGGCGTGAAACTCGCGCCGGGAGGTGCCTGCACCGGGAGACCCTCAGAAGAGGTTTTGAAGAGGTTCTAGAACAGGGTTTCTGGAGCTTGAATGAAAGGGGTTTATTCACCGATCTCGACAGTTTTGGGATGATCGGAGAGATGACTTCGAGGGGGAGACGAACTCTCCTCTGGGGCCTCACTAGGAGCAGAGCCGTGAACCAGAACTCCCGAAGATATTCCTCTCCATTCCACATACGAGGAGCCATGAGATGGACTGTCTCAGGCCCTCGAAATGTGGCTGGGGTAGTGATGAAGAATGATGGAAAAGAAGCCTCAACAGATAACAGAAATTAAACATAAGACATTTGCAGTTGGCGATAGCCGTATCTAGATTAAAACCTCGGATACAGAGGGAAGCGGAAGAGAGTGATCTAGCATATCGGAATTCAACCAAGACTTTTTATTAACAACTTCAGCCAAATGGCTTACACATATGCGATTTAAGAGAAAGAAATCTGACCCAAAAGGAAAAGAAATCCAAACTTCATCCCTGTAAACAGGGTTACATTAGCATTCGATGCTATTAAAGCAAAGATGCTCGTAAGCGAAAGAAAAAAAACAACAGAGGAATACTCAGACAGACGGAGAAGAGAAAGAGAGAGCAAAGGAGTTGCAGTTGCACGGCCCTCACACCTGGATTCTCTCCTCGAACCCCTCTCTCTTTTCTCAGCTTCTACGAAGGGCGCTCGAGCTCTCCCCTTTCTTTTAGATGGCTAAGCACCCTCTTCCTTCTGCTTCTTTCTTTTTCTCCCCTTCCTATGGCCTCTTCTCTTCTTCCGTCCTCCTTTTTTTTTGTTCGAAGGGCAGGCCTCTTATAGAGGCCAGGCCCTCATCCTTTCGGCATGCACTTCCCGGCGCGCCAGGATCATCCTCCCGGCGCGGCAGCCATCGGCGCGTCCCGTCTCATATTTGGGCTTGGCCCATTCTCTTGTCGTTCGGCCCATTCGGTCCAGGATCCACTTGGTGGACTCCTTTCGACAGTGGGGCTTTTGGCATATGCATATTAAGACTCCGTGGGGCTTGTTTGCACCTTGCATTCACAACACGTGCGAGGCATTGTGCATCCCTTCTTCGGAGAATCAGAGATGTCTGAACATCTGTTTCAGCAGGCAGATGGTTGCCTGAATGTTGGTATAGTTTTATCAGCCTGACTATCTGAATGACAGCAGTACTGGACAGCGACCTAGCCACAAACGGCTTTAGTCGAACAACATGATAGGGGTAGTGGGTTTCTTCTATTCAGACTCTCAGATCTCCCGGGGATGGTACGTGAGCTGTGCCCTTGACTGATCTTCAGAACTGTGAATCTGCTATGATCTCTTCTAACACATTTTAGGTGTCAACAAATGCCCCCCACCCGTAGGTGGCGTGAGTGAAGCATGAGTGACACGGGACATGCGGGTGTACATCACGTTCACACTGCGCTTCGTGGTCTCTTCAGGTCTGCTCCTGTGCATTGGCTATTCTTTTGACTCTGAGTCTTCATTCTGCTCGTATGATTTCCTCGCTTTGTGAGCATATTTAGATGGACTCCAGCATTTTTGGCTTGATCTGTTGGTTACATCGCCCCTGGTGGGCTAATCGGCACCGTAGATGTTTCCGGCATGGTGGTGCTCTCGGCGCGGTGACGGTCTCGGCGCGATGACGCTATCGGCACGGCTGATATCGACGCGCCTTGTGGCACCCTTGGCTTTCGGCGCAGAGGCCGCTTCGGCGCGCCTTTTGGCGCGTTCGCCTCTCGGCGCGTGGGCCTTCTCGGCGCGCCATTTGGCCTGGCCTATTTAGGTGCCGAGGGAGTGGAGAAAGCTCATTCTTCTTTGAGCTTTCTCTCTCTTCGGCCTCTTCTTCTTCTTCTACAGCATCGGGCGGTCGGCGTGGAATCCTTCCCTTCGGGGAATTTTGTTCGGGACTCCGTCCCTTCTCATTTCGGAGTCACCCCCTCCTGGTGGGTGTTCTCCCTTTTGACTTCTGGGCATGCTCCGGATAAGGGGAGATGCTGTCAAAATTTTCTGCTGAAAATTTCTTTTCCAATAATTTTTTTCTTATATCACCTTCTTATTCTTTTTTCTTGGTTTTTTGTCTGCAGCTCGCTGGAAATGGCTTCTTCTTCTAGCCGCGTTGTCTCTGGCACTGCTGATGTTGACTCTTCTCCTCAAGGCAGGGCTTCTGGTCCCGTTGTGACTTGGAGGAATGTTGGACAGCGGGACCGGGGACTTGGGAGGATCGCCATAGTCGATGAGTCCTCTGGCTCCGAAGCAGATACAGTATCCGCCTCTCGCATTGTGACTGTCGAGGGAGGACTGGACTTCAATCGTGATGATGACTACCGTGCGGACTTCCCGAAGGATCGTCACCTCGCGCCCTTCATTTGTACCTTCAACGTCTCTGGGAAGAGGGACATCATGCTGGCTCGGATGGTGGAGCGGGCCATGTTGCTAGACCGGGACAGCTTGAAAGGTTCTGTGTATCGTGGCGATACCATCTACCTTCCGGGGGAGCGGCGCAAGTGGGACGCCATCTTAGGGGTAACAGAGCTGGAGGCAGAGCTGAAGATGCTAACACGGGCCCCAGAGTTCACACCAGCCAGATGGGACAACACCATAGGTCGGGTTAACAGGGAGAAACCCGGTTACGGTTTATTCTTGGCGCCCATCAAGTGGGGCTACAGAGAGGAACCGTTTGTGCTGAACTGCTTGGCTGTTCAGTTCAAATTTCAATTGGCAGCTGGGTGGTTTGCAGACACGAAGGTGACAGATGCTCATCTCTTTCGTGTAGGGGCAGTGGAATTCACAGAATATGTTCTGAAATAGTATGCACCGCTGCTGGTCAGGGCCGGGGTGTACCACAGTGTGTATGCATCCCGCTTCAGGTATCCCATTTCAAAGGGGCTGTGCTGCGGCATGTTCGAAGTATTTTGCCCGCAGTTCAACACTTTCTATATAGCAGAAGGTGAGACCTCTCTGGATCTTTGGAGCCTATCACAGTTATCGGGCCTGCCGATTAACAGAGAGCCCTATGAGGAGGTCTGCATTCATGACTTCATCAAGGACGAAACAGACGGCGAAGGCGAATATTACTTCGGCTATTCATATCGGTACTTGATGAAGCGCTGAATAGGGGATCCTCAAAGGGATACCAGCCCCAGGGAGAAGAGCAGCAAACTGAGAGTCCGAGCAGGACATTGGATTCAGTATTTCTTCGGGGGCCCTTTGAAGTATAGCGAGTTCCCTCACGTAGCTCCTGTTGCGGGCAAACCCAGTAGGCCACCTAAGTTCAAGTCAGAGCCGCCTGCTTCTCTTCGGGGGATAAACCGCGGGGGGCCGAATCCGATGGGGGTGGATCCCCTTACCCATTGTGCTGCCTACCTTACCTTCTGGCTGTGTACTTTTGCCCTCCCGCAGGGGGATGAGACAGTTATTCGGCCGGAGGCAATATGCCCGGCTTGTCAGATGGCTTGGGGCATACGGCTTGCAATATGTCCAGCCGCACTATGCCTGATTTACAAATCCATTGGAGATATTCATAGGCATCGGATCCCCCGCTCTTTCCGAACGGTGGGGCCGTTTCATTTTTTTAATGCCTGGGTGTGCAACTTATTTCCCGAGCTAGCTCCCCGGACTTTGCAGACAATGACATTGTATCCCAGAATGCTGGAGTTTGCAAGTGCTGAACCGGGTCCAGTGTCCCAGCAACTCTTCTCCATCCGTGGCCGACTGACAAGGGTTCCGATGGATTCAGCGGGGACTATTCACTTTTGGAATCTGGCTGCACATTCCTCTCCATTAGTGAACCGTCAGCGTGAGTGTAAGCTCGAGGCAGTGGAGACTTTCACACACTTCATTTCGGGCAACACCGTGACCCGACCAATCTTGGAGCCTGAACTCATTGACTGGGCTTTATCAATTCACCCCAGTGTTTTAGTATTCAGACAGGGGGGCGCAGTTTATTTAGAACCCTACTATCCCTTCAGGTTCGGTCAGAATTTTGGCTACGATCAGCATATTCCACCTTCGGTCACCCTGTTCCCTTTAGACAGCAGGTCAAAGCATGGCTCGACCGTTGTGGCCGAAGGTCGCTCCTGGTGGGACTATTTTCACCGCCGGGACGCCAATACTTTCAGAGTGCCGATGCCGAACCGAGTCCCCCGGGTCACTCCAGTGTATGTAAAATGGTGGAATGCTCGCACGAGCTTCTACCGCAATGCCCGGATGACATGCTGGGATGTGGCTGAGCGCACCTTCTTGAGTCAGTAGCCTGGGCCCGTTTTTGACATTGACGAAGCCCATCTGAAGAGGTTCCCACCACCCGAAGGAGGTAGAGACATACATAGCGAACAGAAAAGCCATCAAGGAGGGAGTGGCTGAACCACTGATATCCGTGCTTGCTGACATAAGTGAAGATGCTTTTACGCAGAATTTAGAACACCTGTGCCAGATTGGTGGTTCCCGCCTGGAGCTTCAGCAGTATCCGTTCCCTATCGAGGAGCCGCTCTCCAAAGTAGTTTCATGGAAGTGCGAGGTGGATCACTTTTGCCCATGTCGGGCGTTTGTTAATAGAGAGGACAGAACCCCGACATACTATCAGCATACATCTTGGCTGTTCGTCCTGATGAGCATCCACGGACTGACCCTTGAGAGTCCCGCAGCTAGTGTTCTGGACAAGCCTCTATTCGTATCTTTTCATTATGCCGATGTCTGGGGCTTTGACCACCTCGGCTTGTATCATTGTATAGCTTCCCACGGACATGCGGACCTGGCCGACCTGGTCGACAAGTGTAAGAAGATTGGCGACGTCTGCTGGCTTGTTCGGGAGGCTGCATTCCGAAGCAAGGAGGTGGCTTATCAATATTGGCCACTCTCGTCTTTTTACAACGGCCGGGCAGGTAAGTGCTCCTCCGTTGACATGTAGATTAGTTTGTTGCTTCGCTCCTTCATAATGGCGTGTGCTTCACTTGACAGACCGTCCGGATATCAAGCAGCAAGGGCTTTATAGAAAAATCATCTCCCAGGCACAGAAGCCGGAATATTTTGAGGTCCCAGCACCAGCGCCGACTACTACTCCACTGCCGCCTGGCAAAAAGAGAGCGGCTTCTGTAATGAAAGTTGCAATAGGCCGAGCGAGGAAAGCTCGGAAAACTTCTTCCAAGCGGCCTTCGACTGATGCGGCTGAGACTCCCCTGCCCGAGGTGCCATCATTTGAACAGTTCGCCGCTCGGAAAGAAGCTACTCAGCAAGCAGCTGAAGGTGACATCATTTTCCTTGTGCGGTATAAAGGAATGCTCTTTTCACGGCATTTTCATTTTTCTGATGTCTTCTTTGTATAGCTTCAGCTTAAGGAGCCGCTGACACCACATGTGCCGAGGAAGCCGCCCTGGAGGCCGGAGAGATAGGGCCTTCCATCATAGCCCCGGTAGGGGTGACTGAGACAGCTGGAGCTGCAGGGGAGAGTCTCCCCACTGTTGAGGAGGATGTCAGACTTCCTTCTCCTACGCCTGCCAGCGAGGCTGAGGGTGAGCTGCACAATTGTGGTTCTTTAGGTTCTCCTTTTTATTGAGCTTTCCATCCTGCCTTATGCACTTGTTTTGTTGTGATGGCAGGAGTGGTCAGCGCGGCGGTTGAGGTGCCTGTTGTGGAAGCTCCTTCACAACCCGCGGGACATAAGACTGTGCTGAAGAAGGGCGCTATCCCATTGCGGCGCGTGCTCACCCGCTCAGCGTCCCGTCAGGCGACGGAGGAGGCGGGCCAACCCGAGATCAGCATAGATATTTCTTCGAGTAGCTCTGCCACCCCTTCTGACGAAGAGACTGATCATCATTCTTCAGAAGGTGATGAACAAGGGTCTGCAGCAGGCAGCAAAGGGGCAACGGCTCCCTTCATACTATCAAGCGATGCTTTGATTTTCAGTCCTCCGAGGCTGCCGAGGGCGCCGTCCGAGGGAGTGGTACAGGAGGAATTTGCTGGATTGGACGTGGAGGCGGAGATAACCCCTCCTTTTGCTGCTTCGTCTGCAGGGTTGGAATCTTCTATTCAGGGGCTTGAAGAGATGGATGCCGTCATCATAGTAAACTCTATTCGCCCCTTTACAGAGCCGCATATCCCCCTCCCTTTTTGTCACCTTGGTGTTTACATGAATTTTCATTCCAGGGACCCGAAGCCGCTATTCATTCCCCGGCACCAACTTCTGGTACTGCTGTGGTCTCGTCAGAGGCCTCGGATCTGCTACCGCTGGCCACCGCATCTCCTTCAGGGACAATCACCCTACTCCGCCCCGTGCCGGTGAGGATACATGCGGCTGTTGGGGGATTACCCTCGGAGCCGAGCCAGTCGGGGGAGAGTCTCGCCCTGGCGTCGACGACAGAGTTGAGGGCTGAGGCTGACCCGCAAAGGGGGTCTGCTTTTGTACCGGCGGCCATAATGACGATCGCGCCTGATTCTGCGATTCCATTCGTGCCGGAGCCAGAGTTAGAACCTCTGTCCCTCCTAGGCTCCGTTGAAGGAAGCCCTAACAGGAGTCTGACGGAGCAGGAACATGCTGCCGTGGTATCTGCTTCTTCGGCTTTGACGGTCGTTCCATCTTCCTCTTCCGAGCTTGACACCGGCTTATGGGCGGCCATAGACAGGGAAGTGACCTTCGAGGTTCCTCCGGCGGCTTCCCTGGGCATTACCTCATCGGAGGAATTTGTCTGGCAGCATCTAGAGATGCTGCGTCAGGTTGTGGAATCTCAGCCAGCGCTGTCTTATTCCCAGTTGAAGGAAGCGGCTGCGCGACTGACGATCGGGCTGCAGGCGCTGGGCTGCCCTCTAGATATCTGGACCCAGCGGGTGCTTTTCTTGTTGAAGTTTGTGAATCGCCGGGACTTTCTCGAGAAAATGATGGGCGACCGGCTGGCGGCCCTCAAACTGCAGAGAGTTGACTGTCAGGCGGAGCTGACGTCTCTGATCTCTAATCTTTAGGAGAGCAGGGCTCAGGTTGAAGCTTCCGTAACCCAGGCGCACATTCTACGTAGCCGACGGGAAGAACTCCGCTCTGAATTGGCTACTGTAGAAGCCGAGATACCGCAGATAGAGGCTGCGAAAGTCCAAGGCATCGAAAGAACTTCTTTGTTGGAGGGCCGAGTCGCGTCCCTGGAGACTGAGGTGACTCGGGTTCAGGAAGAGGAAGCGCAGCTCCATGAACTGGGGGCGGCTCCTCATGTCGGGCTTATTGACTTTGCTGATATCTTCAGGCGGCCCTAGCTGATCCGCCTTTGTAATCTGTCCCCTCAGAAGGGATCCTTTTATATTCACTTCCCCTTTTTGTAATGAGGATAGAAGTTTCCTTCACTATTTTTTTTGTGTTCACATCCACACTTGCATTTTGTTGTGTCTTGTGGCAATTCTGGCGACCTGCTTGGAAGTACCTCCATGTCCGTGTAGCAGGAGAGCGTCCACCCTCTCAAGGAAAGGATGGGGGCCTCGCTCCACCGCGGGACAGGGTTCCAGAAGTTGTCTAGTTGGCACTGACGTAGGTCTTGCTGACAAGAGGCGTCGAAATCGTGACTGCTGGCTGTTCATGGTAATTCCATTATTGACCCTGATTGGGGGAGATGTTGACCGACCTTGTCGATGGTGACACGGGTCGAAAAAGGTCGACGGTCTTGCCGATGGTGACAAGGACCGGGAGGGTAGCGACCGATCTTGCCGATGGTGACAAGGGTCGAAAAGGTAGACGGTTTTGCCAACGATGACCAAAAATCGGAAGGGGTAGCGACCGATCTTGTCGATGGTGACAAGGGTCGAAAGGGTAGACGGTCTTGCCGATGGTGACAAGAATCGGAAGGGTAGCGACCGATCTTGCCGATGGTGACAAGGGTTGAAAGGGTAGACGGTCTTGCCGATGGTGACAAGGGTCGAAAGGGTAGACGGTCTTGCCGATGGTGACAAGAACCGGAAGGGTAGTGACCGATCTTGTCGATGGTGACAAGGGTTGAAAGGGTAGACAGTCTTGCCGATGGTGACAAGAATCGGAAGGGGTAGCGACCGATCTTGCCGATAGTGACAAGGGTCGAAAGGGTAGACGGTCTTGTCGATGATGACACAAACGGGTAAGGATAGCGACCGATGTTGCCGATGGTGACAAGGGTCGAAAGGGTAGACGGTCTTGCCGATGGTGACAAGAACCGGAAGGGGTAGCGACCGATCTTGCCGATGGTGACAAGGGTCGAAAGGGTAGACGGTCTTGCCGATGGTGACAAGAACCGGAAGGGGTAGCGACTGATCTTGCCGATGGTGACAAGGGTCGAAAGGGTAGACGGTCTTGCCGATGATGACACAAACCGGGTAAGGATAGCGACCGATGTTGCCGATGGTGACAAGGGTCGAAAGGGTAGACAGTCTTGCCGATGGTGACAAGAACCGGAAGGGGTAGCGACCGATCTTGCCGATGGTGACAAGGGTCGAAAGGGTAGACGGTCTTGCCGATGGTGACAAGAACCGGAAGGGGTAGCAACCGATCTTGCCGATGGTGACAAGGGTCGAAAGGGTAGACGGTCTTGCAGATGATGACACAAACCGGAAGGGGTAGCGACCGATCTTGTCGATGGTGACAAGGGTCGAAAGGGTAGACGGTCTTGCCGATGGTGACAAGGACCGGGAGGGTAGCGACCGATCTTCCCGATGGTGACAAGGGTCGAAAGGGTAGACGGTCTTGCCGATGGTGACAAAAAACCAGATAAAGGTAGATGTATGTAAGTGGGATATCGGATGAAGACTCCGCCTCGACCTTGTAAATGGTCTTCTGGACGGAGGATGGTTCATCACTATTCATCATTCATGATCATTTTTTTTATTCATATTACTGACCCAAGCGCCCTTTCGGGTTTTCGTCGAAGCCAGCCCCCTCTTGCTTTTGCCCGCACGCCCTTTCGGGTTTTCACGCAGCGGGGTACCCAATTTTACCTGCGACGCCCTTTCGGGTTTTCGCCACAGCTGGGTTACGGCCATTTTTGCACTTGTCCCGATATGGGAGCAAGTCTGGCGGGGTACCTCTATTTTTAACCCCATTTCTTTTCTTTTTTTTTTTTGATTCGGGATGCGGACAAACTGGACCGCGAAGATATTGACTGGCCTTGTCAGTGATGACAAGGATCGAATCCTGTTTCGATCCGTCGACACTGGTTAGACGTTGAAGCAAAGGACATGGTCTATTGGTGAGGATGTAAGATCCGAGTTAGGGGTAAAGATCGACCAATCTCGTCGACAATGACGAGGATCGAAAGTGGGTTTATCAGCAAGGACGAGATTGTTAACAGGGACGTAAGGCCCAAGTTGAGAGTAGAGATCGGCCAACCTTGTCGAGGATGACGAAGGTCGAAAAAGGGTTTGTTCGTCGGCATATGTTATTGCCAAAACAAGGACGGGGTTGTCAACAGGGACGTAAGGTCTGAGTTGAGAGTAGAGATCGACCGATCTCGCCGATGATGACGAGGGTCGCAAAGGGTGTGTTCGCCGGCATATGTTACTGCCAAAACAAGGATGGGGTTGTCAACGGGGATGTAAGGTCCGAGTTGAGGGTAGAGATCGACCGATCTCGCCGATGATGACGAGGGTTGAAAAGGTGTGTTAAAGGATTTCTGGCGGGGCTTTGATGATTGTCCCTTTCGGAGTTTTGTTGGGTGGAGAATAGGAGAGGCATTTGGGAATTACCACTTTACTGACTCAAGCGCCCTTTCGGGTTTTCGCTGAAGCCAGCCCCCTCTTGCTTTTGCCCGCGCGCCCTTTCGGGTTTTCACGCGGCGGGGTACCCGATTTTGCATGCGACGCCCTTTCGGGTTTTCGCCTGCAGCTGGGTTACGGCCATTTTTGCACTTGCCCCGATATGGGAGCAAGTCTGGCGGGGTATCTCTATTTTTAACCCCATTTCTTTCTTTTTCTCTTTTTTCTTTTCTTCCTTTTTTTATATTTATGTAGGGTGGCAGGTCGAGATGCGACATTCGACCCTTGGTTGACAGTAGATGGCTGTCGGCCAGAGCATCAGGCCTCGCGCCGGGCAGAACAGATCATTCGTTAGCAAGGGCTGAATGCCAACGCAAAGGAGTGACCTCTCGCCGATTCGGGCGTAAGGCCGGTAATGACAGGCGGAGTGCCACTAGACCAAGGAAAGGGTAGTTCGGTTAAGGCGGGAGGCCATTAACCAAAGGGAGGTGGCTCGATCAGGGCGGAATGCCACTGGACCGAGGGAAGGTAGCTTGGTCAGGGCGGAATGCCATTTAACCAAGGCAAGGTAGCTCGGTTAGGGCAGAGATGCCATTAACCAAGGGATGGTAGCTTGATCAGGGCGGAATGCCACTAGACCAAGGAAAGGGTATCTCGGTTAGGGTGGAGTGCCACTAAACCAAGGGAAAGGTAGCTCGGTTAGGGCGGAGTGCCACTAGACCAAGAAAAGGGTAGCTCAGTTAGGGCAGAACGCCATTAACCAAGGAAAGGGTAGCTCGGTCAGGGCAGAGATGCCATTAACCAAGGGATGGTAGCTTGATCAGGGCAGAATGCCACTAGACCAAGGAAAGGGTATCTCGGTTAGGGCAGAGTGCCACCAAACTAAGGGAAAGGTAGCTCGGTTAGGGCGGAGTGCCACTAGACCAAGAAAAGGGTAGCTCGATTAGGGTGGAATGCCGTTGACCGAGGAGAAGGTAGCTCGGTTAGGGCGGAGTG
Organism: Amorphophallus konjac; assembly: GCA_022559845.1. Classification (NCBI taxonomy): domain Eukaryota; kingdom Viridiplantae; phylum Streptophyta; class Magnoliopsida; order Alismatales; family Araceae; genus Amorphophallus; species Amorphophallus konjac. The sequence continues at coordinate 115,146,956 of CM040123.1, read as the reverse complement.
TCACTAAACCAAGGAGAAGGTAGCTCGGTTAGGGCGGAGTGCCACTAAACCAAGGGATGGTAGCTTGATCAGGGCGGAATGCCATTTAACCAAGGCAAGGTAGCTCAGTTAGGGCAGAGATGCCATTAACCAAGGGATGGTAGCTTGATCAGGGCGGAATGCCACTAGACCAAGGAAAGGGTATCTCGGTTAGGGCGGAGGGCCACTAAACCAAGGAAAAGGTAGCTCGGTTAGGGCGGAGTGCCACTAGACCAAGAAAAGGGTAGCTCGGTTAGGGCAGAATGCCATTAACCAAGGAAAGGGTATCTCGGTTAGGGTGGAGTGCCACTAAACCAAGGGAAAGGTAGCTCGGTTAGGGCGGAGTGCCACTAGACCAAGAAAAGGGTAGCTCGATTAGGGTGGAATGCTGCTGACCGAGGAGAAGGTAGCTCGGTTAGGGCGGAGTGCCACTAAACCAAGGAGAAGGTAGCTCGGTTAGGGCGGAGTGCCACTAAACCAAGGGATGGTAGCTTGATCAGGGTGGAATGCCACTAGACCAAGGAAAGGGTATCTCGGTTAGGGCGGAGTGCCACTAAACCAAGGGAAAGGTAGCTCGGTTAGGGCGGAGTGCCACTAGACCAAGAAAAGGGTAGCTCGATTAGGGCAGAACGCCATTAACCAAGGAAAGGGTAGCTCGGTCAGGGCAGAGATGCCATTAACCAAGGGATGGTAGCTTGATCAGGGCGGAATGCCACTAGACCAAGGAAAGGGTATCTCGGTTAGGGCGGAGTGCCACCAAACCAAGGGAAAGGTAGCTCGGTTAGGGCGGAGTGCCACTAGACCAAGAAAATGGTAGCTCGATTAGGGTGGAATGCCGCTGACCGAGGAGAAGGTAGCTCGGTTAGGGCGGAGTGCCACTAAACCAAGGAGAAGGTAGCTCGGTTAGGGCGGAGTGCCACTAAACCAAGGGATGGTAGCTTGATCAGGGCGGAATGCCACTAGACCAAGGAAAGGGTATCTCGGTTAGGGCGGAGTGCCACTAAACCAAGGGAAAGGTAGCTCGGTTAGGGCGGAGTGCCACTAAACCAAGGGATGGTAGCTTGATCAGGGCGGAATGCCACTAGACCAAGGAAAGGGTATCTCGGTTAGGGCGGAGTGCCATTAAACCAAGGAGATTGTAGCTCGGTTAGGGCAGAGAGCCACCAACCAAGGAAAGGGTATTCCGACCGATCACTCGGGGAATGTTGGCTACGCTGCATGATACAGCTTAATATGCTTTCCGTTGAGGGGAGAGAACTGGATAACCCCTTTGTGGTCTACCAGGACGTAGGCACCCCCTTCATATACTCGACGGACGATATACGACCTGACCCAGTTTTCGACCAGTTTCCCTTTGGGGTTGGAGGCCATCACTTCTTTTCTTTTGACCATTACCAGGTCTCCTTTCTTGAATTCTCGACCCTTGACTAGCTTGTCAAAAGCACGGGCCATGCGAGCTTAGTAGAGCTGGATATTTTACTGCGCCCGGAGGCGTTTTCCTTCGAGCTCAATGAGCTCTTCCAATCTTCTTTCACCATTGGTCTGCTCACCATTGACTAGTCCGTGCTGGAGGGCAACTCGCAATGAAGGAACCTCAAGCTCAATTAGCACCACAGCTTCTGACCCGTAGACAAGGGAGAAGGGGGAACAACCAGTTGGGGTCTTGTAGATAGTACGATAGGCCCAAAGTGCTTCGTACATCCTTTCTTCCCAATCTTTTTTATTAGACTTGACAGTCTTTGCCAGCAACGTGCATAGTGTCTTGTTAAAGGCTTCTGCGAGTCCGTTGGCCTGAGGGTTGTAGGGGGAAGATGTCCTCCAGTCAATTTTGTATTTGTCGGCCAGTCGATAAACCTTCTGGTTCTTAAAGTGACTACCATTGTCAGAGATGATTCGGCTGGGGAATCCGAACCGGAATATTACATTTTGCCGGAAGAATCTTGCAACTAGCTCTCCCGTCACATCTCTTAGTGCTACTGCTTCTGCCCATCTGGAGAAGTAGTCTGTAGCTGCTAAGATGTATTTGCACCCTGATGAAGATGCTGGCAGCGGCCCTACCACGTCCGTGCCCCACTGAGCAAATGGCCAGCTCGGCAGGGTGGGATGCAGTGGCACTGGAGGTCTCCTTGCCACATTAGCATGTTCTTGACATTTCTGACGAGCTTTGGCAAACTTGCAGCAATCATTAAATATAGTGGGCCAATAGTAACCCAGCTTCTTTATCTCAATTTTCATTTTCGGGCCAGCCTAGTGTGCTCCAGCTGATCCTGCATGGACTTCCTGCATCACCTGTCCTGCTTCTGCTGAAGACAAGCAACGGAGTAGGACTTTCCTTCGGGCATCTGCCATAATTCGGAACAGGGTCCCGCTTCTCATCTCGTAAGAATCCTTGATCCTTAGGAGCTTCATCCTCTGTTCCTTTTCCTTTGGAAGTTGCTGGTGTTGAAACCAGCGCAGGAGATGCTCTCGCCAATCGGGCTGCTGAACCCCTTCGATGACTGCTACTTCCACTTCTTGTTCGTCGGTCAGGACCTCTGTCATGCTGGGGACCTGTCGGCGGTTGATCACTGTTATATTCAGGCTCGTGTCTGGCGGGACCGCCAAAGAACTAGCCAGCTTAGCGAGGGCATCCGCCGGAGCATTCCGGCCTCGATTGATGTGCTTGATGCTGATGAAGTAAAATCTTGACATCAGGCGAATTGCCAACTGGTGATAGGGGAGGAGCTCTTGCTTTCGCACCTCGAACTCTCCTTCTAGCTATTTTATAACTAGCATGGAGTCTCCGAATGCTTCCAGCATCTGAATTCCCATAGACAGAGCAATCTGTAACCCGATTATCCGGGCTTCATATTCTGCTTCATTGTTTGTGCATTGCTTGTTTATGGAACAGGATGTATGTACCACTTCTCCTTCTTGGGATTTCAGGACTATGCCTGCTCCTGCTCTGACCCTGGCTGACCCGGTGGCAGAGGTGTCAATTCTGGACGCGCCATCAAAGTATAGTTGCCATAAGGAGGGCTGTACTTGTGCGGCTTCTAGGGTTTCATCTTCAAGAAGTTCTGGCTCCACCGGGCAATCCCCGGGCACTGGGTGCTCAGTGAAGAAGTCTGCAATAGCTTGGCCCTTGACGGCCTTGCGCGGCACGTAGGAGATATCAAACTCCATAAGGATTACCGCCCATTTGCCCAGGCGGCCTTTGAGTGCCGGTTGAGACATAACGTACTTCAGGGGATCCTCTTTGGATACCAAGCTGATTTCATGCGACAACATATAGTGTCGGAGCTTTTTAACTGCGAAGACCAGCGCCAGACAGATCTTCTCAATATAAGTATATTTCTCTTCAGTTCTGACCAGTCTCTGACTGAGGTAATAGAGGGCTTGTTCTTTCCCTTCTTCATTATTCTGGGCCAGCATTGCCCCCAGAGAATTATGTGTCGCTGCTATATACAGTATCAGTGGTTGTCCTTTCACCAGTGCGCCCAACACTGGAGGAGTTTTCAGGTAGTCTTTTAGCTTGTCGAAGGCTGCCTGGCAATCTGCATCCCAATACAAAGGGACATCTTTCATCATCAACTTGTGAAAAGGCTGGCATCGCCCTGACAAATTGGAAATGAAGCGTCGGATATAAGCCAAACGGCCCTGTAGTGATCTCAGCTCGGAGATGTTTCTTGGTGGAGGTAACCCTTGAATCGCCTTGATCTTTGCGGGGTCTATCTCGATTCCCCGGTATCGGACGATGAAGCCCAAGAATTTTCCGCTCAACACTCCGAACGCACATTTCATAGGGTTCATTTTTAGCTCATGCTGCCTCAGCCTCTGAAAAACAATCCGGAGGTCTTGCAGATGATCTTCTTTTCTTCTGATTTTGACCACCAGGTCATCTATGTAGCACTCGACCTTGTGGTAGAGCAGTTCATCAAAAATTTTGGTCATTACGCGCTGATAGGTTGCGCCAGCATTCTTTAGTCCGAACGGCATTCTCTTGTAATGATAAATGCCTTTAGGAGTTCAGAAAGCAGTATAGACTCGGTCATGCTCCGCAATCCAAATCTGATTGTAGCCGAAAGATCCATCCATGAATGATAGGGCTTCATGGCCGGTTGTAGCATCAATCATGACCTCGGTTATTGGCACCGAGAAGTCATCTTTGGGGCAGGCTTTATTTAGATCTCGGAAGTCGACACATATCCGGATCTGTCCATTCTTCTTCTTCACGGGGATGATATTCGCCAGCCATGTAGTGTACTGGTTTTCTTCGACGAATCCCACGTCAATGAGCTTGTCGACTTCAGCACAAATTTGGGTGATGAGCTCTGGTGATGGGAATCGACGCCGAGCATTAACTTTTATTTTTACATTTGAGTCCTTTTATTTACTTTTATATCCTTGGGAAAGTATATGTACAATTGTAAGGCTTTGTAAGCCAATGTGTCATTCCCTAGGATTGTGTGGGTTTTTGTGCAAATGTGTAGTAGGTCCAGTTAGGGGGCCCCCTCCCCTTCCCCATTGGTCCACCTCATCCATGTGGGGCTGGTCAACCATCCTAGGTGGCAATCTAGAAGGTTTGAATGCTAATTGACCACATGGGAGACAAAGGGGTTAAAATTTCAAAGGTTGGCCACCTACCTTACCTACCTAGTCAAAGGAGTGCTCCATTCATATGTAATTTATTTTTTTTGAGTTTTGACCACATGGGGGAAGAAAATGACTTATTTCCCACGAAATTCCCAGCCCCCCACCCCTTGCCATTTTCTATATAAGCCTATGTATAGTGTCATTAGAGATTAATGAAGAAATTATGTGAAAATTGCTTGAAGCAAGAAGGGTGTGCCCTCTCTCCCTCTCTCCCCTGGTGTTCTTCCTTCTCCAACCCCAAATTCTAGAGTGGTTCTATTTTCAATCCTCTCCCCTCTATCTCCGGTGATCATCGGTGCCGCCGCCGCCACCGTTCGTGCCGCCATCACGCCGCCATCGAGCCGCCTCTGTAGTTCTGTCTTCGTCCGACCACAGTAGCTTCCATGAATTGTCTGTCTCAGCCATGAGCTTGGATGGATCTGAATGTTTTATGGTGTGTTCTACCCTTGCATCCCAAGTGTCACCTAAATGTTCACGCCCAAAATCCACCGTTTAGTATTTTTATATTTTCATCCAACCTGTCATCCCAGATCTGCCAGGTTTCTGTCTACAGTGACAGAACCTCTGAGTTCTCCCCCTCCGACCATCTTTCTGATTTGTCCAAACCCTCCCAATTTTACTGGGAGTTCTGTCCATCACTCCCTACCTCCAAAAATTTTCTTAATTTTTTATCAGCCTTCTAGTTATTTTTAGAAATTCGTGTTCTTCCTCTGATATAGTGTTTTCAGTCAGATCCCAGATCCAACCACCCTCCACTTACAAAATCATAACAAATCATCACCACATTCAAATCCAGATCAAAAAATAGTCATGGTTTCCTTACTTAATGTCCTACAACTTTTATGAAGAGGTCAAGGGCTGAATCCGAGGTCTTCATAGCAGTCCAAGGCAGTTCTCAGGAAAGTTCTCTACAGATCTGAGTCTTCGGTTACTGCACAACAGCAGCATATAAAATTCGCCAACACAGAGTACGAATCTGGTGAATTTTTCTGAAGGCCACTAGATTGTAGTACTTCGAAGCAGCTTTCCAACGGCTCTGATCTCGTCGCATTTCGACACCAGTGCTGATCGCAGCGTCCGTTCTCGCCGGAGTGCGTGCTGAAATACAGAACCGGCAGATTTCCGATCGGTTTTTCCGACCGGTGCCGAACGGAGCCGCCCGGCCTCCGGCCGGTGAACCAGCGTGCCGCCAGCCCGGGGAGCACTTCTCCAAGTGTCTCCACTACAACGGTGTCACCGGGTCCCACTCGACCCCTCCGGACAGCACGTGGGCCCCACCGTCACTAGTTCGGGTGCTGTCGAAGAGACGGGAGAAGCCGCCCGTCAACCCGAATTTGGTCCTCCCGGGCCCGTTTGTGTAGCCCTTTACCTCCCTGTGTGGAGTGGGTAGTAATTCATTTGCTGTAATATGGTGTATTAATTGTCCCGGGAGTACGAGTTTCGGCTGGGTCCGTCTTCCCCACGCCGAGCGCGTGGAGGTATCGTTCTCGCTCCCTACACTCAGCATTTGCTTATTTTCATATATACTTGTTTATGCCGCTGCTAGAGAGCATGCTTTAGGTCCGTTAGCTCGCTATATTATCATTCACCACTGCTACGAGAGAGAGCGTGACCGTCCCGTGACCCGATCCAGGCACGAAAGTGCGAGCCGACCACCCTAGCTCTTGCCGGTTTCTCAACCGTGCACGTCCGACGCTTCCCTCGTTAAGGGACGATCGCGAGCTTGTCGTGTCCGTGGTCTCATCCCGCATCATCTGGCCTCATGCACCACGGTGGTTGCTTCACCGGCTCGGCTTCAGGGTTGATTGCCAGTTCATGGTGTGAGACAGCGGGGCTCAGACCTGGCATCTCTTTATAAGTCCAGGCAAAGCAATCCCGATATTCTAGCAGTAGTTGAATGTACAGCTCCCGTTCCTCTGGGGATAGTTGGACACTGAGGAAGGTAGGCCTAGGGTCCTCCTCATTTCCCTAGTTAACTTCTATCAGTTCATCGACTGTGGCTTGGCCTCCGTCTTCTATCTCCGGAGGTGCCGGTTGGAGGTCAACGAAGTTTGGAACGCCATCCTGAGGGTCGAGCGCTTCGACTTCCTCGTCAGACACCTCCAGAGCTTCTTGAAGTTTCTTGATCTCTTGTGCCAGCGGCTGAGTGGAAGTTCTATTAGCAAATCCATTGCCGTTGCAGCTTCCAAGGATGAGAGAGCAGCCTTGGTGTTTGTGGATGAGGTTGCAGCCATGACGGGCTGGTGACTGTTCACTGCCAGGCCCGGACAGCATGCTGATTTTGCAGCAGAAGTTGAGGAAGCTTCGCCTTCTGGGACGGTTGTATCTTCCGCAGAAGTGACTTTTTCTTCCCTGGTAGCTGGCTCCCCTTGATTGGAGTTGACCAAGGCCTCCCTGACTGACAGAAAGGGTGTTGAAGTTGTCACTAGTAGGACCCCTGTAGAGGGAGAGATTCCTACTTCTTGAATGTCTTCGGCTTCGCTGCTGCTAGCCGTATCAAATTCGGCTTGAAAGGCCGCTTCTTCAGGATGAACTTGCTTCCAGCATCGGCAAGGGGCCGAGGTTTCTACTTCTTGGTTTCCGGACTGAGCCAGTTCAAGATATTCGGCTTCCGTCGGATACTCATCAAAGGTTGCCCCCAGAGGGCTATCTTCAGTAGGATAGAAGGTGGAGATAGTATCCACCTCGTACCGCCCACTATAATAATATTCCTTCAGGGTGAAGCCCAACCCTGGATGTTGAGAGACACATCTCATTTCCTTATCCAGATTTGCAGGATACCACATCTTTTGGAAAACTTCCTTGCGTCTTTGAGACTGATCAGGAGGGATGTGTTGCTTTTGAAACATCCTGGCCGTTCGATCAGTTGTAAATGCTAGGCCCTGAACAGGAACCCGCGGGTTGGCTAGATCCTCAGGGAGGCTGCAGTCTGTGTCTTCCTGAGTGGGATGCTCCTCAGCTGTATAGAATAAGCTGCTGGGCCCATTTTCCTGTGTCACCTCCCAAGCTTTGAAAGGTTCGACATTGGGGTTGTTGAGGCCGGAGACTGGCTTGGTGAGGCCGGCCGGGACTCCGATGCGGTCGTACTGTCGATCGACCTGCACTTCCTTAGCTTTGGGGTATAATGCTGGGGGTGTTACCCTGCCGACATCTCCAGAAGCTGTGATGTGGGAGACCACCTTTGGCTTGACATATCCGCGCGGCGGTGGCGGATACCAACCGTCACCCGATTTATTCTTCGAGGCCCCTACGGGGGCTTCAGCTTCAGAAACCTTCCGGGGAGACCCTGCATACAGGTTGGCGTCCGCCAAGTGACATTCAAACACCTCGAATGGGTGGATATCAGCAAATATTCTCTCCTCCTTCCCCTGGAGGCTATATTTGATGCACTGGTGGAGTGTGGAGGGCACCACCATATTTTCATGCAGCCATGGACGGCCGAGCAGTGCTTTGTAGGAGGTGCGAGAGTCAATGACATGAAACTGCACCATTGTAGTGAAATTTGCCAGGGTCAGTGTGAACTCTGCCACTCCCATAGATACTTCACATTTTTGGTTGAAGCCAGTGATACGCATATCCCCGACTTTTTTGAGATGCACATTAAAGTGGTACCTCTCGTATATTCTGTATGGCAGGATGTTGACTGCTGTACCAGGATCGACCAGAATCCAGTTCAGTTCTCTTCCATTCAGATGCCCTTTCATATATAGCGGCCTGTTGTGGATGGCAGTAGGTAGTAGCATGTCTTCTGGAGAGAAGGTCATACTGGCTTCTGGCATAGCCTCAGCTATGCGGGTTTCAAAATGAGCAGGCGTCTGGAGAGCAGTGATGATCACCTGTCGAGTTTCTTCACTCAAGGAGAGAATTTCCCAGATCGTAAATTGAGCGGGGAGCTTCTTGAGCAACTTCATTATTCGGCTCCCAGCCCGGACATTGGAGAGCTTCATCTCTTCACCCCATCTGGGCTTGGGGGGGTTTTGATCTGTAGGTCCAGACGGACCTGCTTCATCTCTCTCGGACTCGGCACCCTCTTGGCTGGCACCGACTGTCGGGTCTTCTCTACTAGCTGCTGTAGGGCAAGCTCCATCTGCATTCGCATCCTCAATAGATTGCGCTGGCTGTGGGTGAATGGCCCCGGGTGTAGGGTTAGCATCTTGGCAGGGCTACTTCCCTTTTGACATCTTCATAAATTCAAGGAATGAAGGGACCGCCTTGCCCCCACTCTTGTTGTATAGGCCTGACGGAGGAGGGATTTGGACTCCTTTAACTTCCGGCGGAGGTGTCGTGTAGGGTTGCTCCCCTCTGAACATAATGTTGTGATTGGGTGGTGGATGGCGCCCCCATTTTCGGCCCGACCGAGTGGCATGCGCAGCAGTTGCGGCCTCGGCTTTGCCTCCCCCAGCATGGGGTGTGAAGTAAATTTCTTCTTCTTCCTCTTCTCCGGGTAGGTTGAAGAGTGCTGACAGGGTATTGCAGGAGACAACCTGTGTTTTATGGGCCCCAGCGGCCTTTCTTTTCTTCTTCTTTTGCCTTTTCTTCTTTTTGGTTTCTGCAGGTGCCTGCCCCCAGAACAGGCTGCCCTCTTCAGGGGGTGCTGCTTCAGCTTCCTCCACCTGTTTAAGTGAGAGTTGTTCCAGCTCTTGCCATGGGACGTGGTCCCATACCAACAGAGATTTCAATTCGGGCTGCACATATTCATCTAGCCCTTCAATCAGGTGCTGTAGTCGAAGGACTCCAGGATTGGTTTCCTTGATTACCGGCAGCGGAGTTTGTCTCCTCCTGTTAGGTGTATGTATTCTGACAGCTGTAGGTGGAGTGACCCATACAGGTGCTACCACTGGCGGAGCAGGCCGGGATGTAATGCCACGGATATGTGCCCCCTCTTTTGGGCGGGGTGCCCTCTTCTTCTTGTGCTTCACAGGGATCTGCTGCCACCCCTGCTGTTCTTTCACGGGCTCCAGGAAATGGATTTCGTAGGTGCTCCGTGTGCTTGCTTCAGAGATCTCTTCAGGTAATGCCTGGTAGAGGGAGATCATGTTGATTGATGCCTTCCTGAAAGGGGCTTCATGTGGCTGAGGAGGGTCCACTTTGTACTCTCCCAGTTCTATCTCATTCTTCTTCACCATCCCTTCGATGACGTCTTTGAAAACATAACAGTCTTTGATTGGATGTCCCAACATTTGGTGGTAGGGGCAGAATCTTGGACTATCTTTTCTTTTCAGGTCCTCCGGCCTCCTTGGCTCGGGCAGAGTGACCATGCTGTATTCTGTTACCCAGTCGAATAGGACTCGGGTCTTGTCTTTTGGAAAGGAATAAGCTTTCTTCATTTTGTCCCTCAGCGAAGGACCTTCTTTATCATCTGGAGCTTTTGCAGGTTGCGGGGGAGCCGCTTTCTTACCTTTCTCCTTCTGTTGTTCGAACGCCTTGATATCAAGCGCATTCGCTTCTTTAGGTGTGGGGCGCCGTTCCGCAGCCTTGCCTTTCTGGACTGTTCTGGCAGTTGACGCCGGGACAGGCTTGGCTAGGAAAGCTTCCACCTCAGCCACCACATTATTCAGCCGGTCGAACGACCGTATTTCCATACCAATCATCTTTTCCAGGACCTCCCTCCTGAGGTTTTGTTTACATATTTGCACAGCGTCCTCCTGATGCGGGGACCGCTTGCACCTCATTCCGAGGTTCCTCCACCTCTTGATGTAATCAAGGGCCGTTTCATCTGCCCTTTGTTTTGTTGAGTAGAGTTCGGCCACTGTGACCTCCCTCTCTGTGACATGGAATCTTTCTCTGAATTTTCTCTGCATATCCGACCAATCATTGATTGACCCGGCCGATAGGCTGGAGTACCATTCAAATGCGAGCCCCGTCAGCAAGGACCCGAAGAACTTCAGCAAATATGACTCGTCGGTGGCCAGATCACCCATAACGGTCATATAATATGCAATATGCTCTTTAGGGGACCCCTTCCCGTTGAATTTGTCAAATTTGGGCGGCTTGTTGATCCCTGGGGGGAGTCTTTTAGCCGCATGGTGTTGCGGGTAGGGCACCCGATAGGCATCGAATGCGACGTAGTCGCCTTCACTCTTCTCTGCGAGCTTCAGCTCTATCATCCTTTCCACCATCATCCGGTTCATGACCGTGGGGTCGACTGGCTCCGGATAGAAGTGCGCTGGCTGCAGGTACGGGGTGACCAGGGTGGTCGCCTGTGGAGGATGCAGCAGCGGGGGTGTCGAATGCACCTGGGGGAGCACCGGAGGCAGCAGCGGCTGAGGGTGTGGCGGCCGCTGTTGTGCTGTCGTCATGCTTGGATCTGATGGCTGGGATAGTGTATAGAGGGGTGGAGGGTCGTCACGACGAACCGCTCCCCGGGATGATTCACCCTGGACTTCGGGTGGTTTAGAAGCTGATGAATGCTCAGTCTTTTCCATCAGCTGTTTCTTCAGAGAATCTATCTCCCGTTGATATTTTTGCAGCAGCATCAGGACTGATGGATCTATAGTGGGGGGAATACCTTCTGTCGTTTCCCCGGACGTACCCTCAGGCAGGATGTCGAGGAGGACGTCGTCTTCTTCTTCCGTCGTCACCACATTAGCGGTCAAGACGGGGGCCTTATCATCCCAGCAGGGATGGACCTGGGGTTGTTTCCCTCTCATGGTCGCCAGAAGCTCTCTTGCCGCTTCTGTTCTGCGGGTAGCTGGCCCGGGCCGTACGGCCAATTGAGCTAGTTCTTGGGAGTCTTCAGGAAGCTCCCCATATCGGCTGGATATACCAGCCATGTTGCAAGTAAAGACCTGCATCCTTCTTCTATGTCGATGGACCCTCCGTCTGGCTTGTTGTGGAAAGGTCAGCCTCTCGAACACAGAAACTCTTCTTTTTTCTTCCTGCTCGGGGAAGGCTTCATCAGCTTCGATCTCGAAACCGTCATCATACCCATTGTCGTCAACTGACGACACCATCATTCTATCTTTCATATCTTCTTCATCCGCCACTGATGGGAAGTAGCCTTCGTCAGTCGCGACTGTCTGCATTAGTCGCTGCTGACCCAGTGATGGGTTGCCTAGCCCTCGAAAGTAGTTCCTGATCAGACAGGTTACTTCCTCTTGACCCCGCTCTTGATAGAGTACGTGGGATAGTTGTTGACCTCCGGCAGGAGGGATATAGGCTAGCCGAGCTCTGTCGACCGGATGTTGGAATCTTCGTCCCGTGACTGGGACATTGGCTTGGCGGGCAGCAGCCCGAAAACTTCTGTGGCGCGAAGGATCCACAACCACTTCTTCTTCATTCTTCGGAGGCAAGCCCCTTTCTCTTCTCATTCCCGCCTCGTCGTTCATAGGACGGCGGTAGATGGGTGTTAGATGGTAGGCAGGTCAGGTCCGCTTGGGAACCCACACCTATTTGAACTTTTTCAGCTTGAGTGCCGAGCTTCCTTGGCCATAGGGGCCGGCTTCTTCTCTTTCTGCCCTCCTTCCAGCGAGAGCTTGATAGGTATTGCGAACAGGGATGTTGGGGATGACTCGGTCTTGGGTCACCCAGGCCGGGCGTCCGTCGAGGAAGACGCGCATGCCTCCAACAAGCATAGATTTCCCAGACTGCGATAGGGTTCCGGTGATTGCAGTAGCATTCTGGCGGACCTGGCGACGCTGGCGTCCTCCAGGGTGCTCGTTGATGACACTGGGGTGGGTCCCACGTATGACGTGGTGCACCAAGCAGCTAGCTGTTATGCCCCTGGCCCCTGTGGCTTATGGTTTTGATGACTGGCTTTAGGGATTTGTGATGATTGGTCTTATGTGAGTTAATCACTGTGAGTCACCATGGTTTTATTCAGTCATTCTTATTTTCAGTCTGTCATTCAAATGTTCATTCAGTCTCTCATATGTTGAGTCAGTTTATCTGCTTACACTGTGAGTCATTGCATTTGAAGTTCAGACTGATTATCTGCTGCATAAAGCATTGATATGCATTAATAGAATCTGCACATTTGCATCAGGCAGCAAGTGTGTACAACGCCCTGTGTAGGCACGACAAGTCCATACACTGGTTGCACATTGCACAGCTGCAGGCACTTCTAAGTCTACACATCGTGTAGCTTGCTGGCATAGTCTGTACACTCATCTGTTTGCATGTGTCACCAAGTCCACACATTGCATCATGTGTTTCTTCATGAAGTCTATACATTGGCATGCTGCATTTCTTGAAGTATGCACATCCTCTTCAAGCATTTCAAAGTCTATACAGTGGACTGTACAGCCTGTTCGTGTTGGTGAAGTCTATACATCGGTTCTTCACCGTCTCATGCATTGTCTCTGCCAACGTCTCATTTAGAGTCTTCTCACCTGAAGTCTGTACATCGGACTGTTTCAGCAAGTCTGTACATCCGACTGTTCCGCTTGCAACAAAGTCTATACATCGTGGCCTTGAACCTTCAAGTCTAAACACTGGTTTTAATGAGAAGTCTATACAGACCTCATCGTCTTAGAGAGCGTCTCAGGCTTCAAGTCCATACATCCGATCGTCTCTGTAAGCGTCTCAAGCTGAAGTCTATTCATTGGTCTTAATATCCAATGTCTATACACTTGATTGTGAGACCTTCAACTCTGTACACTACTTGAGCCTCACCAAGTCTGTACATCGCTTCAAGCGATTCAAGTCTATACAGACTGCCTTCACATTTAGAGTCTGTTCATCGGTCCTTCAGCCGATCGTCTCATTCAAAACTTTGCAAGTCTGTTCAGCCTACCGTCTCATGCAGCGTCTTATGTTAAAGTCTGCACATCGCATGCATCAGAATTAGTCTGTTCATTGCATCGTCTCTATCAGTGTCTCACTGGCCAAGTCTTGTATAGACTTTAGCATCTCATGAAAGTCTATACAACGCTTCAGCTTTTAGAAGTCTGTACACTGGCCTTTGCATTAAGCCTCAAAGTCTGTACAGTCGTGTGCATTGGATTCCAAGTCTGTACATCCTGCACCGTCTCTTGCAGCATCTCAAGCCAAGTCCATACATAGTTCAACATCATTTAAAGTCTGTACAGCGTCCGTCTCAGCCAGCGTCTCATGCTGCGTCTTAGGCAAGTCTATACATCGCCTTCAGACTTTCAAGTCTATACACTCCATGATCTTCCAAGTATGTACATCCACAGTGTATCTTCAAAGTCTGAACATTGTCTCACTCCGTCAAAGTCCATACATTTGTTTTCTCTTCAAGTCTGGTCATTGGCTTCATATCATAAAGTCTGTACATTGGCTTCGCATCTGCAAGTCTGTACATCGGTTTGATATCAACAAGTCTGTACATTGGGTTCAACTCTCCAAGTCTGTACAGCCACATTCAATAGGTAAAGTCTATACATTCTTCAGCTGGAACTGTGCAAGTCTGTACATCGTTGTTTGCCAAAGTCTAGACATTGGCATCTATTCCTACGTTGCACTTCCAAGTCTGCACATTGGGTTCTTTACCTATGTTCAGCTCTGAAAGTATGTACATCAGGAACTTTACCGTCGTTGCCTTGCCAAAGTATATACACTGAACTATTCCTCAAATTCTGTACAGCATGTCTATCTTCATGGGTCGTGTGCCTTTAGTGCGTTGACGCACTTGGCTGACTGCGTAGATGCACACCTTTCTGTCTTGCTCACTGCGTCGACGCTGACACTGGATGCGTTGACGCATTGGCCTGTTGCCAAGGGCGTGAGCATCTCGCCTGAGGAGCTGAGGTGACGCTGCACGATGGAAGCGTTGACGCCTTGTGCTGATGTTCAAAGGTCTATTGATCAACATCAAGTCTGTACAACATGAAGTCTGTACATTGGTTTTTTTTTGAACATAATGCCTAAGTCTATGCTTTGCTGAATGTTATTCAAGTCTAAACAGCGGATGTCTTCATGTGTGAAGTCTATACAATGCATGCTCACATAACTAACTTTATACACTCGATTGTTAGATCTTCAACTATATACATTGGTTGAGTCTATACACTGAGATCTCATGAAGAGTTGCAAGTCTATACACTCGTTGTTAGAGGCCTGAACTAACTAAGTCTATACACTCTATCCTTCACATGAAGTCTATACAGCCATCTATGTGTGCCTTGCTCGTTGAATGAAGTCTGAACATTGCCTTAAGCTGATACTGTCTTCGACTGATTAACTGACAGGTTATTCAACTTATTTTCTGACAGGTTTAATGGATGAGGCCATCAAGACTTGCACGTGATCCTAGAGGCTGAAATGCTGACACGTGGACCACTGAAGCTTGGGCGGGAATCGAAAAGAGCATAAGCCCTAGCTGCTTGCTGCTGGTATATATATATGGAGTCTCCTCCATCGGCTGGCCAAGATAGAAGAGCAGAGAGTGCCTCCACGATACAGAGAATAGAGCAGAAGAAGAAAAAGAAGAGTGGCAGAGTGAGAGAAGCAGCAGAAGTAAAAAGAGAAAGAGAGAGAGCTCGCGAGTGAGAGAAGGAAGCAGAGAAGAAAAGGAAGAGAAAGAAGAAGAGAGAACGAGAGATAGGAAGCTTCATCTGAAGATCTATCTTCACTGGACCGCGGATCAGATCCAGGCCAGTCAGCTCTGTTGAGAGCCATATTGTGCATTTCGTCTTTCAGCTTTCTGTTTGCTGAAGTTATTTTCATTTCGTGTTTTTGTTTCTCCGTTTTCATTTGGTTATCTTGTTCTTCCGATTGCCCTGCTGGGGATCGGGTTCCTCCTGTGGATTCAGGAGAAGGGAGACTTGTCTCCGGTTCTGGGCTTGTGGGTTGCAAGTCTAGGGGTCCCTCCGGTTGGAGGAAGAGAGGTCTTCGACCTCTATTTTTCTGGTGACTGGAAGTCATTGGTTGGTTTCCTCCGATTTGGAGGAAGGGAGGATTGGTCCTCCGGTTCTGGTCTTGTGGTTTGCAAGACTAGGTGGTCCCTCCGGTTGGGAGGAAGAGGGGAGGCTGTTCCCCTGGTCAAGTTGTGTGGCAGCAACTGTTTGCAGACTAAGTCTGCGTTCTAGCTTGAGCTAGTGGAAGCCTCACTCCGGTTGGGAGTGAGGGGTGGATGTAGGTTTGTGGACCGAACCACCTAAAAATCTATTGTGCAGTGGTTTGATTGTTTGCTTTGCTTCCGCTAGATGCTTGAATAGGCACGCTACAAGTGTTTGTATTTGAGTTGAATCGAATTGGTTCTATTCTGTGTCTATCTCTAGCATCCAAGTTTTTATTTGGCCATTATACATAGAAGGATACATTCACCCCCCCTCTGTATCCGGGCCTAGCACCCTAACAGTTGGTATCAGAGCAGGTGTCTGCATACAAGGTCCAGCGACTTGCAGATCGATCTTGCAGTCTTTGGTGCTAATTTGTTTTAGTGCATCAATATTCCTGTTGCATTGAATCTATCGGCTATCTGTTTCAATGGCTTGTCCACCCGTCTTTAGTGGTTCTGATTTAAACCAGTGGCACAGTACTTTACGTAGTTATGTTAAATCTGTTGATCCAGACCTGTGGAAAGTGATTTCACATGGTCCTCATGAATTACCAAAGAAAAGGTCCAAATGGACTGACAGTCACGAATCAATGTATAAGGAGAATCAGACAGCTATAAATCTGATGAAAGCAGCTACTGACAAAGCCTTTCACTCATGTTTCCTTGATTGCAGATCTGCAAGGGATATGTTGGAAATGATGAAGAGAGCCGGGAAAGGAAATCAAACAAGCTGCATGATGGCTGACAGAAGCAATCAAAGCAGCAGCCAAAATGAAGATGATGATGATGAGGTAAATCTCTTCGAGAATTTTTCTCTTGATGATTGGGAGAATGCATATGCTGAATTGTTAGAGTCACATGAGAGCTTAAGAAAACAGTATAAAAAGTTGAAGAAGGGTACTCGGGTAGATAGTTCTAGCTCTCCATGTGAAAATTGTTCAAGTACGAAGCAATTTCATGATGCATGTCTGTCTGATAATCATATGTATAAAAATCAGAATGCAAAACTGAAGAAGGAACTTGAATGTGTTTACTCTGAACTAAACAAGCTAAAATCTGAAGATGAATCTCTCAGAAAACTCTCCAAAGAAGATGAAGAAGAATCAGAGAAACTTAAGCAGGAGAAAAACTTGCTTGCTGAAAAACTTGAAGCCATCAAATCTGTGAATGTGGAATTACAGAAAAACATTGAAAAGAAGGAAAAAGATTTGAAGGAATTCAAGACTGGAAGAAAACTTGAAACTAACTCAGAAGATCAGACTTTGATAAATGAGTTAATTCAGAATGACAAACTTAAGCAAGAAAATGAGAAATTGAAAATGCTGAACTCCACTATGTCAGAGAGACTTCTAGCTTTGGAAAGAGGAAAAAGTATTTGTGTTGAAGATTCTGATAAACTGAGCAATCTGGAAAATGAAATTGAGAAATATAAAACTGCTAACAAAGTTTTGAATGAAGCTATGAATTGCAGTGAGCAAGAGATTGCCAGTTATGAGTTACAAATCACCTCTTTAGAAAATGAAATCCAAGACTTAAAGAACTCTCTGTCAAAGTTTGTAAGTGGACAAGAAAATCTGGATAGGTTGTTAGGAGTTAAGATCAATACTCAAAGGGAAGGGTTAGGCTACAACAATGTCAATAAAAAGGATTTTGAAAACAAGCTGACGACATCCTTTATCAAAGCATCTGATGTAGCCACCACCTCAGAAAATAAACAACCAAATGTTCAGAAGAATCAGAAACAAACTGAAAAGTTGAAAAAGGTTGATGGATCCAAGCTGAAAACTACTTTCATTAAAACATCTGAACAGAAAAAGCTTTCTACTTCATCTCCAATTCAGTACAAGACTAAGAAAATAGGAAAACAGGATAAAAATCAGAAAAGGACTGTAAATCAGGAAATAAATGAAAAGGGTTCATCAGTGCATGCTGATCACAGTCCTCACACACACTCACATGCATCTAAAACGAAGATTATCTGTCATTACTGTCATAAAGTTGGACATCTGATGCATGAGTGTAAGTTGATGGAGAAGGATGATAAGAATGCTAGGAGATATCATGATAAAAATCCTTCATCTCAGAAAAGGAGAATTGAGTGCTTTCATTGTGGTAAACTAGGACACAAAATTTCACAATGCTGGGTTGTTAGTGATAAGAATAAATTTCATGCAAACGATCATGCTCTTAACAAGAACAAGTCTGTTCCAATAAACCAGCATATGACATGCTTTAATTGTGAAAAATTGGGTCATAAGAGATTTGAATGCTGGCTGAATGCTGGTAAGAAAAGTTCTAATTCATGCTTTCACTGTGGCAAGATGGGCCACATTGCAGTCCACTGTTGGCATGCTCAAGGTAGACAATTCAATTCTAAAACAGTTAAACTCCCTGCAAATGGAAATGTTTTTGGAAGTAATGTTTTTAGAGGCAAGCACAATGAGTGCTTCAAATATGGGAAGTATGGCCATACAGTCAAGGACTGTTGGCATATTCAGGGTAGAAATGTGAATCTCAAACATGCTAAATTCCCTGTAAGACAACTTGCAAAACTTTCATGTTATAACTGTGGGAAGCCAGGTCACAGGGCTGCAACCTGTTGGCTGGCAGGATATCAAAACCAAACTGGTTTTGGCAAACAGAATTTTTATTCTGTTAACAAGAAATCTCATGCTTATGCACATAGAATTCATGCTAACAAGAATGTGCATAAATCAGATCTGAAAACTGCTCCTAGAAATGTGCTAAGAAAACCTGCTAGGAGTAATACTGTTTTGTCAGGACCCAAGACTTCTTGGGTACCTGTTTGTGCAAAATAACATTGCTATGCAGGTGTGCCTTGGGACTGAAATAAAAAGGGGTAATGATCCAAGGCACTCAAGAAGAAAAATCCCATACTGAACTTTTCAGGTAAACTTCCTGCTCTTCTTGTTTTTAGTTTTATTGCATGGCAAGTTAAATCTGTTTTTGCATTTTCATTCATCAGTTGCCATGTGCATTATTTTCTGATCATGCATTTGCTGAGAGTTATGTGCAAATATCAGATTAAAAAGGGTTGTCTGTATCTGATGCATACATAGGCTAATTGTAATTACTTGATAATTGTGTTATGCATAGACTCTGAAAACAAATTGCATTTCGAATTTTCTGAAAAATCTGAACTGCCTATGAGTGTGACTTGAAACTTGTGTGTTGCAATAGCTCACTGAAATTCTGAATTGCATATAGGACTGCATGTTGAATAATCATGCATGACCTCAATGGTATATAAATGGTAAGGTACCAAAGGGCAGGGAGGTCTGTCTGGAGGTTCTTACTATGTGTGAGGTGGTCTTTTAGACCAAGTGCTCCGCCTAGTACCATGGGTCATCTTGCTGGTTAGGACAGTCTGAATGTGCATGAATCATTTGGTATCATATGTTCAGTTTTTCAGTGCAAACATTGCATGTTTTCAGGGGGAGTTAGTTATATATCCTTGCAAAGCATTCAATGTTGAGTCTTTGCATGTCCCTGCATACATATAGTGCATTGCATCTCCTTATATTGAAAATGCCAAAAAGAGAGTTTGAATGCATATTGTAAGGGGGAGTCATTGCATTGCATATAGGTTGTCAAATGCATACATGTGTCAGAACTCATTGCATATTCTCTCTTACTGATTTTGTTGACAAACCTTAATCATATTCTGAAAACTTTGAGCTTCACAATCTCTCTTAACAATTGGTATTCCTCCTATCAATTGGTATAATTCGGGTTCAGAATTCAATCAGTCCTTCATGAAGATTTCAATGGGCTATCTCGATCATAAATCTGAAAAATTTTGAACTAGAAATCTTCTATTATACAGTTTTATGAATGTCTGAAATAACTCATGTGGTTTAAGTTTAATGTTCATGGAGTTTGACTTTAAAATCTCTTAAAAATATCTGAAGCATGTTTAATAAACCTTAACCATTTGTTTCATGCTGTGTCTTGTGAAAAATTTCTGAAATCTGTACTTTTGAATACATGACTTTAATTGGTTAAGTACATAAAACTATTATTGATTTGAAGCAAATGAATGTCTCTGAAATGTCTAAAGGGTTATATCTGTCAGAGCAATGACATTGGTCACTGAGAAACACAAGTCCAAAGGACTGTGTCATGAGGTGCCTTAGTTAACTCTGCATAAAATTCATTGAAAATCAGGCAGAGCAATGGCATGCACACTGAGAAATACAACTCACTCATTAAAAATGATTTGTAGTGTGTCATGATGTGTAAATGCTAACTCTGTTCACATAAAGCATGACAGTTAGTCACACTAAGGGCTTAGGGATATTGGCCTCTAATCAAGGTATATCCTCTAGTTGCAATGTGTGCACTGAACTAGAGTGCTCGTAAAATTTGTAGCAAGAAAACTCTTGAACAAATTGAAATATCTGAATATTGATGCTAAAATCAAATTGCTACAACCCTAGACAAAATCATATGACTTCATAATTACTTGATTTCAATACTAGTGCATGTAATTCTGAAAGAAGTCAATAGATTTGATTGTGTAAGACAAAGGGAGATTAATCAAGATAAATATGAAGGCTTGGTTAGTTTCTTATTAAACCATGCTTTTAGATATCAATACAGAATTTTACTGATAAACTCTGCATACATTATGGTTAAACCATGCTGAACAATAACACTCATTCATAAACCCTTATAATGGAAGACTTTGAAAAACTTATGCTTTGGATTTATGAGATTGCTATCTCTTTGAAAATCTGACTAAACTTCTTGTGATTGGAGCTTCTTTGAAAATCTGCTACTTGAAACTCTTCTGCTAAATATCATTGATTCATTGACCTGAACCTCTCCTTGTTATCCATCTCATAAGATTCCACTTATTGAGGGGGAGCTTCCATGTCATATGCATCATGCTGCATAGAAACTCTTAAAGGGGGAGCATTGTGCTCTTGCATTCATATTTCTAGGGGGAGCTCTTGCATTTTGGTATCTCCTTCTGCTGGTATCAAAGGGGGAGATTATATCAAAGGGGGAGATTTTTGCCAAAGGGGGAGAATTTTATTCAATCATTGCATGCTGTTTTGCTTTCACTTCTCAAACTATTTTCTTTTTGATGAAGTCAAAGGGGGAGAATAGTTTGAGTCATCAGAATGACTTTAATAAACTTTAATAAGAATGTCTTACATCATCAGAATGACTCACTGTGTATTGTTGCCATCATCGAAAAGGGGGAGATTGTTGTGCCCCTGGCCCCTGTGGCTTGTGGTTTTGATGACTGGCTTTAGGGATTTGTGATGATTGGTCTTATGTGAGTTAATCACTGTGAGTCACCATGGTTTTATTCAGTCATTCTTATATTCAGTCTGTCATTCAAATGTTCATTCAGTCTCTCATATGTTTAGTCAGTTTATCTGCTTACACTGTGAGTCATTGCATTTGAAGTTCAGACTGATTATATGCTGCATAAAGCATTGATATGCATTAATAGAATCTGCACATTTGCATCAGGCAGCAAGTGTGTACAACGCCCTGTGTAGGCACGACAAGTCCATACACTGGTTGCACATTGCACAGCTGCAGGCACTTCTAAGTCTACACATCGTGTAGCTTGTTGGCATAGTCTGTACACTCATCTGTTTGCATGTGTCACCAAGTCCACACATTGCATCATGTGTTTCTTCATGAAGTCTATACATTGGCATGCTGCATCTCTTGAAGTATGCACATCCTCTTCAAGCATTTCAAAGTCTATACAGTGGAATGTACAGCCTGTTCGTGTTGGTGAAGTCTATACATCGGTTCTTCACCGTCTCATGCATTGTCTCTGCCAACGTCTCATTTAGAGTCTTCTCACCTGAAGTCTGTACATCGGACTGTTTCAGCAAGTCTGTACATCCGACTGTTCAGCTTGCAACAAAGTCTATACATCGTGGCCTTGAACCTTCAAGTCTAAACACTGGTTTTAATGAGAAGTCTATACAGACCTCATCGTCTTAGAGAGCGTCTCAGGCTTCAAGTCCATACATCCGATCGTCTCTGTAAGCGTCTCAAGCTGAAGTCTATTCATTGGTCTTAATATCCTATGTCTATACACTTGATTGTGAGACCTTCAACTCTGTACACTGCTTGAGCCTCACCAAGTCTGTACATCGCTTCAAGCGATTCAAGTCTATACAGACTGCCTTCACATTCAGAGTCTGTTCATCGGTCCTTCAGTCGATCATCTCATTCAGAACTTTGCAAGTCTGTTCAGCCTACCGTCTCATGCAGCGTCTTATGTTAAAGTCTGCACATCGCATGCATCAGAATTAGTCTGTTCATTGCATCGTCTCTATCAGTGTCTCACTGGTCAAGTCTTGTATAGACTTTAGCATCTCATGAAAGTCTATACAACGCTTCAGCATTTAGAAGTCTGTACACTGGCCTTTGCATTAAGCCTCAAAGTCTGTACAGCCGTGTGCATTGGATTCCAAGTCTGTACATCCTGCACCGTCTCTTGCAGCATCTCAAGCCAAGTCCATACATAGTTCAACAGCATTTAAAGTCTGTACAGCGTCCGTCTCAGCCAGCGTCTCATGCTGCGTCTTAGGCAAGTCTATACATCACCTTCAGACTTTCAAGTCTATACACTCCATGATCTTCCAAGTATGTACATCCACAGTGTATCTTCAAAGTCTGCACATTGTCTCACTCCGTCAAAGTCCATACATTTGTTTTCTCTTCAAGTCTGGTCATTGGCTTCATATCATAAAGTCTGTACATTGGCTTCACATCTGCAAGTCTGTACATCGGTTTGATATCAACAAGTCTGTACATTGGGTTCAACTCTCCAAGTCTGTACAGCCACATTCAATAGGTAAAGTCTATACATTCTTCAGCTGGAACTGTGCAAGTCTGTACATCGTTGTTTGCCAAAGTCTAGACATTGGCATCTATTCCTACGTTGCACTTCCAAGTCTGCACATTGGGTTCTTTACCTACGTTCAGCTCTGAAAGTATGTACATCAGGAACTTTACCGTCGTTGCCTTGCCAAAGTATATACACTGAACTATTCCTCAAAGTCTGTACAGCCTGTCTGTCTTCATGGGTCGTGTGCCTTTAGGGCGTTGACGCAATTGGCTGACTGCGTAGATGCACACCTTTCTGTCTTGCTCACTGCGTCGACGCTGACACTGGATGCGTTGACGTATTGGCCTGTTGCCAAGGGCGTGAGCATCTCGCCTGAGGAGCTGAGGCGACGCTGCACGATGGAAGCGTTGACGCCTTGTGCTGATGTTCAAAGGTCTGTTGATCAACATCAAGTCTGTACAGCATGAAGTCTGTACATTGGTTTTGTTTTGAACAGAACGCCTAAGTCTATGCTTTGCTGAATGTTATTCAAGTCTAAACAGCAGATGTCTTCATGTGTGAAGTCTATACAATGCATGCTCACATAACTAACTCTATACACTCGATTGTTAGATCTTCAACTATATACATTGGTTGAGTCTATACACTGAGATCTCATGAAGAGTTGCAAGTCTATACACTCGTTGTTAGAGGCCTGAACTAACTAAGTCTATACACTTTATCCTTCACACGAAGTCTATACAGCCATCTATGTGTGCCTTCCTTGTTGAATGAAGTCTGAACATTGCCTTAAGCTGATACTGTCTTCGACTGATTAACTGACAGGTTATTCAACTTATTTTCTGACAGGTTTAATGGATGAGGCCATCAAGACTTGCACGTGATCCTAGAGGCTGAAATGCTGACACGTGGACCACTGAAGCTTGGGCGGGAATCGAAAAGAGCATAAGCCCTAGCTGCTTGCTGCTGGTATATATATATGGAGTCTCCTCCATCGGCTGGCCAAGATAGAAGAGCAGAGAGTGCCTCCACGATACAAAGAATAGAGCAGAAGAAGAAAAAGAAGAGTGGCAGAATGAGAGAAGCAGCAGAAGTAAAAAGAGAAAGAGAGAGAGCTCGCGAGTGAGAGAAGGAAGCAGAGAAGAAAAGGAAGAGAAAGAAGAAGAGAGAACGAGAGATAGGAAGCTTCATCTGAAGATCTATCTTCACTGGACCGTGGATCAGATCCAGGCCAGTCAGCTCTATTGAGAGCCATATTGTGCATTTCGTCTTTCAGCTTTCTGTTTGCTGAAGTTATTTTCATTTCGTGTTTTTGTTTCTCCGTTTTCATTTGGTTATCTTGTTCTTCCGATTGCCCTGCTGGGGATCGGGTTCCTCTTGTGGATTCAGGAGAAGGGAGACTTGTCTCCGGTTTTGGGCTTGTGGGTTGCAAGTCCAGGGGTCCCTCCGGTTGGAGGAAGAGAGGTCTTCGACCTCTAGTTTGCTGGTGACTGGAAGTCATTGGTTGGTTCCCTCCGGTTTGGAGGAAGGGAGGATTGGTCCTCCGGTTCTGGTCTTGTGGTTTGCAAGACTAGGTGGTCCCTCCGGTTGGGAGGAAGAGGGGAGGCTGTTCCCCTGGTCAAGCTGTGTGGCAGCAACTGTTTGCAGACTAAGTCTGCGTTCTAGCTTGAGCTAGTGGAAGCCTCACTCCGGTTGGGAGTGAGGGGTGGATGTAGGTCTGTGGACCGAACCACCTAAAAATCTATTGTGCAGTGGTTTGATTGTTTACTTTGCTTCCGCTAGATGCTTGAATAGGCACGCTCCAAGTGTTTGTATTTGAGTTGAATTGAATTGGTCCTATTCTGTGTCTATCTCTAGCATCCAAGTTTTTATTTGGCCATTATACATAGAAGGATACATTCACCCCCCCTCTGTATCCGGGCCTAGCACCCTAACACTAGCAGTCGGGGCCGGGCTTTCAAGCAAGTCTTCGCAGCAGGGAACCTTCAGAGGCTCCATCTTCTCTGCGACTTCCTTGGCAGGTTCTGGGGCTTCAACCTCCAGGATATCGACAAAGGCCAACCCCAAAAAGTTAGGGAATCCTACAGCGGCGGGGAAGCTGCCGAATTCCATGGGTACCGCCAGGTACCCTTGCGCGTGTCCAACAACGATCGAATGATCGAAATCGACGCCAGTTATCCCGTGGATCGTCATTGATCTGCCTGCAAAGACAAATAGGGAAATAATCAGTAGCCTTTGAGAGGGCTTCGAAGCCCGAATATCTCGGCAAAGAGATGAAAGGTGACACCAGTCCCACCGGGCGTGCCAGACTTGTTTGCGACGGTTTTTTTATTATTATTATTATTTATTTATTTTCGACCGTCTTGTTGTTTTAATTTCATGTATATATATATATGCATATGTACATGTATACATGTCTTATTTCACGTATCGATCAGCCATTTGACTAACTGGTAGTCAACTGACCGATTGACGACGCGGGCGTGCCAGTCACATGAGTGACGATTTTATTGTGCGCTCATTCTGACCCGTGTCGGGCGAATGTGAGGTTCGGTCGGGACCAGCAGTCTGCCATACCATAAAGGCTATGGCGTTAATTACATCCCCCACGAGAAGGGAACACCTTTGATTAATTACCGAGATAGCGGGCTGTCAAAGCCAGAATGAAAAGAGTTACATAATGATCGTGACGAAGGCATGCAGGATGCATTTGTTTATCATACAGGGGATGCATAGTTCATCGAATTAGGGACCCTTGGTACGTGGCGGAGGACGTGGATCAGAGGACCACCATCGCGCATAGTGGAGACTTCTGGTTGGGCATGACCCGACCCTCCGTCAACACCATTTAACATACCCGAGGGTCGATGCAGGCATGCACGAGGAACCGCGATATGCGAGGTGCAATAACGATGTTATAGCACAAATTCGGCAGCATGCCCCCTCCCTTTGGACTATGCCAAATGGGAATATAGGACATCCATCCATGGAGAGCCAGAGTGGAAACCAAAAAGAGAATCGGGCATAGCCCTGGGTCCAAGAAGGATCCAAATCTGACGGGGCAGTGTGCACCATTGCGCCGTTCATTAATATTCCCCTTAAATGACCATTGGAGGACATGCAACAGTAGAACTCCGAGGGTCAGCAGGGTGACCGAAGAAATGTTAGGTTCGGTATGATGTAGGGGGGGTGAAACCTCCCATTAATATATCTCCCGTGGACCTGGGTGAAGAACCATAGTTTCCTCGTAAGGTAATGAAGACTGGCCCGAAGGTTGATAGTGATGGAATAATGGATTTAGGTTATGTTTGGGTTTGATGAAGTGGGGAAGGCATCAGACAGTCAGATGATAACTATCATCGAGGTGAAACGGCACGGCACTGGAGTCGGCGCGAAGATCAAACGACACGGCATGCTCCCGGCGCCATGAAAAGGAGAGGGGCAATCGGCACAACTGGCTGGTGTAGCGTCAGCGCGCCAATCACCCGGCGCGGGCTGGTCTCGGCGCGCCCCCCACCCGGCGCGAGTTTGGCGCCGGGAGGCAGTGGCGCCGGGAGGCCTTGGTGCCGGGGGAATTGTGCCTCCGAGAGGGGTTTTATTAATTTTAAAAGAGGGTATTATGAGGGTTTCTTCATTCAATGGGGACTTCAGGGTGATGAACGGATGAAAATGGAGGATGAGGGTGGTTCCACTCGCAAAGGGGGTCCAAGGAGATCGCCAATTACGTGGTATATACCCTGTGATGGCAAGATGCCATGAGATGATATAGCTCACGCTCTTGTCATGCAATTAAGGGGTTGAATGCGCGATTCCGTTGAAACATCGTGCAGTATGATAGAGTAGAGTTCTGAGAAAATTTTGACAGCATCTCCCCTTATTTGGGAGTGTGCCTAGAGAATATAATGGGCTATCTACTCATGAATGCCGGAGTAGAAACTGAAATGAAAGCCGGGCGTGGCCCGAAATAAGGGGACCCAGATCTTGTGGGACCTTGTCCCTTATGTTGTGATATCCCCGGTGCAGTCATCGGAGAGCCTGCACTGGCAGGGCTCCATGACTTAATGGGTTATAGAATGTGGGGGGAATTAAACCTTTTAATATAGCTCCTGTGAGGCTAGAGAAGAAAACAATGCATGCCCGTGGGACATGGTATAGTAGGCAAGGTCTGCATGGCTCGAATGCCTCAAGGTATCCAGAGGATGGCATCAAGACGTTCAGAAGATGTGAAGGTATTGATGTGTAGCAGAGGGATAAGCTTCGGCACAGCAACAGGATGGGCTCTCGGCGCGATGGGGGAAACCCAACCGGCGTGGCAAGCCCTCGGCGTGAAACTCACGCCGGGAGGTGCCTGCGCCGGGAGACCCTCAGAAGAGGTTTTGAAGAGGTTCTAGAACAGGGTTTCTGGAGCTTGAATGAAAGGAGTTTATTCACCGATCTCGACAGTTTTGGGATGATCGGAGAGATGACTTCAAGGGGGAGACGAACTCTCCTCTCGGGCCTCACTAGGAGCAGAGCCGTGAACCAGAACTCCCAAAGATATTCCTCTCCATTCCACATACGAGGAGCCATGAGATGGACTGTCTCAGGCCCTCGAAATGTGGCTGGGGTAGTGATGAAGAATGATGGCAAAGAAGCCTCAACAGATAACAGAAATTAAACATAAGACATTTGCAGTTGGCGATAGCCGTATCTAGATTAAAACCTCAGATACAGAGGGAAGCGGAAGAGAGTGATCCAGCATATTGAAATTCAACCAAGACTTTTTATTAACAACTTCAGCCAAATGGCTTACACATATGCAATTTAAGAGAAAGAAATCTGACCCAAAAGGAAAAGAAATCCAAACTTCAACCCTGTAAACAGGGTTACATTAGCATTCGATGCTATTAAAGCAAAGATGCTCGTAAGCGAAAGAAAAAAAAAACAACAGAGGAATACTCAGACAGACGGAGAAGAGAAAGAGAGAGCAAAGGAGTTGCAGTTGCACGGCCCTCACACCTGATTCTCTCCTCGAACCCCTCTCTCTTTCCTCAGCTTCTACGAAGGGCGCTCGAGCTCTCCCCTTTCTTTTAGATGGCTAAGCACCCTCTTCCTTCTGCTTCTTTCTTTTTCTCCCCTTCCTCTAGCCTCTTCTCTTCTTCCGTCCTCCTTTTTTTTTGTTCGAAGGGCAGGCCTCTTATAGAGGCCAGGCCCTCATCCTTTCGGCATGCACTTCCCGGCGCGCCAGGATCATCCTCCCGGCGCGGCAGCCATCGGCGCGACCCGTCTCATATTTGGGCTTGGCCCATTCTCTTGTCATTCGGCCCATTCGGTCCAGGATCCACTTGGTGGACTCCTTTCGACAGTGGGGCTTTTGGCATATGCATATTAAGACTCCGTGGGGCTTGTTTGCACCTTGCATTCACAACACGTGCGAGGCATTGTGCATCCCTTCTTCGGAGAATCAGAGATGTCTAAACATCTGTTTCAGCAGGCGGATGGTTGCCTGAATGTTGGTATAGTTTTATCAGCCTCACTATCTGAATGACAGTAGTACTGGACAGCGACCTAGCCACAAACGGCTTTAGTCGAACAACATGATAGGGGTAGTGGGTTTCTTCTATTCAGACTCTCAGATCTCCCGGGGATGGTACGTGAGCTGTGCCCTTGACTGATCTTCAGAACTGTGAATCTGCTATGATCTCTTCTGACACATTTTAGGTGTCAACACCCATCAACAAACTTTTGGGCATCCAAACTTGCCTGACAATTTTATTTTTATTTGCATGAGAGTTGGACTTTCTAGCATTACCATTCCTGCTGGTAGCAACTATCGGATTTGATTTTACTTGGGCATGTTGGGTGAATTTATTTTTCCAATTTCTTCTAAGAGGGTTTCTGGACTGATTCATAAACTTCCTGAGTTTTTGGAAAACATGTGAGTTGAGGAGATTTTGAGAGTTAGAGAAGTATGCCCAAGGTCTTCTGTTCCCATTGTAGTTCATGTTTTGGATAGACTGTGTGTTCCAATTATCCTTTCTTATGGTTTTGGCAAAATTTATTGCTTCTGATATCGGGATGACGTTGTTACTTTTTGAACTGGATGGAGTATCCAATTTCTCTTTTCCTTTCTCTTGACAAAATGAATTTGTCTTGAATTCGAACTATTTCTTATTACATGGATTGTATCCAAGACCTTCTTTATTGAACTTCACTTTGGTTCCTAGCATGGCATCTAGATTTGATTTTCCTTGGACAAATTTTTCAAGTGTAGCTTGTTTATCTTCCAGTTCCTTTTGAAGTTTTTCACAGGTTTTCTGAATCTCAGAGTTGACACTTTTGACAGCATCAAATTTTTCAGAAGTTAGTTCATTCTCTCTTTGAATTTCTTGAAATTTTTGTTTAAATTCATCCAACTGTCTCTTAACTTCTTCATTTTCCAATTTCCGGTTCTCATTATCAACTTTCAATGAATTAAGTTCGTCCTCTTGCATCTTGAGATTTTCTTTTTCTTTTTCAACTAAGGTTTGATCCTGAATGGCAGCATTCAATTTTCTTTTTATCACTCTGTGTTCCTTGGTTAGAGATGTTGGGTCCCGTAGTGCTAGAAGACGGATCTAGAGGAGTGGTGAATAGATCCCTAAAAAAAAATTTATGCCCTATTTAAAACACAAACCTACTCACAGTGAAATTCAACTCAATGCCTAAGACAATTAGGCAAAACGTAGATTAACTAAGAGGAAATTTGATGGACGCTCAAGACGCTCAGAATTATGTGCGACTTGTAGAACCAACAACAAACTAGCTCTATGTGTGTGTGCAAATTAGATGTATGAAGCAGTCTAATTAGATAGAGTGTATGTGTGTGATAGTGTCAATTTAAACCTGTGAAGGAGATTGAAGAAAAGGACAATCACACAGGCATTCACAATGACACGCTGATTTTTAGGTGGTTCCGGACCACGACGGGCTCCCTACGTCCACCCCTCACTCAATCTAGTGAGGCTTCCTCAACATGCTGCCAATGCAGCAAACACGAGGATTTCTTCCCACACACATGGGGTAAAAACCCCAACACACACGCTACGAATGTAGCAGACACATGGGGACGTGCCCCAACACACATGCGGATATCCTCTGTGCACACCGACGCACAAGGGTCAACACAAGCACTCGGAGAAATCACTCTTCGAACCCCCACACAAGATAATCGTTCAGAAGTAGATGAAATGTCACGGATGAATACAATAAACTCCAAACAAACTCTAGAGACTGAATCAAAGAAGATATAGCATGTATGAAGCTCCCCCTTCTAGGAATAATCCGGCTCTTCCTGTCTCATTGTCTTCTTCCACGAGCTCCAGAAATGCTTTGATGGAGATGAAATCCTCCTTGCAAGAGCTCCTCCTTCCTTTCCCCCTTTTCTTCACCTACAAGATAAGAAACATAAGCTCATTAGGGTTCCTTTTTTTCAAATTCGGAGCTCATGTTCATATATATGGAAGAGTGTTCAAAAGACCCATAAGACCCTCCCAAAATGTGTTAAAAACACCCTTATATGTCTAGGAACCTTTGGGGGTATTTTGGTAAAGTTTGAAAGGGTTTAGATAGGGTTTAAAAACTTTTTGAAACTCCCGACCGGAATGGGTCGACCCTCGAGCAAACAGACCACGGACAGAAGCCAAAAAAAATTCTGGAACACAGGGATCAACGCCTAGGGTCGACCCCGAGGGTCGAGCCCTGCACACTGGTTCGTAAAAATAGTTTCTATCTTGAACAGAAATAAGGAGGGTCAACCCCATGGGTCGACCCCTTCTAGTTTGGGTCTGAAAATAACCTAAAACCTCCATCAAATCAAGTGAATAAAAGTGATTAGATTTTACCATTTTCACATAAGTTTGAGAGGATTTAGAGACCATTATTGGGGCTGCAAAACCACAGAAACATCAAGACAAAATAGGAATGAACAATTAAACACTTCTTACATTTCACCTTCATTGTTCCACATGAAATTCCATGACTTTCCATTTGTTTGCATGTCTTATAGGCATTCCCTGCCTAGACATCACACACAATTTTGGGACTTTTGAACCATAAAATTAAGCACACTTTAGGAATAAAATGCTTCAAGAGAGTGATATGCATTTACACATGAATGAGCAATTTCAATGAACATTTTCATGCCTTTCCAAAAACATGAATGATTGTTTCATTAAAGCTCGCATTCAATTAATCACTCACACAATCAAATAAGCATCATGCCATCACAAGGTAACCAAAAACCATTGACCATGACCCAACTCATATGCATCCAAATCAAAGACTTCAACTTCATGAAACATCAATCTCCTTTTTAAGATAGCCACACTTTTCAATCCTCACAACCATATATCAATTCCATATTTCTTAGCAAAAGTAATAGAGATGATCAAGCACATGAAAACAAGAAATATCAATCAACCATAAGTTCAAGTCGATTCCCAAGAACCATGTCGACTTGTAACCCAGATAGAAACATGGAAGCCACAATAATGTACCACTCAAAAACCTTTTGACAAATAGAAAAGAAATATTTTGTAATCATCAAAATCACACACACAACAAGAGAATAAATTTATCTAACAAGTCACCATAAAAATCTTCCCAATCATCTATTTAAAATTTTTCAAAAAGATTGCTTACCTCCTCATCGATGTATGCCATGAGGCACAAACCATCTTTTTCTTCTTAGAGGATTCATCTTCAACGTCCTCCTCCTCATCACTCCAAGTGTATAGCATGGCATGCAGTTTCTTCCCTTTGGCTTGAGCGGTCTTCTTCAACAGTTCCGGACACTTACCCTTGATGTGACCTAGTTTTTTACACTGATAATAAACAATTTTATCAGATCTTTTATTCCTATCAAACTTGGAGTGAGGACTTTTACCTGTTGGTTGTCGTCTTTGTTTCTTAAAGTTCTTACCTCTAGTCCTTAGGAACTTTTTGAACTGTCTGGTGAGATAGGCATGATCATGAAAATTGTGTAGATCAGAGAAATTCTCAGAATCTTACTACTCTCTCCATTACTTTCTGACACCTTGAGAGCTATTGACTTGTTCTTCGTATACTCCTCAACATTCTTTTTGAAATTTACATCATATGTCATTAAAGACCCAATCAATTCATCCATTGTCATAGTCGACAGATCCCTAGAATCTTCGATTACAGTGGCCTTAGTGTGCCACAATAGGGGAAGGGACCTAATTATTTTCCTAACAAGCTCGCTATCAGTGTAATCCTTGCCTAGGGCCTTAAGATTATTAGTGAGTTGTGAGAATCTGGAAAACATTTCGCTAATGGTCTCATCATGCTTCATTTTAAACAATTCAAATTCTGACACTAGCATGTTTACCTTGGATGCTCTTACCTGGGACATTCCTTCATAAATTAGTTCCACTTTGTCCCACATTTGTTTGGCAGATCTACAGGCAGACACCCTTGAGTACTCGTTTGGATGAATTACCCATTGCATCACGTTCATTATGCTCCAGTTGACTGTGGATAGGCGAATCTACTCTCTCATCCATCCATTTTCATCTTTTGGGAGCTAAAATGGACCATGACCGACTACTCTCCAGATTTCATGACTTTGTGCTCGAAGAAATACCTCCATCCTATTTTTCCAATAAAGGTAGTTAGATCCGTCAAAGAATGATGGTCTGTTAATTGAGTGTCCTTCAGCTAGATAGCTGCGAACATTGCCATTATCCAATCTTCCCTGGTCGTTAGACCACATTGTGGGAAGCCTAGCTCTGATACCAATTGATTGGAATGGCAATATATATCTAGAATGGGGGGTTGAATAGATCTTCTCCTCTAACTGACCAAATTTAGGAAAGAGCCCAACACAGTGATCTAGTTCTTAAAGAATAGAGATGCAGGTAATCAGAGAGCAATTCACAAACACTTCGAGAGCAAAAGGAAAGAGATAGTGCTAAACAAACTTCAATATAGCACACACCAAACTTTGCAGCAAGGTCAATAACTGTCACGCCCCGAGCGCGGAAGATTACTCGGAGGCGTGACACGTCTATATAGATCGTGTCAATCATGTAAATATCAAAGTGCGCAAATAACTAAGATTTAACTCGAAATTAATACAAATAGTGCGAGCTGACAATTGTCACAACTAATCAAAGGACAAATACATATGTTCCTAGAGTCCAACGACTAGGCTTCAAATCTTAAGTAGTTCTAATCAAGTTGACTAATACAAATGACATAGATGAATTGATACAACTGACATAAGTGAACTAATACAATAACACAAAGGACATGACAATTTGATAACTTCACTCTAACACTCATCACTCAGTCTCATTCCCTTCCGAGTGTTGGTTGACATCCAAATTACCTGAAAATATTAGAAAACAACTAGATGAGCGAATCGCTCAGTAGGAATTACATCTCAAAATTTAACATGCTTTAAGTGGTTTACAAGTTCAGTTAATGTCAGTAAAGCTATGTATGTAGATGAGTAGATATCAAGGATTGTAAAAATCGACAAGAGCAGTGAAGGAAAAACAAGTGAGAGTATAAGGATTCCAACTTCAATGCAGCAATAGCAAGAGATTCACGCAAGTAATAACTGGAATTAACAAAATCTTTACAAGAGAGTAATAACTCATGTCTAGCAAGTAATAGAAAGTAATATAAATTCAAGCATGTAAAACTGGAATTGGCTATTTATCAATTTCATTCAAGTAAAAACTTTACCCTTCTGCGGGTCTCAAGTCAAATCAATCAAGTAATATCACGAGAATGAGTGGAATGTCTAAAGCCTAGCAAGCAAGTACTTCGGTGCAATGCCAAACACCGTGGTCAATAAACTCCCATGGGCACAAGTACCTTCGGGTGCTCCTCCCAGGACCAGACCGGGCCCGATATGCACAGCATTAATCATGTTTGTTGACATCCACTCTCATTTATAGCCAATAGGGAATTTCAAGGTTTGACCAGTATGATATATAAGGTGGAATTATGGAATGGAATCCAAGGGCGCATTGATGTGTAGGGATGAACTAGGAGTGGAAACCAGTAACGTTTGATACACGGAAAAAAACTACATAAGAGAGGTGCCATATGGGCCACCTGACAATTTTAGAAACGACACCCTCACTGTGGGATGCCCTTCCTGGAAATTATACAGGGTTAAGAGGACCCTGTTAGGAGTTAAATATCACCTCTCAGGCTGCCATCTATCAGTGGAGATGGCAAAAGTGAAAGCCTAACGATCAGGTTAACGCAATGAGCCAGTTGTGTTGACTCATCAGTTCATCGCGTCAACCCTGTAGTTCATCGCGTCAACCCTGCGAACAGGCTGGGTCGACCCTGTGAACAGGCAGGGTCGACTCTGCAGTTCATCGCGTCAACGCGGTGAGCAGGCAGGGTCGACCCTGTCAACAGGCAGGGTCGACCCTGCCGTTCACTGCGTCAACGCGGTGAACAAGCAGCGTCGACCCTGTCAACAGGCAGGGTCGACTCTGCCTTTCACTATGTCAACGCAGTGAACAGGCAGCGTCGACCCTGTCAACAGGCAGGGTCGACTCTGCCGTTCATCGCGTCAACGCGGTGAACTAGCAGGGTCGACTCTGCAGTTCAAATTTACTCAAAATGGCTTAAGGTATTAATCTTTGATTAAGCTAGGGTATTAACCTTTGATTTAAGTTTATTTAGGTAAAATCGATGACATGGATAGATAGAGAAAACTGTAAGGATTATAGATCTTTATTTATGCACTCGTTTCATGCTTTAGTTGCTTAAATATCTGATTTTTAATATGACGTATCATACAAGTTTTCATTTTTAAAGGAACTAAATGGAGACAATGTTTTTAGATAGGCTACCTAACAGATTAATTAGGGATGCTAATTAGTTAGTAGATCAACTAACATGTTAACATGTTAGTTAAACTAATAAGTTACGTAAAAACACGATAAAACTTGCGTTAGACGGATATATCGTATGGATATGAAGCTAATACATGCCAGCTACCCTAGATTGAAGCTAATACATGCTAATCAATGCTAATCATCTTGGGTATAAGGCTACTACATGCTAATTATCTTAGGTACGAGGCTAATACATGCTAATCATCCTATATTTAAGCTAACACATGCTAATTATTCTAGGTATGAGACTAATACTTGCTAAGTATCCTGTGTATGAAGCTAATACACGCTAATCATCCTAGATTTAAGCCAACACATGCTAATTATTCTAGGTATGAGACTACTACTTGCTAATACATGCTAGTTATTCTCGGTATAAGGCTAATACATGCTAATTATCTTAGGTATGAAGCTAATACATGCTAATCGTCCTAGATTTAAGCTAATACATACTAATTATTCTAGGTATGAGACTAATACTTGTTAATACTTGCTAATACATGCTAATTATTTTGGGTATAAAGCTAATACATGCTAATTATCTTAGGTATGAAGCTAATACATGCTAATCATCGTAGATTTAAGCTAACACATGCTTTATAAACACTAAATATCGCATGAAAATGAGCCTAAGACTAAATGCCTAGACTAATCATTCTAGATTAGCTACTAGTTTAGTTAA
Organism: Amorphophallus konjac; assembly: GCA_022559845.1. Classification (NCBI taxonomy): domain Eukaryota; kingdom Viridiplantae; phylum Streptophyta; class Magnoliopsida; order Alismatales; family Araceae; genus Amorphophallus; species Amorphophallus konjac. The sequence goes on along the minus strand of CM040123.1, from coordinate 115,111,899 downwards.
AAGTTGAGAACACCTACCTCTGTGAAGTGGCAGTAGTTGTAGCAAATGGAAGAAGCAACTCTTCCCTTCTCTGCAACCCTTCAGAAGTGTCTCCCCTTCTCAACAGCAAGCCTTCTAGCCAACGAAGGTTTGCTTCGTTAGGAGTATAATATAAGGTTTGAGTTGGCAAGAGGGGAAACAAGATCCGTGAAAATCGGATCTCAGTGGGATGCCAGCTTATACAGGCTGTTGGGGATAAGGAAATCGAAAGGTTGTCTGGTGGATTGTAGCTCCTATGAGAGGGTGATTTATTTATTTTAAACATCCCACTTAACTTTCATGATTTTTATCTTTAAAATTTGATGGAGTTAGTTAATGAAATTTCATGGATAAGATCCTTATATTTTTCTCTATTTTTACATATAATATTTTTTGAAAAATTCTTTTTAAATAAAAAGTGATACTATTCATGGCACTATTCACGTATGAAAAGGAAATCACAAGCCTGGAGGGGGGTCGTGTATTGCTAGCCTATCGTATATAATTATTAGGCACAAAATGTAAATGGTGGATGCCAAGATTTGAACCCTGATCATTGGGTTGAAAGGCAAGTTACTTAACCAACTACACTAAGAAACCACTTGTTAAGTGAATAATCTTTACATATGATAACTTCGTGTTCCTACTTCTTACATAATAACATATAATTATTTGGTAAAAATGTAAATGGTGGATGCTAGGATTTGAACCTTGGTCATTGGGTTGAAAGGTAAGTTACTTAACCAACTACACTAGGAAGCCACTTATTAAGTGAATAATTCTTTACATATGATAACTTCGTGTTCCCACTTCTTACATAAACTTCCTAAAGAGTTTATCTAATATTTTTTTATTTGGAAAATATTAATAATAATATTTTTTATCATTTTTTTTATACGGGGTGCTACACCCTCCCCTACTTAAAAGAATTTGGTCCCCAAATTCAATTGTATAAGGGTAAATTCAACTACATAAGGATACTGGAGAAAGTATAAGATACTTGCCGACTAAAATAGTTCTGGGTATCTTATCTTCATAGATTCCTCGGTCTCCCAAGTTGCTTCTTGCTCCGAGCATCGATTCCATTAGATTTTTACCATAGGGATCGTCTTGCTCCTTAGAACTCGAACTTCACGGTCGAGGATCTGCATCAGCCTTTGTTCATAAGTAAGATCCCTTTGAATCACCAATTCAGCATGATTGATGACGTGAGAAGGGTCGTGCACATATTTCTTCAGCATAGATATATGAAATATATTGTGCACTTCCGAGAGTTGAGGAGGTAAGGCAATGTGGTAAGCCACCTCGCCCACTCTTTCAAATACTTCAAATGGACCGATAAACCTTGGTGTAAGCTTGCCCTTAACACCGAATCTTCTAATACCTCGGTCGAGAGATACCTTGAGAAATACATGGTCACCCGCTTGAAATTCCAAATCTCTCCTTCTGTTATCAGCATAAGATTTTTGCCTGCACTGAGCTACCTTAAGTCTCTCTCTGATAAGGTGTATCTTCTCAGTCGAATCTCTAACCATATCTGGGCCTAGAATTTATCTTTCACCGACTTCTTCCCAGCATATTGGAGAACGACAACTCCTGCCATAAAGCGCCTCGAAAGGAGCCATTTGAATACTAGCTTGATAGCTGTTATTATATGCAAATTCGGCTAGTGGTAAGTGGTCATGCCAGCTTCTGCCGAAATCTATAATACATGCCCTTAACATATCTTCAACAACCTGATTTGTCCTTTCAGTCTGACCATCTGTCTGGGGATGGAAAGCAGTGCTGAAATTAAGTTTCGTCCCCAGAGAGTGTTGTAGACCCTTCCAAAAATGAGAGGTGAAGCGTAGGTCTCGGTCAGATATAATCGAGACGGGAACTCCATGCAATCTAACCATCTCCTTAATATACAGGGCAGCAAGTACGTCGACTGACCATCGACTTTTGATGGGTAAGAAATGGGCCGATTTAGTTAACCGGTCGATAATTACCCAAATTCCATCATATCCGCCCCTAGACTTGGGCAAACCCATGATAAAGTCCATGCCAATGTCTTCCCACTTCCACTTGAGAATATCCAGCGGATGTAGCCTTCCAGCGGGTTTTTGATGTTCCGCCTTCACTTGTTGGCATGTGAGACAACGAGACATAAAATCTGCTACCTCCCTTTTCATGTTAGGCCACCAGAAAGTTCTTTTCAAGTCTTGGTACATCTTAGTAGCTCCAGGGTGGATTGTGTCTATGAGCTTCTTCAAGAATCTTCTTCTTCAATTCGGTACAGTCGGGCACACATGTCCGTTCATGAAATAGTAATCTGCCATCAGGTGCCAGCTTGAAATCCAGTCTCTCGTCCAGCTTGTTCTTTATCTCCACTAGCGAGGGATCCTCTTCTTGTAACTTCTTGATTTCAGGTATCAAATCTGGATGTAGGCTCATATGAGATAGAATAATACACATGTTCTTCTCATCTGTGCTGATATCAAGCTCAGAGAATTTCTCCAACAGTTTCCATTCTTGTATCATGCAGTTGGCCAATATTATTCTCGGCTTTCGACTAAGGGCATCAGCTACGGAATTACCCTTACTAGGATGGTACTGTATAGTGAAGTCAAAATCCTTGAGATACTCGAGCCAACGCCTTTGCCGCATGTTTAGCTCCTTTTGGGAGAATAAGTACTTGAGGCTTTTATGATCGGAGTACACAGTGAATTGTTCTCCGTAGAGATAGTGCCTCCAGATCTTTAAAGCGAATACTACTGCGGCCAGTTCTAAGTCGTGAACTGGGTAGTTCTCTTCATGTTTCTTCAATTGTCGGGAAGAGTATGCAATGACTCTCCCATTCTGCATTAATACACATCCGAGACCAATACCAGAAGCATCGGTATATACCTCGTATTTTTCTCCTTCCATTGGTAATGATAAGACTGGAGCAGTGGTCAAGAGATCCTTCAAAGTTTAGAAACTCTTTTCACAGTCTTCCTTCCACTCATAAGGCACTTCCTTGCAGGTTAACCTGGTCAGGGGAACAGCAATTTTGGAGAAGTCCTTTATAAAACGCCAGTAGTAACCAGCTAGACCCAAGAAGCTCCGAATCTCAGTTACATTTGTGGGTCGTTCCCAGTTCTTCATGGCTTCGACCTTTGATGGGTCAACATCAATTCTGTTCTTCAAAATGATATGGCCCAAGAAGGATACTTCCTCGAGCCAAAACTCGCATTTGCTGAATTTGGCATATAGTTTGTTTCCCCTTAATATCTGCAATGCCTTCTTGAGGTGTTCTTCATGATCCTCTTCGGTCTTTGAATAGATCAGAATATCATCAATAAAGACCACAATAAATTGGTCTAAATAGGGCCTGAATATGCTGTTCATTAACTGCATAAAAGCTGTAGGGGCATTTGTTAGTCCGAAAGGCATAACAGTAAATTCGTAATGCCCATACCTGCTTCGGAATGCAGTTTTATGAATGTCTTCTTGTTTGATCTTCAATTGGTGGTAACCAGAACGAAGATCAATCTTGGAGAAATATAAAGCTCTAGATAGTTGATCGAACAACTCATCAATCCTTGGCAGTGGATACTTGTTCTTGATTGTAAGGTGATTTAGCTGCTGATAATCTATGCATAATCTCATCGATCCGTCCTTCTTTTTGACGAATAGCACGGGTGCTCCCCATGGGGAAGTACTCGGCCTGATGAAACCCTTGTTCAATAACTCCATTAGCTGCTCTTTTAGTTCTTTCAGCTCAGCAGGGGACATTCTGTATGGTGCCCTAGAAATAGGACGAGCACCAGGGACAAGGTCGATTGTGAACGACACTTCCCTTTCTGGGGGTAAGCCGGTTAAATCTTCTGGAAAAACATCGGGAAAATCCCGAATTACACGGATGTCTTCAAGTTTAACCTTCTCGACTTCCGTGGCAGTCACGAATGCTATGAAAGTCATGCATCCCTTATTCATAAGTTTACTAGCTCAGAGTGCTGATATAAGAAGTGATTTACTCCGAGGGCTATTGTAAACTAGCTCTGGGAAATCTACCAAAGTTACCTTGCCATGCCGGCAATCTACAGTTGCTTGGTATGTGGATAGCCAGTCGGCACCTAGTATGACATCATAACCCTTTATATCTAGGCATATCAGGTCAGCAGGTAAATTATTTCCCTTAACCATCACTTCACAGTTTGGATTGTGATAAGTGATATCAGACTCATTCCCAAGAGGTGTAGATATGACCAAATCTAACAGTTCATATTTCTTAGAAAATGAAGCAGCAAAGTTCTTGGAAACGAATGAATGAGTTGCTCCGGTATCGAATAAAACTTGAGCAGTTTTTGAACAAATAGTGAGAGTACCTTCCACAATTCCACCTTTAGTGGGTTCCGTCTCTTGGAGAGCTTGCAGACGGCCTTGTTTCTTTATCGGACGCTTCTCGTCTTTAGTGTCTTGTTCCTTCATCAGTGGGCAGTCTGGGATTCGATGCTCTCGGCTCCCACATCGAAGACAAGCTCCTAACTTTCTCCAACATTCATCGGTCTTATGACCAGCTTTATCACAATACTTGCAAATCTCCTTTGATGGTGTGGTGGTGGAGAATGGTCTATCATTCTTCTGGAATTTCTTCGCCTTAGAGGGCTCCCCTCCCATGAAGAATCGCTTCTTGTTGAAGGATTGTTTGAATTTTCCCGGGCTTGTGATGGGTTCCTTCTTGTCTCTTCCTCGGATTCTCTCAGATAATTCGGTGGCGTCTTCCAGCAGTTTAGCACGCCGAACCATCTCCGAATAGACTTGGATGTCCATCGGGGCAAGTTGTGTGATATAATGGGGCTGAAGCCCGTTGAGGAATCTTCTCACCTTCATCTTTTCCGTACACACCAAGTGGGGTGCATACCTAGATAATCTGGAGAATTGGGCCTCATACTCGGCCACTTTCAAGCCCCGTTGTTTTAGAACGGCGAATTACGTGGCCTTCTTTTCCTGGATATGATCGGAGAAGTACTTGTTGTTGAAATGCTCCGTAAATTCATCCCATGTAACATGGTATCGTCCCGCTCAAGTTGGAATACAGCCAGTAAAACTTTCTCCTCGTCTGTGCATTGCATTACACAGAAGATTCGTTCCATCTCCTTTAGCCAATTCTCGGCATCCTCGGGGTCGGACGAACCTGTGAACCTTGGTGGGTTCATGTTACGGAAACTCCTGTGGAGGTCACCCGCTCCACGGTTAGCTCTGCCATGGGCCACTTGTTGTAGTGCCTGTGTAAGGCCCCGCACGGTGCGCTGCATCTCGCGCCATTGTGCTCTTTCAGCAGCCATGATCCTACAAAATATTTAGAGTGTTTAAGTAAGATAAGGGTCGGTTTTTACTTATAAGGGTAAAGTCATTAGAAATCTTAACTCATGGCTCTATCCATCTCACCAGGTAAGGTCTACTTATATCCTTAGACTTCTCTAACCCTGGACTTAGGTTTTTACCTATCCTTGGACTCAAGTTTTTACTTAGATTTCAATTTCTAACCATTTATTTTTTTTCCTAGTTCCCTAGGTTTGAAAACCTAGGCTCTGATACCACGAAGACTGTCACGCCCCGAGCACGGAAGATTACTCGGAGGCGTGACACGTCTATATAGATCGTGTCAATCATGTAAATATCAGAGTGCACAAATAACTAAGATTTAACTCGAAATTAATACAAATAGTACGAGCTGACAATTGTCACAACTAATCAAAGGACAAATACATATGTTCCCAGAGTCCAACGACTAGGCTTCAAATCTTAAGCAGTTCTAATCAAGTTGACTAATACAAATGACATAGATGAATTGATACAACTGACATAAGTGAACTAATACAATAACACAAAGGACATGACAATTTGATAACTTCACTCTAACACTCATCACTCAGTCTCATTCCCTTCCGAGTGTTGGTTGACATCCAAATTACCTGAAAATATTAGAAAACAACTAGATGAGCGAATCGCTCAGTAGGAATTACATCTCAAGATTTAACATGCTTTAAGTGATTTACAAGTTCAATTAATGTCAGTAAAGCTATGCATGTAGATGAGTAGATATCAAGGATTGTAAAAATCGACAAGAGCAGTGAAGGAATAACAAGTGAGAGTATAAGGATTCCAACTTCAATGCAGCAATAGCAAGAGATTCACGCAAGTAATAACTGGAATTAACAAAATCTTTCCAAGAGAGTAAGAACTCATGTCTAGCAAGTAATAGAAAGTAATATAAATTCAAGCATGTAAAACTGGAATTGGCTATTTATCAATTTTATTCAAGTAAAAACTTTACCCTTCTGCGGGTCTCAAGTCAAATCAATCAAGTAATATCACGAGAATGAGTGGAATGTCTAAAGCCTAGCAAGCAAGTACTTCGGTGTAATGCCAAACACCGTGGTCAATAAACTCCCATGGGCACAAGTACCTTCGGGTGCTCCTCCCAAGACCAGATCGGGCCCTATATGCACAGCATTAATCATGTTTGTTGACATCTATTCTCATTTATAGCTAATAGGGAATTTCAAGGTTTGACCAGTATGATATATAAGGTGGAATTATGTAATGGAATCCAAGGGCGCATTGATGTGTAGGGATGAACTAGGAGTGGAAACCAGTAACGTTTGATACACGGAAAAAAACTAGATAAGAGAGGTGCCTTATGGGCCACCTGACAATTTTAGAAACGACACCCTCACTGTGGGATGCCCTTCCTGGGAATTATACAGGGTTTAGAGGACCCTGTCAGGAGTTAAATATCACCTCTCAGGCTGCCATCTATCAGTGGAGATGGCAAAAGTGAAAGCCTAACGATCAGGTTAACGCAATGAGCCAGTTGTGTTGACTCAGCAGTTCATCGCGTCAACCCTGCAGTTCATCGCGTCAACCCTGCGAACAGGCTGGGTCGACCCTGTGAACAGGCAGGGTCGACTCTGCAGTTCATCGCGACAACGCGGTGAACAGGCAGGGTCGACCCTGTCAACAGGCAAGGTCGACTCTGCCGTTCACTGCGTCAACGCGGTGAACAGGCAGTGTCGACCCTGTCAACAGGCAGGGTCGACTCTGCCTTTCACTGCGTCAACGCAGTGAACAGGTAGCGTCGACCCTGTCAACAGGCAGGGTCAACTCTGCCGTTCACTGCGTCAACGCGGTGAACAGGCAGGTCGACCCTATCAACAGGCAGGGTCGACTCTGCCGTTCACTGCGTCAACGCGGTGAACAGGCAGGGTCGACCCTGTCAACAGGCAGGGTCGACCCTGTCAACAGGCAGGGTCGACTCTGCCGTTCATCGCGTCAACGCGGTGAACTGGCAGGGTCGACTCTGCAGTTCAAATCTGCTCAAAATGACTTAAGGTATTAATCTTTGATTAAGCTAGGGTATTAACCTTTGATTTAAGTTTATTTAGGTAAAACTGATGACATGGATAGATAGAGAAAACTGTAAGGATTATAGATCTTTATTTATGCACTCGTTTCATACTTCAGTTGCTTAAATATCAGATTTTTAACATGACGTATCATACAAGTTTTCATTTTTAAAGGAACTAAATGGAGACAAGGTTTCTAGATAGGCTACCTAACAGATTAATTAGGTATGCTAATTAGTTAGTAGATCAACTAACATGTTAATTAGGTATGTTAATAGGTTAGTTAAACTAATAAGTTACGTAAAAACATGATAAAACTTGCGTTAGACGGATATATCGTATGGATATGAAGCTAATACATGCCAACTACCCTAAATTGAAGCTAATACATGCTAATCAATGCTAATCATCTTGGGTATAAGGTTACTACATGCTAATTATCTTAGGTACGAGGCTAATACATGCTAATCATCCTAGATTTAAACTAACACATGCTAATTATTCTAGGTATGAGACTAATACTTGCTAATTATCCTGGGTATGAAGCTAATACACGCTAATCATCCTAGATTTAAGCCAACACATGCTAATTATTCTAGGTATGAGACTACTACTTGCTAATACATGCTAGTTATTCTGGGTATAAGGCTAATACATGCTAATTATCTTAGGTATGAAGCTAATACATGCTAATCGTCCTAGATTTAAGCTAAAACATACTAATTATTCTAGGTATGAGACTAATACTTGCTAATACTTGCTAATACATACTAATTATTTTAGGTATAAAGCTAATACATGCTAATTATCTTAGGTATGAAGCTAATACATGCTAATCATCCTAGATTTAAGCTAACACATACTTTATAAACACTAAATATCACATGGAAATGAGCCTAAGACTAAATGCCTAGACTAATCATTCTAGATTAGCTACTAGTTTAGTTAAAAGTTGAGAACACCTACCTCTGTGAAGTGACAGTAGTTGTAGCAAATGGAAGAAGCAACTCTTCCCTTCTCTGCAACCCTTCAGAAGTGTCTCCCCTTCTCAACAGCAAGCCTTCTAGCCAACGAAGGTTTGCTTCGTTAGGAGTATAATATAAGGTTTGAGTTGGCAAGAGGGGAAACAAGATCCGTGAAAATCGGATCTCAGTGGGATGCCAGCTTATACAGGCTATTGGGGATAAGGAAATCGAAAGGTTGTCTGGTGGATTGTAGCTCCTATGAGAGGGTGGTTTATTTATTTTAAACTTCCCACTTAACTTTCATAATTTTTATCTTTAAAATTTGATGGAGTTAGTTAATGAAATTTCATAGATAAGATCCTTATATTTTTCTCTATTTTTACATATAATATTTTTTGAAAAATTCTTTTTAAATAAAAAGTGATACTATTCATGGCACTATTCACGTATGAAAAGGAAATCACAAGGCTGGAGGGGGGTCGTGTATTGCTAGCCTATCGTATATAATTATTAGGCACAAAACGTAAATGGTGGATGCGAGGATTTGAACCCTAGTCATTGGGTTGAAAGGCAAGTTACTTAACCAACTACACTAAGAAGCCACTTGTTAAGTGAATAATCTTTACATATGATAACTTCGTGTTCCTACTTCTTACATAATAACATATAATTATTTGGCAAAAACGTAAATGGTGGATGCTAGGATTTGAACCTTGGTCATTGGGTTCAAAGGCAAGTTACTTAACCAACTACACTAGGAAGCCACTTATTAAGTGAATAATTCTTTACATATGATAATGTCACGCCCCGAGCGCGGAAGATACCCGGAGATGCGCGACGTGTCTATATCAATCATGTCAATCAGAGTGGTCGTGTATTCGACACAAAGACAGAGATGCGCAAAATAGCAAGATAACCCAATCCTTTATTTCATAACGGATAGACTATTACAAATCCAATACTCTGTTTAATAAAAAGGGATTGAATACATAGTTGACTCAAGGAACTATAGAAAAGACTAGATGACACTTTGGAGAATCTCTATCTCTTTCACTCTTGATCATTCCCATCCGATTGACTTCCATCGTCGTCGGACTTACCTGAAAAGTAAAAATGGACAAACGGAATGAGCGAACGCTCAGTAGGAAATTATATCTCAAGTACTAGCAAGGGGTTTAAGTAATTACATTTTCATGAATGCAATAAGGCTATGCATGCTCGCATGAAACGACAAGATAGAGAGAATGTAATATCAAGGAAATAAGATGAACTTATCATGAACTTTCAACAAGATACAAGTTATTCAAGATATTCAAGCAAGTACCATTATCGAGTCATGTCAAGAACTTTGGCTATCATGTATCAAGCAAATAAATTACCCTCTTTCGGGCCACGCATTTCATGTAAAGTCAAGTACGATTCAAGTACAAGATGTGTGTGGAATGTCCAATCAAGCAAGTCAAGTACTCGGTATAATGCCAGATACCTTATCATTTTAACTCCCATGGGCACAAGTACTTTCGGGTGCTCCTCCCAGGACCAGATCGGGCCCTATATGCGCAGGCATTTATCATGTGTTTTGACATCCACTCTTGTTTATAGCCAACATAGAATTTCAATAATCAAGCTTGTAGACACGTATGACAACTTTGATAGAATAGAGTCCAAAATATGACAAAGGACATAGAATGGCGATAATAACGGTATAATCACGATATCGATAAAACTAGGTAGAATATGGTTCCCTTAACTGAGGTACCATGACAAATCAATATGGACATTCTTTATATAGAATTGAGGTCCACATGAACAGTATGTCAAAGGTAAGATACCCTCATTCTTATCATAGAATTGAGGTTTACAAGAATGACATGATATGGCATGATATCATCATCCCATTAAGAATTTCTTATGATATACTCTTTGTATAATCATAAGGGCCGGTATACCATGTTTCTTTAGAGTGACATGGCATCAATGGTGTAATGGGTTTTTAGGGTACAACCAGCTCAGTCGGCCTTGAGGGAATCCAAGGCTACGAGGAGTCTTACGGAGGTCTCTATGACTAACTCGCTAGTCCAAAGGAACGGAATGTCCAAAGGAGAGCTTGTATGTCAATGAGAATTGAGTGTGATCGATAAAACACCGTGAAAAGTGGGACTATACTCACGGAGTGGAGAATAGTGCCGATATATATATATATGTATAATATATAAACCATCGGATAGCAAATCAGAGGAAAAATCAGTTTACAGTAAAATAACGACTTAGGTCAAGTCGTTTCTCAAGTAATTAACGCCTAACAGAAGGGCGTTTACAGATGGTCCATTTTGCAGAATTTTCAATAATTCAATAATTTATCTAAAACGCGCCTTCGGAAGGGGCGTTTCTTCAAGAGTTGACAACTACAGTAGCAGGCGTCTTTTTATTTACAATATTTTTCAGAACATATTTATTTTCAGAAATTATCAAAAACGCGCCCTTGTCAGGGGCGTTAATCATTAATTCTTATTTTCACAGAATATATATTCCAGGATTTTAACAGATACGCGCCCTAGTAAGGGGCGTTTATTTTTAATTCACGCCCTGTGATGGGGCGTTACCAGATGGAAAACGACCTAGTCTAGGTCGTGAATTCAAGAAATATCAGGAATTTACGTGATCAGCAAGATTTGCACGATAATCAAGGATAACCATCATATAGTCATGACAGGAAAATTGGCAGGAATTCAGATGCAATATATTAGATTTGATGTTTCATGTTTATTGACTTTTAACCGTTAACAATTATTGATTTGATTTCATGTAATTGCATGGATAATCATTTCTTAAGATTTACATGAAATTAACGCCTGTGTACAAGGCGTCAAATATGAAATTGACGACCTGGACATGGTCGTGTCTTGTAAATTAGCGCCCTGGACAGGGGCGTCTCTTTCAAAATATTGCAGAAACATAATAAAACCATATTAAACCGTATGCATGTCATGTCAATATGTATATAAGTCTTGTCTTAATTTATTTGGGCTACAGTAACTTGAGAAAATCCTACCTTAAGAGTTGATTTGGAGATGACCGTGAGGGATTTGTAAGAATCAATGATGCTGCAGACGTTGGATGAATCCTACAGAGGATAGATTGAAGATATTAGTTTCCTTGAAATCCATGGACTGTAGGTAGAGGAAGGGGTACTTACACACGGATGAAGAACTCTTGTTCCTCAAACGCCCGAGCCTCTTAACCTGTTAATAAGAGAAGAAGAATAATCAATATTCTTCATGCGACTATAAACAGAAGAAGAAAAAAATAGAAGAACATATGTTCTTCACGTACCTGTAGCAGAAGTTCGTCCAAATAGTTTTAGGGTTGGCCGAACGAGAGTTTTTATAGGATTTTGGGTGTCCTATTACGGTTAGTGATTGTGTGGAAGTAATACTTCTATGATAGAGTCATTACCACGTTTGAACTCTTTCTAATGCTTATCACTTACCCTGGATAAGTTCTGGGTTCGAACGGTTCACGAACTGAATTAACGCCTTAGGTAAGGGCGTCCATTCTTTAATTAACGACCTAGTTCATGTCGTTTCTTAAGAAACGTCTTGGATAAGGGCGTTCCTTGTTTTTGAAACACGCCCCATACATGGGCGTTTCTCTTACTTGCCTATTTGGTCGTGAGAGTTGACGACCGCACGTGTGGGCGTCCTTTCTTTAGTCACGCCTTTGATAGAGGCGTTTCTTTTTGAATTAACGCCCTAATAAGAGGCGTTATTTTAATTTTGTTTTACTTCATCTAATTAACCCTATTCTTATTATATGTATTACTATTGTAATATATATATGTTTTAATTTATTTCAAATATTCATTTATCAGGGTTGCTACACCCTCCCCCACTTAAAAAGAATTTGGTCCCCAAATTCAATATATATATAATTATACATGTGGAGAGCGTAGAACATATACCTCTTAGAATAACTCGGGAAATCGTTTCTTCATAGATTCTTCGGTCTCCCATGTCGCTTCGCGTTCAGGATTCTTATTCCATTGCACCTTGAGCATGGGAATAACCTTATTCCTTAGAGCTCGTATTTCTCGATCTACTATCTTCAAAGGCCTCTGTTCATATGTGAGATCTTTCTGGATCATCAGATCTCCATGCTCAATAATATGTGACGGATCGTGCACATACTTCTTCAACATAGATATGTGAAATACATTGTGTACCTCGGATAACTGAGGAGGCAACGCGATGCGATAAGCAACCTCGCCAATTCTTTCGAGTATCTCAAATGGTCCGATGAATCTTGGCGTAAGCTTGCCCTTAACACCAAATCTTCGTATGCCACGTCCAGGCGATATCTTGAGAAATACATGATCTCCGATTTGGAATTCAAGATCTCTTCTTCTTGTATCTGCATAAGTCTTTTGTCTGGTCTGAGCAACTTGTAATCTTTCCCTGATTACTTGTATCTTCTCGGTTGTATCCCTTACCATGTCTGGACCTAATAGTTGTTTTTCTCCAACTTCGTTCCAACATATGGGAGATTGGCAACTCCTTCCGTATAAGGCTTCGAAAGGTGCCATTTGGATACTAGCTTGGTAGCTATTATTATATGCAAATTCAACTAAAGGTAAGTGGTCATGCCAGCTTCCTCCAAAGTCAATAATGCATGCTCTCAGCATATCTTCAACAACTTGATTAGTTCGCTCGGTCTGACCATCCGTTTGTGGGTGAAAAGCAGTACTAAAGTTGAGCCTTGTTCCCAACGAATGTTGTAATCCCTTCCAAAAATGAGAAGTAAAATGGGGATCTCTGTCAGACACGATTGAGACAGGAATTCCATGTATCCTGACTATTTCCTTGATGTACAGTGCAGCTAGCACATCAATTGACCATCGGCTCTTTATTGGCAAGAAATGTGCCGATTTAGTTAATTGATCAATGATAACCCAGATTCCATCATGTCCTCCTTTAGATTTAGACAAACCCATGATGAAGTCCATACCAATATCCTCCCATTTCCACTTAGGAATATCTAGAGGATGTAGTTTTCCCGCAGGCTTTTGGTGTTCCGCCTTGACCTGTTGGCATGTGAGACAGCGCGATACATAGTCCGCTATTTCTCTTTTCATATTAGGCCACCAAAAGTTCCTCTTTACATCTTGGTACATTTTGGTTGATCCTGGATGAATAGTGTACCTTGATCGGTGAGCTTCATCTAAGATCTTCTTCTTTAATTCCGGACAATCAGGTATACAAGTTCTATCTTTGAACGATAATCTTCCATCAGAAGTTAGTTGAAAATCAGATTGTCCTTCTAATCTGCCTTTGATTTCTACTAACATAGGATCATCATCCTGAAGTGTTTGTATCTCAGATAACAAATCTGACTGTATGCTTACATGAGATAGTGTGACAAATTTGGATTCCGTGTCCAAGCTTATATTGAGCTCGGAGAATTGTTCAAGTAACCTCCATTCTTGCATCATATAATTTGCTATCATTGCTCTCGGCTTTCGACTAAGGGCGTCAGCAACATAATTACCCTTTCCGGGATGGTATTGTATATTGAAGTCGAAGTCCTTGAGATATTCTAGCCAGCGTCTTTGTCTCATGTTTAGCTCCTTTTGTGAAAATAGATATTTGAGACTTTTGTGATCGGAGTATACAGTAAACTGTGCTCCATATAAGTAGTGTCTCCATATCTTTAGGGCAAATACTACCGCGGCCAGTTCTAAGTCATGGACGGGGTAATTCTCCTCATGCTTCTTCAGCTGACGTGAAGAGTATGCTATGACCTTTCCTTGTTGCATTAGGACACATCCGAGGCCAATGCCAGAAGCATCAGTGTAGACCTCGAATTTCTCTCCTTCTATCGGTAGAGCTAAGACCGGAGCTGTGGTGAGATGATCCTTGAGAGTTTGAAAACTTCTTTCACATTCCTCACTCCATTCGTATCGGATCTCCTTGCGAGTTAACCTTGTAAGGGGCACGGCGATCTTAGAGAAATCTTTGATGAATCGCCGATAATAGCCTGCAAGACCTAAGAAACTTCTGATCTCGCTTGCATTAGTGGGTCTTTCCCAGTTTCTCACAGCTTCAACTTTTGACGGATCTACAGATAATCCGTCCTTTGATATGACATGCCCGAGAAAAGCCACTTCTTCAAGCCAGAACTCGCATTTGCTGAGTTTAGCATATAATTGATTTGTCCTCAAGACTTGCAATGCAATCCTCAAATGTTCTTCATGTTCTTCCTTAGTCTTGGAATATATCAATATATCATCAATGAAGACTACTACGAATTGATCCAAGTAAGGCCTGAATATGCTATTCATTAACTGCATAAAGGCAGCAGGGGCATTTGTTAGTCCAAAAGGCATAACAACAAATTCGTAATGGCCATACCTGCTTCTGAATGCAGTCTTGTGAATGTCATCGTCCTTGATTCTTAATTGATGGTATCCCGACCTGAGATCAATCTTGGAAAAATATTTGGATCCTGAAATCTGATCAAATAATTCATCGATTCTCGGCAGTGGATACTTGTTCTTGATAGTAAGATGATTCAATTGTCGATAGTCGATACACAATCTCATGGATCCATCCTTCTTCTTTACAAATAAGACTAGTGCTCCCCATGGGGAAGTACTTGGTCTAATAAACCTTTTTCGGATTAGTTCCAGCAACTGCTCCTTCAACTCCTTGAGTTCAACAGGGGACATTCTATATGGTTCCTTTGAAACCGGACCAGCACCAGGGACTAAGTCGATGGTAAAGGCCACATCTCTTTGCGGGGGTAATCCCGGCAATTCTTCCGGAAATACGCCTGGGAATTCTCGTACTACTTGAACGTCTTCTATCTTGGTTTCCTTAGCTTCTTTAATAGTGACAAAAGCAAGGAAGGATACACATCCTTTCTTGACGAGCTTGCTTGCTCGAAGAGCCGAGATAAGAGGGGATTTGCTTCGACTCTTAGGACTAGTATAAGTCAGTTCCGGAAATTCCTTGAAAATAATCTTGCTATCACGGCAATCAACCGTTGCCTGGTATTTGGATAACCAATCTGCTCCTAGTATAACATCATACTCTTTTAGATCTAAGCAGATAAGATCAATAGGAAAATTCTTTCCTCGAACCAATACCTCACAGTTTTGGTAATGATGTGTGATATCCGTCTCGTTTCCGAGAGGAGTAGACAATACTAATTTCATCCATTCTGGTTCTAGAGGTAATGGGTCAGCAAACTTCTTGGAAATAATGGAATGCGATGCACCCGTATCAAATAAGACATGTGCATATTTGGAACAAATTTTTAATGTACCTTCCACCAATCCGCCTTCTTCTTCTGGTTCGGTCTCTTGGATTGCATGAAGACGCGCGTTCCTTGTCACTAGGCGTTTACCCTCACCGTCTTGGTCATTCATTAATGGACAATCGGGAATCCGATGTTCACGACTCCCACAACGGAGACATGCTCCTAATTTCCTCCAGCATTCTTCTGTTTTGTGACCAGCCTTGTCACAATGCTTGCATACTACGTTTGAAGGTGTAGTGGTGATAGAGAAAGGCTTGGATTTCTTGAACTTCTGATCTTGAGAGGAAGAACCTCCATTATTAGGCCTCTTCTTAAAGTTGGGTTTAAAAGAACCCGAACTTGTGACTTGCTCCTTTTTGTCTTTCCCACGGATCCTATCAGATAGTTCCGTGGCATCTTCAAGCAACTGAGCTCGGCGCACTATTTCAGTATAAACTTGAATATCCATAGGCGCCAGTTGAGTAATGTAGTGGGGCCTAAGCCCATTAAGAAATCTACGGGCTTTCATCTTTTCCGTGCTAATTAAATGCTTAGCATATCTAGACAGTCTAGAAAACTGTGCTTCATAATCAGCCACCGATAAAGATCTTCGCTTTAATGCGGCAAATTCGGCGGCCTTCTTTTCCTGGACCCTATCAGAGAAATATTTGGCGTTGAAATATTCAACGAATTCACCCCATGTAACTTGAGTTGGGTCAATAGTAGCTTCAATCGACTCCCACCAGCATCTAGCATCCTTTTCTAACTGGAAAGTAGCTAATAAGACTTTGTCCTGATCCGTGCATTGCATAACACGGAATATACGTTCAATCTCCCGAACCCAATGCTCGGCATCGTCTGGATCGGTCGATCCCATGAACTTCGGGGGATTCATATTCTTGAATGCTTGGTGTAAGCTTCCAGCTCGTGGAGCACCACCTTGTGCTACCTGTTGTAGCACTTGGGTCATCCCTTGGAGGGTACGCTGCATGTTGCGCCATTGAGCACGTTCGGCAGCCATTATCCTACAATTACAATAGCTATGTTAGTATTATATCACTATGATCTTATAAAGGACTCATTGATCATTTAACCCTTGGTTCTACCTACTCTCACTTGGTTAAAGGTTTTGAAACCTATCCTTGGACTTGGGTTTCCTAGGAATTGAATACCTTAGGCTCTGATACCACAAAGACTGTCACGCCCCGAGCGCGGAAGATACCCGGAGATGCGCGACGTGTCTATATCAATCATGTCAATCAGAGTGGTCGTGTATTCGACACAAAGACAGAGATGCGCAAAATAGCAAGATAACCCAATCCTTTATTTCATAACGGATAGACTATTACAAATCCAATACTCTGTTTAATAAAAAGGGATTGAATACATAGTTGACTCAAGGAACTATAGAAAAGACTAGATGACACTTTGGAGAATCTCTATCTCTTTCACTCTTGATCATTCCCATCTGATTGACTTCCATCGTCGTCGGACTTACCTGAAAAGTAAAAAGGGACAAACGGAATGAGCGAACGCTCAGTAGGAAATTATATCTCAAGTACTAGCAAGGGGTTTAAGTAATTACATTTTCATGAATGCAATAAGGCTATGCATGCTCGCATGAAACGACAAGATAGAGAGAATGTAATATCAAGGAAATAAGATGAACTTATCATGAACTTTCAACAAGATACAAGTTATTCAGGATATTCAAGCAAGTACCATTATCGAGTCATGTCAAGAACTTTGGCTATCATGTATCAAGCAAATAAATTACCCTCTTTCGGGCCACGCATTTCATGTAAAGTCAAGTACGATTCAAGTACAAGATGTGTGTGGAATGTCTAATCAAGCAAGTCAAGTACTCGGTATAATGCCAGATACCTTATCATTTTAACTCCCATGGGCACAAGTACTTTCGGGTGCTCCTCCCAGGACCAGATCGGGCCCTATATGCGCAGGCATTTATCATGTGTTTTGACATCCACTCTTGTTTATAGCCAACATAGAATTTCAATAATCAAGCTTGTAGACACGTATGACAACTTTGATAGAATAGAGTCCAAAATATGACAAAGGACATAGAATGGCGATAATAACGGTATAATCACGATATCGATAAAACTAGGTAGAATATGGTTCCCTTAACTGAGGTACCATGACAAATCAATATGGACATTCTTTATATAGAATTGAGGTCCACATGAACAGTATATCAAAGGTAAGATACCCTCATTCTTATCATAGAATTTAGGTTTACAAGAACGACATGATATGGCATGATATCATCATCCCATTAAGAATTTCTTATGATATACTCTTTGTATAATCATAAGGGCCGGTATACCATGTTTCTTTAGAGTGACATGGCATCAATGGTGTAATGGGTTTTTAGGGTACAACCAGCTCAGTCGGCCTTGAGGGAATCCAAGGCTACGAGGAGTCTTACGGAGGTCTCTATGACTAACTCGCTACTCCAAAGGAACGGAATGTCCAAAGGAGAGCTTGTATGTCAATGAGAATTGAGTGTGATCGATAAAACACCGTGAAAAGTGGGACTATACTCACGGAGTGGAGAATAGTGCCGATATATATATATATGTATAATATATAAACCATCGGATAGCAAATCAGAGGAAAAATCAGTTTACAGTAAAATAACGACTTAGGTCAAGTCGTTTCTCAAGTAATTAACGCCTAACAGAAGGGCGTTTACACATGGTCCGTTTTGCAGAATTTTCAATAATTCAATAATTTATCTAAAACGCGCCTTCGGAAGGGGCGTTTCTTCAAGAGTTGACAACTACAGTAGCAGGCGTCTTTTTATTTACAATATTTTTCAGAACATATTTATTTTCAGAAATTATCAAAAACGCGCCCTTGTCAGGGGCGTTAATCATTAATTCTTATTTTCACAGAATATATATTCCAGGATTTTAACAGATACGCGCCCTAGTAAGGGGCGTTTATTTTTAATTCACGCCCTGTGATGGGGCGTTACCAGATGGAAAACGACCTAGTCTAGGTCGTGAATTCAAGAAATATCAGGAATTTACGTGATCAGCAAGATTTGCACGATAATCAAGGATAACCATCATATAGTCATGACAGGAAAATTGGCAGGAATTCAGATGCAATATATTAGATTTGATGTTTCATGTTTATTGACTTTTAACCGTTAACAATTATTGATTTGATTTCATGTAATTGCATGGATAATCATTTCTTAAGATTTACATGAAATTAACGCCTGTGTACAGGGCGTCAAATATGAAATTGACGACCTGGACATGGTCGTGTCTTGTAAATTAGCGCCCTGGACAGGGGCGTCTCTTTCAAAATATTGCAGAAACATAATAAAACCATATTAAACCGTATGCATGTCATGTCAATATGTATATAAGTCTTGTCTTAATTTATTTGGGCTACAGTAACTTGAGAAAATCCTACCTTAAGAGTTGATTTGGAGATGACCGTGAGGGATTTGTAAGAATCAATGATGCTGCAGACGTTGGATGAATCCTACAGAGGATAGATTGAAGATATTAGTTTCCTTGAAATCCATGGACTGTAGGTAGAGGAAGGGGTACTTACACACGGATGAAGAACTCTTGTTCCTCAAACGCCCGAGCCTCTTAACCTGTTAATAAGAGAAGAAGAATAATCAATATTCTTCATGCGACTGTAAACAGAAGAAGAAAAAAATAGAAGAACATATGTTCTTCACGTACCTGTAGCAGAAGTTCGTCCAAATAGTTTTAGGGTTGGCCGAACGAGAGTTTTTATAGGATTTTGGGTGTCCTATTACGGTTAGTGATTGTGTGGAAGCAATACTTCTATGATAGAGTCATTACCACGTTTGAACTCTTTCTAATGCTTATCACTTACCCTGGATAAGTTCTGGGTTCGAACGGTTCACGAACTGAATTAACGCCTTAGGTAAGGGCGTCCATTCTTTAATTAACGACCTAGTTCATGTCGTTTCTTAAGAAACGTCTTGGATAAGGGCGTTCCTTGTTTTTGAAACACGCCCCATACATGGGCGTTTCTCTTACTTGCCTATTTGGTCGTGAGAGTTGACGACCGCACGTGTGGGCGTCCTTTCTTTAGTCACGCCTTTGATAGAGGCGTTTCTTTTTGAATTAACGCCCTAATAAGAGGCGTTATTTTAATTTTGTTTTACTTCATCTAATTAACCCTATTCTTATTATCTGTATTACTATTGTAATATATATATGTTTTAATTTATTTCAAATATTCATTTATCAGGGTTGCTACAGATAACTTCGTGTTCCCACTTCTTACATAAACTTCCTAAAGAGTTTATCTAATATTTTTTTTATACGGGGTGCTACAATAACACTTCAAGAAAGGCCTCAAGCACAGTCTCGAAAACTAACTCAAATTGGTACGAGGTGGAGGTTCGATCGAAAGATTTCCTTACACAAGGTATAGCCTTCAAGATATACTTAACATATCATCCCAGCTGTCCCTTTTGATATACCATATGAGTCGAATGATAAAGTAGATGTGAGATAAAAGAAATCAAACCACGAATGCACAGAGCCCTTTTAAGGTAGTTAGATTGCTTCCAGCAATCTACATCCACCCCTCACCTGATCAGGGTGAGGCTTCCTTGCACAAGATAAAGTGACGCAGAATCAATCTACTACAGAAGAAGATCGCATAGCTTGACATTGGAGGAACACACTCCTCCCTTACTCTGAACCCTCAGAGTGAAATCGTGTTCAGCAACCGCTGGACACACCACTGATCTGCGCCCTACAGGATCAGTATCACATCGTATAGCAGCACACGAGGATGACTATCCTCACACTCTGTTTACCCAGAGTGAACCCTGATCAGCACAAACTGACCAGACCTCTGATCTATGCACCAATGCACAATCAAAGAAGTAACTACAGTGATGCGATTTCAAACAAAAAAGCAAAAGACCAAGCGAAATTGAATTAAAGCAGGAAATACAAGATGTAGCTATGAATAAGATTCAAGAGCTTTTTCAGATGAACGGATTAGATCTGCTTCTTCCGGACAAGGCTGCACTCAGATTATTACACTCCTTCTTTATCTTTCTCTCTCTCTTGCTCACGAATTTGATTTCTACTTCAATAGTAGGCTTTTTCTCCTTCGAAGGCAGTAGCATCTGCTCCAGGGACTTGCCCGATATTTATAGATCAGAGAGTGAGAATTTCGTTGGATAAAATGGACTAATCTGCTAATTTCTGATTGGTCCAAGTGTACATGAAGAATATTCTGATAGTTAGGAAACTTCCAGAGTCCAGTGCCACATGTTTCGGATCATGAAATGAGGATTGGAGATCGAAGGCACATGATTCACTTTGAATTTCTCACGAGTTCTATTGAATGAGGTAGCTTGCATCGACGCATGTGCTTCATGGCATCGACGCCCTGTTACTAAAGTTGTTCAGACAGAACCCATGAAATCAGATGTTGACTCCAAAAGTTGACTCTCTCTTGTTGTTTGCTAATTTGTGTCGACTCCAATTGTCATTACATCGACCCTTCTATCTGATATTTATTGAACTAAAGGTCATCCGCTGAGTCAGCTCCACTTGAGCTTTGAGTCGACTCTCTCTTGGTTTTGAATAGAAATTCTACTTAGGTCCAACTTCAACGTCGACTCTGCAAAGCTTTTACGTCAACTCCACTAAGACTTCTGAAGTCATGACCTAGCATTTACGGTCTGGTGTCGACTCAGGGTGTCGACTCTTCCTTGAATGTTGCTGAAACATCTGAGATCTTCTTCTTTCAAGAACTGAATCAATCCGACATCCTGTAATTTATCATATAACTGCTTAGACACACATATTTGATTGTATTTTGCATGTATTGCCAATATGTTTCTTGATTCAAAACACATGATTCAAACTGACTGACTAATGACTTAAAATTGTATTGACATCATCAAAACTCACAGAAAACACAACAACTTACTCCCTCTGAGCATGATCTATGTAGATGACCTCGCGACCATCACCGATGTGTGCACTACTGGTGTCATCTGCTGCTAGGACAGATGGCGCAGGTAGGGCCCAATCCTCATCATGTCCTAGAAGCAAAGTAGAAATGACAATGAATACTATGGTATTTATATTTGTCATATTTACAAAACTATTAAATTAAAATCATACTAAATGATTAAATATCTACATGACTAGATGAGGGCGGTGGTGGTAGTGGTGGTAGTCCTCCAGAGCTTGTCCCACCTGAATGACATAAGCATACATATTATCAAAAAACATATAAAGCTAGAAATTTTAATAGACAAACCTATCCCCAGAGTCTGCTTAGGTGGTATAAAGGAGCCTCAAGAGCCGCTCTCACTGACTCTTGTAAAATTTAAATGACATAAGCATGCATATTATCAAAAGACATATATAATAGGAAACTTTAACATACATACCTGTCCCTAGAGTCGCCGAAGCCTCTAGAGCCCCTCCCACTCACTCTTGAAAATTTTAAATGACTTAATCATAAATATTATTAAAAAAACATATATAGCATGAAACTTTAACAAACATATCTGTGCCCGGAGTCATCAAAGGTGACACAGAGGAGCCTCCAGAACCCCTCCCACTGACTCCTATAAAATTTAAATGACATAAGCATACATATTATCAAAAGACATATATAACAGGAAACTTTGACAAACATACCTATCCCAGGAGTTGTTGAAGGTGGTACAGAGGAGCGTCCAAAGCCCCTCCCACTGACTCCTGTAAAATTTAAATGACATAAGCATACATATTATGAAAAAACATATATAGCAGGAAATTTTAACAAACATACCTATCCCCGGAGTCATCGAAGGTGGTATGAAGGATCCTCCAGAGCCCCTCCCACTATCTCTTGTAAAATTTAAATGACATAAGCATACATATTATCAAAAAACGTATATAGCAGAAAACTTTAACAGACATACCTGTCAGTGGAGTCGTCAATGAGACAGAGAAGCCTCATGAGGCCCTCCCACTACCCCTCCTTCTAGACCTACCCCCTCCTTGAACCATCTCTCCTTTGACAACATTAGAAATCATATATGTTGGTAATTAGAATATATTGAAGAAAAATTAACAACATTCATTATCAAAGGAGAATCAAGCATGTGAAAATTCTTATA
Organism: Amorphophallus konjac; assembly: GCA_022559845.1. Lineage (NCBI taxonomy): Eukaryota > Viridiplantae > Streptophyta > Magnoliopsida > Alismatales > Araceae > Amorphophallus > Amorphophallus konjac. Next base: position 115,089,082 of record CM040123.1, on the reverse strand, counting down.
ACATTTCTATCAATTTTCAAACAATATTCATTTTGTCTTCAGATGATGAGAATATGTTTAACTCAGCCTCATCTTCCTCTTCATCTTCATCTTCATCACTGTAAGACTCTTCCTTCTCCGCTTTAATGGAATCTATTAACTCTCCACCGATCTTCTCTAAGTCATGTCGATCGACCTCTTCTACTTCATTCTCGTTACATAAACAAAGTGGAACATCAATTTTGCTGGAGACTAAATGTGTAGTAGCCAACTCAAGAGGATTAGCTTGGTCTGATTGAAAAAAATCATCATTGACATCCTCCTCTAAATGTTCAGTCTGATCCAACTGATAGTTGGGGGAAAACCTTGCTTTACCTCTACAAACTGCCCACCAATCATTCCTTTCCTTATTCTGCGACGATGGATAGGCTGCGTAATACACTTGCTAGGCTTGTTCAGCCAAAAGGAACGACTAGTAAGTATTCAATTTAAACTTATGTTTGACATCGACAATCCCATATGTTGTGTCATTTCATAAAAAATAGGATCAAACCAATGACACTTAAATAGAAAAATACGGTTGTCTTCTCCCAAATACCCCAATTCTAATACCTCTTCAAGAACACTATAATAGTCTATGTCTGTATCAATGTAAGTACTACCTCCAACACACGCGCCGCTATTCATCGTGGTCTTATTTTGTCCATATTCTCTGGTGTGAAATTTGTATCCAATCATAATAAACTCATTATATGAACGAGTGACGTTTGAGGGGCCATAGGACAACTCTCCAATCGCACGTTCAATAACAAAACCTTGTTGAACCTATATATAAATCACACTAGTTAGAAGAACTAAATGGGCACAAAGAAATTAAATGGATATGTCCTGTGAGACTTACTTGATGTCTTAGCCATCTGGCAAAATACTTCTCTCGAAACTTGTCAACATCCGCACCAGTGAGTTGTGGATGTTGTTGGCTTAACTCAACATTAAATCGTCTGCAACTGAGTTCAACACTACCTTTAGCTGCAAGAATAAAGGCAAAGAACTGTAAGAACATGTATACGAATCCTAGACTTACTCTACATAAGATTCAATGTCTAGACAATTAAGAAGAATGTATATACCTACCGCCTCTAACTCTCTGTCTTCAAGTCTGCAAGTCGAGTGACACCCGAATGTACGGCCTGGATACTTGAATATGGAGAGCCGCTCTCACACAACATGCTCTCCTCCATCATAATTACAAGGTGGTCGAGAACGACGAGTACGTACCTCTGGTTCAAAAGACATCGAACAAAAGTTCAATATTTCTTCCATAATGTATGCTTCTCTAATTGAACCCTCCACGTTTGTTTTGTTGTGAAGTTTTTTTTTCAATTCATGCACCACCTAGGATAACAGTTCAATTAAAAATCACATACATATTGTACAAATGTAACAATTATAAAAAGGTAAGTATTATATTCATGTAAATATACCTCTCAAATAGATGTATCCATCGAAACTGGACTGACCCACCAACTTTAGCTTTGTAGGGCAGGTGAATGATCAAGTGCTCCATCGAATTGAAGAATGCACGAGGAAATATCTTCTCTAATTTGTAAATTGTTGTCACGACATTCTCTTCAATAGTTAGCACATCCTGAAGCCTAATTTCTACTACACACAAAATCCTTAAGAAGCGACTTAACTCGGTCAAACCTCCCCATATAGACTTTGGCAACAAGTCACGAAATGCTATAGGCACCAGCCTTTGCATGAATACATGGCAGTCGTGACTTTTCAGTCCATATAATTTTCCTTCATTAACATTCACACAACGTGCAATATTGGAGACATATCCATCTAGGAATCTCAATTGTTTCAGCCATTTATAGACCTCCTTGATCTATTTTTCATCAAGCACGTAAGTTGCTTTCGGTTTAACTTGTTTTCCATTTCTGTTATGCAGTTTCACCTCTGCACATTTACAAAACATTTTCAAGTTCATGTGTGCTTTGACATTATCCTTTGTTTTCTCTTTAATGTTCATGATGGTGTTGAACACATTATCAAATACATTCTTCTTAATATGCATAACATCCAAGTTGTGCCTGATAAGAAGAGTGGACTAGTAAGGTAATTCCCAGAAGATGCTTCTCTTCACCCAGTTGTGCTCCTATCTAAATCCAGGGAGATGTCATGTGCTGCTAGACAACTGTGCTATATCAGGCAACTTTTGCACCCGTGCCGCCATTTGCTTGCCATGTGACCGATTTAAATCTACTTCATCTAATTCAATTCTATTCTTATGGAATGTGTCTTTTTGCCTTAGGAAAGGATGAATGGCCAATAGAAACCACAAATGGCAATTAAACCAACATGCCTTTCTACCATATTTCAATATAAACGATTTTGCATCCTCCATACAATAAGGACATGTGAACTTCCCATGTGTACTCCAACCAAATAGCATTCCATATGCAAGGAAGTCGCTTATCGTCCACATCAGTGGAGAAATTTTTTTTATCCTTAATGCATCATGTGTAACAGCACCGTCATTCCACAACTTTTTCAACTCATCTATCAACGGCCTGAGATAAACGTCCAAGTGTTTTCCAAGATTTTTGGGACCATGAATTAGTAAGCATAAAAAGAGATTTTCTCGCTTCATGCACATACTTGGTGGAAGGTTATATGGTGTCACAAAAATTGGTCAACAAGAGTAAGGAGTAGATGAGCCTCTAAATAGATGGAACCCATTAGTGCATAAGCCATGTCTGACATTGCGGGACTCTATTGAGAAGGTTGGATGAGCACTGTGGAAGTGAGTCCATGCTTCACCATCTATGGGATGACTAATTAGGTCCTCATCACAGTGAACTCTTTTGACGTGCCATCTTATATATCAAGCTATCTTTGAGGACATATATAACCGCTGAAGTCTAGGCGTGAGAGAGAGGTATCGCAATGACTTGTAAGGTACATCCTTCTTATTCTTAATGTCCCTTCTCTTAAGTTTGAACTGAGCAACATTACAAATGGAACAAGATGTTTTCTATGTATCCTCTTTATAATAAAATATACAATGATTAGGGCACACATCTATTTTCACGTATCCAAGCCCTAGATCATTGACCATCTTCTTGGCACGGGAGAAATTTTCAGGTAACTTCTCATCTCGAGACAACATTCTCTTGATGGCGGGGAGGAGACGGTCAGAACAGCTCTCACTAATGTAAAATTCTGACTTCAAATTCAGCAACTATAACATCATAGACAACTGAGTGTGATTCTGACATCCAGGCCGCAATGGCTCATCAGCATCCCCTAATAACTGATAAAATCTTCCAACTATGTCATTCGGCACTTCTTCATTATATCCCTATTCTTGATGAACTTTAATTCCGGGACCAACTGAAAAATGCAATTCAGGACTTGCCGAATCAAAAACCATATCCACGTACGTGCTTGTGCCTTCAACATTGCCTTGCTCGTAGGACCAAAAAGACTCAACGTGTTCAAACCAGTGTTGCATCCCTACAGTTTTGATGATGTCTCACACTATAAATCAATTTGTTTTATCGCATTCTTGCTATAAAGGTCCGTGCATTTACCTGTTCATATGTATTCAATAGATCAGTGCATGCCTTACTCTAGACGTGGTGGTAAGTCCTTGCCTCGGTGCAAGTCTCCTATAATAAGCTCAACACTTGTGCTCGTCTCAGTAAAGCTCGGTGGATCTCACATTAAGTCTGTGCATATTTTGCCGCGGGGCATTTCTTTGTTTCTGAGCATGAAGAAGGTATGTGCTTGTTGCATGATTTAGATCCATGCATTGTTTGTCATTTGTCTTCTTGCTTAATGCATATTAAGTCAGTACATGCATTGTCTCGATCATAAGCTTGCTCGGTGCAAGTTTCTCCAAGTTCTGCATTGCCCGCATAAAGTGTTTTGCCTCGGTGCAAGTCCTTGTTCATGCACAGGTTCTGTCGTTCATATTCTGTCTCAGTGCATTTTACTAGGTCGTATGCACAAAGGTCCGTGCATATCATGTCTCTGCATCCCACCTCTCGAGGTCGGTGCAATATTTGGGTCGGTGCAATTCTTGACTAGAATGCATTCTTTAGTCTGCTCATTTTTTTTATCTCAGTGCAAATCAGACTCGGTGCAAACTTTCCCTTCTAGCAAAAATAAAGTTAGTGTATCTTTGTGTTCTGTGGTTTCTTATCAGTGCATATCTGTTGCACGATTGGACTCTATGGTCCGTGCTTATGACGTCATGCATTTTCTCATGTCAAGTACATCTCTCGTCTTTGCTCACTTCTACTCAATGCAACCTCTTTTTCACCTTGTAGTAAGTCAGTGCAATGGCTGACTTGGTAACTCCTACTCAGTGCAGTTTATGCTTGCTTACTCACTACGTCGGTAAGACTTGTGCTAAGTATGTGACAAAATGTTTATTCCCTTTCTGACAGTTTGTCTGTGCATTCACCAGATTGATGGCACGTGATCCGAGGAGGATGGAGGTCCATAACATTTCGACACGTGCCCCAACCTTTCAGGCGGGAAACGTGGTATCCACACGCCTAAGTTTCTAGAGCAGACATATATATATATATGCTGAGGAAAAGGGTTCGAAAGGGAGGAGGATGGAATAGTGAAAAAGAAGAGAAGTGCGAGCAGTGTGTGGATCAAGAGAGAAAACTAGAGACAAACCACTCCATCCAGAGCAGAGAGAAAATTCTGAGAGAAAGCTGTCTATGAATCTGAAGATCTATTTCTACAGAAGCTACATTGTTTTGAATTTGAGATAGTTGTTTTCCATCGGTCTTTTATTTTTTGAGTTTTCTTTGTTTCCCATTCCATCTTGTTACCCTCCAAGCTTGTTCGGAGGAAGGGAGAAGTTCTCCGATTTCCCTCCATTGTTCTTGGAGGAAGAGAGGTTTGATCCTCTAGTTTTGTGAGTTACTTGGGAGCAATTTCACAGGGTTCCCTTTGCTACGTGCAAAGGAAGGGAGATTTGTTCTCCAGTGCTTCTTCTGGTTGATCAGAAGGCTGAGGAGGGTGTTCCTCAGGGCAAGCTGTTTGGCAGGGGTTGTCGCAGATGTTGATTTGTTTTTTAATTAGATTCCTATCCCGCCCCCTTTAAATACATACATGCATAAACATGTGAATCAAAGATAAGGGGGATGAAAGGATGAGAAATACTAACCGTGATTGCCACCAAGGTTCCAACAACACCAAAGGATGAAGAAGTATAAAGAACGGCGCCGTGTATCTTGGAAAGAAAACTTGATCGCGCTTGAAACGGGGTGCGGGGAATTTGTGGATTCAAACCTCCTCTCCTTCCAACCGGCTAGATGAAGAGGGCCTCACGTTGTATTCATGCTCTCTTGCAAAATAAAGATGAAACACAAAGGTAAAAACCCATTAGAACATGAAGTGTAGAAATCTGCCCAAAGTGATAAAATAGCATGAATAAAAGGGGGAGAACGCACGGGGGGGAGGTTTTTAACCTCTGTGGAAGGGTGGAAAAGATAGGTGGGTGTGTTGTGCATGCATGAGATTTGAAATCACGAGATTTGATTGAGAGAATAGAGAGAAAAAATAGAGAAAAACACATATGTAGCAGAAAATGCAGAAAACTGTGATGATTTGTGATTTTGAGGAGACTAGAACTAAGAGTGTAGACCATGAAATTAAGCTCAAAAGGATGGAATGAAAAGCTAATACTTCCCTCTCCAAGATAAGGTCGAAGTTGTGAGTTGGAGTTGCAGCATGGCTTCGCCCCATGTCTGGAAAGAGCTCCCCTTTGCAACTAGGAACTGGGCAGTTTTTATAGAGTTTTGTAAGAAAGCCTCATCTTCTTATCACGATTCCCGGAGATAGAGTCCAAGATAAATCAAATTCTCTAGATCAAACTCGAGATAATACTAAGGACAAGATATAGGAACAAACGGGGATCAATTCGGAGGAGGATTTTAGAAGATATGGCTCTTGGAAGGTAGCCCCGGAGCCTTATCTGCAGAGTTTTAGTTGAACTAGGATACTTAAATCCTGATCTTTTGAGCGTGATTCTGAGTAAGATAGCCAATGAAATTTGGAGTTCTTTGGACTGAATTCAATATAATACCAAGGAGAAACCATAGGAACAAACGGCGCTCAATTCGGAAAAGAATTCAAGAAGTTATGGGCTCTGCAAGGGGGCCACGGCGCACAGAAACGGAGCAGAGTCCAGCACGAATTGGACTCTCAGATGTGTGTAACGGTCTATCGTACGACCGTCAGAGTTATGTAACGGACTAGGGTAGGTCCATCACACTCTGGGGGTCAAACGGGACGATTTCGGATAAGTTTCGGTGTAACGCACCCATACTAGACCGTCACATAGACTCTAACGGTCTAGGGTAGGACCGCCACGCTCTAGGGGTCGAACAGGGTGTTTTCGGGTAAGTTTAGACCGTCACACTGCTCTGGCGGTCTACATTGGGCCGTTACATGATGCTCTAACGCACCTCCAGTAGACCTTCACACCGATGAAGAAAAATTTTGGGCAGACTACGCGCGACTTCAGAAATTGAAGCATATCTCTTAAACGGGGCAGAACTACCGAAAGTGGTAGAATAAGAAATTGTAGATAACTGAGAGAGGAATAACTTTTATGAATAAAGTAAGTTGAGAAAATGACAATAAAAGAGAGAAAATGGGGCTAGATTAGAGAGGAAAATTCTGAGACATAGGTAAACAGCACAGCACGTCAGAAAAATGTGAATAGCTCACAATAGGGGCAGAACTGGCCAACGGTGTAGAATAAGAAACTGTAGATATTTGAAAGATGAACAACTTTGATGAAGACACCTTTTTGAAAAGAGGAACCGAAGGATATAAAAAAGGACCACTTTCAACACTGCGTAGTGAGAGAGAGCTGATTACTTAAGGGAAGCCGGCCTAAATGGGCCGTAAGTTTGACTTGGAAGCTAGAATTTGATAAGACAAGCTCCAGGGCTCTAGGAAATCATGATCTTCAAGACTTAAAGGATATGAAATGGTAAGAATGGGCTTGAAATCCATACGAGAAAGCTTTAAAACAATGGCTAATTCGGGGCATCAAAAATGATGAATAAGAGAAATGACACAACTTGTGGGCTAAAACGGGTGTCAATAGCAGACTGAGTCTGCTGTGTGCAATTGATCATTGTAAGGAAACCTTACTCTTCTGAGTGAGAGGTGGACGTAGATTGCGGGTAGCAATCGAACAACCTAAAAACTCTCTGTCTCTCTTGTGGATTTGCCTATCTACTTTATGCTTGCTCTCCATCTACTTGATATATTGCTTCATCGTGAATTCCTTTCTCGATCTCATTCACAGTCTAGATATCTTTTTACCTATCTCCGAAGTTTTTATCACTGCGCTCTGAGGGGTTGAGTAATTTTTTTTGTGCTTATCGAATTTGGGAGTGATCTATTCATCCCCCCCTTCTATCTCACTTTTCGCTGTGCGTATCAATTGGTATCAGAGCAGGTTTTCACTATGTGGTCCAATGGCCAAGGTAACCCCGGATTTAATGCTCCTCGGAGCTTCATGACTGAGGGACAATCTATTAGCCGCCCTCCGTTCTTCGATGGTAACAATTACCTTTTCTGGAAAAATAGGATGGAGGTTTTTATTAGAGCGTAGAGCCATAAACTTTCGAGGGTGATCACCGCAGGGCCATATGATCTGCCACCGAACGAAGATGTGTGGACAGATGATCAAGTCAAGCTTTCGTTACTCAACTGGACGACCCTGAACATCATCCAATGTGCAGTTCATCCAGACGAATATGCCCGCATCTCAGCATGCAAAATGGCCAAGAAAATGTGGGATGAGTTGGAGTTAATCTACGAAGGTACATCCCAAGTGAAAGCGACAAAGGTAAATCTCCTCACCTTTGAATATGAGCTGTTTAAGATGAAATCGGAGGAGACCATAACTGAGATGTATGCCAGACTGTCATTGATTACGAACAGTTTTAAGGGGTTTGGGAAAGAGATATCTGAGGGAGATATAGTCAGGAAAATACTTAGATCTCTAACCCCTACATGGCACACTAAGGCCACTGTGATAGAGGAGTCTAGGGATCTATCGAAAATGACAGTCACCGAACTAATAGGATCCCTAATGACGTATGAGATGAATTTCAAAAGTAATGGTAAAGGAAGCGACAAGAAGGGCAAGAATATTGCCCTCAACGTGTCCCGCAGTAAAGGCAATAGCAGCAGCGGGAGTAGTAGTTGCGAGTCTGACGGGCTGTCAGACCTCGACCAGGAGGAGCAAGCAATGCTCACTCGTCAATTCAGAAAATTCTTAAGGACCAAGGGAAAGACCTTTAGAAGAAAGAGGTCATATCCCTCTGGTAAGAACTTTGATTCCAGCAATGATAAGAACAGGAATGCCAAGAAAATCACATACTTTCATTGCAGGAAACCTGGACACATGAAAGGGGATTGCCCTGATCTTCAGAAGAAGGGTCCCGACTTTCAAAAGAAGAGCTCCAAGGTGCAGAAGAAGAAACCACAAGCAATGGTATGTGTTGCATCCCTACGGTTTTGATGATGTCTCACACTATAAATCAATCTGTTTCTATCTCTAGATCAATTCATGCTTCATCACTTAGGACAGTGCAGTTCATCTGGTTGTCATATAGACATGCATTACTTGATCAAGTCTATACACTGCCAGCATACACGTTCAAAGTCTCTACATTGAAGTCTGTACATTGGCCATGTCTGTACAGAGTCTTTTGCATTCCTTCATATCAAGTCTAGACATTGTGCATTCCTTCATATAAAGTCTATTCACTGCATGCTACAAAGTCTGCACATCCTGTTTGCACTAAGTATGTACATTGTCTGTGCCTTCACGTGTCTGGTTACATGAGTCATTGAAGTCTGTACATCACTTGGCGCTCACCAAGTCTGTACATCGCTTGGTGTTCACCAAGTCTATACATCGCTTGGCGCTCACCAAGTCTGTACATCGCCTTCAAGCTTTCCAAGTCTATACATCCAGCGTCTCACACTTGCAAGTCTATACATTGCCGTTGGGCATCAAAGTCTATACATTGGCAGCACTGTGCAAGTCTATACATTGCCTTTGGGTATCTAAGTCCATACATTGGCAGCGTGTCTGTGTTTCAAGCCATTCGTCAAGTCTATACATTCCCAGTCTTTACCTACGTTTAGAACCCCAAGTCTATACATTGGTAAAGTCTGCATATTGAGCTTTGAAGCTGCATCAAGTCTAGACATTGTCCTGTATCTAGCACGAAGCAAAGTCTGTACATTGTCCCCATGTTCACATGCTTCAAAGTCTATACATCGTGGGGCTTCGAGTCTTCAAAGTCTGTACATTCTTCAAGGGCCAAGTCTATACATTGTCTCACTCACATCTTCAAGGGGTAAGTCTATACATTGGATATGGGTGTGCATCGTGAAGTCTATACATTGCTTGTGTAACTCAAGCCTTTACATCAAAGTCTATACATTGGTTATGCTAATGCATCATTCTGCAAGTCTGTACATTGAGGTCGGATGAAGGCTTTCAAGTCTATACATTCTCACGTTGTACATACTTGCTTATTTGCTGCCTCTAAAGTCTATATACGTTGTGTTAAAAGCTTGAACTAACTAGTTACATTAATTTTGTCTCTGCCTGCAAATGATTCAGGTTGATGATTGGGCACGTGATTCGAGGATGATGCTTGGCACGTGATCCGAGGATGCTCTGGAAAAGGAGGGAACGAGCCCCACTCACGCCACTCGTGTGAAGTCATGGTATTCAGGTCGGATGCCATATAAAAGGTGTCTTCTGCGAACAGAAGGACCGAACTGGAGGAAAAAGCTGAGAAGAAGAGTCCCTGAGCAGAAGAAGAAAAGAGAGAGCCTCCACGTTCCCGAGAGAAGAAAGAGAGAAGAATTTGAGAGAATAGATTTGAGAGAAAAGTCTTTGAGAGAGACAAAAGAGTCTGTGATTGAAGATTTGCTTCTTCGGAAGCTACATTGTTTCTTATTTTCAGAGATGATTTTTATGCTTTGATTTTCGTGTTTTCATTTTTCATTTCATCTTCCTTATCGAATATTGTTACCCTCCAGTAATCGGAGGAAGGGAGGATCGATCCTCCAGTTTGCAAGTGACAGGGAGTCGCTTGTGGGTTCCCTCCTGGGTGGAGGAAGAGAGACCTCGGTCTCTAGTTTGCTAGTGACTGTTGTCACTGGTTGTATCCCTTCGGTGTGGAGGAAGAGGAGAGGCTGTTCCCCTGGTCAAGCTGTATGGCAGCAATTGTCTGCAGACTGAGTCTGCTGTTCTAGCATTAGCTAGTGGAATCCTCACTCTGGTTTGGAGTGAGGGGTGGATGTAGATTGCGGACTGCAATCGAACCACCTAAAAACTACCTGCCTCTTCTGTGGTTTGCATATCATTGTTGTGTTGCTCTCCTTCTGCTTGGTATTTTGTTTCACTGTAAACAGATCTCGATCTTTCTTCTATCTTCTGTCTTGGTTATTGATTGTCTTAGCTGTCCCTCTCGTTGTATCAGAAGGGTTGAGAATTCGAATTATTGAATTAATTTTGAATTAGTATTTTTAGGGAGTGATCTATTCATCCCCCCCCCTTCTATATCACTCTTCGCTATGCTAACAGTCTGTACGTGGAGCGATGAGGAAGAAGATCCAGAAGCCAACTCCTCTAAGGAGGATGAAGAAGGAATCTGCCTGATGGCAAATAGCGATGAGGAGGTAACAAACCTCTTCGAGAACTTTTCTATTGATGATTGGGAAGATGCCTATGCTGAACTATTAGATAAGTTCAATTCATTGAGTAAAGAGCATAGGGTTCTGAAAAGAAAACTCAATGCTAATTTTGAAGAACAAACTCAAATCAGTAAGGAAAATCTAAAATTGAAGGAATAATTTGAAGAAATGACTACTCTAAAGAAGGAAAATGAAAAGCATAAATCAAAGAACCAAGAAGTTCACACACAGCTCAACGAACTCAAGATAAAACTTGAAGAAAGTCTGAATGGAAACAGCGTGATCACTGAGAAGTATGAAGCTGTTAAGGAAGTAAACACGAAACTTCTAAAAAATTGCGAGTCTATGCAAAGAGAGTTGGAAGACAAATAAAAAATCTTAGAAAAATTTGTTCAAGGGAAAACAAATCTGGACTCTATACTAGGAACAAGGGTAAATTTCAACAAAGAGGGTTTAGGCTATAACCCGACAAATAAGAGACCCTTTCAGTTCAAGACCACTACCTTCTGCCCTTAGAAGGGAAAAGATAAGCTGGACATACCATCCAGCTCAAATAGTAATCAAAATATTCAGCATCCAAAGGAGAAAGCAACAAACCATTCTGAACAACATTTTAAAACAGGGATGAAATTCACTAAGCCCATTCACCAGAACAAAAATGGTACCTGGAACAGGCAAATGTATCAGAATAGAAGCTGGAATTACTATAAAAGAGTGGGCCCGAACAGAAGTTACTGGGGAAACAACATACACTCACAAAAATTTGGTAATCAACATGCGTATAGAAGATACCCCAGGGATGAAAGGTCTAATAACTGGAATAGATTCCATTTCTCCAGACTAGCTGGACATAACTCTGGTCACAATTTCAATAAACCTAAAAATAACATGCAAGAGAAAAATAAGCTGAAACAATTTTGGATTCCCAAACATCTGCTTAAAGATTTAAATGATGTTCTTGGACCCAACTTATCTTGGGTTCCAAACCACCATGCTTGATTTCTTTTGTAGGTTTGCTTGGCAGCTGAGAACAACAAATGGTACCTTGACAGTGGCTGCTCCAAGCACATGACAGGAGACCGATCCAAGTTCAGCAAGCTAGAAATGAAGGTAGGGGGTCTGGTCAAATTCGGAGGAAATAACAAAGGTAAGATCATTGGGGTTGGCACAGTTGGTAAGTCCTCCACTAACTCAATTGAGAAAGTTTTACTTGTGGAAGGTCTTCAACACAATCTGATTAGCATCAGTCAATTATGCGACAAGGGTCACAGGGTTGTGTTTGATAAAAATTCTTGCAAAATCTTCGAAATAAATTCTGATCTTGTTAATTTTGTAGCCAATAGGACCAATAATGTCTACATGGTAGACTTAGATGTTGAGTCTGAATCTAATCTCTGCTTGTCTGCTAATTCTGAAAATAATACTTTTGATTGGCATAGATGTTTAGGGCATGCTAGTTTTTCCACTTTGAATAAATTGATCAAGCATGATTTAGTCAGGGGCATGCCTAAAATCAAGTTTAATTCTATCTCAAAAATCTGTGATGCCTGTGCTCTAGGCAAGCAAACTCGCAAGTCATTTAAGCTCAGATCTGAGCCTTTATCAACCAAACCAATGGAACTCTTGCATATGGACCTTTTTGGTCTTTGAGATTGAATGGGAAAAGGTTTGGGTTCATCATTATAGATGATTTCAGTAGGTTTTCATGGCTATTTTTCTAAGCAAATAAAATGATGCATTTCAGAAGTTTGAACACTTCTTCAATAAAATCAAACAAGAGGTTCTCACTGTATTTCAATAATTCAAACTGACCATGAAGGTGAGTGTGAGAATTCGTTATTCTCTGACTTTTCAATAAAGAGGGACTAACTCACAAATTTTCTTCTCCTAGGACTCCAGAGCAGAATGGAATTGTTGAGAAAAGAAATCAGACAATCATCGAAATGGCCAGAACTATGCTGGTCGAAAGTCATCTTCCCAGGAGATTTTGGGTAGAGGTAGCCAACACAGCCTGCTACACAATTAACCGAGCAATGGTAAGACCTGTCCATAGGAAAACTCCTTATGAACTCCTTAAAGGTAAAAGGTGAAATGTCTCATATTTTAGAATTTTTGGTTCAAAATGTTTCATCCATAACAATAATAAAAGGGACCTATATAAATTTGATGCTAGAAGTACTCCAGGAATCTTTCTGGGATACTCTGAAACAACCAGGGCATGCAGGGTTTTCAATATGACAGACCAAACTGTAGAGGAAACTCCTCATGTGATAATTGGTGAATCAACAGATGCTAACAACCTTGATGATGCCGACAGGTCTTCAAAGCATGATGGAGAATTTCTTGAGGAGGAATTGAAAGATGAAAATGAGCAACCCGAAGGACCAACCGATCAGAATCAAGTAAGCTCAACCGAACCAGGTGAGTCCTCAACCAATGTTAGATTCTTGAAAGACCACCCTGAGAATAATATCATAGGAAATTTAAGGGATCCTCCTAGGACCAGGTCACATTTCAAAAATGTTTGAAATCAAGATTTAATTGCTTTAGTTTCTCAAATTGAACCAAAATCAGTAGATGAAGCCTTAAACGATGCATCTTGGGTCAATGCCATGTCTGAAGAGTTAGGTCAATTTGATAGAAACAATGTCTAGGAACTTGTTCTAAGACTTGAGAACACTAATGTGATCGGAACCAAATGGGTGTTCAAGAATAAAATGAATGAAGATGGAATTATTTCTAGAAATAAAGCCAGACTAGTAGCCAAAGGCTACTGTCAGGAATTTGGAGTTGACTTCTATGAGTCCTATGCACCTGTTGCTAGGATGGAAGCTATAAGAATATTGTTAGCATTTGCATGCTCCAAAAATATAAAAGTCCAACAAATGGATGTGAAGAGTGCGTTCTTAAATGGAATTATCAAGGAAGAAGTTTTTGTTGAATAGCCCCCCGATTTTCAATTCTCCACTAAACCTGACCAAGTTTTCAGATTGAATAAAGCTATGTATGGTTTAAAGCAGGCCCCTCGAGCCTCGTATGAGAGATTAACAGAATTTCTGATCAGCAAGGGCTACCAAAGAGGTAAGGTTGATCAAACTCTCTTTACAAAAAGCTTTAAAGAAGATCTTATCATAGTCTAGGTATACGTAGATGACATTATCTTCGACTCAACAAGTACTGGTCTATGTGATGAATTTTCAAAATTGATGTCAGCAGAATTTGAAATGAGTTTGGTAGGCGAACTGAAGTATTTTCTTGTCCTGCAGATACAACAGTTGGAGGAAGGATGCTTCATCAACCAGACCAAGTATACATTGGACGTTCTCAATAGGTTTGGCATGACCAACTTGAAGCACATTACTACACCAATGGGTACCAGTACCTCATTGGATGCAGATGAGACAGGTAAAGAAGTAGATGCCAAGCTCTACCGAGGTATGATTGGATCTCTACTCTATTTGATAGCTTCAAGACCTGATATACAGTTTAGTGTAGGAATGTGTGCAAGGTATCAATCTAGACCCACTGAATTGTATCTAGCGACAGTAAAAAGAATTTTCAGATATCTGTCTGCTACAAACACCATTGGTTTATGGTTTCCTGCATCACACACACTAGATTTAATTGCATACACACAGATTATGCCGAGTGTAAACTAGATAGAAAAGACACTAGTGGTCATTGTGAATTTCTAGGTGGGTGTTTAGTATCTTGGGATTCCAAGAAACAACATTCTGTGGCTCTCTCCACTGCAGAGGCTGAGTACGTGGCTGCAGGGAGTTCTGGTACACAAGTCATTTGGATTAAACACCAGCTTCAGGACTATCAAGTAGACATAGGGTGCACACCCATTTACTGTGATAATACTAGTGCCATCAATCTAGCCAAGAATCCTGTCTTGCATTCACGCATCAAACACATAGAAATAAGGCATCATTTCATAAGAGATGAGGTTTCTAAGAACACCTTTGAACTGATTCATATAGGCACTGCTAATCAAATTGCCGATATCTTCACCAAGCCTCTAGACAATGACAAATTCACCACATTAAGGAGAGAATTAGGCTTATTTAAATTTTATTAATTTCTAATCTTCTGATATATTTTTTTGGGAAGAGGTTGTGTGAGAAGCCTATCCTAACCGTAAGGGGGAGTTCTGAGTATTTGCTGATTAGTTTCCTACTGTGCATCAATTGAGGGGGAGCTAGGCAGTTAGTGAAGTGTGACTGATTCAAAAGGTTGACTAGATGTGTGTCATTGCTGGTTCTCATGATTGAATGAGTGCGGTTCTCTCTCAGACAGTAGAATCTCATTCATTTCTTAAGTCTATAAGTTTGTGTAACTAAAGTCCAGCTAGAATCTTTTCTCTAGTAGACCATCAGAGACTTGGATTAAGTGTCCGAAGTATATCTTCCTACATTGTTCATGATTCTGGTTCATGCTAAAACTTGTATGTCTTGATATCTGTCCAGAACAACTTGAAATCTAGACCTCAAGATTCATTTCAAGAAACAGTTCTTCTGGTATTGTCTTCAATCATTTCATCTCCACAATATAAGGGATCAACCAAATGAACAAAGGTCTATGGTTTGATCACTGAGAAACTAGGAGCTTCATCAATGAAATGAAGTTTCTCCTATGTCATGAGGTGTCAAATTAAAAAAAAGGGTGTTTCGGCAAAATAAACTTAATGTTTCTGGCCATCACAAAGCAATGGTGACAAGGTGGTGAGTAACTGGGGACTCCGGCCTCTGATTAATGTGTTTCCTCACGTAAAAAGCCACAATTACTAACTCTGTTCTCTAAAAGGGAGAGGTAATGAGGTTTTCACATTGAGTAACTGGGGATTATGGCCTCTGATCAAGGTGTCTCCCTAATGTCAAAGATGTGATTTACTAACCTACTTACTGGTCTTCTTGAAAATCTCTACAATATCCTTATAATTGTGTAAATTAATGGAACGCTTGTCCTCAATACCTTGAGCACACCTTCTCTGCTTTTGTCTCTTATCGTCTACTTAGTATAGTTGTTTGATCAGCTATGTCTTGTCATACTTGTTCATCCCTGCTCTACATCATATACCCTGTAAGTTGATAAACTTCCCTCTCATTCTAATTCTCTATTGCTTACCAGAGTTAAAGAATCTTCTCTTGAGTTTAGCAACTCACTTATTCTCTTAAGATATGCTCTTGAGTATTTCTACACTAAGAAGCCAATGTATTTCTTCCTCATGTCTCCAGCAACTGCATATATCTCTCATTTCCTTTTGATGATCTCAAAGGGGGAGAACGGTCATCTATGAGGTTCAGAGCATTTGTGAACGGTCATCTGTGAGGTTCAGAGCATTTGTGGCATCTGAGAGTGTGTTGTAGGGGAGCGATTTTGGAGAGAGAAGAGGTTCAAAAGATGGAGTTTCTGGGAGAGACTTTCTGGTTTTTCTGTATGCACATTATGCTCTATATTATGCTCCTTTTTTGGTCTACTCCTGATTGCTTTTGATCTCCTTTAATGCCCTAATATTGCTTGACTCATAGTGATGCCATCATCAAAAAGGGGGAGATTGTTGCATCCCTACGATTTTGATGATGTCTCACACTATAAATCAATTTGTTTTATCGCATTCTTGCTATAAAGGTCCGTGCATTACCCTGTTCATATGTATTCAATAGATCAGTGCATGCCTTACTCTAGACGTGGTGGTAAGTCCTTGCCTCGGTGCAAGTCTCCTATAATAAGCTCAACACTTGTGCTCGTCTCAGTAAAGCTCGGTGGATCTCACATTAAGTCTGTGCATATTTTGCCGCGGGGCATTTCTTTGCTTCTGAGCATGAAGAAGGTATGTGCTTGTTGCATGATTTAGATCCGTGCATTGTTTGTCATTCGTCTTCTTGCTTAATGCATATTAAGTCAGTACATGCATTGTCTCGATCATAAGCTTGCTCGGTGCAAGTTTCTCCAAGTTCTGCATTGCCCGCATAAAGTGTTTTGCCTCGGTGCAAGTCCTTGTTCATGCACAGGTTCTGTCGTTCATATTCTGTCTCAGTGCATTTTACTAGGTCGTATGCACAAAGGTCCGTGCATATCATGTCTCTGCATCCCACCTCTCGAGGTCGGTGCAATATTTGGGTCGGTGCAATTCTTGACTAGAATGCATTGTTTAGTCTGCTCATTTTTTTTATCTCAGTGCAAATCAGACTCGGTGCAAACTTTCCCTTCTAGCAAAAATAAAGTTAGTGTATCTTTGTGTTCTGTGGTTTCTTGTCAGTGCATATCTGTTGCACGATTGGACTCTATGGTCCGTGCTTATGACGTCATGCATTTTCTCATGTCAAGTACATCTCTCGTCTTTGCTCACTTCTACTCAGTGCAACCTCTTTTTCACCTTGTAGTAAGTCAGTGCAATGGCTGACTTGGTAACTCCTACTCAGTGCAGTTTATGCTTGCTTACTCACTACTTCGGTAAGACTTGTGCTAAGTATGTGACAAAATGTTTATTCCCTTTCTGACAGTTTGTCTGTGCATTCACCAGATTGATGGCACGTGATCCGAGGAGGATGGAGGTCCATAACATTTCGACACGTGCCCCAACCTTTCAGGCGGGAAACGTGGTATCCACATGCCTAAGTTTCTAGAGCAGACATATATATATATATATATGCTGAGGAAAAGGGTTCGAAAGGGAGGAGGATGGAATAGTGAAAAAGAAGAGAAGTGCGAGCAGTGTGTGGATCAAGAGAGAAAACTAGAGACAAACCACTCCATCCAGAGCAGAGAGAAAATTCTGAGAGAAAGCTGTCTATGAATCTGAAGATCTATTTCTACAGAAGCTACATTGTTTTGAATTTGAGATAGTTGTTTTCCATCGGTCTTTTATTTTTTGAGTTTTCTTTGTTTCCCATTCCATCTTGTTACCCTCCAAGCTTGTTCGGAGGAAGGGAGAAGTTCTCCGATTTCCCTCCATTGTTCTTGGAGGAAGAGAGGTTTGATCCTCTAGTTTTGTGAGTTACTTGGGAGCAATTTCACAGGGTTCCCTTTGCTGCGTGCAAAGGAAGGGAGATTTGTTCTCCAGTGCTTCTTCTGGTTGATCAGAAGACTGAGGAGGGTGTTCCTCAGGGCAAGCTGTTTGGCAGCGGTTCAGGGCAAGCTGTTTGGCAGCGGTTGTCGCAGACTGAATTTGCTGTGTGCAATTGATCATTGCAAGGAAACCTTTCTCTTCTGAGTGAGGGGTGGACGTAGATTGCGGGTAGCAATCGAACCACCTAAAAACTCTCTGTCTCTCTTTTGGATTTGCCTATATACTTTATGCTTGCTCTCCATCTACTTTGTATATTGCTTCATCGTGAATTCCTTTCTCGATCTCAATTCATAGTCTAGATATCTTTTTACCTATCCCCGAAGTTTTTATCACTGCGCTCTGAGGGGTTGAGTAATTATTTTTGTGCTTATCGAATTTGGGAGTGATCTATTCATCCCCCCCCCTTGTATCTCACTTTCCGCTGTGCGTATCAACCAGTTCCTGTAATCTGGTATGAACCTTTTATGCTACAAATGATGCTCAACATCGTATGTTAAATAAAACCTCAAGTTCTTATATTTTGAACACAGACATCGGATATGACCCTTGTCATCTATTACACTTAGATTCCTAGATGCAAATTCAATGAAGCTTGATACTCCATCTTTGAACTCCGCAGACACCACCCCACCAACTATGCTATAATACATTCATCGTCTTTCTAGAAACATTTTCCCAGCACAAACTCAACGTTAATCGCCATTAAACATAAGTCCAACCCTTTCTTCACATCGTTCGACGTAGATAGTTTGAATAGGAAGAGATTTTTATTTAGATTATCACTTTTCAGCCCATCCATGAAGGTTTGATCACACGATCACTTATTATATCTGTGGTATAGTTTGCTAAACGTTTCGGCAGCATCTCCCCACACTTCTCCAGTATACAAAAAATATTTGTTGATTATGAAATTTTCTTAAACACTTACCAATAAGTGGTTAAGAAAATACTCTAAATCAATAAAGGTATACTAGAGAAGAGTGAGAAGACACAACAAAAGTTTTCAACAAACTATGCAAACACATATAGTAAATGACCACCTAAGTGTGATCAAACATTAGAACAATTCAAGACTTTGACTTAGATATATGCGTTCTCATCAGAAAAATGAGAACAGACACATCAATCCCAAAAACTTGAATGTGAAGGTTCATTGACACTAGCTAACACGCTCTCCTGAGGTGTGTGTAATGTTAGGTTGCACCCACGCACCTCAGCTCACATGAAATACCCCATATAATTAAAAAACATCAAATTTGAAAAATATCTCACTCATCAGCATGCATACATCGAATTAAACAACATCTAGTTTAAAAAAAAAACAAAGGAACAACTTCAAAGCTAAATAATGTAAAGTTGTATAAAAATAGAAGAAGCAGCCAAGGAAATGACACAGAGAAATTCTCCCAAAAACCTTCTCCCCTCCCCCACCGGACCCCCTCTCCCCCCCTCTCCAACCCTACAATGTACAAAGGAAAAAAAACAAATCCCATCCTCTTACCTAGGGAGCCCTTCTCCCCCTTCTCCAGCCCTGCAATACACAAAGAAAAAAAAAACAAATCCCATCCTCTCACCGATCGGACCCCCTGCTCCCCCCTCGCCGGCCCTACAGCCAACAAATTAAAAAACAAAAAAAAATGAACTGCTTCCCTCTCCCTTCGGCCTTGTAACCCACAAATGAGGAAAAAACATACTCCTCTCCTCCCCCACTGGCCGCACTGTAACCCACTGGACCCCCTCCAATCTCCTCCCACGGTTGATCGACCCTACCTCCCCCTACCTACTGCAAGCCCCTGTTCCCCTCCTTCTCCTTTATCTATCAAATAGAACCCCCCCAACATACGCACAGCCCAGACTTGCCCCCGTCCCTAGCTGCTTCTCTCTCTCTCTCTCTCTCTCTCTCTCTCTCTCTCTCTCTCTCTCTCTTGCACACACACACACACGCATCAAAAAATATATATTGCATTAAAAAATATATTGCATTAACATTATAAAAAATCATATTACATAAAAAATAACAAAAAATTAGAAATAAATGTAAAAAATGGGCTCTCAGTATCAGAAAATATTTTCTCTCTGCTCCCAATGGCCACCTTGTAACCTACCAGACCGCCTCTCCTCCCCCGCCAGCCCCCCTTGCCGCCACCCCACCAGACCCTCTCCCTTACCCTCCCATACCGGACCCCCTCCCCTCCCCTATCCGAGCACGTCCCCTTCCGGAACCCCCTCCCCTCCGCCGCCGCCCCCCCTCCCCCCCACCGCAACCCCCTCCCCACTAGACCTCCTCCCCTCCCCCATCAGACGACCTCTCCCACTGCCCCCCCCCCCCCCCCCAATTGGAAGCTCCCTTCCCTCTCCCCATTAGCGACGACAAAAAAAATAAGAGAGTGCGTGTGAAGGAACTTACTGACAATGGCAGGCAGACCGGAGAGCACACCGGTGAGGAACAATGTCATCTACGGTAGCAGTAGAGATCAACGTTGGTGAGGCATAGTGGCGGGGAGAAAGGCAGGGACGTCGATGAGGCATTTGAAAGGAGATAGGGTCGATCGGGGAAGAGAAGAAGGCTTATCTGCCACTAACCCGCCTCAAATCGCTCACTAATTTTCATTTTTCTTGCAAATAAATTGGAAATCCACGATGGATTTTTATCGATCCCAAATCCGTGGCTACTTTTTAAATCTAACTATTATAAACTTTAATAAAACTAATTGGGAATTAATATAATAATAACTAAAATTATAATTTAAATTTATTATAATATTTATTATTTAATGTGTATTGTAAATAGGGCTATCAATAGGCCGGCTCGACCTAGGCCGAATTTCGAGTCGGGTCGGGGGTCCTCTTCAATTTGACTCGCGGGCTTTAATTAATTTTATTCTAGCCTAAAAGTCTGACCAAACTAGGCCCGCGGGCCGAGCTCAGGCCTTGAGTTCTGCCCGCGAGCCGACTTGTCCCGATCTTATTTTTAAAAATAAATTAAAAATCTAAAAACTCTCTTTTCAAATTATTAAATTAACATCTAAAACTATTATTAAAATTGACATATATAGTCTGGCCCGATCGGATCTTATATATGACTTAACGTCAAGCTCGGTCTGGGCCGATCTAAGCTTGACCTGAGCCCAGCCCATTAATTGATCGCCATAATTGTAAAATAACAAAAATAATGAAAATATGATTGTTCTAAAATTTACACATGTATCATTACAATAATATATATGATTTAAAAAATATTAAATGAATGAAACCAATAAAATTACAAAATAGTCTACAATTAGATAATTACTACCATTTATAAACTATTTTACTAACGAAATATTAATCTTTTTATAATTATTATAAGAATTAATAATTATTATAGAAACAAAATATATTAAAATTTAATAAAGTAAACAAAAATGGCAATCTTGCATTCTTTGGACTTCTAGATCAAAAGATTTTTGTTGATTTTCAAGTAAATATTTTCCAAATGTTGAATATATTATAATTCAATATATATCTAATCGAGATATAGATCGAGAGTTGAGATCAAAAAAATAACCTTAAATTCGACTCTTGGATTCGCTCATGATATTACGTATGTAATATCTAATCAAGATCCTACTGTTGAATTTAATCCCAATCTAAAATAATGTAATCAAGATCCGTCTGTTGGATTATTTGCTTCAGATGTAACGGTTAGACTTAATTACTTTGATCTAGATCTAAGGGTTGCATTCGCTTTTGATCTACATTATAGGGAAGAAGATTCACTACAGTGTTGGCATCAACAAATATGATGTGAATCTACTATATTCATTCGGAATCCGACTGTTTGGATTAATTTGATCTTGATCTAAAATCTGAATGCAAGATTATCTCTCGATCTGCATACATCTGATTAAGATTCAATACTGTTGAATGAATCGAAATCTTAGATTTAATTAAGTTTGATGAAGAATATCACTAGGTAGAACTGTTAGATTATTTGCTCCCGATTTAAAATCTAATCATTAGATTTAAGTTTAATCAAGATCTGACCATTAGACTTAAGTTTTATCAAGATCCGACCATTGGAATTGAAGACCATGTTAACAGATAAACAGATCAATTAAATTTGACTCTTTTTCAGTTGGTAGGTGATTCTCGAGTAGTTTTACTTACTTGTTATTATGACTAGTTAGTTAAAAAAATAAAACTTAATTATAATTTAATAAATTATCATAAAAAATTAGTATAGAGTTATAAAATAAATATTAGTTAAAAAATAATAAAATAAATAAAAATGACAAGATCATGTTATTTGGACACGTCTATCTTTAATTTCATATTTAATGAAATATTTTTTTAGTTAACATTTTACACTTAATTATATTTCTTGGTTGACAACATTGTGAAACGATACCAAACTTATCAACCCTACTAGATGACCCACTATTGTTATGTAATATAACTTTTAGAGTATGGTAGGAAGAAAATTTACGACGGAATGATCTTTTAATGGTTACTAAGTGTGTGTCCTAATATGGGACAATTTGCAGGGGAATTACTGTCACAGATCTGTCACTAATTTGCAATAGGAAATTACATCGCAAAATCACCTCAAAATAGCGGCCGAAAATTTAGGTCGCAAATCGGTCGCTAATCTACGAAGAATTTGAGCCGGTTATATTTTCTGCCATAAAAATTCAATGGAGGACACTTTTCCATCGTAAAATCGTCGCTATTTGGATGCAAAATAAATAACATTACACATAAGCGAACGATAATATTACTGTCGCTAATCTGCCGCTAATTAGCGAGGGGTGATTCCGTTACAAAAATTCCACCGATCCCACATAGTGGCAGTAAGCTTTTAGGTCTAGGTTACTCATAAGTGTCATAGGTTTAATTATTAGATAACTTGTTTGTGTTGGTTAAAAAAATAAAATAAAAACTTGAAAAAACTAAAAATATACAAAAGATAAAAGATAAAAAATTAAAAATAGGAAAAAATTGAGCAATTTTTTGGGTCTAGTCTGGTTTGACATACCTTTAGTATTTTGCCTATACATTTTTGTGTGGATGTTCAACTGAGGCGAGACTTGTAACGACCTAGAATCTGGATACTGGGAAATACCTACTACCATTCGAATCCTGACCTGCCACCAATGAGCCGGAGCACTCGGAAGGATTATTTAGGTGTTGTGGAGGTACATTGAAATTTAAAGTAATGTAGAAAATAACTACAAAATTAATTGTTTAAAAAATAGAAAATAAATTACATCTTCAATTAATAAATTAACTATAGAGTCTAGTCTAAAAAATACAATATATAGGGAAGGAAATGTATTCAATCACCTGGTATGCCCCCGGCTCTCGTAAGCTGGCAACTACGAACCTCTGCGTTACACCTCCAAACCATGAGGAGGAACTGTAATACCAGAAAAGAAAGGAGTGAGCCTTATCTCATTGGCTCAGTAGGGGTCCCACGGATCCCCACCACGAAACAACGGCGGTAAATAGCTACGATAACAACAACAGTAGTAGCAATCGTAACAACAATAGTAAAAGAAAAGGGCGGCAAAAATATAGTGCTCTTAGCTACCCCTATCGGCAACAGAAAGTAAATGTCGATCTCATAGTCAAGACTGCCGAACCACCGGTGAAACCAGGGCTATGCTACTGAACGAAAAATCATGACATCTCTATCGTGAAGGCCCGTCCTCGGGAATTCAGGCTCAACCTTGACCACGCAGTCCATGGGTATAGTCACGCGTAAACCCGACACTTTCCACAAGAGAAATCTCGATAACTCTACCGAGAAATCTAGACCTGAACATCGAGAAATGTACATAGAAGTCACCCGAAGAACCACGTCTCACTGACGGGAAACCAAACCTTGAGTCAAGGGAGTCACGTGTCACGTGACAGGAGAACCTGCCCACTAGAAGTAAGGCCGGATGCATCCACTAACAATGTACTCTACGCCTCGAGTGTCTCCCTACTCACCTCAGGAAGAAACTGAGACATCGTACAAGTAACTGAATAACAAGGGTCTAGCCGAGGTCGTGCTAGTCAGCACGTGTCTGTAGTCCACGACCACGTGCGCACACACTAACAGATTGCACTACATCATGCCCTCTAGTTGGTTTTCCTCTGTAACGCCCGAGAATTTTTTTAAGAATTTTTAGGGATTTAATATATTTATTGTGTATTTAAATAGACTTAATGAGCTAATTAATGAATAGAGGTCTATTTAATAATTATCTAAAGGCCCTATAATGACCAAAGGTCTAAGCCCCACTTAAAATAGGCCTAAAGGACTGATTCCAAGACCTTTAGACCCAAGCCCATTAATAGAAACGTAAATTGGATAATTTACGGATTTAAAATAAGATGAATATACCAATTAAGAGATAAATAAGAAATAATGGGAAAATCCAAATTTTTTCAGATTTATCGCCAATTGGCGGCCTATCACGAGACCGCCAATCCATCCTAGCGGTCTCTCAATGACAGTTAATCCCTTCTGATTCCGTGAATGGAAGAAACGTGAAAAGCTTGGATCTTTGGCATCCAAATCCTCATGGATCGAAGTGTGTAGACATGTAAACATGTCTAGGACTCTTAGGGATCGATCCTATCCCTAATTAGGACTCCAAACTCGATCAAATCCTCAGCCCTAACTCAAAACCCTATAAATAGATCTTAACTTCGACCCATGCGAACCCTAATGTTCGCTCGCATAATTCGAAGGAAAGGAGACATCTTCTCAGGTTAATACTTTAGAATAAATTGTTCTCCTTAGTTTTATCGAACTCCCCTCCAATTTTCGTGCTAGAAGACCCAGCTGCGTTGAAGAATTAGGGCATCCACAAGTCGTTGGTTCGCTACAGGCTGCACAGGAACTAGGGTGCCAGTCTAGTAACGATCGGAGATTAGAAGCCCTAAATGAGGTTAGTTCACGTAGTTTCATTAGAACTTTTGGTTCCCTTTTCTATCTTCTACCTACCCTCCAATCTTCATGAATATAGGTCAAGGGAATCAGAAGATAGAGGGGCGGGAAGTTACTGGTTTGGCACAGGACGTGCAGGAACCTGAGCGATCTTCCAGTTAGAAATTCGAAGCCTAAAGCTCGTCCCAGAGGTAGGTTATCTCGTGGATGGCTAAAATACCAAGTTAGGAATAAAAACCCTTTGATTTCATGAATTTTCATGCTTTCTACATGGAGTATTTAAGGTTTTATTGGCACTGCACATCTAGGTTATTTCTGCATGCATAAATTCTACCCTTAATGACAAAGATAATGTTCTTGGCTTAATTCATGACAACCTATGCATCTTCATGCGTTATCTTCGTTGTAGAAATATTTTCTCTCTCTGTCTAGCCTGTTTTATATGATTTAATGCCCTAGATTAGCGTGTACTTCGATTTTTACTACTGCCTATCACAGACAGAACGAAACAGTCTTCCTGTGACCGCCAAAGGTCTTTGGCGGCCTTGCGACATACCGCTAAGCCCTAGTAGGCGGCCATCATGTGACCGCTATTTGGTTTCTGTATCTGAACTTTGTAAATTCCAAACAGATGGCAGATTGACCCTATTAACTATATGTTAAACCTAGGTAAATAGATTTTTTCCCTAGTTTTGACTTCATAATCATAATATTGGTTATATTGTGCACTACCCTTAATAGATTGCATGCCTTACATGTTTTAAATTCTTATTTTAAACTTATGTTAATTTCTTGCCAAAACATATATTTTGTACTAATGATCATATTTTTCACGGACTTGTTTAAGTGACGTTTTGATCGCTATTTATCGTGATTCCTTCTCATCTAAAGTCTTTTCTTAAGTACTTGGTGTGTACCCCGATGCGTGGCCATTAGATACACCTTTTCTCTTAGACTTGTGATCCTCTCCGTTGGATATTCCGTCCATCGGACTATGTGATCTTGTTTCAAGGCCTCTGTAAGTCTCCGTGAGACTGGGATTCCCACTAGGATGCCGAGCTGGTTATACCCTCAAAAACTCAATTATCTAGAAAGCACTTACACTACCAGTGTTTCTGTGTCCTAGCTAGTAGGGCCCTCAGGAGACCGCCACTGTTAAGTAGCGGCCATCCATTAGACCACCAAAGTCGATTAGCGGCCTTTTTCATGACCGCTATTATCCCAGAGTGTTAACTGCGTCGACTCTATTCTTTCTTCATGCGTCGACTCTTCATAGAAACGGTCCTTCTCTGACCGCATCTATCCAAAAATGGTCCTGGAAAGACCGCATATGCCCATAAATGGTCCGGACTTGACCGTCTTATGTCTAAGCTATGTCTAACCCGGGGTTTGACCCCAGGGTTGGTTTTCCTAAGTTCCTAGATGGTCTATTGATTTCTAGAATCTAACACCTTATTTCAAAGCTATCTAATATGTTATGGAAGTTTAAGAATATGTCGTTATGCTGCCAGATCCTTTCCGTGGCATGACCTTGTCTTAAATCATTCTTTGAATTCTCATGATCATTCATTGGTGCATTTTGCCTTGGTTACATTCTCATGAAACTATTATTGAATTGTACATTATTGGCCAAACTTTACTATATCCTCATGGAAGTAGCTTGATCTGTAACTTGAATATGTAAGAGAGGGCACGGACAGTGTCCAAGGACTCCACACTAGGTCCCTCGGCAGATAGTCGGAAACGTGCTGAAAACCAAGGGGTATGATGAACCCTGGTGTCGCATTGTGTCGGGAGTACTTTTTTTATAGACGGGTGAAAACCATGAGATAAACTTGTGAAAATTACATACTTACTAGTACATTCTTGTTCATGACTTTCTAGTGCATAGCCTTTATGATTATTCTCCACATGATCTTCTCTCTCCTCCCAGTTTCCCCCATCCCGTCTCTCCTCCTACGCGATCCCACACCCTCCCAGGCCTGGTCTTCTTTACGGCTACATGTCCCCCTGCGATGGCCGGCGGTGGGGGGGAGGCCCTGTGCCTCCCCCTCCCTCCCCCTCCCTCCCCCGTCCTATCTCCTTCCTGCCAGCCAGTTGCCGCTGGTGGTCCCTGTGCCGCTGGTTGTTTGCCCGTCCTTGTAGGTGCGTCCCTGCCGTTGGATGTGGGGCTTCACAAAGGTCATGCTGCGCCTGCTAGCAATTTCACCGTCGGCCCTGCTGCTCCACCGTTGGCCCTCCCTGCGGCTTCAGTCGACTCCGGGGCCGTTCCTCCGGGCTCCTCCTGGCCTCCCGACGGCGGGTCTCCCTCCGCTGTTAATGGCGCCCCAGCTCCCTCTCTGGCTTTCTTGGCCACCGCCTCATCCTCCCTTGACGGTTCCGTAGTTGCCCTCCACGGGGCTGGGAGGCCATCGTCTGCTTTGCCGTCTTCGACTGCCCATGGCCCTTCGGGCACTGGTGCGTCTTACGGTAAGCATGCGTCTCTGTCCTCCGGGCTCCCTCCCGCCTGGCCTCTCCCTCCCGTCGACAATCCCTCCTCGGTGACCTGTACAACCGCCCGTCGACACGTTCTTCACCTCCCCAACACGTTTCCGTTGGCGGGAACTATTGCTTCATGCGCCCACGTTGACCATGCCCCAGCTTTGACCCCACCCTCTCAGCTATCTCCTTCGCCGAGTATTCTGCTTGCCGCCACATCATCAGCCAGCGATGGGACGCTAGGCAAAAATGGTACTCTATTTTTGCCCAACGTCCCACCCTCTACGGCTGAGCCTGTTGGCCCACCCCCCCTATCTTGCGGTGCTCCTCCCTCCTCCTCCGCCTGCTCGCCTGTGGGCCCTCCTCTGACTGCAACGCCCGTCTCTTGCTCCTCCTCTTTCTCTGCCTTACCCGCCGCTCTTGCCCCCCGCCTCTTCCTGCCTTTGTCGGTGGGTTGTGTGCTCCCGTGGCATCCCCAGCTTCTCTGCTCCCTCGTCCTCCTGCCGGTGATGTCCCTCTCCTTGCTTCGCCAGCCACCCTCGCTGACCCTCCTCCCCCTCCTCCTCCTACGGCCCCCCTCCCCATCGCCCCATCCTCCTTTGCCAATGTCCTACTACGCTCCCTCTCACCTCCGGCTTGTCCCATCATCCCCCACGGTCCGGCCTCCACTGTCGCGGGTTAGCCGTCTGCCTTTTTCAGGATGGAGGAGATCCAGCTCTCCTACAAGCACCTGGAATACGCCATCGTCGCTCGCACACCCCATGGACGGCCACCTTTCCAAGACATCCGTTC
Organism: Amorphophallus konjac; assembly: GCA_022559845.1. Taxonomy (NCBI): domain Eukaryota; kingdom Viridiplantae; phylum Streptophyta; class Magnoliopsida; order Alismatales; family Araceae; genus Amorphophallus; species Amorphophallus konjac. The sequence continues at coordinate 115,061,057 of CM040123.1, read as the reverse complement.
CCACCTCTCCAAGCGGTTCGCCTTCAAGGAAGATGTTGGGTATGTGTTCTCACATTATTTTTTACCATAATTTTGATGATAACAAATATTGTGAGTTTGTGGGAGCAAAATATTGTGTGTGGTTTAACGAATTCAAAACATTGTGTGTTTGGAAGAGCATGTGCTTTATAATGACATTTGGTTGCATTTTGATGTTGAAATGTGATGGAATAATACTTCCTATTTGATTGTGTGAGTGTATGGTTTTTAAATGGAACAATCATGTTTTTCATATTTTTGGAAGGACTTAAAATGATCAACAAAGATGCTCACTCATGTGCAAATGAATATCCCTCATTTGAGGTTTTTCTTGTGTTGAGCATATGGGAGGTTCAAGAATGTCATTTGCATAATTAAAGCCTCCATGATCTTGTATTTGTCAAACACTTTTGTTGGTTGAGAATGGAAGTCAAAATCTTGGTGAAGTGTGCATGTTGTAGTTTATTTGGATGAACAAGCTCAAAATGTTAAATTTGATGCTCAAATGTTGATTATGATCTAACCGCTTGTTTCATCATGTGTTTCAGGTTAAGAAATCATGTTTGATCATCATGGGACTTTGGTAACATCTAAACATTCCATGTATTTTTAGTGATTTGATAAGTTTTTGAAACCCATATTGGCATGGGTCGACCCCTGGGGTCGACCCGTGAAGCTTCTGGTTCGGACAGAGCCAAAATTGTGACCCAGTGTGCAGGGGTCGACCCATGGGGACGACCCACACAGCATGGGTCGACCCCATGGGTCGACCCGTGGGTACTGAGTTTTTCTGCCCGCGGGTTTATGCCTCTGGAAGCCCAAGGGTCGACCCCATGGGTCAACCCCTTCCGGACGGACTTTGCGAAACCGATGAAAACCCATTGAAAACCTTTCTAACCATTACCAAAATACCCCCAAATGGTTCCTAAACATATTACGGTGTTTTTAACACATATTGGGAGGGGTATTTGGGTCTTTGGGTAAGTTTCCTATATATATGAATGAGAAATCCGAGTTTGGTCTTGGTGAACCCTAATGTGCTTATTTTCTCTTGTCTTGTAGGTGAAGAAAGGGGGAAAGGAAGGAGAGACTCTTGTAAGCTTGATTTCATCTCCAACGAATCATCTTTGGAGATCGTGGAAGAAGAGATAAAGGAGCGGATCGACGAGAGGAACAAGAGGATACTTGAATCACCGTCGCCCGACCACTCTCCGACTTGAGGCTTAGAGAAGACATTCTACAAACCCTTTCTACTCTTGGGGATTCACTTCTTCATCTTATTTTCATTCATTTGAGTCATTTTCCTTTGGTTCACAAGCATGTATTAAACATATCCTTCATTTTTCTGAACTCCGACTTTGTGTGTGTGCTGAACCGTTTGCGAACGGTAGTGGATTGTTGTGCTGTAGTGTTGCAGCTTGTGTTTGTGGTTAGATCCATTGTGGATCGTGTAGGAGACGTCGTCTCCGTGTCTCTTGGAGTGGAAGCTCTGTGCGCTTCATTTGAAGCGAGTGGATCCTCACCGTTTTGGTGAGGGGTGGATGTAGGGAGCCCGTTGTGGTCCCGAACCACCTAAAAATCTGTCTCGCATTGTGGTTGGTTGTGGTTTGCTTGTTTACATTGTTTTTGTTGAACGTGTGAGAACGGTAAGCTTGAGAGAATTAATTTCTTCATATCTTGTATTTCATTCGTTCATCATTTGCGTTAGTAGTTATTTAATTTGCTACGTTAACTTTAAAATTACCATCGTGCTTGGCGGGGACAATTCAACCCCCCTTCTTGTCCATACGAGAACCTTTGGGACAAGAATCTGGTATCAGAGCGAGGTCTCTGATTTTAGGACAACCTCGCGGTTCTAGAGAAAAGATCCCCTAGTATGGCCAACAAGGGAATGCTCCCCGAGGGACATTCAGTTCATAGACCTCCTTTCTTTGATGGGACTAATTATCCCTATTGGAAAAATCTGATGATTGTGTTCATGCGAGCACAAGACTATGATAGTTGGAAGGTCATTAACAAAGGTCGCTATGTGTTACCTCCCAATGAGGATGGATGGGAGGAAGAGCATATTAAGAAATCATGTGCTAATTATAGAGCTATGAATATTATTCAGTACGCAATACATCTAATGAGTACTCACGAATCTCTATGTGTTCATCTGCGCAGAAATGTGGAACAAGCTCACGGTCATCTATGAAGGCACTTCAGAAGTTCGAGAAACAAAAGCAAATATATTGGTGCGAGAATATGAGCTGTTTACTATGAAGCCCGAGGAAAACATCTCGGAAATGTATGCAAGGCTGAGTGAGATAACAAATAATTTGAAGGCCTTGGGAAAGGAGTATTCTAATCAAGATTTGGTGAGGAAGGTGTTGCGGTCCCTCACACCTCCATGGCACACCAAGGCGATTGTCATTGAAGATTCGAAGGATCTCACCACACTCACGGTGGATCAACTCATCGGATCATTGATGACATATGAAATCAACATCATGAAGCCAGCTGAGGAGGAGAGCAAGAAGAAGAAATCCATTACATTGAAGGCATACCCAGAATCGTCACAAGATAGTGATGGAGGCTCATCTATGGACAGCGATGAAGAAGAATTGATGGCTCTTGTAACAAGGAATGTTCAAAAATATTTCAGAAGAGCTAGAAGAGATGGAAATCTTCCCATAAAATTCATGAGGAGAAACTTCAACAAGAAAGGAGAATCGAGCAAGAAGGAAGAAATCATTTGTTATGAGTGTAAGAAGGATGGGCATATGAGAGGTCAGTGCCCCGAGCTCCAAAAGAAGATGAACAAGGACAAGCAAAAGAAAGGCAAAGCAATGAAGGCAACATGGAGTGATGAGGACTCGGATAGCTCAAGATCCAAAGGTGACAAGAAAGGATTGGGCGAGCAATTCCAAAATCTTTGCTTTATGGCGGATGAGGACAACTCTGAGGTAAACTTCGATTCTGAAAACTTTACCCCTGAACAATGGCATTTAGCTTATGTGGATTTGTTTCAGAAGTACATGAAATCAAAACATGATGTTAAGAAAATGAAGAAGAGATTTTGTGACTTGTTCAACTCTACTAATCCATGTGATAGGTGTAGCTTTTATGAAATGCAAATTGAAAAATTCAAGAAAGAAAAAGAAGAGTTTCAATCTAAGCTAACCTTGTATATGGATGAACTAGAGTGTTTGGAGGTAGAAAAACATCATGCATATGAAAATGTTGAAAAATCAAAAAATGAGAATGATCAATTGGCTAAGGAGTTGGATGATTTGAAATTGAGATTGAGTGAATGTGAGAAATCAAAAAGGGAGTTGGAAACCAACTTCGAAACCATGCATGTTGAATTGAAAAGTTTGAAAGATGTTGCTCAAAACAATTGAAAGGAAAAGAGAAAATTGTTGAACATGGTGAGACTAGCAATGAAAATGCCAGGAATGAGAGAATTGTTGTGGGACGCTCACCCACAAAGAAAAATTCAATTGTGAATAACAAAGTTCAAAAATCATTTGATTCATATGACTTTAATGATGTTGACTCATGCATGAACTCTTTTGTTGATAAATCTTACGTGCATAGGAGTCGGTTTAGAAAGTCAAATGTCACATGCTTCTATTGTGGAATGTTCGGCCACTCAATGTATGTTTGTGATTTGATGAGGGCCGATGATGAATATTTTGAAAGAAGAAATAGAATGCATTTCTCTCATAGTAGGACTAACACTTCGGGACCCAAGCTTGCTTGGGTACCTAAATCAACTTGAGAGTTGTTTTGATTGTGCAGGTCTGTCTAAGAGCCAAATGGAGTAAATGGTACCTAGACAGTGGATGCTCCAGACATATGACAGGAAATAAAGAACTCTTTTTAGACCTGAAGGAAAAGGATGGTGGACTGGTTACTTTTGGCGGAAACGACAAAGATAAAATTGTGGGAATTGGACGAATAGGTAAGGATTCAAATCAACTCATTGAGGATGTCTTACTTGTGAATGGTTTGAATCACAGTTTGCTTAGCATCAGTCAACTTTATGACAAGGGTCACAAAGTCATCTTTGAAAACACACACTGCTCCATTGTAGATAAGGTGTCTCATGAAATAAAGTTCATTGGTGTTAGAGATGGAAACATCTACTCTGTTGATCTTGAAAATTCTCAAAATAAAAATCTTTGTTTGGCTACAAATAAATCGGATGATGCATGGTTGTGACATCGACGACTTGGTCATGCCAGTTTTAGTGTTCTCTCTAAACTGTTTAGAAAAGATTTGGTAAGAGGCTTACCAAAACTGAATTTTGATGCAAATAAAATCTGTGATGCATGTGCTATGGGAAAACAGACAAGAGTGTCTTTCAAATCCAAAAATATTGTCACCACCACTAGACCCCTTGAACTTCTTCACCTAGATTTATTTGGTCCCACTAGGACACACAGTCTTGGAGGGAAACTTTATGGGTTTGTTATTGTAGATGACTACTCAAGATTCACTTGGGTATCATTTTTAACCCATAAGCATGATGCTTTGCAGGAGTTCGAAGATCTTTGCAGGAACTTACAAACTGATAAAGGGTATCAAATTAAAGCAATTAGAAGTGATCATGGATGAGAATTTGATAACCATGACTTTGATGATTTTTGCAGGAAATAGGGGTTTACACACAACTTTTCGGCACCTCGAACCCCACAACAAAACAGAGTCGTGGAAAGAAAGAATAGGACGCTCGTGGAGATGGCGAGGACAATGCTTTCTGAAAATGGGTTACCAAGATATTTTTGGGCCGAGGCAGTGAGCACGGCTTGTTACATCATCAATCGTGCCATGGTAAGACCCATACTCAAGAAAACTCCATATGAGCTGTATAAAGGTAAGAAACCTAATATTGCATATCTTAAACCTTTTGGTTCTCCATGTTTTATCTTGAATAACTCTAAAGAATATTCGGAGAAATTTACCGCAAAGAGTGATAGAGGTATATTTCTTGGTTATTCCTTATCATCTAGAGCATATCGAGTATATAATCTACGTACTCTTGTGGTAGAGGAAAGCCCTCATGTTATCATTGATGAATACACATTAAGAATGTCTAACAAAGATAATCATTTTCTTGATGTAGGGCATGAAGATGGAGAAGAAAAGAAAGACAAGGAAAATCAAGATGTGGATCAAGCAGAGTCGAGCAACAAAAATGATGAAGCTCCAGCCCAAAATGAAGAGCTTCCCAAGCAATGGACGTTCCACAAGGACCATCCACAAGACAATGTCATAGGAGACGTGGAACAAGGCGTAAGAACAAGGGCTTCAATCAGGGAAGTTGAAGAAATTGATAATCTTGCATTTCTTTCTGATATTGAGCCCAAATCTGTAAATGAAGCATTAAATGATAATTTTTGGATCTTGGCTATGCAGGAGGAGTTACACCAATTCCAAAGGAATGAGGTGTGATTTCTTGTGCCTAGACCTAAGAACCACCCGGTGATAGGAACTAAGTGGGTTTTTCGAAACAAACTTAGTGATCAAGGGGTGGTAATTAGGAATAAAGCACGGCTTGTAGCCCAAGGCTATAGTCAAGAATTAGGAATTGATTTTGATGAATCATTTGCACCCGTGGCAAGGCTTGAGGCTGTTAGAATATGACTTGCCTTTGCATGCTCTAGGAACATAATTTTTTTCAAATGGATGTTAAAAGTGCCTTTTTGAATGGTGTAGTGAAGGACGACGTCTATGTTGAGCAGCCACCGGGTTTTGAAGATGAGAAGCATCCGGACCATGTATTTAAACTTGACAAAGGACTTTATGGTCTGAAACAAGCTCCCCGTGCATGGTATGAAAGGCTAAGTACTTTTCTTTCAGAAAATGGCTTCAAGAGAGGTAATATCGATCAAACTCTTTTCATTAAAAGTAATAATAAACACATGCTTAATGTTCAGGTATACGTTGATGACATTATTTTTGGAGCCACTTCTGATTCATTGAATGATGACTTTCTAAAATTGATGCAGGGAGAGTTTGAGATGAGTTTGATGGGAGAATTGACATATTTTTTGGGTTTGCAGGTGAAGCAGGTAAAAGATGGCATCTTCATCAATCAAAGGAAATACACAAAGGAGCTCATCAAAAAGTTCAAATTCGACAATGCAAAGCCACACAAGACGCCTATGTCAACAACAGTGAAATTGAATTAAGATGAAGAAGATAAGTCTGTCGATCAGAAACTCTTTAGAGGAATGATTGGTTCCTTATTGTACTTGACTGCTAGTAGGCCAGATATCATGTTTGGTGTTTGCATGTGTGCAAGATTCCAATCTGATCCTAGAAACTCACACTTGTTAGCAGTCAAAAGGATTTTCAGATATTTGCTAGGCACCACGGATTTTGGTCTTTGGTTTCCACGTAGCTGCACTTTTGATTTGGTAGCTTACACAGATTCCAATTATGCTGGGTGTTTAATGGATCGTAAGAGCACAAGCGGGTACTGTCAATTTCTTGGAGGTTGCATGGTCTCATGGGCCTCTAGGAAATAAAATATTGTGGCATTGTCAACTGTCAAAGCTGAGTACATGGCGGCAGGTAGTTGTGCAGCCCAAGTGCTTTGGATCTAACAACAATTAGTTGACTTTGGCATTTCTTTGAATGACACGCCCATTCTTTGTGATAACACTTCTGCGATAAATCTTTCCAAAAAATCTGTTTTGCACTCTCGCACAAAGCACATAGAGATTAGACATCACTTCTTGCGAGATCATGTGAGTAAGGGTCATTTTGAACTTATCTATGTAAATATAGAAAATCAACTTGCAGACATTTTCACAAAACCCTTAACTCCTGAAAAATTCACTCAAATAAGGAGAGAACTTGGAATTTGTTGTTTGAATGAGTGATTGTACTTGCATGCCATGATTGTACATACTGCACTATCCTTGCTTGTTTGCATGTATATATACTTCTAGAAAACTATTTCTTGAAAATCTTCTAAGACTTCACCTCCTTGTTATATAAAATGCATTGATTGTTATCATTTGTGAATCATGACATATACAAAGGAGGAGGAACTATTTCCAATTGTGCATACATTTAGGGAGAGTCATAGCTATAGTATGACAAATTCATGTTCTACATACATAGCACTTACCCACACACCTTGCACAAGATGATGCATATGACTTTAATTAATAAGGATTTCAGAACTTCTTTTCAACACTTTAAGGGAAATAAAATTTCTACATGGAAATGAAGAGAATCATGAGGAAAAAGCTGTCAACCCCATTCAATAAGTGGAAAGTGGAACTGAGTAGCCGAGTATCCCCACTGAAATAAATGAAGAAACTCGCGTCGAAAAGTGAAGCTAAATTCCACAAGATTTAAAATTGTGATGAATCCTAGTAGCCGGGAAACCCGAATGAGACACATGAGGTGACTCGCGCCGAATGGTGAAATCCATAAAAAAAATAAATAAGGGGGTTGTGCGAAGCTACCAAAAGTCGAGGATCTAAATAGAATTGTAGAAAGGAAATAACCCTCTAGTGTTCTCTAGAAATTCTGCCAATATCCATATATTTCTGAAGTTCATTGCTCATTTTCACATATTTCACTTGGGTATTATTGTGATGTTTGTATAGCTTGAATCTTTTCTTATCATGGCTTATGCAGTGCTTCTAACATATGCATGCACTACCTTTTTTTATTATGCCTCATGCTTCACACTATGACTTGAATCAAATGCTCTTTTTGTATCCTTCTATCCCATGGAGGGGGAGATATACATATGTACATGCATGCTTGTATCTCATGCTTGCTTGCTTGTGTGCGTGAGTATCCCGTTTCATTGATATGGTTGGTTTTCATGAAAAATGCTCCAGCTCTTGTGTTCCCCATTTTTGATCATGCCAAAGGGGGAGAACAAATGTTTTGATTATCACAATATTTTGTCATCATCAAAAAGGGGGAGATTGTTTGGTATGTGTTCTCACATTATTTTTGACCCTAGTTTTGATGATAACAAATATTGTGAGTTTGTGGGAGCAAAACATTTTGTGTGGTTTAACGAATTCAAAACATTGTGTGTTTGGAAGAGCATGTGCTTTATAATGACATTTGGTTGCATTTTGATGTTGAAATGTGATGGAATAATACTTCCTATTTGATTGTGTGAGTGTATGGTTTTTAAATGGAACAATCATATTTTTCATATTTTTGGAAGGACTTAAAATGATCAACAAAGATGCTCACTCATGTGCAAATGAATATCTCTCATTTGAGGCTTTTCTTGTGTTGATCATATGAGAGGTTCAAGAATGTCATTTGCATAATTAAAGCCTCCATGATCTTGTATTTGTCAAACACTTTTGTTGGTTGAGAATAGAAGTCAAAATCTTGGTGAAGTGTGCTTGTTGTAGTTTATTTTGATGAACAAGCTCAAAATGTTAAATTTGATGCTCAAATGTTGATTATGATCTAACCGCTTGTTTCATCATGTGTTTCAGGTTAAGAAATCATGTTTGATCATCATGGGACTTTGGTAACATCTAAACATTTGTTTTCCCATGTATTTTTAGTGATTTGATAAGTTTTTGAAACCCATACTGGCATGGGTCGACCCCTGGGGTCGACCCGTGAAGCTTCTAGTTCAGACAGAACCAAAATTGTGGCCCAGTGTGCAGGGGTCGACCCACACAGCATGGGTCGACCCCATGGGTCGACCCCTGGGTACTGAGTTTTTCTGCCCGCAGGTTTATGCCTCTGGAAGCCCGAGGGTCGACCCCATGGGTCGACCCCTTCAGGACGGACTTTGCGAAACCGATTAAAACCCATTGAAAACCTTTCTAAACATTACCAAAATACCCCCAAATGGTTCCTAAACATATTAGGGTGTTTTTAACACATATTGGGAGGGGTCTTTGGGTAAGTTTCCTATATATATGAATGAGAAATCCGAGTTTGGTCTTGGTGAACCCTAATGTGCTTATTTTCTCTTGTCTTGTAGGTGAAGAAAGGGTGAAAAGAAGGAGAGGCTCTTGCAAGCTTGATTTCATCTCCAACGAATCATCTTTGGAGATCGTGGAAGAAGAGATAAAGGAGCGGATCGATGAGAGGAATAAGAGGATGATCGAATCACCGTCGCCCGACCACTCTCCGACTTGAGGCTTAGAGAAGACATTCTACAAACCCATTCTACTCTTGGAGATTCACTTCTTCATCTTATTTTCATTCATTTGAGTCATTTTCCTTTGGTTCACAAGCATGTATTGAACGTATCCTTCATTTTTCTGAACTCCGACTTTGTGTGTGTGTTGAACCGTTTGCGAACGGTAGTGGATCGTTGTGCTGTAGTGTTACAGCTTGTGTTTGTGGTTAGATCCATTGTGGATCGTGTAGGAGACGTCGTCTCCGTGTCTCTTGGAGCAGAAGCTCCGTGCGCTTCATTTGAAGCGAGTGGATCTTCACCGTTTTGGTGAGGGGTGGATGTAGGGAGCCCGTCGTGGTCCCGAACCACCTAAAAACCTGTCTCGCATTGTGGTTGGTTGTGGTTTGCTTGTTTACATTATTTTTTTTGAATGTGTGAGAACGGTAAGCTTGAGAGAATTAATTTCTTCATAGCTTGTATTTCATTCGTTCATCATTTGCGTTAGTAGTTATTTAATTTGATGCGTTAACTTTAAAATTACCATCGTGCTTGGCGGGGACAATTCAACCCCCCTTCTTATCCATACGAGAACCTTTGGGACAACAGAAGATTTCTTGCTCTGCGCCATGGATGGGCGTCACCTGCTGCTGCACTTCCAGAACCAGGGCGATTTCCTCCAAGTCTTGCTTAAGGAGTCCATGTCCATTCAGGGACGGCCTTTTCGCTTCTTCAAATGGGATTTGCATTTCTCCCCGACAGCCAACTCACCCGTCATCCCCGTCTGGGTGGAGATGCCGGGCCTCCCTCCCAACTACTTCCTTGAAGCCATGGTCACCTCCATCGCCAGGAGCCTCGGCCTGGTCCTTCAGGTCGATCGGAACATGGCTTGCCTCACCCGTGTCCACGCCGCTCGGGCATGCATCCTCCTGGATGTATCCAAGGCGTTCCCATGACGGGTCTGGGTTGGCATGGGCTCTGGAGGGTTCTAGCAGCCTCTGCTATTTCCCAATCCTCCGCTCTTCTGCCCGTCCTGCAAACGCCTGGGCCATGCGGCCTCCGTGTGCAAAAAGGCATCGGCCCCTGCCCGCCCTGATGGTTCGATCCCGCCAGGTCCTATTGCTGCGTCTGTGCCACCCTCGCAGGGCTCTGTGCCTAACGCCACCTCCGCTGCCTCGACGTTGGAGGAGCGCACTGGCACTGGTGTGCTTGGCCCCCCACCATCCGGAGAAGCGTCGGCCTCTACTGCCCTGCCCCTTGTGACGCTCTCGGTGCCGACTCTGGACCCTCAGCTCCCAGTTCTCGACGGCCTTCCAGCCCTCCGTGGGCCTTCTCCACCCCCTGCTATCGTGACGTGCTCTGCCGCCCCTCCTCTCGAGGGCCTAGCTGTACGTGGCCAGGGGTCTGAGGAGTGCGCCCGCTCTTCTCTCCATACCCCGCCTGCCTTGTTGATGCGCTCTCGCATGCTGGCCCCTCCCGTGTCCCTGCTGCAGCTGCCCTGTCGCCTTCCCCATCGGAGGTTCCTGCTCGTGCCCTGCCTGGTGGGGTAACCCCCGCCTCTCTGCAGATCACTCAGGAGGCCTCCACTGGCTTGCATCCCTCTTTGTCATCATCGGGGTTTGTCGAAGCCCCTACTCCCCTGCCTTCACTGAAGGGCCCCCAGGTGCTGCCTGTGCCCTTGCAGCCCCCGCCCCCTACTCTTTCCTCTCCGGCTGCGGCTTCTACGGCCCAGCCATCGTCGCCCTCCTCATCAACCATGGTGGCTCCCACTCTCGTAAGGGGGGCTTGTGCTATGCCTGCCGTGGACGCCGTGGCCATCTTAGGGGTCCTCCCTCTTTGCCCCGGGTCGAGCTGCCCTCTCCAACCTCTAGTGGCCTGCTACCCCAGTCGGGCTCTCCTGGGTCCCTCCGTGCTCCTGCTCCCCCGTCGCAGGGCCTCGCGCCTAGGTCCGCAGCTCCCCCGGTGCAGGGTGTCCCACCTTGCGCTGCCACTTCCTCCGGTGTGGGGACTGGGCCCCCCGCCCGTCTACTCGCCCAGCCCTTACATGGTGCCTCCGTCATCTTGGGCTTGGCCGCCTCCTCTACTGTGCCGCCAGGGGTGGGCGGCCCTCCACCTTGCGTGCTTGGCCCCGTTGGTGGGCTCAACATGGATGCCCCTCATTGGTCGCCTAGTGCTGCTGGTCCCCTCGCCCCTTCTGGGCCGGCTGCTTCGCTCTCCCTCGTCATCTCACCATCAGGTGTCTCGGCATCACCTTCGTCTTCTTGTGGTGCTCCCCCATCTCCCTCTCGTACGTCCTTCGCCGCCTCTCTACGCAAGAAAGTTAGAGATTCTGACATCCGCTGCACATCCGCTTGCCTTGAGGGGGTTGCTCTACCCCCCCGCCGCTCTCTTCGGGTCCAGGCGGCCCTGCCCATGCCCCCACCACCGGTTCACTCTCCCCCCTCGGAGGACATCAACCAAGATGGTTCGGACTTTGATCCCTCTGACTGGCCTGCCTCTTTGGACCGTCGTCGAGGTGTCCACACCAGGAGCTCTTATTCTGCCGACTCTTATTGGGAATTCAATGAAGAACATTATTTGATGGGGCTTTGACTGCTCTCTTGTGCTTCAGCTCCCTTCCTGTTTTTCCCTTTTAGCTCTCTCTTGGGCCTTGCCATCGTGTTGTTCTGGCACTCCTCTCCTTTATCAGGGTGCTCCCCCTCCCCCGGGCTTGCTTGCCCCCTATATCCCCCTTTTCCCCTCTCTCTGCTTCACACACATATATAAAATTTTCTTGTAGGGTGGTCGGGGTCGAGCATCTCCTCTTACCCCCTACAAGTATGGCTTTAGTTAAAAAAAATAGCCTTTATGGTTATGAAGTACATTCTTGTTAATGAAAGGCCAGTTTTTTCTTATAAATCTTGCTTGATCATGCTCTATTGTCCATTCATATTCTTCATATCTCTATTATTCCTATCTTGTTACTTAGATTTTGTTCATGTGTTTTATCACATTTTCTTTTACCTTATTCACTAGAGCGAAAATATAATTACTTCAAGCATGCCTCCATGTTGATGCGAATATATCTACTAGGCAAGTGTACTCATTACCGTACTTTTCCAATCTTTTTAGGAAGTTCAAGTGAGTCGGATTCGGATTATTCTAGCAACGGGTCTGAGAGTGATGATTGATGGATGATAGAAGACCTAGAATGTCAAGAGTTTTTCGAGTAGTCTAGAGTCATGATGTAATTTTCACTTTATTGAGTCTCACTATGTAATTTTTATTTTTCTTGAGTCTAGTAGATCAAGAGTCAACCTTATGTAATCATGGGTCATTATTATCAATAAAAGTTAGAATTTTGGTCAATATTGTGTACTCTATTTTATGTGGATATCTATTGCGCTCGGATTATATTGCTAGCTTGAGACGTATTGCCGGCTGCTCATGTTCCCCGACATAACTTCTGTTGTACATACGTCTCCGGGCATGACAGTTAAGTTGGTATCTGAGCCAAGGTCGCAGGACTTACTTATTCCTAGGAAAATGTCATAGGCTAAGTCCAAGGATAAGGACCCAATCCTATGAGCGAGGAAGAAATTCCCAACCATGTGAGAATGGGTAGAGCCGGGATGAGATAGTTAAATTAGAAAAATTTTCTAGGTTAATTCTATTAATTCCATAGGAATTAACTAATTGATTGTCCTCTCAGGTACCTTATTTTCACGATGGCACACCGTGTTGACTGGGACTGGATGCAACAGACTGTTGCAGGTCTTACCCAGGTGCTACAGAATATGGCACAAGCTGGCGTGAGGGCTGGTGTCGGCGACTTACATCAGAATTTCTGAAGCTTAATTCCTCCACGATTTTCTGGCTCTTCTAATCTTGATGAAGCAGAGAACTGGATAGACGAAATGGAAAGGATATTCAACGTTATGCAATGTGCTGATCAAGAGAAGGTCCGTCTCGCCACTTTTCAACTTAATAAGGATGCGCATACTTGGTGGAAGACCACTTCGGCACAATCTCACTATAAATCTAATCAAGGAATTGAAAAGGTAACTTCAAGAGTTACTGAAGAAAGGCTTTATTCGACCAAGCACATCCCCTGGGGTGCACCGGTTCCATTTGTCAGGAAGAAGGATGGATCTGTCAGGCTGTGTATCTACAACGATAGTTGAATCAACTTACCATCAAGAACAAGTACCCACTGCCGCATATTGATAAGCTGTTCGACCAGATCCCGGTGTAGAGTATTTCTCCAAGATTGACCTCAGGTCTAGTTATCATTAGCTGAAGATTAAGGAAGAGGATAGTCACAAGACAGCTTTCCGTAGTAGATACGGACATTATGAGTTTGTGGTTATGCCGTTCGGGTTGACCAACGTCCCCGCAGCATTTATGCAACTCATGAACAACGTCTTCAGGCCATATCTCGACCACTTTGTGGTCGTATTTATTGACATCCTTATCTATTCCAAGACGAGTGGAGAACATGAGGAACATCTAAGAATAGCCTTAAAAATATTAAGGGAACACTAACTATATGGCAAGCTAAATAAATGTGAGTTTTGGCTGAAGGAGGTTTCTTTCTTTGGCCATGTTATCTCTAAAGAAGGAATTGCTGTGGATCCTTCTAAAGTAGAAGCTGTCAAGAACTGGAGCCGACCGACGACTATATCCGAAATTTGAAGTTTCCTCGGTCTGGCTGGTTATTATCAGCGGTTCATCAAGGATTTTTCCAAAATTGCCGTTCCTCTCACAAGACTCACTAGAAAGGAAAATCCATTTGTATGGACCACGAAGTGCGAGGAGAGTTTCTTGACTCTCAAGGAACATCTCACTACTGCCCCCATTCTAGCACTACCTCTTGAAGGCGGCGGATTTGAAGTATACACGGATGCATCAGGCATGGGCCTCGGGTGCGTTCTTATGCAAAATGGCAAAGTGATTTGCTATGCCTCAAGACAATTGAAGCGGCACGAGGAAAATTATCTGGTTCATGACCTGGAACTAGCTGTCGTTATATTTGCTCTAAATATCGGGCGTCACTATCTTTATGGATAAAAGTTCATGATATTTTTGGACCACAAAAGTCTGAAATATCTCTTTTCTCAAATGGAGCTAAACATGAGACAAAGGTGATGGCTGGAATATCTTAAGTATTTTGACTTTGCCATCCAATATCATCTAGGTAAGGTGAATGTTGTAGCCTCATGAAAGGTATGACTAATCTCATTGTTGAATTTGTCCAATTAAATCTAGATATAAATGCGGAGAAAGAAGAATGCTTTATTGCCAATATTCGGTCACAACCTTCATTAATAGAAGGCCTGGTCAAGTTGCAAGAAAATGACCCTACACTGATAGAAATCAAGGATAATATAGATCAACGGTCAGAATTCTCTATTGCATCGGACAGAAGATTGCTATTCCAAGGTCAAATTTGTGTCCCAAATCATGCGAATACTAAGAAGCTGGTTATGGATGAAACACATAAATCAAAGGACGACATTCACCCTGGTACTACGAAGATGTACCAAGACCTTAAAAAGAATTATTGGTGGCCTAATATGAAAAGAGAAGTGGCAGACTACGTATCACGCTGCCTCACTTGTCAACAAGTTAAGGCAGAGCATCAAAAGCCTACTGGAAAGCTACATCCCATGGCGATTCCCGAGTGAAAATGGGACAGTATAGGGATGGACTTTGTCATGGGTCTACCTAAATCAAGAGGAAGACATGACGGTATTTGGGTGATCATTGACCGCTTGACCAAGTCGGCTCACCTCCTACCTGTTAAGAGTCGATGGTCTGTGGATGTCTTGGCTGCCTTATATGTAAAAGAAATTATAAAACTGCATGGAGTCCCTGTCACTATTATATCTGATCGAGACCCTCGATTCACATCTTAATTCTGGAAGGGTCTACAACATTCAATTGGGACCCGGTTGAATTTCACCATTACATTTCATCTACAAACTGATGGTCAAACTGAAAGAACCAATCAGATGGTGGAAGATATGTTCTGGGCATGTGTACTTGATTTTGGCGGAAGCTGGCACGATCACTTGCCTCTAGTGGAATTCTTCTACAATAATAGCTATCAAGCTAGCATTAAAATGGCACCATTTGAATCCCTATATGACAAGAGTTGCCGCTCACCTATATGCTGGAGTGAGATTGGGGAAAAGCAATTTTGAGGCCCAGAACTCATTCGGGATACTACTAAAAAAGTCAAGCTGATTCAAGATGGCTCAAGATAGGCAAAAGTCTTATGCAGATAATCGAAGGTGTGACCTGGAATTCCAAATAGGAGACCACGTATTCCTCAAAGTTTCTCCGTGTCGAGGTATCCGAAGATTCGACATCAAAGGCAAACATACTCCAAGATTCATAAGCCCTTTCAAAATTCTTGAAAGGGTTGGTGAGGTTGCTTATCGACAAGCTTTGCCTCCTCAACTAGAAGGAGTTCATGATGTCTTTCACATCTCAATGTTAAAAAGGTACATCCATGATCTCTTCCATGTCATCACTTATGATAACCTGGAGATACAAGAAGTCGTGACGTACAAGCAAAGGCCACTCAAGATAATTGAGCACGAAGTACGTCAGCTTCGAAATAAAAATATTCACATGGTCAAAATCCAATGGAGAAAATCTAGGACGTACGAGGCGACATGGGAAACGGAAGAAGCTATGCGCAAGAGATTCTCAAAATTATTTGATTGTAAGTAAACTTTCCATAAAACCCATGCATTGAATTTGGGGACCAAATTATTTTAAGTGGGGGAGGGTGTAACGCCCGAGAATTTTTCTAGGAATTTTTGGGGATTTAATATATTTATTAAGCATTTAAAAAGTCTTAATGAGCTAATTAATGAATAGAGGTCTATTTAATAATTATCTAAAGGCCCAATAATGACCAAAGGTCTAAGCCCACTTAAAATAGGCCCAAAGGATCGATTCCAAGACCTTTAGACCCAAGCCCATTAATAGAAACGTAAATTGGGTAATTTACATATTTAAAATAAGATATATACACCAATTAGGAGATAAATAAGTAATAATGGGAAAATCAAAATTTTTTCGGATTTATCGCCAATTGGCGGTCTATCGCGAGACCGCCAATCCATCCTAGCGGTCCCTCAATGACCGCTAATCCCTTCTGATTCCGTGAATGGAAGAAATGTGAAAAGCTTGGATCTTTGACATCCAAATTCTCATGGATCGAAGTGTGTAGACATGTAAACATGTCTAGGACTCTTAGGTATCGATCCTACCCCTAATTAGGACTCCCAAGTCGATCAAATCCTCAGCCCTAACTCAAAACCCTATAAATAGATCCTAACTTCGACCCATGTGAACCCTAATGTTGGTTCGTATAATTCAAAGGTAAGGAGACATCTTCTCAGGTTAATCCTTTAGAATAAATTGTTCTCCTTAGTTTTATCTAACTCCCCCCCAATTTTCGTGGTAGAAGACCCAGCTGTTGAAGAATTAGGGCATCCACAAGTCGTTGGTTCGCTACATGTTGCACAGGAACTAAGGCTCCGGTCTAGTAAAGATCAAGAGATTAGAAGCCCTAAACGAGGTTAGTTCACGTAGTTTCGTTAGAACTTTTTGTTCCCTTTTCTATCTTCTACCTACCCTCCAATTTTCATGAATATAGGTCATGGGAATCAGAAGATAGAGGGGTAGGAAGTTGTTGGTTTGGCATAGGACATGCAGGAACCTGAGCGATCTTCCAGTTAGAAATTCAAAGCCTAAAGCTTGTCCCAGAGGTAGGTTATCTCGTGGATGGCTAAAATACCAAGTTAGGAATAAAAGCCCTTTGATTTCATGAATTTTCATGCTTTTTACATGGAGTATTTAAGGTTTTATCGGCATTGCACATCTAGGTTATTTATGCATGCATAAATTCTACCCTTAATGACAAAGACAATGTTCTTAGCTTAATTCATGACAACCTATGCATCTCCATGCATTATCTTCATTTTAGAAATGTTTTCTCTCTCTGTCTAGCCTGTTTTATATGATTTACTACTCTAGATTAACGTGTACTTCGATTTTTACTATTGTCTCCCACAGATAGAAAGAAACGGTCTTCCTGTGACCGCCGGAGGTGTTTGGCGGCCTTGTGATATACCGCTAAGCTCTGGTAGGCAGCCATCACATGACCGCTATTTGGTGTATATATCTGCACTTTGTTAATTCTAAACAGATGGCAGATTGACCCTATTAACTATATGTTAAACCTAGGTAAATAGGTTTTTTTCCTAATTTTGACTTCATAATCGTAATATTGGTCATATTGTGCACGACCCATGATAGATTGCATGTCTTACATGTTTTAAATACTTATTTTAAACTTATGTTAATTTCTTGCCAAAACATATATTTTGTACTAATGATCATATTTTTCATGGACTTGTTTAAGTGACGTTTTGATTGTTGTTTATCACGATTCCTTCTTATCCAAAGTCTTTTCTTAGTACATGGTGTGTACCTCGGTGCATGTCCATTAGATACACGTTTGCACTTATAAGCTGTCACGCCCCGAGCGCGGAAGATACCCGGAGACGCGTGACGAGTTTATATCAATCATGTCAATCAGAGTGGTCGTGTATTCGACACAAAGACAGAGATGCGCAAAATAGCAAGATAACCCAATCCTTTATTTCATAATGGATAGACTATTACAAATCCAATACTCTATTTAATAAAAAGGAAAAGTACATAGTTGACTCAAGAAAATAGGAAACAACTAGACGACACTTGAGCAGCTCTATCACTTTCACTCTTGACCTTCCCCATCTGATTGACTTCCATCGTCGTCGGACTTACCTGAAAAGTAAAAAGGGACAAACGGGATGAGCGAACGCTCAGTAGGAAATTATATCTCAAGTACTAGCAAGGGGTTTAAGTAATTACATTTTCATGAATGCAATGAAGCTATGCATGCTCGCATAAAACGACAAGATAGAGAGAATGTAATATCAAAGAATAAGATGAACTAATCATGAACTTCCAACAAGATACTCAAGATATTCAAGCAAGTACATTTAACAAGTCATGTCAAGAATTTTGGCTATCATGTATCAAGCAAGCAAATTACCCTTTTTCGGGCCACGCATTTCATGTCAAGTCAAGTACGATTCAAGTACAAGATTTATGTGGAATGTCCAATCTAGAAAGTAAAGTACTCGGTATAATGCCAGATACCTTATCATTTTAACTCCCATGGGCACAAGTACTTTCGGGTGCTCCTCCCAGGACCAGATTGGGCCCTATATGCGCAGGCATTTATCATGTATTTTGACATCCACTTTTGTTTACATAGCCAATAAAGAATTTCAATAATCAAGCTTGTAGACATGTATGACAACTTTGACAGAATGGAGTCCAAAAATATGACAAAGGACATAGAATGGCGATAATAACGGTATAATCACGATATCGATAAAACTAGGTAGAATTAGGTTCCCTTAACTTGGGTACCATGACAAATTAATATGGACATTCTATATATAGAATTTAGGTCCACATGAACAGTACATCAAAGGTAAGATGCCCTCATTCTTATCATAGAATTGAGGTTTACAAGAATGACATGATATGGCATGATATCATCATCCCATTAAGAATTTCTTATGATATACTCTTTGTATAATCATAAGGGCCGGTATCCCATGTTTCTTTAGAGTGACATGGCATCAATGGTGTAATGGGTTTCTAGGGTACAACCAGCTCAGTCGGCCTTGAGGGAATCCAAGGCTACGAGGAGTCTTACGGAGGTCTCTATGACTAACTCGCTAGTCCAAAGAAACGGAATGTCCAATGGAGAGCTTGTATGTCAATGAGAATTGAGTGTGATCGATAAAACAATCGCGAAACGTGGGACTATACTCACGGAATGGAGAATAGTGCCAATATATATATTATATAACATATGAAACCATCGGTTAACAGAATCAGGATAAAAATATCAGTTTACAGAAAATAATGACTTAGGTAAAGTCGTTTCTCAAGTAATTAACGCCTAACAGAAGGGCGTTTACATATGTTTCCATTTTGGCAGAATTTTCAATAATTCAGAAATTTATCTAAAACGCGCCCTGGACAGGGGCGTTTCTTTGCAATGAGACGACTACAATAGCAGGCGTCTTTTTATTTACAATATTTTACAGAACATATTTATTTTCAGAAATTATCAAAAACGCGCCCTTGGCAGGGGCGTTAATCATTAAATTCTTATCTTTACAGAATATATTGTTCGAGCTTTTAACAGAAATGCGCCCTATGAAGGGGCGTTACTTTTCAATTCACGCCCTGTGATGGGGCGTTAACACATGGAAAACGACCTAGTCTAGGTCGTGAATTCAAGAAATACCAGGAATTTACAGGATCAGCAAAATTTGCACGATAATCGAGGATAACAATCATATAGTCATGACAGGAAAATTGGCAGGAATTCAGATGCAGTATATTAGATTTGATGTTTCATGTTTATTGACTTTTAACCGTTAACAATTATTGATTTCATGTAATTTCATGGATAATCAGTTCTTAAGATAGGTGATTAACATTTACATGAAATTAACGCCTGTGTACAGGGCGTCAAATATGAAATTGAAGACCTGGGCAGGGTCGTGTCTTGTAAATTAGCGCCCTTGACAGGGGCGTCTCTTTCAAAATATTGCAGAAACGTATTAAAACTATAATAAACCAAATGCATGTCATGCTTATATATATGTATATCTTGCATTAATTTTGTTTGGGCTACCATAACTTGAGAAAACCTACCTTAAGATAGTCGATTGAAGATGAACGTGAGGGATTTTAACTAGAAGAAGATGTTGCTCTGTTAAATGTTCTGAAGCTTCTGTAGCAACAAAGTCACAGCAACCTAGACGAAGATGGACGACCTACAGAGGATAGAATACGAAGGTATTATGCTTCGTAATAACTTAACAGAAGATAAAGGAGGAGAATAACTTACTGGTTCTCCTAGGAAGACAGGGCTCCTTAACCTGTAGAAGAGATATAGATGAAGAACATTAGTTCTTCACATACTACGTTCATAATGAAAGGAAGAAGAAAAATCGAAGAACTTGATGTTCTTCACGTACCTTGCAGATTCCGAACGCCAAATAGCGTTGAAGGGTTCGAGCAGTAGATTATTTATAGGGATTTAGGGGGTCCTATTAGGGCTAGAGTTTTATTGGGAGTAATATATCCCTAATAGAGTCCTTGCCCTAGTAAACACTTACTAGATTAACATAATCCTTCCCTAGATAAGCTCCCGTGTCGAACGGAACTCGAATGGAATTAACGACTTTGGTCAGGGCGTCGATTCTTGAATTGACGACCTGGTTCAGGTCGTTTCTTAAGAAGCGCCTTTCGTTAGGGCGTTCCTTTGTTTAAAACACGCCCAAGATAGGGGCGTTTCTTGGTCTTACCGTTTTTGACGTTGGAATTTGACGCCGTGTAGTGAGGGCGTCACTTCTTGAGTCACGCCTTAACTAGAGGCGTTTATAATTTAAATAGCGCCTTGATCCGAGGCGTTATTTTATATTGTTTTATTTATCTAATTATTTGATTTATTTTCAAAATCTTTATTATTATTAATATTTTATCAGGGTTGCTACACCCTCCCCCGCTTAAAAGAATTCGGTCCCCAAATTGAATTGCATAATATGTATATACGTGGAGAGTGTAGATCATATACCTCTTAGAATAACTCGGGAAATCGTTTCTTCATAGATTCCTCGGTCTCCCATGTGGCTTCGTGTTCAGTATTCTTATTCCATTGCACCTTGAGCATGGGAATAACCTTATTCCTTAGAGCTCGTATTTCTCGATCTAAGATCTTCATAGGCTTCTGTTCATAGGTGAGATCTTTCTGGATCACCAGATCTTCATGTTCAATAATATGAGATGGATCGTGTACATACTTCTTCAACATAGATATGTGAAATACATTATGTACTTCGGACAATTGAGGAGGCAACGCGATACGATAAGCAACCTCGCCAACTCTTTCGAGTATCTCAAATGGTTCGATGAATCTTGGCGTAAGCTTGCCCTTAACACCAAATCTTCGTATGCCACGTCCAGGCGATATTTTATGAAATACATGATCTCCAACCTGAAATTCAAGATCTCTTCTTCTTGTATCAGCATAAGCCTTTTGTCTGGTCTGAGCAACTTGCAATCTTTCTCTGATTACTTGTATCTTCTCAGTTGTATCCCTTACCATGTCTGGACCTAACAGTTGTTTCTCTCCAACTTCGTTCCAGCATAAGGGTGATCGGCAACTCCTTCCATATAAAGCTTCGAAAGGTGCCATTTGGATACTAGCTTGGTAGCTATTATTATATGCAAATTCCACTAGTGGCAAATGTTCATGCCAGCTTCCACCAAAGTCAATGATGCAAGCTCTTAGCATATCCTCAACAACTTGATTAGTTCTCTCGGTCTGACCATCCGTTTGTGGGTGGAAAGCTGTACTAAAGTTAAGCCTTGTTCCCAACGAATGTTGTAATCCCTTCCAAAAATGAGAAGTGAAACGGGGATCTCTGTCAGACACGATCGAGACAGGTATACCATGCAACCTGACTATTTCTTTGATGTATAGTGCAGCTAGCACATCAATTGACCATCGGCTTTTTATTGGCAAGAAATATGCCGATTTAGTTAATCGGTCAATGATAACCCAGATTCCATCATGTCCTCCTTTAGATTTAGACAAACCCATGATGAAGTCCATACCAATATCCTCCCACTTCCACTTAGGAATATCTAGAGGATGAAGTTTACCAGCAGGCTTTTGGTGTTCCGCCTTGACTTGTTGGCATGTGAGACAGCGTGATACATAGTCCGCTATTTCTCTTTTCATATTAGGCCACCAAAAGTTCCTCTTTACATCTTGGTACATTTTGGTTGATCCTAGATGAGTAGTGTACCTTGATCTATGAGCTTCATCTAAGATCTTCTTCTTTAATTCTGGGCAATCTGGTATACAAGTTCTATCTTTAAACATTAATCTTCCATCAGAAGCTAATTGGAAATCAGATTGTCCTTCTAATCTGCCCTGGATTTTCACTAATATAGGATCATCATCCTGAAGTGCCTGTATCTCAGATAATAAATCTGACTCTATGCTTACATGAGATAATGTGACAAATTTGGCTTCCTTGTCCAAGCTTATATTGAGCTCGGAGAATTGTTCTAGCAACCTCCATTCTTGTATCATACAATTGGCTATCATTGCTCTCGGCTTTCGACTAAGGGCATCAGCAACATAATTACCCTTTCCAGGATGATATTGTATATTGAAGTCGAAGTCCTTGAGATATTCCAGCCAGCGTCTTTGTCTCATGTTTAGCTCCTTTTGTGAAAATAGATATTTGAGATTTTTGTGATCGGAGTATACAGTAAACTGCACTCCATATAAGTAGTGTCTCCATATGTTTAGGGCAAATACCACCGCGGCCAGTTCTAAGTCATGGACGGGGTAGTTTTCTTCGTGTTTCTTCAGTTGACGTGAAGAGTATGCTATGACCTTTCCTTGTTGCATTAGGACACATCCGAGGCCAATGCCAGAAGCATCCGTGTAGACCTCGAATTTCTCTCCTTCTATTGGTAGAGCTAACACCGGAGCTGTAGTGAGATGATCCTTGAGAGTTTGGAAACTTCTTTCACATTCCTCACTCCATTCATATCGGATCTCCTTACGAGTTAATCTTGTAAGTGGTACGGCGATCTTAGAGAAATCTTTGATGAATCGCCGATAATAGCCTGCAAGACCTAAGAAACTTCTGATCTCGCTAGCATTGGTTGGTTTTTCCCAGTTTCTAACAGCTTCGACCTTTGACGGATCTACTGATAATCCATCTTTTGAAATCACATGTCCTAGAAAAGCCACTTCTTCAAGCCAGAATTCACACTTACTGAGTTTTACATAAAATTGATTTGTCCTCAAGACTTGCAATGCCATCCTCAAATGCTTTTCATGTTCTTCCTTAGTCTTGGAATATATCAATATATCATCAATGAAGACTACTATGAATTGATCCAAGTAAGGCCTGAATATGCTGTTCATTAACTGCATAAAGGCAGCAGGGGCATTTGTTAGTCCAAAAGGCATAACAACAAATTCGTAATGGCCATACCTGCTTCTGAATGCGGTCTTATGAATGTCATCATCTTTGATCCTTAACTGATGATATCCTGATCTGAGGTCAATCTTCGAAAAATATTTGGATCCTGAAATCTGATCAAATAACTCACCGATTCTCGGCAGTGGATACTTGTTCTTGATAGTGAGATGATTCAACTGTCGATAGTCGATGCACAATCTCATAGATCTGTCCTTCTTCTTTACAAATAAGACTGGTGCTTCCCACGGGAAAGTACTTGGTCTAATGAACCCTTTTCGAATTAGTTCCATCAACTGCTCCTTCAACTCTTTGAGTTCCGCAGGGGACATTCTATAGGGTGCCTTTGAAACTGGACCAGCACCAGGGACTAAGTCAATGGTGAAGGCCACATCCCTTTGAGGGGGTAATCCCGGCAACTCTTCCGGAAACACGTCCGGGAATTCTTGTACTACTGGAATGTCTTCTAGCTTAGTGTCCTTTGTTTCCTTAACTGTGACAAATGCAAGGAAAGCTACACATCCTTTCCTGACGAGCTTGCTTGCTCGAAGAGCCGAAATAAGAGGGGATTTGCTCCGACTCTTTGGGCGAGTAAAGACTAATTCTGGAAAATCTTTGAAAGCAATTTGGCTATTGCGGCAATCAACCGTTGCCTGGTATTTGGATAACCAGTCTGCTCCTAGTATAACATCATACTCCTTTAGATCGAGGCATATGAGATCTATAGGTAAATTCCTACCTTGAACTATTACCTCACAGTTTTGGTAGTGATGAGTAATATCATTTTCACTTCCAAGAGGAGTAGTTAGAACTATTTTTATCCATTCTGGTTCTAACGGTAACGGGTCGGCAAACTTCTTAGAAATAATGGAATGCGATGCACCCGTATCAAATAAGACATAATCACTTTTGGAACAAACTGTTAATGTACCTTCTACCAGTCCACCTTCTTCTTGCTCGGTCTCCTTTATTGCATGAAGTCGAGCGTTCTTTGTCACCGTGCGTTTACCGTCACCGGCTTGGTCATTCATTAATGGACAATCGGGAATCCGATGTTCGCGACTCCCACAACGGAGACATGCTCCTAATTTCCTCCAGCATTCTTCGGTCTTGTGACCAGCCTTGTCACAATGCTTGCATACTACGTTTGAAGGTGTAGTGGTGATAGAGAAGGGCTTGGATTTCTTGAACTTGGAATCTTGAGAGGATGAACCTCCATTATTGGGCATCTTCTTAAAATTGGGTTTGAAAGAACCCGAACCCGTGACTTGTTCCTTCTTGTCTTTTCCACGGATCCTATCAGATAGTTCCGTGGCATCTTCAAGTAATTGAGCTCGGCGCACTATTTCAGAATAAACTTGGATGTCCATAGGCGCCAGTTGAGTAATATAGTGGGGCCTAAGCCCATTAATAAATCTACGGGCTTTCATCTTCTCCGTGCTAATAAGATGCTTAGCATATCTAGACAACCTGGAGAACTGAGCTTCATAATCTGCTAATGATAAAGATCGTTGTTTTAATGCAGCGAATTCTGCAGCCTTCTTTTCTTGGACTCGGTCCGAGAAATATTTAGCATTGAAGTATTCCACAAATTCTTCCCATGTTACTTGAGTAGGGTCGATGGTTGCTTCAATAGACTCCCACCAACATCTAGCATCTTTCTCTAACTGGAATGTAGCTAATAGAACTTTGTCCTGATCCGTGCATTGCATGACACGGAATATGCGTTCGGTTTCCCGAACCCAATGCTCGGCATCGTCCGGATCGGTCGATCCCATAAACTTCGGGGGATTCATACTCTTAAATGCTTGGTGTAAGCTTCCAGCTCGTGGAGCATCACCCTGTGCTACCTGTTGTAGCACTTGAGTCATCCCTTGAAGGGTACGCTGCATGTTGCGCCATTGAGCACATTCGGCAGCCATTATCCTACAATTACAATAGCTACGTTAGTATTATATCACTGTGATCTTATTAAAAGACTTATTGACTCTTAACCCTTGGTTCTACCCAATCTCACTTGGTTAAACGTTCAACTTATCCTTAGACTTAGGTTTTTCCTAGGAATTGAATACCTTAGGCTCTGATACCACAAAAACTGTCACGCCCCGAGCGCGGAAGATACCCGGAGACGCGTGACGAGTTTATATCAATCATGTCAATCAGAGTGGTCGTGTATTCGACACAAAGACAGAGATGCGTAAAATAGCAAGATAACCCAATCCTTTATTTCATAATGGATAGACTATTACAAATCCAATACTCTATTTAATAAAAAGGAAAAGTACATAGTTGACTCAAGAAAATAGGAAACAACTAGACGACACTTGAGCAGCTCTATCACTTTCACTCTTGACCTTCCCCATCCGATTGACTTCCATCGTCGTCGGACTTACCTGAAAAGTAAAAAGGGACAAACGGGATGAGCGAACGCTCAGTAGAAAATTATATCTCAAGTACTAGCAAGGGGTTTAAGTAATTACATTTTCATGAATGCAATGAAGCTATGCATGCTCGCATAAAACGACAAGATAGAGAGAATGTAATATCAAAGAATAAGATGAACTAATCATGAACTTCCAACAAGATACTCAAGATACTCAAGCAAGTACATTTAACAAGTCATGTCAAGAATTTTGGCTATCATGTATCAAGCAAGCAAATTACCCTTTTTCGGGCCACGCATTTCATGTCAAGTCAAGTACGATTCAAGTACAAGATTTATGTGGAATGTCCAATCTAGAAAGTAAAGTACTCGGTATAATGCCAGATACCTTATCATTTTAACTCCCATGGGCACAAGTACTTTCGGGTGCTCCTCCCAGGACCAGATCGGGCCCTATATGCGCAGGCATTTATCATGTTATTTGACATCCACTTTTGTTTACATAGCCAATAAAGAATTTCAATAATCAAGCTTGTAGACATGTATGACAACTTTGACAGAATGGAGTCCAAAAATATGACAAAGGACATAGAATGGCGATAATAATGGTATAATCACGATATCGATAAAACTAGGTAGAATTAGGTTCCCTTAACTTGGGTACCATGACAAATTAATATGGACATTCTATATATAGAATTTAGGTCCACATGAACAGTATATCAAAGGTAAGATACCCTCATTCTTATCATAGAATTGAGGTTTACAAGAATGACATGATATGGCATGATATCATCATCCCATTAAAAATTTCTTATGATATACTCTTTGTATAATCATAAGGGCCGGTATCCCATGTTTCTTTAGAGTGACATGGCATCAATGGTGTAATGGGTTTTTAGGGTACAACCAGCTCAGTCGGCCTTGAGGGAATCCAAGGCTACGAGGAGTCTTACGGAGGTCTCTATGACTAACTCGCTAGTCCAAAGGAACGGAATGTCCAATGGAGAGCTTGTATGTCAATGAGAATTGAGTGTGATCGATAAAACAATCGCGAAACGTGGGACTATACTCACGGAATGGAGAATAGTGCCGATATATATATTATATAACATATGAAACCATCGGTTAACAGAATCAGGATAAAAATATCAGTTTACAGAAAATAACGACTTAGGTAAAGTCGTTTCTCAAGTAATTAACGCCTAACAGAAGGGCATTTACATATGTTTCCATTTTGGCAGAATTTTCAATAATTCAGAAATTTATCTAAAATGCGCCCTGGACAGGGGCGTTTCTTTGCAATGAGACGACTACAGTTGGCTTCTTTTAATTTACAATATTTTACAGAACATATTTATTTTCAGAAATTATCAAAAACGCGCCCTTGGCAGGGGCGTTAATCATTAAATTCTTATCTTTACAGAATATATTGTTCGGGCTTTTAACAGAAACGCGCCCTATGAAGGGGCGTTACTTTTCAATTCACGCCCTATGATGGGGCGTTAACACATGGAAAACGACCTAGTCTAGGTCGTGAATTCAAGAAATATCAGGAATTTACAGGATCAGCAAAATTTGCACGATAATCGAGGATAACAGTCATATAGTCATGACAGGAAAATTGGCAGGAATTCAGATGCAGTATATTAGATTTGATGTTTCATGTTTATTGACTTTTAACCGTTAACAATTATTGATTTCATGTAATTTCATGGATAATCAGTTCTTAAGATAGGTGATTAACATTTACATGAAATTAACGCCTGTGTACAGGGCGTCAAATATGAAATTGACGACCTGGGCAGGGTCGTGTCTTGTAAATTAGCACCCTTGACAGGGGCGTCTCTTTCAAAATATTGCAGAAACGTATTAAAACTATAATAAACCAAATGCATGTCATGCTTATATATATGTATATCTTGCATTAATTTTGTTTGGGCTACCATAACTTGAGAAAACCTACCTTAAGATAGTCGATTGAAGATGAATGTGAGGGATTTTAACTAGAAGAAGATGCTGCTCTGTTAAATGTTCTGAAGCTTCTGTAGCAACAAAGTCACAGCAACCTAGACGAAGATGGACGACCTACAGAGGATAGAATACGAAGGTATTATGCTTCGTAATAACTTAACAGAAGATAAAGGAGGAGAATAACCTACTGGTTCTCCTAGGAAGACAGGGCTCCTTAACCTGTAGAAGAGATATAGATGAAGAACATTAGTTCTTCACATACTACGTTCATAATGAAAGGAAGAAGAAAAATCGAAGAACTTGATGTTCTTCACGTACCTTGCAGATTCCGAACGCCAAATAGCCTTGAAGGGTTCGAGCAGTAGATTATTTATAGGGATTTAGGGGGTCCTATTAGGGCTAGAGTTTTATTGGGAGTAATATATCCCTAATAGAGTCCTTGCCCTAGTAAACACTTACTAGATTAACATAATCCTTCCCTGGATAAGCTCCCGTGTCGAACGGAACTCGAATGGAATTAACGACTTTGGTCAGGGCGTCGATTCTTGAATTGACGACCTGGTTCAGGTCGTTTCTTAAGAAGCGCCTTTCGTTAGGGCGTTCCTTTGTTTAAAACACGCCCAAGATAAGGGCGTTTCTTGGCCTTACCATTTTTGACGTTGGAATTTGACGCCGTGTAGTGAGGGCGTCACTTCTTGAGTCACGCCTTAACTAGAGGCATTTATAATTTAAATAGCGCCTTGATCCGAGGCGTTATTTTATATTGTTTTATTTATCTAATTATTTGATTTATTTTCAAAATCTTTATTATTATTAATATTTTATCAGGGTTGCTACATAAGCACACCTCTTGGACTTGTGATCCTCTCCGTTAGATATTCCTTCCACCAGACTAGTTGATCTTGTTTCAAGGCCTCCCTAAGTCTCCGTGAGCCTGGGATTCCCACTAGGACGTCAAGTTAGTTGTACCCTCAAAAACCCAATTGTCTAGAAAGCACTTACACTACCGGTGTTTCTGTGTCCTGGCTAGTAGCTGCCCTATGGAGACCACCACTATTGACTAGCAGCCATCTATTAGACCGCCAAAGTCAATTAGCGGCCTTTTCCATGACCGCTATTATCCCAGAGTGTTCACTACGTCGACTCTATTCTTTCTTCATGCGTCGACTATTCATAGAAATTGTCCTTCTCTGACCGCATCTATCCAAAAATGGTCCTGGAAAGCTCGCGTATGCCCATAAATGGTCCGGACTTGACCGTCTTATGTCTAAGCTATGTCTAACCCGGGGTTTGTCCCAAGGGTTGGTTTTCCCAAGTTCCTAGATGGTCTCTTGATTATTTAGAACCTAACACCTTATTTCAAAGCTATCTAATATGTTATGGAAGTAAAAGAATATGCTGTTATGCTATTGGATTCTTTCTGTGGCATGGCCTTGTCTTAAATCATTCTTTGAATTCTCATGATCATTCATTGGTGCATTCTTTGCCTTGGTTACATTCTCATGAAACTATTGTTGAATTGTACATTATTGTCCAAACTTTACAATATCCTCATGGTAGTAGCTTGATCTGTAACTTGAAGATGTAAGAGCGGGCACGGATAGTGTCCAAGGACTCCACACTAGGTCCCTCGGCAGATAGTCGAAATCGTGATGAAAACCAAGGGTTACGATGAACCCTGGCGTCGCATTGTGTCGGGAGTACATTTTTATAGACGGGTGAAAACCATGAGGCAAACTTGTGAAAATTACATGCTTGCTAGTACATTCTTGTTCATGAGTTTCTAGTGCATAGCCTTTATGGTTATGAAGTACATTCTTACTAATGAAAGGCCATTTTTTTCTTATAAATCTTGCTTGATCATGCTCTATTGTCCATTCATATTCTTCATATCTCTAGTATTCCTATCTTGTTACTTAGATTTTATTCGTGTCTTTTATCGCATTTTCTTTTACCTTATTCACTAGAGCAAAAATGTAATTACTTAAAGTATGCCTCCATGTTGATGCGAAGATACCTACTAGGCAAGTGTGCTCATTACCCTACTTTTCTAATCATTTCAGGAAGTTCAAGTGAGTCGGATTCGGATTATTCTAGCAACAGGTCCGAGAGTGATGATTGATGGACGAGAGAAGACCTAGAATGTCAAGAGTTTTTCGAGTAGTCTAGAGTCATGATGTAATTTTTACTTTATTGAGTCTCACTATGTAATTTTTATTTTTCTTGAGTCTAGTAGATCAAGAGTCAACCTTATGTAATCATGGGTCATTATTATCAATAAAAGTTAGAATTTTGGTCAATATTGTGTACTCCATTTTATGTGGATGTCTATTACGCTCTGATTATATTGCTAGCTTGAGGAATATTGCCGGCTGCTCACGTTCCCCGATATTACTTCCGCTGTACATACGTCTCCGGGCGTGACAGTTAAGTTGGTATCTCAGCCTAGGTCTCAGAACTTACTTATTCCTAGGAAATTATCATTGGCAAAGTCTAAAAATAAGGACCCAATCCTATGAGCCAAGAAGAAATTCCCAACCATGTGAGAATGGGTAGAGTCGGGATGAGATAGTTAAATTAGAAATTTTCTCTAGGTTAATGCTATTAATTCCATAGGTATTAACTAATTGATTGTCCTCTTAGGTACCTTATTTTCACGATGGCACACCGTGTTGACAGGGACGGGATGCAACAGACTGTTACAGGTCTTACCCAGGCGCTACAGAATATGGCACAAGCTGGCGCGAGGGCTGGTGCCAGTGACTTACATCAGAATTTCTGAAGCTTAATTCCTCCACGATTTTCTAGCTCTTCTAATCCAGATGAAGCAAAGAACTGGATAGATGAAATGGAAAGGATCTTCAACGTTATGCAATGTGCTGATCAAGAGAAGGTCCGCCTCGACACTTTTCAACTTAATAAGGATGCACGTACTTTGTCGAAGACCACTTTGGCACAATCTCTCTGCAAATCTCGTATGCCTTGACAAGGAGGTATATGATGCTATATTAGGAGTATATTGGATTTTTGACCATTACGCCAACATTAGTCGCAATAGGTTGATTTCTTTTCATAAACCAGATTTTCCAAAGTTTTCTTTCCTTGGCATCAAGTATAGGAAGCACCCTACTCTTATTTCTTCTCTTCATGCCTGTAAACTCATCTCACAAGGGTGTGAAGCTTTTCTTGCTTCTGTTATCATTACTGAGTCCAAGGAAATCTTTATAGAAGAAATCCCCGTTGTAAAAAAATTTCGGGCGTCTTTCCTTTGGACTTGCCCGGTATATCGCCCGAGAGGGAGGTTAATTTTTCCATCGAACTCACACCTGGAGCAGCACCAATGTCAAAGGCCCGTTACAGGATGTCCCTTGCGGAGCTCAAGGAATTGAAAAAGCAACTTCAAGAGTTACTGGAGAAAGGTTTATTCGACCTAGCACATCCCCTTTGGGTGCGCCGGTTCCATTTGTTAGGAGGAAGGATGGATCCGTCAGGCTGTGTATCGACAACGACAGTTGAATCAACTTACCATCAAGAACAAGTACCCACTGTCGCGTATTGATGAGCTGTTCGACCAGATCCCCGGTGTAGAGTATTTCTCCAAGATTGACCTCAGGTCTGGCTATCATCAGCTGAAGATTAAGGAAGAGGATAGTCACAAGACAGCTTTCCGTAGTAGATACGGACATTATGAGTTTGTGGTTATTCCGTTCGGGTTAACTAACGCCCCCGCAACATTTATGCAACTCATGAACAATGTCTTCAGGCCATATCTCGACTGCTTTGTGGTCATATTTATTGATGACATCCTTATCTATTCCAAGACGAATGAAGAACATGAGGAACATCTGAGAACTTCTTTACAAACATTAAGGGAACACCAACTATATGGCAAGCTAAATAAATGCAAGTTTGGCTGAAGGAGGTTTCTTTTCTTGGCCATGTTATCTCTAAAGAAGGAATTGTCATGGATCCTTCTGAAGTAGAAGTTGTCAAGAACTGGAGCCGACCGACGACTATATCCAAAATTAGAAGTTTTCTCGGTCTGGCTGGTTATTATCAGCGGTTCATCAAGGATTTTTCCAAAATCGCCGTTCCTCTCACAAGACTCACTAGAAAGGAAAATCCATTTGTATGGACCATGGAGTGCGAGGAGAGTTTCTTGACTCTCAAGGAACCTCTCACTACTGCCCCCATTCTAGCACTGCCTGTTGAAGTTGGCGGATTTGAAGTATATACTGATGCATCGGGCATGGGCCTCGGGTGCGTTCTTATGCAAAATGGCAAAGTGATTTGCTATGCCTCAAGACAATTGAAGCGGCACGAGGAATTATATCTGGTTCATGACCTGGAACTAGCTGCCGTTATATTTGCCCTAAAGATCTAGCGTCACTATCTTTATGGAGAAAAGTTCATGGTATTTTCGGACCATAAAAGTCAGAAATATCTCTTTTCTCAAAAGGAGCTAAACATGAGACAAAGGTGATGGCTTGAATATCTTAAGGATTTTGACTTTGCCATCCAATATCATCCAGGCAAGGCGAATGTTGTAGCCTCATGAAAGGTATGACTAATCTCATTATTGAATTTGTCCAATTAAATCTAGATATAAATGCGGAGAAAGAAGAATACTTTATTGTCAACATTTGGTCACAACCAACATTAATAGAAGGCCCGGTCAAGTTGCAAGAAAATGACCCTACACTGATGGAAATCAAGGATAATATAGATCAACGGTCAGAATTTTCTATTGCATTGGACAGAAGATTGCAATTCCAAGGTCGAATTTGTGTCCCAGATCATGCGGATACTAAGAAGCTAGTTATGGACGAAGCACATAAATCAAGGTGCGCCATTCACCCTGGTGCCACCAAGATGTACCATGACCTTAAAAGGAATTATTGGTGGCCTAATATGAAAAGAGAAGTGGCGGACTACGTATCACGCTGCCTCACTTGTCAACAAGTTAAGGTAGAGCATCAAATGCATGTTGGAAAGCTACATCCCTTGGCGATTCCCGAGTGAAAATGGGATAGTATGGGGATGGAATTTGTCATGGGTCTACAAAAATCAAGAGGAGGACATGACGGTATTTGGGTGATCATTGACTGCTTGACCAAGTCAGCTCACCTCCTACCTATTAAGATCCATGGTCTGTGGATGTCTTGGCTGCCTTATATGTAAAAGAAATTATAAAACTGCAAGGAGTCCCTGTCACTATTATATCTGATCGAGACCCTCGATTCACATCTCAATTCTGGAAGGGTCTACAACATTCAATTGGGACCCGGTTGAATTTCCGCATTGCATTTCATCCACAAACTAATGGTCAAACTGAAAGAATCAATCAGGTGGTGGAAGATATGTTCCGGGCATGTGTACTTTATTTTGGCGGAAGCTAGCACGATCACTTGCCTCTAGTGGAATTCTTCTACAATAATAGCTATCAAGCTAGCATTAAAATGGCACCATTTGAAGCCCTATATGGCAAGAGTTTCCGCTCACCTATATGCTGGAGTGAGATTGGGGAAAAGCAATTTCTAGGCTCAGAACTCATTCAGGATACTACTGAAAAAGTCAAGCTGATTCAAGATGGCTCAAGATAGGCAAAAGTCTTATGCAGATAATCGAAGGCGTGACCCAGCATTCCAAATAGCAGACCACGTATTCCTCAAAGTTTCTCCAGGTCGAGGTATCCGAAGATTTGGCATCAAAGGCAAACTTACTCCAAGATTCATAAGCCCTTTCAAAATTCTTGAAAGGGTTGGTGAGGTTGCTTATCGACTAGCTTTGCCTCCTCAACTAGAAGGAGTTCATGATGTCTTTCATGTCTCAATGTTAAAAAGGTTAGTCCATGATCTATTCGATGTCATCACTTATGATAACCCAGAGATACAGGAAGACGTGACGTACAAGCAAAGGCCACTTAAGATAATTACGCGAGAAGTACGGCAGCTTCGAAATAAAAATATTCCCATGGTCAAAATCCAATGGAGCAAATCCTGGCCGTACGAGACGACATGTGAAACGGAAGAAGCTATGCGCAAGAGATTCTCAGAATTATTTGATTGGAAGTATATTCTCCATAAAATCTATGCATTGAATTTGGAGACCAAATTCTTTTAAGTGGGGGAGGGTGTAACGCCCGAGAATTTTTCTAGGAATTTTTGGGGATTTAATAAATTTATTAAGCATTTAAATAGTCTTAATGAGCTAATTAATGAATAAAGGTCTATTTAATACTTATCTAAAGACCCTTTAATGACCAAAGGTCTGAGCCCACTTAAAATAGGCCTAAAGGACCGATTCCAAGACCTTTAGACCCAAGCCCATTAATAGAAACATAAATTGGGCAATTTACATATTTAAATTAAGATATATACACCAATTAGGAGATAAATAAGTAATAATGGGAAAATCTAATTTTTTTTGGATTTATCGCCAATTGGCGGTCTATCGCGAGACCGCCAATCCATCCTAGCGGTCCCTCATTGACCGCTAATCCCTTCTTATTCCGTGAATGGAAGAAACGTGAAAAGCTTAGATCTTTGGAATCCAAATCCTCATGGGTCGAAGTGTGTAGACATGTAAACATGTCTAGGACTCTTGGGGATCGATCCTACCCCTAATTAGGACTCCCAAGTCGATCAAATCCTCAGCCCTAACTCAAAACCGTATAAATAGATCCTAACTTCGACCCATGCGAACCCTAATGTTGGCTCAGATAATTCAATGGTAAGGAGACATCTTCTCAGGTTAATCCTTTAGAATAAATTGTTCTCCTTAGTTTTATCTAACTCCCCTCTAATTTTCATGCTAGAAGACCCAGCCGTTGAAGAATTAGGGCGTCCACAAGTCGCTAGTTCGCTACAGGCTGCACCGGAACTAGGGCTCCGATCCAGTAAAGATAAGGAGATTAGAAGTTCTAAACGAGGTTAGTTCACGTAGTCTTTTTAGAACTTTTTGTTCCCTTTTCTATCTTCTACCTACCCTCCAACTTTCATGAATATAGGTGAAGGGAATCAGAAGATCGAGGGGCAGGAAGTTACTGGTTTGGCACAAGACATGCAGGAACTTGAGCGATCTTCCAATTAGAAATTCAAAGCCTAAAGCTTGTCCCAGAGGTAGATTATCTCGTGGATGGCTAAAATACCAAGTTAGGAATAAAAGCCCTTTGATTTCATGAATTTTCATACTTTTTACATGGAGTATTTAAGGTTTTATTGGCACTGCGCATCTAGGTTATTTCTGCATGCATAAAGTCTACCCTTAATGACAAAGATAATGTTCTTAGCTTAATTCATGACAACCTATGCATCTCCATGCGTTATCTTCATTGTAGAAACATTTTCTCTCGCTGTCTTGCCTGTTTTATATGATTTACTGCCCTAGATTAGAGTGTACTTCGATTTTTACTATTATCTGCCACATACAGAAAGAAACGGTCTTCCTGTGACCGCTAGAGTATTTGGCGCCCTTGCAATAGACCGTTAAGCCCTTGTAGGCGGCCATCATCTGACCGCTATTTGGTTTCTATATTTGCACTTTGTTAATTCCAAACATATGGCAGATTGACTGTGACGACCCAGAGTTCAGGATACCGATATACCGATAACATCGATGCACCGATACCAAGAACTGGGGAAGCCACCCAAGAGGCTGATGAGGCCCCTGAAGGGTTAGTGAAGCTTGTCGAGGGAATGCATAGCGAATTGCAATTTGGAACGCGCATATTACAATTAAGCAATAAAATTAACACAAGTGCGGAAGCAATTCAAAAATAACCAGAGTGATAATTATATAACTAGTCCAGAAGCACAAGAGTAGTAGCCCAAAAAGTACAACTACGCGGGGCATACCCCGGTGAAAGTACAACATAGCCTCACAAAGGCGACCCGTCAACTGCTGGCAACTAAGCACGGTCTCCGAGCAACCTCACAAAACATCGAGAGACGGCGGACGTGGCTCACCTAAAAGGAGAAGGGTGAGTCACAGCCAGACTCAGTAGGGGTCACGCGGATCCCTACCTCGCACTAAACAAACATGCATGCGAAGATAAAGGCAATAGGGCATGCATTTAAATAAAGTAACAGGCATTGGCATGAATAACTAATCCAAGAAAGTTGTAAACTCTATCTAAGCAGGTATAACAGTTAACACATGTCAATAATGATTAAATGCAAGCGATTGAAACTAAATCTACCAAACAGGATAAGCCTTAACCAATCCAAGCAGTAGGGAGTAGGACAACCACTGGAGCAGAAACCAGATGCGTCCACTGACGACTTACACTACGTCTCAAGCACTCGCAGTCAGTAAAATGACAAGCTGAGCGCGTAAACAGTACCAAACCAAGTGACCAGTCAGAGTGACACTCGTCAGTGTCAGTCCACAGCCTCTGACCACGTGTGCACACACTGACTCTCGCCTGAGCCAGGCCCTCTAGCTAGTTTTCTCCCTTGGTAGGACGCTACCATTGGCCGGGAGCCCACGGAACTAGCTTACAAACCGCGTACGGGAAACACCCCTCCGCTATCCCCAAGCGGGTCGGCACTCAACAGACCTTAGGGCAACAACAGTGGCTCCATTGCAAGGAAAGAAAAGCTACTCTATTGGGATATAGAAACATGCCATTATATAATACAATAGCTAAACATGGCATATTAAATAGCTCGGGAAGCATTAAAGCATAAGCCGGCATTCTTTAAAACCAACAGGCATGTGACGGTCTACCGCCCACGCGCCACAGGTATGTAACGGTCGTGGGTAGGCGCACTACATGGGAAGTGACGCGCCTAGACCTGGCCGTTACCACCACTGCCGAGCCCAATAAATCCAAACAAACGGGCATGTAACGCGCCAGCCTACGCGCGTTACATGGCTCTGACGGCCGGCCGACTGGCCGTCAGATCCACCCGAGGCTAATTTACAACTAACAGATAAAGCTGCATGAAACAGGATGTAACGCGTTAGCCTAGGCGCGTTACAGCCATCTGGCGGTCGGCCGATAGACCGCCAGAAAAACCTCCTCAACTAGTCAACGATAGTCAACGGGTAAATAACGGTCAGAACCTGGCCGTTACACTCAATGTAACGCCCCTCATTAGGCCGTTACATTTAAGTAACGCGTCCATCTAGGACCGCCAGACGTGTGACGGTTCCTAGAAGGACCGTCACACCGCCTGGGACGGGTTCGGTTTGAAAACCGGTTCCCTCCCGGACGATAGAAATCGTCGGGTAACGACGTAAAAACCTGTTTCCTTTCAAACCATATATTTCAAACAACAATATAACAGCTAAAAACATCACATGCAAAGCCCACAATGCATTAAACTCAAGAATTAAGCTAAAACCCCAAATATGGAAAAATGAGCATTATGCATGCTACGGGGTTCTAATCAAACGAACTAGCTACAGGAATTGATCCTAGCAAGTTCAGAAGTCCATCCCCCTACCTCTTGCAAGCCAAAACGGCTGATAACGCCGCATGCGCCGAGGTAGGTCCACGGAGCCTTCACACTCCATCCCGCTCCCACGATCACCGAACCATGCCGAAATGGGTACCCACGCGTTCCTCTCGATGTGAGGAATCCACCGGCACCAACCACGCTTCAATCCGACGTCGTCTCGCCTGCTTTCCCTAGGAGAGGGGAGAGGGCGATCGAACGAAGAGAGAGAGAGAGAGAGAGAGCGTGAGAGAAAGAGATCGACGGGGGAGAGAGAGGGTGTGAGGGTGAGGGATTAAAAGAAAAGAAAAGAAAAGAAAATAAATATATAATTTAATTATTATATATATTAAAATCTTATTAATTTCTAATAACCCTCAATTAACTCCAAATAAATCCGGAAAAATACCAGAAAAATTCCTAAAAATACAGGAAAATAGTCAAAAATTCCAGAACAAATATTAGATCCAAACCACTAAGGATCCACTAAAGCACGGGCCTTACATTGACCCTATTAACTATATGTTAAACCTAGGTAAATAGGTTTTTTTCCTAGTTTTCACTTCATAATCGTAATATTGGTTATATTGTGCACTACCCTTGATAGATTGCATGCCTTACATGTTTTAAATGCTTATTTTAAACTTATGTTAATTTCTTGCCAAAACATATTTTGTACTAATGATCATATTTTTCACTAATGAT
The DNA here is from genome assembly GCA_022559845.1 of Amorphophallus konjac. Lineage (NCBI taxonomy): Eukaryota > Viridiplantae > Streptophyta > Magnoliopsida > Alismatales > Araceae > Amorphophallus > Amorphophallus konjac. The sequence goes on along the minus strand of CM040123.1, from coordinate 115,023,272 downwards.
CATATTTTTCATGGACTTGTTTAAGTGACGTTTTGACCGCTGTTTATCACGATTCCTTCTCATCTAAAGTCTTATCTTAAGTACATGGTGTGTACCACGGTGCATGGCCATTAGGTACACCTTTGCACTTATAAGCACACCTCTTGGACTTGTGATCATCTCCGTTGGATATTCCTTCCACCGGACTAGGTGATCTTTCAAGGCCTCCGTAAGTCTCCATGAGCCTGGGATTCCCACTAGGACGTCGAGTTAGTTGTACCCTAAAAAACCCAATTGTCTAGAAAGCACTTACACTGTCGGTGTTTCTGTGTCCTGGCTAGTAGCGGCCCTTAGGAGACCGCCGCTGTTGAGTAGCGGCCATCCATTAGACTGCCAAAGTCGATTAGCGGCCTTTTCCATGACCGCTATTATCCCAGAGTGTTCACTACGTCGACTCTATTCTTTTTTCATGCATCGACTCTTCATAGAAACGGTCCTTCTCTGACCGCATCTATCCAAAAATGGTCCTAGAAAGACCGCGTATGCCCATACATGGTCCGGACTTGACCATCTTATGTCTAAGCTATGTCTAACCCGGGGTTTGACCCAAGGGTTGGTTTTCCTAAGTTCCTAGATGGTCTATTGATTATCTAGAACCTAACACCTTATTTCAAAGCTATCTAATATGTTATGGAAGTAAAAGAATATGACATTATGCTATCGGATTCTTTCCATGGCATGGCCTTGTCTTAAATCATTCTTTGAATTCTCATGATCGTTCATTGGTGCATTCTTTGCCTTGGTTACATTCTCATGAAACTATTGGGCCCTGTTTGTTATTGGGGTAGAATAACGCATTCGACCCCTTTTGGTCGAATGCGATATTCGACCCCGGGTAAGGGCATTGTATGTGAGAGGCGCCGGTGGGTCCCATTAATTTCTCTCTCATCAGGTGGGTAATTCACGGTGGTATTCGAATAACAAAGTGGCCCTTGTTGAATTGTACATTATTGGCCGAACTTTACTTTATCCTCATGGAATTAGCTTGATCTGTAACTTGAAGATGTAAGAGAGGGCACGGACAGTGTCCAAGGGTTCCACACTAGCCCCTCGGCAGATAGCCAGAAATGTGCTGAAAACCAAGGGGTACGATGAACACTAGCGTCGCATTACGCCGGGAGTACTTTTTTTATAGACGGGTGAAAACCATGAGGCAAACTTGTGAAAATTACATGCTTGCTAGTACATTATTGTTCATGAATTTCTAGTGCATAGCCTTTATGGTTATGAAGTATATTCTTGTTAATGACATACCATTTTTTTCTTATAAATCTTGCTTGATCATGCTCTATTGTCCATTCATATTCTTCATATCTTTAGTATTCCTATCTTGTTACTTTGATTTTGTTCATGTGTTTTATCTCTTTTTCTTTTACCTTATTCACTAGAGTGAAAATGTAATTACTTCAAGTATGCCTCCATGTTGATGCAAAGATACCTACTAGGCAAGTGTGCTCACTACCCTACTTTTCTAATCTTTTCAGGAAGTTCAAGTTAGTCGGATTCGGATTATTCTAGCAACGGGTCCGAGAGTGATGATTGATGGACGAGAGAAGACCTTGTATTTCAACAGTTTTTTGAGTAGTCTAGAGTCATGATGTTATTTTTACTTTATTTAGTCTCACTATGTAATTTTTATTTTTCTTGAGTCTAGTAGATCAAGAGTCAACCTTATGTAATCATGGGTCATTATTATCAATAAAAGTTAGAATTTTGGTCAATATTATGTACTCCATTTTATGTGGATGTATATTGCGCTCTGATTATATTGCTAGCTTGAGGTGTATTGCCGGTTGCTCACATTCCCCGATATTACATCGGCTGTACATACGTCTCCGAGCATGACAGTTAAGTTGGTATCTCAGCCTAGGTCTCAGGACTTACTTATTCCTAGGAAAATTTCATAGGCTAAGCCCAAGGATAAGAACCCAATCCTATGAGCCAGGAAGAAATTCCCAACCATGTGAAATGGGTAGAGCCGAGATGAGATAGTTAAATTAGAAATTTTCTCTAGGTTAATTCTATTAATTCCATAGGAATTAACTAATTGATTGTCCACTCAGGTACCTTATTTTCATGATGGCACACCGTGTTGACTGGGACGGGATGCAACAGACTGTTGCAGGTCTTACCCAGGCGCTACAGAATACGGACAAGTTGGCGGGAGGGCTGGTGCCGACGACTTACATCAGAATTTTTGAAGCTTAATTCCTCCACGTTTTTCTGGCTCTTCTAATCCAGATGAAGCAGAGAACTGGATAGATGAAATGGAAAGGCTCTTCAACGTTATGCATTATGCGGATCAAGAGAAGGTCTGTCTCGCCACTTTTCAACTTAATAAGGATGCGCGTAGTTGGTGGAAGACCACTTCGGCATAATCTCCCTGCAAATCTCGTATGCCTCGACATGGAGGGCTACGATGCCATATTAGGAGTATATTGGCTTTTTGACTATTACGCCAACATTACTTGTCACAATAGGCGGATTTCTTTTCATAAACCAAGTTTCCCAAAATTTTCTTTCCTTGGCATCAAGTATAGGAAGCACCCTACTCTTATTTCTTCTCTTCACACTTGTAAAATCATCTCACAAGGGTGTGAACCTTTTATTGCTTCTGTTATCATTACTGAGTCCAAGGAAATCCGTATAGAAGGAATCCCCATTGTAAAATAATTTCTGGACGTCTTTCCTTCAGACTTGCCTTATATATCGCCCGAGAGGGAGGTTAATTTTTCCATCGAACTCACACCTGGAGCAGCACCTGTGTCAAAAGCCCCTTACAGGATGTCCCCCACGGAGCTCAAGGAATTGAAAAAGCAACTTCAAGAGTTGCTGGAGAAAGGCTTTATTCGACCTAGCACATCCCCTTGGGGTGCGCTGGTTCTATTTGTCAGGAAGAAGGATGGATCCTTCAAGCTATGTATCGACTACCGGCAGTTGAATCAACTTACCATCAAGAACAAGTACCCACTATCGCGTATTGATGAGCTGTTCGACCAGATCTCCGGTGTAGAGAATTTCTCTAAGATTGACCTCAAGTCTAGCTATCATCAGCTGAAGATTAAGGAAGAGGATATTCACAAGACAGCTTTCCATAGTAGATATGGACTTTATGAGTTTGTGGTTATGCCCTTCGAGTTAACCAACGCCCCCGCAGCATTTATGCAACTCATGAACAACGTCTTCAGGCCATATATCAACCGCTTTGTGGTCGTATTTATTGATGACAACCTTATCTATTCCAAGATGAAAGAAGAACATGAGGAACATCTGAGAACTTCCTTACAAACATTAAGGGAACACCAACTATATGCCAAGCTAAATAAATGTGAGTTCTGGCTGAAGGAGGTTCTTTCCTTGGCCATGTTATCTCCAAGGAAGGAATTGCTGTGGATCCTTCTAAAGTAGAAGCTGTCAAGAACTGGAGCCGACCGTTGACTATATCCGAAATTAGAAGTTTCCTCAGTCTAGCTGGTTATAATCGGCGGTTCATCAAGGATTTTTCTAAAATCATCGTTCCTCTCACAAGACTCACTAGAAAGGAAAATCCATTTGTATTGACCACGGAGTGTGAGGAGAGTTACTTGACACTCAAGGAACATCTTACTACTACCCCCATTCTAGCACTGCATGTCGAAGGCGGTAGATTTGAAGTATACACGGATGCATCAAGCGTTGGCCTCAGGTGCGTTCTTATGCAAAATGACAAAGTGATTTGCTATGCCTCAAGACAATTGAAGAGGCACGAGGAAAATTTCGGTTCATGACCTGGAACTAGCTGCCGTTATATTTTCCCTAAAGATCTGGCGTCACTATCTTTATGGAGAAAAGTTCATGGTATTTTTGGACCTCAAAAGTCAAAAATATCTCTTTTCTCAAAAGGAGCTAAACATGAGACAAATGCGATGGCTGGAATATCTTAAAGATTTTGACTTCATCATCCAATATCATCCAGGCAAGGCGAATGTTGTAGCCTTATGAAAGGTTTGACTAATCTCATTGTTGAATTTACCCAATTAAATCTAGATATAAATGCAGAGAAAGAAGAATGCTTTATTGCCAATATTCGGTCACAACCTACATTAATAGAAGGCCTGGTCAACTTGCAAGAAAATGACCCTACACTGATGGAAAGAAAGGATAATATAGATCAATGGTCAGAATTCTCAACTACATCGGACAAAAGATTGCTATTCCAAAGTCGAATTTGTGTCCCAGATCATGTGGATACTAAGAAGCTAGTTATGGACGAAGCACATAGATCAAGGTATGCCATTCACCCTGGTGCTACCAAGATGTCCCAAGACCATAAAAGGAATTATTGGTGGCCTAATATAAAAAGAGAAGTGGCGACTACGTATTACGTTGCCTCACTCGTCAACAAGTTAAGGCAGAGCATCAACAGCCTGCTGGAAAGCTTCATCCCTTGGCGATTCCCGAGTGAAATGGGACAGTTTAGGCATGGACTTTGTCATGGGTCTACCTAAATCAAGTGGAGGACATGACGGTATTTGGGTGATCATTGATCGCTTGACAAAGTCAGCTCACCTCCTACCTATTAAGAGTCGATAGTCCGTGGATCTCTTTGTTGCCTTATATGTAAAAGAAATTGTAAAACTGCATGGAGTCCCTGTCACTATTATATCTGATCGAGACCCTCGATTCACATCTCAATTCTAGAAGGGTCTACAACATTCATTAGGGACCCAGTTGAATTTCAGCACTGCATTTCATCCACAAACTGATGGTCAAACTGAAAGAACCAATCAGGTGGTGAAAGATATGTTCCGAGTATGTGTACTTGATTTTGGGGGAAGCTGACACGATCACTTACCTCTAGTGAAATTCTCCTACAATAATAGCTATCAAGTTAGCATTAAAATGGCACCATTTGAAGCCCTATATGGCAAGAGTCGCCGCTCACCTATATGTTGGAGTGAGATTGGAGAAAAGTAATTTCTAGGCCCGAAACTCATTCGGGATACTACTGAAAAAGTCAAGCTGATTCAAGAAAGACTCAAGATGGCTCAAGATAGGTAAAAGTCTTATGCAGATAATCGAAGGCGTGACCTGGAATTCCAAATAGGAGATCACGTATTCCTCAAAGTTTCTCCGGGTCGAGCTATCCGAAGATTCGACATCAAAGGCAAACTTACTCCAAGATTCATAGGCCCTTTTAAAATTCTTGAAAAGGTTGGTGAGGTTGCTTATCGACTATCTTTGCCTCCTCAAGTAGCAAGAGTTCATGATGTCTTTCGCGTCTCAATGTTAAAAAGGTACGTCCATATCTATTCCATGTTGTTGGCCCAGAATAGATGGCAGACAAGAAGGGGGGTTGAATTGTCCCCCAGTCGAGATGGTCGATTTTAAAAACAACTAAATTAATTACAGCGAAAATCAAATTAACGACGTTAATTAATCTAAACTGAAGTGAGATATAATTGTTCTCTCAATCTTTCCAATCTCACACGGACTACCAATCCAACAAACGATGAAGGATTACTAATAACAGATAGCAGAGCTTGTGAAGTGCGATTGTGCAATGAATAAAAATCTATAAAATAGCCTATGAACGGGGATAGGAGAAATGGACAATCGCACAGGCACACCACATGCAACATAGAGATTTTTAGGTGGTTCAAGACCACGACGGGCTCCCTAAGTCCACCCCTCACTGAAACCCGATGAGGCTTCACTAACACGCTACGAATTGTAGCAATCACGGGGACGAGCCCCAACACCACACACGCTGCTTCCGCAGCAAGCCGCACACACGGGGCCTGGCCCCAAACCGCCGCTACTGCAGCACACATACGCACACTCAGGGAACTCACCCCGCACTAAAGCCTCACACGGAGATGCAGCTCCGTACACACACACAAATATTCCGATGTTCAAAAATCTAAGAAGGCTGTCCAATACATGCGCATATTCAGAATACACTGAAGAAAAATAGTCAAGATAAACCAAAGAGGGATGAAGCGATATATTCTTGATATGTGAAAGGCCTTGAGATGATCCTTCCTGAAGCTTTCAAGGTGAGAGGGTCGAAGTTCAGCAATCGGGAAGCCGCACAGACTTGTAGCTGCAGATCCGGCCCCCTTGATGCAAGAAGACTTGCTGCAACTGATGTATCCTTGATAGTTCCACCTAAGAACATTCCTGTAAACACTAAGAACATATTAATCTATCAAAGCCCTCTCCTATCCACCTTGTGGCTGCCCTCTTTCTTCTTCCTCCTACAAAAAGATAGAACAATTATCCCCTTCGTTATCTTTAGGATGAAAATCGTAGCACTTATAAATGGGCATAATAAGATGCATAAAAGACCACAATAGCCCTTGCAAAACCCTCTCAAAACAACCCTTAAACATGTATGGGAACCCTAAGGGTAAAGGTGTCAAAAAGGGATCCAATAGAATTAAGTTTAATGGGTTTCGAAACACATTCGCAAAACCCGTTCTCGGACGTCCTGAAGAGGTGTCAACACCTAGACCAGCCAGGGAGCAGATAGACGTCTTCCAGATAGGTGTCGACACCAGGTGTCGACACCTTCTGGGCAGCTTCCCTGGACAGAGCCAGTGAACAATAGGTGTCGACACCTGGTGTCGACACCTGCCTGCCCAGCACAAAGACTGCTTAATGCAGTCCAATGTAGTCTTAAAAACCAACAACCCCATTTGAAAACTTGATTTTTCCAAGTGAATAACATGCATTAAAGAGTCTTAAAACCATCATTTAATCTAGGTTTCAATAAGAAGAATGGGAAACAAAATGAGTAGAAGACAACCTTATGACAGTTAAGAAGAGCATGCAAGAGACACATGCAGACCCAATTTCTCTTAACAAGCAATGAGCATAACAGCAAGAATTCTATGCAATGCTTACCAAAAATTCACCAGCAACCAACATTCAAAATGCTCATTCTTACCACATCTTCAGTGATTTGAGAGTAAAATGGAACCTGCACTATATCGAAACTCAAATTTGTCATTCTTACATGAATAGAGATAAAAAGAGCAATTTCCTTGACTTTCGTCAAGAGAGTGAACCTTTCAACCTGTATATTGATATACTGAAATGCAACTTCAAATTTGAGTGACTCAGAGCTTTTCAAACAATTTTCTCCATAAGCTTACACATCAAATATGATTCAAGCAAGCCACACATGAGTTCCATGTTCAGACCAAGACTATCAAGTTCAGTCCAATGAAACCTGAACTCATTCTCCATACACAGATATAGAGTGCCAATTGAGAACCTACTTCAACAAATGTAAATGATATGCTTACTTCATTGAAAACCATTCATGAATACAAGTTCAGTCCAAAAACAGTTAAGGGCAGTCCAATGCAAGCAAAACAGCTAGGAGCCCTTCAATCCCATTTAATTGCAATTCAAGGGCATGTATTATCATGTTCTAGAGCTATCATAAAAATAGTTTCAATCTCAAAAACATTGGAAGAAAGGTGCATGTCTCACAACCAAACTTAATCAAATTTCTGCATGAGTAACCATGTTCCATAGGTAAAAAGTAAGTTAAATCTGCCATCCACAAAGCAATATAAGAATTCCATTCTCCTGAGTTTCACCATGATCCACACTAGTATGAGCATTAAAGCAATAACATTCATCTCAATAGACCCACACAAAAACATACATATAACTCAATAAGACCAACTTAATATTTGCACCAAAAATACATCGCAACTCAGCAAACCATTTGACAATCCACTGAGAAATGCAGTTTTCACATGTACGCTCCAAGGTCTCATGAGCAATATGCAAGAGTCATCATCTAAAATATATTCATGAAATACCATGCACTCCAACCCTGTAACGCAACCTGCAAAACAAGATATCAACATATGAGCTCATTTGCCATAACACTTGTACATACGGATGTCACTCTACACACACCCAATGCACACAATATTTTGTTATCATCAAAACCATTATCAAAGACAAAGAAGGAGCGCAACGAATCTAACAATCTCCCCCTTTTTGATGATGACAAAATATTGTGGCCACCTCAAATCTCTCTCCCCCTTTGGCATTATCAAAAAGTGGGGGACGAGGTGAATAGATATGAAGCTTCCTCAGAAATAGGATAGAATTTGGAAAGCAATGGCGCAAGAACCAAGCAATGTGAACTGTATGAGCAATATATAGTTTAACCAAAAGAACCACATCATTCATCAAACCTAAGATGAGGCACAAGACTTTCAAGAACCCAGAAGGATGTGTAAGTGTAAACCTGAAAACACAAAATTAGGCATGTCCTAAGTTTTGCCCATAGTATGCATGACCTAGAAGTTGAAAATTTTGTTTGTATGCCTTCTAAATGCCATGACTATGCAACATATGATATATGCAGAGAACTGTGATATTCACAAGTATGGATGAAATATGTGCAAGTATGCAAATTCTAAATTTTATGTAAAATGCATGACCAAAGTATTTGCAGAATGTATGATTGAAACACACATTATTCTTCCCCTTTTGTCACGAACAAAAACTGATTGACAACGAGGTTATTTAAGCTTTTATTTACATGTATGATCTAAAGATGCATCAAAGTGAAATGAAGTATGGTATGAATAAAAAGGATCAGGTAATCAAGCACTCAAGCACGGATAATAAGATATAAAAGTAAACAAGTCCCTTAGGGAAAGGTCTAAGAAGAGTGCAATTGATCATGGAGCATGATGTGCATGAACAATAATAAGAGAGTCGTGCTTACAAAAAGATGGTACTGCATAAACTATGAAAGATGACTGATTCAAAAGGTACATTCACACAATCAAACCCAAAGTGAATATGTGAGAATTAGACAATGAATTCCAAAGCAATATGGATCATCAGATTTTCTAAGGAACACTATAGAGAATCTATCCTCCATACACTTCCATTCACAAGGCTCGAATATTGGCAGCTTCGCATAACCCTAATAATTTTTTTATTATTATTAAAACACAAGAAGGTGACTAACCTTTTGACGCGAGTTATACTCTTTGTCTCAGGGGCATTTCCTGGTTACTTAGTTTTGTCACTTATCTTAATTACGGATATTGTCACTTTTCGGCGCGAGTTGTACCCTTTGTCTCAGGGGCACTTCCCGGCTACTCGGTGCCAAATCCCACTTATTTTAATAGTGGATTTGCTTCACTTTTCGACACGAGTTTCCTCCTTTATTTCAGGGAAGATTCCCGGATACTCAAATCCATATTCCACTTATGCAGATTTTAGGTGGGGCAAACAACTTTTTCCTCACGAGACTGTGATTTCTATGTAGAGATTCAAGAGTTCTTTGAAGAGTTGAGTAGAATAACCGTAATCCTTATTAGATTGAATCATTTATCTCAAAAAGGTGCAAAGTGTGTGGGTGGTTGTATTGAATGTAATAGATGAATTAGTCTAATCATAGTTATGTCTCCCCCTAAGTGTATGCACAGTTATGAAAAGCCTCCCCCTTAATATGTGCCATGTAGCAAACATGTCTAAATCAATGCAATTTTGTCTAGCAAGGGAAAAGGTCATAGAATGAATTCAAGAAAGGGTGATATGATATATATACACTCAAACATGCATCGAGGTAAGGTTTTCACCCAAGTTGATTATCGGTACTTGACTGAGAACGTAGGTCCAAAGACCACCATCAAACATAGGGAAGGCTTCCAGTTGGACAAAATCTAACCTTCCACAATCGCCATTTGATATACCGGATAATCATGGCATTCAAGCACACAAATATGTCAAGTATATGCAAGTATATGCATGTAAATGGATAGATGATCGAAGACTTTCTTTATTGCATGATATGTGCAATATGTATAATGCAATTAAGTGTGTGTTCTATGTTCTATGTATGCAGGACTGAATTGTTATTTGTAAAACGTGAGCAAGAGTATAAAAGACTTTATGTGTAGTGTAAAGATTCAAAGATGAAATTTATTCACAAGATATAAGCATTGCTCTTAGATAAAGTCAAAATCAACATGATGGGAAAATGGCCATTGGAGGCAATTGGATTTTTCTCAAAATTCAGATTCCTATCTGAGTTCATAATAAAAAATAAACAGTGCAGTGAAAATCATTACCAGACAAGCTCCTCATTTTTCTTGCCTTGAAGGATCTTTATTTATCAACTGTTTCTTTCACCTCAAGACACCCCTGCAAAGCAAAGTTCTCATTTCGAAATTTTGGGTATCCAAGCCATCTTGAGCCCCGAGGGGTTAGTTTGATTTCGAACAAAAGATTTTCTGTTCTTCCTCTCATACCATTCATCATCGGCCCTCATTAAATCGTAGGTATACATGGAATGGCCGATCATACCATAATAAAAATATGAAACTTTCTTTTTCTGAACAACATGATCTTTAACATGTATTTTTCTAGCATGCATTTTGAAACCATTCAAGTCATCATTTCACATTATAAAACAATCACTCATGACATGACCATACTTTCCATAATAATAACAATTAACATTAGAACCTTTTCTCATGTGATCATACTTCATTTGATTCTTAGGACCATTTTGATGTTAAGATGGCTGATTTGTTTTCTTGGTCCTTAATTGAGTCAAAGATTTAGACTTTGATTCTTCAACGGAAGAGGAATTTGAAATGTTTGAAGAGCATGAAGCATTCACAAATGAAGTTTACATTTTCAGACCAAAGGCTTTCTTTTTACTAGGTTCATATCCTAGACCTTCCCGTTGGAAATTTACCTTCGTCCCCAAGATTTTGTCAAGATTTTTTGTTCCTTTCACTAATTTAGACAATGAAGCATTCAAATCTTCAATTTCAGATTCAAGTGCAGCTCATAACATGCAATTTCTTGTTCGCTGCACACAACGCTCTCATTCAACACTTGAAATGCATTTTTATAGCTCTCAATCTCTTGTTCTAACATAAACAATTTTTTGGATTCAACATTGACAGCAACAATTTTTCCTTTTTCAAGAATTAACAGTCTTTCTGACAGGGCTATGTTTAACTCTTTTAACTTCTCATTTTCTTTTACAAGCTTTTCATTTTGAATGAACTCATCAGTTAAAATTTGATCATTGTTTATTGAGCTCAGTTTTTCTTTCAACCCTTTTTCTTATTTTTGAAGTTCTGAAATTTTATCCAGTAATAGGTCATTTTCATTTTTCAAGCCACTAACTTGTTCCTTATACACATTTACATCAAGCAAAATAGATTCATACCATTTTTCAAATTCAGAACATTTGTGACACAAAGCACTTTCATGGACTGTGTTTTCAAACTTCTTTTTAAGTTTTCTATTTTCAGCCTTGATCCTCTTAAATTTTACTAACAACTCTTCATAGGCATTTGACAGTTCCTCAAAAGAAGTTTCCTCACAGTCAGAGTTTACCTCAGAGGTATCGTTGCTTGATGTGTCCTGTTTGTCAACCATGAAGCACATACGGTCTCCTTTTTCCTTTTGAGTTTTCAACAATCCATTCATGATCTCCTTTGCCATTGTACATGAAGAAACAAATGAAAATGTGTCAATATTTATAGCAGCCTTTAATAACCTAAGAATTGAAACATTTTCATGGTTTTTCAACTTATCCTCTTCAGACCATGTGGTCTCATCCATAGGCAATTTGTTAGAGCCATAATATATCAATTTCCAGAGTTTAGGATTGACGGAGTTAATCTGCCCACACATTTTGCCTAACCATGAATCTAAATCATCACCATTAGAAACAGGTAAGCAACTCATCAAAATATGATCAACAGAAAAATTCATGATTGTAGACCCACTCGGATCTCTCTGAAGATCGTTAGATCTTGTGACAGTAGAGCCTTGCTATGATACCAATTGTTGGCCCAGAATAGATGGCGGACAAGAAGGGGGGTTGAATTATCCCCAGTCGAGATGGTCGATTTTAAAAACAACTAAATTAATTGTAGCGAAAATCAAATTAACGACGTTAATTAATCTAAACTGAAGTGAGATATAATTGTTCTCTCAATCTTTCCGATCTCACACGGACTACCAATCCAACAAACGATGAACGATTACTAATAACAGATAGCAGAGCTAGTGAAGTGCGATGGTGCATTGAATAAAAATCTATAAAATAGCCTATGAACGGGGATAGGAGAAATGGACAATCGCACAGGCACACCACATGCAACACAGAGATTTTTAGGTGGTTCGAGACCACGACGGGCTCCCTACATCCACCCCTCACCGAAACCTGATGAGGATTCACTAACACGCTACGAACTGTAGCAATCACGGGGACGAGCCCCAACACCACACACGCTGCTTCAGCAGCAAGCCGCACACACAGGGCCTGGCCCCAAACCGCCGCCACTGCAGCACACACACGCACACTCGAGGAACTCACCCCGCACTAAAGCCTCACACGGAGACGCAGCTCCGTACACACACAAATATTTCAATGTTCAGAAATCTAAGAAGGATGTCCAATACATGCGCATATTCAGAATACACTAAAGAAAAATAGTCAAGATAAACCAAAGAGGGATGAAGAGATATATTCTTGATATGTGAAAGGCCTTGATATGATCCTTCCTGAAGCTTTCAAGGTGAGAGGGTTGAAGTTCAATACTCGGGAAGCCGCACAGACTTGTAGCAGCAGATCCGGCCCCCTTGATGCAAGAAGACTTGCTGCAACTGATGTATCCTTCATAGTTCCACCTCAGATCATTCCTGTAAACACCAAGAACAAATTAATCTATCAATGCCCTCTCCTCTCCACCTTGTGGCCGCCCTCTTTCTTCTTCCTCTTGCAAAAAGATAGAACAATTAGCCCCTTCGTTATCTTTAGGATGAAAATCGTAGCACTTATAAATGGGCACAATAAGATGCATAAAAGACCACAATAGCCTTTGCAAAACCCTCTCAAAACAACCCTTAAACATGTATGGGAACCCTAAGGGTAAAGGTGTCAAAAAGGGATCCAATAGAATTAAGTTTAATGGGTTTCGAAACACATTCGCAAAACCCGTTCTCGGACGTCCTGAAGAGGTGTCGACTCCTGGACCAGCCAGGCAGCAGACAGAAGTCTGCCAGATAGGTGTCGACACCTTCTGGGCAGCTTCATTGGACAGAGCCAATGAACAATAGGTGTCGACACCTGGTGTCGACACCTGCCTGCCCAGCACAAAGACTGCTTAATGCAGTCCAATGTAGTCTTAAAAACCAACAACCCCATTTGAAAACTTGATTTTTCCAAGTGAATAACATTCATTAAAGAGACTTAAAACCATCATTCAATATAGGTTTCAATAAGAAGAATGGGAAACAAAATGAGTAGAAGACAACCTTATGACAGTTAAGAAGAGCATGCAAGAGACACATGCAGACCCAATTTCTCTGAACAAGCAATGAGCATAACAACAAGAATTCTATGCAATGCTTACCAAAAATTCACCAGCAACCAACATTCAAAATGCTTATTCTTACCACATCTTCAGTGATTTGAGAGCAATATGGAACTTGCACTATATCGAAACTCAAATATGTCATTCTTACATGAATAGAGATAAAAAGAGTAATTTCTTTGACTTTCGTCAAGAGAGTGAACCTTTCAACCTGTATATTGATATACTAAAATGCAACTTCAAATTTGAGTAACTCAAAGCTTTTCAAACCATTTTCTCATAAGCTTACACATCAAATATGATTCAAGCAAGCCACACATGAGTTCCATGTTCAGACCAAGACTATCAAGTTCAGTCTAATGAAACCTGAACTCATTCTCTACACACAGATATACAGAGCCAATTGAGAACCTATTTCAACAAATGTAAATTATATGCTTAGCTCATTGAAAACCATTCATGAATACAAGTTCAATCCAAAAATAGTAAAGGGTTGTCCAATGCAAGCTAAACAGTTAGGAGCCCTTCAATCCCATTTAATTGCAATTCAAGGGCATGTATTATCATGATCTAGAGCTATATAAAAACAGTTTCAATCTCAAAAACATAGTAAGAAAGGTGCATGTCTCACAGCCAAACTTAATCAAATTTTTGCATGAGTAACCATGTTCCATAGGTAAAAAGTCTGTTAAATCTGCCATCCACAAAGCAATATAAGAATTCCATTCTCCTGAGTTTCACCATGATCCACACAAGTATGAGCATTAAAGCAATAACATTCATCTCAATACCCACACAAAGACATGCATATATCTCAATAAGACCAACTTTATGTTTGCACCAAAAATACACGGCAACTCAGCAAACCATTTGACAATCCACTGAGAAATGTAGTTTTCACATGTACGCTCCAAGGTCTCATGAGCAATATGCAAGAGTCATCATCTAAAATATATTCATGAAATACCATGCATTTCAACCCTGTAACGCAACCTGCAAAACAAGATATCAACATATGAGCTCATTTGCCACAACACTTGTACATACGGATGTCACTCTACACACACCCAATGCACACAATATTTTGTTATAATCAAAACCATTATCAAAGACGAAGAAGGAGCACAACGAACCCAACATACGTCATCACTTATGATAACCTGGAGATATAGGAAGACTTGACGTATAAGCAAAGGCCACTGAAGATAATTGAGCGAGAAGTACGTCAGCTTCGAAATAAAAATATTCCCATGGTCAAAATCCAATGGAGCAAATCCTGGCCGTACGAGGCGACATGGGAAACGAAAGAAGCTATGCGCAAGAGATTTCCAGAATTGTTCGATTGTAAGTATACTCTACATAAAACCCATGCATTGAATTTGGAGACCAAATTCTTTTAAGTGGGGGAGGGTGTAACGCCCGACAATTTTTTTAGGAATTTTTGGAGATTTAATATATTTATTAAGCCTTTAAATAGACTTAATGAGCTGATTAATGAATAGAGGTCTATTTAATAATTATCTAAAGGCCCCATAATGACCAAAGGTCTAAGCCCACTTAAAATAGGCCCAAAGGACCGATTCCAAGATTTTTAGTCCAAGCCCATTAATAGAAACGTAAATTGGGTAATTTACAGATTCAAAATAAGATATATAGACCAATTAGGAGATAAATAAGGAATAATGGGAAAATCTGAAATTTTCACATTTATCACCAATTGCCGGTCTATCACGAGACTGCCAATCCATCCTAGCGGTCCCTCAATGACCGCTAATCCCTTGTGATTCCGTTTATGAAAGAAACGTGAAAAGCTTAGATCTTTGGCATCCAAATCCTCAGGGATCGAAGTGTGTAGACATTTAAACATGTCTAGGACTCTTGGGGATCGATCCCACCCCTAATTAGGACTCCCAAGTCTATCAAATCCTCAGCCCTAACTCAAAACCCTATAAATAGATCCTAACTTCGACCCATGCGAACCCTAATGTGGCTCAGATAATTCAAAGGTAAGGAGACATCTTCTCAGGTTAATCCTTTAGAATAAATTGTTCTCCTTAGATTTATATAACTCCCCTCCATTTTTTGTGCTAGGAGACCCAGCCGTTGAAGAATTAGGGCGTCCACAGGTCGTTGGTTCGCTACAGGCTCCAAAGGAACTAGGGCTCCGATCTAGTAAAGATCATGAGATTAGAAGCCCTAAATGAGGTTAGTTCACGTAGTTTCCTTAGAACTTTTTGTTCCCTTTTCTATCTCCTACCTACCCTCCAATTTTCATGAATATAGGTCAAGGGAATCAGAAGATAGACTGGTAGGAAGTTGCTGGTTTGGCATAGGACATGCAGGAACCTCAACGATCTTCCAGTTAGAAATTCAAAGCCTAAAACTTGTCCCAGAGGTAGGTTATCTCGTGGATGGATAAAATATCAAGTTAGGAATAAAAGCCCTTTGATTTCATGAATTTTCATGCTTTTTACATGGAGTATTTAAGGTTTTATTGGCACTGCGCATCTAGGTTATTTCTGCATGCATAAACTCTACCCTTAATGACAAAGATAATGTTCTTAGCTTAATTCAAGACAACCTATGCATCTCCATGCGTTATCTTCATTGTAGAAACATTTTATCTCTCTGTCTAGCCTGCTTTATATGATTTACAGCCCTAGATTAATGTGTACTTCGATTTTTACTATTATCTGCCACAGACAGAAAGAAACGGTCTTCCTGTGACCGCCGGAGGTCCTTGGCGGCCTTGCGACAGACCGCAAAGCCCGGGTAGGCAGCCATCACCTGATCGCTATTTGGTGTATATATCTGCACTTTGTTAATTCTAAACAGATGGCAGATTCACCCTATTAACTATATGTTAAACCTAGGTAAATTGGTTTTTTTCCTAATTTTGACTTCATAATCGTAATATTTGTTATATTGTGCACTCCCCTTGATATATTGCATGCCTTACATGTTTTAAATGCTTATTTTTAACTTATGTTAATTTCTTGCCAAAACATATATTTTGTACTAATGATCATATTTTTCATGGACTTGTTTAAGTGACATTTTGATCGTTGTTTATCACGATTCCTTCTCATCTAAAGTCTTTTCTTAAGTACATGGTGCGTACCCCGGTGCGTGGCCATTAGATACACCTTTGCACTTATAAGCACACCTCTTGGACTTGTGATCCTCTCCATTGGATATTCCTTCCACCGGACTAGGTGATCTTCTTTCAAGGCCTCCGTAAGTCTCCGTGAGCTTGGGATTCTCACTAGGACGCCGAGCTGGTTGTACCCTCAAAAACCCAATTGTCTAGAAAGCACTTCCATTTCTGTGTCCTGGCTAGTAGCGGCCCTTAGGAGACAGCCACTGTTGAGTAGCGGCCATCCATTAGACTGCCAAAGTCGATTAGCGGCCTTTTGTATGACCGCGATTATCCCAGAGTGTTCACTGCGTCGACTCTATTCTTTCTTCATGCGTCGACTCTTCATAAAAAGGGTCCTTCTCTGACCGCATCTATCCAAAAATGGTCCTGGAAAGACCGCGTATGCCCATAAACGGTCCGGACTTGGTCGTCTTATGTCTAAGCTATGTCTAACCCGGGGTTTGACCCAAAGGTTAGTTTTCCTAATTTCCTAGATGGTCTATTGATTATCTAGAACCTAACACCTTATTTCAAAGCTATCTAATATGTTATGGAAGTTAAAGAATATGCCGTTATGCTACCGGATTCTTTCCGTGGCATGGCCTTGTCTTAAATCATTCATTGAATTCTCATGATCGTTCATTGGTACATTCTTTGCCTTGGTTACATTCTCATGAAACTATTGTTGAATTGTACATCATTGGCCGAACTTTACTATATTCTCATGGAAGTAGCTTGATCAGTAACTTGAAGATGCAAGAGAGGGCACAGACAGTGTCCAAGGGTTCCACACTAGCCCCCTCGGCAGATAGTCAGAAACGTGCTAAAAACCATGGGGTACGATGAACCCTAGCGTCGTATTACGCCGAAAGTACTTTTTTATAGACGGGTGAAAACCATGAGGCAAACTTGTTAAAAGTACATGCTTGCTAGTACATTCTTATTCATGACTTTCTAGTGCATAGCCTTTATGGTTATGAAGTACATTCTTGTTAATGAAAGGCCATTTTTTTCTTATAAATCTTGCTTGATCATGCTCTATTGTCCATTCATATTCTTCATATCTCTATTATTCCTATCTTGTTACTTCAATTTTGTTCGTGTGTGTTATCACATTTTCTTTTACCTTATTCACTAGAGCGAAAATGTAATTACTTAAAGCATGCCTCCATGTTGATGTGAAGATACCTACTGGGCAAGTGTGCTCATTACCCTACTTTTCCAATCTTTTCAAGAAGTTCAAGTGAGTCGGATTCGGATTATTCTAGCAACAGGTCCGAGAGTGATGATTGATGGACGAGAGAAGACCTAGAATGTCAAGAGTTTTTCGAGTAGTCTAGAGTCATGATTTAAATTTACTTTATTAAGTCTCACTATGTAATTTTTAATTTTCTTGAGTCTAGTAGATCAAGAGTCAACCTTATGTAATCATGGGTCATTATTATCAATAAAAGTTAGAATTTTGGTCAAACTAGCCCGAACTCGAGCTACCACAGTGGGAGGTCCTATGACAACAAGCCTAAAATCATCTCTCCCGTGAAAGCCGCTCTACCACTCCTAGGTAGGTCGACACCCGCGTGTTGTAAAGAAGGCTACAACTAGTGGGGGGTCACTAGACGTAGAAACTCTTAGTAGAGAAGAAACCACTGAAGTACTAACGGGCTACGCACGCACCCATCATAAATATCACGGAACATAGGGTGGCACAAAGCCACCAGACTCAGGATGACTAGATAGACTCGCTAATCCAATAGTCATATGTAGACACGCTAAAATTGACATTACTATGAGTACATCTTATATTATCTCATAATGCCCTAATTTGACCCTCAAATTGACCTTGTTTGAGTGGTTTTACCCACTTTTCTTGGATTTTTCCTTTTGTTCTACTTTTTCTTATTTTTCCCTATTTTTTTTAGGATTTTTTAGGTATTTTTCTCCATTTTTACGAATTTTCCAAGAATTAACGGCATAAGGGGGGCGTCATTTGATTTTAGAGAAAATATTAGAAAATAAAAAAAAGGAAATGACTCCTCTTTGAGGAGACGTCCATTCATTTATTTTTTCCTATTTTTCTGGAGTTTCTAGGTATTTTTCTCCCCTTTTATCAATTTTCTAGGAATTAACGACATGAGGAAAGGCGTTATTTACTTTTTAAATAGAAAATAAAAAATACAAAATGAAATGACGCCTCCGTAAGGAGGTGTCCATTCATTTGATTAATATTTTAATATATATTTCTGTGGCCCTTTCAGGGGTGTTTCGGTGGCCTTCCGGGTGTCAAGAAAATATGAAAAAATAGGAATTAGAATTAGCACAGTTAGATGCACATCCACCGAAAAAATGAGAAAATAATAATGAGAAATGAGAAACATCCATATATTACATAATTTGAAATAGCGTCCCTCACGGGGGCGTCATTTCAATTGACGGCCCAGGCTGAGGCGCTATTTCTTTTGGCATTATTTTTGATTTTTTGATTAGCGACACCTTGGAAGTCGTTATTTTAAATAACGACTGCTGAAGAGTCGTCATTTTCTCTAGATTTTTGAACCGTCTCTGGGTCGCCATTTTCAATCCGTTTCCGTTGCGTCTGCCACCTTCCCGTTTTGTCTCCTTCTTTGTTTTAACTCTTTGGTCGATTGATCCAGAGCTTCCTTGTTTTAAATTCTACTAAAAGAGGGATCTATACCCTTCGACCTTCCTCAGGGTCGCCCCTTCCAATACCTTTTCGAACTGCACCAGAGCCCCTGTTCTTTCCCTGTTTTAAGCCATTTTCCACTTCGGAAGGGACTCTAATGGCCATCCTAATTGTGCTCAGATTAAAACCCACACATTCTCCCTATAAATAGAGCCCCTGCGGCTCATGCTAAGAGGCCAACTTCAATTCACGACAGGGAGGTGCTGCCCGAACGTCGGCTTAAGGAGAAGTTTCCTTGCATCTAAAGCTTTATCGTTCAGAGGCTTCTCTCAACTGAAGATCTAAAGCCGTCAACAGAGAAAATAATCCCAGGCTTTGCTATCCCCTCTTTGCTTCTTTCATTGTTTAAATTAGTTCACAGTGCACACGTGCATCTTGCATCATATCTATGTTATTAGTTCTTCCTCCTCAACCACGTTGAGCCTCCCCAGTGCAACACTTGCACACACCTTTTTATATTTTCATTCATCATATTCTATCCTTCCCTTCACACAGGGGTTTAAAGGGTCAACACCCAGAAGGTGTGTCCATCTCTATGCTTTCACGTCATATATATATATATATATATATATATATATATTTGGGATTTGATACTACACTTGGGTTGCTAATTCCATTTTTATTGGTTGTTGTCTTTGTTTCTTGCAAGGGTAATCAAAGAAGAACTCCCTCCATCGGCCGGCCGGTAGGAAGGGAAGGAAATCACTCACAATCTCTCCCGCATCCTTTTGAGGTAGTTATATTCGCGATCCCTCCATTAATTATTTGTTATATCCTTTGAGGCCCTCGCGTCTCTGGCGATCACCCTCCAAAATTGCATCCATGTATGCCCTTTTTCCCCCTTTCCCACATTTTATCACCATATGCTTTCTATTATTTTTTAGTGGATTTTAAATAGATCTATAAATTGGCAATCGTTGTGGGACTCCTTTTATTTTTCTTTTGATTATCCTTTCCCTTGGGCACCCACATGTGCCATCTTCCCTTTGCACCCGCGGTGCACCTCCATTAGTGCTCCACATAGCACCCTCCCACTTGGATTGTTAATTTGCTAGATTTGGAGTTTTCCCATTTTTTATCCACTCTTAAAATAATAAAAAATGAGCATGCCCACCCTCCGTTATATATGTTCCAGAGCATAACCTATTGCACTTCCAGCATAATCATATTCACAGGTTTTCCATTGCTTCGGTTTCATATCACCTTCATCTTCTGTGCCTCCCCCATTTGCATTTGTATAGCAAGTCCACTTTCTCTATTGCATACTGTGCCCCCATCACTACATATCATGTCCCTATTATTTTGCATTTTTTTGTTGGTTTGCATTGTCACGTTGCATCCATTGTTTACCTATTAGCATTAGTGTGTTCTCTTTTTATTTTCCCTCTTCATCATATTTACATCATATTATCCTGTGTGTGTGATTCTTTTCTCCTTTGGCGTTAGCACTTGCAGTGGTTTGGGAGACCTCCTCTCTCTACACCTTTTAGGATCCATACCCCCTCTTGGTGAAGGAAGGACCCTCCATTGAGCATTCCATCTCTTTGGACCGGAAATTCCTAAACCAAGCCTCCATAAGTCCCCGCACCTATGGATTCCCTCACGGACGCCGGGCAGGTTGTACGTTTGAAGTTCCACGGGTTAGTTGGCCCATGTATGGTGAAAATTGACCTAGTTGGCACCGGAGTTAACTATATTGAAACTAGGTTCCTACCTTGAGTGAATCATACCAATCTTGTTAAAAATCATCTAATTCACATCAAGGTACCAACTAAAATCAAGCGTAAACATCCCGACTTGATTAATATCTTTGTAACATTGCTTTGATTGGTTGAATTGTTTGCTTGCATGATGTTTGATCTCGATAACAAAACCACCATGTCTAATCAATCATATATTTATGAGGATGATAAACCTAGCATATCTTATAATCCTCAAGCTTATAATTCTCACCATAATCTTTCTAAGGGACTGTGTCCTCACTTTTATGGTATTGCCCGACCCATGGGCAATTTCCAATCTCATGGTCCCTCGCATTCATTGCATGCTACTACTCCCTCAGGACCATCTCCTCCCAATGATGAGAAGGTTTCCCAAGTCATCCGTGCATTAGATCATCTCACCACTCAACAAATCCAAGCCCTTAAGGCTATTGTTGAGGGCACATCTTCTTCTCATCCTCCCTCCAATCCCACACAGGTGGCCCATCACCCACCTCTTTCTATTCATACCCAAGTGGCCCATCACCCTCCTCCCTCTCTTTTTCGCACTCCCATTCGAGGAGTCCATCCACCCCCTTCTACACAAAATCCTCCTCGGGTGAGCCATCACCTGCCTCCTTCTATTCCTCCTTCACCATGGCCCCAAGGCCCACACGTTCCTTGCAACCCGGCCCGGCCGGGTCCTTTTCTGGGTCGGCCCATTAACCCACCTCCACGGCCTTCATATCAGGCCGCCCCTCCAAGACAATCATGCCAAGCCTCCAATGTTCAAGTTACACCCCTCCAGCAAAATCTCCTTGATAAAATTACGTCAATGGAGGAACAACTTAAGAGGGTCACAAGCCCGCGGCCCGCTCCTCCTCCTCCTCCTCCAGCCATTAATCCTCTTCACGATTTCATGAACAATATCACTAAGATGGAAAAAGATTAGAAGGAGAGGAGAGATAATGGCATCAATGACACGTGTGAGCAAGAAATCAAAAATCAAGTGGACACCGTTCACCCTCCACTTATACAGCCCACTCATTCATATGGCCCTTCGCCTTTGCATTTACCTCCATAAAATTCTCCACAATATGATGATCCTCCGCCTCCGCCTCCGTTTTTACTTAATCCTCCACATCACGCTCCTCCACTACCCATTATTACGCCTCCGCCATGGCGTCCAATTGATGTTTTCGACGAAGATGAAGATTTGGAGATGGCACAAAATATTAGAATTTTGCAGGCACCCCTTCCGAGTTTCCTTCGTTTTCCGCTCCCTCCACTGCCACCCGATGAACCCCCTGCTCAGGACAAAGCCACCGTCCCAACCCTCGTTTATGAGACCAATTGGTGTTACGATGATGGGTCGATATTTCAATCACCCACACCGGTACACCATGTGTCTTCTTCTATCCCTAATACCTCTCGCCCTATCCGACGCTTCCTAAGCACCAAACCTTCTCCTTTTACACCTTCAATTAGCACACCATTAACCTCTACTCCCCCGGCTTCTGTCGAGCCTCCATCAACCTCCACTACACCGACCTTCGCCGAACCTTCCATTAAACCTTTTCCTAAACCAAATAACACCCCATTTCCGCCACCTAAAACCTCCATTATCCCATAACACCAAAGCCAATTACGCTAAACCCAACTTTGCCTTCACCTTTACCCGTGGCTGGTCCTGGGCATGACTCACCTATTTTTACACTCGAGCTGATCCCAGTCTCTTCCGAGCAAGGGGAGAAGCCCGACGTGTTTGAACCTCTGCTTACCACTACCAGAAAAAAGTGGGATTTCAGACGGATTTTTCAGACGGAATTTAGTCCGTCTGAATATCCGTCATAAATTACGACGATCACAGTTGGCGAGAAATTTCATCTGTATTTCAGACGAATTAGAATCCATCGGAATATCTGTCATAATTTCAGATGGCTATTCCGACGGAAATTAATCCGTCTGAACTCAGACAACATTTCTGACGGAAAATAATCCGTCTGAATCCGTCGGAAATTTTCCCCAAATAACCCGCGACCGAACCCTCTCCCTCCCACTCAGTCACACTCTCACTCTCTCTTTCCACTCTCTCCCTACCAACGAGACCCCGTCGGAGCTCGCCTTCGTCGCCGTCCCCGCCGGAGTCATGGTAGCTCGCAGCCCCCGTCGGGCGCCTCTCCTCCCCCATTCCGGTGGCGTCCTTGCCGTCGCCGCCTGAGCTCGTCGTCGCCGACCGGTCGTCATCATGGTGGGACACGGTCTTCGCCATCGCCACCCTCGCTGGTCCTCACCGTCCCTCGCCATCGTCTTCGATCCGGTAAGCCCCCTCTCTCTCCCTCTCCCCATTCCCCGCCGGTGCCATTGTCTTTCTGTTTTTGTTTTTGGAGGTTGGGAATCATCGGGAGGGGTTCCGAAGGGGGGGTTCCGGTGGGTTGGGGGGGGGGGGAGGTTGGACTGGGAGGGACGGGCCAGCTGGGGGGAAGGGGGAGGTCGTCGACGGTGGGAGGGGAGGGGGGTTTCAGGGACAGGGGGGGAGGGAGAGCTCGTCGGTGGGAGGGGGTTCAGGGAGGGTGGGGGGGATGTCGGAGATGGGAGGGGGGTTCAGGGAGGTCGGAGGGGGAGGGGGAGCTCGGAGGTGGGAGGGGGGTTCACAGAGGGTGGGGGGGAGGGGCGTCGCCGGTGGGAGGGGGGGTTCACAGAGGGTGGGGGGAGGGGGGGGTCGCCAGTGGGAGGGGGGGTTCACAGAGGGTGGGGGGGAGGGGGGTCGCCGGTGGGAGGGGGGGTTCACAGAGGGTTGGGGGGAGGGGGGGTCATCGGTGGGAGGGGGGGTTCACAGAGGGTGGGGGGGAGGGGGGGTCGTCGGTGGGGGGGGGGGGGGTTCAGGGATGTCGTTAGAGGGTCCGAGGGTGGGGGGGAGGGGGGGGAGCAGCAAGAGGTTGTCGCTGGGGGGAGGGGGTGCGGTGGGTGGTGGGGAGGGGAGAGGGGGAGGTGCCAGCAGGAGGGGGGCTCCAGTGGGGGGGAGGGGCCAGTAGGAGGTATGGGAGGGATTAATTAATTATTTTTTATTTTATTTAATATATTTTGTTTTCATTGTAGGATAATCGGTCGAGAGGAAGGGACCGAGAGATTCGAAGATTCTTTTACAAAAAAATGGTAAGTAAAATTTTAATTTCAGACATATATGTGTTGTTTTATTTTTTTAATTTATGTAATCTTATTTAGATTTAAAGCAAATAAATAGTTAGGATGTCTTTTTTTTATGAATATTTTTTTTAAAGCAAAACATCAATCCCACTAGCTTCTCCCTAGTTCATCCCCGTACTAGCTCATACCATACTATGCATACTCTACTCTGATACCACAATGTTATGACTCAATTCAACCCTTGTAAGATATTGTCCGCTTTGAGTTGAGCCCATATAATTTTATCCCCAAAAGACACCTTCCAAGTTATGGATTCAAATCCTGCATATGTAGCTCATTAACTTCTAACTAGTCTAATTCATTCTTGTCTCAGCCCCCATCCATAATGGTAGCTTCACTCCATGGCCACTCTACTCCAGTACTTCTTGTCTAGCTAACCCTTTCTACGGGTAGCTCTCTCCTCCTACATGACTCACGACTAGAACACTACAACAATATCATGACCCGATCTAACCCTTGTGAGGTATGTGCTTACTCACCATCCCGGGTAAACGAAGTGTCACTAACAGTGCTAAAAAAGTCAGACAGGAAGTAGCACACAAAAGTGTAATCAACGGGATTTAGATTAGAGATAGCGACGATCAAAGACCAAGATGATCTAGCAAGGTCACTAGAAAGGAACAAATGGTCCTTTGTTTCAGCATGGGGCATTCGATAGTAGAGACACATGGAGCATAGGCAAACGCCGCACCTGCCGATCTGCTTATTAGTTAGCATAGCCGAATGGTAGACCCTCCATAAGAAGAGAGAAGTATTTGATGGAATAAAGGAATCCCATATCTTCAAGGAAAAAGAACACATGGATGCTGAATCAAGAGTCCTATGAAAGGAGGCAACAAAAAATAAACCACTGCTATTGGGGCACCAAAATCTCTGATCCAGCGAGTCATTAATTAATATGTTGAACTAGATATCCTAGGAATCAAACACTTTGTAAATTACTCATGAGACTTTATACATTCTGAGTTTGACATATTTGTCTAAGTTGCACACACAAGATTAGATTGCTATTTTATTAGTCATAATTAGACATCATCCAAATACTGAACATAACACATTGGTCTAGTTCTAAACAGCCCCCTCCCCCTCCTCTGGAGCTTGTTCTTTATAAGAGAACCCACCCACCCCATTTGAACCTTGTCTTATGATGATAAGAAGATATAGAGAAATGGAATGACCATATATCTGAAGTAGTACATATATACAAAGATGTGGATAAATACAAAGAAATCAGAATTCTCTATAGCAATAGGTAAATACTCAAAAAATTCTTTTTGTGATTTCAAACTTTGTGAATTTTCATTGCATGTAAATATATTTTAAAATCTGATTTTAATAGAAATTTGATGTTAATTTGACTCAAAAATGTGGATTGTTTAGCTTTGATGTTCTTCATTTGCAATTTTTTGTAAATTGGGTGTTATTTAATTTGATATATGCATAATGATAATTACGTTATTATTTAATTTTATGTTATATAAATGCATGGGGTATTCCATGTGAGCTGAGGTGCGTGGGTGCGACCTAACATTACACGCACCTCAGGAGAGCGCGTTAAAACCGTGTCAATGTGCCTTCCCGTTCAAGACTTTGGGATTGATGTGTATGTTCTCATTTGTTTATGAGAATGTATATATCTATCTCAAAGTCTTGAATTGTCCTGTTTGGACAGTCTGTGAATGTTTGATCGCACTTAGGCAGTCATTTACTATATGTGTTTGTATGGTTTGTTGAGATTTTCGGTTACGTCTTCTCACTCTTCTCTGATATACCATTATTGATTTTGAGTGTTTTCTTAACCACTTACTTGTAAGTGTTTAAGAAAATTTTAAAATCAATAAATATTTTTGGTATATCGGAGAAGTGTGGGGAGATGCTGCCGAAATTTTCAGTAAATCGTGCAGCACATATAGTAAGTGATTGTGCGATCAAACCTTCATGGATGGGTTAAAAAGTGATAATCTAATTAATAGTCCTCTTCTAACTGCAAATGGTCTATGGCGAACGATGTGAGGAAAGGGTCGGGTGTAATATTCACGGAATAATGAATTGAAAGTTAGGATGTGTATTGTCATTTATTGGGTGCAGGCAAAATGTCGACAGATCGTTCATGGATGTATCGTAGAATAGTTGACCGGGTGGTGTCAGATGACTTTAAGCATGGAGTTGAGAGTTTCATTCAATTTGTATTGGGGAATCGAGTTGCAGCAACAGACCGTGACGGTCACATTTGATGCCCTTGTTCAAGTTGTAGAAACTTGAGGTGGCATTCAACATGGGATGTGCAACATCATTTGTACACGAAAGGGTTCGTGGATGGTTATACGAATTGGACATGTCATGGTGAGCAATTCTTGAGGTTTGAGCCCTATAATATTGCAGGCACAAGTGGGTACGTGGATATGGTTGTAGATGCTACTGGTCCTAATTTTAATGTTCATGAGGAAGCGCCGAATAAGACAGCCGGAAGATTTTTTGAACTACTTAGGGATGCTGATGAGCCGCTGTGGGATGGTTGTGAAAAGCACACTCGATTGTCTATAGTGTCACAATTGTTGAACTTGAAATTTGAATTTCACATCAGTGAGACTTGTTTTGATCGTCTCCTCCTCTTGATCAAGAGTATGTTACCTCAAGACGAGAAGTTGCCAGAAACTTTTTACCGTGTAAAAAAGATGGTCAATGACTTAGGGCTTGGATATGTAAAAATAGATGCATGTCCGAATCATTGTATGTTATATTACAAAGACGATGCAGATAAGATAGCATGTTCTATTTGTGGCCATGACAGATTCAAACCTAAGGGAAGGGTCAATTCAAAGCGAAAAGATGTACCTTACAAGGCATTGCGATACTTCCCTCTTGTGCCTAGGCTGCAGCGGCTGTATATGTCCTCAAAGACGGCTCGACATATGACATGGCACACCGAAAGAGTACGTCGTGTCGATGATATAATCAGTCATCCTGCCGATGGTGAAGCTTGGACTCACTTTAGTCGCACTCATCTTACTTTTTCAAAGGAGTCACGTAATGTTCGATTGGGTTTATGCACAGATGGTTTTAATCCATTCGGTGGTTCAGTGGCATATTATTCATGTTGGCCAGTGTTCGTGACACCGTACAACCTTCCGCCGCACATGTGCATGAAGCGAGAAAATCTATTTTTGTCCTTAGTAATTCCTGGTCCAAAAAGCCCTGGAAAAAATTTGGACATATATCTCAGGCCGTTGATTGATGAGCTTAATTTTTTATGGATTGATGGAGTTGCTACTTATGATGCATGTAGGAAGCAAAATTTTATTATGAAGGTTACATTGATCTGGACAATAAGTGACTTCCCTGCATATGGAATGCTATCTGGTTGAAGTACACATGGGAGGTTAGCATGTTATTACTGTATGGAAGATACCAAATCATTTGTATTGAAACATGGTGGGAAAGCATGCTGGTTTGATTGCCATCGACGGTTGTTACCAAGTGACCATCTTTTTCGAAGGTAAAAAGACTCGTTTAAAAAAAATACTGTTGAAATGGATGAAGCTGACTTGCAACGGGTGTCGGGTCTACATATGGCGACACGGGTGCACAATTTACCAGATGTAGTACAATTGACTGGTAGTACACGACAACTCCCTAGTTTTGGAAAGGATCACAACTGGAACAAGAAAAGCATTTTTTGGGAATTGCCTTATTGGTCAACTCTTCTTGTACGACACAATCTGGATGTCATGCATATCGAGAAGAATTTTTTTGATAATGTGTTCAATACGATCATGAATGTTAAAGGGAAAACAAAGGACAACGCCAAAGCGCGTATGGACTTAAAGATGCTTTGTAGACGTCCAGAACTGGAACTACAGAACGTAAATGGAAAAACTGTGCAGCCTAAAGTAACTTACGTGCTTCATGATACACAAATCAAGGAAGTGTGCCAGTGGTTGAAACAGTTAAGATTTCCAGATGGGTATGCATCCAACATAGCCCGTTGTGTGAATGTTAATGAGGAGAAAATATATGGTATGAAAAGTCACGACTGTCATGTCTTCATGGAGAGGATACTGCCCATTGCATTTCGTGATTTGTTGCCAAAGCCAATATGGGGAGCACTGGCTGAGATGAGTCAATTTTTCAACATTTTATGTGCATCAGAACTCAGACTTCGGGATGTACAATCTATCGAAGAAAAAGTGGTTACAACCGTTTGCAAGCTAGAGAAGATATTTCCTCTGGTATTCTTTGATTCGATGGAGCACCTGGTTGTTCATTTGCCATACGAGACTATCGTCGGAGGGCCAGTACAATTTCGATGGATGTATCCATTTGAGAGGTATTTGAAAATTTTTGTTAACTCACATGTCGTCTATGGTTGGTACATATCGTTGCCATCTGACTTTTTGTTGTAGGTGCATGCATGAATTAAAAATGAAAGTTCGCAACAAGGCACAGGTGGAGGGTTCGATTGCCGAGACATACATTCTTGAAGAAATTTGAACTTCTGTTCTATGTACTTTGAGCCAGAGATTCAAACTCGTCGTACTCGACCTCCACGTAATGATGATGGGGGAGTGGATGAATCGTCCGATCGACTCTCTATATTTAAACATCCTGGACGTGCGTTCGGACGTTGCTTGACTCGCACGCTCGAAGATAGAGAGTTGCACGCCGCTGAGATATATATTCTTCTGAATTGCCTCGAGATTGAACCTTATGTTGAGTAAGTTCTTAACTCACATTTCCAGCAAGTCCATAAGTTGTTCATCCTTCTTCTGCAGTTCATTTAAAGTAGTAGTGTATTTATATTGCAGGCAATTTGATTCAGAATTAGCTGAACAATGTCCAAATATCCAAGACGTGGAGATTGAAAAAGAACGTGAGAAGTTTTTTACCAAATGGCTGAGAAACCGAGTTAGTGTCATCGTTGAATATATATGTTTGTATTTATGTATGTTGAGGTAATTGTTATTATTTTAACTACTGTAATTTGAATATAGGTTGAACAAGGTTTCATTACTGATCAAAGAGTACAACAGATAAGTTATGGCCCCTCGAACGTTACACGTGCCTATCCAGGATATATTGTGAATGGATACAGATTTCATACAAGGGATTATGGACGAGGTAAGTCTACGATGAATAGCGGCGTATCTGTTAAGGGAAGTTTATACAATGAACTTGAATTGGACTACTATGGTATTCTTGAAGAAGTCTTAGAACTTCAGTATTTGGGACAAAACAATCATGTATACATATTTAAGTGTCAATGGTTTGATCCTATTTCTGTTCGACATGCCGATAATTATGGAATTATCGATGTCAAACATAGGTCTAAACTAAAGACCTATGAACCGTTCATTTTAGCCGCACAAGCCTAGCAAGTGTATTATTCAAGCTATCTATCATCCAAGAATAGATATTGGTGGACAGTTTGCAGGGTTAATTCAAAACTCTTTCCCACAAGTGAAGATGTCTTAGAGGTTGCTAGTGCTGAATATTATCAATCAGATGAAGTTGGCATTGTCAGTTCCTCGAGGTTTAATTTTGACGAATCTGATGAGCCACTATCATTACGTACGCGAGATGAAGTGGAAGAAGTTGATCCGATGGAGCTAAATGTTGATGTTAGAGGGGAGGAAGAATCAGATGAAGAGGAAGAGTTTGAATCTGATGAGGGTACTATGGATGACGAAGATGACGATGAGTTAGATATATCATCAACATGAGGGAGGCACGTTTTGATAATTTAGTGAGATATCCTTACCTTTTGCATAATTTTTAATAACAGAGAATCTAGCCTTATACACTTGAGGATTAATATGTATTAATTGTTTTGTTAGTAATAAAGAAATGGTCCGAGGAGGTCGTACTAGGAGTGGAGGAGACAGGGCAGTGACAAGGGCTCTACTCCCTCATGTTTGGCGTCTTCTTTGGGCACATGTATATCTATTAAAAAAGTTAGCTATATATATGTTTACATCATTTACTAGCTTAAAAGTTTTTTTTAGGTTCAAGTGTCGGCTCGTTGCCTGCTGTGCAGACGCCACCTCCCGCTGCAGGTATGTATATTTTAATTTAAAGTTCCCATTATTTATTTTACCACCTCCCGCTGCAGGTATGTATATTTTAAGTTAAAGTTCCCATTATTTATTTTACTTATGAAAATTAATTCTTGCAGGTCTCAGTGGCGTCCCACCTGTTGTGTAGAGGCCACTCCTACCACCTCCCGCTACACGTATGTATATTTTAATTTAAAGTTCCCAATATTTGTTTTACTTATGAAAATTAATTCTTGCAGGTCTCAGTTGCGTCCCACCTGTTGTGCAGACGCCACCCCCACCACCTCCTGCTGCAGGTATGTATATTTTAATTTAAAGTTCCCAATATTTATTTTACTTATGAAAATTAATTCTTACAGGTCTCAGTGGCGTCCCACCTGTTGTGCAGAGGCCACTCCCACCACCTCCCGCTGCAGGTATGTATATTTTAATTTAAAGTACCCATTATTTATTTTACTTATGAAAATTAATTCTTGCATATCTCAGAGGCGTCCCACCTGTTGTGCAGACGCCACCCCAACCATCTCCCGCTACAGGTATGTATATTTTAATTTAAAGTTCCCATTATTTATTTTACTTGTGAAGATCTATTCTTACAGGTCTCAGTGGCGTCCCACCACCTCCCAATTGTACAGGGCACACCCCCACCACTCAGCCACTTGACGATGCCGACAGTCGTCACGAGGGAGGCACGGCCCATGATGGATGTCGCCTGTGTTGGATCTCCGGGTAAATCTATACGGTTATATTACATTCTTTATTTAATTAGGCTTCAATTGTCTAATATGAATATTTTGACATTTGCAATTACAGTAAGAAATTTGAACCCCACACAGCTGTCCAACATTCCAGCGAACTCATGTTGGCACATGTGCCCGGGCCAGCATCCACTTTCAGAGAATTTCCGATGACCGTCCGTGATTCATTGTACAACATGTTCTTAGTAAGTAATTACGTCATTTAATTCAAGTATTTTTCAAACTCAATTCACAACAGTATAATAAGTGTGAAACTTAATTGAATTACAACGGCCTTTTCAATTCACGTATGGACATGACGCGGCGAGATGTCGTCGTGCCTGGGAGTCTACTATGCAGTCAAGTTACAAGAGGAAAATACATGAGGCCCGAGCACACGCTAAAAAATTGAGTGGTGGGAGTGAAGACTGACGGCTGTGGAAGGCGCATCGCCCTCTATGGATGAGGCAGGAGGATTGGGAGATATCTTGTGACCATTTTGCCGACCCCAAGTGGATAGAAAAGTCTGAAAAAGCCAAAGCAAACAGGGCGTCAAAACCAGGCGCAAATGTGCATACGAGTGGGTCCATCTCTTACGTGGCTCATAAATAAAAAATGGTAAGTAATGTTTCAATTTAGCTTCTTACAATTTATTAATATATTTGACATTTTTTTACTATGAATTGTATAACATGCTGTGGAGCTTAATCGACATCCGTCGTTCCTCGAGGTGTTCGACAGAACACACAAAAAGAAGGGGACAGATCAATTTGTCAGTGAGACAGCTAAGTCAGTAGCGGTAAGTTTATCTACATATGCAACTTCTACCGTTCATTTAAATCGGCATGAAATTCATATGAAATTGACTAGTAATTTTATTTAATTTGTAGGAAACATATAGCAAAGCAATGACAGAGAAGTACACGGAGGGAGACACGCAGCAGTCGGAGTTGGATCTGGTGGAGTGGGTGGCAGCAGCTGGCGCACCGAAGAAAGGTCGACTATATGGTTTTGGGGATAGCCTGGACGCTAGCACGGTGATATCATCATGTGCAAGTTCTAGCTCTGCCCAAACCAGTAGTAGTGCCTTCACTATACCTCCATCTGCCCCCATCGCTTCTGCCAGCGACATGATGGACATGGTCCGATCGTAGATTTCAGATTTGCAGTGGCAGCAGCAGCAGTTCCAACAGGAGATCTCTAGCCAGCAGACAATCATTTTGCAGGCAATCAGTGGCCTCCTCTCCCAGGCGGGAATGGTCCCTCATCGATCCACTACCACCACAGCACAGGCCGCACAGGTGAGTGTTTACTATGTTTTTATTTTGATGGAATTACTCAATTATATTCATTAGAAATTTTAAAACTCCCTAGTTTTCAAAACTCACTTAATTTAGAAGAATTTCAAAAATCTGGGGTTCGGGAGTACTAAATGTAAAATACTTAAGATATATTTCTACTGGCTCAACCAATTTAAGCAGTGATCTCCTGAGGTTCTGAATTCTCCCTACAACCCAGGATTGTTGAGACATGAAGAGATATAAGAGCCATATAAGAGCCATGGTTCTGACCATCTTTAGTCATACTCTAAAACAGACTGAAGAGATATGCAGTTATGCACTATGTCAGAACTAACGGAATCCAAATCGGATACCCGGTTTGGCCCTAGCAGTCAAAAGTGTATTTTCTAAATACACTTAGTTTAAATTTCTCCCAAGTCAGGTCCGAGAGTCTAGAATCTGAAATATCAGTCGGATCGGCGTGCCGATCGTTCCAACATGACTTGGGAGATAAAAGTGACTTGTCAGAACTGACGGAATCCAAATCGGATTTCCGGTTTGGCCCCAGCGATCAAAAGTGCATTTTCTAAATACAGTTAGTTTAAATTTCTCCCAAGTCGGGTTCGGGGGTCTAGAATCTGAAATACAGGTCGGATCGGCATGCCGATCATTCCAACACGACTTGGGAGATGAAAGTAACTTGTCAGAACTGACGGAATCCAAATCGGATATCCGGTTTGGCCCCAGCGATCAAAAGTGCATTTTCTAAATATAATTAGTTTAAATTTCTCCCAAGTCGGGTCCGGGGGTCTAAAATATGAAATACGGGTCGGATCAGCGTGCCGGTCGTTCCAACACGACTTGAGAGATGAAAGTGACTTGTCAGAACTGACGGAATCTAAATCGGATACCCGGTTTGGCCCCAGCGATCAAAAGTGCATTTTCTAAATACAATTAGTTTAAATTTCTCCCAAGTCGGGTCCGGGGGTCTAAAATATGAAATACGGGTCGGATCGGCGTGTCGGTCGTTCCAACACGACCTAGGAGATGAAAGTGACTTGTCAAAACTGACGGAATCCAAATCGGATACCCAGTTTAGCCCCAGCGATCAAAAGTGCATTTTCTAAATACAGTTAGTTTAAATTTCTCCCAAGTCGGGTCCGGGGGTCTAAAATATGAAATACGAGTCGGATCGGCGTGCCGGTCGTTCCAACACGACCTGGGAGATGAACGTGACTTGTCAGAACTGACGGAATCCAAATCGGATACGCGGTTTGGCCCTAACGCTCAAAAGTGTATTTTCTAAATACACTTAGTTTAAATTTCTCCCAAGTCGGGTCCGGGAGTTTAGAATCTGAAATACTGATCGGATCGGCATGCCAATCGTTCCAACACGACCTGGGAGATGAAAGTGAGTTGTCAGAACTGACGGAATCCAAATCGGATACCCGGTTTGGCCCCAACGATCAAAAGTGCATTTTCTAAATACAGTTAGTTTAAATTTCTCCCAAGTCAGGTCCGGGGGTCTAAAATATGAAATACAGGTCGGATCGGCGTGCCGGTCATTTCAACACGACTTGGGAGATGAAAGTGACTTGTCAGAACTGACGGAATCCAAATCGGATACCCGGTTTGGCCCCAGCAATCAAAAGTGCATTTTCTAAATACAGTTAGTTTAAATTTCTCCCAAGTCGGGTCCGGGGGTCTAAAATATGAAATACGGGTCGGATCGGCGTGCCGGTCGTTCCAACACGACCTGGGAGATGAAAGTGACTTGTCAGAACTGACGGAATCTAAATCGGATACGCGGTTTGGCCCCAACGCTCAAAAGTGTATTTTCTAAATACACTTAGTTTAAATTTCTCCCAAGTCGGGTCCGGGAGTTTAGAATCTGAAATACCGATCGGATCGGTGTGCCGATCATTCCAACACGACCTGGGAGATAAAAGTGACTTGTCAGAACTGACGGAATCCAAATCGGATACCCGGTTTGGCCCCATCGATCAAAAGTGCATTTTCTAAATACAGTTAGTTTAAATTTCTCCCAAGTCGGGTCTGGAGGTCTAAAATATGAAATACGGGTCGGATCGGCGTGCCGGTCGTTCCAAGACGACCTGGGAGATGAAAGCGACTTGTCAGAACTGACGGAATCCAAATCGGATACCCGGTTTGGCCCCAACGATCAAAAGTGTATTTTCTAGATACACTTAGTTTAAATTTCTCCCAAGTCGGGTCCGGGGGTCTAAAATCTGAAATACATATCGGATCGACGTGCCGATCATTCATGCTATTCCTGGGAGATGAAAGTGACTTGTCAAAATTGACGGAATCCACATCGGATAACCGGTTTGGCCCCAGTGATCAAAAGTGTATTTTCTAAATACACTTAGTTTAAATTTCTCCCAAGTCAGGTCCGAGGGTCTAAAATCTGAAATACAGGTCGGATCGGCACGGTTTGAGCTCGGCGCTCATAATTGCATTCTCCAAATGTAATTAATTTAAAATACTGATACAGCTAGGTTAGTTGGTCTATAAAATCTATGCAGTTATCAAATTGATATGTTTGATTTCAATTTATGCTAATTTATCTTCGCACTAATTTTTTTTATCTATGTTATTATTTTTTTAATGTAGGAGGATCCTTCTGCGGGCGGCGACAGAGGAGATGAGCAGGGCAGGGAGGAGGATATGGACGATGTGCCGAATATTTCTTGAGTTTATTGTGTTTTATTTTCTGTACGTTAATGATCAGCATGGTGTTGAGCTTTTTTTTTCGATGGTGATTTGCATCATGGTGTCGAGTTTTTATTTTCGGAGGTGTTTATTTGATCAGCAGGGTGTTGAGTTTTTATTTTCGGTGGTATTTATTGATCTTGAGTTTTTATTTTCGGTGGTGTTTATTTTGATCAGCAGGGTGTAGTTTTTTTTTAAATTTTGTGTTTTTATTTACAGGTTATAATAAATTTTGTGTTTTTAAAAAAATGAATAATCATATTTCAGACGGATTTACATACGGATCCATCTGAAATTACACTCGGTATTTGAGACGGAATTTTAACCGTCGGAACTAATCACGGATAAACGTCACACAAATACCGAGTGTGAGCCGGAATTTCCACGGAATTTGAGGCGGAAATTCACACGGCAAACAGAGCGTCTGAAATTTCAGACTTCTTTTCTGACCGTTATTGAGACGGAAAACTCCACCTCTCACCGTAATTGCCGCGGAATTTTGAGACGGTATTTCACATGATCTCATACCGTATGAATTTCAGACTCTTTTTCGGACCATTATTGAGACGGAAAAGTGAGACGGTATTTCACACGCTACGATATTTGTCTGAAATTTCAGACGGACATAGATTCAGACGGAATTCGTGACGGAAATATTTCGTATGAAATTTCAGACGGAATATGCGATTGAACGCATATCTGCCCGAAAATTGTACTTTCTGACGGAAATACTAACGAAAAATATTTAGTCTGAAATTTCAGACTGTATTTGTGACGAAAATTTAAACTGTCCGAAATTTCTGACTAGGAATATGTGACGACCGTGTTCCGTCTAAAAGCCGTCCGTAATCCGTTACAAAAGCGTTTTCGGACGGCTTTTCAGACGGATTTCAGACGGAACACGGCCGTCTGAAATAGCGCTTTTTCTGGTAGTGTACCCTTCCATTAAAACTCTCCATTACACCTCCACTGCTCATCAAGCTTACCGCCCTCGCTTCACCTTCCTCTACCACTCGAAGTGGGTGTAATCCTACAAGCACATGTGTTAGGGATATCCAAGAACCGGGCAAGAAGGGCTTGACCTCGGCTATGCCATTCAAAATTCAAGATTTTATTTGCCGAATGCCGATTCGTGTCATTATGCTGGGTATATTTGAGAAGTCTTCTTCAAGGCTCGCCATGATAAATTTTTCCAAATTGATGCCATATCGACCCTTTATCAAAGTCACCTTATTCATTGGTAGATGCTCTTTGAATGCTCTCGTTACCCATTGTTCCGTCATTATACGACTCTCTTGTCAAATGAAGGGGTTCTCTTCCCATATTGCCATAACACATGAGAGCTCATGGGCGTTAATTCCATCCATTGAGCTGTCTGGCCGGGCACTCTCCTTGCCATGGAG
Source organism: Amorphophallus konjac (assembly GCA_022559845.1). Lineage (NCBI taxonomy): Eukaryota > Viridiplantae > Streptophyta > Magnoliopsida > Alismatales > Araceae > Amorphophallus > Amorphophallus konjac. The sequence goes on along the minus strand of CM040123.1, from coordinate 114,986,907 downwards.
GGATGGGCATCTTTTCTCTAAAGGGCTTTCCACCAATTCATTCACTCTTTATTCTGTTCCACCCACATTTTTCTCTCTACAGGCCACTCCATGGGTGAGGAGGAGGATCTTACCCTCTCATTCCATGCATTCTCTGCATTCTTTGCATATCATGCATCCCTTACATCCATCACATTGCATTCACATGCATTTCTTCTTTCTTGGGTTTCCGAACCCATATCTTCTCCGCCCTCCAGACCCTCCATATCTTCTACCTCTAGAACTTTCGGACTTATCTTTCCTCCTTGGGCATCGCGTCCCTTGGTACTTGCCTGCTCCGGAACCTCTGGACCTCCCTCTCCGGGCATCGCCCCCCAATACACCTACATGTCCGAATCCTTCGGGCTTCTCACTTATTCTCCCAGGGCATCGCATCCCTCGGTACTTGCCTCCTCCGGAACCTTCGGACCTCCCTTTTAGGGCATCGCGCCCCTCCACACCTCCATATCTAGATTCTCCAGAACCTTTGGATTCTCCATCCTATCTTCCTTCCGATCCACTTTTTCTAGGGCATCGCGCCCCTCCCAATTCTTCTCCTCCGGAACTTCCGGATTTCTTATCACTCTTCCTAGGGCATCACATCCCTTCGCTTTGTTTTTCTCCGGAGCCTCCGGATCCACTATCTTTCTTCCGATTCATCTTCCTACTTCTCCAAGACATCTCATCCTTTGTTATTTTCTTCATTTTTAATCACCTTTTTCCATACCTTTTCTTAGGGCATCGCGTCCCTCGGGGTTTTCCTCCTCCGGAACCTCCAGATGATTCCTACCCGCATCATGATTCTCCTCCTCTCTTGCTTCCAGAACCTCTAGATCTGCCTCTTTCCATCTATCAATTCCTTCTTCTAATTCCTCCCATTCACGGGTCCGACCCAACTTCTTCCACATCCACCGCTTTGGACATCTGCCCATTTTCCCACTGTTTCCGAGGCTTTAGTCCTCACTCCACTTCTTGATTTTCCTCTCCTTCTGCAGACCTTTCGTGTGATCAGGGTGTCCGCACCTTACTGAGGGAGTTCTAGCCCTCGCCTCTTTTCCTTTTATCCTTGTTCGTTTAAGTTAGGTCTGGACACTACTCTTTCTTGTTAAGCCACTTCAAACCTTGGCTTCCAATCTTTTTATCTACCATTTGAGGATAATCTCATGATGATCAAGGTCACCTCCAGCAGCTGCTGCTTCTACAAGGTTACAAGGTAACGTTTTGCGTGTGATTTGATTTCATCATTCTTCACGCATGATTTTTTAACATGAAGTGCTTCTCAACATGATCAAGAGTGTTATTCTAGATCTTTATCTTAGGCCTTTTCATTAAGTCAATTTCAGAAGTAAAAAAAAAGAGTCTTTAGGCTTGCTATACAGCACTTTGGCTATAAGAACCCCGCGCTGGAAGTTCAACATTCTCTCCCCGCTTATTAAGGGAAACCCTTAGTTGGGCACTGCGCACACTTCACGGCATCCTTAGCCAGCTCTTTTGGGTAAACACCGTTGCTACTTTGGCCATGCCATGAGTATGCGTGAAAGTCTTTTCTCTTCTTTACTCGGCCGAGTGTAGGAGTAAGAGGTTGACGGGTAAGATGAGCAACCTTGGTACTCCCCAATACGAGAGAAGTCTCAAATAGGGGCAGTCTTGACCCAAAATAAAGTAAAAGTTTCATGATACATCTAGTCAAAAGGGCTATTGTGAAAATCAAGTCAAAAATTCGATAAAAGCAAAATTATGAATTATGGCATGTCAAGAGTGGCAAAGTCCCTGCAGGGAAAATCCTAGTCGTATGCATGTCAAGGGTCTAAAAATCAAAGACACAAAGCTCCGGCGCAACAGACCACCTCTTTGAGGGGAAATATCTTGGAAGGATTTCAAGTCCCGACATCTCCCATCCTGCATAAAGCTTATCTCCAATTATTCTTCTCTTCTCCCTCTAAGACCGAATGTTTCTCGGGTATGGCCTTGGTAGGGGCACCGTTAACCATGTGAAGTCGGCTGTAGGGCGCCACCTTTAAATGCACGCTCGGCTTTGGGTAATTTTTTTAGCGAAAGGTGAAGGAAGGAGGACCCCTAGTCAGTGGTTTAAACATCCATCCGATGCTGTATTACCAAAGTCTAAGTCAAAAGTCAAACAAAATTCAAAAAAAATCATATATTTTCTAAAGTTCGTAAACTTTCCAAAAAAAACTCATTTTATTTTCAACAAATAACAAAAAAAACTATTTTCAAATAATACACGCCCATTCGTATTTCTTCATCATTGGCTTGCACGTATTTTGATGTACATTTGCACCAATTTAAGCATCGTAGGTGCATTTTCAAGGCCCATGTTCAAAGTCTTTGCATAAGTCTAAGCAAGCAATCCAATGTCTGTGCATTACAGGTCTAAGCATTCCCCATGTCTAACCAATGCCCATGTCTAAGCATCCCCCGAGTCTAAGCATCATACGTCTGTGCATCTCCCAAATCCAAGCATGCTTCACCTCAAAGTCTAAGCATATTTCTCAAAAGTTTGAGCATATTCTTCCCAAATCCAAGCTTGCATCTTCAAAGTCTAAGCACCTCCACCCCAAAGTCTAAGCACCTCCACATCAAGGTATGAGCATATCCTTCCAAGTCCAAGCAAATTCATCCAAGGTCTAACCATGTTTTTCCAAGGTATGTGCAATCCAAAGTCCAAGCCATCCTTCATACGTCTACCCACTCCCAAAGTCTAACCAAGTTAAAGTTTGTGCATTCTAAATCCAAGGTCTAAGCATCCATTTCAAGGTCTGTGCATTCTATTTCAAGGTCTGTGCATTCTAAATCCTAAGTCCAAGCATCCATTTGCAAAGTCTGTCCATCCATTTCCAAGTTTGACCAATGTCTAAGTCTAACCAAAGTCTAAACCATTCCCATGTCTAAACCAAAGTCTAAGCCATCCAAATCTAACCAATGTCTAAGTCTGTGCATCATTCTCCAAAGTCTAAGCATCATCTCCCAAGTCTTAGCATCCCAATGCCAAGGTCTGTGCAGCCCACATCTAAGCATCCAATTTCAAGCATGTGCATTCAAAGTCCAAAGTATAACCATATCCCAAGTCTAAGCATGTTCCTTCATACGTCCAAGCATTTCCCAAAGTTCAAGGTCTAAGCATCCAAGTTCAAGCATGTGCATTCAAAGTCTAAAGTCTAACCATATCTCAAGTCTAAGCATGTTCCTTCATACGTCCAAGCATTTCCCAAAGTTCAAGGTCTAAGCAACTAATCCCAAGCATGTGCATGACAAAGTCCAAGCACCCAAGTCTAACCATCTTCCATCAGTGCATTGTGTCCCCAACCAAACATGCGTCCGTGCAGTCCCCCAGCAGGTCGGTGCAGTCTTCCAAAGCCAGGTTGGTGCAGCTCATCTATCCCAGCATCAGTGCATTTCCCAGCCTAAGTCTACCCATCCCATAGCTGTCATCAATTTTTTTTTGAATATTCTCAAACTTCAAAATTTCAAAAAAAATAAAATTCAAAAAAAAAATCAAATATTCTAAAATTCTAAAAAAATCAAATATTTTCAAATCTAAAAAAAGAAGAAATTCAAATATTCTCAAAAATCTAAAAAATTGAATATTTCTCATAATTCTAAAAAAATTCAAATATTCTAAAAATTTCAAAAAAAATCTAAAAATTCAAAAAAATCAAATATTCTCGTAATTCTAAAAAAATAAATATTTTCAAATTCCATAAAAAAATATTCTCTAAAAAAATTCAAAACAAATTCAAATATTCTCAAATTTTTAAAAAAAAAATTTAAAATTCTGAAATTTTTTTAACTATTCTCAAAATCCATAAAAATTTGGAATACTTTTCAAAACCCCTAAAAATTTACATACTCTAAAAATCCAAAAAAAATGTATTATATTTTTCTCATGGTATTTTTGCAGGGACAATTCCTTTGCAAGGACCAAGAACATGGGATGAGTCCTCTTCATTTATTGATTATCAATCTTATGATTCTTCCCAATATTCTCATGATATGTCGCCCTGGGCACTTCGATCATCATCTCTCCACCATTTTGAGCAATTCGTGTCAATCTGATCATCCCTGCCACTTGGGGTATCACACTGATTATTCACGTCAATCTGATTATCTCTGCTCTGCGCATCACTCCAATCATTCAAGAGCCAGTTTCTCTGACTTTTCCTGCTAGCGTTGCTTAACCATTATGACATCATCCTGATCTTTTATGCATCAATCTTTTGAATTGCCAAGATTATCATCCTCATGACGACATTGAACAAAAATACTTGGGATGCTCTCCTGCTTTATGGCTTTTTATATGATGCTTTCCATGATGTTTTTCAATGCTATGCAATGTTGTTGAATATTTCGATTATGTTTTCATGCTTAAACTGCTTTCGTTTCTTTATGCATCCTTATATCTTGGCTTATGAAATTTTTGAGCGTAGGATAAGAAGCTTTCTTTGGTCCCACCGACTGGGCATCTTCATCTAGGTCCCACGGTGCTTGCACCTCATTTCTCAGTTCCCTCATGCTTACTTGCTTCGTCATCTCCCCTGTATGCATTCTACTATATGTTATCTACGCTACTATATTATATCAAAGACCTTGGGACTTTGGTAAATTTAGAATTTGAGTTCCCCTTCACTAAAAATAATGATGATTCCAGAGGAGTCATAGTGGCACGGATAGGCCTTTGAGCCGTCCAAGACTGGGGACGATGGTTCCCTTTTACGAGTTGATGTGCGGATAAATGGGCTTCGGCTTAATATCAGCTCGTGAAATCAGTTTCTTGACTCAGTCTGGATAGCTTAACAATATTATTCTTGATTATTTTATATTTTCATTTGTTTTAAATTTTTCCTTTAAACCCAGCATGCATTCATATATGACTTTGAATCAACGTTGGAAAATCATTCTGATAAGTCGATTTTGAGAGTCAAATTGATCTTAATCTTTCCGGATATGAGATAATCATTGTTGAAATTGAATCCTCAGTTTACCTTATCGCTATTTTGGGTCATTTTCTTGAAAGCTCTTTGTTTGAATTTCTATCCTCTATTTTCACTCTCTTTTTCCTTAGATCCGCCTTAGCTGCAACACGTCCACATTGACTGGTAACCGCTCTCCAATGGTGAAACCTACAGGTTTGTGACTTGGGATACTTCCACCGCGTTGGAAGTTGATCATCTTCTTTTATCTCCCTCGTGCCCGCGTGCACATTTGCTCCCTCTTTTATCTAAACATCGTTGATTTTATTGAATCTCCGAGATTGCTTCATCTCGAGCTTTAGATTTAATTCTCATCAGGTGATGTTGATCGCGTGTCTCATCACACCTTGACATCTACTTTTCAGTTCACTATATTCCCTTGCAAAGCAGACGCTAAGACGGGACAGCTCTAGACACGCTAAAATTGACATTACCATGAGTACATCTCATATTGCCTCATAATACCCCAATTTGACCCTCAAATTGACATTTTTTGAGTGGTTTTATCCACTTTTCTTGGATTTTTCCTTTTGTTCAACTTTTTCTTATTTTTCCCTATTTTTCAAGATTTTCTGGAAATTTTTCTCTATTTTTGCAGATTTTCCAAGAATTAACAGTATGAGGGGGGACGTCATTTGATTTGAGAGAAAATATTAGAAAATAAAAAAATTAAAAAGAGAAATGACGCCTCTTTGAGGAGGCGTCCTTTCATTTATTTTTCACTATTTTTTTTGGAGTTTCTAGGTATTTTTCTCCTGTTTTATCAATTTTCCAAGAATTAACGACATGAGAAAAGGCATTATTTATTTTTAAATAGAAAATAAAAAATACAAAAGGAAATGACGCCTCCGTAAGGAGGCGTCCATTCATTTGATTAATATTTTAATATATATTTCGTGGCCCTTTCAAGGGTGTTTTGGTGGCCTTCCGGGGTCAGAAAAATACGAAAAAATTGGAATTAGAATCAGCACAGTTAGATGCACATCCACCTAAAAAATGAGAAATAATAATGAGAAATTAGAAATGGCCCTGTATTACATAATTTGAAATAGCGTCCATCACGGCGGCGTCATTTCAATTGACGCCCCAGGCTGAGGCGCTATTTCTTTTGGTATTATTTTTGATTTTTTGATTAGCGACACTTGGAAGTCGTTATTTTAAATAGCGACATCGTGAAGAGTCATCATTTCCTCAAGATTTTCGAACCGTCTCCGGGTCGCCATTTTCAATCCGTTTCCATTGCGTCCGCCACCTTCCCGTTTTGTCTCCTTCTTTGTTTTAACTCTTTGGTCGATTGAGCCAGAGCTTCCTTGTTTTAAATTCTACTAAAAGAGGGATCTATACCCTTCGACCTTCCTCAGGGTCGCCCCTTCCAATATCTTTTCGAACTGCACCGGAGCCCCTGTTCTTTCCCTATTTTGAGCCCTTTTCCACTTCGGAAGGGACTCTAATGGCCATCCTAATTGTGCTCAGATTAAAACCCACACATTCTCCATATAAATAGAGCCCCTGCGGCTCACGCTAAAGAGGCCAACTTCAATTCACGACAGGGAGGTGCTGCCCGAACGTCGGCTTAAGGAGAAATTTCCTTGCATCTAAAGCTTTATCGTTCAGAGGCTTCTCTCAACTGAAGATCTAAAGCCGTCAACAGAGAAAATAATCCCAAGCTTTGCTATCCCCTCTTTGCTTCTTTCATTGTTTAAATTAGTTCACAGTGCACACATGCGTCTTGCATCATATCTCTGTTATTAGTTCTTCCTCCTCAACCACGTTGAGCCTCCCTAGTGCAACACTTGCACACACCTTTTTATATTTTCATTCATCATATTTTATCCCTCCCTTTACACAGGGGTTTAAAGGGTCAACACCCAGAAGGTGTGTCCATCTCTATGCTTTCATGTCATATATATATATATATATATATATATATATATATATATATATATATGGTATTTGATACTACACTTGGATTGCTAATTCCATTTTTATTGGTTGTTGTCTTTGTTTCTTGTAAGGGTAATCAAAGAAGAACTCCCTCCATCAGCCGACCAGTAGGAAGGGAAAGAAATCACTCACAATCTCCCCCTTATCCTTTTGAGGTATTTATATTCGCGATCTCTCTATTAATTATTTGTTATATCCTTTGAGACCCTCGCGTCTCTGGCGATCACCCTCCAAAATTACATCCACATATGCCATTTTCCCCCCTTTCCCACATTTTATCATCATATGCTTTCTAGTTTTTTTTAGTGGATTTTAAATAGATCTACAAATTGGCGATCACGGTGGGACTCAAAGTTGGTGCACTCCATACGTATTCAAAACATTTTCCATTGTTGTCATGAGGATGACAATCTTGACAAATCAAAAGATTTATGCATGAAAGATCAGGATGATATCCAGAATAGCCAAAGCTAGCAGGAATAATCAGAGAGGCTGGCTTTTGAATGATTGGGGTGATGCGCAGAGCAGCAGAGATAATCAGATTGACGTGAATAATCAGAGTGAAACCCCAAGTGAATTGCTCAAAAATGATGGAGAGATGACGATCGAAGTTCCCAGGGTGACAAATCATGAGAATATTGAGAAGAATCAAAAGATTGACAGTAATGAATAAAGAGGACTCATCCCGTGTTCTTGGTCCTTGCAAAGGAATTGTCCGTGCAAAAAAAATACCATCAATACAATGCAGGTTTTTTTTGAATTTTTAGAGTATGCAAATTTTTAGGGGTTTGAAAAGTATTCCAAATTTTTATGGATTTTGAAAATATTTGAATTTTTTTAATGGATTTTTTTGAAAGTATTTAGATTTTTTATGGATTTTGAAAAAATTTGAATTTTTTATGAATTTTGAAAATATTTAAATTTTTTATGGATTTTGAAAATATTTGAATTTTTTATGGATTTTTTTGAAAGTATTTGAATTTTTTATAGATTTTTTTTGAAAGTATTTGAATTTTTTTTGTGACCGCTATGGGATGGTTAGACTTAGATTGGGAAATGCATTGATACTGGGATGGTTGGGCTAGACATTGCACCGACCAGGCTATGGAGGACATTGCACCGACGCTGTGAATGGGGCTTGGAGGCTGCACCGACTTTGTGTTGAGTTTGACATATGAATGCACCGACCTTGTATTGGGAATGCATTGATGCATGATCATGGGAATGCTAAGACGTGGAATGCTAAGACTTTGGAGAATGATGCACAGACTTGGAGCTTGGACTTAGAAGAATGCACCAACCCTAGGAATGCTAAGACGTGGGATGCTAAGACTTTGGAGAATGATGCACAGACTTGGGATTGGTTAGACATGGGCATTGGTTGGACTTTGAGGTGGGAGACTTGCACAGACGTATGGAGATGGTTAGACTTTGATGGCTTAGACTTTGGAATGGTTAGACATGGAATGCACCTACGTGGGACTTGGGATGAAGCATGCTTAGACTTTGGAGAATGGTTAGACTTTGTGAATGGAATGCACAGACCTTGCATTGGTTAGACTTTGGGGAATGGTTAGACGTAGATGTTGGATGGTTAGACCTTGTGAATGGTTAGACTTTGTGAATGGAATGCACAGACCTTGCATTGGTTAGACTTTAAAAATACACATACGTATGGAGTGCACCAACCTTACATCATTTATTTTTCCCTATTTTTCTGGAGTTTCTGGGTATTTTTCTCCCCTTTTATCAAATTTTCAGGAATTAACGACATGAGAAAGGTGTTATTTACTTTTTAAATAGAAAATAAAAAATAAAAAGGAAATGACGCCTCCGTAAGGAGGCGTCCATTCATTTGATTAATATTTTAATATATATTTCTGTGGCCCTTTCAGGGGTGTTTTGGTGGCCTTCCAGATGTCAGAAAAATATGAAAAAATAGGAATTAGAATCAGCACAGTTAGATGCGCATCCACCTAAAAAATGAGAAAATAATAATAAGAAATAAGAAATGGCCCTGTATTACATAATTTGAAATAGCGTCCCTCACAGGGCGTCATTTCAATTGACGCCCCAGGCTGAGACGCTATTTCTTTTGGCATTATTTTTGATTTTTTGATTAGCGACGCTTGGAAGTCGTTATTTTAAATAACGACTGCGTGAATAGTAATCATTTCCTCTAGATTTTCGAACCGTCTCCGGGTCGCCATTGTCAATCCGTTTCCATTGCGTCTGCCACCTTCCCGTTTTATCTCCTTCTTTGTTTTAACTCTTTGGTCGATTGATCTAGAGCTTCCTTGTTTTAAATTCTACTAAAAGAGGGATCTATACCCTTCGACCTTCCTCAGGGTCTCCCCTTCCAATACCTTTTCGAACAGCACCGGAGCCCCTGTTCTTTCCCTATTTTGAGCACTTTTCCACTTCGGAAGGGACTCTAATGGCCATCCTAATTGTGCTCAGATTAAAACCCACACATTCTCCCTATAAATAGAGCCCCTGCGGCTCATGCTAAAGAGGCCAACTTCAATTCACGACAGGGAGGTGCTGCCCGAACGTCGGCTTAAGGAGAAGTTTCCTTGCACCTAAAGCTTTATTGTTCGGAGGCTTCTCTCAACTGAAGATCTAAAGCTGTCAACAAAGAAAATAATCCCAAGCTTTGCTATACCCTCTTTGCTTCTTTCATTGTTTAAATTAGTTCACAGTGCACACATGCATCTTGCATCATATCTCTGTTATTAGTTCTTCCTCCTCAACCACGTTGAGCCTCCCTAGTGCAACACTTGCACACACCTTTTTATATTCTCATTCATCATATTTTATCCCTCCCTTCACACAGGGGTTTAAAGGGTCAACACCCAGAAGGTGTGTCCATCTCTATGCTTTCACGTCATATATATATATACATATATTTATTTATTTATATTTGGGATTTGATACTACACTTGGGTTGCTAATTCCATTTTTATTGGTTGTTGTCTTTGTTTCTTGCAAGGGTAATCAAAGAAGAACTCCCTCCATCGGCCGGCCAGTAGGAAGGGAAGGAAATCACTCACAATCTCCCCCGCATCCTTTTGAGGTATTTATATTTACAATCCCTCCATTAATTATTTGTTATATCCTTTGAGGCCCTCGCGTCTCTGGCGATCAACCTTCAAAATTGCATCCACATATGCCATTTTCCCCCTTTCCCACATTTTATCACCATATGCTTTCTATTATTTTTTAGTGGATTTTAATTAGATCTACACCATAGAGTCACACGACTCATCCCAAGGCCGTTGTACAATATGGCTCCATGCCGTCAAATCACCCTAGTCTCAAAGTCAAAAACCACGCTCTAAAGGACTCTTAAGGTGGCTCATAATTGCTAGGTTTATTCCCTCTATAAGGGAGACCAAGAAGCCCCCCGCACCCTGGCTGCGTCACGGAACACACAGTCATTGGCCATACTCATGGCCCACACAGAAATTGCTTTACGAGGAAACTAACGCAGTATAGAAACAACCCTCTATCTGTACTAGGGTGTAATATGACTCGAACTAGCATAACGAAGGAGCCCGGAACACACAGCGTCACATGGACCCTAAAAAAAACACAGACACATTAATCAAGATATTATGACTTCCACAGACACCCAAAAATGTGAACTTGTGCTAACAGGGTGTTTGAGACATCCACAGGGAAAAGGGTCGACCAATGGGTCTCAACAAGGTTGACCGGTGGATAAAATCGGCGAAAAGGGACCGAATCGGTCGACCTGCTCATGGGGTCGATCAACCAACAAGGGGTCGATCGACCGACCGGACAATGACCAGGCAACCCATTGAACTGGGTTGGTCGACCGAACCGGCTGGGTCGATTGACCAAACTAGGGCAGTCCGCCCTACCGTGGCGAACGCCAACTGGTCGACCGAACTGCCCATTCAGTTGACGATACTCGGCAACGCAACCACGAAACCCCATCCGAGGGGCCCTAATCCACACCCCAATCACCCCGGGTGATGGGCAAAACATGGGAAAACCATTCTCTAACCTCTAAACTACCGAGAGGCCACATTTATTCCATGAAAACTCGGGCGAATCGATGAATCCGTCGCTTACCCCAAAAACCTACATTTTCACCTCGGCATGGAAGGAAACCCACTCTTGGCCTTGCCTTGGCCTATAAATCATGGGAATATCGAGTGCAAGGGACAAGGGTCCATCCCCCTACCTCTCGTGATGATTTCCCACGTCAAGGACACCGATTCCTTACAAAAATGGCACTTGAACCACCGCCGGCTTCTCGAATCTGTGAACGAAGCTTGTGCCACCGCCTTCATTCCTCGCTCCGGTCCTCGACCACTCACCGCCCACGTCTCCCCCGCCTCATCCACGACATCCTTCATCGGCAACCTGGAGAAGGGGTGGAGAGAAAGAGGGAAACGAGAGAAGAGAGAGGGAGAGAATGAGAGAATAAGGGGAGAGGGGGTGTTTAAGGGTTTATATAATAAATATTTTGGAATTTAAAAATATAAAAAAAATAAAAATAGTAAAAAACTATCTCCACAATCTTTGGAAAACGTGCAACCTGCTTGTAATGTTCCAGATCACAAAAATAGATTATCTCTCAAAATTCAAGGATCCAAAGGCCCAATTGCTAAACCTCTAAATATTCACGAAATATGATCCAGGACCCACAAAAGCACTCCAAAACCCAGAGATTCCTGATCCGAAAATCCTGGGACATTATAGGCTTCCCCCCAATTTGAGACAACTTCCATCTTGTAGGGGAAGAATGACATATTCAACTGGCATCCCTCCCAGAGCTTCAGCTGAAACCTTAATTCTCGTGAAACCATAGTTTCTGAGAGACATAGCCAGACTATTATCATGAATAGAAACATCTCACTCCACATTCACAATCCACAGTAATTCCCAGATCGAGCATTGCACACAAAAAGGATACAAATCTGGCATCATCTCAGCTATAATAGAGCTTCAACCATGGGCATCATCTCCACCTTCTCGCACACCGAGGAGACGCGACCCACGCCACGAAAACCTACCACTAATCTCATGCCCCTTCATAAGAGACATCCATCTCTAAGCCTTGACTAACTCACACAGTCATCTCAACTGACTGCCACAATTCCATTGGCTGAACGCCATGAATGCTCTCATATTCGGCAAGCTAAACACCAATAACAATAGAAACCTCCTATGAATCCAAATCCAACTTGGGGAAAGATATATCATAATCGGCCACCCAGGGCCTCAACTCTTGCCATTCTCGATTCACCTCAACTAGCACCATGTAGTTGTAAGAATTCATCCACCAGTCACCAGTTACTCGTCAATGAAGAATTTGACTCACTCAACTTCCTCTTTCATGCTCCTTCATCAGGCCCAATAATCTCATTCTAAATCTCGACGGCCCATCCGTTGACTCATGCACTGACCATTACCACTTCTCGAGTCAGTCCTCACTCGGACACCACATCCGATTCTGATCCTCACGCCAACTCTACCTTCTCAAGGGAGCAAGGCGAAACTAAACGACAAGACTCCATAATCCTCGGTCCACATCAACTCTAGACTCAGACTTACAGGGAATTCCTCCCGCGCTAGCCACAAGACCAAGGCTCCCATTCAACGACATCCATCCTGAAACTTCTGTACCCAGGCATCGTCCATTACATAGTCTCATCGAATCCTCATCTCAATTACTCCAAATGGACACTTGCCAACCTCAACTCCGCTCTCACCATAGAGCCACAGGACATGACCTTAGTAATCCATGGCAAATTTCTCCAAGGCAGACAAGTGTCATCCTTCTACCATAAGAATATGGTTGACGCCGCCATAACCAATCTACACAGATCTCCAAACATCACTGATCCTTGCCCTAACTGGGTCCTTCTTGCATCATTCCGAAACTCTCAGACTCAACTACGCCCCTTTCAGGTGTTATCACAGTCGACCACTCGGCTAGCCTCATCAACCACTCACAGGTACCAACGGGGACACACAAATCCTTTCTTCGTATTCACTTTTCCTAGATCCCAATTCTAACTTGAGGACATAGCTTCCAACAAAAGTCGAGCACCTAGCTTACCTACTCCGGTCATCGCATCCTCATCCTCTATCAGGCTATTTCCTTTCCAACCCCCATCAAGGTCCACCATCAATTACCTGACATCACTTCTATTAGATGAATAGAGTACTCACCTGGCACACTGCCATCATATTTCCCCAACTCTCTATTATGTCGGTGCCACAGACCACAATGCGTCGAGCAATGGCACGACAATCAACATGGCTTACATAGCTAAAAATAATCTCAAATCGAGGAAATGACCCTCTCTATTAATCAGAATCCTCCGATACTCTACCAATTCTCTGAAATCCTCCAGTTTCGTGCCATCACTACGATCCTGGACTTGTGGGTAATGGGCCCACCACACTTTCGCTGCGCACTTTGAATAACACACATAATCATTGCAGACAACTCAGCATCCGCCATCCAAACATTTCTCAACACAGCTGGCTAACTCCAAAAAATAGGATGAGGAAAGCTCAAACGCCTCGAACCCAGAGCACAGACTCTCTCTCATGATCTGGCAATCCTCTTGCAACTCCACAGGCTTCGATCTATTATGCATTATAAATCATAACACCAACCACGAATTCTCGCATACATAGGCCGACTGGCACTCATCCTTCCATAATAATGCCAACACAGCCTTACACATCGAGGGATGGGCATAACTTCTCACAGGAAGTCGCACTTCCAAAACACAGAACACTTCTCACACGGACTCCTTGGCATACACGTGGAGGCCAATCGATCCGAACACGCAATGGCGAAATTCAACCAAAACACAATTCTCTCCAACCAAAGAGACACCAACATACCTTCCACGAACCGGAAGATCTCCATGGTTGACCCGCCCTTGAATCTTACGTATGCTGGGAACCTTACCTTCCAGCACTAGAAAAACCATTGCTACCATCAGGCCAGCTTCTCCGACAACACTCGCCAAGGATTCTGCGGGACCACATTGGCAGCATCTCCCGGTACACCATGACAACTTGCCAAACAACAACTCACCACACCTCGAGCACTAACTCTGCTAATCATCGGCCACACTTTGCCACAGCGGTAGAGCAAGCCGCTACTGCACGCTCCCCCTCTTACGCCTGTCTCTGATTTCAGAATCGCTAACCTGTCAAAAAGCTTACCAGGTGTAATGTCCCCATTTTTGGATTATATTTTTCGCGAGTTGTGGATTGTGTCCGTTTAGATTTCAGAATTTAATATTGGGGTTTTGAATCCCTAAACGGTATTTATGTGAGTCTTATAAGGTTCGTGTTGGTGCGTTGAGTGGCCTCGCTTTTTCAGAAATTTTTCGACGACAAAATGTATTTTTCAAAAAAAATTAGATGTTAATGCAGATTTTCTAAATGAAATGAGAAAAAAAACTAATTAAAACCTTTTTTAAACCCCCTCCCCCACCGTTTCTCTCCCTCTTTCTCTCTTCCACGTTCTCACCGCTCACACCCATGTTTCTCTCCGTCTTACCCTCCACCTCTCCGACGGCCGACGAGGTTTGGTAGTGGGCACGATTGAGGACGGCTTGGGCTGCTTGCGGCGAGGACGGATGCAAGAAGCAAGGGGCAATGGCGCAGCTTGGCGTGGTCGCGAGATCAAGTGTAAACGCGTGATTTCTCGGTAGATCAGCATCCAAATCGCGTGATTTCTTCGCTAAAAGGTAGTGGGATGTAATCCTTGCACTCTAATCGTGATTTCCTATGGTTTTGTGTGATTATTCGCATGCTAGAGAGATTAATTGCCAAAAATGTGTGGGTGTGGCATGAGTTCTTTATAGCTTTTCATTTAGATGTGGAAATGTATGGATTTTTCATGTTTTTTTGGTGCCAAATGAGTGTATGTGGATGTATGAACGCAGTGTTGGGTCCCGGGCGGTGCAATGGGATCTAGAAGGGGGGTTGAATAGATCCTCTCACGAACAATGGCCTATTTAAAACTTAGCTACCAGAAGTATGAATCTCTCCTATAAATTACTTGAATCACTTAAGCACAATGCACAGCGAAATGAAACAGAATGGCCTAAGTGAAACACATATCAACTAAGTGTGATAGCTAGCTGTATGTGTGAACTTTAGAGATCAACCAGAATGTCATGAATTGAAGTTGGCTGCTCGTTGAACATCGTGTGTGTGTGTATAAGCAATATGATGAAGTGTGCGATAGTAAGCAATCAGAATTCCATTGATACAGCAAATGCACGAACCTGTGAAGGGGATAGAAGATATGGAGCAAGCCCACAAGATGTTCAAACCACAACATAAGGATTTTAAGGTGGTTCGGTTGTAAACCCACAACCTACGTCCACCCCTCACCAAACTTGGTGAGGCTTACCCTTGCAAAAGTAAGACCGTGGAGAACCTCCACAACATCCGCTGACTAACAGCTTGAACCGCTGACTAACAGCTTGCTATCCACCCAGAGGATCAGCTCCTCTCTTCCTCTGAAAACCCAGAGGGACACCGGAGGGACCACCCTCCCTTTTTCTGATTGCTCAGAAGGAACCCGGTCCCCAAAACAGGGGATCGGAAGAGCAAAAGGATTGTACCGAAAACACAAAAGAAAGTACTACAAATGTAGTGAAAAAACAAGAGTGACAATATAAACACCAGTTGAAACCATAGATCAAGACAAGGATGATGGTGACTACAGCTACAAGGTTGGATCTAAGGATCCTTTTCTTCAAACACCGGTAGACTGTAGGGCTGCTCTCTCTCAAGGTTGATCTTCGTTTCTTCTTCTCTTACAGCACTGGACTTAGTCAAACTGGTGCTGGGCTGCTCTCACTCCCTTCTCTTCTTTCTCACAGGTTTTCTTCTTGGATGCTCAAGGGCGTGGGTTTCTTCCAAGGCAGCAGTGGCAATGGTAGCAGCGACTTCTTCAGTTTGAGGAAGCTTAATATATATAGGAAAGCCAAGGAAAGTCTTCCCGCCACAAGGTCTTTCATTAGATCAAGCAGCAACGATTTTCCCTCCGAAGTCTTCTTGTCTTTGAGGAAGATACTCTGCAGGATTTGGCTTGAGCTGGCATTGCTTCTAGTCCAAGGATAGGACGGTGGCAGACTGACAGGAAACCAAATCTTTTCTTTAGTTACTTTTCAGATCTTCATTTTAAATGCCCTCTTGAGGTGTTGAGTTCTCATGGGCTGAAGCCTACATTCTGTCTGGTTGAACACTGCTAGGATAGAAGTCACCTGACAGCATTTAAGGTGGCAGACTGTGTGGTATCCTTTTCTAATAAAATATGGCGCACAGAAGTCACATGGGGTGATAGACTATATTGACTTTTCCCAGTGGCAGACTGTAAGAAGTGGCATTTCCCAACTGTAGATTTTGACATAGCCATCTCCTAAAAGTAGATAAGATGTGATATGATGACAAGGACAAAAGTCAAACCTGGGTACCCCGTCTAGACCTCGAAATCCATGTATTTGGTCATTTGCGGTACCCATTTTCTCTCTCTGGATCTTCCATTGACTTGATAAAAAACTAGCCTGAAAGCTTCTGGAAGAACAAAGGTGTCGACCTCCTGTGAGGGAAGTGTCGACACTTCTTAGTAAAATAGCCAATAGAACGCTCTTTGGAAGACCATAGTGTCGACCTCCTGCAGCAAGGTGTCGACACTTCCTTTAAGGAGTCCTATCTTTAACGCTCCCTGGAATCACCAAGGTGTTGACCTGCTGAGATGGAGGTGTTGAGACTCCTGAAGAATTCTTCTTGAGTATCGATCTCTGGAAGCCCAAGGTGTCGACCTGCGATAACTAAGGTGTCGACACTTCTTTAAGGATCATGTCTTCAATGCTTTCTGGAAGAATCATGGTGTCGACCTCCTGTAAATGAGTGTCGACACTTCCTTGTAGAAGAACGTTTATAACGCTCTCTAGAAGACCAATGTGTCGGCACGCTGGAACAAGGTGTCGACACATCTAATGAAAATTTTTTATATAGCGGTCTCTGGAAGCCCAGGGTGTCGACCTACTGGTGGCAAGGTGTCGACACTTCTTTTAAGACTTCAGCATGTGCACAGACTTTCAACAACGTGCACAGACCTTTTGTTCTTCATTGAGGCGTTTCATCAAAACATGCACAGACCTTGGTTCGGAGTATGCTCAGACCATATCTTGCCAGAAGGTAAACATGAACAGACCTTGTAGTGTCAAAGGAAAATGTGCACCGACCTTGAAGCATTGAAATCAAATGTGCACCGACCTGCTAGAACAAGGAGATTATTTTTAGATGTGCACCGACTTTGACTGACGTGCACTGACCTTGGTTGCGCTAGCCAGAAGTTTGCATCGACCATGGTCTGTGCTAGTCTTGGATGTGCACCGACCTTTGCTGCGTTGAGAAGCAAACAAGCACCGACCTTACTGATGACCAAGTCATGAACATGCACAGACTTTACTGTGTTGACCTTCATTGACCATTTGTGTGCTTCGACCGTGACAGCAATGTAGCATCGACTTTCCTTTGCTGAGGAATGTCCGTGGTGTCGACATTTCTATAGCAGGTGTCAACACTTCTCTTGTAACACCTTCATTCTTCAGCATGTGGACCAACTTCTGCAGCTGCACTGACCTGACTGCATGGACTACTGTGAAACCTGTTGCCTTGAATTCTGTGTTGCCAATGCCTTGATTTCTTACACTTATCAGTGATGGCACAGAGATGTATCTTCTTGCTTATGTTGTCATGACCTGAAATGTATGAATATGTGTTTATCAAATGCAGGTCAGACTTATCAATGAATCATAGTCAAACATCATCAAAATAATAGAATTAAGCACGTTACACACATGCCCAACATTCTCCCTACACGCAGGATTCAAGGTTTTGTATGGTTTGTCCCTCGTTTGTAGAGAGTTGGCTGGGTTTTAGGGCAGTCTCCCATCATCCGGATCGGAAGCGAGATCGCGGTCAATCTTCTGACCACGTCTAGCTTCGGGTTTTTGACAGCAGCGTACCCAGAGACAACGTCTAAGCGTGTTGGGGGCTAAGCCAGTAAGTTTGAACGTAGTGGTCAGACTAACCGCGTTTAGCGTTGACGTGGTCAGATGACCAATCGCATCCCTACAGTTCACGGCGCCCTTCCTGACCGCGTTCAGTAGGAAGGTCGACTAACCCTAGAGGCCTGTCGATCGGGTTTCTGACCCTTGTGGAGTCCGGTCGACCGACCCCCTTGAGCGGGTCAACCGAAACCCCTAGTCTTACTTTAGATATTGGCCTTTTCAGCCCCGGGAACTTGGTTTTTCACTCTGAAACTCAAATAGAGGTATTTTTGGATAAAATCACCTAGAATTTAGCCGTGTGAACTCTGCGTGGGCTGTCTCATGATGGGACGCCCGATGACTTGGTTTAAATTATGTGGGTGTATCCCATGGCGGGAAATGTGAATAGTTTGTGCTTTTTTGAGATAGTAGTCTCGGCGGCCTTGTGTCTTGCATACTTAGACCCCTGTTACATGCGATGTGCTTGTGTCCACGATCGGTTACATGTCGGTGGTTTCACACCGGGTTCTTACTTGGACTGACGTCTCTTCTACTAGTCGTAGGTTGCCTAGGTAAGCTTGAGCCGACCTAGCAGGGAGTAGTGGAGAGCTAGACTCGAGAGAGACAATTTGGGGCTGGTTTTCATAGCTAGTGCCTCCCACTGTGGCGGCTCAAGTCTAGGCCAGGAGCTAGAGAGCCTGACGTAGCATAGTCAGTCAGTGTGTGCACACGTGGTCGGGGACTTTGGATACGTGTTGACGAGCACGACCCCGACTAGACCCTTGTCTTGTGTTCCATGTACAGTGCCTCAGTTTCAGCCTGGGGCGAGTAGGGAGACACCTTAGACTGTGGACTAAGTCATCAGTGGACGCATCTGGCCTTGCTTCTAGTGGATAGTACTCCTGTCACTCGAGTCTGGCGACCCTGGTTTCTTACCGTTGTGGCTTGCTGTTCAGGCGACCGAGGGTATCGATGGTACGATATCGATTAGTGGATTATGATGATTAGTCGTGGTACACGTGTGACTAGGTTCAAAGTTTTGGCGGCTTTGTGTTCTCGTTAGGCGTGATTGAAACGTAGCCCTTTGCTACCTTCGGGAGTCTTGTTCTGATGGTATAACTGTGTCTCTCCGTGGACCGATCGGGAATCTACCTGATATCCTAGACTTTAGCGTTCGTCCGCTAGTAGAGATGTTTCGAGTCAGGTTACTGTGATCCAGTCATTTAGACCAAATTACAAGAACTTGGTTCGGTATGGTTTGTGATTGGTATGCGAGGTATGTTACTATTGTGCAGGCTTTTGGCTGTTAGCGGTTTAGCGTGGTTATGTGCCTTTAGTCTTGATCTTTCTGCCTTACTGTCTTTTCTGCTTTATAGTTCTTTATGCCTTTCATTTACTGCGTTGTTCGTTACGTTCGATTGTGTTGGGGATCCGTTGGACGCCTACTGAGTCAATGAGATGAGGCTCACCCCTTTTCTTTTCAGGTTTGGTGTGCCTCCTCGCTGTACGGAGGCCTTGAGTAGTGCTGAGTGTCCTAGAATCACCAACTTCTGGCAGTCGGGGTATGCCCCAAGGCTTTGTACTTTACTTTTTGGTGAGGACACACGCTGCCATACATGCCGGGAACGATGACACATCGGAGTACCTTTGGCTCGAGGAGGACGTGGACGCATCGACCAAGCTTTCACCTTGATTAGCCTTGTGTGGGCCCCATTTAGTCTATGTATACAATTACTATTGTAATGGGCCAAGAGGGATCAAGTGTGAAAGGGGGATAGTGTGAACAGGGATCAAGTGTGAAAAGGGGCATAGTGTGAATGGGTTCACAAGTGTGAATGGTTCAAAATGTGAAAGGGGTTATGTCTAAGTCATGGCTAGGTGTGAAAGACCCATGGTTTAAGTGTGAAAACACACTTTGGATGGCATGGAAAGTGGAAGGGGGTGCCCCCCCTTTTTCTTGGTCCAAGGGTGGAATTCCACCTTCCACACTTGACTTGGCCACCTCCCCCTTGCCCATTCAAACTTGGGCTCTTTCACCCTCCCCCTTGGTTTGGTCGACCCCTACCTCTTGACAATGATGGGAGGCTTCCCCCCTCTCTCTTCCCCTCTCCCCATGCCATTTTCCAACCCCCTCCCCCTTTCTTCCCTTCTAAATAAACCCATGTATAGTGTCTTGTAAGAAAAAAATGAAAATTTGAGATTTTGAATGAAGAGTGTTCTTGTGAAGAGAGTGATTCTCTTGTGTTATCCCTTGAGTGTGATCCTCAAGAGCTAGGCCTGCGACGAGTTCTAGCCGGGGTGCGACTCCCCTTGTCGAGGTGCGACGCCGAAGCAACCTTTATCGTGTTCCGATTCTGTAGCTGCTGTCCAGATCTCGTCCCCAAATCAAGAGTCTTCCATAGCCATCTCCTCCTCCGATCTAAATCTGGTAATTTTACCAGAAGAAGATCCACAAGTCAGGAGCAATCCGGCCCCAATTTTACGTGGATCGGACCTGCGGATCTTCAGCAACAATTCGAGCCATAGCACCGCACAGTTCTTTCCATCCCAGCACTCTAGAGATATACATCTCCGATCTAAAAATTCTCCAGCCCTGCTCATGGCACCTTTGGAGCTGAAATCTTCACAGATTGTGCCTTTTTCTGTTAGCTCCGCAGCGCCACCAGTTTGTGCCGATCCAAGGTCCGTGCTAGGCGTGGCGAGGATTTTCGTGGGACTTCACTGACCACCCTATGCAGATCCGACCCAGAATCAGAGGCAACTTACAGAAGATGCTCCGTCTCCTTCCTCCCAGATCTGCCTGAGGCCTTTGGTCTACGTTTTCCTCTGGATGTCGCCGATGATCTCCAAGAAGAAGCAGTCCATTCTGACACCGGAGTGATTTTCCCCATAATTTTTAGCTTTTTTGTACAGTTTTGTGCGAGTAGAACCTGAGGCTGAGTACAGTTGCTGCCATGCCCAGATCTAATCAGATCTGATCACGCCGTTCGGAACAAGCATTCTTCATCCTGTCGCCAACATTCTCCAACAAACGGCACCCCGATCGGACGTCGGATCTTGGCGTACCAGCCTCCGCAAGTCTGCTGTGACGGGTGACCTGCGCAGGCAGAACCTAGTCGGCTTCCAATCGGCTCACCCGATCAGCCCCGACTTGCCTTCCTCACCTCCTGCGACTGCGGCCCGTCAACCCAAATTCTAGCAGCCCCAGAAGTGTGATTGTAGCCCTTTACCTCCCTACGTGGAGTGGGCCTTGTGTTCTGAAGTTGTATAGTTAACAATTGTGTGTAACGGGGTTGTTCGGATTCGGTCGGGCTTTCTTCCCCACGCGCTAGTCATGAAGGTACGTGCCTCATTCCACACTCACATTGTTGATTTAGTATATTTTCCATCATACTACGTTTGTGAGAATAGGGCCGATAGCTAGCTTCAAATCACTGTGGTTGTGAGCTGTGAGCGCCCGTTCCATAGGCCCAGTCGAGCACCGAGCCTGAACTGGAAACCCCTAGGCGACAATGGTTCCTTAACCGCTGCGATCCCACATTTCCCTCGCAAGGGATGATCGTTGGGCTAGAGTGAGTTTCTGTTGAGAGACGTCTCCACCCGGAGAACGCCACGGTAGTCAGCCGCCCGGCTTACCTTAGTGTGCTAGTGCTGGCCGCATATCGAGTCGGTCGTACGTCTTAGCCCCGTCGCGTCACCTGTCCCGCATCACTTTTATTGAGTTGTACCTTTGGGACTTGTATATCTGGACTAGAAACTGTGTAAAATTAGGTAAATTTATTCATAAATGTAAATTTAATTTTAGCACTTTAATTTCTACTTTTATTTTATATTTCTGCACACTCTCGTGACACCTATTTGAACCCTTCCGAGCTTTCGGGTCATGGGTGGCGGCATAGGATCCGAATGGTAACCAACTACTGGCTTAGGATGTTCCATTTTCTCACCGTGATTATTTTCCTCATATGATTAAGTTTTGGGATGGCGCAGAGGGGGGAGGCATGGTCCCCAATGCAGTGGGCAGCTTGGTCTCTGGTAGGACACAGCGGAATACCACCCTTGCTGGCGGCCGTGGCTCTAGAGGCACTGGGATTGGCTGAATTTTTCGTGTGATCATCTCAGTTTTTGGTGTTAAGGCAGGAGGAATCACTGGTTGCCTTGTATTGGGCCAGATTTAGGGAGCTGAGTAGGTATGCACCACCAGTTATGGTGAACCAGACGATGCTGACCCAGCAGTTTATCGGAGGGCTGAGGCCAGAGATCCGTTGTACACTTGTGACAGCTGGCGTGAGCAACATAGAGGTGGCTTCTCGAACTGCGGCAATCCTGGAGATGGATTTTCTAAGGGTTCAGAAGTAGACCTGAATGGTGCATCTTCAGCAAGGTGGCCCACCGCAACTCCCCGCCAGTGTTATTAGCTATGCCCCCTTCACCTGCTCGTAGGCAACCTTGGAGGGGTAGGCGGATGCAGAGGCTCAGACGGACAGGGTATTGGTGGCGCCGTTAGTAGAGGCAGCAGGTGCGTGTTGTGTCCCTGTGGTTTTGATGATGTCAAACACTATAAGTCATATTGAGTTTGCATGAAAATTGAATGATGATGCAATATGCATTTGGTTATTGCACTATGCATTAATGAGGATTGATTGCTGTGCATTGATTTTTGTGCATTGGATTTAATGATGTCATCATAATCAATTACATGATATGTGCATTTTCAGATTGATGCATTTTCATGCTGCATAGAACATCATCAGGTTGATGCACATATTGACTGAGTTTCAAATAAGGTCAATGCATACCTATGTCATGAGTAGAGTAAGGTCGATGCTTATGCAGACCTGTTGCATTAGAAGGTCGATGCTTGTTACTAGCGTCTGCAGTGTAAGGACAAGTGCATACTAGAGTCAGGTCTATGAACATTTTCATCCCAGAACAGAACGTCGGTGCACATAACATTGTAGCATTGTAAGGTCAGTGCTCATGCATGTTGGTTCATTAATGTAATGCCCCCGATTTTTTGGATATTTATCGGATCATTTTCGTGGGTCATGGAGTGTGTTTTGTGCTTTACACGTGTTTTTTCCTGATGTGCCTTCTGAACACTGTGCAGGGTGAACCGTGGCATTCTCCGACTCCGAGATGTGACCAGTGCGTTGTGCTCCTCCCGAGGATTGCGGAGATAATTTTTCGTAATTTTTTGAATTTATGTAATTTTTGGGTTTTCTATATATATTAACCCTGTTTCCTCTCTCTTCCCTCTCATTTCTCATTCTCTCCCTCTCTCTTCTCTTTCTCTCCCCCTCTCCCCTGGGCGGCCGATGGTGGCGGAGGAGGGCGAGACAGCGAGGCGGCAAGGCGAGGAACGGGTTGAGGATCGAGGGCCGGTGGCGCGCTGAAGCTTGGCCGCGGGTTCGTGGAACGGCGAGGGTTTAAGCGGCATTTCTTCGCAGATCGGCGACCTTCAGGCGTGAAATCTTCAGTGGAGGTAGGGAGATGGACCCCCAGCTCGTGTACTTCCTTTCCTGTGATTTCGGTGGGCCGTGGTGAGCCGAGCGGGCTTATTTATGAATTTTAGGGAAAAAGCATGATTTTGGGGTGTGAGCCGGATCTCCCGTTTCGTGAGGTTTTTGACCGATCTAAGGGCATAGATGCATGCTAGGAGGCTTGGGGATGGATTCCCCTTTGTTTCCCCATCACCCGGGGGTGATTGGGGTGTGGATCAGATTTTTGGGGCGTTTCCTGCCGCTTCGGGTTTGGGACACCTTAGCGGTCATCCAGAGACCGCTAGGGGCGCCCAGCGGACCAAGGGTAGACCGCTAGGGGTCTCCCTGTGTCAGTTCAAGGCTGGCGGTCACGCGATAGACCGCTAGGGTCCTTGGCGGTCCAAGGTTAGGCCGCTAAGACCGCTTGAGCTTCGTGTGTTCCGAGGGTTTAGCGGCCTATAGGTAGCCTGCTAGCCAGTGCCTCACGGTCCAAGGTTAGACCGCTAGTGCTCCGTGATTTAAGTATGTGGCGGTTTATTGTTAGAACACTAGTCATTCTTTGGCGGTCCAAGTGTAGACCGCTAGGCCTCCTGGCGGCCTAGGGTTAGACCGCCAGGAGTTTTCCATGCTCGCAATGTCAGGTTCGCATTGTGTTGGTCTCCGGTCGACCCGGTTGTGATCCAGTGGTTGACCTTCGGCCTCGTGAGTGTTCCGGACACCCCGTGGGTTTCGTGTCCGTGTTTCTGGGGTGTCGGGAGGTGCCGTGTTACTTCGATTAGCGTGCCCATAGGTGTGTGTGTTTCGGGCTTTGTGTTCCGCTGGATCGAGTCACCGTGGATCGGTGTGAGTGCGGTGGGGTTCCCCCACATGTCGTGGGTTTCTTTGGAATATGGTTCCCGTGTGGGCCTCGTGTAAGGCCTCGGACTCTTGAGTCCAGTCATCTAGCTTGGAGCTGGAGGTTTCCCACTTTTCCTTGGGATGGGAAATCCTTGGGAATCGCACTTCTGTGTTTTCCGCGTGGGCCATGCGTGTGGCCTTGGACTGTGAGTCCAGCCACTTAGCCTGGGGCTGGAGGTCTCTTGAGTTCCCTTTTGAGGGGATGGTCTCGGCGGCTCATGAGTTGCCTTGGTATTCATGCTACCTTGATTTTAGACGTAGGGATTAGACTAGATTAACGGCGTTGTGCCGTTGCGTACAACGGTCTTGACCCCGAGTCTTGTGACTCAAGGACCGTTGGATTTAGTGAGTCTAGAGGATTGTCCAGAGTCCAGTGACTCGATGCCACTTGGTCCTTCTCGACTTTCGCATAGGGTGCGTGCGTGTTTCTCAGAGTTTCTCCTTAGAGAGTGGTCACACCAATTACTCCCCACTAGTCATAGCCTTCCGACACGCGAGTGGTCCCACCAGGGAGTGGTGGCGAGGCTACCCCAGAGAGAGACTATTTTAGACTGGTTTCCGTCGGGCCCCACATCTACCAGCCAGAGTCAGGCTGAGGGGAAAACCAGTCAGAGGGCCAGACCAGAGACGCACAGTCTGTGTGTGTACACATTGTTGGGGGTAGTTGGACCCGCGCTGACGAGCGCGACCCCAGCTAGTCACTTATTCTGTGATTACTAGTACGGTGTCTCCGTTCCACCAAGGGTCGAGGGGGACACCTGAGGCACGGTTTAAGTCGTCAGTGGATGCATCCGGCTTTACTTCTGGTGGGCAGGTACTCTTGTCACGTGAGACGTGACTCTCCTGTTTCTGGGTTCCGTTTCCAGTCTGCGAGACGAGGTTTTCTGGACCGACCGGTGTTTCTAAGTTAGTGGCCAAGGTGCTAGGGGCTTTACCGAGGTTGTGTCTTGTGGGTGTGGTTCCCGCGACCAGGTGATCTGGGTTGTGCCTTGGACAGCGTGTCCAGGTTGGCCTTGTCCTGGGAGACAGGCCACTACGGCAGGGTTGCCGTGGGTTTTACCACGGTGAGTGGTGTTAGTTGTTAGGGTGCTAGGCCCGGATATAGAGGGGGGTGAATGTATCCTTCTATGAATAATGGCCAAATAAAAACTCAGATGCTAGACGCAATCACAGAATAAAACTAATTCAATTAAACTTATGAGCAAACACATGAAGCGCGTCTATCCAAGCATCTAGCGGAAGCAATCACACAAAGCAAACCATTGCTCAAAAGATTTTTAGGTGGTTCGGTCCTCCAGACCTACATCCACCCCTCACTCCCAACCGGAGTGAGGCTTCACTAGCAAACGCTAGAACCAAGCAGACTCAGTCTGCAAACAGTTGCTGCCACACAGCTTGACCAGGGGAACAGCCTCCCCTCTTCCTCCCAACCGGAGGGACACCCAAGTGACTCCCAGCCACTTGGAAACCAGAGGTCGCAGACCTCTCTTCCTCCAGACCAGGAGGGACCCCTGGACTTGCAACCCGCAAGCCCAGAACCGGACGACCAATCCTCCCTTCCTCCAAACCGGAGGGAACCCACAAGTAGCTCCCAGCTACTTGCAACCGGAGATCAGATCTCCCTTCTCCTGACTCACCAGGAGGAACCCGACCTCAGTCCAGAGGATCGGAAGTACAAAGATGGAAAGATAAAAAGGAAAATAAGAAAGGATGAAAAATCACAGCGCCAAAAGCTAGAAACGAATTACAAGTAATGTAGCTCTCAAGGGAGCAGGTCTGGCTTGGATTTGATCCAAACGCCAAAGGACAGATCTTCAAGCTTTTCCCATTTCTTCTCTACGAACTCCTTCTCTCTCTCTCTTTCTCTTCTGCTTCTTCACTCTTTTTCTTCTTCTTTCACAGGCTCTCTCTGTCTCTTCTCTTCTCTTCTCTGCAACTCTTCTCTTCTGCTGGATCGAACTCTCAGCACTTCTGCACTTCTGCTATTCTGCTATTGCTCTCAAGGCTTCGATCACTTTTCTTCAGACAACCGAGACTCCCTTTTATAGCAGCTCGAGCAGAGGCAGCACTGGGCGCGTGTGGCCTCCACATTTCCCGCCCAGGTATTTGGCCACGTGTCAGCATCTCAGGTCCTTGGATCACGTGCTAGACACCTGCAGGATTAAAGAAGTGTTCAGTCGATGAACAAATTTAACACAGGCTGTACATCGTTAAGCAATGTATAGACTTATAGAAATCAATATAGCAAGTGTGTACAGTGTGAGGGAGTGTATAGACTTAGAAGTCTTCATCAGTGCTCAGTGTATATACTTGTTGAAGAATGCATTATCATAACAGGAGAGTGTGTAGACTTCAGTGTAAATCATGAAGGAATCGAGTGTATAGACTTGAAACAATAGTTAACCAAGTGTGTATCATGTGAGAGTGTATACACTTGGAGGTCTTCAGCGTCTTCAGTGTATAGACTTAGTTAGTTCAAGGTAATCCATAGCAATGTATAGACTTAGGCGTTCTGTTCAAGACAAAACCAATGTACAGACTTCATGCTGTACAGACTTGATGTTGATCAACAGACCTTTGGACATCAGCCCAAGGCGTCAACGCTTCCATCGTGCAGCGTCGCCTCAGCTCCACAAGCGAGATGCTCACGCCCTTGGCAACTGGCCAATGCGTCAACGCATCCGGTGTCAGCGTCGACGCAGTGAACAAGACAGAAAGCGAAAGACGCACAATTGCGTCTATGCAGTCAGCCAAGTGCGTCAACGCACTAAAAACACAGAACCCATGAAGACAGACAGGCTGTACAGACTTTGATGCTCAGAGACGATTGTATAGACATGTGATGAACAATGCATGAACTAGCCTTACCAATGTGTAGACTTTACAATGCTCAGCAACTGTATAGACTTCACGAAGCCTAACCAGTGTACAGACTTGGAACGAGCGTGCTGTGAGCACTGTATAGACTCAAGTTAAAACAACCGAATGTATAGAGTTGTGGTCGGACAACCCAATGTATAGACTTGAAGCAAGAGGCCAGTGTTCAGACTTTGAGGAAGAGATACACTGTTCGCAATGTACAGACTTGATAGTGTAAGACTCTTAATAAGATGGTGAACAGTGTATTGACTTGATGCCCAACGGTGATGTATAGACTTCGATAAGCTTGAGCCAGTGTATAGACTTTGCCAGAGTGAGACGATGCATGAGACGCTCGACTGTACAGACTTGCAAAGTTCTGAATGAGACGATCGGCTGTAGGACCGATGTACAGACTCTGAATGTGAAGGCAGGCTGTATAGACTTGAATCGCTTGAAGCGATGTACAGACTTGGTGAGGCTCAAGCAGTGTACAGACTTGTGAAGGCTTCAGCGTTGTACAGACAAGGAAGTACCACTGTGGATGTATGGACTTGATGATCCACTGTGGATGTATGGACTTGAGTGAATGAAGCCGATGTGCAGACTTGCCGATTCGAATCCACTGTACAGACTTTGAAGAAAATCGATGTATAGACTTGAATGGGCATGGAGTGAATAGACTTTAGAGATTGAACTGAAGAGTCGACGCATCAGCTCAAGGAGTTGACGCACTACTGTGAGGACAGAGACAAGTATGACTGAAGGGTCGATGCATCAGCACAATGAGTTGACGCACTGCTGTGTAGACTGTGCAGACAGAGTGTAGATAGAATTGAGTAGAGCATGTTATCTGACAGTCATATGAACTCCATTCACTTACATGATAAAACAGCATTATGATCAGAGAATGACTGAATAATAGCATGATGACACACACAGCAAGATGACTCACAGTGAATAACTCACTTCAAAGACCAATCATCAAAACCACCATTAAAACCATCATCAAAACCACAGGGGCACAACAATCTCCCCCTTTGTGATGATGGCAACACTACACAGTGAGTCAGTCTGATGACTCAAACTATTCTCCCCCTTTGACTTCATCAAAAAAAAAATAGTTTGAGAAATTCAAGCATGTATAAAAATTAAATCAATTTCTCCCCCTTGCAAGAACATGATTCTCCCCCTTTAAGAGTGTCAGCAAGAGCATGAGTTAGAGATGATCAAAAGGAACCTGCATGCAATGATTGAATGATATTCTCCCCCTTTGGTATAATCAAAATAAACCATGGGAAGAGATATGAATGTAGATGCATATACCAGAATGCAAGAGCACAATTCTTCTCCTTCTATGCAGCATGATGCATATGACAAGGAGGCTCCCCCTCAATAAATGGAATGTTATGAGATGGATGAGAAGAAGACCATAGAGGCATACAAGGATAAGTTCAGATCAATGAGCAGAAGAGGTTCAATTAGCAGATTTTTAAAGAAGCTCCAATCTCAGAAAATTCAGTCAGATTTTCAAGGGAATGTCATTCTCATAAATCCAAATCAGAATATTTCAAAGTCTTCCATTATAAGGGCTTGTGAATGATTTTTATTGATCAGCATGGTTTAAACATGATGTATGCAGAGTTTATCAATAAAATTCTGTATTGATATCTAAAACCATGGTTTAATAAAAATGAACCAAACCCTCATATTTATCTTGATTAATCTCCCTTTCTCTTACACAATCAAATTTATTGACTTCTTTTGAAATTACATGCATTAGTATTGAGATCAAGCAATTATGAAGTCATATGATTTTGTCTAGGGTTGTAGCAATTTGATTTTAGCATCAATATTCAAACATTTCAATTTGTTCAATAAATTTTTCATGCTACAAATTTTACGAGCACTCTAGTTCAGTGCACACCTTGTAACTAGAGGATATACCTTGATCAGAGGCCAATATCCCTAAGCACTTAGTGTGACTAACTGTCATGCTTTATATGAACAGAGATAGCATTTACACATCATGACACACTGTAAATCATTTCTTGATGAGTGAGTTGTATTTCTCAGTGTGCATGCCATTGCTCTGCCTGAATTTTCAATGAATTTTATTCTGCAGAGTTGACTAAGACACCTCATGACACAGTCCTTTGGACATGGTTTCTCAGTGACCAAAGTCATTGCTCTGACAACAATTACCCTTTAGACAATTCAGACAAATTCCTTTGCTTCAAGTCAATAATAATTTTATGTACTTAACCAATTAAAGCCATGAATTCAATAATGCAGATTTCAGAAGATTTTACAAGACACAGCATGAAACAGATAGTTAAGGTTTATTAAACATGCTTCAGATATTTTTAAGAGATTTTAAAGCCAAACTCATTGAATACATTAAACTTAAACCACATGAGTTATTTCAGTCATTCATAAAAACGTATAATAGAAGATTTCTAGTTCAAGAATTTTTCAGATTTATGATTGAGATAGTCCCATTGAAATCTTCATGACAGACTGATAGATTTCTGAAGCCAAATGATACCAATTGATAGAAGAGATTTTGAAGCTTAGTGTTTTTCGAATATGATCAAGGTTTGTCAACAAAAATGATAAGAAGGAATATGCAATGAATTCTGACAAATATATGCATTTGACAACCTATATGCAATGCATTGACTCCCCCTGACAACATGCATTCAGACAATCTTTTTGGCATTTTCAGTTTAAGGAAATGCAATGCACTATATGTATGCAAAAACACATGCAACTAACTCCCCATGAAAACATGCAATGTTTGCCATGAGAAACTGAACATGTGATTCCAAATGATATAGTGACTTGTGCACATTCAGACTGTCCTATTCAGCAAAGTGACCTGTGGTACTAGGCGGAGCACTTGGTCTAAAAGACCACCTCACATATAGTAAGAACCTTCAGACAGACTTCCCTGCCTTTTGGTACCGTACCATTTATATACCATTGAGGTCATGCATGATAATTCAACATGCAGTCCTATATGCAATTCAGAATGTTCAGTGAGCTATTGCAACACACAAATTTCAAACAATATTCACATTCAGTTCAGATTTTCAAAAATTTCAGAGTGCATGATCAGAAAATAATGCAACTGGCAGATGATGAATGAATATGCAAGAACAGATTTAATATGCATGCACTAGATGAAACTAAGAATAGGATATGCAAGAATACATCAAACCAGATATGCAATGAGTTTCAAAATGGGAAATGCAGAGAGATTACCTGAAAAGTGTGAGAATGGGGTTTTTCATTCTTGAGTGCCTTGGATCATTACCCCTTTATTCCATCCAAGGCACACCTGCTAGGCACCTTCCTATTTTCCACTAGCAGGAACCCAAGTGGTCTTGGGTCTTGCATAGTAATTAGCCCCTTTTGGGACTGCCTGCATCTTTTTCTGTGCCAAATAGTCATCAGAGTTCATGATAAAACAGTTATGCATTGAATGCCCAGACAGTCCACAATAGTTGCATGAACTAGCAGGTTTCATGTTCCTCTTATGTATACTAGCATGAACTTGAGCATTATAAGAGTGCGCATGAGGGTTTCTGTTATTATTATGAATTTTTTTCTTTTCATGACCAGCTACCCTGCAAGCAGTAACTTGGTGGCCTGGTCTTCTGTAATTTGAGCAAACATGAATTCTTTTAAAAATAAGTTTGTTCCTACCAAATTCTTTGGAATTTCTATTCCTACCCTGGACATGCCAGCAGTCCTTGACTGCATGGCCATGCTTCCCACAATGGGAGCAGAAAGGGAACTTTCTTCTAAAAGAACTTGCCCAACATTCAGTGGCCTTGTGCCCAAGCCTGTTACAATTAAAATATTTGACATGCTGGTTCAGAGAAGCAGTTTTATTTATATTAAAAGCATGTTGGTTAGCATAAGATTTAGCATGATGTGAGAGTGATTTTTTCTTTCCATTAGCAAACCAACATTGAGCAAAGGTGTGGCCTAATCTACCACAATGAGAGCATTCACTTTTCTTTGAATGAACAGCAGATTTTTTATCATGATATTTTCTAGCATTCATCATTTCAGCATTCAAATCATCCAGTTCGTTTAATTCACACTCATGCATTAAATGTCCAAATCTATGACAGTAGTGGCATGACATTTTCCTTTTAGATGCATGTGAGTGTGTGTGAGGACTGTGATCAGCAAACACTGATGGATCCTTTTTATTTATTTTCTATTTTCCAATCATTTTCTGATTTTTATCATGTTTTTCTATTTTCTTAGCCTTATACTGAGGTGAAGATGAAGTAGAAGGCTTTTCCTGTTCAAAAGATTTAACAAAAATAGTTTTCAAATTGGATCCATCGACCTTCCTCATGACTGGACTGTAGCCCAGTCCCTCTTTCTTAAAATTATCCTTTGCTCCCAACATTTTCTGAGCAATGGGCTGTTTGTCTTTAGAGGTGGTGGCTACATCTGAACCACTTACAAAAGATGTCATAACTTTGTTCTAAAGTTCCTTCTTGTTTATCTTATTGTAGCCCAGCCCTTCCTTCCTAAGGTTGATTTTTATACCTAGTAGCTTGTCTAGGTTTTTCTGCCCATCAACAAATTTAGACAAGGAAACTTTCAAATCATGAATTTCATTTTCTAAAGAGGAAATATGTAGCTCATAACTGGCAATCTCTTGCTCACAGCAATTCATAGCTTCATTCAAAACTTTGTTAGCAGTTTTATATTTTTCAACTTCCTGTTCCAGATTGCTCAGATTATCAGAATCTTCAACACTCACAGTTTTTCCTCTTTCTAAGACTAGCAGTCTCTCAGACATAGTGGAGTTCAGTATTTTTAATTTCTCATTTTCTTCCTTAAGCTTGTCATTCTGAATTAACTCATTTATCAAAGTCTGATCTTCTGAGTTAGTTTCAAGTTTTCTTCCAGCCTTGAATTCCTTCAAATCCTTTTCCTTTTTTTCAATATTTTTCCTGTAATTCCACATACACAGATTTGATGGCTTCAAGTTTTTCAGCAAATAAGTTCTTCTCCTGCTCAAGTTTCTCAGATTTTTTATCATTTTTATTAGCAGATGTTCTCAGAGAATCATTTTCAGATTTCAGCTTGTTTAAATCTGAGTTCACACTTTCAAAGTTTTTCTGCAATTTTTCATACTGGTCATGATAGTTAACAAGAGTCTGATTATCATTATCTGAGTTGAATTTTTCTTTGAGTTCAGATATCACATTTATATGATCTTGATTTTCAGTTTTCAATAATGAAACTTGTTTCTTCAATATTTGAAAATCAGACATACAGGCATCATGAATATTTTTCAATTCAACACAATTTCTACAAGGAGAACTTGAACTATCTAAACCAGTACCCTTCTTCAATTTTTTATATTGTTTTCTTAACAGTTCATGAGATTCAAATAATTCAGCATATGCATTCTCCCAATCTTCTAGAGAAAAATTCTCGAAGAGATTTACCTCATCATCATCATCTTCTTCAGTTTGATTGCTACCTTGATCGTTGCCACTTTGATTTCTTCTGTTGGCCATCATGCAGCTGTCCACATCTATCTCCTGAGTTCGCTTCAGTGTATCCAAAATGTCTTTAGCAGAACTGCAATCAACGAAGCATGAGTGAAAGGCTCTATCAGTAGCTGCCTTCATTAGATTTATAGCTATCTGATTCTCTTCATGCATAGACTTGTGACTATCAGTCCATTTGGACTTTTTCTTTGGTAGTTCATGAGGACCATGTGAAATTACTTTCCACAGGTCTGGATTCACAGATTTGATATAATTCTTCAGACTAGCGAACCATGCATTAAAATGCGTACCACTAAAAATCGGTGGATGAGCCATGAGAACACAACAGATTAATGCAACAGGAATATTGATGCACTAAAAACAAATTAGCACCGAAGACTGTAAGATCGAATCTGCAGGTCGCTGGACCTTGTATGCAGACACCGCTCCGATACCAACTGTTAGGGTTCTAGGCCCGGATACAGAGGGGGGTGAATGTATCCTTCTATGAATAATGGCCAAATAAAAACTCAGATGCTAGACGCAATCACAGAATAAAACTAATTCAAATAAACTTATGAGCAAACACATGAAGCGCATCTATCCAAGCATCTAGCGGAAGCAATCACACAAAGCAAACCATTGCTCAAAAGATTTTTAGGTGGTTCGGTCCTCTAGACCTACATCCACCCCTCACTCCCAACCGGAGTGAGGCTTCACTAGCAAACGCTAGAACCAAGCAGACTCAGTCTGCAAACAGTTGCTGCCACACAGCTTGACCAGGGGAACAGCCTCCCCTCTTCCTCCCAACCGGAGGGACACCCAAGTGACTCCCAGCCACTTGGAAACCAGAGGTCGAAGACCTCTCTTCCTCCATACCAGGAGGGACCCCTGGACTTGCAACCCGCAAGCCCAGAACCGGAGGACCAATCCTCCCTTCCTCCAAACCGGAGGGAACCCACAAATAGCTCCCAGCTACTTGCAATCGGAGATCAGATCTCCCTTCTCCTGACTCACCAGGAGGAACCCGACCTCAGTCCAGAGGATAGGAAGTACAAAGATGGATAGATAAAAAGGAAAATAAGAAAGGATGAAAAATCACAGCGCCAAAAGCTAGAAACGAAATACAAGTAATGTAGCTCTCAAGGGAGCAGGTCTGGCTTGGATTTGATCCAAACGCCAGAGGACAGATCTTCAAGCTTTTCCCATTTCTTCTCTACGAACTCCTTCTCTCTCTCTCTCTTTCTCTTCTGCTTCTTCACTCTTTTTCTTCTTCTTTCGCAGGCTCTCTCTGTCTCTTCTCTTCTCTTCTCTGCAACTCTTCTCTTCTGCTGGATCGAACTCTCAGCACTTCTGCACTTCTGCTATTCTGCTATTGCTCTCAAGGCTTCGATCACTTTTCTTCAGACAACCGAGACTCCCTTTTATAGCAGCTCGAGCAGAGGCAGCACTGGGCGCGTGTGGCCTCCACATTTCCCGCCCAGGTATTTGGCCACGTGTCAGCATCTCAGGTCCTTGGATCACGTGCCAGACACCTGCAGGATTAAAGAAGTGTTCAGTCGATGAACAAATTTAACACAGGCTGTACATCGTTAAGCAATGTATAGACTTATAGAAATCAATATAGCAAGTGTGTACAGTGTGAGGGAGTGTATAGACTTAGAAGTCTTCATCAGTGCTCAGTGTATATACTTGCTGAAGAATGCATTATCATAACAGGAGAGTGTGTAGACTTCAGTGTAAATCATGAAGGAATCGAGTGTATAGACTTGAAACAATAGTTAACCAAGTGTGTATCATGTGAGAGTGTATACACTTGGAGGTCTTCAGCGTCTTCAGTGTATAGACTTAGTTAGTTCAAGGCAATCCATAGCAATGTATAGACTTAGGCGTTCTGTTCAAGACAAAACCAATGTACAGACTTCATGCTGTACAGACTTGATGTTGATCAACAGACCTTTGGACATCAGCCCAAGGCGTCAACGCTTCCATCGTGCAGCGTCGCCTCAGCTCCACAAGCGAGATGCTCACGCCCTTGGCAACTGGCCAATGCGTCAACGCATCCGGTGTCAGCGTCGACGTAGTGAACAAGATAGAAAGTGAAAGACGCACAATTGCATCTACGCAGTCAGCCAAGTGCGTCAACGCACTAAAAACACAGAACCCATGAAGACAGACAAGCTGTACAGACTTTGATGCTCAGAGACGATTGTATAGACATGTGATGAACAATGCATGAACTAGCCTTACCAATGTGTAGACTTTACAATGCTCAGCAACTGTATAGACTTCACGAAGCCTAACCAGTGTACAGACTTGGAACGAGTGTGCTGTGAGCACTGTATAGACTCAATTATAACAACCGAATGTATAGAGTTGTGGTCGGACAACCCAATGTATAGACTTGAAGCAAGAGACCAGTGTTCAGACTTTGAGGAAGAGATGCACTGTTCGCAATGTACAGACTTGATAGTGTAAGACTCTTAATAAGACGGTGAATAGTGTATTGACTTGATGCCCAACGGTGATGTATAGACTTCGACAAGCTTGAGCCAGTGTATAGACTTTGCCAGAGTGAGACGATGCATGAGGCGCTCCGCTGTACAGACTTGCAAAGTTCTGAATGAGATGATCGGCTGTAGGACCGATGTACAGACTCTGAATGTGAAGGCAGGCTGTATAGACTTGAATCGCTTGAAGCGATGTACAGACTTGGTGAGGCTCAAGCAGTGTACAGACTTGTGAAGGCTTCAGCGTTGTACAGACAAGGAAGTACCACTGTGGATGTATGGACTTGATGATCCACTGTGGATGTATGGACTTGAGTGAATGAAGCCGATGTACAGACTTGCCGATTCGAAGCCACTGTACAGACTTTGAAGAAAACCGATGTATAGACTTGAATGGGCATGGAGTGAATAGACTTGAGAGATTGAACTGAAGAGTCGACGCATCATCTCAAGGAGTTGACGCACTACTGTGAGGATAGAGACAAGTATGACTGAAGGGTCGACGCATCAGCATAATGAGTTGACGCACTGATGTGTAGACTGTGCAGACAGAGTGTAGACAGAATTGAGTAGAGCATGTTATCTGACAGTCATATGAACACCATTCACTTACATGATAAAACAGCATTATGATCAGAGAATGACTGAATAATAGCATGATGACACACACAACAAGATGACTCACAGTGAATAACTCACTTCAAAGACCAATCATCAAAACCACCATTAAAACCATCATCAAAACCACAGGGGCACAACATTAGTATAGTCTGGTTCTCGCTTGTGAGAGTAGGGTTTTCCTTTCCGATGCAGTAGGAGTGGCTGTAGTGCCGTGTTTTGACCGGCCACCGTGTTTATTATTCTGCTGCTACTTTTGTTCTTGTAGTTACTACTTTCCGTGCCGCCGTTGTTCTCAGTTGGGGTTTCGCGGGATCCCTACTAAGCCAGTGACAGAAGGCTCACCCCTGCGTTTCAGGTGCAGTGGTTCTTCCTTGAGGATCGAGGGTGATGTTCGGAGGTTCTTAGTTGCCAGCTCGTCGGGCCGAGTGTTCACTTGGCATGTGGTACGCTTTACTGCTTTAGACTGTACTTTCTGTTGGACTGGACTCTATTGTAGTAGTTATTTATTTATTGCTGTTAATTGTTAAATTGTCCTGCTCTATTTCCTATTTCTTTGTACCTCCACACTCCTTTTTGCCCTTTCGAGCCCTCCCGACTCATGGGCTGCGGGTCAGGATTCGAATGGTATCGGTTCCTTTTCGGTATCCGGATCTTGGGTTGTTACAATTAAGGTCGGTGCACATGTTCATTTCATTGCATGAAGGTCGGTGCACATCCAGTCTTCACAGGACCAAGGTCGGTGCACATCCAGTCTACGCAAGACCAAGGTCGGTGCACATTTGCCTTGTGCATATACAAGGTCGGTGCACACACTGTAGCATGGTCGATGCACATTTTCATTTCATGTAAGGTCGGAGCATATGCATGTCAGGTCGGAGCACATGTGCTCACTGGGCTATGTAAACATCGGTGCACATGTTCAAAGTTGCATAAGGTCATAGCACCTCCATTCAAGGTCGGTGCACATGTCACTTGCAAAGCATGAAGGTCTGAGCACCTTCACACAAGTCAGTGTACAAGCTCGCGTAAGGTCAGATCATACACAATAAAGTTAGAGCACATTCACTATTTTAGTTTGTTAAGGTCAGTGCGCATGCACTGCTTTGATCTGACAGGTCGGTGCATCTTTTGTTCTATTACTAAGACAAGTCGAAGCACATATTGTCGTTAAGCTCAATCAAGTCAATACACATATTGAGAAGCTCACCAAGATCGATGCAACTACTAGGAACTGAGGTCACTATAGCAGAAGATAGTGTTTGATGAAATGCCTCAGAGAACCTGAAGTTAGCAGAACTCTGGATCTGAAGAATTTACAAACCATTCTTCATGGACAAAAATAACACCTGCAGCAAGCTCATAGTCTAAAGTTCAGAGAGAGAACAGAGAGAAAAATCAGACTTGCCTAAATCCTCAAGGCAAAGAAGACTTTAAGCATTGAGACCAGCAGTATTTGAAGATTTGATTAAAGCCAGAATGTCAAATATTCAAGGTCTATGCAGCTTCTTATTCTCCTACCAGTGAGGTCGATGCTTCAAGACATACTCAACTCACAACTTAAGTCTAGACCCATTAAGGGAGTTCGAACCACTTAAGTCCTTCACTGTCACGAAGAACCCAAGATAGGTGTAAATGGCACGTGATCCCATAATGGTGAGAAGAATGGCACGTGGTCCTAGAAAAGCTCATGATTGGGCATGTTATCCAAGACTCAATGATTGTAAAGAATATTCTCCTCCTGCCACGTGGATCAATGAAATATCAAGATCAAAAATACTTTATCCAAAGCATCTTCGGAAGCCCTGTTTTGGGTATAAATAGGAGGTATCTTTCTCCATAGAAGAAAGTGGAAAAATAGAAGGAGCCGTCGCCAGAGAGAGGAGTTATCAGAGAAGAAAAAGGAGTGAGCCAGTAGAAAACAAAGAGAGAGAGAGCAAATGTGTGAGCAGAAGAAAATAGTAGAGAAAATCAGATCGTGAGAAGAGGAGAGAGCTAGAGATTGAAGCAGTCGAAGCCTTTGCCTGAAGATCTGTTTGAATATTAACTCGTGGATCAAATCTAGAGTCATTGTGCTCCTTGGAACTATATCTGTCTTTGTTCTTTTCCTTTTGGTTTTCAATTGTTCTTTTCCATTTCCTAGAGTTTTTGATTCCCTATTCTGGGATTGGGGTTCCTTCCGAGGGATCAGAAGAAGGGATACTTAGGTCTCCGGTTGTGAGTGACGGGGTGTCACTCACGAGTTCCTCCTATGCGAACAAGAACAGGGAGATCCTATCTCCGGTTGCCCTCTGTGGATTCAGAGGAAGAGAGGACATGTCCTTTGGGTGGTGAGCAACGGGGTGTTGCTCACTAGTTTTCCTTCTGCAGTCGCAGGAGAAGGGAGGTGGGATCTTCGGTTCTAGCTCTGTGGTGTAGCAGAGCTAGAGTGGTGGTCTTGCGGGGAACAAGACCAGGTCGAGGGATTTGTCTCCCTCAGTTCAAGCTGTTAGGCAGCACCTATTTGCAGACTGAGTATGCATCTTGCGTTAGTAAGGGAAGCCTCACTCTAGTTGGAGTGAGGGGTGGACGGAGGTGTTGACATGTTTTTCCCCCTCCCTTCTTCCCTCTACCTTTCTATATGAAGGTATAAGAACAAACAAAGCGAAGCTAGAAGGGTGGAGAGGTGTATGTGTGATCGTGATCGCCACCAAGACACGGGGTACCGAAGAGTACTACATACCTTCGAAAGGAAGAAGACACTCGCCTGAAGTGTAGCGCTGGCAATCGTACACGGTCCAGGAAGAGCCGCCCAATGGATGGCATGGCCGCTCGATAGGCCACTCACAGCGCTGGAAAGGGAAGCGGGACGAAGACTAGTCTGGCGACAGCACGGTCCAAGGAAGGCCACGGGAAGGTGTTGCACGGTCCGATCTGGGCCGTGTATCCTTGTAGATGGACGGATGGCGACCGTATGATGCTGCCAAACTCCAAGATGTAGGACTTGATCCTCCACCCCTTCCGGCCGGCTAGAGGGGATGGGTCTCGTGCTCTGCTGAAGCTGACCTGCAAAACAACGTAGACAATAGGAAAATGCGACCCAAATTAGCCCTGGAATGTGTAGCAACTATAAAATAGAATGAAAAATCAACATAACGGCATAGAATGGGCGATACCTGGGGTGATTTTAAAACCCCTATAGGGCGTAAAAACAAATGGGAAGGATGTAGAAATGATGTTGACAAGTGCAAAAATGTGGAAGAAGATGATGAAAATGATCATGCAATGGATGAAGAAAGACAACTAAAAGCCTAGACCAAGCACAAAGAAAGTGACTACTCCCTTGACCGGAGGCTTAAAAGGATGTAGAAAGCCTCCCTCCCTGGCTACAGCTCGCTCAAGAATTTGGCAGAGCTTCGACGTCGACGTTGGATCTCCCCCCTTTTCAAGCCTGCACTAGGGGTGCTGTTTATAGACCCCTGAAAGTCCAGCCCCGAAATTAGATTTTCCAATGAAATTTAGGGCGTGATAATAAAAGATAAATCGTAGATAATACTTTTATCTCCCACCAGGATCAAACGACACCCCATTTGGTTGAGAAACCGCGGAGAAATGGGTGGGAGAAGTTAGGGATTTTACCACTGATGGAGAGAGAAAATTCAATAAAACACTAGATATCGGGCCTGTACACGGTCGCTCGATAAGCCGCCCAGTCATGTACACGGTCCATTGTTAGACCGTCTAATGCTGTCGATGATAAATAAATAAAATGGGAAATTATCTAATTATCCACCGAACTGACCGACTATCACGGCGTTGGACTCTTTAGGATAAGACGGTCTAATGCTAGACCGCTCAATCGTGGCACGATCCAATGCTCGGCCGTGTACAACGTGTCAGTGATAAATTCAATAAAACAAGATAAATAGATAATTATCTGAAAAAACCCACCGGCTTAGGACTCTGGGAATTGGACGGTTTAAAGCCAGGCCGGTCAATGGGAGTAAACAGCTGAACTCAAACCGTGCAAAGGCTTGTCGGTGGAAATTCAGAAAATCAAATAAATATCCAATAAATCGATCTGAGCTTGTAAACGGTTCCAAACAGACCACCCAATCACTGAACGGCCCATTGACAGACCGCGTACAGCCTGGACGTTTGAGATTAATGAAATGGGATAAACGAGCCCATTTACCCCCAAAACCAAGCGAAATCAAAGCTCATTAAGCCCGATTCCAAGAGCATACCTAGCCAGGGAGGGAGATACCCATAAAATAAGCCCATAGACGTGCCTGGAAATAGCCCAACGAGTAATGGACAACTCGAGACATCAACAAATGACGGTAAGAGGAATGACCCAACACATAGGCAAAAAATGGGTGTCAACAGATGCCCCTCCTTAACGTCCTCTTTGTAGGGGAGCGAGCGGAGGTGAAGCGAAAATGAAATGGAACATCGAGATGAAGCGGAAATGAAGCAGAGTGGACTGAAAAGTGGGCGTTAAGGTAAAAGACACCCGTTTCGTCGCCAATGAGCGATAGGAATTTTCTGAAAAACTCCGAACCAAACACAAGGAACTATCGGACCAAAACAACGCCAGTCTGGAGAAACTAACTATACGAAAAGGAAAACACAGAATAAGCCTCATGGGGGACACAATCCCTCGGACCAATGAGGAGATCGAAGCAAACGGCAAAGAAAAGTAAAAGGGTAAGCTAAAACTCCAGACCGGGACTCTTAGTCAACCAAACCAGGTGAATAGATCAGAGAAGACCTTCCAACTCAGAGTGGAATAGTTTCTCTCTTACCCAAAACTGAACGCACAATCATCCATCACTAACGAGACATTTCTAAACAGACCATGGTTCATGAATGCTCAAAAGATGCGCATGCTGCATGCTGGGCTAAAATAAAAGAAATCATTAAAACGAATGCAAAGAAAGGATAAAATAGAAATTACTCGAGAATAATATTGCTAGACCGGAACAATCAGGGTCAAGACACTATCCGCAACCACGGCGTGTGAAACAGAACCATCGTCCCCTAATTTTCCCAACCTAACGGCCTATCCGATGATTAAACGCATACACCTAGATCATCATTATTTTTGTTATAGGGGAACATCAGATTCTGGAACACGTGATCAACCAACGGGTTCTCGAGATAATACATCATATATACCATATAGTAATGCAATAAGGGATATAGGGATCGAAATACTTACCTGACTTACCTATCGGCGGTGGTAGGTAAGGTAAAGTGGTGCTGCAAGGGAAATTACACACAGGGTTTGCAATATTATATCATGAAATAATCATTCAAGCCAAAAGATCAACCACTTAATCACATAATGTAGCAAAATGGGGCTCAAAAAGCATTCTCCATCATTGTTTCAGCATATGAACGGTCTAGTTGGGGCCGCACAAGCATTACCAATTTGAATATGATCGTGAAGATGCACGGCCCTCTATAAGGCCGTCCAATGATCTGAACGGCCATAGTCAGGCCGTTAAAGGGAGCGCACCGTTAGAGCGTAAACGGTCATATCTGAGACCGTCATGTCGTTACACAGTCCATCGATAGACTGTGTGATCTCTGGCGGTTTCAAAAAAATAAACTCTTCCTCTTCCTCCTCCCTCTCCACCGTAACCGACGGAGGAGGAGAGGAAAACACCCCCCCCACTCTCCCACGTTCTCCACCTTATCTCCCACTCTCATTATTCACTCCCGCTCTCTCATTCTTCACTCCCCTCGTCTCCCCCTTCGTATGCGGTTCAAGAGACAAGTTTTGACACGCCACGCCCGAAGGATGGCCGGAGAGGACGCCCCCGTACCACCGCCGACGACCACCACGGAGGGAGTGCCATCGCCCGCGGCCGAGGAAGGAGCGCCTCCGCCTGTGACTGAGGAAGAAGCAGGGGCGATCGTCGCCCAGGAAGAGGACACTGGGGAAGTACCGGCGGCACCTACGGTGGTGGCGGACAAGCCACCGAAGTCCTCGAGGTAGGCCACCTAGAACCCACCCCCATTTGACTGCTTTAATCCATGCTTGTGGGCCTAGAGGGTAGAAGAGGGGCATATGACCCCTTTAGGGCCGATTGGGAGGCCCTAAGGGCCCTCACCGCCGGCGGGATGGGGCTTGAACGCCGTTCGCAATGGTGAGAAAAGGACGGTCTAACAGTGACCGCTTAGGGGAACCACACGGTTCATATAGAACCGTTCATAGTTAGAGCGATCCAGGGTTGTCCGTTCTGGGGTAGTTAAACCAATGCGAGTAAGGGATCTTGCACGGCCTGGGGAAGACCGTGGACATCCAGGACGGCCTATTGTGGTCCGTTCATAATTTGAATACTTGAGAACAAAACGGTCTCCAACAGACCGTGGGAAGTGACATGGTTAATGAAAGACCGTGTGAGTTTGGTTTGAGGGGAGAATGACACGGTCATGTGGGGACTGTGGGCTTATTGGACAGCCAAAA
Organism: Amorphophallus konjac; assembly: GCA_022559845.1. Classification (NCBI taxonomy): domain Eukaryota; kingdom Viridiplantae; phylum Streptophyta; class Magnoliopsida; order Alismatales; family Araceae; genus Amorphophallus; species Amorphophallus konjac. Next base: position 114,944,524 of record CM040123.1, on the reverse strand, counting down.
ATGGGCCGTCACCAGGGTGGAGACAATATAGTAGCACGGTCCTTACAGGGCTATCCAATAATCAGAGCGGTCCATGGGTGACCGTGGACCTCTGAGGGGGATTGTTGCAACGGTTAGAATTTTCTTTTTTCCATCATTTATTTGTCTAATGAAATGTATGATTTTATAATGCAATTGTCTTAAATGTATGCAGGGAAAGCGCAACACTCGGATCTCCTAGCTGCAAGTCCGAGCAATGTACCTTGCACTGCCGGACTTTCAGCGGGAGAGGCTCGCGGCGATGGGCTTCACCGAGTTCCTGAGTGTAGAGGTGGCTTGGCTGGACATGTCGCTCCTCTATGCTCTGCACGACCGCTGGGATCTGGTGAGCCGGACGTTCCTTTTCCCGTGGGGCCATATGGTCCCCACGCTGGAGGACGTTGCGCGCATCACCGGATTGTGCGTGCATGGGACACCAGTTAGCGGGAGGACCTATGTAGAAACCCGATAATTAAAATGAGAAATAAATTTTTTCAATTTCATTATGTAATTTAAATTTTTCATGAAATAATCAAATTACATTTTTCCTATATGAAATAAGCTAGTTTATTGAATTTACTTGAATTGACTAGAAGTAAATAGATATTAAGCCCAATAAAAGTCCATGTAAAGGACTATGATCACAATTGGCCCATTGGATAATCCATAATGGGCTGGATTAATAGATTAAAGGATTTATTAAAGGTTAAATTGACCTAAATACGTAACATGTGTTTAATATGTAATTTAAGGGATTAAAATAACCTAATTTCTAAAATTTTGGCACAAAAATCGACCCTTACCTAACAGCCCACCTTGGACTAGCCGTTTTTACATTGGTTTCACACCAAATGGAGGCTAGGTTAAGAAGAAAAATTAGAATTTTCTTCCAATTCGGAGTTGAAAAGTTTGGCATTGTTAGGCAAGGAATCTTGACAAATTTGGCCAAGTTTTGGCTATAAATAGAACCTCATTTGACCCTCAAATCATCCCTGGAGGTTAAGGTTACGCTACTGTAAAGATTGGTGGAGATTTGAAGGAAGATTTGGAAGATCAAAGGGTTTTCTTATATTTGGGGATATTTCTTTAGATCTGTCTAAAGGTAGGTGTCTCTCAGGCTAAACTCTAATTAAATCATGCCATCTTGTTCATTTTTCTGTCCTCTTTCCATTGATAGCTCATTTATTAAATTCCGTTATGAAATGAGCAAGTTATGGTCATTTTATTGGAGAGGTATTCCCATTTTTTCATCAGGTCCAGAACGTGCTATACCTCAGTAGCGCGTTCTGAACGCGCTGACCCGACATAGCGCGTTCATATAGAGTGTTTTCCCGCCCTCCAAAGGGCAAACATATAATAAAATATATATATATATATATATATTTTCAGAACGCACTACCTTAAGGTAGCGCAATCTTCATAATCGCGCTAGCTTATGCTAGCGTCCTGACCCAAGGGTGAGCACTCCAACATATAAAGCCAAGGAAGTTTTTGTAACTTCCAACGTGGGACTAAACTTAAGTCACTATACAATAAGAACTATATCATTTGAAAATCCACGTTAATTATTTGCATTTACTCACCAAAAGTAAGGAAAGGCAATATTAGTATGTTTTAATTCTTACAGCATGTTAAAAATTATTTTTGTAGAATAAAATTATTTTTTCATGTAAAAATCTATTTTTAACCATATTAGTAAATTATAACCATATTAGTAAATTAATGCATGAAAAATATTTCCAGCATGTTAAAAATAACTTCCAACATGATAAAATTATTTTATCCATACTGAGATATAAAGACTAATTTCAGCATGTTAAAATCTATTTAAACCTATTTTTTTGTGTGCATGCTAAACCTAATTTCTTATTAAATAATTAGTAAATTGATGCATGAAAATTACTTTCAGTATGATAAAATTTTCTCCAACATGATAAAATTATTTCTAACATGTTAGGATTATTTTTAGCATGATAGAAGTATTTTCAATAGATTAAAACTATTTTTCATCATGATAATTCTATTTTCCTATCAAATAATTAGTAAATAAATATGGAAAATGATTTTCAGCATGAAAAAATTTATGTTGTTATCATAGAATTTCTGTAATCAGCATGGTAAACTTATCTTATCTATCAGTAAGTTAATGTATGAGAGTTATTTTAGCATGTTAAGTATTAATTTTAGCATGTTAAATATTAATTTCTAGCATGTTAAAAATTAAATCCAGCATGAAAATTTTATTTTTATCATCTTATCAGTAAAGTAACATATGAAAATCATTTTCAGCATGTTAAGATTATTTTCAACGAGTTAGAGTTATTTTCGATATAAAAGTCTATTTTCATAACAAGATTCTGATTTTTATAATAAATTACCATTTTGGCTAAACTAATACATCTCTAATATATAAAAACTTCCTGTAAACATGTCTAAACATCTGTAAATCAAATGCACACAAGATTAAACCATGGAATAAAATTAATTCTATTAAACTCTAATTACTTGAATTTTCTTCCTAGTTTCCGTTCTTTCTTGAATTCCACGACTTAATGTCGTTAAACATTATGCCTTAAAATTATTATTCACTTCTCTTGCTACTTCTGAGATTTTTGTCAAATCCGTGCTTTTTACAAATGAGCTTATTTTTGAAATTCATTGGCCATAGTGTTAAGTGGATGTCTAAACGTACTTAGGATCTATGATCCACTGACCCAATGCCTCGCATTAATGGGGCCCGGTCTGGTCCTGGGTGAAGTGCCCGAAAGTACTTGTGCCCATGGGAGTTGATTGACCACGGTGTGGTATTGCACCGAAGTGCATGACTTGTTATATTTTTACGGCATTCCACTATTCGTACTTATTTACTTGTTTACTTGGAAATTACATGAATTACTTGACTTGCGTGAAATGGCCAATTACATGAAATTCTTTACTTGTTCAAAGTCATTACTTAGAAATTCATCTTCATATCATATTATCTCAATTACTTGAAAATTCCATTCATATTTATACACTTCCCGATACAAGTTAGAAAATTACTTAAATTGTTAATACTTAAAGATTGCCTGGTTCTTAGAGATATAAAATCCTACTGAGCTTTTAGCTCACCGTATGTTTTGGTTAATTGTTGCAGGAAATGAAAATGAACAAGGGAATGGACAAGAGTGAGGAAGTGATTTTCCTTTTTACCTAGGTTTATGTAGATCATTAGTGTTTTTACAAGAATGATGTACTTTGGAATTGGAAGTTGTAATTTACCTTTATGACTTATGAATTAGTGATGTAAACTTCATTTTGATGGAATAAAAGTATTATTTTCCCATTCATTTTTGACTTTAGAAATAAAAGTGTACATGCTCTGATCGACACGATTGTTTACGACTAGTTCGCGTCCCGATATTTCACGTCGGGGTGTGACAACCTACCCTGACTACCGGGAGCTGGCCGAGGAGTTGCTAGGGTTGGAGCTGCTGCACACAGAGCGACAATCGACGACCTTGATGCGGGTGAGGCTGCAGGAGAGCCTCGGACTGAGGGGAGCAGGGATCGTGACCGGGGAGCTACCAGAGTAGCATCTGCAGAGGTTGGTGGACCAAGCTCAACCCAGAGTGGCAGCTGTAGCAGTGCCTGAGGTAGACGTGGTCCTGCGACGCTTCCTGATGCTCTTCTTTGGGAGGATACTATTCGCGACGAGGGCCGACGTCATTAGCTGCCGGTTCCTCCCCCTGCTCGAGGACGTGGCGCACATCGGGGACTACGCTTGGGGAGCGGTGGTCCTCGCGTTTCTGTTCTACACCCTCAGCTCCACCAGCGGCGAACGATGCTTGGTGGATTCTCACCCCTACTCCAGGTACGACTCAACCTTTAAAACTATTATGCAGTTTGCTGTATGATTCTTATAAATGCTATATGCTGACATTTGATGCAATGCAATGCAGGTGTAGGCCTACGTACGCCTACGTGGGCTAGGGAGAGGGGAGGAGACTTACCCGGAGCGGCTGCCCATCGCCAGGCGGTGGACCGCTTCTCGGGAGACTGGGTCCCTGCGGAGACAGGTCCAGGGGATCCAGGATGATTTAGACACACTGCCCTTCACCTTGGTAAGAATCTAAACTCAAACTTTTTCATTAAATGCAACTTATATGCTTATGATGCTAATGCAATTTTCGTATTTGACAAGTCCGGTGGACACCGTACGACAGTAAGGGGCACGAGGGTCAGCCCTGAGTCATGGCGGCCCTCTCCTACGCTGGCCGAGACGTCTGGCTCCACTGCATGAATGTGGTGGAGCCGCTCCACTTCCGCTTGGTGATGAGGACGATCGGTGTCCATCAGCCAGTGGTCGAGTTTCCGGCACCAAAAAAGCCAGAGGAGCGAGTCGGGCGACACCCTCGAGGGTTGGCCACGGTGGTGGACTGGACGGCGCGAGCAGCTAAGTAGATCACCGACTGGACAGCATGCGGGCGGGTGGTGTCCGCCTAGGCGGAGAGCGAGGAGGCCTACTACACGGCCTACGCCCGGCACTATAGGGACCAGGTGTTCCGTGGTGCCCACCGATCGGTACGACTTCTAACTCTAATGCTTCCAATTATGCTTTCTATATGATCATGCACTAACACTTGGACTTTCTAAATGCAGATTGACCCCCAGGGGAGGATCGTGGAGTTGCAGGGACTCCTCCACTTGACCATCTAGGAGCGAGATGAGCTTCGATAGGCCCTGACCCTTTTGGTGAGTGTCCCTAACTCTTAAACTTACTAATGTACATGTCTATGATTATGACTGTGAAATGACTAACCTTAGACTTCTAAAATGCAGCGAGCCGAGGGAGCCCAGCGTTAGGGGGCTGACGCACCCTCTTCCGCTTCCCAGACTTCTACAGGCGGTGCCGAGCGGGAGGCAGAGTTCGCGCGGATGGTGACGCGGGCTGAGGCAGCCGAGGCGGCGCTCTCTGAGAGGGTAGGTGGTTACTACGCTTTCCCTATTGATTATGCTTATGAGATGCAGTTGACTTACCATGATGCGTGTATGCAGACGACCTAGCTGACCGGACTGAGGGCGAAGCTTGAGCAGAGCCGTGCAGCAGCACGGGAGGAGGCTGCCCACTTCCTGGAGGAGATGACACGGAGTCGACCAGCAGACGCGGTCGAGACGGCACTCCTTCACGCAGAGCTAGAGCGTCCCTGGGCCGGAGCTGTAGAGGCGGAGCGTTACCGGACGGAGGCGTTAGAGCTGAGAGGGGAGCTATGGGCGTACAAGGAGATGAGCCGGAGGTCAGAGCGCAGCGGGGCTCCGAGCAGTAGCACCCATGGCTCCTACAGGAGTTACTTTACGGGCTCCTTCGGTCGCCGGAGGAATGGGGAGGAGGAGCGGCGCCGATGGCACCGAGAGGAGGCGAGCTCGGCGATGCCCCCGCCAGTGAAGAGGCGTGAGGGCTCAGGTGACAGTGACAGGTCGGAGGGAGAGGCCTGATGTACCCATAAGATGACTTTGTATATGGAGGTTATGGTTATGATATGACATGTTCCTTTTATCGATTTTGTTTTCGCAAATGAATGTGAATGTGAATGAAAGTGCGGATGAATGCTAACTAACTGACTAACAATGAGTCCTAGACTGACACGAGAGAGTGAGGGGGAGAGAAGGCACAACCTTGAAGTGGAATGATGCAAGAAGAACAAAATTAAGGTGGCAGGGAAATAGACGGTCACAAAGTGACTGGTCAATAAACCACACGGTCTTCTGACAGACTGCTGAAATCAACTCGACTAGGTTCTAATAAAGCCATTGGACGGTTCAATATAGCCCGTTCAGCGAGATAGAACGGTCATCTTTTGACCGTGGGATTTGCAGAGCGGCCCGTCCAAGATAGTTTAAAAATCAGGGATCAAACTGTGTAGAAGGTTAGTACACTGTCTCTTTTAGACCGTGTATAGACTCACGCGGTCTCTCGATAGACCGCGTATGCAGCTACACTGGCAGCCCGATCGAGACTCTCTTGGAGGGTCCCAATCCGAGAGTGGGAGTTCCAAACCAACCCAAATTCTATCTTAACCTGATCTAGAACTATCCTACCTCAATTCTAGTGGGTTTAGACCTCTAATCAAGTTCTATAAATAAGAGGGGACCCCAAATTCATCCTTCACACATCAATCCTCTTACAAACCTTCAAACTCTTGCTAATCTTCCTGCAAACACCATGAAGAGAGCCTTTGAAGGGAGTTCAATGGAGGGGGTGGGCTATGAAGGTCCAAAGCCGGCTAGAAAAGAGCATGGAGTGCTACAACGGCTGACCACCATCCCGGGACACTTGAGCTTCAGCCCCATGAGAGAGGTAAGCTTGTACAAGTTCATTCAATTCAATTAATTCCCTTAAAGGCTCATATGTTCTTCCTCTCTTCTTCTTTCTTTTTTCTTTTCTTCTTCCCCTCAGCTTCTCCCCGGCCCTAGGCACTACTCCACCTTGAAGTGGATGGCTCCCATGATCCGTGAGCTACCCGTATCCGTGACATCTCTCCTTAGGTCTTGGCATCTACACCCTCTCCTACTGCTACAAAAAAATGACCCCAAGCTCTCTCTAGATTGGCATAGCATTTCGGCCTTGGTAGAGATATGGCACCCTCAGACCCACACTTTCATTTTTCCATCTTTTGAGGCCACCATCCTTCTAGAGGAGGTAGAGACCTACTTGTCTTTGCCAAGGTCCAAGGTGGGTGAGGAGGGTTTCGTTTGTCACACCGTTGCCCCTGTGGATCTTGACCTCATCTTAGGTGAGTTCATACCTAGAAGCAAGGACGTTCGCACTATGATTGGTCCACACCATATCCATTTACTACCCTTAAGCCAGTGGGTCATAGCTCATTGTAAAAATAAGTGTGGGTGAGATGAGGCCATAGCTAAGGCCGCTTCAATTTGCTTGTGCGGGGCCATACTCTTCCCCTCTGTCGACCATGTCCTAGATATCCCCATCCTTAGCACCATCAGTGGTCTGTGGCAGGGTCTTTCCATCTCCCAAGCCGTCCTTGCCTACCTATATGAGGGTCTTAGCTCAGCTGCTCTAGGGGGTCCACTCTTTGGCTCTAGGATTCTTCTGGAGTGCTAGATCGGAGTTAGGCTAAAGTTCATGCCTAGGGAGGATGTCACTTCGGTCAGCCAGATCTTCGGGAGCCATCCATTGTTCTTTATTGGTGATTCTTTCAGGTTCTCTCAGGAGGTGGAGTGTAGGATAGCAGACAAGAAGACTAGGGACGAGTGGCGCCTCTACATCAACACTCTGCCCCTGGATCGGTTCGTGATGCACATGTTCTTCCTCCACGGCACCACCCTCAGGCTTCCTAGGAGGCTTGGGCTCAACTTGCAGCTCGTGGGAGACACCACCTTGGCGATGTATAGCCCACACAGGTGTTTTCTACATGTCGGGCTCCCTAGGATGACAGTTCCAGCACTGCCCCATCTTCCTGCACTACAGGCGAGGAGGCTCAGGACCGAGGAGGATGAGCAGGCGATCAAAAGTGCGCTGATCATATGGGAGATCAGCAAGGTGCGTGTCCTACCTGTGGAGGTGACAGAGCTCTAGGAGGCGTACCAGGCATATGTGAGAGAGCTCAGAAAGATTAGGCCTCGCGGGGATGCCCAGCTGAGGATTGACTGATTTTCTTATTTTCATGATGTTGATATAGAAACTCATGTTTGGAAATATTTGCACTTGAATGAATAAAATTGATTATTGGATTGATTTGAGTTTGCCCTCTCTTGCATGTGATTGAATGAGTTTGAGATAGAACCTTGGGATGAACACGACCCATAACCAGACCGCTCAGTTATATAAATGGTTAAAGTATAACCGCTCTAGAGAATTGAACGGCCAGACCTGGGCCGTGTAGCAGATCAGCTGTAGGGTAAAGAACAGGAACCTTTAGAGAGTGGAGAGGTCTATCGACAGACCGTGGAAAGAGTAGAACGGCCAACCCTGTACCGTTCTGATTTGTAAACGGTCTAGTAAAGACCGTTGATTCTTGAAGGTTCTAGAAATTGGAAGCGGTCTGAATGAGGCCGTGTGAAGGCTGGAACGGTCTGATGTTGACCGTTGGAGGGATTAAAACGGTCGCCATAGGACCGTGCAAAGATGGAAATGCAGAATCTTGTCTTCAACCTACCCCTGCACACATATAAACAAGAAAATAGATTAAACCCATTTTAGGCTTAACCCCTTGCCTGTAGCAAGTTAGGAAATGACCAGTTCTTGATTTTTGGTCAAGGGGGTAAGCCTTATTAAGTAGGCAAAATGACAAAAGAAAAAAAGATGCAATGCATGCCATGAAATGCAAGTGATGATTTTGAAAATGCTTCTTGTAGTTTTGAAAATATTTTGATTTTTTTTTTTGAAATATTTGATATTTCTGGATTTTGAAATATTTGATTTTTTTAGATTTTGATATGTTTGATTTTTTTTAGATTTTGAAACGTTTGATTTTTTTGATTTTTTTGAATTTTGAAATGATTGATTTTTTTTGAATTTTGAAATGTTTGATTTTTTTTGGATTTTGGAATATTTGATTTTTTTGGATTTTGGAATATTTGTTTTTTTTTTGTGTAACGACCCGAGATTCGAACACCAGGAAGGCCCGATAACTGGAATCTCGAACCGTCACCCACGAGCCCGAAGACTCGGAAGGGTTAAAAAGATGGTGTGGAGATACACAAGCATCTAAAATAATTGCAGAGCTACGCATATTAAATGAACTAAGCAGGAAGTAATTAATGACATTAATTAAATTACATGGTCCACAATAATAACAATAGTCTAAAATATGACAGTAGTCTACAACTAGTAAAGCACAGAAAAGAAGGTACAACTACACAGGGCATACCCCGGCCGGGCAACTGGCAACTAACCCTGGGCACCTGAACCACGTGGAGCCTCTAAAGCGCTCCCCTGAAGCCTCGTCGCACCTGAAACACGGTGAAAACACGCAGGGAATGAGCCTTAAAACAAAAGGCTCAGTAGGGATCATCCGGTCCCCACCTCGCAAACCGAGAAATTGCGCGGAAAGTAACTACAAGCTACTACAACGGCTAGTACCGAACGCACGGCACAAAAATCGAGACAACTCGTCAAAACTCGAGAGTCGCTACCACACAAAGACAGGAGTACCAACCCACTAGAAATAAGGCTGGATGCGTCCACTAATGACTTAAACCGCGCCTCGGGTGTCCCCCTCAACCCCCGGTGGAACGGGGACACCGTACTAGTAACCACAGAACAAGTGACTAGTTGGGGTCGCGCTCGTCAGCGCGGGTCCAACCGCCCCCAACCATGTGTGCACACACAGACCATGCGTCCCAGGTCTGGCCCTATGACGGGTTTTCCCCTAAACCGGACTCTGGCTACAAGACGTGGGGCCCAACGAAAACCAGTCTAAAAATTATCTCTCGGGGTAGCCTCGCCACCACTCCCTGGTGGGACCACTCGCGTGTCGGAAGGCTATGACTAGTGGAGGGTCACTGAAAGAGTAGACTCTCTAGTCAACAGAAAATAACGTCTGAACCGGACAAGTACAAGGACCACTCCTCGTACCGGCACCGACTCATGGTGACATAAGTTGAGAACACCAACTCCCGGGATCCCACGGCACCCTAACGTGTGGCCCCCACATGATGCCTAGCATCAGTCAGACCACGGGTCAGCACGTGGCTCAATATCCACTAACCCGGGACTCGAATAGGCAAAGCGTAACTCGGTTATAATAGAACACGGGCGGCAGTCCATCTTGGAGGCTGCCACGTGTGTAAATATCCCAAATCTGCGTTAACGATTAACACGCTTTGAATCCTGAGCACGTTCATGCTTGAACGCGCTACGCAATGCAAGCGCGTTCATGAACGCGCTCCTGGCCTATAGCACGTTAATACTTCTCACATATTCAGGAATTTTACACACGTGGCAGCGTCCAGGATGGACTACCGCCCGTGTTCTTTTATACCGAAGATATGTTTTGCCGATTCGAGTCCCGAGTTAGTGGATCTTGAGCCGCGTGCTGACCCGTGGCCTGACGGATGCTAGGCATCATGTGGGGGCCACACATTAGGGGGCCGTGGTGTAATGCCCCGAATTTTTTGGATCCTTGTTCATGGGTCCTGGATCTGGTTTCTCTGAGTATCCAACTCTGTTGTGTCCGAAATTTCGTTTCGACATCTTTCGTGTTCGGATCGGCGCGATCCGAAGTTGTTTCGGAGGCCCGGAAGCGTTCCGCAGCTTTTCCGCGTGTGTTTTCAGATTCCCGGTGTGTGTTTCGGTAATTCCTTCGGAACCTCATTGCGAGTGAACTGGGCCGTTCACGAGGGCACGAGTAATACCATTGCGATCGGTGCGTTCCGAGGATCGCGGAAATGTGATTTTCTATTTTCTGGCATTTTTGGAATTTCCAGATTTTCCTATATATTGACCACCTTTTCTCTCTCCCCTCTCATTTTCTCTCTTCTCTCCCTCTCTCTTCTCACGCTCTCTCCTCTCTCCCTCTCTCTCCGGCGGCCGACGGGGTGGAGCGTGGGCGAGGCGGGGACGGCGCGGGCGAGGCACGGGCGAGGATGGATGAGTATCGAGGTGGTGGAGGCGTGGTGAAGCTCGCCCGTGGGTTCGTAGAACGGCGAGGCTTCAACGGCGTTTTCTTCATGGATCGGCGTCCACGGCGCGTCTAATCTTCGGTGGAGGTAGGGAGATGGACCCTCAACCCGCGTACTTCATTTCCCACGAGTTTTGTAGGCTGTGGTGAGTCGAGCGGGCTAAACGGGGTAATTTGGAGAAAATGCATGTTTTTGGGGTGTGAGCCGGATCTTCCATTTTATCGTGTTTTTGGGTGATCTAGGGGTTTAGATGCATGCTTAGGGGCTTGGGGAATGTTTTCCCTTTTGTTTCCCCTTCACCTGGGGGTGAACGGGGCATGGAATGGTTTTTCCCGCGGTTTCCACCGTTTTCGGGCGCGGACTGAGAACGTGCTATGCTCCAGTAGCGCATTCTTGATGGTCGCGCTGCCCCGATGGGGCGCGTTCATCGGAGAAGATGAACAGTAGGGCGATTCCGGTCGCGCTATGGGGTCCTAGCGCGATCTGCCTTGTTGCGCTAGGGGTTCCTAGCGCGATCTTCCTTGTCGCGCTAGGGGTCCCTAGCGCGACCTATCTTGTCGTGCAAGGAGGCCCTAGCGCGATCTTCCCTGTCACGCTAGGGGCTCCTAGCGCGTTCTTCCTTGTCGCGCTAGGGGTCCCTAGCGCGATCTGTCCTATCGTCTTATGTTCCTCTTGGGCCATGTGTGTCCCGGACACCCCGTGGGGTTCCGTGACCGTGTCTTTGGGTGTCCGGAGGTTCTTTTTACCTTGATTAGCATGCCCGTGGGCTTGGTGGGTCCGGGTGACCCCAGGCGTTTTGGGTTTCCGTGTTCTCACTCGATCGAGTCACCGTGTATCGGTGTGTGCGCGGTGGAGTTCCCCCGCATGTCGTGAGTCTTCCTGGAAGATGATCCCCGAGTGGGTCATGTGTTTGGCCGTGGGCGGTGCGTCCGTTTCTTCTCCGACCGTGGTCACCGTGCGATGGTGCTGGTACGTGGGACGGCCCCCGTACTTCTTCAGGTTCGGATGTTGTTTTCCATTGTCTTGAGAGTCTACTCTCTCATTGATCCTCCACTAGTCGTAGCTTCCTGCGCACGCGTGTGCAGACCCACCTGGGAGTGGTGGAGAGCGCGACCCGGTGAGACGCGATTTTTAGGCTGGTTTCCGTCGGCCCCTTACCTTTGCCACCAGAGTCCGGTGGGGGGGAAAACCAGCTAGAGGACCCGACCTAGAGCAGATGGTCTGTGTGTGCACACGTAGTTGGGGGCTTAGGACACGCGCTGACGAGCGTGACCCCAGCTAGTCCTTGTTGTGGTACTGGTTACTGTGTGTGTCTGAGTCTCACGCCTATGGCGTCGTAGCTAGACACTTGTGACGTGGTGTAAGACGTCAGGGGATGCATCCGGTCGTTCTTCTAGTGGGAGGTACTCCTGTTCTGGACAGAGAGTGACAGACTGTCAGTCGCGTGACTTTGACCTTCGGGTTTTTGGTCCCGTTGACCGTTGAGTTTTGGTTGTCTCGCCGTGGCACGTGTGTCGATTTTTGTACCGTGTGACTGGTTCTAGTGTAGTTTGGTAGCCCTTGGCCGTGAGTCTGGGGTGTGTTCTGGTACAGTAGGAGTAGCTGTAGTGCCGAGGTTTTGCCGGCCACCGTAGTTACTTTCCTACTTTCGTAGTTACTGCTTTCCATTGCTGTCTTGCTAGCGTAGCTTTCCTTCTGCCGTTGTTTCTCAGTTGGGGTTCCGCGGGATCCTTACTGGGCCAGTGACAGGAGGCTCACCCCTGCGTTTCAGGTGCGGCGGTTCTGTCTTGATGTTCGAGGGTGCTGTGCAGAGGTTCTTAGTTGCCAACTTGCTGGGCCGAGTGTTCACTTGGCACGTGGTACGTTTTACTACTTTAGACTGTACTTTCTATTGGACTGGACTCTGTTGTAGTTGTTTATTTAATTCTGTTAATTGTTTAATTGTCTTGCTTTATTTCCTATTTCTTTGTACCTCCACACTCCTTTTAGCCCTTCCGAGCCCTCGGGTTATCGGGCCTTCCCAGTAATCGGATTCTCGGGCCGTTACAGTTGGTATCAGAGCTGAAGTTGTGGACGTACATGGGAATTCGAGATATTGCAATGATCAGAGTCCGTAAGGTCTAGTACAGTCAGCAGTTGGCATAGGGTTTTGTGCTTGTTTTTCGCTTTGTTTCTCGCTTGAGAGTTTGAGTGCGCTGTGCGGCGTGGTGAGGGTGGTTGCTGTTCGTGGCTTTCGTGCTGGCGTGGGGTCTGTGGATCGAGGTTGAGAGCTTTCTCCCTTGAGTGGTGGCCCTGGTCGTGTTGCGTTGGGCAGAGGTTGCCGGCGGGTGTGTTGCTGTGGTACTGCGTTCGGGGAATTGTAGCGATGGTGCATCGAGAGATGTTGTGATCATGGTCCGACGTGACACTTGGTAAGTGTTGTCGGAGGAGCTGACCTGACGGGAGTGATGGTTTTCTTGGTGCTGGAAGGTGTTGTTCCCAGCATGCGCGAGGCTCGAGGTTAGGTCAAGTGTGGAGTTTTCCTTCCGTTGGTCGAAGGTGTGATTGGGTTCTCCTTTGGTTAGAGAGAATCATGTTTGGCTAAGGTTCATCGTCTTGCGTGGTGTGTTCGGATTGGTTGGCCTTGTGTGTGCCATGAAGTCTGTGTGAGACGTGCTCCTTGTTTTGGCAAGGTGGTTGCCTGTGAGAAGCGTTGCCCGTTCCCTGGAGTGTAAGGGTGTTGGCGTTGTTCCGGAAGGGCGGGTGTCGGCTGGGCGGTGTTCGTGAGAATTGCGGTTGGTGTTGCGATTTCTGAGGTGCGGAGGATCGGAGTCTGCGGGGTTGCAGATGGTTGTCGGGTTGGTGGATCCCGAGTTGTTGTCGTGGTGGTTATGCGTGTGGATCAGAGTGCGTGGATCGTAGTGTTGGTTGTTGCGGGTGGATTTCTGAAGAAGTGCAGAGCAGAGGAGGATTGGTTCATCGGTGTGTGTTGTCTCCGGCGGCGTGAGACGTGTTGTTGCCGTGCCGTTGCTTGAGATATTGTGGTTTATGGCACTGGCAGGTGGAGAGTTGGGCAAATGTGCTGGCGAGGTTGCCGCATGAGTACCCTATTTTTGCGTTGTTGCGTTCGTGGATGAGATCGTGTTTGGAGAAGTGTGCTGTGGGTTGTAAGAGGTTGTGTGTCCCGTGACTCTGTGATAAGGGCGGGAGTCAGGATTGGCAGGCGTCCTCTTGGATTAATTGAGATGGGGTTTTTTTTTTTTTGATGAGATAGGATTCGATGGGACAGGACGGTGGTCGATGCCTGTGTGTGGACGTCTCTGATGAGACGTTGGCGTTGGATATTGATCCTCAGTCTGCGACCAGCAAGGGAGGATTCCCCGTAAGTCTGAGTTGAGTGACGTGAGGACTGAGGGTAGATGGAGTCTTTGGGTCCCGCCGTGCTCCCCTGAAGGGTAGAGTTGGCGCAGGGATCCATCTGGATGAAGTGGTGGTATGTACGAAGAGTCAGCGGATGGCCTGTCATGAGTTGGATCGTACCTACTGGGCCGGTGGAGGTTTCCCGTTGACTAATGTCTGGTGACCAGTGGATGGTCTTTCACAGACAGAAGATGCTGGTTGTAAGGGCTCGAGAATGGAGAGAGCGGCGTGCAAGCGAGGCCTTTTGGTGGCCATTTTTGAGGTGTAAGCTGGTGGAAGCTTAGTGATTGGTTTCCCTGGTGCGGGGTGTGAGATCGGTCAGCAGGTTGTGAAGCTGGCATTTGGTTGGTCCGCTGAGCATGGGCGTTGACCGGTGGATTGGTTCTTGTGGCGAGGATTGCGTTCCCTCGGTGAGCGAGAGGGTGGCAGCGATGCCGTGGGTGTTTTTCCGTTGTGTCTGAGGTGATACCAGACTTGTGCCCTTGTGTTATGCATGCTCTAGTGGCCGGTGTGTGCGCGGTGTGCGGAGCGTGGCATTGTTCGTGATTATGGTCTGGCCGTATCCCTCACGATCGGTGCTTTTGCGTGAATAGAGGTTTTTCTGTGCTGGGGCCCTGGCAGCGTTGTCAGTTGGTGGAGGCGTTCTTCCCTTGTGACTTGGTGCTAGTCCTGAATTTCGTGGATGAAATTTCTTTAAGGGGGGAGGGCTGTAATGCCCCGAATTTTTCGGATCCTTGTTCGTGGGTCCCGGATCTGATTTCTCGGAGTATCCAACTGTGTTGTGTCCGAAATTTCGTTTCGGACATCTTTCGTGTTCGGATCGGCACGATCCGGAGTTGTTTCGGAGGCCCGGAAGCGTTCCATAGCTTTTCCACGTCTGTTTTCCGATTCCCGGTGTGTGTTTCGGTAATTCCTTCGGAACCTCGTTGTGAGTGAACCGGTCCGTTCACGAGGGCGCGAGTAATACCGTTGCGATCGGTGCGTTCCGAGGATCGCGGAAATGTGATTTTCTATTTTCTGGCATTTTCGTGAATTTCCAGATTTTCCTATATATTGACCACCTTTTCTCTCTCCCCTCTCATTTTCTCTCTTCTCTCCCTCTCTCTTCTCACGCTCTCTCCTCTCTCCCTCTCTCTCCGGCGGCCGACGGGGTGGAGCGTGGGTGAGGCGGGGACGGCGCGGGTGAGGCACGGGCGAGGATGGATGAATATCGAGGTGGTGGAGGCGTGGTGAAGCTCGGCCGTGGGTTCGTGGAACGGCGAGGCTTCAACGGCGTTTTCTTCGTGGATCGGCGTCCACGGCGCGTCGAATCTTCGGTGAAGGTAGGGAGATGGACCCTCAAGCCGCGTACTTCATTTCCCACGAGTTTTGTAGGCCATGGTGAGTCGAGCAGGCTAAACGGGGTAATTTGGAGAAAATGCATGTTTTTGGGGTGCGAGCCGGATCTTCCGTTTTACCATGTTTTTGGGTGATCCAGGGGTTTAGATGCATGCTTAGGGGCTTGGGGAATGTTTTCCCTTTTGTTTCTCCTTCACCTGGGGGTGAACGGGACGTGGAATGATTTTTCCCACGGTTTCCACCGTTTTCGGGCGCAGACTGAGAACGCGCTATGCTCCAGTAGCGCGTTCTTGATGGTCGCGCTGCCCCGATGGGGCGCGTTCATCGGAGAAGATGAACAGTAGGGCGGTTCCGGTCGCGCTATGGGGTCCTAGCGCGATCTGCCTTGTCGCGCTAGGGGTCCCTAGCGCGACCTGTCTTGTCGCGCTAGGAGGCCCTAGCGCGATCTTCCCTGTCGCGCTAGGGGGCCCTAGCACATTCTTCCTTGTCGCGCTAGGGGTCCCTAGCGCGATCTGTCCTGTCGTCTAGTGTTCCTCTTTGGCCGTGTGTGTCCCGGAGACCCCGTGGAGTTCCGTGACCGTGTCTTTGGGTGTCCGGAGGTTCCGTTTACCTTGATTAGCGTGCCCGTGGGCTTGGTGGGTCCGGGTGACCCCAGGCGTTTCAGGTTTCTATGTTCTCGCTCGATCGAGTCACCGTGTATCGGTGTGTGCGCGGTGGAGTTCCCCCGCATGTCGTGAGTCTTCCTGGAAGAAGATCCCCGAGTGGGTCATGTGTTTGGCCGTGGGCGGTGCGTCCGTTTCTTCTCCGACCGTGGTCACCGTGCGATGGTGCTGGTATGTGGGACGGCCCCCGTACTTCGTCAGGTTCGGACGTTGTTTTCCGTTGTCTTGAGAGTCTACTCTCTCAGTGATCCTCCACTAGTCGTAGCTTCCTGCGCACGTGTGTGCGGACCCACCTGGGAGTGGTGGAGAGCGCGACCCGGTGAGACGCTATTTTTAGGCTGGTTTCCGTCGGCCCCTTGCCTTTGCCACCAGAGTCCGGTGGGGGGGAAAACCAGCTGGAGGACCTGACCTAGAGCAGATGGTCTGTGTGTGCACACGTAGTTGGGGGCTTAGGACAAGCGCTGACGAGCGTGACCCCAGCTAGTCCTTGTTGTGGTACTGGTTACTGTGTGTGTCTGAGTCTCACGCCTAGGGCGTCGTAGCTAGACACTTGTGACGCGGTGTAAGACGTCAGGAGACGCATCCGGTCGTTCTTCTAGTGGGAGGTACTCATGTTCTGGACAGAGAGTGACAGATTGTCAGTCGCGTGACTTCGACCTTCGGGTTTTTGGTCCCGTTGACCGTTGAGTTTCGGTTGTCTCACCGTGGCACGTGTGTCGATTTTTGTACCGTGTGATTGGTTCTAGTGTAGTTTGGTAGCCCTTGGCCGTGAGTCTGGGATGCTTTCTGGTACAGTAGGAGTAGCTGTAGTGCCGAGGTTTTGCCGGCCACCGTAGTTACTTTCCTACTTTCGTAGTTACTTCTTTCCATTGCTGTCTTGCTAGCGTAGCTTTCCTTCTGCCGTTGTTTCTCAGTTGGGGTTCCGCGGGATCCCTACTGGGCCAGTGACAGGAGGCTCACCCCTTCGTTTCAGGTGCGGCGATTCTGTCTCGAGGTTCTAGGGTGCTGTGCGGAGGTTCTTAGTTGCCAGCTTGCCAGGCCGAGTGTTCACTTGGCACGTGGTACGTTTTACTGCTTTAGACTGTACTTTCTATTGGACTGGACTATGTTGTAGTTGTTTATTTAATTCTGTTAATTATTTAATTGTCCTGCTTTCTTTCCTATTTCTTTGTGCCTCCACACTCTTTTTAGCCCTTTCGAGCCCTCCCGGCTCGTGGGCGGCGGTGCGAGTCTCGGGTTATCGGGCCTTCCCCATAATCGGATTCTCGGGCCATTACACGTGGGATCCCGGGAGTTGGTGTTCTTGGCTTATGTCACCGTGAGTCGGTGTCGGTACGAGGAGCGGTTCTTGTACTTGTCCGGTTAAGATGTTATTTTCCGTTGACTAAAGAGTCTACTCTTTCAGTGACCCTCCACTAGTCGTAGCCTTCCGACACGCGAGTGGTCCCACCAGGGAGTGGTGGCGAGGCTACCCCGAGAGATAATTTTTAGACTGGTTTCTAATAGGCCCCACGTCTTGCAGCCAGAGTCCAGCTGAGGGGAAAACCAGTCAGCGGGCCAGACCTGGGACTAATGGTCTGTGTGTGCACACGTGGTTGGGGGCGGTTGGACCCACGCTGACGAGCGCGACCCCAGCTAGTCACTTGTTCTGTGGTTACTAGTACGGTGTCCCCATTCCACCAGGGGTTGAGGGGGACACCCGAGATGCGGTTTAAGTCGCCAGTGGACGCATCCGGCCTTACTTCTAGTGGGTTGGTACTCCTATCTTTGTGTGATAGCGACTCTCGGATTTTGACGAGTTGTCTCAATTTTTGTGCCGTGCGTTCGGTACTAGCCATTGTAGTAGCTTGTAGTTACTTTCTGTGCAGTTTCTCGGTTTACGAGGTGGGGACCGGATGATCCCTACTGAGCCTTTAGTTTTAAGGCACATTCCCTGCGTGTTTTCACCGTGTTTCAGGTGAGACGAGGCTTCAGGGGAGCGCTTCAGAGGCTCCACGTGGTTCAGGTGCCCAGTGTTAGTTGTCAATTGCCAGGCTGGGGTATGCCCCGTGTAGTTGTACCTTCTTTTCTGTGTTGTACTAGTTGTGGACTACTGTCATATTTTAGACTGCTGTTATTATTGTGGACCACGTAATTTAATTAATGTCATTAATTGTTTCCTACTTAATTCATTTAATCTGCGTAGCTATGCAATTATTTTAGATGCTTGTGTATCTCCACACCATCCTTTTAACCCTTCCGAGTCTTCAGGCTCGTGGGTGGCGATTCGAGATTCGGGTTATCAGGCCTTCCCGGTGTTCGGATCTCATGTCGTTACGGGATATCGTTATATCTCATCAGGGGTTACCCAAGCTCAACGTGCATTATGGGTAACTGCCCAAGGCCAGGGTCCAATTCTACTTAATGGCGCCTCTACCGAGGCCATACCTGGGATACGATCCAGTCCTTGGAAAATAAAAGAGACTTCGATTAGAAAGCCGGCAATAGGTATAGAGGCTTTTAGGGCTTGAGTTCTTCTCACGGCAACCCCTTTTTAAGGAATTTGGTCTGTTGCGCTGGGGCATTGTGTCCGTCATCGAACTTACATCTGCTCTAGGCATGCATACGACCGGGCTCATGACGTCCCGCGGGGAAACTGTACTGCCACTCTTGCCATGCCTACTTTCATTCTTTTTTAAGAGCATCTAGACTTTTGAGCTTCGAGCTTTTGAATGAGCTTTTAGCTTTGACTTGATTTTACCCCTTTTCTTTTATTCCTTTCTTTTTTGTTCCTTTTATTTTTTTTACAGAATTAAGTCATAACGGACTTCCCCTATTTGAGACCTCTCTTTTATCGGGGTGCCTAGATCAGTTCTCGCCCTCTTATTCACCACTTGCCCCTATTTTCAGCCAAAAGAGGAGAAAAACAAGGATTTTCACTTTTCCCCCGAGCTTGGCCAAGGGAGAAATGGTGTTGCACAAAAAGGAACACTCAACCACGGGGGTCGTGTAGTGTGTGAGTGTTGAACTGGGGACCTCCCTTCATGATCAAGTTGAGGAACACCCCGCCACCGGCCGTTGCTGGCTTGACTTTATGGATAAAAATGTTTAAGATATAACCCGTTCCATGGATTAGACAATTCTTCGCCCTCTGCATTGATGAGATGGTACGCATTCCCAGGATAAATTTTCTTGATTACGAACGGACCCTCCCAATTGGGTTGCAGCTTAGACCTAGGGCCTACTGATCTAATAAATTTGCATTTCAAAACAATGTTACCCACTTGAAATTTTCTTTCAATGACCTTCTTTTGAAAATGACGTGAGACACATTTTTGATAAATGGAGACGTGATTGGCCGCATTAAGTCTCTTCTCATCCAAGAGTTCCAGTTGGATTAACAACGCCTCTTGACGTTCGTCGAGATTAAGTTCTTTATCGAGCTACACTCTTAGGGAAGGGATCAAAATCTCATATGAGAGTACCACCTCCATCCCATAGGTGAGAGCAAAGGGAGTTTGCCCCGTGGGAGTACGAACGGAGGTGCGATAAGCCCATAGAGCTTCTACTAATTTATCGGCCCAATCAGCAAATTTATGTGACTCGCATGTTTTCTTAATGATTTTAAGAAGAGTCTTGTTGGTGGCCTTGGCTTGGCCGTTGCTCTGGGGGTAGTAAGGTGATGAATGATGCAATGAGATATTGAATTTCTTACAGAGGTCCTTGAGTTCTTGTGACACGAATTGAGGTCCGTTGTCGGTGACGATGTCGCTTGGCACTCCAAACCGCGAAATGATATTCTTGAGGATGCAGCGGCAAACTGTGGTAGCTTTGATTTCTGCATATGCTTCGACTTCTGCCCACTTGGTGAAATACTCCGTAGCTGTAAGGATGAAGGATTTCTATTTGACCTGGGAGTTTTGATCACCGAGTGGGCCTACACTATCAAAAGCCCGCATGGAGAATGGCCAAGGAGCGGAAAGAGGATGGAGAGATGAAGCAGGAGCATGAATTTTGTCAGCATGGAGTTGGCATTGAAGGCACCTACGGACATAGGTGGAGCAATCTTCTTCTAAGGTTGGCCAGTAATAGCCCTGCCTAAGAATCTTCTTCGCCAAGGCCTGACCATTGACATGCCCTCCACACTCGCTCGAGTGAGCTGTCTCAACAACCTTCCAGGCCTCATCATTGTCTAAGCATCTCATGAGAACTCCATTAAGAGCCCGCCTATACAACTCTCCTGCAACAATGGTGTATCTAGAGGTGACTCTCTTATGGCCTTGCGCTGCGCGGTGTTGGCTAATTTCGGGAATGACCCATCCCTGCAATACTGCTCGATTTCATGATACCAAGGCAATTCTTCCTCTTCTAAAATTTCCTCGAGCTCAGTTAAAGATACTTCTTTCAAATCCTCCTTTTCAGCCTTCTTCTCTACAGTTTTCCTAAGGTTGTCAAACCACAGATCCTGAAGGGAAGGAGCGTCTAACCGCTGGACCACAATGGTCTCAGTGGAGCGACTGAGGGGGAAGGAAAGGGAAGAAGTGAGCGATGCGAGTGCATCGGCAAGGATATTCTGTGATCGATGAGTATGAATGTAAATCAGTTTACGAAATTGCTTAGCCAAGATCGTGACCAAATCTTGATAAGGTTTGAGCTTGGGGTCACGGGTGCGATTAGTAGAAAGAACTTGGCGTAGCACCAATTGAGAATCTCTTATGATATTCAAGTATCGTGCGCCCATGATGTAGGCGTGCTTCTACCCCGCAAGGAGAGCCTCATACTTGGCTATGTTATTGGTAGCAGGAAAGGAGAGTTGATATGCAATCAGAATGGTCACTCCCTCTGGAGTGAGGAGGACAACGTCGATCCCTCGG
Source organism: Amorphophallus konjac (assembly GCA_022559845.1). Taxonomy (NCBI): domain Eukaryota; kingdom Viridiplantae; phylum Streptophyta; class Magnoliopsida; order Alismatales; family Araceae; genus Amorphophallus; species Amorphophallus konjac. The sequence goes on along the minus strand of CM040123.1, from coordinate 114,923,628 downwards.
CCATGAGAATTGAGTGCACCATCGAAATGAAGAGACCGAAAAGGATGATGATTAAGCACAGCCAGGTGTTCATCAGGGAACTCAACCTGGATAGAATATGTACAAGGGATAGGTGAATGAGCAAGATGTTCGGCAATAGCATATCCCTTGATAGCTTTCTGAATGACGAAGGTGATATCAAATTGACAGAGAAAGCTCTGTGAGCGAGCTAACCTACTAGAAAGGACGGGTTTCTCTAAAAGATAGCAAATTGGGTCCATCCTAGAGATCAATTTAACCTCATGGGCAAGGAAATAATGTTTGAGTTTCTAAGCAACCCATACTAACGCTGCGCAGGTCTTCTCCATAGTGGTATACTTAGATTCAGCAGGATTGAACAACCTAGAGAAGTAGTAGGCTGCCCTTTCCTTCCCTTCGTCGTCCACTTGTGCCAGGATAGCTCCTAGGGAGTCATCAATAATCGAAATGTATAAAATCAGGGGTTTCCTAGGGACAGGGGGTTGCAAAACAGGGGGATTGGTTAGATAAACCTTAAGATCCTCATAGGCCTTCTGACATTACTCGTTCTATTCAAACTTGGCTCCCGCCTTCAACAATTCATAAAATGGGCGGCATCTTTGTGAGTGTTGAGATATAAATCTTTGAATAAACTGCAAACGCCGAATCAATCCTCTTAGTTCAGTGATGTTCTTATGCGGTGGCATTTCATAACGGCCTTTGCTTTGTTTGGATCGATTTGAATTCCCCACTTACTAACGATAAAGCCTAGCAACTTCCCTGATGCTACCCCAAACACACATTTCTTCGGGTTCATCTTCAGCTTATACTCCCTAGCACTTTGCAGCACTTTGGCCAAGATAGCAGGGTGCTCTTCCTTTCACCTAGATTTCACCAGAATACCATCCGCATATGCCTCCATAAAAACATGCATCATATCGTGGAAGATGGCCATCATTGCCCGTTGGTATGTGGCACCCGCATTCTTCAATCCAAACGGCATGACCACGTAGCAGTAGGTGCCCCAGGGCGTGGTGAATGAGGTCTTTTCTTGATCTTCAGGAGCGAGACGGATTTGATTATAGCCTCAATACCCATCCATATATGAGAGGGCTTCATACCCAGCCGTGTTGTCTACTAACACGTCGATATGAGGAAGCGGGAAATCATCTCTAGGACATGTCTTATTCAAGTCCCTGAAATCAATACAAATATGAATTTTTCCATCCTTTTTCATCACAGGGACTATGTTCGCCACCCATTGAGGATATAAAACAACACTAATGAACTTTGCCTTATGCAATTTATCAACTTCTTCTTTTATACTTAAGGCCATTTGGGGGTGGAATCTTCTCGATTTTTGTTTAACGGGCGTTGCCCCTGGTTTAAGTACCAATCTATGTTCTACCAGAGTGGGGTCAAGACCCGACATGTCCTGGAAGGACTAGGCAAATGAATCGCTATACTCCATCAAAACCTTGATCAACTTCTCTTCAACCTGAGGAGGGAGATTAGCAGAGATAATTATAAGCCTGGGGTCCTGTTCGGTTCCAAGATTAATTTCTTTCGTGGGTTCATCCACTGTCGACGACGGTTCATCAAATCTCTTCAAACCTTGTGCGTACAGATCGACAGCGTCATCCACGTCACTTTCCTCATCATCGATAGGGTCCTTCTCATCTATGATCTCATACACACCTAATCCGTCATCGCTCCACACCACGTCTATCTCTTCATCATCCTCTAGGATGATTGCGGTCGCTACAAACTCAGGACATTTGAGGAGGGCATGACACCTTTGGGCTAGATCCTGAAGAAATCTATCTGGGACGGATTTAGAATGACGCATCACAGGGTGCGCCATAGACGTGGATGGGCTGACAATACTAGAGCTAGATCCTACCCTAGCTGACTCTACCAACCTAGGGAACCCTGCACACTGTACATCTAATCTAGAAGATAAGAAATCTACAGGGAAAGAAGCAGAGGTCTTGTGCCCCTAGCAGGAAGACGGACATAACATAGCGTAATCCTCCATTGAAACCTCAGCTTTAAAATTGACATTTTTTTGGGAGGTCAGAGAAAATCATGCAACAAGAGGGGTTAGAGGAGGAAGGAGGACGAGGAAGTTGACGGGGGAAGAGAGACGGGAAGAGAATGTCAAAGAAAGGGTAAGAAGAAGAAAACCACATGTCGGAAAGATCAGATGGGGAGGACCTCATAGTGGAAAAATGAATAGGTGGGCACTGCCCACATGCACACGGAACAAACAAAATTTTGAATGGCCTTTCCGTAAAGAACGGGTCGACCATGATTGGAGGTGAATGGAGAATAAATCCCAATCGTTGAAAAAGGGAGGCAAGACGGGAAGGAGGCCAAGAAAAAGTAATGATAGAGCTCCCCTCTGCCGGAGAGCACTTTACAAGCTGCATCTCCGATTTCTTCGAGCAAACTTCTTCTTCATGAAACATCTTTTCAAAACTATGACAAAAATCTTCCATGTCGCCCACCAGTCCCTTCAACGGTGGCGGTGGGTTGGCAACAACACAAGCGGCATCACTTTTTTCATCAGAACATGGCGGCGTCCTCTTCAGAGTACCTGGCTACAACGGGCCCTTCACGAAATGCTGGCGGTAGTCCCACGTTAGTGGCCCGGAGTCTCCCAATACTGACAATGTCGACTCCCGGTAGCCAAGGCCTCGCCTGCTCATCTTTCTGTCCCTGGGGACGAGCTTAGTCCGCCCCTACAACTGTGCACAGAGGCCCATGCCCGGTTGATAGCCTAATTTCAGGATCATGTGCCATCCCTTGGAATCTCTAATCTTGGACTTGATTTTGACATTAATTGGTGCAGTGGCGGGCTTGCGTGACGCATATGCCCATGGAAAGTTCAAGTCCATCACAGATAAAACTGGGCTGTTGCTCGGCCATAGCGTAGGCAGAATTTTGTCAGCAATAGCATCAACTGTCTGGACCGTGGAAATACTCTTCACCTTGACTACTCGCCCCTGAAATGAAAATTTGAGGCATTGGTGGGCGGTAGAAGGTATTGCATTCAAGCTATCAATCCATGGATGACCCAGAATAGCATTAAACATTGGGTCTATATCAAACACATAGAATTCCACGGCCATAGTCAAAGGCCCTAGCTCGGCCTGGACTGTCACAACCCCATGGCACACTCTCCTGGAGTTATCATATGCTGCAATGGTCGTCGGTGTAGGCCTTAGCAGGTCTTCAGAAATGTTGCAGGCACGCAAAGTGCTCAAGGGACAGACATTAACAGAAGCTCCCGTGTCCACTAGAGCTGCATCAACGGCCACCTTATTTAATGTAATGGAAATGCATAGTGGCATTTGGCATGCCTCCGGGGGTGCTAACTCTGACTCAGAAAAGGAAATAGACGGCCCCATTGTGATAGTGGCTAATATCGATGGCAAACTATCTACCGCCACATCCTCTCTAACCATGACTTTCTGCAAAAAATCCCTTAAGGCATCTTTGTGTAGCGTGGACCTCTTGATTAACTCCAAGACTGAGATCTTGGCCGGCATCCGGTCCAAGTGCTGTAACAAATCATATTTCATGCCGGGTAAGGGGTCTGACTCTTCTGCTTCAACTGTTGAGGAAGGAATTGAGGGATTAGGTGCAGGTGCACCAGTAGAGGGGTAATTTCTCTGAAATAAGCACCCGCTCCTGAGGGCAGATTCTGTGCCGGCACGGCACTAGATGGACTCCCGATTGGCCCTGTGGGTGAGTAGAAGGGATATAAATGGGCGTGATGATGGCGGAGGCGGGTCGGATAGGCCCTGGCGAAGGGGTGACGGGTGAAGGGTTAAATGGAGGGGTGACGATGGAGGGTATGGCGGGTGATGGCGCGAGGATTGGCGGAATGGTGGGTAATGTGATGGGTGTAATGGGTGACCTAGAAAGCATAGTGGGTGTAGCGGAGGGCAAGATGGTGGGCGAGATGAGGGTAGGGATAAAAGGTGAAGGGGAGCTGGTGTATGTATGGTGGAGGGCCAAAAGATGAGCGGGAGTCTCATCATCAAAGGACCACCCAGCGTTGGGAGCTGGGCGGTGAACAACATTTACCTGATCCGGTGCTGGTGACTGCTGTTGAGGAGCGGGCGGGTGGTTTGGCATGGGATTTTGGTGAATCCCAAGTTCAGGTGTAGGCTGCTACTGCTGGGGTTGCGGTTGTTGAGGTTGCTACTGCGGCTTTGGCGCATGTCTTCTTCTCTCCTTGATGTCTTCTATCAACTTATACATCTGGGCCCAGTCAATCCTTTTCCCTTCATGCAAATCATACACTAAATCACGGAATTGATAGCACCATTCTATAGTGTGCCCAAGCTACTGATGATATATATGCAATACCTGGACTGGTCGACGGTCGGATTCCAATTCGGGAGTTCTGAGGTTGCTGAAGATCACCAGTGTACATTAGGGTTGAGAAAATATCTGGGATTGAGTTTCGAGAAGTGGAGGGTAATGGACTCTCTTAGGACCCGACCGAGCAGGTGCGTAACCATTGGGTGGCGGGACGTTATGGTACTACGGTGACTGTTGAGGCTGTTGTGGTGGTAGGGGTTGTAGTTGTAGACGAGGAGTAGGAAATGATGGTTGGGCATTTGATGGAGCGGTGAACTTGGGATGGCGGGGAGGTTGCTGGAAGCGTGGTGGAGCGGGTTGGTTGGGGAATAGGACAGCCTATACCTGCTCATTGGTTTGGACTCCTTCAGTGACTGGGCCTTGGGATTTACTTGTAGTCTTAGACTTATGGGCCTCAAATAGGGAGTGAATGGGGGAGTCCTTAAATTGGGTTTGTATAAACCGGGCCCTACTATACAACTGGTACATATTTGATATGTCATTCATCACCAGAATGTTCCGGAACGTAGGTGTAGCATTTAAAATCAACAATTTTACCTTCTCTTCTTTTGGGATTTGCCCGAGCACACGGGAGGCCATCTGCCTCCATCTATCTGCATAAGTGGCAAAATCTTCATCTGCCTTCATCTTCTCTGCTACTAGGTCGGTGAATGAATACTCCGGGCCTACCCGGTCTTGAAATCTTTGTATAAACTTCTCCTTGACCACCTTGAAACTTTCTGCCTCCTCCAACGGCAAAGTGTAGAAACATTCTAGTGTGACACCGTCCAATGACCAGCGAAAGAGATATGCCATAAGGCGGTCGTCATGTTGGAACTGCGCCGACTCGTATAGAAACTCCCTTATGTGAATGAACGGATTGCCATTCCCATCGTACTTACGGTATGTAGGGAGCTCGGACTGAGGTGGGAAGCGAATGTCCAGGAAGTTAAGAACGGGGACATCAGCAAGAGACTGTGGGCCGACCCGCTTGTGACGGAGGTCAATTTGTTGTTGCAGAGCAGCCCACTTATCAAGAAGTTCCCGTTCTTGGGAAGGAGGAGCTAGAGCAGGAAGAACAGAACCAGTATATAGAGCTGATGGGTAGATTGATGAAGGGGGGAGCCCATAAGATGGATAATGGGCAAGGGAAGGGCCCATATCAGCGTGAGCAAGTTGGGCATTCCCTGCTTGAAGACGAATAAAATCAGCCGGGGCCACAAGGGCCTGCGGCACTGGAGAGACAGTGGTATAAGGATCAGAATAAGACGACAAGGGGATCTAGGTCTTCCCCTTGTCAAGAGGCTGGTGGGCCGAGGTAGAGGCTTGGCCCACTTCCATGATAGGAAATCGGAGAGTCCGGGGATGGACGGGAGTAAGATCAATGGGTGCAGCATAAGCAACCCCTAACCCAACAACTGGAGAAGACGTGGCGGCAGCAGACACGCCATGAGGAGAAACAGAAGACGGGGCATCCTGCCCCTGCAAAGCCTGGCGAAGGAGGTGAAGCTGAGTTGGATCTAGCTGGGCCATCATATGAAGGATTTGAGTGGCCGAGTTCTGAGAGGAGGAATCGGAAAGAGAGGGTTGAGCGCCCTTCATAACAATAGATGGGAGAGGAGGGGGCGGACCCATCTCTTCCCTGCACATGCGCGACCCTGGGCGGGTCCTCTAACAATCCCTGAGGAAGGGAATCCTCACGGGCCTGAGAGAAATCATAAGAAGACATGGTGGGAGGGGAATCAAACAAAGGATTGAAGTAGGAAAAGAAATGGGAATTGCCCCTAGGAGACGACCCTACGGGAGTGAAGCAACTCCACATGCAACAGACACTCTAACACAGAAAAGAGCAACACCTAATGAGATCCTAAACAGAAATTATCAACCACATGCACACAGAAAGAGAGGAGAGATGGGGCAATAAACTGAACAACCAAGTTTAAATGATGCATAGAAAATTTTAGAACTTCTCCCTTTTAAAACCTTAAAGGATTAATTAAAATGACAATTCTCACAACCACAAAGGTGCCTAACAAGGGTGGAATAGGAAACTTGGTTGACTCTAAAGGGGACTCTCTCTCATAGATGTAATCCTAGACTGGTGTGGCAAGGTACAACCTGTCCGGCTTCCATGCGAGAATCCACGGCTCACGGGGACTTACGGAGGTCCCGGGTAAGGTCACCTAGTCGGCTCCAAGGAGTATGGAGACGAGAGGATCCCCTACCAAGGTAGGAATGCAACTAGAATAGAATATATGAATGAATCCTATGCGCACCGGGGTGCATGTAAAATCTAGTCTAAATCTAACAAACAATGATCAACCAATTATAACAAGTATGCCAATAATCATGCAACATGAAATGACTGTCAAGGGAGATCAAAATAGCACCCAAACAAGTATGAAATAATGCCAAATAATCCTCAAAATGGTGATCCCGTGTGCACTATAGCACTAAAACATGGTCTGATGGGAGACCGCTCAGGGAGGTAGACGGTCCTGGACAGGACCGAGCAACAGTAGGGAGTAGTAAAAGAAAGAACTAAAAACACAGGGAACTAAACTGAAGTGAGACAGATGCGTACCTGATTGGATGGTCTATCGATCGACAGTGCAAACTGTGGAACGACCCTAAACAGACTGTAAAAAATCAGCAAAACTACAAGTCTATAAATAACAGTGACGTACCTGAGCCAACAGACGTGCACGGCCTTTAGACAGACCGTGGATACTAGTGAATGGTCTAGCAAGGACCGTTGAATCTGAGCCCAGAATAGAACGGCCTTTCGTCCAACCGCGGGAAGACTTGAGCGGCTCTGAAAGAACCGCGTACACCTCCGAGAACAGAAACCTGGGGTGGATGAAATAGCAACCTGAAACAACTTAGAAAACCTAACCAAGCACATAACACAGGTCAGCAAAACAATAGCACGATGGGCACTACCAAAAAATGGGGTGTTGACATGTTTTTCCCCCTCCCTTCTTCCCTCTACCTTTCTATATCAAGGTATAAGAACAAACAAAGCGAAGCTAGAAGGGTGGAGAGGTGTATGTGTGATCGTGATCGCCACCAAGACATGGGGTACCGAAGAGTACTACGTACCTTGGAAAGGGAGAAGACACTCGCCTGAAGTGTAGCGCTGGCAGTCGTACACGGTCCAGGAAGAACCGCTGAATGGATGGCACAGCCGCTCGATAGGCCGCTCATAGCGCTGGAAAGAGAAGCGGGATGAAGACTGGTCTGGCGACAGCACGGTCCAAGGAAGGCCGCAGGAAGGCGTTGCACGGTCCGATCTGGGCCGTGTATCCTTGAAGATAGACGGATGACGACCGTATGATGCTGCCAAACTCCAAGATGTAGGACTTGATCCTCCTCCCCTTCCGGTCGGCTAGAGGGGATGGGCCTCGTGCTGTGATGATGCTGACCTATAAAACAACGTAGACAACAGGAAAATGTGACCCAAATTAGCCCTGGAATGTGTAGCAACTATAAAATAGAATGGAAAATCAACATAACGGCATGGAATGGGCGATACCTGGGGTGGTTTTTAAACCCCTATAGGGCGTAAAAATGAATGGGAAGGATGTAGAAATGATGTTGACAAGTGCAAAAATGTGGAAGAAGATGATGAAAATGATCATGCAATGGATGAAGAAAGACAACTAAAAGCCTAGACCAAGCACAAAGAAAGTGACTACTCCCTTGACCGGAGTCTTAAAAGGTTGTAGAAAGCCTCCCTCCCTGGCTACAGCTCGCTCAAGAATTCGGAAGAGCTTCGACGTCGACGTTGGATCTCCCCCCTTTTCAAGCCTGGACTAGGGGTGCTATTTATAGACCCCTAAAAGTCCAGCCCCGAAATTAGATTTTCCACTAAAAATTAGGGCGTGATAATAAAAGATAAATCGTAGATAATACTTTTATCTCCCACCAGGATCAAACGTCACCCCATTTGGTTGAGAAACTGCAGAGAAATGGGTGGGAGAAGTTAGGGATTTTACCACGGATGGAGAGCGAAAATTCAATAAAACCCAGGATATCGGGCATGTACACGGTCGCTCGATAAGCCGCCCAATCATGTACACAGTCCATTGCTAGACCGTCTAATGTTTTCGGTGATAAATAAATAAAATGGGAAATTATCCAATTATCCACCGAACTGACCGGCTATCACGGCGCTAGACTCTTTAGGATAAGACGGTCTAATGCTAGACCGCTCAATCGTGGCACGATCCAATGCTCGGCCGTGTACAACGTGTCGGTGATAAATTCAATAAAATAGGATAAATAGATAATTATCTGAAAAACCCACCGGCTTAGGACTCTGGGAATTGGACGGTCTAAAGCTAGGCCGTTCAAGGGGAGTAAACAGCTAAACTCGAACCGTGCAAAGGCTTGTCGGTGGAAATTCAGAAAATTAAATAAATATCCAATAAATTGATCTAAGCTTGTAAACTGTTCCAAACAGACCGCCCAATCACTGAACGGCCCATCGACAGACCGCGTACAGCCTGGACATTTGAGATTAATGAAATGGGATAAACGAGCCTATTTACCCCCAAAACCAATCGAAATCAAAGCCCATTAAGCCCGATTCCAAGAGCAGACCTAGCCAGGGAGGGAGATATCCATAAAATAAGCCCATAGACGCGCCTGGAATTAGCCCAATGAGTAATGGACAACTCGAGGTATCAATAAATGACGGTAAGAGGAATGACCCAACTCATTGGCAAAAAATGGGTGCCAACAGTAGGCAGACTGATGTCTGGCCGAACCACCTTAAAATCTCTGTGACGTGGGTTTGCTTGTGGTTTGTTGTTTCTTATTCTTATAGGTTCAATGGCATGGTGATGCTCTTCTGAGGTCTGCAATAACTTTTCACCAAGTGTTCGCAGTAAGTCTCACAAGAACCTTCATGGTGTATTTGAGCTCAAATTAAGATCTGCAGAGGCATTTGTGTTTTCTATCATCTTCAAAGATCGGCTAAGTGTTAAATGTTTTGAGAGCTATTTTGGTTGAGCAGTATTCTCTTCTACTTTACCGTATTCTGGTTTAGGCCTCGTTGGACCAGAGTTCTTAATTGAGCCATCTTTATGGTTCTAGCTTTCATTATTTAATTCAAGCTAAAATTTTGTAGAGGTATCCATTCACCTCCCTCTGGATGCCTCCATGCACCCATCTATTTTCCTAACAAGTGGTATCGGTGCAGTCTCTGATTCATCAGATCCAACGATCAACAGAGGATCCTGCTACTTCTTGGGGCACAATAATTTCTAGTTCATTTGTCTGATTAGCTTCCATGGCTCATCCATCGATTTTCAATGGCTCCAATTGCAATTCATGGTTTAGCAGCATGCATAAGTTTGTTATATCAATCGATCCTGATCTTTGGAAATTAATTTCACACGGTCCACACAAACTACCAAAGAATAAGTCCAAATGGACTGATAGTCATAGATCGATGTGTGCTGAAAATCAGAAAGCTCTGGATTGAATGAAAGCAGCTACTAACAAGGCTTTCCATTCGTGTTTTCATGATTGCAGGTCTGCTAAGGACATCCTGGACAAACTAAAGACAACCCTCGGGAGAAGTGAGGATAGTTGCATGATGGCTAATGGCAGCGATCAAAGCAGCAACCAAAATGAAGAGGACGACGATGATGAGGTAAACCCCTTCGAGAACTATACTTTAGAAGATTGGGTGAATGCATACAGTGATCTGTTAGAGTCTCACGAACAGTTAAGAAAACAAAATAAATCCTTGAAAAAAAGATTAAATGATGTCAAGAATGCTGGTTCTGAAAATGAAGACACTAAAGTACTGAAAATTGTGAATAATACTCTCAAAAAATAATTGAAAAATCTTGATGTAGTCAGTTCATAACTTGATCAAGTCAAATCTGAAAATAGAGATCTCAAAAAATCCATTGAAGAAAACGAAGAAAAACTCAAGAAACTTGAATAGGAAAATAAGTTGACTTCTGAAAAACTTGATGCTGTGAAGTCTATAAACTTGGAGTTTCAGAAAAACATTGAAAATGATGAAGAAAAGCTTGAAAAACTCCAAGAAGAAAATGAAATAATCTTTAAAAAACTTGATGCTATTAAAGTTGTTAATTTGGAACTACAGAGAAGCCTGGAAAAATCTAAACCTAAACATAAACAAGAATTATATTTTGAAGATCAGATTTTAATAAATGAATTGACTCAGCATGATAAATTTAAGGAAGAAAATGAGAAGTTAAAACAGCTGAATTCTACTATATCTGAATGGCTTCTCACATTGGAAAAAGGGAAAACCGTCTGTACAGACGAATCTGGAAAAGTTGCTGAGCTTAAAAAGGAGATCGAAGAATACAAAACTGCTAACAAAGTGTGGAATGAATTTATTAATTACAGTGAACAAGAGATTGCGAGTTATGAGATACACATTACATCTCTAGAAAATGAGATTCAGGATTTAAAAAACTCTTTGTCTAAATTTGTTGATGGGCAAGAAAATTTGGACAAGTTGCTAGGAGTCAAGGTTAATCTCAGAAAAGAAGGGCTGGGCTACAAGCCGATTAATAAGAAATCTTTTGAAAATAAAATGATGACATCTTTTGTAACAGCATCAAATGTAGCCACCACATCTCAAGTGAAATAGCCAGAAAAACAAAAAATGCAAGAACAAAAGAAAATTCAAAAGTAGAATAATAAACCTCAGAAATATCCTGAAAATCTGAAGACTCAAAAACAAAAATTCAACAATAAAAAAAACCATGCTTCAAAGAAATCTAATGGTTCTTGTCATTATTGTAGGAAGTATGGACATCAAATGCATGATTGTTTGTTAATGAAATAGGATGATTTGATAATTGGTAGAAAGCATGTTAAAAATTTCATCCTGTTCAGAAAAAGAATGTTCGATGTTCTTGCTGTGGCAACTTAGGCCACATTGCTGCCCACTGTTGGTATAGAAAGGGCTCTCATCCAAATCATTCAAAATTCCCTGTTAAAACAAACACTCTTGGTAGAAATATGTCTGGTCTGAGAGGTAAGCACATTGTGTGCTTCTATTGTGGAAAGAATGGCCACACAGTAAGGACTGTTGGCATGTGAAAAGGAAGAGAGCTTCTCATGATAGATATGATAACCGGGTTGGTTATGGTCAGAAATTCCATGCTCATGTTGATACGCATAAGAGGAACACAAAACCTGTTGTCTCATGTCATTATTGTGGGCAAGTTGGGCATTCTATGAATGACTATTCTTTAATGATATTTGATGATATAAAAGCCCAAAGATTATGGAAAGCACCCATTAGAGGTGCTACTAACCATGTAGGACCCAAGAACTCTTGGGTACCTAAATCTGCAAATTAAAATGAGAATATGTTTTGCAGGAGTGCCTTGGCAGCTGAAGAATAAAAAGGGGAAGAATAAGCCAAGGCACCTGAGTATGGTAAAACCCCAGTTCTATTTTCTTCAGGCTTGATTATTTTAGTCTTCAATAAGTTTCTTTAGATGAATGCATATCACAATTGATTTGTTAATTAAAATTTCATTCATATCTGTTTATATCCTTGCATTATTGCATGAGTTTGACACTTGCATAAGTCCATTTGCATTTGTCTAAATATCTGTATGAACACACATCTCTGAACATCTGTTGCATGCAATTATCATCTGCATTCATATGTGCTTGGATAATGTTACTTAAAATTTGCATTGCACATAGAATTGCATTTGTACTGCATTGTCTGACATGACCTTGTAGTATATTAAATGGTGATGTGAATAATGACATATTGAGTCTATCTGAAAGCCTTCACCATGCGAGAGGTGGTCCTTTGGACCTAAGTGCTCCGCCAAGTACCATGGGTTAACTGTGTGTCTAGGACTCTATATTGTTGCATATATCTGAATTTGATCATGTGCATAATTCATCAAAATCCCTACATAATTGTCATTGCACATGCTGCATTCAGAGTTTTTATACATGGCATAGAGATAGGCGGAGTCTGTCAAGATAATTCTTGAGCTTCATGCATATTTGTTTAGATTAAACCCCCTACAAAGTTTTCATGTCATATATGATGGTTCAATGCATTTAGTTAAGGAAAGTCTACGTATGTGCATACATGTTGTTAAATGCATACCATTCATGATTCAACAAAATTGTTTGACATAAATGCACATACATAGGGGAAGTCCTTGCAGCTCATAATTGACTCATGTGCATTTGTCATCGTGTATATACTGATATCAGAATTAATTGACAGCTCATGCATGCATTTTTGGGGGAGCATAATGTCTTTCTATTCCATCTCTGGCTAGTTCAGTCGACCAAATCTGCTCATTTCGGTCAACCGAAATCTTCACTGAATAACCATTATTTTGCTCATCTTGCTATCTCTGATCTTCTAATAATTAACACTGTCAGCTGGTTTCATCTACCTCCATCTGTTCTCAACTCACTTGGGCTCAACACTTTCTTGAGTCTGAAATATATTGTGTGGCCCCTACATTTGCTGAAGGGGAGCTTCACTTGATGTTCTGCTGTTATTTTGAGCCTCCCATTTAATGCATGATCTTGCTGATGCTTCTATTGATTGGCTGCTATTGAAATTGTTGATTTACTTAAAATTTCAAATGTTTTCAATCCGTGTACCTTGATCATAAAGCTGAAAAACTAAATCATTAAGGAATCTTCTATTATACAGATTTATGAATGTCTGAAAGATCAGATTGATTTAAGTTTAATGTATTCATTAAGGTTGGTTATAAATGTCTTGAAAATATCTGATTCAACTTAATAAATCTTAACCAATTGTTTCATGATTAAGTCTTGTAAAATCTTCAGGAATCTGAAAATGTTGAAATCATTTATTTTTTTGGAAAACCCAGCCAAGAGATAGATAGGAGAGCACCCCTTACCAGGGGTAAGGGGAATAGCCACTCCACCATCAGGCCACTAGGAGGTAAACATTATTACCAAGGAAAAAGAATTACTTTTACATCAATCGAATGCTAGGCATGCCTAGCTTATCTAATCGAGCTGCACCCTTTATATTGGAAGGTAGCTCGTGGTAAGAAAAATAAGAATTACATTTCGAGGTGCATGCTAACGAAGCTAATGAATCAGCCACAGTGTTGCCTTCTCTATATATGTGAATAATAGTATCCAGCTGTGAAAGGATGCTCCAGATTTCTCTGACGTAGATGACGATGGACCAGGGACATTGAATTTGTCTTTTGATGATCTATACAAGAATTTGTGAGTCACATTCTATGAGGGCTGGCTTAGTATCCACAGTGTGTAAGTATTTGATACCATCAAGAAGAGCTCGGGCTTCAGCTATGATGCTATTGGACTTTTCATAAAAGTGAGAGAAAGTAAAGAGAATGTTTCCTCTGGAATCTCTAATGATGCCACCTCCCTCGGAATCACTAGATCGCTTAGAAGCCCCGTATGTGTTGAGCTTTAGGAATGGCCAAGGTGGGCATAACCACTTAATGGTCTTAAGTTGAAATAATGACTTTATTTGGTTGAAATACATGAAATCAGCATTATTTTTAAACATCTGACTTATCTGAAAATGTCTAAGGGTTAAATCTTGTAAGAGCAATGACTTTGGTCACTAAGAAACACATGTCCAAAGGACTGTGTCATGAGGTGCCATAGTTAACTTTGCTTAAAAATGATTAAAAAATAGGCAGAGCAATGGCTTGCACACTGAGAAATAGATCTCACTCAGTAAAGAAATGAGTTGAGACATGTCATGAGGTGAAAAGTTAACTCTGTTTATGATAAAGCATGACTATTAGTCACACTAAGTGCTTAGGGATATTGGCGTCTAAACAACATATACCCTTTAGTTACAAGGTGTGTACTGAACTAGATTGCTCGTAAGATTTGATAGCAAAAAATTTATCTACTTGAACAAATGAAATATCTGAAAATAGCTACAAAAGAAAAATTACTGTAACCCTGGAAAAAATCAAATGGTTTTATGGTTGTTTAACCTCAATACTAATGATTGTAATTCCTAAAGAAGTCATTGAAATTGATTGACTAAGATTAAGGGAGGTTAATCAAGATGTTAATATGAGGGCTTGGTTCATTTTTATTAAATCTTGATTTCAGATATAAGTACAGAACCTTATTGTCAAACCGTGTATATATCATATTTAAACCATGATTATTCAATAAAGTTCCTTCATAAGCCCTTATAATGGAAGATTCTAAAATATATTGATTCTAAGATTTATGAAATTGATATCTCATTGAAAAACCTCTTGCATTACCCCTTTCTAATGAAATTCCTTCTTCAGAATGCTCATGTCATCTAACAGATTCTGCTCACTGTTCTTGATGCAATTCGTCATGACCTGAACTTATCCTTGATTATTCATGTGACTTTGCTGATTTTTTTTTCATTGAACTGTATGTCTGATGACCTATTTCCATTCCAATTCCTTTGTCCAGTCAAAGGGGGAGAATCAATTGCCTCATCAGCATCTTTCTAGTATTAAGGGGGAGATTAGTCTGATTTCTCCATGCTCAGATTGATATTCTTTCTTGGCTGTCCCTGTGGTTTTAGCAGATCATTATTTTGTCTGTCTTTTGTCATACCCCTATCCTCACTTCAATACACCTTACATTTTCAGGGGGAGTAGGGTTCCATAATTTGCACTGTCTGTCAGTTTTAGTTCATTTGGAAAGGGGGAGAGTAATTTTTGACTCCATCAATTTCCATGCATGATTCGCATTTGCTTATCCTGATTTTATCAAACCCTTTATTTTTTTTTGATGATGTCAAAGGGGGAGAAGAGTTTGATATGAGTTTGTATGAAGCTTGAGTCTGAGTGGAGCTTGATATGAGTCTGAACATATTGAATGATGATCTGAATATATTTGATTGATGACTCATAGTGTTGCCATCATCAAAAAGGGGGAGATTATTGTGTCCCTGTGGTTTTGATGATGTCAAACACTATAAGTCATCTTGAGTTTGCATGAAAATTGAATGATGATGCAATATGCATTTGGTTATTGCACTGTGCATTAATGAGGATTGATTACTGTGCATTGATTTTTGTGCATTGGATTTAATGATGTCATCATAATCAATTGCATGATATGTGCATTTTCAGATTGATGCATTTTCATGCTGCATAGAACTTCATCAGGTTGATGCACATACTGACAGAGTTGCTCATAAGGTCAATGCATACCTATGTCATGAGTAGAGTAAGGTCGGTGCTTATGCAGACCTGTTGCATTAGAAGATCGATGCTTGTTACTAGCGTCTGCAGTGTGAGGACAAGTGCATACTAGAGTCAGGTCTGTGCACATTTTCATCCCAGAATAGAACGTCGGTGCACATACACATTGTAGCATTGTAGGGTCAGTGCTCATGCATGTTGGTTCATTAAGGTCGGTGCACATGTTCATTTCATTGCATGAAGGTCGGTGCACATCCAGTCTGCACAAGACCAAGGTCGGTGCACATTTGCCTTATGCATATACAAGCTCGGTGCACACACTATAGCATGGTCGATGCACATTTTCATTTCATGTAAGGTCGGAGCATATGCATGTCAGGTCGGAGCACATGTGCTCACTGGGCTATGTAAACGTCGGTGCACATGTTCAAAGTTGCATAAGGTCAGAGCACCTCAATTCAAGGTCGGTGCACATGTCACTTGCAAAGCATGAAGGTCTGAGCACCTTCACACAAGTCAGTGTACAAGCTCGCGTAAGGTCAGAGCACACACAATAAAGTCGGAGCACATTCACTATTTTAGTTTGTTAAGGTCAGTGCACATGCACTGCTTTGCTCTGACAGGTCGGTGCATCTTTTGTTATATTACTAAGACAAGTCGAAGCACATATTGTGGTTAAGCTCAATCAAGTCAATGCACATATTGAGAACCTCACCAAGGTCGATGCAGCTACTAGGAACTGAGGTCACTATAGCAGAAGAGAGTGTTTGATGAAATGCCTTAGAGAACCTGAAGTTAGCAGAACTCTGGATCTGAAAAGTTTACAAGCCATTCTTCATGGACAAAAATAACACCTACAGCAAGCTCATAGTCTGAAGTTCAGAGAGAGAACAAAGAGAAAAATTAGACTTGCCTAAATGCTCAAGGCAAAGAAGACTTCAAGCATTGAGACCAGCAATTTTAATTCTTATTTGAAGATTTGATTTAAGCCAGAATGTCAAATATTCAAGGTCTATCCAGCTTCTTATTCTCCTACCTGTGAGTCGATGCTTCAAGACATACTCAACTCACAACTTAAGTCTAGACCCATTAAGGGAGTTCGAACCACTTAAGTCCTTCATGATGCGAGACGGACACGCGACTCGACTCCAAATGGATATGCGATCCTCGGACTCTAAGCAAGCTCGCGATCGTCCCTAACGAGGGAAGCGTACGGACGTGCACGGTTGAGAAACCGGCAAAGAGCTAGGGTGGTTAACTCACAAATTCGTGCCCAGATCGGGTCATGGGACGGGTCTCGCTCTCTCTCGCAGCAGCGGTGATATAAAAAGATATCGAGCTAATGGCCCTAACACATGCTCTCTAGCAGCGGCATATAAAGCATATACGAATAAAGCAAGTGCCGGGTAAAGGAGCGAATACGATACCTCCACGCGCCTGGCGTGGGGAAGACGATCTCTGCCGATCTCGTACTCCCGGAATAATAATTACACAAGTATTACATCAAATATGAATGCCCACTCCACGCAGGGATGTAAAGGGTGACACAGTGGGACCCGGGAGTAGCGGGTTCGGGTTGACGGGAGGCTTCTTGCATAGCTTCGGCGGCACACGTACTCACGACCGTGGGGCCCACGTGCTGGTCCAAGGGGCCGTGTGGGACCGGGGTGGCACCACTGCGGTGGGGACGCCTGGAAGGGCGCTCCCTGGGACGGTGGTGTGCTGGTTCTCCGACCGGAGGCCGGGCGGCTCTGATCTCCACTCGCCGGAGTTGCTGGCCACGGATCTGCAGTTCTGTCTTGTAGTGCGTGACCCGGCGAGATCTGCTTCTGTGGTCACTCCCGACGTCGGATCGACGCACAAGCGGTACCGATGGAAAGCTGACTTGAAGTCCTTCGATCTATGGCCAGATAAAGAAATTTGAATTTCCTGTTGATGGCCTTTATCGAATTTTCAAGTTGCTGGCTCACAGGATCTGAAAACTCAGGGCAGATTTAAGTTTTCCTGACAGTTGGCAATGACCGTGATGTAGACCTTCGATTCAGCCTTTGAGCTCTTCATAAAAGTTGTAGAGGCCGAAGAGAGGAAAACGGAGATATATCTTATGAAAGGTTTGGTGGAGATTGCGATTTTTCGTGAATTTTACACTGACTGGGGGTCAGATCTGGACAGTAGGGACTGAACAGATTTTGGGAGAAAGACCGAATTTTTAAAAATATGTAGAGGGCTTTAAAAATTCAACGAAAATTTGTGGAGGGTGGGGATGATGGACAGAACCTCCAATAAATTTGGGGGTTCCAAAAAAAACAAAAGGAGGGTCGAAAGATGGAAGAACTAAGCTTCTGCTACACAGATCTGAAAAGGGACAGATGAGGAAGACAGAAAGACACGAAAATAGAAAATTATAAAACGAACTCTGAATGATGTGATTTTTTTTACTGGAGGTTGGGAATCAAGAGAGGAACCAACCCTGAAAATCTCAACTCCAGATGATGTCGGAGTTTGGAGTTAAAAATCTCGTAGTGAATCTCTATCCAGCAGAACAGAACCTTGGACAGTACTTCGGAAGCGGCTTCGCCGCGGCTCGATGGCGGCACGAACGGCGGCGGCGGCACCAGAGATATAAATCAGAGGTAGAGGGGCTAAGGTAGAATGGTTCTCAACCCTAAAATACAGAGGGGGGGAAGGAGGAACCAGAGGGAGAGAGGAGAGAGGGCACACCCTTCTTGCTTCAAACAATTTTCACATAATTTCTTCATTAAATCTCTAATGACACTATACATAGGCTTATATAGAGAATGGCAAGGGGTGGGGGGCTGGGAATTTCGTGGGAAAGAGGCCATTTTCTTCCCCCATGTGGTCAAAAACTAAAAATAAATAAATAACATATGGAGGAGACACTCCTTTGAAAGGAAGGAAGGCATCTTGGACTTTTAAACCCCTTTGTCCCCTTTGAATGTCAAACCATCTAGAAGCCCACCTAGGACTTTGACCAGCCCCACATGGACCCCTATGACTTAGGTGGACCAATGGGAAAGGAGTGAGGGCCCCCTTGCTGAACCTACTGACATTTTGCACAAAAACCCAAACAATCCAAGGGAATGACACATTGACTTATAAAGCCTTACAACTGTACATATACTTTCCCAAGGATATAAAAATAAACTAAAAGGACACAAGTGCAAAAATAAAAGTCAGTGCTCGACGTCGATTCCCATCAACTCTCCCCGGGTGGGAGGAACTCGACCCCATCGAGTAAGGGGTGCGGCTGCTCGTGACGTCGGCGGATCCGTCACCGAACCTTGAAGCGCGGAGTACGCTCCACTGTAAGTAATCGACACCTGCTCATCCTGTATATACTCAAGATGCACAAGATGTTGTAGGAACGAGGCTAGAGGTGGACACTCCAGGTGGGGCACTCTCAAATGGGAGGAGGCGGCTCGAAGTCTCACTAGGAATCAACGCTGGGTCCCTGTAGGTGACTAGATCCGGGTATAGATGTAGAACTGATCCCATACTCCTCGAGCGAGTCCACTCGCCTCTTAAGGGACCGACATTAACGAGCTTGCACGAGACACATGCAGACTCCTAACAAACCACAAACCACACAAACAACAAAACATAGACGCACACTCATGATCCTAGGCAAACGTAGACACTCTTAGTCCTACTACGACGAACGACAAAAGACACAAACACAAGGGACATATGAAGGAAGACTCGATAAGGATGACGGTCACCGTCTACATACACTACATGTAAAGAGAGACTAATCCACAACTTAGTGCCATGAGTTCCATCCTTCGTCAACCATCTCCGGTTCGAGAAGACTCGTCCTCGGGTATGAAAGTGTGGGAGGATTAGGGGATGGGTGACGGGAATGTAATCCGGACGTCTAGTGTAAAGCATGATAATAATGAAGTCCGGAGACTGTCTCTCGTACGCATGGCAAAAATCAAACCATACCATGTCAACATATGGTATCGACAGTGGTACGGTAGTCACTAGTGGCTCCGCTACCGTAGGAGAGACGGGCAGAAGTGGGATGGCGGGGTCCACCGAGGACAAAGTGGGCAAGATAGAGAAGTCCGGGATGACCGGTGGGAGTGGGGTGACTGACAGCCCATGTCCCTCTATTGGCTCACTCTCTCGCCCAAAAACATCAGCGTAGTACTCCTCGACCAGCTCTTGGTCAGCCTCATAACTCACTAGAATGAGCCCGGGTGGGACATCCTCGGTATGTGTGTCCTCTATGGTAGGGGAATGTGAAGGACACGGATTGGAGAAGTGGCTAGGGGCCACATGGTTGGGCTCCGGGGAAGATAGTGGACATGAGTCCGTAGGCGGAGCAGACTGATAGGGGTGGGTGGTTGGTGACACAAAGGTGCTCGGGTGAATGCCATCTTGGAAGACGAACTCACCGGGTAGGTGAGGTGGATATAAGGTGCAGGTCCTCCTATCCCAGTCAAAGGTCGCTCTCCTCTCTTCCAACCATGATCGCCCTAACATAATGCATGGGCCTGCTAGCATACCAATATTGCACCATGCACCATCGCAGTAAAAATCAGAGCCGATCATCCTTTTGAACTCGACAAAAGCAAAATCACCATCGCGGATAATCTCGCCTGTCTTGGAGAGGGACTCCACGATATCAAGAGAAACCCAATTATCTGACTCCCTATCGGTCAAACGGAGTTCCGTTGTGGACCTATTGGGTAGAGTGGCTTTAGTAATGAGATGAGTGAAACCAAAGGATCGGGCCATGATGGCATTGAATTGGGCCACAAAGGATGACCACTCGGATGTATGTTCTTGGGGAACAGCCATGGGTAGCGGACATGCAGAAACACGATGAAAAGACCGGACTCTCGTGAACTAGACACGACCCTACTATGCGATGCAAAATTGGAATGCAGACTCGACTAAACACCTAGACTTAATCAAAACTCAGTACGTGGCGGAGATAATCGATCAGAAGATCACTCGCGCAAGTGTGCGGCCTTCCCGATAGGCGTAGCCTAACGTTCGGACAACACCTTTTGATATACCGATTAATGGTATGTAAAAGTAACCTAGACCGACTTAGACGATGACTAGACGTAAATGACACTTTTTTTTTGATTTTAGACACAAGGACTACCCTAGACTCAAACTCGCTCTGATACCAAACTGATGCGGGACGGACACGCAACTCGACTCCAAATGGATATGTGATCCTCAGACTCTAAGCAAGCTCGCGATCGTCCCTAACGAGGGAAGAGTATGGACGTGCACGGTTAAGAAACTGGCAAAGAGCTAGGGTGGTCAACTCACAAATTCGTGCCCAGATCGGGTCACGGGACGGGTCTCACTCTCTCTCGCAGCAGCGGTGATATAAAAAGATATCGAGCTAACGGCCCTAACACATGCTCTCTAGCAGCGGCATATAAAGCATATACGAATAAAGCAAGTGCCGGGTAAAGGAGCGAATACGATACCTCCACGCGCCTGGCGTGGGGAAGACGATCACGGTCGATCTCGTACTCCCGGAATAATTATTACACAAGTATTACAGCAAATATGAATGCCCACTCCACGCAGGGAGGTAAAGGGTGACACAGCGGGACTCGGGAGTAGCGGGTTCGGGTTGACGGGCGGCTTCTTGCGTAGCTTCGGCGGCACACGTACTCACGACCGTGGGGCCCACATGCTGGTCCAAGGGGCCGTGTGGGACCAGGGTGGCACCACTGCGGTGGGGACGCCTGAAAGGGCGCTCCCAGGGACGGCGGTGTGCTGGTTCTCCGACCGGAGGCCAGGCGGCTCCGATCTCCACTCGCCGGAGTTGCTGGCCACGAATCTGCAATTCTGTCTTGCAGCGCGTGACCCGGCGAGATCTGCTGCTGTGGTCACTCCTGATGTCGGATCGACGCACAAGAGGTACCGATGGAAAGCTGACTTGAAGTCCTTTGATCTTTGGCTAGATAAAGAAATTTAAATTTCCCGTTGATGGCCTTTATCGAATTTTCAAGCTGTTGGGTCACAGGATCTGAGAACTCAGGGCAGATTTGAGTTGTCCTGAGAGTTGGCGTTGACCACGATGTAGACCTTCGATTCAGCCTTTGAGCCCTTCATAAAAGTTGTAGAGGACGAAGAGAGGAAAACGGAGATATATCTTATGAAAGGTTTGGTGGAGATTGCTATTTTTCGTGGATTTTACACTGACTGGGGGTCGGATCTGGACAGCAGGGACTGAACAGATTTTGGGAGAAAGACTGAATTTTTAAAAATATGTAGAAGGCTTTAGAAATTCAACAAAAATTTGCAGAGGGTGGCGATGATGAACAGAACCTCCAATAAATTTGGGGGTTCCAAAAAAAATCAAAAGGAGGGTCTAAAGATGGAAGAACTAAGCTTCTTCTACACAGATCTGAAAAGGGACAGATCAGGAAGACATAAAGACACGAAAATAGAAAATTATAAAAAAACTCTGAACGATGTGATTTTGTTACTGGAGGTTGGGAATCAAGAGAGGAACCAACCCTGACAATCTCAACTCCAGATGATGTCAGGAGTTGGGAGTTAAAAATCTCGTAGTGAACCTCTATCTAGCAGAACAAAACCTTGGACAGTACTTCGGAAGCGGCTTCGCGGCGGCTCGATGGCGGCACGAACAGCGGCGGCAGCACCAGAGATAGAAATCAGAGGTGGAGGGGCTAAGGTAGAAGGGTTATCAACCTTGAAATATAGAGGGGGGGAAGGAGGAACCAGAGGGAGAGAGGAGAGAGGGCACACCCTTCTTGCTTCAAGCAATTTTCACATAATTTTTTCATTAAATCTTTAATGACACTATACATAGGCTTATATAGAGAATGGCAAGGGGTGGGGGGCTGGGAATTTCATGGGAAAGAGGCCATTTTCTTCCCCCATGTGGTCAAAAACTAAAAATAAATAAATTACATATGGAGGGGACACTCCTTTTAAAGGAAGGAAGACATCTTGGACTTTTAAACCCCTTTGTCCCCTTTGAATGTCAAACCATCTAGAAGCCCACCTAGCACTTTGACCAGCCCCACATGGACCCCTATGACTTAGGTGGACCAATGGGAAAGGAGTGAGGGCCCTCTTGCTGAACCTACTGACACTTTGCACAAAAACCCAAACAATCCAAGGGAATGACACATTGGCTTATAAAGCCTTACAACTGCACATATACTTTCTCAAGGATATAAAAATAAACTAAAAGGACACAAGTGCAAAAATAAAAGTCAATGCTCGACGTCGATTCCCATCACTTCACTATCACGAAGAACCCAGGAAAGTTGTAAACGGCACGTGATACCAGAATGGCGAGAAGAATGACACGTGGTCCTAGAAAAGCTCATGATTGGCCACGTGATCCAAGGCTCAATGATTGGAAAGAATATTCTCATCCTGCCACGTGGATCAATGACATATCAAGAGCAAAAATGCTTTGTCCACAGCATCTTCGCCTGTTCTGGGTATAAATAGGAGGTATCTTCCTCCATAGAAGAAAGCAGAAAAATAGAAGAAGGGGCCGCCAGAGAGAGGAGTTATCATAGAAGAAAAAGGAGTGAGCCAGCAGAAAATAAAGAGAGAGAGCAAATGTGTGAGTAGAAGAAAAGGGTAGAGAAAATCAGATCAAGAGAAGAGGAGAGAGCTCGGGATTGAAGTAACCGAAGCCTTTGCCTGAAGATCTATTTGAATATTGACTCGTGGATCAAATCCAGAGTCATTGTGCTCCTTGGAACTATATCTATCTTTGTTCTTTTCCTTTTGGTTTTCAATTGTTCTTTTCCATTTCGTAGAGTTTTTTGATTCCCTATTCTGGGATTGGGGTTCCTTCTGAGCGATCAGAAGAAGGGAGACTTGGGTCTCCGGTTGTGAGTGACGAGGTGTCACTCACGGGTTCCTCCTGTGCGAATAGAGAAGGGAGATCCTATCTTCGGTTGCCCTCTGTGGATTCAGAGGAAGAGAGGACATGTCCTCTGGGTGGTGAGCAACGAGGTGTTGCTCACTAGTTTTCCTTCTACAGTCGCTGGAGAAGGGAGGTAGGACCTCCGGTTCTAGCTCTGTGGTGTAGCAGAGCTAGAGTGGTGGTCTTGTGGGGAACAAGACCAGGTCGAGGGATTTGTCTCCCTCAATTCAAGCTGTTAGGCAGCACCTGTTTACAGACTGAGTCTGCGTCTTGCGTTAGCAAGGGAAGCCTCACTCTAGTTGGAGTGAGGGGTGGACATAGGCAGACTGATGTCTGGCCGAACCACCTTAAAATCTCTGTGCCGTGGGTTTGATTGTGGTTTGTGTTGGGTTCGGTGCAGTATTCAGAGGGGGGGTGAATGAATATGACTTTTCAAAACCTTTCGCCCAGTTAAAATTTCGCTCACTAAAAATGCTAGTTCGCAAACTAAACAAACTTGAAGGCTAAATGGCAGTTGTGGAACTAACCAAACACACAGTGAGATCACTGGAGTGCTAACAAGACAGATTTAGTCAATCTAAAAACTAATAAACTCTTCTGCTCAACCAGAAGCCAAACACATGGAGCGCCCCTATGCAATCACCTAGCGGAAGCACAAATAGACAAGTCAAACCACAGTGTACAAGGGGTTTTTAGGTGGTTCGGTCCAGCAGACCTACATCCACCCCACACTCAACCCGAGTGTGGCTTCCACTAGCTCACGCTAGAAACCGCAGACTCAGTCTGCAACAAATGCTGCCACACAGCTTGACCAGGGGAACAACCTCCCCTCTTCCTCCCAACTGGAGGGACACCCCAAGTGACTCCCAGCCACTTGGAAATCAGAGACACACGGTCTCTCTTCCTCCAGACCCAGAGGGAACCCTTGGACTTGCTACCCACAAGCCCAGCACCGGAGGACCAAATCTCCCTTCCTACAAACCGGAGGGGAACCTACCAATGACACCCTGTCAAAGGCAACCTAGAGGTCTCGGACCTCCCTTCCTCCCAACCGGAGGGAACCAACCACAAGTAGCATGGTGTGTCAGCCATCATCAAAACCACACAGGGGCACAACAGTTTGTTGTTTCTTATTCTTATCAGTTCAATGGCATGGTGATGCTCTTCTGGGGTCTGCAATAACTTTTCACCAAGTGTTCGCAGTAAGTTTCACAAGAACCTTCATGGTGTATTTGAGCTCAAATTAAGATCTGCACAGGCATTTGTGTTTTCTATCATCTTCATAGATCGGCTGAGTGCTAAGTGTTTTGAGAGCTATTTTGGTTGAGCAGTATTCTCTTCTACTTTACCGTATTCTGGTTTAGACCTCGCTGGACTAGAGTTCTTAATTGAGCCACCTTTATGGTTCTAGCTTTCATTATTTAATTCAAGCTAAAATTTTGTAGAGGTATCCATTCACCCCCCTTTGGATCCCTCCGTGCACCCATCTATTTTCCTAACATCGCGGAGGTAGGCTTCGACCGAGAGTGTGCTCCAACCGGTGGCCCGGTTACCGCAACATGGGTTGGCCGTTAAGAGGGAGCAGTGTCAGAGATGTGGTGGTTCCCTCCTCGGCCAGGCTTGTCCAAAGGTCATTATAGTCAGGAGCTGTTTCACGTGCGCCTAGGTAGGGCATGTGGCGCATGAATGCCCATTGAGGAGGTGTTTCAGATGTGGTCAGGCGGGGCACTATCACTGTGAGTGTCCCCAACCGTCTCCTTTGCGTGGTTTTGTAGAGATGGAGGTCCTCGAGTCCGTGGTGTATTTTTGTCACGTTAGGCACGTTTGGTTTCATCGTTAGAAGGTGCAATTATGATTTTTGTCTGGATTTTGCCTAGTTTTAAAGTTTTCTCGTGTTCTTCTTCATAAGTTTTGTGTATCGAGGCGTGTGTTTGGGGTTCTCCTCAGATGCAGTGGATCATTTCTAACGCTGCGAGGTGCCGTAGGTACAGTCAGGCTGGATTTTTGGCACGTGGTTGCCCGGAGGGGGCTGTCCTGGTAGCCGCATCAATTTTTTGGCATGGCAAGGTAGGATTCTCGGGGTTGCGAGATGTGCAGCTGGGCTAGCGAGAAGGTGCTCTACCTCGTGGCAGGTATAATTTCGAGATGATGGATTGGTGCTTCGGGTGTGTTTTCTTTAAATTCCATCGTTTTCCATTTTATTTAAGTTTGTGTCCGTGAGTCCCCATGAGCGTAGTGGGAGTTGGAGGTTGCTTCATGGCTAGCGCCAGGATCTCCTTTTCCAGCAAGGCTTGTTGTGCGGAGTTGCGCAACAGAAGCGTGGTGGGCCCATAACCCACATGTTCATTGATCGATTTCAGGAGAGATTGAAGAATATCTGCGTAGTGACTAGAGTTTTGAAGGTTATTTGGCTAATCTTGAGAAGTTGGCTTTCAGCATTAAGTGGCATTGGCCTTGAGGCTGGCATCGATTGGTATGCCATTGTTAGGGCATCGTGCTAAGAAGCATCAATAGGGTCTGGAATCAGAGGCTTTTGACTTAAGAGTTGTTGAGTGAGGACTATGGTCGCCCGAGTTTCTTCTCTTGAATCATCGTGTATGGCTCATGGAGGGGCCATTAGACTGTTGAAGCCATGTGTATGGCTTGGGCAATGGAATTGGTCATCTTAGGAGTGAGTATGTGTTGCTCAAGAATGAGGAGTTGATGGATCGGCTTTGATTTAGGTTATGTTCTCCAGGTTAGTTCTAGGTCCGGAGATGAATATGATTGAGGAAATTGCTTCTGGGTCCCAGCAAGAGTATGATGAGTATCAGTGGGGTTGATCGGACCTCTAGCACCATAGTAATTCTACGGGTTGGTATGCCGAGTGTGTGGCAGTGATGGTAGTTGGAAACTCGGTGGAAGCTTTATGGATGGTTATGAGAAGAGGACTTGGACTGTGACCTCGGTTAGGTGTGCTTAAGTTGTGAGGTGATGTGAGGCATTGCCCTGAGGTTTAAGTGGTTTCCATTGGACGTGAGGTGCCGGTGTATGTTGCTTGGAGTTGAGACGATGAGCTGACCAGCCTTGATCAGGGGGAATGATCTAGATATGAGGCCGAAGGTGATGATTGCCAAGAACGAGATTCTGTAAGTTGTCGTGCGTAGTCGAAGGGGATAATCGAGCTGTCTGAGCACCGTGATAATGTGTGGTTCAGTGCACCAGTTGTCTGATGGACATGGTGTTCGGGACTAGATAAGTGACGTGATTATCTGGTTAGAGACCTTGGTTTTTGACAAGACTCGGGAGAGTTTGGAACTGGGTGCTTTCTATGGGGCCACTGATCGTATTGTGGTGCTAAGTCAAAGGCTTACCTGGGCACGGGAGGAACCGTACAAGGGGACTATATGCATGAAGCGAGAGATTGCCTCTCAGAGCGATCTGTCAGCGGAAGAGGTGGAACTGTAGAGTGGTTCAGTGTCGATTGGATGGTCATAATATGAAACAGCTGTCTCCTCGACGAAAGAATCCCCCGTAGTGTGGATGTCAGGTGGAGGCTCTGCCATTGAGAAGGGATTTGAGGCGTTGTGCTCAGGATTAATGAGATTGAGGAGTTCGAGGTTCGCATGGGTAACTTCATTGTCCTTCCTTCCCTCTCTGAAAAGTTGGAATTGGCTAGATAGCCAGGGAGGGTTAAGATGGTGTTCAGATGATGTGTGGCCCAGATGTAGAGACAGTGGATGTTCGGGCCAACGGATGTGAACGAACACCGGAGAATTGACTGATGATTCTGTAGGGAAGCTGAAGAGGAGAATGATTAGAGGATCCTTGGTCGGTGTGTGACCGGTGGTTGGTGGATGATTCTTCCCAGCCGATGCGGGGTGGATTGTGATGTCTCGGGCGGTTAATTGTCGACGCTCCACGGGTATTGGTGAAGACCGGTGAGCATTGGATGTGGTTCGTCTCTTGAGGTGAGAGTTGTTGGTTGCGTAGGGCCGTCAAAAGTGTTGGCAGTAGAAGTGATAGTTGTGTAAGTTTTGCTCACGGTCAGAGTTGTAACTGTGCCCCTGTGGAGGTACTCGACGTTCAGTATTTGAGGAAGTCGGTGTCCTAAGTGGACTTCTGCTCATAGAATCACCAGTAATAGATTGGAGTTGTGTTTGAGAGTTGGGTGTCTCTCTCTCTCCGTTTACGAAGCGCGTCAGATATTGTTCATGCCTGTAATGTTTTAAGGGAGCCGAGGTGACACCAGACTCGTCTGTTTATGTGTGCCACGATCAGTCTGAGGTCTGGAATGGATTGGCGTGGTGATTGGGAAGACCTTATTGGTTGTATTGGTCTGGCGATGTCCCTCAAAGTGCTGTGTGGAGTTCATGGTGGTGGTGTTGCGATCAAGAGGTTTTGCCCGTTGGGTGAGTTCTTCCCTCTGTTTTCTGTGCGTAGTCCTAAATTTTAAGGATGAAATTTCTTTAAGGGTGGAGAATTGTAATGTCCTCGATTTTTGGATTATATTTTTCGTGGGTTGCAGAGCATGTCCGTTTGGATTTCAGAATTTAATATTGGGGTTTTGGATCCCTAAATAATATTTATGTGAGTCTTATCAGGTTCGCGTTGGCACGTTGAGCGGCCTCACTTTTTTCAGAAATTTTTCGACGTCAAAATATATTTTTCAAAATTTTTTAGAGGTTAATGCAGATTTTCTAAATGAAATGAGAAAAAAACTAGTTAAAACCTTTTTTAAACCCCCTCCCCCACCGTTTCTCTCCAACTTTATCTCTTTCCTGTTCTCACCCCTCACACCCCCTGTTTCTCTCCCTCTCACCCTCCACCTCTTTGACAGTCGACGGGGCTTGGCGGTGGGCAAGATCGAGGATGGCTCGAGCTGCGTGCGGTGGTGATGGATGTGAGAAGTAAGGGGCGGTGGCACGGCTTGGCGTGGTCGCGAGATCGTGGTTTGAGTTTGTATAAATGCTGATTTCTCGGCAGATCGACATCTAAATCACGTGATTTCTTCACCAAAAGGTAGGGGGATGGAATCCTCACACTCTAATTGTGATTTCCAATGGTTTTGTGTGATTATTCCCATCCTAGAGAGATTAATCATTGGAAATGTGTGGGTGTGGCATGAGTTCTTTATAGCTTTTGATTTAGATCTGGAAATGCATGGATTTTTCATGTTTTTTTGGAGCCAAATGAGTGTATGTGGATGTATGAATGTAGGATTCAGGGTTTTGTATGGTTTGCCCCTCGTTTGTAGCTAGTGGGGTGGGTTTTAGGGAAGTTCACCCTCGTCCGGATCGGAAGCGAGAACACGATCAGTCTTCCAACCACGTCTAGCTTCGAGTTTTTGACCGCGGTTGTAATGCCCCAGGTTTTTCGGATCCTTCCTCTCGGGTCCCGGGTCTGCGTTTCCTGTGAATCTGGCTATGTTGTGTCCGAAATGATGTTTCGGACATCTTTCGTGTTTGGATCGGCGCGATCCGGAGCTATTTCGGAGGCCTAGAGCGCGTCCACGGCTTTTCCACGTGTGTTTTTCGATTCCCAGTGTGTGTTTCGGTAATTACTTTAGAATCTCGCTGTGGATGAACCAGGTCGTTCACCAGGGCACGGGTGGTACCATCGTGATCGGTGCGTTCTGAGGATCACGAGGGTGTGATTTTCTATTTTTTGATATTTTTTGGAATTTCTGAATTTTCTATATAAACCTCCTCCCTTTTCTCTCTCTCCCCTCTCATTTCTCTCCTCTCTCCTCTCTCCTCTCTCCTCTCTCTCCGACGGCCGACGGGGTGGAGCGCGGGCGAGGTAGGGACGGTGCGGGTGAGGCACGGGTGAGGATGGATGAGGATCGAGGTGGTGGAGGCGTGGTGAAGCTCGGCCGTGGGTTCGTGGAACGGCAAGGCTTCAACGGCATTTTCTTCGCAGATCGGCGAGCTTGGGGCGCGAAATCTTCAGTGGAGGTAGGGAGATGGACCCCCAGCTCGTGCTTTCCCTTTCTCGTGACTTTTGTAGGCCGTGGCGAGCTGAGCGGGTTTATTTTCACATTTTGGGGAAAATCCATGTTTTTGGGGAGTGAGTCGGATCTCTCGTTTTACGACTTTTTTGGCCAATCCAGGGGTTTAGATGCATGCCTAGGGACTTGGGGATGGATTCCCCTTTGTTTCCCCATCACCCGGGGGTGATCGTGGTGTGGATCGGATTTTTGGGCTGTTTCCCACCGTTTCGCTCTCGGACGGGTGTGACGGTCCTTCTAGTGACCGTCACAGCCTCTGACGCCCCAAGGTGGGTGCGTCACAGGGCCCGTTTAGCCAACTGGTGGTCTGTGTGTGTGACGGTCCCACGATAGACCACCATGGCGCTGTGACGCACCTGGGTTGGACCGTCAGGGACGATCTGACCGTTGGCTTTCGGTCGTTGGTTTTGACCGTTCGGAGTCAAGGCCTGTGACGCACTAAGGCTGGTGCGCCACAGCCTTGTAATGCCCCTGTGTGGGTGTGTCAGAGCAGACGCGTTCCCACCTTGTAACGCACCAGAGTTGGCCCGTTATAGCCTGTAACGCACCGAGCGGGACGCGTCACAGTTAGTTTCATCTTGTCTTGTGACGCATCAGGGCTGGCGCGTCACAGACTATGACGCACTAGGGCTGACGCGTCAGAGACTGTGACGCACCAGGGTAGGCGCGTCACACTCAACTTTGCACCGAACGTCTGACGGCCCTTCATTGGTGCATCAGAGTGGTTGTGACAGTCGAGGCTTGGATCATTACAGACTGTGACGGCCCAAGCTTAGACCGTCAGGCTCTGTGTGGTGCCGAGATGAGTTTTCATGTTCTCCGTGATCGTTTCACGTTGTGTCGGTCCCTAGTCAACCCGGTCGTGACCCAGTGGTCGACTTGCGGTCTTGTGAGTGCCCCAGACACCCGTGGGATGTTGAACATGTGTGCAACATGATTACTTTTATGGTTTTGATGATGTCTGCCTCTGTAGTCATTATACCTGCATTTGATAATGTTAATTTTCATATTTTAGGTCATTATACTTCCAGTGTAAAAGATCAACTGGATACGGATACACAGATATCAAGGCATATGACAATATTGAATGCACGAAAATCTAGCATGTTTCAAGCACAGAAGTTAAGATGAATAGCATCAGACATAAGGTCATTGCATATTCCTCATATGGTCAGTGCATATCTTGACTTATGGATGGTTCAAGGTCGGTGCAACTTCTGGATAGCAAGCCACAAGATAATCCAAGGAATGGAGTGGAGTTGGCAAAAGTGAAAGCTCAATGATTGCGCCCTCGCATGCGGATCAACCTACGCGGTCAGGTCACGGGGATCGACCTGCCCGGTCAGGTCGCGGGGGTCGAGGGGCCAGCGCCCCTTGCGGGGGTTTCCGGGGGCGGTCGATCGCCAGCCCAGGGGTGGTCGATCGCCCCAGCCAGAAGTTCCCAGTCTGCACCTCTCTCAGTGGCGGTCGACCACCAGCCCAGTAGCGGTCGACCAGAAATCCCAGGGAACATTCGTCTACAGCGTTTCTTAGTAGCGGTCGACCGCCAGCCCTGAGCCATCAATGTTGACTTTATTTTTCCACTTCGAGAAGGGCCATTCTCCATAGATTTCTTTAATCCAAAAGTCACCTAATCACCCACAAAATGTGGATCTGGTCTGGGATGTGTTAATTGACCATCCAAAGAGATATAAAACCAACACAAGACGGTTAGAAACCCTAGTTGATCATTTGGAGCAAAGAGAGATGAAGAGAGGCTAGAGGAGCTCCAAGGAAGAAGAGGTACTATAGCCGTGAACAGTACTCCGTGCAGAAGTTCTACATTCAATCGAAGGGATTCAAGCCTACATCTGAAGCCCTCAATCTCCAAGGAAGAATAGAAGCAAGCAAGCTCACAAAGGAGATCAAAAGGAAGATCAAAGCTACATCAAAACCTTTTCATCAACTCAAGGGAAGATCAAAGCTACATCCAAACCTCTTCATCAACTCAAGGGAAGATCAAAGCTACATCATGTATCTTCTCCATCAACTCAAAGGATCAAAGGAAGATCAAAGCAACAGATTCAAGATCCAACAATCTCAGACAAGATCTACTTCATTCTAGCATATCTCCATATCTTGTTTGAGCATTTTCATCTTGTTCCATTTTAATTTCTATCAATCTATTGAAACTGAAGATCGTCCCTACCGGTGGTTAGTAGAAAGCAATCGGAAGTTCTCCGATCTGCGGTATAGCCGTCCCTGCCAGCTTTGTGTGCAGGAAGACAGAAAGAGGGTTTTCTCTATTCTGTGGTTTGGGTCGTGTCCCGTGTCAAGCTGTGAGTCAGCAGAAAAGCCTCACCGGATTTTGGTGAGGGGTGGACGTAGATTGCGGGGTTGCAACCGAACCACACTAAAAATCGCTGTGCTGTGGGTTGTTCATCGTGTGCGATTGCTCTATATCTTCTACCCACATTCACAGGTTCGTGTGCTTCCAAACTTGGTTTTCTTATTTACACACTCAAGCACTCAGATTTGCACCTTCGGTTTTATCTGTGCTTTAATTGGGCTTAGCACTTTAACTGCATCCCTTGGGTGGCCTGCTGCACCCTTGCACACAGGCGCCAAGGTGAAAGTATTACTAAGTGATTCCCTTGCTTAGACTCGCATGCACCTTGGTTGATCACCACTACATTCACACACACGCACGGTTGTTGCAAGCTGTTTCATGCTCTAGTGTTATGCTTTATGATCCCTGCACTACAAGGCTTATTTCTTTCAAGATCACAAATGTGCTTAAAGAAGTGTTGATGCTTCATCGCTTGTAATCCGAGTCATTTTTATTTATGCCACTCTACTTAATTCGCTACGCATTGTGCCTAAGTGATTCATTCACTTTATAGGAGTGGTTCATGCTTCTGGTAGCTAAGAGTTTTTAAATAGGCCAAAACTTTTGATAGGATATATTCAACCCCCCTTCTAGATCCGACTACACCTCGAAGGACCCAACAAGTGGTATCAGAGCCTGGCGCAGCCATTCCCAGATCCTACGATCTATAGGGAAAGATCCCGGTGTATTTTATTTATATGACTTCATATGCTACACATGCTTCGATGGTTTCTCCACCCATTTATGATGGTTCATATTTTTCTACATGGGTAGGGAGAATGTTCATCTATGTTAGCTCCATAGATCCATAATTGTGGACTCTTATATACAATGGTCCTCATGAGCTGCCATCAAAGTCAATTGATTGGTTAGCCGAACATGAGACCAAACACAATGATAATCTTCTTGCATATAACTTAATTACATCTGCAGTTGATCTAAGACTAACTCATCTTGTGTCCTCTTGCAGCACAGCCAAGCAAGTATTGGACAAGTTGGTGAAAATCCATGAAGGGAAGGAAGAAGTACAAGAATGCTTCATGGCCGACCGTGCAGAATAGTCCAGTAATACATCCTCATCACAGGTAAACGCTGACTCCGAGGAATCCACTTTTGAAGAGCTTATGGAAGCCTATGATGAGTTGATTACACAATACAAAAAGGTAAAATCAGAAAACAAAAATTTGAAAAAGGATCTGAAGAAAATTAACCAAAATGAAAGCTCGTTTTGTAAAAAGTGTTCTATTTTTTAAGAGCTTAACGACACTCTCTCTTTTGATCTAGATACGCATAAACAAAGCATTGCATGTCTAAGGGATGAAAATGAAAATCTTCATGGTGAAATCACTAGGTTGGAAGAAATTGTAATAAAACTTCAAAACCAACCTAAGTCAATCTTTAATGATCAAACTATGGCCGATGGGCTAATCTATCGTGAGAGGTTAATTGAAGGAAATAAAAATTCTGTTTCATGCTCTGCTAATTTTGCATGTGAAAAATATTCATTCTTGAGAAACATAAATGTTGGTCTCTTTGATGATCTTGAATGGCAACAAAAACTGATTGATTCTCTGAAAGAAGAGAATAGAGAGTTATTGGAAAAGAAAATTGAACATGAAAAAGCTGAAGAAGAATTGCATGAAAAACTAGCTGCACATGAAAAAGGTAAATCTGTCATTGATGATCACTCTGAAACATTGCATGCCTTAGAACAACAAAATCAAAATCTTAAAGAAATAAATGCGATGCTCAATGAGCAATTGGCAGCATGCGAAGAGGGTCTTGATGAATCTAAACAGCATATTTCTTCACTTGAAAATGAAATTCAAGGTCTGAATGATTTCCTATCTTTGTTTGCCCTAATTCAAGATTCAGGCTCACCAGAAGCCACCGCCTCCTGTGGTCACCAAAAAGAGCATACTGCTCAAAAGAAAAGCAAAACTCAGCATGCTCATCCAAACATGCACCATAACATGTCCTATACTAAATACCATGTTTTCCACAAAATGAATGTCCATTGTTATTATTGTGGTAAACATGGTCACACTGTGCATGATTATTTTATCTTGAGAAATGATGAGCTTAGAGCAAGAGAGCAAGTGAAAGAGCAAGGAAAGAAACATGTCAATACTGGTAGAGGACCTACTCAGCAGATATCTGCACAGAACTGTATGGGGAGTCAAAAGTGTCGACCTTCCCATATAAGCAGGTCGACACACTCCATAGATTTAAATAAAAATCTTCCTCTTTGCTGCTCTCATTGTGGTAAGTCTGGCCATACTGTCCAAGAGTGCTGACACTTGAAGGGAAAGTATCACCTTCATGCCATGAAAGGTAAATCCCATGCTCATCGACAAAAACAAAATGCACATGCACACGCACATGAACATAAAAAGAATGCTCAATCTTTTGTGCGTTATTTTTACTGTGGGAAAAATGGTCATGACATGTATGATTGTCATACAATGAGGAAGGATGATCTGATTTCCCTGAAACAGATGAGCCACATTAGTGAATATGACAAAGCTGCTTACCCACAAGGATCCAAGTAATCTTGGGTACCTAAAAAGTCTAAATGAGAATTTTGGGTGCAGGATGCCTTGGAGCTGAACAAAGGATATTAAGGTAAATAAAAGCTCAAGGCACAGGTATGTATATAAACCTTTTAAGTTTCGTCATCTTGCATGTTTAGTCCTGACATGTAGATATTGCATCATACGTCTGCCCAATGTCATTAGATTCTACAAACTGAATTACTCTTTGAAATGCCAAACCCCCATGGTGTGAGATGAACTTTTGAGCTAGATAACTTGCTCACACCATGCTTGATTTCAGCTATTTAATTCATGAAAAACTTGTTATGCTGATGAAGTTGATGTGATGATGAGTTGCACAAGTCTTGCTATCAGCCACATGAAAAGCTTAGATTTTGGTTTTGATGATGCATACCATGACTGCATTTTCAACTCGTTATTCATGTTAGCATTATTCAAAGGGGATGTCTATTGGCATCATCATCAAGTTGCATTCATGTGTGTTTGCATCATCTTGTGATCACATATACCTTAATGCACATCATGCTTAGAAGACACAAAAATGCACAATCATTTTGCATCATCTTCATTGCATTGTGTATTCACATAAGTCTTAGGCTGCATAATTCATTGCCAACCCATGCATGTACTCAGAGAGAGTCAACATCAATCTAGCTTAAATCATTTCACATCATTTCACTCTTGCACGGCCATGGTATATCAAATGTTGATGTATGAAAGACAGGTTATGCTTGCCTAGAAGCACTCAATATGCGTGAGGTTTCACCTCCGCCACGTACGATGCGTCAATGTCGCATATAGGCCATATAGTAAGGGGGAGTTGTTTCTTTGCAGTATTTATGCATATGTTTCATCTTCATTCTATTAACATCATGGCACAGAATGCTTCTTCTCAGGGGGAGTTTGCCCATCATGAAAATCCAGTCAAAACTCTGCCCTACAGTTCAACAGGTTGACCTCACTCCTTTGACAGATCGACCCCACAGTTCTATCTATCTGAAAATTACCTCTGTTTGAGCTCCGGGTGTCAACATCACACAATGTCAGAGTCAACACTTCCTTGCACCTGATAACTTTATCTCTTCCATTCCAGTCTGTGCTCAGTGCATAACCTCAGGGGGAGTGTTCACCATTGATTCTCAAGCTTCCACTCATATGTAACACTCTCTTTTTATATCAAACCATTGCATCATATTGCTAACATCCTTTTGTGGTTCAACTTGGATTCAAAGTGCCTTGAACTTCTTGAAGGATTCCCTATCTATTATTGAGGTTGTTTATCAGAGTAAATCTTCAAGAAGAATTTTCTTTTATAGAGTCTTGTGATTGCCTTGAATGAATGATTTTGGTTTAACATTAATGATTTCTTGAGTCTTGAAGTTTGATGGTCTTGAAAATGTTTGTGGTCGCGCTTAATAGACTTAAACTAGTTTCTCATGTTTTGACTTGTTATGTCGTCTTGAATCTGAAAGATTTTTTTGAGTACAAAGGCATCCTTGATCGAGAAACTTCAGCTAAGTATTATTTTTAAACATTTGTTGAATATG
The DNA here is from genome assembly GCA_022559845.1 of Amorphophallus konjac. Classification (NCBI taxonomy): domain Eukaryota; kingdom Viridiplantae; phylum Streptophyta; class Magnoliopsida; order Alismatales; family Araceae; genus Amorphophallus; species Amorphophallus konjac. Next base: position 114,887,676 of record CM040123.1, on the reverse strand, counting down.
TTTATTTCAAAAAGTGGCTACACTTAAAGTAAGCTCAAGGCAGAGCAATGGCACTGTTGCTGAGAAATATATCTCCTCATCAAAGAAAATGAGGTACAATATGTCATGAGGTGACTATGCTATCTCTATTCTAAGTGAGGCAAAATCATGAGCTACACTGAGTAACTGGGGGTGCTTGCGTCTGGTAAACGTGCACACTCACATCAAAAGGTGGTTGCTACACTTGACTGCTCGTAAAATGATAACAATCATCTTTAAAATGATTTCAAAAGAAAAATCTGAATGTGTAGCACTCATGAATCAAATCTAAGTCATCGAAGTGTTTAGACTCAACACTTATTGTGGTCACTCTAAAGGGAACCAATGTAACTGAATGAGTAAGATAAGAGAAGGTTAATCTTATTTTGACATGAATTTCTGGTTCACTGCTATTAAACTTGCATGCAAATGTCTTCATGGGATTCTACTGAGTCGGCCAGAATTCATTAGCATTAAACCAATCTGAATGTAAGAGCCGGCTCATTTGGGTTCTATAACTGAAAATTCTGAAAAAAAAATTTATAACTCTGATTTATGAACTTGGTTTTAGATTAAAGAACCTCCTTTCTCTCTTGAGAAGTCATATCTTGATGCTCCTTGTTGTTTATCTTCATCTGCCATATCTACATAAATCATTCAGGCTGCCATGATTACATCACCTTGGTATCATCTAACAAGTGGTATCATCTTGATGCTCCTTTCAAGTCGCATCTAAAATCATTGGTGTCCTCTGTCAAGTGATATGACATTACTTTCTCATTCATTGGCATGTGGCATAAGTCCTAGCATCATTGGCATCATGCTTTCATGCAATAGGGTGGCATGCACGTCTTAACTTCATACAATTGTAGCTTGCATTTATCATTTCCATGCATTGCATAGAAAATCCAAAAAATCTGAAAACTAGAAAACCACTAAAAATCTTGCAAAATTTGAAATCACAAAAGTGCTCCTTGGCTGCTCTATCCACCTCCTATTTGAGAAATTGAATCCTGTTGCTGTGGCTCCACCTCTCACACTTACATTGTCTTTGCCAAGCCATGAGACACCACCATGTTCGTCCTATAACTGGCTTTCCACAATTGGTTGTTCTCTTTGGTTATCTTGTCAGCTTTAATAAGTGTACAACCATTGGCATGTATTTCCACATCATTTTCTGGACTGTTGCCTGCAATGACATGTTTGGTATCTCTTTCTCTTCTCTGGAACTTTTGATGTTGTCAAAGGGGGAGAAGTTTATGTGAGTCATTAATCAAAAAATGTGGTAAGATTATGTGAGTCATTAATCAGAATGCACTCTGTGTGTCAAAGGGGGTGAGAACCATGTGAGTGACTCATAGTTACCATGTGAATTTATATGACTCATAGTTACCATCATCTAAAAGGGGGAGAATGTTGAACATGTGTGCACCATGATTACTTTTATGGTTTTGATGATGTCTGCCTCTGTAGTCATTATACCTGCATTTGATAATGTTAATTTTCATATTTCAGGTCATTATACTTCTAGTGCAAAAGATCAACTGGATACAGATACACAGATATCAAGGCAGATGACAATATTAAATGCACGAAATCTAGCATGTTTCAAGCACAAAAATCAAGCTGAATAGCATCACACATAAGGTCATTGCATATTCCTCATATGGTCAGTGCATATCTTGCCTTATGGATGGTTCAAGGTCGGTGCAACTTCTGGATAGCAAGCCACAAGATAATCCAAGGAATGGAGTGGAGTTGGCAAAAGTGAAAGCTCAATGATTGCGCCCTCGCACGCGGATCGACCTACGCGGTCAGGTCGCAGGGATCGACCTGCCCGGTCAGGTCGCGGGGGTCAAGGGGGCAGTGCCCCTTGCGGGGGTTTTCGAGGGCGGTCGACCGCCAGCCCAGGGGCGGTCGACCGCCAGCCCAGTAGCGGTCGACCGAAATCCCAGGGAACATCTGTCTAAAGCGTTTCTCAGTAGCGGTCGACCGCCAGAAGCCACAGGTCGACCTCCATCCCCGAGCCATCAATGTTGACTTTATTTTTCACTTCGAGAAGGGCCATTCCCCATGGATTTCTTTAATCCAAAAGTCACCTAATCACCCACAAAATGTGGATCTGATCTGGGATGTGTTTATTGACCATCCAAAGAGATATAGAACCAACACAAGATGGTTAGAAACCCTAGTTGATCATTTGGAGCAAAGAGAGATGAAGAGAGGCTAGAGGAGCTCCAAGGAATAAGAGGTACTGTAGCCATGAACAGTACTCCGTGCAGAAGTTCTACATCCAATCCAAGGGATTCAAGCCTACATCTGAAGCCCTCAATCTCCAAGGAAGAAGAGAAGCAAGCAAGCTCACAAAGGAGATCAAAAGGAAGATCAAAGTTACATCCAAACCTCTTCATCAACTCAAGGGAAGATCAAAGCTACATCCAAACCTCTTCATCAACTCAAGGGAAGGTCAAAGCTACATCATGTATCTTCTCCATCAACTCAAAGGGATCAAAGGAAGATCAAAGTAACAGATTCAAGATCCAACAATCTCAGACAAGATCTACTTCATTCTAGCATATCTACATATCTTGTTTGAGCATTTTCATCTTGTTCCATTTTAATTTCTATCAATCTATTGAAACTGAAGATCGTCCCTACCGGTGGTTAGTAGGAAGGCAATCGGAAGTTCTCTGATCTGCGATATAGCCGTCCCTGCCAGCTTTGTGTGTAGGAAGACAGAAAGTGGGTTTTCTCTGTTCTGTGGTTTGGGGCGAGTCCCCGGTCAAGCTGTGAGTCAGCAGGAAAGCCTCACCGGATTTTGGTGAGGAGTGGACGTAGGTTGCGGGGTTGCAATCGAACCACCTTAAAAATCCCTGTGTTGTGGGTTGTTCATCGTGTGCAATTGCTCTATATCTTCTACCCCCATTCACAGGTTCGTGTGCTTCCAAACTTGGTTTTCTTATTTACACGCTCAAGCACTCTGATTTGCACCTTCAGTTTTATCAATGCTTTAATTGGGCTTAGCACTTTGACTGCATCCCTTGGGCGGCATGCTGCACCCTTGCACACTGGCGCCATGGTGAAAGTATTGCTAAGTTATTCCCTTGCTTAGACTCGCATGCACCATGGTTGATCACCACTACATTCACACTTATGATTTATTATCCCTGCACTACAAGGTTTATTTCTTTCAAGATCACAAATGTGCTTAAAGAAGTGTTGATGCTTCATCGCTTGTAATCCGTGTCATTTCCATTTATGTCACTCTACTTAATTCCGCTACGCATTGTGCCTAAGTGATTCATTCACTTTATAGGAGTGGTTCATGCTTCTGAGCTAAGAGTTTATAAATAGGCCAAAGCTTTTGATAGGATCTATTCAACCCCCCCTTCTAGATCCGACTACACCTCGTGGGACCCAACAAGTGGTATCAGAGCCTGGCTCTGCCATTCCCAGATACTACGATCTGCAGGGAAAGATCCCGATGTAATTTATTTAGATGGCTTCATATGCTACACATGCTTTGATGGTTTCTCCGCCCATTTATGACGGTTCAGATTTTTCTACATGGGTAGGGAGAATGTTCATCTATGTTAGCTCCATAGATCCACAATTGTGGACTCTTATATACAATGGTCCTCAAGAGCTGCCATCAAATTCAATTGATTGGTTAGCCGAACATGAGACCAAACACAATGATAATCTTCTTGCATATAACTTAATTACATCTGCAGTTGATCTAACACTAACTCATCTTGTGTCCTCTTGCAGCACAGCCAAGCAAGTACTGGACAAGTTGGTGAAAATCCATGAAGGGAAGGAACAAGAACAAGAATGCTTCATGGCCGACCGTGCAGAACAGTCCAGCAATACATCCTCATCACAGGTAAACTCTGACTCCGAGGAATTCACTTTTGAAGAGCTTATGGAAGCCTATGATGAGTTGATTACATAATATAAAAAGGTAAAATCAGAAAACAAAAATTTGAAAAAGGATTTCAAGAAAATTAACCAAAATGAAAGCTCGTTTTGTAAAAAGTGTTCTATTTTTGAAGAGCTTATCGACACTCTCTCTTTTGATCTAGATATGCATAAACAAAGCATTGCATGTCTAAGGGATGAAAATAAAAATCTTCATGGTGAAATCACTAGGTTGAAAGAAATTGTAATAAAACTTCAAAACCAACCTAAGTCAATCTCTAATGATCAAACTATGGCCGATGGGCTAATCTATCATGAGATGTTAATTGAAGGAAATGAAAATTCTGTTTCATGCTCTGCTAATTTTGCATGTGAAAAATGTTCATTCTTGAGAAACATAAATGTTGGTCTCCATGATGATCTTGAATGGCAACAAAAACTGATTGATTCTCTGAAAGAAGAGAATAGAGAGTTGTTGGAAAAGAAAATTGAACATGAAAAAGCTGAAGAAGAATTGCATGAAAAACTAGCTGCACATGAAAAAGGTAAATCTGTCATTGATGATCACTCTGAAACATTGCATGCTTAGAACAACAAAATCAAAATCTTAAAGCAATAAATGTGATGCTCAATGAGCAATTGGTAGCATGCAAAGAGGGTCTTGATGAATCTAAATAGCACATTTTCTTCACTTGAAAATGAAATTCAAGGTCTGAATGATTTCCTATCTTTGTTTGCCCAAATTCAAGATTCAGGCTCACCAGAAGCCACCACCTCATGTGGTCACCCAAAAGAGCATACTACTCAAAAGAAAAGCAAAACTCAGTATGTCATCCAAACATGCACCATAACATGTCCTATGCTAAATACCATGCTTTCCATAAAATGAATGTCCATTGTTATTATTGTGGTAAACATGGTCACACTGTGCATGATTATTTTATCTTGAGAAATGATGAGCTTAGAGCAGGAGAGCAAGTGAAAGAGTAAGGAAAGAAACATGTCAATACTGGTAGAGGACCTACTCAGCAGATATCTGCACAGAACTGCATGGGGAGTCAGAAGAGTTGACCCTCCCATACAAGCAGGTCGACACTCTCTATTGATTTAAATAAAAATCTTCCTCCTTGCTGCTCTCATTGTGGTAAGTCTGGCCATACTGTCTAAGAGTGCTGGCACTTGAAGGGAAAGCATCACCTTCATGCCATAAAAGGTAAATCCCATGCTCATTCACAAAAATAAAATGCACATGCACACGTACATGAACATAAAAAGAATGCTCAATCTTTTGTGCGCTGTTTTTACTGTGGGAAAATTGTCATGACATGTATGATTGTCATACAATGAGGAAGGATGATCTGATTTCCCTGAAACAGATGAGCCACATTAGTGAATATGACAAAGCTGCTAACCCACAAGGACCCAAGCAATCTTGGGTACCTAAAAATTTCAAATGAGAATTTTGGGTACAGGATGCCTTGGAGCTGAACAAAGGATCATAAGGTAAATAAAAGCTCAAGGCACAGGTATGTACATAAACCTTTTAAGTTCAGTGATCTTGCATGTTTAGTCTTGACATGTAGATATTGCATCATACGTCTGCCCAATGTCATTAGATTCTGCAAACTGAATTGCTCATTGAAATGCAAAACCCCCATGGTGTGAGATGAACTTTTGAGCTAGATAACTTGCTCACACCATGCTTGATTTCAGCTATTTAATTCATGAAGAACTTGTTATGCTGATGAAGTTAATGTGATGATGAGTTGCATAAGTCTTGCTATCAACCACACGAAATGCTTGGATTTTGGTTTTGATGATGCATACCATGGCTGCATTTTCAACTCGTTATTCATGTTAGCATTGTTCAAAGGGGATGTCTATTGGCATCATCATCAAGTTGCATTCATGTGTGTTTGCATCATCTTGTAATCACACATACCTTAATGCACATCATGCTTAGAAGACACAAAAATGCACAATCATTTTGCAGCATCTTCATTGCATTGTGTATTCACATAAGTCTTAGGCTACATAATTCATTGCCAACCCATGCATGTACTCAGGGGGAGTCAACATCAATCTAGCTTAAATCATTTCACATCATTTCACTCTTGTACGGCCATGGTATATCAAATGTTGATGTATGGAAAGGCAGGTTATGCTTGCCTAGAAGCACTCAATATGCGTGAGGTTTCACCTCCGCCACGTAGCATGCGTCAATGTCGCATATAGGCCATATAGTAAGGGGGAGTTGGTTTTTTGCAGCATTCATGCATATGTTTCATCTTCATTCTATTAACATCTTGGCACAGAATGCTTCTTCTCAGGGGGAGTTTGCCCATCATGAAAATCCAGTCAAAACTCTGCCCTGCAGTTCAACAAGTTGACATCACTCCTTTGACAAGTCGACCCCACAGTTCTATCTACCTGAAAATTACCTCTGTCTGAGCTCCGGGTGTCAACATCACACAATGTCAGAGTCAACACTTCCTTGCACCTAATAACTTTATCTCTTCCATTCCAGTCTGAACTTAGATTTGCACCTTCGGTTTTATCTGTGCTTTAATTTAGCTTAGCACTTTGGCTGCATCCCTTGGGCGGCCTACTGCACCCTTGCACACAGGCGCCAAGGTGAAAGTATTGCTAAGTGATTCCCTTGCTTAGACTCGCATGCACCTTGGTTGATCACCACTACATTCACACACACGCACGGTTGTTGCAAGCTGTTTCATGCTCTAGTGTTATGCTTTATGATCCCTGCACTACAAGGCTTATTTCTTTCAAGATCACAAATGTGCTTAAAGAAGTGTTGATGCTTCATCGCTTGTCCTCCGAGTCATTTCTATTTATGCCACTCTACTTAATTCCGCTACGCATTGTGCCTAAGTGATTCATTCACTTTATAGGAGTGGTTCATGCTTCTGGTAGCTAAGAGTTTTTAAATAGATCAAAGCTTTTGATAGGATCTATTCAACCCCCCCTTCTAGATCCGACTACACCTCGCGGGACCCAACATGGGATTCTGTGTCCGTGTTTTGAGGGTGTCGGGAGGACCGTGCTACCTCATTTACGTGCCCGTGGGTTTGAGAGTCCGGGTGACTTCTCGTGTGTTAGGCTTTCGTGTTACGCTAGACCGAGTAACCGTGTGTCGGTGTGTGTGCGATGGGGTCTCCCCCGCATGCCGTGAGTTTTCCTGGAAGATGATTCCCGAGTGGGCCTTATGTTTGGCCTTGGACTGTGAGTCCAGTTATCGGCGTGGCACCTTGTGCGTTGCCCCGGGAATCATGTTTTTGTGCTTTCTGCGTGGGCCATGCAGGTGGCCTTGGACTGCGAGTCCAGTTGCCAGCCTGGGACTGGAGAGTTCCTGCCTTTCCCTGAGAGTGGGATATGGTTCGACGGCCTGTGAGCTACCTTGGTAACCATGTTTCTGCATTTCTGCGTGGTCGAGCGTGCGGCCCGTGGACTGTGAGTCCCGTTTCTTCTCCGACTGTGGTCACCGTGCGACGGTGCTGGTACGTGGGACGGTCCCCGTACTTCATCAGGTTCGGACGTTATTTTCCGTTGACTTGAGAGTCTACTCTCTCAGTGACCCTCCACTAGTCGTAGCCTGCTTACACGCGTGTGGTCCCACTAGGGAGTGGTGGAGAGGCTAACCTTAGAGACGGTTTGTGGACCAATTTTCGTCGGGCCCCTCGTCGGTAGCCAGAGTCCGGCTCCAGGGGAAAACAGGTCAGAGGGCCAGACCAGGGACAGACGGTCTGTGTGTGCACACGTGGTTGGGGGCGGTTGGACTCACGTCGACGGGCGTGACCACAGCTAGTCACTTATTTGTGGTTACTTGTACGGTGTCTCAGTTCCCGCTGGGCCGGAGGGAGACACCTGAGGCGCGGACTAAGACGTCAGTGGACGCATTCGGCCTTGCTTCTAGTGGGAGGTACTCCTATTCTGGACAGAGAGTGACAGACTGTCAGTTTCTGTGACTTCGACCTTCAAGTTTTCGGTCGTGTTGATCGTTGAGTTTCGGTTGTTTCACCGTGGCGCGTGTGTCAGTTTTCGCACCGTGAGACTATTGTTAGTGGCTTTACCGAGGTTGCGTCTTGTTGTGCGGTACCCGCGACCGGATGGTCGGGGTTGCACCTTGGACAGCATGTCCAGGTTGGCCGTGTCTTGGGAGACATGCCTCTACGACATGGTTACCATGGGTTTTTACTTCAGTAAGCGGCACTAGTGTAGTTTGGTGGCCCCCGACCGTGAGATCGGGGTGTATTTCTGGTACAGTAGGAGTAGCTGTAGTGTCAAGTTTTGACCCGCCACCTGTTCGCTGTTCCTGCTATCGTTGCAGCCTTCCTTTCCGCTACCGTCGTTGTTTACGGTTGGGGTTCCGCGGGATCCCTGTTGAGTCTCTGTTTTGGAGACTCATTCCCTGCTTTTCAAGTGTGGCGGTTCTTCCTCGAGGTTCGAGGGCGCGGTGTGGAGGTTCTGAGTTGCCAGCTCGCCGGGGTGAGTGTTCACTCGACATGTGATACGTTTTACTGCTTTAGACTGTACTTTCTGTTGGATTGGACTCTGTTGTAGTAGTAGTTTTTTATTTACATCTGTTAATTATTGTATTGTCCAGCTTTATTTCCTATTTCTTTGTGCCTCCACACTCCTTTTAGCCCTTCCGAGCCCTCCCGGCTCGTGGGCGGCGGTTCGAGTCTCGGGTTATCGGGCCTTCCCGATAATCGGATTCTCGGGTCTTTACAGCGGTGTACCCAGAGACCACGTCTAAGCATGTTGGGGATAAGTCGGTAAGTCTGAACGTGGTGGTCAGACCGACCGCGTTCATTGTTGATGTGGTCAGATGGACGATCGCATCCCTATAGGTCACGACGCCCTTCCCGACCACGTTCAATAGGAAGGTCGACCGACCCTGGAGGCCTGTCGACCGGGTTTCTGACCCTTGTGAGTCCGCTCGACCAACCCCCTTGAGCGGGTCGACCGAAACCCCCAGTCCTACTTTAGAAATTGGCCTTTTCGACCCTGGAAACTTGGTTTTATGCTCTGAAACTCAAATAGAGGTATTTTTGGATAAAATCACCTAGAATTAATTAAGCCGTGTGAACCCCGCTAGGGCTATCTCATGATGGGATGCCCGATGACTTGGTTTCAATTATGTGGGTGTATCCCATGGCAGGAAATGTGAATAGTTTGTGCTTTTCTAAGATAGTAACCTCGGTGGCCTTGTGCCTTGCAGACTTAGACCCATGTTTCGTGCGACGTGCTTGTGTCCACGATCGGTAACACACCGGTGGTTTCACACCAGGTCCTTACTTGTAGTGACCTCTCTTCCACTAGTCGTAGGTTGCCTAGGTAAGCTTGTGTCGACCCAGTGGGGAGTAGTGGAGTGCTAGACTCGAGAGAGACAGTTTGGGGCTGGTTTCCGTAGGGCCTCCCACTATGGCGGCACAAGTCCAGGGCAGGAGGAAAACTAGCTAGAGGGCTTGACGTAGCACAGTCAGTCAGTGTGTGCACACGTGATCGGGGACTTTGGTCGCGTGCTGATGAGCACGACCCCGACTAGACCCTTGTCTTGTCTTCCATGTAAAGTGTCTCAGTTTCCTCCAGGGGCGAGCTAGTAGGGAGACACTTGAGACTGTGGACTAATTCGTTAGTGGACACATCCGAACTTTCTTCTAGTGGATAGTACTCCTGTCACTCGAGTGTGGCGACCCTGGTTTCTTACCGTTGTGGCTTACTATTCAGGCGATCGATGGCATCCGATGGTATGATATTGATTAGTGGGTTATGATGATTAGTCGTGGTACACGTGTGACTTAGGTTCAGAGTTTTGGCGACTTTGTGTTCTCGTTAGGCGTGATCAAAATGTAGCTCTTTGCTACCTTCGGGAGTCTTGTTCCGGTAGTATAACTGCGTCCCTCCATGGACCGATCGGTAGTCTATCCGATATCCTAGACTTTAGCATTCGTCCGCCAATAGAGATGTTTCGAGTCAAGTTACCGTGATCCAGTCGTTTAGACCAAACTACGAGAACTTGGTTCGGTATGGTTTGTGCTCGGTATGCTAGGTATTTTACTATTGTGCAGGCTTATGTCAGTTAGCAGTTTAGCATGGTTATGTGCCTTTAGTGCTGATCTTTCTGCCTTACTATCTTTCCTGCTGTATAGTTCTTTATGCCTTTTATTTATTGTGTTGTTCGTTACGTTCGGTTGTGTTGGCGATCCGTCGGACCCCTACTGAGCCAATGAGATGAGGCTCACCCCTTTTCTTTTCAAGTTTGGTGTGCCTCCTCGTCGTACGGAGACCTTGAGCAGCGCAAAGTGTCCTAGCATCGCCAACTTCTGCCAGCCGGGGTATGCCCCAAGGCTTTATACTTTTCATTTGTTGAGTTATACCTTTGGGACTTGTATATCTGGACTAGAAACTATGTAAAATTGTGTAAATTTGTTCATAAATGTAAATTTAATTTTAGCACTTTAATTTCTACATTTATTTTAGAGTTTTGCACACTCTCGTGACACCTATTTGAACCCTTCTGAGCTTTCAGGTCATGGGTGGCGGCATAGGATCTAAATGGTATCGGGTTTGACTCAGTATCCGGATCTTGGGTCGTTACACCAGGGAGCGAGAAAATCACTAAAGACACCGGGCTCGAAGGTTGATACACCTCTAATCATCATACATTATTCCCTTGAATGTGTCCTTGCTGGAATCATCCCACTCTTAACTCTCGGGTCCTCAAAATATCCACTCCTTGAGCTGCTGCCGCGCGGACCACCACACTAGGTACCACTACACGAACCCTAATTGGCACCTATCATAGCTTATCGTCAAGTCCCGAATCAGATCCAAATCTAACATAACTTTTTCATGTGTAGACGCACAGGACTTAAAACTCACTTGGACATCTCTTCCCATTTCAGCCTCGAAATCTGCCAAAATAATTAGGACTGGCATGTCATCTCCGACACCACAGAGCATGACGAGAATGTCGGGCTCGACAATCAATATCTCACCAGAAAGATTCTCTGCTCGTTCGAGCACTCTCTCGATCAGGACATCTGCTCCACCAGCTCAAACCACGACCTCAAAGCCTCAGGTGATGGGAATCAACACCAGGCACTAACTTTTTCATTTGTATTTGTGTCCTTTTATTTGCATTTATATCCTTGGAAAAACATGTTTGCAAATGTAAGGCTTTATAAGCCAATTTGTTATTCCTTAAGGATCTTTGGGTTTTTTTGTAAAAGTCCAGTAGGACTAGCAAGGGGCCCCCATCTCCTTCCCCATTGGTTCACCTAAGTCCTAGGTCCCATGTGGGGCTGGCCAAATGTCCAAGGTGGGCTTCTAGAAGCTTGACCATTCAAGGGGACAATGAGTAAACAAAGTCCAAGTTGGAAGCCAAATGGTCAAGGGGGCGCCCCCCTCCACTAAGCATAGTTTAATGTAATTTTTTTGATCACATGGGGATTAATGTGTTATCCCTTGAATACCCCTCCCTAATCCTAGATCTGACGTTAGTTAGGGTCATTTTGTATTTCATATAAATACCATGTATTTCCCATTTTACTAGAATTAATGGAAGAATTTATGTGAAATTGCTTGAAGCAAGAAGGGTGCGCCCCTCTCCTCTCTCACCTCTCCCCCTTGCAGATGGATTTCTGCAGATCTTCTGAGGTGTGAAGCCTCCCTTCCAACCCCCTTCCTGCGTGTGAAGCTCAGCGCCGCCATTGCCGGAGTTCTGTCCAAATCAGGACAGAACCTCAAAGCCAAAATTTTATATTTTTCTCCTATTGTCTGATCGAACCCAAACTTTGAGAGTTTGTTCTCCCTGTCACCCTAATCTCCAGTTCAAATTTCGTGCTATTTGGCCTTCGTTTGATATTTTTCTCATATTTTTGTTCTTCCCTCCAGTAATCTGCCAGTTTAAAGATCTACGGTACAGTGTCCCCTTGTCATAATTTTCCCACCCCCTTATCAATTTTCAAAAAATCTATAAAAATTCCTAAGTGTTCCTAACATCGACCCCTTACACCATAATTTTTATGGAGTCTAGATATTTCATTTTCCCCTCTTTCAAAATTCATTTTTAGGGTCAACTCAGCCTGTCCTATGTGTCTGTCAGTCCAAGCCAGCAAAAATATTTATGGCACAGTCATTTTAATTTTCAATCCAATCACTTGATGGATCGAAAAAAAATATATGTTGTAGATCTATGAGTCCTCTTTCCAACGGCACCAACGACGCCTCGATCCGCCTCCGGATCTGAGTAGTCAAATTCCTGTCGTGGAGGCGCGCAAATCTGTTCCATGAGCAGAACAGTAGAGGCAGCAGCAAAATAAATCTTGAAAAATTATCAAACCTCAATTTCAGGAACCGCCACTTCAGGGAGTCGACCAGGGACATCCCGCCATCGTCCCAGCCAAGTGCCACCTTCAGAAGATCTCAAGAGGATGACGTCCCTTTGGAGGCCATTGCTTGCTGTCCGGTGAGTAGAACAGGGTCGAGCTGAGTTGGAATAGTGCCAAGTCAGACTAGCAGCCCTTCTTCGGCCCGAACACCCTTCCGGCTTGCTGCCCATCAACCCAAGATCGGTCCTCCCGGGCCCACTTGTAGCCCTTTACCTCCCTGCGTGGAGTGGACAACATAATTCACTGCTGTAATTAAATTTTTACCATTATACCGGGATTTACCGTACTTGGCCGGGAAGTCTTCCCCACGCCCCGAGCGTGGAGGTACACTCGCCGCCCTCCTCGTAGGCATTTGCTTATCTCGTATAGGTTTGTATGCCGCTGCGAGTGATAGGTTTCTAGCTCGTTATTTTTTTATATCACCGCTGCGAGAGAGAGAGAGAGCGAGCCCCATCCCGTGAGTCGTTCCGAGCACGAAAGTGCCGACTACCCAACTCATTGCCGGTTTCTCAACCGCGCACGGTCCCACGCATCCCTCGCTAGGGACACCCACGAGCTAGAGTCCCAGGTCGCGTGTCCGTCCCGCATCAAATTGGTATCAGAGCGGAAGGTTGAGTCTAGGGTAGTCATTAGTCATTGCTTAACAAAAACATAAAAAAAGAGTCATTTAAGTCTAGGAGTCTAAGTCTAAGTCGGTCGTTGCATTTGCATACCATTATTCGGTATATTAAAAGGTGTTGCCCGAACGTTAGGTTACGCCTATCGGGAAGATCGCACACTTGCGAGAGAGGATCTTCGGATCTCGTAACTCCGCCACGTACCGTCTATTGGTTGAGTCTAGGTGTTCTAGTTTGTATAAGCTTTTGCATATAACAACAACAAAAAATGCCTTTGCATGCCCATTCCTAGGGGATCCACTCCATCTTTGCCACTATGGCCAACCCATGCACCCTGAGTAGGCCCGACCAAGGCAATCGGTCCGTGCTCGAGTACATTAGGGACTTCGAAGTGTACCGGTCAAGATATGGATTTGGAGAGGAGAGAACCACGACTGCCTTTCAGTTCCAGAGAGGTTTGTGGCTTCACTTCCAGTATGAATGTCTTATCCGTGACACGTTCTCTCTGGCGCAGTCTTATCAGGTCGCTCTAAAGGTCGAGCCATTTGAGTCACGGTTTGATGCTACCCTACGGTGAGCAGACGCTACCCTACGGCATGCATTTGCCTCTCAGCCGAATCCTGAGCCAGTCAGATAGCCTACCCCACGGCCTCTCTCATCCCAGTCGGGAAACCTCTTCCCTAGAGCTCCATTGTCATCTACGTCCGGTCTTTATTCGGAACCACCTTATTTGGAGCCACCTCAGTCTGAGCCACCCGTGTTTCTAACAGGAACGCTATTCATTACTGAGCCCCTACTTAGCTGGCTCAAGAATGGCTTGGTCCCACCTTGCTATCCATCCATGGACCCCACCCTACCTTTAGTTCTGGTCAACTCATTCCATACCACATTCCGGTCTAGTCACCATGTTGATACACTGGATGACCTTATTATGGGATTAGACTCGCAAATGAAGTCGACTCATATGTTGGCCCGAGGCTTTGACCAGCCCACAAGTCGTAGCTTCACCCACCCTTCCGTAGGATCCATTACCTCTGTGTGCACTGTGGGTTGTGTCACCACGGAGATTCTCCTACTCCTTCCCTTGCCGGCCGAGCCCAACTTCATTACATTTACCCCAAGGTAGGAACCCTACCTCCTATATGAGATCACCGTCCCCTATACCCTAGTGCACGAAGGTGACCACCTACACCTTCAGGATTTCAAAATGTGGGACTGTGACCTATGGGAGCTCAGTTCGAGGGATCATACTTTCTTTGATCTCTTTGACCCATTCCCTAGTGAATCCCTTGACCCACCATATTTACTCCACCTTTTCGAGGGAGTCCACTATCACACCTCTCCCACTCGGGCCAGGCAACCTCCACATAGCAATGGGTCTGAACTATCATATAGGGGTAATAAAGACTTCGGCCCACCTAAACCACCCAAACCACTCGAACCTCCCACACCCAAATCCCATAGGAAGCCAATGCATGACTGGGTCATACTTGGACGTCTATGAGTCCCCCACGCCACCAACCTCCGGTTACATAACATGCATGCATGGCACACATTCGGATGTCCTGGTCCACCATCGCACATATATGGGTCGGACTAATAGTGGGTTTTGTCTAGGGTCTTGTGTGTTTGTCCATGCATGTGTCCAGCATATTAGGAGTCGCATAGTCGGTCTCATGTCAGCTCGCGATCCCTTTCGAGTACGATGCAAGTCGGATCTCATGCGTACGTTGTAGACTTACCAGAATTTAGGAACGGCTCTACCTCAACATATTGGATCTAGTCACATAAAGGGACCCAGCGGTGATTCTTAGTGAGTCTTCGAGCCGCCTCCTCCCCTTTGAGAGTGACCCCACCCCGGAGTGTCCACCTCTATCCTCATTCCCCAATAGCATGAGCATATCGAATCTATACGGGATGAGCAGGTGTCGAATACTTGGAGTGGAGCGTACTCCGCGCTTCTTGGTCAATGACGGATCTGTCGGAATAACACAAGCAGCCACACCCCTTACTCGACGGGGTCGAGTTCTTCCCACCCAGGGAGAATTGATGGGAATCAACACCGGGCACTAACTTTTTCATTTGCATTTGTGTCCTTTTATATGCATTTATATCCTTGGGAAAACATGTTTGCAATTGTAAGGCTTTATAAGCCAATTTGTTATTCCTTAAGGATCTTTTGGTTTTTGTGTAAAAGTCTAGTAGGACCAGTAAGGGGCCCGCATCTCCTTCCCCATTGGTCCACCTAAGTCCTAGGTCCCATGTAGGGCTGGTCAAAGGTCCAAAGTGGGCTTCTAGAAGCTTGACCATTCAAGGGGACAATGGGCAAAAAAAGTCCAAGTTGGAAGCCAAATGGTCAAGGGGGTGCCCCCCTCCACTAAGCATAGTTTAATGTAATTTTTTTGACCACATGGTGATTAATGTGTTATCCCTTGAATACCCCTCCCTAATCCTAGATCTGAGGTTACTTAGGGTCATTTTGTATTTCATATAAATACCATGTATTTCCCATTTTACTAGAATTAATGGAAAAATTTATATGAAATTGCTTGAAGCAAAAAGGGTTCGCCCCTCTCCTCTCTCCTCTATCCCCCTTGCAGATGGATTTCTACAGATCTTCTGAGGTGTGAAGCCTCCCTTCCAACCCCCTTCCTGAGTGTGTAGCTCAGCTCCGCCGCCGCCGCCACCATTGAGCCACCATCGCGCCGCCACTGCCATCGCTGGAGTTCTGTCCAAATCAGGATAGAACCTCAAAGCCAAAATTTTATCTTTTTCACATGTTGTCTGATCCAACTCAAACTTTGAGAGTTTGTTCTCCCTGTCACCCCTAATCTCCCGTTCAAATTTCGTGCCATTTGGCCTTCGTTTGATATTTTTCCCATATTTTTGTTCTTCCCCCAGTAATCTGCCAGTTTGCAGATCTGCGGGACAGTGTCCCCTTGTCGTAATTTTCCCAGCCCCTTATCAATTTTCAGAAAATCTATAAAACTTTCCAAGTGTTTCTAACATCCACCTCTTCCACCATAATTTTTATGGAGTCTATATATTTCATTTTCCCTTCGGTCAAAATTCATTTTTAGGTTCAACTCAGTCTGTCCTGTATGTCTGTCAGTCTGAGCCAAAAAAAAATTTGTGGCACAATCATTTTAAATTTCAATCCAATCACTTGACGGATCAGAAAAAAATATGTGTTGTAGATCTACGAGTCCTCTTTCCAACGGCACCAACCACACCTCGATCTGCCTCCGGATCTCTGCACACAAATTCCTGTTGTGGAGGCGCGCAAATCTATTCTATGAACAGACTAGCAAAGGTAGCAGTAAAATAAATCTTGAAAAATTATCAAACCTCAATTCCCGGAACCGCCACTTCAGGGAGTCGACCAGGGACGTCCCGCCATCGTCCTAGCCAAGTGCCGCCTTCAGAAGATCTCAGGAGGATGACATCCCTTTGGAGGCCATTGGTTGCTGTCCGGCGAGTAGAATCGAGTGGAGCTGAGTTGGAATAGTGCCGAGTCGGACCAGCAGCCCTTCTTCAGCCCGAACACCCTTCCGGGTTGCTGCCCGTCAACCCAAGATCGGTCCTCCCGGACCCAATTGTAGCCCTTTACCTTCCATGCGTGGAGTGGGCAACACAATTCTTTTTTTTTTGGGCAACATAATTGGTGCGGACACCCGAGCAGTTGATCGGCACGACACGCCGAGCCACCGGTACCGCACACGGAGCACGACACGAGCCACCTCAGCATCCATCTGGCTCGGAGAGAGCCTGGAGACTCCGCCTTGAGCCTCCCCCTTTATTATATTTAGTTAGACTTTATGTGTTTTTCATTTGTATTTATTTCATTGCATTCGGTTTTGCCATTTTGATTGTAATAGGGGCTTATGTGTAATTCGGACCCCGTGGGCCCCACGGGCCCCCCAGGACCCACCCATTGGGCCACCTCAGCCTAGGGTCCCACGTGGGGTCAGTCAACATGCCACATGGGGGTATCTAGAAGTTTGAATGGTCAATTGTCCACATGGGGGACAAGGGACCAAAATAGTCAACATTTCCAACCAACACCCACCTACCATGTCAAGCTTGTTCCCCCCTAGTCAATAGGCTGTCCCCCCCTTATTTTTTTAATTGTATTTTTGTGGAATGGTCACATGCCATCCCAACCCTCCATCTCACACCCCTAGATCCAACGGTGGAGGATGGATTAGATGGGTGACCTATATATGCTTGTATTTTCCCATTTTGATGAATTAATGCCATTTGAAAGTTGAAAAAAATCCCTTGAGCAGGCCTAGGCCGCCCCCTTCTCCTCTCCCCCTCTCTCTTGAAGCTGTGAAGGCTTCCCTCTGGTGGTGAGACTCCACCCTATCAGTTCCGGTCGCCGCCGCCGCCGCCACGAGCCGCCATCGCCACCGCCGGAGTTCTGTCCGCGCAGTACCACAGCCACTTCCACGAAATTCCAGTCTCAGCCACGGCCTCAGATAGAGCTAGAACTTTTATTGGATCTCCCAGAGGTGTCCAGCACGTCCTCAGAATTTTGGTTGGTCATAAAGATCTCATTTGATATTTTTTTATTTTTGTCCAATCACAGTTTCCAGATCTGTCTACTGTCTGTTTCCATTTCCATCCGCCCAGAGTTTTAAGTCTTAGGTCCTTTTTTTGATTTTCTTTGGTTCGCCAAATTTAAGTGGGTGTGCCTTGCATCCATCCCTTCATCCACCATTTTTCTTAATTTTTGGTTCATCCATTTCATATTTTCTAAAATTCGTTCTCAGTCCTAGCTACAGTTCTGTTCCCCAGTTCCCAGATCCGACCACCAGACACTCCAAAAATCCTATCAAATCACCACCACCTCCAAATCCAATTCTAAAAATTGTCCCAGCTTCGTGGTTTGATTATCTACAATGTTGAAGAAGAGCTCGAAGTCTGATTCCTACGGCAAGTAGGCGGTCAATGGTGGTTCTCAGACAAGTACCCTGTAAATCTGATGTCTCGGTTACTGTACAACAGGGATTTGTAAATTCATTAAAGTCTAGATCCGGCTAGATCCATCAGATCTCTCTGAGTCTATATTGAAGCATTTGAAGAGAGCTTTCCAACGATAGCTCATGCGTCCCGATCCGACGTCGGGATCGACCGCAGCGGCTGTTTTCGCCGGAGCGCGCGCAGGGAAAACAGAACTGAAATCCGTGGGCAGCCATTCCACAACTTGAAGATCGGACCCGACCGGCCACCAATCGGTGTCTCCGGCCGACCGCCGTCCGTGGAGGCGCGCCACCAGGGGTCTCCATCATAGTGGGACCCACCTCCGTAGATCCGGAGGACAGCGCCATCCGTGGGCCCCACGGGCCCGCAGAACCCGCCGTTCGGAAAGCACAAAAACGCGGAGTTCGGCGCATCGAGTCGACATCAAGATGCTGCCTGTCAACCTGATTTGCGTGATCCCCGGGGCCCACATGTGACCTTTTACCTCCCTGCGTGGAGTGGGTCGAATCCTTTTGTACCGCTGTGAATTATGTTAACCGGGGGTCCGTAAGTCAGCCGGGGTGTGTGGAGGTAATGGTCCGAACCTCTTGGCGTTCATTTGCTTAGCTAGTATACGGTCTTTTGCCGCTGCCGAGAGTGTAGGTACTAGCCCGTGTGTCCATGTCACCGCTGTGAGAGTGAGAGTGACCCGTCCCGTGACTCGATCCGAGTCCGGAAGTGAGTCTGACTACCTTGAACTCTGCCGGTTCCTTAACCGCGCACGATCCACGCTTTCCCTCGCATGGGACGCCGAGTGAGTTTGCACTTCTGTTAGCGACGTGTAGCCTATGGGAGCTCTCCGTGTCGGGCCTAATGTCTCTCCTATCATGTGTTGCTGGTCGTGTCCACGTCTAGAGTCCGAGGTCCATACCACGTAGAGTTGGTCCCCGTGTCCGTCCCGCATCAGTTTGGTATCAGAGCAAGTTGAGTCTAGGGTAGTCATTGCATATGTCTTACATGCATCATGGTCTAAGTCAAGTCTAGGATCATCCTTATTTTCAAAACAACAAAAAAAAAGTGTGTTTTAAATTACATTTGCACCCTTTATTCGGTATCTTAAAAGGTGTTGTCCGAACGTTAGGCTACGCCTATCGGGAGGTCGCACACTTGCGGGAGTGATCTTCGGATCGATTAACTCCGCCCCGTACCGGATATTGGTTTAGGTCTAAGTGCATCATCTAGTGTGTGTTTGCATTAGTCGGTTTGTCTTGTCCCTTTGTGTCGGCATGTCCATCGTATAGTCTCCAATTTCCCATGGATTCCTCATCACCCAGGCAATATGGCCGTTGGCCCACCCATGGGCTTGGCAACCATCCTCTCCGCTTCTGTAGGCCTGAAGCCTCAGATTTTTTTGGCTCCAATGACCCGGGTATCTACCTCAAGTGGGAGGCCACCATGGACACCTACTTTGAGTGTTATACTATGTCCGAGGCAGTGCAATTATCTTTCGCCAAAGAGCGGCTTCTTCATGAGGCTGCCGAAAAGTGGGATTACATCGAAAGAATGAGAGCGGTTAGGGGGCAATGGCCCATCGAGTCATGGTGGGACATGAAGAGAGAGCTTAGGAAGGTCTACGTGCCCCAACCGGTCACCTCCAACCGGCCCCACCCAATCACTTCCAACCAAGTGGGTTCTAGTCGGAGGCAAAGAGTCCCACACGTAGATGAGCCAAGACCCAATCCTAGGACGGTTGACTACGGGCGAGTCCACCATGATATCCCTATTCCAACCCACTCCGTTGCCGAACTTATGCAAATGATTTTGGACCGGTTGGATGGGGTGGATAGGACACGTACTCCTAGTGATGTACTCCAACCTGAGCCTAAGGAGGTCATCGTCGGTAGTCTTAACCCGGCCCCATCAATGGAGTCCCCAAGCCCTCTCCCCATCATAGTGGATCCTCTTCTCCCACCCATGAGAGCTCCATTACCATCACACTCACCTTCCGATCTTATTTCGGAGCCCTCTCATTTGGAGCCGCCAAAGCCCGAGCCACCCGTGTTTCTAACGGGTACACTTTTCATAGCCGAACCACTTCTTAGTTGGCTCAAGAACGGCTTGGCCCCATCTCTCCTCCCATCCATGGACCCTACCCTACCATTAGTGCCGGTCAACTCATTCCATACCACCTTCCGGTCTAGTCACCATGTGGATACATTAGATGATCTTCTTAAAGGATTAGACCGGCAGTTGACATTTACGCACTTGTTGGCCCCACGCTTCGACCGACCTATAGGTCGTAGCTTCACACATCCATCCTTAGGGTCCATCACCTCCGTGTACACCGTGGGTCATGTTACCACGGAGGTTCTTCTACTCCTCCCTATGCCGGCCGAGTCCGACTTCATTTCCTTTTGCCCAAGGGAGGAATCTTACTTTCTACCTATGACTGTCGTCCCACCTCTCACAATGAATGAAGGTGATCATTTACACCTCCAAGATTTCCAAATGTGGGACAGCGATTTGTGGAAGCCTAGTCCAAGGGGTCATACCTTCTTTGATCCCTTCGACCCATTCTCTTGTGGACCCAGTGACCCACCACATTTACTCCACCTTTCTGAGAGAGTCCACCATCATACCCCCACCGTCTCATCTCCCTTCAAGGATGAAGGAGATCAACAACACCTTCTAGACTTCCACACATGGGATCTTGAGATGAGGGAATCCATATCGAGGGGTCACACATTCTTTGATCCCTTCGATCCCTTTCTTCATGGGCCCCTTGGCCCACAACCTCCATTCCCCCTCTTTAAGGAAGTCAACTATCACACCCCTCCTACTCGGGCCTGGCAACCTTCACATGGCAATATGTCCGAACCGTCATTTGGGGGTAATGAAGACTTTGGTTTCCCCGGCCCACCTCAACCACCCAAGCCTCCCGGACTTCCCACATCCAAACCCCATGTCCATGGTTGGTGCATCGTAGGATGTCTAGGAGTCCACCATGACATTAACCTCCGGTTATGTCAAATGCATGCATGGCATACATTCGGATGTCCTGGACCACCTTGCATATGATTGGGTTTTACTAACTGTAGGGTTGTTTAGGGTCGTGTGTGCATTCGTGTGTTTCTTTTCTTTTGCTAAGCATGTTAGGTCATGTGTGCATCCTGTGTTTCTTTTCTTTTGCTAATCATGTTAGGAGTCTGCATGACGATGTCCGTCGTCACAGTTGAGGCCAGTAATGCACGGTACAAGGAGTTAGCCGATGCCCACCGACACCACCGAAAGTTCCAGGAGGGCGAATATGCCATGATCAGGGTAAGACCTGAACGGTTTCCCTCTGGAACCGTTAAGAAGTTGCAAGCTCGCGGAGTCGGTCCATTTAGAGTGTTGAAACGTGTTTGATCCAATGCGTATGTTGTGGACCTGCCCGAGGAATATGGTATAAGCTCTACCTTCAATGTATCGGATCTTGTTGCATATAGGGACCCAGCGGTGATCCCTAGTGAGCCTTTTGAGCCATCTCCTCCCCTTGAGAGTGATCCCACACCTGAGTGTCCACTTCCACCTCCAGCCCCTTTTTCACGGCAGCGTGAGCATATAGATCGTATACTGGACGAGCAAGTGACAGTTACCAGGAGTGGATCTTACCCGCGCTACCTAGTGCGATGGAGAGGACGGCCCGCTACTGAGGACACATGGATCACACATGGCGAGTAGCAGCGGATCGATCCGGACCTTCTGGAGCGATATAGGAGCGATGCCGACCCTTACTCGACAGGGTCGAGTTTCTCCCACCCGGGGAGAATTGGTGCGGACACCCGAGCAGTTGATCGGCACGACACGCCGAGCCACCGGTACCGCACACGGAGCACGACACGAGCCACCTCAGCATCCATCTGGCTCGGAGAGAGCCTGGAGACTCCGCCTTGAGCCTCCCCCTTTATTATATTTAGTTAGACTTTATGTGTTTTTCATTTGTATTTATTTCATTGCATTCGGTTTTGCCATTTTGATTGTAATAGGGGCTTATGTGTAATTCGGACCCCGTGGGCCCCACGGGCCCCCCAGGACCCACCCATTGGGCCACCTCAGCCTAGGGTCCCACGTGGGGTCAGTCAACATGCCACATGGGGGTATCTAGAAGTTTGAATGGTCAATTGTCCACATGGGGGACAAGGGACCAAAATAGTCAACATTTCCAACCAACACCCACCTAATGTCAAGCTTGTTCCCCCCTAGTCAATAGGCTGTCCCCCCCTTATTTTTTTAATTGTATTTTTGTGGAATGGTCACATGCCATCCCAACCCTCCATCTCACACCCCTAGATCCAACGGTGGAGGATGGATTAGATGGGTGACCTATATATGCTTGTATTTTCCCATTTTGATGAATTAATGCCATTTGAAAGTTGAAAAAAATCCCTTGAGCAGGCCTAGGCCGCCCCCTTCTCCTCTCCCCCTCTCTCTTGAAGCTGTGAAGGCTTCCCTCTGGTGGTGAGACTCCACCCTATCAGTTCCGGTCGCCGCCGCCGCTGCCACGAGCCGCCATCGCCACCGCCGGAGTTCTGTCCGCGCAGTACCACAGCCACTTCCACGAAATTCCAGTCTCAGCCACGGCCTCAGATAGAGCTGGAACTTTTATTGGATCTCCCAGAGGTGTCCAGCACGTCCTCAGAATTTTGGTTGGTCATAAAGATCTCATTTGATATTTGTTTATTTTTGTCCAATCACAGTTTCCAGATCTGTCTACTGTCTGTTTCCATTTCCATCCGCCCAGAGTTTTAAGTCTTAGGTCCTTTTTTTGATTTTATTTGGTTCGCCAAATTTAACTGGGTGTTCCTTGCATCCATCCCTTCGTCCACCATTTTTCTTAATTTTTGGTTCATCCATTTCATATTTTCTAAAATTCGTTCTCAGTCCTAGCTACAGTTCTGTTCCCCAGTTCCCAGATCCGACCACCAGACACTCCAAAAATCCTATCAAATCACCACCACCTCCAAATCCAATTCTAAAAATTGTCCCAGCGTCGTGGTTTGATTATCTACAATGTTGAAGAAGAGCTCGAAGTCTGATTCCTACGGCAAGTAGGCGGTCAATGGTGGTTCTCAGACAAGTACCCTGTAAATCTGATGTCTCGGTTACTGTACAACAGGGATTTGTAAATTCATTAAAGTCTAGATCCGGCTAGATCCATCAGATCTCTCTAAGTCTATATTGAAGCATTTGAAGAGAGCTTTCCAACGATAGCTCATGCGTCCCGATCCGACCTCGGGATCGACCGTAGCGGCTGTTTTCGCCGGAGCGCGCGCAGGGAAAACAGAACTGAAATCCGTGGGCAGCCATTCCACAACTTGAAGATCGGACCCGACCGGCCACCAATCGGTGTCTCCGGCCGACCGCCGTCCGTGGAGGCGCACCACCAGGGGTCTCCATCATAGTGGGACCCACCTCCGTAGATCCGGAGGACAGCGCCATCCGTGGGCCCCACGGGCCCGCAGAACCCGCCGTTCGGAAAGCACAAAAACGCGGAGTTCGGCGCGTCGAGTCGACATCAAGATGCTGCCTGTCAACCTGATTTGCGTGATCCCCGGGGCCCACATGTGACCTTTTACCTCCCTGCGTGGAGTGGGTCGAATCCTTTTGTACCGCTGTGAATTATGTTAACCGGGGGTCCGTAAGTCAGCCGGGGTCACGCCGGGTGCGTGGAGGTAATGGTCCGAACCTCTTGGCGTTCATTTGCTTAGCTAGTATACGGTCTTTTGCCGCTGCCGAGAGTGTAGGTACTAGCCCGTGTGTCCATGTCACCGCTGTGAGAGTGAGAGTGACCCGTCCCGTGACTCGATCCGAGTCCGGAAGTGAGTCTGACTACCTTGAACTCTGCCGGTTCCTTAACCGCGCACGATCCACGCTTTCCCTCGCATGGGACGCCGAGTGAGTTTGCACTTCTGTTAGCGACGTGTAGCCTATGGGAGCTCTCCGTGTCGGGCCTAATGTCTCTCCTATCATGTGTTGCTGGTCGTGTCCACGTCTAGAGTCCGAGGTCCATACCACGTAGAGTCGGTCCCCGTGTCCGTCCCGCATCAATAATTCACTACTGTAAATAAATTTTACCATCGTACCGGGAGTTACCGTACTTGGCCGGGAAGTCTTCCCCACGCCCCGAGCGTGGAGGTACACTCGCCACCCTCCTCGTAGGCATTTGCTTATCTCGTATATGTTTGTATGCCGCTGCGAGTGATAGGTTTCTAGCTCGTTATTTTTTTATATCACCGCAGCGAGAGAAAGAGAGCGAGCCCCGTCCCGTGACTCGTTCCGAGCACGGAAGAGCCGACTACCCGACTCATTACCGATTTCTCAACCGCGCACGGTCCCACGCATTCCTCACTAGGGACGCCCGTAAGCTAGAGTCCCAGGTCGCGTGTCCATCCCGCATCATCAGGGCTAGCCAAATCTTAAACTTGGGTGGCCAAAACGACACTAACACATTCGGAGCACACTCATGGCCACCTAGCCACGAACTATCCTCGCCAACCATTGGCCTCATCGCTGGTATCTCTGATGCTGCACCAAAATACATACATGTCGGTCAAACTCTGCCCAACTCAGCACAATCAGGGTCACCACCACGGGGGAGGTAACTCTCTATCTTACTCCTCAGGCCCTCGCTAGCACTCTGACAATAATCAAATCCGCCTTCACAGCACCATCACCGCGCACTCAAGCTCCCACGTGAGGAATAATGTGGTAAATAAACATAAAAACCCTATGCCAGCTACCAACTGTACTATACTTTATGGACTCTGGAACATTACAATTATCTCAAATTCCCTTGTATATCCACAACCCTACTCTGATACCACCTGTAATGACCCAGAATCTGGATACCGGGAAATACCGAATGCCATTTGAATCTTTGCCCGCCACCCACGAGTCGGAAAGCTCGGAAGGGTTATTTGGGTGTTGTGGAGGTACATTGAAATTTAAAATAATGTAGGAAATAACTACAGAATTAACTATTTAAATAATAGGAAATAAATTACATTTTCAATTAATAAATTAACTACAGAGTCTAGTCCATAAAGTACAGTCTACAGGGAAGGAAACGTACTCAATCGATGGGTACGCCCCCAGCTCTGGCAAGTTGGCAACTACGAACCTCTGCGCTGCACCTCCGAACCTCAAAGAGGAACAACAAACACCTAAAAAGAAAGGGGTGAGCCTCATCTCATTATCTCAGTAGGGGTCCTGCGGATCCCCACCACGAAACAATGGCGATAAACAGCTGCGATAATAGTAATAATAATAACAACAGCAGAAGCAATCCCAACAGCAATAGTAACAGAAGAAGGCGGTGAAAATATAGCTCTCTAAGCTACTCTTATCAGCAATAGAAAGTAAGCCCCGATCTCATTGTCGGCACCACCGAACCACCGGTGAGACCACGGCTACGCTACTGAAGGAAAAATCATGACATCTCTATCGTAAAGGCCCGTCCTCATGGACGGAGGCCCAACCAATACCACTCGGTCCAAGGGTACAGTCACAACATCACTGTCATGAACCCTACACTATTCACAGGTGAAACCTTGATAACTCTATCTGTAGACACCCATTTTTGACCGATAAGTTGAGCAATTTCTTTGTTCTCCTAGTTAATGCCCCAATTGATCCATAATTGGTTGATTTTCTGGGATATTTATCCCTATTCTTGGCCCTACAATTCAATTTCCATACCTTGGATCTTGTCTCAAATTTGGCATTCTCGCGCTATTCACTCACATCACTTTCTTATTCATAGCGCGTTATGGACCCAATTGAATGATCATTTGAATAGTCGTTATTTCTTGATATTTGATCTTTACAGCATCCACTCTGGTTGTTATTCTTACTTAATATTTGATTAAACGACTGTCCAAAGGGGATTTGTTCTTTTTTTAATCATTCGGTGAGCCAATAATTGTCGCGCTATATCGTCAAAGCGCGTTAATGAAGAATGCGCTATACGCTTGTAGCGCGTTCTCAGTCAGAAACCCAGTCTGACCCGGACTCCCCTTTTTCGATTTGGGTCCTTATTTTGGTAAGTTTCCAATCATATTCCGTCCAAAGTAAGGTTCCTAATCCTAATAGGAGTCTTTCCCCGTCTTTAATCATCAAGATTGCCTTGATTTGAGCCACCAAGTTCTTAGATTGGATCGAACACCGACCTAGGGTTCGTTCTTGATCCTTCTCCTATAAATTGGACCCTTGGTCGTCGTTCTATGATGGATGCAACTCGAGATCTTGACGAGGAGGAGGCTGCTCTTCGTTCCAAATCAATAATTCCTCGCTCCTCACACATCCAAGGGAGTATTTTGGGGCATATTGTGTTCTTCCTCGTTCTTAGTTTTTTTTCTCCCCAATTCGTTTATTTCAATCCTCGCATAACATTGCATATTGATTTCAAAAACACTTCTTTTAAAAAATACACACATTCACACACACACCGAACCTATTTTTGGCCCTTCCATAGGGGTTTAAAAACCACCAAACCCCCAGGTGATCTAGCCCTTCACTTATATGCTTTTGATTAAGAATAGGGACAGATTCTACTTAAATCTCGATCTAATGGGCCTTTTCTTTGTTATTTATGATTGTTTGCAGGCACTAGAAGATTGATACATGGAGCCCTTGCACCCTGGCCGGCCTTGGAGCAAGGAAGAAACGAATCCAGTTCATCCCGCTTTTTGTCTGATATCGCGCCATACGAACATAGTGCGATCTTGAGAAGGCACTAGGAAGATATAGCGCGTTCATCCCCAGGCCAACTCTTGGCCTTCCTTGAATTTCTGAGGTATGTAACATGCCCTTATTTTGATCTTCATATTATTTGGCATGTTGTTGGCCTCAGTGGCGATCACGGATTTTCATTATTACATGTGACCCCCCTTTTATCATTGATTTTAGTTCTATATCTTGACATATCATCACCTATTCAAATCATCAATTTGGGGGAGGTCTAATTTTAGATCTACATATTTTGGCGATCACGGTGGGACGCTTTGTGCCACCACGTTCGTTCTTTTGGTTGCCTGCTTGTCAATTCATCAAAGTGTGTGTGATTATTTGTCTTTTGGGGTTTTCCCCCTCTATCTTTGGTCGTGCTATATATCCATAGCGCGTTCTTTAAGATCGCTCTATTGACATATAGCGCGTTATTCACCCGAGGGCATTTCACTCACACCTTCTGTCAGGGTTCTAATTGTCATCTTCTCTGGTTGCATCTTGTACATTTCCTGATGTGTATTCGTTTTTTTTATATTTTCTTGTTATTTGTTAGTTCTAGTTTAGATATTCTTGCATTACATAGCATCATAATCTTGTTGGCTTGGGAGACCTCCTCTCCCCACACCTTTTAGGAGATTTTAACCCCTCTTGGTGAAGGAAGGACCCTCCTTTGAGCATTCCGTCTCATTGGACCGAAAATTTCTAAACCAAGCCTCCGTAAGTCCCCGCACCCGTAGATTCCCTCAAGGACGCCGAGCAGGTTGTACCTTTGAAGTCTCGGGTTTAGTTGGCCTATGCATGGTGAGATAGTGTTCTTAGTTGGCATCGAAGTGAACTTACATTGAAACTAGGTTCCTCTCTTGTGTGAATCACTCCGAAAGTTTGTTAAAAGTCATTAATTCACCAAGGTTCAAATAAATAAAAATCAACGGTAACCATTCCAACTTGTGTGCTTCTTTGCAAATTATTTTGCTTGAACTTTGATTGCATAATGGCTTACCTTGATAGACAAAATAACATGTTTAATCTTAATTATGTTCATGAGGATGCACAACCCAGCACATCCTATACTCCTCAATTTCAACCTGTTCACCATAATTCTCACCACAATCATTCTAGGGGACAACGCCCCCATTCCTATGGTATTGCTCAACCCATGGGCAATGTCCAATCCCATGGTCCCTCGCCTCAATCGCGAGCCACTACTCCTTCGGGACCGTCTCCTCCCAATGATGAGAAGCTCTCTCAATTCATCCGTGCATTGGATCGTCTCACCCCTCAACAAATCCAAGTCATTCAGGCTATTGTTGAGGGTACATCTCATTCTCCTCATCCTCCTTCCAATCCTATTCAGGTGGCCCATCACCCACCTCCTTCATCCACACATACACCTATTAGGGTAGCCCATCACCCGCCTCCTTCCCCCACACCTACTCCTATTCGGGTAGCCCATCACCCGCCTCCTTCTATTTCTCATCCTTCACGGCCCCAAGACCCATTTATTCCTTACAACCAGGCCCATCCGGGTCCTTCTATGGGTCGGCCCATTAATCCCCCTCCACGGCCTTTATATCAAGCCACTCCTTCGAGGCCATCTTGCCAACCCTCTATTGTTCATGTTACACCCCTCCAGCAAAGTATCTTTGATAGAATTGCTTCCATGGAGGAACAACTTAAGAGGCTCACCAGCCCACGGCCCGCTCCTCCTCCATCTCAAGTTAATCCTCTTCATGATCTCATGAATAACATCGCTAAGTTAGAAAAAAATTGGAAGGAGATAAGAGAGAATGGCATCAATAACACGTGTGAGCCAGATATCAAAAATCAAGTGGACGTCGTTCACCCTCCACTCATCCACCCTGCTCATTTATCTGGCCCTCCGTCTCCACCTTCGCATTTACCTCCACAGAATTTTCCACAAAATCATGACCATCTGCCTCCACTTTCACATTCGCCTCCTCAAAATCCCCTACAACACCATACTCCACCACTTATCATTTCGCCTCCACCACGGCGTCCGCTTGATTTATTTAATGATGAAGATTTGGAGACGGTACGAGAACTTGAAGCTCCTCGAGATGCACCCCTTCTGAGTTTCCTTCGACGTCCTCTTCCTCTACTGCCAGAAGACCCCTATGCTCAGGACGATGCCACAGTCCCCGATCCAACCCCCATTTATGAGACCTCTTGGTGTTACGATGATGGGTCGATACTCTAATCATCCATACCGCCGCACCATGAGTCTCCTCCTCTCCCCAATACTTGGTGTTACGATGATGGGTCGACATTTCAATCACCCATACCGCCACACCATGAGTCTCATCCTATC
Source organism: Amorphophallus konjac (assembly GCA_022559845.1). Lineage (NCBI taxonomy): Eukaryota > Viridiplantae > Streptophyta > Magnoliopsida > Alismatales > Araceae > Amorphophallus > Amorphophallus konjac. The sequence goes on along the minus strand of CM040123.1, from coordinate 114,858,643 downwards.
CCTAACACCTCTCGCCCCATCCGGCATTTTCAACGCACTAAACCTTCTCTGTTCGCACCTCCCGTAACCACACCAGTAGCCTCCATTCCATCAGCCTCCGCCGAGCCTCCATCACCCTCCACTACGCCGGTCTCCACTAAGCCTTCTATTACTCCTCCTCTTTGTTCGCCACCTCAACCCTCCATTATCCCTTTAACCCCAAAACCCACTTTACCTATTCCTTCATCTATCCATTCACCCTTACCCATGGCTAGTCCTGAGCAGGATCCACCCTTTTTTGCACTCAAGCCAACCCCGACTACTTCTGGGCAAAGGGAGAAGCTCGATGTGTTTGAACCTTTGTTTCCACTCACCCTTTCTCCAACACCTTCTATTACACCCCCACCATCCATGAAGCTTTCCGCCTCCGCTTCCTCTACCACTCAGAATAGGAGTGCTTCTGCAAGTACTTGTGCCAAACATAATCAAGAGCCGGGCAAGAAGGATTTGGCCACGGCCATGCTATTCAAGATGTAAGAATTTATCTGCCGGATGCCGATCCGTGTTGTCGTGCCGAGCATGGTTGATGAGGCCGAGTCCCCGCCACTGCTCACTAAGAGAGAATGTCAAACTTTGATGCCGTGTAAGTTTGTTCCCAAGGGCCGGGCAGGGCACCCCTTGTTCCAACTTTCAAATCTTGAACCTTTTCTTCCATACAAGGGGAGAACGCCCATCTTGATCAATATTCTTCATACGCTACAATCCCTGGGCAGCACGATGCTTCCTATCTCAACTTTCCAACTCTCTCACACTGTTGCTCTTCACTCTCCAAGGGAGTTGTCATTTACTATTGAAGCTTCATCATGGGCTCTTGCTTTATCCATTGGGCCAATTGGCCATACACTTTCACTGCCATGGAGGGGTGGTTATCTTGGTGCTAAAGGGCTTTCCACTATTTTACCCACCTTCCATTCAACGCCATCCATATTCCTGTCTATCACTAATTCTTCATGGGCCACTCCAGGGGTAAGGAGGAGGATCTCATCCTCTCGCCCTTCATGTTTTTTACATTCTTTGCATTTCATGCATCCATCGCATCCGTTGCATTGCATCCACATACATTTGCACATCTTCTTTCTCGGGTTTCCAAAGTCGTATCTTCCCTGCCTTCCGGAACCTCCAGATCCCCCACATTTCCTATATCTTCAGCCTCTATCTTCAGGATCTCCAGGTCCCCTTACACTCGTCGGGCATTGTGCCCCCTCTGATCTTCCCTCAGGGCATCGCGCCCCTTTCCAACTATTGCATCCGCATTCCCCGGATTTCTCTCCTGTCCTCTTGGGGCATCACACCCCATGGTGTTTTCTTCCTCCGGAACCTCCGGATCCTTCATCCTCTTCTAATCCACTCTCCCCGAGGCATCGCGTCCCCTTTCCTGCTGTTTCTCTGGAACCTCAGGTGTTTTATCCCTCCTTTTTGGGCATCACGCTCTTCTGATTCCACTCCTCCGGAACCTCCGAATATTTCTCTTCTCCTGGGGCATCGCGTCCCTCGATATTTGCTTCCTCCGGAACCTCCGGACCTCCCTTTTAGGGCATCACGCCCCTCTACACCTCCATATCTGGATCCTCCAGATTTTTCTCCTGTCCTCTTGGGGCATCACGCCCCATGGTGTCTTATCCCTCCGGAACCTCCGGATCTTGCTCTTTGGGCATCGCGCCCCTACACACCCTCAAGTCCGGATCTTCTAGGCTTCTTACTGATTCTCCCAGGGCATCACGTCCCTCGATATTTGCTTCCTCCGGAACCTCCGGATCCTTCATCCCTCTCTTTATCCCTTGGGCATCGCGCCCCTTTCCGTCTTCTTCCTCCGGAACCTCCAGATCTTTCTCTTCTCCTTGGGCATCGCATCCCATGGTATCTTCCGCCTCCGGAACCGCCGAACTCTCTTTCCTTCCTCCCAGGGCATCGCGGCCTTTTCTATCTTCGTCCTCCGGAACCTCTGGATTCTCCATCTTATTCTCTCTATCTTCTTTCGGGGCATCCTGACCCTTCTGATTCCATTCCTCTAGAACCTCCGGACCCTCCATCTTTCCTCCGTTTTATCTTCCTGCTCCTCTGGGATATCACGTCCTTTGTCCTCTTCTTCCTTTTTCATCATTTTTTTGCATATTTCTTCCTAAGACATCACGTCCCTCAATATTTTCCTCCTCGATGATTCCTCCTATCAGGATTCTCCCCCTCCGGATCCGCCTCTTTCCATCTATCAATTTCTTCTTCTAATCCCTCCTGATCCCGGGTCCGACCCAACTTCTTCCACATCCACTACCTTGGGTATCTGCCCTTTCTCCCACTGCTTTCGAGGCTTTAGTTTTCACTCCTCTTCTTGATTTTTCGCTTCATCTTTAAAACGTTCCTTGCGATCAAGGTCTCTGCGCCTTAGCGAGGGAGTTCTAGCCCTCACCTCTCTTCCTTTTCTCCTTATTCGTCTGAGTTTGGTCTAAATACCACTCCCTTCTTGTTAAGCACTTTCAAAACTTTGCTATCCTTCCTTATCTACCAAATGAGGACAACAAATCCCATGTTTATCTACATCACCGCTGGCAGCTGCTTCAACAAAGGTCGCAAGGTAATGTGTTGGTGTACGTATGCATTTTGGTGCATTTTTATCGCCTTATTCACACATGGTTTTCAAAATGAAGTGCTTCTTAACAAGATTAAGAGTGGTAGTCAGGACTTTTATCCTAGGTTTTTATCTTTACTAAATAAAAGAGTCTTTAGGCTTACTTTTGCAGCACTTTGGTTAATAAGAACCCCGCGCTGGGAGTTCAGCATTCCCTCTCCGCTTGTTAAAAGCAACCCTTAGCTGCGCACCGCACACACTTCACGGCATCCTTAGCCGACTCCTTTGGGTAAACACCGTCCCTACTTTGGCCATGCCATGAGTATATCTGAAAGTCTTTTCTCTTCTTTACTCGGCTGAGTGCAGGGGCAAGAGGTTGACGGATGATATGACCAACCTAGGTACTCCCCAATACGAGAGAAGTCTCAAATAGGGGCAGTCTTGACCCAGAATAAAGTAAAATTTCATGATACATCTAGCCAAAAGGGGCTATTATGAAAATCAAGTTAAAATTTTAGTAAAATACAAAATTATGAATTATGACATGACAAGAGTGACAAAGTCCCCGCATGGAAAACCCTAGTCGCATGCATGTCAAGGGTCTAAAAATTAAAGGTATAAAGCCCCGGCGCAACAGACCACCTCTTTGAGGGGTAATACCTTGGAAGGAATTCAAGTCCCGATACCTCCCATCCTGCACAAAGCTTATCTCCAATTGTTCTTCTCTTCTCCCTCTAAGACCGAATGTTTTTAAAGTATGGCCTGGGTAGGAGCACCGTTAACCAAAGGTAGCCGGTCATAGGGTGCCACCCTTAAATGCACGCCCAACTTTGGGCAGTTTTTAGCGAAAGGGGAAGGAATAAGGACTCTTAGCCAGTGGTTTAAACATCCGTTGACGCTGCACTAGCAATGTCTAAACCAAAATTCTAAAAAAATTTGAATATAATCAAAGTTTCCAAAAAAAAACTGAATACTACCAAATTTCCAAAAAATTGAATATTGCCAAATTTCCAAAAAAAAAATTTATATTTCCAAATTTTTCATATTTTCCAAAATCAACATAAAAATTAAAATATTATTTTTGAAAACTTATAAAAATTTGCATACTTTCAAAAATTCTAAAAAAATTACATTATATTTCTAATGGCATTATTGCAGGGATATCCTTTTGCAGGGGCACGCAAAATCAAAAGAGCAATCACAAGAGGTGCAACAAGTACCAAAGACTGTCTCATTCCACTATGTCAAAAGAGTACAAAATGAGAGTGGGTACAAACAACCTCTCTAGCTCTCCCCTCGACCCTCCTGATCTCCCCCTCTACGCAAGCTCTCAGCCTCCTCTTGTCCTCCCCGGGAAGACCTAGGAGGACCCATCGATCCACGAGAGGCTGAACCCCTATCACCGCGTGCTCGCCTCTCAGCATCTTCCCTCCTCTGATGCTCAGAGGAGGTAACTAAATAATCAGTGCTCGAATAGGCTCGGGAGTATCCCTTGCACTGAGCCCGCTCACGCCCCCGCCGATAGCGCTCCTCTGCATCTTTCGCCCGCTGCTCGGCCATTCCTAATCTAGTGCTCAACTGCACTCTCTCCAGCTCTCGCTCCACTCTCTCTCTGTCTCGCTCCTCCCTCTCTCTCTGCCGCTCGCTCCTCTCCATGCCAAGGAGGGCACGCAGCTCTATCACATCTCGAGGAAGCTCCTCCGCATCGCGACGCCTCAGCTCTGCTTCCGCCATCCACAGCTCCTGCTCCTGCACCCAAAATCTCGGTCAATAACTGATATTAATAAATTCCCAAGACTAAGATTAAAAGAACAGATTGCTTACTCTCTCCAGTAGAGAGGCCTCAGCTGCCTCCGCCCGAGCAACTGCACTAGCAAGCTGACTCTCTAGATCGGTGTGGTCACAGGCGGGCTGAGTGGATGATGAAGCGCCATGCGAGGATCGGGCTGCCTCTAGTTCCTCGCGCTGAAAAAGAAACATTATTGTTAATTGAAAGTCAAATCCAAATCATTCTAAAATTACAAGTACTTACCAGCTCATCGACGGTATGCTGGAGGTCCTCACGCTGTCGGATCGTGGAGTCAAGGAGCCCCTGTACCATGGCTAGTCTCCCCTCTATGTCAAACTACATTAAACACATGGTGATCACATATCAAGCAATTAAAGCATTAAGGTTGGAAATGGTCAATGAATTAAAAGCATACCTGTCCACGTGCGCTTTGGTAGACCCGGCTACCGTATGTCTGAGAGTATGCCTGGAGGTAGGCATCATCTGAGTCTGCTCCCGCAGGGACTGGTCGGCCACGCCTTTTCCAATCTGCAAACTGCTCCCGAGCACGTTGCCGCCAATCATCTGTCCCCTGGAGGCCTCGAAAACGTCATCTAGGTCGTGGGTCTGTCGCCTGGGTCGGGAACTCTACCGCCGCCTGGTGGAGCCCCAGTGTCCTCATGATTAGCCTATAGTATAGAGGCTCAACCAGGTTGAGGGCGTGCAACCAGATCTCTCTCCCGAAGTATGGGATGGCCGCCTCCACCCAAGGCATCACCCCGACATCCCTCTGATACGGAGTCCAGACCACCTGCAGAGTTCAATTTGTCATTGCCCTTGGTTTCATTCATATAATTAAAATCAATTTCAAAAAAAATAAATCTTACCTCTATATGGGGCATCATATCTAACGTCTCTTGAATGTGGGTGACCTGGTCCTTCAGAGATCGGCTGTCTCATGTTGGGGTCCATCGTCTGGCCAGGGGCAGTAGATCTCCTCGATCCTCCCAAGCACGCCTGAGGGTAGGAAGATACAAATAGCTCCAAACCTGAAATGTATCTCATATGATTAGTATAAGAGACAAGTGCATAATTTAATCCATGGAGTTTAAGGCTTAGAGAGATACCTGAAGTAGAGGGTAGAATCCCCCGAGTGAGGACTGGAGTGAAGAAATGCCGAAACTGTCGAACAAATGGGCTAGGACTGCCGCACCCCAAGCGTACCGTCCAACTCTGTTCAGATCCTCTAGTAGAGGTAGAAATCGGTAGCTCACTCCATCACCTTGAGTTTCTAGAAGCAGCTTGCCAATCATCAGAATAAGAAACCTCCTCAGCTCCATGTCGGCCTGTGCACCAGCCTCGGTCGTGAAGCCCTCCCTGGCCTCAGCCTCTAGTCTCCTCTCATGAGCCGTCAAGGTCTCTCCCACCTCCCTCTGTGTGTGGAACAAGTCGAGACTCTCCTGTAAAGTGATCCTCGACACTAGCGAGGTCCGGCCAGTCCCCTCCAGCTCCAAGCCTAGTAGCCTGCGTGCCATCTCACGGTAATCAGGGTAAGTGCAGCCTGTCACTGCCGATCCGTGCACCCACAGTCCAGTAATACGAGTGACATCTTCTAGAGTCGGGATCATATGACCCCAGGGGAAGAGGAAGGCCTTGCACCCCGCATCCCATCTGGCTTTCAGAGCCCTTATCAATCCCACATTGACTCTCAGCACCTCTATTTCCAAGAACTCTCCAAAGCCCATTTGGCGGAGGCGGGCCCGTTGAAATTCTGGCAGTGCAAAGTAGACGGCCCGAACCAATGTCCATGAAATCCGGGCGCGAACTGCACCCTCTACACCCTGCACACCACAAAAGAGCAAGAAATATCAATTTGTGTTCATCAATAGAAGAAAAATAAGAAAATAAAAAAAATGGCATTCTGTTCTTGAACGCGCTATATCGTTATAGCGTGTTCATGAAGAACACGCTACCTAAACATAGCGCGTTCATCTCCGGAAGGTAGGGGGCGACCCCTCATTTCCCCAAATCCATTTTATGGGCATTTTTCCCTCTACATTGATCTAAGGGGGCGTCTACCCCTCCGTTTTTATCTCTTTTGAAGGGAAAAACAAGAAAAATCAAAGAGAAAACAAGTTAGAGGTGGTTTCTTACCAATCGTCATTTTCGAACCGCCGCACCACCAACGGGCTCCGCCGCTATCTCCCCCGCCGCCGCGGCACCTTCAACCTCCTCGGCCTCGTCGGAGGGGATCTCCATTTCATCTCCTTCAAGTCTAACCGAGACGGTCGCCTCCGAGTCGGGGTTTTCTTCCACGGGAGGGGGCGCTCGTTCCTCCTCCGTGCGAGATCGTTGACGGTCGTGGGTGGCACGCCGTTTGGAACGTCGAGGAGGTTCTCCTTCCATCGGATTAGGGCAATGGAGGTTTGGGCGAGAGAGGGAACGGAGAGAAGAAACGGAGAGAGGGAAAGAGTGAGTTTGAATAAATGAAAAGGGGGGGCGGTTTTTCAATATGCGCGTAATGAATGCGCTATAAGTTCATAGCGCGACACTATCGCGTTAGGTATATATAGCGCGATAATGAAAATAAAAAAATATATATATAAAAGTGAGAGAAGAAGAAAAAGAAAAGAAGTAAAAATGGGGCAGAAAATAAATAAAAACACAATGAGAATGAGAATGTTTGGAGTGTTTTAAGTTTGTGTTATCTTACTTATGTGATATTGTGTATTTAAATTCGCACTTGCATTATCAATTAACAATTGTATCCCCAGGAAAAGGAAAAAAAATGGCACGCCATCAGGTAAGTATTCCCTTATCCCCCCTTTATTGCATTACTATATGATACTTACATTATTATATTATCTCAAGGACCGGCCGTTTCTCCGTATGTTTCGGGATCTGAGTTCCCCTCTACCAAAAATAGTGATGATCTAGAAACATGCAGTGAATCGTCGGATAGGCCGTTAGGTTGGACAAATTTGGGGACGATGGACTTCACCCCGCACGCCGTGGTTGCGGATAACTCTTGACCCGAGTCTGTTTGATTTAACAAGATTGTCCTTGAGTATCTTATATTTTATTCTTTCTTTGTATTTATTTTAATGATTTCTTTTATTTTAGCCCTGCACGCATCATGCCCTTTTTGCATTCATAAATGCTCAATTTTTCTTCCTAATTAAGGATTAATAATGCTTAAGTTTTCGAATAAAGAAATTCAATTCCATTCTGAATTTGAAAGATTGCTCCTAGTTGAGCGCTGGATCTCATTGGTCGATGTGACCCTTGCCTGGAATTTGTCTACCTCCTTTCAACCCAATTCAACTTATCCCTTTTGGTCCACTCATTAGCTGTGAACCGCACGATGGCGTCGATGGATCCGCCGGGCTCGCATCCATTCCACTAACTGAGTGAAATTCATAGTTGCTACACACTGCGGATGTCTCTTTTGTGCAAGAGGTTGATCAGCTCCCTTTTCTTTGTTCCGCGCCTATCATTCTAGGTAGGAGTCACCGGTGCTAGCTTGACCTTGTGGTTAGCTCGGAGTTTTCTGGATTATTCCTATCACTTGTCGGTTGTGATGGGTGTCTCTTTTTCCTTGATATCCACTTATCAGTCCGCTCCACTACGTTTCCACTTCATCTCTCCGTCATTACCACTTCGGGTCATCTCTGTTTTGTCTCCGTTTCATCTCCGTCTCGCTCCCCTGCAAAGCGGATATCAAGAAGGGGCATCTGTAGACACCCGTTTTTGACCGATAAGTTGAGCAATTTCTTTGTTCTCCTAGTTAATGCCCCAATTGATCCATAATTGGTTGATTTTCTGGGATATTTCTCCCTATTCTTGGCCCTACAATTCAATTTCCATACCTTGGATCTTGTCTCAAATTTGGCATTCTCGCGCTATTCACTCACATCACTTTCTTGTTCATAGCGCGTTATGGACCCAATTGAATGATCATTTGAACAATCATTATTTCTTGATATTTGATCTTTACAGCATCCACTCTTGTTGTTATTCTTACTTAATATTTGATTAAACGACTGTCCAAAGGGGATTTATTCTTTTTTTAATCATTTGGTGAGCCAATAATTGTCGCGCTATATCGTCATAGCACGTTAATGAAGAACGCGCTATACGCTTGTAGCGCGTTCTCAGTCAGAAACCCAGTCCGACCCGGACTCCCCTTTTTCGATTTGGGTCTTTATTTTGGTAAGTTTCCAATCATATTCCGTCCAAAGGAAGGTTCCTAATCCTAATAGGAGTCTTTCTCCCTCTTTAATCGGCAAGATTTCCTTGATTTGAGCCACCAAGTTCTTAGATTGGATCGAACATCGACCAAGGGTTCGTTCTTGATCCTTCTCCTATAAATTGGACCCTTGGCCGTCGTTCTTGGATGGATGCAACTCGAGATCTTGACGAGGAGGAGGCTTCTCTTCATTCCAAATCAATAATTCCTCGCTCCTCACACATCCAAGGGAGTATTTTGGGGCATATTGTGTTCTTCCTCGTTCTTAGTCTTTTTTCTCCCCAATTCGTTTATTTCAATCCTCGCATAACATTGCATATTGATTTCAAAAACACTTCTTTTAAAAAATACACACATTCACACACACACCAAACCTATTTTTGGCCCTTCCATAGGGGTTTAAAAACCACCAAACCCCCAGGTGATCTAGCCCTTCACTTATATGCTTTTGATTAAGAATAGGGACAGATTCTACTTAAATCTCGATCTAATGGGCATTTTCTTTGTTGTTTATGATTGTTTGCAGGCACTGGAAGATTGATACGTGGAGCCTTTGCACCCTGGCCGGCCTTGGAGCAAGGAAGAAACGAATCCAGTTCATCCCGCTTTCTGTCTAACATCGCGCCATACGAACATAGCGCGATCTTGAGAAGGCGCTAGGACGATATAGCGCGTTCATCCCCAGGCCAACTCTTGGCCTTCCTTGAATTTCTGAGGTATGTAACATGCCCTTATTTTGATCTTCATATTATTTGGCATGTTGTTGGCCTCAGTGGCGATCACGGATTTTCATTATTACATGTGACCCCCCTTTTATCATTGATTTTAGTTCTATATCTTGACATATCATCACCTATTCAAATCATCAATTTGGGGGAGGTCTAATTTTAGATCTACATCTATCGGGAACCCTAGACCTCAACTACGGGAAACGTACACAGAAGCCACCTAAAGAACTATGTCCTCACTAACGGGAAATCAAATCTTGAGTCAAGAGAGTCACGTGTCGCGTGATGGGAGAACCTGCCCACTAGAAGCAAGGCCTGATGCATCAACTGATGACTTAGTCTGCGCCTCGAGTGTCTCCCTACTCACCCCAAGTGAAAACTGAGACACCGTACAAGTAACCGAAGAACAAGGGTCTAGTCGTGCTCATGCTCATCAGCACTTGTCTGTAGTCCCCGACCACGTGTGCACACACTAACTGACTGTGTTACGTTAGTGTGGATGCACTTTTTGCGATCTCTTTTTATTTATTTCATTTGTTCATTTGTTTATTCGATTATTCATTTATTTTGATTTATTTAGGGCGTGGGCGTGCCAGTCACAAAGTGACGATTTATTCAGGCTTCGAAGAAGCCACAGGTGTGCGCCGTCTGACTGATCAGACGATAGTAGATTGCGTGTCGGGACTAAAACCTGCCGCGCCGTAAAGGCCACGACGTTAATTACATCCCCTCGGAGAGGGGAAAAACCTTGATTGATCCCTAGGAAAAGGGGCCCTATGGCCTAGAATTAACATTAATGAAGTGAGATAATGAAATTCGCGAGCTGCGTTAAAATGTCCCCAGATTGGGGTATGAACGTTTAAATCATGTTGGTGGTTTATCGACCATTTTTATGTTCAGACGGAAGTCCGTATTGAAAGCGTGATGAAGACGGTGATGAACCCGTACAAATGTTTGCCGAGTATACGGAAAGCTTAATAGGAGAGTCGGATTAAATCCTAGCGGAAATGGGTCAGGTTTAATGAACTATTGGCCCGGGGCAACGTCAAGTCATGGCCATATCGAAATGACTTCTAAGGTCCAAACCCGATTTACTGGGGCGTCATCGATATCTAATTTTCATACTGACTCCAGGGAGGCAAGGCTGCAGAACAGACTTTATTACATTTTTTTGTTTGCTTATCTAGTTTCATTTAGATACATGGGTGAAAATTTTTTATTCAACCATATGTATTATGATCCATTTATTATGGTTGGCATAATTTCTCTAGTTACATTTTGTTATTCATTTGATCCTTGATTTATTCGCTCATTTGTTACTTTGGTGGTTTCTTCACTCATCATCTTTGGTTAACATTGTTTGTTGTTTTCTTTTATTTTGTTTCCTTTTTTTACTTTGTTGGCTTCCTTTTTTTAAAGAGGGAAGAGAGGTAGTGAATCAGCGCATAAAGGGAGAGAGATGTGAGGATGAGAGAAGATGTGAGATGAGAGGGGAGTGTGGTGGGTGGATCGGCGTGGGGAAAGGGATCCGACGCGCAAGGCGCCGCCTGATCACCTCCCTGCGATTGGTTTATTATTATTATTATTATTATTATTATTATTATTATTATTTGAGGGGCTGAATCGGTAGAGGGTGATCCAGGGTGAGGAATCGTGCGCATGCGCGCCGGATCACCCCCACGTCGTTCATCCCCCCCCCTTTTTCTGACGAAGGGGAGTTCGATCGACCGAAAGGGCCAATTCGGTCGACCGAGTCGGCTGACAGATCTACACCCTAATGTTGTTTTACCCGCGCAACTGACCACGTGAATTAAGAGATTTTATGTAGTTTGGGGCGTACACTCATGAGGATGGGGGGAAAACTCATTAGGCATGTTTGACGCTTATGACTCAACACAATGGAAGGTATGCAATGTGCTCATTTTTTTTTGTAGTGAACACATGAAGTTCAATGTTTCTTTTAATGTTTGTCCATGGGGATGTAGCAGGGGACTCGCATGCAGCTGGCTGTCTGCATGAGGCTCTGATGCGAGATGGATCACAGACTCGACTCCAATTAGGAATGCAACCCTCGGACTCTAAACAAGCTCGCGATCGTACCTTTTCGAGGAAAGCGTCGGACGTGCGCGGTTGAGAAACCGGCAAGAGCTAGGGTGATCAACTCTCTCTTGTGCTCGGATCGGGTCATGGGACGGTCTCGCTCTCTCGCAGCAGCAGCGGTAATGTAAAAATATGAAGCGAGCTAATTACCCTATAATGCTCTCTAGCAGCAGCATATGAAATATATACGAATAAAGCAAGTTGCCCAGCAAGAGAGAGAACACGATACCTCCACGCTCCCAGCGTGGGGAAGACGATCCCAACCGAATTCGGTAACTCCCGGTAACAGTAATGAATTAAATTACAGCAATAAAATATCACCCACTCCACGCAGGGAGGTAAAGGGCTACAGAAGTGGGCCCGGGAGGACCGATCTCGGGTTGACGGGCTGCACTTGATCACCCCGTCGGCGCAGTTCGGACGGCGTATGCTTCTGGTTGTGGGGCCCACGCGCTGGTCGGTGGGGCCGTGTGGGACAGGGGTGGCACCACTGTGGTGGGGATGCCTGGGGAAGTGCTTCCTGGGATGGCGGCACGTTGGTTCACCAGCCGGAGGCCGGGCGGCTCCGATCAGCACTGGTCAGAAAGTGTGCCCACGGATCTCCTACTTCTATTTTCAGGCGCGCGATCCGGCGAGATCGGCTGCTGCGATCAATCCTGATGTCAGATCGAAGCACAGAAGATATCGTTGGAAAGCTCTTTCGAAGTACTTCGATCTAGGGCTAGAGACATAAACTAGATCTGCACAGATCTAGCCTTTGTTGATTTCTGAAGTTGCTGTTGGACAGTGCCCGAAATCTCAGGGCAGCAGGAAAGTTTCCTGAGAACTACCTTTGACCGCAAGGGAGACCTCACATTCAGACCCTGAGCCCTTCATGAAAGTTGTAGAGGGGAGCGATAGGCAAACGACAATATTTTTTGTGAAAGATTTTGTTGAGATTTGGGTGGGGAAAAGTATTTTAGACTGGCGGGTGGTTGGATCTGGACAGCAGGGGACTGAACAAATCTTGGGAAGAAGATGGAATTTATAAAAATAGATGGGGGGCTTAAAATTTTTCACTAAAATTTGGGGATGGAGGAGATGGTGGATAGAAGCTCCAGTAAAATTGGGGGTTCCAGAAAAAATCAAAAAGGGGACCAAGAAGGCGAAACGCAGGGTGGCTGTGACTGGATCTGAACAAAAGGCAGAATTGGTGGGTGGAGATGCACGAAAATGGAAAATTATAAGACGGGGCTATAACTTTTTTTCAATTTTTATGGATGGTTATGATGAACCCTATAACGTATCCTGAAAATATCAGCTCCAGAAGATGAGAGAATTTGGAGCTGAAATTCTTGGAGTGGCCTTCTGTCCTGTAAGATAGAACATAGACAGAACTTCTGACGGTGGCTCGTGGCGGCTCGATGGCGGCACGAACGGCGGCAGCGGTTCCAGAGATGAAGATCAGAGATAGAGGGGAGGAGATAGAAGGGATGAACACTCTAGAAATGCCGAGGAAGGAAGAGGAACCAGAGGAGAGAGGAGGGGGGCGCAACTAGCTTCAAGCATTCACAAAATTTTCTTCTCTTCATTAATTGTTACAAATGAAAAATACAAGCATATATACTAAATGACAAATGACCAGAAATGACCTCAGATCTAGGGTTTAGATAATATTAAATGTTTCAAACAAAATAAAAAAATCCTAATTAGATCTAATGGGGGGGCGCCCCCTTGACCATGGGCATGGGTAGGTGGAGGTGGGTGGAGAATATTTGACATTTTTCCCCTTTGTCCCTCATGTGTCTATTTGACATTCAAACCTTCTAGATGGCCACCTAGGATGGTTGACCAGCCCCACATAGCTTAGGTGGACCAATGGGAAAGGAGGGAGGGCCCCCCAGCTGGACCTACTGCACATTTGCACAAAAACCCACTAAGACTTACAATTGCGTACCCATATAACACAAGGGTATACATACAAATATGAAAGGACATAAATGTAAACAAAAGGTGGACGGTCTTGCTTCGATGTCCCCATCAATTCTCTCCGGGTGGAAAGAACTCAAGGCCGTCGAGTAAAGGGGTGACTGCTCGAGTAGCTCCGGCGGATCCATCACCGTACCAAGTAGCGCGGGTACGCTCTACTCCAAGTGATCGTCACCTGCTCATTCCGTATATACTCGATATGCGCATGCTGCTATGGGAAGAGGCTAGTGGTGGAACACTCCGGGTGGGGTCACTCTCAAGGGGAAGGAGGCGGCTTGAAGACTCACTAGGAATCACCGCTGGGTCCCTGTAGGTGACTAGATCTGGGGCATAGATGTAGAACTGATCCTATACTCATCGAGCGAGTCCACTTGCCTCTCACTCATAAGAGACCGACAACGAGCTTGCACAAGACAGATGCAGACTCCTAACAAACCACAAACCACACAAACAACAAACTGACTCATGCATGACCCTAGACAAACCTATTGTTAGTCCGACCCGTATGTGTGTGACGGCGGACGAGGACACCCGAATGTGTGCCATGCATGCATGTTATGTAACCGGAGATGGGTGGCATGGGGAACACCTAAACGTCCAAGTATGACCCAGTCATGCATGGACGGCCCTTTGGATTTGGGAGACTTGAGAGGGCTAGGAGAGCCGGGTGTGGAAGAGCCGGGTGTGGGTGTATCGAGGATGGGTTTAGGTGGGCCGGGGAAACCAAAGTCTTCGTTACCCCCAAATGATGGTTCGGACCTATGGCTATGTAGAGGTTGCTTGGCCCGAGTGGAAAAGGTGGGATAGTGAACTCTGCGGAAGAAGTGGAGTGAGTATGAAAGCTCGGGAGGTTCACTAGTGAAGGGGTCAAAAGGGTCGAAGAAGGTATGACCCCGTGAGATGGGTTCCAACATGACATGGTCCCAAGTTTGGAATTCATAGTCACCGTCATACATTATGATTGGTAGGACGACGGACATGTGTAGAAAATAAGATTCCTCCCTTGGGCAAAAGGGAATGAAGTCGGATTCGGCCGACATAGGGAGGAATAAAAGAATCTCCGTGGTGACACAACCCATGGTGCACACGGAGGTAATGGACCCTATGGCCGGGTGGGTGAAGCTAAGACTAGTGGGTTGGTCAAAGCCTCGGGCCAATAAGTGTGTCAACTTCCATTGTGAATCTAATCCTATAACAAGATCATCCAAGATATCAACATGGTGACTAGACCGAAATGTAGTGTGGAATGAGTTGACCGGCACTAATGGTAAGATGGGGTCCATGGATGGATAAGGAGGTGGGACCAAGCCATCCTTGAGCCAACTAAGAAGCGGCTCGGCTACGTATGGCGTACCCGTTAGAAATACGGGTGGCTCGGGCGGAGGTAGCTCCCAATGTGAGGGCTCCGGATGAGGATCGGAAGGTAAGGGTGGTAACGGAGCACTCACGGGTGGTGAAGGCAATGGCGTAGGTAGTCCGATCGGCTCGGGACTTGGTTGGGAGGTAGATGCTTGCCGAAGGGCAGCCAGGACAGCATCATACCGATACTCAAATGGCTCGACCTCTAGAGCAACCTGATAAGTCCGCGCCAGAGAGATCGCGTCACGGAAAAGACATTCCAACTGGAAGTGAAGGCACAAACCTCTCCGGAACTGAAATGCGGCCATGGTGCTCTCCTCTCCTAAGCCATATTCCAACCAATACTTATGATAGTCCCGAATGTACTCGGACACGGGCCTATCGCCTTGGATGGGTCGGCATGGGTTGGCCATTGGTGCCGAAAAGATGGGAATGGATCCCTAGAAATGGATATGCAAGGCCATTTGGACAAGACACTAGACCGACTATGCAAGGTTGGGATGCATGCACACTAAGGACAAGACACTAAGACTCGGTACGGGGCGGAGTTACTCGATCTGAAGATCACTCGCGCAAGTGTGCGGCCTACCCGATAGGCGTAGCCTAACATTCGGACAACACCTTTTTATATACCGGGTTATTGGGATGAAATGCAACCTAGACCGACTTAGATGATGACTAGACGTAAATGACACACTCTTTTTTTTTAGACACCCCAGACTAAAACTCGCACTGATACCAAACTGATGCGGGACGGACAACGGACTCGACTCCAATTAGGAATGCAACCCTCGGACTCTAAACAAGCTCGCGATCGTCCCTTTTCGAGGGAAGCGTCGGACGTGCGCGGTTGAGAAACCGACAAGAGCTAGGGTGATCAACTCTCTCTTGTGCCCGGATCGGGTCACGGGACGGTCTCACTCTCTCTCGCAGCAGCGGTAATGTAAAAATATGAAGCGAGCTAATTACCCTATCATGCTCTCTAGCAGCGGCATATGAAATATATACGAATAAAGTAAGTTGCCGAGCAAGGGAGAGAACACGATACCTCCACGCTCCCGGCGTGGGGGAGACGATCCCGGCCGAATTCGGTAACTCCCGGTAACAGTAATGAATTAAATTACAGCAATGAAATATCACCCACTCCACGTAGGGAGGTAAAGGGCTAAACAAGTGGGCCCAGGAGGACCGATCTCGGGTTGACGGGTTGCACTTGATCACCCCGTCGGCGCGGTTCGGATGCTGCTGGTTGTGGGGCCCACGCGCTGGTCGGTGGGGCCGTGTGGGACCGGGGTGGCACCACTGTGGTGGGGATGCTAGGGGAAGCGCTTCCTGGGATGGCGGCGTGCTGGTTCACCGGCCGGAGGCCGAGCGGCTCCGATCGGCACCGGTCGGAAAGTGTGCCCATGGATCTGCTACTTCTGTTTTCAGGCGCGCGATCCGGCGAGATCGGCGGCTACGATCAATCCTGACGTCGGATCGAAGCACAGAAGATATCGTTGGAAAGCTCTTTCGAAGTACTTCGATCTAGGGATAGAGAGATCAACTGGATCTGCACGGATCTGGCCTTTGTTGATTTCTGAATTTGCTGTTGGATAGTGCCTGAAATCTCAGGGCAGTAGGAAAGTTTCTGAGGACTGCCTTTGACCGCGGGGTAGACCTCAGATTCAGACCTCAAGCCCTTCATGAAAGTTGTACAAGGGAGAGAGAGGAAAATGGAAATATTTTTTGTTAAAGGTGTTTTTGAGATTTGGGTGGGGAAAAGTATTTTATACTGGCGGGTGGTCGGATCTGGACGGTAGGAGACTAAACAGATCTTGGGAAGAAGATGGAATTTCTAAAAATAGATGGAGGGCTTAAAATTTTTCACGAAAATTTGGGGATGGAGGAGATGGTGGATAGCACCTCTAGTAAAACTGGGGGTTCCATAAAAAATCAAAAATGGGACCAAGAAGGTGAAACTCAGGGTGACTGTGACTGGATCTGAACAAAAGGCAGAACTGGTGAGTGGAGATGCACGAAAATGGAAAATTATAAGACGGGGCTATAACTTTTTTTCAATTTTTATGAAGGGTTATGATGAACCCTAGAACGTACCCTGAAAATATCAGCTCCAGAAGATAAGAGAATTTGGAGCTCAAATTCTCGGAGTGGCCATCTATCCAGCAAGACAGAACATAGACAGAACTTCCGACGGTGGCTCGTGGCGGCTCGATGGCGGCACGAACGGCGGCGGCGACACCAGAGATGAAGATCAGAGATAGAGGGGAGGAGATAGAAGGGATGAACACTCTAGAAATGTAGAGGAAGGAAGAGGAACCAGAGGAGAGAGGAGGGGAGCGCAGCTAGCTTCAAGCATTCACAAAATTTCTTCTCTTCATTAATTGTTACAAATGGAAAAATACAAGCATATATACTAAATGACAAATGACCAAAAATGACCTCAGATCTAGGGTTTAGAGAATATTAAATGTTTCAAACAAAATAAAAGAAATCTTAATTAGATCTAATGGGGGGGGGGCCCCCTTGACCATGGGCATGGGTAGGTGGAGGTGGGTGGAGAATATTGACATTTTTCACCTTTTGTCCCCCATGTGTCCATTTGACATTCAAACCTTCTAGATAGCCACCTAGGATGGTTGACCAGCCGCACATAGCTTAGGTGGACCAATGGGAAAGGAGGGAGGGCCCCCTAGCTGGACCTACTACACATTTGCACAAAAACCCACTAAGACTTACAATTGCGTACCCATATAACACAAGGGTATACATACAAATATGAAATGACATAAATGTAAACAAAAGGTGGACGGTCTTGCTTCGATGTCCCCATCAGGCTCCTTTGTTCATGCTGGGTGGAGGTCCATACGTATGCAAGATGGGAATGCATGGCGGGTTCAGATTTCATTTATGCAGGGGCTTCTTTATTTTTGCCTATGAAAAGCCAACAGGACATTGTATTATATGTGGGATTTGTAGAGATTCTTTGATTCATGCATGGGATGCTGTTGTGCTTTGGTGCATGTGAGAAAGGGAAGCTTGATGTTCATTTCAGTTCCGAAGTGCAAAGTGCCTTTGTTTATGGTCCATGTGAATTTAGCAGGGATGCGCATGTAGATGCATGCGAGCAGTTCAATTCCATGTTTGATAACAATTCTGCCAGCCATGTATTTATTCTTCATTCAACAAATTTTGTTGCCATTCTCATATTCTATCACTGTTCTATTCCGCTTGTGCATTTTGACCAGTTTAGCAATTAGTTCTAATTTTTAGCGAAAATCTGACAACATCTCCCCCAGACCCGGGGTTTGTGGGGTGTAAAAATAGAGACTCACCAACGGAAGGATCTGAGGCAGCCTCAAAAATCATGGGTGAGTTGAGAACAGCTACCCTAAAACCTGAGTTGTGTACGGAACCCCGAGGACTAGCCTACGAGGGGCTTCGGCAACCCATGGGTAGTGATATCCAAAGCTTTCAGGACATAGGTTCAGTATGTTGCTAACATTTTCCCATTTCTGTTCACCTTCCAAATGGGGTTTCTCCAGGGGCCATGCCATGAGAGGGCAAGTCCTGGGGGCTCGGGGTGATCATCGTAAGAAAACAAACAACAACACCTTAGCGTACGAAGGAGAAATATAAATTCTAACAAGTTTGGGAGAGATATCGGAGTCCCCACAACTCATGGGTGTGAGTGAGAGGGCAACGATCGTCTCCGCAAAAGGCATATTGATGGGGCATCAAAGGCGATTTCATTACACGGGTGGAGTGAATTTGTGAGTTATGGCTTGTATGAGATTGTAATTGTGTATTTTCTTTCTTTTGGGCTCCTTGTAAGGCTTATATCAAGCCAATGGGCCATTTGTTATGTCAAGTCCAAGGTTAGATTGCCATTAGTAGAGTCCATTAGAAAGCCTAGTTCATATTGGACCAAGTGCCACCCTTATGGACCATATTAGTCATTTAAGGCCCAATTGGGCCACTCCCTCTCATGGGCCACCAAGACTTGGAAGGCCCAAGTCTAGACTTCAGTTAATGGGTTGGGTTGGCTGCCCTTGGACCAGCCTAGGCCCAAGAGAGGCCCATGAAGGGGGCGCCCCCTCTTTTGGCCTTATTAGGCTTGTTAGGTGGTGTTTGAATGGATCTAGTCCAAGGTTGAATAAGTATGGTCAAATTAGATTAAACTAATGTATTAAATGTGTGATTCACATTGTATCCCAGCCCTTCAATCCAAACCCCTAGATCCAAGGGTTGAGGTTGAGTTTGGTTGGCATCCTATATAAGGTTGTATTTTTCATATTGAATGAATTAATGAATGGAAAAAAAGGCATTTGCCCCCAAGTGAAGCTTGCGCCCCTCCCCTCTCTCTCCCTGGTTCCTCCACCCCCTCTCCCCTTTCTAGAGTGTAATCCCTTCCCCCTTGATCCCCTCCAGCATCTGAAGCAACTCCGGTGATCGCCGCCGCCATCGTCTCGCCGCCGACGCGTCGTTGCCAACGGTTTCGGTGGTTCTGTCCACTCAGGACAGGTTCCTCTTCTCCGAATTTCTTCTATCACTCCCTTCATCTTCTGAAGCTCAAAATTTCAGGGTTGGTTCCCCGCTAGAACCCTTATCCCCACAAAAAAAATCACGTCAAAATTCATCCTTTAGCTATTTTTTGATTTTCGTCCAAGTCCAAGTTCCAGATCTGTCCTGGTTCTGTTCACTGTTCATCAGCTCTGAGTCTACCCCATTCGAACCATCTTTTGATTTTGTTGGGATGGCCAAATTTACTGGGAGTTCTCTCCACATCCCTCTACCACCAGGAATTTTCTTACTTTTTGGTTCACCCTCCAAGTATTTTACAAAATTCATCCAAGTTCCCAAGAACAGTCTGCCCACAGTTTCCCAGATCCGACCCAGGTCTAGTAAAAAAATCCCAGAAAATCCACTTCTTCTCCAATCAAAAACCCAAAAATAGTCCCGGATTCCGCTCTCAGAGACCTTCAACTTTTCTGAAGAAATCATTTCCAGATTCGGAGGTCTTCTCACCGGTCAACGTCGATCTTCAGAGAAGATAGATCCTGCCCCTGCAGTTCTGGCCCGAATTCAGCAAGATTGTAAATTCAACAATCAGAAATACAGATCTGATTATTTTTTTTGAAGACCCCTACGTCGAAGTATTTTGAGTCCTCTTTCCGACGGCTCTAATTTCATCACGTTCCGACGACGGGGCTGATCGCAACAGCAGTTTTCTCCGAGTTGCGCGCCTGCAAACAGAACTTTCAGGTTTGTGGCCGAGTTCCCCGCGAGCGTCGTCCGAGGGCCGCCCGGCGTCCGGCGGTCGTTCCAGCAGCTCGCCATCCCAGGGGAACGCTTCCCAAGTGTCTCCACAATAGAGGAGTCATCAGGCCCCACACGACCCCTCCGGTCAACACGTGGGCCCCCACTAACACGAGTACGCGTGAAGCCGAAGCATCGTCCGGAACCGCCCGTCAACCCGGAACTGGTCCTCCCGGGCCCACTTGTGTCGCCCTTTACCTCCCTGCGTGGAGTGGCCTTAATTGCATTGCTGTAACCATAATGTATTAAGTTCCCGGGGGTACGAGTTCCGGCCGGGTCCCATCTTCGCCACGCCGAGAGCGTGGAGGTATCGCCTTCACCCTTACACTTGGCATTAGCTTAATTCTTTATATGCTTTATATGCCGCTGCTAGAGAGCATGTGTAGGGATACCTAGCTCGCTTTCAATTTATAATATCACTGCTGCGAGAGAGAGCGAAGCCGTCCCGTGACCCGATCCGGGCACAAGTGAGAGCCGACCACCCTAGCTCACAGCCGGTTTCTCAACCGCGCACATCCGACGCTTCCCTCGTTAAGGGACGATCGCGAGCTTGCTGTGTCCGTGTCTCATCCCGCATCAATTTGGTATCAGAGCGAGTTGAGTCTAGGGTGTCTAAAGTCAAAAAAAAAAAGAAGAGTGTCATTTACGTCTAGTCATTAGTCAGTTTAAGTCGAGTCTAGGATCATCATATTTTCAAAACAACAAAAAGAGTCATTTTTGGGTCGCATACATCCCTTTACTCGGTATATCAAAAGGTGTTATCCGAACGTTAGGCTACGCCTATCGGCAAGGCCGCACATTTGCGCGAGTGATCTTCGGATCGATTGCCTCCGCCACGTATCGAGTTTTGGTTAAGTCTAGGCGCATCATTTGCATTAGTGTGTTTTGCTTTAGTCGGCGTCTTCTAGTCGGTGTGTTTGCATGCCCACTCGTCGGGGTACTCAGTACTCACCCCCACCACCACCACCTATGGCCAACCCACGGGATACCTCGGGAGACTTCCACTCCCTACAAGAGGCGATGATGGCCATTATGGCTAGGTTGGAACAATCCGATGCTAACTTTTGGACCTTCTCCGAGAATATGGATGGTCGCCTTAGGGCCATGGAGGGATGCATGGAGACCTCCGATAGGTCGGTCCAAGACCTCGTTGGGCGGTTAGATAGGATGTCACACGGGGACCCTCCTGGGGCAGCCCAAGGTCCACCCGCACCTCCTCCCGCGGGGGCCCAAGTCCAACCCGCTCCCATGGCCCAAGTCCAGGCCGCTCCCGCGGCCCAAAACCAGCCACCACTGGTTCCTCCACCCGCCCCTCCTCGGGTTCCCCAACTACCACACCGTGACCTTGGTCTCGAGGACTATGGGTCCGACAATGCCTACGAGGGGTATGGTCAACGCCGTCGTGGTTTTCAGCCACAACGAGATGAGGATGATGATCGGGTCCTTAAGACCGTGCGAGCGGATCCTCCCGCTTTTTACGGGTCTTTGGATCTGAAAGTCTACCTAGATTGGGAGTTTGGCATGGACCGTTATTTTGAATGGTATGATATGTCGGAGCATCGAAGGGTCCGATTTGCCACCATGAAACTTATGGGGCAGGCACAAACTTATTGGAAGAATGTGGAGAGCCTGCTACTTCAGCGGCTAGAACCCCCGATCGACACATGGGCCGAAATGAAGAATAAACTTCGGCAAAAGTACCTTCCTCCCACATACCGCCAACGACTCATCGATAGATGGCAAAGTCTTAGCAAGGGAGACCGGTCCGTCTCCGAATACATCGTGGAGTTTGATGAGTACTTTCTACGATGTGGTGTCACGGAGGAGAGTACCATGCCCGTTTCCCGCTTTCGACGTGGTTTGCGGCCACACTATCAGTATGAGCTTTTCCGTCGCAATGCCAAGACGTTGGAAGAGGCATACCAGGTTACTCTCGAGATGGAGCAATTTGAGGGAGAGTTCGAGTCTAGCCATCGGTTAGGCCCCACCCCTCTCCGTAGTACCGAGCCACGTCACTCCATAGGCCCGCATCAGCGGCCTCCCATGGCTCGACCTCAGGAGTCCACCCGTCAGGAGCACTTCGCTCCACGGCCCCGTCCTCCTCCACCTCGGGATCTATTTCCACCCCAACCACCGGCACCCGTTGCCCGTTCCCCGGCCCCTATAGCCCGTCCTCTGGCACCGGCACCCCCTCCACTATTATCCAAAACACCTACATCTCCCCCATTACTGCCTACACCCCCTACCCGACGGGATGATAAGGGTAAGGCCCCTTTTATAGGAGAGAGTAGTCGGTCGCGAATATAGTGTTTCCACTGTCACGGGTATGGCCACATCGCCAGTGAGTGTCCCGCTCGTACCACCCTAGCCTTAGGTGTTGGAGGATCCGCACCTCCCGAGCTTGAGTGTGTCGATTACGAGGCCGATGAGGCACTGGTCGATGAGTACTATGCCATGGGGGAAGAGCTGGGCGACCCTTCGGCCGCCCAGGATACCGCCACCTAGTGGGCTTGATGCTACCACAATAGTCTAGAGTCATGCATGAGTCGGTGTGTTTTCTTTGTGTGGTTTGTTTGTGTGGTGATTTTGAGTCGATTGTTTGCGTAGTTTGCATTCGTGTGTCAGCGCATGGTGAGTCTGCATGTGTCTTGTGCAAGCTCGTTGTCGGTCTCTTACGAATAAGAGGCGAGTGGACTCACTTGATGAGTATGGGATCGGTTTTACTTCTATACCCGAATCAGTCACCTATAGGGACTCAGCGGTGATTCCTAGTGAGTCTTCGAGTTGTTTCCTCCCTTTTGAGAGTGTCCCTTCGGAGTGACCACCTTTAGCCATAGCAGTGCGCATATCGAGTATATATGGAATGAGCAGGTGCCGATCATTTGGAGTGGAGCATACCCACGTTACTTGGCATGGCGACAGATCCGCCGGAGTACCAGAGCAGCCATACCCCTACTCGACGGGGTCGAGTTCCTCCCACCCGGGGAGAATTGATGGGGCATCAAAGGCGATTTCATTACACGGGTGGAGTGAATTTGTGAGTTATGGCTTGTATGAGATTGTAATTGTGTATTTTCTTTCTTTTGGGCTCCTTGTAAGGCTTATATCAAGTCAATGGGCCATTTTTTATGTCAAGTCCAAGGTTAGATTGCCATTAGTAGAGTCCATTAGAAAGCCTAGTTCATATTGGACCAAGTGCCACCCTTATGGACCATATTAGTCATTTAAGGCCCAATTGGGCCACTCCCTCTCATGGGCCACCAAGACTTGGAAGGCCCAAGTCTAGACTTGAGTTAATGGGTTGGGTTGGCTGCCCTTGGACCAGCCTAGGCCCAAGAGAGGCCCATGAAGGGGGCGCCCCCTCTTTTGGCCTTATTAGGCTTGTTAGGTGGTGTTTGAATGGATCTAGTCCAAGGTTGAATAAGTATGGTCAAATTAGATTAAACTAATGTATTAAATGTGTGATTCACATTGTATCCTAGCCCTTCAATCCAAACCCCTAGATCCAAGGGTTGTGGTTGAGTTTGGTTGGCATCCTATATAATGTTGTATTTTTCATATTGAATGAATTAATGAATGGAAAAAAAGGCATTTGCCCCCAAGTGAAGCTTGCGCCCCTCCCCTCTCTCTCCCTGGTTCCTCCACCCCCTCTCCCCTTTCTAGAGTGTAATCCCTTCCCCCTTGATCCCCTCCAGCATCTGAAGCAACTCCGGTGATCGCCGCCGCCATCGTCTCGCCGCCGACGCGTCGTTGCCAACGGTTTCGGTGGTTCTGTCCACTCAAGACAGGTTCCTCTTCTCCGAATTTTTTCTATCACTCCCTTCATATTCTGAAGCTCAAAATTTCAGGGTTGGTTTCCCTCTTGAACCCTTATCCCCACAAAAAAAATCACGTCAAAATTCATCCTTTAGCTATTTTTTGATTTTCGTCCAAGTCCAAGTTCCAGATCTGTCCTGGTTCTGTTCACTGTTCATCAGCTCTGAGTCTACTCCATTAGAACCATCTTTTGATTTTTGTTGGGACGCCCAAATTTACTGGGAGTTTTGTCCACATCCCTATACCACCAAGAATTTTCTTAATTTTTGGTTCATCCTCCAAGTATTTTACAAAATTCGTCCAAGTTCCCAAGAACAGTCTGCCCACAGTTTCCCAGATCCGACCCAGGTCTAGTAAAAAAATACCAGAAAATCCATTTCTTCTCTACTCAAAAACCAAAAATAGTCCCGGATTCCGCTCTCAGAGACCTTCAACTTTTCTGAAGAAATCATCTCCAGATTCGGAGGTCTTCTCACCGGTCAACGTCGATCTTCAGAGAAGATAGATCCTGCCCCTACAGTTCTGGCCCAAATTCAGCAAGATTGTAAATTCAACAATCAGAAATACAGATCTGATTACTTTTTTTGAAGACCCCTACGTCGAAGTATTTTGAGTCCTCTTTACGACGGCTCTAATTTCGTCACGTTCCGACGACGGGGCTGATCGCAACAGCAGTTTTCTCCGAGTCGCGCGCCTGCAAACAGAACTTTCAGGTTTGTGGCCGAGTTCCCCGTGAGTGTCGTCCGAGGGCCGCCCGGCGTCCGGCGGTCGTTCCAGTAGCTCGCCATCCCAGGGGAACGCTTCCCAAGTGTCTCCACAATAGAGGAGTCATCAGGCCCCACACGACCCCTCCGGTCAACACGTGGGCCCCCACTAACACGAGTACGCGTGAAGCCGAAGCATCGTCCAGAACCGCCCGTCAACCCGAAACTGGTCCTCCCGGGCCCACTTGTGTCGCCCTTTACCTCCCTGCGTGGAGTGGGCTTAATTGCATTGCTGTAACCATAATGTATTAAGTTCCCGGGGGTACGAGTTCTGGCCGGGTCCCATCTTCGCCACGCCGAGAGCGTGGAGGTATCGCCTTCACCCTTACACTTGGCATTAGCTTAATTCTTTATATGCTTTATATGCCGCTGCTAGAGAGCATGTGTAGGGATACCTAGCTCGCTTTCAATTTATAATATCACTACTGCGAGAGAGAGCGAAGCCGTCCCGTGACCCGATCCGGGCACAAGTGAGAGCCGACCACCCTAGCTCACAGCCGGTTTCTCAACCGCACACATCCGACGCTTCCCTTGTTAAGGGACGATCGCGAGCTTGCCGTGTCCGTGTCTCGTCCCGCATCACATATCATACATCCATCGGGCACAATGGTATGCGTTTATAGAAACGGGGAAGGACTGCTTGAGCTATAAGAAGGAGACAAAGATCAAGCCCATAACACTTGAAACAGCTGGGGTACTTTTCATTCTCTGTGAAAATGACAGAGTACAAGGGGAGGTGTACATAGTGATAAAAGGAAGAACAGAAGTAGAAAAATGAAGAAATACAAAGTTGGGGGGGAGGGGGGGAGAGATGGAGCATTGCCTCCTCTCCCCTAAACCTCACCTCTCTTCTCTTTCACTCATTTCCATCTCTTATTCTCT
The DNA here is from genome assembly GCA_022559845.1 of Amorphophallus konjac. Taxonomy (NCBI): domain Eukaryota; kingdom Viridiplantae; phylum Streptophyta; class Magnoliopsida; order Alismatales; family Araceae; genus Amorphophallus; species Amorphophallus konjac. The sequence continues at coordinate 114,833,088 of CM040123.1, read as the reverse complement.
TTGCTCTGCAGATGGAGGCACACAGACAAGCTCTCAACTCCCCTTCTTTTCTTCTTGGCATAGCCTGTATTCCCTTTTTTTTGCGGCCTACCGGGGAAGAGCCAACCAACCTCTTCAGTCTCCCCACTTTCCTCTAAATTCTCTAACCCCTTTAATAGCGGAGCCTGCCTCCCTTTTATAGGAGTGGAGGTGTCGGCCTTCGAACCCCACTCCTCCTCCTCCTTCTTCTCTTCTCCCCTTTTCCTGCACGAAGCCATCATGAGCCTGCATGTAGGGGGCGCAGAGTATAGGCGGGGTGCCCTCCTGCGATTGGTTGAGGCCGACGTCAAGGTTGAGGCATCCGCCCCGCTCGTCGCTCCGCTCGAAGATTACCGTTTATGGGCGTTCGAGGCGACAGGAAGCTTTGTCCCGCTGGTCTACCGGTGAATCTTTGCTTTAACTCTTGGTTGATGAAGGAGTTACCCCCTTTTAGGCATGGGTCTTATGCTAACCACAGGTTAGGGATGGGCCTCCCGTTGGATGGAGCATTGGATGGGGACCTAAACCCCTCTCTCTTCCTTCCCCTTCCCATTTTCCTTTTTCCCATGTTCTTCTTGTAGTGGACCGACGTGGAAACAGAGTCCCGTGTCGAGGAAGGGACGTTTCTCATGTCGGATCACTTGTGTGGTTGGAAGGTGTCGATTCAAGGCTTTGGAGAGGGCCATGCCGATTGAGGCTTAAATGGGGGTACCGATTCATGAGTGTAGCAACCCGAATTTTTCTAGGAATAAATTAAATAAATATAAAGAAATTTAGAAAAAAAAGGACAAAGAAAAGAATTGGAATAATTATAAAGGAAATTAAGTGAAATATAATAATGGGCTATTAAATTGATCCTTAATGGGCTAAAGGCCAAATAAATTCCTAAAAATCAGAATTTTCTAAAACCCCTATTTTAATTGGGCTAAATTGGTTCAAATTGATCCCAAATGGGCTAATTACCTCAACTAAACCCCAATCCACTAAAAAGAGTTTGAAGTTAACTAAAACCCTTACCCTAATTTGATTTAGATAGGCTAGGGTGGCTCTAGATTTAGATAGAATTCACTATTTTCAGAGTTTATTTCTACTATGACACCTTGACCTAATTAGGACTCTAGGGAGCCTTAAATCCTATAAATAGGACCCCATAGCCTCCTTGGATCGACCTTAGATCGTGGGAGCCGCTGCTGGGCGTGGGAGATTCGAGCAAGGAGGATTTCGTGGGTTCTTCGAGTTCACCATTCTTCTTCCCCTTCTTCCTAATTCGATTAAAGGTAGGTGATCTCTCAAGCTAAATCAAAAATCAATGAGTCAAAATTGTTCATCTGCATGTCTCCTTTCATTCTATATGATTTTGCCCAATTTTCATAGCCTACACTACGTGAATTCCATGAATCATGCACTGTATATAGTCATTTTAGGGTTTTCTAGCTGAAAACATTCTCTGTTCGAAGTCGCGGTCATTCTAGGAACCGTTTTCTAATAGCGGTCGCCCGATAGACCGCCACCTGGTGCTCATTTTCAAAATTTTAATATGTGATTATGAACGCGTCAACCTTATGGACGCCTTCTTTTTAACATGTCGCCATCCGTAGACGTGTTCTTTAGTAGTAAAGATATAGTGTTCCTATTATATTATGCGAGAAATATTAACCGCGTCAGTTCCTCTTGATGCCTTCTTTTAGGAGCGTCCCCTAGAGTGGACGCCTTCATTAAAAGTATTTATTTGTTTTTTTATTATTCTCCTAATAGCGGCCCTGCCATGACCGCCACCTGTATATAGCGACCCTTCCAAGATCGCGTTTTTGGCACTGGTTCCAGAACCAGCATGTTTAGTGGCTTATTTTGGGTATAATTGCATGTTTTTATGTCTGTTAATCATCATAACCCATTTATGTAATTAGGGTTATGATAATACTTAATTTCTTCTAAGTTAATTATACATCTTTCCTTGATTCCATGCTTATATCTTTCCCTAAAGTTCTCATCATGATTAAATAAGTAGACGTTTCTGTTAACCTGAAATTTATTGCATGAAAGAATGTTTTAAATCTTAGCACATGAGATGTTATTCATATCATGAGTTTTGTTGATTAAGGTTATGTCACTCCGACTTACCAAAAAAAAAAGGTTATGTCACTCCGGTGATGTTAACCTATCGCTTGATTTCTGTAGCTTGATAGGAACACCTTCTTAGACCTTGAATGCCTCACCGTCAGATATTCCTTCTACCGGACTAGGTGTTCATGTTTCAAGGTCTCTGTAAGTCTCCGCGAGCCTGGGATTCCCACTAGAATGCTGAGATAGTTGTACCACAAAAACCCTGGAAACCTCTGTAATCCTCGTCCTATTGTATAGGACAAGGTTCGACCGGCCTTTAGACCGGCGAACCGGGGTTCTATTCGGGTTCTACTAGCCCTGAGAAGAATGCGGATGTCCCGTGACCGCCTACTTATGATATCGGTCACATTGCGACTGCTTTCTGATCAACTTGACTAAAACTTCCGTGATAGATTGTGAACGCATCTGTGAATGTGGACGCCTTCTTTTAAAGGCATCAAACATAGGGGACGTGTTCATACCTTCATATTCCAGATTGCATCAACGACATTTGATAGCGGTCCTGATTTAACCACCTTATTCTGATAGCGGTCTTATCCTGACCGCCACCTACCCTGTGATTCCGAGCGTGATTCCTTTGGTTTAACTATGGTCTATGAGTCCGATATTCGACTGTCCTAGGTTCTGAAAACATTACTTTCTTCATGATTATCGTCCTTATTGGCTATGGCATGATATTTTCCATTGGAATTTCTTTCATGATATTTCTGGAACATAACTCCTTTGGGAAATTCTGAAATATGAAGGGTTGTGGGTCTGCGACATCCAATGCCAGGTGGGACGGAAGTCCATTCTGTAAACCATGGGAAATTATGGGTGTAGCATGGCACCAAATTCCGTTATTTTATAAATTCTATTATTCTAAAATTTTGATATTCTGTTATTCTGTTAATTCTTATAATTTGGATATTCCACTAGACTGATTATTTCTGCTTATTATTATTGAAATTCTGATATATTCTGGCCAATTCTATAAAGTTATGGTCATCTAGAGCATCATGTTGGGTTCGGTTCAATGATTCAGAGGGGGGGGGTGAATGAATCTCCCTTTAAAAACTTCGCCCAATTTAAAATCTAATGCTCACTAAAATTGCTAGTTAGCTAACTAGACAAACCTGAAAGCTAATAAGCAGTTGCGGAATTAAACAAACACACAGTGAGCAATCAAGGTAAAGCGCACCTAAGCATTCATCTAGCGCCAATCAGATAGAAGAAATCAAACCACTGCACAATGGGTTTTTAGGTGGTTCGGTCCTGCAGACCTACGTTCACCCCACACTCAAACCGAGTGTGGATTCCGCTGACTCACAGCTTGAATAGCTGGGCATCACAGCTTGCCATACAATCCGCTGAGCCTCACAGCTTGCTGTCCGAGGAATCCTCCTCGCCTGCTAAGCCTCACAGCTTGCTCTGCTGGGCAATACAGCTTAGCCGTCCAGTGAAGTCCTCCACTGCAAATGCTGAGCAACACAGCTTGCTCCGCTGACACACAGCTTGAGGAAAGGTATAAAAGAAAACATGAAAATGGGAAACAAACAGCAATCGGAAGGCTGTAAACAATGAAGCACAATGTGGCTCTTAAAGAGCTGACTGGAGTGGATCTGATCCAACTTCCAGTAGGAACGATCTTCTCTGATCTTCTCTTCTCTCTCTCTTCCTTCTTCTTCTCTTCACACTCTGCTCGAGCTCTCTATCTCTCTCCTTTTCTTCTTTCTCTTCTGCTTCTTCTCTCTTTTTCTTCTCTCTGTGGATCATGGCTCTCTGCTGCTTCTCCTTCTGTCTCTCTGTACAGACTTCACCTCTTGTTAGAGCTACCTCCTTCTGCTCACTATCTGTCATCTTCAGATGGAGGAAGGCTTCTATTTATGGCAGCAGCAACTAGGGCGTGTGCTCTCCACATTTCCCGCCCTAAGAATTCGGACCACGTGGTAGCATCCAGCAGGCTGTCAGTACACGTGTCATCATCTGGGCACTCCCCTTATCCTCGGATCACGTGTCTTCATTAGGCTTCACGAAGGGTGCCTGTTAGACAGAGAATCACATTATCAGTTTAAGTATACGCATTGCATTGTATAGACTTCGCTGTATAGACTTGTGAAGGCGAATGCATTGTACAGACTTCATGAATGGGAATGTAATGTATAGACTTCAGACTGTATGGACTTGTGAACTCGAATGCGATGTACAGACTCTGAAGAACAGTAGCCAATGTATAGACTTAGGCAATGTAAGGACATGCCAGTGTATGGACTTGATGAGCATTCAGCAATGTGCAGACTTCGACAAATACAACGTGTATCAGTGTATAGACTTGAATCACTAGATGCATGATGTACATGCTTTAACTCAATGTATAGACTTCACGACTGATGAATGCAATGCACTGAACAATGTATGGACTTAACGATGTGCAGACTTGCCAAGACAAATGAGCGATGTACATACTTGTGCAAGCAAAGTCTGTATAGACTTAGTCAGCAGACTAGCTCGATGTACATACTTGCTCGTTGTTCAGACTTCATGGACGATGTACAGACATGCAAAGAGAAAGGCTGTACAGACTTGATGAGCGATGCAAGGCAAAGGAATATATATACTTCCAATGTATAGACTTGCCAACTGAGAGATGTACAGTCTTGAACAATGAAGCTCTGTATAGACTTGATCAAGGCAAGGCAATCGAGTGTATAGACTTTCAATGTATAGACTTGCCAAAGGGTCGATGTATAGACTTGAACAAGGCAAAGTGTGTGCAGACTTTGAGGTTCACAATGTATGGACTTTGGCAACACAACAGCTGTACAGACTTCCACTCAACTGCGATGTATAGACTTGCCAAGGGAAACGACGGTAAAGCTATCAATGTATAGACTTTGAGTGCAACGTCGGTAAAGCTACCGATGTATAGACTTCCAAGTCGAACTGGTGGCTGTACAGACTTCACCTCGAGCTTCTACAGTGCAGTGTATAGGCTTAGAATCATATGAACATGGCGCTGTACAGACTTTGAGTGAGAGTCCAATGTGCAGACTTGCCACCGACTAATGTATAGACTTGATGGTTGTGAGACGATGGCCAAGACAATGCACAGACGGATGTATAGACTTAAGATGAGTGCATGAACAGTCGGATGTACAGACTTCACTTGAAATAGTCCGATGTACATACTTGCAATGCAATGCAATGTATGGACTTCAAATAAGACGCTGCATGAGACGCTGAAGTCTGTATAGACTTTGGCCAATGCATAAGACGCTTAGAAAGACGCTGGACGCTGTACAGACTTAGCCAATGCAGTGTATAAACTTTGGGCTCACCATGCAGTGTATAGACTTAGAGCACAAATGCCACGATGCAATGTATAGACATGCTAGTTATATGAGCTGCACTGTATAGACTCTGCTATGCATGAAGACGAGTGTATAGACTTGCTGACCAAGGCAATAGAGTGTATAGACTTTAGGTAATGCATGCGATGCAACACAGTGAATAGACTGACTGTGGCTGCATAGACTTCAGAAATGCATCTGAGGGGGGTCGACCCATCTAAGAAGGGGGTCGACCCATCTAAGTGCACTGATGCAGTATATGCACAGAAGAAGCAATGCACCAATCTTAAAGCAAGCACAAAACACTTTATGCACTTAGTATGGAACACTGCATGATTTAGCACACTCATGCATTCTTCACAAATCAGACATGGCACACTCATGCAATCTCCACATACTAAATCAGATATAACACACTCAAGCATTCTCCAGATAATATATCAGTCATATGCATTCATGTTGCTGTCATTCAATGTGATTTTCTTAGCAAAACAATATGGTGACTCATTCATGTTGCTATCATTAAAACACCACATAAGCATCAAAGCACAAGGGGCACAACAATCTCCCCATTTTTGATGATGGCAACATAATGAGTCACACTGAATCGTCAAACTATTCTCCCCCTTTGACATAATCAAAAAGAGGAAATGGTTTGAGAGACAAAATTCAGCACACAAAGTCAGAGAATAAATCATGGTTCATTAAAATGAAGTTCTCTCTTATGACAATGAAACAGCTCTCCCCCTATCAACATGTATGATTGACTACTCTCCCTCTAGATGCAAATAAACCATAACTCCCCCTGAATCACAGGAATGGACTCAGGTTATCCAATAAATCAATCTGAAATCTGCCATTACAAAGAATCTGAATTCTGGTGAAAAGACCACAGAATCAGAACTTATTGCAGAACAAGATGAAGATTCCAACAGTGTGGAGAGTAAAGTGATTGATGATATAAGGGCAACAATAGACAACAATCATCACAAGACATCTCAATGAATAATCAGTCTGAATCTGATCAGGCTATCTAGAAATCTGATCATGAGAGATTTTAATGCTTGCACCACTTTAATAAGTCTTAAGAAGTGTAGACTCTTCTATCATAAAGGGTTATGAAGTGGCAACTTAACCAATCTGATTTAATTTTTATGTATACCAAATTTGTCAAATTAAACTCAATACTCATATCTGAATCCAAGTTTTAATAAAGGTGAACCAAATATTCAGATAACACTCAAAATCAATCATCTTTTATTTTACACATATGATCTCAATAGCACTTTTGAAAAATACACAGATTAGTATTGAAGTTAAACACTTTTTCAAGAACATGAGTTGATAGATTTTTCAGGATAATTTCATTTGAAGCACATTATATTTTTCCCGAGCAATTTAGGTTGATCAACACCTTTTTACATGAGGCACAACACGTCTCAGGTGAAGTGACCCAGTTACTCAGTGTGATAACGGTCATTGCCTCTCACTTTGAGAACAGAGTTAGCAATATGAGTGTCTTTTTACATGAGAAGACACCTTGATCAGAGGCCAGACTCCCCAGTTACTCAACATAAATAAGCCATTGCTCTGTCAAGTTTTGTCTCACAAAATTTTTATCAGAGATAACTATGGCACCTCATGACATGAGTTACTTTATTTCATTGATAAAGAACTCAGTTTCTCAGTGACCCAGTCATTGCTCTGAATTTACAATTTTTCATTTAGTCAACATTTTTTTTTATGTTAATGTTTAACAACAATACACACTCTATGCATCTTAACCAAAGTAGCCCTGAATTCAATTTTTCAGATATCTGATGAGAGAGTCTAAGGTTTACATGACACATGTGGTTAAAGTTTATTAAACCTTATCATTCAGATATTTTCAATTCATTTAACTACAAATCTGAGAATACATTAATCTTATATCAGTCTGATTCAGTGATAATTCTTAAACCTATATGATAGGAGTTTCTACCAATTTCTCATACTGAATTGCATGACATGCAGCATAAGTTTCTCAGATCAGAACAATAAATTCAGCACCCAACAATCAATAGTAGAAATAATTCAGTCACACCAGCTGAGAAGAATGTGAAAGGTGAGTATAAGCTGGGGCAAGAGTAAATCACTAATAGAGAAAAATTTCAGAAGAGTGAACATCAACACACAGTAGCTGAGTCTGGAATTCAGACAGATCAGCTGACAGATAGTATTATGAAGGGAGTTGAAAGAAACTCTTCTTTAACAGCTCAATAAATAGAAGGCAGAATCCTTTTTCAAGAGAGAGAAATATGACATCAGATGAGAGTTGATCAATTATTAGACAAGAGGTGTTCAAGATGTGACAATCAAAATACCAATTCTAAATGCTCCCCCTATCTAGATGCAATGCATTTTCTTTTTAGGTTTTTTAACTGCACTACTCTTCATATGCAACATCAGTCAAACTACCCCTGACAAAGTGCATGAAATACAATTAATAAACTGCTCATGATTTTAGAATATGCTCAAGAAGAATTCATGCTTTGTTCAATCAGAGAGAGAATTTATCAAATGCATCAATTTCATTTCAAATTTTTAGATTTTTCAAATTTTATGATATTCAGTATACTGCTCTATTTTGAAAACTAGACCCATGGTACTAGGCGGAGGACTTGGTCCAAGGACCACCTCACACATGGCAATAGCATCCAGACATACTCCATATGCCCTTCAGCACTGTTCCATTTAACATACCATGATGGTCATGCATGACAATGCAGTGCTGTATGTAGTCAGTTACTTCTTTTTGGAGTTTTCAGTATAATGATGTGCAATGCATTCACTATGGGCCTCTTTGATAATGGGTTAAGGTGGGTTAGGATGGGTTAACTGGGGTCGGTTGACTTACTCCCTGTTTGATACCTTTTCCCTTAACCCGGGTCGGATAGGGTTAAAGTGGATTAACTCATTCCACTTAAATAGGTGGAATGAGTTACTCCACCCGGGTTAGGTTAAGGGATGGGTGGGCCAACCCGGGTAGACCACCCCCCCTTAACCCAACCCATTACCAAAGTGGCCCTATATGTATGCATATGTAATTTCAAACAATCATCAATATGTAAATCATGTATGAAGAGAATTCAGAAAATCTAAACCTGACAATGTTGAACATGTAAGAATGTGCAAAACTCAGATTCAAAAATCAGATTTAACATGCTATGCTGAATGTTTACTCAAACATCAGAGCATTCTTTATTCAAATAGCATCATGAGAGAGCAATCAACTTTTCAAGATAAATCAATTTAGCATAGACAGATCATTATGATATGCAGTCATTTCAAACAAGCAATTTTCAGATAATGAAACATAAGCAGTGTTCAGAACTGACCTGATAAGTAGAATCCTGGGGTTTTCCCTTTTTGAGTGCCTTGGCTAAATTCAACCCCTTTTATTCATTTCCAAGGCACACCTGCAGCAAGACAATCATTTTGATGCTGCAGTGACCCAAAAAGCCTTGGGTCCTGCATTAGTCCTGACAAGTGTTCTGAACAATCTCTTAGCAGTATTATCATCATAGCCCATCAACTTATGGTTGGACAAGGAATAACCAAATTGACCAGACTTACCATGATAACCAACAGAATTTAAGTTCCTATTATGCACCTTATTGTGAGCATTAAATTCATGTGCATGAACATTAAAACTTCTGTTATGTGCATGGACATTTTGTTTTCTGAACCCTGCCACCCAGCACTCAGAGGCTTTGTGGCCAGGTTTTCCACAGTTAAAGCATGAAGCCACAGAATTAGCAGAAGCATGATGCCCATGTGGATGAGCATGAATATTTCTTTTATTAACATGAAAATTTTTCTTTCCATAATCAGCCAGCCAACAGTTGACAGCTTTGTGGCATAGCTTACCACATTCGAAACATACATTGTGCTTGCTTTTAGAACCAAACTTCTTTTTATCAACAATGTTTTTATTAACAGGGAAATTAACAAATCCAGAGTTAGTTTTCTTTCCCTGAGCATGCTAGCAGAAGGCAGCAATGTGACCAAACTTCCCACAGTAATAGCATTGAATTTTCTTTTCCTGATCAGTAGAATGTTTCCTAAGATGATTTCTAGGATACTTTCTAACAGTATTTCTTTCATCATTTATCAATGTTACACAGTTATGCATAATATGTCCAACCTTCCCACAATAGTGACATGCTTTACCCTTTTTATTCACATTCACTTGTTTGACAGAGTTGACATTCTCATGAGAGTGTGAATGTGTGTGTGAGCAGTGAGCAGCATGCACATGTAAATCAGGGATAAATTTGGACTTATTCAAATCAGCATTTTTCTTTTGTTTTTGAATCTTTTTCTATTTCCTCTCTGAATTTTCAGCCTTCTTAGCAGTGAATTGAAAAATTGAGGAGTTGGATGAGTTAGCCTGTTCAGAGCTTTTCACGAAAATAGTTGATTTTCTCTTATCATGGTTGTTTTCATTCACAGGCACAAATCCAATCCCTTGTTTCTGAAAATTCACTTTAGAACCAAGCAGCTTATTCAAATTGTCTTTTCCTTTAACGAATTTTGACATAGAATTTTTCAGATCTTCAATCTCAGAATTCAATGAAGCACTACTCACTTCATACTTGGATAGCTCTGATTCACAAACAATCAGCTGCTGTTGCAAAGCATCATTCAGGTTCTTCAGAGTTTCATTTTCTTGTTGAACCATTATTTCAATGTTGTTCTCATTTTCCTTCACAACTGATTTTCCTTTTTCAATTGACAACAATCTTTCAGAGAAGACAGTATTAAGAACCATTAGCTTTTTATTTTGATATTTCAAGTAGGCATTTTCTTCTTTTAGAGATTTGATTTATTCTTTTTGAAAACTGTCATCAAAATCAAAATCATTAATCATGTCTTCGAGAATGGCACATGCTTTGCAAGAATTATTTTCACCGATGAGTTTGTTTCTAATATTCTCATTTTCAGATTTCAACCTGTTCAACTCATCTTTTTCTTTAATCATGTCAGATTTCAAGTTTTCATTTTCAACTTTCAGACTTCTGACCTCATGCAACATTTCTTTACTTATTTTTCTCTTTTCAGATTTTAGTCTATCATATTTATTCAATAAATGCTCATTCAACGCAATCATGCTTTCCAGAGAAGGATTGTCAGTGTCAGAATTTACCTGTGACGAAGTATCCTCCACATAGTCTTCGTCTTCTTCTGTTGCCATGAGACATTTCGCTTTACCCTGGCTTCTGCTGCTTGCTATTATCTCGATCACTTCAGAGGCACTGCAGCAATCAGCTACACAAGGAAACTTGTCAGTGTTTATCGCCCTTTTGATTAGATTCAGGGCACTTTGATTTCCAGAGAATTTTTGTCTGCCTGAAGTTTTCCATAGGGATTCATCCTTTGGAACTTCATAAGGACTGTGAGCAATGACTATCCACAGATCTTGATTAGTCTGCATCACATATTCTCTGAATTCATTAAACCACTTGTAAAAACCTAGACCTTCAAGCTTCGGAGGATCAGCAGTGAGTTCCATGCTTAGACAGAATAAGAGTTCTAAATAGAACACTAATCAAACACAATGCAAGCAAATGAATCAACTCAGATCACACCAAAGCCAAATGAGCAAAGCAAGGCACAAGTTAGTGAAACAAAACACGATCTCAAAAGACCCACTCTGAAATGCACCAACAGCTAGCAGGATCTGCTGCGGATTGTTAGATCCTATGCACAGCAACCTACTCTGATACCAAGTGTTGGGTTCGGTGCTATGATTCAGAGGGGGGGTGAATGAATCTCCCTTTAAAAACTTCGCTCAATTTAAAATCTAATGCTCACTAAAATTGCTAGTTAGCTGACTAGACAAACCTGAAAGCTAATAAGCAGTTGCGAATTAAACAAACACACAGTGAGCAATCAAGGCAAAGCGCACCTAAGCATTCATCTAGCACCAATCAGATAGAAGAAATCAAACCACTGCACAATGGGTTTTTAGGTGGTTCGGTCCTGCAGACCTACGTCCACCTCACACTCAAACCGAGTGTGGATTCCGCTGACTCACAGCTTGAACAGCTGGGCATCACAGCTTGTCATACAATCCGCTGAGCCTCACAGCTTGCTGTCCGAGGAATCTTCTTCGCCTACTGAGCCTCACAGCTTGCTCTGCTGGGCAATACAGCTTAGCCGTCCAGTGGAGTCCTCCACTGTAAATGCTGAGCAACACAGCTTGCTCCGCTGACACACAGCTTGAGGAAAGGTATAAAAGAAAACATGAAAATGGGAAACAAACAGCAATCGGAAGGCTGTAAACAATGAAGCACAATGTGGCTCTTAAAGAGCTGACTGGAGTGGATCTGATCCAACTTCCAGTAGGAATGATCTTCTCTGATCTTCTCTTCTCTCTCTCTTCCTTCTTCTTCTCTTCACACTCTGCTCGAGCTCTCTATTAGACTTGTAAAGCTTGAAGGCCAATGTAATATATAGACTTACATGAGACGCTCAATGAGACGCTCAGTGTAACGACCCGAGAATCCGATTACCGGGAAGGCCCGATAACCCGAAACTCGCGCCGTGACCCACGAGTCCGAAGACTCGGAAGGGTTAGAAGGATGGTGTGGAAACTACACAAGTATCACAAATAATTACAGAAATTAAACAGTTATAATATTAAGCAGGAAATAAATTAACATTTTACATGGTCCACAATTGAAAATAACAAGAACAGTAGTAGTCCAAAACTTGTACAGAGACAATAAAGAAAAGTACAGCTACACGGGGCATACCCCGGCTCTGACCTCTGGCACTACCTCTGGGCACCCGCACCTCGCTGCACCCCAGACGCGCTCCCCCGGGGCGGCGCCTCACCTGAAACAAGGTGAAAACACGCAGGGAATGAGTCTCGGAACGAGACTCAGTAGGGATCACTCGAACCCTACCTCGTAAAATGGGAAACCACTACGCTAGCGGTAGGTAGGTACCTCGGAAAGGAAAGTCCTGCTCTACAAAATAAAGGCCCTACGGCACGTAAACCGGCACATGTGCCACGGTGAGAAGACCGAAGCTCGACGGTCGACCCGGTAAAAATCGAAGGTCGGAAACACACGACTGACAGTCAGTCACTCCGTACTCGACAGGAGTATCACCCACAAGAAGCACAGCCGGTAGCGTCCCCTGACGTCTTACACCGCGCTGCAGGTGATCTGCCTGGCATGGTAGCTCCTACCAAAGGCGCGAACATCGCACAAGTAACAACAAACAAGTGTCTAGCTGGGGTCACGCCCGTCGACGTGGGTCCAACCGCCCCCAACCACGTGTGCACACACAGATCACGCATCCCTGGTCTGGTCCTCTGACCGATTTTCCCCTCAGCCAGACTCTGGCTACAAGACGTGGGGCCCGACGGCAACCGGTCCACAAACCGCCTCTAAGGGTAAGCCCGTACACCACTCCCTAGTGCGATCGGTACCGCGTACTGGTAGGCTACGACTAGTGGAGGGTCACTGAAGGAGTAGACTCTCAAGTCACGGAAAATGACTCCCGCATCCGATGACGCACGGGGACCACCCCACGCACCGGCCCCGTCGCACGGTGGCCACAATCGGACTAAAAATGGGGTTGCAGCCCTCTCGGGGCAACCAGGCGCCTGACGGTCCACCCCTGGACCGTCACAAGGATGTAACGGTCTAGGCGAGACTGTTACATACACCTGGTGGTCTAACGCAGGCCGTTACACGGCCTGAGGAACGCAGAGGGTAACACGCCTGGTCCAGTGCGTTACACGAATGTAACGCGCTTGGCCCAGCGCGTTACGCAAATGTAACGCGCCCGCCCTGGCGCGTTACACGTGCCTCACACTCCCCTCGTGAAAGCAAGATGTAACGCGCCTGCCCCAGCGCGTTACGTGCCCCTCACACCTGGGGGTAACCCAGGGAGTAACGCGCTCGCCCCAGCGCGTCACTCGGATGTAACGCGCTCGCCCCGGCGCGTTACACACGCAGACCCCCAACGGTCAAAACCAACGGTCGGAAAGCCCCTGACGGCCAAGCCCAGGCGCGTCATATACAAGTGGTGGTCAATCGTGGGACCGTCATAGTCCCTGACCCCCGAAGGCTAACCAAAGGGCATGTGACAGCCCCCCCGAGACGCGTCACATATTGTGATGGTCCCTGGAAGGACTGTCACACGCACCCGACGGCGATAACGGCGGGAAAGCCCAAAAAACATCAACCACGCCCCCATGCCTCCACCGGAGAGGGGGAAATCAAAGGGGAAGACCCCTGGGGACCCCTAGCATGATTCTAGGCCATCAAAACGTGAAATCATGCATCAAATCCATAGATCGGGCAAGCTCTCCCCAAATCCTGGAAAAACCCCAACATGCTCAATCACACCCCTCTCGGCCTCCCCTCGGCCTATAAACCACGGAAATGAACGGCGGGGAGCTAGGGAACGTCACCCTATCTCAATGGAGCAAATGCTCCGCCGGATCGTCCGCGAACGCAAGAAATCGCTTTGGAAAACCCTCGTTCTTCAAGCTTCCCACGAGCACCGCACGTCCCCACGATCGCCTCGCCATCACCCACGTCCTTGCCACGTCGCACCGCCACCATCTGCAGCCGAAACGGTGGTCGCTGCGCTCGAACGGGAGAGTGGGAGAGGACGGCCACGGTTTGGGGAAGGAAGGAGGGAGAAGAAAGAAGAAAGAGAAGGTGAGGGAGAGAGAGAAAATAGGGGGGTATTTATAGGAAAATCTGGAAATTCCGAAAAATACCAAAAAATAGAAAATTACATTTTCGGAATCCTCGGGACGCACCGATCGCAACGGTACCACTCGTGCCCAGGTGAACGACTCGGTTCACCCTGCAGCGAGGTTCCGAAGGAATTGCCGAAACACACACTGGAAATCGGAAAACACGCACGGAAAAGCCGCGGAACGCCTCCGAGCCTCCGAAACAACTCCGGATCGCGCTGATCCGAACACGGAAGATGTCCGAAATGAAATTTCAAACACAACGGAGCAAGACGCTCCGAGAAATCAGATCCGGGACCCACGAAGAAGAATCTGAAAGGTCCGGGATATTACAGCCCTCCCCCCTTAAGGAATTTCATCCTCGAAATTGAGAACAACTTAAGGGGAAAGAAGAGGAAGACCTCAAACAGGTAAGGGAACTGCTGACGCATCTCGTCCTCACGCTCCCAAGAAGCCTCACCACCAGAGTGCCGCTGCCACACAACCTTTACCAAGGGGATGACCTTATTCCGCAGGCGCTGCTCTCGTCTATCCTCCACGCGGATCGGAAACTCTGGGAGAGAAAGATCTGGAGTCACCTCAGGCCAAACAGAAATCTCGAGCACATGAGAGTCATCGGGCATATACTTCCGCAACATGGAGACGTGGAACATGTCATGCACCGACGCCAACTCAAGGGGTAACTGCAACCGGTAAGCAACCTCACCGATGCGCTCTAAGATCACAAAAGGACCAATGTAGCGGGGACTCCGCTTCCCACGCCGTCCAAAACACATCACCCCCTTCATCGGAGAAACTCTCAAGAACACACGATCGCCCACGGTGAACTCGAGAGGCTGCCTCCTACGTCAGCATAGCTCTTCTGCCGACTCTGGGCCGCCAACATGTTCTGACGAACCAGGTGCACAACATCCACGCATTGCTGCACCAACTCTGGTCCCGTCACAACACGCTCACCCACCTCAAACCAATCAAGTGGAGTCAGGCAGGGACGCCCATACAGAGCCTCATAGGGAGCCATACCAATGCTCGAATGATAGCTGTTGTTATAGGCAAACTCCACCAATGGTAGGTGGTGAATCCAACACCCCTGCCACTCCAGGCAGCAGGATCTCAGCATGTCCTCCAAAGTCTGAATGGTCCTCTCAGATTGACCATCCGACTGAGGATGATACGCCGAGCTAAATGCCAACTCCGTGCCAAGAGTTCGCTGGAAACCCCTCCAGAATCCAGAAGTGAAGCATGGATCCCGATCCGACACGATCGAAATGGGAACCCCATGCAACGGAACGATCCGCTCCACATAAAGACGAGCCAACTTGGACACGCTCCAGCTGACTTTGACCGGTAACAACCGAGTCACCTTCGTCAGCCTATCCACCAGCAACCAAATACTGTCCTGCCCACCCGGGGTCCTCGGCAACCCCACCACAAAATCTGTGGTCACGTGGCCCCACTTCTACGCAGGAACATCCAAGGGCTGGAGAGTACCTCCTGGTCGCTGATGCTCCGCCTTCACCTGCTGACAGGTCAGGCACCTAGCCACAAATTCTCCGACATCTCTCTTCATGCCAGGTCACCAGAACTGTCTTCGCAAGTTCGATACATCTTCGTCGCACCTGAGTGTACGGTGTACCTGCTCCCATGAGCCTGGCGCAACACCGCACGACGAATCTGCTCCTCCGCTGGGATGTACAGCCTGCCGCGAAACCTCGCAGGTACCATCCTCGCCGAGTTCCACATCAGCCATTGCCAAAATCTGGGGCAACTCAGGGTCCGCATGCTGAGCCTCCGTCACCTGACGACGGATAGCAGGAGTGACAGTCAGACTCGCAAGCATTGCCAACCCTAGCTCCTGGGGAATCTTGAGCCTGAAAGATACTTTGGGCACTTGTTCCCAGAGCCTCCACTTCCTCAACATCAAGGCATTGACCGTGACCTTCCGACTCAGGGCATCGGCGATGACATTCATCCTGCCCGACTGATAAGACAGGGTGAAGTCATAATCCTTCATGAATTCCATCCAACACCTTTGCCTGAGGTTCAGGTCCCTCTGGGTAAACACATACCTCAAACTCTGATGGTCAATGAACACCTCGAACTTCTCGCCGTACAGATAATGCCTCCAGGTCTTCAGCGCGAAGATCACTGCCGCCAACTCAAGGTCATGGGTAGGGTAGTTCTCCTCGTGGGGCTTTAGCTACCGAGATGCATAAGCCACCACTCTACTATGCTGCATCAACACAGCTCCCAATCCAACGCCGGAAGCATCTGTACACACCACTAAACCTCTCGATCCAGAAGGCAAAACCAACACCGGAGCTGAGGTGAGCAATATCTTCAGTTCCCTGAAGCTCTGCTCACACTCCTCAGACCAGACGAAAGGTACCTCCTTCCGCGTGAGTCTAGTCATCGGGGCCGCAATACGAGAAAAATCCTGGATAAACCGGCGATAATAGCCCGCAAGCCCCAAGAAACTCCGAATCTCCGTCACTGACCTCGGCCACTACATTACTGCCTCGACCTTGGCGGGGTCCACGGAAATACCATCACCAGAAATCACGTGCCCCAGAAAGTGCACCTCGTCGAGCCAAAACTCGCACTTGCTGAGCTTCGCATACAACTGGTGATCTCGCAACATCTGCAGCACCACACCCAAATGGTACGCGTGCTCCTCGGTAGACTGCGAATAAACAAGGATGTCATCCACGAAGATGACCACGAACTGGTCAAAATACGGATGAAACACCCTCTGCATCAAGTCCATGAAGGCTGCTGGGGCATTGGTGAGCCCGAACGGCATCACCAAAAACTCATAATGCCCGTACCTCGTACTGAAAGCAGTCTTCTCCACATCAGACTCACGAATTCTCAGCTGATAGTAACCAGACCGTAAATCAATCCGCGAGAACACTCGCTCAGACTGGAGCTAGTCGAACAAATCATCAATCCGTGGCAACGGATACTTAGTCTTAATGGTCACTTCATTCAGCTGCCGATAGTCGATGCATAGCCGCAGACTACCATCCTTCTTCTTCACAAACAATACAGGCGCACCCCAAGGGGAAAAGCTAGGACGAACATACCCCTTGGCCAAAAGCTCCTGCAACTGCGCCCTCAACTCCCTCAACTCAGCGGGGGCCATACGGTAGGGAGCCTTCGCCAAAGGTCCCGTACCAGGCACAACCTCGATCACGAAATCGATCTCCCGCTGGGGAGGTAATCCAGGTAACTCCTCGAGAAAAACGTCAGGAAATTCGCACACCACCGAAATGTCCTCGACATTCGGCTCCATCCGGTCAGACACAACCACAGACGCGAGGAAACCCTGACAATCAGAATCAAGCAATCGACGGGCTCGAATAGCAGAGATGAGGAATCGAGAAGAGGTGGAACAGATACCTTGGAAATAGAAGGTCCGCTTGCTCGGATGCTGAAAGTAGACCCTCTTCATTCCACAATCCACCACCACTCCATGAGTCTCGAGTCAGTCCATGCCTAGAATCATATCGTAATCCCAAAGCTGCAACGCATACAACCTGCCTGGTATACTCCGTCTATCGATCCAAACCGGAACCTGATCGAAGCAATACGAAGTGATCATGAAATCACCCGAAGGCAACTCCACTGCCAAATCACAGGACAACTGGGTCACCGGCTCCTCGATGCTCAACGTGAAATCCTCCGAAAAAAATGAATGAGACGCGCCAGAATCAAACAAAACCCGAGCCGCACAACCCAAAATCTGAACGGTACCTTCCACGAGCTGCGACGCCACTGCCTCTACCCTGGTCATGTGCGTGATCTGGCCTCGAGCTCTCTGCCTGCCTCCCACACTAGCTGACCTGGGTAGCGGCGGATACTATCCCTGCTGCTGCTGCCTCTGCTGCTGGGGAACCTGCTGCTGTGGCGGCCTCTGAGGACAGTCACGCGCCATGTGCCCTGGCTGGTCACACCGAAAACAGATGATCGGTGCCGTGCACTGCCTGCCTGGGTGGAACCCACTACACCATGGACACGGTCCTCGCGACCCACCCACTGATCCCTGACGTTGCAAAGGGATCGGCTGCTGTACATTGCTCGATGAAGCTTGCCCCAGATCCTTGGACTTCTTCTTGCCGAACCCTTTCTTGAAAAACTTCTTGACCTTCGTGCTA
Organism: Amorphophallus konjac; assembly: GCA_022559845.1. NCBI lineage: Eukaryota > Viridiplantae > Streptophyta > Magnoliopsida > Alismatales > Araceae > Amorphophallus > Amorphophallus konjac. The sequence continues at coordinate 114,814,693 of CM040123.1, read as the reverse complement.
AAGGACGCAGATCCTGTCACCGACGCTGCCTATGTCGGCACTCTTGAACCACACATCGCATGCTGGAAGGAACCCTGCTGCTGGGTAGCCGACTGCTGGATGCGACCTGACAAAGACTGTCCCTGGCTAATCTGTCCTCGGGTCCTCTGCATATCCATCTCCAAAGAAGCCGCAACACGAGACGCTGTCTCTAGATCAGTGGCCCCGTTCGCGATCAGATGGTGCCTCAGCTCCTGCCTCAAACCCTGAACAAACTGTGCGGTCTTCACCCTCTCATGCTCCATGATGTGAGGTGCATACCGACCCAGCTCGACAAATCAGGCCCTGTACTGCAACACGGACATGTCGCCCTGCACCAGCTCCAGAAACTCCCGCATCCGCTGCGTAGCAATAAAATCTGGACAGTACGTACGCTCGAAAGCACTGACGAAGTTGTCCCACTTGACCTGCTCAAGTAGACGAAGCTGAAAGGATGTCTTCCACTCGGAAGACCACCACTTCCGAGCCGTACCCTGCAACTGGTTGTAAGCCAACACCACTCTGTCCTCGGCAGCACTCTTCACAAAATTGAACACCCGCTCCATCTCATCAAGCCAATGATGAGCCGCATCAGGGTCTGCCTGGCCGCTGAAGTAAGGCGGATGGAACTGCAAGAAGTCCCTCACTGCTCGGCCTAGCCCACCCCTAGCTGACGAGCCCTCACCAACCTCTCCGCCGAATTGCTGAGACATAAGCTGGTACATGCCACGGAAGAAATCCTCGGGCCCTGGAACCCTCGCAGTATCCGCGGCCTCGGTAGCTCCTGGTGGCACTCTACTATGCTCCTCCTGGTCCCCCTGGACCCCCTGCTGGATCTCCTGACCTCCAGCCGACTGCCCCTACTGAGAGCGAGAGCTCCTCCTCGGCGCCATGCTCGCTCCTGAAGCAAAAGACAGAAAACACGAAAACAGCATGGTCAAGAAAAACACACGATGCCCGATGCCAGTGTCAACTGTACATCATTGCTGTGGACTAGTGGACCACTACAATTACCTATGATTCTCATGTAATTCCACAACCGCGCTCTGATACCAGCTGTAATGACCCGAGAATCGGGTTATCGGGCCTTCCCGGTAATCGGATTCTCGGGTCGTTACACTCAGTGTACACACTTCAAGTTCAGTGTATAGACATTGCCTTAGACTCTAAATAAGACGGACGTTGTGCAGACTTTAGCCAATGACCAATGTATAGACTTGATGGTTGTGAGACGATGGCCAAGACAATGCACAGACGGATGTATAGACTTAAGATGAGTGCATGAACAGTCGGATGTACAGACTTCACTTGAAATAGTCCGATGTACATACTTCCAATGCAATGCAATGTATGGACTTCAAATAAGACGCTGCATGAGACGTTGAAGTCTGTATAGACTTTGGCCAATGCATAAGATGCTTAGAAAGACGCTGGACGCTGTACAGACTTAGCCAATGCAATGTATAGACTTTGAGCTCGCCATGCAGTGTATAGACTTAGAGCACAAACGCCACGATGCAATGTATAGACATGCTAGTTATATGAGCTGCACTGTATAGACTCTGCTATGCATGAAGACGAGTGTATAGACTTGCTGACCAACGCAACAGAGTGTATAGACTTTAGGTAATGCATGCGATGCAACACAGTGAATAGACTGACTGTGGCTGTATAGACTTCAGAAATGCATCTGAGGGGGGTCGACCCATCTAAGAAGGGGGTCGACCCATCTAAGTGCACTGATGCAGTATATGCACAGAAGAAGCAATACACCGATCTTAAAGCAAGCACAAAACACTTTATGCACTTAGTATGGAACACTGCATGATTTAGCACACTCATGCATTCTTCACAAATCAGACATGGCACACTCATGCAATCTCCATAGACTAAATCAGATATAACACACTCAAGCATTCTCTAGATAATCTATCAGTCATATGCATTCATGTTGCTGTCATTCAATGTGATTTTCTTAACAAAGTAATATGGTGACTCATTCATGTTGCTATCATTAAAACACCACATAAGCATCAAAGCACAAGGGGCACAACACATCCGTCTTTGTTTCATACTAGCATCTTGTCCTTGGTTCTGCATGTGAATTATTTACTTTTCCCTTGAGCTTATATCTGCTGTAGCACCCCTAGAATTTTCTAGGATTTTTTTGAGAATTAAATACAACTATTAAGCATTTAAAAAAGCTTAATAGGCTATTTAAGGAAATCTGGGTTAATTAATTTAATTAAAAGGTCCAATAATTAACCTAATAAATAGACTCACTTTAAATAGGCCCCTAGACCAAATTCTAAGGCTTTTAGGCCCAAGCCCACTTCTAGAGACATAATTAAGACTATTTTCAGATTTAAAATGGATAAATAGGCTAATTAGGGGATAAATAATAGATAAATAGGAAAATCTGAATTTTTCAGATTAAACGCAAGAAGGCGGTCTATCGCGAGACCGCGTTCTGATGAAGGCTTGTCACGCCCTGAGTGCGGAAGGAACACGGAGATGCGTGACGAGTTTATATCGATCATGTCAATCAGAGTATTAGTGTATTCAACACAAAGACAGAGTGCGCATAAGTAAAGATAACCCAATCCTTTTATTCAATCACAACCTCAAAAGTACTTCTATTACAATTCACTTAATGAAAGTGCTAAGACCCAATAAAAGGAAAAGTACAATGATTGACTTAAGAAATTTGAAAGATAAGACTAGTAGACGCTTGGATAGACGGAGAGCTCTAATCTCTTCACTCTTGACCTTCCCCATCCGATTGAGTCTCATCATCGGACTTACCTGAAAATAAGGAAACACTGAGTGAGCGAACGCTCAGTAGGAAATTATATCTCAAGAACTAGCAATGGGTTTAAGTAATTACAATTTTTCACATGCAAATGTAATATGGCTAGGCATGTAGAAATAACTAATCAATAGAATAACACGTCGTATAAAACATCCAAGCGAGTCTTAAACAAGAGATATTCATGAGAGACTTTATAGATTATTGGCTATTTCACGCAAGTACTTTGCTCGTGTCGGGCCACGTTAGTAAAGTCACGCAAGTCGAGTCACGCACGCAAGAAAGAGAGAGTGTGTGTGTGGAATGCCAAAGATCAAGAGAAAAAGTACTTCGGTGCAATGCAAGATACCGTGATCATTACAACTCCCATGGGCACTAGTACTTTTGGGTGCTCCTCCCAGGACCAGATCGGGCCCTTATATGCACAGCATTAAAGATAGATCTAGACATCCACGATAGTTTATAGCCAATAAGGAGTTTCAGGAACAAGCTTTAATAGGATGACAAGATAAGATTCTCATGGAATTCAAGGGCAAGGCCCTTGAGTAAGGACATTCTTACGATAAAATCCATGCAAAGCATATAAACCAGGACATGTCGATAAACTGGGTGGAGTTTGGTTCCCTAATTGGGTACCATGACAAGTAAGTGTCCATATATAGATGGTCACCCACTTGATATAGAATTGAGGTCCACAAGAACAGCAGATTAATGGCATGATGTCCACATCCCATTAAGAATATTCTCATGATATCCACATAGCATATCATGAGGGCCGGTATACCATGTTTCTATAGAGTGACATGGCAAAATAGTGTAAAGGGTTTTTATGGTACAACCCGCTCAGTCGGCCATGAGGGAATCCAAGGCTACGAGGAGACTTACGGAGGTCCCAATGACTAACTCGCCAGTCCAAAGGAACGGAATGTCCAATGGAGAGCTAGTATGTCACCGAGAATTGAGGGGTAATCGGTAAACGTCGTGGAACATGAGACTATATTCACGGAATGGAATATAGTGCCGATAAATATATATATAGATATTTAAAACCCTCGGTTCACAGAAAACAGTATAAAATAATCGCACAGGAATTAGCGACTTAACCTAAGTCACTACTTAACAAATTAACGCCCTTGACGGGGTCGTTTATTTTCAATTTGACGACTTCTGCATCAGTCGTCCATCATATATTTCTGTTATGCCGAGGTTTCCTTAATTCTGTATTTTCAATAAAACACGCCTTATTCAGGGCGTTATTTCATAAAGAGACGACATCGTGGCTGTCGTTAATTATCCATTTAACAGCACTTTATTCCCAGCTGGTCCTTTGGTGAACTAGTGACTCATAAAAAGTTGTTAATACAAATTCGTGCCCTTGTGTAGGGCGTCTTTTAAAAAAAGACGACCTATTAAGGGTCGTTAATTCATCCCTTTCCAGGTTTTTAACATAATCAGTGGAAATTTCAAGGATAATAATTTTCAGGAAATAAATTATTTGATCAGGACAAGAAAAATATCAGGGTTCGAGGCTTATGATCATGCATTAAGTTAGATTCATGGTTTCATAGGTATTAAATTTTAAACATAGGTATTTAATAGTTACATGGAATTGACGACTCCTGGGCAGGGCGTCAGAACTCAAAGTAGCGCCCTAGGCAGGGTCGCTTCTTTTAAAATTTCGCAGAAATCTTTGGAAACGTAGTAAAGCTATATGCATGGATGAACAGATGATATTATTATGAATCTTATGCTAGTTTGGGCTACAATCCTTGAGAAAACCTACCTGATGATGATCTGGTGAAGATACGTGAAGGTTGTGAAAAGAAAACTGTACTCTGTTCTGAATAGAGTCTTCCGGGAAAACGATGTTGATGAAGAACCCACGTTCTTCAGCTAGACAAGAGAGTTACTACTTGCTGCAGACAACCTACAGAAGAAGAAGATGAAGAACGATTAAAAATCTTCATATTCTCTGACTGAAGGCAGAGGAAGAAGAACAAACCTGTTCTTCACGCACGAGACAGCAGCAGCAGGCCTTCCTTCGACAAAATAGCTATTAGGGTTCGATTGGAGGGGTATTTATAGGATTTCAGGAAACCCTTAGGGTTAGAATTTTGATTAGAACTCTAGTTTCCTTGATAGAGTCCTTACCATAATCAATCGAACACGTAGCAATCCTAAAACTTACCCTGGATAGTCTCCTGGTTCGAATGGAACACAAATGCAATTAACGCCTTAGGTTAGGGCGTGCATTTTAATTGACGTCTTAACCTATGCCGTTTCTTTTACAATTCACGCCCAAGAAGAGGGCGTTTCTTTCCCTTTCCTTTTATTCGTTTTGGACGTTTTTGAAATTTGACGCCCCTCAGTATAGGCGTCACTTTTTGAATTAACGTCTCAGGTGAAGGCATTTCTTATTAAATTCGCGCCTTGTTGAGAGGCGTTATTTACATTTGACTTATTATTTATTCATTTTGGTTGTTATCATTTACTTACTTAATTTTTCTTGAAATCTTCCTTTTATTTTACCAGGGTTGCTACACCCTCCCCCACTTAAAAGAATTTGGTCCCCAAATTCCATCACATATAAACGTGGAGAGTGTAGAATACATACCTTTTTAGAATAAGTCTGGGAATCGTTTCCTCATAGACTCCTCGGTCTCCCATGTGGCTTCGTGTTCTGAACATTTACTCCATTGCACCTTAACCATGGGAATAACTTTATTCCTTAGGGTTCGTACCTCGCGATCGAGGATCTTCATAGGCTTTTGCCCATACGTAAGGTCCTTCTGAATCACCAGGTCTCCATGATCAATGATATGTGACGGATCGTGCACATACTTCTTCAACATTGATATGTGGAATATATTATGAACTTTGGACAATTGAGGAGGTAAGGCGACGCGGTAAGCAACCTCGCCAACTCTTTCTAGTATCTCAAAAGGTCCGATAAACCTTGGTGTAAGTTTGCCCTTAACACCAAATCTCCTTATTCCACGTCCAGGTGATATCTTAAGAAATATGTGATTTCTCACTTGGAATTCGAGGTCTCTTCTTCGTATATCAGCATAAGCCTTCTGTCTAGACTGAGCAACTTGAAGTCTTTCTCTAATCAACTGAATCTTTTCAGTGGTATCCCTTACCATGTCTGGACCTAATAGTTGTTTTTCGCCAACTTCGTCCCAGCACAAAGGCGATCGGCAACTCCTTCCATATAAAGCTTCGAAAGGTGCCATTTGTATACTTGCCTGGTAGCTGTTGTTGTATGCAAATTCAACCAACGGCAAGTGATCATGCCAGCTTCCACCAAAATCAATGATGCAAGCTCGGAGCATATCTTCAACCACCTGATTACTTCTCTCGGTCTGACCATCCGTTTGAGGATGAAAAGCTGTACTAAAGTTAAGTCTAGTCCCCAGTGAATGTTGTAAACCCTTCCAAAAGTGAGAAGTAAAACGGGGATCTCTGTCAGACACGATTGAGACAGGTACTCCACGTAACCTAACTATCTCTTTAAGGTATAATGCAGTAAGAACATCAACTGACCATCGACTCTTGATTGGCAAGAAGTGTGCCGATTTGGTCAATCTGTCGATGATAACCCATATTCCGTCATATCCTCCCTTTGATTTGGGCAGACCCATAATGAAGTCCATACCGATATCCTCCCACTTCCACTTGGGAATATCTAGAGGATGTAGCTTACCAGCAGGCTTTTGGTGTTCTGCCTTGACTTGTTGACATTTGAGACAGCGAGACACAAAATTTGCTATTTCTCTTTTCATATTGGGCCACCAAAAGGTCCTTTTCAAATCTTGGTACATCTTAGTTGATCCTGGATGAATCGTGTACCTTGATCTGTGAGCTTCATCTAAGATTTTCTTCTTTAGCTCTGGGCAATTCGGTATACATATTTTATTTCTGAATAACAACCTTCCATCTGAAGCTAATCTGAAATCAGGTTGTTCTTCCATTTTGCCCTTGATTTCCACTAGTACGGGGTCATTACCTTGAAGTCCTTGTATTTCAGATAGCAAGTCTGGCTGTATGCTCATATGGGATAATGTGACACATCTATTGTCCTTGTACATGCTTATATTAAGTTTAGAGAATTGTTCTAGCAACTCCCACTCCTGAATCATACAATTGGCTAATAGTGCTCTTGGCTTTCGACTGAGGGCATCGGCTACAGGATTACCCTTTCCAGGATGATATTGTATAGTGAAGTCGAAGTCCTTAAGATATTCTAGCCAACGTCTTTGCCTCATATTCAATTCCTTCTGAGAGAAGAGATACTTAAGACTTTTATGGTCAGAGTATACAATAAAATGTACTCCGTACAGATAATGTCTCCATATCTTCAGTGCAAATACTACCGCAGCCAATTCTAAATCATGAACTGGGTAGTTCTCCTCGTGCTTCTTCAATTGGCGAGAAGAGTAGGCTATAACCTTCCCTTGTTGCATTAAAACACATCCGAGGCCAATGCCAGATGCATCGGTGTATATTTCGAATCTCTCGCCTTCAATTGGTAAAGCTAAAACCGTGGCAGTAGTTAGATGATCTTTGAGAGCTTGGAAGCTTCTTTCACATTCCTCACTCCATTCATAACGTATCTCCTTGCGAGTTAGCCTAGTGAGTGGTACGGCTATCTTGGAGAAATCCTTGATGAATCGCCGATAGTAGCCCGCAAGACCCAAGAAACTACGGATCTCACTAGCATTAGTCGGTCTTTCCCAATTCCTTACAGCTTCAACCTTTGATGGATCTATGGATAAACCGTCTTTTGATATAACATGCCCCAAGAAAGCTACTTCTTCTAACCAAAATTCACATTTGCTGAGCTTTGCATATAACTGATTTATCCTCAATATTTGTAATGCTATTCTCAAATGCTCCTCATGCTCTTCCTTGGTCTTTGAATAGATCAGTATATCATCAATGAAAACCACTATGAATTGATCTAGATGGGACCTGAATATACTATTCATCAACTGCATAAAGGCAGCAGGGGCATTTGTTAGTCCAAAAGGTATAACAACAAATTCATAGTGCCCATACCTGCTTCTGAACGCGGTCTTATAGATTCCTCATCTTTGATCCTTAGTTGGTGATATCCCGACCTGAGATCAATCTTCGAAAAATACATGGATCCAGATATTTGATCGAATAGCTCATCGATTCTCGGCAGTGGATACTTGTTCTTGATAGTGAGATGATTCAACTGTCGATAGTCGATGCATAACCTCATGGATCCATCTTTCTTCTTTACAAATAGCACAGGTGCTCCCCACGGGGAAGTGCTTGGTCTAATAAATCCCTTCTTGAGAAGTTCCATCAATTGCTCCTGCAGCTCCTTGAGTTCGGCAGGGGACATCCTATCTGGTACCTTAGAAACTGGTCCAGCACCAGGGACCAAGTCGATGGTGAAGGCCACTTCTCTTTGTGGGGGTAATCCAGGCAAATCCTCCGGAAACACGTCCGGAAATTCTTGCACAACTGGGATGTCTTCTAGCTTAGTCTCCTTAGTCTCTTTAATGGTGACAAATGCAAGGAAAGATACACATCCTTTCCTTATTAGCTTGCTAGCTCGAGAGCCGAAATAAGAGGTGACTCGCTCCGACTCTTAGGGTTAGAATAGACTAGTTCTGGAAAGTCCTTGAAAGTAACTTTGTTGTTACGGCAATCCACAGTTGCCTGATACCTAGATAACCAGTCTGCTCCCAATATGACGTCATATTCCTTTAGGTCTAAACATATGAGGTTGATAGGAAGATTTCTTCCTTTTACCAAGACTTCACAGTTTTGATAATGGTGAGTAATATCGGTTTCGTTTCCGAGAGGAGTAGATAAAAATATTTTCATCCATTCCGGTTCCATAGGTAGTGGGTCAGCAAACTTCTTGGAAATAAAAGAATGTGATGCACCCGTATCAAATAAGACATGTGCAGACTTGGAACAAACTTTCAGTGTACCTTCTACTAGTCCGCCTTCGTCTTGTTCCGCCTCCTTAATAGCTTGGAGACGAGCATTCTTTGTCACCGGGTGCTTTCCGCCACCGGCTTGATCATTGAGTAGGGGACAGTCGGGAATCCGATGATCACGGCTCCCACAATGGAGACACGCTCCAAGTTTCCTCCAACATTCTTCGGCCTTGTGCCCGGCCTTATCACAGTGCTTATATACCACCTTAGAAGGTGTAGTGGTGATGGAGAAAGGTTTGGTCTTCTTGAACTTTTGCTCCTGGGAGGGAGTACCTGCATTACTTGGCCTTTTCTTGAAATTGGGTTTGAAGGTGCCGGAGCTAGTAACATTCTCCTTCTTGTCTTTTCCACGGATCCTATCAGATAGTTCCGTGGCATCTTCTAGTAATTGGGCTCGTCGAACCATCTCCGAATAGACTTGTATGTCCATTGGTGCCAGTTGTGTGATATATTGGGGCATGAGCCCATTAAGGAATCTTCGAGCTTTCATCTTCCCAGTACTAACTAAGTGTTTAGCGTACCGAGACAGCCTTGAGAACTGCGCTTCATATTCAGCCACCGACAAGGATCGTTGCTTAAGTGCGGCGAATTCAACGGCTTTCTTCTCTTGAACTCGATCTGAGAAATATTTATTGTTGAAATGTTCAACAAACTCCTCCCAAGTAACTTGTCCTTGATCTAATGTGGCTTCTACCGACTCCCACCAGCATCGGGCGTCTCTTTCTAGTTGAAATGTGGCTAACATGACCTTCTCTTGGTCCGAACATTGCATGACTCTAAAGACACGTTCCGTCTCTCGGATCCAGTGCTCGGCATCATCTGGATCAGTGGATCCCATGAACTTAGGAGGGTTCATATTCTTGAAGCTTTGGTGGAGATTTCCTGCTCCACGATGTGCACCTCCTTGTGCCACTTATTGAAGTGCTTGGGTCATGCCTTGAAGAGTGCGTTGCATGTTGCGCCATTGAGCACGTTCGGGAGCCATTGTCCTATAATTACAATAGCTATATTAGTATGTGATGGCAAAAAGGCTTTTAATTCTAGGTTGACTTTAACCCTTGGTTCTACCCAATCTCACTGGTTAGAGGTTCAGACTTATCCTTGGACTTGGGTTTCCTAGGAATTGAATACCCTAGGCTCTGATACCACAAAAACTGTCACGCCCCGAGCGTGGAAGGAACCCGGAGATGCATGACGAGTTTATATCGATCATGTCAATCAGAGTATTAGTGTATTCAACACAAAGACAGAGTGCACATAAGTAAAGATAACCCAATCCTTTTATTCAATCACAACCTCAAAAGTACTTCTATTACAATTCACTTAATGAAAGTGCTAAGACCCAATAAAAGGAAAAGTACAATGATTGACTTAAGAAATTTGAAAGATAAGACTAGTAGACGATTGGATAGACGGAGAGCTCTAATCTCTTCACTCTTGACCTTCCCCATTCGATTGAGTCTCATCATCGGACTTACCTGAAAATAAGGAAACACTGAGTGAGCGAACGCTCAGTAGGAAATTATATCTCAAGAACTAGCAATGGGTTTAAGTAACTACAATTTTTCACATGCAAATGTAATATGGCTAGGCATGTAGAAATAACTAATCAATAGAATAACACGTCGTATAAAACATCCAAGCGAGTCTTAAACAAGAGATATTCATGAGAGACTTTATAGATTATTGGCTATTTCACGCAAGTACTTTGCCCGTGTCGGGCCACGTTAGTAAAGTCACGCAAGTCGAGTCACGCACGCAAGAAAGAGAGAGTGTGTGTGTGGAATGCCAAAGATCAAGAGAAAAAGTACTTCGGTGCAATGCAAGACACCATGATCATTACAACTCCCATGGGCACTAGTACTTTTGGGTGCTCCTCCCAGGACCAGATCGGGCCCTTATATGCACAGCATTAAAGATAGATCTAGACATCCACGATAGTTTATAGCCAATAAGGAGTTTCAAGAACAAACTTTAATAGGATGATAAGATAAGATTCTCATGGAATTCAAGGGCAAGGCCCTTGAGTAAGGACATTCTTGCAATAAAATCCACGCAAAGCATATAAACCAGGACATGTCGATAAACTGGGTGGAGTTTGGTTCCCTAATTGGGTACCATGACAAGTAAGTGTCCATATATAGATGGTCACCCACTTGATATAGAATTGAGGTCCACAAGAACAGCAGATTAATGGCATGATGTCCACATCCCATTAAGAATATTCTCATGATATCCACATAGCATATCATGAGAGCCGGTATACCATGTTTCTATAGAGTGACATGGCAAAATAGTGTAAAGGGTTTTTATGGTACAACCCGCTCAGTCGGCCTTGAGGGAATCCAAGGCTATGAGGAGACTTACGGAGGTCCCAATGACTAACTCGCCAGTCCAAAGGAACGGAATGTCCAATGGAGAGCTAGTATGTCACCGAGAATTGAGGGGTAATCGGTAAACGTCGTGGAACATGGGACTATATTCACGGAATGGAATATAGTGCCGATAAATATATATATAGATATTTAAAACCCTCGGTTCACAGAAAACAGTATAAAATAATTGCACAGGAATTAGCGACTTAACCTAAGTCACTACTTAACAAATTAACGCCCTTGACGGGGTCGTTTATTTTCAATTTGACGACTTCTGCATCAGTCGTCCATCATATATTTCTGTTATGCTGAGGTTTCCTTAATTCTGTATTTTCAATAAAACACGCCTTATTCAGGGGCATTATTTCATAAAGAGACGACATCGTGGCTGTCGTTAATTATCCATTTAACAGCACTTTATTCCCAGCTGGTCCTTTGGTGAACTAGTGACTCATAAAAAGTCGTTAATACAAATTTGTGCCCTTGTGTAGGGCATATTTTTAATAAAAGATGACCTATTAAGGGTCGTTAAATCATCCCTTTCCAGGTTTTTAACATAATCAGTGTAAATTTCAAGGATAATAATTTTCAGGAAATAAATTATATGATCAGGACAAGAAAAATATTAGGGTTCGAGGCTTATGATCATGCATTAAATTAGATTCATGGTTTCATAGATATTAAATTTTAAACATTGGTATTTAATAGTTACATGGAATTGACGACTCCTGGGCAGGGCGTCAGAACTCAAAGTAGCACCCTAGGCAGGGTCGCTTCTTTTAAAATTTCACAGAAAGCTTTGGAAACGTAGTAAAGCTATATGCATGGATGAACAGATGATATTATTATGAATCTTATGCTAGTTTGGGCTACAATCCTTGAGAAAACCTACCTGATGATGATCTGGTGAAGATACGTGAAGGTTGTGAAATGAAAACTGTACTCTGTTCTGAACAGAGTCTTCCGAGAAAACGATGTTGATGAAGAACCCACGTTCTTCAGCTAGACAAGAGAGTTACTACTTGCTACAGACAACCTACAGAAGACGAAGATGAAGAACGATTAAAAATCTTCATATTCTCTGACTGAAGGCAGAGGAAGAAGAACAAACCTGTTCTTCACGCACGAGACAGCAGCAGCAGGCCTTCCTTCGACAAAATAGCTAGTAGGGTTCGATTGGAGGGGTATTTATAGGATTTCAGGAAACCCTTAGGGTTAGAATTTTGATTAGAACTCTAGTTTCCTTGATAGAGTCCTTACCATAATCAATCGAACACGTAGCAATCCTAAAACTTACCCTGGATAGTCTCCTGGTTCGAATGGAACACAAATGCAATTAACGCCTTAGGTTAGGGCGTGCATTTTAATTGACATCTTGACCTATGCCATTTCTTTTACAATTCGTGCCCAAGAAGAGGGCGTTTCTTTCCCTTTCCTTTTATTCGTTTTGGACGTTTTTGAAATTTGACGCCCCTCAGTATAGGCATCACTTTTTGAATTAACGTCTCAGGTTAAGGCGTTTCTTATTAAAATCGCGCCTTGTTGAGAAGCGTTATTTACATTTGACTTATTATTTATTCATTTTGGTTCTTATCATTTACTTACTTATTTTTTCTTGAAATCTTCCTTTTATTTTACCAGGGCTGCTACAAGGCTGTTCGGCCATGACCTTGTTCAGCTTCTGTGAACGGAACCTAGAAATCTTCGAGAAGCATGGAGAATTACGTCTCCAAATGCCATGGTTCAGAGTGATCTGGCATGGGAGATTGTTTAGGACTCTTTGAGGATCGAATTGACCCCTTCTAGGACTTCTAATTTGATCAAATCCCTCAGCCCTAGTTCATTCCCTATAAATAGACCCTAATTTTATTCTACGTGAATCCTAGTTTTGGAGCACATGGTTCGAAAGTACGATGTCGTCATCTCAGGTGAAGTCTTTAGAAATTTTTGTTTCCTTTAGTATTGTCTAACTTCTCTCCAAATCTCGTGCTAGGAAATCAAGCCGTTGAGGAATTAGAGAGTCTGGAAGTCACTGTTTCTACGTAGGATGCGCAGGAACTGGGGTGTTCTTCCAGCAAGGAATTCAAAGTTTAGCGCCCATCCCAGAAGTAGGTTATCTCATGATAGCTTTAACAATGTGTTAGAAGTAAAAGCCCCTTATTTCCTCTTAGTTTCATGCTCTATACACGTCACATTATATGTTTTCCCCAGACCGCGCATCTAGGTCATCCATGCATGAATGTCCCTGCAAATTAATGGAAAAGATAGTAATTTTGGCCAAAGTTATCCAAGTCCATGCACCCCCATGCAATTATTTTCTTCTAACGTACTTAATCTTTTAGTTCTCTATGATTTCCATACGTTTATTGCCCTAGAATAGGCCTTACCCGTACTATTTTACCTTCTATCTGTTACAAACATAAGGCGATTCGCTAGAAATCGCATCCATCATAAGGCTGTTCTCGACTGACCACTTTCTACAGATAGCGGTCACCTCTAGACCGCTTTTTGCTTTCTATTTCTGATAAAATAGTAACCTGATTAACCCCTTTCCTTAGCTTGTAGTTTTACTACCTAATGCTATATTCTCCTATCTCTCCTTGTAGTTATGTTACTGATTATGTTATAGATATGATGGTTCCAATTTCATGCCATATCATGTTTTAGAACTTATTTTAATCTTATGCTAATTTCATGCCAAAACCATATAGTCTTGTATTAAAGATATTTTTCCATGATTTGTAGAACATGCTACATTGGTGTTTTAAATCGATGTTTTACATGTTTCACTCTCATCTCCAATTTTTCTTAAGTACATAGCGCATATCCAGGTACGTTGCTATTAGTTACACATGCACTTGATAGGCACACTCTCTTGGACTTGAGATCCTCTCCGTCAAATATTCCTTCTACCGGACTAGGTGACCTTGTTTCAAGGCCTCCGTAAGTCTCCGCGAGTCTGGGATTCCCACTAGGACGCCGAGCTAGTTGTACCCTAAAACCCAATGGTCTAGAAATCACTTTAGTTCCCCGCATTTTTCTGTTAACGGACCTTAACACAGCCATCCGATGATCGCTACTTCATGAAAGCGGTCCTGGCGCGACCGCATTCTGGTTTCAGCACTCATTGCGTTGACCCTTTCTTTTTCTGGCGTCGACCCTATCTAAAGGTGGTCTCAACTCGACCTCTACTTTAAGAAGACGGTCCTCACTTGATCGTGTTTTCCCAGATTATGTCCAACCCGTGGTTTGACCCAAGGGTTGATTATACTTTGTTCCTAGATGATCCTCTGGCTGTCTGGAACCTAACATGTTATTCAATAAGCCATTAATGAACTATGGAAATCTATGAATGTACCGTTATGCTGCTGAAATTCCTTCGTGAGGAAAAAGTTACCTGCCCCACCAAAATTTGAGAATAAGTGGACCATGGAACTGAGTAACCGGGTCTCCCCACTGAACAAGTGAGGAGCCTCGCGTCAAAAGGGGAAGTTAGTTTCCATAGTGAAAAATTGAGAACAAGTGATAGATCCTAGTAACCGGGAATCTCCAATGAAACAAATGGAGAAACTCACGTCAAACGGTGAAGTCCATTCAAAAGGATAAAATGTGGTTGTGCGAAGCTACCGATAGACGAGGATATGAAGTGAAAATGTAGAGTGGAAAGAAATTGTTGAGTGTTATTTAGAAATTCTGTATATTCTTGGTTTAAGATTCATTGCACTTTTTTTTTAGCACATACACTTTCACGGAGTATTTGTTTTAAGCGTATATTGTGAATTTCACTACATACATGACTATGTCAACTCCTTGTGTAATCACAACTTTCTTAGTTATGAAACATGCAATATCACTTCAGTATGAGTCTATTGCACTTTTCTTACTCCATTCCCTAAGGGATATCTATTCTACTTATGCTTGTTTAACCTAATTGCTTGCATGCTTGCTTCCTAACATTTGCATTCAACCCCCCTTAAGGTTTGTTTTTGTCAATGACAAAGGGGGAGAGGTAGTGATTGTGTGCATAGGCGCATTTGAGGCTTATTGCATAATTCTAGAATGACCACACATTTTTGTCACGTGCATAGCACTTTTGTCATGCATTTTTGTCCGGATATTCACGATATTAATGCCATTTTGCCTAGCATGTTCCATATTGATAGTGCCACTCTTTTTCCCTGTGCATAGCATTTGCTTGCTGATTCATGTGCATAGCATTTTACTTATGCTCATACATGTGCCATTTTGACATGTGCATACCATTTTACTTGTGGATAGTCTCTGCATAGCCTTGCATATAAATTTTGCAAACAAGTGTTTTGCACATAAGTTCATGATTATTGTATATAAGTTGATCTATTTTAATTCAAAATAAGCCAAATTCGATAATGCCAAACTCAACCATTCTCAAGTTCAATTGCTTCCAATTGTGTATCGTGTCAGCATCAAGTTACAAAGCTTAGCTTTTCATTTTTGGTTTGCATTTGCTCATATGTGTTCTTGCATGAGTCGACTTGGGCCAACAAGTGGTATAGCATCTGTCGGGTTCTATGTTCATCTGTCAAGCTGGGGTAAGTTTGCATTTATCAAAGTCATTTATCCATCTATCAAGTTCAAAAATCAATTTGTTCAGTTCTGCCTTAGTCTATTGAGTTCAGGACTGCATTTCTCAATTATGTGTTCTTCACATGTGTCAATGCAGGGTGGACATAGCTTGATTCTGTCAGTCAACTGATTGCCCCATCAGTCAACCAATGCTTCCAGTCAAGTCTGTCCCATGTGCATGAGAGTAGTGCATGTGCATAATTTTTGGGTTGTACAAGTGTGTCCTTGTGCAACGCACTAGTGAGTGTGCATCCACGTCCACATGCAATTTGCTGGTCTCTGGCATCTGAATAACCTCTTGCATATCCCATTTTGCTCTTTTACATATGAAATGCATTTTTGTTATAACTCCATTTTCAGTTTTGCACTCTTGTCTTCCATGAATATTTTCCCCCCACTTTTTGATTATGCCAAAGGGGGAGAAGGAAATCTGAATTTCATATTGTCATATGTCAAAAGGCTTTGTCATCATCAAAAAGGGGGAGATTGTTGTGTGTGTGATTTTGATGATCCTAAAACTTTATACGTGAATTGTCCTTCTAATGTTAGATATTCATTGCTACAAACCTTTGTGATTGAGTTTTTGCTCCAAACGATTATGCATTCATTGCTTCATGTAGCCAACAATGAAATGCGCTCATTCATGATGGGCATCAAAGCTAGTGTAGACTCGCCAAAATTGACGTTACTGTGAGTACATCTCATATTACCTTATAACACCCCAATTTGACCTTCAAATTGGCTCATTTGAGTGACACGCCAAAATTGACGTTGATTTTTCACTTTTCTTCATTTTTCTAAAATTTTCCAGATTTTTCTAGATTTTTCTGGAATTTTCTGGGAATTTTCTCTATTTTTATGAGCTTTAAAGAATTGGCGCTGGATACCCTACACGCCATTTAATAAGCGGCTGAGAAAGTGGACGCTATTTCCTTTTCTGACAATTACCAAAATTTTTGAAATTCATGATATGCGCCGTTATTGAAGGACGCTATTTGTTTATTATCTCAGAAAATTAAGAATTGGCGCCTGCACATATGGGCGCAATTTTGAAATATTATTTTACTAAATTATGGAAATCAAGAATAAGCGTCTTCCCATCGGGACGCTATTTGCTTGGCGATTTTTTGATAATATTCAGCATTCCTAAAATAGATCAAGAATTAGCGTCCACTTCCATAGCCTCTGCTTCTTAATAACGTCCATTATTGCAGACGCTAATTTCCTTGTCATTTTTCGGAGATATTCTCAATCCACCCAAATTTGGGAAATTTGAATTTGCATCTGGTGTACCATACGTGATTTATGCTTTAATTTTAGAAATTCCTAATCTTTCTAAAAATGGCTTGAAATTAACGTCTGTTATGTTGGACGCTAGTTTAAATAACGTCCAGGATGCCGAACGCCATTTTCCTGAGATTTCGAAACTCAGCCGCGGCCCTTCCTTTCCTCGTTTTGCAATCTCCTCCAGAGGAATCTTGCCCAGTTTCATCCCCTTCCGATGAATAACCTTCCCAAGATCAACAGCCCATAGATTCCCCTATAAATACACTGATGCGTCTCTGTCAAAGGGGGGATAATTTTGATTTCTAGGGGAGGTGTTGCCCGTGTGCTGGCTTAAGGAGGGAGTCCCCTACATCAGTGGTCCATCTCCCTGGGGCTTCCTCCCAATCGTGCATCAAAGCCAAGAAACAGGAAACATTCCACAGGCTTCTCCTTATTCTTCCTCCGTTCTCATTTGATTATTATTTGTTTGCATTAACTGTGCATGCATCATACTTTGTCCTTTTTTATTCTCCACTTCTCACCCACGGTGAGCATCTCATAGTGCAACCCTTGCACACATACACACACTCTCTATTTCATTCATATCATATTCGTTCCACACCCATTGCATGGGGTTTAAAGGGCAGCGCCCGACAGGTGTGTTCTACCTCATGATGCTCATGTTCATATCTTATTTTGAATTTGGTACTACACTTGGTTTCTAATTCCACATTTTATTGGTGTATATCTTTTTGCAAGGGTAATCAAAGAAGAACTCCCTCCATCGGTCGGCCGGTAGGAAGGGAAGGAAGTTGACCCCACATCTCCCCTCACATATTTTTGAGGTAACCCCTCTGGCGATCACCATCCTATTTGCATCCACGCATGCCCCCGTTTCTCCCCTTTTTCCCATTCTTATTGCTTACATTTCTTTATTTATTTTTAGTGGATTTTCCATGATCTACAGATTGTCGATCACGGTGGGACTTCCTACCGTTTTCTTTGATTACCCACGCATTTTGAATTGACGTCCATCTGTCTGGGCGCTTATTGCTTTTAGCGCCTCACCCAGCAGGCGCCATTTGTTTGTCATTCATTGATTAACTGAAATTTCTATGATCTGCGTCCTTACGGGAAGCCGCGATCTACACCTTAATTCAATATTTCTATTATCTGCGCCTTTCCTGACATACGACTATTTTCTGTTAGATATTTTAAAAGAGAAAATTCATTTTGATTCAACGTCCATCTTGATAGACGTTATTTTGATTAGCGTCCTGCACCCTGGACGCCATTTTCCTGTTTGTCAGCCATTCCCCGTGGCTGCATTGTGCGATTGGCTGCTTCTTGTTCCTATTACTGCCATACTGCCACCTGCTTTCATTCACTGCTTGAACATACACTTGCCTTCACCTGCACTCTGAGCATGTATTGCTACTGACTGAACATACATTGTTGCAGTGGCTGGCTTCACTGTCCTCTTACCATAACACATTACATCACTGTTGACCGTGCTCTTGCTACTTAATTCATATTTCATCATTATGCTGTTACTGTGCTACCACCTGTTCCTGCCACCCCATGTTACATGTTCATTCATCTGTTGCGTATAGCTCATTGATGCACTTCCTGTTATAGTGATTGCATGCCTAAAATTTTCATGTGATCCCCGTTATCATTTGCATATCCATTTGCTGTCGCATTCAGTTTGCATATCCTATTGTATTTATTGTATTTGCATTTCCCATTGCATTTCACTTACATATCACGTTTCTGTCATTTACATTTCACTGTTCCACATATCATTAGTATATATCACTGTTGCATATTGATCACTGTTCATATCATTAGCATTTGTGCTTGTTCTGTGGATTTTCTCCCTATATTCTTTTGCATTAGCATTTGCACAAGAGCATTTGCATTGGTTTGGGAGACCTCCTCTCCCCACACTTTCTACGAGCCACACCCCCTTCTTGGATTTATAGGCACCCTCCGTCGAGCATTCCGTCTCATGGACTGGCACCTATTTGTCTAAGACCTTCGTAAGTCCCCGCAACTATGGATTCCCTCACGGAAGCTTGGGCAGGTTGTACCCTTTGGAGTCCCTGGGTTTAGTTGGCCTATGTGTGGTAAGGATTAACCTAGTTGGCATCGGACAAAACTCATTGAAACTAGGTTCAAGATCTTGAGTGATCACATCAATTTGTATAAAGTCATTTAATTCACCAAGGTTCAACAATAAAATCAAACATGAACATTCCAACTTGTTTGATCTTTACAACCTGCTTTGATTGAATATTGTTTACTTTCACATGGATAATTAAATCAACATGTTTAATCCAACACACATTCACGAGGATGAACAATCCGGTACATCATTTAATCCTCAGTTCCATAATTCTCATCACAATCATGCTAGGGGACCACGTCATCATTCCTATGGTCATGCCCGACCCATGGGCAATGTCCGATCCCATGGTCCCCCACATTCATTGCAAGCCACTACTCCTGCGGGACCATCTCCTCCTGACGATGAGAGGGTCTCTCAGATCCTGCATGCATTAGATCATCTCACCCCTCAACAAATCCAGGCCCATAAGGCCGCTGTTGAGGGTGTACCTCATTCTTCTCATTCTCCTTCTACTCCCATTCGGGTGGCCCATCACCAGCCTCCTTCCGCTCCCACTCGGGTAGCCCATCACCCATCTCCTCCTATTCACACTTCTCCTCGGGCGGTCCAATATCCGCCTCCTTTTATTCCTCCTCTTACAAGGCCCCAAGGCCCATTTGTCATTGCAACCCGGCCCAACCGGGTCCTTCAATGGGTCAGCCCATTACTTCCCCTCCACGGCCTTTTTATGCGGCCCCGCCTTCAAGGCCCTGCCAACCCTCTACTCCTCAAGATACACCCCTCCATCAAACTCTTCTTGAAAAAGTCGCTTCATTGGAGGAACAATTAAAGAGGGTTACGAGCCCACGGCCCGCTCCTCCTACTCCAGTCAATCCCCTTTATGCTGCTTTGAACGACATTACCAAGATGGAAAGGGATTGGAAGGATAGGAGAGACGACTACGGCGTCGGCATTTCAAGCAAGCAAGAGCTGGCGGATTCCAACGCTCAAGTGGACGCCGTCCGCCCTCCACCCATTCTCCCCATTCACTCATATGGCCCTCCGCCTCCAAATCCGCAACACCATTACATTCCACCACCCACATATACGCCTTCACTACGGTGTCCACTTGAGTTTAACGATGAAGAACCGGTGATTGAAGAATTCGAGATGGCACATGATGAAGCTCTGCAAGCTCCCCTTCCGAGTTTCCTTCGCTTCCCTCTCCCTCCACTACCACTTGATGAACCCCTTGCTCAAGACGAAGCCACCATCCCCAATCCAACCCCCGTTTCTAAGACTTACTGGTGTTACGATGATGGGTCGATACTTCGATCACCCACGCCGACACATCATGAGTCACCTTCTATCCCTAACACCGTTCGCCACATGCGGCATTTCCCCCGCACCAAACCTTCACCAATTACACCTCCACCCAATACACCATTAGCCTCCACGCCATCGGCCTCCGCTGAGCCCACCACCGAACCTTCCACTAAACCTCCACCCATTAAGCCATTAGCCTCCACAACACCGACCTCATCCGAGCCCACCATCGAACCTTCTCCAATTAACCTCCCTTTACCGCCACCTCGGCCTTCCATTATACCTTTAACCCATAACTCAGCTACCCCTACTCCATCACTTAACCCTTCACCTTTACCCATGGTTAATCCTGAGCAGGATCTATCTCTTTTTGCACTCGAGCCAACCCTGACTACCTCCGAGGAAAGGGGGAAGCTCGACGTGTTTGAATCTCCGCTTCCACTCACCCATTTGCCAACACCTTCCATTACACCACCACCTGTGGAGCCTTCTGCCTCCGCCTCCGCATCACCTTCTTCTACCACTCGGAATGGGTGTGCTTTGTCAAGCACATGTGCCGAAGATGATCAAGAGTCGGGCAGGAAGGATTTGGCCACGACCGCGCTATTCAAGATGCAAGAATTTGTTTGCCGAATGCCGGTCCACATTTTCGTGCCGAGCATGGTTGAAGAGGCCAAGTCCCCGCCGCTGCTCGCCAGAAGAGAATGTCAAGCGCTGATGCCGTATAAGTCTGCGCCCAAAGGCCGGGCAGGGCACCCCTTGTTCCAACTTTCCAATTTTGAACATGTTCTTCCATACAAGGGGCGAATGCCCATTTTGTTCAACACTCTTCATATGCCACAATCCTTGGGCGTGACGACGCTTCCTATCCCAACTTTTCAACTCTCTCACATTATTGCTCGTCACCCTCCAAGGGAGCTGGCATTTATTGTGGAAGCTTCGTCATGGGCTTTGATTTTATCTATTGGGCCAATCGGCCATATACTTTTGCCGCTGTGGAGGGGCAGGCATTCTTCCTCTAAGGGGCCTTCCACCTTCTATTCAATTCCACCCATATTCCCGTCTATCACCAATTCTTCAAGGGCCACTCCAGGGGCAAGGAGGAAGATCTCATCTCCTCGCCCTTCACGTTCTGTGTATCTCATGCATTCCATGCATTCATCGCATCCATTCTGTCGCATCCGCATGCATTTGCATTCTTTCTTCCCCTAGTTTCCGGACCCGTATCTCCCCCACCTTCCGGAACCTCCGGATCTTCCGCATTTCTCATCTTATTCATCTTCATCATCAGGATCTTCGGGTCCCCTTACACTGCCCGGGCATTGCACCCTCTCCAATATTTTCTCAGAGCATTGCGCCCCTTTTCAACTCTTGCATCCGGACCCTCCGGATTTCTCCCTTGTCCTTCTAGGGCATCACGTCCCATGGTGTCTCATCCTTCCGGAACCTCCGGACCTCTCACTTTGGGCATCACGCCCCTCTACACCCTCACAACCAGGTCCTCCGGGTTTCCCACTGATTTTTCCTGAGCATCATGCCCTTTCTGATTCTACTCCTCCGGAACCTTCGGATCTCCATTCTAGGGCATCGCGCCCCTCCTCATCTCCACTCCCGGACACTTCGGATTTCCTTCCAGGGCATCACGCCCTTTTCTACCTTCCTCCTCTAGAACCTCCAGACCTTCCCCTCTGGGCATCGCGCCCCTCTGCACCATCACACCCGGGTCCTCCGGGCATCTCACTGATTTTTTTTGGGCGTCACGCCCTTTCTGATTCTATTCCTCCGGAACCTCCGAACTCTCTTTCCTTCCTCCCAGGGCATCACGCCCTTTTCTATCTTCCTCCTCCGGAACCTCCAGATTCTCCATCTTACTCTCTCTATCTTCTTCCGGGGCATCCCGACCCTTCTGATTCCATTCCTCCGGAACCTCCGGACCCTCCATCTTTCCTCCAAATCATCCTCCTGCTTCTCCAGGACATCACGTCCTTTATCCTCTTCTTGCTTTTTCATCATCTTTTTACATATTTCTTCCCAGGGCACCGCGTCCCTCAATATTTTCTCCCTCCGGAGCCACCAGATTCTCCTTCCCATCATGATCTTCCTCCTTCACCTCCGGACCCTCTGGATCCTCCTCTCTCCATTTACCAATTTCTCCTCATCATCTCTTCTGATCCCGGGTCCAACCCAACTTCTTCTACATCTACTGTGCTGGGCATCTGCCCTTTCTCTCACTACTTTCGAGGCTTTAGTCCTCACTCCTCCTCTAGATTTTTTGCTTCTTCTATAGACTGTTCCATGTGATCAGGGTCTCCGCACCTTAGCGAGGGAGTTCTAACCCTCGCCTCTCTTCCTTTTCTCCTTATTCATATGAGTCTGGCCTTAGTACCACTCCTTCTTGTTAAGCCACTTCAAATCTTGGCTTCCAATCTTTTTATCTGCCATTTGAGGACAAATCCCATGAGGGTCAACATCGCCTCCGGCGACAGTTGCTATTTCAAAGGAGCACAAGGTAGCATATTGGTGTAAGTACGTATTTTTATGATATCATTACCTCATTACTTCATGCATGGTTTTCAAAATGAAGTGCTTCTTAACATGATTAAGAGTGGTAGTCAAGACCTTTACCCTAGGTTTTTATCTTTACTGAAAAGAGTCTTTAGGCTTGCTTTTGCAGCACATTTTGTTATGAGAATCTCGCGCTGGGAGTTCATCATTCTTTCCCCGCTTGTTAAGAGCAACCCTTAGCTGGGCATTCCACACACTTCACGGCGCCCTTAGCCGGCCTCCTTTGGTGAAGCATCGTCGCTGCTTTGGCCATGCCATGGGTATGCATGAAAAGCTTTTCTCTTCTTTACTCGGCCGAATGCAGGAACAAGAGGTTCACGGATGAGATGACCAACCTAGGTACTCCCCAATACGAGAGAAGTCTCAAATAGGGGCAGTCTTGACCCAAAATAATAATATGAGTTTTCAGGATATACATCTAGCCAAAAGGGCTATTATGAAAATCAAGTCAAAATTTTGATAAAAGTAAGAGTATGAATTATGGCATGTCAAGGGTAGCAAAGTTCCCGTAGGGAAAATCCTGATCGTATGCATGTCAAGGGTTTAAAAATCAAAGGCACAAAGTCCCAGCACAACAGATCGCCTCTTTGAGGGGTAGTACCTTGGAAGGAATTTAAGTCCTGATGCCCCCATCCTGCATAAAGCTTATCCCCAATTATTCTTCTCTTCTCCCTCCAAGGCGGAGTGTTCCTCAGGTATGGCCTTAGCAGGGGCACCGTTAACCATGGGCAGTCGCCTATAGGGCGCCACCTTCAATGCACGCATGGCTTGAGGCAGCTCTTAGTGAGAGGGGAGGGAACAAGGACCCCCAGCCAGTGGTTTAAATACTCATTTAGTGCTGCACTAGCAATGTCTAAATCAAAATTTAAAATTTTTTTTTGAATATTTCACAAAAATCCAAATTCTAAAAAATGAATGTTTCTCAAAATCCAAAAAAATTGAATATACTCCAAAATTCCATAAAAATTGAATATCTTTTCAAAACCCATAAACATTTGCATATGCCAAAAATCCAAAAAAAATGCATTGTATTTTTCTGATGGTGTTATTTTGCAGGGACACTCTTTGCAAGGACCTAAGAGCACGGGATGAGTCCTCCCACTCATTGCTATCAATCTGTTGATTCTTCCTAATATTCTCATGACATGCCACCCTGGGCATTTTGATTATCATCTCCCTATATCATTCTGATTATTCACGCCAATCTCCTGCCACGCTCAGAGCATCAATCTACTGATTACTCCTGTCGCCCTGCATATCATTCTCCTACAAGGCACTCTTGCCAATTTTTAGCTGGGTATTTTGATCGTTCAGTTCCACATCTTTTAATTGATTAGCCAAGTTGGTCATCCTCATGAAATTGATGCTAAAGCCCTAATGATGAATATGCTTTGATACCATGTGTTCACGCTATAATGATCATTACTTTGATATCATGCTTTTGGTATCGTTCATGCTCTACATGCTTAAGTTAGCTATGGCTGCTATACTTCATTTGCTTTATGCTTCTCTATATCTTGGCTAATGAATTTTGAGTGCAGGAAAGAAGCTCTTGGTCCCACCGACTGGGCATCATCATCCAAGTCCCACAGTGTTTGCACATCATTCTATCTCAGTTCCCTCCATGATCATTGCTATCACCATCTCCCCATATGCATTCTTACTATATGTTATCTACGCTATTAGATTATATCAAGGACCTTGTGGCTTTGGTAAATCTGGAATTTGAGTTCCCCTTCATAAAAAATAATGATGATTCCAGAGGAGTCTTAGTCGCACTGATAGGCCGTTAAGCCGTCTAAGACTGGGGACGATGGTCCCTTTTTCTGAATTGGTGCGCAGATAAACGGGCTTCGGCTTAGTATCAGCTCACAAAATTAGTATCTTGACTCAGTCTGGGCAGCTTAACAATATTATCCTTGATTATCTTCTATTTTAATTTGTTTTAACTTTTCCTTTAAACCCATCATGCATTCATGTAGGACTTTGAATCAACGTTGGAAATTCTTTTTGATAAGCTGATTTGGAGAGTAAAAATGATCTTAATGTTCAAGATGTGAGTTATTCATTGCCGAATTGAATCCTCAGTTCGTCTTGTCGTTGATTTTGGGCTGTTTTCTCGGAAACTCCTTGTTTGGATTTTTATCCTCTTATTTTTCACTCTTTTTTTCTTAGATCCGCCTTGACTGCAGCACATCCACATTGACTGGTAACCGCTCTCCAATGGTGAAACGTACGGGTTTGTGACCCGGGGTACTTCCACCGAGCTGGAAGTTGATCATTCTTTTATCTCCTTCGTGCCCAGCGTGTACATTCTCTCCCCTTTTATCCAAACATTGTTGATTTCGTTAAACTTCTCAAGATTGCTTCATCTCGAGCTTTGGATTTAATTATCCTCAAGTGAAGTTGATCGCGTGTCTCATCACACCTTGGCATCTACTTTTCAATTCGCTCTGCTCCCTTGCAAAGTAGACGCCAAGGCGGGACACCTGTAGACACGCCAAAATTGACGTTACTGTGAGTACATCTCATATTACCTTATAACATCTTAATTTGACCTTCAAATTAGCTCATTTGAGTGACACGCCAAAATTGACGTTGATTTTTCACTTTTCGTCATTTTTATGGATTTTTCCAGATTTTTCTGGATTTTTCTAGAATTTTCTGGGATTTTTCTCTATTTTTCTGAGCTTTAAAGAATTGGCGCCGGATACCCTGGACGCCATTTAATAAGCAGCTGAGAAAGTGGACGCTATTTCCTTTTCTGACAATTACCAAAATTTTTGAAATTCATGATATGCGTCGTTATTGAAGGACGCAATTTTTGTTTATTATCTCAGAAAATTAAGAATTGGCGCCTGCACATATGGGCACTATTTTGAAATATTATTTTGCTAAATTATGGAAAGCAAGAATAAGCGTCTTCCCATCGGGACGCTATTTGCTTGGCGATTTTTTTGTAATATTCAGCATTCCTAAAATAGATCAAGAATTAGCGTCCACTTCCATAGCCTCTGCTTCTTAATAACGTCCATTACTGCAGACGCTAATTTCCTTGCCATTTTTCGGAGATATTCTCAATCCACCCAAATTTGGGAAATTTGAATTTGCATCCGGTGTACCAGACGTGATTTATGTTTTAATTTTAGAAATTCCTAATCTTTCTAAAAATGGCTTGGAATTAACGTCTGTTATGTTGGACGCTAATTTAAATAACGTCCAGGATGCCGAACGCCATTTTCCTGAGATTTCTAAACTCAACCGCAGCCCTTCCTTTCCTCATTTTGCAATCTCCTCCAGAGGAATCTTGCCCAGTTTCATCCCCTTCCGATGAATAATCTTCTCAAGATCAAAATCCCACAGATTCCCCTATAAATACACTGCTGCGTCTCTGTCAAAGGGGGGGCGATTTTGATTTCAAGGGGAGGTGCTGCCCGTGTGCTGGCTTAAGGAGGGAGTCCCCTGCGTCAGTGGTCCATCTCCCTGGGTCTTCCTCACAATCGTGCATCAAAGCCAAGAAACAGGAAACATTCCACAGGCTTCTCCTTATTCTTCCTCCGTTCTCATTTGATTATTATTTGTTTGCATTAACTGTGCATGCATCATACTTTGTCCTTTTTTATTCTCCACTTCTCACCCACGGTGAGCATCTCATAGTGCAACCCTTGCACACATACACACACTCTCTATTTCATTCATATCATATTCTTTCCACACCCATTGCATGGGGTTTAAAGGGCAGCGCCCGACAGGTGTGTTCTACCTCATGATGCTCATGTTCATATCTTATTTTGAATTTGGTACTACACTTGGTTTCTAATTCCACATTTTATTGGTGTTTATCTTTTTGCAAGGGTAATCAAAGAAGAACTCCCTCCATTGGCCGGCCGGTAGGAAGGGAAGAAAGTCGACCCCACATCTCCCCGCACATATTTTTGAGGTAACCCCTCTGGCGATCACCCTCCTGTTTGCATCCACGCATGCCCCCGTTTCTCCCCATTTTTCCCATTCTTATTGCTTACATTTCTTTATTTATTTTTAGTGGATTTTCCATGATCTACAGCTGGGTCGACTCAAACGTAACCCTGAGTTGGCTTAAACACTGACCAATCTGTAAAGTTTGTACGGGATGGCGGTTTGAGTCGACTCAATACAAGCTTGAGTCGACTCAGCTCATACTTCTTCAAGCGACATGTTACTGGCTTGCTACTGGCTTGATGCTTGAGTCGACTTGCTGCCAAGGCTAAGTCGACTCAACCTATTTCTGCTACCTTTACTGATTTGATATGAGATGAATTCATTACTCTCAATCCTCATAGTCTATAGATGTGTGTAAGGGATGAAATATGGCATGAATGTTTACATATGGGTGTTGGAGACACGGTAGATACAAGGATCAACATGAATGATTTAGCTCATGCTAATTGAATGATTGACTTCCCATGCTATTGTATATACCTTGGATGCTTGGAAGATACAAGGATCATCAAAAGCAAAAGCTTGTGAATTAAGTCTTTATGGTAACATCTCTTGGTGCAATGTGCATTTTAATGGTTGTGGAAACATGATTGCAAGAATACAAATTTGCATATGTAATGAGAATGGTTGCGGCAACATGATTGCATATTTGCATGTGTGTGTGTGATGCATGTGTTTGATGGACTACACATCTTAAATTCCCAGAAGACTACATTTGATCAATGTGATCATGTCAAGTTGAATATGAGCTTTGATACATAAATATAAAGTGATCTAGAAGGGGAGGGGATGAATAGATCACTATTTTCAACCGATTAAAAAATTACTGAAGAATGATTCACTTAAAACAAGCAATCTCGGAGTTGAACCCACAAAAACGCAGTGCGGACAATAGCTCGAGTGGATAGAAGGCACACCACAAAATCACCACAGACAATCACACGAGTACCCAGAGGTTTTTAAGGTGGTTCAGTCAGACCTCCAGTCTGCCTACGTCCACCCCTCACTTCAAATCGAAGTGAGGCTTCCACTAGCACCTACTACCAAAGCAGACTCAGTCTGCGACAACGGCTGATTCACAGCTTCACCAGGGGAACACCCTCCCCTCTTCCTCCACACCCAGAGGGAACCCTAAGGACGCCAAGTCCCTAGAAACCAGGAAACAAGTTCCTCTTCCTCCAACCGGAGGGAACACTAGTGATCTGCAGTCACTAGAACCAGAGACCAAGGTCTCCCTTCCTCTGAATCCCAGAGGGAACACCTCTTCTACGAGAGGGAACAATACTGCAACCTCTGTTGCAAGTAAACCAGAGAGAACACGTCTCTCTCTTCCCCTGAACACCAGGAGGTAACACAGAGAACTTTCAATCAAGAAGGAAAAACATATAAAAATGAAAACAAGAAAGAAGGAATCCAAATTTCAGAAACTAGAAACAATGTAGCTCAAACTGAGCAGCAGACTTCGGATTTGATCCGTAAGTCAATACCCATCTTCTGATCGCTCTTCTGCTCTCTCTTCTCTCTCAACTGGAACACTCTAGTTTCTCAGGGAGGCTCTTTCTCTTCTACTCTCACTCAAATTTCTTTACTGTAACCTCGGAGCTCCTCGTTTTCGTAGATGGTGAGGCAGTGCTTTTATAAGCGATCAGGAGGGTGCATGCGAGGCGTGTGCTTCCCGCGCTCGATCCAGAACCTTCTTGCCACGTGCCCTTATAGCATTGGTTCCTTTAGTATTGGATCACGTGCAGCCCAGACACCGGGGAATATTCTTCCTCGGACCACCTTCTTCTTTTTTTTGTTTTTTGTTTTCTTCTTCTCCTGCAAAGAAAAACCATTAAAACTCAGGGCCACAAAAACTAAAACTGCATGAGGTGTGTGATAGCAATACGAGATACACTATACTAAGAACGACACGAGATACACAAGATAACTACAGCATGAAATAAAGAGAGAATGACACGAGGTCAGATGAGAACAGCACGAGGTGAGAAGGAAATAACACGGAGTGCAACGATAGAAACACACGATCAGAGGAACCTTAGACGAAGATAGAAAGAAGCAACACGAAGACATAAAAACAACATGAAGACACAAATACAGAAATAACACGAAGACATTAAAAATGACTCGAATACAAAGTTGCTCGAACTTACAAACGACTCGAAGACGAGGACGACACGGGCTGAAACAACTCGAAGATGAAAACAGAAACCGACATGAAGTGTGGTCACAAAGCAAAAAGGACACGGGGTCTAGGAAAAACAACACGAAGACAGAAGACGGCAACGGCTACAACGACACGTGATAAAACAGTGAAAGCAGGAAAACGACTCGAGTAACTACAGTAAATGACACGAAAACACAAGAGCAAAAATAAAAAAGGATGACTCGAGATGAGCAACTAAATACTGAAGAAACGACACGAGGTTCACAGGAAAATGACCTGAAGTTCATCAGAACAAATCGAGCTGCTTCAGTAAACAGCACGAAGGCGATCAACAAACATAGTTGGAACAACACGACGTACAAAAGGACAACACGAAGTGTAGTAAACACAAACAACACGAAGTATGAATGGAATAGTACGGATATGCAAGGTACTACCTCATAGCAGTTTTCCTGTTAATCATGTAAATTTCAAATGCATAACATTACGCAAGATATCTGATTAAAATGACAATATTTAACATAGTGATGCTCATCATCAAAACACTAGGGAAGTCATGAAAAATCAACAATCTCCCCCTTTTTGATGATGGCAACACTATATTAAATAACATAGATGAAGTGCAATGAGATTATGTGAAGATAAGCGATGCAGACACACAACACACTCGCCTCCTCTGACGACTCCCAAGAGCTCCCCCTGAACACAACAACTGCTTTCCTCTGACTCGATAACTCAGGGCACTTGACACACAACACACTCGCCTCCTCTGACGACTCCCAAGAGCTCCCCCTGAACACAACAACTGCTTTCCTCTGACTAGATAACTCAGGGCACTTATCTTTCGCTCCCCCTCAGCAAAACACAAGCAAGACACTCTCCCCCTTTGACATCATCAAAACTAGGGGCAGGCTGAAGATATCACGAAAAGAAAATTGCTGACAGTGGAGAGAAAACAAGAGAGAGTATGGCTGATAACCGAAAGTTATTGAGATGTTTAGGCAATTAAGAAAGCCATTAATTTTATGTGAGGATTTTGAGGATCAGTTAGTCAGACTGTGTGCAAAATGGTGAATGAAGATCCGCTCCATACACAGAACCAGATTCTAAGCAAGTAAGGTACAAGATACCAGTATGGTCAGAGTAAGTCTTTACTCAGAGAGTATAAAGCAAGGATGTCAGGAAAAAAAAGACCTGTGGTATTGAAAACAAACAAACCAAGACCTAAATGCCAAGTGAACAGGATCTTAATACCAAGAGGGAGAAAAAAAATTCAAAGATGGTCAAGATCAAAGGTAAATCTATCAAGTACACCTTTGACATTAGGGAGACACCTTGTTTAGAGGCAGAATCCCCAGTTACTTGGTGGCAAGATCACATTACCCCTTCTGACAAGAGGACAGAGATAGTATTCTAACTGGTGTTGACATTAAGGTGACACCTTTACCAGAGGCCAGACACCCCAGTTACTAACCAGATATGTACCATAGCTCTGTATGATCAAGATAGCTAATTAAACCTGATTTATACTGCCATCTCATGACATGAGATTCTTTCACTTCATTGATGAAAATCCTAGTTTCTCAATGAACAGTTAACAAGATTGTTAAAACTTCTTTCATGAATTTTTCATTAAACTGCACTTGAAACCTTGTAAATTAGTCTTGATTCAGTTTGAGAACAATACACCAGCTCCAAAGTTTTTCAGACAAAAACACTATATACCTCATTTCGGACTTAACTAGACTAAGTAGGTATGCTGTACTGGCTAGATCAGAAGTCAGTTACAGTGTAGGAAGATAGTCTTGAATTCAGATTTTGATCTCAGTGGGACTAACAGCTGAAATTCCAACAAGAAATTAGATGAACAGTCTTAACGGATAAAACATCCAAAATTTTCTTTTGTACACCTACTCAAACTGATTCTCTTATAAGGTCAGCAAAAGTCCATTCAAAGTATGTTCAGATTTGGCCAAAAGAGCATGACTCCTATTATTAATCTAGCTCCCCCTGAGACCTTGACTCCAACTCAGACTTAACCAAGACATACCTCAAAACACCTCAAAGAAAACAAAGTGATATCAATCAATACGAGTGAATCAGCAAACACTCATAATGAGGTTATTTTTAGCAACAGACAATGAGTATAGATAAGCACAAGAGCACATGACAGATTATTCAAAGATCAATTATTCAATCATGAAATTCTGTAAATACCTAATTCTCTGCGCAATGTGCTAAATTTTTCAGTATCCAGTGGCTTAGTGAAAATATCTGCAATTTGTGAGTTAGTGCCAACATGGATCAACTCAAAGGTCTTCCTAGCATAAAATGATGCCTGATTTCGATGTGTTTAGTTCGAGAATGAAGTACATGATTCTTTGTAATGTTTATTGCACTAGTATTATCACAAAAGATGGAAGTGCAACCTAGCTCAACTGAGTAATCCAGAAGCTGGTGTTTTATCCATATAACCTGTGTGCCACAGCTCCCTGCTGCCACATACTCAGCTTCAGCAGTAGAAAGAGCCATAGAGTGTTGCTTCTTGGATCCCCAAGAGACTAGGCACCCTCCTAAGAATTCGCAGTGACCACTAGTACTTTTCATGTCCAATTTACATCCTGCATAATCTGCATCTGTATATACAATGAGATCTAAACTACATGATGCAGGATACCAAAGACCTAGATCATGGGTAGCAGATAAGTATCTAAAGATTCTTTTTACAGCTGCCAAATACAATTCAGTAGGTCTAGCCTGGTATCTGGCACACATCCCTACACTAAATTGAATGTCAGGCCTGGATGCTGTTAAGTAGAAGAGTGAACCGATCATACCTCTATATAATTTAGCATCCACCTCTTTACCTTTTTCGTCTGAATCCAGTGAGGAGTTGGTGCCCATGGGTGTTGAGATAGTCTTGAGGTTGGTCATTCCAAACCTTTTCAGCATCTCCAGAGTATACTTGGTTTGATTTATGAAACAACCATCCTCCATCTGTTTGACCTGCAGCCCAAGAAAATACTTTAGTTCGCCAACTAAGCTCATTTCAAATTCATGAGACATAGATTCAAAAAATTCTTTACACAATTTTGAATTGTTAGATCCGAAGATGATATCATCAACATATACCTGGACCACTATTAAATCATTTCTGAGATTTTTGGTGAAGAGGGTTTGGTCAACCTTACCTCGAGTGTAGCCCTTGCTCAAGAGGAATTCAGAAAGTCTCTCATACCAGGCTCGGGGAGCCTGCTTCAATCCATAGAGGGCTTTATTCAACCTAAAAACCATGTTAGGCTGAACAGAGAAATTAAAACCTGGAGGTTGTTCAACATATACCTCTTCCTTCAATACCCCTAAGAATGCGCTTTTGACATCCATCTGCTGCAGCCGAATGTTCCTAGAGCATGCAAATGCAAGCAGAATTCTTATAGCTTCCATCCTAGCCACTGGGGCATAGGATTCATCAAAATCCACACCAAATTCCTGACTGTAGCCTTGAGCTACAAGTCTTGCTTTGTTTCTAGAAATAGCTCCATTCTCATCAACTTTATTCTTGAAAACCCATTTAGTGCCAATGACATGAGTGTTATCAGGTCTGGGAACTAGTTCCCATACAATATTTTTCTCAAATTGATTTAATTCCTCACACATGGCGGATACCCAAGAATCATGTTTTAAGGCTTCTTCCACAGATTTGGGTTCCACCTGAGATACCAATGCAGCTAAGTCCTGTTCTTGGACAATTCTAAAATGAGACCTTGTCCTAGGAGGATCATGCAAATTGCCTATGACATTTTCACTAGGATGGTCTTTGTGAAATATTATCTCACCTGAGGGTTCACCTACCTCAGCTGCTCCTTCTTGCTGTGAGTTTTCTGGTTGAGCAGCTGGCTGCATCTCTTCTTCTTCAATTCTCTCCAAGAAATCTCCCTCATTAGATGGCTCCCTGTCATCATTCATCACTTTGTTAGAGAAATCATTTTCATCAAACACTACATGCGGTGTTTCTTCAACAGTTTGATCATGTTTATTGAAAACTCTGTAAGCCCTTGAGGTTTCTGAATATCCGAGAAAAATTCCAGGAGAGCTTCTAGCTTCAAATTTGTCCAAACCATTCTTACCATTATTGTGAATAAAACATTTGGAACCAAAAACTTTAAAGTAAGAAATGTTTGGCTGCTTACCCTTGAGAAGTTCATAAGGAGTTTTCCTATGAGTAGGTCTTACCAAGGCTCGGTTTAGAATGTAGCATGCAGTATTCGCAGCTTCAGCCCAAAATCTCCTTGGAAGTCCACTCTCAATCAGCATAGTCCTGGCCATTTCAATTATTGACCTGTTTCTTCTCTCAACAATTCCGTTCTGCTCCGGTGTCCTGGGAGAAGAGAATTTGTGAGTCACTCCCTCTCTTGAGCAAAATTCAAAAAATGAAGAGTTCTCAAGCTCTCCTCCATGGTCAGACTGAATTGTAATGATATTATGTTCACCTTGCAGTTTGATTTTATTGAAAAGTTCTTCAAAGTGAACAAAAGCATCATTTTTATTTGCTAAACAAAACAACCAAGAAAATCTAGTGAAGTCATCAACTATGACTAATCCATATCTCTTACCTGACAAACTTTGTATGCGAGTAGGACCAAAGAGATCCATGTGCAAGTGCTGCAGCGGTTTAGATGAAAGACTCTCAGTTCTCAACTTAAAAACTGCACGAGTCTGTTTACCTTGTGCACAAGCATCACATAGCTTGGACCCTAACTGAAATCTTATTCTGGGCAAACCTCTAACTAGGTTATGCTTAGACAGTTTATTCATTGTAGACAAACTAGCATGGCCTAGAAGCCTATGCCAGTCAAAAGTAACATGTTCAGAGTTAGCAGACATACACAAGTTAGTTTCAGGATTATCATCCAGGTCTACGATGTATACATTGTTTACTCTATGACCTTTGAACATGACGTTATCAGAATTCAGCTCAAAAATAGTGCAAGAATTGTGGTCAAAGAGTACCTTGTGTCCTTTGTCGCAGAGTTGACTTATACTTACCAAGTTGTGCTGAAGTCCTTCTACAAGATACACATCTTCAATGGAGTTAGTAGAGGACTTACCAACTGTACCAATTCCAATTATTCTTCCTCTGTTATTTCCACCGAATTTGATCAAGCCCCCAAACGTCATTTTCAGTTTGCTAAATTTGGACCGGTCTCCTGTCATGTGCCTGCTACAGCCGCTGTCAAGATACCACTTGTTATGCTCGGCTGCCAGGCTAACCTGCGAGAGTTCAGACAAAGTAATGTGGGACCCAATTCAAATTGGGTCCAAAGACAGTTTTCAATTTATCCAACTCACACTTAGGAACCCACATTTGTTTTACTGTTCTTTTCAGTGAATTCATGTGGATTGATTCTTCCTTCTTGGCATTTCTCAGTGGGTGTTGAATGAGCCTATTCCTATTAAAATTATGTTGTTTCCGAACAGAGAAATTGTTGTTTGGCCTCTTAGAGGAAACACGTGTGTGCTGAGCATAATTCATGTAACCATTTTTATTCAAATGAAAATTGTACTGAAGGTGATGCATGTTTGCATGCTTTCCTTGATAACTAGCATGCTGAACTTTCTTAGCGAAACTGTTCACCTTTCTAGTGACATCAATATGAATGGTCGTGTGAAAACCTTTGTTCCACAACTGTTGCACAGGAGTAGTTCTAGTCTCAGGATTTCCTGACTTAGCTTGCTGACCAGTGGATTGACTGGATTTGCTGGTCGAAACCTTCAATGTAGAGACAGATTTGGAACTGGATGGTGTTTCCAATTTTTCTTTGCCCTTGGCGGGGCAGAACGTGACAGTTTTAAATTCAAAGGGTTTTTTACTTGTGGGATAGTATCCTAATCCCTCCCTATTGAAGTTTACCCTCGACCCCAGAAGGGCATCCAGATTGTTTCTCCCCTCTGTAAATTTTTCTAGCATTTTTCCTTTGTCCTCAATCTCCTTCTGAAGTTCATTACATTGGTCCTGGAGTTCCTGATTAACTTTTCTAATCGCCTCATATTTTTCTGCAATCAGTCTAAACTCCTTTTTACTCTCTTCAGTTTTACTCTTCAGCTCATTCATCCTAGCTAGATTTTCCTCTCTTTCCATTCTAAACTTCTCGATCTCACTTCTAGCATGATCTAGCTCAATGGCCATCTCCTTGGTTTTCATGTTATCCGTAACAGAAATAGAGTGTTCCTCAGAAACAGAGTGAAACTTTCGTTTAAGCATTTTGTGCTCCTTGGTTAGAAAATTATATTTAGCTAACAGGTCGCCATAGGCGTCCTCCCAATCGTCCAAAGTAAAATTCTCAAATAAGTTCGTTACCTCTTCCTCATGGTTGGCCATGAGGCAAGTCTTCTCTTCACCTTCACTGGACGAGGTGGCTTCTGGATCCTCCTCCTCGTCGCTCCATGTGCACAGCATGGCTTTCTTCTTCTTGTGCACCATCTTCTTCTGGTATCCGGGAGCCTTAGCTTGCAGCTCTGGACATTCACTTTTCATGTGACCAGGTTTCTGACAATGGTAGCATGTAACTTTCTTAACAAACCGGTTCTTCTCAAGTTCTCGTTCAGGAGACTTCCTTGCAGTATTAAATCTCTTTCTCCTGTAGAATTTCCCTTTAGTCCTCAAGAACTTTCTGAATTGCCTGGTGAGCATGGCCTGCTCGCCCTTGTCCAGGTCTGAGAATCCGTCAGAGTCTTCGCTGCTACCACCACTGCTGCAGCTACTGCTGCTCTTCTTAGTATGTCATGAGACTTTCAGAGCAACATTCTTTCCCTTTCTGTCATGTCCATCATTCCCTTGTCTGAAGTTCATTTCGTGGGTCATGAGAGACCCAATAAGCTGGGTTACTGACATGGTGGATAAATCTCTAGATTCCTCTATGACGGTCACCTTAGTATCCCAGATGGGAGTTAGGGACCTAAGGATCTTCCTGACAATGTCTTCTTGCTGAATCTCCTTTCCAAATCCTCTCAGACTATTGATGATCACAGACAATCTAGCATACATTTATGTGATCGACTCCTCTGGCTTCATCTTAAACAACTCATACTGAGTTGTAAGCATATTGATCTTGGTAGCTTTCACTTGAGATGTGCCCTCATAAATTAACTGCAATTCATCCCACATTTTCTTTGCAGTCTTGCACGCTGAAATCCTCAAGTACTCTTCCGGGTGGACGGCGCACTGTATGATGCTAAGAGCTGTCCAATTTAGTGCAGAATGTTTAACCTGTTCCTCTATCCACATGTCTTCGTTCGGTGGAAGTTGGTACGGACCATCTGTAATTACTCTCCAGAGCTTGTGGCTTTGGGCCCTGATAAAGACTTCCATCCTGTTCTTCCAAAAGAAATAGTTATTACCATCGAAGAAAGGGGGACGGGTGATTGACTGCCCTTCAGCAATGTAGCTGCGAGGACCAGCGGATTCGTTTCCCTGGCCGTTGGACCACATATTGGGAAATACCCTCTCTGATACCAAGTGATACAAGAAATATAAAGTGATCTAGAAGGGGAGGGGATGAATAGATCACTGTTTTCAACCGATTAAAAAATTATTGAAGAATGATTCACTTAAAACAAGCAATCTCGGAGTTGAACCCACAAAAACGCAGTGCGGACAATAGCTCGAGTGGATAGAAGGCACACCACAAAATCACCACAGACAATCACACGAGTACCCAGAGGTTTTTAAGGTGGTTCGGTCAGACCTCCAGTCTACCTACGTCCACCCCTCACTTCAAATCGAAGTGAGGCTTCCACTAGCACCTGCTACCAAAGCAGACTCAGTCTGCGACAACGGCTGATTCACAGCTTCACCAGGGGAACACCCTCCCCTCTTCCTCCACACCCGGAGGGAACCCTAAGGACGCCAAGTCCCTAGAAACCAGGAAACAAGTTCCTCTTCCTCCAACCGGAGGGAACACTAGTGATCTGCTGTCACTAGAACAAGAGACCAAGGTCTCTCTTCCTCGGAATCCCAGAGGGAACACCTCTTCTACGAGAGGGAACAATACTGCAACCTCTGTTGCAAGTAAACCAGAGAGAACACGTCTCTCTCTTCCCCTGAACACCAGGAGGTAACACAGAGAACTTTCAATCAAGAAGGAAAAACATATAAAAATGAAAATAAGAAAGAAGAATCCAAATTTCAGAAACTGGAAACAATGTAGCTCAAACTGAGTAGCAGACTTCGGATTTGATCCGTAAGTCAATATCCATCTTCTGATCGCTCTTCTGCTCTCTCTTCTCTCTCAACTGGAACACTCTAGTTTCTCAAGGAGGCTCTTTCTCTTCTGCTCTCACTCAAATTTCTTTACTGTAACCTCGGAGCTCCTCGTTTTCGTAGATGGTGAGGCAGTGCTTTTATAAGCGATCATGAGGGTGCATGCGAGGCGTGTGCTTCCCGCGCTTGATCCAGAACCTTCTTGCCACGTGCTCTTATAGCATTGGTTCCTTTAGTATTGGATCACGTGCAGCCCAGACACCGGGGAATATTCTTCCTCGGACCACCTTCTTCTTTTTTTTGTTTTTTTTTCTTCTTCTCCTGCAAAGA
This sequence comes from Amorphophallus konjac, assembly GCA_022559845.1. NCBI lineage: Eukaryota > Viridiplantae > Streptophyta > Magnoliopsida > Alismatales > Araceae > Amorphophallus > Amorphophallus konjac. The sequence continues at coordinate 114,776,900 of CM040123.1, read as the reverse complement.
AATTAAAACCATTAAAACTCAGGGCCACAAAAACTAAAACTGCATGAGGTATGTGATAGCAATACGAGATGCACTATACTAAGAATGACACGAGATACACAAGATAACTACAGCACAAAATAAAGAGAGAATGACACGAGGTCAGGTGAGAACAGCACGAGGTGAGAAGAAAATAACACGGAGTGAAACGATAGAAACACACGATCAGAGGAACCTTGGACGAAGATAGAAAGAAGCAACACGAAGACATAAAAACAACACGAAGACACAAATACAGAAATAACACAAAGACATTAAAAATGACTCGAATACAAAGTTGCTCGAACTTACGAACGACTCGAAGACGAGGACGACACGGGCTGAAACAACTCGAAGACGAAAACAGAAACCGACACGAAGTGTGGTCACAAAGCAAAAAGGACACGGGGTCTAGGAAAAACAACACGCAGACAGAAGACGGGAACGGCTACAACGACACGTGATAAAACAGTGAAAGCAGGAAAACGACTCGAGTAACTACAGTAAATGACACGAAAGCACAAGAGCAAAAATAAAAAAGGATGACTCGAGATGAGCAACTAAATACTGAAGAAACGACACGAGGTTCACAGGAGAATGACCTGAAGTTCATCAGAACAAATCGAGCTGCTTCAGTAAACAGCACGAAGACGATCAACAAACATAGTTGGAACAACACGACGTACAAAAGGACAACACGAAGTGTAGTAAACACAAACAACACGAAGTATGAATGGAACAGTACGGATATGCAAGGTACTACCTCATAGTAGTTTTCCTGTTAATCATGAAAATTTCAAATGCATAACATTACGCAAGATATCTGATTAAAATGATAATATTTAACATAGTGATGCTCATCATCAAAACACTAGGGAAGTCTCGAAAAACCAACAAGCTTCATCATGAAATCATTATACCTTGTTGAGCTTCATTTGATATGAGTTTCATCGTGAAATGATGTTCAGTTCTGAAGAGAAAATTGTTAATTTGATTCTCCTCTTGGTGTGAATTCCCCTCGTGATTTGAGAATGTGTTGAAAGCTTGAAATCTTCACATGATAGAATGGATCTCATTCACAACCTTCCTCATGTTATATTAAATAACGAGTTTAATTTGTTTCGAAGGATAGAAATTCATGTTCATTTTGCCTTGTTGAATGTGTTTGTTTAAGTGTTCATATCAGAATATAAGAATGTCTTTTGTTAATACAAATGCTCCTCATGATATCGAAGGTCTCGATTTTTCTCAATGTAACGCAAAGTTCCTATTTTATTGAGATTGCTTGTGGGTATGGATGATATGGATTTAATCATTTTGCAAGTGATCATAAATGTGTGCAGCCATCAAGTTAAACCTCCTCAAGAACAAGGACAATACTTGGTAAGTCCTTTTTTATATGATTCAAGAGAATCTGAGCTTAACTTGTGATCTTGCAGGTTCAAGGATGGTATTTTAAACATTCACATATCGAGATGGAAATGGTAATATCTAGCCACTTTTAGCCCTTGAGAAAATGAAGGTTTGATGTTAGTTTTTGACCTTCACTGGGTTTGGGGCTATTGGGGTTGTTGGAAGACCAATGGCATGAAGGGTCAACCCCCTTAATCCAAGTTTCTTCCAAGCTTCTGGATTTAGGTGTTTTGTGTAGAAAATTGCACAGGGGTCGACCCCTTCTGTCCAGATTGATGTCTGGGCAGTCCTGAGCATAGAAAGCTCAGGGGTCGACCCCAAGGGTTGACCCTTTCCGGACGGGCTTTGGGAAAATGTCTTAAACCCTTTGTTTAGCCTTGAAAAAATTACCTCTTTGCCCCAAAATGGTTCCTACACCTATGAGGGTGTTTTTAACATGTTCTAGAAGGGTTAGATGGGTCATTTGGGTACAACTTTAATGTGCTAACATTTTTCTATCTTGTAGGGGAAGAAAGGGAAGAAGGAGAGAAGAAGAAGAAGAGAAGGGGATTTCATCTACTTCAAGGTATCTTTGGAGCTCGTCGAAGAAGAGAAAGTGGAGCAGAATGAAGAAAGGAATGAGATGATGCTGAAATCATAATCATCCATCTATGACACCAAGAAGAACCGGATCATCTAGAGAAGGGGGAGCTTTACACTTGATAGATTATCTTTCTTTCGATCTTTAGAGTACATCTTTAGTTCATTGTATCTATTTGTGCACAACTTGATCATTTCTGAACGAATATACTGTGTGTGTGTTCGGAGATTGGATATCCAAGTGTCTGTGTGGTTGGGGAAGTCATTCCCTGTGTGCACAGGAATAGCCTACGTGTGTGGTTTGGGGGTTGTACCCCGTGTGTGCAGGTGGTTGTCTGTGTGTGTGTTGGAGCGTCGCTCCATGTGTGCTGTCTTGCAAGGAAATTACAAGATAGTGGAAGCCTCAACGGTTTGGTGAGGGGTGGATGTAGGCCCACAAAGGTGTGTGGCCGAACCACCTAAAAAATCCTCTGCCCCTTGTGGTTTGCCTTATTGTGGTTTGAATGCTATTTCAATGCATGTGTGATCGGTGAGCATGAGTGAATTTTAAAATTGGTTGCTATGAACCTTGATATATCGATTGTTTATCTATCTCACCCAGTAGAGTGTTAACTGCTTGTTTTGCTATTAAGGTTCAATTCTGAGCATCTTTCCTTTCACACAACGCTTAGTCGAGGTCAGTCATAGAATTTGCCTTTTATTTTCAATCTAGTCAAAGATTTATAATTCGATCTAAGTGTTCACGTTAATTAGAAGATTTTAATTAGTCAATCAATTCACCCCCCCTCTTGATTGTCGTTGTCATCGGGCCAGCAATGCAATTGGTCGAGGGTCCCACCCGGCCCCAAGTTCCCTTTGGGGGTCACAGGAGGCATCCTCATCTATGCGGCCATAATGAGACGTTGATGCAGACTAGTTGGTGCAGGTGCGTCACCAACTCCAGGCCCTAACAGATCTCTGCCAAGGCCTCCTCAACCTACCGGCGCGGCAAGAACGCCCCCCAACTGAGTTGCCCCAGAATGGAGGGGCACCAACCATGGTGGACTCTCGCCGAGTACGAAATCCCTCACACACTTCTGCTATGCAGGTCTGGAATTAGCACAGCTCTCCTGCACCAAGCCCTCACAGCCCGCTCCACTCTAACCCTAAGATGGCCTAGCAACTGCGACGCTACGAAGAGGTAGAACGCGAGTTGGAAGGCAAAGTCTGGTACTTGGATGCCGTTCTACACACTACGAGGACTCGGGGGCTGATCGACGATGACACTGACTTCCATGCCCCCTTCTCCAAGGACATCATGGAGGCACCCATTCCTCCAAAGTTCCAACTGTCGTCATTTATGCCCTACGACGGCACCATTGACCTGGCCGACCACTTGCATAGCTTCGAGTCAAACCTGGTGTCCCACCGGGCCCCGGACGTCGTGAAGTGTTTATCGTTCGTTACCACCTTCTGAGAGAATGCCCGGACTTGGTTCGAGTCTCTGTCGGCCGGGACAATTACGTCCTTCCAATAGCTATAGAAGCTATTCAAAGAAAACTTCATGGGTTGCCAAAAGGAAGCCAAATCTGCGGTAAGCCTGCTCGCCATTAGGCAGGGACGTAAGGGGACCCTCTGAGACTATGTGTCCTGCTTCTGGGCGGAAGCTCTCCAAATCCCTCACCTAGACCTCAGCATCACCACCACTTCCCTAACACAAGGGACTCAAGACTCCATTCTCCGACGCTCGCTCTGGGTAGAAGCCCCGACGACTTTGATGGACCTCCTTGCCCTGGCTCAGAAGCACTCTAGTTGCGAGGAGAATACTGCGGCACCGGGCCGCATGGTCAGGACTGGTCAACCTTTTTGTGTCCCTGGAGTTTGATGATATTCTAACATCTTGAGTCACTAGCATTATGAAGTTTTGATGTTGTCTAACACCATGAACCATTGACTTTCTAATGACACTTTGATATTCTCAAGGTAGTTCAAGCAAAAAGCTCAAATGAATAGAAAGAAATCAAGTGCACAGAAAACGAGGAAATTGGTTGCACAGAAAATAAACCAAGGAGGATTAGAAAAAAACTTCAAGCAAAGATACATCCAACAGTAATCAAGCAAGGCTAAAGTCAACATGAAAATCAGTTGTCACAAGGGACGTGTCGAAAACTTTTTATAGAGTGTCGACACCACACCTCTTCCAGAGAACGTTATATTAGCAAGTTTTCCTAAGACGTGTCAACACCTTGTTACAGAGTGTCGACACTACAGCTCTTCCAGAGAGCGTTATATTGGCAAGTTTTTCTAAGACGTGTTGACACCTTGTTACAGAGTGTCGACACTACAACTCTTTCATAGAGCGTTATATTGGCAAGTTTTCCTAAGACGTGTCGACACCTTGCTCCAGAAGGTTGACACCTTAGTGATTCCAGAAGCTGAAGATTGGATTTTCCTAAGGAGTGTCGACACGTCCTTTACAGGAGGTCGACACTATGGGCTCCCAGAGACCATTATATATGAAGCTTTCATTAGACGTGTCGACACCTCCATCTCAGCGGGTCGACACCTCTGTTCTTCCAGAAGCTTTTTAAGTCCTTGTGTCAGATTCGCCAGATCTTCCAGGGATTAAAAATACATATCACAAATCCCCAAAAACATGGATTTCGAGGTCTAGAGGAAGGTTCAAAGTTTGTCGCATGTCCCAGCCATCATCATCACATCTGACACACCTTTTGAGGCTACTATGACAGGGTTTACATCCGGGAAAAATCTTCTAATAGGCCTGCTACCAATTTGCTGTCAACCAATGGGATATGCTCCTAGGATCGTACACTGAGCAGTGAATTGACATGAGCCAATGAGAATGCGAACAGCCAAGATCACTTCCATGAGGTTCATTAAATGCTCAGATTTGGAGTTGCACAAATGTCCATTTCAGATATTTCTTTGAAGCTATCAAAAGAAGACCTTGAGTGAATATGTCTTATATGTCCCTGTTGAGCCAATGAAAAAAACAGGAGTTTTTGGAGGGAAAGGTACCTCTGCAGGACAACCTGTGGGATGCAATTCCATGCATATAGGGAATCATATAGGAGCCAAAAAGAAGAAGGAGATGTTGCTATAGAGGGAGAGGAAAAAATAGACAAAAAAGAACAAGAAGAAGCTGCTACTAGGGCTGCTGGCGCACCGGGGAGAAGAAGAAGGAATCTAAGCCAGCTACGTCCAGAACAAGAAGAGAAGAAGAAAGAAGAAGGAGAATAGCCTAAGGCCATCTGTCACGCCCCGTACTCTATACCATCGAGATATTGTCCGCTTTAGCCTACCGGCCTCAATCCCACTCTGAGTTACCAGGAAGCCTAGGAACTTCCCGGATCTGACTCCGAAGGCACATTTGGCTTGGTTGAGCTTCATGCTGCACTTCAGGAGGGTGTCGAAGGTCTAGGCTAAGTTGGCGAGGTGGTCTTCGGCCTTCGGCATTTTGACGAACATGTCATCATTGTAGGCCTCGACGTTCGACCGAGCTTGTCACGCCCCGACGCGGAATATCGGGACTGGCAGTAGAAACAATTAATAATAATATGTTGATTTATAGACATGATATGCTAACGCTAAGGGTCAACACAAACAGCATGAATAGAAAATAACTCCATTCACTAAATAACACTTAAATAATCCATATTCCAAACACCTAAACCCACTGAAACAAACTTTCAACTTAACATCCACTTGACACTATTACAATGCTGACTTCGAATTACAATTCTTCCCCCACACACTCTAAAACATAAATAGACACAAACAACTATGACTGGCTCCACACGCTTCTAACTGGTTCGCTCCATGGGCATCACTCTTGCCCGTCCCCATCGGTCTGTGAATCATCACCTGAGCTACCTAAAAAGGGGGAACAACTGGGTGAGCGAACGCTCAGTAGGTAATAACAAGTAAGTTTAAGTGATTAACCAATTAATTGCAATTATATGCGAGAAAATATGTAACGAAACGAAATGACGATATGACGAAACAACAATATAAAGAGAAGGCAAGATCATGATATAACTGGAAATTGGCCAACAAGCAAGAACTAACCAAGTCAAGAAGAGATTCAAGTAATAGATTATTGTCGTAGACATCACGCTAGTCATGCACTCGGTGCAATGTCTCACCATGTCATTCAAACTCCCAGGGGCACAAGTACTTTTCGGGCGCTCCTCCCAGGACCAGACCGGGCACTTATGATGTGTTGGCATTGGTTTAATGGATCCGAGATCCAAATTATGTCTAGACTTTAATCAAGTTAAATGGCCAATAATTTCAAGTGTAGAACTTAGCTCAGAGATTTCCAAGGGTAAGTGAAGAGATATTTTGACCAGAAAGTTCAAATTATCAAGAACCAATCAGGTCCGTGAATTCAAACACAATAACCACGGAAAACAATTTCCAGAAGATACACGGTCCATTTTGGGCCGCTCAGATGAAAGGATGGTCAATAATGGGCTGCTCATAGCTAGAAGAGCTGGAAGCCCAAGAATAAGGTAGACGGTCCTTACAGGGCCACTCAATGGATGAACGGTCCAATAAGACCCGCTCTAGTACATGGATAGTTTTAATCAGACCGCTCAACTGGGACTAACTAGAAGACTAGAAATCCACCCAAAAATGGGCTCCGGGCTGCCATAAGTGGGGCAGAACTGAACCAGGGTCCAGCCCACTCTCCACTGGTCAACCTAGGGCTTATTGGGTCGATCCAACATGATTTGGTTGAAGATAGAACAAGGTTAATTGACCAATGTAACTGGCACTCAGCCAGGGAATGCACGGTTCATAATGGGCCGCCTATTGAGTTAAACGGTTCGATTATAACCGTTCAAAACTCAGTCAATCCACATTGAGCCGTGACTCACAACACAGTAATTTAAGCGGTTCGATCACGTAAACAAGTTCAGGTTTTGGTGGTACAACCTGCCCGGCGTCCTAGTGGGAATCCCAGGCTCGCGGGGGCTTACGGAGGTCCCGTAATGAAGGTCCTACTCCGACGGAAGGAATATCCGGCGGAGAGTCCCATCCATTACAAGGAATTGAGGCTATCAAACCATCCAAACCAAGTATAGCGGTCAGTCAATCCTACCGGAGTAGAATGACTGTCAAACAATCCTAATAGCATAGTTTTATGAAATCATGTTTGAAATTAACATATTGAAATAAGTCAAGGCCATGATGAATCAAGATCAAGTGAAAACAATGAGCAAAATTTCTGATTTGTTTACTTCCATAAGTTCCAGTTATCATGTGGATTGCTAACTTACCATGAACCATAAATTTACTAAGATAAATCATGCTAAAAAGAAAATAAGCAGTTCTGTATAGTTGGGCAGTTCGTGCAGAACTGCTCACTGGCCTCGGCAGTCGCACGACAGGCCGTTCACACCCTCTCAGGTCCGAAGGCCTGCTGGTGATGAGCAGTCTATAATGTGTCGCTGGGAACAGTGCACGGTCTGGGACTGACCGCTTACAGGAAAGGGCGGTTAGGGTTATAGCGCGCAATCTACAACACCGATCGAAGGTAAAACATATGGACGGTCGAGAACAGGCCACCTATAGAATATGGGTGGTCTATCGAGAGGCCGCGCAAGTCAGATCAGTCCGCCGCCCCTTCGCCTTGCCCGTCTCCGGTGGGGTTGGCTAGGGTTAGCAAAAATATCTAAATACGAACAATATAGAGCATGAAAATTAGGGCTTTTACTATCAATAGATCGAGCATGAAAAGTTATACAAGATAGCATGATCAATTTAATGTTTAGGGCCTTAAATCCCGACCTAAATCGAGATGGAACATAGTTAACCCTAGTTCTAGCATGCTTCCACTAAAACTCGAAATCCTAGCAGGATACTAGATGAAATTTAGGGCTTTCTAGATCAATGGAAAGAGGACAGGACAACGCTTCTATTGATATATAATAGTTAGGGTTTAGCTTGCTATCACCTACCTTAATCAAAGGATGAAGGAAGAAGAGGGAAGCTGATCACGCTAGGTACACACCGCCGATGATCGTCGAAATTCTCCCTCAATTGAGCTCCTCTCCGGCCGCCACAGCTTCTAAACATTTCTAGGGTGGCTAAGGATCATTTTTATAGGTTCAATTGGGTCTGGGGAGTCCTAATCGCCAAGACAGAGCCCTTGCACCGCGGGCGTGCGAGATTTGCGCGAGACCAAGTCAATCTGCCACTCCGCCGCCAAATACACCTCCTAGGGTTAGGGTTTCAGAGATTAACCAGAGAGGAAATGAAGAGTTGATCCTTACCGTTCATTTGCATCTGGTTTTAGCTTAATTGGTTTAGTATTGGGCTCGAATTTTACGTTTTAAGGTCCAATTAGGCTAAGTGTGGTTTTGGGCCTTAATCTGTTAATTCGGCTTGTTTACGAATTTTATTTGGGCTGGTCATAGAAGATAATTTTTCTTAACGTTTCATCCTCTACAAGATTCTAATTTTTTCATATTTTTACAAAATGGTCAAAATTTTACTTATCTTATTTCTTAAGGAATTTCTTATTAATTTCTCAAAATTTTATTCTTTAATAAATCGGGGTGCTACACCCTCCCCCACTTAAAAGAATTTGGTCCTCCAAATTCACTGCACTTACAGAAGACGAGGAACGAGATAACTCACCTAGAATAAGTCGGGATACTGCTTCCGCATGGTATCTTCTGACTCCCAAGTAGCCTCTTCGGTTCCACGCCGACTCCATTGCACTTTAACCATGGGTATGGAACGACTTCTGAGTTACTGCTGCTTATGATCCAAAATCTTGACAGGTCTTTCTTCATAAGTCAAATCTTCCTTCAGCTCCATATCTGCATGTTGAATAACATGAGTGGGGTCATATACATATTTCCGCAGCATCGACACGTGGAAGACATTATGTACTCCCGATAACTGAGGCGTTAGTGCTAAACGGTAAGCAACCTCCCCCACTCTTTCCAGAATCTTGAATGGACCAACATATCTTGGACTCAGGTTGCCTTGAATGCCAAACCTGTGAATCCTCTCATGGGAGAAATTCTGTCACGCCCTGTACTCTATACCGTCGAGGTATTGTCCGCTTTGGCCTGCTGGCCTCACAGTTTTGTCCCTTTCTTTACAGTGATCGGCTCCAGAATGGGAGACTTCCCGGGCGGGTCACCCATCCCAATACTGCTCCCCATTAAGCACGCTTAACTTCGGAGTTCTATTCAAGAACTGAGCCAATACTTCAAAAAGCACCTCGATGATATAGAGTACAACTTAGCTATACTTGAGGATGTTACAATCTACCCCTCTTATATAGGCGACGTCTCGTCGCTGGGCACAAATAGCACGCAATCACGCAATCAAACCCCCAGGTAGGTAGGACTCTAGAGGTGGCCCCTACGGACTCTAGAGGTGGCCCCTACAGGCTCAAGAGGTGGCTCCCACTATGTAGCACTTTGCTCCATTACGGACTCAAGATGTGACTCCCATAGCCTAGCACTTTACCCTGCATGGCACTTAGTTCCTACACTTCCGGCTGGGGTATGGGTCTGATACCATTCTGTCACGCCCCGTATTCTATAACGTCAAGGTATTGTCCGCTTTGGCCTACCGGCCTCACGGTTTTGTCCCTTTCTTTATAGTGATCGGCTTCAAAATGGGGGACTTCCCGGGTAGGTCACCCATCCCAGTACTGCTCCCCATTAAGCACGCTTAACTTCGGAGTTCTATTCAAGAACTGAGCCAATACTTTAAAAGACGCCTCGGTGATATAGAGTACAACTTAGCTATACTTGAGGATGTTACACCATCACCTGAAGATCTGAAGCTGATCGCAAGCTCCTTTTCCACCTGCTCCTCGTCCTACAAGGAAAAGCCATCGTAAGGGAAGCAAGGGTTCTGCAAGCAGTCCAAGCTCTCCATCCTTCAGACAGAAACCTTTCTTATGGCCTAAGTTTCACTAACTCTGTCTAGAGTTTTCCATTGTTCTTTTTTGTTTCCTCTTATTATAAACTATGAATCGTCCCTACCGGTGTTGTAGGAAGATAGACTGAGGTGTTCTCTTGTCTGTGGTGTTTCAGTCCCTACCCGGTACTGTAGGAAGACAGACAGAGGGCTTCTTGTGTCTATGGTTGGCCGGTTGTGCCATTTGATGTGTTTACAGCGGGTTAGTGCAGTGGCACTAGTGAAGCCTCACTTGGTTTATGTGAGGGGTGGACGTAGAACTCGGGGTTGGGTTCGAACCACCTAAAAATCCCTGTTCTTGTGGTTTGCATGTGCTTGATCGTCCTACACTAGATGCTTGCTTAGGCTCGTTGTCTACTTACACTTCATCATCTTGCCTATAGGTTCTTGTTTCATGTGATAGTAATTTTATTCCCCGACAATCTTTGTTTATCTAGAAAAAGAGGGGCAGATCTATTCACCCCTCGCCTCTAGATCAGCCATTCCTACACAACAAACATAACCAGAAGAGACCCACCGACTCCCCACAGGAGGGGCAGAGCAATCGAGACCAGCACGACCAAGAATGCCGTGACCACCTAGGGACCAGAGAGAGGGGCCAGTATTGACATTACACGACCAGAGAGAGGGGCCAGAGAGACTCCGCTCGAGTAGATCCTCATGGAGATCCGGGAGGAGCCCTACCTCCGATGGCCTCCGAAGATGAAGTCCGACCGAAGGACTAGGAGCAAAATAAGGTACTACTGCTTCCATCGCGACCACGGCCATGACACAATCGACTGCATCCTGCTTAAGGATGCAATTGAGGACCTCATTCAGCGATGACTCTTTGATAAGTTCATCGCCAAGGCCGTAGAGAAGTGACAACAGGAGCGGACCCCTCCGCCCGTCAATAACCGACCCAATGGAAAAGAGCTCATGATGATTTTTGGAGGGTCAACATCGGGCGGAGACAGCTCCATAAGATGTCGTACGTACGCATCAAGAGTGAACTCCGTAGACCAAGGCGACGAGAGCCGCCAAGACACCACTGCTCAAGATTGTCTCAAGGATCCGATCATCTTTTAGATGACAACCTTTAAGGCGTGACTACTCCCCACTCCGACGCTCTGGTAATCTCAACGACCATTAATCAATGTACTATACGACAGATCCTCGTTGATAATGGAAGTGGCCGCGATGCAAATTCTTATGACTGCCTTGTGCTCATGGGTGTGGATCCGTCACGAATAACACCATTGCACACACCCCTATATAGTTTCTTTGGCACAATCCTCCTCCTCACGGGATGCATATCATTATCGATCACGTTTGGGGTTGCTCCCATAGACATGACGTGTGACGACCCGGATCCCGGATACTAGATATACCCGATAGGACTACCGGGTAAACCCGATACCGCTTGGAACCCGTGAAGCCTCCCAAGAGCTGTAAAGCTCCGAAGGGAAAAAGGATTGTCGTGTAGTACATTGAAGCCACAGAGATATAATAGTAAGCAATTAAATTTCATTAGATCGATTTGCTAAAGTAGCAGAAATAAAATTACTATTTTTAATTAACAGTTTAAATTTAACAATTATACCAGAGTCCAATCCAAAGGAAAGACAAGCAGTATAGTCAACAGAAAAGAAGGACGTACACTGAGGTCGGGGGAAGCCCGACACAAGTACCGCTGGCAGCTACGGACACGCCACACTAGGAACCGCGGAAGCAGAATGACGTCACCCACCTGAAAAGTAGGGGTGAGCCTCGTGTCACTGGCCCAGTAGGGGTCACGCGGATCTCCACTGAAAAATAACGTAGAAACACGGAACAACCAAAACAGCAATAGTAGTAGTAAAGCAGGAAAAGCAGGAAACTACCACTAGAAAGCTGTAAAAGAAAACCGGGAGCGGAAGGAGTAGAAATAGCTAAAAGAAAAGGGAAAAGCCATACCGAGCAAGCACGGCCGCCGAACTAGCCTCGGCTCCCTGAACTACTCCAGACAGCAACAACAATAGAAGGGCAAACTCGGAACTGACGAAGTCAGAAGTCACCGATCTGTCGGCAAGCTTGAGACCTAAGACGAAGGCCTACGAGACCAGACAACAAGTCTAGAAAAGACCTAGACAGACGTAGACGCCCTAAAGCATACACGACTCGATTGCTGTGCATGCTTCCCTAGACACGATCAGAACGTCGTGTACACAACAGAACACTGACCTCGGGCAAGACCACGAGAGGGCTAACCCGAAAGGTCACGACGTGCGAGAAACACGAGAGTCACGTGTCACGTGACGAAAGTAACCCCTCACCAGAAGAACAGCCAGCTGCGTCCACTAACGTCTTATGCTACGCCTACAAGCATCTCGTATACGCTGCTGACCGAAACACGACAGAGACTAAGACACGCTCAGAACCATAACGAAACTATAGTAGCGAGTGACTAGAAAGGGTAACGCCCGTCAGCGTCAGTCCAACGCCCCTGACCACGTGTGCACACACCGACTCTTGCTGGAGAGCCAGGCCACTAGCTAGTTTTCCCCACCCAGCAGGATGCCACTGTACAGCGGGGGCCCACGGAAACTAGCTTACAAACCGTATATAGGGCACTGCCCCGCCACAAGGGCCGACACGCCGTAACGTGTCGTAAGGCTACGACTAGTGGAGGCTCACAAGACACAGACTCCAAAACACGAGTGCCGGAGTAAAGACAGACAAATAAGCACTATCGTACGTACTACGAAGCACATGACATGAGGTAAGATACCAGACTGCCACCGCACTCAGGACAAGACAACTAGACCTGAAAACATAACGATCCTTGAGCCTCATGACTCAGAGTCAAGATCGTTGTACAAAGCGGAACAAGCCGCCAATCAGTCTATTCCTAAGCCGGAGGAAATGACATGCTCGCGTGAAACGACACACGGAGACCTGAGGGATCAACAGGACCCTCAACACACCTAGACATGCAAACCGATGTAAGATGATACCTCGAGGCATCCAGAACCATGTCTCGGTCTGCACAGAACCGCCGAGACACATAAGGTTACATGTCAACCACTGGGTCACCCCGGGTTGACCGGAACCCCGATAATGATGATTCTATAGTAGGAAAGAAAAATCCTACCTCAAGCAAGAAAACTCCTGGCTACCTCCTAACACGGTCTAAGCCCTCATAGGACATCAAAAGATATCCACGGGAACGACAAACCACAAGGTCAAGCCAAGATATACGGAAATCGAAACGATGGGAAACGACACTCTGGGCATAAGCGATCCATCATTCAGCTGCTAGGGAAACCAAGCAGTCAAGGAGGAAACTACTATGCACACAGAGACAAGAACACTGGCGGTCAGGGGTAGAGCCACGAGGTGACTGTAGCGGTCAAGGACGAACCACTAGACTCAGTCAACTCCAGCTGACCTACCCAACGAACCACCAAGCAAATCAATAGAGAATCCGTGACACGGACTAGGCGGCCCAAGAGACAACCGCCACACTAACCGTCCTAAGATACTAACCTAAGACAAACGACTCGTAGCGGCCTAAGGAAGGCGAGCTACAGCGAAGAAATGCATGAAGGTTGGCCGCCAAGGCCAACCGACATAAAATCTTAACTAGGTCTAAAACCACGGTAACACGAATACCGAGGTAGACCACAGGCCGCTGAGACCATCCCTCAAGATGGGAACTTAAGGAAGGCCACTCGCATGCAGGGGAACCCCACCACACTCACACCGATACATGGTGACTCGATCGAACGCACATAAAGTTTGAAACACACATGCCAATAGGCACGCTAATAGAGATAACATGTCATCTCCCGACACCCCAGAAACATGGACACGGAACCCACAGGGTGTCCGGGACACTCGTGAGGCCATAGGTCGGTCATTGAGTCTCAACCAGACCGACCGGGACTCAAAACGGGCAAAAACACAACATTCCGGTTGACCTGAACCCTGGGGTCGGTCGACCGGACAGGGTCAGTCGACCGGCCCAGGTGGTCCGGTCGACCGGACCAACGGCTGAACCGACACGGGAAAAAGGGTTTCGGCCGGTCGACCGACCCAGGTGGTCCAGTCGACCGGTCACGGCAAAAAATTGGCAGAACTTCGACGTTCGAGCCCGATTCCACGCCCCGTTTGATTCCGATCAAAGTGGAAAACATCCATAATGAGAATACTGACCTTCCACACTCCGGAAGGGATCAAAAAGACGCACAAACAGATTAAAACTGGCAATTCTATCGAATTGACCCTAATAGAGTCACCGGGGTTCCCGGGCTCGTATCGGCCCCAAATAACAACCGATGACACGACATCAGCGAATCTGGAACGCTGGCATTCCAAGTGTTCGATTGATACCAACTGATCTAAAAACCGTCGCCATTTACCGGCGAACCCTGCGAACACCCCTAAAGCATGATTTTATCAAAACTGAGCGAAACACGCTCAAACTTGCACCGAACAACGTGAAATTACAGGGAAAATGTAGAGGAGAAGTAGAGCTTCCGTCACCCTACCTCCACTGAAGAAACCGTGCACCGTAGTGACTAAACCACGCTGAAAATCTCATCGCGAGCTCGACCGTCGGCTTTGAATACACCGTTCGGGATCGCACCAAAAATAGTCTGATCCTCGCCCCTTCGCGCTCCCGATCACTCCCACAGCATCACCTCTGCCTGCCCGAGCCTCCTCCGTCTGCAGTCGGAGCCGGAAGGGCAAGAGAAGAGAGAAAACGGGGGAGAGAGAGGGTCGCGGCGGTGAATGAACGGGGGGAAGAAGAAAAGGAAAGAAAAAGAAAAAAGAAAAAGAAAATTGGAATTTTCCTAATTTTTGAAAATTCCGACAATTGACCCGAAAATGGACTAATTAAGAAAAATACGTAAAAATAGTTGAAATGATCCTCGGGAAGAGTACATCACAACTGCGGCGTCCACAAGTCGATGAACTAAGAAATAAATTCACCGCAGGGTTCCGTAGCTTGTATGAGAGAAAAACCCACACGGATCGTAAAACTCAACTCAGGACCCACAAGAGTGATCCGAAACTCCCCGAAAAGGATCCGAAAGACCCAATAAGAATCCAGGGTATTACAGCCTCCCCTCCTTCAAGAAATTTTGTCCTCAAAATTTAAGGACTAGCAAAGGAGATGCAAAGAAGAATAACCCCAAGACACAACTTGAAACATCACGAATCTCGAAAACACAATTCAAAGGGACACTTGTCAGACCATAATCACAAGCACATGCTCTGGATCGAGCACGGCACCCAAGTGAACACAAGTCTGACACCTCCGAAACAAGGTAACGTCGCTTACGTCTCACAAGAAAGGAGACATGACTCATGCCACAACAACAGATATCAGAAAAACAAAACGACAGACACGGCAAGTATCAGCTTAAACAAGGAAACATAGTCCCCTCAACTGACTGCTCGACACATTGGCTCCAGTGCCAAAGACAACAGGGAACACCTGGCACACGGGATGCCAACGACAGCACCGGACCATAAACACAATCAAGTAAGTCCTATTTCAGATATTACATCTTATCGAGTTGCAAGCTAACTCTACCAGGAGAACAGAGTACAGCAAAGCTAACCGACAAGACCCGGTCCACACAGTGC
This sequence comes from Amorphophallus konjac, assembly GCA_022559845.1. Lineage (NCBI taxonomy): Eukaryota > Viridiplantae > Streptophyta > Magnoliopsida > Alismatales > Araceae > Amorphophallus > Amorphophallus konjac. The sequence goes on along the minus strand of CM040123.1, from coordinate 114,761,321 downwards.
CAAGACAAATACACAAAATCATAGAGAAACAGCGATAAAACGACAACAACGGTAGCACTTGCAGGATCACGGCTCCGTACTGAGCACAGAACCACAGAACACCACTGCAAGCTGGGTCACATCAAGGCACAACGACAACTGGACACACGACAACAAGGGACTAGTCGCGCATCGAGCAGCTCACCAAGAAAAGACCCACGATAACAAGAAGGACAACGATCTTGGAAAACGCATCTCAAGGACCACGAACACGTCCTGAGAGCACAAGACCCAAGAAAGAATTACAGAGCAGAGGCTACTCAATCAGCAGGAATGCCGACAGATTCTCCAATACTCCCAAATGTCGATGCCTACACTAGAATGACTCCAGTAACGACACAGCAAAATACAACATCAAGGCACAGGAAGCCAAGATGAAGTCACATCGAGAAAGAACAATTCTCTCGACCGATGGGTTATTAACCCACACGCTCTCGTTGCGCACTCAAACAACGCACACATGCATCAAAAATATCTCGGTATCCGCATCACAGCACACACTCGGCGCCATCGCAATTCATGAAAATCGTAATATATCATGCCAAGAGTACTGACCCTACGACCAACCGATCAGAAATTGCCTAAGTGCAAACAAAGAAGAGCACCAGCTTCAGCACAAAGCACAAAGAAAATGCTAATCTCAGCTTACCTATTACGTCCGGAAACAATTAATGAGCCTTCACAACACATCGGCCGCTAGACATGGCATGACAAACACGGCGCGCAACGGCTCTCAACACCAAGATTAGATCCAAAGCCAAGCAACCGTAAACCAAGGAGAAGATCGGGCTCAGAATAAATACTGTCCACACTTAAGTAGACACAGGACAAAGGTATCGCCAAGATAGCAATTCCAAGGCATACCTCGAAAAGACTCCACCAAACAGGATGAGAAGCATCAAGCTCACTAACAAAAGCTCACCAGGAAGAAGAATCCTAGGCTCGCCCGAGCATCTTCTCAATCAAGGGAATCTAATCAAGCACTTCAACAGAAGAGAGACACATCAAGAGCTTAACAGACTCAAGCTGGGACAACCAAAATAACGTACGAATGTGTACGGTCATCACACCAATGCCAAAAGTCAACATCAACCTGAACAAGCCACGGAGAAATCTCGAGCAATGTACTGCATATTCAAGCCTACCGGCAAACTCTGCTGTTGAGTCCCCAAAGGCGGCAATCAAGAGGGGAAGGGTGAATTGATTGGCCAATTAAAATTTTCTTCCAAGGAAAACAATGATAAGTAAACATATAAGCACTAGATCTCATCCGAACATGGACACACTTGTGAATGCGTGTGGATTATGGTAGGTGTTTGACAGAGGATTTGGTGTACGCTCAAATCACCGTGAAGCACACTCGACTATGGATGCAGAAGAACAAACCACAAGTGACACATGGAATTTTTAGGTGGTTCGGGTACACTGCCGTGTCCCTTACGTCCACCCCTCACTTGTGAGGATCAAGACTTCACTATGATGTAAGCCACACACACACGTTGTGTAGAACAGCAAACACACATACGCGGCACCCGATCTGGGCTACCACAAACACATACACACACACACACACACACACACACACACACACACACACACACACACACACACACGTTCGTGTTTCCGAACACTAACAACCCACACACAGAACTGAATCAAGTTTTACATCAAATGCTCAAGTAGACACAAATTAAATCTGAGAGTAAGGAGTGAAGAATGATTTATCCTGGTTGAAGCTCCCCCTTTCACTTCCTTGAATGTAATTGAATGCTTCTGCAGGAGGAAGATCAATCCTTGAGAAAGAATGAAGCTTTGTCGTACAAATGAGGTTGCAGCTTTGACAACCCACACAGCTTGTTGTTGGGGATGATATGGAGGCTTGATTCAAGCTTTTTCCCTTCACTTTCAGGCTTAGAACAAGGTGGAAGAAGCCCCTGGAGCTACGAACCTGCACTCACAAGGGTTAGAAAAATAACACAACTTTAGATGCCTCTCTCTCCTTAGGGTTTCATACCCCAATAAGATGTATATAAAGAGTTTGGAACGTTCAAAGACACCCTAGAGACCAGATCCACAATTCTTGGAACGATTTAGGGAGGTTAGGTTTGATTGGTATGACTTTTGGGGCATGCGCACGCAAGTCAAAAATCACGGCTCGGGTTCGAGACTGAAAGGGTCGACCCTTGGGGTCGACCCTCGTGAGGGATTTGAGGGTTTAAAAGGGCTTTGGGTCAATGGGTCGACCCTTGGGGTTGACCCTCGGGCTATCCGGTGCTGGTATTTAAGAAAACGCGAGCAGGGGTCGACCCTTGCAGATGTGATGAAGGAACCCGCCGGGTGTAAAAAAATGCTAGCAGGGGTCGACCCTTGTGGCTGGGGGTCGACCCAATCGGTCGACCCTTTCAGTAACTGATTCTGTTTCGGGATTACAGAGCATAGGGGTCGACCCAATGGGTCGACCCTTGTTCCAGAGCTTCCAAAAGGTTGATTAAAAGGCCACTAAGTCCAAGAACAAGCCAAGGGGTTCCAAGGTTGGTTTTAAGCCATCAAAGGGAATGTGCTAGGACATGAATAAGAGAAACCCAATACAATTAAGCTTAGATAAGACCAAACCAATTTGACCCTTAAGATTAAAAAAGATGAACATCAAAACACAAGATCAAGGGCCAATAAGTTAAAGTGGATCTCACCGACCGTCCTTGAGCACTTATGCACGTTCCTTGCCCTGTCAAGACATAACTTGTGAATTAGATGTAGCCTTGCAATTTGAGTTGAAGAAGCTTACCCGTTGAGGTTGTTTTTTAACCTCCTTAGCTCCAAGATCTCAATAGAATGTTTGAGCTTTTTAAGACTCTATATGCTAGAACACTTCAAAGACAATATATATATGCCTATAGTGTTTGGTCATCATCAAAAGCTATCAAATTAGACATTCACTTAAGGAGGGGGTTCAACAATCTCCCCCTTTTTGATGATGATAAAATACTATATGCCTTGTAAAAACATATGACTTCAAAAATGATTTAGCATACATATGAGATTCAACCTTCAACCTCCATATCAAGAAACAAAACTTTCATTCTTCACATGCATCATACCGATCCAAAACATGTGAGATTGACCACAAAGGTATATTCCAAACATATCTGCCGACAACCGAATTAAAAAGGAAGCAGTGTCTGAGTTCAAAAGCAAATTACAAGATGCAATGGAAATGCTGATTGAAATGCAACACAACTAACTGAGATGTGAAAAATGATGAAAGCATACATGCATGCAAGCACACATCACACAATTACATCTAATTAGCTGACTAGTCGGGGCCCATATATAGGACCAAAGTTTCCCCCCCTTTGGCATCATCAAAAAGGAGGCAGTGAAAGTCAAAAGAGTCGTGCCAATTCGCAGGAGCATAACCCTCTAATCATTACTCGGAGGTGGAGGACTTGGCGGACGCCTAATATAATCAACGATGTCACCAAACATGGCGGCTTGAGTGGCCAAGGCGTCTTGAATAGGCTGAGTGCTTTCTTGATGAAAGAGCTTCAGATCAGACAATTCATGTTGCATAGCCTCCATTGTCTCCCCATACTTGTCTAAATGACCATCAATTGTATCCAACCGATCCATGATTAGCTGTACCACCGCGGAGGGCATTGCTTCAGCAGGAACATCTGGTTGTTGGTTGCCGGCCTGTTCTTCTTCATCATCCTCATCTTCTCCCGAGCTAGCAGCTTGTGTACCTCGTTTCAATTGACGCACTAGCACCCCATCTCGCATTTCATAACCCATGTGGTGACATATGGAATGTATGGTGTAGATATCAGAAGCTCGGATGGTTTGAGATGCTTCCCTTGCATAATTAAGCCCCATATACTGAAAAATAGCAGTTAAGGCCGCAACATATGGCAATGTTTGATGTTTGTGCTTCACACTTGAACATATATGATCTAAGATAAGTGCTGGAAACTTGATAGGAATGCCACCTATAAAACCGTAGAATAGAAACATGTGTTTTTCAGTGACCTTATCATGGCCTCCCCCTCTTGGCAGCAAAATGGTGGTGATCATTCTATGTAAAATTCGTTGCATGGGGGGAAAATGATTGGCATTTAGTCCAGCAACCGATCCATCACTCATATCCTCAGATGTCATGTATCGATACACTATGGTTTCAGAAACTTCAACATCCCCAAAAGCATAGCCTTCATTTGGTAAATTAAATGCTTCGCCTAACATTTGCGGTGAAAGCATAATCCGCTGCCCATTTACTGTCGTAACCGAAACATCACCCGAAACGGACAAATTGCTGTAAAATTGATGTACCAGATTCGGATAGATGCGATGATGTGCGGACATAAACCCATCTATATTTGGTTGACTGTAAATGATATCAACAAGGCCGGGAAGATGACAGCTAAGATTACCAAAGTTAACCGCACGATGGTTCTATCCAACACCGTGCTATAGAGTGTTGGCACGGCTGCTCTAGATCGATGCCCCCTTGCCGAGCTCGATCCCTCTTTACTGCGAGAAGAATGCCTCTTTGGGGCCATCTAAAACACAAATCGAAAGAATCGAATGACGGGGTTGTAGATCGAGATGGTTTGACAAGATTGGAGAGCTATAGCCTTGGATTAGTGATCCTCCACACATCAAGAACATACCTCCGAGGGTTTGAAGCTCAAGGAAGACGTGTTGAACCGTTTGGAAGGTGGATGTGCGCGGGACGCCACCGGGAGAACCGCGGCTAGGTCTTGAGAGTTTTGGTGCCAAGAAAAACTTGGAGGGCTTGCAAGAGATGGTGGCTAGGCTTAGAAGGGGGCTTGAGGGGTTTTTATGAGATGGGAAGGGGGAAACATAGGGTTTCCACCCCTTTTAGAGCGGTTCGGACGCGGCTAAGGCTGCCCGACCGTAACGGGTCGACCCAATGGGTCGACCCCTGTAACCCCGGCCCCAACCAGAAACGGATCCCGCGAGGGTCGACCCTTCCTTTGAATTTCATCAAAAAAAGTTTTTGAAATGTGATGGAAGATCAAAAAGGTTCGGCTCTATTCCCTAATGATAAATTCATGTTGGAATCAAGAAAATTTGAGTTGTTTTAAGGATAAATCAATTGGGGAACATGTTTCAATGAAATCTAAGCTCATAATAGACGTTCATTATCCAATGCTTCCGGATTTCAGATTTCGAGGGGTTTTGCTCACTTTTTGACAATTAAGAGAATTCAAGGAAATATTGGCCATAGAAATAACTGTGACATGGGTGTATACTATAGATAGAAGGAATGCAATACACACAATCATGGTGTTTCACACATATCTAATTTTTGTTTTGTTTTTCAATCAATCATAATGCACATGCATGACAAGGGGAAATGCAACTATGCACCATACTAATGCAAATGCATGCTATGCAATGACGTATACACATAGTAATGCAAATGATCATGACTCAGACTCGTCTATCCTACAAACCTTTAGTTCTCTCCTAAATGATGTGAATTTTTCTTCACTAAGAGGTTTGGTGAAAATGTCGGTAATTTGTTGATCTGTTTCAATGAACCTGATTTCTACATCACCCTTGCTCACATGATCCTCGAGAAAATGATGTCTGATTTCAATATGCTTTGTGCGAGAGTGATGGACTGGGTTCTTTGACAAGTTTATGGCTGAAGTGTTGTCACACAAGATGGAAGTGTTTTTGAAGGAAATGTCATAATCAATCATCTGTTGTTGGATCCATCGCACCTGGGCAACACAACTCCCGACAACCACATATTCGGCTTCGGCGGTTGATAGAGCCACTGAGTTTTGTTTCTTGGAGGCCCATGAGACCACGCACCCCCCAAGAAATTGGCAATACCCGCTGGTGCTTTTCCGATCCACTTTACAACCCACATAATCGGCGTCAGAATAAGCAACTAAATCAAAGCTCGAATTACACAGATACCACAATCCTAAATTACTTGAACCAGCAATATATCTGAAAATTCGTTTAACAGCCGACATGTGTGATTCTTTTGGATTGGACTGAAATCGTGCACATAAACACACAGCAAATTGAATGTCAAGCTTGCTAGCAGTTAAATATAACAAAGAACCTATCATGCTTCGGAAGAGTTTTTGATCTACAGATTTACCTGATTCATCTTGATCAATTTTTATTGAGGTGGACATGGGAGTTGGTTGTGGTTTGGTAGAGGTCAAGTTGAACTTTTTCAGCAGCTCCAATGCATACTTCTTCTGATGTATGAACATACCGTCAGCCGTCTGTGTGACCTGCAATCCAAGAAGAATGTCAGCTCTCCCATAAGACTCATTTCAAACTCACTTTGCATTAATTTGGCAAAGTCTTTATTGAGAGCATCTTTGGTGGAGCCAAAAATAATATCATCTACGTAAACTTGAACAATTAAGATTTCCTCACCGTTCAACTTCGTAAAAAGGGTTTGATCAACATTACCTCGTTTGAATCCATTTTGAATGAGGAAATCACTTAACCGTTCATACCATGCTTGGGGTGCTTGTTTCAGACCGTAGAGTGCCTTGTCTAGCTTGTACACATGGTCTGGATGCTTTGTGTCCTCAAACCCCGGTGGTTGCTCCACGTACACGTCCTCCTGTATGTAGCCATTCAAAAATGCACTCTTAACATCCATTTGAAACAATCTAATGTTGTTACAGCATGCAAATGCTAATAGGACTCTCACAGCCTCGAGTCTTGCTACTGGAGCAAAAGACTCATCAAAATCAATTCCAAGCTCTTGGCTATAGCCTTTAGCTACTAGCTTGGCCTTATTCCTAGTTACCACTCCTTCATCGTTTATTTTGTTTCGAAAAACCCACTTTGTTCCGATCACTGAGTGGTTTCTAGGACATGGCACGAGGAACCACACTTTGTTCCTTTGGAACTGGTGTGGTTCTTCTTGCATGGCCATGATCCAAGACTCATCCTTCAATGCCTCTTCAATAGAGTGAGGTTCAAACTGGGAAAGTAAGGCAATATAGTCCTGATTTTCAACTTCCCTGAAGGAGGCTCGTGTTCTTGTTCCGTCTTCAACATTACGATCACATTCTCCGGCGGATGGTCCTTTTCGAAAGTCCATTACCTTGGAAGCTGTTGTTCCAACTGATCTTCCAGATTTGCATCATCTTCTTGTGGTTCTTTTACTTCTTGTTTTTCAGTTTTTTCCTTCCATCATCTTGATATTACCGTCACTCAATTCATCGTCCTGCAATACAGAATTTTCATTAGTGCTTTTAGAAGATGATTCATCAATGATGACATGGGGGCTTTCCTCAACTACAAGAGTTCTCAAGTTATACACTTGATAAGCTCATGAGCTAAGAGAGTATCCAAGAAATATATCGTTGTCACTTTTGGGGTCAAATTTAGCCAGGTCCACCTTACCATTATTGTGAATGTAACAAACTGAGCCGAACGGTCTAAGATAGGAAATGTTTGGCTTCTTACCTCGGTACAACTCATAAGGGGTTTTCTTCAACAGTGGTCTTACCATGGCGCGATTGACAATGTAGCAAGTAGTGTTCACTGCTTCAGCCCAAAAGTACCTCGGTAAATTATTCTCGTTTAGTATGGTTCTTGCCATCTCAATTAGCGTCATGTTCTTCCTTTCAACAACACCATTCTATTCGGGGGTTCTTGGTGCGGAGAAGTCATGCGTATAGCCTTGAGCCCTGTAAAAATTACTGAACTCATGGTTATCAAATTCCTTACCGTGATCGCTCCGCACGGCCTTGATGCAACACCCCTTTTCATTTTAGACTACCCTATAAAATGCTTCAAATTCTGTCAGGGCATCATTTTTATGTGAAAGAAAGTAAACCCAACAAAATCTTGAGTAATCATCCACAATGACAAACCCATACAATTTACCACCCAAGCTATGTGTTCTGCTTGGTCCAAATAGGTCAATGTGGATTAACTCAAGGGGCCTTGATGTAGTTACATCATTCTTGCACTTGAATGATGTCCTTGTTTGCTTACCCATGTTGCACGCCCCACAGACTCCTTCATCAGTAACCTTCAGCTTAGGCAATCCAACAACCAAATCATTTCGAGACAGTTTTAGCAAAACATTAAAACTAGCATGCCTAAGTCGGCGATGCCAAAGCCAAACATCATCATTATTCCTTGCAACCAAACACAGATTTTTATGAGAGGGTTCATCCAAATCAATCATATATACATTCTTATGCCTGAGACCAATGAACTTTATCTCATGAGTATTTTTATTCACAACGGTACTGTAGTTAGAATCAAAAATCACATTGCATCCTTTATCACAAAGTTGACTTATACTCAAAAGATTATGATGCAACCCTTTCACGAGCAAGACATTCTCAATGGCATGATTTTGATTCTTACCTATCTTACCTTCTCCGATGATTTTGCCTTTGTCCTTACCACCAAATGCCACTATTCCACCATCCTTTTTATGTAGGTCCGTAAATAATTCTTTGTTTCCCGTCGTGTGCCGAGAGCATCCACTATCCAAATACTACCTATTCCATTGAGCTCTCAAGCAGACCTACAGTCACAATAACCGTACTTATGCAAATTTTGGTACCCAAGCAAGCTTGGGTCCATGATGGTTAGAAACATGAGATATGTATGATCTATTTCTCATTCTAGCAAAACTTTCATCATCAAATTTCAGAATTCTGCAATCATACATATCATGGCATAACCTTCCACAATAAAAGCATGTAATGGCTCTATCCTTGTTTCTTCTCCTTCCTTTATTCAAGAATGAATTATGCACATGTGTTTTTGACATGGATGGAGATGAACTTCTAGGAGGCATGTGAGTTGAATGTGTTTCAGATTGTAAAGTTTTCCCCTTTTTAAAAATGGCAATAGCATCTTTCAACTCATGATTTTCATGCATTAGAGAGTTGACTTGATTTTCGGCCTTTTCTTTTGCTTGATTGCATGCCATGCTTTCAAGCTTTTCTTGTTCCAGATTATTTTTCAAATCATCATGCATTTTACTTAGTGTGAATTGCTCCTCTTTCATGCATGAAATCTCTTCTTCAAGCAATTCATTTTTTGACACAAGAATTTCTTTCTCATTTATCAATTTCTCAGTTTCCGATTTCAACACATGGCAATTTTCACATGTGTTTTTAGCATGCACTAGATGTTCAATTTTCTTTTTCAAATGTCTATTTTCAGATCTGAATTTTTTACATTTTTCATATAACAACTCATATGCAATTTGCCATTGTTCACAAGTAAGAGTTTCAGTTTCAGAATGTACAACATTTCCATCGTCGTCATTGGCCATGAAGCATAGGTTTTAGACCAGCTCATCTAGTCCATCTTCATTCCTGGACTCTTCCTCATCTTCATCGCTCCAAGTGGCCACCATGGCCTTGGGCTTCTTGAATTTTCCTTTCTTCAGCTTCTTCATCAGATCAGGGCACTCACCCCGCATGTGACCGGGTTTCTTGCATTCGTAGCATATCACTTCTTCTTTCTTGCTACTTTCTCCTCTGTTCGGACCTTGCCTTCTTGGTCCCTTTCTGAATTGACCACCGAAATGTCTGGTCCTTTTGACGAACCTTCTTGCCCTTCTTGTAATCATGGCAACCAGCTCTTCATCTTCAGTGTTGCCGGTTGAATCATTGTCACTGCCCTTTGAATCTTGTGGATTCACTTTTAGAGCCAAAGGTGTGACTACCTTCTTATTTTTATGGTCCTCCTCGCTCCTCTTGATGTTGATTTCGTATGTCATCAAGGAGCCAATTAGCTCGTCCAATTTCAAAGTGCTAAGATCCTTTGAGTTTTCGATTACAGTGGCCTTTGTGTGCCATTGTGATGACAAGGATCTCAGTACCTTTCTGACTAGTTCCTTGTCGGAATACTCTTTACCAAGACCCTTTAATCCATTCGTGATTTCTGTCAATCTTGCAAACATATCAGAAATGGACTCTTCTGGTTTCATCATAAATAACTCATAATCTCGGACTAGCAGATTTACCTTGGTTTCCTTTACTTCCGATGTTCCTTTATAGATCAACCGCAGCTTGTTCCCCATCCCCTACGCGGAAGAACACATGGAAATACGTGAGTATTCATTAGGATGAATGGCACATTGTATTATATTCATGGCTTTAAAATTTGCTGAACACTTCTTTATATCCTCATCATCCCACTCATCCTCATTTTGAGACAGAGTATACGGACCCTTGCTTATGACGCGCCACACGTCATAGTCTTGGGCTCGTAGAAAAATATACATTTTGTTCTTCCAATAAGGGTAATTTGATCCATCAAAGAATAGGGGTCTTTGGATCTAATCCCTTTCGGGCATCATCCCCTTGTTTGCCATAAGGAGGGATTTATTCTACGACTGTGTGGTCGAGCAAAACAGAGACCAAGGCTCTGATACCAAATGTTGAGTCCCGAAAGGCGGCAATCAAGAAGGGAGGGGGGAATTGATTGGACAATTAAAAAATTTCTTCCAAGGAAATTAATGATAAGTAAACATATAAGCACTAGATCTCACCCGAACATGGATACACTTGTGAATGCGTGTGGATTATGGTAGGTGTTTGACAAAGGAATTGGTGTACGCTCAAATCACCATGAAGCACACTCGACTATGGATGCGGAAGAACAAACCACAAGTGACACATGGAATTTTTAGGTGGTTTGGGTACACTGCCGTGTCCCCTACGTCCACCCCTCACTTGTGAGGATCAAGACTTCACTATGATGTAAGCTACATACACACGCTGTGTAGAACAGCAAACACACATACGCGGCACCCGATCTGGGCTACCACAAACACACAGACACACACACACACACACACACACACACACACACACACACACACATTCGTGTTTCCGAACATGAACTACCCACACACAAAACTGAATCAAGTTTTACATCAAATGCTCAAGTAGACACAAAGTAAATCTGAGAGTAAGGAGTGAAGAATGATTTATCCTGGTTGAAGCTCCCCCTTTCACTTCCTTGAATGTAATTGAATGCTTCTGCAGGAGGAAGATCAATCCTTGAGGAAGAATGAAGCTTTGTCGTACAAATGAGGTTGCAGCTTTGACAACCCACGCAGCTTGTTGTTAGGGATGATATGGAGGCTTGATTCAAGCTTCTTCCCTAATTTTCAGGCTTAGAACAAGGTGGAAGAAGCCCCTGGAGCTTCTGCTGTGAACCTGCACTCACAAGGGTTAGAAAAATAACACAACTTTAGATGCCTCTCTCTCCTTAGGGTTTCATACCCCAATAAGATGTATATAAAGAGTTTGGAACGTTCAAAGACACCCTAGAGACCATATCCACAATTCTTGGAATGATTTAGGGAGGTTAGGTTTGATTGGTATGACTTTTGGTGCATGCGCACGCAAGTCAAAAATCACGGCTCGGGTTCGAGACTGAAAGGGTCGACCCTTGGGGTCGACCCTCGTGAGGGATTTGAGGGTTTAAAAGGGCTCTGGGTCAATGGGTCGACCCTTGGGGTCGACCCTTGCGCTATCCGGTGCTGGTATTTAAGAAAACGCGAGCAGGGGTCGACCCTTGGGGTCGACCCTCACGTGAATGGGTCGACCCTTGGGGTTGACCCTTGCAGATGTAATGAGGGAACCCGCCGGGTGTAAAAAAATGCTAGCAGGGGTCGACCCTTGGGGTCGACCGTTGTGGCTGGGGGTCGACCCAATGGGTCGACCCTTTCAGTAACTGATTCTATTTCGGGATTACAGAGCATAGGGGTCGACCCAATGGGTCGACCCTTGTTCCAGAGCTTCCAAAAGGTTGATTAAAAGGCCACTAAGTCCAAGAACAAGCCAAGGGGTTCCAAGGTTGGTTATAAGCCATCAAAGGGAATGTGCTAGGACATGAATAAGAGAAATCCAGTACAATTAAGCTTAGATAAGACCCAAACCAATTTGACCCTTGAGATCAAAAAAGATGAACATCAAAACACAAGATCAAGGGCCAATAAGTTAAAGTGGATCTCACCGGCCGTCCTTGAGCACTTATGCACGTTCCTTGCCCTGTCAAGACATAACTTGTGAATTAGATGTAGCCTTGCAATTTGAGTTGAAGAAGCTTACCCGTTGAGGTTGTTTTTTAACCTCCTTACCTCCAAGATCTCAATAGAATGTTTGAGCTTTTTAAGACTCTATATGCTAGAACACTTCAAAGACAATATATATATACCTATAGTGTTTGGTCATCATCAAAAGCTATCAAATTAGACATTCACTTAAGGAGGGGGTTCAACAATCTCCCCCTTTTTGATGATGATAAAATACTATATGCCTTGTAAAAAACATATGACTTCAAAAATGATTTAGCATACATATGAGATTCAACCTTCAACCTCCATATCAAGAAACAAAACTTTCTAAAAAGCAGGGGTGAGCCTCGTGTCACTGGCCCAGTAGGGGTCACGCGGATCCCCACTGAAAAATAACGCAGTAACACAGAACAACTAATACAGCAACAGTAGTAGTAAAGCAGGAAACTACCATTAGAAAGTTGTAAAAGAAAACCGGGAGCAGGAGGAGTAGAAACAGCTAAAAGAAAAGGGAAAAGCCGTACCGAGCAAGCACGGCTGCCGAACTAGCCTCGGCTCCCTGAATTACTCCAGATAGCAACAACAACAGAAGGGCAAAGTCTAAACTGACGAAGTCATAAGTCACCGATCTGTCGGCAAGCTCTGATACCACCTGTGATGACCCGGATCCCGGATACCGGATATACCCGATAGGACTACCGAGTAAACCCAATACCGCTTGGAACCCGTGAAGCCTCCTAAGAGCTGTAAAGCTCCGAAGGGAAAAAGGATTGTCATGTAGTACATTGAAGCCACAGAGATATAACAGTAAGCAATTAATGTTCATAAGATCGGTTCGCTAAAGTAGCAGAAATAAAATTACTTTTTTTAATTAACAGTTTAAATTTAACAATTATACTAGAGTCCAGTCCAAAGGAAAGACAAGCAGTACAATCAACAAAAAAGAAGGACGTACACTGAGGTCAGGGGAAGCCCGACACAGGTACCACTAGCAGCTGCGGACACGCCACACCAGGAACCACGGAAGTAGAACGACGTCACCCACCTGAAAAGTAGGGGTGAACCTTGTGTCACTGGCCCAGTAGGGGTCACGTGGATCCCCACTAAAAAATAACGCAGTAACACGGAACAACTAAAACTGCAACAGTAGTAGTAAAGCAGGAAAAATAGGAAACTACCACTAGAAAGTTATAAAAGAAAACCGGGAGCAGAAGGAGTAGAAACAGCTAAAGAAAAGGGAAAAGCCGTACCGAGCAAGTACGATCGCCGAACTAGCCTCAGCTCCCTGAACTACTCTAGACAGCAACAGCAACAGAAGGGCAAACTCTGAACTGACGAAGTCAAAAGTCACCGATATGTTGGCAAGCCCGAGACCTAAGACGAAGGCCTACGAGACCAGACAACAAGTCTAGAAAAGACCTAGACAGACGCAGACGCCCTAAAGCATACACGACTTGATTATCATGCACGCTTCCCTAGACACGACCACATACACGATCGGAACATCGTGTACACAACAGAACACTGACCTCGGGAAAGACCACGAGCGGGCTAACCCAGAATGGTCACGATGTGCGAGAAACACGAGAGTCATGTGTCACGTGATGGAAGTACCCCCTCACCAGAAGAATAGCCAGCTGCGTCCACTGACGTCTTATGCTGCGCCTACAAGTGTCTCGTCTATGCTACCGCCCGAAACACGATAGAGACTAAGACACGCTGAGAACCAGAACGAAACTACAGTAGCGAGTGACTAAACAGGGTAATGCCCGTCGGCGTCAGTCCAACGCCCCCGACCGCGTGTGTACACACCGACTCTTGCTGGAGAGCCAAACCTCTAGCTAGTTTTCCCCACCCAGCAGGACGCCACTGTACAGCGGGGGCCCACGGAAACTAGCTTACAAACCGTATATCGGAAACTACCCCGCCGCAAGGGCCGACATGCCGTAACGTGTTGTAAGGCTACAACTAGTGGAGGCTCACAAGAAATAGACTCCAAAACACGAGTGTCGGAGTGCAAACAGGCAAAGAAGTACTGTCGTACATACTACGAAGCACAGGACATGAGGTAGCATACCAGACTGCCACCGGACTCAGGACAAGGCAACTAGACCTGAAAATATAACGATCCTTGAGTCTTACGACTCGGAGTCAAGATTGTCGTACAAAGCGGAACAAGTCGCCAATCGGTCTATTCCTAAGCCAGAGGAAACGACATGCTCGCGTGAAACGACACACGGAGACCTAAGGGATCAACAGGACCCTCAACACATCTGGACATGTAAATCGAGGTAAGATGATACCTCGAGGCATCCAGAACCATGTCTCGGGCTGGACGGAACCGCCGAGACACACAAGGTTACCTGTCAACCACTGGGTCACCCCGGGTTGACCGGAACCCCGACAATGATGATTCTACAGTGGGAAAGAAAAATTCTACCTCAAGCAAGAAAACTCCTGGCTACCTCCTAACACGGTCTTAGCCCTCATAGGACATCAAAAGATATCCACGGGAACGGCAAACCACAAGGTCAAGCCAAGATATACGGAAATTGAAACGACGGGAAATGACACTCTGGGAATAAGCGATCGATCATTCAGCTGCTAGGGAAACCAAGTAGTCAAGGAGGAAACCGTTATCCACATAGAGACAAGAACACTGGCGGTCAGGGGTAGAGCCACGAGGCGACTGTAGCGGTCAAGGATGAACCACTATACTCAGTCAACTCCAGCTGACCTGCCCAACGAACCACCAAGCGAATCTATAGAGAATCCGCGACACGGACTGGGCGGCCCAAGAGATAACCGCCACACTAACCTTCCTAAGATACTGACCTAAGACAAACGGCTCGTAGCGACCTAAGGAAGGCGAGCTACAGTAAAGAAACACATGAAGGTTGGGCCGCCAAGGCCAACCGACATAAAATCTTAACTATGTCTAAAACCACGATAACACGAATACCGAGGTAGACCACAGGGCACCGAGACCATCCCCTCAAGACGGGAACTCAAGGAAGGCTACTCGCATACGGGGGAACCCCACTGCACTCACACCGATACACGGTGACTCGATCGAATGCACACAAAGCTTGAAACACACATGCCAATGGGCACGCTAATCGAGGTAACACGTCATCTCCTGACACCCTAGAAACACGGACACTAAACCCACAGGGTGTCTGGGACACTCGTGAGGCAATAGGTCGGTCATTGAGTCTCAACCGGACCGACCGAGACTCAAAATGGGCAAAAACACAACATTCCGGTCGACCTGAACCCTGGGGTCGGTTGATCGGACAGGGTCGGTCGACCGGACCAACGGCTGAACCGACACAAGAAAAAGGGTTTCGGCCGGTCGACCGACCCAGGTGGTCCGGTCGACCGATCACGGTGAAAAACCGGTAGAACTTCGACGTTTGAGCCTGATTCCATGCCCCGTTCGATTCCGATCGAAGGGGAAAACATTCATAATGAGAATACCGACCTTCCACACTCAGGAAGGGATCAAAAAGACGCACAAATGGATTGAAACGGGCAATTCTATCGAATTGACCCCAATAGAGTCACCGGGATTCTCGGGCTCGTACCGGCCCCAAATGACAACCGATTGACACGAAATCACCGAATCTGGAACGCTGGCATTCCAGGCGTTCGATTGATACCAACAGATCTAAAAATCGTCGCCGTTTTCCGGCAAACCCTGTGAACACCCCTAAAGCATGATTTTACCGAAACTGAGCGAAACTTGCTCAAACTTGCACCGAACAATGCAAAATTATAGGGAAAACATAGAGGAGAAGTAGAGCTTCTGTCACCCTACCTCGAAGAAACTGTGCACCGTAGTGACTAAACCACGCCGAAAACCTCATCGCAAGCTCGACCGTCAGCTTTGAATCCACCATTTGGGATCGCGCCAAAAACAGTCCGATCCTCGCCCCGTCGCGCACCTGATCACTCCCACAGCATCACCTCTGCCTGCCCAGGCCTCCTCCATCTGCAACCAGGGCCGGAAAGGCGAGAGAAGAGAGAAAACGGGGGAGAGAGACGGTCGCGGTGGTGAATGAATGGGAGGAAGAAGAAAAGGAAAGAAAAAGAAAAAATAAAAAAGAAATTAGGAATTTTCCTAATTTTTGAAAATTCTGATAATTGACCCGAAAATGGACTAATTCAGAAAAATACGTAAAAATAGTCGAAACGATCCTCGGGAAGAGTACATCAAAACTGCGGCGTCCACGAGTTGATGAACTGAGAAATAAACTCACCGCATGGTTCCGTAGCTTGTACGAGAGAAAAACCCACACGGATCGTAAAACTCAACTCAGGACCCACAAGAGGGATCCGAAACTCCCCGAAAAGGATCCGAAAGACCCAATAAGAATCCAAGGTATTACATGACGTTCTTGGAGGACTTCATAGTCATGCGCGGGATGACCAGGTACAATGCCATAATAGGTAGTGGCATCCTCGGCACATTGAGCGGTGTCCCCTAGTCCTACCATCAGAAGTTGAAGTTCCCTACCCTTCGCGGAGTAGGGGAGGTCCAGGGAGACTAGGGGAAGTCACGGAGGTGCTACCTGATCTCCACCAAAGAAAGGTGAGTTGAAGAGATTCCCCTCGGGAAGAAGATAAGGACAGAGGACCCTGGGCCCAGTGGCAACACACCGGCCGAAGACCTTTACCTCATTCTGGTAGGGGAAAATCTGAACAGAACACTCCGCATCAGTGCCATGATGTCCGAGCAAGAAAAAGAGGACTACAGAAACTTCCTGATCAAAAATTAAAACGTGTTTGCCTGGTCAGAAGGTGAACTCCCTGGGATCCCGCCGGAGACCATAACCCACAAGTTGAGGTTGTATCCGAGCTACCGCTCGGTTCAGCAACATAGGAGGCGCTATAACCCCGTGCGACAGATGATCATAAAGGAACAAGTGGGCGAGAAGCTACGTTCGGGACTCCTACAGCCTACCCAATTGCTAATGTGGTCCTGGTCCCCAAGAGCAATGGTAAGTGGTGTATGCGCGTAGAATACATGGACCTTAACAAGGTAACTCCAAAGGATAGCTTCCCCATGCCACGAATCGACCAACTGGTCTGCGCCATGGCCGGGCACGAGATGCTAAGCTTTCTGGATGCATACTCTGGGTACCACCAGGTCAACGTGCCCGAGCCCAACTAGGATAAAACCGCTTTCGTCACCGACCACGGGCTTTACTGCTATACGCGTATGCCCTTTGGGTTGAAAAATGCTGGAGCCACGTACCAGCGTCTCGTCAACCACATGTTCGATGCTCAGATCGGCCGCAACATGGAATTATACATTAACGAAATGCTCGTCAAAAGCCTCCGAGTGACCAAGCACTTAGAGGACCTGGCAGAAACGTCTGTAGTGCTCCGGAAGTATAACACGAAGCTCAACCCAAGCAAGTGCTCTTTCAGAGTTAGGTCAGGTAAATTCCTTGATTTTTGTGTGACCCACTGTGGAATTGAAGCGAACCCCGAACAAATCCGAGCAGTACTGGAGATGAAGCGCCCAGAGCAGGTAACGGATGTATAATGCCTCACCGGTCGTGTGGCCGCCCTTACCCGGTTCCTATCTAGGGCCACAGAGAGGTGCCTACACTTCTTCCGGCTCATCAAGCAAGCAAATAAGTCCCCAGAAAATAGGGGGCAAGTTGACTGGGATCAGGAGTGCGAGCAAGCATTTGAAGAGCTCAAGCGGTACCTATCCTCACCTCCTGTGCTCTCCAAGCCTCGGAACGGGGAGCAGTTGCTCTTATACTTTTCCGTAACACCGAGCACTCTGAGCACCGTGCTCATCGAGGAGGAGGACAATGTTATGAAACCGGTGTACTATGTGAGCCGAGCACTTCAAGGCCCAGAGTTCTGGTATTCGTGGATGAAGAAGTTCGTGCTAGCCCTGGATATGGCAGCATGAAAGCTGTGACCATATTTTCTCTCCCACCCGATCATGGTCCTCACTGACTAGCCCCTGCGCCAAATCCTCCAAAACCTGGATGCATCAGGGAGGCTCATCAAGTGGGCCATCGAGCTAGGGGAGTTTGACAACAAGTTTCATAAGGGGACAATGATCAAGGCTCAGGCACTAGCGCACTTCGTCGCTGAATGCACGCTTCTAGATGAAGAATTGCCCGAGCAATCCTCGGGACCGATGGGGAGCTTTATGTGGACGGTTCGTCCTATGCCACTGGTAGTGGAGCAGGCCTAGTCCTCTTATCCCTAAAAGGGGTGGAGTTACAGTACGCCATACAGTTCAACTTCTCAGCCACCAACAACGTGGTAGAGTACGAAGCTTTGCTCTCTGATCTTCGCATGGCAAAGCACCTCGGGGCTACCAACCTACAGGTCTATAGCGACTCCCTGCTCATCGCCAGCCAAGTCCGAGGAAAGTTTGAATCTAGGGATCCAGCCATGATGAAGTACCTCAAGAAAGCAAAGAAAGCTACATCATCATTCTCCCATTTCAAGATGGTGTATATCCCAAGAGAGGAGAACGTCCGAGCAGATGCCCTCTCTCACCTAGCGTCCTCTACAATTGTCTCTAATTCAAGGGCTATCCTCGTCGAAGAATTATTTGCCCTGAGCATCAAAGAGTCGAATCCCCATGTGAATGGCATAGACTATGAGCCGTCGTGGATGGATTTGATCCTTGATTTCCTCCTACGGTAACATCTCCCCAATGACCACGCCGATGCTCGCCGCGTGCAAGCACGAGCAGCACATTTCACAGTCATCAGTGGCCGGCTATTAAGGTTATCATTCTCGGCTCCACTATTGAAATGCCTATGCCTTACAGAGGCCAAGCAAGCGATTCAAGAAGTCTATGAAGCCCTCTATAGAAGCCATATCGGTGGGCGAGCACTCGCGAGGAACCTCATACGACAATGATACTGGTGGCCAACGCTACAGCAGGACTACCTCAACTATGTTCAAAACTGCCCCCAGTGTCAGAAGTTCACGAACTTGCATCACCAGCTGGCCACGTAGTTGCATACCCAAATGGAGCCTCGCCCATTTGCTCGGTGGGGGGTAGATATACTGGTCCCCTTCTCGGAAGCTTAGGGAAAGAAGAAGTTTCTCATCGTCCCCATTAATTACTTCACCAAATGGGTCGAGGCAAAACCGTTATGGAAAATTACAAGTGAAGCAACTTGGAAGTTCATCTTGCGGAGCATAATCTGCCGTTTTGGAATCCCGCGCGTTCTCACAACTGACAACGACATGTAATTCACGAGCACTATTTTCCAAGAGAAGTGCTCAGAGCTAGGGATATGGAATCATTACACTTCGGTGGGCCATCTCCAGGAAAATGGCCTAGTGGAAAATGCCAATCGAACGCTCCTTCATGGCATCAAAACTCACCTGGAGTAGGTCGGCGAGTCTTGGATAGACTCCATCCCAAGCGTCCTATGGGCGCATCGGACAACAGCCCAGACCGCCATAGGGGAAACACCTTTCCACTTGGTGTATGGAGGGGAAGCAGTCATACCAATCGAGATATCCAACCCATCATTATGGGTTAGCCAGTTCGACGAGACCAGAAATAATCAGGCAATGTGAGGAAACTTGGACCTGCTCGAGTAGGATAGGGAGCGCGCCCAGCTGAAGCTCGTAGATTATCAACAACATATGGCACAATACTAAAACACTCATGTCAAAGAGTGCCACTTCCTCCATGGAGATCTCGTGTTACGTCAAGCTAGCATGGCAGACCCTAGAGCATCCATGAGAACGCTGGCCCTGAATTGGGAAGGCCCCTATCGGGTTATAGAGGTGCTCAGCAAGGGAGCATATAGACTGACGACTCTAGATGGGCGAGAAGTTCCACGAACTTGGAACTCTGTAAATATTAGAGCATTTTATCAGTAAATGAAATTTGTTACTCCCTCTCGCTGCTTTGAGCCCCCATTGCCAATGGATCATCATGAGTCATCCTCTGAGCTAAACGATGGTGGCTTCCAAGCTTCCAAGAGGCGAGCACTCATGCTCCCCTCAAAAGTTATGGTGGCTTCAAGGCTTCCAAGTGGTGAGCACTCACGCTCTCCTCAGAAATTATGGTGGCTTCCAAGCTTCCAAGAGGCGAGCACTCACGCTCCCCCATAAATTATGGTGGCTTCTGTCCAAGAGGTAAGCACTCATGCTCCCCTCAGAAACTATGGTAGCTTCTGAGCTCCCAAGAGCCGAGCACTTGAGCTCCCCTCCAAAACCTTCTAAGCTCCTAGTGCCGAGTAAGAATCCTCTCCTCTTCAGGAAGAAGGATGTACGCTCACCTCCAGATGATCATAGGTGGCTTCCAAGCCCATCGAGGAGAGTAAGAATTCTCTCCTCTTCAGGAAGAAGGATGTATGCTCACCTCCAGATGATAAAAGGTGGCTTCTAAGCCCCTCGAGGCGAGCAAGAATCCTCTCCTCCTCAGGAAGAAGGACGTATGCTCAATCCCAAGTAATCAAAGATGGCTCCCAAGCCAAGCATTCACAATCCAAGCAATAGCCCTCTCCTGTTTAGGAGAAGGAAGTATGCACCATTCTACGATGAAAGGTCATTATTCAAAGGATTTCTTTCTAGCTGGTGATGGAAGGTTATTATTCAAAGGAAGAACTTGCATGCCCGATTGTTCTACCATCAAGGGTAAAATCTTGGACGAAGCACATCGGTCAAGGTGCACTATTCACCCCGGTGCTACAAAAATGTACCAAGACCTCAAGAGAACTTTCTGGTGGCCTAACATGAAAAAAGAGGTAGCCGAGTTTGTTAGTCGATGCTTGGTATGTCAACAAGTTAAAGCCGAGCACCTCAAACCAGCTGGTAAACTCAAGCCTCTCGAAATACCAGAATGGAAATGGAATAGTATCGGTATGGACTTCATAGTTGGATTGCCGAAGACCCGAAGTGGTTTTGATGCTATATGGGTAATTGTGGACCGGTTAACCAAGTCTGCTCACTTTTTACCTATCAAGATGAAATGGACCGTAGATGTTCTAGCCACCTTATATATCAAAGAGATCGTAAGGCTGTATAGTATTCCAAGTTCTATTATTTTGGATCGAGATACGAGATTCACCTCTCACTTCTGGAAAGGTTTGTAATCATCTATGGGTACTAGGCTAAGATTTAGCACTACTTTTCACCCTCAGACTGATGGACAAACTAAGAGGATGAATCAGATTATTGAAGATATGTTGAGAGTATGCATGATAGTCTTCGGTGGAAGTTGGCATGAACATTTACCATTGACTGAGTTCGCTTATAATAATAGCTATCAGTCAAGTATACAAATGGCACCATTCGAAGCTCTTTATGGCCGAAGCTGTAGATCGCCTCTATGCTGGAGCGAGGTTGGAGAGAAGGGATTACTTGGTCCCGATATTGTCCAAGATACAACTGACAAAATCCAGTTGATTCAAGAAAGATTGAAGGTAGCTCAATCACAACAAAAAAGTTATGTCGATAATCGGAGGAGAGACCCCGAGTTCCAAGTGGGGGAGCACGTCTTCTTAAAGATCTCACCCACTCATGGAATTAAAAGATTCGGCATCAAAGGAAAGTTGAGTTCGAGATTTATCGGCCCTTTCGAGATTCTGGAGAGAATCAGCGAGGTGGCGAACAAGCTGGCTTTGCCTCCTCAACTGGCCGGTGTACATGATGTCTTCCATGTATCAATGTTGAGGAAGTACGTGTACGATCCTTCGCATGTGATACAGTTTGAAGATTTGAAGCTACAAAAGGACTTATCATATGAAGAAAGACCGATCAAGATACTGGATCGAAAATTACACCAACTGAAAAATCATGCCATTCCGATGGTAAAAGTTCAATAGAGCAAGCGTGGATTCGAGGAAGCCACCTGGGAATTGGAAGAGTCCGTCAAGAAGAAGTATCCGGACTTAATCTCAGGTTAGAAATTCGACTTCTCTATTCGAATTTTTGGATTTTAGTCATATAATGTGAATTTGGAGGACCAAATTATTTTAAGTGGGGGAGGATGTAGAAACCCGATAAATTAAAATGATAAATAATTTTTTTCAATGACTTATATAATTAAAATCTTTATGAAATAATTAAATTACATTAGATAAATGCAATTTACTTAAGATAAATAGAAATTAAATACTCTAACCCTTAGAAAAATCATAGTAAGCCCAATAAAAGTCTATATAATGGATTAGGATTACAATTGGCCCATTGGATAATCCATAATGGGCTGAATTAATGGTTAAAGGATTCAATAAAGGTTAAATTAACCTTAAATTCGTAACATGTGTTTAATATGACATTTAAGGGATTAAAGTAACTCCATTTCTAGAAGATTGACTCAAGAATCAACCCTTACCGACCAGCCACCTTATACCAGCCATTTTTACATTGGTTTCACACCAAATTAAGGCTAGATTAAGAGGAGAAGTTGGAATTTTCTTCTAATTCGGAGTTAATGGGTTTGATAAAATTAGGTAAGAAATCTTGACGAATTTGGATAAATTTTGGCTATAAATAGGATCCCATTCGACCCTCAAATCATCCTTGGTGGCCTAGGCTATGCTGCTATGGAGATTGGAGGGGATTTGAAGGGAAGATTTGGAGATCAAAGGGTTTTCTTATTATTGGGGCTGTTTTTCAACCTCTTCCAGATTGGAGGGGATTTGAAGGGAAGATTTGGAGATCAAAGGGTTTTCTTATTATTGGGGCTATTTTTCTACCTCTTCCTTAGATCTGCTCAAAGGTAGGTGTCTCTCAGGCCAAATCTTAACTAAAGAATACCACCATGTTCATTTTTTTGTGCTCTTTCTATTGATACTTATTTTCCTAAATTTCGTTAAGAGGAGGTGTATTCCTATTTTTTCACGAAACCTGAACGCGCTGCACCTCAGGGGCGCGTTCATGAACGCGCTGCCCCGACATGGCGCGTTCTTACAGACCCTACCTTTGAGAACTTGCTCATTCTTGAGAACGCGCCAACAGTACCAACCAACCTCACCTCACCTCACCTCACCTCACCTCGGTTCGGTTCGGCTCGGCTCGACACAAATAAATAAATATATTAATAGTTTCATATCCACACACAACTCGAGCCCACATCTTATGCCCCTTGGGTCAGGACCCAAGGGTGGGCTCTCCAACATATAAAGCCAAGGAAGTTTTTCTAACTTCCAATGTGAGATTAAAGTTTAGTCACTATACAATAGGAATTATAGCATTTGGAATCCACATTAATTGTAAGCATTCAGTCACCAAAAATAAGGAAAAGTAATATTAGCATGTTTGAATTTTTACAGCATGTTAAAAATTATTTTTGTAGAATAAAAATTATTTTTAGCATGTAAAAATCTATTTTTATCATATTATTAGTAAACTAATACATGAAAAATATTTCCAACATGTTAAAAATTACTTCCAGTATGATAAAATTATTTCCAGCATGGTAGAATTATTTTAGCATATTAGAACTATTGTCAGCATATTAAAGCTATTTAAAAAAATTTTTCAGCATGATAAATCTATTTTCTCATCAAATAATTTTTAAATAAATGTAAAAAAATTATTTTCAGCATGATAAAATTTATTTTGTTATCAGAGAATTTTTGTAATCAGCATGGTAAACTTCTTTTTATCATCTCATCAGTAAGTTAATGTATGAGAATTATTTTAGCATGTTAAATATTAATTTTCAACATGATAAAATTACTCTCAGTATGATAAAATTATTTCTAGCACGTTAAAATTACTTTAACATGTTAGAATTATTTTCAGCATGATTAAACTATTTTTTAGCATAATAAATATATTTTCTTAAGCATGAAAATCTATATTTATCATAATATCAGTAAATAAATATATGAAAATTACCTAAAACATGTAAAAATCTATTTTATCATGTTATCAGCAAATTAGTGTATAAAAATTACTTTTTAGCATGATAAATCTATTATTCTATCTTATTATCATTTATTCTATCTTATTATCATTAAAAATATCAATAATATGTGAAATCACAATTTTAATTCAAAAGTATATACATCTTATCTAAAATTTAATATTTCTGAATTTTAACAGAATTAAGAATGAATTCTCAAATGATTTCCTGAACATGGTGCTTACCTACAACACGCTCATAACAGAATTCCGATTAACTATAAAATCTGCGTTTTGGCTAAACTAAAATACCTCCAGGATATAAAAAACTTCCTGAAAACATGCCTAAACACTTGTTAAATCAATTGAACACCAGATTAAATTATGGAATTAAAATAATTCTATTAGTTCTATTTACTTGAACTTTCTTCCTAGTTACCGTTCGTTCTTGAATTTCACGACTTAATGTCGTTAAACATGATGCCTTAAAATTATTATTCACTTCTCTTACAATTTCTGAGATTTTTGCCAGATCTATACTTTTTACAAATGAGCTTATTCTTGAAATTCATTGGCCATAGTGTTAAGCGGATGTCTAAACGTAATTGGGATCTTATGACCCACCGACCCAATGCCTGGCATTAATGGGGCCCGGTCTGGTCCTGGGAGGAGCGCCTGAAAGTACTTGTGTCCATGGGAGTTGATTGACCATGGTGTGACATTACACCGAAGTGCATGACTTGCTAGATTTTTACGGCATTCCACTATTCGTACTTGTTACTTGTTTACATGATTACTTGAAAATTACATGAATTACTTGACTTACGTGAAATGGCCAATTACATGAAATTCTTTACTTATTCAAAGTTATTACTTGAAAATTTCTATTGATATCTTGTTATCTCAATTACTTGAAAATTCCACTCATGTTATACACGTTTCGATGCAACTTGGAAAGATTTCTTAAATTGTTAAACACTTAAAGATTGCCTGATTTTTAAAGATATAAAATCCTACTAAGCTTTTTGTTCACCCTACGTTTTGGTTAAATTGTTGCAGGAAATGACATTGAACAAGGGAATGGACAAGAGTGAAAGAGTGATTTTCTTTTCCCTAGGATTTATGTAGATCATTAGTGTTTTATAAGAATCATGTACATTGGGTTTGGAAGTTTGTAATTTGACTTTATGGCTTATGAATTAGCAATGTAAACCTCTATTTTGATGGAATAAAAGTATCATTTTCTCATCTATCTTTGTCTTAGAATTAAATTTGTACATGCTCTGATCGACATGCTTGATTTCGACTCGCTCACGACATCGATATTCCGCGTCGGGACGTGACAATCTTTGTGGTATCAGAGCCTATGTTACATAAAACCTAGGATTCTTAAACTTAGGTTGGGTTTTAGATCAATATCTAGAAATTGGATTGGTCTTAAAAAACCTTCCCGGTAAGATTGGGTAGAAACACGGGTTAAGTTTTAAGAAAAAAGGGATTATCAGGAAATAAATACCAAAACAAAAATAATAAACCTTGGGATTATGGTTTCATGCTAATTCTCGTAAATGGCTGCCGAGAGAGCTCAATGGCGCGAGATGCAGTGCACCGTTCAAGGCTTAACCCAAGCCCTCCAACAGGCTGCTCAGGGAGGAGCAAACCGAGGAGCTGGTGATTTGCATCGAAATTTCCGAAGCATGAACCCTCCCAAGTTCGCTGGATCTTCGGATCCGGATGAGGCTGAACACTAGATTAAAGATATCGAGAGGATATTCTGAGTTATGCAATGTGCTGACGAGGAAAAGGTCATACTTGCTACTTTCCAACTGGAAAGAGATGCCCGTGCCTGGTGGGAATCGGTCGAAGCTACTTTACCGCATGACCAAATTCTATGGGAAGAGTTCATGGAACACTTCAATAGTAAATATTTTTCAGGCCGAGTGCAAGAAAGGAAGGACACCGAATTTGCCGCTTTGAAGCAAAGGGGTTTATCGGTAGCTGAATATGAAGCTCAATTCTCAAACTTATCTCGGTACGCTCCACATCGCGTGGGTACCGACAAAATGAACGCAAGGAGGTTCTTAAATGGCTTAAGGCCTCAATATATTACTCAAGTCGCCCTGATGGACATCCAAATTTATTCTGTTGCGGTACGGAGAGCACAGCTCCTAGAAGATGCAACGAAGTTATCAGATCGCATCCGAGGAAGGGAAGCCAAGAGAGAGCAAGTTATTGGGTCCGGAAGTTTCAAACTTTCCTTCAGGAAGAAAAGGCCCATTGACGGGCGTAACTTCAACAAGGATGGGTGAAATTTCAACAAGGGTGGATGTAACTTTCAAGGGGACAAGGAATTATGTAAATTCTGCGAGAAACCCAGACACAAAGCCGAGGAAAGTTGGAGAAAGTTCGGCGCATGTCTTCGATGCGGGAGTCGGGAGCATAGGATCCCAAATTGTCCTCTTCTCAATGAGCAAGCTCCACCAGAGAAGCTTCCACCTATTGTCAAAAAGCAAGGAAGACTTCAATCTCTTATGGATGCAGAACCTACCGAGGAAGGAGGCGTCGTGGAAGGTACTCTTTCTGTGTACTCAAAGCATGCCTCCATCTTATTTGACACCGGAGCTACGCATTCATTTATATCTAGAAGATTTGCTGGTCGTTTACCTATGAAGCCTATTCCATTAGAATCTACACTCACTATTACCACCCCTATTAGAACGGGAACGGAGATTAAACATTTCCATCCTGCTAGTGAAGTTCTAATTAGCAGTTATAACTTACCCTCTTATTTGGTATGCATGGAAATGGACGAATATGATGTTATATTGGGTGCCGATTGGCTATCTGCACATGGTGCTAGTGTCAACTGCAAGTTGGGTATGATAATTTTTATGGGTTACCCCAACCTCTTATTTTCTAGTATCAGACATTCTAGACACATATCTCTCATTTCGGCCCTCAAAGCCGAGAAATTATTAAGGAAGGGTTGTGCCGGTTTCATAGTTTCTATCACTATGACCAAGCACACGGAACCCGTTCTAAAGGACATTTCTATCGTTCGGGATTATTC
Source organism: Amorphophallus konjac (assembly GCA_022559845.1). Taxonomy (NCBI): domain Eukaryota; kingdom Viridiplantae; phylum Streptophyta; class Magnoliopsida; order Alismatales; family Araceae; genus Amorphophallus; species Amorphophallus konjac. Next base: position 114,734,274 of record CM040123.1, on the reverse strand, counting down.
TGATATACTTTCGGATGAGTTGCCTGGTATTCCTCCAGAGAGAGAAGTTGTCTTCTCTATTGGTTTAATTTCGGGAGCTGCACCAGTTTCTAAAATTCCATATCGGATGTCTGCCGTTGAAATGAAGGAGTTAAAGGAACAACTATTGGAGTTATTGGAAAAGGGGTTTATCTGACCAAGTACTTCACCTTGGGGAGCCCCGGTCCTCTTTGTTAAAAAGAAGGATGGTTCGATGAGACTATGTGTTGATTATCGACAATTGAATCAACTCACCATCAAGAATAAATATCCATCGTCGAGGATTGATGAATTATTCGACTAGATTTCTGGAGCTCGATCTTCGATTTGGTTATCATCAATTAAAGATCAAGGACGGGGATATTCACAAGACTACATTTCGGAGTAGGTATGGGCATTACGAGTTCACCATTATGCCTTTTGGCCTAACAAATGCGCCTGCCGCATTTATGCAATTAATGAACAGCATATTCAGGCCATACCTCGATCAATTTGTGGTTGTCTTCATTGATGACATTTTGATCTACTCCAAGTCAAAGGAAGAACATGAAGAACATCTCAAGAAGGCCCTTTAATTATTAAGAGATCACAAGCTTTATGCCAAATTAAGTAAGTGTGATTTCTGGTTGGAGGAAGTTTCTTTTCTCGGTCACATAATTTCCCGGAATGGTATCGCTGTCGATCCTTCAAAGGTCGAGGCCGTAAAGAACTGGGAAAGTCCTACTAGTGTGATGGAAATCCAAAGCTTCTTGGGATTAGCTGGATATTATTGAAGATTTATCAAGGACTTCTCCAAGATTGTGGTATTTTTGACAAAATTGACAAGAAAGGAGAATCCTTTTATATGGTCCGGGGAATGCGAGAAGAGCTTTCAAACTTTAAAGGATTCTCTGACGACTGCCCATATTCTCACATTACCTACGGAAGGAGGAGGATTCGAAGTGTATGCTGATGCATTCGGAATTGGCTTAGGTTGCGTATTAATGCAACATGGTAAGGTTATAGCCTATTCTTCAAGGCAATTAAAGAAACACGAGGAAAATTACCCTGTGCATGACCTAGAGCTGGCAGCTGTGGTCTTTGCTTTGATGATCTGGCAACATTATCTCTATGGCGAAGCCTTTATTGTGTATTCTGATCACAAGAGTCTCAAATATTTATTCTCTTTAAAGGAGCTCAACATGAGACAAAGACGGTGGTTGGAATACTTAAAGGATTTTCATTTCTCCATACAATACCACCCTGGGAAAGGCAATGCCGTAGTTGATGCTCTTAGCCGGAAGCCAATGACCTTATTATCAAGTTTGATGGTTAAAGAATGGCATCTACTTGAAGAAATGGCAAATTTAAACCTCAATGTGGAGGAGAAGAAAGACTGAGTGTTTATAGCAAATATTCGACTCCAACCCGAGTTACACTCGGAAATCAAGGAACGGTAAGATGATGATCCGATGATCGTTGAAATTAAAGAGAAACTAGATCAACGATCGGATTTCCTTCTGGCTAATGATGGAAGGTTATTATTCAAAGGAAGAACTTGCATACCCGATTGTTCTACCATCAAGGGTAAAATCTTGGAGGAAGCACATCGGTCAAGGTACACTATTCACCCCGGTGCTATAAAAATGTACCAAGACCTCAAGAGAACTTTCTGGTGGCCTAACATGGAAAGAGAGGTAGCCGAGTTCGTAAGTCGATGCTTGGTATGTCAACAAGTTAAAGCCGAGCACCTTAAACCGGCAAGTAAACTCAAGCCTCTTGAAATACCGGAATGGAAATGGGATAGTATCGGTATGGACTTCATAGTTGAATTGCCGAAGACCCGAAGTGATTTTGATGCTATATGGGTAATTGTGGACCAGTTAATGATGCGGGACGGACACGCGACTCGACTCCAAATGGATATGCGACCCTCAGACTCTAAGCAAGCTCGGGATCGTCCCTAACGAGGGAAGCGTGCGGACGTGCACGGTTGAGAAACCAGCAAAGAGCTAGGGTGGTCAACTCACAAATTCGTGCCCGGATCGGGTCACGGGACGGTCTCGCTCTCTCTCGCAGCAGCGGTGATATAAAAAGTATAGCGAGCTATGATCCTAGCATGCTCTCTAACAGCGGCATAAAGAAATATATACGAAATAAAGCAAATGTCGAGATGGGAGCGAATACGATACCTCCACGCTCTCGGCGTGGGGAAGACGACCTCGGCCGATCTCGTACTCCCGGAACAATTACTACACAATAATTACAGCAAGGTAATTTAACAGCCCACTCCACGCAGGGAGGTAAAGGGCGGCACAGCGGGACCCGGGAGTAGCGGTTTCGGGTTGACGGGCGGCTTCTTGTGTTGCTTCGGATACACGCGTACGCGCAATCGTAGGCCCATGTGCTGGTTAGTGGGGCCGCGTGGGACCGGGGTGGCACCACTGTGGTGGGGACGCCTGGAGGGGCGCTCCCTGGGACGGCGGTACGCTGGATCACCATTCGGAGGCCGGGCGGCTCCGATCTTCACTCGTCGGTGTTGCTGCCCACGGATCTGAATTCTGTTTCAGACCCGCGTGTCCCGACGAAATCTGCTGCTGCGGTCACTCCCGACGTCAAATCGACGCACAAGAGGTACCGATGGAAAGCTGACTTGAAATCCTTCGATCTATGACCAGAGAAAGAAATTTGAATTTCCCGTTGATGGCCTTTGTCGAATTTTCAAGCTGCTGACTCATAGGAACTTGAAACTCAGGGCAGATTTGAGTTTTCTTGAGAGTTGATGTTGACTATGATGTAGACCTTCGATTCAGCTTTTGAGATCTTCATGAAAGCTGTAGAGGCCGAAGAGAGGAAAACGGAGATATATTGTATGAAAGGTTTGGTGGAAGTTTCAATTTTTGGGAGATTTTATACTGACCCGGGGTCGGATCTGGACAGCAGAGATAGAACTGAATTTGGGGGAAAGACACAATTTCTAAAAATAGGTAGAGAGATGTTGGCACCCAAAATATGATCGTCGGCGACCAAGCCATAAGGACGAATGACCCGGCCCGCTAAAGCACGGAAGTCGATAAAGATCAACATATTGAAGATTTCTCAAGCTGCTAGAGCCCTGAGTCACCCCGTATGGACACGGGGACTTCACCTCAGGAGAGCCGAGACAAACTCACAACCAACCGGCAGTGCTATCAAGCCTGCCCAATGAACCGGCATCGACTCTGTCGTGCCGCATACACTACACCCGTTGTCCGATCAAGGACGACGGTCTACCCAGTGGCTTCCCGCCTTATGAAAGGCTCTCCTGAAGATGGAGTCCCCCTGGTTCCCCGAGACAGAGTACCGAAAGCTCTGAAGGCAGAAGATCTCGATCACCCGGCACGGGTACGGCTTCCTGCCAAGAGGGGCCCGTTAGTGGCCAAATGATCACCCAGCTCAGGCGGAACTATCCCTGGTGTTACACCACCCCCTAAGGAGCTTTGGGCACGAGCCAGACCGAGCCAGCAGCACGAATCATAGAGCCGAAGGCCGTGTCAGCGGAAAGCCCATATGATCAAATCAAAGCTATCTGGAGTCTCAAGAATGGCCGTACGTCAACCTAGGAGCTTCTACAAGACATCTCGTCGAAGTTTCGAGGAGCATTGGCAAGATAAATGTTCACGGTGACCCCCGGAATCATCCCCGGACTCATCAACTGGCTCGAAGTGCCTGAGGAGCATTAGCCCGGCACGCCCTAAACCGGCACGCCCCTCACTTGATGCCCTCTATCCCGACGCGCTGCACCCCCATCCAGGGCCTGGCGATTCCGGCGTGCAAAGACCCATGAAGCCCTTCCCGGCGCGCAGTTCTTCACGCCGTATGAGGCTTGGGGCTCGATCAGGTATATATACAGATGGCTATTCGAAAACAAAAAAGGAGAAGGGCGGAGAAACAGAAAGAGGGAGCAGACAGAGGGTTAAGAAGAGTGTCTTTCGAGAGAGGCCTTCCGAGGGGAGAGATAGCTTTCTTGGAAGAGAAGTTTCTATCCGAGCGTCCTTCGACGGCCGTCTTCCTCTATTCTGGTTGAAGTCCTCCGGAGCCGGAGAAGGAGAAGCGGGCCGATACTCTGTTTTGAGAACAGGTGGGCGCCGGTGTCTATCTCTCTCTGCTTTTCGTGAATTTTCCTCTTTCGGAATCTCCGTCTACCAACTGTAAGCAAGAGAGGGGAGGGATGGCAATGTTATGAGCCGACCCCTCCCCTCCTCTGCGTTTTCTTTTCTTTACTATATTTTCCCCTGCGAATGATGAACGGCGACCGAGCAATGATGCCGGCGCCGGATTCTTAACGTGTAAATGAGTGGCCCATTCCTGTTTCTGGGATGGCAATGTGTATTTGAATGTCTGGACCAGCAGGTCGAATGAGTTATTTGAAACTTCTGTCTCCTTCTCTATCTACATCGATGTGTATGTTTAAGGTCTTCCGTGCGTTTTCTCTGATCCTGGTTTCCCCGAAGCCCCGATCATGCCCCGAAGCACCGTGGGCTACAGAAACACCCCTCCCCGGGGTTTTCCCTTTCGACCGTGCTCGTGTCTGATTTAAGGGTCTCCGCATACCCTCCGTGGACAGAGCTGCGCTTCTGCGTATGCTTCTTTCTACCGTATTGTCAAGGGACTAACTCCCCTCGATTCCTCTCTTCCTGTTGCCCTGTGGCTCGCGAGGTGGGAGCCATTCTTGGGATTGCAAGATGCATCGACTTGACATTGCGCCGTAACTGTTCGAGCATATGCCTCCATGTTTGGCTCGTCTCACCTGTGCATTGATTACCCCTCTGCATTGTAGTCATGTGAACCGTTCCGAGATTCCTTTATTTCATCTTAATCATCCGGGGAGGGGGACATTCCTCGTTACTTCACACAGCTGCTGGGCGATCGAGAACTCTACCCCTCAATGGTAGATGTTTCCCCAAGGCCATAGCAGATAGCAACAGGGGCCTTAGCCTAACAGGCTTAGCCCCGACAATCTGAGACCCAATCGAGGCCGAGAGATGTATGCTCCTCATAGGCCAGCCCTCGGAGCTTCACCCTCTTGGTGGTCGGTTCATCCACGGGATGAGTCATAAGCTGTGGATTGTCCACCCCTCGCAGGCTACCCCTCGGGGTGATGCTCCCATCATCAATGACCTCATCTCTCTATCTTTCCCCTTACGTAGCCTTGGTGCCCCTCGTAGGCTAGTCCTCGGGGTATCCTATCCGATGGGGTTTGCTGGGTGCCCCCGTGTACACCGGCGGTTTAGGGGCTTGCTCCACAGGTGAGCATGACCCCGCTTCTCCCCTGCAACTCTTCAGGTTCAGGGGAGATGCTGCCCAATTTTGGACAGATTAAGATTGAATAAGCCTTAATGGAACGCTCGTTCTGGACTTAATTACCTCAGTGCTTGAGTATGAACCTCGCACTGACTTGCTCCCTCATTCCTAGAAGGCCATGGGCTCCATTTAAACAGTCAATTGGCCTAAACAACTCTAAAATGTTCTATGGGAGTTTAATAAACTTGAAAAAGTTCAAAAATTAACAAAAATAGGGTTAATTCAGCGCGGTCTTAACTGGCGTGCCTTAAACCGGCGTGGTACCCCCCCGCGCCGGATTAACCCCACACTCATAATTAAATTTTTTTTCCTTGCGACTTTCCGACGCGCCCCAAACCGGCGCGCCCCATCCTCTTGCGCGCCGTTTTAGCTGGTTATGGGGCCGCGCCGTATTAGCCATCCATACTGATGTTTTATCGCGCCGTATGAGTTACCTCTCACATGGTTACGCCGGTTTTGAAGCATGTTGCCGTTTAAATCACTCATTTGCCCCCAGGCAATTCTCGTCTCTCGGGGTCGATGCCAACAAGCCATAGCTGGTAATAATTTGAATAAAAGAAGGGCCTAGCGAGTCTGAGCTATATGGTCATCATGTCTTCATTACTATGTCCGTTAGCATCTCGCTCTTGCTGTCATATTTGTGCTGCCTTCTCTCTTCTCAAAAGAAGGGGTAATAAACGTGGTTGATCATCATTTGCTTCCACAATTCCATTATTATGCTTAATATAGTTATGAACGTCATGTGTGCATCCATGCATACATCCTCGAGTAGATCAAATGGCGTTGACAGAAAAGCCAGATTACGTCTGGTCAGAAGTCTTTGCTGTGCGCGACGGTGGTCTTCCAACCTACGTCCTCCGCCACGTACCGAGGATCCACAATTCCATGAACTATGCATCTTCTACATGATAAACATGTGCATCCTGCATGTCTTCGTCATGATCATCATGTAGCTCTTTTAATCCGGCTTCGACAGCCCGCTATCTCGGCAATTAATCAAAGGTGTTCCCTCCCCGTGGGGGATGTAATTAACGTCATAGCCTTAATGGTATGGCAGACTGCTGGTCCCGATCGAACCTCACATTCGCCCGACACGGGTCAGAATGAGCGCATCATAAAATTGTCACTCATGTGACTGGCACGCCCGCGTCGTCAATTAGTCAGTTAATTATCAGTTAGTTAATTGGTTGATCGACACGTGAAATAAGACATGTATCCATGTACCTATGTACATATATATACATGAAATAAAGCAACAGGATGGTCGGATAAAACCCGTCGCAAACAGTCTGGCACGCCCGGTGGGACCAGTGTCACCTTTCATCTCTTTGCCAAGGTATTTGGGCTTCAAAGCCCTCTCAAAGGCTACTGATTATTACCTTGTTTGACATTGCATGCCAAACCAATGACGATCAACGGGATAACTGGCGTCGACTTCGATCTTTCGATAGTCGCTAGACACGCGCAAGGGTATCTGGCGGTACCCATGGAATTCGACAGCTTCCCTCCCGCTGTAGGCTTCCCCAACTTTTTGGGGTTGGCCTTCGTCGATATCCTGGAGGTCGAAGCCCCAGTGCCTGCCAAGGAAGCTGTGGAGAAAGCGGAGCCTCTGAAGGTTCCCTGCTGCAAAGACTCGTTCGAGACTTCGGCCCCGGCTGCTAGCTGTCTAGTGAACTACGTCATACGTGGGACCCACCCCAATGTCATCAACAAACACCCTGGAGGACGCCAGCGTCGCCAGGTCCGCAAGAATGCTGTTGTAGTTACCGGAACTCTGTCTCAGTCCGGGAAATCTATGCTAGTCGGGGGTATGCGCGTCTTCCTCGACGGACGCACTGCACAGGTGACCCCAGACCGAGTCATCCCCAACATTCCTATTTACAATGCCTATCAAGCTCTCGCTGGAAGGAGGGCGGAAATAGAAGAGACCGGCCACTATGGCCAAGGAAGCCCGGCACCCAGGCCGAAGAAGATCAAACAAGAGTGGGTTCCCAAGCGAACCCGACCTGCCTACCAGCTATCACCAATCCGCCGCCGTCTTGTGAACGACGAGGCGGAAGTGAGAAGAGAAAGGGGCCTGCCCCCAAAGGAGGAAGAAGAGGTGGTTGCGGATCCTCCGCGCCACAGAAGTTTCCGGGCTGCGGCCCGTCAAGCCAATGTCCCTGCTGCGGGATGAAGATTCCAACTGCCAGCCGACAGAGCTCGGCTGGCCTATGTCCCTCCTGCCGGAGGTCGACAATCACCCCCCGTCCTATATCAAGAGCGGGGTCAGGAAGAGATGACCTGCTTGGTCAGAAATTATTTCCGAGGCTTAGGCAATCCCTCACTCGGGCAACAGCGACTGATGCAGACAGTCACCATTGAGGAAGGTTACTGCCCATCAGCGGCAGAAGAAGGAAGTATGGAAGATAGAATGATGGTGTCGTCAGCCGACGACAATGGATATAATGACGGCTTCGAGGTCGAAGCCGATGAAGCCTTCCCCGAGCGGGAAGAAAGAAGAAGAGTTTCTGTGTTCGAAAGGCTGACCTTTCCGCAGCAAGCCAGAAGGAGGGTCTATCAACAAAGGAGAAGGATGCAGATTTTTACCTGCAACATGGCTGGCATATCCTGCTGATATGGGGAGCTTCCTGAAGACCCCCAAGAATTGGCCCAATTGGCCGCACGGCCGGGGCCAGCTACCCACAGAACAGAAGCAGCAAAAGAGCTTCTGATGATGGTTAGAGGGAAACAGCCTCAGGTCTATCCCCACTGGGATGACAAGGCCCCCATCTTGACCGCTAATGTGGTGACGGCTGAAGAAGAAGACGACGTCCTCCTCGACATCCTGCCTGAGGGTACGTCTGGGGAGACAACAGAGGGTATCCCCACCACTATAGACCCATCAGTTCTGATGCTGCTACAAAAATATCAAAGGGAGATAGACTCTCTGAAGAAGCAGCTGATGAAAAAAACTGAACATTCATCAGCTTCTAAACTACCCGAAGTCCAGGGTGAGTCATCTCGGGGAGCGGCTCATCATGACGACCCTCCACCACTCTATACACTGTCCCAGCCGTCAGAGCCAAGCATGGCGACAGCACAACAGCGGCCACCACAGTCTCAGCCGCTGCTACCTCTAGTGTTCCCTCAGGTGCACCCGACACCCCCGCTGCTGCGTCCTCCACAGACGACCACCCTGGTCACCCCATACTTGCAGCCGGCACACTTCTATCCAGAACGGGTTGATCCCACAGTCGTGAACCGGATGATGGTGGAGAGGATGATCGAGATGAAGCTCGCAGAGAAGAGTGAAGGTGACTACGTCACATTTGATGCCTATCGGGTACCCTACCCGCAACACCATGCGGCTAAACAACTTCCCCCGGGGGTCAACAAGCCGCCTAAGTTTGACAAATTCAACGGGAAAGGGTCCCCTAAAGAGCATATTGCATATTATATGACCGTTATGGGTGATCTGGCCACCGACGAGTCATATTTACTGAAATTCTTCGGGTCCTCGCTGACAGGGCTCGCATTTGAATGGTACTCTAGCCTCTTGGCCGGGTCAATCAGTGACTGGTTGGATATGCAGAGAAAGTTCAGAGAAAGATTCCATGTCATAGAGAGGGAGGCCACAGTGGCCGAACTCTACTCAACTAAACAAAGGGCAGATGAGACAGCCCTTGATTACATCAAGAGGTGGAGGAACCTCGGAATGAGATGTAAGCGGCCCCCACATCAGGAGGACGCGGTACAAATATGCAAACAAAACCTCAGGAGGGAAGTCCTGGAGAAGATGATTGGAATGGAAATATGGTCGTTCGACCGGCTGAATAATGTGGTGGCCGAAGTGGAGGCTTTCCTAGCCAAGCCTGCCCGGCGTCAGCTGCCAGCACAGCCCAGAAAGGCAAGGCTACGGAACGGCGTGTTAGTGTTGGTGTGCTACAGGCCAATTTCGGGTCGGGTAGGCCCAATAGTTGTACGATCTTGTTCATTAATAAAGTGGTGTTTGAGCGTAAATATGCGATTGTGTTACTTTACGTTGTCCCTAGGATATGTGGTTGTAAAGTCAGCTCGAGATGGGATCTCGAACATGAGATTGACTTTACATGTACACATACCTTAAACTGTTCCTGGTTGGAGGGTAATCACTCGGGGACTTTGATTACCTATTAAACCAGTACACATGATGTGTCAGTGACCAGTCTCATGGTCATTGGTGCGGGGCACCAACACATATTTGTAGGTGTGTGTCCTTGGAGGATGTGCACTGAACTGATCTGCTATTGGATCTTCAGATGGTTGATTATACCTTATGTCAACTGAAGATCCAACGGTCATAGTAGCATCGTTGGTCCTTTGACCTGAGACATTGATCGGATCTTACACGAGGACTGGAAAGGTTTAATTACTTAGCTAAGTGACTTTAACCATAAGTCATAAGCTGCCTAGTCATTAACCACTCCAGGATACGTGTGAAGATCATCAATGGTCAAGAAGGGATCGCTCACTGTCGGGTATATATCAGACAGTTAATGGGTCATGACATTGACGCTCCGTTAAATCCCTGGCCAGGGTCGTGTGAGTTCGTTTAGAACGGACGTCATACACTTTAAGGAGGTCATAGTCAAATGGCACGATCATGGGGTTTGACAGATACCGTACCCTCGATCGTACCAGACTCATAGAAAGAGCGAGGGATTATATCGATGCGGTAACTGTGGACTTACAGGTACCAGACAGGCTGGTTTAAACCCGACGTCCTCTAGGATCACGCGGATTTGCTTGACCCAACGTGATTGTAGGTTCAGAATGAATTAAACCATTATTCGGCTCTTGTAGAAGCGAATAATACGTTTAATTTACTTCTAATTAGGAATTAGAAGTTAATGGGCCTTAAACTAGAGTGACTATGGGCCTAGAGGATCACACACAATGGATTCTTGGGTGACGGATAATTATTATACAAATGTATGTATTATTTCCTTTTAATTCCTTTTGGAAAGGAGTGTAAATGGAGTTTAATACATATGTATAACATGAGATAGGATATATATACAGTTTCGGTCTTTTGGAGCCCTTTTCTAATAAGCCTAAACTCTATATATAGCCATCTACGTGAGTTCATTCGAACTCTTGGCTTCTCCTTCCAACCCCCCCTTAATGGTAATCAAGCATTAAGCATTAAGGAGAGGATTAGCCTCCCCCCTTTCTCCCCCTTGCTCTCTCTCTCTCCAGAAGGTGTTAGAGCTGGGGAAAGTTGTGTCAGGGAGGTACCGTCGCTGCGCAAGGGTCCGTGTGGATCTGCTCTAGAGGCCGTACAGCTGTGCGGCTCGTTATTCTGCATCGGGCATCGAGGACAGCGTCGTTCCGCGCAAGGTGAAATACGCAACCCGTAATTAGGGTATTAGAAACACCGATTAGAGCACAGATTAAGGTTTCCATAACACCGGAATCGGGCAAATTAAATTTTTGTTATCCGCTGCGTCGCCCGTAGGTGCTGTGTGAAACCATACAGTGGTATCAGAGCAAGGTTCGCGCTCTGGTCGGTATTTTTATCGTCGTTTAGAATCATATTTTAGGGGCATTGAAAATCTTCAATTATAATTTGTAGAAAGAGATTTTGATATCTCTGTTCTTCCTGGATGTTGGACATCTAAACAGCAATTTTTTTTTTTTAAAAAAAAAATTTTAAAATTTTTTGGGCTTCCCGCCGGGCGCACTGCGCCTCTGGGCGCAGTGCGTCGGCGGGCGCACCCGCGTGGCCGAGCGCCGCCCACGCGGCGGGCGCCGCCCATGCGGGGCGTCCGCGTGGCGGGCGCCCGCAGGCGGCGCCCTCCCGCGGGCGCCAGCAACGAGGGTCGCCCGCGTTGCGGGCGCCCGCAGCGCGGGTCAACGCCCGCGCGCGCGGGTTTGACCCGGCGTTATTAAAAAAAGGTTTTTTATTTTTTTTTAAAAAAATTATTTTAACCTGTTTAATTTACTATGCTCCAGTAAAATTATATATATATTAGATATATATATTAAAATGCTCAGTAAATTAAATAGAATTTTATTTAGTAGGTTAATTGTGTTATCTCGATGGTAAATGTCAAAAGTTAAATTTTATTTAACCGTGTTGAATTTACTAAGGTGAGATAATTACTATTTACCTTGGGATAAAATGGTAATAATTGAAGTTACTTCGATAAATTCTAATTTTTGAATTTTTAATTATTAAATAATTAGAAAATTCAAATTTTGAATTTTATTGAAGTTAAATGTGAAATTTTCAATTATTTAAATTTTTAATTATTAGATAATTATTAAATTCAAATTTTGAATTTTAGAAAATTACTAATTGAGGATAATTGCATTATTTTAAATTTATTTTCAAAAAAAAATTATTGGATAATTAGTTTGAATTTAAATTTAAATTATTGGCATGTTTAAATTTTGAATTTAAATTTGATTATTGGATAATTAAATTTAAATTTAAATTTAATTAATTATCTCAATTAGATGCCACTGTAGAAAATGATGGTTCTTTACGTGCGTTACTTTATTTACCTTGTATTGGCCTGCTTGTATGTTTAATTTTAGTTAATCATGCTTTGATTTTTAAAATTAAACAAAGCTAGCCTGTTTTTGTTTGCACATCCCATTATTAAACTCAAAAGTAAGGATTATTTTCAGAAAATAACCCTTGATTGATTTTATTTGAATGGGTTGGCAAGTGATCATGGACTTGGATTAATGTAATTAATTGGGGTCTGCGAACCTCCTTTCTCTCTCTGTTGAAATTCCAATGTACTTCTATCTTCCTCCATTGTTGTACTCGCCCTAAGGGCTGCTGGAATTTGAGTCACATGTAATTTAATTTTTTCGGCCTGCGTGCCGTGTAAAAGTTGTAATTAATGCGACGTCGACGATTGAAAGCGTGGAGCACACCCGACGTGGACGATCCAGCTGCTTCGGAAGCGGGCCGGATGTCTTAGTTACATTAGGGTTAAAGTCCATGATCACTTGCGTTTATTTTTGCATTGGATGTATTTATTTTGTGCAAACTATTAGGTACGGTAAATATATTTGATATATTTATATTACCACCTATGGTGAGATCAAGATAAAATTAAATTCCCTCGCGTTTAAATTTTAGATCTGGTAAGCGTGGCTCTAGGAGTCGTCGTGGCCCTCCATCATTATGGAGTGAATGAACGTCTTCATTTCATGGATTTGTTGTGCTTTCCACAAGGTCCATGAGTTTGGGGGCGGGATTAAACTCCAAGGCTCGGCCTCAATGGGGTGAGGAATTGAACTTGGCCTTGTTGTGCTTTCCACAAGGGTCGGGTCATGAACTCATTGCTATGTAGTAATGATGGTTAGATCTAACCGAGAATATCCTTTGTTGTGCTTTCCACAAGGGGATGATTTCTCGGGGGTCGAATATCGGATATTGCATTAGATGCAAGTGCTTGTTGACTGCCCTTGAGATGGTGTATGGCTTGTTGTGCTTTCCACAAGGTCGTACATCAGTCTCGTTGGGATTCCGACCCACTAGGATGATCTCGCCGATCTCCCGTTCTATATACTGAGGGTTATATAGTTCGATCAAAAAATAGTGGGACTAACTAAGATAGAAAACTACATCTAAGTTAGAATTTGAACACATGCTAAGTTGTCTTTTATTTCTTATCCAGATCACAATGTCGTCGTCCAACCCCCTCCGTGGCATCTTGGATGCAAATCGCTTAACTGGACCGAACTACTCGGATTGGCTGCGTAATCTACGCATAGTCCTTACCGCCGAAAAGATTGCATACGTGTTGGACACGGTTCATTCTGAGCCAGCTTCTGATGCCGACGAGGGCGAGTTACTGACTTATGCCAAGTGGTCTGAGGACTCCTCCCTTGCCCAATGTTACATGTTGGCCTCTATGGCTCCCGAGCTACAGAGGTAATTTGAAAAGACTGATTGTAGAAGTATACTTCTCAATCTACGCCAGCTCTTCGGGGAGCAGGGTAGGATTGAGAGGCATGATATCTCAAAAAGGCTTTTCAGGACACGGATGTCTGAGGGTTCATCGGTGCAGGCCCATGTACTGAAAATGATGGAGTGGATTGAAAGACTCAATGCATTGGGGTTCAAGTTGGATCTTGAACTATGCATTGATCTTATACTCCAGTCATTGCCCGATTCCTTTTCTTCCTTCATCATGAACTTTAACATGAACAGGATTGAAGCAACTCTCCCAGAGCTGCTCAATATGTTAAAGAGTGCTGAAGGAACCTTGCAGAAAGATAAACCATCTTCGTCTGTAATGGTTATTGGCCGGGCCAACAAGAAAAGGAATGCCTCTCAAATATCCACCACGAGTAACAAAGGGAAGGGAAAGAAAAAGGCCACGGGTAAGCAACTCGCCAAAGTTGACAAAGGGAAGGGCAAGAAGAATGAAAAGGAAGATAAATATTTTCGATGCGGGGAAACTGGGCATTGGAAAAGGAATTGCAAGGCAATTCTAAATGAAGGTATTTTTGTCATAGACCTGAATTTGTCATATATGGAATCCACATCATGGGTATTGGATACTGGATGTGCATCTCATATCTGTAATTCTGTGCAGGTGCTGGCAAATAGAAGGTGATTGGGCAAAAAGGAGATTGAACTGAGGATGGGCAATGGAGCTTTAGTTGCTGCCAAAGCTGTCGGGACTGCAAGTCTCAGTTTACCTTCAGGAGTCATTCTAGAGCTGAATGACTGTTATTATCTTCCTAATATTATTAAGAACATTATTTCAATCTCTGGCTTGTATAACATTGGATACACATTGGCTTTTAATAGCACTAGGTGCTCTATAATGAATAATGGTTTGATTATAGCCAATGGTTCATTAGTCAATAGTCTATATGCGTCAGCTGCCAGCACAGCCCAGAAAGGCAAGGCTACGGAACGGCGTGTTAGTGTTGCTGTGCTACAGGCCAATTTCGGGTCGGGTAGGCCCAATAGTTGTACGATCTTGTTCATTAATAAAGTGGTGTTTGAGCGTAAATATGCGATTGTGTTACTTTACGTTGTCCCTAGGATATGTGGTTGTAAAGTCAGCTCGAGATGGGATCTCGAACATGAGATTGACTTTACATGTACACATACCTTAAACTGTTCCTGGTTGGAGGGTAATCACTCGGGGACTTTGATTACCTATTAAACCAGTACACATGATGTGTCAGTGACCAGTCTCATGGTCATTGGTGCGGGGCACCAACACATATTTGTAGGTGTGTGTCCTTGGAGGATGTGCACTGAACTGATCCGCTATTGGATCTTCAGATGGTTGATTATACCTTATGTCAACTGAAGATCCAACGGTCACAGTAGCATCATTGGTCCTTTGACCTGAGACATTGATCGGATCTTACACGAGGACTGGAATGGTTTAATTACTTAGCTAAGTGACTTTAACCATAAGTCATGAGTTGCCGAGTCATTAACCACTCCAGGATACGTGTGAAGATCATCAATGGTCAAGAAGGGATCGCTCACTGTCGGGTATATATCAGACAGTTAATGGGTCATGACATTGACGCTCCGTTAAATCCCTGGCCAGGGTCGTGTGAGTTCGTTTAGAACGGACGTCATACACTTTAAGGAGGTCATAGTCAAATGGCACGATCATGGGGTTTGACAGATACCGTACCCTCGATCGTACCAGACTCATAGAAAGAGCGAGGGATTATATCGATGCGGTAACTGTGGACTTACAGGTACCAGACAGGCTGGTTTAAACCCGACGTCCTCTAGGATCACGCGGATTTGCTTGACCCAACGTGATTGTAGGTTCAGAATGAATTAAACCATTATTCGGCTCTTGTAGAAGCGAATAATACGTTTAATTTACTTCTAATTAGGAATTAGAAGTTAATGGGCCTTAAACTAGAGTGACTATGGGCCTAGAGGATCACACACAATGGATTCTTGGGTGACGGATAATTATTATACAAATGTATGTATTATTTCCTTTTAATTCCTTTTGGAAAGGAGTGTAAATGGAGTTTAATACATATGTATAACATGAGATAGGATATATATACAGTTTCGGTCTTTTGGAGCCCTTTTCTAATAAGCCTAAACTCTATATATAGCCATCTACGTGAGTTCATTCGAACTCTTGGCTTCTCCTTCCAACCCCCCCTTAATGGTAATCAAGCATTAAGCATTAAGGAGAGGATTAGCCTCCCCCCTTTCTCCCCCTTGCTCTCTCTCTCTCCAGAAGGTGTTAGAGCCGGGGAAAGTTGTGCCGGGGAGGTACCGTCGCTGCGCAAGGGTCCGTGTGGATCTGCTCTAGAGGCCGTACAGCTGTGCGGCTCGTTATTCTGCATCGGGCATCGCGGACAGCGTCGTTCCGCGCAAGGTGAAACACGCAACCCGTAATTAGGGTATTAGAAACACCGATTAGAGCACAGATTAAGCTTTCCATAACACCGGAATCGGGCAAATTAAATTTTTGTTATCCGCTGCGTCGCCCGTAGGTGCTGTGTGAAACCTTACACGGCGCCCCACACCTAAAGAAGTGAATGCGCTTGATATCAAGGCGTTCGAACAGTAGAAGGAGAAAGGCAAGAAGGCGGCTCCCCCGCAACCTGCAAAAGCTCTAGATGATAAAGAAGGTCCTTCGATGAGGGACAAAATGAAGAAAGCCTATTCCTTCCCAAAAGATAAGACCTGAGTCCTGTTCGACTGGGTAACAGAATACAACATGGTCACTCTGCCTGAACCAAGGAGACCAGAGGACCTGAAAAGAAAAGATAGTCCAACATTCTGCCCCTACCACCAGATGTTGGGACATCCAATCGAAGACTATTATGTTTTCAAAGACATCATCGAAGGAATGGTAAAGAAGAATGAAAATAGAGATAGGAGAGTACAAAGTAGACCCTCCTCAGCCACATGAAGCTCCTTTCAGGAGAGCAGCAGTCAACATGATCTCCCTCTACCAAGCATTACCTGAGGAGATCTCTGAAGCAAGCACACGGAGCACCTACGAAATCCATTTCCTGGAGCCCGTGAAAGAACAACAGGGGTGGCAGCAGATCCCTGTGAAGCACAAGAAGAAGAGGGCACCCCGCCCGAAAGAGGGGGCACATATCCGTGGCATTACACCCCGGCCTGCTCCGCCAGTGGTAGCACCCGTGTGGGTCACTCCACCTACGACTGTCAGAATACATACACCTAACAGGAGGAGACAAACTCCGCTGCCAGTAATCAAGGAAACCAATCCTGGAGTCCTTCGACTGCAGCACCTGATTGAAGGGCTAGATGAATATGTGCAGCCCGAATTGAAACCTTTGCTGGTACGGGACCACGTCCCATGGCAAGAACTAGAACAACTTTCACTCAAACAGGTGGAGGAAGCCCAAACAGCACCCCCTGAAGAGGGCAGCCTGTTCTGGGGGCAGGCACCCGCAGAAACCAAAAAGAAGAGAAAGCAAAAGAAGAAGAAAAGAAAGGACACTGGGGCCAATAAAACACAGGTTGTCTCCTGCAATACCCTGTCAGCACTCTTCAACCTACCCGGAGAAGAGGAAGAAGAAGAAATTTACTTCACACCCCATGCTGGGGGAGGCAAAGCTGAGGCCGCAACTGCTGCGCATGCCACTCGGTCGCGCCGAAAATGGGGGCACCAGCCACCACCCAATCACAACATCATGTTCAGAGGGGAGCAACCCTACAAGACACCTCCGTCGGAGGTTAGGGGAGTCCAAATCCCTCCTCCGTCGGGCCTATACAACAAAAGTGGGGGCAAGGCAGTCCCTTCATTCCTTGAATTTATGAAGATGTCAAAAGGGAAGCAGCCCTGCCAAGATGCTAACCCTACACCCGGGGCCATTCACCCGCAGCCAGCGCAATCTACTGAGGATGCGAATGCAGATGGAGCTTGCCCTACGGCAACTAATAAAGAAGACCCGACAGCCGGTGCCGGTCAAGAGGATGCCGGGTCCGAGGAAGAGGAAGCAGGTCCGTCTGGACCCACAAATCAAAACCTTCCCAAGCCCAAATGGGCTGAAGAGATGAAGCTCTCCAATGTCCGGGCTAGGAGCCGAATAATGAAGTTGCTCAAAAAGCTCCCCGCTCGATTTACGATATGGGAAATTCTCTCTTTGAGTGAAGAAACTCGACAGGCGATCATCACTGCTCTGCAGACGCCTGCTCATTTTGAAGCCTGCATAACTGAGGCTATACGAGAAGCCAG
The DNA here is from genome assembly GCA_022559845.1 of Amorphophallus konjac. Lineage (NCBI taxonomy): Eukaryota > Viridiplantae > Streptophyta > Magnoliopsida > Alismatales > Araceae > Amorphophallus > Amorphophallus konjac. Next base: position 114,716,725 of record CM040123.1, on the reverse strand, counting down.
TATGACCTTCTCTCCAGAAGACATGTTACTACCTACTGCCAGCCACAATAGGCCGCTATATATGAAAGGGCACCTAAATGGAAGAGAACTGAACCGGATCCTGGTCGATCCTGGTGCCGCAGTCAACATCCTGCCATACAGAATATACGAGAGGTACCACTTTAATGTGCATCTCGAGAAAGTCGGGGATATGCATATCGCTGGCTTCAACTAAAAATGTGAAGTATCTATGGGAGTGACAGAGTTCACGCTGACCCTGGAAGATTTCACTACAATGGTACAGTTTCATGTCATTGACTCTCGCACCTCCTACAAAGTACTGCTCGGCCGCCCATGGCTGCATGAAAATATGGTGGTGCCCTCCACGCTCCACCAATGCATCAAATACAGCCTCCAGGGGAAGGAGGAGAGGATATTTGCTGATATCCACCCATTCGAGGTGTTTGAATGTCATTTGGCGGACGCCAACCTATATACGGGGTCTCCCCGGAAGGTTTCTGAAGCTGAGGCCCCCTTAGGGGCGTCGAAGAATAGATCGGGTGACGGTTGGTATCCACCACCGCCGCGCGGATATGTCAAGCCGAAGGTGGTCTCCCACATCACAGCTTCTGGAGATGTCGGCAGGGTGACACCCCTAGCATTATACCCCAAAGCTAAGGAAGTGCAGGTCGATCAACAGCACGACCGCATCGGAGTCCCGGCCGGCCTCACCAAGCCAGTCTCCGGCCTCAATGACCCCACTGTCGAACCTTTCAAAGCTTGGGAGGTGACACAGGAAGATGGGCCCAGCAGTTTGTTCTATATAGCTGAGGAGCATCCCACTCGGGAAGACGCAGATTGCAGCCTCCCTGAAGATCTAGCCAACCCGCGGGTTCCTGTTCAAGGCCTGGCATTTACAACTGATCGAATGGCCAGGATGTTTCAGAAGCAACACATTCCTCCCGATCAGTCTCAAAAGAGCAAAGAAGCTTTCTAGAAAATGTGGCGTCCTGCAAATCTGGATAAGGAAATGAGACGTGTCTCTCAACATCCAGGGTTGGGCTTCACCCTAGAAGAATATTATTACAGTAGGCGGTACGAGGTGGATACTATCTCCGCCTTCTACCCTAATGAAGATAGCCCTCTAGGAGCAACTGTTGATATGTTATTCCTCCTCGAGTTAAATAATATTGAAGAGATAAAAAAACAGGAGGAAAGATGAAGCTGTTGACCGTGATCGCCACCCGGTGAAAGCGCCGGGACTCGGAAGCTACGGGAGAATGCGGGTCCGTTCCTCCACTCCTCCTGGCCGGCCAGAGGGTGCGGGCCTCGTGCTTTTGGTTGCTGACCTGAAAGCAAACGGTGAAACACACAGATAAACGGAGATTAGCTAAATGATAGTGTAGTAGGTGTACTAATTGAAATAAAGCAAAGGAAGAACATGGCCCGGCGATACCTGGAGGTTTTGAAACCCCGTTTAGGGCGCCGGAAACAGTAGGAAAGATAAGAAATGCCAACGAAATGATGTATGTGATGTGTGATGCAGTGAAGAAAAGACGTGTGTGTGGTGAGCAAACAGGGAAGGACTAGAAACACAAAAACATGAAGCGTGAAGTTCCCTGCACCGGGGGCCTGCGAGGGATGTAGAAGGCCCCCACTCCCTGACGAACGGGCGTATGCTGTATGAGATTTGGCGATGGAATTCGACAGCACTTCGTGATGGTCCCCCCCTCTTTCTGTCAGAACCCGTGAGCTATATATATAGAGCCCACGGCTTCGAGCTTAATCAGGGGTTAAGGGGAATGATGGTCGGTCAAAGGCCGGTAAATGAGAGCATCGTGTCAATATTGCCAACGACATTCTCCTCTTAATCCGCCTGGAATCACGGGGGTCTAATCTGGGTGGCCTTAAAAATGACGGTCTTACGAAGGCCGCCAAACATGTATGACGGTCTTGGAGGGACCGTTCAATATACATGACGGTCCTAGAAAAACCGTTATACTTAAAGAGGAGTCAACGCCCAGACAAACAACTTTTCGTGAAGCACGTGGCTATGACCGACTGTCGGGCCTCTGAACCCTTTTCTTGTCGGCAAATAATGACGGCCCAGGGACGACCGCTATATTGACTATAACGGTTGGAATTGAGCCGCTATACAAAGCGTATCACGAGATACAAATAACCCGGGGCAGCGGAACACAACGGCCAAGTGGGGACCGTTATATTGAGAAAAACGGTTTATAACAGACCGTTAAATCCAATGAGAGGGAGGGAGGCCTTCTTCGCTGGGAAGAGCCCAAAATACTGCCAGAGGAATAATCTTTCATGTGATTGACTGTTCGGGACATCAATAACTGAGACGCAGGAACTGATTCGATTCATCGGTAAAAAACGGGTGTCAACAGATGCCCCTCCTTAACGTCCGCCTTGCAAGGGAACGAGCGGAGGTGTAGTGGAGGCGTCATGGAACATGGAGTTGTAGCGGAGATGAAGCGGAGTGGACTGCAAAAGCGAGCGTTAAGGCAATACGACACCCGTTTCATACCAATAAGCCATAGAAATCTTCCGGCAACCTTCGAACCAATTTGCAAGGTACTGTGGGACTGAGTGTTAAACCTGAATCTGGAGGAACTAAGGTAAAAGAGCAAGGAGCGGCCTCGTCGGCGGACAAGCTGTGGTCCTAAATGAGGCGATATAGAAGCTGGCAATAGCGAAATTAAAAGGATTTTAAAACTCCAGACGAGGGAAACACTTAATTCATCAGAACCGAACAATTAGGTCCAAAGAAATACCTTCTAATTTTGGAGTGGAATTATTCCTTCGGTGGGACATGGAACACAGAAAACAGTCAATCATACGCAAGATCATTTCTCAGGCAGACCGTAGGTCGTGAATGCTCAAAAGGTGCTTGTGATGCATGCTGGGCTAAAAGAAAGAAACATGTAAAATCGAATGCAAACCAAGGATAAAAATATAAAATACTCGAGAATATTATTGCAGAACTGAATGAGTCAGGGTCAGGACACTTCTTGCAACCACGGCGTGCAAGAGAGAACCGTCGTCCCCTGACTTCTTCCAACTTAGCGGCCTTTCCGAAGATTAGACACGCATACCTAGATCATCATGTGTTTTTGTTGACGGGGAACGTCAGATCCTAGAATGCGTGAAGAATCGACTGGTTCTCGAGATAGATGTTTATTACCATATAGTAATGCAATAAGAGTTTTGAGGGATTGAGGGCCATACCTGACTTACCTGTGCAGGCGTAACGGCGGGACATTGATGTTGTTTAGCTTTAACTGCAATCAAAACTCATTGGCACATGAATTTCACAACAATGATACATTCAACAGGTCTACGGCTCAGATGAGACCGTTCTTCAATTGGACGGCTCATGGTAAACCGCGATATTTATCTTTAACGGTCATAGGAAGGCCGTTCAAAAAATGAATGACGGTCTATCGTACGACCGCTAATCAGCATGATCTTAGAAGCCAAATTGAATTCCCTTAAGCCCATTCAATCCTGGTGTGCTCTCGTGCATCATGCGTTCCAGTGGAGCGAAACACGGGATGAGACCTCCTATAAGTAAGGGGTGCTCTGCCTTCAGGCTGAACCCAACCTCTTCTTCTCCTTCTTAAGTTTCTTCCCTCTAAATCACCACCAAATCATCATGAAGAGGAGTTTTGGTGAGCATTCTTTGGGTGAGGGAGACCATTCAGGCCCTAAGGCTGCGAGGAAGGAGCGAGAGGAGATTGCGCATTTGGGTTCTATTCCTCGACATCTCAGTTCAAATCCTTCTAGAGAGGTATGTTTAAATCACTTCAAACTTGGTTCATTTGATTCTGTTCGTCTAATATCTCTTTCTTTCTGCATTACTTTCCTCGTTTTCTCCTTTTTAGCTCCTTCCTGGCTCTCGCCGATACTCTTCTCTTAAGTGGGTGGCTCCCATGGTTCGTGCCTTGCCCCTAGGGGTAACCCACATCCTTAATTCTTGGCACTTACAATCCTTGCTGTTCTTAGGTCGTAACTTCCAAAAGATTTCCTTTGACTGGCACAGTATTTCAGCCCTTATAGAAATGTGGCACCCACAGACCCACACTTTTATCTTTCCATCCTTTGAGGCCACCGTCCTTTTAGAGGAAGTAGAGGCTTATCTGTCTCTCCCTAAGTCTAGAGTTGGGGAGGAGGATCTAGTGTGTCACACAGTTGCCCCTATAGATCCAGTTGCCATCTTTAGCGAGTTCATAGAAGACCCGAGTGAGATCAAGACCTTTGTGGGAGCCCGTCATATTCACCTTCTTCCTCTCAGCCAGTGGGTGGTGGCACATTGTAAGAACAAATGCGGGTGGCATGAGGCTATTGCCAAGGCTGCATCCATTTGCTTGTGTGGTGCTATCCTCTTTCCGTCAGCCGACCACGTGCTAGATCTTCCCATCCTTAGCACCATCAGTGGTTTATGGAGAGGGCTTTCTATTTCCCAGGCTATCTTAGCCTATTTTTATGAAGGGCTTAGCTCTGCTGCCCTGAGTGGTCCACTGTTTGGTTCTATGATTCTCTTAGAGTGTTGGGTGGGCGTGAGACTGAAGTTTATCCCTAGGGCAAGCATAGAGACTGAGAGTAGGATCTTCGGGAGCCATCCACTTTCCTTTATCGGTGGCGGGTTTGGTTTCTCTTCGCAGGTGGAGTGCCGTACGGGGGATATGCGGACCAGAGAAGAATGGCGCAGGTACCTGAGTCGGCTACCCGTGGAGAGGCTCGTGATGCGGCCTAACTTCTTGGTGACTACGAGATCAGACTGCCCAGAGGACAGGGTCTGGATTTGAGGCTAGTGAGTGATACCGTACTGGCCGTGTATTATCCACACAGGTGCCATTTGCAGGTCGGGGTACCGCGGACCTTGCTTCCTCCGTTGTCGCACTTCCCTTCTCTTCAGGCTAGACAGATTGGCACTGAGCACGATGAGCAGAGTGTGAGGAGTGCACTAGCGATGTGGGGAATCAGCAAGGTGCGTGCCTTGCCAGCAGAGGTGGAAGAGGCGACCGAGACTCGCCAGGCGTATATCAGAGAACTGAGAGAGATGTGCCCCTGCGGGAATGCCCAGCGGAGGATTGAGTGATTGTACTTTCCCTTCCTTTTTATGATGCTTGATAAGTGAGAGTGCCTTGTTTGAGAGCGAGAATTGTTTGTATCAGGAATAAAAGTTGGAGTGACTGATTTTGCCCCTTGCAGTTGTTCTGTTGTTACTTCGTCTTCTTGCTCCATCGTCCTGCACACTATTAGCAATGAAACAGGTTAAATCTGTTTTAGGCTTAGCCCCTTGCCTTGTGACAAGTGCGGAGGTAACCAGTGCTTGATTTTTGGTCAAGGGGCAAGCCTTATTAAATAAGCGAAGGAAAAGAGAAATGATAACAATGCAATGCATGCATGCCATGAATGCAAGTCATGAATATTTTTGGATTTTTTTTTTAATGTTAATATTTTTGGATTTTGAAATATTCAATGTTTTTGGGTTTTAAGTTTTTTTTTTTTTAAAGATATTTGTTGTTTTTTGGATTTTGAAATATTTGTTGTTTTTGGATTTTGAAATATTTGTTGTTTTTGGATTTTGAAATATTTGTTGTTTTTGGATTTTGAAATATTTGATTTTTTTTTTTGAAATATTTGATTTTTTTTTTTTTTTGAAAACCGATGCTTCCGTAACAAGACATGCCTCCCTCGTAACCTGAGGATTCCTCCTGAGATTGGCGTGTGATTGAAGGGACCCTCCTGGTCCGAACTTATATTTGCCTGACGGTGTTCTGCCAGGGCCACCCCCAGGGTACTCAGCTTTGTCCTGAAAAGAAAAAGAATATGGAGACAAGCTTACACCCGTCATGTGAGTTTTTAAGACTTGAATTCTTCCCTGGGTGCCCCTCAAAGCTTCGGTCTGTTGCGTCGGGGTTTTGGTGTTCGTCATCGAACCTTAAGCCACCACATTTGTCATTCTTGCTATGCCTAGTTGTTCCAATTTCCCAAATATTTTCATTTATTCATTTTTTTCTTTTTGTTCTTCTTCTCTCTTTTTCTTTCTTTTTCTTGTGGCTTCAGGTCATAACGAACTGCCCCTATTTGAGACTTATCTCGTATTAGGGTACCCAGGTCAGGCATCGCCTCCTTATTTACTCCTCATTCTTGGGTTCAGCCGAAGCAAGAAACGTACAGGGACTACAACTTTCCTCCAGGGTGTGGCCCCGGGAAACGGTGTTTGGCGGAACTCGGGACAGGACCAAAGGGTCGTGTTTGTGTGTTCAGCTTCTCTCAGTGATTCTTATGAACAGGGGAAGCTTGCATTGCTAGGGAAGCACGTGGTTAGACTCTTTTTTAGGGATAGAAGCGTTTGAGATATAACCCGTTCCACGGATTTGCCAGTTCTTCTCCTTCTGAGTTCGTCAACCGATAGGCATTACCTGGATAGACTTCCTTGATGACGAACGGCCCTTCCCAGTTTGGCTGCAACTTAGCCCTTGGACCACCTGTTCGGATGAATTTCCTTTTCAAAACCATATTACCTATTTCAAACTTTCTTTCGATTACCTTCTTTTGAAAATGACGTGAGACCCGCTTTTGATAAACAGAAGCGTGATTGGCCGCATTTAACCTCTTCTCATCTAACAGTTCCAGCTGTGCTAGTAACGCCTCTCGACGCTCGTCGAGATTAAGTTCCTTATCTAGCTGCACTCTTAGGGAAGGGATGAGAATCTCATACGGGAGTACCGCCTCCATCCCATAGGTGAGGGCAAAGGGAGTCTGCCCTGTGGGAGTTCGGACAGAGGTGCGATAAGCCCATAGAGCGTCTATCAATTTATCAGCCCAATCAGCGTGCCGGTGGGATTCACACGTTTTCTTGATGATTTTAAGAAGGGTTTTATTGGTGGCTTCGGCTTGACCGTTGCCTTGTGGATAATATGGTGATGAATGATGCAATGCAGTACCAAATTTCTTACAGAGGTCCTGGAGTTCTTGAGACACAAATTGTGGCCCATTGTCGGTGACAATGTCGCTTGGTACCCCGAACCGCGAGATGATGTTCTTTGTGATGAAGCGGCAAACTGTGGTAGCTTTGATCTCTGCATAGGCTTCAGCTTCCGCCCACTTCGTGAAATACTCTGTAGCGGTGAGGATGAAGGATTTCTGTTTTACTTGGGCGTTAGGGTCACCTAACGGACCGACAATATCAAAGGCCCACATGGAGAAAGGCCATGGGGCGGATAGTGGGCGAAGAGATGAAGCAGGGGCGTGGATTTTGTCAGCATGGAGCTGGCACTGAAGGCACCTACGGACGTAGGTAGAGCAATCTTCCTCTAGGGTTGGCCAGTAGTAGCCCTGCCTAAGGATCTTCTTAGCCAATGCCTGTCCATTCACGTGACCTCCACATTCACCGGAGTGAGCAGCTTCCACTACTTTCCAAGCTTCATCGTCATCTAAACACCGCATCAGAACTCCATTGAGAGCGCGCCTGTACAATTCTCCTGCAACGATTGTATACCTCGAGGCGACTCTTCTGATGGCTTTTCTTTGTGTCGCATTGGCTTCCTCCGGGAGAGAACCATCCCGACAATATTGCTCAATCTCATGGAACCATGGCAACTCATCTTCGTCCAAGATTTCTTCCAATTCTGCCAAGGATACTTCCTTAACCTCTTCTTTAGCCGCTTTCTCTTCCATAATCTTCCTAAGGTTAGCAAACCAAGGATCTTGCAGAGAGGGAGCGTCCATCCGTTGGACCACAATGGTCTCAGTGGAACGACTAAGGGAGAAGGATAAAGAGGAAGCGAGAGATGCTAATGAATCAGCAAGAATATTTTGAGATCGGGGAACATGAACGTAGATGAGTTTGCTAAATTGTCTAGCCAAGAGTGTGACCAAATCTTGATATGGCTTTAGTTTGGGGTCACGGGTGCGATAAGTTGACAGAACTTGACGCAGCACCAATTGAGAATCTCCCATGATGTTGAGGTATCGTGCGCCTAAGAGATAGGCGTGCTTTAGTCCAGCTAGGAGAGCCTCATACTCGGCTATGTTGTTGGTGGCAGAGAAAGAGAGCTGGTAGGCAAAAGGGACGGTGATACCTTCGGGAGTAAGGAGGACAGCGCCGATGCCACGGCCCTGGGAATTGAGCGCACCATCGAAATGTAGAGACCAAAAGGGAGGCGGATGAGAGATAACTGCAAGGTGTTCATCAGGGAATTCGTCCTGGATTGAATCAGTGTAGGGGATAGGAGAATGAGCAAGATGCTCAGCAATAGCATACCCCTTGATGGCCTTCTGGACGACGAAGGTGATATCAAATTGAGAGAGAAAGCTCTGCCAGCGAGCTAATCGACTAGAGAGGACGGGTTTCTCGAGGAGGTAGCGGATTGGGTTCATTCTAGAGATCAACCTTACCTCATGGGCTAGGAAATAGTGTTTTAACTTCTGAACTACCCATACCAATGCTGCACTAGTCTTCTCCATGGCAGTGTACCGGGATTCGGCAGAATTGAACAATCGGGAGAGATAATATGCTGCCCTCTCTCTTCCTTCATCATCCACTTGTGCCAGGACAGCACCTAGGGAATCCTCAGCGACAGAAATGTATAGGATCAAAGGCTTTCCGGGGACAGGAGGTTGCAAGACAGGAGGGTTGGACAGATAAACCTTAAGCTCCTCATAGGCCTTCTGACATTGTTCGTTCCATTTAAACTCGGCCCCCGCCTTTAATAAGTCGTAGAATGGGCGGCATCTTTGAGAGTGTTGAGATATGAATCTTCTAACGAACTGCAAACGCCCAATCAGACCACGAAGCTCCTTAAGATTCTTAGGCGGTGGCATTTCCATTACGGCCTTTGCCTTATTAGGATCAATCTGAATCCCTCGTTTGCTAACCATGAACCCAAGTAATTTCCCGGATGCGACTCCAAAGACACATTTCTTAGGATTCATCTTCAATTGGTATTCCCTAGCCCTTTGCAACACTTTGGCTAAAATGGCGGGGTGTTCTTCTTTTGTCCTCGACTTCACCAGAATATCATCCACATAGGCCTCCATGTAGACGTGCATCATGTCGTGGAAGATGGCCACCATTGCCCGTTGATAGGTAGCACCTGCGTTCTTCAATCCAAATGGCATGACGACATAGCAGTAGGTGCCCCAAGGCGTGGTGAAGGAGGTTTTCTCTTGATCTTCTAGAGCAAGACGGATTTGGTTGTATCCTGAATACCCGTCCATGAACGAGAGAGCCTCAAACCCAGCGGTATTATCTACCAAAACATCGATGTGAGGAAGCGGGAAATCGTCTTTCGGACATGCTTTGTTTAAGTCCCTGAAATCAATACAAATTCTGACTTTGCCATCTTTTTTTATTACCGGGACTATATTGGCCACCCACTGTGGATAAAGCACAACCCTGATGAATCTGGCCTTATGTAATTTGTCCACCTCTTCTTTCATTCTCAAGGCCATATGTGGGTGGAATCTTCTGAGCTTTTGTTTAACAGGAATCGCCCCTGGCTTTAAGATTAACCTGTGTTCCACTAAAGCGGGGTCGAGACCCGGCATGTCCTCGTAGGACCAGGCAAAAGAATCGCTGTACTCTCTCAAAACCTTGATGAGCTCCTCTTCCACCTTAGGAGGGAGATCAGCTGCAATAGATATGGGCCTGGGATCCTCTTCGGTTCCTAAATTGATTTCTTTAGTGGGTTCATCCACTGCTGACGAGGGTTCGTCGAATCTTCTCAATCCTTGTGCGTATAGGTCAGCAATGTCCTCCACATCACTTTCCTCATCATCCGCTGGGTCTTTCTCGTCTACAATTTCATACACTCCTAGTCCGTCATTGCTCCACACCCGGCCTTCTGAATCCTCATCCTCTTTCAAGGAGACGGTGGTGGCTATGAATTCTGGGCATCTGAGGAGGGCCTGGCATCTCAAGGCCAGATCCTGTAGGAACCTATCGGGAATGGAACGGGAGTGACATGCCAGTGGTGGCGTTGCAGAGGTGGATGGGCTATCTAAGGGGGAACATGCTTCTACCCTGACTGACTCGACTAACCTAGGAGACCCAACTACCTGTACATCTACCCTAGGAGACAGAAAATCTAGTGGAGAAGGAGCAGGGGTTTGGTGCCCCTGGGGAGTGGATGAGCAGAAGACAGCATAGTCTTCGACTGAAATGTAAGTTTGAAAGTTGACGTTTTTTTTTGGGTATCTTCTACTACCAGAAGAGAGCAAGAAGAATCAGAAGGTGGAGGCAGAGGAAGGAGTTTTTTTGTGAAGAATTGAGGAAAGAGAGAGAAGAAGGTATCGGGGGAGAACCACATCCCGCGAACTCGGGGGTTAGGAGAAGGTGGTGAAGATAGATCGAGTAGATCAATGGGCGGACAGTGCCCGCAATTGGAGGGAATGAATAGAATTTTTGACGGTCTCCCCGTGAAACACGGTTTGACCAGTATTGGAGGGGATCGAATCACAAAGTTTGGGTAAACTGTTGAGGCCAAATGAGCAGGAGGAATAAAGAAGGAAATGTCGGAGCTTCCTGCCTCTCGTATCTTCTGTGGCCTTATCAGAGCATGCCTAACCATGGGCATCTCTGTCTCCTTCATTTGAGTGGCTGGATCAGTAAACAGACTTGACATTTCAGCAAAATAATCTTCAAGATCCCCTACCAACCCCTGCAGAGGCGGCGGTGGGTCAGCAACAATATTAACAATGGGAGCATCTTTCTTTTCTTCCTTGGGTTGTGGCTTATTTGCGGTGCCGGGCTGTAGTGGACCCTTTACAAAGTGTTGCCGGTAGTCCCAGGTTAGTGGCCCAGAATCTGCCTGAATGGTAGTGTTATGATAGCCTAAGCCCTGACGACCCATCTTCTTGCTTTCAGAGATGGGTTTGGTCTTTCCCTGTAACCGCGCGCCGAGACCAAGGCCTGGCTGATAGCCTAGCTTCATGATCATGTCCCAGCCTTTAGAATTTTTGGGTTTAGGCTTAGCTCCGGCATTCTTGCGTGTTGTAATGGGTTTGCCTGCCGCATAAGCCCATGGGTAATTTATGTCCATGACTGACAATACTGGCCTATTGCTCGGCCATAGAGTGGGGAGAACCTGGTCAGTGATGGCGTCCACTGCCTGGACGGTGGAAACACTCTTGACTTTGACCACCCGCCCCTGGAAGGAGAATTTCAGGCACTGATGGGCGGTGGAAGGTACCGCTTGCAGAGCATTTATCCATGGACGACCCAGAATAGCCTTGAACATCGGATCTATGTCTAGGACGTAGAATTCCACCTCTATTTGTAACGGCCCTAGCTCAGCCTGTAATGTGATGACCCCGTGACATGCCCTTCTGGAATTGTCATAGGCGGCAATGGTTGTCGGTGTCGGCTTCAGCATACTTTCAGAAATGTTGCAGGCACGCAGAGTACTTAATGGACAAACATTTATTGAAGCCCCAGTGTCCACTAGCACTGAGTCTACCACTACCTGGTTCAAGGTGATGGTGACGCATAGCGGCATTTGGCGTGCTTCAGGGGGCGCGAGTTCGGCCTCAGAGAATGTGATAGCGGGCCCTTTGGTAACAGTAGCCAACACTGACGGCAAGCTGTCTACCGCCACATCTTCGTTCACTATGACCCTTTGCAGAAACGTCCTTAATGCTTCTTGGTGTAGAGGTGAACGTCTGATCAACTCCAAGACAGAGATCTTTGCCGGCATGCGGTCAAGATGTTGCAACAGGTCGTATGTGGAACCGGGCGCGGGGTCAACTTCATTGTCTTGTGCTGCTGATGCTGAGATGGAGGGTATTTGGGGAGGTGCACTGGTAGAGGGGTAAGTCCTTTGAAATAACCGCCCGCTCCTGAGGGCAAGGTTTTGTGCTGGCATGGCTGTAGGTGGGCTCCCGCTTGACCCAGTGGGGTGAATGAGAATGGAAGGGATGGCAGTCTTGGTGATGGAGGATATGATAGGCATAGTAAGCGAAGGTTGTGGTGAAGGTAAAATGGGCGATGGGTGAGGTAAAGGGGCGGTTAGTGGACTGCAGTGATTGGTGGACAAGATAGTGGAGGGTATAGTAGGTGGGGAAGTATAATGTTGTGGGGGGATAGGCGAGAGAATATGGCTTCTCGGAGTGGTAAGTATGGTGGAAGGATGGATGACGGGGGAAGTTGTGGAAGGCATGGAAGGCCGAAGGATGGAAAAGACGGCGGGTGAGGTAGAGTGCGTAGGGATGTGGCGTAAGGTTAACAGGTGTGCGGGATCGTCAATGGTCCACCCTGCGTCAGGAGCCGGGTGGCGTAACATGTTGACTTGGGCCGGTGCCGGCGGCTGCTGTTGTTGTTGAGGAGCGGGTGCATGTACTGGCATGGGATTTTGGTGGATCCCTAAGTTTGGCTGCTGCTGCTGTTGCTGTGGCTGCTGTGGCTGGAATTGCTGAGGTTGTTGCTGAAACTGCTGTTGCTGTGGTGCTGCCTGTTGCGGCCTTGCTGGCCCTCTTCTCAGATCTTCAATCAGCTTCCTCATCTGAGCCCAATCGATCCTGTGACCTTCGTGCAGGTCGTATACCAGGTCCCTAAAATGATAACACCTCTCAATGGTGTGCCCCGGCTGCCGGTGATATACACAATATCGGGACAGATCGGCGGCCGGATTCATGTTCGGGCGCTCAGGTGGCAATTGTAAATCGCCAGTATGCATCAGCGCTGCAAAGACATTAGTGAGCGTCTCTGGGAGAGGAGGATAGCTGGCTCTTTTAGCAACCGGACGAGCAGGTGCGTAGGTAGCAGGCGGGGGAGTGTTATGGTATTGCAGTGGTTGCTGGGGCTGTTGTGGTGGTGGCGGAGATTGTTGTTGAGGGTGTTGCTGCGTGGGAAAGGAAGGGCGAGGTGATGCGGAGAAATGGGGGTTGCTTTGCTGGGGGAAGTGGGAGGTGGCAGTCTGGCTAACTACCTGCACCTGCTCGTTTGTTTGGACTCCCTCGGTAACAGGGCCCTGTGGTTTTCTGGAACTCTTGGGCTTCTGGGCTTCGAAGAGAGAATGAATGGGGGAGTCCTTAAACTGGGTCTGGATAAACCGGGCCCGACTGTACAGTTGATGCATACTGGTGATGTCATTCAACATTAGGACATTCCGGAAGAGAGGGGTTGCATTAGAAATGAGCAGTTTGATCTTTTCTTCTTCCGGAATCTGCCCGGGCACACGGGAGGCTATCTGCCTCCACCTATCAGCATAGGTAGCGAAGTCTTCATCAGCTTTCATCTTCTCGGCCACTAAGTCCGTGAATGAGTATTCGGGTCCGACCCGATCTTGGAATCTTTGCACGAATTTCTCCTTGATCGTCTTGAAGCTCCCAACCTCCTCCAGTGGCAGAGCGTAAAACCATTCGAGTGCCACCCCGTCCAGGGATCGCCGGAATAGATATGCAAGGAGGTGATCGTCATGCTGGTATGGTCCCGACTCGTACAGGAATTCCTTGACGTGGATGAACGGGTTGCCGTTCCCATTGTACTTTCGGTATGTCGGGAGCTCTGACTGAGAAGGGAATCGGATGTCCCGGAAATTAGGAGTGAGAGCATCTGCGAAGGATGGTGGGCCAACCCTCTTATTGAGGAGATCGATCTGCTGTTGGAGAACTGCCAAGCGATCGTCACTTCCTTGTTGAGGTAGAGGGACTTGAGGTGGAACTGAAGGGTAGTGAGAGGCAGCTGGATGGACAGTAGAAGCCGAGGGATAATGGGAGACAGCCGGATGGATAGTGGGGGCCATGAGCCCGTAAGATGGATGTTGAGTCCAAAAAGGACCCACATCAGCGTAAGCGAGTTGAGCTATTCCGGGCTGTAGTCGAGTAGAATCCACTTGGGCCAGAGGGGCCGGTGGTGCTGATGAGACGGCCGCGTGGGCACTAGCACGAGGAGATAAGGGAATTTGACTCTTCCCTTTGTCTGCAGGAGGGTGGGCTGAGGTAGAAGCCTGGCCAGATTGATATATTGGAAACTGGAGGACCTGTGGGCGAAGAGGGGTATGGTCCACTGGGGCAACAGACGGTGCTCCGGACCTCTCAGCAGGATGGGTGGAAGAGACAGGAAGGGTTACAGCGGGCGGGACCTCTGCCCCGAGGGCTTGCTTGAATATCTGGAGTTGATCCTGGTCAAGTTGGGACATGAGTTGGAGTAGTTGGCTCGCCGAAGGGGAGCCGAACTGAGGGAGCGTGGGTGGCGCAACCTCAGCGATGGAGGAAGGGGGAACAAAGACGAACCCCTCCCCATTCAGGGAGGAGGCGACCCCGGAGACGTCCTCGAGGAGCCCCTGAGGAAGAGAATCCTCGCGGGCGGGGATGGACCCGAAAGAAGACATGCTGGATGATGATGAGTTGAATAAAGGGTTGCAATAGAGGGAGAGTAGAGAACCGTCCCTAGGAGATGATCCCGAGGGAGGGGAACAATGCTGCATGCAATGGGATGCACAAACTAGAGAGACTTAAGACCAAAGTACACAAGTAGAAGCAAAACAATCACACAATGAAAGGTGGAGACGAGAAGGGAGTCAACCAAGTATGCACACACTTTGAATGATACCGCAAGTTTTCAGAATTCTTTTCTCTTAGGCTTAGTGTTTTGGTTAAAATGTAGAGTTCGCTCGGACACTTGGGAGCCTAATAACGGTATGATGGGGGAACTGGCTGACTCTAAGGGGGATCACACTCCACGTATGCGGAACCTAGACACGGTGTGGCGATGGTACAACCGGCCCGGCGTCCGTGTGGGAATCCACGGCTCACGGGGGCTTACGGAGGTCCTCGGCAAGATTCCCTAGTCGGCTCCAAGGAATATGGAGACGAGAGGAAATCCTACTTCGGTAGGAAATGCAACTACAGTATGAAGTGAATGATCCTAGGTGCACCGGAGTGCATGCAAAGCCTAACCTAGAAATCTAGCAATCACATATGAAATCAAATGATAAAATCATGAAGCAATCAATAATATGATAGAAAATAACAAGTGGACAGCAGGGGGACCAATGCTGGGAACAACAATTAGGGATAACAAGTGCCAGCCGCAGACTCTGCGCCACAATAACGGTCTACTGGAGACCGCGGAAATGACTATAACGGCTCTGTAAGAGCCGCTAAAGTACAGAGCTGCAGAACGGGAATGGCGGCCTGATGATGACCGCTACACAAGTATGACGGCACTATGAAGGCCGTTAAATGAGCAGAGCACGGCAGTGATAATTGCGGAGAATACCAGATAACGACGGCTGAAAGAGAACCGTTTTACACAGAACGACGGCTGTTACAGAACCGCTGAACTTCACAGAGACAGAGATTGGTCAGCAAACCAGAAGCACGACGGGCATCAGAAGTCCCACCGTGATCGCCAAAAAAGGAGAGGTGTTGATATGTTATTCCTCCTCGAGTTAAATAATATTGAAGAGATAAAAAACAGGAGGAAAGATGAAGCTGTTGACCGTGATCGCCACCCGGTGAAAGCGCCGGGACTCGGAAGCTACGGGAGAATGCGGGTCCGTTCCTCCACTCCTCCTGGCCGGCCAGAGGGTGCGGGCCTCGTGCTTTTGGTTGCTGACCTGAAAGCAAACGGTGAAACACACAGATAAACGGAGATTAGCTAAATGATAGTGTAGTAGGTGTACTAATTGAAATAAAGCAAAGGAAGAACATGGCCCGGCGATACCTGGAGGTTTTGAAACCCCGTTTAGGGCGCCGGAAACAGTAGGAAAGATAAGAAATGCCAACGAAATGATGTATGTGATGTGTGATGCAGTGAAGAAAAGACGTGTGTGTGGTGAGCAAACAGGGAAGGACTAGAAACACAAAAACATGAAGCGTGAAGTTCCCTGCACCGGGGGCCTGCGAGGGATGTAGAAGGCCCCCACTCCCTGACGAACGGGCGTATGCTGTATGAGATTTGGCGATGGAATTCGACAGCACTTCGTGATGGTCCCCCCCCTCTTTCTGTCAGAACCCGTGAGCTATATATATAGAGCCCACGGCTTCGAGCTTAATCAGGGGTTAAGGGGAATGATGGTCGGTCAAAGGCCGGTAAATGAGAGCATCGTGTCAATATTGCCAACGACATTCTCCTCTTAATCCGCCTGGAATCACGGGGGTCTAATCTGGGTGGCCTTAAAAATGACGGTCTTACGAAGGCCGCCAAACATGTATGACGGTCTTGGAGGGACCGTTCAATATACATGACGGTCCTAGAAAAACCGTTATACTTAAAGAGGAGTCAACGCCCAGACAAACAACTTTTCGTGAAGCACGTGGCTATGACCGACTGTCGGGCCTCTGAACCCTTTTCTTGTCGGCAAATAATGACGGCCCAGGGACGACCGCTATATTGACTATAACGGTTGGAATTGAGCCGCTATACAAAGCGTATCACGAGATACAAATAACCCGGGGCAGCGGAACACAACGGCCAAGTGGGGACCGTTATATTGAGAAAAACGGTTTATAACAGACCGTTAAATCCAATGAGAGGGAGGGAGGCCTTCTTCGCTGGGAAGAGCCCAAAATACTGCCAGAGGAATAATCTTTCATGTGATTGACTGTTCGGGACATCAATAACTGAGACGCAGGAACTGATTCGATTCATCGGTAAAAAACGGGTGTCAACAGCAACCTTTGATGAGTATCCAGCGGAAGCCGAATATCTTGAACTGGCTCAGTCCGAAAATCAAGAAGTGGAAACCTCAGCCCCTTGCCGATGCTGGGAGCAGGTTCACCCTGAAGAAGCGGCCCTTCAAGCCGAATTTGATACGGCTAGCAGCAGCGAAGCCAAAGACAGTCAAGAAGCAGGAGTCTCTCCCTCCATAGAGGTCATACTAATGACAACTTTGACACCCTTTCTGCCAATCAGGGAGGCCTTGGTCAACTCCAATCAAGGGGAGCCAGCTACCAGGGAAGAAAAAGCCACTTCTGCGGAAGATACAACTGTCCCAGAAGGTGAAACTTCCTCAACTTCTGCTGCAAAATCAGCATGCTGTCCGAGCCTGGCAGTAAACAGTTACCAGCCCGTCATGGCTGCAATCTCATCTGCAAACACCAAGGCTGCTCTCTCATCCTTGGAAGCTGCGACGGCAATGGATTTGCTAATAGAACAATCCACTCAGCCGCTGGCACAAGAGATCAAGAAACCTCAGGAAGCTCTGGCGGTGTCTGACGAGGAAGTCGAAGTGCTCGACCCTCAAGATGGCATTCCAGACTTCGTTGACCTCCAACCGGCACCTCCGGAGATAGAAGACGGAGGCCAAGCCACAGTCGATGAACTAATAGAAGTCAACCTGGGAAATGAGAAGGACCCTAGGCCTACCTTCCTCAACACCCAACTATCCCCAGAGGAACGGGAGCTGTACACTCAGCTACTACTAGAATACCGGGATTGCTTCGCCTGGACTTACAAAGAGATGCCAGGTCTAAGCCCCGCTGTCTCGCAACATGAGTTGGTAATTAGCCCTGACGCCGAGCCGGTAAAGCAACCACCGCGGCGCATGAGGCCAGAGCTCATCACCCAAATTTGTGCTGAAGTCGACAAGCTCATTGACGTGGGATTTGTTGAATAAAATCAGTACACCACGTGGCTGGCAAATATCGTCCCCGTGAAAAAGAAGAATGGACAGATCCGGATATGTGTCGACTTCTGGGATCTAAATAAAGCCTGCCCCAAAGATGACTTTCTGGTGCCGATAACCGAGGTCATGATTGATGCTACAACCGGCCATGAGGCCCTATCATTCATGGACGGGTCTTCCTGCTACAATCAGATTTGGATTGCGGAGCATGACCGAGTCCATACTGCTTTCCGAACTCCTAAAGGCATTTATCATTATAAGAGAATGCCATTCGAACTAAAGAATGCTGGCGCAACCTATCAGCGTGCAATGACCAAAATCTTGGATGAACTGCTCTACCACAAGGTCGAGTGCTACATAGATGACCTGGTGGTCAAAACCAGAAGAAAAGAAGATCATCTGCAAGACCTCCGGATTGTTTTTCAGAGGCTGAGGCAGCATGAGCTAAAAATGAACCCTATGAAATGTGCGTTCGGAGTGTCGAGTGGAAAATTCTTGGGCTTCATCGTCCGATATCGGGGAATCGAGATAGACCCCGCAAAGATCAAGGCGATTCAGGGGTTATCTCCGCCAAGGAACATCTCCGAGCTGAGATCACTACAGGGCCGTTTGGCTTATATCCGGCGTTTCATTTCCAATTTGTCAGGGCGATGCCAGCCTTTTCACAAGTTGATGATGAAAGATGTCCCCTTTTACTGGGATGAAGATTGCCAGGCAGCCTTCGGCAAGCTAAAAGACTACCTGAAAACTCCTCCAGTGTTGGGCGCACCGGTGAAAGGACGACCATTGATACTGTATATAGCAGCTACACATAATTCTCTGGGGGCAATGCTGGCCCAGAATAATGAAGAAGGGAAAGAACAAGCCCTCTATTACCTCAGTCGGAGACTGGTCAGAACTGAAGAGAAATATACTTATATTGAGAAGATCTGTCTGGCGCTGGTCTTCGCAGTTAAAAAGCTCCGACACTATATGTTATCGCATGAGATCAGCTTGGTATCCAAAGAGGATCCCCTGAAGTACATTATGTCTCAACCGGCACTCAAAGGCCGCCTGGGCAAATGGGCGGTAATCCTTATGGAGTTTGATATCTCCTACGTGCCGCGCAAGGCCGTCAAGGGCCAAGCTATTGCAGACTTCTTCGCTGAGCACCCAGTGCCCGGGGATTGCCCATTGGAGCCGGAGCTTCCTGAAGATGAAACCTTAGAAGCCGTGCAAGTACAGCCCTCCTTATGGCAACTATACTTTGATGGCGCTTCCAGAATTGACACCTCTGCCACCGGGTCAGCCAGGGTCAGAGCAGGAGCAGGCATAGTCCTGAAATCCCTAGAAGGAGAAGTGGTGCATACATCCTGTTCCATAAACAAGCAATGCACAAATAATGAAGAGGAATATGAAGCCCTGATAATCGGGTTGCAAATTGCTCTGTCCATGGGAATTCAGATGCTGGAAGCATTCGGAGACTCCCTGCTAGTTATAAAATAGCTAGAAGGAGAGTTCAATGTACGAAAGCAAGAGCTCCTCCCCTATCACCAGTTGGCAACTCGCCTGATGTTAAAATTTTACTTCATCAGCATTAAGCACATCAATCGAGGCCAGAATGCTCAGGCAGACGCCCTCGCTAAGCTAGCCAGTTCATTGGCGGTCCCGCCAGACACAAGCCTGAATATAACAGTGATCAACCACCGACAGGTCCCCAGCGTGATAGAGGTCCTAACCGACGAACAAGAGATGGAAGTAGCAGTCATCGAAGGGGTTCAGCAGCCCGATTGGCGAGAGCATCTCCTACGCTGGTTTCAACACCAGCAACTGCCAAAAGAAAAGGAACAGAGGATGAAACTCCTGAGGTGCAAGGATTCTTACGAGATGAGAAGCGGGACCTTGTTCCGAATTATGGCAGATGCCCGAAGGAAAGTCCTACTTCGTTGCTTGTCTTCAGTAGAAGCAGGACAGGTGATGTAGGAGGTCCATGCAGGATCAGCTGGAGCACACCAGGCTGGCCCAAAAATGAAAATTGAGATAAAGAAACTGGGTTACTATTGGCCCACTATATTTGACGATTGCTGCAGGTTTGCCAAAGCTTGTCAGAAGTGTCAAGAACATGCTAATGTGACAAGGAGACCTCCAGTGCCATTGCATCCCACCCTACCAAGCTGGCCATTTGCTCAGTGGGGCACGGACGTAGTAGGGCCGCTACCAGCATCTTCATCAGGGTACAGATACATCTTAGCAGCTACGGACTACTTCTCCAGATGGGCGGAGGCAGTAGCACTAAGAGATGTGACGGGAGAACTAGTTGCAAGATTCTTCAGGCAGAATGTAATATTTCGGTTCGGGATCCCCAACCGAATCATCTCTGATAATGGCAGTCACTTTAGGAACCAGAAGGTTTATCGGCTGGCTGACAAATATAAAATCGACTGGAGGACATCGTCCCCCTACAACCCTCAAGCCAATGGACTCGCAGAAGCCTTTAACAAGACACTGTGCATGCTGCTGGCAAAGACTGTTAAGTCTAATAAAAAAGATTGGGAAGAAAGGATGTACGAAGCACTTTGGGCCTATCGTACTGTCTACAAGACCCCAACTGGCTGTTCACCTTTCTCCCTCGTCTACGGGTCAGAAGTTGTGGTGCCAATTAAACTTGAAGTTCCTTCATTGCGAGTTGCCATCCAGCACGGACTAGTCAATGGTGAGCGGACCAATGCAGAATGAAGATTGGAAGAGATCGTTGAGCTCGAAGGAAAATGCCTCCGGGCGCAGCAAAACATCGAGCTCTACCAAGCTCGCATGGCCTGTGCTTTTGACAAGCTAGTCAAGGGTCGAGAATTCAAGAAAGGAGACCTGGTAATGGTCAAAAAAAAAGAAGTGATGGCCTCCAACCCCAAAGGGAAGCTGGTCGAAAATTGGGCCGGGCCGTATATCATCCGCCGAGTATATGAAAGGGGTGCCTACGTCCTTGTAGACCACAAAGGAGTCATTCAGTTCTCTCCCCTCAACGGAAAATACATTAAGCTGTATCATGCAGCGCAGCCGACATGTCCCGAGTGATCGGTCGAAGCTACACCTTTCTTGGTTTAGTGGCACTCCGCCCTAACCGAGCTACCTTTTCCTTGGTTTGTGGCACTCCGCCCTAACCCAGCTACCCTTCCTTGGTTGGTGGCGTTCTGTCCTAATCAAGCTACCTTTTCCTTGGTTTAGTGGCACTCCGCCCTAACCGAGCTACCTTTTCCTTGGTTTGTGGCACTCCGCCCTAACCCAGCTACCTTTCCTTGGTTGGTGGCACTCCGCCCTAACCGAACTACCTTTCTTGGTTTAGTGGCACTCCACCCTAACCGAGCTACCTTTTCCTTGGTTTGTGGCACTCCGCCCTAACCCAGCTACCCTTCCTTGGTTGGTGGCACTCCGCCCTAACCGAACTACCTTTCTTGGTTTAGTGGCACTCCGCCCTAACCGAGCTATCTTTTCCTTGGTTTTTGGCACTCCGCCCTAACCCAGCTACCCTTCCTTGGTTGGTGGCACTCAGCCCTAACTGAACTACCTTTCTTGGTTTAGTGGCACTCTGCCCTAACCGAGTTACCTTTTCCTTGGTTTGTGGCACTCCGCCCTAACCCAGCTACCCTTCCTTGGTTGGTGGCACTCCGCCCTAACCGAACTACCTTTCTTGGTTTAGTGGCACTCCACCCTAACCGAGCTACCTTTTCCTTAGTTTGTGGCACTCCGCCCTAACCCAGCTACCCTTCCTTGGTTGGTGGCACTCCGCCCTAACCGAACTACCTTTCTTGGTTTAGTGGCACTCCACCCTAACCGAGCTACCTTTTCCTTGGTTTGTGGCACTCCGCCCTAACCCAGCTACCCTTCCTTGGTTGGTGGCACTCCGCCCTAACCGAACTACCTTTCTTGGTTTAGTGGCACTCCGCCCTAACCGAGCTACCTTTTCCTTAGTTTGTGGCACTCCGCCCTAACCCAGCTACCCTTCCTTGGTTGGTGGCGTTCTGTCCTAATCAAGCTACCCTCTCCTTGGTTAGTGGCATTCCGCCCTAATCAAGCTACCTCCCCTCGGCTCGGTGGCATTCCTCCCTAATCGAGCTACCTTCTCCTTGGTTAATGGCACTTTACCTTAGCCGAGCTACCCTTCCTTGGTTAGTGGCATTCTGCCCTGACCAAGCTCCCGAAAGAATACAGCACGCTGTTGCCGTTACAGGCCTTACGCCCGAATCGGCGAGAGATCACTCCTTTGCGTTAGCATTCAGCCCTTGCTAACGAATGAACTGTTCTGCTCGGCGCAAGGTCTGGTGCTCCGGCCGACAGCCATCTACTATCAACCAGGGGTCGAACGTCGCACTTTGACCTGCCACCCTATACATATCAATAAAAAAAAGAGGAAAAGAAAATGGGGTTAAAAATAGAGATACCCCGCCAGACTTGCTCCTATATTAGGACAAGTGCAAAAATGGCTATAACCCAGCTGTGGCGAAAACCCGAAAGGGCGTCGCAGGCAAAATCGGGTACCCCGCCACGTGAAAACCCGAAAGGCGCGTGGGCAAAAGCAAGAGGGGGCTGGCTTCGGTGAAAACCCGAAAGGGCGCTTAAGTCAGTAAAGTGGTAATTTCCAAATTTCTCTTATGTTCACCACCTGATAAAACTCCACAAGGGACAACCCTCAAAAGTCCAACCGGAAATCCTTGAATAAACCCATGTTCGACCCTCGTCATCATCAGCGAGATCGGGCGATCTCTACCCTTCACTTGGACCTTACGTCCCTGTTGATAATCCCATCTTTGCTTCGGCATGTGACCCATGCTGATGAATAAACCCATGGTCGATCCTCGTCTTCATCGGCGAGATCGGTCGATCCCTACCCCTAAAACTTGGACCTTCCGTCCTTGCTAATAAACCCACCTTTGTTTCGGCAATAACCTATGCTGATTAATAAACATGTGTTTGACCCTCGTCATCATCGGCGAGATCAGTCAATCTTTACCCTTAGCTCGGATCTTACATCCTTGTTAATAGACCATATCCTTTGCTTCGACATCTAGCCGGTGTCGACGAACCGAAGTAGGATCCAATCCTCATCATCATCGACAAGGCCAGTCAACATTTTCGTGGTCCAGTTCTTCTGCATCCTGAATTTAAAAAAAAATAATAAAAAAAAGAAAGAAAGAAAAGAAAATGGGGTTAAAAATAGAGATACCCCGCCAGACTGGTTCCTATATCAGGACAAGTGCAAAAATAACTATAACCCAGCTGTGGCGAAAACCCGAAAGGGCGTCGCAGGCAAAATCGGGTACCCCGCCGCGTGAAAACCCGAAAGGGCGCGCGGGCAAAAGCAAGAGGGGGCTGGCCTCGGTGAAAACCCGAAAGGGCACTTAGGTCAGTAATGTGAATAAAAAAATTTGAATGATGAATAGTGATGAACCATCTTCGATCTGGAAGGCCATTTATAAGGCCGAGGCGGAACCTTCATCCGATATCCCACTTATATACCCTTTCCGATTTTTGTCACCATCGGCAAGACCATCTACCCTTTTCGACCCTTGCCACCATCGGCAAGACCGGTCGCTACCCTTTTCGATTTTTGTCACCATCGGCAAGACCGTCTACCCTTTTCGACCCTTGCCACCATCGGCAAGACCGGTCGCTACCCTTTTCGATTTTTGTCACCATCGGCAAGACCGTCTACCCTTTTCGACCCTTGCCACCATCGAAAAGACCGGTCACTACCCTTTTCAGTTTTTGTCACCATCGGCAATACCGTCTACCCTTTTCGACCCTTGTCACCATCGGCAAGACCGGTCACTACCCTTTTCGGTTTCTGTCACCATCGGCAAGACCGTCTACCCTTTTCGACCCTTGTCACCATCGGCAAGACCAGTCGCTACCCTTTTCGATTTTTATCACCATCGGCAAGACCGTCTACCCTTTTCGACCCTTGCCACCATCGGCAAGACCGGTCACTACCCTTTTCGGTTTTTGTCACCATCGGTAATACCGTCTACCCTTTTCGACCCTTGTCACCATCGACAAGACCGGTCACTACCCTACCCAGTTTTTGTCACCATCGGCAATACCGTCTACCCTTTTCGACCCTTGCCACCATCGGCAAGACCGGTCACTACCCTTTTCAGTTTTTGTCACCATCGGCAATACCGTCTACCCTTTTCGACCCTTGCCACCATCAGCAAGACCGGTCACTACCCTACCCGATTTTTGTCACCATCGGTAATACCGTCTACCCTTTTCGACCCTTGTCACCATCGGCAAGATCGGTCACTACCCTACCTGATTTTTGTCACCATCGGCAATACCGTCTACCCTTTTCGACCCTTGTCACCATCGGCAAGATCGGTCGCTACCCTACTCGGTTTTTATCACCATCGGCAAGACCGTCTACCCTTTTCGACCCTTGTCACCATCGGCAAGACCAGTCATTACCCTACCCGATTTTTGTCACCATCGGTAATACCGTCTACCCTTTTCGACCCTTGTCACCATCGGCAAGACCGGTCACTACCCTACCCGATTTTTGTCACCATCAGCAATATCATCTACCCTTTTCGACCCTTGTCACCATCGGCAAGACCGGTCACTACCCTACCCGGTTTTTGTCACCATCGACAATACCGTCTACCCTTTTCGACCCTTGTCACCATCGGCAAGCTCGGTCGCTACCCTTTTCGGTTTTTCTCACCATCGGCAAGACCGTCTACCCTTTTTCGACCCTTGTCACCAGGCAAGATCGGTCGCTACCCTATCCCGTTCCTGCCATCCTCGGCAGGACCGCTTACCCGTCAGTCTGGATATACCCTTTTGACTCCACCGGACTCTCGGATGGCATAGGCCGTTGTTAGTCTCGAGAAAAGTCACGGCGCGGTGGAGCAAACACCTCACCCCTTTGCTGAAGGCGTGAGCGCTCTCCTGCCCTAGTGACTCATACGCTCGGATTAGAAACAACGGGCGAATGGAAGAGAAAAGAGTAGTGACCAGATGGAGTCTTCATTCAAAAAGCACAATGGAGATTTTCCATTACTATGAAGTAAAAGGTACATGTTACACGGGCCATCCCCCAGAGTACATGAAGTGCGTAAAAAGGGAGCAAATAAAAAAAAGGGAGACTACGACAAAGGGCGTCGGAAGATGTCCTCCAGTGCAGGAATACCCAGGGAAGGATGGCGGGTCAGTTCTTGCAATCGGAACTCGGTGGCCTCCAGCTCAGATAGCTTCTCCTCGAGGGAAGCAGCTTGTCCCTCGGCCATCTCTGCATGCTCCGCCTTCTGGACTCCCAGGCGATCTACTTCTTCAAGTTTAGCCTCTACCCTTGAAAGTTCGGCCTGCAATGCCGCCATCCGGGCCGTCAGGAAGCTTCGGCGTTGTAAAGAGGCCTTGGCTTCATCCCTCATCCTCGCCGCAGTCTCTTGCAAAGAAATGAGAGCCGCCCAGCTTTCAGCCCGCTCCAATGATATGGCCGCCAGCTGGTCAACTGCTTCCCGGCCTAGAAATTCCCTCCTGTTTACATACTTCAAGAGCAGGATCACCCGTGGAGTACAGTCGTCCATGGGGCAACCAAAGGCCAACAGCGAGCGGGATAGATGCTCTATCAAGCCCCTCAGCTGAACATAAGTTAAATCCCTGCTGGCCGTTACGGTCTGCTAAAGGGTCCCCAGAAACTGCCACACAAAGTCACTTGAAGATTGAAGACCAAGTGGCGACATCTCGGGCAGTTCAAATTCTACTTTGCTATCCACGGTAGCCCAGATGTCATCGGCCGTCCCGAAAGATGACGATGGCATGAGCTGCAGTCCACTGCTGTGAGGAACAAGCGCGCTGGCGGATACGGTGGCCGGAGCCTCAATAACAGCAATCTCTTTTCCGGTCCCCTGGGATGGAGGTACAACAGAAACATCGAGAGCCGTAGACATCTGCTCTTCAATGATCTCTCCGGCTTCCATTTCAGGAAGACCACTCTTTTCCAGAGTTGATTGTTGTGCAGCCTCCATTGGCTGAGAATCCCCGGTTGCCCCCGAACCACCAACTTCCACAAGTGCTCCGGGTCCGACTGGAATTATTGCCGCTGCATAGTCCTTGGGGTATCGCAATGCGATAGGCCACAGGACGGACGGAAGAATTGCATGGCCCGTTCCCAGAGCCGGGAGTGGTACCTGCACCGTCATGGTTGGCAGCGCCACCTCAGCCTGCATCAGAAATATATATACATTTAAAAAAAAACAACGAGGCTGGAGGGAAGATAAAGAAGAACATCAGACACCGACCCTGGGTAGGTCCTTACCTCAGTGGGTACTAAGCTCAAATCTTTAAGAGCAGTTCCCCCGGCACCGGCCTCTTCACTCTCAAGCGATAATGACGGCTCAAGACCGCCCCACGACAACCGAGCCGGGCTGAAAGTCAGATAATCACTTTCATAAGCCGACGACGCCCCGGCGTCATCGGTCTCGAGATCAATCAGTGAGAGCTCCTCGTCACTGGAGCCACCACCATAATCTACCTGCTCAGAGGAAGAGGACCCCTCTGCTCTCTCAGGACGCTCCGCCGTCGGAGCAGGAGCCTCGCCAGCAGGAGCATCACCCTCGGCAGAAGCTTCCCCGGTGCTCTCCGCGCCAGGGGCAACAATAGATGATACCTCAAGAGCAAGTCCGCCCTGCCCCGAGGGGATCGCCTCCTCTATACCCTCCGAGCCCGGAAGCAATGACGGTTGTATATCAACTGCAATTTACGGCAAGAAGGGGTCAAGCTAGCTAAAGACATAAAGATTTGCGGTGCTATCACGATTAAACTATAGATTACCTTCCATCTCCTGCCTGGGTGTTGGAGAGGGCAGATCCCTTTCGACGGGAGCAGTAGGGACTCCCTCTGCCCTGTCCCTAGCCGCTACATCTACCGTCGCCTCCAGCCCGACGACTGCGGTGACTGTGTCGGCAACCGTCATCATGGGCTAGCCGAGGCAATCAAAACAAGCTAATGCACTTCGAAGAGAAAAGGAGCCTACCTTCAGCCTCTAGCCCTTGTGCGCGGGAAGCTTCAAACTCTTCAAAAGATACAACCGAAGGAAGGACGGTTGCCGACTCCTTCTCTACAGCTTTCTTTCGGCGTGCCCGTGTCACCCGGGTCACCGCCGCTTTCGCCTTCCCGACGGCCTCTCTCAGCTGGGACCGAGTCCTCTTCCTCGAATCCCCAGGAGGCAGTGGCGTCGTGGTTGGAGCAGGCTCAGGAACTTCAAAATATGTTGGCTTTTGGGCCTTTATGATCAGTTCCCTAAAGTGCCGGGTCTCCTCCGAAGTCGGTCGGACTGCACATGCACAAAGGTGAGAATGACACACCACAATGAAAAGAAGAAGCTGGCCAAAGGGCCTGAAAGAAAAAATGAAACATACTTGCCAGTCCCGTATAAAAGGGGAAGAGAGGCCAATAAAATAGCGATGGCGTTTTGTCCCTCGAAGCCGCCTCGCGAATAAGCCAGCATAGATCTCCAATCTTTTCGCTCGGTTCGGCCAGCAGTGCCAGGTCCTCATGACCACGAGAGGATAGGAGATACTACAGGCTCAGATGGTCCAGCCCCCACCTGTCTGCATATTTGAATGAAATCTGTAGAGGATGGTCCAGGATGGCTTCACTCGGACCACCCACCGACAGGCCATGCGACCGAAGGAGTGCAAATAGCCAGGGAGTGTTGTCGTACAAGGCATCCCGTCTGTCTTCCTTGCGAATGAAAGTCCGATAGGGATACAACCTATCCACCTCGGGACGCCAGTCGGCCACAGCCGCGATGGGCTCCTCTACCGGTAAAGGGAGTTGCTGGAGAATCACCCTCTCACTGCTGACCCGGCATAAACCCCGAAGGGTCTTCACATAATCATCCTTGTTGATCGGGGGCAGCTTCGGTTCAACTTTCGTCTTGCGGATTTTCACAATCTTGCGGGCCTTCATGTAGGCCTTCACTTCTGTATTGGTCCAAGACTTCAACTTCTTCAGATAAGCGGCTTCAATGTCAAGAACCGGCTCCGGCTGGGAAGCTAAAAACCTGTGCTCCGCCACAGCCCAGCACTCTCTCCGGGAGTTCCTATAAAATCCCGTCCGCGCATTCCACCACTTGACGTACTCAGGCGTGACGCGAGGGAAGCGCGCAGGGGCGGGCACCCGAAAAGAAACGTCTTCACGACGATGGAAAAAGTCCCACCATATTCGGGCGTCATCATTTGAAACTTGCCCGGCCCTATGCCTGTTGGGCAATGCAAATTGTGAAGAGGAATGTGGAATCTGCTGGTCGTAGCCAAAGTTCCGGCTGAAGCGGAACGGGTAATACGGCTCCAACCACAGAATGCCGCTCTTGCGAAATACAAGGACACTAGGCCTGATGGCCAGTGCCCAATCAATCAACTCCGGCTCCAGAATAGGCTTGGTATATTTGGCCTTGGAAATCGGATGGATGTACTCCTCAGTCTCAAACAGCTTGCACTGCCTCGTCCTGTTTGTCAGCGGGCTCGAATGGGCAGCTAAGCTCTAGAAATGAAGAACCCCAAGCGAATCCATGGGAATGCGGGCCAATTTACCCCGAATGGCGTAGAGTTGCTCCGCAAGTAAAGATGGCTCAGCACTCGCAAACTCTATCATACGCGGGACCAGAGGAACCGCTTGTAATGCCCGAGGAGCTGCCTCCGGAAACAGGGTGCAGACCCAAGCATTAAAGAAATGTAACGGACCAACCGTCCGAAGGCTTCTGGGGAGACGCGTCTTGTGCAAGTCTCCCAACATCTTGTAAATGAGGCACAAAGCCACTGGGCAAAGGGACAGCTTGATGCCCCAAGCCATAAGAGAGGCGGGGTAAATCGCCTCCGCCCTAATCACGCTCTCATCACCTTGAGGAAGAGCGAACGAACAAAGCCAATAAACCAGATATGCAGCAATGTGAGTGACTGCATCAACACCAGTAGGGTTCGGGTTTTCTCCCTGCCCTCCTTTCGAAGAAGATGATGAAGCGGCCTGGCGTCGCACCCTCTTCTTCCGCTTCTGGGCCACGGGCGCTATTGGAGGAAAATCTTCATACTTATTCTTCCCCTGGAAGAAATATTGAAGCCAGGCACCCATCCGCACTCTTCGCTTCTCGCCCGGCTTCCGAGCTTCCCTCGTGTCGTGCGATGAATGAAAGAGGGTGCGATACGCCTTCATCAGATTCCGATAGGCGTAGCCTGCCAAATACCAACCGTCACCGTCGGTCTGGTCTTTCAACCAGTCAGGCCAGCAGACTTCTTCATACGGCTCCCCGTCAATGGGTAGGCCACTGAGCTGCGATAGACTCCACAAGTCTAAAGAGGTCTCCCCTTCTGAAGTGTAGAAAGTGTTATATTCAGGGCAAAATACCTCGATCATTCCACAACACAAGCCCCGTGAGATTGGGTACCGGTACCTCGAAGCGTACACACTGTGATATACGCCGGCCCTGGTCAGAAGAGGAGCGTAATGCTGTAGCACGTAGTCTGTGAACTCTACTGCTCCGGGTCTGAATGCATGAGCATCTGTAACTTTCAGTTCAGCAAACCACCCCACCGATATCTGGTGCTTGAAGCGAACCGCCAAGCAATCCAGCAAGAACGATTCGTCTCTATATCCCCATCTCAACGGGGCAAGGAATAGACCAAAGATCGGTTTCTCCCGATCCACTCTGCCCGCGGAGTCATTCCATCGAGCGGGTACGAACTCGAGAGCTCTAGTCAGCAACCCGTCTGTCGGAGCCAGGTCTTGCAGCCCCAGCACAGCGCTCCATTTCCTGACCTCCCCGGGGAGATAGATGGGTCTTCCCCGCATCACACATTCGGCCAGGCTGTCTCTCTCCACCAGCAAGGCCTGCTCGACCTTCCGAACGGCGAACACATCCCTCTTCCCCTGAAGGTTGAAGCGTTGAAGAAGGGACATTAGGTGCTTGTCCTTGGGATAATCCCTCCTGGTCATGCCCTCTCTGTTATAATGAAAGGAGTCACCCCCGAGGATAAGGAGACGGCTGGTGTCCACAGTTTCTGTCTCTGAATCCGAAGACTCCGCAACTATGGCCACCTGGCCGTGCCCCCAGTCGAGGGAATTGACGTTCTCCCATGTCACTACGGCACATGAAGAAGAGCTGGATGCCATGATAGCTGCAAAAAGAGGCATACCAAACAAAAGCAAAGTCAGAAAATGGCTAATCAAAGGTGAACTTCTGACAAAATTTCGGCAGAGTCTCCCCAGCACAGGGAATTGCCGAAA
This sequence comes from Amorphophallus konjac, assembly GCA_022559845.1. Lineage (NCBI taxonomy): Eukaryota > Viridiplantae > Streptophyta > Magnoliopsida > Alismatales > Araceae > Amorphophallus > Amorphophallus konjac. The sequence goes on along the minus strand of CM040123.1, from coordinate 114,686,891 downwards.
AAAAGCGGGAACGCGTCCACTGAGGAACGGTCCCTAAAAGGCGGCCATCGGCATTACACCGAGGCCAGAGGAACACTCGGGGGAATAGCTCCGAGGGCAAGCCCTGCTAGAAGCCTCCCAGGGTCCAAAGGATGAGTTTCGAAACCCAAATTGACAGCACCTCCACTCACCCGAGGAAGAAATCGCCACTCTCGGAGCCAAAGGAAGAGAAAAAAGGGAGGAGAGAGAAAGAAAATCGTTAAATGAAAGGCGATGAAGAAAAAAACAAGGAAGAAAGAAATATATAGGGGAAGCCCCCCATTGTTAAACCGGCGCGCTATTTAGCGCGCCGGGTTAAAAGGCCCGTAAGCAAAAGGCGCGCCGGGAAAAGGCGCGCCGGATCAACAACCCTCAACGCCAAGGCCGCACCGGATCAACGTGCGAGTAGCGTGGGCGCGCCGGATTAACATCCAAGGCCAAGGGGGCGCACCGGATTACGCACGCCGTATTAACATCTAAACGGCACCGGGTTAACGTCCATGCCAAATTAAAGGCCATCCCAGGCTCCTGTCGACCCAAGAGGGAATCGCTCTGGGTGAAACTCATCCGTCGGCCCTGCTGCACTTGTGCCTTGCTCGCAACACCCACGTCTGGGGGGCATTTGTTGGCACCCAAAATATGATCGTCGGCGACCAAGCCATAAGGACGAATGACCAGGCCCGCTGAAGCACGGAAGTCGATAAAGATCAACATATTGAAGATTTCTCAAGCTGCCAGAGCCCCGAGTCACCCCGTATGGACACGGGGACTTCACCTCAGGAGAGCCGAGACAAACTCACAACCAACCGGTAGTGCGATCAAGCCTGCCCAATGAACCGGCATCGACTCTGTCGTGCCGCATACACTACACCCGTTGTCCGATCAAGGACGATGGTCTACCCAGTGGCTTCCCGCCTTATGAAAGGCTCTCCTGAAGATGAAGGAGTCCCCATGGTTCCCCGAGACGGAGGACCGAAAGCTCTGACGGCAGAAGATCTCGATCACCAAGCACGGGTACGGCTTCCCGCCAAGATGGGCCCGTTAGTGGCCAAATGATCGCCCAGCTCAGGCGGAACTATCCCTGGTGTTACACCACCCCCTAAGGAGCTTTGGGCACGAGCCAGACCGAGCCAGCAGCACGAATCATAGAGCCGAAGGCCGTGTCAGCGGAAAGCCCGTATGATCAAATCAAAGCTATCTGGAGTCTCGAGAATGGCCGTACGTCAACCTGGGAGCTTCTACAAGACATCTCGTCGAAGTTTCGAGGAGCATTGGCAAGATAAATGTTCACGGTGACCCCCGGAATCATCCCCGGACTCATCAACTGGCTCGAAGCGCCCGAGGAGCATTAGCCCGGCTCACCCTAAACCAGCGCGCCCCTCACTTGATGCCCTCTATCCCGACGGGCTGCACCCCATCCAGGGCCTGGCGATTCCGGCGCGCAAAGACCCATGAAGCCCTTCCCGGCGCGCAGTTCTTCACGCCGTATGAGGCTTGGGGCTCGATCAGGTATATATACAGATGGCTATTCGAAAACAAAAAAGGAGAAGGGCGGAGAAATAGAAAGAGGGAGCAGACAGAGGGTTAAGAAGAGTGTCTTTCGAGAGAGGCCTTCCGAGGGGAGAGAGAGCTTTCTTGGAAGAGAAGTTTCTATCCGAGCGTCCTTCGACGGCCGTCTTCCTCTGTTCTGGTTGAAGTCCTCCGGAGCCGGAGAAGGAGGAGCGGGCCGATACTCTGTTTTGAGAACAGGTGGGCGCCGGCGTCTATCTCTCTCTGCTTTTCGTGAATTTTCCTCTTTCGGAATCTCCGTCTACCAACTGTAAGCAAGAGAGGGGAGGGATGGCAATGATATGAGCCGACCCCTCCCCTCCTCTGCGTTTTCTTTTCTTTACTATATTTTCCCCTGCGAATGATGAACGGCGACCGAGCAATGATGCCGGCGCCGGATTCTTAACGTGTAAATGAGTGGCCCATTCCTGTTTCTGGGATGGCAATGTGTATTTGAATGTCTGGACCAGCAGGTCGAATGAGTTATTTGAAACTTCTGTCTCCTTCTCTATCTACATCGATGTGTATGTTTAAGGTCTTCCGTGCGTTTTCTCTGATCCTGGTTTCCCCGAAGCCCCGATCATGCCTCGAAGCACCGTGGGCTACAGAAACACCCCTCTCCGGGGTTTTCCCTTTCGACCATGCCCGTGTCTGATTTAAGGGTCTCCACATACCCTCCGTGGACAGAGCTGCGCTTCTGCGTATGCTTCTTTCTACCGTATTGTCAAGGGACTAACTCCCCTCGATTCCTCTCTTCCTGTTGCCCTGTGGCTCGCGAGGTGGGAGCCGTTCTTGGGATTGCAAGATGCATCGACTTTGACATTGCGCCATAACTGTTCGAGCATATGCCTCCATGTTTGGCTCGTCTCACTGTGCATTGATTACCCCTCTGCTTTGTAGTCATGTGAACCGTTCCGAGATTCCTTTATTTCATCTTAATCATCCGGGGAGGGGGACATTCCCCGTTACTTCACACAGCTGCTGGGCGATCGAGAACTCTACCCCTCAATGGTAGATGTTTCCCCAAGGCCATATCAGATAGCAACAGGGGCCTTAGCCTAACAGGCTTAGCCCCGACAATCTGAGACCCAATCGAGGCCGAGAGTTGTATGCTCCTCGTAGGCCAGCCCTCGGAGCTTCACCCTCTTGGTGGTCGGTTCATCCACAGGATGAGTCATAAGCTGTGGGTTGTCCACCCCTCACAGGCTAGCCCTCGGGGTGATGCTCCCATCATCAATGACCTCATCTCTCTATCTTTCCCCTTACGGAGCCTTGGTGCCCCTCGTAGGCTATTCCTCGGGGTATCCTATCCGATGGGGTTTGCTGGGTGCCCCCGTGCACACCGGCGGTTTAGGGGCTTGCTCCACAGGTGAGCATGACCCCGCTTCTCCCCTGCAACTCTTCAGGTTCAGGGGAGATGCTGCCCAATTTTGGACAGATTAAGATTGAATAAGCCTTAATGGAACGCTCGTTCTGGACTTAATTACCTCAGTGCTTGAGTATGAACCTTGCACTGACTTGCTCCCTCATTCCTAGAAGGCCATGGGCTCCATTTAAACAGTCAATTGGCCTAAACAACTCTAAAATGTTCTATGGGAGTTTAATAAACTTGAAAAAGTTCAAAAAATAACAAAAATAGGGTTAATACGGCGCGGTCTTAACCGGCGCGCCTTAAACCGGCGCGGTACCCCTCCGCGCCGGATTAACCCCACACTCATAATCAAATTTTTTTTCCTTGCGACTTTCCGGCGCGCCCCAAACCGGCGCGCCCCATCCTCTTGCGCGCCGTTTTAGCCGGTTATGGGGCCGCGCCGTATTAGCCATCCATACTGATGTTTTATCGCGCCGTATGAGTTACCTCTCGCATGGTTGCGCCGGTTTTGAAGCATGTTGCCGTTTAAATCGCTCATTTGCCCCTAGGCAATTCTCGTCTCTCGGGGTCGATGCCAACAAGCCATAGCTGGTAATAAATTGAATAAAAGAAGGGCCTAGCGAGTCTGAGCTATATGGTCATCATGTCTTCATTACTATGTCCGTTAGCATCTCGCTCTCGCTGTCATATTTGTGCTGCCTTCTCTCTTCTCAAAAGAAGGGGTAATAAACGTGGTTGATCATCATTTGCTTCCACAATTCCGTTATTATGCTTAATATAGTTATGAACGTCATGTGTGCATCCATGCTTACATCCTCGAGTAGATCAAATGGCGTTGACAGAAAAGCCGGATTACGCCTGGTCAGAAGTCTTCGCTGTGCGCGACGGTGGTCTTCCGACCTACGTCCTCCGCCACGTACCGAGGATCCACAATTCCATGAACTATGCATCTTCTACATGATAAACATGTGCATCCTGCATGTCTTCGTCATGATCATCATGTAGCTCTTTTAATCCGGCTTCGACAGCCCGCTATCTCGGCAATTAATCAAAGGTGTTCCCTCCCCGTGGGGGATGTAATTAACGCCATAGCCTTTATGGTATGGCGGACTGCTGGTCCCGACCGAACCTCACATTCGCCCGACACGGGTCAGAATGAGCGCATCATAAAATTGTCACTCATGTGACTGGCACGCCCGCGTCGTCAATTAGTCAGTTAATTACCAGTTAGTTAATTGGTTGATCGACACGTGAAATAAGACATGTATCCATGTACCTATGTACATATATATACATGAAATAAAGCAACAGGATGGTCGGATAAAACCCGTCGCAAACAAGAGATTTTCAAATTCAAAGAAAATTTGTGGAGGATGGAGATGGTGGACAGAATCTCCAATAAATTTAGGGATTCCAACAAAAATCAAAAGGGGGTCAAAAAAGAGAAGAACTAAACTTCTACTACACAGATCTGAAAAGGGACAGATCTGAAAGACAGAAAGATATAAAAATAGAAAAATATAAAACAATGTGAGACGGGATAATTTTCTTGGAGGTTGGGGATCAAGTGAGAACCAACCTTGAAAATCTAAACTCCAGATGACGTCGGAGTTGGGAGTTAAAATTCTAGTAGTGAACCTCTATCCAGCAGAATAGACCCTTGGACAGAACTTCAGAAGCGGCTTCGCGGCGGCTCGATGGCGGCACGAACGGCGGTGGTGGCGGCACCAGAGATAGAATCTAGATGTAGAGGGGCTGAGATAGAAGGGGTTTCCACCCTAAAATCTTGAAGGAGGAGGAAGAACACCAGGGAGAGAGGAGGGGGGCACAAATTTGCTCCAATGCTTGCACAATTTTTCTTCTCATTAATTTACATAAATAGAAATTACATGCCTTATATAATAAATGGAAAATGACCACTAATGCCCTCAGATCTAGGGTTGGGAGGGGTATACAAGGTATAGAACTAATTAGTTCTAATAGCATTTTTTTTTCAAAAATAAAAATGGGGGGGGGCCTTGACCAAGGGGACATGATAGGTAAGGTAGGTGGCCTCCTTTGAAATTTTAACCCACTTGTCTCCCCATGTGTCAATTGACCTTCTAGATGCCACCTAGGACTTTGACCAGCCCCACATGGACCCAAATGGTGCCACATGGACCAATGAGGAAGGAGTGAGGCCCCCATTGCTGGTTCTACTGACATTTGCAGATAAACCCACCAAGACTTATAATTGTGTACCCATATATCACAAGGGTATACATACAAATACAAAAGGACATAAATGCAAATAAAATGTGAGCGGTCTTGCGTCGATGTCCCCATCAATTCTCCCTGGGTGGGAAGAACTCGACCCCATCGAGTAAGGGGTGTGATGGCTCGAGTACACCGCGGATCCGTCACCGTGCCAAGTAGCTCAGGTGTGCTCCACTCCATGTGATCGTCACCTGCTCATTCCGTATATACTCGATATGCACAAGCTGCTGTGGCAACGAGGCTAGAGGTGGACACTCCGGGGTGGGGTCACTCTCGAGGGGAGGAGGCGGCTCAAAAACTCACTAGGAATCACCGCTGGGTCCCTGTAGGTGACTAGATCCGGGACATGGATGTCGAGCTGATCCCATACTCCTCGAGCGAGTCCACTCGCCTCTCACTCATAGGAGATCGACAACGAACTTGCACAAAACACATGCAGACTCACCATGTACTAACACACATATGCAAACCACACAAATAAGCCACACAAAACAAACCACACAAAGAAGAAACAAACCGACTCATGCATTACCCTAGACTTAATGCAATGACATCACCCACCAGGTGGCCATCATCCAAGTGCCGCATCCTGAGTGTCGGTAGGCTCCTCCAGACTTTCGTACTCATCAGCTAGTTCCGGATCGGCCTCGTAGATGACAGATACAAGTCCAGAAGGCGAGGCTTCTCCTATCCCTAGGGCTAGAGTGGCACGAGTGGGACATTGGTTGGCAAAGTGGCCAAACCCATGACAGTGGAAACACTATAGTCGAGACCTACTACTCTCTCCGATGAGTGGTCCCTTACCCTTGTCCTCCCGACGGACAGGGGGTGTGGGCAATAGGGGTGGAGGTGTGGGTGCCGTAGGCAGCAAGGGTGGGGGTGCCGGTGCCAGAGGGTGGGCAATGGGTGCCGGGGGGCGAGCAATGGGTGCCGGTGGTTGGGATGGAGGTAGATCCCGTGGTGGGGGAGGGCGAGGTCTAGGAGCGAAGTGCTCCTGACGGGCGAGCTCGTGAGGTCAAGCCATGGGACCCCTCGAGTATGGGCCTAGGGAGCTATGTGACTCGGCACTACAGAGAGGAACGGGACCCAACCGTTGGATAGACTCAAACTCTCCCTCGAATTGCTCTATCTCGAGAGCAACTTGGTACGCATCCTCTAACTTGTCCACCTTGCGGCGGAGAAGCTCATATCGTAGGTGCGGTCATAGACCATGCCGAAATCGGGAGACAGTAAGGGAGCTCTCCTCCTTGGCATCACATCGCAAATAGTATTCATCGAACTCGGTGATGTACTTGGAGACGGACTGATCTCCTTGGGTAAGACTCTGCCACCTGTCTATGAGACGCTGGCGGTAAGTGGCAGGGAGGTACTTATTCCTATGTTTGGACCTCATCTCTTCCCACGTCTCTACTTGGGGTTCATGACGGTGAAATAGCAGGTTCTCCATGTTTCTCCAAAAGGTTTGAGCTTGCCCTATCAATTTCATCTTGGCAAACATGACCTGCCGTTGGTCCGACATCTCGAACCACTCAAAATATCGGGCCATACCGGCTTCCCAATCAAGATATACCCTTGGGTCTAAGGACCCGTCAAAAGTGGGAGGGTCGGCACGAACGGTCCTGAGGGCCCGCTCATCCTCATCACGATTCCGTCGTTGAACACGACGGTCACGTCCATTTCCCTGATTTTCATCCTCGAACTCGTAGTCTAGCACCTCAGGGAATTGACGCCTCCTAACATCTATCCCTTGAACCCTTGGGACAACAGGTTGCTGAACCGGTTCCCGTTGACCATGTGTAGGTGGGGGGGTGCCTCAACTGGGGCTCTCGAGGGTGCATCGGCTGGGGCTCCCTCTAATGTGGCAACTCTCCCTACCAGGCCCTGAACGGACTGGTCCGACTCGACGGCCTTATCCTCTAAGACCTTCATCCTTTCTTCCATATGGGTGCCTAAGCCATTCATCCGTGTACTCAACCCGTCCATCCGATCTACCCGTGTAGTCAACGCATCCATGCGTGTACCCAACGCATCCATACGTGTAGTCAACCCTTGCATTTGCCCCATAAGGGTTTGGAACATTTCGGCCACCGACGACGCATCGAGACTAGGGGCTCGGGGATCCGCCATAGGTGGTGGCGGGGGTGAGTACTGTGTACCTCTACGAGTGGGCATGCAAAGACACACGGAGACACCGACTAATGCAAACACGGACTAAAGCAAAGATGATGCACCTAGACTTAACCAAGACTCGATACGTGGCAGAGTAAATCGATCCGAGGATCATTCGCGCAAGTGTGTGGCCTTCCCGATAGGCGTAGCCTAACGTTCGGACAACACCTTTTTATATACCGGGTTATTGGGATGAAATGCAACCTAGACCGACTTAGACGATGACTAGACGTAAATGACACTTTTTTTTAAGTTTGGACACCCTAGACTCAACTGGTGCTCTAATACCAAACTAATGCGGGACGGACACGCGACTCGACTCCAAATGGATATGCGACCCTCGGACTCTAAGCAAGCTCGCGATCATCCCTAACGAGGGAAGCGTGCAGACGTGCACGGTTGAGAAATCTGCAAAGAGCTAGGGTGGTCAACTCACAAATTCGTGCCCGGATCGGGTCACGGGACGGTCTCGCTCTCTCTCGCAGCAGCGGTGATATAAAAAGTATAGCGAGCTACGATCCTAGCATGCTCTCTAGTAGCGGCATAAAAAAATATATACAAAATAAAGCAAATGCCGAGATAGGAGCGAATACGATACCTCCACGCTCTCGGCGTGGGGAAGACGGCCCCGGCCGATCTCGTACTCCCGGAACAATTACTACATAATAATTACAGCAAGGTAATTTCACTGCCCACTCCACGCAGGGAGGTAAAGGGCGACACAGCGGCACCCGGGAGTAGCGGTTTCGGGTTGATGGGCGGCTTCTTGTATTGCTTCGGCTACACGCGTACGCGCAATCATGGGCCCACGTGCTGGTCAGTGGGGCCGCGTGGGACCGGGGTGCCACCACTGTGGTGGGGACACTTGGAGGGGCACTCCCTGTGACGGCGATACGCTGGTTCACCGGTCGGAGGCTGGGCGGCTCCGATCTTCACTCGTCGGAGTTGCTGCCCACAGATCTGAATTTTGTTTCAGACCTGCGCGTCCCGACGAAATCTGCTGCTGCGGTCACTCCCGACGTCGGATCGATTCACAAGAGGTATCAATGGAAATCTGACTTGAAATCCTTTGATCTATGGCTGGAGAAAGAAATTTGAATTTCCGTTTGATGGCCTTTGTCAAATTTTCAAGCTGCTGACTCACGGGAACTGAAAAATCAGGGTAGATTTGAGTTTTCCTGAGATTTGTCATTGACCACAATGTAGACCTTCGATTCAGCTTTTGATCCCTTCATGAAAGTTGTAGATGCCGAAGAGAGGAAAACGGGGATATATCGTATGAATAGTTTGGTGGAAGTTTCGATTTTTGGGGGATTTTATACTAACCCGGGGTCGGATCTAGACAGCAGAGACAGAACTGAATTTGGGGGAAAGACACAATTTCTAAAAATAGGAAGAGGGATTTTAAAATTCTAAGAAAATTTATGGAGGATGAAGATGGTAGACAGAACCTCCAATAAATTTGGGGATTCCAAAAAAAAATCAAAAAGGGGAAGAACTAAACTTCTGCTACACAGATCTGAAAAGGGACAGATATGAAAGACAAAAAAACACGAAAATAGAAAAATATAAAAAGAAGGTGAAATGATGGGATAATTTTACTGGAGCTTGGGGATCAAGTGAGGAACCAACCCTGAAAATCTCCACTCCAGATGATGTCGGAGTTGTGAGTTAAAAGTCTCGTAGTAAACCTCTCTCCAGCAGAACAAACCCTTGGACAGAACTTCAGAAGCGGCTTTGCGGCGGCTCGATGGCGGCACGAACGGCGGCGGCGGCACCATAGATAAAATCTAGATGTAGAGGGGCTGAGATAGAAGGGGTTTCCACCCTAAAATCTTGAAGGAGGAGGAAGAACACCAGGGAGAGAGGAGGGGGGCACAAATTTGCTCCAGTGCTTGCACAATTTTTCTTCTCATTAATTCAAACAAATGGAAATTACATGCCTTATATAATAAATGGAAAATGACCACTAATGCCCTCAGATGTAGGGTTGGGAGGGGTATACAAGGTATAGAACTAATTAGTTCTAATAACATTTTTTTTCAAAAATAAAAATGGGGGGGGGCCTTGACCAAGGGGACATGGTAGGTAAGGTAGGTGGCCTCCTTTGAAATTTTAACCCACCCTTCTCCCCATGTGTCAATTGACCTTCTAGATGTCACCTAGAACTTTGACCATCCCCACATGGACCCAAATGGTGCCACATGGACCAATGAGGAAGGAGTGAGGGCCCCCTTGCTGGTCCTACAAACATTTGTAGATAAACCCACCAAGACTTACAATTGTGTACCCATATATCACAAGGGTATACATACAAATACAAAAGGACATAAATGCAAACAAAATGTGAGCGATCTTGTGTCGATGTCCCCATCAATTCAAGTCCGCTCACTTTTTACCTATCAAGACTAAATGGACCGTGGATGTTCTAGCCGCCTTATATATCAAAGAGATCGTAAGGCTGCATGGTATTCCAAGTTCTATTACTTTGGATCGAGATCCGAGATTCACCTCTCACTTCTGGAAAGGTTTGCAATCATCTATGGGTACTAGGCTAAGATTTAGCATTGTTTTCACCCTCAGACTGATGGAAAAATCGAGAGGATGAATCAGATTATTGAAGATATGTTGAGAGCATGCATGATTGACTTCGGCGGAAGTTGGCATGAACATTTACCATTGACTGAGTTCGCTTATAACAATAGTTATCAGTCAAGTATACAAATGGCACCATTCGAAGCTCTTTATGGCCGAAGCTATAGATCGCCTCTATGCTGGAGCGAGGTTGGAGAGAAGGGATTGCTTGGTCCCGATATTGTCCAAGATACAACTGACAAAATCCAGTTGATTCAAGAAAGATTGAAGGTAGCTCAATCACGGCAAAAGAGTTATGCCGATAATCGGAGGAGAAACCTTGAGTTCCAAGTGGGGGAGCACGTCTTCTTAAAGATCTCACCCACTCATGGAATTAAAAGATTCGGCATCAAAGGAAAGTTGAGTCCGAGATTTATCGGGCCTTTCGAGATTCTGGAGAGAATCGACGAGGTGGCGTATAAGCTGGCTTTGCCTCCTCAACTGGCCAGTGTACATGATGTCTTCCATGTATCAATGTTGAGAAAGTACATGTACGATCCTTCGCATGTGATACAGTTTGAAGATTTGAAGCTACAAAAGGACTTATCATATGAAGAAAGATCGATCAAGATAGTGGATCGAAAATTACACCAATTGAGGAATCAGGCCATTCCGATGGTAAAAGTTCAATGGAGCAAGCGTGGATTCGAGGAAGCCACTTGGGAATTGGAAGAGTTCATCAAGAAGAAGTATCCGGACTTAATCTCAGTTTAGAAATTTGACTTCTCTATTCGAATTTTTGAATTTTAGTTATATAATGTGAATTTGGAGGACCAAATTATTTTAAGTGGGGGAGAATGTAGAAACTGATAAATTAAAATGACAAATAAATTTTTCAATGAATTATATGATTAAAATATTCATGAAATAATTAAATTATATTAGATAAATGTAATTTACTTAAGGTAAATAGAAATTAAATACTCTAAGCCTTAGAAAAATCATAGTAACCCCAATAAAAGTCCATATAATGGATTTAGATTACAATTAGCCCATTGGATAATCCATAATGGGCTGAATTAATGGTTAAAGGATTCAATAAAAGTTAAATTAACCTTAAATTCGTAACATGTGTTAAATATGGCATTTAAGGGATTAAAGTAACTCCATTTCTAGAAGATTGACTCAAGAATCAACCCTTACCTACCAGCGACCTTAGACCAGCCATTTTTACATTGGTTTCACACCAAATTAAGACTAGATTAAGAGGAGAAGTTGGAATTTTCTTCTAATTCGAAGTTAATGGGTTTGTTAAAATTAGGTAAGGAAGCTTGACAAATTTAGACAAGTTTTGGCTATAAATAGGACCCCATTCGACCCTCAAATCATCCTTGGTGGCCTAGGCTATACTGCTGCGGAGATTGGTGGAGATTTGAAGGGAAGATTTGGAGATCAAAGGGTTTTCTTATTATTGGGGCTATTTTTCTACCTCTTCCTTAGATCTGCTTAAAGATAGGTGTCTCTCAGGCCAAATCTTAATTAAAGCATGCCACCTTGTTCATTTTTCGATGCTATTTCCATTGATACTTGTTTCCCCAAGTTATGGTCATTTTATTGGAGGTGCATTCCCATTTTTTCACGGAACCTGAACGCGCTGCACCTCAGGGGTGCGTTCATGAACGCGCTGCCCCGACATGGCGCGTTCTTATAGACCCTATTTCCCACCGTCTTTTTTTTAAAAAAATAATAATATATAAATATATATATATATTCAAGATCACGCTACCCAAGGCGTGCGTGTTCTTCAGATCGTGCTAGTCAAGGCTAGCGCGTTCAAAAAAATACCCAGAATTGCCTGTAGCGCGTTCTTGAGAATGCGCCCAGAGTACCAACCAACCTCACCTTGGTTCGGTTCGGCTCGGCTCAACTCGGCTCAAATAAATTAATATATTAATAGTTTCGTATACACACACAACTCGAGCCCACATCTTATGCCCCTTGGGTCTTGACTCAAGGGTGAGCTCTCCAACATATAAAGCCACGGAAGTTTTTCTAACTTCCAATGTGGGACTAAAGTTTAGTCACTATTTAATAGGAATTATAGCATTTGGAATCCACATTAATTGTAAGCATTCAGTCACCAAAAATAAGGAAATGTAATATTATAATGTTTGAATTTTTACAGCATGTTAAAAATTATTTTTGTAGAATAAAAATTATTTTTAGCATGTAAAAATATATTTTTACCATATTATTAGTAAACTAATACATGAAAAATATTTCCAGCATGTTAAAAATTACTTCCAGCATGATAAAATTATTTCCAACATGGTAGACTTATTTTACCATATTAGAATTATTGTCATCATATTAAAGCTATTTAAAAACTATTTTTCAGCATGATAAATCTATTTTCCCATCAAATAATTAGTAAATAAATGTAAAATATATATTTTCAGCATAATAAAATTTATTTTGTTATCAGAGAATTTCTGTAATCAACATGGTAAACTTCTTTTCATCATCTCATCAGTAAGTTAATGTATGATAATTATTTTAGCATGTTAAGTATTAATTTTAGCATGTTAAATATTAATTTTCAGCATGATAAAATTACTCTCAATATGATAAAATTATTTCTAACTTATTAAAATTACTTTAACATGTTAGAATTATTTTCAGCATGATGAAACTATTTTTTTAGCATAATAAATCTATTTTCTTAAGCATGAAAATCTATATTTATCATAATATCAATAAATAAATATATGAAAATTACATTCAGCATGTAAAAATATGTTTTATCATGATATCAGTAAATTGGTGTATAAAAATTACTTTTTAGCATGATAAATCTATTATTCTATCTTATTATCATTAAAAATATCAATAATATGTGAAATCACGATTTTAATTCAAAAGTATATACATCTTATCTTAAACTTAATATTTCTAAATTTTAACAGAATTAAGAATGAATTCTCAAATGATTTCGTGAACATGATGCTTACCTACACCACGTTCATAACAATATTCTGATTGGCTATAAAATCCGCGTTTTGGCTAAACTAAAATACCTCCATGATATAAAAAACTTCCTGAAAACATGCCTAAACACTTGTTAAATCAATTGAACACCAGATTAAATTATGGAATTAAAATAATTCTATTAGTTCTATTTACTTGAATTTTCTTCCTAGTTACCGTTCGTTCTTGAATTTCACGACTTAATGTCGTTAAACATGATGCCTTAAAATTATTATTCACTTCTCTTACAATTTCTGAGATTTTTGCCAGATCTATACTTTTTACAAATGAGCTTATTCTTGAAATTCATTGGCCATAGTGTTAAGCGGATGTCTAAACGTAATTGGGATCTTATGACCCACCGACCCAATGCCTGGCATTAATGGGGCCCGGTCTGGTCCTGGGAGGAGCGCCTGAAAGTACTTGTGCCCATGGGAGTTGATTGACCATGGTGTGACATTACACCGAAGTGCATGACTTGCTAGATTTTTACGGCATTCCACTATTCGTACTTGTTACTTGTTTACATGATTACTTAAAAATTACATCAATTACTTGACTTGCGTGAAATGGCCAATTACATGAAATTCTTTACTTGTTCAAAGTTATTACCTGAAAATTTCTCTTGATATCTTGTTATCTCAATTACTTGGAAATTCCACTCATATTATACACTTTTCGATGCAACTTGGAAAGATTACTTAAATTGTTAAACACTTAAAGATTGCCTGGTTTTTAGAGATATAAAATCCTACTGAGCTTTTTGCTCACCCTACGTTTTGGTTAAATTATTGTAGGAAATGACATTGAACAAGGGAATGGACAAGAGTGAAAGAGTGATTTTCTTTTCCCTAGGATTTATGTAGATCATTAGTGTTTTACAAGAATCATGTATTTTGGGTTTGGAAGTTTGTAATCTGCCTTTATGGCTTATGAATTAGCAATGTAAACCTCTATTTTGATGGAATAAAAGTATCATTTTCTCATATATCTTTGTCTTAGAATTAAATTTGTACATGCTCTGATCGACACGCTTGATTTCGACTCGCTCACGCCCTCGATATTCCGCGTCGAGGCGTGACAGACTTTGTGGTATCAGAGCCTAGATTACATAAAACCTAGGATTCTTAAACTTAGGTTAGGTTTTAGATCAATATCTAGAAATTGGATAAGTCTTAAAAAACATTCCTGGTAAGATTGGGTAGAAACACGGGTTAAGTTTTAAGAAAAAGGGGATTATCAGGAAATAAATACTAAAATAAAAATAATAAACCTTGGAATTATGGTTTCAGGCTAATTCTCACAAATGGCCGTCGAGAGAGCTCAATGGCGTGAGATGCATCGCATCATTCAAGGCTTAACCCAAGCCCTCCAACAGGTTGCTTAGGGAGGAGCAAACCGAGGAGCTGGTGATTTGCATAGGAATTTTCAAAGCATGAACCCTCCCAAGTTCGCTGGATCTTAGGATCCGGATGAGGCCGAACACTGGATTAAGGAGATCGAGAGGATATTCCGAGTTATGCAATGTGCTGACAAGGAAAAGGTCATACTCGCTACTTTCCAACTGGAAAGGGATGCCCGTGCCTGGTGGGAATCGGTCGAAGCTACTTTACCGCACGACCAAATTCTATGTGAAGAGTTCGTGGAACATTTCAATAGTAAATATTTTTCCGACCGAGTGCAGGAAAGGAAGGCCGCCGAATTTGTCACTTTGAAGCAAATGGGTTTATCGGTTGCCGAATATGAAGCTCAATTCTCAAGATTATCTCGGTACGCTGCACATCTCGTGGGTACCGACAAAATGAATGCAAGGAGGTTCTTAAATGGCTTAAGGCCTCAATATATTACTCAACTCTCCCCGATGGACATCCAAATTTATTCTGATGCGGTACGGGAGCACAACTCTTAGAAGATGCAACGGAGTTATCGGATCGCATCGAGGAAGGGAAGCCAAGAGAGAGCAAGTTACTAGGTCCGAAGTTTCAAACTTTCCTTTGGGAAAAAAAGGCCCATGGACAGGCGTAACTTCAACAAGGATGGGTGAAATTTCAACAAGGGTGGATGTAACTTTCAAAGGGACAAGATGCCAAGAACCTTTGACAAGAAAATTGTTCCTTTCTCTACGTCATCAAAGGAATTATGCAAATTCTGCGAGAAACCCGGACACAAAGCTGAGGAATGTTGGAGAAAGCTCGGCGCATGTCTTCGATGCGGGAGTCGGGAGCATAGGATCCCGAATTGTCCTCTTCTCAACGAGCAAGCTCCACCGGAGAAGCTTCCACCTATTGTCAAAAAGCAAGGAAGACTTCAAGCACTTATGGATGTGGAACCTACCGAGGAAGGAGGCGTCGTGGAAGGTACTCTTTCTGTGTACTCAAGGCATGCCTCTATCTTATTTGACATCGGAGCTACGCATTCATTTATATCTAGAAGATTTACTGGTCTTTTACCTATGAAGCCTGTTCCATTAGATTCTACACTCACTATTACCACCCCTATTGGAACGGGAACGGAGATTAAACATTTCTATCCTGCTAGTGAAGTTCTAATTAGTAGTTATAACTTACCCACTAATTTGGTATGCATGGAAATGGACGGATATGATGTTATATTGGGTGCCGATTGACTATCTGCACATGGTGCTAGTGTCAACTGCAAGTTGGGTACGGTAACTTTTAGGGGTTATCCCAACCTCTTATTTTCTGGTATCAGGCATTCTAGACACATATCTCTCATTTCGGCCCTCGTAGCCGAGAAATTATTAAGGAGAGTTGTGCCAATTTCTTAGTTTCTATCACTATGACCGAGTACACGGAACCCGTTCTAAAGGACATTCCTATCGTTCAGGATTATTCTGATATATTTCCGGACGAGTTGCCTGGTATTCCTCTAGAGAGAGAAGTTGTCTTCTCTATTGATTTAATTCCGGGAGTTGCACCAGTTTCTAAAGCTCCATATCGGATGTCTGCCGTTGAAATGAAGGAGTTAAAGGAACAACTATTAGAGTTATAGGAAAAGGGGTTTATCCGACCAAATACTTCACCTTGGGGAGCCCCGGTCCTCTTTGTTAAAAAGAAGGATGGTTCGATGAGACTATGCGTTGATTATCGGCAATTCAATCAACTCACTATCAAGAATAAATATCCATTGCCGAGGATTGATGAATTATTCGACCAGATTTCTGGAGCTCGATATTTCTCAAAGATCGATCTTCGATCTGGTTATCATTAATTAAAGATCAAGGAAGGGGATATTCACAAGACTGCATTTCGGAGTAGGTATGGGCATTTCAAGTTCATCGTTATGCCTTTTGGCCTAATAAACGTGCCTGCCGCATTTATGCAATTAATGAACAGCGTATTCAGGCCATACCTCGATCAATTTGAGGTTGTCTTCATTGACGACATTTTGATCTACTCCAAGTCAAAGGAAGGACATGAAGAACATCTCAAGAAGGCCCTTTAAGTTTTACGAGATCACAAGCTTTATGCCAAATTAAGCAAGTGTGATTTCTGGTTGGAGGAAGTTTCTTTTCTCGATCACATAATTTCTCGGAACGGTATCGCTATCGATCCTTCAAAGGTCGAGGCCGTAAAGAACTGTGAAAGACCTACTAGTGTGATGGAAATCCAAAGCTTCTTCGGATTGGCTGGATATTATCGAAGATTTATCAAGGACTTCTCCAAGATTATGGTATCTTTGACAAAATTGACAAGAAAGGAGAATCCTTTTATATGGTCCGGGGAATGCGAGAAGAGCTTTCACACTTTAAAGGATTGTCTGATGACTGCCCCTATACTCACATTACCTACGGAAGGAGGAGGATTCGAAGTGTATGCTAATGCATCCGGAATTGGCCTAGGTTGCGTATTAATGCAACATGGTAAGGTTATAGCCTATTCTTCAAGGCAATTAAAGAAACACGAGGAAAATTACCCCGTGCATGACCTAGAGCTGGCAGCTGTGGTCTTTGCTTTGATGATATGGTGACATTATCTCTATGGCGAAGTCTTTATTGTGTATTCCGATCGCAGGAGTCTCAAAAAATTATTCTCTCAAAAGGAGCTCAACATGAGACAAAGACGGTGGTTGGAATACTTCAAGGATTTTGATTTCTCTATACAATACCACCCTGGGAAAGGCAATGTCGTAGCTGATGCTCTTAGCCGGAAGCCAGTGGCCTTATTATCAAGTTTGATGGTTAAAGAATGGCATCTACTTGAAGAAATGGCAAATTTAAACCTCAATGTGGAGGAGAAGAAAGATGGAGTGTTTATAGCAAATATTCGACTCCAACTCGAGTTACTCTCGAAATCAAGGAACGGCAAGATGATGATCCGATGATCGTTGAAATTAAAGAGAAACTAGATCAACGACCGGATTTCCTTCTGGCTGATGATGGAAGGTTATTATTCAAAGGAAGAACTTGCATACCCGATTGTTCTACCATCAAGGGTAAAATCGTGGAGGAAGCACATCGGTGAAGGTACACTATTCACCCTGGTGCTACAAAAATGTACCAAGACCTCAAGAGAACTTTCTGGTGGCCTAACATGAAAAGAGAGGTAGTCGAGTTCGTAAGTCGATGCTTGGTATGTCAACAAGTTAAAGTCGAGCACCTCAAATCGGCTGGTAAACTCAAGTCTCTCGAAATACCAGAATGGAAATGGGATAGTATCGGTATGGACTTCATAGTTGGATTGTCGAAGACCCGAAGTGGTTTTGATGCTATATGGGTAATTGTGGACCGGTTAACCAAGTCCGCTCACTTTTTACCTATCAAGACTAAATGGACCGTGGATGTTCTAGCCGCCTTATATATCAAACAGATCATAAGGCTGCATGGTATTTCAAGTTCTATTATTTCAGATCGAGATCCGAGATTCACCTCTCACTTCTGGAAAGGTTTGCAATCATCTATGGGTACTAGCCTAAGATTTAGCACTACTTTTCACCCTCAGACTGATGGACAAACCGAGAGGACGAATCAGATTATTGAAGATATGTTGAGAGCATGCATGATAGACTTCGACGGAAGTTGGCATAAATATTTACCATTGACTGAGTTCGCTTATAACAATAGCTATCAGTCAAGTATACAAATGGCACAATTCGAAGCTCTTTATGGCCGAAGCTGTAGATCGCCTCTATGCTTGAGTGAGGTTGGAGAGAAGGGATTGCTTGGTCCCGATATTGTCCAGGATACAACTGACAAAATCCAGTTGATTCAAGAATGATTGAAGGTAGCTCAATCACGGCAAAAGAGTTATGCCGATAATCGAAGGAGAGACCTCGAGTTCCAAGTGGGGTAGCATGTCTTCTTAAAGACCTCACCCACTCATGGAATTAAAAGATTCGGCATCAAAGGAAAGTTGAGTTCAAGATTTATCGGCCCTTTCGAGATTCTAGAGAGAATCGGCGAGGTGGCGTACAAGCTGGATTTGCCTCCTCAACTGGCCGGTGTAAATGATGTCTTCCATGTATCAATGCTGATGATGTGACACAAACTAGGACCTAAATTGCAAGCAATGCAATGACTTGGCAATGTCACACAAGCGGACTCACTCGCGTTTGGCACACTCGGGTCCGTAGGTGGACCGACAATGGGGTGAGGGTCCGAGGTTGGACCGGAGGTTTCCAAGGATATGGCTGGCTTGGGGAGGACCCCTGCGGGCCAGGGGTTGCCCAAATTCACGGGCGGTCAGCACGCCGAAGGCATGGGTTGAAGGGCCACTCTCACAACTCACCCGTGGTAGCCACTCAAATATAAACAAATTCGGGTTCGGGCACTCTCTTATCGCCGACGGCACTAGGATGCAATACTAATTAAGCAAGGGAATGCAACAAAGAGAAGTGTTCAGTGGCTCACCTGATCGGTGTGAAGACACCGATCCCAGCCGGAGACGAGGGCGAGCGAGGAAGCGTGGGCTTACCTGCACGCCGCGCCGGAGAAGCTTCCACCTGAAATTTCAGTCTACATGCACTACGCCCCATGCAAGGGGGGGGGGATCTTGGGGAAGGGAAGCCAATGACTACACCCAAACACTACCTCCACACAGGGAGGGGCCTTCAGTCGGCCAAGCAAGAGGGGAAAAATCGAGCTAGAAGCAAAGAAAGGGAGCCGATGCAGATTCTGACCACTCTCTGCGCTTCTAGACAAGCAGTTGGTTATCTTGGCGCTGCGGCCACTCCAGATTTTTGTTGATGACGAAACTAGTTGGAATTTCTTCGTAAGTGGATCGGGATGACGCCTGAATTTTGTTGATTTCTCTGGTCATAGGTTCTGGTCGGGGAAGAAGCTCGAACAGGGTGGCAGGTCTTCAGTTCTGATTGCTTCAGGTTCACAACAGCAGGAAGAAGAGGTTTCCACAAGCGCTCCAGAGCTCAGAATCAGGCACCGCCAGAGTCGTTGGAACCTTCGGTGAGTCTTCTTTGAAGCGAGACCAATAGGGATGCCAAACGTTGTCAGAGTAGACTGGTAGAGCTCGAACAATGAGGGGGGGTTGGATCAGACTGTCAGGAAGCAGAATCGCATACCCAAAGGAAGAAAATGAGAACTCTTGATTCCGGGCGCAAAACAGAGCTCCACTTCTTGATTCTGGAAGTAGACTTGTTGAAGAAGCTCCCGGCCAAACCTCGCCTCCATATCTTCAAGGGAGTGGTCATGGTAGCTTCACGAGTCAGCTTCAGGTTACTCTTCAGGGAGGAAGTGCGCAGTCGGGGAAGATCGACTGCTCAGGATGGCCTCGAACTCAGAATGTGATGAGACCACCGTCGTTGCGAAGAAGACGGAGAGACGCTTCCAACGGTATCTCTTGGGCCTCCAGGGACGCTGGGATGAAGTCAGGGCCGGCTCTACAAGCTGCTGGTACTCTACTACCTGCGACCTGAGAATTGCAGGTGGTGAAAGGTGGTGGGGGAATGGGGTAAAAGGGATGGGAAATGGGGTGGATGGGTATGGGGGCAACCCCTGGCTGTGAGGGGGTCTGGGAGGGGGTGTTCCAAGGTGTGGGAGGGGGAGAATGGGGTCTGAAATGTGGTGTTTGCAGTGGGTGAGAGAGGAGCTGCGAATTTGGTTGGAAGGGAGAGAGGGAAAGGGTATTTGAAAATGGGTTTAAGGGTGGGATTAATTTCTGGTCTTGGGGACGGGAAGGGGTGTGTGGGGAAGGTAAAGGGGGGCTTGGGGAGTGGGAATTCTCCCTTGGGAGATGAGAGGGTGCTTGGGGAAGGGGAGTGGGTGGTTGGTGGTTGGAGGGTGGAGTATGGATTGGTGGAGGGTCTCTTGGGACTAGGGGTGGAGTAATGAGGGTTGGTGGTAGTTGGGAGGATGAATAATGAGGGGGAGAGAGAGGGTTGATGATGTGGAGGAGAGAGAGAGAGGGGAGGAGAGAGAGGGGGGGTGCCCTCCTCTTCTTGGAGAGAGAGAGTTAGAGAGAGAGAGGAGAGAGATAGGGGAGGGGAGCTTCTCACTCCACTCTAATGGCTTCTCACCACAAGAACAATTAGGTTGGACTAAATTCTCAGATTTCATTCATTGATTGATTAACCTCAAATGGGGAGATGGGGGTCCTATATATAGGCAACCCACATTTTACAAAAAGTCCCTGACTCTAGACACAATGACAAATAACCAAGGGGTAGGGGGTGCCCATGGGCCTATCCCAATGGATTGGGCCCATTAGCTAGCCTAATCAACCTAATGACAAACATTCTTAGGTAAATGACTCATTAACCTAGGTACATGACTCAAATAAAAGGAAAATTACAATGATATGACTCAAATAAAATAAGAAAATTATATGACTCGACTCAGAAAAATGTGACGGACACAATGGAACCATGCCGTTGAACAATCGGAGCTGTGGAAAAATGTGAAGGATGAGAGATGCCCCCATCAGCTGAGGAAGTACGTGTACGATCCTTTGCATGTGATACAGTTTGAAGATTTGAAGCTACAAAAGGACTTATCATATGAAGAAAGATCGATCAAGATACTGGATCGAAAATTACATCAACTGAGGAATCAGGCTATTCCAATGGTAAAAGTTCAATGGAGCAAGCGTGGATTCGAGGAAGCCACCTAGGAATTAGAAGAGTCCATCAAGAAGAAGTATCGAGACTTAATCTGAGGTTAGAAATTCGACTTCACGATTCGAATTTTTAAATTTTAGTTATATAATGTGAATTTGGAGAACCAAATTATTTTAAGTGGGGGAGGATGTAGAAACCTGATAAATTAAAATGACAAATAATTTTTTTCAATGAATTATATAATTAAAATCTTCATGAAATAATTAAATTATATTAGATAAATGCAATTTACTTAAGGTAAACAGAAATTAAATACTCTAACCCTTAGAAAAATCATAGTAAGCCCAATAAAAGTCCATATAATGGATTATTATTACAATTAGCCCATTGGATAATCCATAATGGGCTGAATTAATGGTTAAAGGATTCAATAAAGGTTAAATTAACTTTAAATTTGTAACATGTGTTTAATATGGCATTTAAGGGATTAAAGTAACTCCATTTCTAGAAGATTGACTCAAGAATCAACCCTTACCTACCCGTCACCTTAGACCAGCCGTTTTTACATTAGTTTCACACCTAATTAAGGCTAGATTAAGAGGAGAAGTTGGAATTTTTTTCTAATTCGGAGTTAATTGATTTGGTAAAATTAGGTAAGGAATCTTGACAAATTTGGACAAGTTTTGGCTATAAATAGGACCCCATTCAACCCTCAAATCATCCTTGGTGGCCAAGGCTATGCTGCTGCGGAGATTGGAGGGGATTTGAAGGGAAGATTTGGAGATCAAAGAGTTTTCTTATTATTGGGGCTATTTTTCTACCTCTTCCTTAGATCTGTTCAAAGGTAGGTGTCTCTCATGCCAAATCTTAATTAAAGCATGCCACCTTGTTCATTTTTCTATACTCGTACCATTGATACTTGTTTCCTTAAATTTAGTCAAGAAATGAGCAAGTTATGGTCATTTTATTGGAGGTGTATTTCCATTTTTTCACGGAACCTGAATGCACTGCACCTCAGGGGCACGTTCATGAACGCGCTGCCCTGACATGGCGCGTTCTTACAGACCCTATTTCCCACCATCTTTTTTTTTCAATAAAAAATAATATATAAATATATATTCAAGATCGCGCTACCTAAGGTTGGCGCGTTCTTCAGATCGCGCTAGTCAAGGCTAGCGCGTTCAAAAGAATACCCGAAATACCTGTAGCGCGTTCTTGAGAACGCGCCCAGAGTACCATCCAACCAACCAACCAACCAACCAACCAACCAACCAACCTCACCTCACCTCACCTCACCTCACCTCATCTCACCTCGGTTCGGTTCGGTTCGGCTCGGCTCGGCTCGGCACAAATAAATAAATATATTAATAGTTTCGTAATCACACACAACTCGAGCCCACATCTTATGCCCCTTGGGTCCTGACCCAAGTGTGAGCTCTCCAACATATAAAGCCAAGGAAGTTTTTCTAACTTCTAATGTGGGACTAAAATTTAGTCACTATACAATAGGAATTATAGCATTTGGAATCCACATTAATTGTAAGCATTCAGTCACCAAAAATAAGGAAAACTAATATTAGAATGTTTGAATTTTTACAGCATGTTAAAAATTATTTTTGTAGAATAAAAATTATTTTTAGCATGTAAAAATCTATTTTTACCATATTATTAGTAAACTAATACATGAAAAATATTTCCAGCATGTTAAAAATTACTTCCAGCATGATAAAATTATTTACAGCATGGTAGAATTATTTTAGCATATTATAACTATTTTCATCATATTAAAGCTATTTAAAAACAATTTTTTAGTATGATAAATCTATTTTCCCATCAAATAATTAGTAAATAAATGTAAAAAAATTATTTTCAGCATGATAAAATTTATTTTGTTATCAGAGAATTTCTATAATCAGCATGGTAAACTTCTTTTTATCATATCATCAGTAAGTTAATGTATGAGAATTATTTTAGCATGTTAACTATTAATTTTAGCATGTTAAATATTAATTTTCAGCATGATAAATTTACTTTCAGTATGATAAAATTATTTCTAACATGTTAAAATTACTTTAACATGTTAGAATTATTTTCAGCATGGTGAAACTATTTTTTTAGCATAATAAATCTATTTTCTTAAGCATGAAAATCTACATTTATCATAATATCAGTAAATAAATATATGAAAATTACCTACATCATGTAAAAATCTGTTTTATCATGTTATCACCAAATTAGTGTATAAAACTTACTTTTTAGCATGATAAATCTATTATTCTATCTTATTATCATTAAAAATATCAATAATATGTGAAATCACGATTTTAATTCAAAAGTATGTACATCTTATCTAAAACTTAATATTTCTGAATTTTAACAGAATTAAGAAAGAATTCTCAAATGATTTCGTGAACATGGTGCTTACCTATACCACGTTCATAACAGAATTCCAATTGGTCCGGGATAGAAGAAACTTCCTGAAAACATGCTTAAACACTTGTTAAATCAATTGAACACCAGATTAAATTATGGAATTAAAATAATTCTATTAGTTCTATTTACTTGAATTTTCTTCCTAGTTACCGTTTGTTATTGAATTCCACGACTTAATGTCGTTAAACATGATGCCTTAAAATTATTATTCACTTCTCTTGCAACTTTGAGATTTTTGCCAGATCTGTACTTTTTACAAATGAGCTTATTCTTGAAAATTCAATAGCCATAGTGTTAAGTGGATATCTAAACGTACTTGGGATCTTATGATCCACCGACCCAATGTCAGGCATTAATGGGGCCCGGTCTAGTCCTGAGAGGAGCGCCCGAAAGTACTTGTGCCCATGGGAGTTGATTGACCACAGTGTGACATTGCACCGAAGTGCATGACTTGCTAGATTTTTATGGCATTCCACTATTCGTACTTGTTACTTGTTTATATGATTACTTGAAAATTACATGAATTACTTGACTTGCGTGAAATGGCCAATTACATGAAATTCTTTACTTGTTCAAAGTTATTACTTCAAATTTTCTCTTGATATCTTGTTATCTCAATTACTTGAAAATTCCACTCATGTTATACACTTTTCGATGCAACTTGGAAAGATTACTTAAATTGTTAAACACTTAAAGATTACCTAGTTTTTAGAGATATAAAATCATACTAAGCTTTTTGCTCACCCTACGTTTTGGTTAAATTGTTGCAGGAAATGACATTGAACAAGAGAATGGATAAGAGTGAAAGAGTGATTTTCTTTTCCCTAGGATTTTTGTAGATCATTAGTGTTTTACAAGAATCATGTACTTTGGGTTTGGAAGTTTGTAATTTGACTTTATGGCTTATGAATTAGCATTGTAAACCTCTATTTTGATGGAATAAAAGTATCATTTTCTCATCTATCGTTGCCTTACAATTAAATTTGTACATGCTCTAATCGACACGCTTGATTTTGACTCGCTTATGCCCTCGATATTCCGCGTCGGGGCGTGACAGTCTTTGTGGTATCAGAGCCTAGGTTACATAAAACATAGGATTCTTAAACTTAGGTTAGGTTTTAGATCAATATCTATAAATTGGATAGGTCTTAAAAAATATTCCCTGTAAGATTGGCTAGAAACACGGGTTAAGTTTTATGAAAAAGGGGATTATCAGAAAATAAATATCAAAACAAAAACAATAAACCTTGGAATTATGGTTTCAGGCTAATTATCGTAAATGGCCACCGAGAGAGCTCAATGGCGCGAGATGCAGCGCACCGTTCAAGGCTTAACCCAAGCCCTCCAACAAGTTGCTCAGGGAGGAGCAAACCGAGGAGCTGGTGATTTGCATAGGAATTTCTGAAGCATGAACCCTCCCAAGTTCGCTGGATCTTCGGATCCGGATGAGGCCGAACACTGGATTAAGGAGATCGAGAGGATATTATGAGTTATGCAATGTGTTGACGAGGAAAAGGTCATACTCGCTACTTTCCAACTGGAAAGAGATGCCCGTGCCTGGTGGGAATCGGTCGAAGCTACTTTACCGCACGACCAAATTCTATGGGAAGAGTTCGTGGAACACTTCAATAGTAAATATTATTCCGACCGAGTGCAAGAAAGGAAGGCCGCCGAATTTTCCGCTTTGAAGCAAAGGGGTTTATCGGTAGCCGAATATGAAGCTTAATTCTCAAGATTATCTCAGTACGCTCCACATCTCGTGGGTACCGACAAAATGAAGGCAAGGAGGTTCTTAAATGGCTTAAGGCCTCAATATATTACTCAACTCGCCCCGATGGACATCCAAATTTATTCTGATGCGGTATGGAGAGCACAACTCCTAAAAGATGCAACGGAGTTATCGGATCGCATCCGAGGAAGGGAAGCCAAGGGAGAGCAAGTTACTGGGTCCGGATGTTTCAAACTTTCCTTCGGGAAGAAAAGGCCCATTGACGGGCATAACTTCAACAAGGATGAGCAAAATTTCAACAAGGGTGGACATAACTTTCAAGGGGACAAGAAGCCAAGAACCTTTGATAAGCAAATTGTTCCTTTCTCTACGTCATCAAAGGAATTATGCAAATTCTACGAGAAACCCGGACACAAAGCTGAGGAATGTTGGAGAAATCTTGGCGCATGTCTTCGATGTGGGATTCGGGCGCATAGGATCCCGAATTGTCCTCTTCTCAATGAGCAAGCTCCACCGGAGAAGCTTCCACCTATTGTCAAAAAGCAAGGAAGACTTCAAGCTCTTATGGATGCGGAACCTACCGAGGAAGGAGGCGTCGTGGAAGGTACTCTTTCTGTGTACTCAAGGCATGTCTATGTCTTATTTGACATCGGAGCTACGCATTCATTTATATCTACAAGATTTGCTGGTCTTTTACGTATGAAGCCTGTTCCATTAGATTCTACACTCACTATTACCACCCCTATTGGAACGGAAACGGAGATTAAACATTTCTATCATGCTAGTGAAGTTCTAATTAGCAGTTATAACTTACCCACTGATTTGGTATGCATGGAAATAGACGGATATGATGTTATATTGGGTGCCGATTGGCTATCTGCACATGGTGCTAGTGTCAATTACAAGTTGGGTACAGTAACTTCTATGGGTTACCCCAACCTCTTATTTTCTGGTATCAGGCATTCTAGACACATATCTCTCATTTCGGCCCTCAAAGCTGAGAAATTATTAAGGAAGGGTTGTGCCGGTTTCTTAGTTTCTATCACTATGACCGAGCACACAGAACCCATTCTAAAGCACATTCCTATCGTTCGAGATTATTCTGATATATTTTCGAACGAGATGCCTGGTATTCCTCCAGAGAGAGAAGTTATCTTCTCTATTGATTTAATTCCGGGTGCTGCACCAATTTTTAAAGCTCCATATCAGATGTCTGCCGTTGAAATGAAGGAGTTAAAGGAACAACTATTGGAGTTATTGGAAAAGGTGTTTATCCGACCAAGTACTTCACCTTGGGGAGCCCCGGTCCTCTTTGTTAAAAAGAAGTATTGTTCGATGATACTATGTGTTGATTATCGGTAATTGAATCAACTCACCATCAAGAATAAATATCCATTATCGAGGATTAATGAATTATTCGACCAGATTTCTAGAGCTCGATATTTCTCAAAGATCGATCTTCGATCTGGTTATCATCAATTAAAGATCAAGGAAGGGGATATTCACAAGACGGCATTTTGGAGTATGTATGGGCATTACGAGTTCACTGTTATGCCTTTTGACCTAACAAACGTGCCTGCCGCATTTATGCAATTAATGAACATCGTATTCAGGCCATATCTCGATCAATTTGTGGTTATATTCATTAACGACATTTTGATCTACTCCAAGTCAAAAGAAGAACATGAAGAACATCTCAAGAAGGCCCTTTAATTATTAAGAGATCACAAGCTTTATGCCAAATTAAGCAAGTGTGATTTCTGGTTGGAGGAAGTTTCTTTTCTCGGTCACATAATTTTTCAGAACGGTTGCACTGTCGATCCTTCAAAAGTCGAGGTCGTAAAGAATTGGGAAAGACCTACTAGTGTGACGGAAATCCGAAGCTTCTTCGGATTGGCTGGATATTATCGAAGATTTATCAAGGACTTCTCCAAGATTGCGGTATCTTTGACAAAATTGACAAAAAATGAGAATCCTTTTATATGGTCCGGGGAATGGGAGAAGAGCTTTCAAACTTTAAAGGATTGTCTGACGACTACCCCTATACTCACATTACCTACGGAAGGAGGAGGATTCGAAGTGTATGCTGATGCATCCGGAATTGGCCTAGGTTACGTATTAATGCAACAGGGTAAGGTTATAGCCTATTCTTCAACGTAATTAAAGAAACACGAGGAAAACTACCCCGTGCATGACCTAGAGCTGGCAGCTGTGGTCTTTGCTTTGAAGATCTGACGACATTATCTCTATGGCGAAGCCTTTATTGTGTATTCCAATCACAAGAGTCTCAAATATTTATTCTCTCAAAAGGAGCTCAATATGAGACAAAGACGGTGGTTGGAATACTTAAAGGATTTCGATTTCTCTATACAATACCACCCTGGGAAAGGCAATGCCGTAGCTGATGCTCTTAGCCAGAAGCCAATGGCCTTTTTATCAAGTTTGATGGTTAAAGAATGGCATCTACTTGAAGAAATGGCAAATTTAAACCTCAATGTGGAGGAGAAGAAAGATGGAGTGTTTATAGAAAATATTCGACTCCAACCCGAGTTACACTCGAAAATCAAGGAACGGTAAGATGATGATCTGATGATCGTTGAAATTAAAGTGAAACTAGATCAACGACTGGATTTTCTTCTGGCTAATGATGGAAGGTGATTATTCAAAGGAAGAACTTGCATACCCGATTGTTCTACCATCAAGGGTAAAATCTTAGAGGAAGCACATCGGTCAAGGTACACTATTCACCCCGGTGCTACAAAAATGTACCAAGACCTCAAGAGAACTTTCTGGTGGCCTAACATGAAAAGAGAGGTAGCCGAGTTCGTAAGTCGCTGCTTGGTATGTCAACAAGTTAAAGCCGAGCACCTCAAACTGGTTGGTAAACTCAAGCCTCTCGAAATACTTGAATGAAAATGGGATAGTATCGGTATGGACTTCATAGTTGGATTGTCGAAGACCCGAAGTGATTTTGATGCTATATGGGTAATTGTGGACCGATTAACCAAGTCTGCTCACCTTTTACCTATCAAGACTAAATGGACCGTGGATGTTCTAGTCGCCTTATATATCAAAGAGATCGTAAGGATGCATGGTATTTCAAGTTCTATTATTTCGGATCAAGATTCGAGATTCACCTCTCACGTCTGAAAAGGTTTGCAATCATCTATGGGTACTAGGCTAAGATTTAGCACTACTTTTCACCCTCAGACTGATGGACAAACCGAGAGGATGAATCATATTATTGAAGATATGTTGAGAGCATGCATGATAGACTTCGGCGGAAGTTGACATGAACATTTACCATTGACTGAGTTTGCTTATAATAATAGCTATCAGTCAAGTATACAAATAGCACCATTTGAAGTTCTTTATGGCCGAAGTTGTAGATCGCCACTATGCTGGAGCGAGGTTGGAGAGAAGGGATTGCTTGGTCCCAATATTGTCCAAGATACAACTGAAAAAATCTAGTTGATTCAAGAAAGATTGAAGGTAGCTCAATCACGGTAAAAGAGTTATGCCGATAATCGGAGGAGAGACCTCGAGTTCCAAGTGGGGGAGCACGTCTTCTTAAAGATCTCACCCACTCGTGGAATTAAAAGATTCGACATCAAAGGAAAGTTGAGTCTGAGATTTATCGGCCCTTTCGAGATTCTGGAGAGAATCGGCGAGGTGACGTACAAGCTGGCTTTGCCTCCTCAACTGACCGGTGTACATGATGTCTTCCATGTATCAATACTGAGAAACTACGTGTACGATCCTTTGCATGTGATACAGTTTGAAGATTTGAAGCTACAAAAGGACTTATCATATGAAGAAAGACCGATCAAGATATTGGATCAAAAATTACACCAACTGAGAAATCAGGCCATTCCGATGGTAAAAGTTCAATGGAGCAAGCATGGATTCGAGGAAGCCACCTAGGAATTGGAAGAGTCCATCAAGAAGAAGTATCTGGACTTAATCTCAGGTTAGAAATTCGACATCTCTCTTCGAATTTTTGAATTTTAGTTATATAATGTGAATTTGGAGGACAAAATTCTTTTAAGTAGGGGAGGATGTAGAAACCCGATAAATTAAAATGACAAATAATTTTTTTTCAATAAAGTATATAATTAAAATCTTCATGAAATAATTAAATTATATTATATAAATGCAATTTACTTAAGGTAAATAGAAATTAAATACTCTTACCCTTAGAAAAAGGGTTAATTACCCCTATACCCTTGAAAAATTATCCAATTACCCTTATACCCCTACCTTTATTGTATTTACCGTAATACCCCTGAAATCCTTAAAAAATAGCCGTTGTGCCCTTCCACAGGGGTATAGGGGTAATTTTCTGTTTTAAGGATTCTTAAGGATAGGGGCACAATGGCTATTTTTTTAGGATTTCAGGGGTATTACGGTAAATACAATAAAGGTAGGGGTATAGGGGTAATTGGACAATTTTTCAAGGGTATAGGGGTAATTAACCCTTTGTATCATAGTTAGCCCAATAAAAGTCCATATAATAGATTAGGATTACAATTGGTCCATTGGATAATCCATAATGGCCCGAATTAATGGTTAAAGGATTCAATAAAGGTTAAATTAACCTTAAATTCATAACATGTGTTTAATATGGCATTTAAGGGATTAAAGTAACTCCATTTCTAGAAGATTGACTCCAGAATCAACCCTTACCTACCAGCCACCTTCGACCAGCCGTTTTTACATTGGTTTCACACCAAATTAAGGCTAGATTAAGAGGAGAAGTGAGAATTTTCTTCTAATTCAGAGTTAATGGATTTGATAAAATTCGGTAAGGAATCTTGACAAATTTGGACAAGTTTTGACTATAAATAGGACCTCATTCGACCCTCAAATCATCTTTGGTGGCCTAGGCAATGCTGCTGCAGAGATTGGAGGGGATTTGAAGGGAAGATTTGGAGATCAAAGGGTTTTCTTATTAATGGGGCTATTTTTCTACCTCTTCCTTAGATCTGCTCAAAGGTAGGTGTCTCTCAGGCCAAATCCTAATGAAAGCATGCCACCTTGTTCATTTTTCTGTACTCTTTCAATTGATACTTGTTTCCCTAAATTTCGCTAAGAAATGAGCAAGTTATGGCCATTTTATTGGAGGTGTATTCCCATTTTTTCACGGAACCTGAACGCGCTGCACCTTAGGGGCGCATTCATGAATGCGCTGCCTCGACACGGTGCGTTCTTACAGACCCTATTTCCCACCGTCTTTTTTTCAAAAAAAATAATATATAAATATATATATATATATTCAAGATCATGTTACCCAAGGCTAGCGCGTTCTTCAGATCGCACTAGTTAAGGCTAGCGCGTTCAAAAAAATACATGGAATTGCCTGTAGCACGTTCTTAAGAATGCGCCCAGAGTACCAACCAACCAACCTCACCTCACCTCGGTTCGGTTCGGCTCGGCTTGGCACAAATAAATATATATATTAATAGTTTCGTATCCACACACAACTCGAGCCCACATCTTATGCCCCTTGGGTCCTGACCCTAGGGTGAGCTCTCCAACATATAAAGCAAAGGAAGTTTTTCTAACTTCCAATGTGGGACTAAAGTTTAGTCACTATACAATAGGAATTATAGCATTTGGAATCCACATTAATTGTAAGTATTCAGTCACCAAAAATAAGGAAAAGTAATATTAGCATGTTTGAATTTTTACAGCATGTTAAAAATTATTTTTGTAGAATAAAAATTATTTTTAGCATGTAAAAATCTATTTTTATCATATTATTAGTAAACTAATGCATGAAAAATATTTCCAGCATGTTAAAAATTACTTCCAGCATGATAAAATTATTTACAGCATGGTAGAATTATTTTAGCATATTAGAACTATTGTCAACATATTAAAGCTATTTAAAAACAATTTTTTAGTATGATAAATCTATTTTTCCATCAAATAATTAGTAAATAAATGTAAAATAATTATTTTCAACATGATAAAATTTATTTTGTTATCAGAGAATTTCTGTAATCAGCATGGTAAACTTCTTTTTATCATCTCATCAGTAAGTTAATGTATGATAATTATTTTAGCATGTTAAGTATTAATTGTAGCATGTTAAATATTAATTTTCAGCATGATAAAATTACTCTCAGTATGATAAAAATATTTCTAGCATGTTAAATTTACTTTAAAATGTTATAATTATTTTCAGCATTATGCAAATATTTTTTTTGCATAATAAATCTATTTTTTTAGCATGAAAATCTATAATTATCATAATATCAGTAAATAAATATATGAAAATTACCTACAGCATGTAAAAATATGGTTTATCATGTTATCAGCAAATTGGTGTATAAAAATTACTTTTTAGCATGATAAATCTATTATTCTATCTTATTATCATTAAACAATCAATAATATGTGAAATCACGATTTTAATTCAAAAGTATATGCATCTTATCTAAAACTTAATATTTCTAAATTTTAATAGAATTAAGAATAAATTCTCAAATGATTTCGTGAACATGGTGCTTACCTACACCACGCTCATAACAAAATTCCGATTGACTATAAAATCCGCGTTTTGGCTAAACTAAAATACCTCCATGATATAAAAAACTTTCTGAAAACATGCCTAAACACTTGTTAAATCAATTGAACACCAGATTAACTTATGGAATTAAAATAATTCTATTAGTTCTATTTACTTGAATTTTCTTCCTAGTTACCGTTCGTTCTTGAATTCCATGACTTAATGTCGTTAAATATGATGCCTTAAAATTATTCTTCACTTCTCTTGCAACTTCTGAGATTTTTGCCAGATCTGTACTTTTTACAAATGAGCTTATTCTTGAAATTCATTGGCCACAGTGTTAAGTGGATGTCTAAACGTACTTGGGATCTTATGATCCACCGGCCCAATGCCTGGCATTAATGGGGCCTGGTCTGGTCCTGGGAGGAGCGCCCGAAAGTACTTGTGCCCATGGGAGTTGATTGACCACGGTGTGGCATTGCACCGAAGTGCATGACTTGCTAGATTTTTTAGGCATTCCATTATTCGTACTTGTTACTTGTTTACATGATTACTTGAAAATTACATGAATTACTTGACTTGCGTGAAATGGCCAATTATATGGAATTCTTTACTTGTTCAAAGTTATTACTTGAAAATTTCTTCTCATATCTTGTTATCTCAATTACTTAGAAATTCCACTCATGTTCTACACTTTTCGATGCAACTTGGAAAGATTACTTAAATTGTTAAACACTTAAAGATTGCCTGGTTTTTAGAGATATAAAATCTTACTGAGCTTTTTGCTCACCCTACGTTTTGGTTAAATTGTTGCATAAAATGACATTGAACAAGGGAATAGATAAGAGTGAAAGAGTGATTTTCTTTTCTCTAGGATTTATGTAGATCATTAGTGTTTTACAATAATCATGTACTTTGGGTTTGGAAGTTTGTAATTTGACTTTATGCCGTATGAATTAGCACTATAAACCTCTATTTTGATGGAATAAAAGTATCATTTTCTCATCTATCTTTGTCTTAGAATTAAATTTGTACATGCTCTGATCGACACGCTTGATTTTGACTCGCTCACGCCCTCGATATTTCGCATCGAGGCGTGACAGCTCCATCCTTAGAGATGTACAAAAACCCTTTGAAGACTCGGCCTACTCTTCGAAGCCGACAAGCACTCCACTCGAGAGTAATCTGACAGGGTCCTGACAACACCTGTGTAACTGCTCCATGAACCAGCTCTGGGAGCATACAAAAAACAAGAACAAAGTGGAAGAGAAAGATCGAGTATTTATTTATTCATCCATTCATTGGCGATACAAGGGCCCTCAATAGCTGTCTACAAACTCATCCGTCCAAGAGAGAGACAGTGAGGCGGGGTCGTGAAAGTGGATCGGGCACACCAAGGCCATGGCGAAATTGGTGCCGTTGCGATAGCCAGTCATCCAACCTTGCACAAAGTCACTATCTACATCGACCTGCTCGTTAAGCGTGGTTGGGGAAGGACCTATCTTAGCGAGAGAAACATATGCAGGATCTACGTCTTTAGGCAGCGCAGGGTCCGGGGGAACCTCAGTCGTCAGCCTTACCAGAGGAGGGTTAGCCCCCATGGCAATGACAGCAGGGGTGCTAGGGCGCTTAGAAGATTCACCTTCGACTGTGGAACTAGGAGTTGGCTGAGACATGGTTGCAGCAAAGGTGAGTTCGATAGAAACATGAAATGCATGGTGCCTTAGAGCGTTCCCTAACCCTACTATTTATAAGGGAAGTTGTCTCCCCTTTGACGGAGCAGTGGTGGGTCACCCCCTACTCACAGCAGATGGTGTCCTCCATGGAACTCACGTGTTATGGGAAAGTGTGGACTCGTTAATGGCAACAGAATCAAGAAGAAATCAAGTAGACATTGAGGAAGGGAATCCACCAAACAACCGGCACACAAGAAAGAACAGAACAGAAGATAAATTTTATTGATAAGGGGGCAACTACAAGTGCTTAATTGTCCTCTTTAGGGTGGAACCGGTCAAGCTAGAGGTTGGTCACCCCCTTGATTGAATAAAAATGGTCCACCTTCATCAAGGCGTCATGCAAGCCTTGAAGCTAGCCCCGCTTGTATTCTTCCAAGACCCCCCCACTGCTCCCTTCGCCCACCGGTAGGTCTGGAGCTGGCTGCGCCACCTTCCAAAAGTAGGGACGTTTGGGGGGAAGCTCCTCCGACGAAGACTTTGGCATCTCGGATGACATCACTCCCAAAGATGCTTCAAGCAAAGAGGAGCGCGTTGGGTGACCTTAGGGTTTCCCACATGACTCCTATTTATAGGAAGTAGACGAAGCTCCCAAAAATCCAGGGGTCTTTACCCCTTCTCAATCCCATGGGAAGCGAAGCTACGGAATCCCAAGAATTGTGCTCACAAGCATCTTACATTTCCCGAAAAGGCTTTGACCGTCGGTTTGTATCCCAATGAAGATTTAAGTGGAGGAAAGTAAACACAAGGACTCCGTGGAAAGTAAAGAGGCTCCAAGCAACCAAGACTTAGGAGGAAAAGGTTAACATATCCTATTAGAAAGCAAAACAGCATATAGAAGAGGGGCCACGTCCGCTCGAATGTGCCCAAGTGGCAAAAGAAAAAAAAAAGAAGGGAAAAAGAGGAGACGCAAGCAAGAGCGAACACTTCACCCTGAGGTGCTCACCCCCTCGACTGCATGGGCAGGTGCAGAGCCCTAGGTCTCGGACATATCTACAGGTACGGGCCCGGGGGGTGGAGGGTCGTCAGTTAGGTCGACCAGTTCCTGATCTGTCGAGTGCTCGCCCCCAGCACCCTGCTCTGCCGTGCTCGGCTCCTCCTTGCCCTGCTCCTCCTCATCATGGCCAACCTCGAGCTCGAATGACGTAGTTGGGGGTTGCAGGGCCGGCACTGGGATGCCCATGTCGTTGGCCATAGCTTGAAGGGCAGCCACCCATCCCTCCTTGTAGCCAAGGTCCTTCTCCGGGCTGTAGACCTCAACAGCGACCGCGTTCAACTTGGCCTCATACTCCGAAGATGCCCAAAAGCGCTCCACGGCTTCCTTGCCAGTTGCGGCCGCCGCCGATTCCAGCTCTGTGACTCGGGCCACTATCGCCTTGGCCTTCTTCTCGGCCTCAGTCACTGAGGCTCCCAGCTCTGACGCTCGAGTCTCGACCACCTCTACCCGCCTGGTCGCCTTGTGCTGGGATCTCGGGCTAAATTTATTGATTTATGAATTATATTCATTATTTATGTAGCAACCGAATAAATAAATCCATAGAATAAATAAAGTTGTAAGGCTTAATGGGTTTTAATAAATAAAATCTTATTCTTGTCCAATAAGTAATGGGCTTTTAAAGAATAAAACATTATTTTAATGATTTAGGGTCGACCGTGGGACTTTTTTTTGTCATTGTATTAGGTCTTTTAAAACCCTAAGGAAGGTCGATAGAGGGCTGGCGGCGTGGCGGCTTTGATTAAGGAAGATAAGGATTAAGATAGTAAGGAGGCTGTGTTTTAATGGAAGTAGGATTTTTAAACCCTAGCAGGATTCGTGGGAGATTGAATGTCACGTCCCGACGTGAAAAATCAAAACGTAGTAGTTATATCATTCATGTCAATCAGAGCACAACATTGCCACAAGAGTGTAGATATATTTTTCTCCTCCTACTAAAGATCAATATGCATCATGAGTGGAATAATATGTGATGAGCAAATAACAAGGATAAGAGGAGAATAGAGAACAAAAGGACCGTGATCGCCACCAAGGTGCCGGACGTGATGGACACGCCGTACCTTGGAAAGAGGGGGAGTACTCGCCTAAGCTGCAGTGCTGGAGAGATGAACGGCTCCTGGAGGGCCGCCTACTGGATGCACGGTCTTACGATAGACTGCCTAAGTGCGCTGCAGAGGGTGCGGGAGGAACTACCACTGGAGGACGGACGGCGCTCTGTTGACCGCACCAACAGGATGAACGGTGCTTTATGCACCGCACATGATGTTGAACGGTTGTATGAAAACCGTACAAGTCCACCATGTAATAAGTTGCAAGGGGTCCAACCTCCACCCTCTCCGGCCGGCCAGAGGGGATGGGCCTCGTGCTGACGATTGCTGACCTGCGAAACAACGTAAGAAACACACAGAAAAGACCTAAATTAGAACTGGACGGTGTAGTAAATGTCAATATAAGAAGAAATGAACATAAACGAATGGAAAGGGGAATACCTGGGGGTTTTAAACCCCTAGGGTGACAAAAGCATGGGTGGATGTGTGCATGATAATGAGACAGAATGGGGACGTATGGAGAAAACGATGCATGCAATGAAGGGAAAGTGATGAAAACTATAAACGAAAAGATTCAAGGCCAAACTACTCCCTAAACCGGAGGCTTATATGGATGTAGAAAGCCTCCCTCCTTGGTGCACGGTCGCTCAAGAATGCAGTAGGGCTTCGCTGTCGACCGAAAAATCCCCCCCCCCTCTTCAGTCCGGCCATTAGGGTCTATTTATAGAGCCTAGAAAGCCAACCCCGAAACTAGGGTTTAGAGCTATTTTTAGGTCGAAATTATAAAAGATAAATAATAGATATTATCATAATCTTTTATCCAGTCGAAACGGCATCAAAAAAGGTTGATTATCCACAGAGAAATCGACAAGAGAAGTCAGAGATAAAACCATGCATAAAAGGGATAAAAATCTGTTAAAAATCACCACTCGACAGGATGAACGGTCTTACGATAGACCGCTCAAGCTGATGGGCGGTCCATTAAAGACCGTCCAACACTGTCGGTGGAAATTCAAAAAATCAGGAAATTAACCCAATTATCGCTCGAACTGACCGAAACGTCCGTCGTTGGACACTGAAAGATGAACGGTTCTAATAAGCCCGTGCAAATGTAGAGCGGCCAACCCTCGACCGTTCTAACCCTGTCGGTGATAATTCAAATAATTGGATAATTATCTGAGAAATTGGCACGCGTAGGACTCTGAGATATAGGCGGTTTGAATTCGCCCGTCCATTTGTTTGAACGGGCCTGATAGGGCCGCACAAAAGCCTGTCGGTGAATATTCAGAAAATCCTCTGAAATTAGCCAAAATGTATGAACGGTGTGGGTTCAACCGCCCCAGTCCTAAACGGTTGATGTTGGACCGTTCATGCTCTTGGATACTTGACTTTCATAAAACCCGTTCAATTAATCAAAGCCAAGGTCCAATAAGCCCTGAATTGATACGGACTTTAACAAGGATGGAGGCTACCCATAAAATGGGCCTAGGACGTGCCACAAAAAATGGCCCAATGAATGATGGACAACTTAGGGCATCAACTAATGGGAGTAAGAGAAACGACTCAGCTTATCGGCATAAAACGGGTGTCAACAGATGCCCCTCCTTAACGTCCTCTTTGCAGGGGAGCGAGCGGAGGTGAAGCGGAGGTGACATGGAACATGGAGTTGGAGCGGAAATGCAGCGGAGTGGGCCGAAAAAGCGGGCGTTAAGGTAAAACGACACCCGTTTCTACTAACAAGGGTCATGAATCTTCGGGAAAACTTTGAATCAATCATACGGAACGATTAAACCAAAAGCAACACCCGTCTGGAGGAACTAAACTAAATGAAAACAAATCGACAAGACCAACCTCATGGGGGACACAATCCCGCGGTCCAATGAGGGGGCCACAAAAGAAAAATAGGCTAAAGCTCCAGACGGGGTCCTTTCAATCAATCAAACCAAAGCAAACCGATTCAAGAAGACCTTCCAATTCAGAGTGGAATTAGTTCTTCTTACTCGAGCATTCGAACATACGGCTGACCATCACTGATTGGACATTCTTCAAGCAAACCATGGGACATGAAAGCTCAAAAGATGCGTATGATGCATGCTGGGCTAAAATAAAAGAAATTGTAAAAACAAATGTGAAGAAAGATTAAAATATAAAATACTCGAGAATAATATCGCTAAGTTGGGAAAATCAGAGTCAAGATACCATCCACAACCACAGCGTGCAGGATAGAACCATCCTCCCCGTGACATCTCAACTTAACGGCCTATCTGAAGATTAAATATGTGAAACTGGATCATCATCATTTTTGTTGAAGGGGAACATCATATCCTGGAACACGTAAGTAACCGACTGGTTCTTGAGATAATATAATATAATACCATATAGTAATGCAATAAAGGTTATAGGGATAGAAAGCCATACCTGACTTACCTGTGCAGGTGAAACGGCAAGCGAAAGTTTGGACTACTGCACACGAAATTGTTAGCAAGATTTGCAATAACATCAAAATTCATCAACTGAAATGCAACCAATATTAAAGAATGCATGGTTAAGAACAAACCGCTCTAAGTAGAACGGTTAAGGATTAGCAGCATATATCAGGGAATTTGAACCGACTTAGAAAGCTTACCGTTGAGTATAGACGGTCGCTAGCGAACCGCACAACCCCATGGACGGTCTATCGCTAGACCGCGCAACTCTTGTAACTTCGAAAAAAAATGAACCCTTCGTCTCCCTCCACCGTAACCGACGGTGGAGGGAATGAAGGCCAACCCAGGGCCATTCCACCCTCCTCAACCCCTCCCCCTACCTCTCCTCCTCCCTCTCAATGCGCCAAAAGCACCAAGAGAGGCGTCCAGGGATGGCCGAAGAGGGGACCTCCGTACCACTGCCGTCGACGACCACCGCGGCAGCGAGCACCGAAGAACCACCGCCCGTGGCGGTGCCGTCGTCGTCCATGGCCGAGGAGGACGCGCCCCCGCCACCGTCCACCGTCGAGGAGGAACCGGGAACAGAGGCGGTCGAGGAAGAACTCGTCGTCGCCGGAAAGAAACGCCGGCGGAAAGACCGGCCAAACAACCATGGGACCCCGAGGTAGGAGCCCTAAAAACCCTCCCCATTTCCATTTTTATTCCATTT
This sequence comes from Amorphophallus konjac, assembly GCA_022559845.1. Classification (NCBI taxonomy): domain Eukaryota; kingdom Viridiplantae; phylum Streptophyta; class Magnoliopsida; order Alismatales; family Araceae; genus Amorphophallus; species Amorphophallus konjac. Next base: position 114,648,309 of record CM040123.1, on the reverse strand, counting down.
TTAAGCCATGCATGTTAGTTTAGGGGGTTTTAGAGGACTTAGGGGGCTGGTTTGGGGGCTATGGCAGCCTCTTTGCCGGCCGGGGGACGCCCACCGTCGTCTGGGAAGATGATGGTGGGGCGGTTCAACAGAAACCGCACAACACAAGACACGTGGCCCACATAGGACCGCTAAAATCAATACGGCCTTGGAAGGAACGTTCATAATCACACAGCAAACGAACCGAACCAAGCCAGGACGGTGAAGGGGTCACCGCACAAACAATGAACGGGCCATATTGGTCCGTTCAGCAACCAAACAATGCAAAACTAAACGGTTCCCATAGGACCGTCCATGATAAGAACGGTGGAAGGAAGACCGTTCTTTAAGCTGTGAATTGAATTCTTGAGGATCTTAATTGAATTGACACAAAATGCAAAAATAAATTACTAAAATGCATCTAACAACGAATGAAATGAATGCAGGGGAAGCGTAGGACCCGCACCTCGTGGCTGCAGGTCCGCGCAGTGTACTTGGCACTGCCGGACTTCCAGAGGGAGCGGTTGGCTGCCATGGGGTTCGCCCCCTTCCTGAGTATTGAGGTGTGTCGCTTTGACGTAGCTCTGCTCTATGCCCTGCACGACCGCTGGGACCCAGTGAGTCGGACATTCCTTTTCCCATGGGGGCATATGGTCCCCACGCTAGAGGATGTGGCCAGGCTCACGGGCCTACGCGTGCACGGGTCACCGGTTAGCGGGACTACCTTTCCCGACTACCGGGGGTTGGCTCGGGAGTTGCTGGGCTTACAGCTGCGGCACCCCGAGCGGCAGTCGACCTTCCTACCTCGGGCTGCTCTCCAGGACAGCCTGGGTTTATGACGAGCGGGCGTTGCGGTTGGCGAGCATCCGGAGGAGCACTTGGAGCCGCTGATAGGGCTGGCACTGTCGAGAGTTGCTGCAGGACCAGGAGTGGAGGCTGACCGAGTGCTGAGGCGGTTTCTGATGCTAATGTTCGGGCGACTCCTCTTTTCCACGCGAGCGGACGTGATGAGCTGTCGGTTCCTTCCCTTCCTCCAGGAGCTGGAGCACGTGGGCGACTACGCTTGGGGAGCGGCGGTTCTCGCCTTCCTCTTCGACACCTTGAGTTCGACGGCCCGTCGGACGATGCTCGGCGGCTTCTCCCCCTTACTCCAGATACGACTCTTACCCTAGACTTAATTATGCGACTCTGTGTGTTTCCTACATGCTGACACAGTGCTATGATGCAGGTATGGGCCTACGTGTACCTGCGTGGGTTGGGCAGAGGCGAGGAGACCCGTCCTGGGCTCCTGCCGATTGCACGGAGGTGGACAGCACCTCGGGAGATGGCAGCCCTGAGACGACAGGTCCGGGAGTTGCAGGATGACCTAGACTCTCTACCGTATACCTCGGTATGCTTCTAGACTCAGATACTTTAGTTAAATGCAATTCTTATATGATGATGATGCTGATGAAGTTCTTATGGTGCAGGTACGGTGGACACCCTACACGGGGGAGAGCCAGGAGGCCAGCCGTGGGTGACTGAGGCCCTCGCCTTCTCCGGACGAGACGTGTGGCTTCACTGCATGAATGTGGTGGAGCCACTACACTTCAGATTGGTGATGAGGACCATCGGGGTCCATCAGCCCGCGGTGGAGTTCCCTACGCCTGAGAAGGCGGGGGAGCGAGTGACGAGGATGACACGAGGACTCCGTGAGGCGTACGACTGGACCGCGAGGAACGCCACCCAGATCGCCGACTGGATCGCACGAGGGCGAGTGGTGACCGCCCGGGCTGAGAGCGACAGCGCGTACTACACCGCGTACGCACGCCACTACCGGGACCAGGTGTTCCGGGGTGCTCACCGACCGGTACGACTTCTAAACTTGAATTCTTTCTATTATGCTTATGATTCCTATATGATGATGCACTGACACATGGGCTTCTAAATGCAGCTGGACCCTGCGGGACGAGTGGCGGAGTTGCAGGGACTTCTGCACTCTACCATCAGGGAGCGGGATGAGGCCCGGCAGGCCCTGGCCTTACTGGTGAGTCTTCTACACCTTACACTCTTTAAATTATGCAATTTTATATGATTATGATTATGCATGTGACTGACCTGGGGTATTTGGATGCAGCGTGCCGAGGGTGCTCAGATGGTGAGACCAGATGCCCCTTCCTCCTCTACGACCCAGACTCCGGCCGACCGGGCTGCGAGAGATGCGGAGTTCACTCGGATGGTAGCGCGGGCCAAGGCGGCCGAGGTGGCGCTCACTGAGAGGGTACGCAATTATAAACTTCCCCTTGCTTATTGTGCTTATGAATGAAATGCTTATGCAACTACCTAATAATGATATGCAGACGGCTGAGCTGACCCCCCTCCAGACAGAGCTGGAGCAGAGCCGGGTAGTGGCTAGGGAGGAGGTGGCCCGGGTGCGCGAGGAGGCCGCGCGGAGTCGACCGGCAGACGCAGTGGAGACGGCACTCCTCCGGGCCGAGCTAGAGCGACTACGAGCCGGTGCTACCGAGGCGGACCGTTACCGGGCAGAGGCAGAGCGTTACCGGAGTGAGGCAAAGCAGGCCCGTCTATAGGTTGCCAGGTTGGAGGGCAAGGTGGAGGGTCTGAAGGAGGCGAGTCGGGAGCGCAGCAGGGCGACTGCGAGTGGCAGCCACGGCACCCACGGCTCCGTGAGGAGTTACTTCACTGGTTCCTCTGGCCATCGGAGGAACGAGGAGGAGGAGCGGCGCCGGCGACGGCGTGATGAGGCGACCTCAGCGATGCCTCCCCCAAAGAGGCATGAGGGCGGTGGAGACAGCGACGGGGGCCAAGGAGAGGGACAGGCTTGACTGTGTACTGGGCCCGTCTTTTGTACATGATGTGATATGATATGATAGTGGTATGCATGTTTTTGTTTTGATTTTTTGGTTGTGGGTGACTGTATGTATGCATGAATGAACGTGACTTAGCTACTAGAGGGGGTGAAGCAAACATGCGAGATTGAAAGGTGCGCCCGACCTGAGAGGGAGACGCACACGCCGACTTGAGTGAGATGGGAGTGACATACACGCCGACTTGAGTGAGATGGGAGTGACGCACACGCCGACTTGAGTGAGATGAGTGACGTACACGCCGACTTGAGTGAGATGAGTGACGTACACGCCGACTTGAGTGAGATGAGAGATGTACACGCCGACTTGAGTGAGATGAGAGTGACGTACACGCCGACTTGAGTGAGATGAGTGACGTACACGCTGACTTGAGTGAGTTGAGTGACGTACACGCCAACTTGAGTGAGATGAGTGACGTACACGCCGACTTGAGTGAGATGAGTGACGTACACGCCGACTTGAGTGAGATGAGAGTGACGTACACGCCGACTTGAGTGAGATGAGTGCGCCTATTAGTTGGGCAGGTGGATAGAAAGGGCGGACCAGATGGGCGGTTCTCACAGGGTCGCTCAAAGTGACAAACGGTTCCCAATAGACCACTCCAATACGATTTAAACGGTTTAATACTAACCGTGTTGAGTGACAAACGGTTTGTAATAGGCCGCATTAGTGGTTGGATCCGGGTTCTCTAGTAGGAGATGAATGGTCAGATGAGGACCGCACGATAGGATGGGCGGTCTATAGTAAGACCGTCCAAGTGGATACCCTGCGAGCCTTAAAGGGGACTCTTTGGAGAGTCCTCAACCCGAGGGTAAGGTGATTTGAACCTATCCACACCTCATCCTAATCCGTCCTGAACCGATCCAACCCTAATCCTAAGAGGCCTAGGCTTCCTAACAAGCCCTATAAGTGGGGGAGGAGTCTAAATTCACAGCTCACATAACCCTCTCCTTCCAAACCTTGAAACCTTTGATTCTCATCACCAATTCCTTATGAAGAGGGCTCTAGAGGGAAGTTCTATGGAAGGATCATCTTTTAAAGGGCCAACACCGGCCAGAAAGGAGCGGGAAGTGCTCCAACGGCTAAGCTCAATCCCCCGGCATCTCAGTGCTACTCCTATGAGAGAGGTAAGCTCATCATGGTTCATTAACTTCTTTTACGTCAACTTCACTTATGTGTCCTCTCTCTCTTACATTCTCTTTCAGCTCCTTCCGGGCCCGAGGCGCTATTCTGGTTTGAAATGGGTGGCTCCCATGATCCGTGCTTTTCCCCTCGGGGTGACTTGTCTTCTCAAATCCTGGCACCTACATTCCCTTTTAGTCTTAGGCCAGAACTACCCTAAGCTCTCATTGGATTGGCACAGCATCTCAGCTTTGATAGAAACATGGCATCCTCAGACCCATACCTTCTTCTTTCCATCCTTTGAGGCCACGATCCTATTAGAGGAGGTAGAGACCTACTTCGGGTTCCCTAGGTCCAAGGTGGGGGAGGAAGACTTGATATGCCATACTGTTGCCCCTATAGACCCAAAATTCATCCTAGGAGGGTTCATACCAGACAGCAAAGACATTCGTACCTTTGTAGGTCCTCGTCATATTTACCTCCTTCCTCTTAGTCAGTGGGTAGTGGAGCATTGCAAGAATAAATGTGGGTGGACCGAGGCCATAGCCAAAGCTGCATCTATCTGCCTGTGCGGGGCCATCCTCTTCCCTTCGGCTGACCATGTGTTAGAGATTCCCTTACTTAGCACCATCAGTGGCCTGTGGCAGGGGCTTTCCATCTCCCAGGCCATCTTAGCCTACTTGTATGAGGGTCTCAGCTTAGCGGCCTTAGGAGGTCCTCTCTTTGGCTCTATGATCCTATTGGAGTGCTGGATGGGAGTTAGGATGAAGTTCATCCCGAGAGAGGATATCACTACTGTCAGCAGGATCTTCGGGAGCCACCCCCTTTACTTCATAGGAGGCGCCTTCAGGTTCTCCCCAAAGGATGAGTGCAGGACGGCCGAGATGAAGACTAGGGACGAGTGGCGCCCGTACCTCCACAGACTGCCCCTGGATAGATTTGTGATGCGCCCGGGCTTCCTCCACAACACCACTATCAGACTACCTCGGAGGGCGGGCTTGGACTTGAGGCTCGTGAGCGATACTGCATTGGCGATGTACAGCCCACACAGGTGCTACCTACAGGTCGGACTACCCCGGACCGTGCTACCGACGCTACCCTACCTTCCCGTGCTACAGGCGAGGAGGATCGGGAAAGAGGAGGACGAGCAGGCGGTCAGGAGCGTGCTGATTATGTGGGAGGTGAGCAGGGTGCGCACCCTATCAGTAGAGGTTGAGGAGGTTCCAGAGACACGACAGGCTTACCTTAGGGAGCTGAGAGAGATACATCCCCGCGGGGATGCCCAGCGGGGGACAGAGTGATTGTTTTATCTTTTCATGATGATATGGATATGGATGTTTAGAGTTTGATGGTTGAGAATGAATAAGATTGATGGTTGAGATGATTTTGAGTTTGGACATTCTCTGATGTGATTGCGTGCGTCCATGGCTTGGTTGTATCTTCGATCTTCTGTTTGCCCCTGTGCTTACACAAAATGAATAAAGGAAAACATGTTAAATCTGTTTTAGGCTTGACCCCTTGCCCGCGGCAAGTTTAGAAAGTGACCAATCCTTGATTTTGGTCAAGGGGGCAACCCTTATCAACATAGGCAAAAAAAAAAAACACAATGACAAAGTGCAATGCATGCGATGCATATGAGAAACCAAAATCTTTTTTTTTGAGGTTTTGAAATATTTGATTTCTTTGAGTTTTGGAATATTTGATTTTTTTGGGTTTTGAAATATTTGATTTTTTTGGGTTTTGAAATATATGATTTTTTGGGTTTTGAAATGATTGATTTTTTGGGTTTTGAAATGATTGATTTAATTCTTTTTTTTTGGAGTTTTGAAATGATTGATTTTTGTGGAGTTTTGGGAACCAGCTCAAGCTTAAATAATAGGGACCCTCTCATCTCGCTATGGACTTCCCGGACTCAGCACGTGCGAAAAAGGGGGGCCGCCCGTGGCCGGCGTCAACTTTGCTCAACGGTGTTTCTGCCGAGGCCATACCCGGGGTGGGATTTGTTCCTTGGAAAATTGAAAAAGATTGAGTAGTGAAGCTGGTGGTAGGTGTAGAGGTTTTAGGGCTTGAGTTCCTCCCAAGACACTCCCCTTTTCAAAGAATCCGGTCTGTTGCGCCGGGGCTCTATGTCCGTTATCGAACGTACATCCGCTCTAGGCACGCGTACGACCGGGCTCATAACGTCCCGCGGGGAAACTGTACTGCCACTCTTGCCATGCCTAGTTGTATTATTTGGGGATTTCGAGAGCCTCGAGCTTTGTGCTCTCAGCCTTGACTTTTGATTTTGCCCTTCTTCTTTCCCCTTTTTTGCTTTTCTTTTCCTTTTCTTTACGGAATAAGGTCTTAACGGGCTGCCCCTATTTGAGACCCCTTTTAGAGGGGGGTCCAGGTCAGTTCTCGCCCCCTTTATTCACCACTTGCCCCTATTTTCAGCTGAGAGAGAGGAAATACAAGGATCTTCACTTTCCCCAGGCATGGCCAAAGGAGAAACGGTGTCGGACAGCACAGGAGAAAATCGAACCACGGGTGGCTGTGTAGTGTGTGAGATGCTGGACCCAGGTCCTCCTTTCGCGATCAGGTGGGGTGCACCCCGCCATCGAGCCGTTGCTAGTTTTGACTCTATGGATAGAAACGTTTTAAATATAGCCCATTCCACGGGTTTGGCAATTCTTCACCCTCTGCATTGATTAGACGATACGCATTACTCGGGGACGATACGCATTACTCGGGTAAGCTTCCTTGATTACGAATGGCCCTTCCCAGTCGGGTTGCAGCTTAGACCTGGGACCTGCCGATCTGATGAATTTTCGTTTCAACACCATATTACCCACTTGAAATTTTCTTTCAATGACCTTCTTTTGAAAATATCATGAGACACGCTTTTGATACACCGAAACATGATTGGCTGCGTTCAGTCTCTTCTCGTCTAAGAGTTCAAGTTGGACTAGCAACGCCTCTCGACGTTCATCGAGATTAAGTTCTTTGTCCAGCTGCACTCTTAGGGAAGGGATCAAAATCTCATACGGGAGCACCGCCTCCATCCCATAAGTGAGAGCAAAAGGAGTCTGCCCTATAGGGGTGCGGACGGAGGTGCGATAGGCCCATAGAGCTTCTATCAGTTTGTCGGCCCAATCAGCAAATTTATGTGATTCGCATGTTTTCTTGATAATTTTGAGAAGGGTTTTATTTGTGGCCTCAGCTTGGCCATTACCTTGAGGGTAGTATGGTGATGAATGATGCAAAGCTATATTGAATTTCTTACAAAGGTCGCGGAGTTCTTGTGATATGAATTGAGGGCCGTTGTCGGTGACGATGTCGCCTGGCACTCCAAACCGCGAGATGATGTTCTTCATAATAAAGTGGCATACTGTGGTGGCTTTGATCTCTACATATGCTTCAGCTTCCGCCCATTTGGTGAAGTACTCCGTAGCCGTCAAAATGAAGGATTTCTGCTTGACTGCGGAATTCGGGTCACCGAGGGGTCCGATGATATCAAAGGCCCACATGGAGAACGGCCAAGGAGCAGAAAGGGGATGAATAGAAGAAGCAGGAGCATGGATTTTGTCAGCATGGAGCTGGCACTGGAGACACCTACGGACATAGGTGGAGCAATCTTCTTCTAGGGTCGGCCAGTAATAGCCCTGCCTAAGAATCTTCTTTGCCAACGCCTGTCCATTCACATGCCCTCCACATTCGCTGGAGTGAGCTGCTTCTACTACTTTCCAAGCCTCTTCGTCATCTAGAAACCTCATTAGAACTCTGTTCAGAGCCCGCCTATATAACTCTCCAGCAACAATTGTATATCTTGCAGCGACTCTTCTAATGGCCTTTCTCTGTTCAGCATTCGCAGCCTCCGGAAATGTGCCATCCCTGCAATACTGCTCAATTTCGTAGAACCACGGCAATCCTTCTTCTTTGATGATTTCCTCAAGCTCAGTCAAGGATACTTCTCTCACCTCCTCCCTTTCTGTCTTCTTCTCTACAGACTTCCTAAGGTTGTCAAACCAGGGATCCTGCGGGGAAGGAACATCTAACCGCTGGACCACAATGGTCTCAGTGGCACGACTGAGGGGGAACGCGAGGGAAGAAGCGAGTGACGCAAGTGCGTCAGCCAAGATGTTCTGAGAACGAGGAGTATGAATATAGATAAGTTTTCAGAACTGCCTAGCCAAGAGCGTGACCAGATCTTGATAGGGCTTAAGCTTAGGGTAACAGGTGCGGTAAGTTGACAGAACTTGACGCAACACCAATTGAGAGTCTCCTATGATGTTAAGGTACCGCGCGCCCATGAGGTAGGCGTACTTCAGACCGGCAAGGAGAGCCTCATACTCGGCTATATTATTAGTGGCAGGGAATGAGAGTTGATAAGCAACATGGATGGTTACTCCCTCCGGAGTGAGGAGAACGGCGCCAACTCCGCTGCCCTGGGAATTGAGAGCACCATCGAAATGAAGAGACCAGAAAGGAAGATGAGTGATTACTGTCAAGTGTTCATTAGGGAACTCATCCTGGATTGAATCAGTACGAGGAATAGGAGAATGAGTGAGGTGCTCAGCGATAGCATATCCCTTGATTGCTTTCTGAACGATGAAGGTGATGTCAAACTGGGAAAGAAAGCTCTGCCAGCGAGCTAGTCTGCCAGAAAGGACAGGCTTTTCCAAGAGATAACGAATGGGGTCCATTCTAGAGATCAGCCTAACCTCGTGGGCGAGGAAATAGTGTTTAAGCTTCTGAGCTACCCACGCTAGCGCCGCACAGGTCTTCTCCATGGCAGTATACTTAGATTCAGCAGGATTAAATAACCTCGAGAGGTAGTATGCTGCCCTTTCCCTTCCTTCATCATCTACCTGTGCCAAGACAGCTCCTAGGGAGTCCTCAATCACAGAAATGTACAATATCAGGGGTTTCCCAGGGACGGGTGGTTGTAGAACCGGGGGATTAGAAAGGTAAACCTTAAGCTCCTCATAGGCCTTTTGGCATTGTTCATTCCATTCAAATTTTGCGCCTGCCTTTAACAGTTCATAAAATGGGCGGCATCTTTGCGAGTGTTGAGATATGAACCTCCTAATAAATTGCAAACGCCCAATCAAGCCTCGAAGTTCAGTAATGCTCTTTGGTGGCGGCATTTCCATGACGGCCTTTGCTTTGTTTGGGTCGATCTGAATCCCCCGTTTACTAACTATGAATCCAAGCAATTTCCCTAACGCAACTCCAAATACACATTTCTTCGGATTCATTTTTAACTTAAATTCCCTAGCCTTTTGCAACACTTTGGCTAGAATGGCGGGGTGTTCTTCTTGAGACCTCGATTTGACCAGAATATCATCCACGTAAGCTTCCAAGTAGACATGCATCATATCGTGGAAAATAGCCATCATCGCCCTTTGATAAGTGGCACCTGCATTTTTCAATCCGAAGGGCATGACAACATAGCAGTATGTGCCCCAAGGCATAGTGAACGAGGTCTTTTCTTGGTCTTCTGGAGCTAGAAGGATTTGGTTATATCCAGAATAACCATCCATGAAAGAGAGGGCTTCGTATCCAGCTGTATTGTCGACTAAGACATCGATGTGAGGGAGTGGAAAATCATCTTTTGGACATGCCTTATTTAATTCCCTAAAGTCAATACAAATCTGGATTTTACCATCCTTCTTCATTACTGGGACTATGTTTGCCACCCATTGTGGATATAGTACAACTCTAATGAACTTGGCCTTATGCAATTTATCAACTTCTTCCTTAATTCTCAAGGCCATCTGCGGGTGGAATCTTCTCGCCTTCTGCTTAACGGGTGTTGCCCCTGGTTTTAGGATCAATCGATGTTCAACCAATGCAGGGTCAAGACCTGGCATGTCCTCATAGGACCAGGCAAAAGAGTCGATGTACTCCCTCAAAACCTTGATAAGCTCCTCTTCGACCTGAGGAGGGAGGTTAGCAGAAATAAGTATGGGCCTGGGATCCTCTTCTGTTCCGAGATTAATCTCTTTAGTGCGCTCATCCACTGCCGAGGAAGGTTCGTCAAACTTCTTTAATCCTTGTGCGTATAAATCGGCAGTGTCACCCACCTCACTTTCGTCATCATCAGCTGGGTCCTTTTCATTTACGATTTCATATACCCCTAGTTCATCATTGCTCCATACCCCTTCCAATTCTTCATCATCTTCCAAGACGATCGCGAGTTCTACAAATTCAGGGCACTTCAGAAGGGCGTGGCATCTTTCAGCCAGATCTTGTAGAAACCTATCGGGAATGGTTTTGGGATGACGCGTCACGGGGCGCGCCGCAGACGTGGATGGGCTGACTAGACTCGAACTAGACTCTACTCCCACTGACTCGACTAACCTAGGAGACTCTGCACACTGTACATTTACCCTAGGAGAGAGGAAATCTACTGGAAGAGAAATAGGGGTCTCGTGCCCCTAGGAACCTGAGCAGAACATAGCGTAATCTTCCATTGAGACCTCCGTTTTGAAATTGACATTTTTTTTGAGGCCGGAGGTGATCATGCAGCAAGAGGAAGAAGAAGACGGAGGAGGAGGTAACTGCATGGGGAACAATTCCGGAAATATGCAATCAAAGAAAGGGTCAGAAGAAGAAAACCACATTTCATGGAGCTGAGCTCCGGGGGGAGGAGGAGTAAACAATGTTGAAAGATCAATGGGCCAGCAACGCCCACAAACACAAGGAACAAACAGAATTTCGGGCCTCTCCGTGAAGTGTGGTTCGACCAGGATCGGAGGAGAACGGGGAACAAACCCCAACTGTTGGAACCAAGAGGCAAGACGAGATGGGGACACAGAGTAAGAAATGACAGAGCTCCCCGCTTCCCGTGGCCCCTGGCGAGCCAATGGCATCGGAGGACACCTTACCAGCTGCGTCTCCTTTTTCTTCGGTTTGCTTTCTTTTTTCTGAAACAACTTTTCAAAACAACCAGACCAATCTTCTAGGTCACCGACCACTCTTTGCAGCGGCGGTGGTGGCTCAGCGACAACACAGGCTTCATCTGCCTTTTCTTTGAGACTGGACGGCGATTCCTTCAAGGTACCTGGCTGTAACGGCCCTTTTACAAAATGTTGCCGGTAGTCCCATGTTAATGGCCCAGAGTCTCCAAGTACTGACATTGAGGATTCACGGTAACCGAGGCCTCGGCGGCCCATCTTCCTTCCTTTGGGAATGGGGTTGGTCCGGCCCTGTAACTGTGCACCAAGCCCCTGGCCCGGCTGATAACCCAATTTCAAAATCATCTGCCATCCTTTGGAATCTCTAATCTTGGATTTGACTTTCACATTGACTGGCGCAGTGGTGGGCTTGCATGACGCATATGCCCATGAATAATTCAAATCCATCACCAACAGAACCGGCCTATTGGTGGGCCAGAGTGTAGGGAGAATCTTAGCCGCTATGGCATCAATATTTTGGACTGTGGAAATACTTTTTACCTTGACCACCCGCCCTTGGAATGGGAACTTCAAGCATTGGTGGGCAGTGGAGGGTATGGCATTTAAACTATTCAACCATGGACGACCCAGTATGGCTTTGAACATCGGGTCTATGTCCAATACATAAAATTCCACGTTCATGACCAAGGGCCCTAGCTCGGCCTGTATAGTCACGACCCCGTGACAAGCACGCCTGGAATTATCATAGGCTGCTATTGTAGTTGGTGTTGGCTTGAGCATGTCTTCTGAGATATTGTAGGCATGGAGGGTACTTAACGGACACACATTTATTGATGCTCCTGTGTCCACAAGGGCAGACTCCACAGCCACTTTGTTCAGGAAAATGGTGATGCACAATGGCATCTACCGTGCCTCAGGGGGTGCCAGTTCTGATTCAGAAAATGAAATGGAAGGTCCCTTGGTAATTGTTGCCAAAACCGACGGCAAGCTATCTACTGCCACGTCCTCGCTCACCATAACTTTCTGCAGGAAAGTCTTCAAGGTGTCCTGGTGTAGTGGCGACCTCTTGATTAATTCCAAGACTGAGATTTTGGCCGGCATCCGGTCTAAATGCTGCAATAAATCATATTTTGTGCCCGGCACAGGGTCTACTTCTTCTGTTTCAGCTGTGGGGGAATGAACTTGGAGGTTAGGTGCAGACGCACCGGAAGGGGAAAAAATTCTCTGGAAGGGACGCCCGCTCCGAAGGGCGCACTGTGATGCTGGCCCGGCCTGAGATGGACCCCCGCTCGGTCCGGTGGAGTTGGTGAAAGGCGTGGTAATGGGGGTGAGGATGGCGGAAGTGGGTCTAATGGGCCCTGGTGGAAGGGAAATGGGTGAAGGGTTAAGTGGGTGGTGGAGCGGAGGGGAATATAACGGGCTTAATGGGTGGCGTGGAGGGAGCAATGAGTGGTATAGTGGTCAGAGTGACGGGTCTAAGGATGGAGGGGAAAGCAGGTGCAGGGGAATGGTTGTGGTGGAAGGCTAGAAGGTGTGCGGGGGTTTCATCATCAAAAGTCCACCCAGCGCTGGGGGTTGGGTGCTGGACAATACTCACTTGTGCGGGAGCCGGTGCCGGCGGCTGTTGTTGTTGCTGAGGAGCGGGTTGATGTACTGGCATGGGATTGTGATGGATCCCGAGGTCTTGTTGCTGCTGCTGGGGTTGCTGTTGCTGCTGGGGTTGCTGCTGCTGCTGTTGCTGCTGGGGCGCCGCCTGCTGCGGCCTGGCCTATCTCTGTCTTTGCTTGATATCCTCAATCAATTGGTGCATCTGGGCCCAATCAATCCTCTGGCCCTCATGTAGGTAATACACCAGGTCTCTGAACTGATAGCATCGTTCTATAGTATGCCCAGGTTGCCGATGGAATATGCAGTATCGAGACTGATCGGCTGCCGGATTCCAATTTGGACGCTCAGGAGGCATCTGAAGATCACCAGTGTACATTAAGGCAGAGAAAATATCGGGCAAAGCTTCAGGAAGAGGAGGGTAATGGGCCCTCTTTGGACTCGGTCGAGCAGATCCATAGGCGGCGGGGGGTGGAACATTGTTGTATTGTGGCGGCCGCTGAGGCTGTTGGGGTGGCGGAGGTGCTTGTTGCGGATATTGCGGGACTTGGAAGGCGGGCTGGGGAACTTGCGTAGTGGCAAACTAGGGGTTGCGTGAAGGCTGGGGGAAGCGGGGTGGAGCGGCCTGGTGGGGGAACTGAACAGCCTGGACCTGCTCATTAATCTGTACTCCCTCAGTGACGGGGCCCTGGGATTTCCTGGGAGCCTTGGGTTTCTGGGCCTCAAATAAGGAGTGGATGGGGGAGTCTTTGAACTGGGTTTGTATGAACCGAGCTATGCTATATAACTGGTGCATGTTTGAGATATCATTCATTGCCAAGATGTTCTTGAACGTTGGCGTGGCATTGGATATCAACAACTTCACTTTCTCTTCCTCCGGGATCTGCCCGGGCACATGTGAGGCCATCTGCCTCCATCGGTCCGCATAGGTTGCAAAGTCTTCCTCCGGCTTCATCTTCTCGGCTACCAAGTCAGTAAAAGAATATTCGGGTCCGACCCGATCTTGAAATCTGTGGATGAACCTTTCCTTGACGGTCTTAAAACTCTCAGCCTCCTCCATGGGCAAAGTATAGAACCATTCCAGGGCGACCCCTTCCAACGATCGGTGAAATAAATAAGCCATTAGACGGTCATCTTGCTGGAACTGTGCTGACTCATATAAGAACTCCCGGACATGAATGAACAGGTTGCCATTCCCGTCATATTTGCGATACACGGGGAGCTCAGACTGAGAAGGAAAACAAATGTCCCTGAAGTTAGGGATAGGGACATCAGCAAGAGATTGCGGGCCGACCCGCTTGTGGAGGAGATCAATTTGTTGCTGCATAGCAGCCCATTTGTCAAGAATTTCCCGTTCCCGGGAAGGAGGAGAAGGAGCAGGAGGAGCAATACCTGGATAGGTGGTTAAAGGATAAGCTGATTGAGGGGGCGGCCCATAAGAGGGATAGTGGGCCGAGGAAGGGCCCATATCCGCATGAGCCAACAGGGCTGTCCCTGATTGCAATCTAACGAGATCTGCCGGGGCTACGAGGGCCTGTGGCGACGGAGAAATCGTGGCGTACGGATCAAGGTAAGGAACTGAGGGGATTGGAGACTTTCCCTTATCGAGCTGCTGATGGGCCGAGGTGGAAGCCTGGCCCATTTCCACATTAGAATAGCGAAGGGCCTGAGGTCGGACAGGAGTAAGGTCGATGGGAGCCATAGAGGTGGTCCCAACAGCGAGAGACTGGATGGCAGCGGCAGTCGTGCCATGAGAAGGAATTGAGGTTGGCGCATCGGCCCCTTGCAAAGCCTGCCGGATGAGATGGAGCTGGGTAGGGTCCAGCTGGGCCATCATATTGAGGATTAGATTGGCTGAATTCTGATTGGACGGATTTGAAAGAGAGGGTTGGGAACCTTCGCCAAGAATGGTTGGGAGGGGAGGGGCAGTCCCCTCTCCTCCTTGCAGGTGGGCGACCCTAGGTGGGTCCTCAAGAAGGCCACGAGGAAGGGAGTCCTCGTGGGACTGAGAGAAGTCGTACGACGACATGGAAGATGGCGAATCGAACAAGGGGTTGGAGTATGAATGGAAATAAGAACCAACCCTAGGAGGTGATAGTGAGGGAAAGAGGCAATCCCACATGCACCAAGACACCTAGGACTAGGACCGATAAAACTAACCGACCAAACCTACAAAGCAAATCACAAGCATGCAATGGAAGGAAGAGATGAGATCCGAATCACCCAATTAGGCAACCAAGTTATTAAATGATGCTCGTTACTTCTGATTTCCTCTTCGAACCTTAGGGAGTTAATGAAAGTATAAGTTCTCTCAACCACTAGGTGCCTAACTGGGGTAGGTAATGAGGAACTGTGTGACTCTACAAAGATCTCTCGCTCGCGGATGTAAACCCTAGACTGGTGGTGGATGTGGTACAACCTGCCCGGCATCAGTGTGGGAATCCACGGCTCACGGGGGCTTACGGAGGTCCTCGGCAAGGTCCCTAGTCGGCTCTAAGGAATATGGAGACGAGAGGAAACCCTACCTCGGTAGGAACACAACTACTATGAGAAGAAATGGATGCTCCTATGCGCACCGGGGTGCATGCATAATCTAGCCTAGCAACTATCAATCAATGAGCAAGCATACGCATGAACAACAAAGAGAATGATAACGCGACTATGATGAGTGAGTACGGGGGGGGGGGGGGAATCAGCAACTAGCACCAGGAGCGGTAAATCGCGTAGAATATGACAATCAACATACACCGTAAGGGCACTGTGACAGAAGATGAACGGCCCTTATGCGACCGCTCCACCAGTAAAACGGTCTGTCTAGGACCGTGTAATCCAGGGAGAAAACAACAGCAGAACTATGGAATAATCACAGGATACTAAGAACATGAGGCAGCAGTGGCTGGAAAATACCTGGAGAACGGTCTGTATTCAACCGCGCACTCCTCTGCACGGTCGTCTAGCAGCCGTGTGCCTACAACCAAAACAAAGCGAAGCGTACCTGTGGTGAAGCGATGGACGGCTGGATTCAAACCGCTCCAAATGCTTGACGGCGTGTCAGGAACCGTCCTGGACAGGAAAGAGGAGAGAAGCTGGCTCTAGCCGCAGGGGACGGACGGTGGAGAATCAACTGCTCCTATGTATGGGCGGCTCAGGAGAAACCGCGCACATCCCAGGAGGCAGAAAACGCATCCCACCTACAAATCACTCTTAGAAGAAAACTTGCACAACAAATAAGGGGGTCAGCAACTCAAAAGCACGATGGGCGTTAGGTGTCCCACCATGATTGCCACAAAAGGGGATGTAGATATATTTTTCTCCTCCTACTAAAGATCAATATGCATCATGAGTGGAATAATATGCGATGAGCAAATAACAAGGATAAGAGGAGAATAGAGAATAAAAGGACAATGTGTTGTGCCTCTGTGGTTTTGATGATTGGTTTGGTTTTGACGATTGATGTTTGATGTGAGCTACTGTGAGTCATCTTGCTGAAATAAGTCATCTTCATATGTTCAGTCATTCTGATGTTCAGCCTGTTTATCAAAGCATTGCATTGTTGTTGTGTTAGTTTATCAGATCATAAAGCATTTGCATTGCATATTTGATGTAGCCATGTTATCTGCTGCATAAAGCATTCATACATCACAGTCAGCATAGTGTGGGCCGACCCCTTTCTAGATGGGTCGACCCCCCAGATAAGTGTAGTGTATACACTCTTCGGTTGGGTTCAACTGAAGTCTGCACATCAGCCTGCATGATTTCAAAGTATGTACATTGCACAGCATGCATCAATTCCAAGTAGGTACACCGTCTGTTCATGAAGTATATACACTGTACTTGTGTTCAATAGTTTGAAGTGTATACACTCTCACGTTGTTCATACTTGGCTATATGTTGCTTTCAAGTGTATACACTCTCACATAATACACACATGCTTAGCTGCTGTCCTAAGTCTGCACATTGCCAAAGTCTGAATAGTCATCGTCTTAGTGCATCTCAAGTCTATACATTGCTACAGTAATGCAAGTCTATACATCGTCCGTCTCATGCATTGTCTTAGGCTAAGTCTATACAGTGAATTGTCTTATTCAGCGTCTCATATGCACATTTGAGTCAAAGTCTGTACAGCCCAAGTCTGTACACTGAGGACGCCTGTTAGCCTTCAAAGTCTATACATTGTCTACAGTGCATTCAGCTAGTCTATTCATTGGAGCGTCTTGTTCAGCGTCTCATGGCAAAGTCTGCACATTCTATTGTTCAACGTCTGCATGCATTACATGAAGTCTGTACACTGCATCGTCTCAACTTGCGTCTCACTGAGCATCCATTCACTGCAAAGTCTATATAGACTTCATCGTCTTAGAGATCGTTTCATGCCTTCACCTAAAAGTCTGTACATCCACCGTCTTATCTAGCGTCTCACGCTTGCAAAGTCAATACACTGGTCGGTGGAACAAAGTCTGAACATCATTCAGTGAACTTCAAAGTCTATGCATTGGAAGCCTTTACCTACGTTGCACTTCAAAGTCTATACACTCGTTGCCTTCCATTATTTCAAGTCTGTACAGTCGTTCCATTGGAAAGTCTATACATTGGTCACTGAATGATCTTCAAGTCTATACAGACCTTGATTCGCTCAAGTCTGAACATCGGCCTGCTATCCTTGACAAGTCTTCACATCGTGAAGTCTATACACTCAACTCCTTCACACTTCAACAAGTCTGTACAGCAGCTGTCTTCACATAGGAAGTATGTACAGCCGTTCACCTTGTGAAGTCTAGACATTTGATGTGCATGGTCTTGAAGCATTTAGGAAGTCTGTACTTTGGTCTGCTTTGCATTGCATAAAGTCCATACACTGCACGAAGTCTGCACATTGTGTGCTGCATTCTCGTCTAGTCTATACACTGGCTAGTCTGTACAAGACTGCAAGTCTATACACTGGCTGCTGCATTCTCATAAAGTCTATACATCCTTCTGTTGGAATTCCAAGTCCATACATCGGACTGTTTGAGCAAGTCTGTACAGCGTTTCATTCACATTGGAAGTCTACACATTGGGGGCTTTCCCCACTCTTTGGCCAAGTCCATACGTTGGCGTACTGTTCATGCTTCAGTCATCAAACTCTATACAGACTTCAGCATCTCATTCTGCGTCTTACATCAAAGTCTGTACATCGCCTTCAATCTTCAAGTCTATACATCGTGGGCTTCATTCCTTCTAGTCTGTACATCCTTCAAGGGCCAAGTGTATACATCGCTCACAGGTCATACGTCCAAGTATGAAGTCCATACAGCCTTGGTTTCTGCATTGAAGTCTATACACTGGTTGAGCTTCGTGAAGTCTATACAATGGCTGAGCTTTGTGAAGTCTACACATTGGTAAAGCTAGTGCATGCATTGTTCATCACCTGTCTTGTTCACTGCGTCGACGCTGACACTGGATGCGTTGACGCATTGGCCAGTTGCCAAGGGCGTGAGCATCTCGCTTGAGGAGCTGAGGCGACGCTGCACGTTGGAAGCGTTGACGCCTTGAGCTGATGTCCAAAGGTCTTTTGATCAACATCAAGTATGTACAACATGAAGTCTGTACATTGGTTTTTGTCTTGAATAGAAGGCCTAAGTCTACACACTCTTCTGTTCTGATAATGCATTCGTCCTCACAAGTATATACATTGCTTTTGCTTTATCTGCTCAATTCTATACAGTCTGAAGTCTATACAATGCTTTGCATTCACAGAGTCTGTACAGGGTGTTTAGACTTAAACTGATGGCTTATCCGATGCTCTGTCTGACAGGGATTCTTACCGAGATTGATGACCTGGCTCGTGATCCCTGGAGGACGAGGTATGCAGATGCTGACACCTGGATGAAGCTGCCTCGGATCTGGCAAATTCCTTGGGTGGGAAAACGTGGAAGCCACGCGCCCAGGGGCTGCTGCTGCTGCTATATATACGAGCCTTCTTCCACTAAAGAAGACTGATCGAAAGAAAAGGAGCAAAGTCTATACATCCAGTCTGAGAGCAGCAGAGAGTATTCGATCCAGAAAAGAAAAAGAGAGAGAGTGAGCCGAAGAGAATAGAGGAGCAGAGATCGAGAGAGTGAAAGAGAAAAAGAAGAAAAGAGCTGCAGTAGATTGCAGAGAAGAGAAGAGAAGAGAAGAGATAGAGAGAGCCTGCGAAAGAAGAAGAAAAGAAAGAGAAGAAGAGCAGAAGGAGAAGAAGAGAAAGAAAGAGTTAGAGAGCTCGTGAGGGTTAAGAGAAAAAGAAAGTGAGAGAGAAGAGAAGAGGAAGAGAAGCTTACCTGAAGATCTGTCTACTGGACCGTGGATCAAATCCAGGCCAGTCAGCTCCATGCGAGCCACATCTGTGTTATCTTTCTTTACAGCTTTTTGATCGCTGTGTATTTTTCCTTTCTTATTTTTCCTTTTTTCATTTGGTTAGCTTTGTACTTCCGATCCTCTGGACTGAGGTCGGGTCCCTCCTGGTCTGGAGGAAGAGAGGTCTGCGACCTCTAGTTTCCAAGTGGCTGGGAGTCACTTGGGTGTCCCTCTGGTTGGGAGGAAGAGGGGAGGCTGTTCCCCTGGTCAAGCTGTGTGGCAGCAACTGTTTGCAGACTGAGTCTGCTTGGTTCTAGCGTTTGCTAGTGAAGCCTCACTCCGGTTGGGAGTGAGGGGTGGATGTAGGTCTGGAGGACCGAACCACCTAAAAATCTATTGAGCAGTGGTTTGATTGCTTGATTTGCTTCCGCTAGATGCTTGGATAGGCTCGCTCCACCTGCTTGTTATTTTGCTTAATCGAATTAGCTTAATTCTGGATTTTACCTAGCATCTGAGTTTTTATTTGGCCATTATTCATAGAAGGATACATTCACCCCCCTCTGTATCCGGGCCTAGCACCCTAACAGTTGGTATCAGAGCGGTGTCTGCTTAGAAGGTCCAGCGACCTGCAGATCCGATCTTGCAGTCTTCGGTGCTAATTTGTTTTTAGTGCATCAATATTCCTGTTGCATTGAATCTATCTGCTATCTGTTTCAATGGCTTGTCCACCCGTCTTTAGTGGTTCTGATTTCAACCAGTGGCACAGTGCTTTACGTGCTTATGTTAAATATGTTGATCCAGACCTGTGGAAAGTGATTTCACATGGTCCTCATAAATTACCAAAGAAAAGGTCCAAATGGACTGACAGTCACGAATCAATGTATGAGGAGAATCAGACAGCTATAAATCTGATGAAAGCAGCCACTGACAAAGCCTTTCACTCATGTTTCCTTGATTACAGATCTGCAAGGGATATGTTGGAGATGATTAAGAGAGTCGGGAAAGGAAATCAAACAAGCTGCATGATGGCCAACAGAAGTAATCAAGGTGGCAGCGATCAAGGCAGTAATCAAAGTGAAGACGATAATGATGAGGAGGTAAACCCTTTTGAGAACTATACCTTGGATGATTGGGAGAATTCATATGTTGAATTATTAGAGTCTCATGAACAGTTAAGAGAACAATACAAAAAATTGAAGAAGAATAGTAGGTCAGACAGTTTCAATTCTCCATGTAAAAATTGTGCTGAACTAAAAAATGTTCATGATGCTTTTATGTCTGATATTCAAATGTTGAAGAAACAAATTTCATTATTAAAAATTGAAGATCAAGATCATGTAAAGGAAATCTCTAAACTTGAAGAGAAGCTTAGCCTAGCTAGTCATGATTCTGTTCAGAGTAAGGATTTGCTGAAAGAACTTGAATGTGTTAAATCTGACTTAAACAAGCTGAAAAATGAGAATGACTCTCTCAGAAAGTTTTCTAAAGAAAATGAAGAACAATTAGAGAAACTTAAATGAGAGAATGATTTGCTGATTGAAAATTTTAATGCCATAAAATCTGTAAACATAGAATTATAGAAAGATTTTGAAAAACAACAAAAGGAATTGAAGGAGTTTGAAGCTAGGAGAGAAAGCATGGTTAACTCAGAAGATCAGACTCTAATAAATGAGTTAATTCAGAATGACAAGCTTAAGGAAGAAAATGAGAAGTTAAAATTGCTGAACTCTTCAATATCTGAAAGACTTCTTACTTTGGAGAAAGGGAAAGTCATCTGTACAAACGAGACTGAAGAGGTAGATGAGCTGAGAAAGGAAATTGAAGAATACAAAACAGCTAACAAGGTTTTGAATGAAGTTGTCAATTGTAATGAACAAGAGATCGCTAGTTATGAAATACACATTGCATCTCTTGAAAATGAAATTCAGGATTTGAAAGTTTCCTTGTCTAAATTTGTTGATGGGCAGAAAAACCTAGACAAGCTACTAGGTATAAAAATCAACCCTAGGAAGGAAGGGCTGGGCTATAATAAGATAAACAAGAACGAACTTCAGAACAAAGTTATGACATCTTTTGTAAGTGGTTCAGATGTAGCCACCACCTCTAAAGACAAACAGCCCATTGCTCAGAAAATGTTGGGAGCAAAGGATAATTTTAAGAAAGAGGGACTGGGCTACAGTCCAGTCATGAGGAAGGTCGATGGATCCAATTTGAAAACTATTTTTGTTAAATCTTCTGAACAGGAAAAGCCTTCCACTTCATCTTCACCTCAGTTTAAGGCTAAGAAAATAGAAAAACATGATAAAAATCAGAAAATGATTGGAAAACAGAAAATACAGAAAAAGGGTCCATCAGTGTTTGTTGATCACAGTCCTCACATACACTCACATGCATCTAAAAAGAAGATTATCTGTCATTACTATCATAAAGTTGGACATCTGATGCATGCGTGTAAGTTGATGGAGAAGGATGATAAGAATGCTAGGAGATATCATGATAAAAATCTTTCATCTCAGAAAAGGAAAGTTGAGTGTTTTCATTGTGGTAAACTAGGACACAAAATTTCACAATGCTGGTTTGTTAGTGATAAGAATAAATTTCATGCAAACGATCATGCTCTTAACAAGAACAAGTATGTTCCAATAAACCAGCATATGACATACTTTAATTGTGGAAAATTGGGTCATAAGAGATTTGAATGTTGGCTGAATGCTGGTAAGAAAAGTTCTAATTCATGCTTTCACTGTGGCAAGATGGGCCACATTGCAGCCCACTGTTGGCATGCTCAGGGTAGAAAATTAAATTCTAAAACTGCTAAATTCCCTGCCATTAACAGAAAGTCTTTTGCATGCTATCACTGTGGGAAGCCAGGCCACAGAGCTGGAGATTGTTGGCATGTCCAGAATAACTCTGCTAAATTCCATGTTACGAAATTTACATGCCATCATTGTGGGAAGCCAGGTCACAGGGCTGCAAGCTGTTGGCTGGCAGGATATCAAAACCAAACTGGTTTTGGCAAACAGAATTTTTATTCTGTTAACAAGAAATCTCATACATATGCATATAGAATTCATGCTAACAAGAATGTGCATAAATCAGATATGAAAATTGCTCCTAGAAATGTGCTGAGAAAACCTGCTAGGAGTAATACTGTTTTGTCAGGACCCAAGACTTCTTGGGTACCTGTTTGTGCAAAATAACATTGCTATGCAGGTGTGCCTTGGGACTGGAATAAAAAGGGGTAATGATCCAAGGCACTCAAGAAGAAAACCCCATGCTGAACTTTTCAGGTAAACTTCCTGCTCTTCTTGTTTTTAGTTTTAATGCATAGCAAGTTAAATCTGTTTTCGCATTTTCAGTCATCATTTGCCATGTGCATTATTTTCTGTTCATGCATTTGCTGAGAGTTCTGTGCAAATATCAGATTAAAAAGGGTTGTCTGTATCTGATGCATACATAGGCTAATTGCAATTGCTTGATAATTGTGTTATGCATAAACTCTAAAAACAAATTGCATTTCAAATTTTCTGAAAAATCTGAACTGCTTATGAGTGTGACTTGAAATTTGTGTGTTGCAATAGCTCACTGAAATTCTGAATTGCATATAGGACTGCATGTTGAATAATCATGCATGACCTCAATGGTATATAAATGGTAAGGTACCAAAAGGCAGGGAGGTCTGTCTGGAGGTTCTTACTATGTGTGAGGTGGTCTTTTAGACCAAGTGCTCCGCCTAGTACCATGGGTCACCTTGCTGGTTAGGACAGTCTGAATGTGCATGAATCATTTGGTATCATATGTTCAGTTTTTAGTGTAAACATTGCATGTTTTCAGGGGGAGTTAGTTGCATATCCTTGCATAGCATTCAATGTTGAGTCTTTGCATGTCCCTGCATACATATAGTGCATTGCATTTCCTTACATTGAAAATGCCAAAAAGAGAGCTTGAATGCATATTGTGAGGGGGAGTCAATGCATTGCATATAGGTTGTCAAATGCATACATGTGTCAGAACTCATTGCATATCCTTTCTTACTGATTTTGCTGACAAACCTTAATCATATTCTGAAAACTTTGAGCTTCACAATCTCTCTTAACAATTGGTATTTCTCCTATCAATTGGTATCATTTAGGTTCAGAATTCCATCAGTCCTTCATGAAGATTTCAATGGGCTATCTCGATCATAAATCTGAAAATTTTGAACTAGAAATCTTCTATTATACGTTTTTATGAATATCTGAAATAACTCAGGTGATTTAAGTTTAATGTACTCAAGGGTTGACTTTAAAATCTTTTAAAAATATCTGAAGCATGTTTAATAAGTATTAACCATCTGTTTCATGCTGTGTCTTGAAAACTTCTGAAATCTGCACTTTTGAATACATGACTTCAACTGATTAAGTACATGAAACTATTATTGATTTGAAGCAAATGAATTTTTCTGAAAAGTCTAAAGGGTAATATCTGTCAGAGCAATGACCTTGGTCACTGAGAAACACATGTCCTAAGGACTGTGTCATGAGGTACCATAGTTAACTCTGATTAAGAATTCATTGAAATTTAGGCAGAGCAATGGCATGCACACTGAGAAATACAACTCACTCATCAAGAAATGATTTGGAGTGTGTCATGATGTGTAAATGCTATCTCTATTCATATATAGCATGACAGTTAGTCACACTAAGTGCTTAGGGATATTGGCCTCTGATCAAGGTATATTCTCTAGTTACAAGGTGTGCACTGAACTAGACTGCTCGTAAAATTTGTAGCATGAAAAAAAAAATTGTTGAACATATCTCAATATTTGAATATTGATGCTAAAATCAAATTGCTACATCCCTAGATAAAATAATATGACTTCATAATTGCTTAATCTCAATACTAGTGCATGTAATTCTGAAAGAAGTCAATAAATTTGATTGTGTAAGACAAAGGGAGGACAATCAAGATAAATATGAGGGCTTGGTTCATTTTTATTAAAACATGGTTTTAGATATCAATACAGAATTTTATTGATAAACTCTGCATACATCATGTTTAAACCATGCTGTTCAAAAAGCTCATTCATAAGCCCCTATAATGGAAGACTTTGAAAAATTATATTTTGGATTTATGAGATTGGTATCTCCTTGAAAATCTTGTTGAATTAATTTCTGTTTGGAGCTTATTTGTAAATCTGCTTATTTGAACCTTTTCTGCTTATTGTCCTTGGTTCATTGACCTGAACTTCTCCTTGTTTGCCCCTGTGGTCTCCTTCTCATCCATCTCATAAGATTCCACTTATTGAGGGGGAGCTTCCATGTTATATGCATCATGCTGCATAGAAACTCTTAAAGGGGGAGAACTGTGTTCTTGCATTCTGGTATCTGCATCTGCATTCACCCCTTCCCATGGTTTATTTTGATTATACCAAAGGGGGAGATTGTTTGCCAAAGAGGGAGAATATCATTCAATAAGTGCATGCAGTTTCATTTTGATCATCTCTAACTCATGCTTTTGCTGAAACTCCTAAAGGGGGAGAAATTGTCTGAATTTTTATACATGCTATAATTTCTAAAACTATTTTCTTTTTGATGAAGACAAATGGGGAGAATAGTTTGAGTCATCAGATTGACTCATCAGATTGACTCACTGTGTAGAGTTGCCATCATCAAAAAGGGGGAGATTGTTGTGTCTCTGTGGTTTTGATGATTGGTTTGGTTTTGATGATTGGTGTTTGATGTGAGCTACTGTGAGTCATCTTGCTGAAATAAGTCATCTTCATATGTTCAGTCATTCTGATGTTCAGCCTGTTTATCAAAGCATTGCATTGCTGTTCTGTTAGTTTATCAGATCATAAAGCATTTGCATTGCATATTTGATGTAGCCATGTTATCTGCTGCATAAAGCATTCATACATCACAGTCAGCATAGTGTGGGCCGACCCCTTTCTAGATGGGTCGACCCCCCAGATAAGTGTAGTGTATACACTCTTCGGTTGGGTTCAACTGAAGTCTGCACATCAGTCTGCATGATTTCAAAGTATGTACATTGCACAGCATGCATCAATTCCAAGTAGGTACATCGTCTGTTCATGAAGTATATACATTGTACTTGTGTTCAATAGTTTGAAGTGTATACACTCTCACGTTGTTCATACTTGGCTATATGTTGCTTTCAAGTGTATACACTCTCACATAATACACACATGCTTAGCTACTGTCCTAAGTCTGCACATTGCCAAAGTCTGAACAGTCATCGTCTTAGTGCATCTCAAGTCTATACATTGCTACAGTAACGCAAGTCTATACATCATCCGTCTCATGCATTGTCTTAGGCTAAGTCTATACAGTGAATTGTCTTATTCAGCGTCTCATATGCACATTTGAGTCAAAGTCTGTACAGCCCAAGTCTGTACACTGAGGACGCCTGTTAGCCTTCAAAGTCTATACATTGTCTACAGTGCATCCAGCTAGTCTATTCATTAGAGCGTCTTGTTCAGCATCTCATGGCAAAGTCTGCACATTCTATTGTTCAACGTCTACATGCATTACATGAAGTCTGTACACTGCATCGTCTCAACTTGCGTCTCATTGAGCATCAATTCACTGCAAAGTCTATACAGACTTCATCGTCTTAGAGATCGTTTCATGCCTTCACCTAAAAGTCTGTACATCCACCGTCTTATCCAGCGTCTCACGCTTGCAAAGTCAATACACTGGTCGATGGAACAAAGTCTGAACATCATTCAGTGAACTTCAAAGTCTATGCATTGGAAGCCTTTACCTACGTTGCACTTCAAAGTCTATACACTCGTTGCCTTCCATTATTTCAAGTCTGTACAGTCGTTCCATTGGAAAGTCTATACATTGGTCGCTGAATGATCTTCAAGTCTATACAGACCTTGATTCGCTCAAGTCTGAACATCGGCCTGCTATCCTTGACAAGTCTTCACATCGTGAAGTCTATACACTCAACTCCTTCACACTTCAACAAGTCTGTACAGCAGCTGTCTTCACATAGGAAGTATGTACAGCCGTTCACCTTGTGAAGTCTAGACATTTGATGTGCATGGTCTTGAAGCATTTAGGAAGTCTGTACTTTGGTCTGCTTTGCATTGCATGAAGTCCATACACTGCACGAAGTCTGCACATTGTGTGCTGCATGCTCGTCTAGTCTATACACTGGCTAGTCTGTACAAGACTGCAAGTCTATACACTGGCTGCTGCATTCTCATAAAGTCTATACATCCTTCTGTTGGAATTCCAAGTCCATACATCGGACTGTTTGAGCAAGTCTGTACAGCGTTTCATTCACATTGGAAGTCTACACATTGGGGGCTTTCCCCACGCTTTGGCCAAGTCCATATGTTGGTGTACTGTTCATGCTTCAGTCATCAAACTCTATACAGACTTCAACGTCTCATTCTGCGTCTTACATCAAAGTCTGTACATCGCCTTCAATCTTCAAGTCTATACATCGTGGGCTTCACTCCTTCTAGTCTGTACATCCTTCAAGGGCCAAGTGTATACATCGCTCACAGGTCATACGTCCAAGTCTGAAGTCCATACAGCCTTGGTTTCTGCATTGAAGTCTATACACTGGTTGAGCTTCGTGAAGTCTATACAGTGGCTGAGCTTTGTGAAGTCTACACATTGGTAAAGCTAGTGCATGCATTGTTCATCACCTGTCTTGTTCACTGCGTCGACGCTGACACTGGATGCGTTGACGCATTGGCCAGTTGCCAAGGGCGTGAGCATCTCGCTTGAGGAGCTGAGGCGACGCTGCACGTTGGAAGC
This sequence comes from Amorphophallus konjac, assembly GCA_022559845.1. Taxonomy (NCBI): domain Eukaryota; kingdom Viridiplantae; phylum Streptophyta; class Magnoliopsida; order Alismatales; family Araceae; genus Amorphophallus; species Amorphophallus konjac. Next base: position 114,621,705 of record CM040123.1, on the reverse strand, counting down.
GTTGACGCCTTGGGCTGATGTCCAAAGGTCTTTTGATCAACATCAAGTCTGTACAGCATGAAGTCTGTACATTGGTTTTTGTCTTGAATAGAAGGCCTAAGTCTACACACTCTCCTGTTCTGATAATGCATTCGTCCTCACAAGTATATACATTGCTTTTGCTTTATATGCTCAAGTCTATACAGTCTGAAGTCTATACAATGCTTTGCATTCAAAGAGTCTATACAGGGTGTTTAGACTTAAACTGATGACTTATCCGATGCTCTGTCTGACAGGGATTCTTACCGAGATTGATGACCTGGCTCGTGATCCCTGGAGGACGAGGTATGTAGATGCTGACACCTGGATGATGCTGCCTCGGATCTGGCGAATTCCTTGGGTGGGAAAACGTGGAAGCCACGCGCCCAGGGGCTGCTGCTGCTGCTTTATATACGAGCCTTCTTCCACTAAAGAAGACTGATCGAAAGAAAAGGAGCAAAGTCTATACATCCAATCTGAGAGCAGCAGAGAGTATTCAATCCAGAAAAGAAAAAGAGAGAGAGTGAGCCGAAGAGAATAGAGGAGCAGAGATCGAGAGAGTGAAAGAGAAAAAGAAGAAAAGAGCTGTAGTAGATTGCAGAGAAGAGAAGAGAAGAGAAGAGACAGAGAGAGCCTACGAAAGAAGAGAAAAGAAAGAGAAGAAGAGCAGAAGGAGAAGAAGAGAAAGAAAGAGTTAGAGAGCTCGTGAGGGTTAAGAGAAAAAGAAAGTGAGAGAGAAGAGAAGAGGAAGAGAAGCTTACCTGAAGATCTGTCTACTGGACCGTGGATCAAATCCAGGCCAGTCAGCTCCATGCGAGCCACATCTGTGTTATCTTTCTTTACAGCTTTTTGATCGCTGTGTATTTTTCCTTTTTTCATTTGGTTAGCTTTGTACTTCTGATCCTCTGGACTGAGGTCGGGTCCCTCTTGGTCTGGAGGAAGAGAGGTTTGCGACCTCTAGTTTCCAAGTGGCTGGGAGTCACTTGGGTGTCCCTCCGGTTGGGAGGAAGAGGGGAGGCTGTTCCCCTGGTCAAGCTGTGTGGCAGCAACTATTTGCAGACTGAGTCTGCTTGGTTCTAGCGTTTGCTAGTGAAGCCTCACTCCGGTTGGGAGTGAGGGGTGGATGTAGGTCTGGAGGACCGAACCACCTAAAAATCTATTGAGCAGTGGTTTGATTGCTTGATTTGCTTCCGCTAGATGCTTGGATAGGCTCGCTCCACCTGCTTGTTATTTTGCTTAATCGAATTAGCTTAATTCCGGATTTTGCCTAGCATATGAGTTTTTATTTGGCCATTATTCATAGAAGGATACATTCACCCTCCTCTGTATCCGGGCCTAGCACCCTAACACAGTGATCGCCACCAAGGTGCTGGACGTGATGGACATGTCGTACCTTGGAAAGAGGGGGAGTACTCGCCTAAGCTGTAGCGTTGGAGAGATGAACGGCTCCTGGAGGGCCGCCTACTAGATGCACGGTCTTACGATAGACCACCTAAGTGCGCTGCAGAGGGTGCGGGAGGAACTACCACTGGAGGACGGACGGCGCTCTGTTGACCGCACCAACAGGATGAACGGTGCTTTATGCACCGCACACGATGTTGAACGGTTGTATGAAAACCGCACAAGTCCACCACGCAGTAATTTGCAAGGGGTCCAACCTCCACCCTCTCCGGCCGGCCAGAGGAGATGGGCCTCGTGCTGACGATTGCTGACCTGCGAAACAACGTAAGAAACACACAGAAAAGACCTAAATTAGAACTGGACGGTGTAGTAAATGTCAATATAAGAAGAAATGAACATAAACGAATGGCAAGGGGAATACCTGGGGGTTTTAAACCCCTAGGGTGACAAAAGCATGGGTGGATGTGTGCATGATAATGAGACAGAATGGGACGTATGGAGAAAACGATGCATGCAATGAAGGGAAAGTGATAAAAACTATAAACGAAAAGATTCAAGACCAAACTACTCCCTAAACCGGAGGCTTATATGGACGTAGAAAGCCTCCCTCCTTGGTGCTAGGTCGCTCAAGAATGCGGGCTTCGCCGTGGACCGAAAAATTCCCCCCCTCTTCAGTCCGGCCATTAGGGTCTATTTATAGAGCCTAGAAAGCCAGCCCCGAAACTAGGGTTTAGAGCTATTTTTAGGTCGAAATTATAAAAGATAAATCATAGATATTATCATAATCTTTTATCCAGTCGAAACGGCATCAAAAAATGTGACGACCCGAGAATCCGATTACCGGGAAGGCCCGATAACCTGAGACTCGCACCGCTACCCACGAGTCCGAAGACTCGGAAGGGTTAGAAGGATGGTGTGGAAACTACGTAAGCATCACAAGTAATTGCAGAAATTAAACAGTTATAATATTAAGCAGGAAATAAATTAGCATTTTACATGGTCCACAAAATAACAACAGTAGTCACAACTAGTACAGAGACAAGACATAAAAGTACAGCTACACGGGGCATACCCCGGCTCTGACATCTGGCACTACCTCTGGGCACCCGCACCACGCTGCACCCCAGACGCGCTCCCCCAGGGCGGCGCCTCACCTGAAGCACGGTGAAAACACGTAGGGAATGAGTCTCGGAACAAGACTCAGTAGGGATCACTCGAACCCTACCTCGTAAAATGGGAAACCACTACGCTAGCAGTAGGAGAGTACCTAGGAAAGGAAAGTCCTGCTCTACAAAACAAAGGCCCTACGGCAAGCAAACCGACACATGTGCCACGGTGAGAAGACCGAAGCTCGACGGTCGACCCGGCAAAACCCGAAGGTCGGAAACACACGACTGACAGTCTGACACTCCGTACTCGACAGGAGTACCTCCCACTAGAAGCACAACCGGTAGCGTCCCCTAACGTCTTACACCGCGCCGCAGGTGGTCCGCCTGGCGTGGTAGCTCCTACCAAAGGCGCGAACACCGCACATGTAACCACAAACAAGTGACTAGCTGGGGTCACGCCCGTCGACGTGGGTCCAACCGCCCCCAACCACGTGTGCACACATAGACCGCGCGTCCCTGGTCTGGTCCTCTGACCGGTTTTTCCCTCAGCCGGACTCTGGCTGCAAGACATGGGGCCCGACGGCAACCGGTCCACAAATAGCCTCTAAGGGTAAGCCCGTACACCACTCCCTGGTGCGACCGGTACCGCGTACTGGTAGGCTACGACTAGTGGAGGGTCACTGAAGGAGTAGTCTCTCAAGTCACGGAAAACGACGCCCGCATCAGATGACGTACGGGGATCACCTCACGCACTGGCCTCGTCGCACGGTGGCCACAGCCGGACTAAAAATGGGGTTACAGCCCTCTCGGGGCAACCAGGCGCCTGACGGTCCACCTCGGGACCGTCACAAGGCTGTAACGGTCTAGGCGAGACCGTTACACACACACTTGGTGGTCTAACGCGGGCCGTTGCACGGCCAGAGGAACGCACGGAGTAACGCGCCTGGTCCAGCGCGTTACACGAATGTAACGCGCCTGGCCCAGTGCGTTACACAAACGTAACGCGCCTGGTCTGGCGCGTTACACGCGCCTCACGTTCCCAACGTGAAAGCTGGATGTAACGCGCCTGCCCCAGCGCGTTACACGAATGTAACGCGCCTGGCCCAGCGCATTACGTGCCCCTCACACCTGGGGTAACCCAGGGAGTAACGCGCTCGCCCCAGCACGTCACTCGGATGTAACGCACCCACCCTGGTGCGTTACACACGCAGACCCCCAACGGTCAAAAACCAACGGTCGGAAAGCCCCTGACGGCCCAGCCCAGGCGCGTCACAAACAAGTGGCGGTCAATCGTGGGACCGTCACAGTCCCTGACCCCCGAAGGCTAACCAAAGGGCATGTGACGGCCCCCCCGAGGCGCGTCACATCATGTGACGGTCCCTGGAAGGACCGTCACACGCACCCGACGGTGATAACAGCGGGAAAGCCCAAAAACATCAACCACGCCCCATGCCTCCACCGGAGAGGGGGAAATCAAAGGGGAAGACCCCTGGGGACCCCTAGCATGATTCTAGGACATCAAAATGTGAAATCATGCATCAAATCCATAGATCAGGCGAGCTCTCCCCAAATCATGGAAAAACCCCAACATGCTCAATCACACCCCTCTCGGCCTCCCCTCGGCCTATAAACCACGAAATGAACGGCGGGGAGCTAGGGAACGTCACCCTACCTCAATGGAGCAAATGCTCTGCCGGATCGTCCGTGAATCGCAAAGAACGCTTTTAGAAAACCCTCACTCTTTAAGCTTCCCACGAGCACCGCACGTCCCCACGATCGCCTCGCCGCCGCCCACGTCACCGCGCCGTCGCCCCGCCGCTGTCAGTAGCCGGAGAGGAGCTAGCCGCGCTCGAACGGGAGGAAGAGAGGGAGAAAAGGGGGCCGCGGTGGGGAGAAACGGAGGAGGAAGAAGAAGAAGAAAGAGAAGGTGGGGAAGAGAGAGAAAATAGGGGGGTATTTATAGAAAATCCGGAAAATCCAAAAAATATCAAAAAATAGAAAAAATACATTTTCGGAATCCTCGGAACACACCGATCGCAACGGTACCACTCGTGCCTAGGTGAACCACCCGGTCTACCCACAGTGAGCTTCCGAAGAAATTACCGAAACACACACCGGAAATCAGAAAACACGCGTGAAAAAGCCGCGGAACGCCTCCGGGCCTCCGAAACAACTCCGGATCGCGTCGATCCAAACACGAAGAATGACCGAAACAAAATTTCGGACACAACGGAGCCAGACGCTCTGAGAAACCAGATCCGGGACCCACGAAGAAGGATCCGAAAGGTCCGGGATATGTAGCGTCCCCTGACGACTTACACCGCACCGCAGGTGAACTGCCTGACGTGATAGCGCCTACCAGAGGCACGGACACCGGGTTTACTGTTCCTGCTGTTGCGGTTGCTCTTGTAGCCTTCCTTTCCGCTACCGCCGTTGTTTCCGGTTGGGGTTCCGTGGGACCCCTGCTGAGTCTCTGTTTTGGAGACTCATTCCCTGCTTTTCAGGTGTGGCGGTTCTTCCTCGAGGTTCGAGGGCGCGGAGCGGAGGTTCTCAGTTGCCAGCTTGCCGGGCCAAGTGTTCACTTGGCATGTGGTACGCTTTACTGCTTTAGACTGTACTTTCTGTTGGACTGGACTCTGTTATAGCTGTAATTGTTTATTTATTTTGTTAATTATTGAATTGTCCAGCTTTATTTCTTATTTCTTTGTGCCTCCACACTCCTTTTAGCCCTTCTGAGCCCTCCCGGCTCGTGGGTGGCGGTGCGAGTCTCGGGTTATCGGGCCTTCCCGGTAATCGGATTCTCGGGTCGTTACAAAAAAGGTTGATTATCCACAGAGAAATCGACAAGAGAAGTCAGGGATAAAACCATGCATAAAAGGGATAAAAATCTGTTAAAAATCACCACTCGACAGGATGAACGGTCTTACGATAGACCGCTCAAGCTGATGGGCGGTCCATTAAAGACCGTCCAACACTGTCGGTGGAAATTCAGAAAATCAGGAAATTAACCCAATTATCGCTCGAACTGACCGAAACGTCCGCCGTTGGACACTGAAAGATGAACGGTTCTAATAAGCCCGTGCAAATATAGAGCGGCCAACTCTCGACCGTTCTAACCCTGTCGGTGATAATTCAAATAATTGGATAATTATCTGAGAAATTGGCACGCGTAGGACTCTGAGATATAGGCAGTTTAAATTCGCCCGTCCATTTGTTTGAACGAGCCTGATAGGGCCGCACAAAAGCCTGTCGGTGAATATTCAGAAAATCCTCAGAAATTAGCCAAAATGTATGAACGGTGTGGGTTCAACCGCCCCAGTCCTGAACGGCTGATGTTGGACCGTTCATGCTCTTGGATACTTGACTTTCATAAAACCCGTTCAATTAATCAAAGCCAAGGTCCAATAAGCCCTGAATTGATACGGACTTTAACAAGGATGGAGGCTACCCATAAAATGGGCCCAAGACGTGCCACAAAAAATGGCCCAATGAATGATGGACAACTTAAGGCATCAACTAATGGGAGTAAGAGAAACGACTCAGCTTATCGGCATAAAACGGGTGTCAACAAAGAGACCAAGCCATAAGAACACAATTAAGCCATAAATAACCAACTTTATTGATAATTCATAATTCCCTTACATCGACACTTGTGGACTTTTCTAGAACAACAACTCAACTCTTACATTGACATCTCACTATCAAACAACTAACAACAATTCATGACCGATTCCTATCTGGAACAATAAGAAGAGATAGGACACGCCAAACTACTAGGCTAGTAATGCTACAAGGTCACTCACGCCCTTCCCCGTCCGATTGAAGGTCCCCATCCGAGCTACCTAAAAAATGTTGAGAAACTGGGTGAGCGAGAGCTCAGTAGAAATTATATCTCTATACCAGGCGAAGTTTAAGTAATTAACCCTTTATTGATATTTCAACGAGAAAAACAGCATAAGGAGAATGATGACTTAATTCAATCATAAAGATATTGACTAAAAGTAAACGAAATAACGAGATGAAAGTTGACTGATCATAATGCTAAAACAAGAGTAATAAAAATAGATAGAGCAAGTGCAGGTAACTAGAATTTTCATGTGATTGGCCATGTCAAGCATGCATGTTTAGTCACGTAATCAATTCATGTAATTCAAGTGGAATAGAATGTCATAGATCAACACACTAGTAAGTACTTCAGTGCAATGCCACATCTTGTCATTACAACTCCCATGGGCAAAAAGTACTTTCGGGTGCTCCTCCCAGGACCAGACCGGGCCCTCATTGATGCGTTGACATTGAATGGTGGATCCAGGATCCAAGTAAAAATCTAGACATTCATTAATGATGGCCAAGAACATCAAGGACAAACTCATGTAACCAAGGCATTACGAGTAGAAATATGGATTTCCAAACTCAATAATCCTAGGGAAAAGTCATTAAAGAAAATCACCTTAGAAATATGATTCAAATGATTTCTAGTAATAAAGTTCCAACTAGACCCAATAAAGGTCATGAATATCAAGGAAAATAGCCTGGAGAGGTTAGAATCTGGACTTGACTTGAATTTTCATAACACAAATGCAGGAAAACGGTCTTTCGAGAAATTGGGCTTTAACATAGTCTAGTCCATGACTACGACCTGAACGCATCTAGAAGGACGACTGCTATCAGGATCGGGTGGCTAGTCAAGACAGAACGTGGTCCAACGATCAACCGCTTCTATAAACAGAAGAATGAATGAGGTTTCTAGGTATACAGCATTCAAAAAAACACTAACATAACTTGGATAGAGCCTCGTTCTGCCCTTCTAAAGGTTGTTTGAACCCTGTCCCATGTCGTAGGATGAAGATTCAGAGGGTTTTATGGGTTTTTATGGTACAACATGCTCGGCGTCCTAGTGGAAATCCCAAGCTCGCGGAGACTTACGGAGACCTTGATGTAGTGGTTCCAGTCCGACCGAAGTATTATCTGGTGGAGGGTCCCAACTACAGCAAGAATTGGGGTGACAGTAACACGGAAAAATCTGGTAGCACGATAATTCAATACCACCGGGATGGCATGACTTCCAAAACAAAACCCCTAACTTCATGGAAACTCGGAATAACACCAAGGCTAACATGTCACAGAAATACATGATCATGATCATTAATGAGTTAACGGCAAGTTAGTCTACTTTTTTTTTCTGCATGAGATATCATAAAGAAGATAGGATTATCATGGGGATGATAGATCATGAGATAACATTAAGAATTAAACAATGTTACATGAGCCCTAATTAATTTGTGCATTTCAGACTTGTTTAACCCTAAAACACGTTATCTAATCTCGGTTAACAATGATCATATAGGGAGAAAAACAAAGTTTTGTAGCAAACACTCGAGTCAGAATGCGGTCTGATCCCTGGCCGCGATAAAGATAGATGCGGTCCATCTAGAGGCCGCGTTAATTAAAATTAGATATGATTTTTTTTTCAAAAATATAAGGACGTGGTCTATCGGGGCACCACGTTCATAGATGCGCCCGCTAGTACCACCGCGATCTTGACAGAACCTCGCCTTTCAGCGAACTGTGACACACCTCAATTCAAGCCACGATTTCTATCGGTACCATTGATAAACATTGAAAAAACTAGTATCAAATGAAAGAGCACTTAGAGACATAACTTTTGATATATAGAATCATAGGTTTGGCCTCAGAGAACACCTACCTTAAGCGATTTAAGGATAAAGGGATGGAGGACGCCGGAACCGCACGCTAGACGCCTTGCCCTCGACTATCGATTCCACCCTCGACCACACACGCTGCCACCCTCTAAGGAAAATAGGGTTTGCTGGGGGGCATGACCCTCTATCTATAGGGTTATGAAGCCCTAAAGAGTCCTAGTTTGATCTAGATAAATCAAGGAAGAGAAATCCATGAAAACTTCACAGTCTAGCCTTATCTGGTGTCACCACCCAAAATTAGGGTTTCTTAAGGCTATCGTTTCGTGGTATAGATAACCCCCAAGGATGGGCTAGGGTTTAGGCCTTGATTTGAGCACAATAGGTCAAGATTGGGGTCAATTAGGCTTGTTTCGGTGGGTTTCCCCTAAATTTCGAGTTAACCCAATAAACCCTAATTTTTGCCCAATAACCCTATTTCAAATTTTCTTTTGGGGGTTTCCACTTCAGCAATTTAGTTAGAAACTCTTTTTTCTATAAGGTTACATATTTTTCATATTTTTATCATTTTTCTTCATTTTGAATTTGACAAGATAATTAAATAATCTTTATTCATTATTTTATTTCGGGTTGCTACTTCGAAACCGTATGAATAGGAACCCTCTTGTTATGGCAGATGCTATTGCTGCTACTGCTAGGGATCGAAGGTTTAGAAGAGGCATCGTTGTAACATCTTCAAATATAGCTAAGTTGTACTCTATATCACTGAGACGCCCTTTGAAGCATAGGCTCAGTTGTTATAAAGAACTTCGAAGTTAAGCGCGCTTAATGGGGAGTAGTACTGGGATGGCTGACCTACTTGGGAAGTCTCCCATTTTGGAGCTGATCACTATTAGAAAAGGGATAAAATCGTGAGACCGGTAGGCCAAAGTGGACAATACCTCGACGGTATAGAGTACAGGGCATGACAGAGATGGTATCAGAGTTATATCTTAGTCAGAAGTGTGGGAACTAAGTGCCATACAGAGCAAATTGCTATGCTATGGGAGCCACCTCTTGAACCCATAATGGGGCAAAGTGCTAGATAGTGGGAGCCACCTCTTGAGCCTGTAGGGGCCACCTCTAGAGTCCTATCTGCCTGGAGGTTTGATTGCGTGCTATATGTGCCCAGCGACGAGGACGTCGCCTATATAAGAGAGATAGATTGTAACACCCTCAAATATAGCTCAGTTGTACTCTATATCACCGAGACACCTTTTGAAGTATATGCTCAGTTCTTATAAAGAACTCCGAAGTTAAGCGTGCTTAATAGGGAGTAGTACTGGAATAGGTGACCTGCCCAGGAAGTCCCCCATTCTAGAGCCGATCACTGTTAGAAAGGGATAAAACCGTGAGACCGGTAGGCCAAAGCAGACAATACCTCGATAGTATCGAGTACGGGGCATGACAGTCTGAAGTTAAGCGTGCTTAATGGAGAGTAGTATTGAGATGGGTGACCTCTCGGGAAGTCCTCCATTCTGGAGCCAATCACTGTTAGAAAAGGGACAAAGTCGTGAGGCCGGTAGGCCAAAGTGGACAATACCTTGACGGTATAGAGTACGGGGCATGACAGAATGGTGTCAGAGCTATACCCCAGCCAGAAGTGTGGGAACTAAGTGCCATACAGGGTAAAGTGCTACGCTATGGGAGCCACCTCTTGAACCCGTAATGGGACAAAGTGCTACATAGTGGGAGCCACCTCTTGAGCCTGTAGGGGCCACCTCTTGAGTCCTACCTGCCTGGGGGTTTGAGTGCGTGCTATATGTGCCCAACGACGAGGACGCCGCTTATATAAGAGGGGTAGAGTGTAACACCCTCAAATATAGCTAAGTTGTACTCTATATCATCGAGGCGTCTTTTGAAGTATCGGCTCAGTTCTTGAAAAGAACTCCGAAGTTAAGCGTGCTTAATAGGGAGTAGTACAGGGATGGGTGACCTCCCGGGAAGTCTTCCATTCTTACGTCGATCACTGTTAGAAAGGCCCAAAACCGTAAGGCCGGTAGGCCAAAGCGGATAATACCTCGACGGTATAGAGTATGTGAGCTTTGTGATAAAGGTGGGCATCGGTCGGAGGATTGTTGGAGGAACCAAGGAAAGTGTATCCGTTGTGGAAGCAGAGACGATAGAATTGCTCGTTGTCCCCTGATGAAGGAGCAGGCACCGTGAGATGGGCAACCGGATGATCCAAAGCGGCGAGGCAGGCTGAAAGTGATGGAAGGTAACTCTAAACCTACCTTAAGTTTATATTTCATGCTTAGACTGGGTCATTTTGTATATTAGCATGAATTAGAATGGGTCTCGTTAGTCTGGAGTATTAGAGGGTGTTAAAGAGTGGTAATTGTACCCCACTGTTAATTTGGAAAGAATAGTATGAATTTGGATGACCAAATTCCTTAAAGTGGGGGAGGGTGTAGCAACCCGAATTTATGAATAAATAAAATAATAATATCTAGATTTTTACATGAATAAATAATAATGTTTACTTAAATCAAATTTTAAATGAATAAGCTAATATTATCTTATGAACCCAAAATTTGAAATTTTAATAAAATTATGGGAAAATATGTATCTTGTAGAACACAATATTTTCAGGAACTTTGTCTAAAGAAAGAGGCCTAAATAAAATTTGGTTTAAGCCCAACATCAGAGAATTAGGCTAAATCGGACTTAGAACAACCCCGCCTAAATCTAATCCAATTAGGTCTTAATTCGAGCTCTTATGGGCTGTAATCGAATCCAATCGTTTGGCCCATGCTAGGTGATCGTTTTCCCTCGCTAAACCCTAACCCTAGACCCTCCAATTCAGTGCGACGGCGGTGGATTTGATCAACCCCGAGTTTCTCACCGTTTTCCCCTCTTTGGACTCTTTAGATCGATTCGATCGCTAGAAGCCTCAATAGACTCTATAAATATGTGGCATTCGATCCCTAGAAACCCTATTTGCTTCGATGGCGGGTGGTGTGCTCGATCGTGGGAGGAGTTCGACGTTTAGGGCAGTTTGAGTTAGAGTTACGGTGAATTCTTCCCCTTCACTTCTCGTCGATCTAAGGTAGGTTTCTCTCAGGCTGAACCGATAATAAAATATGCCATCTTGTTCATCTTTATGTTTTCTTTCATTTGATACTAGTTTGCCCAATTTTAGTACACCATGTCGATCAAATTTATTATTTTACTCAGAGGTATATCCAAGAAGTTGCCTCCACTTTAAGTCCATCTTATGTTAGTTTATCTTAGTCTAAACCATAATTAAAGCATTCTATCTTATTTATCTTCGAATGCTCTTTCCAACGATACCAATTTGCCTAAATTCCGTTCACAATATTGATCACAATCGTCGTTTTAGTCAAGGTCTGTCGGAGTTCGCAGTCGGCAGATCTCAGTTTTAAAAATGGTCCTACCAGTGACCGCTTTATGAAGAAACGGTCACGTGATAGACCATCTTATCACCCTAGTTTTCAAAAAATATATATTATTTTATGAACGCGTCTCTTCTCTTGGACGCATCCTTTCATTTTTTATTATTATTGTTAGCCAATATTCTTGAGAAATTATGGCCGCGTCTTATCGTCATGACGCTTTAATTTGGACTCGTCCAACTACCTGGACGCCTTCATTGAGTATTTCAAAAAAAAGATTTATTCTTATGGAAACGATCATGTCCTGACCGTCAATTTCGTAAGGTGGCCTCCCTGTTGACCGCTTTCTGGCCTCATACAGCAAGAACGTGTGATTGTTTTTTTGCATTTTTCGACTGATTGTTCGCCATTGTCCAGCATATTCCTCTGAGCATTAATGTTGCAGGATGCATTGTTAACTAGGGTAATGAAACTGTAACCAATTTTTATTATTATTCCCACGATTATTCCTCCTTGATTATCATCCTTATGTAACCATGTGAAAATTAGTAGAATAACATGTTTACCAAATGCTTGGTTAATTCATTTAATTTTGCTATTTATAACTTACTGAACATTGTGCATAATGTCATTGTTTGAGGGTCATGCCACTCAGGTGGTATTGACTTACCGCTACACACGTTTTCCTCTGATTATGAGCCATTAATTCTTGGGCATCGAATATCTCTCCGTCGGATATTCCTTCCACCGGACTAGGTGTTCATTTTTCGAGCCCCCCCGTAAGACTCCGCGAGCCTGGGATTCCCACTAGGATGCCGAGAAGGTTGTACCACTAAGTCTTGAACCCACTAAAAGTCTAATTTTGAGGGGAATGAGGCCCTGTCAAAGTTCTAATAAAATTCTATCAAACTTATTAAAACGACCCTTCCAAGATCGCCATTTGATGGCTGCGGTCTTGCCTAGACCGTCTTTTTCCCGGAGCCACGTGGCCACTTTTTGAGGCGTCCAGTCTCCCAGACGCCTTCATGCAAAAGCGTCCGGTTACTCAGACGCGTTCATGATTAAGACCCGACTCGGTTTAGCCAATTTGGTAGAACCCACTTGATTACGACCCCCTCGTGACTGTCACCTTAGGGTAGCGGTCCAAGGCTGACCATTTCTTCATGCAGCATCCTGAAATTTTCCGTTTCCATGGTTATTTTGTGTTAAACTATTTCAACCTCTCCAGGCTATTATATCTCGAGATTATGACCTTTGTGGAGTCTATTTTGACATCATATTCGGTGAAAAATCATCCAATATCCTTCTTAAAGTCATTTTTCCTAAATGACCTACCTTTGATAATTGGAAGTTTGCAAGGAATCTATTTCCTACTCGTGTTGTCTTACTTTCATGAGCTATTCTTGGAATTCCGATGACACTAGTAAATTGTCTGGGAATACTTGATATGGGACTTTGGGTCCACTTTGATACTCAATGCTAGGCATAAACTATTAGGGCCCTGATCTGGTCCTAGGGGCGAGGCAAAGCCCAGACATGTACCGGTATTATGAATGATCAGGTGTGGCATTACACCAACTATACACAAGATTCGAGCTAGACATATTTACATCATGGGCATCTTCCTTATATGCGTGACTTGATATGTTGAATATGAGGTCCAGAAGGCACAATTGTGATATGAATATTAGTGCTTGTTATCTCTTGTACTTGTTCCAAGTTATTCTCTTTCCATCATGTTCTTGTACCCGTCTCTTGTTATCTTAATTATTGGGAGCCTCCATGTGACCTTGCTACTCTTATGATAATGATTATGTTTTCCTTCACGCATTGTTGTATTTCGTGCATTATTAAATGGCTAATCACTTATATTTTGCTTGATGATAGAGTGTAATTCCTAATGAGCTTCTCGCTCACCCAGTTCCTCTCAACATTTTTTTAGCTATTAATGAAGAACCTGCGCTCTGCGCAGGAGGACGCGGGTTCGAAGCCGCGCGCTCCCGGTGGGAGGCGCGGCCCCCCGCTTTCCCCTCCCCTAAAAAAAAAAAACTACTACAGATGGGAGCGGGCAAGAGTGATGGAGTTCCTGAGTTTTGAGAGTTGTGTCTTTTTATTTTTATTTTTTGTCAAGTCCTATAATATTGAGTCGTTTCCTTTTTATTTTATCGATGTAATAGAGTCAAGGTTGTAATAATGACTTTCGATATCAATAAAACTTATAGTTATATTTCGCGGCATTATCTTGTGGTTATGTCTTTTGGTTTGCTCTGCATCATGAATGAATCATTGCCACGTTCCGAGCATGTCTTCCGCTGCCATCGGTTCGGGGTGTGACAGTTTGTGGTATCAAAGCTAGGTTTTATCATATCCAAAGCGTGCCCTGTACTCTATACCGTCGAGGTATTTTATGCTTTGGCCTACCGGCCTCACAGTTTTGTTCCTTTCTAACAGTGATTGGCTCCTGAATAGTGGACTTCCCGGGAGGTCACCCATCCCAGTACTACTCCCCATTAAGCACGCTTAACTTTGAAATTCTTTTCAAGAACTGAGCTGATACTTCAAAATGCGTCACGATGATATAGAGCACAACTTAGCTATATTTAAGGGTGTTACACTCTACCCCTCTGATTTAGACGACGTCCTCGTCGCTGGGAAAATATAGCACACACTCAAACCCCCAGGCAAGTAGGACTCTAGAGGTGACCCATACAGGCTCAAGAGGCGGCTCCCACTATGTAGCACTTTGTCCCATTACCGGTTCAAGAGGTGGCTCCCATAGCGTAGCATTTTGCCATGCATGGCACTTATTTCCCACACTTCCGGCTGGGGTATAGCTCTGATATCATTCTATCACTCCCCATACTCTATACCGTCGAGGTATTGTCCGCTTTGACCTACCGGCCTCACGACTTTTTCCGTTTTCTAACAGTGATCGGCTCCAAAATGGAGGACTTCCCGAGAGGTCACCCATCCCAATACTACTCCCCATTAAGCACGCTTAACTTTGGAGTTCTTTTCAAGAAGTGAGCCGATACTTCAAAAGGCACCATGATGATATAGAGTACAACTTAGCTATATTTGAGGGTGTTACACTCTACCCCTCTTATATAGGCGACGTCCTCGTCACTGGGCACATATAGCATGCACTCAAACTCATGATAAGATGGTCTATCGCGTGACCGTTTCTTCATAAAGCTGTCACTCGTAGGACCATTTTTAAAACTGAGATCTGCCGGTGGCAAACTCCGATAGACCTTGACTAAAACGACGATTGCGATTAATATAGTGAACGGAAATTAGGCAAACTTGTATCGTTGGAAAGAGCATTGAAAGACAAATAAGATAGCATGCTTTAATTAGGGTTTAGACTAAGATAAACCAACATAAGATAGACTTAAAGTGAAGGCAACCTCTCGGATATACCTCTGAGTAAAACAACAAATTCGATCGACATGGTGTACTAAAATTGGACAAACTAGTATCAAATGAAAGAGAACAGAAAGACGAACAAGATGCCATATTTTATTATCGGTTCAGCATGAGAGAAACCTTCCTTAGATCGATGAGAAGTGAAGGGAAAGAAGTCGCTGGAACCCTAACTCGAACCGCCCTAATCACTGAACTCCTCCCACGATCGAGCACACCACCAGCCGTCGAAGCAAATAGGGTTTCTAGGGATCGAGGGCCACCTATTTATAGAGTATATTGAGGCTTCTAGTGATCGAATCGATCTAAAGAGTCCAAAGAGGGGAAAACGGCGAGAATCTCAGTGTCGATCAAATCCACCGCCGTCATGCCGAATTAGAGGGTCTAGGGTTAGGGTTTAGCGAGGGAAATCGATCACCTAGCATGGGCCAAGAGATTAGGTCGATTACAGCCCATAAGAGCTCAAAATTTCCAACTAGGGTATGACTCTGATACCATTCTATCACGCCCCATACTCATATCCACGAACTCATTCCATGAACTCATTCCACAAAACTTGATCATTTTGTAATGTCGCTTCTACAGCTTCCCACCAAGCCCGCGCATCTCTCTCTAATTGGTACGTAGCTAACAAGACATTCTCCTGATCGGTACACTGCATAACCCTAAAAATCCTCTCTATCTCCTTAACCCAATTCTCTGCCTCATCGGGATCGGTAGACCCACCAAACCTAGGGGGATTCATACCCTGGAAACTCCTATGCACATCTCCTGCGCCCTGACGCACTCCACCCTGGGCTACCTGCTGCAAGGCTTGAGTCAACCCTTGGACCGTACACTGCATCTTCCACCATTGAGCATGCTCCGCAGCCATCTTAGCTTATAACACAAATTTATATAAAGATTAATAGCTTATCATCTTTTAACTTTATTAAGATTATCACAAATTTTACCAATTAGCCCCATGGTTCTATCCAATCTCACCAGGTGCCTATAAGGTGACTGACAATCAATATTTAATAAATAGACTTAGACTTAAGACCTAGGGTTTAATAAAACCAAGGCTCTGTGATGCGGGACGGACAGCGAACCTGGGACTCTAGCTCGCGACGTCCCTATGCGAGGGAAACGCGAGATCTGCGCGGTTGAGAAACTGACAATGAGTCGGGTAGTCAACTCTCTTTCGTGCCCGATCGGGTCACGGGACGGGTTTCGCTCTCTCTCACAGCGGTGATAAAAATATCGGGCTAGATTAACCTATCACTCATGCAGCGGCAATAGAATACATACGAAATAAGCAAAATGCGAAGAGAGGAGCGGACACGATACCTCCACGCTACCAGGCGTGGGGAAGATGACCCCGACCGAACTTCATACTCCCGGAACAGTAAATCATTAAATTATAGCAATGAATATTACTTGCCCACTCCACACAGGGAGGTAAAGAGCTACAATGTGGGACCCGAGAGTAGCGGGCTCGGGTTGACGGGTAGTGATTTGGACAGCTCATGTGGTAACGCGTGCCAACGAATGTGGGGCCCACGTCCTGGTCGGAGGGTTGATCGGGCTGGGAGTGGTACCGCTGTGGTGGGACTCCTGGAGGGACGATCCCAAGGAGGGGGATGCACTGGTTCACCTTGTGGAAGGCGAGACGGCCCAACGGGGAACGATGAAGCTTGCTGTCCACGGACCTGTTATGCAGTTTCAAGGGTTGCGCGATCCGACGAAAACAACTGCTGCGATTAGCATAGATATCGGATCGATGCGAAACTGGCGCCATTGCGAAGATAACTCGGAGATCTTCAAACCTCTATTGTTACAAAAATTTTAATCTCTCTGTATGCTCTGTGGCTGAATTTACAATAGATTGGCTCACAGAACCAGAGCAGACAGGATAGAAAGTGGATCTACCTGAGAACTTGGTTTGACCGAAGGGTAGACGATGGATCTGGGTGTTGGGATTTTTATGGGAGATGGGGGGGGGACTAAGGAACACGCTAATATTTTTCGTGTATTTTCCTGAGGTGGTTTGACAGGGGAAATGGATTTTATGGCTGGTGGTGGTCAGATCTGGACTGCATAGGATAGAATAGAAACGAAATTTTTACTGTCACCCCCCGAACCGATAGCAGTGGAAGACATGCTCGGAACGTGGCAGTGATTCATTCATGATACAGAGCAAATCAAAAAACATAAACACGAGATAATGGTGCCAAAAATAGCTATAAGTTTTATTGATATCAAAAGTCATTATTATAACCTTGACTCCATTACTTCGATAAAAGAAAAGGAACGACTCAATATTACAGGAGTTGACTTTAAGAGAAATAAAAAGACACAACTCTCAAAACTCGGGAACTCCATCACTCTTGCCCGTTCCCATCTATAGTAGTTTCTTCATTAATACCTGAAAAGTGTTGAGAGGAACTGGGTGAGCGAGAAGCTCAGTAGGAATTACACTCTACCATCAGGAAAAATATAAGTGATTAGCCATTTAATAATGTATGAAATACAACAATGCGTGAAGGAAAACATAATCATTATCATAAGAGTAGCAAGGTCACATGGAGGCTCCCAATAATTAAGATAACAAGAGACGGGTACAAGAACATGATGGAAAGAGAATAACTTGGAAAAAGCACAAGAGATAACAAGCACTAATATTCATATCACAATTGTGCCTTCTGGACCTCATATTCAACATATCAAGTCACGCATATAAGGAAGATGCCCATGATGTAAATATGTCTAGCTCGAATCTTGTGTATAGTTGGTGTAATGCCACATGTGATTATTCATAATACCGGTACATGTCTGGGCTTTGCCTCGCCCCTAGGACCAGATCAGGGCCCTAATAGTTTATGCCTAGCATAGAGTATCAAAGTGGACCCAAAGTCCCATATCATGTATTCCCAAACAATTTACTAATGGCATCGGAATTCTAAGAATAGCTCATGAAAGCAAGACAACACGAGTAAGAAATAGATTCCTTGTAGACTTCCAATTATAAAGGGAAAGTTATTTAGGAAAAATGACTTTAAGAGGGATATTGGATGATTTTTCACCAAATATAATGTCAAAATAGACTCCATAAAGGTCATAATCTCGAGATATAATACCCTGGAGAGGTTGGAATAGTTTAACACAAAATAACCACCGAAACGGAAAATTTTGGGATGCTGCACGAAGAAACAGTCAACCTTGGACTGCTACCCTAAGGTGACGGTCACGAGGGGACCGCAATCAAGTGGGTTCGACCAAACTGGGTAAATCGAGTCGGGTCTAATCATGAACGCGTCTGAGTAACCAGATGCTATTACGTGAAGGCATCTGGGAGACTAGACGCCTCAAGAAGTGGCCACATGACTCCGAGAATAAGACGGTCTAGGCAAGACCGCAGCCACCAAATGGCGATCTTGGAAGGGCCGTTTTAATAAATTTGATAGAATTTTGGCAGAACTTCGATAGGGCCTCATTCCGCCAAAATTAGACTTTCAGTGGGTTCAGGACCTAGTGGTACAACCTACTCGGCATCCTAGTGGGAATCCCAGGCTCGCGGAGTCTTACGGAGGTCTCGGAACATGAACACCTAGTCCGACAGAAGGAATATCCGACGGAGCAGTATTCGATGCCCAAGAATTAATGTCTTAGAATCAGCAAAAAATGAGTGTAGCGGTAAGTCAATATCACCGGAGTGGCATGACCCTCAAACAATGACATTATGCACAATATTCAGCAAGCTATAAATAGCAAAATTAAATGAATTAACCAAGCATTCGGTAAACATGTTATTCTACTAATTTTCACATGGTTACAGAAGGATGATAATCAAGGAGGAATAATCATGGGAATAATAATAGAAACTGATTACAGTTTCATTACTCTAGTTAACAATGTGTTCTGCAACATTAATGCTCAGAGGAACTTGCTGGACATTGGCGAACAATCAGTTGAAAAACGCAGAAAAATAATCACACGTTCTTGCTGTGTGAGGCCAGAAAGCGGTCAGGGGGGATGCCGCCTTACGAAATTGACGGTCAGGACAGGACCGTTTCCATAAGAATAAATCTTTTTTTTTAAAAAAGACATGATAAGACGGTCTATCGCGTGACCGTTTCTTCACAAAGCGGCCATTGGTAGGACCATTTTTAAAATTGAGATCTGCCGGCGGCGAACTCCGACAGATCTTGACTAAAACGACGATTGCCATCAATATCGTGAACGGAATTTACGTAAACTAGTATCGTTGGAAAGGGCATTCAAAGGCAAATAAGATAGCATGCTTTAATTAGGGTTTAGACAAAGATAAACCGACATAAGATGGACTTAAAGTGAAGGCAACCTCTCGGATATATCTCTGAGTAAAACAACAAATTCGATCGACATGGTGTACTAATATTGGACAAACTAGTATCAAATGAAAGAGAATAGAAAGATGAACAAGATGGCATATTTTATTATCGGTTCAGCTTGAGAGAAACCTACCTTAGATCGACGAGATGTGAAGGGGAAGAAGTCGTTGGAACCATAACTCGAACCACCCTAATCGCCGAACTCCTCTCACGATCGAGCACACCACCAGCCGTCGAAGCAAATAGGGTTTTTAGGGAGCAGAGGCCACCTATTTATAGAGTCTATTGAGGCTTCTAGCGATTGAATCGATCTAAAGAGTCTAAAGAGGGGAAAATGGTGAGAAACTCGGGTCGATCAAATCTGCCGCCGTCGCGCCGAATTGGAGGGTCTAGGGTTAGGGTTTAGCATGGGAAATCGATCACCTAGCATGAGCCAAGAGATTAGGTTCGATTACAGCCCATAAGAGCTCGAATTAAGGCCTAATTGGATTAGATTTGGGCGGGGTTGTTCTAAGTCTGATTTAGCCTAATTCTCTGATTTTGGGCTTAAACGAAATTTTATTTGGGCCTCTTTCTTTAGACAAAGTTGCTGAAAATATTATTTTCTACAAGATACATATTGTTTCATATTTCTATTAAAATTTCAAAATTTGGGTTCATATGATAATATTATCTTATTCATTTAAATTCGGTTTAAGTAAACATTATTATTTATTCGTGTAAAAATTTAGATATTATTATTTTATTTATTCAAAAATTTGGGTTGCTACAATCGTGCTGTTGCAGAGAAGCCTTAGAGTCTTAGAATGGGAGCGTCTTCCTTTTCTTCTGCCAAAAGATAGATGTTTTGTCGGGCATAATTAAAGTTAATCATCATTGTAGACACGTCAAAATTGACATCATTTTGAGCATATCTCCTATCGTATTGTGATGCCTCGATTTGACTCTCAAATCGACTTGTTTGAGTGGTCTTCCTCATTTTTCTTGAATATTTTGCTTTCCCTCTTTTTCCCCATTTTTCCTGATTTCTTTGTGCTTTTCTCCAATTTTTCGGGGCTTTTCTGAATTAGCTACAGTCCATTGGACGCCAATTCCTTTCTAAAAGAATCAGTGCCTTTTCGAATTGACGCCATTTCTTCTGAGTCGACAGAACAACCTAGGAGAGTCAACCTCTTTCAAAACCGCGTCCACTATGGCGGACGCGTTCTTATTGTCCCACTATTTTTGGCTTGAAATATTTCATGAATAAGCATCCATCTAGAAGGTCGCCTTTTCTTGAACGCCTCTAGGACCCTCAATGCGTATTCATTTATCCATTTTAATTATTTAATTAAGGACTTTTCAAAGGTCGTTATTTTCTGAAAACGAGTCTGACACGGTAGACGCGTTCTTGAAACCGCATCAGGCCCATTGACGCCTATTCTTCTATTTCTCCAAACTTCGCCTTCTTGAACAATTAACACCTTTCTACATAGCCACCTATTCTTGAATTGGCGACGATCATCTTCACGTTAATTCCTATTCTATTTTTGAAAAATTCAAAATTCAAGAATTCGCATCTGCCCAGATGGATGCTATTTTCTTATCCAATTTTTGATAATTTTCTAATTCTCAAAATATTGAAGAAATGACGTCCGTCCATCAAGACGCCTATTTTAATACGCGTCCAAGACCCCGGACGCGTTATTCCTTTCCATATTTTGAGCTTTTAACTCTGTCCAACATTCGTATAAATTCCTAATTGGCGACCGGTCACCTGGACACCAATTCTTTTCTAATTTTAGAAATTCCTAATCATTCCTGAAATGGCTCAGAATTGGTGCCTCTTCGAACTATCGCACTATGGTGGTCGCCCATTCTTATAGTGTTCCGAATCCGGACAGAACCACTTTCCTTCTTCGTTTTGAGCTCCTTTTCCATTTGGGAAAGGGTCTTAAGGCTTTCTAAGGCTGGGAGGACACATGGCCAATGAATATTCTCTTCCAAACCCCATTAAAATTAGTTTTCCTATTTTCTATGGAATTAAAGCTCCGAATTTCACCTCTATAAATAGGACCCCTCTCTCCCTTGTGTTTAAGGCTTCATCAATCAATCAAGGGAAGGTGCTGCTGGACCGGAGGCTCAAGGAGAGGACTCCCATGAACCTCAAAGCTACATCCTTGGAGATCTTCATCCCTTGAAACCCCCAATTGGAGAAAACCAATAAGCATTCCCCTTCTCTTATCTCTTTATTTTATTATCATTAGCATTGCATCCATCATATTCCTCTTCCTCTCTTATTCTTATTTTCATCTCAATATTGAGATATTCCTCCATTGTGCAACACTTGCACCCTCCCTTTTATCATTACATCATTTTTTATCCACCCTTTGCATAGGGGTTTTAATTGCCAACACCAACAAGGTGTGTTCACGACCATGTTTCTATTACTTTTTTCATATTTGGGATTTGATACTACACACACCTGATCTCTAATTCATATCATTCTTGTTGGTTTGTTCATTTTGCAAAGGTAATCAACAGAAGAGAAACTCTCTTCATCTGCCGGCCGATTGGAAGAGAAGGTGACACTCACAATCTCCCCCGTTTCTTTTAAAAGGTATTTATATCATGATCCCTCCTTGTTCTTTATTGTTATATTCATTTGAGGCCTGTATGTCTCTGGCGATCACATTCCCCTTAGCATTCATGCATGCTCCCTTTCTCCTCTTTCCCATTCTTCTTTTCCCTCTCATATTAATTAATTGTTTTTTTTAAGTTAATTTTTTTCATAATCTAAAAATTGGCGATCACAGTGGGATCACCATTGTTTTCCTTTGATTACCCTTTCCCCTTGGCACCCGCGTGTGCCCTTTCCCCTTTGCACCCACGGTGCACTTCCTTTTGTGCTCCATGTAGCACTCTTTTTATTTTCATCCCTTACACACATCCCTCCCACATGTGATTGTTAGTTTGCTAGATTTTGGAAATTTCCTTCTTACCTATCCATCTATCTAAAAAAAAAAATTTAGCATGTCATGCCTTATTCATATTCCTATTGATTGCCATGAGTTATGCCATGAGTTTGTGAGTGCTTCTCCCTTCTTCCATTGGTTTTTTCCATTTTACTTAGCTTTCTAGCCGCTGTCATAGTTTATGTGAAAAAAAGAATTTGCGTCCAAACAGTGGATGCCAATTCCTAGAATTGGCGCCCATTGCCCAGACGCTATTCACTAAAAAAAGAAAAAAAAAAGATAAACGCGTCCAGGTTAGGGGAGGTATTCATGCTTTTGTAAAAAAAAAGGGAAATACCGGCTAGGCCAGTGGCCGCCAATTTAAAATTTGACGCCCACTGTCCCGTCGTCAATTCCCTATGCTTTCACAGATTTATCCTCTTTTGCGATCTGTTTTGCATAGTTCTTGCATATTGTTGTTCATATATATCTTGCCTCTTTCTCTTGCATTAGCATTTGCATATAGGGCATTTGGCTTGGGAGACCTCCTCTCCCCACACCACTTAGGAGATATTTACCCCCTCTTGGTGAAGGAAGGACCCTCCAATTGAGCATTCCGTCTCATTGGACTGGAAATTTCTAAACCAAGGCCTCCATAAGTCCTCGCACATGTGGATTCCCTCACGGAACTTAGGCCGGTTGTACCTTTGAAGTTCCCTGGGTTAGTTGGCCTATACGTGGTGAGATAATCAACCTAGTTGGCATTGAAGAAACCATATTGAAATAAGGTTCCTACCTTGAGTGAATTACATAAACTTTGCTAAAATCACTTAATTCACATCAAGCCCCAACTTAAAAATCAAGTGTAAGCATCTCAACTTGTTTGATATCTTTGTAACAGTCTTGATTGAATATTATTTGTTTGCATAATGTTTCGCTTTAATAATCAAACCAACATGTTTAATCCCAATCATATTCATGAGGATGATCAACCTAGCACATCTTATAATCCTCAATTTCATAATTCTCACCATAATTCTTCTAAGGGGCCACGTCCTTTGATGTGACACAACCTAGGACTTACCAAGCAAGCACAATTGGCATTCCAAACGGACCGATAACGGCGACCGCTCACCCGATGCTCACCATGACCCGGGGTAACTTGGCAATGCCAAGTGGAGGATGTGAGGGCTGGGCCTTTGCTGGTAGAGGGCCAGCAAGGCCAAGGAATGTTCTCCCAAGGGTATGGCTGCCCAATTCAAGGGAGCCGAGGTTGTGCCAAGGGCACAGGTACACTCCTCTCACCACGGTGATCGTTTGAAGCAAAGGAACTTAAGGATCGAGCTCTCACTCTCACGGCCAGCGGAACTATGAACTAATATTGAAAGAACAAGCACAAAATTAGAGCTAGGTTGGAGCACTTACTCGATCGGTTTGAAGAAACCGGTCCCGCTCGGAGACGAGGGCGAGCGGGGAGGCGTGGGTTCCCCACACGCCGCGTCGGGGAAGCTTGACCTGTTTAAGTGTTACAACACTAAACCTCTCACAGGAGGGGTTTCTTGGGGTGGGGAAAAATTGTTAATACATCCAAAACTACCTCCACACAGGGAGGGTCCTTCATCCGGCCAAGCGGGGAGGGGAAAAACCGAGCTAGAAGCTAACAACGGAGCTGATGCCGATTCTGTCCGCTTCCTGCCCTTCAGGACAGACAGTTGGATACCTTGACGCTGCGACCACTCCCCATTTTTGTTGAAGACGAAACTAGTTGAAATTTCTTCGTAGCTGGATCGGGATGACGTCTGAATTTTGTTGATTTCTCTGGTCATAGGTGCTGGTCAGGGCAGAAGCTCGAACAGGGTGGAAGGTCTTCAGTTCTGACTTCTTCAGGTTCACAACAGCAGGAAGAAGAGGTGACCACAAGCTCTCCAGAGCTCAGAATCAGGCACCGTTAGAGTTGTTGGAACCGCCGGTGAGTCCTCTTCGAAGAGAGACCAACGGGGATGCCAAATGTTGTCGGAGTAGACCGGTAGAGCTGACACAATGAGGGGGGGTCGGAGTAGACTGTCAGGAAGCAGAACCGCACACCCGGAGGAAGAAAATGAGAACTCTTGATTCCGGGCGCAAAACAGAGCTCCGCTTCTTGATTCTGGGAGTAGACTTGTCGAAGAAGCTCCCGGCCAAGCTTCGCCTCCATATCTTCAAGAGAGTGGTCGTGGTAGCTTCAGAAGTCAGCTTCAGGTTGCTCTTTAGGGAGGTAGTGCGCAGTCGGGGAAGATCAACTACTCAGGACGGCCCCAAACTCAGAATGTGATGAGACCACCGCCGTTGCGAAGTCGACCGGGAGATGCTTCCAAAGGTGCCCCTTGAGCCTTGAGGAACGTCCGGAGGAAGCCGTGGTCACCTCTGCAAGCAGATGTTCTTCTGCAGGTCTTTAGCTGTGGACAGGTTCGTCGATGTAGCTCCCAAATGACAACCAAATGATAAGAGGAAGTGGTTGAATGGTGAAGGGGATATGAAGAGTGGTGGGAGGGGAGTGTGAGGGAGGTATTGAGGGTGGCTAGGGGGTGGTAGAGGAGCTGGAGAAGGGGGGGGGTGCAGGGACTTGTAGGTTTCAGCCAAGGTGGAAAGGGGGTGGAGGGTGGTAGATGGTCTAGGTAGAATGGAATGTGGGGGGGGGGGAAGGAGGGGAGGGGCGACCAAAGCTAAGAAGGGGGGCTTGGGGGCGCCCTAAGGCTGTGGATTGGAGGGAGTTTCAAATTCAAAGGGGCTAGGGAGGTGAAGGGTTGCTTGGGGGAGAGGGAAAAGTCTTTGGGAAAGGGATGGGGTGGTTGGTGGTTGGAGGGTGGAGTGGGGATTGGGGGGTTCTTCTTTGGGACTAGGGTGGAGTAATGAGGAGGGTGTGGGGAAGGGGAGAGGCCTTAATGGGGGTAGGTGGGAGGTAGAAGTGGTTGGGATGGGAGGAGAGAGAGTAGGGGGCGAACCCCTTAGAGAGGGAAAGGGAAAGAGAGAGAGAGAGAGAAGGTTGGGTGGGGGATTCTCTCCCCTAGGGTTTCTCACCCAATATTGGATTCACTCCACTAGAACTAAATGATTTGAACTCTCAAATGGATTCATTCATTAATTCAAAATGAGGGGAATGGGGTCCTATATATAGGCAACCCACATTTTACAAAAAGACCCGGTCATTTGACTCAATGACAAATAACCAAGGAAGGGGGGGCGCCCATGGGCCTAGCCGAATGAATTGAGCCCAAAACTAATCTAATGAGCCTAATGACATACAAACTTAAGTGAATAGTGAAAGACCTAGGGACATGACTCAAATAAAATGGAAAATACATCAAATGACTCAAGTAGAAAGCACAAAAATAGATAATTGGGCCTTTATAGAGAGAGGCCCGAGCTCAAATGTCACCGGAGTGTGAAGATGACCCGAGCCAAAGGGAGTCACGGGTGATGCCTCCATCAAATCCCCTGGGCTGCGAAGAGCTCGACTCCGTCGAGTAGGGGTCCATCTGGCTGTGATACTGCTCGAGAAGGTCGGGATCCAGCTGCTGGAGATCCTCCCGACTCACCCATGAATCCTCCGAAGGAGGCCGATCCTTCCACCTGACGAGATAGCGCTCGTATACCTTGTTCCGGGTGGTAGTGACATGTTCATCCAATATTCATTCAATGTGCTCACACTGGACTCTCTTGGCTGGTGGTCTCTCCTCACGGGTGGGTGCTCTCTCAACGGAAGGAATAGGCTCAATATCCTCACTGGGTCCCTTATATGGCACTAGGTCAGCTATATTGAATGTAGGACTTACTCCATACTCCTCGGGGAGATCTAACTCATAGGCATTAGCGCCAATGCGCCTCAAGACCTGGAAGGGACCAGCCCCACGTGGCCTCAATTTGGAGATGGCTCCCGGGGAGAGTGTCTCTATCCTTACCATCACAAAGTCACCCACATGGAATTCTTGGTGACGCCGATGAGAGTCGGCCAGCCTTTTATAAGTCTCATTCTTTTTGTTGATGTGCTTGCGGATTTCTTCATGCAGTTTTCTAATATATTGTGCAAAAGACTCGGCTGAAATGGACACTCTAGCATGCGGGGGAAGGGGAATGAGATCGGAAGGTTTTCTTGGTTTGTACCCATGCACAGCTTCGAATGGACTCATCCCTAAGGACTTATTGATGGAGTTGTTATATGCAAATTCAGCCTGTGGTAAGATGAGATCCCAATTCTCAGGACGATCATCAACAAGACACCTAAGAAGGTTCCCTAGACTCTGATTGACAACTTCGGTTTGGCCATCAGTTTGAGGGTGGTAGGCTGTGGAGAATTTGAGGAGGGTACCCATCAAGTGCCAAAGAGTCTTCCAAAAATAGCTAGTGAACTTGACATCCCTATCGGAGACTATGGTCTTGGGTAACCCATGGAGACGAACAACCTCATCAAAGAACAATCGGGCAACATGGGAAGCATCGGAGGTTTTGGTGCATGGGATAAAGGGGGCCATCTTGGAAAATCTGTCAACTACCACATAGATTGAGTCATGCTTTCTTTGAGTCTTGGGTAGTCCTAGCACAAAGTGCATGCTTAAGTCTTGCCATGGACGATCGGGGATGGGGAGTGGAGTATATAGGCCAGTGTTTTGCTTCACCTGTTTGGCTGAGGCACATGTGCGGCATTGACCTACTATCTTGCCTACGTCTCTTTTGAGACTTGGCCAATAAAACTGACCCTCAACTAGAGCAATGGTTTTGTGAACCCCAAAATGACCAGCTAATCCTCCTGCATGTAATTCTCAAACCAAGAAATCACGGAGGGAGGTCTGTGGAATGCAAAGCTTTGGTCCCTTGAAGAGGAACCCATCCTCTAAGACAAATCCCTCATGTTCCTTGCTAGAATGGGTGGTCAAGGTGGTATAGATGTGCCCAAAGTCGGGGCAGCTAGGGTACTCATCCTTGAGCCTATCAAATTCGGTCACTTCCACTTGGATAGTGGATAACAAAGAGACTCTCCTACTAAGGGCATCCGTCGCTCGATTCTCACTTTCCGCTTTGTGTTTGATAACAAAAGTGTAGGATTGGATGAACTCAACCCATCGGCATGGCGGGCATTCAGCTTTTGTTGAGAGTTGAGGTATTTGAGGGCCTCATGGTCAGAAAAGATGACAAACTCTTTGGGCAACAAGTAGTGCCTCCAATGTCGGAGGGACTGAACCACAGCATAGAACTCTTTGTCATAAGTGGAGTATCTTGTCCTAGCATCACATAACTTCTCACTGAAGAAGGCTACGGGGTGTCCCTCTTGGCTAAGAATTCCTCCTATTCCTATCCCAGATGCGTCACATGTGACATCAAAGACTTTCGAGAAATTGGGTAGGCATAGGACCGGGGCTTGGGTCATCTTCTCCTTAAGTTCTTGGAAGGCTTTAGAGGCTGATTTGGTCCAAACAAAAGTCCCCTTCTTGAGACAGTCGGTGATAGGGGCAGTGATAGTGCTAAATCCCCGAATAAACCTTCTATAAAAGGTGGCCAACCCATGAAAACTTCAGACCTCATGAAGAGTGTGGGGTTCCGGCCAATCTATTATAGCTTGGATCTTCTCGGGATCCATGGAGACACCTTTGGTGGATACCATAAATCCTAGGAAAGTGATGGATATGGTCAAGAAGTGACACTTGCCTCGGTTGGCAAATAGGCTCTCATGTCGTAGGACGGTGCAAACTTGTCTAAGGTGATCAAGGTGGGCCTTTTGGGATTGACTATATATGAGGATGTCATCAAAGTAGACCACTAGAAAGACCCCAATGAAAGGCCTAAGAACCTCCGTCATGAGGCACATGAAAGAACTTGGGGCATTTGAGAGCCCAAAAGGCATGACCAACCATTCATACAAGCCATCCTTGGTCTTGAAGGCTGTTTTCCACTCATCTCCGGGCCTAATTTTAACTTGGTGGTAGCCACTCTTAAGATCAATCTTGGAGAAGATAGTGGCTCCCGCTAGCATGTCAAGCATGTCATCAAGCCTAGGGATGGGGAACCTATACTTGACGGTGATCTTATTAATGGCCCGACTATCCACACACATCCGCCATGATCCATCCTTCTTAGGAGTGAGAAGGGCCGGTACGGCACATGGGCTTTTGCTAATGCGGATGAAGCCCTTCCTAATGAGTTCCTCTATTTGCCTCCGGAGTTCAGTATGTTCCGTGGGATTGAGGCGGTAATGAGGTAGGTTGGGAAGGGTGGCTCCCGGGACTAGATCAATTGTGTGTTGCACATCACGCATGGGAGGGAGTTGATCCGGGAGTTCCTCCAGGAACACATCATGAAACTCCTCTAGGAGGTGCCGGACTTCTATCGAATGGGGGTTGGAGGGGGTGGCTTCTCCTAGACAAATGACTACCGCATATAGGGGTGTCCCTTGAGCTATCTCCCCCTCAAGCTCTTTCTTGGTGATGAGGTGAAGGCCCTTGGTCAATCCCGAGGTCACACCTTGTTTGGGATTTTGGGTAAGGGATTGGGTTGGAGGGGTGGAGTTCCCCATGACTTGAGATTTGGTGGAGTGTTGACCTTGAGGGGGTGGGCTTTTCTTAGGCAAGGGACGTGGTGGGGAGGGATTAAGACGGATGCTCTTTCCCTCATATTCAAAGGTGCATGTGTTGGTCTTACCCAAGATGGTGGCATCCACATCATAAAGCCAAGGTCTTCCTAGTAAGATGCTACCTACTTCCATGGGAATAACATCACACCATATTTGGCCATGGTAGGAAGAGAAGGTGAGGGGCACAAGGCATTGGGTGTTGACCGGGATGGAGTTGTTGTTGATCCATGAGACCCGGTATGGATTTGGGTGGGGGGTGATAGCAAGCCCAAGGAGCTTAACGGTATCGGGGGATACGGCATTGACGCAACTCCCATTATCTAAGATCACTTTTCTCACATGACCCCCTATCTTGACAAAGGTGTGAAAGATTGAGGTTCGATGCCAATCCTCTTCTTGGGGTTTAGTGAGGGTGCATCTAATCACTCCTAGATGGGAGTTGGTAGATGGAGTGGTGTGATCTATACCCGATTCAAGGTATTGGGTCTCATACTCTTCTTCCCAATCTAGTGATGCTTCATGGACCTCAACCATACTCTCAAGCTCCTCTTGGGGTGGGGGAGCTTCTTCCTCAATAAGTAAGCTAGACAACCCTTTGGATGGGCATTACCCCGTAAAGTGGCCAAACACTTGACATCTATAGCATTGTTGGCGCCCACTACCCGGGGTAGTTCCTCCTACATTTGGGCCCTTGGGATTTTCTTCCCTCCGTGGAGGAGGATGGCTAGGGGTGGGCTTGGTTGGAGTGATGGTGGAAGGGGGGTTGTAAGGCCGTAATGGGATATTTTCACTTGGGCTAGGGGCCTTCATGGGGGTGGTCGGAGTGGGTCGTGACCCCATGCTTTTAAGATCGGCCGATCAAGGAGTAGCAAACCGAGGGATCCTAGAAAATCTCTCAACATCCCTAGCTATTTGATAGGCTAGCTCAAGATTGTCAACATCTCTCATGAATAGTTCTCTCTTGATGTGACTTTGGAGTCCATTTCTAAAGCGGGACAAGGTGACGGCCGGATCCTCATGAACTCCACACTTTAAAAGATAGGAGTCGAATTTCTTAATATATTCAACCACGGTCTTCCCTTCTTGGGTGAGGCTTTGCCATTCATCTAAGAGCATTTGGTGGTAGGATTGGGGTAGGTATTTATTTCTAAGTTGGTTCTTCATACCCTCCCAAGTGTCAATAGGCTCTACCCGCCTAATCCTTCTTAATCCTTCTTGATTTAGCCAATAAGTTTTGGCTAATTTGGTGAGATGTATTTTGGCCAATCTTACCCTCCTTTGATCAGGCATAGGGTACCATTCGAAATATTGGTCCATGGTGGTTTCCCACTCTAAATAGACACTTGGTTCATGGAAACCATCAAAGTTTGGGGCCTCTACCTTAATCATCCTTAAGAGAGGGTCATCCGGGTCGTCCCGTGGACGCCTTTCATGATTTTGATGGTGGCAAGGCCTCTCATAGTCATGGTATGGGTCAATATTCAAGTCCTCCCTATTAATTTCAGCCTGTGGAGGGTGGGCTCTTGGTCCATTGTTCCTTGGGTGGAACTCATTCCTATGAAATTCAACATATAGAGGGTGGATTCTTGGTTCATTGTTCCTTGGGTGGAACTCATCCCTATAAGGGTCATCATGCGGAGGGTGGGATCTTGGGTCATTGTTCCTTGGGTGGAACTCATCCCTATGAAGTTCAACATGTGGAGGGTGGGCTCTTGGTTCATTATTCCTTGGGGGAAACTCATGTTCTTCTAGCCGAGCGAGCCGAGTGGAAAGGGACTCAAGTTGGGCAAGAATATTTGTAAGGGCGGCATCTACCCAGTTCATTTGTACTTGGGGTTCCTCTCTAGGGGCATCTTGGTTGAGTTGAGGATTGGGATCCATGGGGGGAACCGAAGACGATGGGTCGGGTCGGTAAATGGCGCCACTACGGGTGTACATGCAAGGGAATGAAATGAAGGATGGACACACAATGCAAAAGGCCCTAGGACTTAAACTTGATAGAGACAAGTCAATGACTTACTCTGATACCAATTGATGTGACACAACCGAGGACTTACCAAGCAAGCACAATTGGCATTCCAAACGGACCGATAACGGCGACCACTCACCCGATGCTCACCATGACCCGGGATAACTTGGCAATGCCAAGTGGAAGATGTGAGGGCTGGGCCCTTACTGTTAGAGGGCCAGCAAGGCCAATGAATGTTCTCCCAAGGGTATGGCTACCCAATTCAAGGGAGCCGACGTTGTGCCAAGGGCACGGGTACACTCCTCTCACCACGATGATCGCTTGAAGCAAAGGAACTTATGGATCGAGCTCTCACTCTCACGGCCAGCAGAACTATGAACTAATATTGAAAGAACAAGCACAAAATTAGAGCTAGTTTAGAGCACTTACTCGACCGATTTGAAGAAACCGGTCCCGCTCGGAGACGAGGGCGAGCGGGGAGGCGTGGGTTCCCCACACGCCGCGTCGGGGAAGCTTGACCTATTTAAGTGTTACAACACTACACCTCTCGCAGGAGGGGGTTCTTGGGGTGGGGACAAATTGTTAATACATCGAAAACTACCTCCACACAGGGAGGGGCCCTCAGCCGGCCAACCGGGGAGGGGCGAAACCGAGCTAGAAGCTAACAAGGGAGCTGATGCCGATTCTGTCCGCTTCCTACGCTTCAGGACAGACAGTTGGATACCTTGACGCTGCGACCACTCCCGATTTTTGTTGACGACGAAACCAGTTGGAATTTCTTCGTAGATGGATCGGGATGATGTCTGAATTTTTTTGATTTCTCTGGTCACAGGTGCTGGTCGGGGCAAAAGCTCGAATAGGGTGGAAGGTCTTCAGTTCTGACTGCTTCAGGTTCACAACAGCAGGAAGAAGAGGTGGCCACAAGCACTCCAGAGCTCAGAATCAGGCACCGCTAGAGTCGTTGGAACCGCCGGTGAGTCCTCTTCAAAGAGAGACCAACGGGGATGCCAAATGTTGTTGGAGTAGACCGGTATAGCTCAGACAATGAGGGGGGGTCGGAGCAAACTGTCAGGAAGCATAACCGCACACCCGGAGGAAGAAAATGAGAACTCTTGATTCCGGGCGCAAAACAGATCTTTGCTTCTTGATTATGGGAGTAGACTGGTCGAAGAAGCTCCCGGCCAGGCCTTGCCTCCATATCTTCAAGAGAGTGGTCGTGGTAGCTTCAGGAGCCAGCTTCAGGTTGCTCTTCAGGGAGGTAGTGCGGAGTCGGGGAAGATCGACTGCTCAGGACGGCCCCAAACTCAGAATGTGATGAGACCACCGCCTTTGTGAATTCGACCGGGAGACGCTTCCAACGGTGCCTCTTGAGCCTTGAGGAAGGTCCGGAGGTAGCCGTGGTCGCCTATGCAAGCAGCTATTCTTCTGCAGGTCTTCAACTGTGGACAGGTTCGTCGATGTAGCTCCCAAATGACAACCAAATGATAAGAGGAAGTGGTTGAATGGTGAAGGGGATATGAAGAGTGGTGGGAGGGGAGTGTGGGGTAGGTATTGAGGGTGGCTAGGGGGTGGTAGAGGAGCTGGAGAAGGTGGGGGGGGCGCAGGGACTTGCAGGTTTCAGCCAAGGTGGAAAGGGGGTGGAGGGTGGTAGATGGTCTAGGTAGAATGGAATGGGGGGGGGAAGGAGGGGAGGGGCGACCAGAGCTAAGAAGGGGGGCTTGGGGGCGCCCTAAGGCTGTGGATTGGAGAGAGTTTTAAATTCAAAGGGGCTAGGGAGGTGAAGGGTTGCATGGGGGAGAGGGAAAAGTCTTTGGGAAAGGGATGGGGTGGTTGGTGGTTGGAGGGTGGAGTGGGGATTGGGGGGTTCTTCTTTGGGACTAGGGTGGAGTAATGAGGTGGGTGTGGGGAAGGGGAGAGGCCTTAATGGGGGTAGGTGGGAGGTAGAAGTGGTTGGGAGGGAGGAGAGAGAGTAGGGGGTGAACCCCTTAGAGAGGGAAAGAGAAAGAGAGAGAGAGAAGGTTGGGTGGGGGATTCTCTCTCCTAGGGTTTCTCACCCAATATTGGATTCACTCCACTAGAACTAAATGATTTGAACTCTCAAATGGAAATTTGGCATTCATTCATTAATTCAAAATGAGGGGAATGGGGTCCTATATATAGGCAACCCATATTTTACAAAAAGACCCGGACATTTGACTCAATGACAAATAACCAAGGAAGGGGGGGGCGCCCATGGGCCTAGCCAAATGAATTGGGCCCAAAACTAATCTAATGAGCCTAATGACACACAAACTAAGGGAATAGCAAAAGACATAGGGACATGACTCAAATAAAATGGAAAATACATCAAATGACTCAAATAGAAAGCATAAAAATGGATAATTGGGCCTTTATAAAGAGAGGCCCGAGCTCAAATGTCACCGGAATGTGAAGAAGACCCGAGCCAAAGGGAGTCACGGGTGATGCCTCCATCATCCTTACTCTCATGGTCTTGCCCGACCTATGGGCAATTCCCCATCTCATGGTCCCTTACATCAATAATGGGCCACTATTCCCCCAGAGCCATCTCCTCCACACGATGAGAAGGTTTCCCAAGTCTTACATACATTAGATCATCTCACCCCTCAACAAATCTAAGCCCTTAAGGCTATTATTGAGGGTGCATCTTCTTCTCGCCCTTCTTTCAATCCCTCACGGGTGGCCCATCACCCACCTTCTTTATCTTATACACGGGTGGCCCATCGGCCATCACCCACCTTCTTCTATGCACACTCCCCCTCGAGTGGCCCATCACCCGCCTTCTTCTACACATGTTCCTCCTCGGGTGATCCATCAGTCACCTCCTTCTATTCAACCTCCTCCTTCATGACCTCAAGGCCCACGTATTCCTTGGGCCCTGGCCCGACTGGATCCTTCTGTGGGTCAACCCATTAACCCTCCTCCACAGCCATCATATGCCGCTCCTCAAAGGCCACTGTGCCAACCCTCCACTTCTCAAGTTACACCCCTCCAGCAAACTCTTCTTAATAAAATTGCTTCAATGGAGGAACAACTAAGGAGGGTCACGAGCCCGCGGCCCGCTCCTCCTCCTCCTTCTCAAGCCAATCTCATTCATACTTTTATGAATAACATCACCAAGATGGAAAGATATTGGAAGGAGAGGAGAGATGATGATGGCATCAAGGATACATGTGAGCTAGATGATTCAATGAATTTCAAGGGTCAAGTGGACGTCGTCTGCCCTCTGCTCATTCATCCCACTCATTCATATGGCACTCTGCCTCCAAATTCATACCCGCAAAACCCTCCACAAAATCCTCCACCTTTTACACCTCCACCCATCATTACGTCTCCACCACGGTGTCCACTTGAATTTAATGATTATGAAGATTTGGAGACGACACAACAAGAACAATCTCTTAAAAAGACACCCATTCCGAGTTTCCTTCACTTTCCTCTCCCTCAATTACCTGAAGAACTCCCTGCTCAGGATGACACCACCATCCCAAACCCTATTTATGAAACCAATTGGTGTTACGATGATGGGTCGATACTTCAATCACCCGCACCGGCACGCCATGACCCTTCCCCTACTCTTCAAGCCTCTCACACCACCAAAATCGGACGCTTCCTACGTACCAAACCCTCACCTTTTACACCTCCAACTACCACACCATTAACCTCCCCCAAGCCATCCGGGCCCTCCATTGATTCACCTCCAACCATTATATCTTCATCAACCTCCACACCCTCGGCCTCCGCTGAACATACCGTCAAACCTTCTCTTTATTCCAAACCAACTAACCCTCCATTGCCGGCAGCTCGGCCCTCCACTACCCCCGTAAGTCAAAACCCAATCTTTCTTATTCCTCCACTTAACCCTTTACCCAAACCCATGGCAAATCCTGAGCAGGGTCCGCCTCCTTTTGCACTCGAGCCAACCCCATTCGCTTCCGAGCAAGGGGAGAAGCTCAACGTGCTCGAACCTCCACTTCCACTTCCTTCAACACCATCCGTTAGACCTTCATTATCCATTGAGCCTACCACCTCCATCACGTCTTCCACCACCTCTCGGAGTGGGTGTACCTCCACAAGTATACGTGACAAAGAAGATACTCAAGAGCCGAGCAAGAAGGATTTGGCCTTGGCCATGTTACTCAAAAGTCAAGACTTTATTTGCCGGATGCCGATCCGTGTTCTTGTGCCGAGCATTGTTGAAAAGTCTCCAACGATGCTCACGATTAAAGATTCTTATGAGTTGATGCCATGTCCGCCCAATCCCATTATTAAAATCTCTTTGCTCATTGGTCGACGTTCTTTCAAAGCTCTCATTACCCCTTGTTCTGTCATTATACAACTTCCAAGTCAAGAGAAGGGGTTCTCCTCATGCATCACTATAACACATTCTACTTCCAATGAGAGCATTTGGGCATTGATTCCACCCATTGAGCCGTCTGGCCGGGCACATTATTTGCCATGGAGGGGCGGACATTCTTTTGATAAGGGGCCTTCTGCTACCCTATTCACTTTCGATTCTATTCCACCCACATTTTTTTTAACCACCACTTTCTCCTCATGGGCCACTCATGGGTTTTCTTCCTTGCATTTCTCGCACTCCTTGCATCTCATGCATTCCATGCATTTCATACGTTTGCATATGCATGCATTCCTCTCTCCCGGGTTTTCAAACTCGTATCTTCCACGTCTTCCGGAACCTCCGGATCCTTCTCCAAATCCATCATTCTTTCCAGAATTTCCAGATTCTTCGTTTCTTAACCCCTATCTTCCCCAATTTTTGGAACCTTCAGTTCCACCACATGTTATTCCTTTTGATTCGCCTTTGTCTCCAGAATTTTAGACTTTCTAGTTCTTCACCCGAGGCATCGTGCCCCTCCTTATTCTCATCCCCTGGAACCTCCAGACTACACCTCTCATTCTCTATCTCTTCTCTCGAGACATTGCATCCCCTCATATTTGATTTCCCTGGAACCTCCGAATCCTCTTTCTCTCCTCCTCCTAGGGCATCACGACCCTTTCTATCCTCTTCCTCTGGAACCTTTGGACCCTCCTTCTTCTTTTGATCTACTCTCCCCGGGGCATCGCACCCCTTTTTACTCCCTTCCTCCAGAACCTCCAGACCCCATATGGCATTCTTCCATCCTTTCGGGCATCGTGCCCCTTCCTATTTTCTACCTCTAGACCCTACGAATTTTTCTCTTCTCCCAGGACATCGCGCCCCTTCCCCTCTTCTTCCTCTGGAACCTCTGGACCTCTTCCCTCTCCTCCGATTCATCCTCCTACTCTTCCAGGACATCGCGTCCTTTGTTCTTTTCCTCCTTTTAAATTATCTTTTTCCATACCTTTTCCCAGGGCATCGCGTCCCTCGGCATTTTCTCCCTCCGGAACCTCCAGATTCTTTCCATTGTGATTCTTCCCCTTTGCTTCTGGACCCTCCGGATCCACCTCTTTCTATTTACCAATTTCTTCTCCTAATTCCACCCAATCCTGGGTCTGACCTGACTTCTTCCACCTTAACTACTTTGGGCATCTGCCCGTTCTCCCACTATTTTCGAGGCTTTAGTTCTCACTCCTCATCTTAATTCCCTTTTCATTCTGTAGACCTTTCATGTGATCAGGGTCTCTGTGCCTTAGTGAGGGAGTTCTAACCCTCACCTCTTTTCCTTTTCTCCTTATTCATCTAAGTCTGGTCTGGGCACCATTCCCTCATTGTTAAGCCACCTCAACTCGTTGCCTTCCTCCCCTTTTATCTGCTAAAAGAGGGTTACAAATTCCATGTTTGTCAACATCGCCTCTGGCAGCTTCTTCTACGACAAAGGTCACAAGGTAACATGTTTGCGTAAGTGTGCATTTCTATTATCTCATTCTTTCTACGCATGGTTTTTCACTCGAAGTGCATCTTAAATTGATTAAGAGTGGTTTTTTAGGCCTTTATCCTAGGCATTTAATTAAAATTAATTTCAAAAGAGTCTTAGGCTTGCTTTTGCAGCATCCCTCTGGTTATAAGAACCTCGCGCTGGGAGTTCGACATTCCCTCCCCGCTCATTAAGGGCAACCCTTAGCCTGGCACCACACACACTTCACAGCGTCCTTAGCCGTTTCCTTGGTAGAACACCGTCTATACCTGGGCCATGCTCGAGGGCACGAGGTCTTCTTCTCTTCTCCACTAGACTGAAATATGAGGGCAGAGATATTCTGGGCAAAAACAACTAACCTAAGCACACCTCGACAAGAGGAAGTCTCAAATAGGGGCAGTCAATTATGACCTTATTCTCAAATATCAAGTTTCAATTTCAATATCCCTCGAAGTCCAAAGGACAACAAAAGAAACTTGAGGATCAAATGAAAGAAGAAAGAAAGAAAAAAAAGGGTCAAGGAAAAATATTCAAGAATTTGGCATGGCAAGAGGGCAGTAAAGTTTCCCCGCGGTACGTCATGAGCCCGGTCGTATGTGTACTTACAAGAGAATTAAGGTTCGATGATATGACACAAAGTCCCAGCGCAACAGACCGAATCTCTAGGGGTTGTGCTATGGACGGAAGCAAAACCCAATATCTTTATAACTTATATCAAGCTTATCTCTATTTTTTTCTTCTCTTCTCCCTCCAAGATCGACTGTTTCTCGGGTATGGCCTTGGTAGGGGCACCATTATCCAAGGGCAGCCGACTATAGGGCGCCACCTCCAATGCATACCCTACTTTGCGCTATTCTTAGCGAAAGGGGAAGGAACAAGGACCCCTAGCCAGCGGTTTAAACATCCTTTGATACTTCATTAGCAATGTCTAAATCAAAATTTTAAAAAAGTGTATTTCCCCAACAAAAATCCAAAAAAAAAGTCAAATATTTTCCAAAGATCCCAAAAAAAATCAAATATTCTCAAAAACCCATAGAAATTTGAATATTTTTTAAAACCCATTAAAATTTACATATTTCCAAAATCTAAAAAAATTGTATTGTATTTTCTAATGGTGTTGTTTGTTTACAGGGACAACTATTTGTGGAGACCAAGAACACGGGATGAGTCCTCTCCTCATACTTACATCAATATTTCGATTCTTCCCCATGTTCTTAACATCAACATCTTCATGCTTTGACCACTCTGGGCATCTTCAGCTATCATTTCCAAATCTTTCTAAATAACTCTTGCTGATTTCACTGGA
Source organism: Amorphophallus konjac (assembly GCA_022559845.1). Lineage (NCBI taxonomy): Eukaryota > Viridiplantae > Streptophyta > Magnoliopsida > Alismatales > Araceae > Amorphophallus > Amorphophallus konjac. The sequence continues at coordinate 114,583,662 of CM040123.1, read as the reverse complement.
TTATTCCTGCCACTGGGCATTACTTGATCTCGATCATTCAACTTCAAATCTTATGGGTAGCCAAGTTGTCATCCTTATGATAAATAACAAACAATGATGCTTTGTATGCTTTCGTGTCTTCATGCTTTATGATTTATGATCGATGTTATCATTTCCCTACCCTGCTTCTATGTTATTTCATGCTATGATTTGAATGCTTTGATTTATTCTATGCATGTTATGCATGTTATGCTTGTTATGCTTTATTGCTTAATTCATTGATTATTATACTTCACTATATCTTGGCTAATCAATTTTGAGCGCAGGAAAGAAGCTTCTTTGGTCACACCGTCTGGACATCATCCTGGTCCCACGGTGACTGTATCATTCTTAGTTCCCCATGTGTATTGCTCCACCATCTCCCTATATGCATTTTTACTATATAGTATCTACGCTATTATATTATATCAAGGACCTTGTGACTTTGATGAACCTGAATTTGAGTTCCCCTTCATCAAAAATGATGATGATTTCAGAGGAATCTTAGTCACATGGATAGGCCGTTGAGCCATCCAAGACTAGGGACGATGGTTCCCTTTTACGAGTTGGTGCGCGGATAAATGGGTTTCAGCTTAGTATCAACTCACAAATCGATATCTTGACTCAGTCTGGGTAGTTTAGCAATATAATCCTTGATTACATTCTATTTTAATTTATCTTAATTTTCCCTTTAAACCCAGCATGCATTCATGTAGGACTTTGAATTAACTTTAAAAAATCATTCTAATAACTCATTTTAAGAGTCAATTGATCACTAATTTTCAAGATAAGAGATATTCCATGCCGAATTGTGTCCTCATTTCGCCTTGTTGTCATTTTTAGGCTGTTTCCTTGAAAACTCCTTTGTTTAGATTTCTATCCTTTTCCTTAGATCCACTTTGGCTGCAGCACATCCACATTGGCTGGTAACTGCTCTCTAATGATGAAACCTACAGGTTTGTGACCTGAGGTACTTCCACCGCACTGAAAGTTGATCATCTTCTTTTCCTTTATCTCTCCTTCGTGCCCGCGTGTACACTCCCTCCTTTATCCAAACAATTGTTACTTTCATTAAATCTTCTCAAGATTGCTACATCTCAAACTTTGAACCAATTCTTATCAAGTGGTGTTGATTGCGTGTCTCATCATAGCTTGGCATCTACTTTTCAGTTTGCTCCATTTCATTCCATTCAGTGTCTCTCCCTTACAAAGTAGACACCATGGCGGGGTAGCTGTAGACACGTCAAAATTGACATCATTTTGATGCATATCTCCTATCGCATTGCGATGCCCCGATTTGACCCTCAAAATGACTTATTTGAGTGGTCTTCCGCATTTTTCTTGAATATTCAACTTTCCCTATTTTTCTCCATTTTTTTTTGATTTTTTCTGGGCTTTTCTCCAATTTTTCAGAGCTTTTCGGAATTAGCGACAGTCCATTGGACGTCGATTCCTTTCTAAAAGAATCAGTGCCTTTTCGAATTGACGCCATTTCTTCTGAGTCGATGCAACAACCTAGGAGAGTCGACCTCTTTCAAAACCACATCCACTATAGCAGACGCGTTCTTATTTTCCCACTATTTTTGGCTTGAAATATTTCACGATAAAGCGTCCGTCTAGAAGGTCACCTTTTCTTGAAAGCGTGTGGGACCCTCGACGCGTATTCGTTTATCCATTTTAATTATTTAATTAATGACTTTTTAAAGGGCGTTATTTTATGAAAAAGCGTCTGACATGGTGGACGCGTTCTTGAAACTGCGTCAGGCCCGTTGATGCCTATTCTTCTATTTCCCTAAACTTTGCCTTCTTGAAGAATTGATGCCTTTCAACATAGCCGCCTATTCTTGAATTGGCGACCATCATCTTGATGTTAATTCCTATTCTATTTTTAAATAATTACCAAATTCAAAATTCAAGAATTCACGTCTGCCCAGATGGACGCTATGTTCGTTTCTAATTTTTGGTAATTTTTTAATTTTCAAAATATTGAAGAAATGGCGTCCATCCATCCAAACGCCTATTTTAATATGCGTCCAAGACCACAGACGTGTTCTTCCTTTCCATATTTTGAGCTTTTAACTCCGTCTAAAATTCGTATAAATTCCTAATTGGCGACCGGCCCCCTGGACGCCAATTCCTTTCTAATTTTATAAATTCCTAATCCTTCCTAAAATGGCTCAGAATTAGCACCTCTTCGAACTGTCGCACTGTGGTGGTCGCCCATTCCTACAGTGTTCCGAATCCGGACAGAACCTCTTTCCTTCTCTGTTTTGAGCTCCTTTTCCATTTGGGAAAGGGTCCTAAGGCTTTCTAAGGCTGGGAGGACACATGGCCAATGAATATTCTCTTCCAAATCCATTTAAATTAGTTTTCCTATTTTCCCTGGAATTAAAGCTCCGAATTTCCCCTCTATAAATAGACCCCTCTCTCCCTTGTGTTTAAGGCTTCATCAATCAATCAAGGGGAGGTGCTGCTGGACCGGAGGCTCAAGGAGAGGACTCCCATGAACCTCAAAGCTACATCCTTGGAGATCTTCATCCCTTGAAGCCCCCAATTGGAGAAAACTAATAAGCTTTCCCCTTCTCTTATCTCTTTATTTTATTATCATTAGCATTGCATGCATCATATTCCTCTTCCTCTCTTATTCTTATTTTCATCTCAATATTGAGATATTCTTCCATTGTGCAACACTTGCACCCTCCCTTTTATCATTACATCATTTTTTATCCACCCTTTGCATAGGGGTTTTAAATGCCAACACCAACAAGGTGTGTTCACGACCATCTTTCTATTGCTTTTTTCATATTTGGGATTTGATACTACACACACTTGATCTCTAATTCATATCTTTCTTGTTTGTTTGTTCATTTTGCAAAGGTAATCAACACAAGAGAAACTCTCTTCATCGGCCGGCCGATTGGAAGAGAAGGTGACACTCACAATCTCCCCCGCTTCTTTTAAAAGGTATTTATATCGCGATCCCTCCTTGTTCTTTATTGTTATATTCATTTGAGGCCCGTGTGTCTTTGACGATCACATTCCCTTTAGCATCTACGCATGCTCCCTTTCTCTTCTTTCCCCTTCTCTTCTGTTTTCCATCTATAAATTAATTCTTTTTTTCTTTAAGTGGATTTTTCATAATCTACAATCATGTTAGGTAGAACTGCATGTATTCTTCAATTCTAGACCCTCAGCGTCCTGTTTCATCATGATCATGAGTAGAAATTTTGATTTGAACACGTTTCGGTAATTTTTGCTATTTAAAAAGAATTTGCAACCTGAGTAGTGGACACATATTAATATACGCCCTTCCAGGAAGTCACAGATTGTTCAATCTGTGACAGGCTCTTGGACGTGTATTAATACGTGCATTCTGTGAAGATGCTGTAGATGCCTAATTTTGGACATCACGCATACTTTGTCTAGCCATCATACAAGTGACGCTTTCTTCTGGATGATGGGTAGTGTGGAGTCTCATGCTTGTCTAGGTAGGCTCCACCCACATCCTTAGGCGGCCAGAGAGCTGGCCGCCCACACCTCAAGAAGGCCAGACTGCTGGCTGCCCAGTCCCTCAAGAAGGCCAGCGACTTGGCCGCCCAGCTTCTTTGAACGGCTAGAACCTTGGCCGCCTCCTGTCAACTGTCTGTCAACCCCACGATCTGCCCACTCCGGGCACGTCCTCCGCAACCACTTCCACTCGATGGGGGGAGGGGTTCAAGACTCACGTAGCCTCACACGCACTCTATTTTTGAATGGTTTTAGAGAGAGATTGCCCCGACATATAGAAGACCTCCGTTCGAAACCATCTCACGGGGAGGGTGGGTTGGACATTTTTGGGAGGAGGAGAGGTTCTAGTAGTTCAGAGCCAAGAGAGAGAGCTGTGAGCATGAGAGCATCCCTCTCAATCTTCCCCTAGCAGCAGAACCCAAAGTCAAGAAGCTTCGCCACGGGTGAGCCTAGTTTGCAGGAGGACGGCCATCGACATGGCAGCCCACCACCTCTGAGCGGCCACCTACTTGGCCGCCCTCTGTTGGTCGATGGCCAAACCCCGTCCTTCCTCCCTTGTTCTTCATCTTGCTACATTTCTTTCCATTTTACTACATTCATGCATGATAAATTTGCCTAGATCCCTTTCTTTAAAGAGGTTTTCCCAATCCAAAACATACGGAAGGCAGATGGTCGAAAGTCTCAGCCACCCCCCTTCCTGCCCCCCTTCCACGTACGATCACCCCCAACTGCATGTTTCTTCCTTTGGTTTGAGCATATACTACTCTGCCACTGTCTACTGACTTTATTCTCTTTGTTTGCTGGTTAACTTGTAGGAACTTCATCATCGACTCGCAGGACTTCGTGTTCTTTGCCGACCGAGAGCGAGGATAGGAAGAACCCACATTCTCCCGCTCTTAAGGCATTCACGATCATCCTACCCCTGTGAGGCTCAGGTATAAGCCTCTAGCGATCACTTTATTTCTTTCTTTCTAACTTGTCCACTGTAGGTAGTAGCAACTGTTGATATGTTTTGTTCTACTCTCTTTCTCTTCAGTACCGGCTTGAAAGATCTCTTCTCTCCTTCTAATAAATCGATATGTAAAATAAAATAGGACAGTAGAAGGGGAACAGAAGAGAGTAAAGAACCGTGATCGCCACCAAGGCGCCGTACGCGATGAACACGTCGTACCTTGGAAAGAGGGAGACACTCGCCTCAAAATCAGCACTGCAGGGGATGAACGGCCCGTGAAGAACCGCCTGTGGTGTTGGACGGCCACACGATAGATCGTTCTTCAGTGCTGCAGGGGACGCGAGACGTAGGACTACTGGCTGATGAATGGTTTAGAAACAACCGCAGGAGGTGAAGGGCGGTCGAAGATGCACCGCACATACCATCGAACAGTCCTGGAAGAGCCGCACAAGACCATCAAGCCAGAAGTCACAAAGGGGTCTAACCTCCACCCTCTCCGGCCGACCAGAGGGGATGGGCCTCGTGTTAGTGAGTTGCTGACATGCGAAACAGAGTGTAAACACAAAAAGAGAACCCAAGTTAGAACTATAGAGTGTAGTATATGCTAAAACGGAGATGAATGATCATAACTAAATGGAGTGGGGGATACCTGGGATGTTTTAAACCCCTGGGGGTGTCAAAAACGTGGGAGGATGTGTGAATGATAGTGCAAGCAGTGAAGAAAAATGAGGGAGAATGAGGCATGCAACCCAAAAGGGAATGATGGACTGTCAAAGATAGAAAAAAAGACTCAAACTGAAGGTTACTCCCTGGACCGGAGGCCTGTATGGACGTAGAAGGCCTCCTCCTTGGTGCTAGGTCGCTACAGGATTCGGCAGGGCTTCGTCGTCGACCAAAAAATCTCCCCCCTCTTTCAAGCCCGGCCTTTAGGGTCTATTTATAGAGCCTAGAAAGCCAGCCCCGAATTTAAGGTTTAGAAGCATTTTCAGGTCGAGATAATCAAAGGAAAATCGTAGATAATTGAATTATCTTTTATCCAGTCGAAATGGCACTCAAAATGGTTGATTATCCGCGGAGAAAATGACGGGAGAAGTTCGAGATAAAACCACGGATAGAGAGAGAAAATCTATTGAAATTCAGCAATCGAATTGATGAACGGTCCTATGATAGACCGTTCAACTGGATGGGCAGTCATATCCTGGCCGTCCAAGCCCGTCGGTGGAAATTCAAAACAAATCATAAATAATCCAAATTATCCACCGAACTGACTGAAACCTTCGCCGTTGGACTCTCATAGATGAACGGCTCAGATTAGACCGTTCAAAGGTAAAGCGGCCAAGGACAAACCGTTCTAGCCTTGTCGGTGATAAATCAAAATAGATAAGATAATTAGATAATTATCTGAAAACTAGCGACGCTAGGACTTTGGAGAGATAGACGGCTCAGCAGATACCGCACAATAGTATTATGCGGCTATGTCTAGGCCGTATATATGCCTGTCGGTGATAATTCAGAAAATCAGCTAAATATCCCATAAATATATGAATGGCCCAGTATCAACCGCACAAAAGGTTATACGGCTGGAAGTTGACCGCACATGTACATGGGTGTTTGGAATTCATAGAAAAGCTTGATTAACCAAAACCAAGGCCTGTTAAGCCCTGAATCAACTCGGACCTAACCAGGGAGGGATGCTACCCATAAAACTGGCCCAAAACGTGCCTGAAAATAGCCCCAACGAGTGATGGATAACTTGAGGCATCAACTAATGGGAGTAAGAGAAACGACTCAACTTATCGGTAAAAAACGGGTGTCAATAGATGCCCCTTTTTAACGTCCTCTTTGCAGGGGAGCGAGCGGAGGTGAAGCGAAAGTGACGTGGAACATGGAGATGGAGCGGACATGCAGTGGAGTTGACCAAAAAAGCGGGTGTTAAGGTAAAACGACACCCGTTTTTACCAACGAGCGACATGAATCTTCTAGAAATCTCTGAACCAAACGCAAGGAATGATAAAACCAAAATTGACACCAGTCTGGAGGAACTAAAGTAAATGAAACAAATCGACAAGACCAACCTCATGGGGGACACAATCCCGCGGTCCAATGAGGAGGCCAAAAGTAGGCAGCAAAAGTAAAGGAAACAGGCTAAAGTTCAGACAGGGACCTTTTAATCAACCAAACCAAGTGAAATGACCAAAGAGAACCTTCCAACTCAGAGTGGAATTAGTTCCTCTTACTCAAACAGTGAACACACAGCTAACCATTACTGATGGGACATTCTACAGGCAAACCATGGGTCATGAAAGCTCAAAAGATGCGTATGATGCATGCTGGGCTAAAATAAAAGAAATCATTAAAATAAATGCAAAGAAAGTTTAAAATATAAAATACTAGAGAATAATATTGCTAAGCTGGGAAAATCAGAGTCAAGATACCATCCGCAACCACAGCGTGCAGAACAGAACCATCCTCCCCATGACATCCCAACCTAACGGCCTATCCGAAGATTAAACATGTGAACATGGATCATCATCATTTTTGTTAAAGGGGAACATAAGATCCTGGAACACGTAGATAACCAATTGGTCCTCGAGATAATATATTATAGTACCATATAATAATGCAATAAGGGCTGTAGGGATAGAAGGCCATACCTGACTTACCTGTGCAGGTGAAATGGCAAGTTTTTGGATTTTCTTTTTCGGATTTTTATGTATTTCCATGAATAAGACAAATGAGATAAACATAGTGATTAACATAATGACAAACATCATGACATAACATGACGAATGGAAACAACACAACAAGACGAATAAGCACATAGGCAAAAGCATAAACAGACAATACGTATGCATGAACATGGAGTGACAAGACAACAATCGGCGGGACAACACACGGTTGAGATAAGAACATGATGGATCGTATGGTTGGGACAACACATGGAACACGGAAAGACGACCATCGACATGTGCAAGATAACTAACCACATGTGGTGAGGAACAAAACAACAAGCGTGTGACGACACGGTGGGACATGGACATGAGACAAAGATACGGTGGGACAAAAGAGACATAAACAAAACACGCTCTTCAATCGAAACTCGAGATCAGAATGAAGCAGAACCACCAGGTTCATAATCATGAGGTAAAACCCTCTCATAAAGATATGATCATTGCAAACAAAAGTTGAGAAGGACACAAGCTTCAGAACAGATCGAGAGAGTGGATTGAAGAAGGAAAGAACAGATCAAAGATGTGGACCGGAGACAGAGCAAAAAGATATAGCAAGGAATGCCTGAGTACCTGTAACCTGCACACTTAGTAAACAGATTACGTATCTGTTCTCAAAATACAATGTTGTGTCCCTTAGGCACAAGCATATGCTATTTTGTTTTGATGATAGCAACACAGTGAGAGTATCGCAGTGAGCCAGTCATTGTGTTTAGTGTACATGCATTACAGGTGCATTACTGCTAGTTACTGCAAGTCTATACATCGCTGCATTACACACGTTCAAAGTCCATACATTGCCTTGCAGCATGCATGCAATCAATGTCTATACATTGTCAGTGCATCCACATTCGTTGTGGCTTGTGCATGCATCATATGAAGTCTGTACAGCCTATGTTCTTCATACTTGTGCACAGTGTCCGTCTCACTTAGCGTCTCACTTAGCGTCTTTGTGCATACACTAAGTCTATACATTCTTTGCAGTTCTGGGTTGTGTCTCACTTAGCGTCTCATGTTGTGTCTCAACATACCCAGCGTCGCATGCAAGTCTGTACACTCTTCATGCATGTGCATAGTTGATGCATCTCTTCTTTAACTAAGTCTATACATCGGCGAAGTCTGTACATCGAGCAAGTCTGTAAAGCCTGTGTGTTTCATGCATTTAAAGTCTATACATTGCATATGTTTGTGCATCACTCAAAGTCTATACATTACATGCACGCTTACTCAAAGTCTATACATTACATGCACGCACACACAAAGTCTATACATTACATATGTTCGTGCATCAATGCATAAGTCTATACATTCATGGCATAGTCAGCACATTGTTTGCTAGCAAGTCTGCACAAGTCTATACATCCACATGGTATCAAGTCTACACACTCAAAGTCATTCGTCGTGCATACTTTGGTACCAAGTTTATACAACTCCTGTTGCTGCATCATCACAAGTCTGAACATTCTTCAATGGCATGTCCATGCATTCATTCGTTGTGCATACTTTGTTTAAGTGCATTCTGTTCTTCAAGCATACATAAAGTCTGTACAACCTCCATTGGTTCACTCGACCAAGTCTGTACAGCCATGCACTGCTTCGCTTGCATAAATGAAGTCCGTGCATTCAACTCTAATGTACATACTTTGCTTATTCAAACTGAAAATAATTTTCATCTGATAGGACTGCTGCTCGAGGAGCCTAATGAGGGCACGTGATCCGAGGCTGGAAGGGCTGCCAGGATCGTGACACGTGTATTGAAGCCTGCTGAAATGCTGCCAGAAGAGAAGAAGCAGAGAGATAGCCTGCACGATCCAGAAGAAGAAAAAGAGTGAAGAAGAGAAAGAGAGAAGAAGCAGAAGAGAAAGAGAAAGAAAGAGAGAAGAGAAAGAAGAGAAAGAAGAGAAAGAAGAGAAAGAAGAGAGAGAGAGAAGGAGTTCGTGGAGAAGAAGAGAGCAGTCTGAAGATCAGTCTTTACTGGACCGTGGATCAAATCCAGGCCAGTCAGCTCTGTTGAGAGCCATATTGTGTTTCATCGCATACAACTTCCTGTTGCTGTGTTTTCCCATTTTCTTATTTTATCTTTTACCTTTCTTCAAGCTGTTAGTCAGCGTTTGCAGTGGAGGATTCCACTGGACGGGTAAGCTGTAATCCCCAGCGTTGCAGAGAACGTGGTTCTCTGGACAGCAAGCTGTGTTGCTCAGCGGGTGAGGTGGATACCTCGGACAGCAAGCTGTGAGGCTCAGCAGGCGAGGTGGATGCCTCGGACAGCAAGCTGTGAGGCTCAGCGGTTGTAGGCAAGCTGTAAGGCCCAATGGTTTAAGCTGTGTATCAGCAGAATCTACACTCGGGTTTGAGTGTGGGGTGGACGTAGGTCTGGAGGACCGAACCACCTAAAAACTCCTATGTGCAGTGGGTTGATCTGTTTAATTCTACTTCCGCTAGATGAATGCTTAGGTGCGTTCCACATATTTGTTTGCTGGTTCAAGAGACATTTTGATTAGCTTTTCAGATTGCCTAAATTTGTCTATCGAGCATTCTAGATTTTAATTTGAGTAATATTTTTAAAGGGTTGATTCATTCACCCCCCTCTGAATCCATCGCACCGAACCCAACATACAATATAAAAGATACATAGTTTTAGATTTTACAATTTTCTTGATTTTTTTAGATTTTTTTAGATTTTTTTTATTTTTTTGGAATCTCATTTTTTTTGGATTTTTGACACTTTCTCATTTTTTTGGATTTTTGAAATAGCAATCTGCAGCACCCAAAGACAGGCTCGAACTACTAGCCAAGGATCGTCGTCCCTCCCTTCTCATTAAAGGCTTCCCTTAAGCAGGGCATGCATGTGAGGGTGGCTTACCACAACCAACCGCTTCTAAAGAACGGTGCCCCTACTAAGACCATACCCGGGATACAACCCAGCCTAAGAGGGAGAAGCAGAAGAAAAATTGGAGATAAGCTTTGTGCAGGATGGGAGACATCAGGACTTGACTTCCTTTCAGGGCACTACCCCTCAAAGAGTAGGTCTGTTACGCCGGGGCTTTGTGTCTTTGATTTTGAGACCCATATTTCTCAGACATGCATGCGACCAAGCTCATGACGTCCCGCGGGGAACTGTACTGCCACTCTTGCCATGCCTTTGATTCATAATTTTGCATTGATTCATTTTCTCATTTTGGTAGCCCTTATTGGCCAGATACAGCATAAAAGCCCACTTTTGAGGGTCAAGACTGCCCCTATTTGAGACCTCTCCCGTATTAGGGAGCGCCTAGGTTAGTCATCTCATCCATCCATCTCTTGCCCCTGCACTTGGCTGATCAGAGAAAAGAAAAGACCTTTGTGCATACCCAAAGTATGGCCAAAGCAGCAACGGTGCACCTCAGAGAGATTGTCTATGGCTTGCCGTGAAGTGTGTGAAAAACCCATGCTCAAATGTCACCCTCAACAATCGGGGAAAGAACTAGACTCCCAGCATGGAGCTATCACTGGCCTAAGGATGCTGCAGAAGCGACTCATTTGACTAAGCAAACTAACTAAAGCCTAAGGCCACTCCACCATGTTTTAAGGAACCACCATTATAAGCGCGTACAGAAATAAAGGAATAATAGCAATGATAACATGTTTCGGCACAAAATCAAAGATACCTTTGCAAATCCATGGCGTGGAAACCAGCATCCTGAAGCGATCTTGATCAACGAGCTTTGACTAGCACGAGCTTTATATTCCTTGCTTGCCAAGATAAAAGGGTGAAAAAGGATAGCAAAAGATTGGATTCCTCGACACAGAGGAGTGGCAGACATCATACTGGACGAAGAAGGGATAAAAGGAAGAGAGACGAGGGCTAGAACTCCCTCGTTAAGGCACTGAGGCCCTGATAACAAGGAACCAGATACAGAATAAACAAGGATTAATTGAGATCAAGGCGGGCTAAAGTCTCGAAAATAGCACGAAAAAGGGTAATGACCCCGAAAGGGTGAGATGGAAAGAATAGAAAGACGATGAAAAGATTCCTGCGAGGATAAGGTAGAAAGAGAAAGATCATCCGACGTGGTCGGAGGAAAGGAATAGCGATCACCTGCCAGAGGCGGGGAATAAAATGTACGAACACCCGACAAGGTCAGGGAAAAGAAAGGGAAATCACTCGACAAAGTCGGGGAAGGATCAGAAAAACCACCCGACAAGGTCGGGGAACGAGCGCAAGGGATTCCCAACACGGTCGGGGGAAAGAGACGAGTAGTGAAATCCGGACGTGTTCGGGGATGAAAGCTAGAAGATGCCCCTGGCTCAGGGGAAGAGGAGGACATAGGCCGATGCCTAGAATGGTAAGAATAGGAGAAGATGGTGGAAATATGGTCAGGTGGTGGAAGGTACACCACCCACGGATAAGAACCGAGCAAAAGAAAAGATGAATGGATAGAAGAAGGAGAGGAGGAAGGGGACCCCAAAATGCACAACTGACGGCCCTTGAACTTATGTCGCTGCCACTTCTTAGCCGAAATCTTCTTGAAACAACTCCGCCTGGCGTGGACTCGGACCCTTGGGCTTATTAATCTGTAATACTTTCTCAGATAATGGGCCCACCTGACAGACGGCCTGGCCCGACTGTGAACATGCAACTTCATCGGGGCGGCTGCCCCTAGCTGTGCGTACTAACCTCAGAAGGACATTCCAGAATAGTCAACTCCTTGGGATGAGCATTAGGAAGCAATAGAGTTTTGTCATTCGGCACTAGAAGCATAAGATTCGGCAACTCCACTCGGCAATCAGGCATGAAGGATAACTCCCTTACCAGAAGAACATGACAAAACTGAGGGGGAGTAACGCGAGACGTTGACGTGGCCGACTCACCAATAAACCGAGGAAGATTACATAAGACGTGCAGAATGTCCTTGGAAAATGTAGAAGACACGGCCAATTGCCCCTTGAATGCTGAATTCATTAAACCTTTGGCGGCCGTGTGGGTTAGCATCATCTTGGCAGAAAACTCTTCTGGGCCAGTGAACTAAATAGCAATCAAGCGAGGGGTGATGACAACATCAATCGTGAATTCTCCGGCGAGCAAAGAGATTGCCACTGGCCTCGCTTTTGAAGAAACTGGCACCAGTGCTAAGGAACTTTTCTTGAAAACCGTCTTCATAGCAAATACATGCTCCTTGTTCCCAAAATAGCCAAGGGCTAGGACTCGGATCGGCATGCCGGAAATAACATTCTAGATCTTGAAATGCACGATTGAAACCTGGCTTGGCTCCTTATCTCCCTGGGGACTAGACCCGAGGGGCACCAACGGTAGCGTGCACCTGCTCCGCGAAGTGGGAAGTGGTAGAGGGATGTTAGAAGGAGGAAGTTTAAAGGGCGCGGGTGGCGTTATTGCAAGTGATGGAGAAATACTGATGACGATGGGCATGGGTGGAGGTAAAGGTAAAAGTGGAGGTATGGGTTCAGGGTCGGCCCACTCGGGCTCAGAGGATGATGGCGAAAGAAGTGGCATTGGTGAAGGTGACGGAACAGGGATTATTACGAGGGGAGGTGATGAAGACAGTAGTGGTGACGGTAATGGGGATAATGAAGAAGCTGATGATGGAGATGTGGCCAATGGAGGCGGCGAAGATGGGGGTGGAGAAGGTGGTGGCAAAGGGGGTGATGTGGTTGACAGAGATGGTGGAGGTAAAGAGGAAGGAGGTGAAGGTAGGGGTGGGGAAGAAGGAGGAGAGGAAGGTAGTGGCGTAGTGGAGGAAGTGGTGGGTGGTAGCGCTCTTCGGCGTATCTTTACAACACATCGAGAGGCGTTGGGGACAGGAGTGGTGGTGGAAACGGAGGGTGAAGGAGAAGTTGCCCGAGCGGAGGCTAGGGTAGGTGAAGGTGGTGGAGGAGATGGGATAGAGGAAGAAGTGGGTAACGGAGCAGGTACCTTATCAACTGAAGAAATACCAGGGTGCCCCTGGTCTTGACGTGGAGACGGCTGCCTAGGCGGCACGGCTTGTAGCTGCTGCTGTTTGCTGCTGAGATCTGAAATAACTTGGCGCATGATAGCCCAATCAATCATCTTCTTGTCCTCCAAACTGTAAACAAGTTCCCGGAACTCGGGGCAATTCTCGACCACATGCCCCTGTTGACGATGGAACTCACTGAATTGGAGCAAATTCCCGACCACGGGCCGGCAAGGCATAACCGGAGGGAGCTGCAACGCATGGGTGGCCATTAGAGCCCTGAAAACATCTGTAAGAGATTCCGGCAACGAAGAGTGAGAAGCCCGCTTCGGGCAAGGTGGATGCCGAGGGGTGTGAGAAGGTAGTGGGGATGGTAGCGGGGGTTGAGTAGGCAAGGGGGTATGTGAAGGCGGAGGGCTAACATGACGTGGAGGCATGGAGGGAGAGGGAATGTAATAGACGGCATCTACCCGCTCTAGGTGTAGTGTTTCCTCGACCGGAGGTGGAGGGGTGTGGTGAGATAAAATAGCGGAGGGCTGACTCATGGAGAGTTGGTATGCGGTGGAGCACATGGAGGTATAGGGATGTGGGGGAGCGGAAGGCCGACTCGTGGAGGGATATGTAGTGGAGGGCTGACTTGCGGTGGAGGGCGGAGGGAAAGTGTATGTAGAAGGTGACGGTGGAGGAGACTCATGGTCAAAGGAAACTATGTGTTGTTGGCTAACGAAGCGGGCTCGATTGTAAAGCTGTTGCCAGAATGTGATATCATTTAGGGCTAAGATGCACCTGAGCTCGGGCATTGCATTAGAAATAACCATCTTGATCTGCTCGCCCTCTGGAATGTGTCCCGGGACTTGCGCGGCTAGGCGATGCCACCGGTCGGCAAACGTGAAGAATTCTTCGCCGGGCTTCATCTTCTCTTGAGCCAGATCAACCATAGAATATCTGGGCCCAACCTGGTCCTGATATTGCTGGATAAATCTTGCTTGAACGGCTTGAAAATTCATTATCTGCTCTTGCGGTAATGTGAAGAACCAATCCTTGGCCGAGCCCTCTAAGGATAGGCCAAAAAAATAGGCCATCAAGCGTGGATCATGCTGGAACTGGGCCGACTCAGAGAGGAAATCCTTCAAATGGACATAGGGGTCACCGATTCCACCGTGGCGACGATAAGTAGGAATCTGTGAACGTGGTGGAAGCTGAAGACCGTGGAATGCAAATGGAATATCCAAAGAAGTTTGAGGATTGATTCGTCGTTACAATTCATCAAGCTGGCGTTAGGCCCGAGCGAACATCTCCTCGGTAGGAAGAGTCCGAGAAGGATATGAGCCAGCCTGAACAAGAGATGATGAATTCAGACCAGGATAATGTTGATGGGCCGGATAATGGGACCCAACCTGAGAAGAAGGAAAGCCCATTCCAGGAATGGAGGAACGCATGGGCCTGGAAGAATCATGTATGTAGGAATGAGGATTGATTGGACTAGCAGCAGCACGAGCGGGATAAGAAGGCTCGTTTAGAGAATAGGGTCCAACGGAGGAATAAGGAGATGGGCCCGCATGTGAAGAGGAATCCACGCGGGGGTAAGAAGATGGAGAAGTATATGAATAAGGTACAGGGGAGAAGTGCTCCATGGGGAGAATGGAGACTCTATACAGTGAATTTCAAATGAATACAAGGAGGGGAATGAACCTAAGACAAATGCAGCTAAATGGAGACACACGAAGATGAGCTAGACCTAATGAGCCTAATCTGACAAAAAAGATGCAAATGATGACACTGTACAACATACAATGGAGGAGAGAGATGAGAAAAGAATCAACCAATTACCCAAATAAATTCCAAATGATGCGCGAAGATTTTTTATAAGTTCTCTTTTAGGACTTTAGTGGATTAATTAAAAATGTGAGTTCACTCAACCACAAGGTACCTAAATAGGGTGAGAATGGAGAACTGGCAGACTCTAAAGGATTCTCTCTCGCACGAATGCAGACCCTAGACTAGGGGGTGGTATGGTACAACCTGCCCGGCATCCGTGTGGGAATCCACGGCTCACGGGGGCTTACGGAGGTCCTCGGTAAGGTCCGCCAGTCGGCTCCAAGGAGTATGGAGACAAGAGGAAACCCTACCTAGGTAGGAATACAACTAAATATGGATGAAATGCATGAATCCTATGCGCATCGGAGTGCATGCAAAATCTAGCCTAGAAACTTGCAAGCAATGATCAAATCAAATATGTAAGAGGTGAAAGCAAATAGGCAGCAACAACATATAACCAGGGGAAGATCAATGAATGGCACCAAGGAGAACAAAGACAATATAGATATGGCAATCAAAGCAACCTCGGGTGCACTGTGGCATCAGAAGGACGGTCTGTGCGAGACCGCACAACAAGATAGACGGTCTGTAGACGACCGCATAATCCAGGGAATAACGACAAAGTAACAACAGAATAACTGCAAAACTCAGAAAATGCTGGAAATGAAGGACGACAGAGATGAGAAACGTACCAGGAAGAGCGGTCTGTGAACAGCCACATAAGATCTAGAACGGATCTCCAGAAACCGTATACCTGCAACCAGACCAACCAGAAGCGTACCTATGCCAGAAAGATGGACGGCCAAGGACATGCCATTCAGAAGTGTGGACGGTCGATAGGAAGCCGTCTATGACAGGATGCTTGCAGGAGAACTGGCACTTTTCGCAGGGAGGAACGGTGGACGTGCAGCCGCACAGGGGATGAACGACTCTGGGAGAACCGTTCATGTTCCAGAAGGTAGAAAACGCAACCCAACCTGCAATCACCTCAAGAAGAAGACTAACACAACGAAAGAAGGGGTCATCAAATCACTAACACGATGGGCACTAGGTGTCCCACCGTGATCGCCAAAAAATGGGATGTTGATATGTTTTGTTCTACTATCTTTCTCTTCAGTACTGGCTTGAAAGATCTCTTCTCTCCTTCTAATAAATCGATATGTAAAATAAAATACGACAGTAGAAGGAGAACAGAAGAGAGTAAAGAACTGTGATTGCCACCAAGGCGCCGTACGCGATGAACACGCCGTACCTTGGAAAGAGGGAGACACTCGCCTCAAAATCAGCACTGCAGGGGATGAACGGCCCATGAAGAACCGCCTGTGGTGTTGGACGGCCACACGATAGACCATTCTTCAGTGCTGCAGGGGACGCGGGACGTAGGACTACTGGCTGATGAATGGTTTAGAAACAACCGCAGGAGGTAAAGGACGGTCGAAGATGCACCGCACATACCATCGAACGGTCCTGGAAGAGCCGCACAAGACCATCAAGCCAGAAGTCACAAAGGGGTCCAACCTCCACCCTCTCCGGCCGGCTAGAGGGGATGGGCCTCGTGTTAGTGAGTTGCTGACCTGTGAAACAGAGTGTAAACACAAAAAGAAAACCCAAGTTAGAACTATAGAGTGTAGTATATGCTAAAACGGAGATGAATGATCATAACTAAATGGAGTGGGGGATACCTGGGGAGTTTTAAACCCCTGGGGGCGTCAAAAACGTGGGAGGATGTGTGAATGATAGTGCAAGTAGTGAAGAAAAACGAGGGAGAATGAGGCATGCAACCCAAAAGGGAATGATGGACTATCAAAGATAGAAAAAAGACTCAAACTGAAGGTTACTCCCTGGACCGGAGGCCTATATGGACGTAGAAGGCCTCCCTCCTTGGTGCTAGGTCGCTCCAGGATTTGGTAGGGCTTCTCCGTCGACCAAAAAATCTCCCCCCTCTTTCAAGCCCGGCCTTTAGGGTCTATTTATAGAGCCTAGTAAGCCAGCCCCGAAATTAAGGTTTAGAAGCATTTTCAGGTCGAGATAATCAAAGAAAAATCGTAGATAATTGAATTATCTTTTATCCAGTCAAAATGACACTCAAAATGGTTGATTATCCGCGGAGAAAATGACGGGAGAAGTTCGAGATAAAACCACGGATAGAGAGAGAAAATCTATTGAAATTCAGCAATCGAACTGATGAACGGTCCTACGATAGACCGTTCAACTGGATGGGCGGTCATATCCTGGCCGTCCAAGCCCGTCGGTGGAAATTCAAAATAAATCATAAATAATTTAAATTATCCATCGAACTGACTGAAACCTTCACCGTTGGACTCTCATAGATGAACGGCTCCGATTAGACCGTTCAAAGGTAAAGCGGCCAAGGACAAACCGTTCTAGCCTTGTCGGTGATAAATCAAAATAGATAAGATAATTAGATAATTATCTGAAAACCAGCGACGCTAGGA
This sequence comes from Amorphophallus konjac, assembly GCA_022559845.1. Classification (NCBI taxonomy): domain Eukaryota; kingdom Viridiplantae; phylum Streptophyta; class Magnoliopsida; order Alismatales; family Araceae; genus Amorphophallus; species Amorphophallus konjac. Next base: position 114,566,252 of record CM040123.1, on the reverse strand, counting down.
CTCTGGAGAGATAGACGGCTCAGCAGATACCGCACAATAGTATTATGCGGCTATGTCTAGGCCTTATATATGCATGTCGGTGATAATTCAAAAAATCAGCTAAATATCACATAAATATATGAACGGCCCAGTATCAACCGCACAAAAGGTTATACGGCTGGAAGTTGACCGCACATGTACATGGGTGTTTGGAATTCATAGAAAAGCTCGATTAACCAAAACCAAGGCCCGTTAAGCCCTGAATCGACTCGGACCTAACCAGGGAGGGAGGCTACCCATAAAATTGGCCCAAAACATGCCTGAAAATAGCCCCAACGAGTGATGGATAACTCGAGGCATCAACTAATGGGAGTAAAAGAAACGATTCAACTTATCGGCAAAAAACGGGTGTCAACAGCAGCATAGTTCGGAGGGAGGCCACCCACACAGACACACGCCATCGTGCGGCCACCACTTCCGGCGCCTACAGACGCAAATTCCTCTTTTCCAGTAAACTACATCTAAAGATTTGGAAATTTATAACGCATGATCTAAAGTGATAAAAATTTTTATATGCATGTTATCATGATCCTTGGAAAATACCCATATTTGTCCTGCCATTAATTTCAAAAAATAACTTTTATTTGTAATAAGGCCACTGTTCACCCCTAAAAAGAAATGAACAGTAACATTGTATGCATGATTAGATCAAGACCGTAGAAGACATGTGAATTAACGTCCTTAAGGTTGACATGTATTAAGATTCTATGCCTCTCCAGAAGGATGCATATTAATATACATCAAAGACCTAGATGTTATTTTAATATTCAATTTATAGTAAATTTTGAAAACATATTGAATACACGTCCTGACCCAAGACATAAATTTGATTTCTACACTTTTTTGGAAAGACGTGTATTTTAGATTTAACGTCTTCCTTGAAGAAGCTATTTTAGAATTAACGGCTACTATTCCCGATGTGAATTCTTCTTGACTGGTTTTGAATGGGTTTTGTAAAACACCGTGGATTATTTGGTACTATTGTCTCACTTCCGAGACATAGTCCCTACTTTTAGTGGTTTCTATGTTATACACTTTAATTCTTGGGGAAAGAAGGACCCTCCATCGAGAATCCCTCTCGCCGGATTAGAATTTCTTTCTCTAAGGCCTCCATAAGACTCCGACATTGAAAGATTCCCCCTTCGATCACTGGGCTGGTTGTACCCTAAAAACCCTAAACCTGTTTTAGTCACGTCACTCTGAAGAAACGTAACCCCATCCTTCATGGAGCCCAATAGGGTGTTATGTGAGAGTCAAGAATTGGAGGCACTCTGTACAGACGCTATTTAATTACCGACTGCCACAGATGTCACCGAATATTCGAATTTACGTCACCTATAGTGACGCGAATTCTTCATGCCTATACTGTTCATAGGAATTGGCGACTTAATGAAAGACGCTAATTTCTGGAATTCACGGCACTCTAAGTGGACGCCAATTTTTCCCAGATTCTCGCATGTCATTATTCTCGCTCTCAGTTACTCGATATTTTCCTATTCATGTCTCAATCCTTGGATTCCAGTTACTTAAGAATTCATTGATCTTCAAACTTACCTATTAAAGCTTAATTCTTGAAACTCTTGGCCATTAAGTAATGTAGATGTCTAGATATTTATACAAGGGATCTTTGATGCATAACCTCAATGCCTGGCATTAAAGGGGCCTAGTCTGGTCCTGGAAGGAGCACCCGAAAGTACTTGTGCCCATGGGAGCTATTATTGACTATGGTGTGGCATTGCACCAAAGTGCTTAACTTGCTAGATTGATCTGGCCACTCTTGACTCAAATTGCTAATGACTTGATATACTTGACCCAGAAGGGTAATAACTTGAAATTGAATGGCCAATATCATGCATTCTCTACTCTATTTGTGTACTTGCTAGAAACCATACTTCTTACTACATTCTCCTTGTTAATTGCTGTCTTCTTGCCATTCACTATCAATGATATATAGTTCTGTTCATTGTTCTATCATGAGCTTGTTCATGCATAGTTAGACTTGCATTCATTTAATATATTAATCACTTGAAGCAAGCTTGACCTATAGTGATGTAATTCCTATTGAGCTTTCGCTCATCTAGTGTTTTTACCATGTTGTTCAGGTAATTCAGATGATGAGGTCCAATCTGGCGGGGAAGGGCAAGAATGAAGAGCGTAGAGCCAGATCCTCGAAGTCTTGTTAAACCCTAGAGTCTTCTCTAGTCTTATCTTAATTATGGCTAGGTAATTTTATCTTTCCTTGAGTCTAGGTAGTTGGAGATGTGGAGTATCTCTTTGTAGTTCCAAGCAAAGTTAAGACTCTCATAGCAAAAACCCTATGTAACGACCCGAGAATCCGATTACCAGGAAAGACCCGATAACCCGAGACTCGAACCGCCGCCCACGAGCCGGAAGGGCTCGGAAGGGCTAAAAGGAGTGTGGAGACACAAAGAAATAGGAAATAAAGCAAGAAAATTCAACAATAACAGAAATAAATAAACAACTACTGCTACAACAGAGTCCAGTCCAATAGAAAGTAGAGTCTAAAGCAGTAAAAACGTACCACATGCCGAGTGAACACTCGGCTCGGCGAGCTGGCAACTGAGAACCTCCGAACAGCACCCTCGAACCTCGAGGAAGAACTGCCACACTTGAAAAGCAGGGAATGAGTCTCCAAAGTAGAGACTCGGTAGGGATCCCGCGGAACCCCAACCGGAAACGACGGCGGTAGTGGAAAGGAAAGCTACAACGACAGCATGAATAGCGAACCGGTGGCCGGTCAAAACTCGGCACTACAGCTACTCCTACTGTACCGGAAGACACACCTCGATCTCACAGTCGGGGGCTACCGAACTACACTAGTACCACTTACCAAAGTACAAACCCACGGCAACCACGTCGTAGACGCCTGTCTCCCGAGACACGGCCAACCTGGACACGCTGTCCAAGGTGCAACCCCGACCACCCGGTCGCGAACACCGCACCAACAAGACGCAACCTCGGTAAAGCTACCAGCACCAGTCTCACGGGACGAAAATTGACACACGCGCCATGGCGAGACAACCAAAACTCAACGGTCAACACGATCGAAAACCCAGAGGTCGAAGTCACGAAAACTGACAGTCTGTCACTCCCGACTCGACAGGAGTACCTCCCACAAGAAGCACAGTCGGTAGCGTCCCCTGATGACTTACACCGTACTGCAGGTGAACTGCCTGACGTGGTAGCGCCTACCAGAGGCACGGACACCGCACAAGTAACCACAAAGCAAGTGACTAGCTGGGGTCACGCTCGTCAGCGTGGGTCTAACCGCCCCCAACCACATGTGCACACACAGACCATGCGTCCCAGGTCTGGCCTCTCACTGGTTTTCCCCCGGAGCCGGACTCTGGCTACCGACGAGGGGCCCGACGGAAACCACTCTAAAAACCATCCTCAATGTAGCCTCTCCACCACTCCCTGGTGGGTCCACTCGTGTGCAGGCAGGCTACGACTAGTGGAGGGTCACTGAAGGAGTAGACTCTCAAGTCAACGAAAAACCACATCCGAACCCAACGAAGTACGGGGACCATCCCACGTACCAGCACCGTCGCACAGTGACCACAGTCGGAGAAGAAACGGGACTCACAGTCCACAAAGAAACGCAGAAGTGCGGTTCCCAAGCCTGCTCACAGGCCGCCAAACCAAATCCCACTCTCAGGGAACAACGAGAACCTTCCAGCTATAGGCTGGACAACTGGACTCGCGGTCCAAGGCCACACACATGGCCCACACGGAAAGCACAGGAGCACGATTCCCAGGGCAACGCACAGGCTACCACACCGATAACTGGACTCGCAGTTCAAGGCCAAACACATGGCCCACTCGGGAATCATCTTCCAGGAAAACTCACAGCATGCGGGGGAGACCCCACCGCACACACACCGATACACGGTGACTCGATCAAACGTAACACAAAAGCCCGGCACACGAGGAGTCACCCAGACTCTCGAACCCATGGGCACGCTAAACGAGATAGCACAGTCCTCCCGACACCCTCAAAACACGGACACAGAATCCCACGGGTGTCTGGGGCATTCACAAGACCGCAATTCAACCACTGGGTCGCAACCGGGTCGACTAGGGACCTACACAACGCGAAACGATCGCGGCAAGCACGAAGAACCACTTCGGCATAACAGAGTGCCTGGCGGTCTATCTTTGGGCCGTCACAAACTATAACGGTCCAAAGGTAGGCCGTCACAGCAGCCTAACGGTCCAACTCAGGAGCATCAGACACTCGGTGTGAAACGAACTGTAACGCACCCACGCTGGTGCGTCACAGCACCTGACAGACCTAAACAGGTGCGTCAGGGCACGAGTGAAAACGGAACGTAACGCGCTCCTCCAGGGGCGTTACATCACCTAATGGACCGACTCCAGTGCGTTAGGCCAAGGAGCTACACAAGCTGTGACGCATGCCGCTCGGTGCGTCATGCCCTCTAACGCACCTACCCAAGTGCATTAGGGAGAGGGGTGGATGCGTTAACTCTAACGCTCTTGCCTAGGGGCGTCACACTACCATGACGCCCCACTCTGGGTGCGTCAGGTGTCTATGACCCCCAATGGTTATAAACCACAGTCGGGACCACCGTAACGGTCTAGCATGAGGGCGTCACAGCCCTGTAGTGGTCTATCATGGGCCCGTCAGGCCCACGAATGCTAATACCCAAAACAAAGGGAGCGTAACGCACCTCCCCAGGCGCGTTACACACTATGGCGGTCACTGGAACGACCGCCACAGCGTCCCGGTGGCGAAATGGCGAACTAACACCAAAAATGGCAACCACGCCCCCATACCTCCATGGGAGATGGGGAAATCAAGGGGGAAGCCCCCTGGGGACCCCTAACAGGATTCTAAGCCATCAAAATGCCGAATCGCGGCTCAAATCCATAGATCGGGCGAACTCTCCCCAAAATATGATTTTGCCCCAAAAATCCCAAAGACGCCCGCTTGGCTCACCACGGCCTAAAAAACTTGCGGGAAAGGGAATGCATGAGTTGGGGGTCCATCTCCCTACCTCCACTGAAGAAACGACGCACCGTGGACGCCGATCCACGAAGAAAACACCGTGAAACCCTCGCCACTCCACTAACCCGCGGCCGAGCTTCCACGCGCCAGCGTCCCTTGATCCTCGACCCGTTCCCCGTTCCTCCTCTCCCGCCATCGCCGCATCGCCCTCCTCCGCCACCGTCGGCAGCCCGGGGAGAGGGGGAGAGAAAGAGATGAGAGAGAGTGAGAAAGAGAGAATGAGAGGGGGAGAGAGAAAAGGGTTAATATATATAGAAAAATCCAAAAATTCTAGAAATTTAGAAAAATACGAAAAATTACCTCCGCGATCCTCGGGAGGAGCACAATGCAGTGGTAACGTCCCGGAGTTGGAGAACGCCACAGTTTGCCCTGCAAAGAGTTCCGAAGGCACATCAGGGAAAGGCACATGTAAAGCACAAAATACACTCCGAGACCCACTAAAAATAACCAAAAAATATCTGAAAAATCTACGGCATTACACCCTAGCTCCCATACCCTAGCCGTTGACGACTCACCTCCGGCTATGTCCGGCATGGTGGGGGGGATCCCCCCTCCTCACATGGATGAGGCTGGTCCCCTACCTCGCCCTCCCACCCCGCCTCCTCCAACCGCCCCTGGCAGATCCTATTCCTAGATGCTCATGGAGTCTCAACAGAGGTTGCGGCTTTCCTTCCCTATCAAGCAGCCCGCCTTCACCGACCTAGGGGAACCTGCCGTGTTCTTCTCACAGGCTGAAATCTAGGCTTCGATGCAACACCTCTGAAGGGGCGTGATCTGGCGCGGCTCCTGAGCTGGGAGGATGATCACCGAAGAGTGAACTGTAGAGAAAGGGAAACGGATTAGGGGGCCCAGAGATGGATCCCTAGGGAAAACCCTCCGATGCTTGAGTCAGTAGAGCAATGGTGGAAGATAAGGAGGGAGGTAGAAAGAGGTGCACGAGATCTTTGTTCGACACATTTTATTTTATCTTGGTTTATTTTATTTATTTATTTTATTATTTATTTATTGGCGTGCCAGTCACCGAAGTGACAATTTTATTGTGCGCTCGATCTGACTTGGTCAGTCGATTGTGAGGTCCGAGTCGGGACCAGAAGTCCGTCATACCCTGAACGCTATGACGTTAATTACGTCCTCCCTAAGGAAGACAACCCTTGATTAAACGCTAAAGTAGGAGGCCTCGAGAGGCAAACATATATTCATGTGCGGAAATGGAACTTCATACCGAAGCCAGACAGGCGGGCAAGATAATGACACCAACCGTAGGAACAGATGATATCGTTAAGTCAGCGGTTCAAAGCCCGGGGTTAAGGGGGGAAGGAGGATCTCAATCACAGGTAGCCTGAGCCGTGACCGCGATGAGGTTTAAAACATCGATCAGTATTTCGACAGCATCTTCCCTTTATCTGGGTTACGCCCAGGGGGAAATAGGCTACCACCCACGGAGTGCCGGGATGAAAGCCAAAAGAGAGAGAAGCGTTGAACTTCCCGAATCGCATATTTGCCATGGGGCAATGTTTGGTATTCCCTGTAGAAGCCGGTGGAACTCATGCAGTGGCAGAGCCCTCCCGAGCTAAAGGGGTTATTCATGAACCCGATGCGGGACGACGGAAGGTGAGCGAACGCTCAATGTTGCGCCCTCGCACGCGGATCGACCTGCGCGGTCAGGTCGCGGGGATTTAAAATTCAGTAACAACATTTGAGTAGGTTATCAATGCAGTTCAAGTGTGCATAGGTTCCCGGCGCGAAGGCAGAATGGCCAGGGTTCCCGACACAGGAAGGAGGGTTCTCGGCGCGCTAAGGGATGGGGTTCTCGGCGCACGAGTTCTCGGCTTGGCAAAAATGGGCAAGGGGGCTTCTCGGCGCGCCAAGGGATGGGGTTCTCGGCGCGCTCATCCCCGCACCGGGAAGCCTCCGCCAGAAAAGGTTGCATAGGGGGGGGCTTTCGGCCAGGGGTCTTCTCGGCGCGCCCATTACCGTGCCGGGAAGGTGGCGCCGGGAAGCCCTGGGCTGTGGGGGTTCATGTGGAAGTGGCTTCTTGGCGTGGAGCCTTTGGCTGGAAGGAGCTCTCGGCACGGGGCTTCCCGGCCCGCTCATGGCCGCGCCAGGAGCCTAGCTCCGGGAGGCTGTGGGCTATAGGGTTTTTGCACAAAAAGGGGCTTGTCGTTTAGCTGAAAGGAGGGGAAGGCCTCTCGGCCTTACAGTTCTCGGCGGGGAAACTTGCACGCCGAGAAGGTGGAATGCGGAAGGATTTCAGGGTTTCAGAGCTCAATAACGATGCTCTGTTTCTGGGATTTCTGGGTTTTATGGCTCATGATTGAGACCGAATTAGGGGTGTATAAAGGGGGGTTTCATGGGTACTTCTGTTAGAAGGATGCCAAAGGAATCTGGAGGGTGGAATTGATGGGGAAATGAGACCGTCGTATAGCCTTCTGAAGGATGCACTTCTTCCTGCCGCCGGCCGTCTGGGGGGAGATCAAACATGGGGTTTCAATGAACTATGAGAATTTTGGCAGCACCTCCCCTGGACTTAGCATTTGCCAGGAGATGATAGACAATCACCCACGGAGTGCCGGGGTAAAAGCCAAACAGAGGGGTACTGGACCCCTGGCCACGTTCGTGCCTGCAGCACCATTTTGATGTTCCTTTGGAGGTCAACGAAGCTTATGCAGTGGCATAGCTCCATCGCCTCGTAGGGTTATGCAGAAGACTTTCTCTGATCATCTGATGTTCAACCGGTCAAGAGATTGATGTCTCTGACCCTGAACTAGATGTGAACTCGACAGAAATCCACGATGCTCCAGAGGGTCTATCGTACCATGGAAGAAAGGAGAGGGACGGAGCCCAATAACCCATTGAACGAGGGTTGGGGTTCCGCCTTCATTCTTCACAGGAGAACCGACTCCGAGATATGAAGCACCGGACGAAAACCAAAAGCATCTAAGTAATGGACAAGCGGATGAAAAAGAAATAACGGAGGAAGATAACAGCAATTTCAATCCATCAGTACCCAAATAGGCCACTGTAATATTCTATTTCGATGCGTTTTCCCAGACTTACATTGCTCATAGGGAGGAAATGAGGAACAGGGAGATACAAATCGAGGCCGGGATTGTCCGGCTACACTCTATCAATCGAGATGAAACTCTAAAGATTACATGAAGGAAAAGAGAAAAGAAAGCATGGGGGAGGGCGGAGCATTGACTCCTCTCCCTCCCCAGTGCCCACCTGGAACCTTCCTTCTTCTTCTCTTCTATTTCTTCTCTTCTCTTTTGGTTGAGGGGGGGCTCTCGCTCTCTGAACAGGACTCCCTCTCTATCTTTCTATTGCTCTATCTTTTCCTTTTTTTCTTTCCGATCGATCCCCTTTTCAATCGATCCTCTTTTCAATCGATCCTGCTATCTGTTCAAAGGGAGGGGGTTTTTATAACCCTTTTCTCCCTCTCTGCAGGCCTCATCTCGGCGGCCTCGGCTTGAGCTTCCCGGCGCGCCTTGGACATTCAGCCTCTCGGCGCCACCTCCTCACAGGCCCATTTGGGTCTTTCAGCTACTTTCACAGGCCCACTTGGGTCTTTTCAAATGCTTCATCACCCGAAAGGGCCCTCTATTGGTGACATCGCTTCCATTGATATGTTTTCATCAGTTCGTAGACAGGGGTTTCATCAGTATTGTCATCTGAGTGATGACAACGCCGGACATCGGCTTGGCCGGGAAGGGCTTCGGCTGGGTGATAGCTTCGGTGACGACTCTTCTGTAGTTTTAGCTTTGCAGGAATTCCTGGGATCTTCATCTTTGACTCAATCTTCTCTTCGGTCTCATCTTTGTTCTTGATTATATTTCGGGTGTCAACAATCCCCCAACACCAAGGTGGTGAAGTGGTTCCTGTTCAAAGGATTTTAGGCGTGTATTGCCCTTACCTTTCACTGGAGGGAGTCCTTGGTTTATATAGTGTGCTCACCTTATGAGTCCCGTAAGCTGAGGAGTTTCAGGCGGGAGTTACGTCCTCATCGTGGGATCTTTAAGTCCTCATCGTGGGATCTTCATAGCCTTGAGGGATCTTGGGTCTCTTATCCTCATAAACTCCTGCTCATAAAGGGCTCTCAATGGCAGCGTGGATAAGCAGTCGTCGATCGGTCCGAGCATAAAAGGTGCCAACCCTATCCGGGCGGTAGGCATAGCTCGGATGAAGACAGGTCGGAGTGGGCGCTAAGCGCTTGCCTCTATCCTGATGAGGGGATAACTCGGGCATGAGTCTTCCTCGTTATGACCGTCGCTCGGGCCTTCTGAGCCTAAGGGCCGCCGAGGAAGGATGAGATCCCAAGTAATCTTATTTGGCTTTTTAGCCTAAGTGGGCCCTATGGGGCTGTCACTTGGATGAGCTGAGCCTCGTTTGGTCCTGATGGACCTAGTTTGACTGCTCTTAGATGGGCTACAGAAATCCCCCTCTCCAACCTCCATCTCGTCATCATTGCCAAGTGTGGTTATGGCCGCCCTACTATCCCGGACATCAAGGCTTGCCTTGCTTAGCACCTACAACTCTCTTTTAATTTTGTGATTAGCAGATTGAACGCCAGGCATATTCTTATTCTCCTTGGATGCGAGGCAGATTTCCTCAAGGTTCTAATCCGAGAAAACCTGCATATCAAGGGCTACCTCTTCAGGTTCTTTCGCTAGGCACATAATTTTGATTTTGCTGCTGATTCGGCTTTGGCCCCGATGTGGATCGGGTTCGCTTCTCTCCTTGTTAATTTTTATTATGAGGACTTAATGCGTTTCATAGCTGGTAATATTGGCCCTATTCTTCATATTCATGACAACACTTTGGCTATGACTAATACCTCCGAGGCGTTGGCCTGTGTTGAACTTGATTTTTATGCTCAGTGCAAGGAGCGTCTGTGGATCGATATGGATGGGGTGGGCTTCTGGCATCCTATTAATTATCATAGAGTTCCCCATCTTTGTTCCTTCTATCATAAGCTAGGCCATCTGGAGTCCGACTACAAGAAGAAGCAAGGCAAGCCTATCAATAGGCCCACTCGGCCTGTGAATGGGGAACTTGCTCCTGAATAGAGGAACGTTCGCCTACAATACAGGCCCCGCCTCACCCAGATGGCTTGTCCAAGGACACAACATATTGTTGATCAGTCCAACAGATTCTCAGTCTTGCAGCACGACAATGAGGATCATATCGAACCGGCCCCGATTGTCGACCCTACTGTGATGTGTTGCCCTGAGGGGCGCCCTGATTTGGCTCTTATCTGCTCTGCTTCACCTGAGGTTGTGGCTGCCCCGTTTGTCGCCCCCCAGCAGCCTGTGGGGCCGGATCCCCCCTAGCGTGTTGATGGGCCCTATTTTACCTGATGCCACAGACGCCTTGCCAGATGGTACTTCTATCCCTCCCTTTGTGGATGGTGCTGGTGTCAATCCAGAGCTCCTTTCATCCCAAATTATTGTTCCACAGCAAACTGCCACCAGTCCCAGCGCAACCACGGTGACTGATGATGTTCAGACTGGTAGTGCCTTGGGTGGCCAACAGATGCTTTCGCCTGACCCTGTTGTCTCTCATGATGCTGCTCTTGGTTCTGAGCCGCTCATCCTGGGTGTTGTGCTGCGGTCTGATAACCATGCTGGAGGTGCTTCTACTTCCTGCCTTATGGTCCCTGTCCTGGATCTGCATGTGGTGGATCCTGTATAGTGCCAGGTCTTACGTATGCCACGTATAAATGTTCCACCTGATGATCCGTCCATTATTCTTTCTGGTCATACGAATTTTGTTGGAGACTCGAATGACTCTAGAATGGAGCATGTCGGTGTTATCACCTGGGGAAAACTTCACCGTAGCGCCTCTTCTCACTTTCTTCCGCTTAGTAAATAATGAATGCCATCTTTTGGAACATTCGTGGTGTGGATAATGCCAGATCCGTAGCTAGGCTGAAGTTTCTGATCCGCTCCTTACATATTGATTTTGTGGTGCTTATGGAACCCATGCTTGATGCTAGTCGCATTGGGAGGTGTATGTGTAGGCTACATATGGCTTCTTTTTTTTCAACTTCCCTGGCAGGGGTCGCATTTGGTTGCTCTGGAGGCTGCCTGTGGATTTTATTGTTGTGTCTGCTAATGACCAATTCATTACCTTGGAAGCTGGTTTGACTATGCCCAAAAAGTTTTATGTCACGATTGTTTATGCTAGTTGTTCTCTATATGACAGAATGAGCTTGTGGCAGTATATGGTTGATTTTTCTAGCTCTTGTATGGACTGTTGGATTATTAGGGGTGACTTCAATACTATTCTGGATCTGACTGAAAAGCGGGGAGGTCGTCAGGCGTTTCAAAGGTCCTCCATGGATTTCCAAAACTGTGTATCAGTAGCTGGTCTGGAGGACACTGATTTTTCTAGTTGCCCATACACCTGGTTTAATGGTTGCTCTATTGGTGGCATCTGGGCAAGATTAGATCGCTTGTTCTTTAATGCTTCCTGGTCTATTTTTTGCCCGCAGCTGCAGGTTCAGCATCTATCCCTGGCGTGTTCTGATCACTGCCCCCTTCTTATCTAGCTACCTATTTCTCAACCCCGAGTTCCTTCATCATTCTTCTTCTAGCAAATATGGTCCAGACATGCTAGATTCTAGGATGATGTCCATGCGGCTTGGGGGTCTGCCCCCATCTCCACCTTCTCCATGCATAATATTATTCTAAAGCTTAAGTACATGAAAGCTTTCTTTAAGGATTGGAACAGGAACATCTTTGGCAATGTTTTCATTTCCTTGCAGCAGAAAGAAGACTTGTTCAATAATGCCCAACTTTCTTATGACTCCTAGCCAACTGATGACAATGTTGTGACTCTCAGGTTGGCTAGATAGGACTTGGATAGAGTTCTCCTCCAGGAAGAAATCTATTGGAGGCAAAAGGCCCATATTCGATGGTTGCAAGAAGGTGATAAAAACATGAAATTTTTTCACTCTTGTGCTGTGTCTAACAAGAGGCGGGCGCATATTACCTAATTGAAGGATTCAACCAAGAATATGGTTGAGCAGCAGGATGTTATTGCTGGTATGTTTGTTCAGCATTTCATTGATGCTTTCTCCTCCACTAGCCAAACCATTGATTCCTACATTTTAGACTTGATTCCATCCTTGATCAATTCTGATTACAATGCTATTTTGTGTGCGGTGCCTACTGATTTGGAAATTCAGAATGTGATTTTCAGCATGTCCCCGGACAGTGCTCCTGGCCCAGATTGTTTCACTGGGCACTTCTTTCAATCTTGCTGGTCTATCATCAAGGATGATGTTTGCGTTGCTGTCAAATCTTATTTTTGTGGTCATATGTTGTCGCAGGCTCTTACCTCCTCCATCATTGCGCTGATCCCTAACGTGGATAGACTGGTCACCTGTGGGGACTACCGCCCTATCAGTCTCTACAACTTTTTGTACAAGGTTACCTCTCGCATCATCACTGATAGGCTTTCTACGCTCCTGCCCATTCTTATCTCAGAGGAATAGGGTGCCTTTGTCAAAGGGAGATACATCCTTGAGAATGTGTCCTTAGCACAAGAGCTGATTCAGGATTTGGGTCAAAAATGCAAAGGCAAGAATGTGATTTTTAAACTGGACATGGCTAAGGCGTATGATCGTATGGAATGAGACTTTATTTATGCCATCCTTCAGAAGTTAGGTTTCTACAGGGCCTTCATTTCTCCTATTGATCCGCTGTTATCCAATTGCTAGTTTTCTATTCTGGTGAATGGTTCTCTCTATGGCTTTTTCAAATCTTCAAGGGGGCTCCGACAAGGGGATCCCATTGCTCCAGCGTTATTCATCTTGGCTGAAGAAGCTTTGAGTAGAGGCCTTAGTAGTGTTTTCACATCTAGTAGGGTTGGTTATTACCACACCTATAGGAGGTGTAGCCCTGTCACACACCTTTTGTCTTCTGATGACAATTTGATTTTTTCTAATGGTTCTTCCAGATCGGTCCATAACCTAATGACCTTTGTCAAACGCTATGAAACTTCATCAGGCCAGCTGGTTAATGTTGCCAAGAGCTCCTTCATTGTGCATAGGAATGCGCCTGCAAATTTTTGCCATGCTATCTCGGCTGCCATGGGCTTCTATCGGAAACAGCTACCCTTTGCATACCTTTGTATTCTGCTCTTTAATGGGAGATCAAAAGCTGTTTATTTTTTTCATCTGGTTGCCAAGACTCATGCTAAAGTGCAGACATGGAAAGCCAACCTTTTATCTGCTAGGGGCTGGATCATTCTCATTAAGCATGTCCTTTCCTCTATCCCGATTTACACCCTTTCTGCGCTGGCTGTTCCTCATGTTGTTATCAGCTCTGTTCATAGGTTGCTTGCTAACTTCTTTTGGGGCTCTTATGATGGCATCCTCAAAAGGAACTGGAAATCCTGGGGTGTCATCTGTCAACCAAAGAGTTGTGGCAGGCTGGGGATTATTAGTCTGGAGGATATGTAGGCGGACATTCGTGTGAAGCTGTTATGGACTGTGATCACTTCTTCTACTATGTGGTCTAGGTTCTTCAAGGAGAAACATCTGCATCGATGTCATTTTTCTGAAGCTAGCTACCCCCTCATCAAATCACCAGACAGGGCTTTATGGATCAGGGCTACCTCCATTGTTGCCAAGTGCCTTCGAGTTGTTCCTTCGGCTGTGGCTTCCTCGGCTTCATTCTGGTTTGACATTTGGGTGGGTAACAACCCCCTCAAGTCTTTCATTCCCTCTCCATTGTGGAACGTGGTTAGTGACAAGTTGGTCAGGGTTAGTCAGGTCCTTGTTGATCCTAGGTCTGCTCATCTGTCCCTGGCTGTCCAGCATTGTCCCGATGTGATATTTCTCCATATCCTTTCCACCTCGGTGGTGAAGGATAGTTGGATTTGGTGTCCCACTCCTTCTGGCCACTTTACTGCCAGATCTGCAAGGGACATTATCCAAGGCGCTGCTCCTTCGGTTGTCTGGCGGGCTCTTTGGGCTGCTCACATCCCAGTCAAATGGTGATGTGACACAAGCTATTGGGGATGCAGCAGCTAGCTGTGATCCCTTGGACCTATATCGCAAACACAATCGCAATAGTTGATATTTTTGGAAATCGCCAAACCACCGTGCGCACACGCTTCCCGGGGTGACTCGGTGATGCCGAGTGGAGGTAGTGGAACAAGGCCTTACTGGTAGAGGGCCAGTAGGGTTATGGTTGCCCTCCCAAGGGTACGGTGCCCACAATCAAGGGGCTGGCTAGGTGCCTAAGGGTACCGGGTCACTCTCTCGCACAAGTCCACGGTGATCGCACGCAAACTGGAAGCTTCGGGGTCGGGCTCTCTCTCTCACCATCCAGCGGAGCAATTACACGGATATTAAATTAACAAATACTAAAATGAGAGCAAGGGATAGAGTTTACCCTGTCGGTTTGAAGAAACCAACCCCGTTCGGAGACGTGGGCGAGTGGGGAAGTGTGGGTTCCCCGCACACTGCGTCGATGAAGCTTCACCCTGTGTAAATATTTACATGCACTACTCCTCACGTAGGAGGGGGAACTCAGGGTGGGGAGAATAGGGCTACAAGCAAACACTACCTCCACACAGGGAGGGGCGGTAAGCCGGCCAGGCGGGGAGGGGAGTGAGGCTAATAGGAGAAGCCGGAAGGCCCTTTGTGGTTCTGCCCGCCTGTCTGCCTGCCTGAAAGATGCTTGCTGTTGTCGCTGCCGAGGACTCTCCCGAACTCAGAAGTCGACGAAACCAGCGCCAAATGTTCACTGACTGGCCTGGGGTGACTCCTGCATTTTTTTGAATTCCCAAAGTGCCGGTGCTGAACGTGGACAGGTCTCCAACAGGGCCCCTTATTCCTGGTTCTGACAGTGGGGTATCTCAGCAGCAAGAAGGAGTGGTCATCATGAACGCTCCCAAACTTTGATTAAACTTGGCTGGAGTCGTTGGAACCGTCGTCGGGTCCTCTTCGAAACGGCGCCTGCGGGAGCACTGGCGGAGGTCGGAGAAGACTGGAGCAGTCTGAGAAGTGAACAGGTGTCTGTTCAGTCCAGGAACGGACAGAACGGAGCACATAGGGGAGAAAATTCAGAAAATGCTCCTCCGGGTGCTGAATGGGACGCGGCTTTTTGGTGATGGTGGAAGCCTTGTGGTAGGAGCTCTCGGCCAAGTGGCGCCTCCAGAAGCTGAGGGATGTGGCCGTGGAGGCTCCGGGAAGTCGCTTCAGGTCGCTGGCCGTCCTGATCTGCGCAGTCGATGAAGATCGGCTCTCCCGGGCAGCTCCGAACTCGGATTGAGGCGGGATCACCTCGCGTGCGAAGCTGACTGGAGGAGCTTTTCGGCAATGTATGGTACGCCTCCAGGAGCTCCGGGATGTGGTTGGGGCCGGCGCTACAACAGGCTGTTGATCAGAAGATCTTCAACTGCACACAGATTAGTAGAAAGAATGGGCGAAAGGGGTGGTTTCTTTGGTGGAGGGGTATAGGATATGGAGGTGTTGATGGTGGGGAAGGGTTGGAAGGTGGGAAGGGGAAGTGGGGAAGATGGAAGGGGGGCGGAGCTAGCAAGGGGGAGAGGTGGGGCGCTGGTAGCTTTGGTGGAGGATAGGAGGGGGGCGCAAATGGGCTTGGAGGGAGGGGAGGGTTCCCTCCCTAGATTTGGAATGGGTTTAATGAAGAGTTTAATTTTGGTCTAGGGAAGGGGAAGGTGTGTCTTGGGGATGTGAATGGGTGCTTGGGAGATGGGGTTCTCCCTTGGGGAAAGGAAGGGGTGCATGGGGAATGGCAAGGGTCACCTAGGAAGGGGGAGGGAATTGATGGGGGAAAATTAATGCTTCTTGGGAGATGAAGGGGCTTGGTGATGTGGCAAGTGGAGAGTGGGGGATGTGGTGATGAGGTGGCAGGGGGGAAGGTGAAGGGGCAAGTGCGCCCTAGAGAGAGAGAGGGAGGAGAGAGAGAGGGGGTCACCCCTTTAGAGAGAGAGCTAGAGAGAGAGAATGAGAGGTAGAGAGAGAGGGGGATTCTCACAATGGCTTTGTGGAATGCTTAATTCAAATTCTTCATTCACTCATTAGTCTACCAAGGGGGGGTTTGGGGTCCTATTTATAGGGACTCAAACTTTTACATGACAAGACTACCCCTGGCTTTACACATAATGACCAAGCTGTCCAAAAAAGTAACCAAGGGGTAGATGAAGATTAAAACATAGGGAAATGACTTAGGATCTAGGATGATGACTCAAATAAAGGGGAAAATTACATCAAAATGACTCAAAAAAATGTAAGAAATACATCAAAATGATCCAGGTAGAAAAGCAAAGGGTAGTGGGGGCCCTGCTTTACATGGAGCTCGATCCTATTCCTCTCCAGGAGGAAGTGAAGTCCCGAGCTAGAGAGAATCGTGGGTGATGTCCCCATCAAATGGTCTGTATTTGTTTGGAAGCTTATGCAGGGGTGCCTCCATACTGATGACCTAGTAATGCATTGTGGCATTCCTCCTTGTTCGAAGTGCTCTTGTTGTTCTGAGGCCTGCCAGGAATCTGCCTTCCATCTTCTCTTTTGCTACGACATTGCAGCTAGGGTTTGGGCATACTTCTCTGTTTGCTCGCTAGTGATGTCCAGCAGCATGCTTGTGCTCAGTCTATTACTCAATTCTTTGAGTCGATACATATTTCTTCCATGGCGGGGTGTATAGCACATGTGATCTTCTTTGTCTCTTTGGGAGATTTGGTGAAATCGGAATAGATGTAGATTTGAGGGGGTTGCGATGTCTACCCAGCATATTGTTCACAAATGTCTTCTCCACTTGTGGGATGTTGTTCTGGGTATTCCCACGAAGGGGTGCTAGCTTTCCCCCTCTCAGATCCAACTGCTACAGCATTGGGGTGTGTGTCTTCCGGTGCGTACCCATAACTTGCTGCGGGTGGTGTGTTGGCTTTGTCCCCCCCTTAACACATACAAACTCAATGTGGATGGTGCCTTCAAACGGGATTCTGGCCTAGCTAGTGGTGGCGATGTTCTCTGGGATTGTCATGGGTCTGTTCTTTTTGGCTTTGCTGCGCCATACCATGGTGTCTTGTCTAGCCTTCATTCTGAAGCCTTAGCCCTCCGCGATGGACTGCGCCTATGCCAAAATCAAAATTTCACACAGGTCTTGGTCGAGTCAGATTCCAACGTATTAGTCAGGATTGTGAAGTGTGATTTCCCTTGCCCCTGACGTATTCTATATATTGTTCATGACATTCACTATTTGATGTCCTCCCTTAGTGTTTCCATGTCGCATTGTTTGAGGGAGGCTAACCAGCCGGCCAATTGTCTGGCTAACTTGGGTTGTGCTCTTCCTCATTTGATTTCTTGGGCCTCTTGGGCTGACATTCCCATCTCTATAAAAGGGCCCCTCTGTTTGGATAAGGTTGGGTGCTCTTCAATTTGGCACTAGCCCTTGTATTATTTGTTATTATTCTATCAATAAAAGCTCCCTTTGTGGTGTGTCGTAGTGGAGCGAACAACTCACCTCTTCCCTGAATAGGTGAGCGCTCTCCTATTACTCCACACTGGTCTATTCAAGGTTAAAAAATAAAGAGAGCGATGTGGAGTAGGATTTTCATATTGCAAACTTTAAGTTTGATTGAATAAAAGTGTTATGGTTTGTTGTCTTTTGGCGTACTCTGAATTTTGTGTGCACGAATGCCTCAAGCTCTGATTGACATGATTGATGTAACCGTCACGTTTCAGATTCCCTTCCGTGCTTGGGGCGTGACAGTTTTTGTGATATCAAAGCCTAGGCTTTCTTAAATTCCTAGGTGGTTAAGTCCAAGGTTAAGGTGTCTAGATTCCTTACCTTTTACCCCGTAAGATTAGGTAGCGCCATGGGTTAAGTCGATATAGGACGTTGAACCCTAGATTTCTAAGTTGAGCATCTAATTATTATAATTTCTTGCAGGACTATGGTTGCGGAACATGCGCAATGGCAGGAAATGCAAAGGACCGTGCAAGGTCTTACTAAGGCGTTACAACAAGTAGCCCAAGGAGGGGCGAACCGTGGAGCTGGAGACCTTCACCGAAGTTTCTGAAACATGAACCCTCCGAAGTTTATCGGATCTACCAAGACTGATGATGCTGAGAATTAGATCAAAGAGATCGAACGAATCTTCCAAGTGATGCAATGTGCAGACAAAGAGAAAGCCCTTCTAGCTACTTTCCAGTTGGAGCGAGATGCTAGATCTTGGTGGGAGTCGGTGAAGGCTACTCTGCCACATGATCACATAACTTGGGGAGAGTTTCTGGAGCACTTTAATAGTTGGTACTTCTCTGATCGAGTGCAGGAGAGGAAGGTTGCGGAGTTTGCCGCACTGAAACAAAGAAGCTTAACTGTAGCTGAGTATGAAGCTCAGTTCTAAATATTATCTCAATATGCGCCACACTTAGTGGGCATTGAAAAGATGAAGGCGAAGAGAGTTCTTAATCGGCTCAGGCCTCAATATATAACTCAACTGGCCCCAATGGATGTGTAGACTTATGTAGAGATGGTAAGGAAAGTGCAACTGTTGGAGGATGCCACGGAATTATCTGAGAAGATTTGTGGGCGTAACAAGAAGGAGCAGGTTACTCGTCCGGGCTCTTTTAAGACTTCTTTCTATAAGAAGAGGCCGAATGGCGGAGGAAGTTTTATACTCCGTTGAAGGACGTCTGCAAGAATTATGATAAAGTTGGGCATCGAGATGAGAAATGTTGGAGGAGATTGGGAGCCTATCTTTGTTGTGGTAGTCGCGTTCATCGAATTCTTGATTGTCCATTGCTTAATGAGCAAGCTGCTAATGAGAAGCGCCAGGGTGGAGCGAAGAGGCAAGGACGTCTTCAAGCACTTCAAGAGGCGGAACCTATTAGTGAGGGCGCTATCATGGAAGGTACTCTTGACATTTGTTCCAAGTCTGCTTTTGTCTTATTTGATACCAAAGCAACTCCTTCATTTATCTCTCAAATTTTTGCTACTATGCTATCTGTAAAGCATGTTTTGTTGAAATCTGAGTTAGTCATCACTACTCCTATTGGAGCTAGGACTGAGATAAAATATCATTACCCTGATAGTAAAGTTTTAGTTGGTGGTCAGAATTTATCTGTCGACTTGGTTTGCATGGAGAAGGATGGGTATGATGTCATCCTAGGAAGAGACTGGTTCTCTAGGCATGAAGTTGTTATAGATTGCAGGAGGGGTATAATAACCTTTAGTAAGTGCCCTATACTTGTCTACTATGATCTTCAGAGTTGTGATAGTCTGTCTCTGATTTCATCCCTTCGAGCTGATAAGCTCATGAGGAGATCGAGGATGTGTGGTTTGTCTAGCTTTTGTTTCCATAGTAGAACATAGAGGATCGAAACTTGATGAGATTCGAGTAGTTGAGGAGTTTTCCGATGTGTTTCCAGAGGAATTGCCTGGTTTACCTCCGGAGAGAGAAGTGGCGTTCACTCTTGATCTTGTTCCTGGTGTTGGCCCTGTATCTAAAGCTCCTTATCGGATGTCCCCCGCTGAGCCGAAGGAATTGAAGGATCAACTGCTAGAATTGCTAAAGAAAGGATTTATTAGGCCAAGCACTTCTCTGTGGGGAGCCCCTATTTTGTTCATCAAGTAGAAGGATGGTTCTATGAGATTGTGCATAGATTACCGACAACTAAACTAGTTAACAATCAAGAATAAATATCCACTACCGAGGATTGATGAATTGTTTGACCAGATTTCAAGAGCTCGATATTTCTCAAAGATTGATCTCAGATCTAGGTATCATCAGTTGAGAGGAGGAGGATATTTTCAAGATGACTTTTAGAAGTAGGTATGGGCATTATGAATTCACTGTTATGCCTTTTGGACTAACTAATGCACCTACAGCATTTATGTAGCTGATGAGCAATATATTCATGTTGCATCTTGATCAATTTATTGTAGTATTCATTGATGATATTCTGGTGTATTCGAAATCTGAGGAAGAGCATGAGGAGCATTTGAGGATAGCATTGCAACTATTGAGGAGTAATCAGTTATATGCCAAGTTTAGTAAGTGTGATTTCTGGTTAGAGGAAGTGGCATTTTTGGGTCATGTAATCTCCAAGGAAGGAATTTATGTTGATCCACCTAAAGTTGAGGTAGTAAGAAATTGGGAGAGACCCATCAATGCAGCTAAAATTTGAAGTTTTTTGGGCTTAGCTAGCTATTACAGGCATTTTATCCAGGATTTCTCCAAGATTGCTGTGCCATTAATGAGATTGACCAGGAAAGAGAACTCGTATGAATGGATTGAGGAGTGTGAGAGGAGTTTACAAACTCTAAAAGATTGTTTGACCATTGCACCTGTGCTAGCTTTACCAATCGAAGGAGAAAGGTTTGAAGTTTATACCGATGCATCTGGAATTGGTTTGGGCTATGTATTGATGCAGCAAGGGAAAGTGATTGCTTATTTCTCATGACAGTTGAAGAAGCATGATGAGAACTATCCAATACATGACCTAGAATTGGCCGCAGTAATTTTTGACTTAAAGATTTGGGGGCATTACCTTTATGGAGAGCAGTTTATTGTCTATTCATATCATAATAGTTTAAAGTACTTGTTTTCCCAGAAGGAGCTTAATATGAGACAAAGGTGATGGTTGAAATACTTAAAGGATTTTGATTTCTCTATATAGTATCATCCTGGAAATGGGAACATTGTGGTAGATGCTCTTAGTAGGAAGTCGAGGGCTTTGTTGGCAAGTTGTATGCTTCATGAGTGGCGGTTACTGGAGCAATTTTCTATACTGAACTTAAATGTGGACGAGGAGAAGTAACGTGTCATTTTATCTAATATGAGTTTGTATCCTAACTTGTTCTCGGAGATCAAAGAGTTGCAAAGTGATGACCCTGTGCTCATAGAGATCAAGGGTATGCTAGACCAGCGACCTGACTTTAAGCTGGCAATAGATGGAAGATTGCTATTTTGTGAGAGGACGTGTGTGCCTGACTGCCCCAATATCAAGAATAAGATCATGGAAGAGGCACATCGATCTACATACACTATTCATCCAAGTGCTACTAAGATGTATCAAGATTTGAAGGGTACCTTCTGGTGGCCTAATATGAAGAGAGAAGTAGCAGAATTCATGAGCCAATGCTTAGTTTTTCAACAAGTTAAGGCTGAGCATCTCAAACCTGCTAGGAAGTTGAAATCACTACAGATACCATAATGGAAGTGGGATAGTATTGGCATGGACTTTATTGTTAGCATGTCGAGAACCCGAGGAGGGTTTGATGCTATATGGGTGATCATGGATCGTTTGACAAAGTGTGGTCACTTTTTGCCTATCAAGGGCCATTGGACAGTGAACGTTCTTGCAGCACTTTACATCAAGGAGGTAGTGAGACTTCATGGAATTCCTACATCTATAGTCTCTAATAGAGATATGAGATTCACTTCTCATTTTTCGAAAGGATTACAGTCATATCTGGGGACGAGATTAAATTTCAGCACGACTTTTCTTCCCCAGACGGATGGGCAAATTGAGAGGATGAATCAGATTATTGAAGACATGATGAGAGAATGCTTGATAGACTTTAGTGGGAGTTGGCACGAGCACTTATCACTAATAGAGTTTACATATAACAATAGTTATCAATCCAGCATCAAGATGGCACCTTTCGAGGCACTTTATGGTAAGAACTGTAGATCAGCTTTGTGTTAGGGCAAGACAAGAGATAGAAGCTTGTTGGGACCTGATATTGTGCAAGATGCCACTCAGAATATTCAGTTGATCAAGGAAAGCTTAAAGGTCACTCAACCAAGGCAAAAGAGTTACGCTGATAACCGGAGGAGAGAATTGGAGTTATAAGTGAAAAATCATGTATTTCTCAAGGTATCACCAACCAGGGGAATCAAGAGGTTTGCATCAAGGGAAAACTCAGCCTGAGATATATTAGTCCATTTGAGATTCTTGATCGAGTAGGAGAGGTGGCTTACAAGCTAGCTTTGCCACCGCAATTGGCTAGAGTGCACGATGTGTTCCACGTATCGATGCTAAAGAAGTACGTTTATGACCCTTCACATGTAATTCGACATGATAACTTCAAGCTACAAAAGGACTTGTCCTACGAAGAGAGGCCTATGAAGAACTTGGATCGCAAGCTACATCAACTGAGGAACAGGGCAATACCTATGGTGAAGGTTCAGTGGTGCAGGCGAGGCTAAGAAGAAGTTACTTGGGAGCTAGAGGAAGCTATTAAGAAGAAGTATCCACAATTATTCTCTAGTGCGTGTCTAACCTTATCATAGTACTTGTATGAATTTGGGAACCAAATTCCTTCGTAGTGGGGGAGGGTGTAGCAACCCAATAAATAAATCCAAAGAATAAATAAAATTGTAAGGCTTAATGGGTTTTAATAAATAAAAATCTTATTCCTACCCAATAAGTAATGGGCTTTTAAAGAATAAAATCTTATTTTAATGGCTTAGGGTCGACCGTGGGCTTTTTTTTGTCATTGTATTAGGTCTTTTAAAAGCCCAAGGAATGCCGACAGAGGGCTAGCGGGGTGGCGACTTCGATTAAGGAAGATTATAAGGATTAAGATAGTAAGGAGGTTGTGTTTTAATGGAAGTAGGATTTTTAAACCCTAGTAGGAATCTTGGGAGATCGAAACCTAATAAATAAGACCCCTCTTGCGATGGCAGATGCTATTGTTGTTGCTGTTGGGGATCGAAGGTTTAGAAGAGGCGTCGTGCTGTTGCAGAGAAGCCTTAGAGTCTTAGAATGTGAGCGTCTTCCGTTTCTTCTTCCAAAAGGTAGGTGTTCTCTCGGGCATAAATAAAGTTAATCATCATAGGTAGCACTGCATGTATTCTTCAATTCTAGACCCTCATCGTCCTGTTTCATCATGATCATGAGTAGAAATTTTTATTTGAATGCGTTCTAGTAATTTTTGCTATTTAAAAATAATTTTTGACTTGAGAAGTGGACACATATTAATATACGCCCTTCTAGGAAGTCACAGATTCTTCAATCTGTGACAAGCTCTTGGACGTGCATTAATACATGCCTTCTGTGAAGACGCTAATTCCTCTTTTCCAGTAAATTACATCTAAATATTTGGAAATTTATAACGCATGATCTAAAGTGATAAAAATTGTTATCTGCATGTTATCACAATCCCTGGAAAAAACCCTTATTTGTCATGCCTTTAATTTCAAAAAATAACTTTTATTTGTAATAAGGCTACTGTTCTCCCCTAAAAAGAAAGGAACAGTAACATTGTATGCATATTAGATCAAGACCATAGAAGACATGTCAATTAACATCCTTAAGGTTGACGTGTATTAAGATTCTGCGCCCCCCCAGAAGGACGCATATTAATATACCTCAAACACCAAGACGTTAGTTTAATATCCAATTTATAGTTACTTTTGAAAACATATTGAATACACGTCCTGACCTAGGACACAAATTTGATTTCTGCGCCTTTTCGGAAAGACATGTATTTTAGATTTAATGTCTTCCTCGAAGATGCTAATTTAGAATTAACGGCAACTATTCCCGACGTGAAATCTTCATGACTGGTTTTTAACGGGTTTTGTCCAACGCTGTGAATTATTTGGCACTATTGTCTCACTACCGAGACATAGACCCTATTTTTAGTGGTTTTTGCATTATACACTTTAATTCTTGGGGAAACAAGGACCCTCCATTGAGAATCCCTCTCGCCATATTGGAATCTCTTTCTCAAAGGCCCCTATAAGACCCTGACATCGAAGGATTCCCTCTACGATCACTGGGCTAGTTCTACCCTGAAATCCCTAAACATATTTTAGTCACGTCACTCTGAAGAAACATGACATCTAGCCTTCATGGAGCCCTAATAGGGTGTTCTGTTTGAGTCAGGAATTTGAGGCACTCTATCTGATGCTATTTAATTAGCGACTGCCACAAATGTCGCTGAATATTCGAATTATGTCACCTGTAGTGATGTGAATTCTTCGTGCCTTTACTGTTCACAGGAATTGGTGACTTAATGAAAGATGGTAATTTCTGGAATTCACAGTGCTCTAAGTGGAAGCCAATTTATCCCAGATTCTTGCATGTCATGATTCTCGCTCTTAGTTACTCGATATTTTCCTATTCATGACTCCATCCTTGGATTCCACTTACTTCAGAATTCATTGATCTTCAAACTTACCTATTAAAGCTTAATTCTTGAAACTCTTGTCCATTAAGTAAAGTGGATGTCTAGATATAAATACAAGGGATCTTTGATGCATAACATCAATGTCTGACATTAAAGGGGCATGGTCTGGTCCTGGGAGGAGCATCCAAAACTACCTTTGCCCATGGGAGCTATTATTGACTATGGTGTGACATTGCACCGAAGTGCTTGACTTGCTAGATTGATCTGGGACATTCCACTCTTGACTCGACAAGCTAATGACTTGATATACTTGACCCGGAAGGGTAATAACTTGAAATTGAATGGCCAATATCATGCATTCTCTACTCTATTTGTGTACTTGCTAGAAACCATACATGTTACTACATTCTCCTTGTTAATTGTTATCTTCTTGCCATTCACTATGAATGATATATAGTTCTGCTTATTGTTCTATCATTAGCTTGTTCATGCATAGTTAGACTTGCATCCATTTAACATATTAATCACTTAAAGGAAGCCTGACTTATACTGATGTAATTCCTATTGGGCTTTCGCTCATCCAGTGTTTTTACCATGTTTCTCAGGTAATTCAGATGATAAGGTCCAATCTGATGGGGAAGGGCAAGAATGAAGAGTGTAGAGCCAAATCCACGAAGTCTTGTTCAACCCTAGAGTCTTGTCTAGTCTGTCTTAATTATGGCTATGTAATATTATCTTTCCTTGAGTCTAGCTAGTTGGAGATGTGGAGTAGGATTTTGAAATTGTAAACTT
The DNA here is from genome assembly GCA_022559845.1 of Amorphophallus konjac. Lineage (NCBI taxonomy): Eukaryota > Viridiplantae > Streptophyta > Magnoliopsida > Alismatales > Araceae > Amorphophallus > Amorphophallus konjac. The sequence continues at coordinate 114,541,247 of CM040123.1, read as the reverse complement.
TAAGTTTGATTGAATAAAAGTGTTATGGTTTGTTGTCTTTTGGCATACTCTGAATTTTGTGTGTATGAATGCCTCAAGCTCTGATTGACATGATTGATATAACTATCACATTCCAGGTTCCCTTCCGCGGTCAGGGCGTGAAAATTTATCCTTCAACTGTGTAATGCCAACCATTTTAACATTTGTAATTGCAGTGATAAATTAGAACTTGTCGGGGCTATCCATTATACTATGAGACTCGTTTGTTCGAATGTTCCTGGGTCGGCAATGTCCTTCAAAGAATTTTCGATCAACGTCCGGGATTTATTGTTCGTCATGTTCATAGTATGTAATTTAATCATTTAATTCACGTCTTTCCCAAACTCAAACGTGTTCCGTATAATAACCCATATAACTTAATTTCTTTACAGTGGACTTATCAGTTGATGAGTGGACAAGACGAGGTGAGAGCTCGTTCTAGTAGGAAGACTATTGTGCAGACAAATTATAGGAAGACATTGCATAAGGCCCGAGTAAGGGCTCGAAAAAAAGTTGGTGGGAGCCAAGACCGAGAGCTCTGGAAGGAGCACTGCACTCTTTGGATGAGAAAGGAGTATTGGGATGTTGTGTGTGACAAATGGGCCTATCCAAGGTAGATAGAAAATTCTCAAAAAGTGTCAGCAAATAGGGCGTCACAACCAGACGCCAATGTGCATACGAGTGGGTCCGTCTCTTTCGCGACCCATAAATAAAAATTGGTTAGTAATATTTCAATTTATCTCCTTACATTTTATTCATACCAGTCTGATTGACGTGCCGATCATTCCAATACGACTTGGGGGGTGATAGTCACTCGTGAGAGCTGACGGAATCTAAATCGGATACCCGGTTTGGGCTCGGCACTCAAAACACCATTCTCTAAATGCACTTAGTTTAAAATTAAAACACTTAGGTTCAAGGGCCCAAAATCTAAAATACATATCTCAAGGGCATGCCGATCGTTTCAACACGCCCTGAGAGATAAAAGTGACATGTGAGAGCTAACAAAATCTAAATCGGATACCCGGTTTGGGCTCAGCACTCAAATTACTTAATTTAAAACTATGTTAGTTTTCAAAACTAACTTTGTTTATAATAATTTAGATAACTGGGGTTTGGGAGTCCAAAATGTAAAATACTAGCCTGATCGGTGTGTCGATATTTTATGCGTGCGCGTCGAAATGCGTGCGTCGACAACCACGGTGAGAAGGGGGAAATGAAACGACAAAGGGAAAAGGAAGATTTTATGTTATGGTGGGGGTATTTTCCTTTGTATCCATATGTTTCTCGCAGCAGTACCATGCACTCGCCTTTTATGGAAGGTCGAGATGGGTGGACTTGGCAGGAGGGGTTTCCGGGGGTTTTGATGGGGGTAAGTGAATGATAGTAGATGTACGGGAATAGTGTGGTTAATCGTCTCAGGTGACTGGAGCAGGGGTAACTGGGTGGAATGCGGGCGTGCCAGTCGATTTCTCGATGATCACCCGTGGAACCGAATTTTCTCAGGGGAAGCACCGCGAGGGTGCGGCACGGGGGCACGAGGGGTATCCGATAGCACGTGGAGAGAAGGGGGTTCAACAGGTACGAGTGCACAAGTGATTATGGGGGTTCGTGTACAAGACGTCTTTTCCCACCGACCGCAAGTAGCTGGTGTTTATTTTACATTAGATTGAATCCATACACCTTTGTTCTATGCTGAAGGAGGGCCTGGATGTTTCTGAAACCATGGGTAGAAGATTGGAGATACACTACAGCCATAGGGTGATCGTCACACTCGATTGGTGGGGTTAGTTGATTGGAGTCTTGGAGATTGGTCGGACACCAGCCGGTGTGGGGGGCGAGACTGGGACCCAAGTGTAGGTATGCACAAACAACCGGTTTCTTTCTTTATAGATGCCATGAAGGCATTATAGGTGGGCCTTAAAGGCCAAAATACATCTGGTGCAAGTTGCGGGACAATTCCGACATGTGGGTCAGTTCCCGAGTTAGTGCATGATAAAGCGGATGTCCGCGTATTTTTTACAGAGGATCTCCACAGGGAGCTAAGGGCATGCCCGAGTTGCCGAGGGTGGGCTATACTGGATGGCAGAGGCAGACACTGGCTAGCACCTGAGGAAGGCCAGACGCGACTTGAGGTGAGCAGTTGGATACGGGTCCTGGAAGGTGAGTGTCTTCATGCCGGGGAGTTAGAATCGGTCCCGGGAATATTACTTCTGGGCCAGGGTCTGACTAACTCGGGTCAGTGATCGGGACCGTCGGTGGCTGGCTAGGGGCGAGTGGCGGGCATGTGGTCCCGTGGTAGGAGCAAATATGGCATTATGGCATGCACGTTGTTATCATAACCCGCCATACGCGGACGGACCCGATGTACGGGTGTGATCACCGTTATCATAACGCCTCATGCATGGAGGAATGGATTTGAGTGAAGCGGCTAGATGCCATGTGAGGGGAGTATGTTCGACATACCCTTGATATATACGAGCCGATAATGCGCCTTGCTCCTCATGTCCTTGCTGGAAGCCTTGGGGCTTGGGTCCTTGAGCGCCTGCGTGGTTGCATGTGTGTATTGGTTGTGTGTATATATGCCCCTTTAGCTTCTAAGGGGATTTTATAGGAGAAGTTGAAGGGTTGAGGGGGGTTTACGCAGACTTGAATGGAGGGGGTGAGCTGGTCTGCGTAAACCCCCTTCAATAATAATAAAAAATCTTTTTTTTATTTTGTGAGAGTGGGAGGGGGTTTACGTGGACCTGCCCAGGGGGGTGGGTAGGTCTGCGTAAACCCCCCCTAGGGGGGATTTACGCGGGGTAGAAAGCCCCTGTTTTGTTTAGAAAAGTTTTTTTTTTTGGCTAGGGGTTTACACGGGGCAAAAAGCCCCTTTTTTGGAAATTTTTTTTTTTTATTAGCTGGTGTGGTTTACACAGACCTATTAGGGGGGGAGTAGGTCCGCGAAACCCCCTCCCCCCCCTTAGGTGGGGTTAACATGGGGTTGGCTGTGGTTTTTTGCATAAGTCTATAAAATGCCCCATTTTAACTCTTGGGCCCGCTTTTGACTTGTGAACACAAGACGACAAGGATACGAGGACTGGATTGGTTGGCTAGCCGCGAGTAGAACGAGGAGTCTGACCCGTCTAACCTCGAGACTCAGTCTTCGCGAGCACCTCCAAGTTGGCATGTGGATCGATCCTGACCATGACTGGGACCAGGATGAGCTTGCACTGAGATTAGCCGTGCTAGGTGGAGGGACCACCAGGGGGGAGTTCGCCCCCACCTGGGCGCAACCGTGCCTGGGGAAAACTCTCCCCAAGTTGAGCCGCTGTCATGGGGGGTGGTCTCGGAGGCCTTTCGCCATCTTTTGGTGTTGTCCTTTGAAGTACTCGGGCCTCCGAGGTGCTAAGATTGGCCCATGGGGGTCAATCGTTTGATGTCGTTGTTACCGCTCGAAAAGTGTTCGGGGAAATTCCTGATACACTCTGGGTTGTCGAACATCTTGGGCAGTTGGCTGGTGGGCCCTGGGGTTGGCCCTGGGATGAGGGTGATAGCCCATAGGGATCGAGGGAAGGTGTCTTGGGCGTGTGGGCCTGGCCTTGATGAGGTATGCCGCATTGCACAGCGGGTTGACGGGTAGCCCCGGGTTGGCCTGGGAGCTGAAAGTTAACGGCTCTTTGCCGTGTGTCTAAGGGTCAGGGATGGCCCCAACTTGCTGGAGGGTTTCCGTAGGATACGGATAGTTCATCCAAGCCGTGGGTTGGCCCCGGTTTGTCGTAGAATGGTTGGAATATATGCGCCCACAAGTTACTCGAGGAAATTCTTGATACAAGATTACGGGCCATATAAGCGTGTTAAGGGCTCTCGAAGCTCGTGGTTGACGGGGGAAAGTACTCATTTGGCTTTGGAAGGCTGAAGGGAGGTGTTCTGGGGATGAATCCCAGCCTCGTTGCTGGGTGCCACGTGTCGTGGCTTGTGGTCAGGGCGCCCCCGGGTTGGCTCCGGTGACTCAGTTGAAGACGGGAAAAACCGCATGCTGGGTGATCGGGGGTGGCCCCCATAAATTGTTGATGTCGCCATGAGTCACGGCCAACTGGTAGGACCCTCGGTTGGGCCTGGCATGTCATAGAAGGGGCTGGATAGATAACGTCTTGAAGGTGTTCGGGAAAATTCCTGAGTCTTTGTTTCTTATTATTTTTTTGGGGAAATGTTTGGGTACAATAGTCGATCATTCCAACACGACTTGGGTGGTGAGAGTGACTTGAGAGAGCTGACCAAATCTAAATCGGATAGTCGGTTTGGGCTTCGCGCTCAAATTACTTAATTCAAAACTAAGTTGTCAAAACTAACTTTGTTTAAAATAATTTAGATAACTGGGATTCGGGGATTCAAAATTTAAAATGCTAGCCTGATCGGCATGCTGATCGTTCAACATGACTTGGGTGGTGAGAGTGAGTTGGGAGAGCTGACGAAATACAAATCGGATACCCAGTTTTGGGCTCGACGCTCAAATTACTCAATTCAGAACTAAGTTAGTTTTCAAAACTAACTATGTTTAAAACAATTCAGATAATTGGGGTTCGGGGATCCAAAATCTAAAATGCCAGCCTGATCGGTATGCTGATCATTCCAACATGACATGGGTGGTAAGAGTGATGTGTGAGAGCTAACGGAATCCAAATCGGATACCCGGTTTGGGCTCGGCGCTCGAAAGAGCATTCTCTACTTGCAGTTAGTTTAAAATTAAAGAAGTTTGGATTGAGGGTCCAAAATCTAAAATACTAGTCTCATCGGCGTGCCAATCATTCTAACATGACTTGGGAGGTAAAAGTGACATGTGAGAACTGACAGAATCAAAATCGAATACCTGTTTTGGGCTTGGCGCTCAAAGTACTCAATTCAGAACTAAGTATTCAAAACTAACTTTTTTAAAAATAATTTAGATACTGGGGTTTAGGGGTCCAAAATATAAAATACTGACATGATCGGCTTGCCGATCATTCCAACATGACCTAGGTGGTGAGAGTCACTTGGGAGAGCTGACGGAATCTAAATCAGATAGCAGGTTTGGGCTCGACGCTCAAATTATCCAATTCAAAACTAAATTAGTTTTCAAAACTAATTTCGTTTAAAAGAATTCAGATAACTGGGTTTGGGGATCCAAAATCTAAAATGTTAGCCTGGCTAGCGTGCCGATCGTTCCAACATGACATGGGTCATGAGAGTAACTTAGGAGAGCTGACAAAATCCAAATCTGATATTCGATTTGGGCTCGGCGCTCAAAAGAGCATTCTCTAAATGCACTTACTTTGAAATTAAACAAGTTGAGTTTGGGGGTCTAAAATCTAAAATATTTGTCTGATCGGTGTGTCGATCGTTCCAACAAGACCTAGGTGGTGGAGTGACTTATGAGAGCTGACGGAATCCAAATCAGATACCCAGTTTGGGGTCAGTGCTCAAAAGGGCATTCTTTAAATACACTTAGTTTAAAATTAAAGAAGTTACGTTCGGGGGTCTAAAATCTAAAATACTAGTCTGATCGGAATGCTGATAGTTCCAACACGACCTGGGTGGTGAGAGTGACTTGTGAGAGCTGGCGGAATCCAAATCGGATACCTGATTTGGGCTCGGCGCTCAAAAGAGCATTATCTAAATATACTTAGTTTAAAATGAAGATAAGAAATTGGGTTTGAGGGTCCAAATTCTAAAATACCATTCTAATCAGCACGCTGATCATTCCAACATGACCAGGCTAGTGAGAGTGACTTGTGAGAGCTAACAGAATCACAATCGGATACTCGGTTTGGGTTCGACGCTCAAAAGTGCATTTTCTAAATACATTTAGTTTAAAATTAAAGAAGTTGAGTTTGAGAGTCTAAAATCTAAAATACTAGTCTGATTAGTGTGCCAATCATTCCAACACTACCTGGGTGGTTAGAGTGACTTGTGAGGGCTGATGGAATCTAAATCGGATACATGGTTTGGGCTCGGCGCTCAAAAGAGCATTCTCTAAATGCACTTAGTTTAAAATGTAGATAAGAAATTGGGTTCGATAGTCCAAAATCTGAAATACCAGTTTGATCGGTGTGTTGATCATTCCAACACGACCTGGGTGGTGAGAGTGACTTGTGAGAGCTGATGGAATCCAAATCGGATATCTAGTTTGGGCTCGGTGCTCAAAAGAGCATTCTCTAAATGCACTTAGTTTAAAATATAGATAAGAAATTGGGTTCGGTGGTCCAAAATCTAAAATACCAGCCTAATCGATGTGCCGATCATTCCAACACGACCTAGGTGGTGAAAGTGATTTGTGAGAGCTAACGGAATCCAAATCGGATACCCGGTTTGGGCTCAGCACTCAAAAGAGTTCTTTAAAGGCACTTAGTTTAAAATTAAAGAAGTTTGGTTCGGAAGTCCAAAATCTAAAATACAGGACTGATCGGCACGCCGATCATTCCAAAATGACTTGGGAGATAAAAGTGACTTGTGAGAGCTAACGAAATCTAAATCAGATACCTGGTTTAGACTCGACACTCAAAAGAGTATTATTTAAATGCTCTTACTTTAAAATGTAGATAAGAAATTGGGTTTGAAGGTCTAAAATCTAAAATACCTGTCTGATTGGCGTGTTGATTGATCTAATGTAACTTGAGTGGTGAGAGTGACTTGTAAGAGCTGACGGAATTCAAATCGGACACCCGGTTTGGGATCGGCGCTCAAAAGAGTATTCTCTAAATGTACTTAGTTTAAAATTAAAGAAGTCGGGTTCGCAGGTCCAAAATCTAAAATACTAGTCTGATCGGCATGCCGATCATTCCAACACGACCTGGGAGGTAAAAGTGACTTATGAGAACTGATGGAATTCGATTTGGATATTGGGTTTGAGTTCGGTGTTAAAATTCCCGATTCGGTATCATATCTAATTCAAATTTATACAATTAAATAAATTATTTAATTTATCTTTTAAATATTTTTTTATTTATTCATGCATGCCTGATGTTATTATTTTTTCAGTATAGGATCCTTCAGTGGGTGGCGAGGGAGGGGACAAGCAGGATGGGGAGGATGAGGACATGAAGGATGCGGAGGATATTTCTTGATTATTTTTATTGTCATAAAATTGATAATTGATGTTGTGTTTCGTTTGTTGTATATGTTGTTATTTTTTTGTGATGTGTAGATGTTATGTTTTTTAAACAAGTTTTTTTATTTAAATAGGTTTGATATAAATTTTATGTATTTTTTAAAAAATAATAAAATCTTTTCTGACAAAATTTTTGGCGGACAAAATTTCTCCATCGAAAATATTCCGACGGAATCACTGATGGAATATATATTCTATCGGAACTTATATCAAGTTTGAGTCTTTTTAAAAAGTTAATAAATCTAATTGTCTGATGGATTTTTCGACTGATTATATTCTATCGGAATTATTTCCGACGACAGCACCGACGCATCTAGTTCCCGTCAGAAAGTTTAAGACCAATAATCTGACAATTGTTTCCGACTGAATTTCTGTCGACTATATATCTATCAGTAATTTTCGACGGATTTCAGACAAAAGTTTCGTCTATCTGAAACTTCCGACAAGGAATACCTAACGGACGTTTGCTGTCGGAATATTGTCGGATAGTCTGTCGGAAAGTGTTTTTCCAACAGATTTCTGACGGAGTTTTACAAATTTTGTCTGTCGAAAACTCTGCCTTCCCTTGTTGTGGATCTTCTAGCGGGTGGCGACAGAGGGGACGAACAGGACGGGGAGGATGAGGACATGGATGACGCGGAGTATTTGTTGATTTTTTTATTGTAATAAAATTGATAATTGATATTATACTTCATTTATTGTAGATGTTGTTTTTTTATTTAAATATATTTTTATATTAATTTTGGATATTTTTTTAAAAAATAATAAACCTCATTTCCGACGGAAAAATATGTCGTCGGAAAAATTCTGACAGATTTTCCGACAGAATGATGAGTTCGTCGGAAATAGTTCTGACGAAATGATGAGTTCATCGGAAATAGTTTTTACGGAATCACCGATGGAATATATTTCCCATTGGAAGTTTTAAGATTGATATTCCAGCTATTTATAATCCGTTCTTGTATCTGTCGGAAACATTTTTCGATGGAATTTTTGTCGAACATTTTATCTGTTGCAAATTTTTGACAGATTTACGACGGATTTTTCGTTTATCATAAACTTCAAACAAGGAATACCTGATGGACGTGTTCTGTCAAAAATCTGTCGAAACTTCTGTCGAAAATGGTTTTTCTGACGGATTTCTGACAAATCTCTGATGGATTTAGTCCGTCGAAAACTCCTCCCTTTCTTGTGGTGAGTGGAGGGGGCCTGGTGGGGGCCGCCAGCGAGGGGTGAGGGGGTCAGTGGGGCAGGCCAAGAGAGGGTCTATGAGAGAGAGATGTAGAAGGGAGAGAGAGGGGCGGGTGGGGGACTAGAGGGGGGGTTCCATTCCGATCACATAGAAGGGTGAGGAAGGGGTGGGCGGGTCTGGGAGAGAGAGACAGGGGCACGGTGGGGAGAGGAAGAGGGCAATGGGTCTGGGAGAGAGAGATAGAAAAGGGAGAGGGAGGGGGGGCGGGTATGGGTGGGTGGTGGGGGACTAGAGGGGAGGGGGTTCCGTTCCAGAGGGGGGTTCGGGAGAGGGTGGGGGGTTTTTTTCTTCTAAAATTTCGTTGTGTCATCTCATTGGCTGCTTCTTCTATTTATACATAATTTTATATTATTTAGTTATGAAGTTCTTTATTTGAATGTTTTTTAAATTACATGTTTAATTCAATGTATGCATAATGATGAGTAAGATGTTCTTTAAATTTATGTTATTTAATTATATGAGGTGTTCCATGTGAGTTAAGGTGCCTGGGTGCAACCTAACATTACACGCACTTTAGGTGAGCATGTTAAGCCTGTGACAATGAGCCTTCCCATTCAGGACTTTAGAATTGATGTGTTTGTTCTCATTTTTTCAATAAGAAGTTATATATTTTCTCAAAGTCTTGAATTGTCCCGTTCGGACAGTCTGTGAATATTTGATCGCACTTAGGTGGTCATTTACTATATGCGTTTGTATGGCTTGTTAAAAAGTTTGATTGCGTCTTCTCACTCTTCTCTATTATACCTTTATTGATTTTGGGTATTTTCTTAACCACTTTCTAGTAAGTGTTTAAGAAAATTTCCTAATTAATAAATCTTTATGGTATACTAGAGAAGTTTGGGGAGATGGTGCCGAAATTTTTAGCAAATCGTATAACACATATAGTAACTGATCGTGTGATCAAACCTTCGTGGATGGCTTAAAAAAGTGATAATCTAAATAATACTCTTTTCATATTCAATTTATCTACGTCGAACAATGTGAGGAAGAGACACATTTATTTTCGAGAGTAATAATTTTAAAGTTGTTTATGTGTTAACATTTAGTGGATGCAGAAAAAATGTCTCTAGATCATTCATGGATGTATCATAGAGTAGGTGATCCGATGGTGTCTGAGGAGTTTAAAGATAGAGTTGACATGTTCATTCATTTTGCATTGGGAATCCAAGTGTAGCAGTAGACAGTGACGGTCACATCTGATCTCCTTGTTCATATTGTAGAAACTGGAAGTGGATTTCACCATGGGAGGTACAACGTCATTTGTATAGGAAAGAATTTGTACAAGGTTATATGAATTTGACATGTCATAGTGATCATTTTCGGTCATATGAGCCCGCCAATGTTGCAAGCACAAGTACGTACGTGGATATGGTTGCAGGTATTGATGGTATAGTTTTAATGTTCATGAGGAACATGTTTACAATGAACAAGTGTTGAACAAGATAGTTGAAAGATTTTATCAACTTAGGGATGCTGATGAGCCACTGTGGAATTGTTGTCAAAAGCAAACTCGATTGTCTGCAGTCTCATAGTTGCTGAACTTGAAATCTGAATTTCACATCACTGAGAGTTGCTTTGACCGTCTCCTCCTCATCATAAAGAGTATGTTATCTCGAGATGAAAAGCTGTCTGAAAATATTTACCGTGCAAAAAAGATGGTCAATGAGCTAGGGCTTAGATATGTGAAAATAGATGCATGTCCTAACCACTGTATGTTATATTATACAAAAGATGCAGATAAGACATCATGCTCGATTTGTCATCATGATAGATTTAAACCTAAGAGAGAGGGTAATTCAAAACAAAAGGATGTACCCTACAAATCATTGAGATACTTCCCTCTCACGCCCAGATTGTAGTGGATGTACATGTCCTCAAAGATAGCACAACATATGAGATAGCACGCAAAAAGAGTACATCGTGCTGATGATATAATCAGTCATCCTACCGACGGGGAAGCTTGGACTCACTTCAATCATGCTCATTCTACTTCCTCAAAGGAGCTACATAATGTTAGGTTGAGTTTATGCACTGATGGCTTCAATCCATTTGGTGGTCTAGTGGCATCTTACTCTCATTGGCATGTGTTCATGACACTGTACAACCTTCCGTCGGGCAAGTGCATGAAGCGAGAGAATCTATTTTTATCCTTAGTGATTCCTGCATCAAAAAGTCCAGGGAAAATATTGGATCTATATCTTAGACCCTTGATTGATGAGCTTAAATTATTATGGACTGATGGAGTTGTTACTTATGATGCATCCACAAAGTAACATTTCACTATGAAGGCTACACTTATGTGGACAATAAGTGACTTCCCTGCATATAAAATGCTATCAGGCTGGAGCACACATGGGAACCTGGCATGTCCTTGCTGTATGGACGATACCAAATCATTTGTGTTGAAATATGGTGGAAAATCTTGCTGGTTTGATTGCCATTGACGGTTTCTACCAACTGACCATCCTTTCCGAAGGTAAAAGGATGCATTCAGAAGAACAAAATTGAAATGGATGGACCAGATTTGGAACTGATGTTTGGGAGACATATGATAGCACGGGTGAAATACTTACTTGATATATCACTACTACCGGTAGCATGAAACAACTCCCTGGATTTGGAAAGAATAACAACTGGGTAATGAAAAACATCTTCTGGGAATTGCCTTACTGGTCAACCCTTCTTGTATGGCACAACTTGGATGTCATGCATGTCTAGAAGAATGTCTTTGATAATGTGTTTAACATGATCATGGACATGAAAGCCAAAACAACGGACAATCACTACAAGGAAGGGTGGAGTTTCCGATGGACTCAATCCATCTAAAAAACACTTTTTGATGGACTTTCCAACGTAATTCGACGGAAGATGTCCATCTAGTATTCCTTGTCGGAAGTTTCCGATAGACAAAATGTCCATTAGAACTTCGTCAGTAATTTCCAATGGATAGTTAGTCGACAGAACTTCCGTCAGAAACTATTGTCGGATTATCAGTCTTTAACGTTCCAACGGGAACTACATTCCATCGGCGATACCTTCAGAAATAATTCTGACGGATAATTATTCCATCACTATTTCCATCGAAAATAATTCCGATGGACAACGAATCCGTCAAAAACTCCATCGTGGAATTAGTTTTATTATTTTTTAAAATGCAAACTTCATATCATTTCTAATGTAATATATATTCCGTCGAAATAATTCCGACGGAAATCATTGTTCTGTCATTAGTTCTATCGAAAAAATGTTTTATTATTTTTTAAAAATATACAAAATTTATATAAAAATCTATTTAAATAAAAAATATAACATCTACACATCACAAACAAAACACAACATATACAACAAACGAAACACAACATCAATTATCAATTTTATTACAATAAAAATAATCAAGAAATATCCGCCGCATTCTCCAGGTCCTTATCCTCCCTGTCCTGCTCGTACCCTCCGTCGCCACCTGCTGGAGAATCCTATATTGAAAAAATAATAACATTAGGCATGCATGAATGAATAAAATAGTTATTAAAATAAATAAATAATTTATTTGAGTGTATACATTCGAATCGGATATGATATCGAATCGGTAATTTTAACACCAAACTCAAACCGGGTATCCAAATCGAATTCCGTTAGCTCTCATAAGTCACTTTTACCTCCCAAGTCATCTTGGAATGATTGACATGCTAATCAGACCGATATTTTAGATTTTGGACCCGCGAACCCAATTTCTTTACTTTTAAACTAAGTACAGTTAGAGAATGCTCTTTTGAGCGCCGTGTTGGGTCCCTTGGTGCAACCGTAATCAAGAGGGGGGTGAATTGATTACGCCCCTTTTTAAAAATTTTGACCGGATAAAACTCTGGTTTCAGCACACAGTGGATGCAACACAGTGCTTAGAGACACAAGAGAGAAACTTCGACACAAGAGTGAAACTTAGATACACTAAGTCTCATAAAAATCGGGTCAAAGAACTAAGTGGTTTATTAGAACAGACCTAGCTGAGCTTTCATGTACGCAAATAGGATGCATGTTGCAGTCTGATTTAGTCCAGTATGCGTGGTAGTGTTTCTATCAATCCTTGCTCAAATAATACTTCTGGCAAACAAAAAGATCAGGTGCACTGTTGAGCAAAGATCTATCGAACATGTGAGTGAGTGTGTGTGAGAGGTGTGAGTAGCAGTGTAACTTGACGTTCTGAGATAAACGTTAACACAAGACTTTGTGAAGGGGGATAGAAGAGATGGATCAGTCGCACGGTTTCCAACCCACTGCACAGATAATTTAAGGTCGTTCGGCTGCTATCTAGCAGACCTACGTCCACCCCTGTCCAACACCTAGTGAGACTTACTAAACTGCAAATGCAACAACACACACGGGGACAAGTCCCCAACAAACGCTGGTACACAGCTTAACGGGGATGAACGCCACACACACACACATACGATGCTACTTGCAACATCCACACGAGCATGAATCCCAAAAGAAAATCACACTGCAAAGGTGCAGCACCACACAGGGACAAACCCCAAAAGAAAAACACGCTGTAAAGGCTTGCACAAGGAACAAGCTCCTAGTCCACACACATACGACTGCAAAGTAGCCAAAGCCCACTCCGGTCTCTAAAACATAGTATCAAAAAATGCTGTCAAGCCAGCACTACACACGAGAAAAGCAAATGTGAAGTTTCAAAATAAAAACACAAATTAAACAAAACTAAGAAATGAAATTGTAGCTTCAGATCGAAGTCTTGAAGCTAAATGTGTAAATCTGGACTCATATCAGAAAACTGGCCTGCTTCTCTACTCAATAGCCGCACACGAACTTGGGGAGGAAGGTTCTCTTCTCTTTCTTTCAGATTTTCTTATTAGTGCAAGGGTCGCTCAGGCAAACTAGCTTAAGGGCTGCTCTTCTCTCTTTTTCTTCTTATCAGATGTTCTTCACAAAGTGCAGGGCATCTAATGCTGAGGACTGCAGCTCGAACAAGCTTCAGGGCCTCTTACAAGGTTTTTCCCACGCCCCACCTTCTCTAAGGTGAATGGGTCCATATTTACAGAAGAAAGACATGAAGATCACCTCTTTCTTAAATCTATTTTGTGATTGGTTCTTTTAGAAGCTGCCACCTGATTGCACCATGTTTATAGAATGGAAATATGGAAAGTCCCTTTTTCCAAATCTATTTTTCTGTCAGGTCCTTTTCATAGGCTATAAACTAATTGGTCCATGTTTATAGAGTAGAGACATGGAAAGTGTCTTTTTCCATATCTATTTTTCTATTAAGTCCTTTTCATAGGCTATAATCTGATTGGTCCGTGTTTATAGAGTAGAGACATGGAAAGTGTCCTATTTTCAGGTCTATTTACTAATAGGTCCTTTTCCATGGCAACAATCTGATTGGTCCATGATAAACAGGAAGGATATCTATCCTAGGACTTTTTTAGACCTTGAGGCACGTGTCCTAGAGGTGTGTGCCATTGACTTGGAGTAAGTAAATATGTGACTACTTAAAGACTCACGTGTTTGTACAAAAGAGCTCAAGTCAGTCGACTAAATGGGCAGATTTGTCGACTGAGCGTCATGGGTGTCGACACACCTAGTGGGGTATGTCGACGCACTTCGGGCTGTCGCGAGCTGGACTGCGAGCTAGGCCAGTATGTGTTGACGCACCTAGTGGGGTGTGTCGACCCACTCTAGTAAAATGCTTTCTGAAGCCACTCATGGAATCAGTCCTATGTCGACACACTAAGAGGATGGTGTTGACACATCCTGGAGAAAATTGCCCATAGCTGGCACTGGATTTTGAAGGTGTGTTGACGCACCGGTAGACTTGTGTTGACACACTCAGTTGCCCAAGAAGGTTTTATCCCGAATGGCCCATGGACTTGCTCTGACAAGTCGACACGGTGTTGAAGTAGGTTGACCTAGTGTTGAAGTAGGTCGACACACTCAAGAAGTAGGTCGTCACACTTTGTTATCTGTGGTTGTTGTCTTGCTTCTTGTAAGCATGTAGGTCGACACATTCTGAACACTATGACCTTTGATAGTTCTGTCCAAGCCCTTGCAACTTCATTTCAGCGAATTGGAAGCCTCTTGCACCTTGAGCTTCTTTCATTCAGTGTTGTCACAAGATTGGCATCTTGAGCTTCAGTTGACTTACCTGCTTTCACCCAGTTGCCCCAACCATCTGTAGTTACTTGGGTCCAGCTACTTCCAAATCCATGTCCAACTTCAATATACCTTGATATATCAGTATTACCTCCCCAATCTGTCTTGACTTGGATTCCCACTGCTACCTACTACCTTGTTCTGACAATCTTTAGTTGACTTTTTCGCCTTTGTCTTGTTGCTTCAGCCATCTAAACCAGTCGGTCAACCGAACTCCAAGCATCAGTCGACCAAAACCTGTAAAAATCTCAATGTTTTCAATTCTGGGAAATCCGGTCGACCGGACCATTCCTATCGGCCGACCGGCCCTTCATTTGAGTCTATATCGGTCGTCACACTTATCATGTGTGTTGACACACCTTCTCATTCTCTGTCAACACAAGTTGACACAGTTAACATATGTGTCGACACACTTTCACAATTCTAGCCAAGGCTTCTTGCTGAAAGACATTATGTGTCGACACACCTTCCTTATGTGTCAACACACCTTCTCAATTTCTGTCAACACTTCTCCACATCTGTCGACTTTCAAAATACTCATTTGCTTACATCATGAGGGGAATTAAAGTAATCATCATTAGAATGTTATGAAAATTAAAGTTTCAAGATGAATAAGGATTTCATCATGATTCAAGAATTTAAACATGAGATTCCATGAAGTGAAATCTTTGCTCTTAAGAAAAAACTCATGAAGAGCATAGTAGCATGAAAAACACCATACACAGTGAATCATAGTTTGATCATTATCAATGCACAATAATGAATCAATCATATCATCAAAACCACACAAGGACTACATATGTGTAACACGCCGAGCCCAAATTGGATGTCCGATTTGGATTTCGTCAGCGCTCACAAGTCGCTCTCACCACCCAAGTTATGTTAGAATGATCGGCATGCCGATCAGACTGGTATTTTAGATTTTGGACCACCGAACCCAGATTCTTATCTGAATCTTAAACTAAGTGCATTTAGATAATACTCTTTTGAGCGCCAAGCCCAAACCGAGTATCCGATTTGGATTCCATTAGCTCTCACAAGTCACACTTACCACCCAAGTCATGTTGGAATGATCGACACGATGATCAGACAACTATTTTAGATTTTTGACCTTCGAGCCCAACTTCTTTAATTTTAAACAAAGTTCATTTAGAGAATACTCTTTTGAGCACTGAGACAAAATAGGGTATCCGATTTTTATTTTGTCAGCTCTCACAAGTGACTCTCACCACTCAGGTCGTGTTGGAATAATCGACACACATATCAGACCAATATTTTAGAGTTTGGATCCCCGAACCCAACTTCTTTAATTTTAAACTAAGTCCATTTAGAGAATGCTCTTTCGAGCGTCAAGCCCAAGCCGGGTATATGATTTGAATTTCGTCAGCTCTCACAAGTCACTCATACCACCCAGGTCATGTTGGAATGATCGGCATGCCGATCAGATCAGTATTTTAGATTTTGGACATCCAAACCCATTTCTTATCTGCATTTTAAACTAAGTGCATTTAGAGATTGCTCTTTTGAGCGTCGAGCCCAAACTAGGTATCTAATTTGATTCCGTCAGCTCTAACAAGTCACTCTCACCACTCAAGTCACGTTGGAATAATCGACATGTCGATCAGACATGTATTCCAGATTTTGGACCCCCAAATCCTAGTTATCTAAATTATTTTAAATAAAGTTGGTTTTGAAAACTAACTTAGTTCTGAATTGAATAATTTTAGCGTCGAGCCCAAACCGGGTATCCGATTTGGATTCCGTCAGCTCTCCCACATCACTCTCACCACCTAAGTCAGGTTGGAATGATTAGCACACCGACCAGGCTGATATTTTAGATTTTGGACCCCCAAACCCAAGTTATCTAAATTGTTTTAAACAAAGTTAGTTTTGAAAAGTAACTTAGTTCTGAATTGAGTAATTTTAGCACCGAGCCCAAACCAAGTATCTGATTTGGATTCCGTCAGCTCTCCCAAGTCACTCTCACCACCCAGGTCACGTTGGAATGATCGGCACACTGATCAGGCTGATATTTTATATTTTGAACCCCCGAACCCCAGTTATCTTAATTATTTTAAACAATGTTAGTTTTGAAAACTAACTTTATTCTGAATTGAGTAATTTTAGCACCGAGCCCAAATCAGGTTTCTGATTTGGATTCCATCAGCTCTCCCAAGTCACTCTCACCACCGAGGTCGCGTTGGAATGTTCGGCACACCGATTAGGCCGGTATTTTAGATTTTGGACCCCCGAACCCTAGTTATCTGAATTATTTTAAACAAAGTTATTTTTGAAAACTAACTTAGTTCTAAATTGAGTAATTTTAGCTTCAAGCCCAAACCCGGTATCTGATTTGGATTCTGTCAGCTCTCCCAAGTCACTCTCACCACCTAGGGTCTGGTTGGATATTAATACATTTTCACGGTAGTTTCTTTGAATTAAATAGCAATACTATAACTCAGAATTCTGTGAAAATAAAAATATAACAAACACTCACTTGAGGAGGCTATGCTATGGCTGAGGGTGCTCCATGAGGGAAAAGCCCCACCTTGGGGATGAGGCTAGCGAATGCCTGCGTAATGAGCACCTCTTGGCTCGACATCTCCGTCATCATCTGCCGCTAGAAATCAAACATCTCCGCTCGAACGATGTATTTGACGTCACTTGGAGAAGTAATGGGGCCGGGTGGGGGGAGTACTGAAGGCACTGCTATTGGTCAGGGTAGTGCATGAACTCACACACGATGATATCACTATGCCACTCTCCAGGCTCTACCCAAAACCATATAGCCAGCCTTTCTTTGGTACGCTAGTTGCTGCCACACATGGCGCCGGATCTAACTCATGTTGCTACGTGCCCCCCTCCCCGTATTTCTCTATCACATGTCTACTATATGTTTCCTACAAATTGAATCAAAAAGCCTATAAATTTAATATGAATAAATCATATTTAAATGAAAAGAAAAACTTAATTTTTTATATAAACTTACCGCTGTTGACACCCATTTTTTGTCGACAAGTTGAGTCATTTCTCTTACTCCCATTTATTGATGCCTCGAGTTATCCGTTACTCGTTACGTTATTTTCCAGGAAAGATCTTTGGGCTTACTTTATGGGTAGCCTCCCTCCCTGGCCGGGTCTGTTCAATTCAGGGCTTAGTGGGCCTTTTTCACCTTTTTAGGAATTCTAAGCGTCCAGTCTTGCAGGGTCAATCTCCAGCCGCTCATCACATAGACGGTTAAATTTGGGCCGTTCATATATTTTTGGGATATTAGCTGATTTTCTGAATTTCCACCGACGAGCTGTAATACGGTCTGGATATCACCGTTCAACCTCATTGTGCTGTCGGATCTTAGCCATTCTTCTCCCAGAGTCCTAACATCATTGGTTTTCAGATAATTATCTAATTATCTAATCTATTTTGATTTTCCACCGACAAGGTATGAGCGGTTACCTCTTGGCCGCTCTTGTAGATGAAAGGTCTACTATCAGCCGTTCATCTTATGAGTCCAACGGCGAAAATTTCAGGCAGTTCGATGGGTATTTGGAAAATATTTTCTATTTATTGAGTTTCCACCGACAGGGTTGGACGGCTTACAGGTAGCCGCCCAACATGATGAGTGGTCTATCGTGCGACCGTTCATATGCCCGATTTCTGAAGGTTAACAGATTTTCTCTCTCTATCCATGGTTTTATCCCCAACTTCCTCGAACTGTTTCTCCATGAATATTGAGTCAAATTTGGTGCCGTTTCTTCCAGATGAAAGATAATTCGATTATCTTCAACTTTTCTTTCATTATCTCGACCTAAAAATGCTTAGAAACCCTAATTTTGGGGTTAGCATTTGGGTGCTCTATAAATAGACCTTAAAGGCTACCTTTGAAAGGGGGGGGGGGAGATTTTTGGTCGACGGCGAAGCCCTGCCGAATCTTTGAGCGACCTACCACCGGGGAGGGAGGCCTTCTACGTCCATACAGGCCTCCGATTCAGGGAGTAGTCGTATTTTGAGTCATCAGTTCATTTTGTCCCATCGTTCTCTTTTATCTGCATGCATTGCTTCTTCTATATTTCTTCAACGTTTCTTACTCTCATGCATCATTTACACATACGCACCTATGTTTTTGACGCCCTTAGGGGTTTAAAAACCTCCAGGTACCCTCCATTCCATTTGGTTATGTTTATCTCTATTCGTTCTTACGTTTACTACACTTTATAGTTCTAATCTGGGGCTCGTTTCTGTGTTCTGTACGTGATTTTGCAGGTCAGCGACAAACTAGCACGAGGCCCATCGTTTCTGGCCGATCGGAAAGGGTGGAGGTTGGACCTTTGCATCTTAGGACGTGGTGACATTGGGCGGTTCCATACTGTCCGTTCTAAGGGAAGTGCGGCCGATATTGCACCTTTCATCTCCTTCCCGCGGTCGATCTGGAAACGTTCTTCCTCCCTCGTTCTTCATCCCGCGTTCCACCCAGCACTGACGGGTGGTCTGCTGAGCGGCCATGCCATCCTTAAAGTGGTTCTTCACGGGTCGTGCATCCCTCTAGTGCTGGTTCATAGGCGAGTACCTCCCCCTTTTTCCAAGGCACGGCGTGTCCATCACGTTCGGCATCTTGGTGGCGATCACACAGGTTTACACCCTTCCGTCTCCTTCTACTTTCCATTTATCTCTCATATTGATTTAGTAGAAAGGGATAGATAGAAAGATATTCTTTTAAGCCAAGGTAAGGAAGGAAGGAAAAACACGTCAACACCCCATTTTTTGGCGATCACGGTGAGACACCAAGTGCCCATCGTGTTAGTGGTTTGCTGACCCGTCTGTTTGCATGGTTAGTTCCCTGTTTCTTAAGTCGTTTCAGGTTGTTGGCTGGTTTCCTGGTTTCAAGGTTTCTGGCGGTTGTGCGGTTTGGACAGAGCCGTTCATCATTATGAGCGGCAAGGAATTAGCCGCTCTTCTCTGCTTACAGTGCTGATTATCCTTCAAGCCTGCTATCGTGAGCGGTCTCTCACCACCCGTTCAACATCCGTACGGCCTGTACTTGGCTGTCCATCTTGCTGGCTCAGGTACGCCTCTGCCTTCATACTGTTGGCTGGATTACTGTTATGCGGTTGCTGCAGGTCCATTCCAATACTCACTCAGCCGTCAATAGACCGCCTATCCTGGTATGCTTCTGATTTCTATCTTCTTTCATTCTATCATTTTCTGATTTTCCTGATTGCTTTGTCGTTACTCCCTAGTCTGCACGGTCGTTCACAGGCCATCCTTACTCCCTGAGCGGTCTTCATCAGACCGTCCTTTTGCTGCTACAGTGCACCCCGTGCTATAGTTTGATCATTGAGTTATACCATTATATGCATATATGTTGGTGCTGTTTGATCTCCCCCTGCTGTTGTTATATCATTCCATGGTTGCGTTCATCTCATTTTCTTACATTTGCTTGTTCATTGCTTGCTAGTTTCTAGGCTAGATTTTGCATGCACTCCGGTGCGCATAGGGGCATACATACTCTTCATTAGTAGTTGCATTTCTACTGAGGTAGGGTTTCCTCTCGTCTCCCTACTCCTTGGAGCCGACTAGGTGACCTTGCTGAGGGCCTCCGTAAGCCCCCGCGAGCCGTGGATTCCCACACGGACGTCGGGCAGGTTGTACCACATCATCCCCTAGTCTAGAGTTTGCATCTGCATGAGGGGGAGTCCCTTAGAGTCACCAAGTTTCCCATTCTTACCCTGGTTAGGTACCTTGTGGTTGAGTGAATTCAGATATTAATTAATCCACTAAGGTCCTAAAGAGGAACTTATAAGATTGTTCGTGCATCGTTTATAACTTGGGTGGTCAATTGGTTGATTCTTTTCTCATCTCTTCCCTCCATTGTATGTTGCAGTGCCATCATTTGCATCTTTTGATCAGAGTAGGCTCATTTAGACTAGTTCATCTTTGTGTGTCTTCATTTTGTCACATTTTTCCTAGGTTGCTTCCCCTTTTGTATCCCCTCCCATTCTTGACTGTATAAAGTCTCCATTTCTCCCATGGAGCATTTCTCCCCCTGTCCTATCCTTCTTCTTCCTCTTATCCCCTCGTGGAGTCCTCTTCCCATGCGGGTCCGTCGCCTCACTCATCTAATGGGCCTTATTCTCTTCACATGCCCTCTCCTCTAAACGGGCCCACTCCGTTTAACGGGCCTTCTTGTCCCGCCCATGCTGCTGCTAGCCCAATCAATTCTCATCCCCACATACATAATCCTTCCAGGCCCATGTATCCCTCTACTCTTGGAACGGGATTTCCTTCTTCTCAGGCTGGGTCCCTCTATTCGGCCCATCAACATTATCCTGGTTTAAATTCATCCTCTCTTGCTCAGGCTGGCCCATATCCTTCTTGGACTCTTCCTACCGAGAAGATGATCGCTCAAGCCCAACGTCAACTTGATGAATTGCAATGTCGAATTAATCTCCAAACTTCTTTGGATGTCCCGTTTGCCTTTCAAGGTCTTCAGCACCCACCACATTCACAAATTCCGGCTTATCGTCGCTATGGTGGAGTCGGTGACCCCTACGTGCATTTGAAGGAGTTCCTTTATGAGTCGGCCCAATTTCTACATGATCTACGCTTAATGGCCTATTTGTTTGGCCTATCTTTAGAGGGCTCGGCCAAGGATTGGTTCTTCATGTTACCGCAAGAGCAGATGATGAATTTCAAGTTGTACAAGAACAATTCGTTCAGCAGTACCGAGACCAGGTGGGGCCCAAGTACTCTATGGTTGATTTGGCCCATGAGAAGATGAAGCCCGACGAGGAATTCTCCACGTTCGTCGACCGCTGGCGTCGCCTGGCCGCGCAAGTTCCAGGGCATATTCTGGAGGGCGAACAAATCAAGATGGTTATTTCTAATGCAACGCCTGAGCTTAGATGCATCTTAGCCCTGAATGATATCACTTCCTGGCAACAACTCTATAACCGAGCCCGCTTCATTAGCCAACAACTCCTAGTTTCCCTTGACCACGAGTCTCCTTCACCTTCGCCTTCCACATACCCCTTCTCCTCACCGTCCCCTACAAGTCAGCCCTCCACCTCATATCCCTCCATGAGTCGGCCGTCCGCTCCCACTTATCCATATGCCTTCTCATGTCACCCCACTACATCTTTCTCCACGAGTTAGCCCTCCGCTGTTTTATTTCCCCACACCTCTTCGCTTCCGGTCAAGGAAACGTCACACCCTAAGTCAGTGGACGCCATCCATTATATTCCCACTCCCTCCACGCCTCCACATCATTCACTTACTAGCCCTCTGCCTTCACCTACGCAATGCCCCTTGCCTATGCAACCTCCACTACCATCCCCACTACCTTCTCATACCCCTCGGCGTCCACCTTGCCCAAAGCGGGCTCCTCACTCTCCGTTGCCGAAATCTTTTATGGACGTTTTCAGGGCATTGATGGTCACCCATGCGTTGCAACTCCCTCCGGTTATGCCTCGCCAACCCGCGATCGGAAATTTATGCCAGTTCTGTGAGTTTTATCATCAACAGGGGCATTTGGTTGAGGATTGCCCCGAATTCTGGGAATTTGTCTATGGTTTGGAAGAAGACAAGAGGATTGATTGGACAGTTATGCACAAAGTTATTTCAGATTTCAGCAACAAGCAACAGTAGCAGCAAGCAGTGCCACCCAGGCCGCCTTCCCCACTTTGAGACCAGGGGCACCCTGGTACTTCTTCTGTTACTAAGATACCTGCTCCGTTACCCACTTCCCCCTCCGTCCCATCTCCTCCACAACCTTTACCTACCCCAGCCTCTGCTCGGGCAACCCCTCTTTAACCCTCCGTTTCCACTACCACACCTATCCCCAACACCCCTTGGTGTGTCATAAAGATACGCCGAAGAGCGCCGCCACTTGCCACTTCTCCTACTGCACCTCTACCTTCCCCTCCTCCTTCGCCTTTACCACCTCTCTCGGCCACCTCACCCCCTTTACCTTCTCCATTGACTCCACCCTCTCCATTTTCATCCTCACCATCCCGTTTACCATCTCCACCCCTTTACTACCTCTTTTGCCATCATCATCCGAGCCTGAGCATGCCGAACCTGAACCCACACCCCCACCTTTACCTACACCCATGCCCATCATTATCACTATTCCCCCGTCACTCGCATTACCTCCATCCACGCCCTTTAAACCTCTTCCTCCTAACCTCCCTCTGCCACTTCCCACCTCACGGAGCAGGCGGATGTTACCCTTGGTGCCCCTCGGAACCAGGGGAGGTGATAAGTTAAGCCGGGCTTTGATCATGCATGCTAAAGTTCTACAGTTCATTTGTCGCATGCCGATCATGGTCTGAATTCCTTGCTGCCTCGGGAATCAGGAGCGTTCATCTCTGAAGACGGCTGTTAAAGCAAGTTCCTTAGCACTGGTGCCAGTTTCTTCAAAAGCGAGGCCGGTGACAATCTCTTTGCTCACCAGAGAATTCACTATTGATGTTGTTATCACATCTCACTTGATTGCTATTCAGTTCACTGGCCCAGAAGAGTTTTCCACCTGGATGGTGCTAACCCACACAGCCGTCAAACGTTTAATGAATTTAGCATTCAAGGGGCAATTGGCCGTGTCTTCGAGATTGGCCAGGGGCATTCTACATTTTCTGTCTCATCTCCCTCGGCTTATTGGTGAGGTGGCCACGTCAACGCCGCGCATCACACTCCCTCAGTTCCGTCCTACGCTTCTAGCAAGGGAGTTATGCTTCATGCCCAACTGCCGAGTGAAGATGCCAAAGCTCCATGTTCTAGTGCCGAATGACAAAACTCCATTGCTTCCTGATGTTCATCCCAAGGAGTTGACTGTTCTGGAATGTCCTTCTATGGTTAGCACCGCGCAGCTAAGGGCAAGTCCCGATGAAGTTGCATATTCATGACCGAAGCTAGGCCGTCTGCCATGTGGGCCCGTTATTTGAGAAAACATTACAAGACAAGAAGCCCGAAGGCCCGAGTCCGCGCCAGGCGGAATTGTTGCAAGCAGATTTCTGCCAAGAAGAGACGGCGACATAAGTTCAAGGGCCAACAGTTGTGCATTCGGGGGCTCACTCCACCTCCTTCTTCTGTCTCTTCATCTTTCTTTCAGTCATCTTTTCTGTTGCTCAGTTCTTATCCTTGGGTGGTGTATCTTCCACCACCTGACTATATTTCTACCATCTTCTCCTGTCCTCACCATTCTAGGTCCCGGCCTATGTCCTCCTCTTCCCCTGATCCAGTGGCCTCTTATAGTTTTTCTCCCCGGATACGTCCGGATTCCACTTCTCATCCTTTTCCTCCAACCCAGTTGGGGATTCCTCATGCTCGTTCCCTGACCATGTCAGGTGATTATCCTTTTCTTTCCCCGACCTTGTCGGGTGTCTATCATTTTCTTTCCCCGACCCTATCGGGTGGTTCTCACTCTCCTTCCCCGACCCTGTCGGGTGAGTCTAATTCCTTTTCTCTGACTACGTCGTATGATCACTCGTCTTCCCCCTTATCTTTTCCACAATCTTTTTACGGTTCGTCTATTCTTTCTGTTTCACCCTTTCAGGGTCATTACCCTTTTTCTTGCTATTTTCGAGGCTTTAGCCCGCCTTAATCTCAGTTAATCCCTGGTTATTCTGTACTTGGTTCCTTGTTATCAGGACCTTAGTGCCTTAACGAGGGAGTTCTAGCCCTCGTCTATCTTCCTTTTATCTCTTCTTCATCTAGTATGATGTCTGCCACTTCTCTATGTTGAGGAATCCAATCCTTTACTTTTCTTTCATCCTTCATCCTGACAAGCAAGGAAAACAAAGTTCGTGCTCCTCAAAGCTCGATGATCGAAATCACTTCAGGAGGCCGGTTTCCACGCCATCAATTTACAAAGGTATCTTTGATTTTGTGACGGAACATGTTATCATTGCTATTACTCTGTTATTTCTGCACGCGCTTATAATGTTGGTTCCTTAAAACATGGTTGAGTGGCCTTAAGCTTTAGTTAGTTTGCTTAGTCAAATGAGTCGCTTCTGCATCATCTTAGGCTAGTGATAACTCCGTGTTAGGAGTCTAGTTTCTTTCCCTGATTGTTGAGGGTGACCTTTGAGTATGGATTTTTCACACACTACAGGCAAGCCATAGCCGATCTCTCTAGTGCAACATCGTTGCTGCTTTGGCCATACTTTGGGTATGCACAAATGTCTTTTTTTTTCTCTGCTCGGCCAAGTGCAGGGGCAAGAGATTGATGGATAAGATGACTAACCTAGGCGCTCTCTAATACAAGAGAGGTCTCAAATAGGGGCAATCTTGACCCTCAAAAGTGAGCTTTCATGCTATATCTAGCCAATAAGGGCTACCAAAATGAGAAAATGATTCAATGCAAAATTATGAATCAAAGGCATGGCAAGAGTGGCAATACAGTTCCCCGCGGGACGTCATGAGCCCGGTCGCATGTGTGCTTGATAAATATGGGTCTAAAAATCAAAGACACAAAGCCCCGGTGCAACAGACTATCTCTTTGAGGGGTAGTGCCCTAGAAGGAATTCGAGCCTTGATATCTCCCATCCTGCACGAAGCTTGTCTCCAATTTTTCTTCTACCTCTCCCTCTTAGGCTGGGTTGTATCCCAGGTATGGCCTTAGTAGGGGCACCGTTCTTTAGAAGCGGTTGGTTGTGGTAAGCCACCCTCATATGCATGCCCTACTTAAGGGAAGTCTTTAATGAAAGGGGTAGGAACGACGATCCCTGGCTAGTAGTTTGAGCGAGTCTTTAGGTGCTGCGGATTGCTATGTCAAAATCTAAAAAAAAAATCATATATTAACAAAAGTCTAAAAAAATCAAATATTGTCAAAAATCTAAAAAAATCAAATATTATCAAAAATCAAAAAAATTAAATACTTCAAACTTTATAAAAAAAATTCAAAAAAATATCAAATATTTTAAAAAACCTAAAAAATCAAATACTTCAAAAATTCCAGAAAAATGAAATACTATTTAAAATCTAAAAAAATAAAAAAATAACAAAAAAATCCAAAAGATGTGTCTTTTTCATGCATTTACATTTGTTTTAAGGACAGATACGTAATCCGTTTGCTAAGTGTGCATGTTACAAATACTTAGGCATTCCTTACTATATCTTTGTGCTCTGTCTCCTGTCCACATCTTTGATCTGTTCTTTCCTTCTTCGATCCACTCTCTCGATCTATTCTGAACCTCATGTCCTTCTCAACTTTTGTTTTGATTATATCTTTATGAGAGGGCTTTACCTCACGATTATGAACCTGGTGGTTCTGCTTCATTCTGATCTTGGGTGTTGATTGAAGTGCGTATTTTGTCATGCCTTTTGTCCCGATGTGTCCTTATCACGTGTTTATGTCCCGCCGTGTTGTCCAACACATGTTGTTTTGTTTCTCACCACGTGTTGTTAGTTATCTTGCATATGTTGTTAGTCGTCCTTCTATATCTCGTGTGTTATCCCAACCGTGTGTTGTCCCTTTGCGTCGTTATCTTGTCACACTGCGTTTATACATGCATGTTGTTTCTGTTCATACCCTTGCATATGTGCTCGTTCGCCTTTGTTATGTTATATTGCATTGTCTCCTATTTCATTTGTTCGTTATGTTATGTCATGTTATTTGTCGTTCAGCTGAGCATTATGTTATCTACGCTATGATCATATTTGTCTTATACATGAAAATCCATAAAAATCTGAAAATGAAAATCCAAGAAATATGCCGTCTCACCTGCATAGGTAAGTCAGGTATGGCCTTCTGTCCCTATGTCTCTTATTACATTACTATATGGTATTATGATATATTATCTCGAGAACCAGTTGATTATCTACGTGTTCCAGGATCTGATGTTCCCTTTTAACAAAAATGATGATGATCCAGGTTCACGTGTTTAATCTTCGGATAGGCCGTTGGGTTGGGAAAGCATGGGGAGGATGGTTCTATCCTGCACGCTGTGGTTGCAGATAGTGTCTTGATTCTAATTCTCCCAGCTTAGCAATATTATTCTCGAGTATTTTATATTTTATCCTTTCTTTGCATTCGTTTTAATGATTTCTTTTATTTTAGCCCAGCATGCGTCATACGCATCTTTTGAGCATTCATGACCCGTGGTTTACTCGCAAAATATCCCACCAGTGATGGTTAGCTGTGCGTTCAATGTTTGAGTAAGAGGGATAATTCAACTCTGAGTTGGAAGGTTCACTTTGGTCAATTCGCTTGGTTTGGTTGGTTAAGAGGTCCCCGTCTGGAGTTTTAGTCTGTTTCTTCATTTTTTCGCTGCTTATTCTGGTCTCCTCATTGGTCCGAGGGATTATGTCCCCCATGAGGTTGATCCTGTGTTTCTTTTTATTTAGTTTAGTTCCTCCAGATTGGCGTCGCTTTTAGTCTAATCGTTCCTCGTGAATGGTTCAGGGTTTTTCGGAATATTCTTATCGCTTGTTGGTGAAAACGAGTGTCTTTTACCTTAACGCCCACTTTTCAATCTGCTTCGCTTCATTTCCTCTTCATCTCCATGTTCCATTTCGCTTCCGCTTCACCTCCGCTCGCTCCCCTGCAAAGCGGACATTAAGGAGGGGCATCTGTTGACACCCATTTTTTGCCGACAAGTTGAGTCATTTCTCTTACTCCCATTTATTGATGCCTCAAGTTATCCGTTACTCGTTGTGTTCTTTTCCAAGTAACATCTTTGGGCTTACTTTATGGGTAGCCTCCCTCCCTGGCCGGGTCTGTTCAATTCAGGGCTTAGTGGGCCTTTTTCACTTTTTTAGGAATTCTAAGCGTCTAGTCTTGCACGGTCAGTCTCCAGCCGCTCATCACATAGACGGTTGAATTTGGGCCGTTCATATATTTTTGGGATATTTAGCTGATTTTATGAATTTCCACCGACGAGCTGTAATACGGTCTGGATATCACCGTTCAACCTCATTGTGCGGTCGGATCTTAGCCGTTCTTCTCCCAAAGTCCTAACATCGTTGGTTTTCAGATAATTGTCTAATTATCTAATCTATTTTGATTTTCCACCGACAAGGTATGAGCGGTTGCCTCTTGGCCACTCTTGTAGATGAAAGGTCTACTACCAGCCGTTCATCTTATGATTCCAACGGCGATAATTTCGGGCAGTTCGATGGGTATTTGGAAAATATTTTCTATTTATTGAGTTTCCACCGACAGGGTTGGACGGCTTACAGGTAGCCGCCCAACATGATGAGTGGTCTATCGTGCGACCGTTCATATGCCCGATTTCTAAAGGTTAACAGATTTTCTCTCTCTATCCGTGGTTTTATCCCCAACTTCCTCGAACTGTTTCTCCGCGAATATTGAGTCAAATTTGGTGTCGTTTCTTCCAGATGAAAGATAATTCGATTATCTTAACTTTTCTTTCATTATCTCGACCTAAAAATGCTTAGAAACCCTAATTTCGGGGTTAGCATTTGGGTGCTCTATAAGTAGACCCTAAGGCTACCTTTGAAAGGGGGGGGGAGATTTTTGGTCGACGGCGAAGCCCTGCCGAATCTTTGAGCGACCTACCACCGGGGAGGGAGGCCTTCTACGTCCATACAGGCCTCCGGTTCAGGGAGTAGTCGTATTTTGAGTCATCATTTCATTTAGTCCCATCGTTCTCTTTTATCTGCATGCATTGCTTCTTCTATATTTCTTCCACGTTTTCTTACTCTCATGCATCATTTACACACACCCACCTATGTTTTTGACGCCCTTAGGGGTTTAAAAACCTCCAGGTACCCTCCATTCCATTTGGTTATGTTTATCTCTATTCGTTCTTACGTTTACTACACTTTATAGTTCTAATCTGGGACTCGTTTCTGTGTTCTATACGTGATTTTGCAGGTCAACGACACACTAGCACGAGACCCATCCTTTCTGGTCGGCCAGAAAGGGTGGAGGTTGGACCTTTGCATCTTAGGGCGTGGTGACGTTGGGCAGTTCCATACTGTCCGTTCTAAGGGAAGTGCGGCCGATATTGCACCGTTCATCTCCTTCCCGCGACCGATCCGGAACCGTTCTTCTCCCTCGTTCTTCATCCCGTGTTCCACCCAGCACTGACGGGCGGTCTGCCGAGCGGCCGCGCCATCCTTAAAGCGGTTCTTCACTGGCCGCGCATCCCTCCAGTGCTGGTTCATAGGCGAGTACCTCCCCCTCTTTCCAAGGCACGTTGTGTCCATCACGTTCAGCATCTTGGTGGCGATCACACAGGTTTACACCCTTCCGTCCCCTTCTACTTTCCATTTATCTCTCATATTGATTTAGTAGAAATGGATAGATAGAAAGAGATCTTTTTAAGCCGAGGTAAGGAAGGACGGAAAAACACGTCAACAACCGCTACTGAGAGGGCTCTCTCACTAACGAATTGATCCGTCCCCTTCTTTTTGTGTGTTCTATCAAACACCTCCAGAAACTATGGAGCAAGATTGAGCTCCACCACCTATTTTACAAATCATAGAAACGAAATGTCATATATATGAATAAAATATAAGAAGAAAAATTGAAATATTACTTACCAATTTTTGTTTGTGGGTTGCAAAAGAGACAGACCCACTCGTATGCACATTGGCATCTGGTTGTGACGCCCTATTTGCTGACACTTCTTGGGACTTTTCTATCCACCTCAAATCAGCCCATTTGTCACACACAACATCCCAATACTCCTTCCTCATCCAAAGAGGGTGGTGCTCCTTCTAGAGTTGTTGGTCTTGGCTCCCGCCAGCTTTTTTCTGAGCCCTTACTCTGGCCTCATGCAATGTCTTCTTACAATTACTCTACACAATAGCCTCCCAGACAAAACGACCTCTCTCCTCATCCTGTCCACTCGTGAACTGATAAGTCTGTTGTAAAGAAATTATGTTATATGAGTTAGTATACTGAGCACGTTTGAGTTTGGGAAAGACGTGAATTAAATGATTAAATTACATATTGTGAACATGTTGAATAATAAATCCCAAACGATGATCGAAAATTCTTCGAAGGACATTGCCAGCCCTGGAACATGCGCACATATGATTCTCATAGCATGACGAACATCCCCGGCCGGTTCTAATTTATCACTACAATTACAAATGTTAAAATGGTTGGCATTACATAGTTGAGGGAAAAATAATGAATATAATTCATAAATCAATAAATTTACCGGGAGATCTAGCACGGTAGACGTCCATCATGGGCCTCGCCTCCCTCGCCCTCGTGACGACTACCGACATCCTTTGTCGGCTAGGCGGAGGAGCTGACAGGGGCATTAGGACTTGTAAGAATTAAATGTCATAAGCAAAACATATAATCAAAAAAAATTTTGCTAGAAATTTAAATAGACATACCTGTACTGGGAGGTGGTGGGGGTGAACCCTGCACAGTTGGAGGGGGGCACTAGGATCTGTAAGAATTAAATGTCATAAGCAAAACATATAATCAAAGAATATTTTACTAAAAATTTAAATAGACATACCTATACTGGGAGGTGGTGGGGGTGAGCCATGCACAGCTGGAGCGAGGGCACTAGGACCTGTAAGAATTAAATGTTATAAGTAAAACATATAATCAAAGAATATTTTACTAGAAATGTAAATAGACATACCTATATTGAGAGGTGGTGGGGGTGTGCCCTGCACAGCTGGAGGGAGGGCACTACGACCTGTAAGAATTAAATGTCATAAGTAAAATATACAATCAAAAAATATTTTGCTAGAAATTGAAATAGACAAACCTATACCGGAAGGTGGTGGGGGTGTGCCCTACAAAACGGGTACAAGGGCACTCGGGCCTGTAAGAATTAAATGTCATAAGTAAAATATATAATCAAAAAATATTTTGCTAGAAATTTAAATAAACATATCTATACCGGGATGTGGTGGGGGTGTGCTATTTCCAGCTCGTGGCGGTGTGCCATGTCCAGCTGGTGAGACGACACTCGGGCCTATAAGAAATAAATCTTTTAAGTTGATATATAATTAATACACGCATTAGAGAGGGGCAGATTTGCGGCCCCAAAAGATATGAGGCGCAATACGGCCCAGCAAAACCCACAGAGCCTAACAAGTGACAGCCCTGTTGAGACTATGAGATGGTGCAAAGTGAGATTCAGAGGGGGTGTGCATGAATCCTGTTCAATAATTTTGCCCAATTTAAAACTATATATAAAATTTTATGGAATTAAACTCAGATAGGCTCAGTTAAACTGATATTCTATTCAGACCCACACTCGAACACTAGTTCAGATGTTCAAATGTGATTCTCACTAGAATACTTGGGTAGCACACTCAGCAAATTATCTAGAATACTCAGCAGCAGTTAGACAGAATCAAATTAGACACATGGTGATTTACAAAGAGTTTAGGCTAAATCTATGCAATAGACCCGTACCTAAGCATACATCTACCGTGAGTCAGAATTGCAATCAAACCACGAAGACAAGGAGTTTTTAGATGGTTCGGTCTACTACCATAGACCTACATCCATCCCTCACTCAAACTAGAATGAGGCTTCCTGCTGCCAAATAGCTTGAACCGCTGAGCATCACTACTTGCTTATAGCTGAGCAACACAGCTTGTTGTCCAGAGGAACTGATCCTCTGTAAACGATGACACACAGCTTGATAAAACTAGAAAATAGAAAAGCAAAAGATGAATCACAGCACCAGAAAGCTAGAAATGAAAACTGAAAAATATAGCTCACGCAGGAGCAAAATCAGTTCAGGATCTGATCCAAGAACTGATAAGAATGCAGATCTTCGAGCACAATCTTTCTCTCTATTCTCACTTGCTCACTCTATTTCTTTTTCTCTGCTCACACTCTCTTTTCTCTCAGATTCCCTTTGAAATTTTGATACTATATTTTCTAACTCTCATATCTTCACTCTTTCTCTTCACTGCTATATGACTCTCTATCTGATCTCTTTCTCAATATCTCGAGCTCCCTCGCTCTTCTCTTCGATTCTCCAAATTCCCTTCTCTCATCTCTCTCTTTCTATGTCTCATCTTTTCTTTTATGCTGCTCTCTCTCAGACCCTCTGCTACCTTCTTCTTTTTCTTTTTCTATTTCTCTCTCTCTTGTTCTCTTTTGTTTTTTTTTATCGCAGGAGAGACCTTTTTATAGAGCTTCAGGGTTGGGTCCACGAGCTCACGCTTCGGGCGTGTGGAGGGCACGTTCCCGCCCTAAAGCTGCATCCAAAAGGTGCGCTTAAAGATCACGTGTCAGGTTCAGCTGAAGAGACTTTCCACGTGGCTGAATTTCCAGTTAATACTTGCCTTGGATCACGTGCTAGTGAATAAGAGTCTTGAACCACGTGACTTCACAAAGTGTAAGGCTCCCTACAATTCAGAAGACATGCATTTAGTCAAACACTTAAAGTGCATACTCAATGCTCAGACCAATGATATAAATGTATGTGCAAATGCCTTAGAGCATGATCTTGATGCTTAGACATATAGATGTTGATGCTCAGACTTAATGATGCAGATGGACTTTAATGCTCAGACTCTGGACATTGCACAGACTTATATGTGCACAGGCTTTACCTTGTGCACAGACCTTTATTATGCATGTGCTTAGACCTCAGAGTATGCATGTGCTCAGACCTTATAATATCAAATGCAAATGTGCTCTGACTTGCCTAATGCAGGTGCACTGACACGAATGCATGTGCTCTAACTTGTGTGTGCAATCTTGTGCATATGCTCTGACCTGACCGTGCATATGCTCAGACCTTGGTGGAGTTGCTTGGACTTGCATGACTAGGACTTAATGCATGTGCTCAGACCTGCATGGCTAAGAGTTCATGCATGTGCACCGACTTGAGTTCATGCATGTGCACTGACTTGAGTGGAGGTGCTCTGACCTATGTGTCGAGACATTGTGCATGTGCACCGACCTAGGTGAGGGTGCTCCGACCTATGTGTCAAGACACTGTGCATGTGCACTGACTTACATGAAGGTGCTCCGACCTTCATAACTAGACTATGCACATGTGCTCAGACTTGAAGGAAGATGCTCAGATGTGAAAGTCTGTCTCTAATACATGTGCACCGACCTTAGTATGAAATAATGACAATGTGCACCGACCTTGGTAGCAAATTTAGAATAGTTGCACCGACCTTGATATGTATCAGACTGAACTGTGCATTGACCTTACCTGTCAATGAGCTGACTCACCATTTGATTAGTTGACCTATGTTGACTGGTGTTGACCTACGTTGACTTGCGTTGACTTGTTATTTTTCATGACTTTTTGAGTCAACTTTAGAACCTGTTCTGACATATTTCATACTTGTATATATATATTGAGATCATTAATTTATGCATCCATGTTTTATCATCAAGGTTGAATATAATGACATAATAGTTGACATCATCAAAATCACATAGACACAACAATCCCCCCCTTTTTGATGATGGTAATATTATGAGTCATTTGTAATAGATCCATGATGATCAATTCTGACAGAGTTAAACATGTAATGAAACCTGATGATGAAATAATGACTCACTATTCTCCCCATTCGACAATATCAAAAAGGAAGGAACAGTAAGCTGAACAAGTAGACTATTCTCTCATCATGAATGTAGAATGCAGACCAGTATGAACTATGCAGGAACATGCATCATTTGACTAAAACAATAACTCATACTCCCCCTTAACAGATGATGTCCCTCTTTGGACATATTAGAAGGAGTTGAATGAATTCATAGCATAGGGACAGTTAAATTTAAGCAGATCAAGTTGACTATACACAAGGTCAATGAAAATATCAACAAAATCGCACAAGCTGTCATATACGAGTTCAGGCCATGATAAATTGAAATAAAAACAGTGAGCAGAATCAATCTTCCCCCTTTGAAAAGCAATTTATAAAATGGAGACAAAACCTTTTCTCCCCCTTTTAAAAATGAAGCAAGACTATCAACAATATGAGATATGTAGCCCTACTCCCCCTGAAGAAGTGAGGTGAAGGAAAGGGTCACATAGATATCAATCAAAGGGTTTATCAAGCAAAGCATGCAGTAATCAATGCCAAAGTGATGCTGATGAGACAATCTTCCCATTTGACAAAGCATAGGAATTGGAGTGGAAGGACATCATCAGACATACAGAGTTCAGTCTGATATCAATTGTTGAGGTCAAAGATGGTATCAACAAAATCACATTTTCTATGCAGCATGTATGAAGAGCATTCATAGAATAGTTCAGGTTGTGATCAAATGGCATCAAGAATAGTGAACATTCTGAAGAAAGAATTTCAGCAAAAAAGTGGAGATTGAGCACAAGGATTCCAAATGAGCTTTAAGCATAAGAGTAATTCAGAGAGATTTTCAATGAGATACCAATTTCATAAATCCAACAATAAGAATTTTTCAGACTCTTTCATTATAAGGGCTTATGAACCTTTATTTAAACATCATGGTTTAAATATGATGTATACACAGTTTGTCAATAAAGTTCTGTATTCATATCTGAAATTAAGATTTGATAAAAATGAACCAAGACCTCATATTTATATCTTGATTATCCTGCATTCATCTTACTTAATCAATTTCAATGACTTCTTTAGGAATTACAATTAGTATTGAGGTTAAACACCATGAAGGAATTCAGATATAGTTCCTGAGGATTAGCAATACCTTTTCAATCAATTTCAGATTTTTCTTTTTGCACAACAAAAACTTTTCATAGCAAATTTACCAGGTACAATTAAGTTCAGTACACACCTTGTAACTAGAGGATACACGTTGTTTAGACACTAATATCTTTAAGCACTTGGTGTAACTGACTGTCATGCTTTATGAAAACAGAGATTTCATTGACACATCATGACATACCTCAACCTATTTCATTGATAAGTGAGATATATTTCTCAGTATTCAAGCCATTGCTCTACCTGGATTTTCAGTGGATTTTTTAGCAGAGTTAATTATGACACTTCATGACATAGTCCTCTAGACTTCATGGTCAATGGACATGGTTTCTCAGTAACCATAATCATTGTTCTGACAATATTTACACTTAAGAACATTTTAGATAATTCAGATGTTTAAAAATAATACTAATTTCATGTATTTCAACCAAATAAAGTCATGATTTTGACATTTTCAGATTTCAGAAGATTTGACAAAATTCAATATGAAACCGTTGGTTAAAGTTTATTAAAAGATGATTCAGATATTTTCAGGACATTCAAAACCAAACTTATATTTTCAGGACATTCAAAACCAAACTTAAAGATATTTTCAGGACATTCAAAACCAAACTTAATAAATACATTAAACTTAAACCAATCTGATCTTTTTGAATATTCATAAACTTGTATAACAGAAGATTCCTAGTAAAAGTATTTTTCAGATTTATGATCAAGGTACACGGATTGAAATCTTCCTAAATTACAGAAAGATCAAGAAAGTTTCAGGAGCAGCCAATTTATCAATAGAACCAGCAATTAAAACATGCATCATATGTGACAACACTTGAAGTTCATGCATGTTGCAGAGATGGCCAAGAGTAGCAATAGATTTCAGACTCAAGAAGATTAGAGAATAGCAAAATCACTATCAGATTTGATAGAGATTTTCAGAAAATATGTGCAACCAGGAAATACAATGAGTACGAGAGCAATTTGAGTTCTTTAAACTTAGAGCATGACAAATGTGATCATTTTTCAGCAGATGATATTTCAGACATACCAGCTTAAGACAGAAGTGGCAGAGATGTCAAGTGAAACTCCCTCTCATAATATGCAGGAGCAATAACAATGATTTCAGATCAGATAAAGACAAGTGAACTCCACTGAAACCAATTATTATTGTAAATTTAGACCAAATGGAGACAAGGCACATAAAATGATACCAAAAGTTGATGAAGGTTACAGGAAGAGTAGAGATTTCAGAATGAGCAAAGGTATGGCTAGACTGTGAAGATATCGATTGACAGAAAGTGTAGTTTTGGTCGACCGATTTAGAATAAGGAGACAGTAAAGAAACATATGAATAGCCATTAAAAAAATTGTTTTAAATGCTCCCCCTATTTATATGGACTGAATCAATCTTTTTGGAATTTTCAATATGAGTTGTATACAATTAATCATATAAATGCATTGATACCAATTGTTATCAAAAATGATGAGCATTTATGAGCTTTCCCTATCTAAATGAATTGAATCACTATATGTGACATGACAACTATGTAGGGAATTAATCTGACCAACTATTCATGAAGCATAAGAATTATCTTGATAAACTCCCCCTGACTTTATGCAATATATATGCAATGAACATTTTGCAAGGAGTTTAATGAATTATGCTCATGAATGTCTTAGACTGCTCTATATGCAAATCTTAACCCTTGATACCTGGCGGAGAACTGAGGTCCTAAGACCACCTCACGCATGATGTGGGTTTCTAGACAGAATAAATCTGCCCTTCTCCCAACTTATCATTTTATATACCAAAGGGTTATGCATGACACAGTATAGTGCAAGTGCAGTCCTATATGCAAGACAATTTTGCTGAGCATGTATGTGTGCAGATGAACCTTATATGCAGCAAATGCTCAGTGTTCGTGAGAGATATGCATCATGATATTTACAATTGTCAAACAGATGCAGTTAACATATGCAAAACACATGCAATTCAGATTTTCAGAATATGACATTCAATTCACTCTCAGCACAATATATGCACAGATAATTCAGCATATGCATTTGAATTCATTTCATTTCCCTCTTAACATGCATCCAGTTGAAACCAATTAAATGTCAAGACATGTATGCATATTAAGATATGAAATCTTGGATACACCATTAACCCATGGTACTAGGC
The DNA here is from genome assembly GCA_022559845.1 of Amorphophallus konjac. Lineage (NCBI taxonomy): Eukaryota > Viridiplantae > Streptophyta > Magnoliopsida > Alismatales > Araceae > Amorphophallus > Amorphophallus konjac. Next base: position 114,504,884 of record CM040123.1, on the reverse strand, counting down.
GGAGTACTTAGGTCCAAAGGACTACCTCACACATGGTCAGAGCTTCCAGGCAGACTTCATCTGCCCATGGGCAATTACCATTTGATATACCACTGGGTCATATGGCAATATGACAGTTAAGCATGATATGCAATTCAATCTCAATATACACAACTTATTCAACATATGTATTGAGGGACGAAAGTGCAACTGACAGATGCAGTTGTAACCATGTATGCATGAGAATTTAACTAACCGATCAAAAATGGTATTCAACTATCTGAAACAGATTATTGAAGTTTAAAATGACCAAACCTGTGAAAAGCAGTAAATGGGGTTTCACATACTCAAGTGCCTTGGCTTATTACCCCTTTTATTTTTCAGCTCCCAAGGCATTCATGCAAAACAGATTCTCATTTTACAGATTTAGGTACCTAAGAGTTCTTGGGTCATACATGGTTAGTATCACCTTTGATGGGTGCTCTAGATCTCCACATTTTCTGAGCATAAGAATCATCAAATAATATTAAGGAGCAGTTATCCATAGAATGCCTAGATTTCTCACAGTAATGACATGAAATAACAGACTTTGGGTTGTTTTTATGCAGATTAATATTAGCATGAAACTTATGTGCATAGGCATGAAAATTTCTGTTATTTACATGACCATTTTGTCTTTTATTACAGGCCAGCTAGCAATCAACAGCTTTGTGGCCTAGCTTTCCACATTGAAAACACACAAGATATTTTTCATTAAAAACATGTTTATTCCTATCAGTAGCATTTTGGTTTGCAGGGAATTCACCAGATTAAGAATCAAATTTCTTTCCCTGAGCATGCCAACAGTCCTTGACTATATGGCCATGCTTCCCACAGTAAGAGCAAGAAGAAGAATTTCTTCTACGAGAACCTGACCAGCATTTAGTAGCCTTATGACCTGGCTTGTTACAGTTAAAACATATAATATCCTGGTTTATTGAAACAGATTTATTCTTGTCGACCACATGATAGTTTTCAGGAAATTTAGCATGATATGAATGTGAATTTTCCTTATCACTTGTAAACCAGCATTGTGCAACAATATGTCCTACCTTAGCACAATTAAAGCATGTAATGCTCTTTTTTTGAGTGGTAGGAAATTTCTTGTTCTGAAAATTTTTAGCATGCAAATTTCTACCCTGAGAAAATTTTCCCTTCTTTCTTTCAGCATTCTGTTCATCATTTCTCATAACATGACAATCATGCATCATATGTCCATACTTCCCACAATAATGACAAGAACCATTGGATTTCATTGAAGTATAGTATCTATCAGATGAGTTCTTAGAGTACATGTTATTTATTTTTTGTTTCTGATTTTTCTTCTATTTTTGTGTTTTGGCTGCAACAGATTTCTTTGGTATTTGATGAAAGGTTCCAACCACTTCTGTGCTTTGAACAAAGGTTGTATACAGCTGGTTCCTCATAGCTATTTTAATCTCATAAATGTGACCTATCCCCTCTCTTTGTTCACTCACTTCATCTTCTAGAGGCATTTTCATTTTGCCTTTATCCTTAGCAGATTTAGATGAAGTCCTTTCCAGCTATGTGATTTCATTTTCTAAGGAGACAATAAGAATATCTGAATTCTCCTTCTCCTTTTCATAAACAACCAATTTCTCTTTTAACATTGCAATTTCATTTTCCAGGGGTGGATTAACATATCTTTCTTTCTCAAATTCAAGTAATCTGTCAGCCATGACAGTGTTAAGCTCCTTTAATTTCCCCATTTCTTCCATCAATTTTTCATTCTCTTTTATTTGTTCTTCATTCTGAACAAGTTCATTTATTAAAATTTGATCATCATTAATTGATTTCAGCTTGTCTTCCAGTTCAGAAATTTTGTTCAGAAGTTCTTGATTTTCAATTTTTAACAGATAAGTTTGTTCCTTATACATTTGACCATGAGATTCACGGGATTTGTTCTGCTCTTCCAACTGAGAACACTTTCTACAAGAAGAATCAGAATTGTTTTCCTCAAGTTTTTCTTCTAGTTCAGAGATTTTAAAGTGAATTTCTTGATTTTCATCTTTCAACAAAGAAATTTGTTTCTCATGCATGTGAACATCAGACAAGCAATCATCATAAGAATTCTTCGAGTTTACACAGTTTTCACAAGAGGATCTAGAATTATTCTGATCAACTTTCTTTTTCAATTTTTTATTTTCAGATTTCAAGTTTTTTATATCTTTCAGAAAGTTTTTCATGCATGCTCACTAATTCATCAAACGAAATCTCTTCAGATCTGGAGCTTACCTGAGATGATGTTTCATTCATTTGATCACTCCGGTTGACCATCAGACATCTCTCATCTTTTTTCCCTTGTGTAGCGGTCACTCTATCAAAAATTTCATTTCCAGAAGTACACCTCAAAATAAAAAGAAAATTTTCACTATTAATCACAGCCTTCAAGATATTAAGAACCATAGTGTTTTCACTATCCTTCAATCTGTCCTCATTAGACCACTCAGTCTGGTCATGAGGCAGTTTATGTGGACCTTTTGATATAAGATTCTACAGATTGGAGTCGATGAAATTCATGTAAACACATATGCCGCCTAGCCAACTGCTAACGTTAGAACTATCAAAAATAGGAAGATTAGCCATTGAGACAGAAGTAAAAATCAAGTCAAGGCAATAGACTAAGAGCAATAAACCTCAGCCAAAAATAGCACCTAGAAATAGTAGGATCCTCTGCAGATCGTTAGATCTGGACAATCAGAGACCTGCTCTGATACCAATTGTTGAGTCTATAAGATGGTGCAAATCGAGATTTAGAGGGGGGGTGAATGAATCCCGTTCAATAATTTTGCCCAATTTAAAACTAGATATAAAATCTTGTGGAATTAAACTCAGATAGGCTCAGTTAAACTGATATTCTATTGAGACCCACACTCGAATACTTGTTCAGATGTTCTAATGTGATTCTCACTAGAATACTTGGGCAGCACACTCAGCAAATTATCTAGAATACTCAGCGATAGTTAGATAGAATCAAATTAGACACATGGTGATTTACAAAGAGCTTAGGCTAAACCTATGCAATAGACCCGTACCTAAGCATACATCTACCGTGAGTCAGAATTGCAATCAAACCACGAAGACAAGGAGTTTTTCGATGGTTCGATCTGCTACCACAGACCTACGTCCATCCCTCACTCAAACTAGAGTGAGACTTCCTACTGCCTAACAGCTTGAACCGCTGAGTATCACAACATGCTTACAGCTGAGCACCACAGCTTGCTTCTGCTGATTCACAGCTTTGACCATTGAGCATCACAGCTTGCTTCTGCTGATTCACAGCTTTGACCGTTGAGCATCACTGCTTGCTTGCAGCTGAGCAACATAGCTTGTTGTCCAGAGGAACTGATCCTCTGCAAACGTTGACATACAACTTGATAAAACCAGAAAATAGAAAAGCAAAAGATGAATCACAACACCAAAAAGTTGGAAATGAAAACTAAAAATATAGCTCACGCAGGAGCAAAATCAATTCTGGATCTGATCCAAGAACTGATAAGAATGCAGATCTATGAGCACAATATTTCTCTCTATTCTCACTTGCTCACTCTCTTTCTTTTTCTCTGCTCACACTCTCTTTTCTCTCAGATTCCCTTTGAAATTCTGATACTCTATTTTCTAACTCTCAGATCTTCACTCTTTCTCTTCACTGCTATATTACTCTCTATCTGATCTCTTTCTCAATATCTCGAGCACCCTCGCTCTTCTCTTCGATTCTCCTAATTCCCTTCTCTCATCTCTCTCTTTCTATATCTCCTCTTTTCTTTTCTACTGCTCTCTCTCTCAAACCCTCTACTACGTTCTTCTTTTTCTTTTTCTCTTTCTCTCCCTCTTTTTCTCTTTTGGTATTTTTTTTATCGCAGGAGAGACCTTTTTATAGAGCTTCAGGCTTGGGTCCACGAGCTCACGCTTCGGGCGTGTGGAGGGCACGTTCCCGCCCTAAAGCTCTATCCAGAAGGTGCGCTTGAAGAACACATGTCAGGTTCAGATGAAGAGACTTTCAACGTGGCTGAATTTCCAGTTGATACTTGCCTTGGATCACGTGCTAGTGAATAAGAGTCTTGAACCACGTGACTTCACAAAGTGTAAGGCTCCCTGCAATTCGGAAGATAGGCATTTAGTCAAACACTTAGAGTGCATACTCAATGCTCAGACCAATGATATAAATGTATGTGCAAATGCCTTAGAGCATGATCATGATGCTCAGACTTAATGATGCAGATGGACTTTAATGCTCAGACTCTGGACATTGCACATACTTATATGTACACAGGCTTTACCTTGTGCACAGACCTTTATTATGCATGTGCTTAGACCTCAGAGTATGCATGTGCTCAGACCTTGTAGTATCAAATGCAAATGTGCTCTGACTTGCCTAATGCAGGTGCACTGACACGAATGCATGTGCTCTGACTTGTGTGTGCAATCTTGTGCATATGCTCAAACCTTGGTGGAGTTGCTCGGACTTGCATGACTAGGACTTAATGCATGTGCTCAGACCTGCATGGCTAAGAGTTCATGCATGTGCACCGACTTGAGTTCATGCATGTGCACTGACTTGAGTGGAGGTGCTCCGACCTATGTATCAAGACATTGTGCATGTGCACCGACGTGGGTGAGGGTGCTTCGACCTATGTGTCGAGACACTGTGCATGTGCACTAACTTACGTGAAGGTGCTCCAACCTTCATAACTAGACTATGCACATGTGCTCAGACTCGAAGGAAGATGCTCAGACGTGAAAGCATGTCTCTAATACATGTGCACCGACCTTAGTATGAAATAATGACAATGTGCACCAACCTTGGTAGCAAATTTAGAATAGTTGCACCGACCTTGATATGTATCAGACTGACTTGTGCATTGACCTTACCTGTCAATGAGCTGACTCACCATTTGATCAGTTGACCTACGTTGACCTATTATTTTTCATGACTTTTTTAGTCAACTTTAGAACCTGTTCTGACATATTTCATACTTTTATATATATGATGAGATCATTAATTTATGCATCCAAGTTTTATGATCAAGGTTTAATATAATGACATAATAGTTGACATCATCAAAATCATAGAGACACAACAAGCCCCCTTCATGGGCCCACTCATTAGGAGGCCCAATTCACTCGGGCCGGCATAGCCCACGAAGCTTTCAGGCTTTATGGCTCGAAGGCGCGAGTAACGGTACCTCCTATCGCTCGGGAAATGTGAAAGGGTCAACCGGGCGTAACTGCCCGGGGGAAGTCCTAGGAATTAAGAGAAAGGTAAGCATCCCCGAATGGTGGAAAGCCCACATCTTAGGGATAACACCCCCTAAGCTCTCTCTCTTCCCTTGCCCTAGAAACAGAACTAATCACTATATAATTCCTAGGAAGCCCTCCGAAAAGGTAAGCCACTTATAGCCACTTCATTGGTGAGGAGCAGTCTCGTGCCCATCACCCCCTTTGCCTTCTTCTCACCCCATTAGCTCTTACCACTGCTAACTGAAGCATCAGAGGGTTTTTCTTGGGATCTCCACCCTGGGCCCCCTGACTGCTTTCTTTCCCTGCTCGCAGAAATCAAACTCGAGGTGGCTATCCATCACAATCTCCCATGATCAGACGGTATACGGCTCAGCACGAGATCCAGCCTCTTCACACATATAGCTAAATATTTGAATGGATATACCTGTGCCCGAAGTAGATGGCAAAGAGGAGGGAATATAGCCCCTCCCACTGCCCTATTTCCTCCCCCACTATGACCTCCTCGAACCATCTCTTTATTAAAATAAAAAAATTAATACAAATTAATTCAGAACCATATAAGATTTACAACAATCATTAAAAATTATGCAAAAATATAAAATTTCTTACAAAACTATCAAATATTATCTATATCTTCTTCAGATGTTGAGGATATATCTAACTCAGCCTCATCTTCGTCATCCACTTCAGTCTCATTAGATTCAAACTCTTCCTCCTCAGAGGACTCCTACTCCCCTATAACAGTAACATTTAGCTCCGCCGGATTGACTTCTTCCACTTCATTTCCCGTATGTAATGAAAGTGACTCATCATATTAGTCCAAATGAAGATGTGTTGAACCTACAGTGCCAACATCGTCTGATTGAAAATATTCGGCATTGACATCCTCTGAGATAGTTTCACTTAGATTCAGCTCATAATTGAGAAAAAGTCTTGCTTTAACCTTACAAACTGCCTACCAATCTTTATTCATGGACGATGAATAGCTTGCATAATACACTTGCTGGGCTTGTGCGGCCAAAATGAATGACTCATATGTATTCAATTTAGACCAATGTTTGACATCGACAATCCCACATACTGTGTCATGTCGAACAGAATTAGGTGCAAACCAATGACACTTAAATAGGAATACATGATTGTTAAATAGGAATACATGATTGTCTTATCCTAGATACTGCAATTCTATGACTTCCTCACGAATATCTTAGTAGTCTAGTTCATTTTTATTATATGTACTTCCCTTAACACATACGCCGATGTTCATCGTAGACTAATTTCGTCCATAATCCCTCATGTGAAATCTGTATCCATTCACAATATATCTTGGATAGGCACGTACAACTTTCGAGAGGCTATAACTTATCTCTTGGACTCTTTCATCAATAATAAGACCTTTTTGAACCTATATGTATGTAGTTACCGGGAATAATATAATAAATAAATTGAGATTTATTTGATTACCTTCTCAAATTTGAAGTGACAAAAATATGAAAAATATGTAAACTTGCAGAAAAAGGAATTTTTAACTTAATTATTGAAGTGGAAAACCCAAAAGAAAATTTGTAACAAAATTATTGGGCTAAGAAATTTGGGCTTATTGGGTTAACTCGGAGTTTAAGGAAAACCCACCCTTAACTAGGCTAAATGGACCATAATCCTTGACCTAATGGGCTCAAATTGAAGCCTAAACCCTAGCCCATCAATGATGGTCGATTCTATCCTGAAAACCCTTACCCTAGAAGCCCCAATTTTGGTTGGCGGCGCTATATAAAGAAAACCCAAGGAATTAGGTGAAATTTTCTTCCTTGATAAACCTTGGTCAAATTAGGATTCTAGAGGGCACCCTAGCTCCACAAATAAAGGGCCACGCCTCCTAGTAAACCCTATGTACTCTAGAGGATGGGGGTGTGCGTGATCGAGAGAGGATTCGGCGGTGAAGGTGAGGTCGTCTAGGGTTTTACGGAGTCATCTTCTTCCTCTTCTTAGATCGTCGAAGGTAGGTGTTCTCTTAGGCCAAACACTTAATTCCATATACCAAAATATAAATTTTTAAGTCCTCTTTCGTTTGATACCATTGTCCCTAATTTCTATTAAGTGTACTAATCATGATTGATGTTTGAATCGAGGTGTGTCGAGTCTCGCCAAAGGACGAGTTACTGTTTTAGATCGTGGTGCTAACAGGGGCCACGTCCCTGAACGCGGTGCCCCGATAGATCACGTTCTTATAAGCCCTTTACTATTCAAACAAAAAAAGGGTTTTTTTCCAATGACCGCAGCCTCTAGATAGACCACATCTATCTGGGTCGCGGCCCAGGAGAGGACTGTGTTCTGGCCCAGGTTTTCCAGAAAAATCCTTGTTTTTCCTAGTGCTTGATCTCTTTTATTTAAGGTTAGACATCATGTTCATAGGTTGTAAATGGTTTCTGAACGCACGATATGACTAGGGCTCATGAAATAATGCTTAATCCTTAAGAAGTTGATTAAGATCCATGCTTCAATCATCCTTCTTGATGCTCATATTGAAGTCCCGTGATCAATGACACCCAAGAGGGGGGTGAATTGGGTGTTTACAAATTTTATGAAAACTTTTGACCTTTTTTGAAATATGTGATAGAATGCTAGTTAAGAGATTCAAAATTATTTGAACACAAATTGGATTTATCAAACTTTGTATGATGAGATATAGAATATGCAAGATATACGTAGATAAATCCGTAACAACAATTAACACATACACTCACTTAGAATGGAGGTAGAAGAAAAGAACCAAACCACATAAATCAAACCATAGTGCACAGCGGTTTTTAAGGTGGTTCGGATGCAACGACGGCAATCCTACGTCCACCCTTCACCAAACCCGGTGAGGCTTCACTCGGGGATAAATCCCCAAACGGAGACGACGCTCCAACCACACACGCAGGATGACACCTGCCCACACACACGGGGACGCGCCCCAACACAAACACACACGGAGATGAGGTCTCCAACACGATCCAACAAGCGGATCACCAACACAAACACCCGCTGCCACAAGTGCAGCAATCCACACACACGAGACATAACGGATCTAAAAGACCCACACATACACAAACACAGATCTAGGAAGATCCACGCGCACACACGAATCAAATACGACACACACACACACGACCACAGATCCAACAATGATCCGCACACACACAAGTTCTTGCAGTATATGATGAACACAATTACAACATCCAAAACATATAGACGATGAGGCTTAGTTTAGAAAACTCCTGATTTGGGTTCCCTTTGAATGCATGCTACGAGGTTGAGAACAAATAAAGAACACTTGCTGCACGGAGTACTGTTCACGGCTACAGTACCCTTCTTCTTCACTTGGACAATCTTCCTTTGATCTCTTCTTGAAAACCTTGCTTGCTTCTTGATAGCCTCCCCCTTGATCTCTCTTTGTTGGTTGCTTGCTTCTTCACTTCATAGATGCTCGTTGGCTTCAGAAGTACCTTGAATGGGTTGGAGATAGATGAAGAACTTGCTGCACGAGATACTGTTCACGGAGCTACAGTACCCTCTTCTTCCTCCTTGGATAGCCTCCCCTTGGATCTCTTGGATGGTTAGGGTTATGACTCTAATAGGATGTTTTATAACCCTTGGAAGGTCTATGGACAAGCCCTAGACCAGATCCACAAATTCTGAAGGGTTTGGTGGCTTTGGGATTAAACAATATCAAGAGGAAGGGCTTTCCTCGAAGTGACAAAAAGTCAACAAAGATGGGCAGATCGGGGCTGGCGGTCGACCTTCAGAGGCCAGTGGTCGACCACTCTGAGCATTCCTGTAGCCATTTGGCTACTGGAAAAATCAGTCGACCGCTAGGGGTCTGGCGATCGACCACCAGTTTTACAGGATGCCTTCTTTCAATTTTGTGATTTCAGGTCGACCGCCAATGGTCCAGAGGTCGACCGAAAATCTCCAAACCTGCAAAAACTAAGTGTTAGCTCAAAGAAACATGTCCATAATTCAAGGGCTTCATGTCCATATCAAATCCATGCATTTTGGGATTGGATTCACTTGGTTTATGCATTTGAAACGTCTAAACCATTTGAGCATTTCTAAATTTTGTTCCGAGGGCTCTGCCCCCGGAAACCCCCGCAAGGGGCGCTGCCCCCTTGACCCCCGCGACTGCGGGCGAGGGCGCACGATGGCCAGAAGGGTTTCATGTTTAATGTGCACGAATGAGGTGTATTGAGGAGAGGTATATGAGATACACATGGTGAGATCGATGCTAAGAGAAGGTAAGAGTCTCACCAATGGTTCTTGATAATAAATGACATATATCACCTGTGTTGTATTGTAGAGAAGCAATGTAATTATCCACACGTTTGGTTCACCGGGTGACTGTCATGAGTTTGATCTTGCATGCAAGACAGTCAGGGTTAATATCATGCTTGTTCACATTAAAGAGGTTATGAAACCTCTTGTCTCTTGTAAAATCAACATATGCAAACCAAGGATCAAGACCATGTAACTGTTGCCATTTGCCATCTCAACCAAACATAGTTAACAAGAATATGTGCAATCAACCATAAGTTTAGTTATCATCACTCAACCACACATTAAGTTTAGTTATCATCAAAACCATGACTCAACAATCATTACAACTATAGCTCAACACATATCATCTTCATTCTATCTTGTGCAAGTAAAAGAGTAGAATACCATGTTGAATCCATGGTTTAGATGTATTAATCTTCTATGCTTTCATGACATGCTAGCATTATTGATTCTTCGGTGTTTCCATAGAATGGAGTTGAAGAAGCTTTGTTTCAAGGTCGTTGACTCACCGCTATTACTGGTTTCTGTGTTACTGTGCACCCTAATTCTTGGTGTAGCTGGAACCCTCCGCAAGATATTCCTTATGTTGGATTGGAACTACTACATCAAGGCCTCCGTAAGTCTCCACAAGCCTGGGATTCTCACTTGGACGTCGAGCAAGTTATACCCTAAAAACCTTGAAACCCACTGGAATCCACATCCAACTGTTTAGGAAAGGGTTCGACTAGCCATTGGAAGGGCAGAACGGGGTTCTATCGGAGTTCTTCCAGTACTATTATGAACGTGGCCAGAACAGGGACTACGTTCATCTTTCTGTTTGAGACGGAGGTGGATCGCTAGATCATGTTCTCCAGTGACCTAGCCCGCTTGACCCTGATCGCGGGCGTCCTTCTGGACGCGTTCAGATCGCAGTCATGAGTTAGACCGCGTTCAAGCCCAGTTTTCCCAAACTCCTATTTCCTGCATTTGTGTTATGGGTTTTCGAGTTTAGTCCTGATTCTAGCCTTCCTAGGCTATCTTCCTTGACATTCTTGGCTTTTCTAAGGTAATATTCTATAACCTCATTATTGGAATGAATTTCATTCCTATTCTTAAGTCATTTCCCTAATGATTTAGCCCTTGACATAATGAACTTGAGTTATTGAAATCCTTCCAAGAAATTCTTATCTCTAACTCTTGATGTCCTTGGTTACATGAGCTTGTCCTTGGAATTCTTGACCATTAAATAATGAATGTCTAGATTATTACTTATATCTTGGATCCACCACCCAATGCCAGTGCACTATTAAAGGGCCTGATCTGGTCCTGGGAGGAGCACCCGAAAGTTCTAGTTACCCATGGGAGTTGTAATGACAAGGTGTAGCATTGCACCGATGTACTTGCTTGCATGATAAGTCTACTGGTGTGGACACCAGGGCGATCACGTGACACGTCGGTGAACCGACGGTGCCATACGTGGAGCGCCAAGTGGACTACATCGGCTTATCTTCAAAATGGGGATAATTTGGCTTGAATTTGGACCTTTTTTGCACTGGAATTGGGCTTTTAGTGAGTGTTTTATTTGGATTTTCATATTGGGCTCATTGTAAGGCACTTAATAAGCCAATTGGGTAAGTCTTTTAGAGTCCATTAAGGGTTGATTGTCATATTGGGCTATGAGGCTTCATTAAGCTTCGTATTGGATCTTAAGCCACTTAAGGCCCCATTAAGCTCCCTTCCACATGGGCTATCTAGGTTGGGCTATCTAGAATGGGCTCCCTTCACTCATGGGCTCTATGGAAAGGCCTTAAACAAGAATGGATTAGGCCTTAAGCAAGAGTGGCTAAATGGGCTCAAGGGAGGCCATGGACCAAAGTGGCCCATTCAAGGCCCAATGAAGGGGGCACCCTCTTTTTTTGTTGTATTAGGTTAGCCATTGTTGATTTTTTCTTCTTCCCATCCCATTTACCACATGGGGCATTCAAATGGCTGCTGGTCAATGCCAAATATGGCTGCCACCTATCCCTCCCCTTTGAATTTCAAAGGTTGGTGAAGGTAGGTGAGCAACCATGTCCCCTTGTCCCCCTTCCCATTCACCTTGTCATGATCCATGTGCACCCCCCCTCTCCCTTCTTGTAACCAACGAATTCCCCTCCCCCTACCCCTTCCATTTCCCTATAAGAAGGCATGTATAGTGTTTATGCTTAATAGAATGAAGTTTTGTTAAGAGATAAGTGCATTAGAGAGTGATTCTCTTGGGAGTGATTCCCTGGTTGCTGTCCTGTGACGGGACAGTTCTAGGTCGTGTGACTACACCTCATATCCCTCTTCTCTTCTTATCTTCTTCTTCTACAAAATTTATCCGTGATACCTCTACAAGTTAGCAAACTTTCAGCTTTGTTTTCGCGTCGATCGGAGTTTGTGAGCAATGGTGGCGATTTTTCTCGTGGAGGCGCGTAGATCTGCCCCAGATTGCTGCCCAGATCTGAAGATGAATGTGTATTGAATTCTCCAGCCCAACCCTGACGCTATCTGAAGTTAGTTTCTGAAGAGAAATCGTAGAAGTTCACGTTCTCTTCGTGTTGCCACTGGTTTTACCTCGATCCGTGACTGGTGCTGATCGTGACAGCAGTTCTCGTGGGATCGCGCGGGCTGGTCTGAGCTGTCCTGGCTGAGAACTAGAATCAAATTTCAGAGCCTGCCCCACTTCATCCGGCCAAGATCCATGTGAGGGATCTTCAGAGTATTTCTTCCACTGGACGTCGCCTACCATCTCCCACAAGGAACGCCCCAATCCGACATCGGAAACCATTTTCCCAATATTTTACCGTGTTTCTGTGCAGTTCTGTGAGCACAAAACCAGAACCTCAGAAGATTCATCACTGCGCCCAGATCTGAAGGCATCTGCTCGCGATCTTTGGAGTGAAGATACTACATCCAGTCGCCGACATTCTCCAACAAACGGCTCTCCGATTGGGCATCGGATCCAGCCGTACCAGCCTCCGCAAGCTCGCTGCGCAAGGTGACCAACGCGGGTAGAACCGGGTCGGCTTTCCGTCGGCGTACCCGAGCGGCTCCGGCACGCGTTCCTCGCCTCCTGCGTGTGTGGCCCGTCAACCCGGGTTCCAGAAACCCCAAAGTTATTTATTGTAGCCCGATACCTCCCTGTGTGGAGTGGGCCAAGCTTCTGAAATTGTAAAGTTAATCATTTGTGTATTGGGGTTGTTCGGAAATCGGCCGGGAATTCTTCCCCACGACTAGTCGTGGAGGTACGTGCTCGTTCCGACATCTACATTTGCTGTTTAGTATGCTTTCTATATTACTGTGTTTGTGAGAATAGGGCCGATAGCTAGTTTCAAATTCACCGCGATTGTGAGTTGTGAGCGCCCGTTCCGTGGCTCCAATCGAGCACCGAGCGCGAATTAGCACCCTAGGCGACGGTGGATTCTTAATCGCCGCGATCCCCACGTTTCCCACGCAAGGGACGATCGTCAGGCTCAAGAGAGTCGCTGTTGAGAGACGTCTCCACCCGGAGAATACCACGGTGGTCAGCTGCCCGGCTTGCCTTAGTATGCTAGTGCTGGCTGCACTTCGAGTCCGTCGTAGGTCTTAGCCCGAGTCGGTCATCCGTCCCGCATCAAATTGGTATTAGAGCGTCGTTCAAGTCTAGGGTCATTTAAGTCCAAGGTTGCATTTGCATTCCTCTACTCGGTATATCAAAAGGTGCGACACGAACGTTAGGCTACACCTATCGGGAAGGCCGCACACTTGCACGAGTGATCTTCGGATCGCTTAGCTCCGCCGCGTACCGAATATTGGGTTAAGTCTAGGTTCCTAGTTAGTGCATTCCAACATCGTCATGTCTAAGTGTGTAGTCGAGTCTCATGCCAACTTTGCATTAGTATTTTGGGGTCGTGTCTAGTGTCTTGTCCAAGTGTCGGCATGTCTAACATGTAGTTCTCCAACTTCCCATGGATTCCCGGTCGCCCAGGCGATATGACCGTTGGCCCACCCATGGGCTTGGCAACCATCCTCTCCGCTTCTGTAGGCCTGAAGCCTCAGATTTTTTTGGCTCCAATGACCCGGGCATCTACCTCAAGTGGGAGGCCACCATGAACACCTACTTTGATTGTTATACTATGTCCGAGGCAATACAATTCTCTTTCGCCAAAGAGCGGCTTCTTCATGAGGCTGCCGAAAAGTGGGATTACATCGAAAGAATGAGAGAGGTTAGGGGGCAATGGCCCATCGCGTCATGGTTGGACATGAAGAGAGAGCTTAGGAAGATCTACGTGCCCCAACCGGTCACCTCCAACCGGCCCCACCCAATCACTTCCAACCAAGTGGGTTCTAGTCGGAGGCAAAGAGTCCCACACGTAGATGAGCCAAGACCCAATCCTAGGACGGTTGACTACAGGCGAGTCCATCATGATATCCCTATTCCAACCCACTCCGTTGCCTAACTTATGCAAATGATTTTGGACCGGTTGGATGGGGTGGATAGGACACGTACTCCTAGTGATGTACTCCTACCCGAGCCTAAGGAGGTCATCGCCGGTAGTCTTAACCCGGCCCCATCAACGGGGTCCCCAAGCCCTCTCCTCATTATGGAGATCCCTCCTTCATCACCCGTGAGTGATCCATTGCCATCCTCTCCTTCCGAACTTCATTCGGAGCCGTCTTGTTTGGAGCCACCTCCGCCCGAGCCACCCGTGTTTCTTACGGGAATACTTTTCATCGCCGAGCCACTCCTTAGCTGGCTCAAAGATGGCTTGGTCCCACCTCCCTTCCCGTCCATGGACCCCACACTACCTCTAGTGCCAAGCAACTCATTTCACACCACCTTCTAGTCTAGTCACTATGTGGATTCATTAGATGACCTTCTTAAAGGGTTAGACCGGCAGTTGGCATTTACGCACTTGCTGGTCCCAGGCTTTGACCGACCCACCAGTCGTAGCTTCACCCATTCCACCTTAGGGTCCATTACCTCCGTGTACACCGTGGGTCATGTTACCACGGAGGTTCTTCTACTCCTCCCGCTACCGGTCGTGCCCGACTTCACTCCTTTTATCCCGAGGGAGGAGCCCTATCTTCTATACACTGTCCCATATACCACGATGGATGGAGGTGACCATCACCTTCATGAATTTCAAACATGGGACTATGTAATAGAGGAACCAGGGGGTCACACATTCTTTGACCCATTCGACCCCTTCTCTAGTGAGCCTCGTGCTCCACCACTTCCCCTCTACTTTGTCAAGGAAGTCCCCTACCACTCTCTTCCCACTCGGGCCAATCAAATTCCACATAGCAATAGGTCCGATTATTGGGAAGCATGGCATGCCTTACCTACATGTAGTGGTGATGAACCTCTTAGCCCACCCACACCCACATCTGATGGGAAGTCCTTGCATGCATGGTGTCTTTTTGGGTGTCTAGGAATACATCATCATACCTACCTTTGGTTGCATCTAGTGTATGCATGGCACACATTTGGGTGTCCTGGTCCGCCATCATCCATGCGTAGGTCGGACTAACCATAGGTTTGTCTAAGGTCATGTGTGTGTGTTTGTTTGTCTTTCGAGTTTGTTTTGGTATGTAATAAGTCGTGTCCCAATCAAAGGCCAGCCAAGCACGCATAAGGAGGTAGCCAATGCATGCTACATATCCGTGGATTCAAAGGGAGAGTACATCTAGATCAGGGTCATACCTGACAGGTTTCCGCCTGGAGACCGAAAGCCACTCTAAGTCCACGATCCCCACACTTTTCGGGTTAAGAAACAAGTGGGTCCGAAAGCGTACGATATTGAACTACCGAACGACAATGGTATCAATTTGACGTTCCATGTTTCCTCTGGTAGCCTATTGGAACCCGCGGTGATCCCTAGTGAGTTTCGAGCTTTATCTTTCTATTTGGAGTGACCCTCACCCGAGAGTCCACCTTTCCAGCCTCAACGCATGCATATAGATTGTATACTGGATGAGCAGGTGATCACCACAAGGAATGGCGCATACCCACACGTCCTAGTGCGTTGGAGAGGATGCCCCACAATGACCAATGCCTTGATCACATGCGGAGAGCGCAAGCTTCGGGACCCTTACTCGACGGGGTCGAGTTCCTCCCACCCGGGGAGAATTGGTGCGACACCAGGGCGATCACGTGACACGTCGGCGAACCGACGGTGCCATACGCGGAGCGCCAAGTGGACTACATCGGCTTATCTTCAAAATGGGGATAATTTGGCTTGAATTTGGACCTTTTTTGCATTGGAATTGGGCTTTTAGTGAGTGTTTTATTTGGATTTTCATATTGGGCTCATTGTAAGGCACTTAATAAGCCAATTGGGTAAGTCTTTTAGAGTCCATTAAGGGTTGATTGTCATATTGGGCTATGAGGCTTCATTAAGCTTCATATTGGATCTTAAGCCACTTAAGGCCCCATTAAGCTCCCTTCCACATGGGCTATCTAGGTTGGGCTATCTAGAATGGGCTCCCTTCACTCATGGGCTCTATGGAAAGGCCTTAAACAAGAATGGATTAGGCCTTAAGAAAGAGTGGCTAAATGGGCTCAAGGGAGGCCATGGACCAAAGTGGCCCATTCAAGGCCCAATGAAGGGGGCGCCCTCTTTTTTTGTTGTATTAGGCTAGCCATTGTTGATTTTTTCTTCTTCCCATCCCATTTACCACATGGGGCATTCAAATGGCTGCTGGTCAATGCCAAATATGGCTGCCACCTATCCCTCCCCTTTGAATTTCAAAGGTTGGTGAAGGTAGGTGAGCAACCATGTCCCCTTGTCCCCCTTCCCTTTCACCTTGTCATGATCCATGCGCACCCCCCCTCTCCCTTCTTGTAACCAACGAATTCCCCTCCCCCTACCCCTTCCATTTCCCTATAAGAAGGCATGTATAGTGTTTATGCTTAATAGAATGAAGTTTTGTTAAGAGATAAGTGCATTAGAGAGTGATTCTTTTGGGAGTGATTCCCTGGTTGCTGTCCTGTGACGGGACAGTTCTAGGTCGTGTGACTCGACCTCATATCCCTCTTCTCTTCTTATCTTCTTCTTCCACAAAATTTATCCGTGATACCTCTGCAAGTTAGCAAACTTTCAGCTTTAGTTTTGCATCGATCGGAGTTTGTGAGCAACGGTGGCGATTTTTCTCGTGGAGGCGCGCAGATCTGCCCCAGATTGCTGCCCAGATCTGAAGATGACTGTGTATTGAATTCTCCAGCCCAACCCTGATGCCATCTGAAGTTGGTTCCTGAAGAGCAATTGTAGCAGTTCAAGTTCTCTTCGTGTTGTCGCTGGTTTTGCCTCGATCCGTGACCGGTGCTGATCGTGACGGTAGTTCTCGTGGGATCGCGCGGGCTGGTCTGAGCAGTCCCGGCTTAGAACTAGAATCAACTTTCAGAGCCTGCCCCGCTTCATCCGGCCAAGATCCATATGAGGGATTTTCAGAGTATTTCTTCCACTAGACGTCGCCTACCATCTCCCACAAAGAACGCCCCGATCCGACATCGGCAACCATTTTCCCAACATTTTACCGTGTTTCTGTGCAGTTCTGTGAGCACAAAACCAGAACCTCAAAAGATTCGTCACTGCGCCAGATCTGAAGGCATCTGTTCGCGATCTTCGGAGTGAAGATACTACATCCAGTCGCCGACATTCTCCAATAAACGGCACTCCGATCGGGCATCGGATCCAGCCGTACCAGCCTCCGCAAGCTCGCTGCGCAGGGTGACCAGCGCGGGCAGAACCGGGTCGGCTTTCCGTCGGCGTACCCGAGCGGCTCCGGCACGCGTTCCTCGCCTCCTGCGTGTGTGGCCCGTCAACCCGGGTTCCAGCAACCCCAAAGTTATTGATTGTAGCCCGATACCTCCCTGTGTGGAGTGGGCCAAGCTTCTGAAATTGTAAAGTTAATCATTTGTGTATTGGGGTTGTTCGGAAATCGGCCGAGAATTCTTCCCCACGACTAGTCATGGAGGTACGTGCTCGTTCCAACATCTACATTTGCTGTTTAGTATGCTTTCTATATTGTTGCGTTTGTGAGAATAGGGCCGATAGCTAGTTTCAAATTCACCGCGATTGTGAGTTGTGAGCGCCCGTTCCGTGGCTTCAATCGAGCACCGAGCGCGAATTAGCACCCTAGGCGACGGTGGTTTCTTAATCGCCGCGATCCCCACGTTTCCCATGCAAGGGACGATCGTCAGGCTCAAGAGAGTCGCTGTTGAGAGACGTCTCCACCCGGAGAATACCACGGTGGTCAGCCGCCCGGCTTGCCTTAGTATGCTAGTGCTGGCTGCACTTCGAGTCCGTCGTAGGTCTTAGCCCGAGTCGGTCATCCGTCCCGCATCATCTACGACATTCAATCTCTCTTGAATTACATGACTCTACATGACTTGAATACATGAATGTGTGCTTGATATGGACAATCACATGATAGTTCTTCTTTCATGCACTTGTTCTATTTCCCGTTATTATCTTTGTTTTATTATTATTCTCAGTCAATTCTCATCTCATCATCTGCTTAATTTGGTTACATGCGTCTCTATTGATTCGGTCATTACTTTACTCATGTTTTTCTCGTTAGCACACTGAAATCTTATTAAATTGTTAATCACTTAAAGTTTACCTAGTATAGAGATGTAATTCCTACTGAGCTTTCGCTCACCTAGTTTTTCTCAACATTTTTCAAGTAGCTCGGATGAGGCCCTTCAATCTGACGGGGAAGGATGAGAGTGATCTTGGAGCATACCTGCCTAGATGTCTTGTCATGTCTTTTCTTTTCTTGATGTCCTAAGTTGATGTCAATGTTGAGTCAAGTTGTTGTTAGAATGGTCAAATGGAAGAGTTGTCATGTAAGGTTTTGTTTTAACTTTTATTTTAGATCAATGATCTTGTTGGAGTCAATGGATGTTGCTGTACTTAGCCTTTGATTATCAATAAAGTTAGAAGTTTACGACTTAATTGTGTTCCTTTATGGCTTGGTCTCTTGTGGCTATTATCGTGCTCTGATTGACATGAATGATATAACTACTACGTTTTGATTTTCCACGTCGAGATGTGACAGTTTTTGTGGTATCAAAGCATAGGTTTTCTTTAGACCCTAGGTTCCCTTGATATATGTTCTAAGGTGTCATTAGGATTCATGACATTCATAGTGCCTTAAGATCAAACCCAGCGAGATTGGGTAGAGCCATGGGCTAAGTTCGACTAAGTGCATATACTAATAGATGAACTTGTGCTTCCTAATGGCCGTTCAGCGCACGCAGTGGAGGGAGATGCAACGAACAGTGTAGGGCCTGACCTAGGCTTTGCAATAGGAAGAGCAAGGCAGAGCTCAACATGGCGCAAGCAATCTTCATCGAAATTTTTATGGAATGAACCCCCCAATGTATAGTGGCTCTCCTGATTAGGTTGGGGCTATGTAGCTGCTATGTTTTTTAGCTTTATCAGGCGTATGCCCCGATGGATTTTGTAATATTCTTTATGGTTAATAAAATTTTGCCGTTAGGGGTGTTGTGGTGGAGTGATCCAATCATTCCCTCCATGAGGGGATGAGCATTCTCCTGCCCACCCCTATCAAGCATCTTATTTAAAAAAAATTTAAAAAAAAGTATAGCGGCTCTCATGACCCGGACGAGGTCGAGCACTCGGTTAAGGTGATGGACCGCATTTTTCACGTTATGCAGTGTAGTGACCAAGAGGGAGTGCTATTGGCGACCTTTCAATTGGAGAGGGACGCCCGAGCCTGGTGGGAATCGATTGAGCCAAATTTACCAAATGGCCAAGTGACGTGGGTGGAATTTCTCAAGAATTTCAACAACAAGTATTTCTCTGATCGAGTGCTAGAGAAGAAAGCCGCTAAGTTCACCTCATTGAGGCAAAGAAACTTATCCGTAGCTGAGTATGAGGCGTAGTTATCCAAGCTATCTCATTATGCGTCGCATCTAGTTTATTATGAGAAGATGAAGGCTAAGTGATTTCTGACTGGTTTACAGAATATTAATCAATTGGTGTCGTTGGAGATTCAGACATATGCTGATATTATGCATAAGGCACAAGTATTGAAGGATACGATAGAGATGATCGACAGAACCCAAGCGAAGGACAAGAGAAAGGAGCAAGCCACTAGCTCCAGAAACTTTAAACCAACTCTTGGAAAGAAGAGGCCCAATGGTGGGCAGAACTTTTCTAAAGATAAGAAACTAAAAGAGAATGACAAGAAGGTTGCACCGGCTGCCCCGTCCAAGGTTGTCTGCAAATATTGTGAGAGGACATGCCATAAAGCAAAAGAGTGTTGGAGGAAGTTAGGTGCGTGCCTGCGATGCGGGAGTAGGGACCACAAGATCCAAGAATGTCCACTTATTTCTACACAAACTCCACCATAGAAGTAGTAGGGCAATCAGAAGCATCCAGGCAGACTCTAGGCCCTTAGAGAAGTGAAAACCACCTAGGAGGGTGGCGTTGTGGAAGGTACCTTCACTATTCATTCCTAGTCTGCGTTTGTTCTTTTTGATACCAGAGCTACACATTCATTTATTTCTCATAACTTTGCTGATACTCTATCTATGAAACCTATGCTGTTGGAGTCCCATCTTATGATAACTACCCCTATTGGATCAGGATCAGAGATTAAGTATGTCTATCCCTCTAGTGAAGTCTTGATCAATAATTGTAATTTGCCTACTGATTTGGTATGTATGAAGATGGAGGGCTATGATGTGATCTTAAGTGCTGATTGGTTAGCTAGGCATGGTGCTAGCGTCCATTGTAAGTTAGGTTCGGTGTCTTTTTATGAGCACCCTGAGCTTTCTTTTTTAGGCATGGAGCATTTTAAGTCTGTGCCTCTCATTTTGGCACTTCGAGCTGATATGTTATTAAGGAAGGGGTGTCAGGCATTTTTAGCATTGGTTACTCTGACTGACTAGGGAGAGCTGGAGTTGAAGGACATTCCTATTGCCAGAGATTTTGCTAATGTGTTTCCAGAGGATTTGCCAGGTCTTCCCCTGGAGAGGGAGGTTGCTTTTTTCCATTGATTTGATTCCTGGTACTGCACCCGTTTCTAAGGCTCCTTATCGAATGTCTCCTACTGAATTAAAGGAGTTAAAGGAGCACTTGTTAGAGCTATTAGAGAACGGCTTTATTCATCTGAGTACGTCCCCATGGGGAGCACATGTTCTTTTTATTAATAAGAATGATGGATCGTTGAGGTTGTGCATAGATTATCATCAGTTGAATCAGCTCACAATTAAGAACAAGTACCCGATACTGAGGATCGATGAGTTGTTCGATCAGATTTTTGGAGTCAGGTATTTCTCGAAGATTAATCTCAGGTTCAATTATCATCAATTGAGGATCAAGGGTAAAGACATCCACAAGACGGCATTGAAGAGTAGGTATGGGCACTTTGAATTTGTTGTGATGTCTTTTGGACTAACGAATGCTCCTGCAACTTTTATGTAGTTAATGAATAGTGTGTTTAGGCCCTACCTTGATCAGTGAATAGTAGATTTTATTGATGATATTCTGATATATTCTAAGAGTAAGGAGGAGCATGAGGAGCATCTAAAGAAGACTTTGCAGATATTGAGAGATCATCAATTGTATGCCAAGTTTAGTAAGTGTGAATTTTCGCTGTAAGAAGTCTCTTTTCTAGGCCATATAATCTCTAAAGATGGAATTTAGTTGACCCTTCTAAGGATGAGGCCATGAGAAATTGGGAGAGACCTACTAGTGGGACTAAGGTCAGGAGTTTCCTAGGTTTAGTAGGTTATTATAGAAGGTTTATCATGGATTTCTCCAAGATTGCTATATCTTTGACCAGACTAACAAGGAAGGAGAATCCCTATGAGTGGACTGAGGAATGTGAGAGGAGCTTCTAGACCTTAAAGGATTGTTTAACCGATGTCCCTATGCTTACCTTACTATCAGAAGGAGGGGGATTTGAGGTTTATACGGATGCATCTGAGGTTGGTTTAGGCTATGTGCTGATGCAGTGGGGTAAAGTGATTGCCTATTCCTCTAGGCAGTTAAGGAAGCATGAAGAGAATTACCATGTCTATGACTTGGAACTAGCTGTAGTTGTGTTTGCTTTAAAAATTTGGAGACATTATCTATATGAAGAATCTTTTACTGTGTATTCTGATCATAAGAGTCTGAAATACCTATTTTCTCAAAAAGAGCTTAATATGAGGCAGAGAAGGTGGCTTGAGTATTTGAAAGATTTTGACTTCTCCATTTAGTACCATCTAGGAAAAGGTAATGTCGTGGTTGATGCCCTAAGTCAGAAGTCGATGGCTATGTTATCAAGTATGATGCTCCAAGAAAGGCGAATGCTGGAGCAACTAGCGAGTTTAGATCTAAACATCGAAGAGAAGGGAGAGCGGATCATGATCGCTCATGTTAGGCTTCATTCAGAATTGCTTTCGGAGATCAAGGAGCTACAATTTAATGATCCATTGCTTGTTGAGATTAAGGAGAGTTTGGATAGTCGACCGGATTTCTTGCTAGCTGATGATGGTAGGTTGTTGTTCCGTGGAAGAACTTGTGTTCCAGATTCTGCCTAAGTTAAGAACAAGATCCTGGAAGAAGCCCATCGATCTAAGTACACCATTCATCTTGGAGCTACGAAGATGTATAGAGATCTTAAAAAACTTTCTGGTGGCTGAACATGAAGAGAGAAGTGGCGGAGTTTATAAGCAGGTGTTTAGTATGTCAACAAGTCAAGACTGGACATGTTAGGCCTTCTGGGAAATTGAAACCCCTTGAGTTACCATAATGGAAATGGGAGAGCATAGGCATGGATTTTATCACGAGGTTGCCAAGGACTCGAGGCGGATATGATGCTATTTGCATGATCGTGGATAGGTTAACTAAGTCCACACACTTCTTGCCCATTAAGTCTAAGTGGACTGTGGACGTGTTAGCTGCTCTATACATGAAGGAGGTTGTGAGGCTGCATGGTATTCCAACATCGATTGTATCTGACAGAGACCCGAGGTTCATATCTCATTTTTGGAGAGGATTACAGGCATATTTGGGACCTCAGTTGAATTTTAGTACATCTTTTCATCCTCAAACTAATGGGCAGACTGAGAGGATAAACCAGATTATTGAAGACATGTTAAGAGCCTATATGCTTGATTTTGGAGGCAGTTGGCTTGAGTATTTGCCCCTGATCAAGTTTGCTTACAATAATAGTTATCAGTCAAGTATTCAGATGGCCCCTTTTGAGGTGCTATATAGAAGGAGTTGCAGATCACCTTTATGCTAGAGTGAAGTGGGAGAAAGGCAATGGTTAGGACCAGATCTTATTTCTAAGACATCCAAGAATATTCAAATCATCAGGGATCGTCTACAGATAGCCCAGTCCCGACAAAAAAGTTATGCTGGTAATAGAAGAAGGGATTTAGAGTTCTAAGTTAGAGAGCATGTGTTCTTGAAAGTTTCACCTATGAGGGGAATTTGAAGGTTTGGGATCAGACATAAATTGAGTCCAAGGTTTCTTGGTCCTTTCAAGATCTTGGAAAGGGTTGGAGAGGTAGCTTATAGGCTGGCATTGCCACTTCAATTGTCTGGCATTCACGACGTCTTCCATGTATTAATGTTAAGGAAGTATGTGTATGATCCTTCACACGTAATCCAATATGTGCATTTGGAGCTACAAAAGGACTTATTCTATGAAGAGAAGCCTATGGAGATCTTAGATCGGAAGCTACATCAACTCAAAAAATGGTCCATACCGATGGTTAAGGTCTAGTGGAGTAGATGTGGAGTTAAGGAAGCCACGTGAGAATCAAAAGAGACACTCAAGAAGAAATATCCAGAGTTGTTTTCAAGTCAATTTCAGTATTTCCCTTTTTAGTTTCTATAAGTAGGGTGAATTTGGAGGACCAAATTCCTTAATGTGGGAGTGACTATAGTAACCTGGCATAATATAATAAATAAATTGAGATTTATTTGATTACCTTCTCAAATTAGAAGTAAGAAAAATAGTAAAAATATGATAAATTTGTAAACTTGTAGAAAAATAATTTTTAACTTAATTACTCAAGTGGAAAACCCAAAAGAAAATTTGTAATAAAATTGTTGGGTTAAGAAATTAGGGATTATTGGGTTAACTCAGAGTTTAAGTAAAACCCACCATAACTAGGCTAATTGGATCCTAATCCTTGACCTAATGGGCTCAAATCGAAGCCTAAACCCTAGCCCATCAATGATGGTCGATCCTACCCCAAAAACCCTAACCCTAGAAGCCCCAATTTTGGTTGGCGGCACTAGATAAGGAAAACCCTAGGAATTGGGTGAAATTTTCTCCCTTGTTAAACCTGGGTCAAATTAGAATTCTAGAGGGCACCCTAGCCCTATAAATAAAGGGCCACTCCTCCTAGCAAACTCTATGTGCTCTAGAGGATGGCGGCATGCGTGATCGAGGGATGATTCGGCAGTGAAGGCGAGGTCATCTAGGGTTTCACAGAGTCATCTTATTACTCCCCTTAGATCGTCAAAGGTAGGTGTTCTCTAATTCCAAACCCTTAATACCATATACCAAAATGTGCATTTTTAAGTCCTCTTTCATTTGATACCATTTTACCCGATTTCTATTAACTCTACCGATCATGATTTGTTTGAATCGAGGTGTGTCGAGTCTTGCTGGAAGATGAGTTACTATTTCAGATCGCGGTGCTAACAGGGGCTGCGTCCCTAAACGTGGTGCCCCGATAGACCGTGTTCTTATAGGCCTTTTACTTTTCAAACAAAAAAGTTTTTTTTAATGAACGCGGCCTCCAGATAGACCACGTCTATCTGGATCGCGGCCCAAGAGAGGACCGCATTCTGGCCTGGGTTTTCCAGCAAAGCCCTAGTCTTTCCTAGCGCTTGATCTATTTTATTTGAGGTTAGACAACATATTCATAGGTTGTAAATGATTTCTGAACGCACAATATGACTAGGGCTCATGAAATAATGTTTAGTCCTTAATAAGTTTATTAAGATCCATGCTACAATCATCCTTCTTGATGCTCATATCATCTTCATGCTATCTTGTGCAAGTAAAAGAGTAGAGTATCATGTTGAATCCACTGTTGAGATGTATCAGTCTTCAATGCTTTCATGACATGCTAGCCTTATTGATTCTTCAGTGTATCCATAGAATAGTGTTGAAGAGGTTTTGTTTGAGGGTCGTACCACTCTGGTGGTATTGACTCACTGCTATTACCGGTTTCCATGTTACTGTACACCCTAATTCCTGGTGTAGTTAGAACCTCCGCCGAATATTCTTTTTATCAGACCAGAACTAATACATCAAGGCCTCCGTAAGTCTCCACGATCCTAAGATTCACACTAGGACGTCGAGCAGGTTGTACCCCAAAAATTTTGAAACCCACTAGAATCAACGTCCAACTATGTAGGAGAGGGTTCAACCGGCCTTTGTAAGGGCAAAACGGGGTTCTATCCGAGTTCTGCTAGTACTATTATGAAAGCGGCCTGAACAGGGACCACATTCATCCTTTTGTTTGAGAAGGTAGTGGATCGATAGACCGCGTTCTCCAGTGACCTAGCCTGCTTGACCCTGATCGTGGCCATCCTTCTGGACACGTTCAGATCGTAGTCATGAGTTAGACCGCGTTCAAGCCTAGTTTTCCCAAACTCATGTTTCCTGCATTTATGTTGTGAGTATCCGAGTTTAGTCTAGATTCTAGTCTTCCCAGGCTATCTTCCTTGACATTCTTGACCATTTTATGGTTATATTTTAGAACCTCATTATTGGAATGAATTTGATTCCTATTCCTAAGTCATTTCCCCAATTACTTACCCCTTGACATAATGAACTTGAGTTATTGAAATCCTTCCAAGGAATTCTTATCTCAACTCTTGATATCCTTGGTTACATGAGCTTGTCCTTGGAATTCTTGGCCATTAAATAATGAATGTCTAGGTTGTTACTTGGATCTTGGATCCACCACTCAATGCCAATGCATCATTAAAGGGCCCAATCTGGTCTTGGGAGGAGCACCCAAAAGTTCTAGTTACCCATGGGAGTTGTAATGACAAGGTGTGGCATTGCACCAAAGTACTTGCTTGTGTGATAAGTCTATGACATTCAATCTCTCTTGAATTACATGACTCTACATAACTTGAATACATGAATGCGTGCTTGATATGGCCAATCACATGATAGTTCTTATTTCATGCACTTGTTCTATTTCCTGTTATTATCCCTATTTTATTATTATTTTCAGTCAATCCTCATCTCATCATCTTGCTTAATTTGGTTACATGTTTCTCTATTGATTCAGCTGTTATTTTACTCACGTTTTCCTCATTAGCCGACTGAAAGCTTATTAAATGTTAATCACTTAAAGTTTACCTGGTACAGAGATGTAATTCCTATTGAGCTTTCACTCACCTAGTTTTTCTCAACATTTTCAGGTAGCTCGGATGAGGACCTTCAATCTGACGGGGAAGGATGAGAGTGATCCTGGAGCATACCTACCTAGATGTCTTGTCATGTCTTTGTTTATCTTGATGTCCTAAGTTGATGTCTGTTGAGTCAAGTTGCTATTAGAATGGTCAAATGGAAGAGTTGCCATGTAAGGTTTTGTTTTAACTTTTATTTTAGATCAATGATCTAGTTGGAGTTAATGGATGTTGCTGTACTTAGACTTTGATTATCAATAAAGTTAGAAATTTACGGCTTAATTGTGTTCCTTTATGGCTTGGTCTCTTATGGCTATTATCGTGCTCTGATTGACATAAATAATATAACTGCTACGTTTCGATTTTCTGCGTCGAGGCGTGACAATGTAAATTAGAGTAGTTAAAATATTTACATTTATCTCAAGAGAAGTAAATGGAAACATATATATTCAACGATCGACACTTACTCGATATCTCAGCCATCTGGCAAAATACTCTGTCGTTCTTTTTCAACCTCCACATCCTAGATATTGGGATATCTTTGGACAAATTTTGAATTAAATTGTCTACAATATGAATATAGTACTACCTTAAATGGCAAAAAGGAGGCTAAACAACTTATGTACATAATGAAATGTATGTTGAGAACTTACTCAACATAGGGTTCAATTTCAGTACAATTCAGAAGAATATATATCTCTGCGGCGTACAACTCTCTATCTTCGAGCGTACAAGTCGCACAACGTCCGAACACACATCTTGGATGCTTAAATATAGAGAGCCGATTGGACGAATTAGCAACTCCCCCATCATCATTACGTGGAGGTCGGGTATGACAAGTTTGAATCTCGGGCTTAAAGTACATTGAACAGAAGTTCAAAATTTCCTCAATAATATATGCCTCAAGAATCGAATCATCCACCTTCGCTTTGTTGTGAACATTCATTTTTAGTTCATGCATGCACCTACAACAACAGTTCAAATAACAATGACATACATATCATACACATGTAGTAAGGTTGAAAGGAAAAAAAATTCTAATATACCTCTCAAATGGATACATCCATCAAAACTGTACTGGCCCTCCAACTATAACCTCGTATGGCAAATGGATAATTAGGTGCTTCATCAAATAGAAGAATGCGAGAGTAAATATCTTCTCTAGCCTACAAATGGCTGTGACCACATTCTCTTCCATAGTTTGTACATCCCGAAGTCTATGTTCTGATGCACATAAAGTCTTGAAAAACTAACTCAGCTCGGTTAGTGCTTCCCATACAGACTTTGACAACAAGTCACGGAATGCAATGGGCACTAGCCTCTCTATGAACACATGACAGTTATGACTTTTCAGTCCATATATTTTTCCCTCATTAACATTCACACAATGTGCTATATTGGACACATATCCATTTAGGAATCTCAACTATTTCAACCACTGACACACTTCCTTGATCTGTGTATCCCTAAGCACGTAAGTTATTTTAGGCTGAACAACTTTTCCATGTAGATTCTGCAGTTCTAGTTCTGAACACTTACAAAGCATCTTTAAGTCCATACGTGCTTTGGTGTTGTCCTTTTTTTTGCCTTTTATGTTCATGATCGTATTGAGCACATTATCAAAAACATTCTTCTCGATATGCATGACATCAAGATTGTGTTGACCAGTAAGGCAATTCCCAGAAGATGC
Source organism: Amorphophallus konjac (assembly GCA_022559845.1). Lineage (NCBI taxonomy): Eukaryota > Viridiplantae > Streptophyta > Magnoliopsida > Alismatales > Araceae > Amorphophallus > Amorphophallus konjac. The sequence goes on along the minus strand of CM040123.1, from coordinate 114,477,197 downwards.
TTTTCTTATTCCAGTTGTGATCCTTTCTAAATCTAGGGACTTGTTATGTGCTACTAGATAGTTGTACTACATCTGGTAAATTTTACACCCGTGTCGCCATATGTCGACCTGACACCCGTTGTAAGTCTGCTTCATCCATTTAAACAATATTTTTTGATAGGTGCGCAGCTGGGATCTAGATAGGGGGTGAATAGATCCCTTTACAAAATATTGCTCAGTTTAGAATCTAATCAACATAAGTTATGATGTCATTAACTAGAAACAATTGAGTTCGCAGAAATAACTTCAGCACTGACTCATCCGAAGTCAAGAGCTAACACTTCTCACAAAAAAATAACAAATAGATGTCCTCAAGTGAGCATCACCCAATTGAATTGGCACAAGGCGGAGGTTCGATCCCAGAAGTTCTACCTCATGCAAAGTGTGTGGAAACACACTTTTTAATATACCAATCAGAAGGGCTTAATCTGAACAATGCAAAGCTGTAAATGCATAAACAAATTATGACTTTCACAAAACGGCTTAGAAAGAATTCAGTTCAACACTTAATAGTTCAGATTGAACCACTATCGAACACATGGAAAGTTAAATTTAGATGAACTGATATTAAACAAGATCAGGTAAGTTATCATTCAACTATAAACATCTATAAGCATAAACCAGTGCTGACAATAACAATGAAGTGGAAGATCAAGAATGTACTCAGCAACCCGTTGAACCTATGAGGGGAGGTAGATGACAGGGAGCAAACACACAGGGCACACCACGATGCACAATAATTTTTAGGTGGTTCGATCTGCCACAAGCAGATCTACGTCCACCCATCACTCAAGCCTGAATGAGGCTTCCCTTGTAGAGCAAGAACGTGAAGAAACCTCCACTGCAGATGCTAACTAATAGCTTGGACCAAGGGAAACAAATCCCTCACACCCTTACCTTGTAACCCACAAGATTAGAACCCACTACAACACATAGTGACCGGAGGAACAATTCCTCCCTTCTTCTGTAAACACAGAAGGAACGTGAACAGTAATCCACTGCTTACAAAACCCAGAGGATTCAATCCTCTCTTCCTCTGAACCCACAGAGGGAATCCGGAGAACACTTCTCCCTTCCTCTAAAACCTCAGAGGGAACCCTAACCCTGAACATGGTATCGGAAGAACATAAAGGAAATGAAAGGCAAACATACGAAAGACAAAAGGGAAGAGAACAAAGTAAATGAAAATGTAGCTCCAAGGGAGCAAAGCAGTTCTGGATTTGATCCATGAACTGATGAACACTTCGGATCTTCAGGATGCTCTGGCTGCACTCTATCTCTCACAAACTGGCTGATTCTCTCTTCTTCTTTTTCTCAATCTTCTCTCTCGGATTTTTCTCTCTGATTCACTCAGATCACTCTCTTCCTATTCTTCTTATCACGAGCTCTCTCTCTTTCTCAGATCTTCTTCTTTTTCTTTTCGTAGGCTCACACTCTCATATGTTCTCTATTCCTCTCCTTCTTCTCAGCCCTTCAGCCTTTGCAGCTCTTCTATTGCAGCCCCATTTCTTCGAAAGGAAGTGTTGGACGCAAAGATTGAACCAAACGTGGATCTAGAGGGGGGTGAATAGATCCTTTAAACCTTTTAGCCAAATTTAAACTATATGAAACTAGAATAGCTTTCTCAAAGAATAATTGCTCAGACTACGGAGTTGCACGACCTAATCAACTATTAGGAAATACACAGGCATAAGCGATCTAGATGATGAACGACAAGCTCACACAGAAAGGCAGTCAACCAAACGACACAAGAGATTTTAGGTGGTTCGGTCTACTGACCTACATCCACCCCACACTCCAACCAGAGTGTGGCTTCCGCTGATACACAGCTTAAATGGCTGGGCCTCACAGCTTGCCTACAATCCGCTGATTCATAGCTTCAACCACTGGGCATTATAGCTTAAGCCACCGCTGATTCATAGCTTCAACCGCTGGGCCTTATAGATTATGCCACCGCTGATTCACAGCTTCAAAACACTGGGCCTTACAGCTTATGCCACCGCTGATACACAGCTTATGAAAAAGGTGTAAAATAAAAGAAAGAACAATAGATCAGAGAATAAAAAGACAGATCTGAATTTAAACGCAAATGTAGCTCGGTATTGAGCAGATAGCAGACAACACTAGATCTGATCTAGTGGTTGTCAGAGATGCCTTCAATTTCCTTCTTCGAGCTCTTGACACGATGCTCTGCTTCAGCAACACTCCTTTCTCTTTCTCCTTTCAAATCTTTATCACGATCTCACTAAGCAGATGGACTGACCTTCTCTCACCAGTGGATCTGAGCTGTTCTCACTCTCTTCTACGATCTCCTCTAATCTCTCCGAGCTTAGCTCTCTTCTGCTCTCTACAACACTATCTCTCTGTCTGCACTTCTTCTTTTCTTCAGTTCTGCCTCTTCTTCGTATTTATGTCTCTTCATTCTCAAAATTGGGCGATCTACCCCCTTTTATAAGGCAGCAGATAATGGGCGCGTGGAAACCACGTTTCCCGCCCAAATGTTCGTTCAGATCTGAGTTGAGATGGCCACTTGGCAGTATCTTGGTTTGGTTGCTTTCCACGTGTCAAAACCAGCGTTTCACCTTTTGCCTTGGATCACGTGCCACTTATGGGATCATGCGCGTCCTTAAGTTCCTGCACTTTTAGTATAGGTCATCTCGTCAAATACCTTGTAGACATAGTGAATATTTATAAAACGTTGACTGAGATAATGAAAATAAAACACATGGATGATCGTCAGACACACGCTTTAATACGATGCTTAGACTATGGCATATAGTGCTTAGACAACAATCACAGAAGGACTCTGTGAAATTCAGCATGAAAAATACCACTAGCACCTACCTTTCCGTAGACCAATAATCGAGTTAAGTTCATGAACTCTTCATACTAGCACTGACGTTAGTGCATAAGAATGCATACTAGCTTCGACCTTAGTGGCTACTAACGTCGACCTCAGTTCATGAAGAAATGCAGGCTAGTACTAACTCTAATGCATGACACAGACTTTAAATACAGACAAAGCTTAACTAGCATTGACCTGGTATGCAGGTGGCTAGACTAGCACCGACTTTGATTATGCAGACGGGGTGATGTGGACATGCAAAATTGCACGCCCATACGTCCCAACTAGTCTAGCCTCAACAACGACTCCAAATAAAAATCACGGGGAAGATGGGTCGTCCGGACTCCCCAAACAAACGCACACACTGCAGTGAAGCAGTCTCCGGAGTCAGGACAGCAAAGAGAGAGATAAACTACCAAAATACACTCCAACCTGTGGGCCTTGAAGAAAATTGAATGGGCCACAACTCGCACTCTCAACGGGCTCAGAACTGCCCACGTCACCCCTTCAGCGGCACGCCCTAGGGCCCTTCAGTGGCACGCCCTTGGCGCCCTTCAGCGGCACGCCCTTGGCGCCCTTCAGCGGCACGCTCTCAGGCCCCTTCAGCGGCACGCCCTGAAGCCTTCAGCGGCACACTTTCAGGCCTCTTCAGCTGCACACCTTGAAGCCTCCAGCGGTACGCCCCCTGGCCTGCCTTCCACGGCACACCCTGGTGGCCCTTCAGCGGCACACCATGGCCTCCCGCTCAGCGGCATGCTCCCGAGCCCGTTCAGCAGCACGCCAGCGAGCATCCTCAGTGGCACGCCTGCGAGCTTCTTCAGCGGCACACCATCGCGGCCCTTCAACGGCACGCGTTGGCGGCCTCCCAGCGGCACGCTTCCTGTGTCTTCCAACGGCACGCTGTCCAGGCTCTTCAACGGCACACTCAGGCAGAACGACGTGATGCCCACGCCCTATGGATCCTTGGCGCGCAGTGGGCTGTCCGAGGTGTCGGCCGGGGATTGGGCCACGTTGCCTATCCCCCCTGCCACCAAGCACGACGGGTCAAATCCCCAATCAATGCCTCCGGTTTCCCGCCTCCGACTGCCGTGTTCGGACGCTCCCGCCGTGTGGGGTATAAAGACCCCTCTCTTTCGATACAGACAGGGAGAGGGAGAGACGCAGACAGGCAGAGGGCGAAGAGAAGAAGAGAAGAAGAGGAGGAGAAGAGAAGAAGGGGGAAGAGAGGGGAAAGGCTTCGCCGCTCCACCCACCGCCGCCGTCTGTGCGAAGAGGGAAGAGAGGAATAGAAGAAGAAGGGGAGGGGAGGCTCTGCCTCCCCCTCCTATTGCTCCTTCCATCGCCGTCCGCGCGAAGAGAAGAAGAAGAAGAGGAAGAGAAAGAAGAGAAGAAGAAAGGGGGGAGAGGGCTTGCTGCCCTTCCCCTCCCCGCTGCTACATAGTGAGGTCCGAGAGGGGAGGAGTCCACGCTCTGTTTCCCTCCCACTATATTTCCTTTTCTTCTTTCTTTCCCTTCATATCTTTTTTTCCGTCGTCACGATGTATTAGCCCCCTTGGGGCACTCCTCTTGTGAGAATAAAAGTAGAGGGCTTGCAATATCTCCTCGAACGTCTTTCCAATGCATTTCTTCCGGGTTTACATCCTTCGGTGTTTCATGCCCCTTTCTTTTCTTCCCTTCCTTAGGGTTTACTTCCTGCCAAGCATTTTCCTCTTCGTTCACCCCCAGCCGTGCCTCCAACGGCACACCCCAATTGTGCCTCCAACGGCACACCCAATTGTGCCTCCAACGGCTTCAGCGGCACGCCCTGATTGTGCCTCCAACGGCACGCCCAGTCGCGCCTTCAGCGGTATACCCCCCCCAGCTGTGCCCCAGCGGCACACCCCAGCCCAGCCCCAGCGGCACACCCCAGCTATGCCTCCAGCGGCACACCCTAGCTGTGCCCCAGCGGCACGCCCCAACCAGCCCTTACCGGCACACCCTTGGCCCGCCTCTACCCAGCACACCTGGCCCTCTCCCTGCCAGTCAGGGTATCCTTAGGTTGCATTAGCCCAGTGTTTCCCCTCTGTCGTCCCCTCCGAGTTTTCCGAGATTTTATTAAGGTGTTGCCGCTCTCGGGCGCCCACCCCCAGTTGTCGGGTTTCGCCACTCCATGTGGGCGCGTTCCCTGTATCTCCCTTACGCTCTGGTCAAGGGGAGATGTTGTCGAATTTTTTTTAGAAACGATAACATATTAAAAGACAAAAGGAAGCAACAAACAAATGGAACAACCACACGTTAAAAAGGACTAAAAGAAAGCAACAAACAAACGAAAAGAACAACGGTAAAATGCGTTCACCAAAGCAAAGGGATCGCAATCAACTCAAAGAGAGCCAAATCGAACGGCAACTAAACAACTTGAACACTCGTCCTCGTGGGAGAAAGAATGAAAGATAATCGAGAGAAAGAGAGAAGAAACCCATCCAAACTTAATAAAATCAAGAGAGAAAAGAAAAAGAGAAAAGACATAAGAACGGAGGAGGAGTGGGCTCCCCATGCCCTTCGCCGGTACGCCCCTCTAGCCACCCTTGGCCGGCACGCCCTTCACCGGTACACCCTACAGCGCCCTTCGCCGGCACGCCCCTAGCCCAGTTTCCCCGCCACGCCTTGCTTGGCCCTTCGCCTACCTGCTCCCCACGCCCTTCACCGGCACACCCTGCAGCACCCTTTGCCGGCACACCCCTTTAGCCACCTCACCGGCACACTCCTGCGACCCCCTTTACCGGCACGCTCCCCCCTACGCCCAGCGGCACGCCTGCGCGTCTTTCGCCGGCACGCCCGCATGCGCCCCTCGCTGGCACGCCAGCCTGCCCCTTCACCGACACACTCTTCCAGCCCCTTCACCGGCACGCTCTCCCTACCTTCGCCAGTACACCCCTTTTTGCCCCCAACGGCTCACTTTTCCTTCCAAAATAAATATATATATAAACATATATAAATATGTCATGATAATGATAATGATAATAATGATAATAAATTAATAAAAATTATGATAAATAAACAAACCTGAATATATATATATAAGAGATAAACAAAAATGTAAAATAATAATAATAATAAAAAAAAAGGAGAGAAAATATAATAGTAATAATAATAAACAAAGTGGAGAAATCATGCAGAATAAATACATAAAAGGGAAATAAGCAATAAAATATATATACATGTAATTTGAAACCCAGATAAAAAATGGTAAAATCCACTTTGCAGCCCCGTCTCTCTCGTGACCCGGTGCTGAAGGAACAACAATGCCGCCCTTCTAGGTTGGGTCTGAGTCTTGGGAATTATCCCGAAATAGCCACGACCCGACCTCGTCTCGGGCCGATATTCCGATTAAACCGGACTCGTTTCTCGGGCCGGATCCCTTCCGAGCCACTACAAAAATTACTGCACGTTCGGCAGACATTTGAACGGGTTCACCTTGATTTCCACCGCGTTTCTATTACAGACCTGTGTCTGAACATGAAAAGACTCGTGAGCAACCAACATGGCCGACGGCTCCCACCCCGACGTGGTCGTGACCTGGTATTGCTCTGGGCCGATAGTTCGTCGAATCGGATTCATTCTATTGGGATTCGTTCCCGCCCTTTCATTGAAATTGTCGCAAACTCGGCATACATTTGTACGGGGTTGTTCCTATCTACGTCGTACCTTCAATATGGACCCTTGTCCGAGTATCAAGTGGTCCACAAGTGACCGACAGAAATCTGAATAGAACGAGATGGCTCCTATCATCCCTGGACCCCTCACATGGGGATATCAATAAGGCCTCCGTGGGCTATGCTTAGACTCGAATCCGTTTTGATTATGGTCATTGTCTGACCCATATCCTTGGCCTATACCCCGCTTCCTTTGAACACGTTTTGGTTTTGGAATCTAGTCCCGGGACTCCTCCCCGTTACCCTCCGGCACCGGAAACATTAATGATGCCCACGCAAGCCCCGTTCGGACCACGGGAGGCGCCCCCGGCATGGTGCTGACTCGATCTTGCACCGGGCCGACAAATTCATTGGTTTCCTGCTACACTAACTGAGATTTAACCGAATGCCTTCAGCCCCTCGGGATAATAAACTTGCCGTACCCCAGCGTACATATGTTCCAAGTCCTCCTGTGGCGATTACGATATTCTCAAGCCGGACACCCGTCCGAATATTAAACGGTCTCCCGAATGACCGACGCGTTTCGAACGTTCGCTTCCCTAAACACAGGGATTTCTAGCTGATTCAAGGGATATTCCCCGTTGCCCCTTGGCACCGGAAATATTAATGACGCTCATGTAACTCTTGTTTCGACCGCGGGGGGCCCACCGCAGTATGGTCGCAGCTTGCTCTTGCACCGGGTCAACAGATTTACTGGTTTTTGACCGCTCCAACCGAGGCTCAGCCGAACGTTTTTCGCTCTTCCGAACAATAAATTTGCCATATCCTGGCATATATATGCTCCGGTTTTCCTGTGACGATCGCGCTTTTCCTCGAGCCGGACATTCGTCCGAACATTAAATGGTCAGTACACGACCGACATGACCGCGAATGGTTTTCTTCTCGCCCTCGTGTGAGGATTTCAATACCTCGTAACAGACCTTTCATTCAATTAATCTCCTGGCCATGAGGCCCTGAATCCCGACGATTAATCAAGGGTGTTCCCTCGTATGGGGGATGTAAATGACGCAGTGACCTTTATGGCGCGGCGGGTTTTGGTCCCGACACGAACCACACAATCGTCTGACCGAAGTCAGATCGAGCGCACCATGGGCTCTTCGGAGCCCGAATAAATTGTCACTTTGTGACTGGCACGCCCACGCACTTAATAGACGAATAAACCCACCGAATAAATCACGCCTAAATAAGCGAACAAACGAACAAGCTCAGCGTGTCGAAAAGTGCGTCCACAGGTGACTAGCACTGACTTGACTGTATAGTCAGTAGCGAGTATCACCGACCTGACTTATGCAGATGGTAACTAGCATTGACCTCACTAAGAAAAAGCAACAACTAGCACCGACCTCACTTGCAAGAATTAACACAACTAGCATCGACATCAAGTATTCGTGAGATGCTACTAGCATCGACCTGAAGTGTGCGTGAGGCACTACTTGCACAGACCTTATTTAGTGTAAGACACTGCACCGACCTCCAATATGCATGAGACAAGTATGCACCGACCTTGGTTATGTGTGATATAGAGCATGCACTAACCTGATATGCTGCTAGTGAAGACGTGCATCGACTTCGAGTATGCACTGACCTTGAGCCTTTGACACCTAAACTTGCACCAACCTTTATGCACAATGCTGAACAGGCTAGCACCGACCTCATGAGCATATGCACGGACCTTAGTTAACCATGTCTGATGCATGCACCAACCTAAAGAACAGAAATGCTCATGTATGCATGAAGTGAACTCTGCAGTGACCTCGGCTGTGTAAGAACACAACTAGCACCGACCTAGCTATGCATGAACTACAACTAGCATCAACCTTATCTACACAACTAGCACCGACCCTAGTTATGCATGATGCAACTGGCGTTGACTCTATATAAACCCAATGCAGTATGAAGATCATGCACACCACTTGTTCGACCAAATGCCATGCACATAGGTTATTCAGTAAAATGTCATGTGCACAAGCTTTATGCAGACATGTTGACTTTATGTGCACATTATTGACTTTGCGCTAACTTTTGGTTGACTTGTGATGCATTGACTTATATGAATAGATGTAAAAGACTTTATCCACTACTTATACAGAGACATCCACAAACATGCACAAACATGCACGAATATGCACGGATATATATAGACAACCACATATGAACTAATATGCACATGTGCAGCAGTTCATTCCATGTAATTCATCTATATAGCAATATGAGCATTGTATGCACACAACAAACACTGTATGTAACAAGACACATATTGTATGCAATAAGCACATATGGAATCATAAAAACACATATGACATCATACATATGAGTCATAGTGTTTGTCATCATCGAACACTATATGTAACAAGACACATACCGTATGCAATAAGCACATATGGAATCATAAAAACACATATGACATCATACATATGAGTCATAGTGTTTGTCATCATCAAAACAAAATATCCAACATTCTCCCCCTTTTTGATGATGGCAACACTATGAGTCATATGAGTCATGAAAACTAGACACAGAAACTATGACAATATGCAATCAACAATCTGCAAATAAGCAAAACTATGCTGACATAGACATGTACTAACATCAATGCAATCTCTCCCCCTTACACAATGACTTAATGCAATCTCTCTATAGACAATCAAAAACATTTTCCAAACATGCTCCCCCCTTAAACTCTTCCTCTTTTGCCTTCAGTAATATATAACTCAACCAATCTCTCCCCCTTTGACGTCATCAAAAAGTGAAAAAAAAAAGGATCCAAGTGGTGAGAGCAAGTGGGAAACAGGATGTAGACATATAAATGATACCAAGTGATCAGAAGGAGGTAGAAGAAAAACAGAAAGAACCCGAAACTCCCCTTGAGAAAATAGAGGTCAATCCCAGAAGCATGCTGATAGTTAAGAAAATACCAAGGAATCACATGCTCCCCCTTATATAGCCAAGATAAGTCACAGACAATCTCTCCCCTTATCAAATGCAATAAATGTAGTACTGACATGATCTATCCCCCCCCTTTAAATCAACGCAATGCAAAGCTTCCTGTTTAAAATGAAATAAGGTAAATAAGCAAGGAAGGTGAGGAATATGTCAAATATGCAAAGATAAAGAGAGACAAGAACATTGCACAAAGATAACAGGAGATATGAACAATTATGCAAGTTGACTAAGTTTTCATAAACATAATCGATCAGAAGAATTTTATAGCAGGTACCACTGTCATAAATCCAAGTAAAGATTAGACTCTCCTATCATAAGGGCTTATGGATTAGATTGCATGACTAGACTGGTTTAAGCATGATGTATATCAAATTTGTCAATCATATTCAATACTCATATCTGAAACAGAGTTTTAATAAAGGTGAACCAATTATTCATAAGTCATTCCAGTGCAACCTTCTTCCATCTTACTTAAATAATCTCAATGACTCCTTTAGGAGTTACACATTGTAGTATTGAGATTAAACACCTGTAATTGTATGTGAAGTTAACTATGTTGCAAAAAATGTTTGATATCAATTGAAGATTCTCTATCAATTTTCCAGATTTTACTTTTGAACAGCACTTTATTTTTTCTGAGCAATCTTGGTTGATCAACACCTTTTTACATGAGGCACAACACGTCTTAGTTGAAGTGACCCAGTTACTCAGTGTGATAACCGCATTGCCTATCAATCATGAGAATAGAGTTAGCAATGAGAGTGTCTTTTTACATGAGGAAACACCTTGATTAGAGGTCGAAATCCCCAATTACTCAACATAACCATGCTATTGCTCTGTCAGATTTTCACATAATTTTTGGAGAATTCGTTCTTTTAGCAGAGTTAACTATGGTACTTCATGATACAGTCCTTTGGACAGGTTTCTCGATAACCAAAGTCATTGCTCTGACTTTTGTTTTCTTTTTTAGTCAACTTCATATAGATTTAATGTTTAAGAACAATACTAACAACATATATCTTAACCAGAGTAACATGATTTCAAATTTTCAGATTTCAGAAGATTTTATCCAGATGATATAAGAAACAGTTGGTTAAAATTTATTAAAACTTGTGATTCAGATACTTTCAAGTCTTTCAAATTTAAATTCATGAATACATTAAACTTATACCAATCTAGATTAATCAGTTATTCTTCAACCTATATAATAGGAGTTTCTTTGATAACTTTAGATTCATAATCAAGGTACATCAATTTAAGTAACTTCAAGATCAGTTCAATCAACATCTTTAGTCAATTTGCCAACAGAAGATGTGATGTCAGGTTTGCAAAGAAGACAGTCAGAAGATTTGAGTTTGCAGAATATGTGATCAGAACAGAAACATACAGATAATAGGAGTGATTCAGAAGTTTCTGTCTAGAGAAGAAGTGCAATGATTTCAGGTAAGTGCAGCACTTAGAATTTTTGATACCAGGATTCTTCAAGGTTCATAGCAAAGAGCAAGATCAGACAAATCAGCTTGTCAGAAGTGGAGTGAAATATATGACAAAGATAAGCTGGCAGTAGATGAAAAGCCTGAACTAATTACAGATGGATACATTGAAGAATTGAAATGCTCCCCGTGCCTATATGCAATGTGACAGCTCTTTTTGTGATTTTCTGAGATGAATGATATGTAAGGAGATATCTACAGATATGCACATGTGATGACTTCCTTCAGATGAATGCACTGTAATTTCTTATGTGGCATTAAAGCCTATCAGAGGATAAATAGACTCCCCTTGACTTTATGCAATATATGCAATGAAGGCTGAACATATGATTTTATGATTCATGCTCATGATCATTAAGACTGCCCTATATGCAATATGACCCATGGTACTAGGTAGAGGACTTGGTCTAAAGGACCACCTCACACATAGTAAGAATTTCCAGATAGATTTTATCTGCCCTTTAGTATATTAATATTTTGATATACCATAATGGTCATGCATGACAATGCAGTACCAAAACAGTCCTATATGCATCAGATTCTTAATGACTGTATGTCAAACACATGTGTAAGCAAACAATTGAAATATGCAATTCACATATATGCACAAATATGCAGACTATGCTCATGAGTTTCTAACCTCCTCTATGTGCACAATCAAGTGACAAGACATTAATGCATGTAGATGGGAAATGAATTCAACATGTCTTCAATGAATATGTGCACACATAGCTCAATATATGAACAGATAGACTCATGTAGCTCAATGCAAATGTCAAAGCAAATGCATGAAGAATTTTACTAATCAGATTTAACATGATATGCAGTTTAAAACAGATTCCTCAGGATTTCAACTGAACAAATGTGAAGAATGCAACTATTACCTGAAGAGTACAACAGTGGGATTTTACCAACTTGGGTGCCTTGGTTTATTTACCCCTCTTTATTCTTCAATCCAAGGCACACCTATAAAACAACAAACTATTTTGCATAAACAGGCACCCAAGATATCTTGGGTCTTGAAATGGTAGTGGCACCTTTGACTGGTGCTCTAAACAGTTTTTGTGCTTGAGAGTCATCAAACCTCATCAGATAATAGTTAGACATAGAATGTCCTAACTGTCCACAATAATGGCATGATGTAGCAGTTTTAGGAATCTTTCTATGCACATTACTATAATCATGGAATCTATGTACATATTCATGGAAATTTCTATTAACAGAATGAGCATTTTGTTTACTGAAACCAGCCAACCAACAATTAGCAGCTCTATGGCCTGGCTTTCCACAGTTAAAACATGCATGAAATTCTTCCTTAATCACAAATTTGTTTCTATCAAAAATGTTTTGATTTACAGGGAAATTCATAGGTGTAAAGTTAGATCTTTTCCCTTGAGCATCCCAACATTTCTTGACTGTATGGCCATGCTTTCCACAATGAGAGCAAGAAGAAGAATTTCCTCTATGAGAGCCTAACCAGTATTCAATAGCCTTGTGACCAGACTTGTTACAATTGAAACATGTGATATGCTGGTTTATTGAAACAAATTTATTCTTATTAAAACCACGATGGTTTGCTGGGAATTTAGCATAATATGACTGCGAGTTTTTCTTACCATTTGCAAATCAGCACCGTGCAGCAACATGTCCTACCTTACCACAATTAAAGCATGTGATACTCCTTTTCTTAGTGGCAAGAAATTTCTTGACATGAAAGTCCCTAGCATGCATTCTATTAACATTCAGATCATCCTTTTTCAACATAGAACAATCATCCATGAAGTGACCATGATTACCACAGTTATAACAAGAACCATTAGATTTCTTTGAAGCATGATTTTTGACATTAAATTTACTAGAGTGCACAGATCTTGCATTCAGATCATCTTGTTCCATCAATCTACACTCATGCATCAGATGACCAAATCTATGACAATAATGGCATGACATTTTTTTTTTGTGTGCATGTGTATGTGTGTTCAAGTTGTGTTCAGCATGCACAGTTCTAGCATGGGTGTTTTTTGACTCTTTTTGCAAGTGAGCATTCTTTATCACTTTGTCAGGTTGTTTCTGAATTTTCTAAACATTGGACTGTTTAATCTCTGAAGTGGTGGCTACGCTTGATGCAGTGACAAACGATGTCATTAACTTAGTTTTAAAATTTTTCTTATTAACATTATTATAGCCCAACCCTTCCTTCTTGAAATTAACCTTTGTTCCTAGTAATTTGTTCAGATTATCTTGCCCACTCACAAATTTAGACAAAGATCTTTTCAAATTCTGAATCTCATTCTCTAGAGATACAATGTGTATTTCATAACTTGTAATCTCTTATTCACTGCAATTAACACATTCATTTAGCACTTTGTTTGCAGTTATATTTCTCAATTTCTTGTTCCAGATTGCTCAGTTTTTCAGATTCTTCATTACAAACAATTTTTTCTTTTTCTAAGGCAAGAAGTCTTTCAGACATGATACTGTTAAGCTTCTTCAATTTCTCCATTTCCTCCATTAGCTTCTCATTTTGGACAAGTTCATTTATTAGAACCTAATCATTTAAGTTAATCCCCTTGTTCAGATCAATTTTTGCCTCATCTAGATTCTTTTGCAGTTCAACATTAACAACTTTAATGGCCTCCAATTTTTCAGACATTAAATTATTTTCTTCCTGAAATCTTTTAGTTCTTCTTCATTATCTTCAATCTTCCTTTAGTGAATCTCATTTTCAGACTTCAGTTTATTCAACTCCAGGTTAGTGTGATCAAGACCTTTCAGTAATTTTTCATCTTGAATAGAATTTTTTGTAAAGAACTGATTATCACTAGTTGAGCTAAGCTTTTCTTCTAGTTCAGAGATCTCATTTGCAAGTTCTTGATTTTCATTTTTTAACAATCCAATTTGTTTCTTAAGCATTTGAATATCAAACAAGCAAGCATTAATGAGATTGTTTTAACTCCAGACATTTTTCACAAGAAAAATTTGAACTATTCAAACCAGTTGTCTTTTTTAATTTTTTATATTATTTTCTTAACATCTCATGTGACTCTAATAAATCAGCATATGCATCCTGCCAGTCATCTAGAGAGAAATTTTCAAAGGGGTTTACCTAATCATCGTCCTCCTCTTCATTTTGGTTGCTGCTATGATCGCTGCCATTAGCCATCATGCATTGGTCTTCATTTCCACGGCAAGCAGTCTTCAATTTGTTCAGGATGTCCTTAGCTGACCTGCAATTATGAAAGCAAGAATGGAAGGCCTTGTCAGTAGCTGCTTTCATTAAGTCGAAAACTCTTTGATTTTCTTCACACTTTGATCTGTGACTGTCAGTCCATTTGGACTTTTTCTTTGGTACTTTGTGAGGACCTTGTGAAATTAACTTCTACAGATCAGGATCAATCAGTTTAACATAGCTATGCAGACTACTAAACCACAAATTAAAATTAGAGCCATTGAAAATCGGTGGATGAGCCATGGAAATCAGTTCAAGAGTAATTCAAGCAATGGACTAAACACCAATAGAAATGCACCTAAAAATAGGATAGCAGGATCCTCTGCAGATCGTTGGATCTGATGAGCTGCGTTGACGTAAGGAATTCTTCTGTAAGGTTGCCACGTGGCCTCCGGTCCAGGCTTAGAAAATGGAATATTCTCCATAAGGAATTCTTTTGTAAGGTTGCCACGTGGGCTAGGAGGTTGTGCCAATGATTGGAGATCAAATGGCACATGATCCAATAAGTTCTATTACGTGCTCAGTATTGACGGTTGAATGAAGCTGCGTTGACGTGCCTCCATGTTGCGTCGATGCAGTGTTTCAAATGTTGGCATTTGACTTGCTGCGTCGGTGCAGCAACCTGGATACGTCGAGGCAAGCTACTGATCAAATGGCTTCAAATGCATGGCCTTTGTAAGCCGAGGTAGCTTTTGATGCTTCAACGTTGCTGGCTTCCAAATGCTGGTTCTGAGCTGAATGCATAGAGGCATTTCTCAGATACGTCAGTGCAGTGTGAAGGTAGAACCTTTTAGATAGAAGAGCTTCGACTGCTAGATTTTGACTTGGTGCGTCGAGGCAGCTTCTTGATGCATCGAGGTGATGTTCTTTCGCAAACCAGATTTGAACTTGATGCATCGAGGCATTACTCAGTTGCATCGAGGTAGAGCTTTGGAATTTGTTTCTTTGAGCATCACTACGTCGAGGCCATCCTTTATTGCATCTGTGCAGAACTCTTGAAATGACTTCTTTGAACATTGCTACGTCGAGGCCGTTCTCTATTACATCGATGCAGGAGACTAGAAATAGCTTCATTGGACATCACTGCCTCGAGACAGTGGTAATACTGCTTCGACCTTGATGGGGACATCGAGGCAAGACCGTCCGCATTTTATTTGTATTTATGTCCTTTCATATTTGTATGTATACCCTTATGTTATATGGGTATGCAATTGTAAGTCTTAGTGGGTTTATATGTAAAATTCCAGTAGGCCCAAGCCAGGGGGGCCCTCACCCCTTTCCCATTGGTCCACCTAGACCATGTGGGGCTGGTCAACCATCCTAGGTGGCCATCTAGAAGGGTTGAATGCCAATTGACCACATGGGAGACAAAGGGGGTAAATTTTCCAAGGTAGGCTACCTACCCTTTCCAACTTGTCCCCTCTTGGTCAAGGGGGCACCCCTCCCCTTAATATTTTATGGTTTTTTTGTGTGTTATTCACACTTCATCCCAGCCATCCAATCCCCTCCCCTAGATCTAATGGTGTAGATTATGTTTGATGTAAGGCATATAAAAGGTTGTATTTTCCATTTGTTGGCATTAATGAAGAGAAAATTGTTGGAAAATCAAGAGTGTTCTTGAGCCCCTCCTCTCTCCCTCTGGTTTCTCTCCTCCAACCTCCAGTTCTAGAGTGATTTCTATCTTCTATCCCCTCCCCTCTATCTCCGGTGATCATTTGTGCCGCCGCCGCCGCCGTTCGTGCCGCCTTCGAGCCGCCGCGAAACCGTCTTCGGTATTCTGTCTTGCTGGACAAAGGTGTCTTCCCGAAATTCCTGCTACCAGCCACGGCCTCTTCGTGGTCTACAATATTTATGGTGTGTTCCTATATTCCACCCCATCATCCACAAAAACATTCAGGTCCAAAATCCCTCGTTTAGTATTTTTCCATTTTCGTGCATCTTTCATTCCCAGATCTATTTTGTCTCTGTCTACAGTGATAGCAGCCCTGTGTTTCTCACCTCTGACCCTTTTTTGATTTTTCCAAACCCTCCCAATTTTACTGGGAGTTCTGTCCATCATCCCCTACATCCACCATTTTTTTTGATTTTTTATCTGCCATCTATCCATTTTTTCAAAATTCATGTTCTATCTCAGCTACAGTGCTTTCAGCCCATTTCCAGATCCGACCCACTGTTATTGAAAAACTCCTATCAATTCGTCACCATATCGAAACTTGTCCAAACTAGTTTTGCCATTTTTCTAGCTCAATTTCCCACAACGTTCATGAAGCGGTCAAAGTCTGAATCTAAGGTCTTCATAGAAGTCAAAGGCAGTTCTCAGAGAATAGCCCTGTAGATCTGAGTGTTCGGCTACTATACAACAGGAGGTTGTAAATTCATTAAATCTCAGATCCGTGCAGATCCAGGCCAGATCTTTAGGCCTAGATTGAAGAATTTGAAGTTAGCTTTCCAACGGCGCCAGTCTTGTGTCGATCCGAAATCGGGGCTGACCGCAGCGCCCGTTCTCGCTGGGACGCGCGCTGAAAACCAGAAGCTGCAGATCCGTGGCCGGTTATTCCGACCGGTGCCGAACGGAGCCGCCTGGCCTCCGGCCGGCGAACCAGCGTGCCGTCAGCCCAGGGAACACTTCCACAAGTGTCCCCACCACAGTGGTGACACCGGGTCCCGCACGGTCCCTCCAGACAGAACATGGGCCCCACCGTCAAGTGTTCGGGTGCTGCCGAATCAACGCGAGAAGCCGCCCGTCAACCCGAATTTGGTCCTCCCGGGCCCAGTTGTGTAGCCCTTTACCTCCCTGCGTGGAGTGGGTGATATTTCATTGCTGTCATCATTGTGTAATATTTATCCCGGGAGTACGAGTTTCGGCCGGGTCCGTCTTCCCCACGCCGAGCGCGTGGAGGTATCGCCTTCGCTCCCTTACTTGGCATTTTGCTTACTTCATATATATTTGTTTATGCCGTTGCTAGAGAGTATGTGTAGGGATATCTAGCTCGCTTTATCTATTCATTACCGCTGCTGCGAGAGAGTGCGAGACCGTCCCGTGACCCGATCCGGGCACACGAGAGAGCCGATCACCCTAGCTCATTGCCGGTTTCTCAACCGCGCACGTCCGACGCTTCCCTCGTTAAGGGACAACCGCGAGCTTGTCATGTCCGTGGTCCCGTCCCGCATCAGACCTGTTGCCGAACTCTTCTGTGGCCTGTTGCCAAGTCGGCTCCATTCAAAGCCTTGCATCATTTCTTCATCATGCAGACGGCCTGATACATCATTTGAGCTGCTGCCTCCTCTTCTCATATATGAAGATGTCATATAGCTTTAAAGCAATAAAGTATGACATAATCAAAAGCATGAATCCAATGCATCTATGACTTCATCAGAACATGAAACTAGTGCATCCAAACTAATGCCTCATGGCACACCAATGCACTGTCTTCATAGATAAGTCATAGTGTTTGACATCATCAAAACACTAGGACACAACAATCTCTCTCTTTTTGATGATGGCAACACTATGAGTCATTATGACCAATTTATGTATCACACATAATGCAATTTATGTATCACACATAATGCATGCTGACTCATATCAAACTATTCTCCCCCTTTGACATCATCAAAATAAAAATATACACATAATGCATGCTGACTCATATCAAACTATTCTTCCCCTTTGACATCATCAAAATAAAAAAAGTTTGATAAAGGCAGTAGAAATGTGCTCCCCCTTAGACATGGAATCAAATGCATCAAATACATGTCAATGAAATATACAAAGCTATTCTCCCCCTTAATGAAAGAACACAATCCATAGACTAATTAAACAAATAACACTTAATGATTTGTATGGAAGTGTAAGAGCTGGAGATGATTAAAGTAAGAAGGGGTCATGACAATGAGACTTTAAAATACAGTCGATGTGGCTATCAGCAAAATCACAGGGAGGAATAATTTCAACCAGTGACAATGCAGATCATTTGTATTGCAATCAGAATTGATACCACACTGAAGAGACAGTGTGATATAGAGTGTGACATGAACACAACAAATTGCTTCCAGCAGGCATGAGAATTTAACACAAGAATTTCAGTGATGATTTCAAAGATTTGGAGCATTCAAGATTTCCAATTAGATACCAATTTCATAATTCAGAAGGAATGAATTTTCAGAATCTTCCATTATAAAAGCCTTAAGAAATAGTCCTTATTTATGTACATGGTTCAAATATAATGAGTCCGGAGTTTATCAATGAAATTTCCTTAAAAAATGTACATTCAAGTTTAATATAAATGAACCAAGATCTCATACTAGAACCTTTTTTAACCTTCATTCATCTTACTTACTCAATTGCAATGAATGCCTTAGGAGTTACTTAGACAGTATTGAGGTTAAGCAGCAAGATTTTCTTAGCTCATTTTTGGGTAACAACAACATTCTTTTTCATCTTTTTGCTACCACGTGAAAATTTTCTTTTGTTCATCAGAATTTCAATAGCAATCAGGTTTAATGCATACTTGGCATCTAGAGGATATACATTATTTAGATGACAATGTCCTTAAGAGCTTAGTGTGACTAACTATCATGCTTCATTATAGAACAGTGGTAGTTTTTTCACCTCATGACATATCTCAACTTATTTCATGATAAGTGAGATATATTTCTCAGTGATCCTGCCATTGCTCTGCCAAGCTTTTGCAATGAATTTTCTGTAGAGTTAACAGTGGCACTTCATGACACAGTCTACAAGACTTCAAGGTTAGGGGACATGGTTTCTCAGTGGACCATTGTCATTTCTCTATCAATGTTGACCCTTTAGGAGTTGTTCAGATATTCAGATGTTTAAAAGCAATACATGAACTAAGTACCTCAACCAAAGTTGTCATTACTATATGAGATTTCAGATTTCAGAAACTTTTACTAGGGCAAAACATGCAAAAAAATGGTTAAGGCCTATTAAAGTTAAACACAAAAATTCTCAGGAATTTTATCTTTAAACTCAATGAATTCATTAAATTTAAACCATCCATTTATTTCGGACAATTATAATTCATTATAATAGAAGATTCCTTATTTAATTTGTTTTTAGATTTATGATCATTGTACACAAATTGAAATCTTCTCAAATTTCAAGTAGTTCAAGGAAGTTTTAAGAAGTAGCCAGAAGCAATAGAAAAACCATGAGAGTGACTTCAAGAATAAGCATTCAAGTGACATCAATAAGAATAGTTCATAGAAATGGCATGATTGATCAAAACTCAGCAAGTAGGAATGATTTCAGACATTGTTTCATTGATACCACTGATCTGAGAGATTTTTAGAGTGACAGGTTCAAAGATAAAACAATGATATCCAAGGGGGTGATAGACATGTGAATGTGGAAGATGTTCATGCTTCACAGTGTATACGGTAGATTCGTAGAAGTTTCAAAGGAAATCACTCTAATGGAAGTGATAATCAAGAAGTGCAAGAAGGCACAAGTTCTCCTTCTAAGACAAAGCAATTCAATACGATTTCATATGAAACTCCCCCTCAACAAAGGCAAGGATGAAGAATCAGAAGTTTATTCAATCTAACTCTTCCTAAGAGTGTGCATGCAGCATGCATTGAAAAATCTTCTTGGAAATTTTAACACAATTAATGTGCAGACTTCCCTTGAAAAAACCAATCTTAGCATGTGCGAAATGCAAATCATTATTAAAGCATTTTACTCCCCCCAAGTGTATACATGCATTTCAAACAATCTTTTTGAATTTTTGAACGTGAATGATATGCAACTAAGTTTGAAACTTATGGTATGCAGGAGAGCAAACAAATGCACATAAGTAGACTATAAAGTGTAGGGACTCCTAACTAAATGCATTGAGGTATCAAATAAGACATTAAGCCTATGCAGAGAGTTAAGAACCAGAAATCATAAGTATCTAGACAACTCTATATGCAATTTGACCTATGGTACCAGGCGGAG
Source organism: Amorphophallus konjac (assembly GCA_022559845.1). Lineage (NCBI taxonomy): Eukaryota > Viridiplantae > Streptophyta > Magnoliopsida > Alismatales > Araceae > Amorphophallus > Amorphophallus konjac. The sequence continues at coordinate 114,456,994 of CM040123.1, read as the reverse complement.
GACTTAGACCCTAGGATCTTCTCTTGCATGGTGAAAGCTTCTAGACAGGCTTAACCTGTCCATATTCATATCACCATTTATTATACCATGAAGTCATGCATGAAAATGCATAACATGTGACATGCAGTCTTATATGCAAAACAATGAGCTTTTCAAATTATGCATGAGAATGCATGATGACACATGCAGGCATCAGGCACATGCAATTCAGATTTTCAATCTGCAAACTAAAATTTCATTGCATGCCAAGTATTTGAATTCCTCTTCAATCATTCAATCAGTTGAAAACAATTAAGCAAGATGAATGATTGAGTTTAATCAGATAGATTTAAAACTATGATATGTAATTCACTCTCAATCTAATGTATGCACAAATGAATCATCATATGCATTGAGAGACTCATGAAAGACAATGCAAATGACAGATGCAGATGTAAACATGTATGTATGATATTTTAGCTAACAGATCAAGCATGATAAGCAAATTGTCAAGCAAATTCCTATTGACCAGACAAGGCAAGATATGCAAATTTTCAGATAGGAATTTATTTAAAACACCAACTACAATCAGTAAACCAGAAATGGGATTTTTACCACACATGGGTGCCTTGGCTTTATTGAACCCCTTTTATTTTCCTTCTTCCCCCAAGGCACTCCTACAAAACAAATCTCCTTTTGTATATATGGGTACCCAAGAATTCTTGGGTCCTCCATGGTTAGTGACACCTCTACTAGGTGCTCTCCATAGTTTTTGAACATGAATATTATTAATTTTTAGCAATTCACAATTAAGCATGGAATGTCCACAGTGACTACAATAAAAATAACATCCTGGATTTTTCACATTTTTCTGATAAGCATGATTTCTGACATTTTGTGAATAACTAGATCTGTTATCATGATAATTTTTTTTTCCTTTTGCATGCCAACAGACCTTGACTGAATGGCCATACTTTCCACAGTGAAAACATGAAGGAGAATTTCTTATATCAATAGCTGACCAACATTCACTAGCCCTATGGCCCAGCTTCCCGCAGTTGAAGCACTTCATATGTTGGCCTCTTGAAACAACTTTACGTTTATTAAGAACATGCTGATTTGCAGGAAAGTTAATGTGCTTAGCATGAGAATGAAATTTTTTTTTTCCTTCAGCAAACCAACATTATGCAGCCATGTGTCCTGATTTCTCACAACAATAACAATGAACTTTCTTTTTCTGATTAGCAGGAAATTTTCTAGCATGAAACTTCCTAGCATGCATTTCACCAATATTCAAATCATCTTCTTTCATCAATTTACAAGCATGCATAAAGTGACCATGCTTACCACAATAGAAACATGATTTATTAGTGTGCTTTATGGCATGGTTTTTCATATGAGAGTTCTTGAAGTGCATGTTGGACTTGCTGAATTTCTTTGTCTGTGTTTTATTTTATTTTTGAATTCTTTGAACAGTTGCCTGACTTGGAGAGGTGGCAGAGGTGCTAGCTACATTTTAGCTTCGCACAAAGGTGGAGTATAGCTGATTTCTGATTTCAGAGTTATAGCCTATCCCCTCTCTCTGATCATCAACTTCATCTTCCAAGAGAATTTCCGATTTACCTTTATCTTTTGCAGAATTTGATGAGGACTGATCCAATTCTTTGACTTTGTTTTTCAATGAATCTGTGAGGATCTCAGAGTTTGCTCTTTCTCTTTCCAAGGCAGCAAGCCTTCCTTCAAAGATTCATTTTCATTTTTGAAATTTTCAATTTCTTTCTCTAGAGAAGGAACCATGGGTTTCTCTCTCTCAAGACTGAGCAATCTGTCAGACATGACAATGTTCAATTCCTTCAGTTTTTCCATTTCCTTTATTAGCTCTTGATTTTGAACTAATCCATCGATTGAGATTTGATCATTATTTATTGAATGCAAGTTTTCTTTCAAATCTTTCACTTTTTGTTCAAGTTCAGCAACTTTAACTAGCAAATCTTTATTTCCATCTCTTAAAGAACCAATTAGTTCCTTATTCAATTCTTCATCAAGCAAACATGCATCATATGATTATTTCAGTGTCAAACAATTTTTGCATGAAGAATTTGAATCATTTTGCTCAACTTTCTTTTTCTACTTTTTATTTTTAGTTTTTATTTTCTTATATCTATCTAACAGCTCTTCATACAAGTTCATCAACTCATCAAATGACAGTTCTTCAGACCCGGAGCTTACCATAGATGATGAATCATCCAATTAATCACTACTATTATGAGCTCTATCTGCCATCAGACATTTGTCCTCCTATTTATCATGGATAGCCATCAACTTATCCCATATCTCTTTTCCAAGCTTGCAGCTGGAGACAAAAGATAACATATCAGTATCAACTGCTGATTTCCTTAACCTCAGAGTTCTTACATTATCAGCATTTTTGAACTTGTGAGCGACAGTCACTTGGACTTGTGCTTTGGCAATTTATATGGTCTATATGAAACTAAAACCCACAAGTCAAAATCAACGGAGTTCACAAATTTATGCAGGCTATCTAACCAGACATTGAACTCGTAACCAGCAAACATGGGTGGATGATCCATTTAAATCAAATCAAACAAATAATCCAAAAATAACAATGCACTAAATAAGTAGGATCTACTCAGCAGATCGTTGGATCTGATCAATCAGAGACCCGCTCTGATACCAATTGATAGGTGCACAGTTGGGATCTAGAGGGGGGGAATAGATCCCTTTACAAAATATTGCTCAGTTTAGAATCTAATCAACCTAAGTTATGGTGCCATTAACTAGAAACAATTGAGTTCACAGAAATAACTTCAGCACTGACTCAGCTGAAGTCAAGAGCTAACACTTCTCACAACAAAATAACAAATAGCTATCCTCAAGTGAGCATCACCCAATTGAATTGGGACAAGGCAGAGGTTTGACCCTAGAAGTTCTACCTCACGCAAAGTGTGTGGAAACACACTTTTTAATATACCAATCAGAAGGGCTTAATCTGAACAATGCAAAGCTGTAAATGCATAAACAAATTATGACTTTCACAAAACGGCTCAGAAAGAATTCAGTTCAACACTTAATAGTTCAGACACCACTGTCGAACACATGGAAAGTTAAATTTCGATGAACTGATATTAAACAAGATCAGGCAAGTTATCATTTAGCTGTAAACATCTTTAAGCATAAACCAGTGTTGACAATAACAATGAAGCGGAAGATCAAGAATGTGCTCAGTAACCTGATGAACCTGTGAGGAGAGGTAGATGATAGGGAGAGGGCAAACCACGATGCATAATGATTTTTAAGTGGTTCGATCTGCCACAAGCAGATCTACGTCCACCCCTCACTCAAGCCTGAGTGAGGCTTCCCTTGCAGAGCAAGAACGTGGAGAAACCTCCACTACAGACACTGACTAACAGCTTGGACCGAGGGAAACAAATCCCTCACACCCTAACCTTGTAACCCACAAGATCAGATCCCACTACAACACGTAGTGATCGGAGGAACAATTCCTCCCTTCTTTTGTAAACGCAGAAGGAATGTAAACAGCAACCCACTGCTCAAAAAACCCAGAGGATTCAATCCTCTCTTCCTATGAACTCACAGAGGGAATCCGGAGAACACTTCTCCCTTCCTCTGAAACCTCAGAGGGAACCTGAACCCTAAACAGGGTATCAGAAGAACATAAAGGAAATGAAAGGCAAACAAACAGAAGACAAAAGGGAAGAGAACAAAGTAAACGAAAATGTAGCTCCAAGGGAGCAAAGCAGTTTTGGATTTGATCCACAAATTGATGAACACTTCAGATCTTCAGGATGCTCTGGCTGCACTCTATCTCTCACGAACTAGCTGCTTCTCTCTTCTTCTTTTTCTCAATCTTCTCTCTCAAATTTTCTCTCTGATTCACTCAGATCACTCTCTCCCTTTCTCAGATCTTCTTTTTCTTTTCGTAGGATCACACTCTCAGATGTTCTCTCTTCCTCTCCTTCTTCTCAGCCCTTCAGCCTTCGCAGCTCTTCTTTTACAGCCCCATTTCTTCGAAAGGAAGAAGGCTTCCTTTTATAGAACAGAAATATCAATTTCTGATATGATTCTTATCCAAAAAGAAATTATATCAATCGACCACGTGGGTGACAGAGAGAGAACAAACTGACTTTGATTCAGACATTTTTTGATTGGTCCAGGCTTAGAAAATGGAATAATCTCCATAAGAAATTCTTCTGTAAGGTTGCCACGTGGCCTCCGGTCCAAGCTTAGAGAATGGAATATTCTCCATAAGGAATTGTTTTGTAAGGTTGCCACGTGGGCTAGGAGGTTGCACCAATGATTCGAGATCAAATGGCACATTATCCAATAAGTTCTATTACGTGCTCAGTATTGACGGTTGAATGAAGCTGCGTTGACGTGCCTCCATGTTGCGTCGATGCAGTGTTTCAAATGTTGGCATTTGACTTGGTGCATCGGTGTAGCAACCTTGATACGTCGAGGCAAGCTGCTGATCAAATGGCTTCAAATGCATGGCCTTTGTAGGCCGAGGCAGCTTTTGATGCTTCGACGTTGTTGGCTTCCAAATGCTGGTTCTGAGTTGAATGCATTGAGGCATTTCTCAGATACGTCAGTGCAGTGTGAAGGTAGAACCTTTTAGATAGAAGAGCTTTGACAGCTGGATTTTGACTTGGTGCGTCGAGGCAGCTTCTTGATGCATCGAGGTGATGTTCTTTTGCAAACCAGATTTGAACTTGATGCATCGAGGCATTACTCAATTGCATCGAGGTAGAGCTTTGGAATTTGTTTCTTTGAGCATCACTACGTCGAGGCCATCCTTTATTGCATCGGTGCAGAACTCTTGAAATGACTTCTTTGAACATTGATGCGTCAAGGCCGTTCTCTATTGCGTCGTTACAGGAGACTAGAAATAGCTTCATTGGACATCACCACCTCGAAGTAGTGGTAATACTGCTCCGACCTATTGCCGAACTCTTCTGTGGCATGTTGCCAAGTCGGCTCCATTCAAAGCCTTGCATCATTTCTTCATCATGCAGACGGCCTGATACATCATTTGAGCTGTTGCCTCCTCTTCTCATATATGAAGATGTCATATAGCTTTAAAGCAATAAAGTATGACATAATCAAAAACATGAATCCAATGCATCAATGACTTCATCAGAACATGAAACTAGTGCATCCAAACTAATGCCTCAAGGCACACCAATGCACTGTCTTCATAGATGAGTCATAGTGTTTGACATCATCAAAACACTGGGACACAACAGTCTCTCTCTGTTTGATGATGGCAACACTATAAGTCATTACGACCAATTTATGTATCACACATAATGCAATTTATGTATCACACATAATGCATGCTGACTCATATCAAACTATTCTCCCACTTTGACATCATCAAAATAAAAATATACACATAATGCATGCTGACTCATATCAAACTATTCTCCCCCTTTGACATCATCAAAAAAAAAATAGTTTGATAAAGGCAGTAGAAATGTGCTCCCCCTAGACATGGAATCAAATGCATCAAATGCATGTCAATGAAATATACAAAGCTATTCTCCCCCTTAATGAAAGAAGACAATCCATAGACTAATTAAACAAATAACACTTAATGATTTGTATGGAAGTGTAAGAGCTGAAGATGATTAAAGTAAGAAGAGGTCATGACAATGAGACTTTAAAATACAGTCGATGTGGCTATCAGCAAAATCACAGGGAGGAATAATTTCAACCAGTGACAATGCAGATCATTTGTATTGCACTCAGAATTGATACCACACTGAAGAGACAGTGTGATATAGAGTGTGACATGAACACAGCAAATTGTTTCCAGTAGGCATGAGAATTTAACACAAGAATTTCAGTGATGATTTCAAAGATTTGGAGCATTCAAGATTTTCAATTAGATACCAATTTCATAATTCAGAAGGAATGAATTTTCAGAATCTTCCATTATAAAAGCCTTAAGAAATAGTCCTTATTTATGTACATGGTTCAAATATAATGAGTCCGGAGTTTATCAATGAAATTTCCTTAAAAAAATGTACATTCAAGTTTAATAGAAATGAACCAAGATCTCATACTGGAACCTTTTTTAACCTTCTTTCATCTTACTTACTCAATTGCAATGAATGCCTTAGGAGTTACTTAGACAGTATTGAGGTTAAGCAGCAAGATTTTCTGAGCTCATTTTTGGGTAACAACAACATTCTTTTTCATCTTTTTGCTACCACATGAAAATTTTCTTTTGTTCATCAGAATTTCAATAGCAATCAGGTTCAATGCATACTTGGCATCTAGAGGATATACGTTATTTAGACAACAATATCCCTAAGAGCTTAGTGTGACTAACTGTCATGCTTCATTATAGAACAGAGGTAGCTTTTTCACCTCATGACATATCTCAACTTATTTCATTTATAAGTGAGATATATTTCTCAGTGATCCTGCCATTGCTCTGCCAAGCTTTTGCAATGAATTTTCTGCAGAGTTAACAGTGGCACTTCATGACACAGTCCATAAGACTTCAAGGTTAGGGGACATGGTTTCTCAGTGGACCATTGTCATTTCTCTATCAATGTTGACCCTTTAGGAGTTGTTCAGATATTCAGATGTTTAAAAGCAATACATGAACTAAGTACCTCAACCAGGTTGTACCCCTATGGTTTTGATGATAGAAAACACTATAAGTCACCATATGCATGTGTGCATGAAAGACCTTGTTGATTCATTTAAGTGCATTCATATGTGTTCATGTATTTGTGAATGTGTGCTTGTGAATGACATTCCATTATATCTGTCTGACATCTGGTCGATGCATTCATGTAACAGAGTCAGCACGTACAAGTCCATGCATTCAAGCCTGTACAGCCATGCACTGTTTTGCTTGCAAAATAGAGTCTGCACATTGCCTGTAGACTGCACAAAGTCTGCACATTCGTTGCTGCATAGTCTGCACATCGCTGCATAGTCTACACATCCTTGGCTGTGCGATCCTTCATCAAGTCTATACATTGCTCATAGCATGCACACTGCAAACATAAAGTCTATACATCCGCATGCTAGCAAGTCTGCAAAGTCTATACATTCACATGCATGCGAAGTCTGCACATTGCACAAAGTCTATACATTCCTTGCAGTTGTGTTTGTGCATCAACTTTAAGTCTATACATTGCATTGTCAAGTCTGCACATTCCTTAGTGGCAAGTCTATACATTCCACGAAGTCAAGTCTGTACATTGGCCAAGTCTACACATCGTCTCCTTGCTTCAAGTCTGCACATTGGCCAAGTCTGTACATCGCCACTTGTTCATGCATATGTGTAAGTCTATACATTGTCTGGTCATCCACGCAAAGTCTATACGTTGTTCACAACACACGCTAAGTCTACACATTGCATTGTCTCTCAAAGTCTGTACAGCCTGCATTGTCCTGTAGCTTGCACGAAGTAAAGTCTGTACATTGCCCAGTCTGCATCTTCAAAAGTCTATACATTGTCATCTTTACCTACGCTCAGAACACTAAGTCTGTACATCGGTAAAGTCTGCACATTGGCAAAGTCTGTACATCGGTCAGTCTCACTTAGCGTCTTGTGCATGCATCGTCTTACAAAGTCTGTACATCGTGAGTCTGTCCAAGGCATATCACAAAGTCTGTACATCATGTGTCTATCCAAGGCATATCATAAAGTCTGTACATCGTGTGCATCATTTCATAACTCTTCACTACTGTCTCATGCATTCTAAGTCCATACACTGCATTTGGGCATTGTTCTTCACAGCAAGTCTGTACACTGCTTTCTCATGCATGTAATCAAAGTGTGTACAGCCTGTGTTCGCATCGGTTAAGTCTATACATTTGCCACATTGTTCATGCATCATCTCTCAAGTCTGTACAGCCATTGCCTTGCAGCATGCACGCTATCAAGTTTGTACAGCCTGCACACACAAGTCAATTCATTGTCATCGCAGCACGCATTGCAAGTCTATACAGCCAGTGTCTATACGTTGCCTTGCAGCATGCTCGCATAGAAAGTCTGTACATTCATTGACAGACTCATGCATAAACACTAAGACAAGTCTGTACATTCGTTGACAGCTTGTCTGAGCATCTCATGCATTCAATGTGCATACTTTCATTCTATTGTGCATCTCCTTCAAGACGAAGTCTGTACAATCCTTTCCAAGCATTCAAGTCTATACACTCTTGTGTCTGCATCGCATTCACTTCAAGTCTATACACTCTTGTGTCTGCATCGCATTCACTTCAAGTCTATGTGTCTGCATCGCATTCACTTCAAGTCTATACACTATATGCTGCATCTAAAGTCTGTATACGCTTTGTTAAAAACCTGAACCAACTCTGTACATAGTTTGGCTGCATTCATCAAGTCTATACACTCTTTAGCTCAGTTCGTAGCTGAGTCTGAAGTCTATACAGTCTGTTCATCATACAAGTTTGTTCATGCATTATTTCAGTAAGTCTATACATTCTTTGTTGATCGACTGAAGTAACTCTGTCATTGTACAGGCTGATGAATGGGCACGTGATCCGAGGTTGGCACCTGGCATGTGATCCTAGGTTATCTGGACAGAGAGGGCACAAGCCCTGCACACGCCCTACATCTACTGCTCCTATAAATAGAAGCCTTCTCCATCTGGAGAAGACTGATCGAGATAGTGATAGAAGAAAAGAAGAGCAGAGAGGCAGAGAGCAGAAGAAGAAGAAGAAAGAAGAAGAGTGAGCCTGAGCAGAAGAGAGATCGAGAGATCCAGCAGAAGAAGAAAAGAGAGAACAGAGTGAGAAGAAAAGAAAGGAGGGGCAGAGAGGCAGAGTGTGAAAGCAGAAGAAGAAAAAGAGAAAGAGAGAGAGTTCGTGGAGAAGAAGAAAGAAGACTCTATTGAAGATCTGTCTACTGGACCATGGATCAAATCCAGGCCAGTCAGCTCCATGGGAGCCACATCTATGTTATTATCCTTTACAGCTTTCTGATCGCTGTGTATTTTTCATTTCTTATTTTTCCTTTTCATTTGGTCACTATGTTTTCCGATTCTCTGGTTTGAGATCGGGGTTCCCTCTAGTGTGGAGGAAGAGAGGTCCGTGACCTCTGGTTTGCAAGTGGCTGGGTGTCACTTGTGGGTTCCCCTCCGGTTTGGAGGAAGGGAGATTCATCTCCGGTTCTGGTCTTGTGGGTTGCAAGTCCAGGTGTTCCCTCCTGGTCTGGAGGAAGAGAGACTTCGGTCTCTGATTTGCTAGTGACTGGGTGTCACTAGTGGTTCCCTCCGGTTTGGAGGAAGAGGGGAGGTTGTTCCCCTGGTCAAGCTGTTTGGCAGCACCTGTTGCAGACTGAGTCTGCGGTTCTAGCGCTAGCTAGTGGAAGCCTCACTCCGGTTTGGAGTGAGGGGTGGACGTAGGTCTTGGTGACCGAACCACCTAAAAAATCTTCTGTGCAGTGTGGTTGGGCTTGTGCGTTTGCTCCTTGTCTTATACCTCCTTCACAGGTTGCCTTGAGCATTCTTGTTTCTATCTGTGCAGTGGGTTGATTGCTTTCTTCTGCTTCCGCTAGTTGATTGTTTAGGCGCGCGATACATATTTGTTCTTTGGTTCAAAAGAGAATTTGATTAGATATTCAGTTTGTCTATCTTGCCTTGTTAGCGCTCTAGATTTTTTTATTGAGTGAAAAGTTTTTAAGGGTGGGATTCATTCACCCCCCCTCTGAATCCATCACACCGATCCTATCATTTGGTATCAGAGCGGGTGTCTGCATAGAAGGTCCAGCGACCTGCAGATCCGATCCTGCAGTCTTCGATGCTATCTCGCTTTTGGTGCATCAATATTCCTGTTGCATTAATCTAATCTGTTTCCATGGGTGATCCACCGGTTTTCAACAGCTTTAATATTAATGTGTGGTTTGTCAGTCTGCGCAAATATGTTATATCAGTTAATCCTGATCTATGGAAGTTAATTTCACACGGTCCTCACAGATTACCAAAGAAAGTGTCCAAATGGACCGACAGTCATAGATCAAAGGATGAAGAAAATCAGAAAGCTTTGAATCTGATGAAAGCAGCTATTGACAGAGCCTTACATTCTTGCTTTCATGATTGCAGGTCTGCTAAGGACATTTTGGATGTGCTGAAGCTAGCTCACAGATAGATGAGGACAGCTGCATGATGGCTAACAGAAGTAATCAAAGTGGCAGCGATCAAGGCATCAATCAGAATGAAGACGATAATGATGAGGAGGTAAACCCTTTTGAGAACTATACCTTAGATGATTGGGAGAATTCATGTGCTGACTTATTAGAGTCACATGAGAGGTTAATAAAACAGTATAAAAAATTGAAAAAGGGTACTGGGTTAGAAAGTTCAAGCTCCTCTTGTGAAAAATGTCTAGAGTTGAAACAATCTCATGATGCTTTTATGTCTGATATTCAAATGTTGAAAAAACAAATTTCGTTGCTGAAGATTGAGAATCAAGATCATGTAAAAAAAATCTCTGAACTTGAGAAGAAGCTTAGCCTAACTTGTTATGATTCTGTTCAGAGTAAGGATTTGATGAAAAATCTTGAATGTGTTAAATCTGATTTTAACAAGCTGAAAAGTGAGAATGACTCTCTTAGAAAATCTGTTAAAGAAAATGAAGAAAAATTTGAGAAACTTGAGCAAGAGAAGAACTTGTTTACTGAAAAATTTAATGCCATAAAATCTGTAAATATAGAATTGCAGAAAGATTTTGAAAAATAGCAAAAAGAATTGAAGGGGTTTGAAGCTGGGAGAGAAAGCAAGGTTAACTCGGAAGATCAGACTCTAATAAATGAGTTAATTCAAAATGATAAGCTTAAGGAAGAAAATGAGAAGTTAAAACTGTTGAACTCTTCGATATCTGAAAGGCTTCTTACTTTGGAGAAAGGGAAAGTCATCTGTACAAACGAAACTGAAAAAGTAGATGAGCTGAGAAAGGAAATTGAAAAATACAAAACAGCTAACAAAGTTTTGAATGAAGTTGTCAATTGCAGTGAACAAGAGATTACAAGTTATGAAATAAACGTTGCATCTCTCGAAAATGAAATCAAGGATCTGAAAGAAACCTTGTCCAAATTCGTAAGTGGGCAAAAAAACCTAGACAAGCTACTAGGTGTAAAAATCAACCCTAGGAAGGAAGGGCTGGGCTACAATAATGTTAACAAGAAAGAGCTTCAGAGCAAGTTGATGACTTCATTTGTAAAAGCTTCAAGTGTAGCTACCACATCACAGAACAAGCAGCCCATTGTTCAGAAAACCCAAAAACAAATTAAAAAATCGAAAATGGATGATAACATGAAGAAAAGGGCAACGCTCAAGTATGTGGAAAAAGTGCATGCTGTACATCAAAAGAACAAAAAGGTTCCTGCCACTTCACTGCATGATGTTCAAAAATCATCTACGCACACACATACATATGCATACAAACAGAAAACTTCATGTCATTATTGTCATAGATTCGGTCATTTGGTGCATGAATGTAAATTGATGGAGAAGGATGATATGAATGCTAGGAAATTTCATGATAAAAATCCTTCACCTCATAAAAAGAAAACTGAATGCTTTCACTGTGGCAAATTGGGTCATAAGGCATTTGAATGTTGGTTGAAAGCTGGTAGAAGAAATTCTAATTCATGTCCTCATTGTGGCAAAAAGGGCCTCATTGGTGCCCTATGCAGCCATGCCCAGGGGAGAGATTTCAACTCCAAATTTGCCAAATTTCCTATAAACAAAATGGTTTTTGACAAGAACAAATTTGTTTTTAAAGATAAGCTCATTACATACTTTGAGTGTGGAAAGACTGGCCACAGGGCCATTGAATGTTGGCATGCTCAGGGTAGAAAATTTAATTCTAAAACTGTCAATCTCCCTGCAGACAGAAATGATTATGGTAGGAATAAATTTGCATTTAAAAGAAAGATTCCTACATGTTTTGATTATGGAAAACAGTTTGGTCATGCAAATAATAGAAATTTCCATGCCAGTGCATATAAAACTCATGTTCATAATGATGTGCATAAAAAGAACCTAAGATCTGTCTCTTCATGCTATAACTGTGGGAAGCCGGGCCATAGAGCTGCTAACTGTTGGCTGGCTTATTTTAGTAAACAGAATTTTCTCTCTGCCAATAAATTTCATGACAACAGTAATTTGCATAAAAAGAATTTGAAATCTGCTGCATCATGTCATTACTGTGGTCAAATAGGTCATTCAATGAATAATTGCTATTTGATGGAGTTTGATGACAAGGTTGCCAAAAGACCGTTCAGAACACCATCTTGTGGTGTTAGTGGTAAATCAGGACCCAAGGTTTCTTGGGTACCTGTTACATCAAAATAATGTATTTGTTACAGGTATGCCTTGGAAGCTGAAGAATAAAGAGGGGTAATAAACCAAGGCATTCAAGAATGAAACCCCCAGGATTGCAAAATTCAGGTCAGTTCTGAAAACTTGTCTTAAACTTTGTTATTTGAAATTGTGAACCTTGGATAAGAGCATATCTGCTTTGATGTGTTCTTGCATATTTGTCATCTTTTGAACACTATGAGTATTCATGTCTCTCAATGCTCATATGAATTGTCTGTTTAGATATTGAAATGAGAATAAACTTGCAATTTCTGAAAATTTGAACTGCATATGAATGTTGTTTGAAATCTGTATGCTGCATAGCTCACTGAAAATCTGGAGGTTCTTACTATGTGTGAGATGGTCTTTTAGACCAGGTTCTCCGCCTAGTACCATGGGTCATATTGCTTGATAGGGTAGTCTGTATGTGCATGAGTCACAAAGACATATGTTCAGTTTTCATGGCAAACATTGCATATTTTCAGGGGGAGTTAATTGCATGTCTTTGCATGGCAATCAATGTTGAGTCTTTGCATGTCTTTGCATACATGTAGTTAATTGCATTGCATTTCATTACATTGAAAATGCCAAAAAGATTGATTGAATGCATATTGTCAGGGGGAGTCAATGCATTGCATGCAGGTTGTCAAATGCATACTCTTATGTCAGAATTCATTGCATGTTAACCTTGAAAATCCTGAAACATGCCTGACCTCCTATTATCTTGCTTGGTGTGCATATCCTCTTTATTGATTCTATTGATAAACCTTGATCATATCAGAAAACATTGAGCTTCAAAATCACTTATTCTTGCTGAACCTCTTCTATCAGCCATTCATGAAGATTTCAATGGGGAATGTCTAAATCACATATCTGAAAACACTTGAACTAGGAATCTTCTATTATACGATTTTATGAATGTCTGAAATAACTCAGGTGGTTTAAGTTTAATGTATTCATTGAGTTTGACTTTAAAATCTCTTAAAAATATCTGAATCATGTTTAATAAACTTTAACCAACTGTTTCATGTTGTGTCTTGTAAAAACTTCTGAAATCTGCACTATTGAATACATGGCTTTATTTGGTTAAGTACATGAAATTAGTATTGATTTGAAGCAAATGAGTTTTTCTGAAATGTCTAAAGGGTAAATTGTCAGAGCAATGACTTTGGTCACTGAGAAATCATGTCCAAAGGACTGTGTCATGAGGTGACATAGTTAACTCTGCTTAAGAATGATTGATAATCAGGCAGAGCAATGGCATGCACACTGAGAAATACATCTCACTCATCAAAGAAATGATTTGTAGTGTGTCATGATGTGTAAATGCTATCTCTGTTCATATAAAGCATGACTGTTAGTTACACTAAGTGCTTAGGGATATTGGCGTCTGATCAACGTATATCCTCTAGTTACAAGGTGTACACTGAACTAGAGTGCTCATAAAATTTGTAGCATGAAAATTTGTTGAACAAATTGTAATATTTGAATATTGATGCAAAAATCAAATTGCTACAACCCTAGACAAAATCATATGACTTCATAATTGCTTGATCTCAATACTAGTGCATGTAATTCCGAAAGAAGTCAATAAATTTGATTGGGTAAGAGAAAGGGAGATTAATCAAGATATAAATATGAGGGCTTGGTTCATTGTTATTAAACCGTGATTTTAGATATAAATACATAATTTTATTGACAAACTTAGCATACATCATTTTTAAACCCTGCTCATCAATAAAGTTCATTCATAAGCCCTTATAATGGAAGACTTTGAATACTTATGTTTTGGATTTATGAGATTGATATCTCCTTGAAAATCTTGTTGAATTCCTTGTGTTTGGAGCTCAGTGAAATTCTTTTCCTCACTGTCCTTGATTCATCATGACCTGAACTTATCCTTGATTGCCCCTGTGGTCTCCTTCTCATTCATTTCATAAGGTTCCATTTATTGAGGGGGAGCTTCCTTGTCATATGAATCATGCTGCATAGAAATTCTTAAAGGGGGAGAATTGTCTTACATTCATAAATTTAGGGGGAGTTCTTGCATTTCTTGTTGCATCTACATCTCTGCATTCATACCTCTCCCATGATTTTTTTTTAAAAACAAAGGGGGAGAAATTGGTATGAGTCATATTGCTCTTTGGGGAAGAATGTGCTTTCATGTAGTTAAAGGGAGAAATGTTATATCAATCGTTTCATACCTGCTTAATTTTCCTCTCTCTAACTAATGTCTTTTTGCTGAAGTCAAAGGGGGAGAATGTTTTTGACTTGAGTCAGTGTGACTCATAGTGTTGCCATCATCAAAAAGTGGGAGATTGTTGTGCCCCTGTGGTTTTGATGATAGCAAACACTATAAGTCACCATATGCATGTGTGCATGAAAGACATTGTTGATTCATTTAAGTGCATTCATATGTGTTCATGTATTTGTGAATGTGTGCTTGTGAATGACATTCCATTATATCTGTCTGACATCTGGTCGATGCATTCATGTAACAGAGTCAGCACGTACAAGTCCATGCATTCAAGCCTGTACAGCCATGCACTGTTTTGCTTACAAAATAGAGTCTGCACATTGCCTGTAGACTGCACAAAGTCTGCACATTCGTTGCTGCATAGTCTGCACATCACTGCATAGTCTATACATCCTTGGCTGTGCGATCCTTCATCAAGTCTATACATTGCTCATAGCATGCACACTGCAAACATAAAGTTTATACATCCGCATGCTAGCAAGTCTGCAAAGTCTATACATTCACATGCATGCGAAGTCTGCACATTGCACAAAGTCTATACATTCCTTGCAGTTGTGTTTGTGCATCAACTTTAAGTCTATACATTACATTGTCAAGTCTGCACATTCCTTAGTGGCAAGTCTATACATTCCACGAAGTCAAGTCTGTACATTGGCCAAGTCTATACATCGTCTCCTTGCTTCAAGTCTGCACATTGGCTAAGTCTGTACATCGCCACTTGTTCATGCATATGTGCAAGTCTATACATTGTTTGGTCATCCACGCAAAGTCTATACATTGTTCACAGCACACGCTAAGTCTACACATTGCATTGTCTCTCAAAGTCTGTACAGCCTGCATTGTCCTGTAGCTTGCACGAAGTAAAGTCTGTACATTACCCAGTCTGCATCTTCAAAAGTCTATACATTGTCATCTTTACCTACGTTCAGAACACTAAGTCTGTACATCTAAAGTCTGCACATTGGCAAAGTCTGTACATCGGTCAGTCTCACTTAGCGTCTTGTGCATGCATCGTCTTACAAAGTCTGTACATCATGAGTCTATCCAAGGCATATCACAAAGTCTGTACATCGTGCGTCTATCCAAGGCATATCATAAAGTCTGTACATCGTGTGCATCATTTCATAACTCTTCACTGCTGTCTCATGCATTCTAAGTCCATACACTGCATTTGGGCATTGTTCTTCACAGCAAGTCTGTACACTGCTTTCTCATGCATGTAATCAAAGTGTGTACAGCCTGTGTTCGCATCGGTTAAGTCTATACATTTGCCACATTGTTCATGCATCATCTCTCAAGTCTGTACAGCCATTGCCTTGCAGCATGCACGCTATCAAGTCTGTACACCCTATACACACAAGTCCATTCATTGTCATCGCCACACGCATTGCAAGTCTATACAGCCAGTGTCTATACGTTGCCTTGCAGCATGCTCGCATAGAAAGTCTGTACATTCGTTGACAGACTCATGCATAAATACTAAGACAAGTCTGTACATTCGTTGACAGCTTGTCTGAGCATCTCATGCATTCAATGTGCATACTTTCATTCTATTGTGCATCTCCTTCAAGACGAAGTCTGTACAATCCTTTCCAAGCATTCAAGTCTATACACTCTTGTGTCTGCATCGCATTCACTTCAAGTCTATACACTCTTGTGTCTGCATTGCATTCACTTCAAGTCTATACACTATATGCTGCATCTAAAGTCTGTACACGCTTTGTTAAAAACCTGAACCAACTTTGTACATAGTTTGGCTGCATTCATCAAGTCTATACACTCTTTAGCTCAGTTCGCAGCTGAGTCTGAAGTCTGTACAGTCTGTTCATCATACAAGTTTGTTCATGCATTATTTCAGTAAGTCTATACATTCTTTGTTGATCGGCTGAAGTAACTCTGTCATTGTACAGGCTGATGAATGGGCACATGATCTGAGGTTGGCACCTGGCACGTGATCCTAGGTTATCTGGATAGAGAGGGCACAAGCCCTGCACACGCCCTACATCTACTGCTGCTATAAATAGAAGCCTTCTCCATCTGGAGAAGACTGATCGAGACAGTGATAGAAGAAAAGAAGAGCAGAGAGGCAGAGAGCAGAAGAGAAGAAGAAGAAAGAAGAAGAGTGAGCCTGAGCAGAAGAGAGATCGAGAGATCCAGCAGAAGAAGAAAAGAGAGAACAGAGTGAGAAGAAAAGAAAGGAGGGGCAGAGAGGCAGAGTGTGAAAGCATAAGAAGAAAAAGAGAAAGAGAGAGAGTTCGTAGAGAAGAAGAAAGAAGACTCTATTGAAGATCTGTCTACTGGACCGTGGATCAAATCCAGGCCAGTCAGCTCCATGGGAGCCACATCTATGTTATTATCCTTTACAGCTTTCTGATCGCCATGTATTTTTCATTTCTTATTTTTCCATTTCATTTGGTCACTATGTTTTCCGATTCTCTGGTTTGAGATCGGGTTTCCCTCTGGTGTGGAGGAAGAGAGGTCCATGACCTCTGGTTTGTAAGTGGCTGGGTGTCACTTGTGGGTTCCCCTCCGGTTCGGAGGAAGGGAGATTCGTCTCCGGTTCTGGTCTTGTGGGTTGCAAGTCCAGGTGTTCCCTCCTGGTCTGGAGGAAGAGAGACTTCGGTCTCTGGTTTGCCAGTGACTGGGTGTCACTAGTGGTTCCCTCCTGTTTGGAGGAAGAGGGGAGGTTGTTCCCCTGGTCAAGCTGTTTGGTAGCACCTGTTGCAGACTGAGTCTGCGGTTCTAGCGTTAACTAGTGGAAGCCTCACTCCGATTTGGAGTGAGGGGTGGACGTAGGTCTTGGTGATCGAACCACCTGAAAAATCTTCTGTGCAGTGTGGTTGGGCTTGTGCGTTTGCTCCTTGTCTTCTACCTCCTTCACAGGTTGCCTTGAGCATTCTTGTTTCTATCTGTGCAGTGGGTTGATTGCTTTCTTCTGCTTCCGCTAGTTGATTGCTTAGGCGCGCGATACATATTTGTTCTTTGGTTCAAAAGAGAATTTGATTAGATATTCAGCTTGTCTATCTTCCCTTGTTAGCGTTCTAGATTTTTTTATTGAGCGAAAAGTTTTTAAGGGTGGGATTCATTCACCCCCCCCTCTGAATCCATCGCACCGATCCTATCAAATCAAAGTTGCCATTGCTATATGAGATTTCAGATTTCAGAAACTTTTACTAGGGCACAACATGCAAAAAAATGGTTAAGGCCTATTAAAGTTAAACACAAAAATTCTCAGGAATTTTATCTTTTAACTCAATGAATTCATTAAATTTAAACCATCCATTTATTTCAGACAATTATAATCCATTATAATAGAAGATTCCTTATTTAATTTGTTTTTAGATTTATGATCATAGTACACAAATTAAAATCTTCTCAAATTTCAAGTAGTTCAAGGAAGTTTTAAGTAGTAGCCAGAAGCAATAGAAAAACCATGAGAGTGACTTCAAGAATAAGCATTCAAGTGACATCAATAAGAATTGTTCATAGAAATGGCATGATTGATCAAAACTCAACAAGTAGGAATGATTTCAGACATTGTTTCATTGATACCACTGATCTGAGAGATTTTTAGAGTGACAGGTTCAAAGATAAAACAATGATATCCAAGGGGGTGATAGACATGTGAATGTGGAAGATGTTCATGCTTCACAGTGTATACGGCAGATTATGGAGAAGTTTCAAAGGAAATCAACTCTAATGGAAGTGATAATCAAGAAGTGCAAGAAGGCACAAGTTCTCCTTCTGAGACAAAGCAATTCAATACGATTTCATATGAAACTCCCCCTCAACAAAGGCAAGGATGAAGAATCAGAAGTTTATTCAATCTAACTCTTCCTAAGAGTGTGCATGCAGCATGCATTGAAAAATCTTCTTGGAAATTTTAACACAATTAATGTGCAGACTTCCCTTGAAAGAACCAATCTTAGCATCTGCGAAATGCAAATCATTATTAAAGCATTTTACTCCCCCCAAGTGTATACATGCATTTCAAACAATCTTTTTGAAATTTTGAACGTGAATGATATGCAACTAAGTTTGAAACTTATGGTATGCAGGAGAGCAAACAAATGCACATAAGTAGACTATAAAGAGCAGGGACTCCTAACTAAATGCACTGAGGTATCAAATAAGACATTAAGAGTATGTAGAGAGTTAATAACCAGAAATCATAAGTATCCAGACAGCTCTATCTGCAATTTGACCTATGGTACCAGGCGAGGACTTAGATCCTAGGATCTTATCTCGCATGGTGAAAGCTTCCAGACAGGCTTAACCTGTCCTTATTCATATCACCATTTATTATACCATGAAGTCATGCATGAAAATGCATAACAGGTGAGATGCAGTCTTATATGCAAAATAATGACCTTTTCAAATTATGCATGAGAATGCATGATGGCACATGCAAGCATCAAGCACATGCAATTCAGATTTTCAATCTGCAAACTAAAATTTCATTGCATGCCAAGTATTTGAATTCCTCTTCAATCATTCAATCAGTTGAAAATAATTAAGCAAGATGAATGATTGAGTTTAATCAGATAGATTTAAAACTATGATATGTAATTCACTCTCAATCTAATGTATGCACAAATGAATCATCATATGCATTGAGAGACTCATGAAAGACAATGCAAATGACAGATGCAGATGTAAACATGCATGTATGATATTTTAGCTAACAGATCAAGCATGATGTGCAAATTGTCAAGCAAATTCCTATTGACCAGACAAGGCAAGATATGCAAATTTTCAGATAGGAATTTATTTAAAACACCAACTACAATCAGTAAACCAGAAATGGGATTTTTACCACACACGGGTGCCTTGGCTTTATTGAACCCCTTTTATTTTCCTTCTTCCCCCAAGGCACTCCTACAAAACAAATCTCCTTTTGTATACATGGGTACCCAAGAATTCTTGGGTCCTCCATGGTTAGTGACACCTCTACTAGGTGCTCTCCATAGTTTTTGAACATGAATATTATTAATTTTTAGCAATTCACAATTAAGCATGGAATGTCCACAGTGACCACAATAAAAACAACATCCTGGATTTTTCACATTTTTCTGATAAGCATGATTTCTGACATTTTGTGAATAACTAGATCTGTTATCATGATAATTTTTCTTTCCTTTTGCATGCCAACAGACCTTGACTGAATGGCCATGCTTTCCACAGTGAAAACATGAAGGAGAATTTCTTCTATCAATAGCCGACCAACATTCACTAGCCCTATGGCCCAGCTTCCCGCAGTTGAAGCACTTCATATGTTGGCCTCTTGAAAGAACTTTACTTTTATTAAGAACATGCTGATTTGCAGGAAAGTTCATGTGTTTAGCATCATCATCATCATCATCATCAGAGCCTTATCCCAATTAATTGGGGTCGGCTACATGAATCCTGTTCCGCCAAAGATTTCTATCAAGTGCAATATTCATATTTAAACTCAGGGAACTAATGTCCTTCCTAATAACATCGCACCATCTCATTTTAGGCCTTCCTCGAGCTCTTTTGCTAGCATCCACTAAGATTTGATCACATCTTTTAACCGGCGCTGAGTTAGGGCGACGAAACACATGTCCAAACCACCTGAGTCTATTTTCTCTCATTTTACTATCAATTGGAGCTATCCCTAAGTCCTTACGGATGCGCTCATTCCTAATCTTGTCTTTCTTAGTCTTGCCACACATCCATCTCAACATCCTCATCTCTGCTACACACATTTTGTGGATGTGTTCCTTTCGTACTGCCCAACACTCGGTACCATATAACAGAGCGGGTCTCACAGCCGTTCTATAAAACCTCCCTTTGAGTTTCACAGGCATACGACGATCACAAAGGACACCTGATGCACTTCTCCATCTTAACCAGCCTGCCTTAATCCTATGTGTAACGTCATCTTAAATCTCCCCATTCTCTTGTATGATAGACCCTAAGTATCGAAAGCTACTACTCTTCGGAATGTTATGTCCATCAATTAGAACCATGTCTTCCTGAACCACTCTCCCATTACTAAAATTACAGTGCATAAATTCTGACTTGCTCCTACTAATTTTAAAACCTTTAGACTCCAAGGCAAGTCTCCAACGCTCTAACTTAGCATTTAGAGCATCAATACTCTCATCAATTAAAATAATATCGTCTGCAAATAGCATACACCAAGGGATATCCTCATGCAATTGTTTAGTTACTTCATCCATAACTAAGGCAAAGAGATACGGACTTAATGCAGAACCTTGATGCAAACCTATAGAAACGGGAAATTCACCAGTCTCCCCAGCAATAGTTCGAACACTAGTAATAGCACCGTCGTACATATCCTTAATCAAATCAACATATCCTTGAGAGATTCCTTTCTTTCTTAATGTCCACCAAATCAATTCTCTCGGTACTCGATTGTACGCCTTCTCTAAATCAAGAAAAACTATATACAAATCTTTTCTCATCTCTCTATACTTCTCCATTAGCTGCCGTAGCAAGAAAATAGCTTCTGTAGTAGATCTATTTGGCATAAAACCAAACTGATTTTCTGACACAGTAGTCATACCACAGAGGCGTTTATCAATTACTCTTTCCCAAAGTTTCATAGTATGACTCATAAGCTTAATTCCACGATAATTATTACAACTTTGAATATCTCCTTTATTTTTATAGAAAGGAACTACAACACTTTTTCTCCAAACTTCTGGCATTCTCCGTTCCTTTAAAATTTTATTAAAAAATTTAGTTAGCCACTGAATACCAATATCTCCTAGGCCTTTCCATACTTCAATAGGTAAGCCATCTAGTCCTAAGGCCTTGCCCACTTTCATTTTCCTTAAAGCATCCTCCACTTCTGACATCTTAATACGCCTGAAATATTGATATTTATCAAATATTGTGGACTCTTGGGTACCTTCTAAAGATAAATCCTTGACGGAATCTCCATTAAGTAACTTCTGAAAATAGCTATGCCACCTCCCTTTAATCTCAAGATCCTTAGTTAAAACCCTTTGATCTTCACCTTTAATGCACCGAACATGATCTAAATCTCTAGTTTTCCTTTCTCTTAATTTAGCTAGTTTAAATATGTCCTTTTCACCCTCTCGGGTTCCTAATGTGTTTAGCATGAGAATGAAATTTTTGTTTTCCTTCAGCAAACCAACATTATGCAGCCATGTGTCCTGATTTCTCACAGCAATAACAATGAACTTTCTTTTTCTGATTAGCAGGAAATTTTCTAGCATGAAACTTCCTAGCATGCATTTCACCAATATTCAAATCATCTTCTTTCATCAATTTACAAACATGCATAAAGTGACCATGCTTACCACAATAGAAACATGATTTATTAGTGTGCTTTATGGCATGGTTTTTCATATGAGAGTTCTTGAAGTGCATGTTGGACTTGTTGAATTTCTTTGTCTATGTTTTATTTTGTTTTTGAATTCTTTGAACAGCTGCATGACTTGGAGAGGTGGCAGAGGTGCTAGCTACATTTGAGCTTCGCACAAAGGTGGAGTATAGCTGATTTCTAATTTCAGAGTTATAGTCTATCCCCTCTCTCTGATCATCAACTTCATCTTCCAAGGGAATTTCTGATTTACCTTTATCTTTTACAGAATTAGATGAGGACTGATCCAATTCTTTGACCTTGTTTTTCAATGAATCTATGAGGATTTCAGAGTTTGCTCTTTCTCTTTCCAAGGCAGCTAGCCTTCCTTTCAAGGATTCATTTTCATTTTTGAAATTTTCAATTTCTTCCTCTAGAGAAGGAACCATGGATTTCTCTCTCTCAAGACTGAGCAATCTGTCAGACATGATAATGTTCAGTTCCTTCAGTTTTTCCATTTCCTTTATTAGCTCTTGATTCTGAACTAATCCATCGAGTGAGATTTGATCATTATTTATTGAATGCAAGTTTCCTTTCAAATCTTTCACTTTTTGTTCCAGTTCAGCAACTTTAACTAGCAAATCTTTGTTTCCATCTCTTAAAGAACCAATTATTTCCTTATTCAATTCTTCATCAAGCAAACATGCATCATATGATTATTTCAGTGTCAAACAATTTTCGCATGAAGAATTTGAATCATTTTGCTCAACTTTCTTTTTCAACTTTTTATTTTCAGTTTTTATTTTCTTATATCTATCTAATATCTCTTCATACAAGTTCATCAACTCATCAAATGACAGTTCTTCAGACCCGGAGCTTACCTGAGATGATGAATCATCCAATTGATCACTACTATTATGAGCTCTATCTGCCATCAGACATTTGTCCTCCTATTTATCATGGATAGCCATCAACTTATCCAATATCTCCTTTCCAGACTTGCAGCTGGAGACAAAAGATAACATATCAGTATCAACTACTGATTTCGTTAACCTCAGAGCTCTTACATTATCAGCATTATTGAACTTGTGAGCGACAGTCCACTTGGACTTGTGCTTTGGCAATTTATATGGTCCATATGAAACTAAAATCCACAAGTCAAAATCAACGGAGTTCACAAATTTATGCAGGCTTCAAACCAGACATTGAACTCGTAACCAGCAAACATGGGTGGATGAGCCATTTAAATCAAATCAAACAAATAATCCAAAAACAACAATGCACCAAATAAGCAGGATCTACTCATCAGATCGTTGGATCTGATCAATCAGAGACCCACTCTGATACCAATTGATAGGTGCGCAGTTGGGATCCAGAGGGGGGGAATAGATCCCTTTACAAAATATTGCTATGTTTAGAATCTAATCAACCTAAGTTGTGGTGCCGTTAACTAGAAACAATTGAGTTCACAGAAATAACTTCAGCACTGACTCATCTGAAGTCAAGAGCTAACACTTGTCACAACAAAATAACTAATAGCTGTCCTCAAGTGAGCATCACCCAATTGAATTGGCACAAGGCAGAGGTTTGACCCTAGAAGTTCTACCTCACGCAAAGTGTGTGGAAACACACTTTTTAATATACCAATCAGAAGGGCTTAATCTGAACAATGCAAAGCTGTAAATGCATAAACAAATTATGAGTTTCACAAAACGGCTCAGAAAGAATTTAGTTCAACACTTAATAGTTCAGACAGAACCACTGTCGAACACATGGAAAGTTAAATTTCGATGAACTGATATTAAACAAGATCATGCAAGTTATCATTCAGCTATAAACATCTATAAGCATCAACTAGTGTTGACAATAACAATGAAGCGGAAGATCAAGAATGTGTTCAGTAACCCGTTGAACCTGTGAGGGGAGGTAGATGATAGGGAGAGGGCAAACCACGATGCACAATGATTTTTAAGTGGTTCGATCTGCCACAAGCAGATCTACGTCCACCCCTCACTCAAGCCTGAGTGAGGCTTCCCTTGCAGAGCAAGAATGTGGAGAAACCTCCACTACAGACACTGACTAACAGCTTGGACCGAGGGAAACAAATCCCTCACACCCTAACCTTGTAACCCACAAGATCAGATCCCACTACAACACGTAGTGACCGGAGGAACAATTCCTCCCTTCTTCTGTAAACGCAGAAGGAACGTAAACAGCAACCCACTGCTCAAAAAACCCAGAGGATTCAATCCTCTCTTCCTATGAACTCACAGAGGGAATCCGGAGAACACTTCTCCCTTCCTCTGAAACCTCAGAGGGAACCCGAACCCTAAACAAGGTATCAGAAGAACATAAAAGAAATGAAAGGCAAACAAACAGAAGACAAAAGGGAAGAGAACAAAGTAAACGAAAATGTAGCTCCAAGGGAGCAAAGTAGTTTTGGATTTGATCCACAAACTGATGAACACTTCAGATCTTCAGGATGCTCTGGCTGCACTCTATCTCTCACGAACTGGCTGCTTCTCTCTTCTTCTTTTTCTCAATCTTCTTTCTCAAATTTTCTCTCTGATTCACTCAGATAACTCTCTTCCTACTCTTCTTATCACGAGCCCTCTCCCTTTCTCAGATCTTTTTTTTCTTTTCGCAGGCTCACACTCTCAAATGTTCTCTCTTCCTCTCCTTCTTCTCAGCCCTTCGGCCTTCACAGCTCTTCTATTGCAGCCCCATTTCTTCGAAAGGAAGAAGGCTTCCTTTTATAGAACAGAAATATCAATTTCTGATATGATTCTTATCCAAAAAGAAATTATATCATTCGACCACGTGGGTGACAGAGAGAGAACGAACTGACTTTGATTCAGACATTTTTTGATTGGTCCAGGCTTAGAGAATGTAATATTCTCCATAAGGAATTCTTCTGTAAGGTTGCCACGTGGCCTCCGATCCAGGCTTAGAGAATCGAATATTCTCCATAAGGAATTCTTCTGTACGATTGCCATGGGGCCTAGGAGGTTGTGCCAATGATTGGAGATCAAATGGCACATGATCTAATAAGTTCTATCACGTGCTCAGTATTGACAGTTGAATGAAACTACGTTGAAATGCCTCCATGTTGCGTCGACGCAGTGTTTCAAATGCTGGCATTTGACTTGGTGCATCGGTGCAGCAACCTTGATGCATCGAGGCAAGCTGATGATCAAATGGCTTCAAATGCATGGCCTTTGTAAGCCGAGGTTGCTTTTGATGCTTCGACGTTGCTGGCTTCCAAATGTTGGTTCTGAGCTCAGTGCATCAAGGCATTTCTCGGATATGTTGGTGCAGTGTGAAGGTAGAACCTTTTAGATAGAAGAGCTTCGACTGCTGGATTTTGACTTGGTGCGTCGAGGCAGCTTCTTGATGCATCGAGGTGATGTTCTTTTGCAAACCAGATTTGAACTTGATCCATCGAGGCATTACTCAGTTGCGTCGAGGCAGAGCTTTGGAATTTGTTTCTTTGAGCATCACTACGTCGAGGCCATCCTTTGTTGCATCGGTGCAGAACTCTTGAAATGACTTCTTTGAATATTGCTACGTCGAGGCCGTTCTCTATTGCGTCGATGCAGGAGACTGGAAATAGCTTCATTGGACATCACTGCCTTGAGGCAGTGGTAATCCTGCTCCGACCTGTTGCCGAACTCTTCTGTGGCCTATTGCCAAGTTGGCTCCATTCAAAGCCTTGCATCATTTCTTCATCATGCAGACAACCTGATATATCATTTGAGTTGCTGCCTCCTCTTCTCATATAGGAAGATGTCATATAGCTTCAAAGCAATAAAGTATGACATAATCAAAAGCATGAATCCAATGCATCTATGACTTCATCAGAACATGAAACCAGTGCATCCAAACTAATGCATCAAGGCACACCAATGCACTGTTGACACCTATTTTTAGCCCACAAGTCGAGTCATTTCCCTTATTCATCATTTTTGATGTCCCGAATTCCCCATTATTTTGGAGCCTTCCTTGGATGGATTTTTGAGCCCATTTCGTTGTTCCCTAGCCTTTGGACTTCGTATATCATGATTTCTTAGAGCCCTAGAGCTTATCTTATCAACTTCCGGCATTCCAAGTCAACTTACGGCCCATTTAGGTCGACTTCTATCAAACATTCGGCCCCTTTCGTTGTGCAGTCTTGAAAAACGTCCTTTTTCATCCTCTTATGGTCCTCTATTTATTAAGTGCCCTTCACCAAAGTTGTTCGCTTTTCAAATCTCTACAATTTCTTCTTCTATGCCATTGGCCAGTTCTCCACCGATTTCAAGTTATTCACATTTTTCTAGAAGGTTGCGTTGTTCACCTGCATCCCAGCATTTTCTCTCTATGTTCTCGCCCTATTTGCTCCCTCTTCCTCTCGTTTTCTCATCTTGCTCTATTCATGAAAGTTGTTCATCTTTTTGTTATCTACAATTTCTTCTTCTACCACTTTCGCTAGTTCTGTACCATCTTCGAGATATTCTCTGATTTCCGAAGTCGCACAAAGTCTCCCCAGAAAATTTTCCTCCAGCAGCCTAGCAGTCCTAGGAAGACCGCTAGGTCATAAAAAATGGTCTTCACTAGACCGTTAGGCCCCAAACTTGCCCGAAATCACCCCGTTTCACCCCTAGAGCCTTGCGGTCACTCCCTAGACCATTTGGCATCCCCTTGCGGTCCTTCCATGATCGTTTTCATCAAGAAACGGCCCTGCGATAGAACATTTGCCAAATAGAGAGTCCTAAACTTCTTGAACTCCGATTTCTTCGATGTAGGACTCTTTGGAATCCTTGTTTGATCCATTTTCGAGGGGGATAAGCCTCCACCTCGATTTCTATTGATCTGGGACTCTTCCCACCACTATTATCTTGAGGTTTATGTATCTATATCCCCGAAATTGGGTGTTTATCTCGGATCTATCTCTAGGAGTTTCTTGCTCCTATTTAAAGCACCCAGGTTCGCAGTTGCGAAGGGGGGCTCTTTCTAGATGTGGGGCGAAGTCATGCTGCATCTCCAACTCACAACTTCGGCCCCATCTTGAAGAGGGAAGTATTAGGTTTCCATTCCATCTTTCTAGGCTCAATTTCATGGTCTATACTCTTAGTTCTCCCCTTCTCAATTTCACAAATCATCATAGTTTACATAATTTTCTGCACTTTTACACTTTTCTCCATTTTGCATGCACTCTCCCCGCAGTTCTACTGTGTGTTTTCTCCTCCTATTTGTTTCTATCTTATCACAACACACACACCTATTATTTCCACCCTTCCACAGGGGTTAAAAATCTCCCCCGGTGCGTTCTCCCTCAATCTTTACCACTATTTTATCACTGTGGGATTGATGCTACACATGCATGTTCTAATGGGTGTTTCTCTTGTGGTTTTGTCTTTGTTTTACAGGAGAGCATGAATACAATGTGAGGCCCTCTTCCTCTAGCCGGCTGGAAGGAGAGGAGGTTGAATCCACGAAGTTCCCCGCATCCCAATATTAAGCGCGATCAATTCTTCATCATTTTTTAAGGTACACAACGATGTTCTACTCCTTTCTCCATCCTTTTGGCGTTGTTAACCCTTGCTGGCGATCACAGTATGTCTTTCTCATCTATTCATTGCCGTTTGATTCACACTTTCATGCTTGTTTATGTTCATACGCATATACTTGCATAGTTAGTTTAAGGGGCAGGGGTAGATAGTTTATCTACACCTCTATTTTTTGGCGATCACGGTGGGACAACTAGTGCCCATCACGTTATTCATGCTCTTTTGCAAGTTGGGTGTGGGTATGTGCTTATTTGTTTTTTGGAGAAACCCTACCTAGGGAGGGTGGGAGGCCACCGCACACCAGGAGGTAAATTTTATTAATAATTTAAAAAGAATAACAATTACATCAGACGGATGTTAGGCATACCTAGCTTATCTAATCAGGCTACACCTTTAATATTTTTAGGCAGCTCATGATGAATAAAAAAGGAATTACATTTGGTGCTGCACGCTAAAGAAGCTAAGGAATCAGCCACCGAGTTTGCCTCCCTATATATGTGCATAATTGTGTCTGAAGAAGAGATGCTTTTCCAGATGTCACGGACATATGTGAGGATCATCCATGGGCATAATACTTGCTTGTTAACAATTTGAACCAGAATTTTTGAATCACACTCAATGATTGCCGGGCAAGAGGTCACAGTATGTAGATAATGTAAACCATCTAGAAGGGCTCTAGCTTCAGCAATAAGACTGTTCGATTGGGCATAGTAGTGAGAAAAAGGCAGAAGAACATTGCCTTGGTAATCTCTGATAACACCACCCCCACCTGAAACAACCATCATCTTGCAAGCTCCATCCGTGTTGAGTTTGAGAGATGGCCAAGGAGGACATATCCACTTGACAATTTTAATCATTGGGTGACCTTGAGCAGCAGCTGAAATACCAAAATTTTCCAAAATATTCCATCTGCTATGATAGTTTTCCCTGAGATTAGCATTTAGACCAAGGTGTTTAACCTGCACAATGATTCTGTGGAAAAGACTCTATTTGGATAATTGCTTTCCTTCAAATTTTGCAGCATTCCTGGCCAACCATAATTCCCACATCCCATAGCCAATTACAGCAAGTGTGAATAGACCAAACATAGAATTAGTCTTTATGTTTTGGACAGCATTGACAATCACGGCTCTAGCTGAGTTTCCATAGAGCTGTAGACCCTTCAATTGGAAAGAATACCAGACAAAAGTAGCACAGTCACTGGAGAAGAATAGATGGTTAGCATCCTCCTCACCAGGGTTCTTACAGCAGCAACATTTAGAACAGATAGGGATCCCAAGCCTCTTGATATTAGCATCAAGTGGAAGACAATTCTACATTATTTTCCATAAATGAACTGAGATTTTGGTGGGCAGCCAATTTGACCAGAGGTGAGTCCAAGGGACAGAATTATGAAATGGATCAGAGCTGTGATGATATTTGTAAATTGAGGAAACTGAGCACTCACCAGTAGAAGATAAAGTCCACACTTCCTTATCTTGCTCTTGAGATAAAGTAACATGTCTAATAGCACTTCTGATATCTGAAGGAAAGTAATTATTAATCAGATCATTTACCTCAGCAGTAGAATGCAGTAAGATATCTCTGACAGTGACCTTAGGGGAAAGAATGATTTCTGGTGGAATAAAGGAAGCCAGATTTTGATTTCCAAACCATATATCATGCCAAAAACTGGTATGATTCCCATCTCCAACAATAATTCTTTTATGCTGCAGAATCAGATCTTTAGCTTTTAACCAACAATTTCTAGCCTGCCCTTTCATATTTCTGAATTGCACATCAGATAGGTAACTGCCACGAATATGTTTAGCCCTGAAGAATTCAGCCCACAGAGAATTGGTGTGTAGGGCCTTCCAAAGCATCTTCACCCTCATTGCAACCTCCATATATCTGAGTGACATTATGCCAAGACCACCAAGGGCAATAGGTTTGCAAACATTCTGCCAGGATTTCCAGTGGTGTTTGTTACCTTGAGAGGAAGAGCCCCAAAAAAAGTTTGCAAATGATCTCTCCAGAGATTGATGAACACCCAAGTGTAGAGAAGAAGAATCCAGGTAATAAATTGGTATGGAGGTAAGAACATGCTTGATTAAATAGAGTTTTCCTCCTTGAGATAGATATTTGGCATGCCATCCTTGAATACGTTTCTGGATAGAAGTTAAAATGCCTGCAAAATGGACTTTTTTGCTCCTGCCAAGCACTAAAGGGAAGCCCAAATATTTGTGAGGAAATGAATGCCGAGTAAAACTAGTAATGTCTTGAATACGTCTTGCAATAGTCTCTTTGGTTTTTGGGTGGATGAAAAAACCACTTTTCTCAACACTAATCAACTGACCTGAAGCTTGTTCATAGGTTCTTAGCACAGAACAAAGATTTCTGACAGAGATAGTTGTAGCCCTGCTGAAAATTAGAGTGTCATCTGCAAAAAGTAAATGAGAGACATTTGGACATCTCCGGGGACCCATAACCATTCAATCTTGCCATTAACATAAGCTTCGCGCAAAAATCTGCTCAAAGTTTCCTCAGCAATGATAAATAGTGATGGAGCAATAGGATCCCCTTGCCTAATACCTCTTGAAGATTTGAAAAAGCCAGCAGAGTCACCATTCAATAGGATGGAAAACCAACACTTGTTTACCATATTCTCTATAAGAGTGATGAAAGAGTTGCAAAATCCAAACCTTTTTAAGACAACATATAAGAAATCTCATTCTAGGCAGTCACAGGCCTTGGCCATATCCAACTTGAAGATAACATTACTCCCTCTTGTTTTCCTTCCAAGCTCTTGGCATATAAGAAATCCCTTAGGTAGTGTTTTCTCCATTTTCCCCCTATTCTGGGTGTTTTCGGGTATGTCCGAGCCTTGCGGTCGTCCGCAGGACCGCCAGACAAGCCTAGCGGTCATCACACGGCCGCCAGGGCCTTTCTGGTAGCCTTGCGGTCGTTTGGTGGACCGCGAGGGGTTAATAAACGGTCATCTGGTAGACCACTTTCTGATTCTAGCAGTTCTGGCACAGTGCTCACAGGGCCATATTCGTTGATGCATAACTTGGGCTCCTATGGTCAGATTGCTCTGTTCTTTGGCCCGTTCTGTAGCCCTTTGTATTATCTTTCCATCCATATCTTATTTGCATTATTTGGGTCACATTTGAATAGTTAAATATTGTCATCATTTTTTTATTTTATGCATAAAATCTGCATGCAGGTTCATGGACAGACTCATAGGTACGACCTTGATTGATGATTTGATTGGCCTCCTGATGTCTGATTGCTTGTTTCTTGGTCCCATCTTGTTCCCCTTTTTATTATCTTTCCACCCATATTTTATTTGCATTATTTGGGTTGCGTTCGCATAGTTAAATCTTGTCTCCATTTTTACATTTTGTGCAAAAAATCTGCAGGCAGGTCCGGGGGCAGACACAAAGGTACGTCGTTTATTCATGGTTTTTCATATCTTTTAGTGCCTGATTGTGCCTATTTTTGGTCTTACATTATTGTCCTTCATATTGTCTTAGATTTCTCACTTTGTTTGCATCCATATCATCATGTTTGCATAATTAAATCTTGTCTTGATTTTCTAGATTTATGCTAGAAATTGCATGCACTCTGGTGCACATAGGGCCATGCATTCTTCATACCATAGTTGCATTCCTCCTTGGTAAGTGATCCTCTCGCCTCCATATTTCTTCGGGTCGACTAGGTGATCTTATCCGAGACCTCTGTAAGTCTCCGTGAGCCGTGGATTCCCAAACAGATGCCGGGCCGGTTGTACCTTTTCCACCCGTTAGGTTTGCATCTGCATACATGTGAGGGAGTTAACCTTAGTCAACCCAAAGATTGGACCTTATTCCCATAGGATTCCTATCTTGAGAGAATTATTCTTAAATCAAATCATTAAAAGGTCTATTAAAACTCCTAAAATATTTCCTATCATGTTAACTTGTTTGGCTTGGGTGAAAACTCTCACATTGTATTGTTTGTGTTGTTTGGGCTTGTCCAGGCCCATTAGTGGTGTTTTATGTTGCATTCCTTCATCATCCACATATTCTTTTGTTGTTAGGCCCATTTAGGTTAGCCTATTTTGTGTGTCCATTGTCTAGTCCCATTGTCCTTGGTCTGTTTTCCCTTGGTCTTTGTATTAGTGGGTCAGTCCCCCCTTATTATCAAGCCCATTAAGCCTTTGCTTCCCTCCTTGTATTAAGTCTCCATTTGCCCTCATGGAGCATCATTCCAACCCCTTGTACCATTCTTCTTCCCAATTTTCTTCCTATTCCCGCGTGGAATCCTCTTCCCACGCGGGCCCATCTTCCCGTGGTCCCTCTGATCCATCTGAGGAACAGGCTAATCTCATGGCCCATCTATCATGCCTTGTTCGACAAATGGACCCAGCCCAGGCCCAACGCCTTATTGCAAACCATCTTAATGGGCCTCATCATTTTAACGGGCCTCATTCTCCTAATGGGCCTTATTCTTCTTTTCCTTATGTTGCTGGCCCAATGGGTCCTTATGCTAATGTCTCTTCCAAGCCCGCATATCCTTCCATTCATGGAATGGGCCCATATTCTTCTCAGCCCGGATCCTCTTATCCGGCCCATTACCTTGCTCCTGGTCCTAATTCACAACCTTTTGCTTAAGTTGGCCCATATTCTTCTCGATCTCTCCCTACCCCGGAGATGATCTCTCAGACCCAGCGTCAACTTGGTGAACTCCAACGTCGAATTGATCCTAAGTCCTCCTTAAGTGTTCCATTCGCATTTCAAGATCTTCGGCTTTCGTCTCCATCACAAATTCCCGCATATCGCCGTTATGGTGGAGTCGATGACCCCTATTCACACTTAAAGGAGTTTATTTATGAGTCGGCCCAATTTTGACATGACCAATGTTTGATGGCCTATCTATTTGGTATGTCATTAAAAGGCCCAGCTCGAGATTGGTTCTTCTCATTATCGCAAGAGCAGATTGTGAATTTTCATGTGGTTCTAGACAAGTTCATTCAGCAGTTTCAAGACCAGGTTGGGCCCAAGTATTCTACGGTGGATTTGGCCCATGAGAAGATGAAGCCCGAAAAAGAGTTCTCTACCTTTGTCGATTGCTGGCATCGCCTCGCCGCACAAGTCTCGGGGCACATTCCGGAGCAGGAGCCGATCAAGATGCTGATTTCCAAAGCAACGCCCGAGTACCGCTTCATCTTAGCCCTCAATGACATCACCTCCTGCCAACAACTCTATAGTCGAGCCCGCTTCATTCATCAGCAACTCCAAGATTCCCTTGACCCCGAGTCTTCTCCGCATCCTACGCCCACTTACACCTCACCATCTACATCTACCCCCATATATCAACCCTTCCTTCGGTTACCCTGATTTTGTTATTCTTTCTTTCTTTTTTGTTTTAGCTTTTGTTATTGTTTTTTTTTTGTTGGTTTTTGTTGCCTTTATTATTTTTTGTTCTTTTATGTCTTTTTTAAAGGGACAGGAGAAAATGATGAGAGGAATCAAGATATAAGAAAACAAAGAGAGATAGTGGGGTATAAAGTAGAATAATATAGATATTAAAGATTGCTAAGAAAACACATCGAGTGAAAGATTCTTTTTGTTTGTTATTTAGAAAGTAAATAGAGAGGGAGAGGGACAAAAGTCTAATAACAACTAATGAAAATAGGGGAGCGGAGAAGATGGAAACGGGGAAGGTGACGGTCGAGTACTTGAGAATAGGGGGGAACGATTGCTTTTCATCTCTGGGTTGGGAGATTCCGTAGGCTCCTCCTCCTCCTCCTTTGGGCTACCCTTGCAAAAGATCAGACAAGGAAAGAGCAACGAAGTAAGAACAGAGATAGTGTAGCATCAATCCCATATGCTAAGCAACGATGAAATCGTAAACGATGACGCACCTGGTTGGTGCTGGTTCTGAAACCCCTTTTGGACCAAAGGGTGATGGATGAAATGACAATGGGACAAATGCAAAGACATTCACAAGCCAGGTCTTCTCGAGGAGAGAGGTATGGCACAGATGATGTATGATGCATGCAAAGGACTAATAGACTGAATGAAAGTAAAAAAAAGGTGAGAAGAGCTTATTAGGAGGGGCCGGTGATGGGCTCGATGGAGCTTCTCCAAGGCGGGGGCAGCTCGAGCACACGACGGAGTGGAACATGTTCTCGGGCCCTCGACCTTCTTTATTTCGTCGACTTCAACAAAGATCAGACCGGCAGGTCCCTTTTGGCTCCATACCATGCACACCTACAAGCATACTCACGCACAGACTGAGAGAAGTAGAGGGAGAGGAGAAAACTCCCCTCTATTTTTTTGTATTTTTATATTATTTGACCTTTTTTTTTGGATAAAGAAAATAAAAGGGAGCATATGTGATATATGTATATATGTATATGAAAGAGAGGCCACGGGAGAGAGAGATGCAGAGAAATGAAAGGGGGAGGGTGAGAGAAAGAAAAGTGATAAATAAGATAAAAGAAAAGTAAAAAAAAAAGAGGAAGGAAAGTTAGAATGAGGGAGAGGAGGTTTGCTAGAGGGGGAGGAGGAGAGGACCAAGACGGAGAGAGAGAGAGAGGATAGGTAAAAAATGAGACTTAAGAAGTACTGAGATCAGAGAAAGGGGGAGAGTGGGGAACTAAAAAAAATAAAAAATGGGGGAGAAAGAAATCGGGAGAGAGAGAGAGAGAGAGAGAGACGGTGGAGAGAAAGAGACGGAGGGGGAGAGAGAAGAAGAGAGAGAGAGGAGGAGGAGACGGAGGGGGAGAGGAGGCGCGGAGAGAGAGAAAAAAGAGAGAGAGAGAGAGGAGAGACGGAGGGGGGAAAGGAGACGGAGAGAGAGAGAGACGGTGGGGGAGAGAGAGAGAGGGCGTGAAACAAAAAGAGAGAGAGGGGGAGCAGGAGAGGGAGAGAGGAGAAGGGAGAGAAGCAGAGAGAGAGTGGGAGACGGAGGGAAAGAGCAAAGAGAGAGAGAGGATGCGGGAGAGAGGGGGGCTGCTCGGCGGGGGCTCGCCGGCAGGGAGGCAGACGACGGCGACGGCAGTGGCCGGCGGGGTGGACGACGACGACGGCGACGGTGGTAACCGGAGGGAGAGGCGAGACGACCGCGGCGGTGTGAGAGAGAGAGAGAGAGAGGAGGACAGAGGGGGAAGAGAAAGAGAGAGAGAAAATGGAGAGAGGGGGGGTGGCGTGATGGGAGAGACGCAGTGGGGGGAGAAAAGGAGAGAAAAGAGAGGAAGAAAGAAAGGACAAGAGAGACGGAGAGAAAGAGAGATGGGGGGAGATGCGAGAGGAAGAGAGAGGGTGCCCGGTGTGGTCGCGGCGGTGATGCAGTGAGGGAGGGAGCAGAGACGGTAGCGGCGTGGGCGGAGCGGCGACTCGTGTGGCGGACAGAGGACGGCGACGGTGGTGGCGGGGATGAGCTCACGGCGGCATGCAGGACAACGGAGGTGGTCGGCGATGTCGGTGGCCGGCGGGGAGAGCTCACGGAGGTGACCGGCGTGGCTGGCGCGATAGGTTGGCGATGCAGTCGGCATCCGCGGCGGGAAGGAGAATGTAGAGGGCCGGGAGGACATCGGCGTCCGCGGTGGTGGCGGTGCGGCTTCGCAGGAGGTGACCGGCATAGCTGGGCTCACGAGTGTCATGCTTGCGGAGGTGGCTGGCAGTGGCGGGTGGCAAGGCAAGGGTGGAGACGAGGAGGCTGGCGACAGCGGTGTCGCAACGGGGTGGCGGAGATGGCGTCGTGGGGCGTGGTCACGAGGAAGTGGTGCCGGAAGTGGAGGACAGCGAGGCTCACGGGGGTGGCTGCGGTGGCGACGAGGACGAGCTCACGGCGGCCGGTGAAAGGAGGAGGTCGACGTAGGTGCTGCGGCAGTGGTTTGGTAGCGTTCGGTGAGGTGGGAGCTTCACGGTGGCATCTGCAGGGGCGGTGACGTCGAGGGGGTGCCCGCGGTGGAGAGCCGGGGGCTTCGCAGCGGCGTGAGAGAGGGGGCGGTGTGGAGGCGAGCATAGCCGGAGGTGGTCGCGTCCGGTGCAGGTGCGGAGGTGGAGATGTCCCCGATGTGGTTGGCTCGCGGGAGAGAGATGGAGGAGAGCCGAGAGGCTTGGGTGGTTCTGGTGGCTGTTAGAATGAAAGAGGGGTCCGTCTGGGGGAGATCTCGGGGACGCGGTCAGAGGGAGGGGAAGAGAGGGAGTGGAGAGAGTGCCGTGGGGTCGAGGGTGTCTGCAGCGAGGTGAGTGTGTGCCGTGGGGGAGAGGAGTGTGTGCAGTGAGGAAGGGGGGGCCAGGAAGCCCATGTGATCAGGGGAATATGCAAACAGTAAAAATGGGGAATGTCCGAGAGGGTGGTCGTAAGTTGGCAAAAGGGAAGGACAAAAGGACGAGGAAAGGAAGGGGGACCAGGGGATTAAGAGATGGGGACAAGGGTTCTAACATGAACTAACAGACATGTACAGGGTCGGTGCAGATCTGATGGGTTAGTGCACATGAGTAGGCCCATGCACGTTTGCAGCACAGAAGTCGGTGCAGGGCGTCCTCGCACAGGCTGAAGTCGGTGCAGCCCTGGCGTGCTCGCAATACACATTTTACAGTCTTTATTTTGAAAGACTGCACAAAAGTCTGTACGTTGAAGAGAGATGCTCAGGGCATGCACAGACTTGCTATCAAAGAATGTATAGACTTGCTAAGGCGAATGTATAGACTTGCTAAAGAACGTACAGACTTACTAAAGCTGAATGTATAGACTTGCTAAGGCGAATGGATAGACTTGCTGCAACGTGCAGACTTGAATGTATAGACTTGCTGTAACGTACAGACTTGAATAGACAGACTTGCTATGTATAGACTTGTTGCAACGTGTAGACTTGAATGTATAGACTTGTTGCAACGTATAGATTTGCTATGTATAGACTTGTTGCAACGTATAGACTTGCTATGTATAGACTTGTTGCAACGTACAGACTTGAATGTATAGACTTGTTGCAACGTATAGACTTACTATGTATAGACTTGTTGCAACGTATAGACTTGCTATGTATAGACTTGTGACAACGTATAGACTTGCTATGTATAGACTTGTTACAATGTGCAGACTTGAATGTATAGACTTGCTGTAACGTATAGACTTGCTATGTATAGACTTACTAAGCCATCAAAGCAAAGATGATTAATCACCCACATGAATCAAATGCGCAAGTCACTTTAGGGCATCACGGTGTAATATGAGATTTACCCAGGGAAAACGTGAAAACGGCGTGTCTACAGCTGCCCCGCCTTGGCATCTGCTTTGTAGGGACATGACATGTAATGGAATGGAATGAAATGCATGGAATGAAATGGAGTGAAGTGAAAAGCAGATGCCAAGGTGTGATGAGACACGCATTCATCATTCTCCTGATAGGAATCTTTCCCGAGTTTCACCGAAGTAACCTTGAAGAAGACTCTCCGAAATCAGCCATTGTTTGGATGATAAATAAACAAGGAAGGACATTGCGTGCACTGGGGCACAAATAAACTAAAAGGACCAACTTCACGGTGCGGAAGTACCTGGGTCGTAAACCTCAGGTTTCACCATTGGGGAGCGGTTACCAGCCATTGTGGAAGTGCTGCAGCCAAGGTGGGTTCGAGGGAAATTGAAGAAACGAATTGGAGACAAATCCAAACAATGGTTTCATCTAGAAAAATAACCCAAGACATCCTCGGGGAAACTCAGTACTCGACTCAGAATGGAATATCCCATATTTAAGCAATTAAGCACAGTGGCTCACACAATCAAAGTAAGTGAATGATTTTCCACAATGAACTCAAAGTCCTACATGAATGCATGCTGGGTTTAAAAGGAAAAATTAAAAAAAAAGAAAATAGAAGATAGTCAAGGATAATATTGTTAAGTTGCGAAGAACGGGTCAGGATACCGATCTGGTGAGCTGATACTGAGCCGGGGCCCGTTTATCCACGCACCGACTCAGCGAACGGAACCATCGTCCCCATACTATCACAACTCAACGGCCTATCCGTACGGCCTAAACTCCTCCGAAATCATCACTATTTTTGTTGAAGGGGAACTCAGATTTCGGATTCGTTCAGGTCGTAAGGTCCTTGACAAACTCTAGTAGCGTATATATTATATAGTAAGATGCAAGACGCAGTGGGGTCAGTCACTGAGGTGACTGGGGGTGGGACAATGATATCCCATTTTTTTATTTTTATTTTATTTATTTTTTTATATATTTTTTATGATTCCTGCAATCAACAGTTAGCACACAATTATTTGAAATAGAATTGCATTCCATTGTGCAAAGAAATCCGCACACCAAAGTGATTCACAGAAACTACCAAAACACAGTGCAAAGCAAGCAATATTCCCTCGGTCGAAGTCCATGACGGTAACTCATCATCAATGCTTTACATTTACTGTTTTACCACATTTCCTCCTATAAGTACCCCCTTACTCCTTAACCAAATGTCATTGCAGATGGTTTCGGTGAAGTGGATTCCTTTGAGATGGGGAAAGCAGAGACCATGGTCTTTGGAGATGGAGAACCTTCCCACCCTACCAAGAGGGGGAGGTTCGACCCCGAGTTCAAGAAATTGACCGAGATTGAAGGTCGTCTGAGTGGCAGGATTCACTCACGGATGGTGAGTTGGCTCGCTCCTCCGATATGAGTTCTTTCTTATCCTTTCATTCTTTTCTTTTCTTTCCTTTCAGTTGTATCCTCTCTTTCCGGGTCCGCAAAAATTCTCCAGACTGCCCTAGCTGTCGAAGCTCACTTCCAACATTACTGCCGACATGAGGGTTTTTATTTCAAAGTGGCACCTTCAAGGCCTGGTTATCCACGCCAAATACAAGATTTGCATGGACTGGGCAGCCATGGGTGCACTGGTAGATGTTTGGCACCCTGAAACACACACATTCGTCTTTCCTACTTTTGAATCGACGATCCTTCTGGAGGAGGCGTAACACCTGCTTGGCTTTAAAAAATTCAGGAATGATAGGAGAATAAAAATTTTGCCCATGGGGAAGAAGGTATCCTCTGAGGAAGTCTTAGGAAGCTTCATGCCCTACAGAGCCATTAAAGGCGTTCAGACACAACGGGGAATCAACTTACAAAAGCTCGCAGACTGGACCATGAGCGCTTTAGAAAGATTGACAGATGACGAATGCTTAGAAGGACTCATGAAAGGGTTCGTGATATATTTGGCCGGAGCTCACCTCTTCCCCAGCACCGACAATATCATGGAGGAGGATCAGCTGGGCACAATTTGTGGACTGTGGAAGGGCAAGAGAGTGGGGCCGGCCGTCCTTGCCTACCTTTACAACGGTCTTACGACTTCCTGCATGTTTCTCCTCAATTGCTGGATCGATCTCCACTTCAAATTTGATCGCTGCGAGGAGGCACGAACTACTTCCAGAATCTTCCAACAAAGCCCCCTTTATCACATGGTTGATGTGTTGGGTTTTGACGGGAGTGTGGTCAATCGTATGCCTCGGCTGAAGTCACGTGGAGACTGGCGCACTTACTTCAAACTCACGCGCCAGCATGTTTACTTGGACGTGAGCTTCTCGCGAGATCCTCCCCTGACGTGGAACTCCAGCTTATCGGTGCAACTGAGTTTGTTCTTTACAGCTCACACCGGTGTTGCCTGTAAATCGGCCTTCCGCGACACTCTCTTCCTACACCATCCGATCTCCCTTTGATTGAGGAAAGGGAGTTAGACACGGAAGGTGATGCCAAGGATAGAAAAGTGGTGAAAGCATCGTGGAAAGCAAGCATTCCACAGAAGGCGGTGGTATCTATGAGTGAGGATCGTGAGCTGTTGCATGCTTATGTAATGGAACTGGGGAAACTGAGGCCCGTGATGCCCAGTGCTTGATGCATTTCATCTTGAAATGAATGTCAATTCTTAATGTCACTATATGCCCCTTGAATATCCCCTTTTCCTTTGGGCATAGGCAGCTTAGAATGGCAGACGCCGGACGACGGCTACCTGTCATCTGTCGGGAGCCGGAGGACCAGAATAACGTCAGCACGAGGGGTTGCCCTGAGGCGTCCTAGAGTTGAAAGTTTCTCTCCGAGTGTCAAGGAGAGATGTAAGGGGGAAGAGTGGAGAGAGAGATGGGGATAGAGCGGCATCAAGGTTTGGGCAAGAGGAGGGCAATGAAGGCCCTGGCGATGAAACTTTGGGAGAAGCAGTGATCGGGCACGTCAACCTCTCAGAGTCGTTGCAGGGAATTGGAGCTCACAGTGGTGGGCTCTAGGAGCTGGTGCAGTCTTTTCGGGAAGCAGAGGGCAGCTCGACCAGCGGCCTTGACTTCGAGAGCTTCGCGGCCATCAAGGTCGCGAGAGAAGTAGGAAGATGACGAAGGGCACCGCCAAAGAGCCGGTGGGAACGTGTGGCACGGCAAAGCGATTGCTGCATCACGGAACTATAGAAGGCCTCCAAGGGACTTCAATTCTTGCCTTCGGAGAGAAGAGAGAAGAAAAGTGACCAGAAGAGTGACGAGGGTTAGTGAGTGGCTTGCACACCCACCCACTCCTCATGACGGGCACAAACCCTTATATAGATGTGTGAGTGGAATGGCTTGGTACGAACGCGGCTTGTTTACCCTGGATGCGTTCCTTCTCCTTTACGGCTCTTCTCTATCACATAGGTTCCCGCGAGACATGCTCGACGAGATGTCTCCTTAAAACCTAGGACGGTGACTCACAATAGTCATGATTTTCAAAGGGAATCTGCCACCGACTTCAACAATGTCGATGCCTAATCTTCTTTTCCCACGCTAATGTCCCCAATTTTCTTTTTCGCGCTAAAAGTAGTCGCAATAGGACAAGGGACACGGGGAATCTTTAGACCACGTAAGGGTGGCGGGTCAACAAATCACGGCTCTGCTCCATTTACTTCATATGGCAAAGTGGCACGCGAGGGTACTGAGGCCATGATTTCAAAGGATCTACCATCAACTGCAACAACGTCGGCCACTGGTCCTGTTTTCCCACATAAATGTCCCCCATTTTTTTTTACGCTAAAAATAGTAGCAACGGGACAATAAACACGGGGAACCTTTAGACCGAATATGGAGGACAAGTCAATAAATCACGCCTCCGAATCGATCACTCTACATGGTAGAGTGGGCGCGAGAGTAAAAAGAGGGTGAATTGTCGTAAAGGCTATTGCTAGGAATGATGGTGATAGATCTAGATCACCTCCTTTCCAATCCTATAAATACCTCCCCTTTCCCTCGACTTGGAAGCACCAAAGTCGTGAGCGCAGATTTGAGGAGTGCACATTTGTAAGGAGGGGAGGTAGTGAGTGTTGCTCATTTTTCAGGATGGAAGATGAATCTAGCTTCAGAGTAGAAGGTGAGTCTTCCCGCTCCTCGAAGAGGAGCAGATCTGGTAGCAGCTCCAGAAGACTCTCAGAATTCGAAGGACAACTAAGTGAGAGGACCCGATCACAGCTTGTAAGTGGATCCTTTCATTCCTTTCTTTCATCCTTTCTTCTCCTTTCTTCCTTAGCAAAAGCTCCACTTTCTCACTTCTTGTGTATGTGCAGAGCATGATGCGATCGCACATCTCGTGGGAGCTGGTAGTAGTGGCATATCGGGGTCTCCCGGCCTTCCAGAAGGCGAGATTAGACGTGATGGGGTTTGGGGCCTTTCTCCGAATCGAGCCGATCAAGCTCGACCTTGCCCTGATCCAAGCACTACGTGAAAGATGGGACCCAGTGAGTCGTGCATTCCTGATGCCCTGGGGGCACATGGTGCCCAGCCTAGAAGATATGGTCCGAATCACGGGCCTCAAAGTGGATGGCGAGGCAGTGACTGGTGTCACCTATGCGGACTACCGAGAAGGTGCCCAGAAGCTACTGGGGTTGGACCTAGATGGTCGGAAGAATAGGTCAGTAGCCAGGACGTCCATCATGGAGGCGTTAGGGCTTACTAACATTTATCCACGGGATGACGAGTCCCTGGAGGAATTCATGGAAAGGGCAGAAAGAGGTGCCCGTGTTGTATACTGCATGGATGCCAGCAACTGGGAGAGGACCAACATGGACCTGAGGAGGTTCCTCCTCTTCCTGTTGGGCAAGTTGCTACTGGGATCCAAGGGAGACAACATACACTGTCGCTTCCTAGAGCTGCTCGTGGACTTGAAAGAGTAGGGCAGTATGCCTGGGGATCTGTCGTACTAGTGCATCTATTCACAGGTCTGTCGCAAAGGACAGGCCGAGATGTGACAATAAGTGGGTTTACGCCCTTCATCCAGGTAAAAGACTATTTTGTGTTTTTTTTATGCCTTTTTTTTTGTATTTGTTGATGTGAATGGCCCATAATGATGTAGCTATGGAGCTACTACTACCTTCCAATGGGGAGAGCTCGACACCGGTGTCCAGTGACGATCCCACTGGCTAGACGGTGGCAACCCATCATGAGTACAGCACCACTATCCTACCAACTGATGGTGTTGAGACGAGAGCTGCAAGAGTTCCCTACAACGATGGTAGGATACTTTTTTTTCTCTTTTTTTTTGTTATTCATTTTTTAGCATTTTTTGTATTTTAACTAACCAAGAAGATATGTACAACCCATCATAGGGGAACTGGAGGCCTTACTTGAACATGGTCGATGTCGACCAGCGGTGGATAATTGGAAGCCGTGCCCGATTCGGACGGGACCTTTGGCTCCATTGTTTGAATGAGATCGAGCCCCTCAGGCTGCGATTAGCCATGAGGACCCTCGGGCTTGCCCAGGAATGGGTGGATAT
Organism: Amorphophallus konjac; assembly: GCA_022559845.1. Classification (NCBI taxonomy): domain Eukaryota; kingdom Viridiplantae; phylum Streptophyta; class Magnoliopsida; order Alismatales; family Araceae; genus Amorphophallus; species Amorphophallus konjac. Next base: position 114,414,753 of record CM040123.1, on the reverse strand, counting down.
GACCACATCACCCAGCGTCGGAAAGAAGACACGCGGGCTAGCAACTTGTGTTGATTGGAGGGTGCGTTTCCCCGAACAATATGAAGACTGGCAGCGGGGAGGCACGCTCGTAGAATCGCAAGCACAAGACAGCGAGGATTACCTATGCCTCTATAGGGCAATGTATGCGGAGAGGTTCCAGCCTGGAGGGATTGTGGAGGTAAAGTAAAAAGAAACTATTTTTTTATATATTTTTGTCATTTCATTTTTTTTGATTTTTTTATGAACTCATAAGCCATAACTGTAGGATGCCCGTGACACCATAATAACGAACTTACGAGCTCGTTTGGCGGACACGGAGCAAGAGTTGAATGACACCCGAGCGGCTCTGGGTTCATCAGTAAGTGTGTATGTACACGCTCCTGGTATGATTTGAAATTCGTGGCCCTAACCACTTAAATGTCACCTCTTATCTGTCGCAGGGTGCCCAGCTCGATGCAGTTTCATCGGCAATGGGGGCAGACGGCGTTTCTTCCAGTCTATGGATTCCTACTTCAGAGTTAGATCTACTCCACGAGCAGCTTGCTCATGCCACACAACGGGCTGCGGAGGCAGAAGGGATGTTTTCTGCACAGGTGAGGGTTTCACCGTTTAATATCCTTTGTTCAAACCTTGCCATATGCCTGAGATGAAACGTATGGCAGGGGAAAGAAACACAGGAGGCACTTGTGCATGCCACGCAGAAGAAAGCTAGAATAGCCGAGCTAGAAGAGGAACTACAGCGTCGTCCATGTGAGGACTCTTCTAGGGATGTTGTGGAGCTGAGGATCACCCTTCAGCTGGAGAGGGAAGACAGAGAGAGAGAACGAGCCGAGAGATAAAGGGACAGGGAAAGAGAGAAGGCCAAGAGATCGACCGAGAAAGAGGAGAAGAGGGCCCTGGAGGCCCAATTATTTGAATTGAGGACCAGTCTCGGCCTCGCTGAGCAGTGGCTGAAGGATGGCGAGGAACGCTACCGAAGAGCACGAGAGCGCGGCTTTCGTGTTAGTAGCTTCTTTGCTGCCCCCGCAGATCGACGTCGAGGAGTGGAGATAGAAAGAGGAGTATAAAGCATGGTTGGGTAGCACCCTCAAGAGCGTCTGGCCCGGAGAGTGGCGGGACGAGTAATGTGGAGAAAGAGGGTGGAACCTAATGTAGACTCTTTTGGTTGTTGTTTTTCAGTTGGGAGTGGAATAAAATATTTTGTGCTTGATTCTTTGCTTCTTCCTTAGTTACTCAAATCCCTACACACATCTAAGCAAACAAGTCAGTACTTCTGCTCTGACTTGCCCCTTGCTCAATAAGCAGACGAGGTTTTGAACTGTCCTTGATAACGAGTCAAGGGGCAAGCCTTTATTAACAAAGGCATAATAAAGGATAATGATGAATGCAGCACACAAGCACACAGATGCAAACGAAAATTTAAAATGAGATGTTGCATACAAATGCAATCATGAGAAATGTGGTTCTTTTGTTTTTGTGTTTTTATTCATTTTTTGTTTTATTGTTTGTTTATTATTTATTTTTTGGTCTTTTACATTTCCATTTTTTTTGCATATACATTTTTCTCCTCTTTTTTGGGTTTTGGATTTGTTATTTTTTTGTTTATTTTTTATTTGTTTAATATTTTTTTGTTTTTACTAATGCATGATGTCCACTCGATATAACATCTGACTTGCATGAGAATAGGGGTTTCTTACTAACCTCCCAGACATCCTAAGTGCACATCTAGGTTGATTTGGGCCTCTAGACTCCTCGAATGATAATCTCGCCGGCTAAGACTTATCCTGATGACAATACCGTCATGCCATGCTTAGGCTCCAAGTTGCTTCTGACCGCAGAGATTCACCCAAAAAGTGTTCGAGGTAAATGATTTGCCCGACCCGGGTCTATTTCCTCACAACTCTAGATGATATGTAATGGAACACCTTGGAACTCAAACGACCAACCGCGCGACACTGACCCGGAATCAGACGCCGTCGCACCCATAGGTGACGCGCTTGCATTGGTCTAAGCCCGAGGTTAGACTAAGAATAGATTAAGGTGGCAGATAGGGGTCTTAATCGGCCAGAAACACGGAGACTCCTTCACGACAATGGCTTTTGCTTTTCAAAAATGGACAACCATATGTTTGTATTGAAATGAGGTTACAAGCTTTGGCAAGCTTCACCCTTCGGGAACTCCATTGAGCCTTCATCTTCAGGGGAAGAAGAAAGAATATTGGGGGCAAACCTCTTGAGAGGACCGGCAAAACCGTTAACCTGGCGAGCCAGTAGGGGTGCACTTAACTTCCCCTTTCGGGCAACTTCAGACCAAATCTCGAGCATTTACATCTCATGACCCCTTTTGTATATAATTTGACTTTCAGTTAAAGGGGTTTCGTTTGTGGGATCAGGCACGGTTACGACCAGGCTTTTCACTTGACTTTGATTTGGTTCTTCTTTTCTGATTTTTTTTCTTGACAGATTTTTACGAGGGACATAGTATTTTGACATTATGGAATCCCTCTTGGATGCCTGCGGGGACACTACCCTCTTCTCGTGCTCTGACCCATGCTCGAGGAATTGGGCCCTACTCTCACCCTAGGGGTTGTGTTCGTGTTTCCCATGCTCAGCGTTTTAAGGGCGTCGGCTGTCTCATTCGGTCGAAGAGATAGAGAATAAAGATTTAAGCCTTCTGGATACCTTCTGGGTGAGGCCTCACCATGAGCGATGCTACCGATCTTTTATAGAACACATGTGTACATGCATGTTGCCTTCTTTTGAGGGGGGCATAAGCCGAACTAGCCGAACAGGGATCTCCACGGTTCTGGCAAACCAAGACCCGGAACCTACCAAGTCTTAATAGGCCCTATCCCAACATGGAGGTTGAATGCAATGACTTAACTACATGGTAATCTCCAGGCATTGGCATTTTGAATTTTTTATTTTTTTTCTTCTTTTCATTTTTTCTATTTTTTTCTTTTGTTGTTGTATATATACATATTTTTGTTGTTTTCATTGTTTTCTATTTTTTTGTTGTTTGTCGTTTCATCATTTTTTGACACTATGTACACCTATCTAAGGGTAGTACTTCTTAAGATAAAGCCCATTCCAAGGGTGGGATAACTCGATCCCCACAGCATTTACTAGCCTGTAGGCATTGCCAGGATGCACAGCCTGAACCACGTATGGTCCTTCCCAATTGGGTTGGAGTTTAGAACGTGGCCCACCAGGTTTTTACAAAAATTCTTTTAACTACCATTTCACCGACTTGAAATTTCCTTTCAATGACCTTCTTTTGATAAAAACGTGTGAGTCTATTCTGATATACATGTGCATGCTCGGCAGCAGCCAGCCGTTTCTCATCTAAGAGTTCCAATTGGGCAAGGAGTGAATCACGACGTTCGTCGAGAGGAAGCTCCTTATCCAACTGTACCCTGAGATAAGGAACCAAGATTTCATACAGAACTACCGCCTCCATCCCATAAGTAAGGGCGAACGGAGTTTGCCCAGTGGGAGTACGGATTGAAGTGCGATAGGCCCATAAAGCCTCAATCAACTTTTCTGGCCAATCCGAGAACTTGTTTGACTCACAGGTCTTTTTTATGATTTTAATCAATGTTTTATTAGTGGCCTCTACTTGCCCATTACCTTGTGGATAATAAGGTGATGAATGATGCAATGCAATTTTATACCTTTTGCAGAGGTCCTGAAGGTCCTGAGAAATGAATTGCGGCCCATTGTCGGTGATGATTGTGCTTGGAATACCGAACCTGGCGATGATGTTCTTCATGATGAATTTGTAGACTGTTGACGCTTTAACCTCCACGTAAGCTTCGGCTTCGGCCCATTTGGTGAAGTACTCCGTTGCAGTAAGGATGAAGGATTTTTGTTTAGTAAGGGAGTTAGGATCACCAAGAGGACCAATGATGTCGAATGCCCACATGGAGAAAGGCCATGGGGAAGACACTGGATGAAGAGAGGAAGATGGGGAATGGATCTTATCGGCGTGAAGTTGACACTTGACACACCTACGGACATAGACAACACATTCTTCCTCCATGGTGGGCCAGTAAAAGCCTTGCCGAATGATCTTCTTAGCAAGTATTTGGCTATTTACATGGCCACCACACACACCTGAGTGTGCTTCCTCTATACATTTCCAGGACTCATCGTCATCAAGACATCTTAGAAGAACACCAGTAAGGCTTCTTTTATACAGCAATCCTCCAACCAATGTGTACCTCTGGACAACTCTCCTTATGACTTTCCTGTCTTCTGCTGTAGTTTATTGTAAAGGAATGGTGCGAAAAAAAAGGATTACACAGAAGATGCCTAGAAGAATTTACAAGATAAGAAAGGAATCAAAGAAAAAGGTGAGGACTAAAGCCTCGAAAGCAGTATGAGAACGGGCAGATGCCCGAGACAATTGATATGACATGAATCGAGTCAGACTCGAGATCAAGATTGAGAGGAATTAGAAATTGATGAATTGAGAGAGACGGATCCGGAGGGTGTTGATTTGTTTTCTTAATTAGATTAGATTCCTATCCCGCCCCCTTTAAATACATATATGCATAAACATGTGAATCAAAGACAAGGGGGATGAAAGGATGAGAAATACTAACCGTGATCGCCACCAAGGATTAACAACGCCAAAGGATGAAGACGTGTAAAGAACGACGTCGTGTACCTTGAAACTTAAAGACTTGATCGCGCTTGAAACGGGGTGCGGGGAACTTGTGAATTCAAACTTCCTCTCCTTCCAGCCGGCTAGAGGAAGAGGGCCTCACGTTGTATTCATGCTCTCCTGCGAAACAAAGATGAAACACAAAGGCAAAAACCCATTAGAACATGCATGTGTAGTATCAATCCCGCAGTGATAAAATAGGGGTAGAAATTGAGGGCAAACTCACCGGGGGAGGGTTTTTAACCCCTGTGGAAGGGTGAAAATAATAGGTGGGTGTGTTGTGCATGCATGGGATTTGAAATCATAGAATTTGATTGAGAGAATAGAGAGAAAACGATGATGCAAAACGGAGAAAAACGCATGTGTAGCAGAAAGTGCAGAAAACTGTGATGATTTGTGATTTTGAGGAGACTAGAACTAAGAGTGTAGATCATGAAATCAAGCTCAGAAGGATGAAATTGAAAGCCAATACTTCCCTCTTCAAGATGGGGTCGAAGTTGTGAGTCGGCGGTGCAGCATGGCTTCGCCCCACGTCCGGAAAAAGCCCCCCCCGTCGCGACTGCGAACTGGGCAGTTTTTATAGAGTTTTGTAAGAAAGCCTCATCTTCTTATCACAATTCCCGGAGATAGAGTCCAAGATAAATCGAGTTCTCTGGATCAAACTCGAGATAATACTAAGGATAAGAGATAGGAACAAACGGGGATCAATTCAGAGGAGGATTCTAGAAGATATGTCTTTTGGAAGGCAGCCCCGGAGCCTTATCTGCAGAGTTTGAGTTGAACTAGGAAACATAAATCCTGATCTTGCGACCCAGATCCCAAGAGATACTGTCAATGAAAATTTGATTCCTATGAACCAAATTCAAGATAATACCAAGGGCTAGAAGTAGGAAAAAACGGGGATCAATTTGGATAAGAATTCAAGAAGTTATGGACTCTGCAAGAGGGCCACGGCGCACAGAAACGGAGCAGAGTCCAACACGAATTGGACTCTCTGGTGCATGTAACGGTCTATCGTAGGACCGTCACATATGATGTAACGGACTAGGGTAGGTCCGTCACACTCTGGAGGTCGAACGAGACGTTTTCGGATGAGATTGGATGTAACGCACCTAAACAGGGCCGTCACTTGGTCTAACGGTCAAGGATAGGACCGCCACACTCTAGGGGTTGAACCGGGCTGTTTTGGACAAGTTTTGGTGTGACGGTCTATCGTAGGACCGTCACACTGAAGTAACGGTCTTCACTGGGCCGTCACTTCAATGAAGTAACGCACCTGCAAACGACCTTCACTTGGATGAAGGCAGATTCTGGGCAGACTGCGCGCGACTTTAGAAATCGAAGCGTATCTCTCAAACGGTGGAGAATTAGAAAAAGTGGTAAACATAGAAGTTGTAGATAACTGAGAGAGGAACAACTTTCATGAAGAAATAAATTTGAGAAAATGATTGGAAGAGGGTGAAAATAGGGCTGGAAGAGAGAGGAAAATTCTGGAATGTAGGTGAACAGCACGGCATGCCAGAAAAATGTGAATAGCTCACAATCGGGGCAGAACCGGCCAACAGTGTAGAAGAAGAAATTGTAGATCTTTGAAAGAGGAACAACTTTGATGAAGATAACTTTTTGAAAAGAGGATTGGAAGAAGGTGAAAAAGAACCACTTTCAGGACTGCGCAGTGAGAGAGAGCCGATTACTTGGGGGAAGCCGGCCTAAATGGGCCGAAAGTCGACTTGGAAGCCAGAATTTGACAAGATAAACTCCGGGGCTCTAAGAAATCATGATCTCTAAGACTCAAAGGATATGAAATGGTAAAAATGGGCTTGAAATCCATCCAAGGAAGCTCCAAAATAATGGCTAATTCAGGACATCAAAAATGATGAATAAGAGAAATGACACAACTTGTGGGCTAAAACGGGTGTCAACAGATGCCCCTCCTTGATGTCCGCTTTGCAAGGGAACGAGCGAAAGTGGACGTGGAGGCAAAATGGAAAGGAGGTGGAGTGAAAGCGACAGCGACGTGAAATGGAGATGAAGCGGAGATGAAGCGGAGAGAACTGATAAGCGGGCATCAAGGCCAAAAAAGACACCCGTTACAACCAACAAGCGACAGGAATTCTCCCGAAAACGCCAAACTAACCACCTGAAATGATTGACAAGGATGAGACATGTCTGGAGAACTAAACTAAAGGAGGAAAAGGAAACACGACCAGCCTCATCGGGGACACAATCCACGGACAATGAGTGGGTCGGAAGGAACACAGCATAAGAGCTGGAAAGGAGAGATAAGACTGAGATAAAATCCAGACAGGAATCACACTGGCCAATTAGACCAAGCGGCAAGATTAGAGAAATCGTTCAAATTCGGAGTGGAATGAAGAATCTCTTATCCAAGAGAACTGAGTGCAATCAACCATTGCTGAGGAGAAATCCTTGAATGGATCACGAGACATGAATGCTCAAAATGACATGATGCATGCTGGGCTAAAATAAAGAAATCATTAAAACGAATGCAAAGAAAGATAAAATAGAAAGTACTCAAGGATAATATTGCTAGACTGAGCCAAGATGGGGTCAAGAGTCTTCTTGCAACCACGGCGTGCGAGACAGAGTCTATCGTCCCCCACCCGACTCAACCGAGCGGCTTATCCAACGATTAACCGTATGCTCTTAGATCATCATCGTTTTTGTTAAAGGGGAACATCAGATCCCAGAACACACGGGCAACCAGCCGGTCCTTGAGAGGTTATAATAACGTAAATACCATATAGTAATGCAACAATGAGCAAGGATAGAGAGCCATACCTGACTTACCTGCCAAGCGAAACGGCATTTTTTTAGATTTTTGATTTCTTGATTTTTGTGGATTTTCATCATAAGACAACAACCACATTGACATGATATAATGTGAACATGAACGAATATGAACAAGCATGACATGAACATAACATAATAAGAGAAATATGAACGAAACATGGCACAACATAACATAACGAAGATGGATGAAACATAACAAACAAACAAATGGCAAACATACATGCGACTAAAGGCATGGCGGGACAAGACAACACGCACATGGTGGGACAGCACATGCAGTGGTATAAGGACATGGTGGGACAAAGACACGTGGGATGACAATACCACGGAGGACAAAGACACGTGTGATGAATGACACGGCGGGATAGGGATATGTGCGTGATGAATGACACGGCGGGACAAAAGACATGGAGGACCATAGACATGATAAAGACAACAAACATATTCTTCAATCAAAGCCCAAGATCAGATGAAGCGGAACCGCCAGGTTCAAAATCATGGGACAATGCCCTCTCATGGAGACATGATTAAGCAGATAAGCGAAAGCTGAGAAGGCCATGAGCTTCAGAATAGATCCAGAGATAGGATTGAAGAGATGAGAACATATCGAAGAATATGAGCATGAGACAGAGCGAATGATAGAGCAAGGAAAGCTTGAACCTGCAACCTGCAGCCTGCACACTTAGCAAACAGATTACGTATATGTCCTCAAGATAAAAAATAAAAGGAACAAAAGAGAAGTATTTTTGGATTTTTGTATTTCTGATTTTTTTTGCCATATTCAAATTTTTGGGATTTTTTTTTGACATATTTGATTTCTTTTTTGGATTTTGAAATATTTGATTTTTTGGAATTTTGACATATTTGTCTTTTGGAATTTTGATAATATTTTAATTTTTTTTTGATTTTGATAATATTTGATTTTTTTGGATTTTGATATAGCAATCTGTAGCACCCAAAGACGGGCTCGAACTACTGGCCAGGGATCGCCGTCCCTCCCCTCTCATTAAAGGCTTCCCTTAAGCAAGGCGTGCATGTGAGGATGGCTTACCATAACCAACCGCCTCAAAAGAACGGTGCCCCTACTAAGGCCATACCCGGGATACAACCCAGCCTAAGAGGGAGATAGAAGAAAATTGGAGACAAGCTTTATGCAGGATGGGAGATATCATGACTTGAATTCCTTCCACGGCACCACCCCTCAAAGAGTAGGTCTGTTGCGTCGGGGCTTTGTGTCTTTGATTTTGAGACCCATATTTATCAGGCACGTATGCGACCGGGCTCATGACGTCCCGCGGGGAACTGTACTGCCACTCTTGCCATGCCTTTGATCCATAATCTTGCTTTTTGATTCATCATTGATTTTGAAAGCCCTTATTGGCTAAATATTACATGAAAACTTTCTTTCGAGGGTCAAGACTGCCCCTATTTGAGACCTCTCTCGTATTAGGGAGCGCCTAGGTTGGTCATCTTATCCATCAATCTCTTGCCCCTACACTTGGCCGAGCAGAGAAAAGAAAAAGACCTTTGTGCATACCCATGGTATGGCCAAAGTAGCAACGGTGTTGCACTAGAGAGATCGGCTATGGCTTGCCGTGAAGTGTGTGAAAAACCCATGCTCAAAGGTCACCCTCAACGATCGGGGAAAGAACTGGACTCCCAGCGCGGAGCTATCACCAGCCTAAGGATGCTGCAGAAGCGAACTCATTCTAAATGAACTAAGCAAATTTCTAAAAGCCACTTAACCATGTCGAGGAACCAACGTTATAAGCATGTGCAGGAGTAATAAGAGTAATAGAAATGATAATATATTCTTGCACAAAATGATGATACCTTACAAATCCATAGAGTGGAAGTAGCGTCCTGACGCGATCTTGATCATCGAGCTTCGCGCAACATGAGCTTCATATTCCTTACTTGATAGGACGAAAGGGAGAGGATAACAAAGGATCAAAGATTCCTCTACACGGAGGAGCGGCAGACACGACACTGGATGAAGAAGGATAAAAAGGAAGAGAGACGAGGGCTAGAACTCCCTCGTTAAGGCACAGAGACCTTGATAACAAGGAACCAATTACAGAAGAAACCAGATTAACCGAGATCAAGGCGGGCTAAAGCCTCGAAAACAGCAAGAGAAAGGGCGAAGACCCCGAAAGGGTGAAGAGGAGAGAGTAGAAAGATGATAAGAAGAATCATCCGACGTGGTCGGAGAAGAGGGACGAGAATCATCCGACAGTGCCGGAGAAGGAGGATGGGAGACACCCGCCAAGGTCGGGGAATAAGAAGAACCCGGAGATACCGGAGGGGAAGAATCAGAGGCAACACCTGGAAGTCTCGGGGAAGAATAATCAGGTGATGTCCCGAGATTAGGATGGAATGATGACATAGGCCATGGCCTAGAATCGTGAGAGGAGGGAAAATCTGGAGGATCCGGGGAAAAAAGAGAGGAATGGGGACGCATGGACCTATGGAAGGAGGAGAAAATGATGGAGATAGGATCAGATGGAGGAAGATACACCACCCAAGGGTGGGAACTGAGTAGAAGGAAGGATGAATGAAAAGAAAAGGAGGAAGAGGTGGACCCCTGAATGCACAACCGATAGCCATTGAGTTTACGTCGCCGCCTCTTCTTGGCAGAAATTTCTTGAAAATGGACCCACCTGGTGCGGGCTTGGACCTTCGGGCTTCTTAATCTGTAATACCTTCTCAAATAACGGGCCCACCTAGCAGATGACCTGGCCCGACTGTGAACATGCAACTTCATCGGTGCGATTGCCCCTAGACACCCGGTGCTAGCAATATGCGAACATTCTTGAGCGAGTAACCCTTCAGAGTGATGAATATCACAAACCCACGAGGTTTTGTCTCTCGGCACTAGAAGCATGAGATTCGGTAACTCCACTCGGAACTCAGTCTTGAAGCACAACTCCCTTGATAGAAGAGACGGGTGAAGCTGAGGGAGAGTAATACACGGCGTTGACATGGCCGGTTTGCTAATAAACTGAGGAAGATTACATAACAGGTGCAGAATATCCTTGGAACGTGTAGAAGATACGGCCAATTGCCCCTTGAACATAGAACCCATAATCTGCTTGGTGGCCATATGTGTTAGCACAACGCGGGTAGAGAACCCTTCTTGGCCTGTCATCTGAACAGCAATAGAGCGAGGAGAAATAATAGCATCAACGGTGAACTCTCCGGTGAGCAAGGAGATTGCCACCGGCCTCGCTTGTGAAGAAACTGGCATCAACTCAAGGGAACTCTTCTTAGCAACTCTCATATTTGAAAGCAGAGGCGGATCATCCCCAAAATAACCAGGGACGAGGACACGAACCGGCATCCGACAGATAAAATCTTGAATCTTGAAATGCACGGCCGACACTGAATCATCCTGACTTGGCTTATTGTCTCCCTAGGGATTAGACCCGAGGGGCACCAGAGGAAGTGCACACCCGCTCCGTGGGGTGGAAGTGGTTGGAGAAGTAAAGGGAATATGTTTCGGTGGAACGTGTGAAGGTTTGGAAGGCATGGAGGCTCCAACGGGAGTGGTAATGGAAAGTGAAGGCGCAGGCGATGTGGCGATGATAGGCTCGGGTGGCGATAAAGGTGACGGTGAAGGCGTGGCTGAGGGTAGAGATAAAGGAAAAGGTGTGGCTTGCTCAGGCTCGGGCAAAGGTGATGGCGGAGATGGAGGCGAGGGTGGAGATGGAGGTGGTGATGGAAGCATTGGTGGTGGAGATGGTGATGATGGTGATGGCAATGGAGATGGTGAGGATAGTAATGAAGGCGATGGGGGTAGTGGACATGGAGGTAGAGAGGGTGAAGAGGGAGGTTGTGGTGTCCATCGTCGACGTGTCGACACAACGCGTCGAGCGGTGTTAGGGATAGAAGTAGTGGTAGTGGCGGCAGGGGAAGAAGGGGAGGCACTAGCCTGAGTAGAGGATTGGGTTTGTGGCGGCGATGGAGCCAGAGTAAGAGATGGCGGAGGTAATGGGGTAGGTGACAGAGCGAGTGTAGCACTAGACGAGGAATCACAGGGGTGCCCCTGGCCTTGAAGTAACGGAGATGACTGTCCGGGCGGCACTTCTTGCTGCTGCTGTTGGTCGCGAAGATGTAAAATGACTTTGTGAATAGCGGCCCAATCAATCCTTTTCTTAGCTTCCAGATCATAAACATAATCCCAGAACTCGGGGCAATCCTCAACCAAATGCCCCTGTTGGCGGTGAAAATCACAGAACTGAAGCATATCCCCGACCACGGGTCGGTAAGGCACAACCGGAGGGAGCGACAATGCGTGACTGGCCATCAAAGCCCGAAATATATCTGTGAAACACTCTGGCAATGGAAGGCGAGGAGCCTGCTTCGGGCAAGGTGGATGCCGAGGGATATGTAATGGTGGAGAAGGTTGTGGAGTCGGAAGTGGGGGTTGCGTAGGCAGGAGTGCGTGGCTAGTGGTGGAGGGCTTTGGTGATGGCATGTGTGGAATAGGATGAGGGGGTATGTAGACGGCATCTACTTGCTCGGGATGTGGTGTTCCCTTGACCGGAAGTGGAGATGGAGACGGGTATGTGGATGCGGGAGGCTGACTCATGGAAGGTTGATACGCTGAGGCGTATAGGTATGTAGAGGCAGGAGGTTGGCTCGTGGAGGGATATGTGGCGGAAGGCTGACTCATGGCCGGCTGACTCATGGGAGCGTAGGGTTGACATGTGGAGGGTGAAGGTTGATATGTGGAGGTGGATGGTGGAGACTCGAGGTCAAGGGAATCTTGGATTTGTTGGCGAATGAAGCGGGCTCGGCTGTAAAGTTGCTGCCAGGAGGTGATGTCGTTGAGGGTTAAGATGAACCGATACTCGGGCACAGCATTGGATATCAGCATCTTGATTTGTTCTCCCTCCGGTATGTGCCCCGGGACTTGCGCGGCCAAGCGACGCCAACGATCAGCAAAGGTAGAAAACTCCTCTTCGGGCTTCATCATCTCATGGGCCAGATCCATAATAGAGTACTTGGGCCCAACCTGGTCTTGAAACTGCTGTATAAATTTTTCTTGAACGGCTTGAAAACTCACAACTTGCTCTTGCGGAAGAGAGAAGAACCAATCCCGAGCCAGGCCTTCCAATGACAGACCAAACAGATAAACCATCAAGTGTTGGTCATGTCGAAACTGGGCCGACTCATAAACAAACTCCTTCAAGTGCACATATGGGTCACCGACTCCACTATAACGGCGATATGCAGGAATTTGTGAAGATGGCGGAAGCCGAAGACCTTGAAATGCGAATGGAACACTTAAAGAGGATTTAGGATCGATCCGACGTTGAAGCTCATCAAGCTGGCGTTGGGTTTGAGCAATCATCTCCTGGGTAGGGAGAGATCGAGAAGAATATGGGCCAGCTTGAGCAAGAGGTTGTGAATGGGGATCAAGAGCATGGTATTGGGCCGGATAAGAGGATCCAGGCTGAGAAGAAGAAGGGCCCATTCCAAGAATGGAAGGATATGTGGGCCTGGAAGAAGTATGAGCATAAGGACCCATTGGGCTGGCAGCAACATGGGCATAAGGATGAGGCCCATTAAGAGAATAAGTCCCATTAGCAATTGGGCCAGCAACATATGAAGGAGAAGGAGGAGGCCCATGAATAGAAGATGGCCCATTATGAGAAGAAGGCCCATGAAGATGAGATGCAATAAGACGTTGGGCCTGGGCTGGGTCCATTTGGTGAACAAGGCTTGAAAGATGGGCCATGAGATTAGCATGTTCCTTGGATGGATCAGAAGGGCCACGGGAAGATGGGCCCGTGTGGGAAGAGGATTCCACGCGGGAATAAGAAGAAGATTGGGAAAAAGAATGATACAAGGGGTTAGAATACTGCTCCATGAGGGCAAATAGAGACTTAATACATGGAGATCAAGGACAATACAAATGGGGAAGCAATGGCTTAATGGGCTCGAGGACAAGAGGGGACTGACCCACTAATGCAAAGATGAATGGACAACGGACCACGGGACAATGGACTAGACAATGGACACACAAAATGGGGTAACCTAAGTGGGCCTAATAATGATGAAAGACGTGGGTGCAACACAAAACACCACGAATGGGCTTGGACAAGCCCAAATAACACAATCAATGCAATGTAAGAGTTTTCACCCAAGTCAAACAAGTTGATATGATGGGAAATATTTTAGAGATTTCAATGGACCTTTTAATGATTTGAATTAATAATAATTCCCTCGAGATAGGAATCCTATGGGAATAAGATCCAAACTTTGGGTTGACTAAGGTTAACTCCCTCACACTTATGCAAATGCAAGCCTAAGGGGTGGAAAGGTACAACCGGCCCGGTGTCCGTGTGGGAATCCACGGCTCACGGGGACTTATGGAGGTCCTTGACGTGCTTTCCTGGTCGGCTCCAAGGAATATGGAGACGAGAGGTCCACGCACCAAGGTAGGAAATGCAACTATGATATGCAATGTATGGCCCTATGTGCACCGGAGTGCATGCAAATTCTAGCTTAAAACTAGAAAATCAAGACTAGATTAAACTATGCAAACATGATCCAACAAAAACAAATAGTATATGGATGGAAAGACAATACAAAGGTCTGCACAACGGGCCCAAGAACAGATCAATCTGACCCCGGGAGGTCAATCAAATCACTGAGCAAAGATCCCCCCGTGAACCTATGCGCAGACCACATGCAGATTTTATGGACAAAATGCTAAAATGATGACCATTTTTAACTAAGCAAATGAGACCCAAATGATGCAAATAAGCTATGGATGGAAAGACAATACAAAGGACTATCCAATGGATCAAAAATCAGTGTAATCAGACATCGGGAAGGCAGTCAAATCACTCATTAAAGATGTACCTGTGAACCTATCCCTGAGCCTGCCTGCAGAACTTATGCACAAAACTCAAAAAGTTAGACAAGATTAGAATATGCAAATGTTAACCAAATGATGCAAATGATATATGGATGGAAAGACAATACAAAGGGCTATCCAACGCAACACGAATCAGCTCAATCGGACTCCGGGATCAAAAGTTAAGCCTCGATGAACACGGCCCTGTGAGCATGCACGCAAGACTGCCAGAAGCCGTGTAACGGTCTACCAAAGGACCGTTACATGCATGTGACGGTCTACTGTAGGACCGTCACACTACCAGAGCCCTTAAAACACCAAAAATAGTTGGAGAATGGAAGAAATATCACCTAAACATGAACATGCACCCACCCAACCTACAAAAGAGCATGAAAACAAGCGTGATGGGCATTGGAGTCCCACCGTGATCGCCAAAAAACTGTTGATTTGTTTTCTTAATTAGATTAGATTCCTATCCCGCCCCCTTTAAATACATATATGCATAAACATGTGAATCAAAGACAAGGGGGATGAAAGGATGAGAAATACTAACCGTGATCGCCACCAAGGATTAACAACGCCAAAGGATGAAGACGTGTAAAGAACGACGTCGTGTACCTTGAAACTTAAAGACTTGATCGCGCTTGAAACGGGGTGCGGGGAACTTGTGAATTCAAACTTCCTCTCCTTCCAGCCGGCTAGAGGAAGAGGGCCTCACGTTGTATTCATGCTCTCCTGCGAAACAAAGATGAAACACAAAGGCAAAAACCCATTAGAACATGCATGTGTAGTATCAATCCCGCAGTGATAAAATAGGGGTAGAAATTGAGGGCAAACTCACCGGGGGAGGGTTTTTAACCCCTGTGGAAGGGTGAAAATAATAGGTGGGTGTGTTGTGCATGCATGGGATTTGAAATCATAGAATTTGATTGAGAGAATAGAGAGAAAACGATGATGCAAAACGGAGAAAAACGCATGTGTAGCAGAAAGTGCAGAAAACTGTGATGATTTGTGATTTTGAGGAGACTAGAACTAAGAGTGTAGATCATGAAATCAAGCCCAGAAGGATGAAATTGAAAGCCAATACTTCCCTCTTCAAGATGGGGTCGAAGTTGTGAGTCGGCGGTGCAGCATGGCTTCGCCCCACGTCCGGAAAAAGCCCCCCCCGTCGCGACTGCGAACTGGGCAGTTTTTATAGAGTTTTGTAAGAAAGCCTCATCTTCTTATCACAATTCCCGGAGATAGAGTCCAAGATAAATCGAGTTCTCTGGATCAAACTCGAGATAATACTAAGGATAAGAGATAGGAACAAACGGGGATCAATTCAGAGGAGGATTCTAGAAGATATGTCTTTTGGAAGGCAGCCCCGGAGCCTTATCTGCAGAGTTTGAGTTGAACTAGGAAACATAAATCCTGATCTTGCGACCCAGATCCCAAGAGATACTGCCAATGAAAATTTGATTCCTATGAACCAAATTCAAGATAATACCAAGGGCTAGAAGTAGGAAAAAATGGGGATCAATTTGGATAAGAATTCAAGAAGTTATGGACTCTGCAAGAGGGCCACGGCGCACAGAAACGGAGCAGAGTCCAACACGAATTGGACTCTCTGGTGCATGTAACGGTCTATCGTAGGACCGTCACATATGATGTAACGGACTAGGGTAGGTCCGTCACACTCTGGAGGTCGAACGAGACGTTTTCGGATGAGATTGGATGTAACGCACCTAAACAGGGCCGTCACTTGGTCTAACGGTCAAGGATAGGACCGCCACACTCTAGGGGTTGAACCGGGCTGTTTTGGACAAGTTTTGGTGTGACGGTCTATCGTAGGACCGTCACACTGAAGTAACGGTCTTCACTGGGCCGTCACTTCAATGAAGTAACGCACCTGCAAACGACCTTCACTTGGATGAAGGCAGATTCTGGGCAGACTGCGCGCGACTTTAGAAATCGAAGCGTATCTCTCAAACGGTGGAGAATTAGAAAAAGTGGTAAACATAGAAGTTGTAGATAACTGAGAGAGGAACAACTTTCATGAAGAAATAAATTTGAGAAAATGATTGGAAGAGGGTGAAAATAGGGCTGGAAGAGAGAGGAAAATTCTGGAATGTAGGTGAACAGCACGGCATGCCAGAAAAATGTGAATAGCTCACAATCGGGGCAGAACCGGCCAACAGTGTAGAAGAAGAAATTGTAGATCTTTGAAAGAGGAACAACTTTGATGAAGATAACTTTTTGAAAAGAGGATTGGAAGAAGGTGAAAAAGAACCACTTTCAGGACTGCGCAGTGAGAGAGAGCCGATTACTTGGGGGAAGCCGGCCTAAATGGGCCGAAAGTCGACTTGGAAGCCAGAATTTGACAAGATAAACTCCGGGGCTCTAAGAAATCATGATCTCTAAGACTCAAAGGATATGAAATGGTAAAAATGGGCTTGAAATCCATCCAAGGAAGCTCCAAAATAATGGCTAATTCAGGACATCAAAAATGATGAATAAGAGAAATGACACAACTTGTGGGCTAAAACGGGTGTCAACAGAGGGTCCGAATGTAAAGGAGGAGAATCAAAGGAGAATGGATCTGGAGGTTCCAGAGGAAGAAAATGATGAGGGACGCGATGCCCTGGGAAAAAGTATGCAAAAAGGTAATTTAAAGGGATGAAAAGGACGAAGGACACAATGCCACGGAAGAACAAAAGGATAAATCGGAAGAAGGAAAGGTCCGGAGACTTCGGACGAATATGAAAAGGAAGGGCACGATGCCCTAGGAGGGATGGATAACATGATGAGAAATCCGAGGTTCCGGAGAGATATAAAAAGGAAGGGTGCGATGCCCTTAGATAGATGGAGAATGATATGAGAAATCCGGAGGTTTCGGAGGGAAATGAGAGATGGATAAAGACACAGAATTAAACATGGAGGGGTCCGGAGGTTCCGGACGGGGTGGAATGTGAGGGTAGGATAAAGACAAGGAACTAAACAGAGCGGGGTCCGGAGGTTCCGAACGGGAATGAATATAGGGGTCCGGAGATTCCGTACGAGGTGGAAGGTAGGGGTCCGGAGGCTCCGGAGGGGGTTGAATGTGAGGGTAAAGACCCTAGAACAGAGGAGGAGTTTGATTGCGTAGATCTAGATGATGGGAAGCATCCCCTTAGCCAATAGATCACCATTAAAAAGAAGCAGAATAATAGTACGAGTGGTGATGGAATTGGATATAAAGTAGATGAGCTATAGGATGGCTCCTTCACAGGGGATTTATCACCCTTAAACTCCACTTTATGCTTTCCCTTCTTCCTGGTAGATACTCTCTCATAGGGTGACCTCTCAACCTTCAATACAATTTCTTTGCCTCTTGGCTTCGTAGGCCACTCTCTCCAATTATGTGCTTCAAAAGACAGCCTGGTCCTTCTCTGACCAACTGGCTCGATTGGTGCAGTCAGGGCCCATGGGCTCTCATTTGATGGACTCTTAATAAGATCTCTTGGACGTTCAAAAGCGAACAACAACTCTCTTGGCAAATGATGATAGCAAAATTTTGAGAGTTTCACTTGTGAAGCAGGGATCTTAACATGAAATAGCTCCTTTGGAAATAACTCCCTTGAAAAATGGATGGTATCTATCATTGGGAGTTTGACCTTCGGCATAAGGAGCTTCTTATTTGGTGCACTGCTCAAGACCGTGGGAATATCATGTGGGAATATACTTGGTAACATAGGAGTTCGCCCCCTTGCATGGAAGTTGGTAAGAAGTAGACAAAACGTCAAAAGCTTCCACCAAGGAGCGGCCTGACCCACCCCTGAGCATAGAATTCATCATCTCCTCGGTAGTAGAATGTGTCATCACTATGCATGAGGAGAACCCCTTCTTTTGATTGGCCATTTGGACTATGACCGAACAAGGGGTAATAAGAGCCTTGAAAGCATGTTGGCCAATGAGTAACGTGATCGTTATTGTTTTGGCCCTTGATTTACTTAGCACCAATTCCTGAGAGTCCCTTTTGATGTGGATTGGTGCAGACAGAGATTCAGACTTCTCAAAAGTGCCCGACACAAGAACGCGAATCGGCATTCGGCATATAAAATCTTGAATTTTGAATGGCATAGCCGTAACCGAATTCTTCTTGTCCGGTTCTTGATCATAATCTTTGGCACGTGTATTTGTAAGAGTACACCCACTCCGAGAGGTGATGGAAGGAGGTAAGTCAAAGACAACATGATCAGGTAATGGAGGTTCAATGGAAGGAGTTGTAGAAAGGGTAGGTGGAAGTTGAAACACGACGAGCTTCTCCTCCTGCTCGGGAGCAGACAAGGTTGACTCGGGTGTAAAAATGGATGGGCCCTGCTCAGGGTTGACCACGGGTTTAGGTATGAGGTTGGGTGGAGGAACACAAGTGGTTGAGTTTAGTGATACAAGGCTAGCTGAGGTTTTAGGTGGAGACAATGGAGGATTACTTGGTTGAGGATAAGGATTAACAGAAGGCTCAGTGGAAGCCAATGGTGCGAGGGTTAATTGTGCGATCGAAGGGGTAACAATAGAAGGCTTGGTACGTAGGAAATGGGCGGTACGTGGGGGGTTAAGGATAGAAGGTGATTCATGGTCCATTGATGCAGGTTGTTGGGGTGTAAACCTGTCATCGTAACACTAGGTGGTTTCATAGGTAAGGGTAGAATCAGTGGTTGACTCATGGTGCATTGACGTGGGTTGATGAAGCATCGACCCATCGTCGTAACACCATAATGTCTCGTAAGCAGGGGTAAGACTGGTGGCTTCATCCTGAGCATGAGGTTCTTGTGGGAGCAGTGGAAGAGGGAAACGAAGAAAACTCGGAGTAGGTGTATATTCAAAATCTTCATAAATTTCATCATGTGCCATTTCCAATTCTTTATGATCATCAAGTTCAAATGGACGCTGTGGTGGAGGTGTGTTGATGAGTGGAGATGATGTATAGTGACATGAAGGATATTTTGGATATGAATGCGGAGGCGGAGGGCCATATGAATGAGTATAACGAATGAATGGTGGGTGAACGGCATCCACTTGATCGTTAAAACTTGGGAGAGCTTTTTGCTCACTCATATTCTTAATGCCATACTCATCTCATCTCTCCTTCCAATCCTTCTCCATTTTGGTAATATTTTTCATGAAAGCGAGAAGGGGATTGGCTTGAGGAGGAGTAGGAAGAGGTCGCGGACTCGCGATCCTCTTTAATTGTTCCTCCATTTGATCAATTTTATCAATGATAGCTTGTTGGAGAGATGTGACTTGTGAAGTTGAGAGTCGACTTTGAGACTCTGGAGGGGCGGCTTGACATGAAGGCCGTGAAGGAGAAAGGGAGTGAGGTGTGCCCATGGAATGACCCGGCTGAACCGGGGTACGAGGGATAGCCATATTTTGGGGCCATGAGGGATGCTGAAATGAGGGAGGTGGTTGACCCATGTAGCCCTGAAAAGGAGCAGCACGAGGACCACCTATGGCGCATGGATGACCTAGGGGAGAAAGAGAGGTAGAACCCCTCTTAATGACAGCTTGGATGGCTTCAAGTTGTTGAGGAGTAAGGGAGTTGATGTGAAGAGCTAGAACATCTAAGGCATAGGGGGCACTAATGGAGGGGAAAGCTCCCCTAGCAGTGGCCTGTACTCCATGTGAGAACTCATAAGACAGACCAGTGTCCATGGCATGGACTCCTGGCTCACCCTAGTAGCCCTGGTCCGGGTTATACTCTCCATAAGAGTCGTGACCTGGGTCATGCATTTGGGGTTCATAGCTGAAGGCCTCGGCCTCGAAAGCATCGTGATTGTGTTCAACCATCCGTAACACTTTTTTGGAACGTAACAACATACAATAACAAACAAATGACAGAGGTTAACACACAAGTTGATGCTTTACGTCCTCTTTTTTATTTTTTTCTTTTGTTTTTCTTTTGTTTTCTTTTTTTTTAATCTAATGTTCATACCACTGGAGGGACCTTAGCTGCAATATTGGTTTCCGCCGTGTCATCTAAGGACACTCAACTCACCACGAATGGGTTGACTATCTCTAGGGAACTTTAGTGGTACAACCAGCCCAGTGAACGAAAAGGGAATCCTTCGATGTCGGGGACTTACGGAGGTCCCGATGGAGGAGATCCTAGTCCGTCGAGAGGAATTCCCGACGGAGAGTCCTTCCTTCACCGAGAGAGGTTAATCCTTAAAAAAAGTAAAAAAAAAGAAAGAAAAGGGGGTAAATGCATGAAATACAATGCTGAATAAAAGATATATAACACAAACAAAACAAGGATAAACACACCAATAGAACATAGATAACAATGATATAACAGATATAACAGCAACAAACAGATAGAGTAGGATATAACCGTTCTTCTTTCCAAGACACGTAGAAACAGAAAGGGACTATGAGAGTGCACGTGGTGCACAAAAGGGGGATGACGTAGCGCACGCGGGTGCAACAAGAAAGGGCACACGTGGGTGCCGAGTAGAGGAGGGCACACGTGGGTGCCGAGTGAAGGGGGCACACGTGGGTGCTGAATGGAAGGGGCACACGTGGGTGCCGAATGGAAGGGGCACACATGGGTGCCGAATGGAAGGGGCACACATGGGTGCCAAATGGAGGAGGAGTGCACGAGGTGCATGAGACAACGTTGACCTCTCAAGTAACCACAAAGGACCGGGGGAGTGCACGTGGTGCACGAGAGAAATGATGTAGCGCACATGGGCGCAATAGGGAGGGGCACACGCGGGTGCCGAAAGAAGAGAGGCACACGTGGGTGCCGAAAAGAGGGAGGCACACGTGGGTGCCGAGAGTTCAAGGGTAACCAAAAAAAGCAAAACGCATGTCCCACCGTGATCGCCAGAGATGTGAACGATAGGATCTTACCAAGGAGAGAGAAGGAAAAGAGGAATGAGGAATGGATTATTGGGTGATATGAGAGAGGTGGTGGGAAGTATGACTTGCAAGAAACATTCTGGTGGAACACGAAGAAAGTAGACTTAACATACTCCGATACGTGGCAGAGATAGGGGTCCGAAGACCCTCTCGTGCAAACTGACCCTTTCTCGGTAAGCGTGACCTACCGTTCCGCGAGTAACTTTTCATATACCGAGGAGTCTGAGAACCTACGTAATAGAAGTTGAGAGACACGTAGACTCGCAATTTGTAATGGTGTATCACTCCTCAGACAATTATAAGAACAATATGAACAAAAGCATACCACCGCAGGACATTGGTCTTTGCGGGATTTTAACAGCAATATAGCAATATCAGCAGTAATGAATATGTGTACATATAGAAACCACCGCGAGACATTGGCCTTACATGACTTTTACTGCAATATAAATAATAACTATAAGTATATATATACCACCGCGAGACATTGGTCTTTGCGGGATTTTTATAAGAAATATAGATAATAATAAATATAAATATATACAAAAGACCACCGCGAGGTTTTACTCTCCGCGGGGTTTTTACTATAATATAAAGGTATATAACAAGAAAGGAAAATGGGATCAAATAAACCGCCGCGAGATGTTACTCTCCGCGGGGTTTTAAGGCGATGATAGGGGAATGCTAAAATTAAACAGTTAGGGGTTAGGATGTTAGAGTGAAGAAATTAAATTACTGAAATGAAAATGGTCGTGGGAGGTGACCCACCGCACCAGTTAGATAAAACCGCCGCGAGGAACTAGTTCCGTCAACGGGGTTCAAACAGGAAAGAAATGACAGAAAATAAAACCACCGCGAGGAACCAGTTCCGTCAACGAGGTTCGAACAGAAAAGAAATGAGAGAAGATAAAGCCACCGCAAGGAACCAGTTCCGTCAACGGGGTTCGAACGGAAAAGAAATGACAGAAGATAAAGCCACCGCGAGGAACTAGTTCCGTCAACGGGGTTCGAACGGAAAAGAAAAGACAGAAGATAAAACCACCGCGAGGAACCAGTTCCGTCAACGGGGTTCGAACATAAAAGAAAAGACAGAAGATAAAACCACCGCGAAGAACCAGTTCCATCAACGGGGTTTGAACAGAAAAGAAGTGGGGAGGGGAGTTAGAGTCAGTATGGAAACTCCACGAGGAACTTGTTCCATTCGCGGGATTTGAACAGAAAAGAAATAACAGAAAGAAGGGGGGGAAGTGTGATCGCCAGGGGCTGAGAACCCCACAGGAAGTGTTCTGATCGCGTTCGCCGCCAGAGCGGGAGCAGTGCAGGTCCTCTCTTCCTCTTCTGTCGGCCGGCCGAAGAAGAGGGCTTCCTTCGGTTACCCTGATTTTGTTATTCTTTCTTTCTTTTTTGTTTTAGCTTTTGTTATTGTTTTTTTTGTTGGTTTTTGTTGCCTTTATTATTTTTTGTTCTTTTATGTCTTTTTTAAAGGGACAGGAGAAAATGATGAGAGGAATCAAGATGTAAGAAAATAAAGAGAGATAGTGGGGTATAAAGTAGAATAATACAGATATTAAAGATTGCTAAGAAAACACATCGAGTGAAAGATTCTTTTTGTTTGTTATTTAGAAAGTAAATAGAGAGGGAGAGGGACAAAAGCCTAATAACAACTAATGAAAACAGGGGAGCGGAGAAGATGGAAACAGGGAAGGTGACGGTCGAGTACTTGAGAATAGGGGGGAACGATTGCTTTTCATCTTTGGGTTGGGAGATTCCGTAGGCTCCTCCTCCTCCTCCTTTGGGTTACCCTTGCAAAAGATCAGACAAGGAAAGAGCAATGAAGTAAGAACAGAGATAGTGTAGCATCAATCCCATATGCTAAGCAACGATGAAATCGTAAACGATGACGCACCTGGTTGGTGCTGGTTCTGAAACCCCTTTTGGACCAAAGGGTGATGGATGAAATGACAATGGGACAAATGCAAAGACATTCACAAGCCAGGCCTTCTCGAGGAGAGAGGTATGGCACAGATGATGTATGATGCATGCAAAGGACTAATAGACTGAATGAAAGTAAAAAAAAAGGTGAGAAGAGCTTATTAGGAGGGGCCAGTGATGGGCTCGATGGAGCTTCTCCAAGGCGGGGGCAGCTCGAGCACACGACGGAGTGGAACATGTTCTCGGGCCCTCGACCTTCTTTATTTCATCGACTTCAACAAAGATCAGACCGGCAGGTCCCTTTTGGCTCCATACCTTGCACACCTACAAGCATACTCACGCACAGACTGAGAGAAGTAGAGGGAGAGGAGGAAACTCCCCTCTATTTTTTGTATTTTTTTATTATTTGACCTTTTTTTTGGATAAAGAAAATAAAAGGGAGCATATGTGATATATGTATATATGTATATGAAAGAGAGGCCACGGGAGAGAGAGATGCAGAGAAATGAAAGGGGGAGGGTGAGAGAAAGAAACGTGATAAATAAGATAAAAAAAGTAAAAAAAAAAAGAGGAAGGAAAGTTAGAATGAGGGAGAGGGGGTTTGCTAGAGGGGGAGGAGGAGAGGACCAAGACGGAGAGAGAGAGAGAGGACAGGTAAAAATGAGACTTAAGAAGTACTGAGATCAGAGAAAGGGGGAGAGTGGGGAACTATAAAAAATAAAAAATGGGGGAGAAAGAAATCGGGAGAGAGAGAGATGGTGGAGAGAAAGAGACGGAGGGGGAGAGAGAAGAAGAGAGAGAGAGAGGAGGAGACGGAGGGGGAGAGGAGGCACGGAGAGAGAGAGAAAAAAAAGAGAGAGAGAGAGGAGAGACGGAGGGGGGAAAGGAGACGGAGAGAGAGAGAGAGGGCGCGAAACAGAAAGAGAGAGAGGGGGAGTAGGAGAGGGAGAGAGAGGAGAAGAGAGAGAAGCAGAGAGAGAGTGGGAGATGGAGAGAAAGAGCAGAGAGAGAGAGAGGACGCGGGAGAGAGGGGGGCTGCTCGACGGGGGCTCGCCCGTGGGGAGGCACACGACGGCGACGGCAGTGGCCGGCGGGGTGGACGACGGCGACGGCGACGGTGGTAACCGGAGAGAGAGGCGAGACGACCGTGGCGGTGTGAGAGAGAGAGAGAGAAAATGGAGAGAGGGGGGGTGGCGCGACGGGAGAGACGCAGTGGGGGGAGAGAAGGAGAGAAAAGAGAGGAAGAAAGAAAGGGCAAGAGAGACGGAGAGAAAGAGAGATGGGGGGGAGATGCGAGAGGAAGAGAGAGGGCACCCGGTGTGGTCGCGGCGGTGATGCAGTGAGGGAGGGAGCAGACACGGTAGCGGCGTGGGCGGAGCGGCGGCTCGCGTGGCGGACAGAGGACGGTGACTGTGGCGGTGGGGATGAGCTCACAGCGGCATGCAGGACAACGGAGGCAGTCGGCGACGTCGGTGGCCGGCGGGGAGAGCTCGCGGAGGTGACCGGCGTGGCTGGCCCGACAGGTTGGCGATGCAGTCGGCGTCCGCGGTGGGAAGGAGAACGTAGAGGGCCGGGAGGACGTCCGCGTCCGCGGTGGTGGCGGTGCGGCTTCGCAGGAGGTGACCGGCGTAGCTGGGCTCACGGGCGTCGTGCATGCGGAGGTGGCCGGCAGTGGCGGGTGGCAAGGCAAGGGTGGAGACGAGGAGGCTGGCGGCAGCGGCGTCACAACGGGGTGACGGAGACGGCGTCGTGGGGCGTTGTCGTGAGGAAGTGGTGCCGGAAGTGGAGGACGGTGAGGCTCACGGGGGTGGCTGCGGTGGCGACGAGGATGAGCTCACGGCGGCCGGTGAAAGGAGGAGGTCGGCGTAGGTGCTGTGGCAGTGTCTTGGTAGCGTCCGGTGAGGTGGGAGCTTCACGGTGGCATCTGCAGGGGCGGTGACGTCGAGGGGGTGCCCGTAGTGGAGAGCCGGGGGCTTCGCAGCGGCGTGAGAGAGGGGGCGGTGTGGAGGCGGGCATAGCCGGAGGTGGTCGCGTCCGGTGCAGGTGCGGAGGTGGAGATGGCCGCGATGTGGTTGGCTCGCGGGAGAGAGATGGAGGAGAGCCGAGAGGCTTGGGTGGTTCTGGTGGCTGTTAGAATGAAAGAGGGGTCCGTCTGGGGGAGATCTTGCGCACGCGATCAGAGGGAGGGGAAGAGAGGGAGTGGAGAGAGTGCCGTGGGGTCGAGGGTGTCTGCAGTGCGGTGAGTGTGTGCGTATGTGTGTGCCGTGGGGGAGAGGAGTGTGTGCAGTGAGGAAGGGGGGGCTAGAAAGCCCATGTGATCAAGGGAATATGCAAACAGTAAAAATGGGGAATGTCCGAGAGGGTGGTCGTGAGTTGGCAAAAGGGAAGGACAAAAGTACGAGGAAAGGAAGGGGGACCAGGGAATTAAGAGATGGGGACAAGGGTTCTAACATGAACTAACAGGCATGTACAGGGTCGGTGCAGATCTGATGGGTTAGTGCACATGAGTAGGCCCATGCACGTTTGCAGCACAGAAGTCGGTGCAGGGCGTCCTCGCACAGGCTGAAGTCGGTGCAGCCCTGGCGTGCTCGCAATACACATTGTACAGACTTTATTTTGAAAGACTGCACAAAAGTATGTACGTTGAAGAGAGATGCTCAGGGCATGCACAGACTTGCTATCAAAGAATGTATAGACTTCCTAAGGCGAATGTATAGACTTGCTAAAGAACGTACAGACTTACTAAAGCTGAATGTATAGACTTGCTAAGGCGAATGGATAGACTTGCTGCAACGTGCAGACTTGAATGTATAGACTTGCTGTAACATACAGACTTGAATAGATAGACTTGCTATGTATAGACTTGTTACAACGTGCAGACTTGAATGTATAGACTTGTTGCAACGTATAGACTTGCTATGTATAGACTTGTTGCAACGTATAGACTTGCTATGTATAGACTTGTTGCAACGTACAAACTTGAATGTATAGACTTGTTGCAACGTATAGACTTGCTATGTATAGACTTGTTGCAACGTATAGACTTGCTATGTATAGACTTGTGGCAACGTATAGACTTGCTATGTATAGACTTGTTGCAATGTGCAGACTTGAATGTATAGACTTGCTGTAACGTATAGACTTGCTATGTATAGACTTACTAAGTCATCAAAGCAAAGATGATTAATCACCCACATGAATCAAATGCGCAAGTCACTTTAGGGCATCACGGTGTAATATGAGATTTACCCAGGGAAAACGTGAAAACGACGTGTCTACATGGGACTCTTTAGAATCCTTGTTTGTTCCATTTTTGAGGGGGATAAGCCTCTACCTCTATTTCCATTGATCTGGGACTCTTCCCACCACTATTATCTTGAGATTTATGCATCTATATCCCCGAAATTAGGTGTTTATCTCGGATCTATCTCCAGGAGTTTCCTGCTCCTATTTAAAGCACCCAGGTTCGTAATTGCGAAGGGGGGCTCTTTCTGGACGTGGGGGGAAGCCATGCTGCATCTCCAACTCACAACTTCGACCCCATCTTGAAAAGGGAAGTATTAGCTTTCCATTCCATCTTTCTGGGCTCAATTTCGTGGTCTATACTCTTGGTTCTCCCCTTCTCAATTTCACAAATCATCACAGTTTATAGAGTTTTCTACACTTTTGCACTTTTCTCTGTTTTGCATGCACTCTCCCCGCACTTCTACTGCATGTTTTCTCCTCCTATTTGTTTCTATCTCATCACAACACACACACCTATTATTTCCACCCTTCCACAGGTGTTAAAAACCTTCCCTCGGTGCGTTCTCCCTCAATCTTTACAACTATTTTATCACTACGGGATTGATGCTACACATGCATGTTCTAATGGGTTTTTCTCTTGTGGTTTTATCTTTGTTTTGCAGGAGAGTATGAATACAACGTGAGGCCCTCTTCCTCTAGCCGGTTGGAAGAAGAGGAGGTTGAATCCATGAAGTTCCCCACATCCCCATATTAAGCGTGATCAATTCTTCATCATTTTCCAAGGTACACGGTGCCGTTCTACTCCTTTCTCCATCATTTTGGCGGTGTTAACCCTTGGTGGCGATCACAGCATGTCTTTCTCATCTATTCATTGCCGTTTGATTCACACTTTCATGCTTGTTTATGTTCATATGCATATACTTGCATAGTTAGTTTAAGGGGCGGAGGTAGATAGTTTATCTACATGCACTGTCTTCATAGATGAGTCATAGTGTTTGACATCATCAAAACACAGGGACACAACAATTTTCTAGAATGAGTTCTTTTGCCTATGGAATGGATGGTCACTTGGTAGAAACCACCGATGGCAATCAAACCAATATGCTTTCCCACAATACAGCGGTGAGTAAAGATGTTGTGCCTGCCGCGAAGGGATGAGGAAGAGGGGAGTGAAAGAGGGAGGTGCGACGGAGACTTGGGAGACGCCGGGGTGTGCAGTTGTGACTGATGTGAGAGGGGAGGGGGCAGGTGACGCCGCCGGACGGGAGAGATGAGTGGGCGGCTCACGCATGGTGACTGCCGATGGTGGGTTCTGCATGGCACGGTGGAGAAAGAATGGGAGAGAAGAGAGGGACATGGGAGACGTGTGGGCGACGGTGGCTTGGCGAGGGAGACGCCGATGGTGTGTGTGAAGGGGAGAGGGAGAACACTCGCAGGTATTAGAGAAAGAAGAAGAGTGGTAGAGAAGAGATGGGGTGAGGTGAGTGTGTGAAGGGAGAGAGGGAGAGGGCGTAGGTGTGTGCAGAAGATGATGGCTGCGAGGCTGGAGGAGAAGGTGGCAGATAGTGGTGAATGGCAGGGGAGGGCATGAAGGGGAGATGACGCGGACGGTGGTTGCGGACTGTGGCTTGGATGAAGATAGAAATGGAGAGAGGGGGAAGGCTGTGGTTGGCGGTGAGAGAGGGAGAGAGAGAGAGAGAGCAAGAAGAGAGAGGTCGCGGTGAGAGGGAGCATGCCGCCGGGAGGCCGGTGCAGGTGTGTCGGTGTGAAAGAGGGAGTGAGAGAAGGGAGAGGCTGTGGAGGTTAGCAGGGAGAGAGGGAGGAAGAGAGAGGTTCTGAGGGGGAGAGAGAAGTGGTGTGTGTGTGTGTAGGGAGAAAGGGAGAGAGAGAGGGGATCTACGGTGGGGAGAGAAGTGGTGTGTGTGTGTGTGTAGAGAGATCTGATGTGGGTGAGAGAGATAAGATGGGAGAGAGAGAGGGTCTACGTGAGAAAAGAAAGCATGGGGAAAGAGAAGGAGAAAGGGAGTGAGAAGAGAGATTTTGCTATGGGGGTTGGGTGTGTGCAAGAGGAAAGAGAAAAGAAGAGAGATAGAGGGAGAGAGATCTACCGTGGGGGGATAAAAAAAGGGAGTGAGAGATATAATGGGGAGAAACATAAGGAGAGAGAGGGAGAAATCCGATGGGGGGTGGAAGAGGAGAGAGAGATAGGGAGAGAGAGCCTAAAAAAAACTACGTGTGTGTTTTATAGAGAGAAAAAAAGAGAGATGCCTTCAAGAGGGGGGAAGAGGGTGTGGTTTTATAGGGGTGAAGGGATGGGATAGCCTCAATTATCAGTCTCCTTCCATAATTCCTTCCATTAATTTTGGTCCACCTCCATTCCCATGCCCATGCTCTTGTCTTTATCACATCGAAAGTGTTGTTGGTGGTATAACTCCTTCCACTGCAGCCTCATGTTCACAAGGTAAAAACATGCAAAAAATTATACTTAGGCCCCTCAAAATTTTAAAAAATAAATTTATATCTAGTCCTTTAAAAAATAATTACCACACAATAATTTTATCAAAATTTAATTATACATTTTTTATTTAACCATGTCTCAAGTCTCATTAAGTAAAAATTTTCATTTTATGTGAGACCGAGATTATCACGTAAAAATTATATAATTACCTTTGTTAAAGTCCTAAAACTGATGTGTGTGATATAAATAAGTATAAATAAATATGCACTTATCACACCCCCCAACTTTCTCATTGCTAGTCCCTTAGCAATGCAAATAGGTTATAAATTAGGGACCAATAAGAGTTTAAAAGTTTCATTCCTTCATATCTAGATCCTCCTTCATAGAATCAACCAGAGATTAGGAATCCAGAGTCATTAATGCGTTCTAGCCTTAGATTGAAAATTGAGGTACATGAACAATAATGCAACCCAAAGTTCAACAGCACTTGTGCAAGTGTAATGCTAAATCCATAGTGAAGACAATTGTCCCTTATTTGTTATTCTAGATAGGTATCCTTCAACTCTGCACCTCCTAGATCAGAGCATTAAGTACAGTAGCTTTTGTTTGTCTCCTTTCTTCACCTTTTTTTTTCATACACACATGATGCTACACAACCCTTCACTGTTTGACGCGAATCTCAACTCTTGCCTTAAGAGAAGCAGGCCTGGTTACTATGATCAGGGGCATTTTTTATGGAGTTTTTTTTTTCAACAATGTGCATTTGCACTTATTTTTTTCAACAATGTGCATTTGCGCTTATTTGATGGATAACCTTCGCAGATAGCTTTATCAAAAAGATCTCATCTCTAAGAAATGCAGAGTATCAGACACCACTCCAAAATAACAGAAGGCTTGTCCACCTTTGTTTCATTAGCATGCAAAGTGATGATTTTTTTTACTTTTGAAGTGCTAAAGGACCTTAGAGAGATTCTTAAATCAGTTTTCCATGGCTAAATCAAAAATTTTTCCATCATCCTTCTCCCCAATCATTTTCAATCTAGATTTTCTTTTTATGAGAACATGTCACGCCCCGATGCGGAATATCGGGAACGTGAGCGAGTCGTAAACAAGCGTGTCGATTAGAGCATATACAATTTGATTTCTAAAAAGAAAGATAGATGAGAAAATGATACTTTTATTCCATCAAAATGAATTTTACATCACTAATTCATAAGCCATAAAGGCAATTACAATCTTCAAACTCCAAAATACAACATTCTTGTAAAATCACTAATGACCTACATAAATCATAGGGAAAAGAAAAACACTCTTTCAGTCTTGTCCATTCCCTTGTTCAATTTCATTTCCTGCAATAATTTACCAAAACGTAGGGTGAGCAAAAAGCTTAGTAGGATTTTATATCTCTATAATTAGGTAATATTTAAGTATTTATCATTTTGGACTTTTTTTCCAAGTAAATCAGGAAGTGTTTAAGATCATGAATAGCAAGTAGGAAATTGTATACGGAATTTTAAGTAATAACATGATAACAAGGTTCCAAGATAATTTCAAGTATTGAATTTTGAACATGTAAAGAATATCATGAAAGAATTTGGCCATTTCATGCAAGTCAAATATATCATGTAATTTCGAGCAATTTCAAGTAACAAGTAAACAAGTACAATAACGAAGTGTGGAATGTCATAAATAATCTATCAAGTCATGCACTTCGGTGTAATGCCACACCGTGGTCAATCAACTCCCATGGGCACAAGTACTTTCGGACGCTCCTCCCAGGACCAGACCGGGACCCATTAATGTCAGGCATTGGGTCGGTGGATCATAAGATCCTAAGTACGTTTAGACATCCACTTAACACTATGGCCAATGAATTTCAAGAATAAGCTCTTTTGTAAAAAGTACAGATCTGGCAAAATGTCAGAAGTAGCAAGAGGGGTGAATAATAATTTTAAGGCATCATGTTTAACGACATTAAGTCGTGGAATTCAAGAAAGAACGGTAACTACGAAGAAAATTTAAGTAATTAGAGTTTAAAAGAATTAATTTAATTCCATGGTTTAATCTTGTGTGCATTTGATTTACAAGTATTTAGACATATTTTTAGGAAATTTTTGTACATTAGAGATGCATTAGTTTAGCTAAAAATGGTGATTTATTATTATAAAAATCAAAATTTTGTTATGAAAATTGATTTTTATGCCGAAAATAATTCTAACTTGCTAAAAATAATTTTAACATGCTGAAAAGAATTTTCATATGTCACTTTACTGATAAGATGATAAAAATAAATTTTTCATGCTAGATTTAATTTTTAACATGCTAGAAATTAATATTTAACATGCTAAAATTAATACTTAACATATTAAAATAATTCTCATACATTAACTTACTGATATGATGATAAAGATAAGTTTACCATGCTGATTACAGAAATTATCTGATAACAACATAAATTTTATCATGCTGAAAATAATTTTTCTACATTTATTTACTATTTATTTGATAGAAAAAATAGACTTATCATGCTGAAAAATAGCTTTAATATGCTGAAAATAGTTCTAACATGCTAAAAATAATTCTAACATGCTGAAAATAATTTTATCATGCTGGAAGTAATTTTAACATGCTGGAAGTAATTTTCATGCATCAATTTACTAATTATTTAATAGGAAATTAGGTTTAACATGCAAAAAAATAGATTTACATGCTGAAAAATGGTTTTTATATCTCAGTATAAATAAAATAATTTTATCATGCTGGAAGTCATTTTTAACATGCTGGAAATATTTTTCATGCATTAATTTACTAATATTATGGTTAAAAATAAATTTTTACATGCTAAAAATAATTTTTTAGCATGCTGTAAGAATTCAAACATGCTAATATTACCTTTCCTTACTTTTGGTGACTAAATGCATATAATTAACGTGGATTTCAAATGTTATAATTCCTATTGTATAGTGGCTAATTTTTAGTCCCACATTGGAAGTTAGAAAAACTTCCTTGGCTTTATATGTTGGACCGCACCGCACCGGGCCGGGGTGAGGTGAGGTATCAATTTTTCATATAAGTGAGTATATATATATATATATATATATATATATATATATATTATAAGTCAGGAAAAGTGTCGACCCTTGGGGTCGACTTTTGTTTGCGAGCTGAAAGTGTCGACCCATTGGGTCGACACTTATACTCTGTGTGCGGTTTTGTTCTTAAAACAGAACACCAGTGGAAAAGTGTCGACCTGGGAGGTCGACACTTTTCAGCCTGGAAAAAGTGTCGACCCGGGAGGTCGACACTTTTCACTATGTTTCGATTTTTTTTTTTTTGGCAGACAACTCGATCCCGAGTGTCGACCTTGTGGGTCGACACTTTTTCTACTACTTTTAATTCTTCTTCACTAAAATGACTATAACTCACTCATTTCTCAATGAAATTTAATGAATAAGATATCAATAAAAAGAGCATTGAAAAAGGAACAATCTAGCATGCTTTAATTAGAATTTAGCATGAGAGATACCTACCTTTAATTGCTTCCAAAGGAAAGGGGGAAAAATAATTCGAAATAAATAGAAAAGCCTTTGATTCTTCAAATCTTCCTTCAAATCTCCTTCAATCTTCACACCAGCATAGCTTAGGCCTCCAGAGATGGTTTAAGGGTTGATTGGGTTTCTATTTATAGCCAAAACTTGGCCAATTTTGTCAAGATTCCTCACCTAGTTTTACCTAACCCATTAAATCCGAATTAGAAGAAAAATTCAATTTCTCTTTTTAATCTAGCCCATCTTTGGTGTGAAAATAATGTAATTTCGACTGGTCTAAAGTTGTATGTTAGGTAAGGGTTGATTCTTGAGTCAATCTTCTAGAAATGAGGTTATTTTAATCCCTTAAATGCCATATTAAACATGTGTTACAAATTTTGATCTAATTATCCTTTAATAAATCATTTAATCCTTTAATCCAACCCATTATGGATTATCTAATGGGCCAATTGTAATCATAGTCCATTATATGGACTTTTATTGGGCTTCATATGATTTATCTAAGGGTTAAAATATTTATTTTTCAATTTACCTTTAGTAAATTCAAGTAAATGCATTTATCTAGTTTATTACATATAGTAAAAATGTAATTTGATTATTTCATGAAATTTTTAATTATAGAATAAAATTAAAAATTTTATTTCTCATCTTTATTTACCGGGTTTCTACAGAACACGAATCATGAAAAACTTAGTTCGGATTTTAGTAGAACATTTTTTTTTCAAAAATAGGTTGTAAGTAATTTTGTACATGAATTCTCCTCCCCCCAACTTAAATGACATTGTCTTTATTGATATGAACAATATATAACAATAGAACAATGTAGACATGAACTTTTGTGAAGGAAAGGTACAACCTGGGGCTTGTGGAGGCTGGGCAGA
This sequence comes from Amorphophallus konjac, assembly GCA_022559845.1. Classification (NCBI taxonomy): domain Eukaryota; kingdom Viridiplantae; phylum Streptophyta; class Magnoliopsida; order Alismatales; family Araceae; genus Amorphophallus; species Amorphophallus konjac. The sequence continues at coordinate 114,381,435 of CM040123.1, read as the reverse complement.
GGTGCAAGCAATCATCTCTCTTTCCCCCAAACTTATCATTTATTCATACCTGTAAAAATAAAAGTAAAACCATAATAAAAACTTGGGTTATCTCCCAAGAAGCGCTAAGTTTAACGTTTTCAGCCAGACGCAATGTAACTCACTAACCAACAGGTGGCATTCATAATGAGCCACCAAATGATCTTATCCTTTGTCAAATTCTAACCCTTATGCCACTGGAGGAAAATATGATATTGATGCATAGGTGTGTGAGAGGTACGCCAGGGGAGGCCCTGGTCAGAGAATGGGGGAGGAATATTGTTAAGTATCATGTCTTCAATTATGAAATATTCCTCCTCAGAATTAAGGTCTTTAAAAATATTGAATGCATTTATGCAGACCTTTTTATTTCTCACATATTCCTCTTCAACCTCAATTTTAAAATTTTCATGCTCGACATTGAGGTGAGGAAGAGTAGGAGTGGTAGGAGTTTCAAAGGATTCCACAAAAGGGCTAGTGTCCAGGAGACAAGGACGGTCGAGAGTGAAATCAACATGCTCCTCAACACTTGGATGATCATGATGCTCAGGTGGAATTGACCAATCGGCTAGATGTAAGATGTCGGGGATGTGTATAGAGATGCCGAGGTCAGGAATAGGTGAAAGATTAACTTCCTCCCCAAAATCATGAGATGCCCGATTAGAGTGGATTTTAAGCAGGAGATCTGACTTCTCTTTTACCCAAAAAGAATGGTCCATGTAAACACTCAATTCTTTCTCCACCACTTCATCCTCCTTGTCCGTCACTTGGGACAAGGGCTCCTTAAATATAGGAATGAAAATTAAATGGATTTGATCAACAAGCGCATCCACTTCCTTTTCTTCTCCCCCTAACTTATGATCAACCAACTCATCATTGCCCTCCTCACAAATGAAATTGGGCTTGGGCTGCTCCTTAAGACTAACGCCAAGACTGCTATCACTTACCTCTAATTCGTTCTCCTGGTATGACTCCTCCATAATCTCTTCTTTATTTAAATCGAGAATGATATGATCTGTGGATTGGGGGATCATGGGTTGATCATATAAACTTTTGTTAAGGTCAAAGTCAGGAAGCTGACATTCAAGGCTTATAGTGGGATAGATAGACAGTTGGTCCATTTCCATTCCCATGATGGTTTCGTTAAGCTGGGTTAGATGGGCCTCTATTTTGGCAAAAGTCTGTTGGTTGGCCATGATGAGCTGATGCAATTCATTGAACTTGTCCTCCTTAAGATTTATCGGTGAAGGACATGGATAAGGGGGTTGAGGATCAAACTGTGATAGATAGCAATTTAATGGGTAATCAGTCTGATATTGAGATGGCGGAGAGTATATGAATTATCCTCCACATTGGGCTTGATCATAGTAATCATTTGGGTATTGAGCCCAACTTGAAAATTTTCGGTTCGGAGGACTTTGAGATGGGCTTTGGTAAGATTCCCAAGAGAAATTTTGTTAGTCTCTCCACCCAGAGTTGAAGGGATATAGACATGATTCATAATCAAGTGAGGGGAGGCCTTGAGAAGTTTGGGCTTGCCCTTGGGTAACAAATGGATCGTGAGCTTCATTGTCAAAGAATTGAGAGGTTTGGGCCTGGTCTTGGGTAAAGAATGAAGACTGGGCCGCCATAGATAGAGGGCTCTCATTATAGGTCGACCAGGAGTATGGATTTTCACAATAAGTCAGGCCATGAGGGGTAAGAGATGAGATTTGGTTTGGGCAACCACCTACATAATGGGTCGGGCTAGCCCACATGTGATCATTGTCATGGTGACTAGGTGGTATGAAGGGGTTTTGATCCATGGCTAGAAATTGATCAAATTTATGAGCCAATAGGTCAAACCTATCTAATTTGTGTGCCCAATCCATAGATGAGAATTACTCTCTCATCAATTTTTTATGTTATTTTATGTAACTCTTTTTATATTTTTTGAATTATTTTAATTTTTATTTTCTCTCCCTTTATTGATCTTCTGTTTATTTTTTTATTTTTTTACTAAATACAAACAAGTGATAACCAAATTAACCTGAGACACTTAATGGCAACCTAGGTCTATAAGTTGGGTTTCACAAAGTGACTATGGCACAACTAAAGCCTACCCTCAAGTTCATTCACTGGCCAGGTAAGATGTGGGGTAGTGAGAGGCTCCCCTTATTTTCTCAAGGTCCTAATTAAAAATCACTTGCCCGCTTATAGCATTTGCCGTTGACCTCTAGCCTTAGACATCAATTTCAAAACTGAGAACAGACTCACGTGGTATCAAAACCTCAATATAATCTTAGGGCTGATTCTACTTGCTTTTATTAAGCTAGGTGTAATGCAAAATGTAAAGATGGTTGTTTTGGGCTACGGAAGGGTGATGAAATTCCTCCCTTATCTTGCTTAAGGGGTATTGCCCTTAAAAGTATTTTGAAATGAAATGCAACAACCGATATTCAAACAGGGTGTTTCAATGCAAGATTAAATGTAAAATATATGAGCATGATCTTGACAAAAATTAAAGTGCTCACCTTGTCCCCCGCATTCTTCAAAAATAAAATGACTAAAAATAAAAAAATAAATAGCTAACTAAGATGCAACCCTAAATGATGCATGTCCTAAACATGATATTTCTAATTTTGAGATGAAGCCTTTTATTTTTTTTTGTGATCAAGTTTTTTTTTGCTTTTTGTTTAGTTAATGAAGCTACCAAACCAAGATTTTTTTTGTGTTTTTTTCAACAATCAGCTAAATTTGGAAATCATAGACAAAACAACTAAGTATATTAAGGGTGAGATACGTACCTTAAAGCGCAATCCCTCGTTCAAGAAAAAGTGTAGAATAAAGGAAAGAATGAAAAATAATAATAATTACCTCACACCAGAAGAAGAAAAATAAATCAATTTTTTCCAATTTTCTCAACCTTTTTTTTTTGCTTTTTTTCAAGTCCATTTTTCTCCATTTTTTTCGTCTATTTCCTGCAAAACACAAGAATAGATAGCCAGTGAGAATATATACATAAGAAACACAAAATTTTCAACTCAAAATTCATATGCCTCCCCAGCAACGGCGCCAAAAATTGATGCGAGGGATGCTCATCGTTAAAAACACCACGCACACAATTTCAAAATTCCGCACTCACACATAATAAAATTAAACTTGAGCATAGTGGCAAGTACGGGTCGATCCCACGAGGAGGTTAGAATTTTAAAGTTGAAAACTTTATATTTTCTTAAGGGAAAAAATTGGTGAAATGATTTTTTTCATTTTATAATTGTAAAATCACATAAAAATAAACCCACTTAAATAAATGCGAAGAGAAATACAACGAGGAAAAGATGAGAGAATAGAAGGACAATAAGGGATGGAGAACAAAAATCACACACTCAATTTTATTATTCAAAATAAAATGTTTACAACATGCTACGAAATAAAAATAACAATTCTCAATTAAAATCTAAATAAAAGTAAAAGTAGAGGGACAGAGAGAAAATATGATTGGGAAGAAGATGAAGATGCCGTCGTCCACGTCCTTGAGCCTTTGAGTACCACCCAACTGTCTTTGAGCGTTTGAGTACTGCCCAACTTAGAGTAGACGTCGCCGCAAGAGAGGGGCTTAGAGAGAGAAAGGATAGAGTGGGATAATAAAAATATAGGAGAGAAGAAGGGAGAGAGAAAGGTGGCGATGGGAGTAAAAATAAAATAAAATAAAATAGAATATGTGTGCGTGAGTGTGAGAAGGGAGGCAGAGAGAAGAGAGAGATCAAGAGAAGAGAGTGAGACACGGAGGGTGAGAGAGAGAGGTCGCGTGGGGAGAGAGGAAGAGAGAGTTAGAGAGAGAACAAGAAGAAAGAGAGAGATCGGAGAAGGGGGCCGCTCTGTGTGTGCGTGAAGGGAGGTAAATGTAGCAGGCGGAGAGGGAATGAGCATGGGCGGGGGTGAGTGTGTTAGCGAGAGAAAGATAGAGAGGGTGAGACGGTGAGACGGTGAGAAGGAGCGGTGCTATAGGTTGAGGGTGACGCTGCATGGGGGAAGGTGAGAGGGAGATGAGGTTAACGGTGAGGGAGGTTCTCACGTGAAGAATGGTGGGTGCGGCGTGTGTGGAGCCGGAGCTGTGAGAGGGAGTGAGGGGCGTGAGAGAGGGAGGCGAGAAAGAGAGACGGAGGGGTGCGGGACGCCGTGTGTAGGAGAGAGGGGAGCAAGTGGTGGCAACACGGCCACGGTGAGGGGCTTGAGAGAGGGAAAGCGACAGTGGCTAGGGGGTTACCGGACATGAAGGGATGTTGCAGAGTGGGAGAGACGTGGAGGTGGCCACAGACGCCGGCTACGGATGAGAGTGGACGCGGTGATCTGCAGTGCGTGCTAGAGAGAGAAAGAGAGAGCTACAATGGCGAGTAAAGATGTTGCGCCTGCCACGAAGGGATGAGGGAGAGGGGAGAGAAACAGGAGGTGCGACGGAGACTTGGGAGACACCGGGGTGTGCAGTTGCGACAGACGTGAGAGGGGAGGGGGCAGGCGATGCCGTCAGACGGGAGAGATGAGGGGGGGCTCGTGCATGGTGACTGCCGACGGTGGGTTCTGCATGGCACGGTGGAGAAAGAATGGCAGAGAAGAGAGAGACATGGGAGACTTATGGGCGACGGCGGCTTGGCGAGGGAGATGTCGGTGGTGTGTGTGAAGGGGAGAGGGAGAAGACTCGCGGGTGTTAGAGAGAGAAGAAGAGAGGTAGAGAAGAGATGGGGTGAGGTGAGTGTGTGAAGGGAGAGAGGGAGAGGCCATAGGTGTGTGCAGAAGATGATGGCCGCGCGGCTGGAGGACAAGGTGGCAGACAGTCGCGAATGACAGACGAGGGCGTGAAGGGGAGACGACGCGGACGGTGCTTGCGGACTGTTGCCTGGATGAAGATAGAAAGGGAGAGAGGGGGAAGGCTGCGGCTGGTGGTGAGAGAGGGAGAGAGAGAGAGAGCAGGAAGAGAGAGGCCGTGGTGAAAGGGAGCACGCCACCGGGAGGCCGGTGCAGGTGTGTCGGTGTGAAAGAGGGAGTGAGAGAAGGGAGCGGCAGCGGAGGTTAGCAGGGAGAGAGGGAGGAAGAGAGAGGTTCGGAGGGAGGGAGAGAAGTTGTGTGTGTGTAGGGAGAAAGGGAGAGAGAGAGGGGATCTACGGTGGGTTGGTGGTGTAGAAAAGAGAGAGAGGGAGTGAGAGAGAGAAAGAGAGAAGAAAGAGGGAGATCCTAAGGGAGAGGTTGAGAAGAGAGATGGAGAAAGAAGAGGGATTGAGAGAGATCTGATGTGGGTGAGAGAGATAAGATGGGAGAGAGAGAGGGTCTACAGGAGAGAAGAGATCAGGGAGAAAGAGAAGGAGAAAGGGAGAGAGAAGAGAGATTTTACTACAGGGGTTAGGTGTGTGCAAGAGAAAAGAGAAAAGAAGAGAGATAGAGGGAGAGAGATCTGCCATGGGGGGATAAAAAAAGGAGAGAGAGAAAGAAAATAGGGAGAAACGCAAGGAGAGAGAGGGAGAAATCCGATGGGGGGAAGAGGAGAGATAGGGAGAGAGAGCCTAAAAAAAACTACCTGTGTGTTTTTTGCAGAGAGAAAAGAAGAGAGATGCCTTCAAGAGGGGGGAAGAGGGTGTGATTTTATAGGGGTGAAGGGATGGGCTAGCCTCAATTATCATTCTCCTTCCATAATTCCTTCCATTAATTTTGGTCCACCTCCATTCCATGCCCATGCTCTTGTCTTTATCACACCGAAAGTGTTGTTGGTGGTATAACTCCTTCCACTGTAGCCTCCTGTTTACAAGGTAAAAACAAGCAAAAAATTATACTTAGTCCCCTCAAGAATATAACAAATAAGTTTATATCTAGTCCCTTAAAAAATAATCATCACACAATAATTTTATCAAAATTTAATTATACATTTTTTTATTTATTTAACCATGTCTCAAGTCTCATTAAGTAAAAATTTTCATTTTATGTGAGACCGAGATTATCACGTAAAAATTGTATAATTACCTTCGTTAATGTCTAAAAAATGATGTGTGTGATATAAATAAGTATAAATAAATAGGCGCTTATCAATTTGTAATATTGTCAGACTCATACGACAAGACATCCTCACCCTTATAGATGTTTATATCCACCCGCCCCAAACTAAGCAAATAATATGCATGCATAAACGTGAAAGGGCAAAGGGTGATAAGAGATAAGAGATACTAACTGTGATCGCCACCAAGGGATGACAACGCCAAAGGGATTGAGAAAAGGATGCAACGGCGCCCCATACCTTGGAAAAGGATGAAGACTTGATCACGTTCGAGAGATGGGTGCGGGAACGATATGTCGATCAACCTCCTCGCCTTCCAACCGACTAGAAGAAGAGAGCCTCACGCTGTACTTGCTCTCCTGCGAAACAAAGACAAGAAACAAAGACAAAACCCATTAGAAACATGAAGTGTAGAATCTGTCCGGGATGCATAAATCAGTGTGAAAGAAAGGGGGAGAATGCACCGGGGGGGGGGGTTAACCCCTATAAATGGGACAAAACAAGTGTGTGTTGTGATGATGTATGAATAAAGAGGAGGATTTAACACGCAGTATAACTGCGGAAAATGTGCATGCAAAATGGAGAAAAGTGCAGAAACGTAGAACTGTGATGAAATAGAGAAAGTGGACGCAGAGAACTAAGAAAAGGAATGAAGGAAACAAGCCCTTGACGTTGATAATTGAAGCTAACACTCCCCTGGAGAGGTTGGGGTCGAAGAGACGAGATGGCGATGTGGCATGGTCTCGCCCCGATCTGAAGAAACGCCCCCTTTCGCGCACTGCGAACTGGGTACTATTTATAGAGAGCAGAAAACCCTAGGGTTGGAATTCTGAGATAAACAACCAAATTCGGGGATTTAGATGCATAAATCTCGAGATAATAGTGGAGATAAGAGTCCTAGATGGATGGAAATCGAAGTGGAGGCCTATACTTCTCGAAATTGGTGCAAACAAGGACTCCGAAGAGTCCTCGGGTGATAAATCAAAGCCCGGAATCATCCAGATTCTGTACTGAGAAAATGACCTATCGCATGACCGCAACTTGAAGAAAATGGTCATAGGAGGACCGCCACTTGATGTTGGGCATGTGTGGAACATGCTTGATTCTATTATTTTGATGATGTCTGACGATGACTCATTTATGAGTCTTATATGCATTTGATGATGTCAATATGTTTGTAGCTCAGGTCAAAGTCACCACCGACATATGCATGACCTCATGAAGTTGAGCAGAATGAAGATATCATGCAACAATGTCATGTGACATGATGCAATGAAGCAGCAGGGCAAGATTAATTTCAAGCCACATATATGTAAGGAATAAGAGCCAAGGTTGAAAGTAACTCAAGATGCAAAGGTAGAATTCAAGTGAGAATTGCAAGTTCAAGAGAGCTGCTCCGACCTTGTCTCACGCTGCTCCAACATCAGCTTCAAAGGAGTGGGCAACTTTTTAAGACAGGTCGACCTCACCTTTCAACAGGTCGACCTCATGTGTCTTCCAGAGACTGTTATACTGGCAGTTTTCTTAAGACAGGTCGACACTACTTTTTCAGCAGGTCGACCTCATGTGTCTTCCAGAGACTGTTATACTGGCAGTTTTCTTAAGACAGGTCGACACTATATGATGTGACACGACCTAGGAAGGAGGTGGAAACCCTAAGCACCAAGTGGTACAAGGCGGAGGTTTGACTCGGAAGTCCCCTCACACAAGAAAGGTGATGGGAATCAACTCCTAGCATGTACATTTTATTTTACATTTGTGTCCTTTTCATTTGCATTTATACCCTTACGTAATTGGGTACACAATTGTATGGCAAGTATAAGCCAAATGTGAGTCTTTAGGTTTTAGTGGGTTTATGTGCAAAAATCCAGTAGGTCCAGCTGGAGCCCCCACCTCCCTCCCCATTGGTCCACCTAAGCCTTAGGGCTCATGTGGGGCCAGTCAAAGGTCCAAGGTGGGCTTCTAGATGGCTTGACAATTCAAGGGGACAAAGGGTTCAAAAATTCAAAAATGAGGGCCTTGGAAGTCAAGGCCCCCCCATTAATCATAGTTTAATAGGTTCCAAACCACATGGGAGAATTAATTATGATCTCCCCCATTTACCCCTCCCCTAATTTAGATCTGAGGTTAGTTTAGGTCTTTTTACATTTCTTATAAATACCTGGTATTTTGTGAATTAACTTAGCATTAATGAGAGAAAAATTCATTTGTTCTCATCAAGGCCCAAGGGTGCCCCTCTCTCCCCCTCTAGAACTGTGAGAGCTCTCCTTTTAGAGCTGTGAAGCCTCTCCACTACCACCTCCTTGAGTGCGACGCTCAGCCCTGCCGCCGCTCGTGCCGCCATCGCACTGCCACCGCCATCGCCAGAGTTCTGTCCAAATCAGGATAGAACCTCAAAGCCATATTTTTATCTTTTTCTTATGTTGTCTGATCAACCCCAAATTTTTAGGATTTGTTCCCCCTATCTCCCTTAACCTCCAGTTCAAATTTCGTGCCATTTGGCCTTCATTTGGTATTTTCCCATATTTTTGTTCTTCCCCTTAGTAATCTGCTTGTTTACAGATCTGTGGGACAGTGTCCCTTTTTCGTATTTTCCCCCTCCCTTTAGCCCTCTCCCGAAAATCCCCAAAAATTACCAATGTTCCTTACATCCACCCCTTCCACCAGTAATTTTCCCATCACCTAGAAAATTCCCCTACCCACCGGTCAAAATTCGTCTTTAGGCAGATCCCTTTATGTCCTGATAGTCTGTAACCAGATCAATAGGAAAACCCGTAGTTTGAAGTGATCCCATTTCTAATCCCTTTTTTGGATCAACGGGAAACAAATATATGTTGTAGATCTATTAGTGCTCTTTCCAACGGTACTAGCCACGCCTCGATCCGCCTCCGGATCTGAGCACAGAAATTCTGGTCGTGGAAGCGCGCAAATCTATTCCGTGAACAGACCAGCAGCGGCAGCAGCAAAATAATTCCTAATTAATTATCTCTCCTCAGCTTCAGGGACCGCCACTTCCAGGGGTCGACCCGAAACATCCCGCCATTGTCCCAGCCAAGCGCCGCCTTCAGAAGACGCAAGGAGGATGACGTACCTTTGGAGGCCATTACTTGCTATCCTGCAACTCAGAATCGAGTCGATGCAGTACAAAGTTGGCGCAGGACCGAGTCGGACCAGCAACCCGGTTCCACCCCGAGAGCCCTTCCGGCGTGCTGCCCGTCAACCCAAGATCGGTCCTCCCGGGCCCACTTGTAGCCCTTTACCTCCCTGTGTGGAGTGGGCAATATAATTCATTGCTGTAATTAAATTTTTACCATTGTACCGAGAGTTACCGTACTTGGCCGGGAAGTCTTCCCCACGCCCGGAGCGTGGAGGTACACTCGCCACCCTCCTCGTAGGCACTTTGCTTATCTCGTATTTATTTGTATATACCGCTGCGAGTGATAGGTTCTTAGCTCGTATATTTTTATATCGCCGTTGCGAGAGAGAGAGAGAGCAAGACCCGTCCCGTGACTCGTTCCGAGTACACGCGGAAGAGCCGACTACCCGACTCATTGTCAGTTTCTCAACCGCGCACGGTCCCACGCATCCCTCGCTTAAGGATGATCGCGAGCTTGTCTAGAGTCCAAGGTTTACATATCAACTTGGAGTCGAGTCTGTTGTCCGTCTCGCATCAAAAGGCCACTTTTCGGACCGGCGTGACCGGACCTTCCGACGATGTCTTTTGATATACCACTTTGATGAAGAGACCACAATGGGCATGATGAAGCCTAAAGAATGCAGCAACTAATATAACGATCCCTCGGACCTAGCAAGCAAACAAGATTCACGGACCGGCAACTTCACTCGAGCGGACTCACCCGCTAAGCGCACTCTCGTGCCCGTAGGCAACCCGGTGATGGTGGTGAGGGTCCGGGGCAGGACCTCGCTGCTCCGGGGATTGGCTAGCTAGTGGTGGATCCCCTAAGGGTCCTGGGATGCCCAATGTGACGACCCAGACTCTGGATACCGGATATACCCGATAGGACTACCAAGTAGACCCGATACCACTTGGAACCCGTGAAGCCTCCCAAGAGCTGTAAAGCTCCGAAGGGAAAAAGGATTGTCGTGTAGTACATTGAAGTCGCAGATATCACAGTAAGCAATAATATTTCATTAATCAAGTTTGCTAAAGTAGTAGAAATAAAATTATATTTTAATTAATAGTTAATATTAACAATTATACCAGAGTCCAGTCCAAAGGAAAGATAAGTACATTCCGACATAAAGAAGATGTACACTGAGGTCGGGGGAATCTCGACACAGGTACCGCTGGCAACTACGAACTCGCCACACCAGGAACCGCAAAGGAAGGAGAGACGGTCGCACCTGAAAAGCAGGGGTGAGCCTCGTGTCACTGGCCCAGTAGGGGTCACGCAGATCCCCACTGAAAAATAACGTTGTAACACAGAACAGCAGCTAAAACAGCAGTAGTAGTAAAGCAGGAAAAGCAGGGAAAACTACTACTAGAAAGCTGTAAAGGAAAGCCGTAAAGGCAGGAACAGAAACAGCTAAAAGAAACGGGAAGAGCAAAGCCGCAAAGATCGGAACACGGCCACCGAGAGAAGCTCGGCTCCCTAAGCTACTCCAAACAACGATAGAAGGGCGAACCCTAATCTCACAAAGTCAGGAGTTACCGAACCGTGAACCACGGAAGATGGTCTATCACGCGACCGCTAAGACCCAAACCGACATACATAAAACGGTCACACATTGGACCGCGTAATAACCTAAACGGTCACTGTAACGACCGTTAAGGCGTTATGGTGGGAAAACCATGGGATCGGCCAGATCTCAGCCTTTCCACGCCCCGTTCGCTCCAAAATGAAGGGGATACAACCACAATGACGATACCGACCTTCCACACTCTGGAAGGGGTCAAATCGATGCACAAACGGCTAGAAATGGGCAATTCTACCGAATTGACCCAAATGGAACTACATGGGTTCCCAGGCTCCTACCGGTCCCAAATGACCACCAATCACGATGAAATCAGTGGGAATGGAATGCTGGCATTCCAGGGGTTCGAATGACACCAACTGATCTGAAAACCGTCACCGTTTTCCGGTGAACCGGACGAACACCGCAAAGGCATGATTTTCTCAAACTTGAATGAAACCCACTCGTATGCGCACCGTTTGGCGTAAAACTGCAAGGGAACGTAGCAGAGAAGTAGAGCTTCCATCTCCCTACCTCCACCGATGATTCCGCGCGCCGAAGCGACTAAACCACACCGAAAATTGCCAAACCAACGAACCGCGCCGGATTTGAATCCACCAAGAGATCGCGTCGCACCACGCTCAATCCGCCACTTCATCACGCTCTAGGTTCACTCCATCGCGTTCCCACCTAAGCCAGCTCGCCAACGGTGTGCACCCCGGGTGGAGAGGACTAGAGAGGAGAAAGAACGAGAGAGAGAAAGTGAGGGTGAGAATGAGGGAGGAGAGAGGGTGAAAGAAGAATAAATAGAAAAGAAATTAGGAATTTTCCTAATTTCCAAAATTCTAATTTTTATGCCGAAAATCCACTAATTCAGGAAAATATGTAAAAATAGCCGAAACGATCCTATCAAAGAGTACATCGCAACTGTAGCGTCCTCGAGTCGATGAACTGAGAAATAAACTCACCACAGAGTTCCGTAACTTGTATGGGAGAAAAACTCACGTCGATCGTAAAACTCAACTTAAGACCGACAAAAGCGATCCGAAAGCACTCCGATAAGGATCCGAAAGATCCGGTAAGAATCCAGGGCAATACAGCCTCCCCTTCTCCAAGAAATTTCATCCTCAAAATTTAAGGAGCTAGCAAGAAGAAGCAGGGAAGAACAAACCCAACACGCTAACACGGAGCTACACGAATCTCAAAAAATACAATTCAGAGGAACACTTTCAGACCATAATCACACGCGCACGCTTTAGATCTCAAGGGAAATCGATCCAAAGGATGAGCATAATACATGAGTGAATACAAGCCTGACACCTCCGAAACAAGGCAACGTCGCTTACGTCCCATAGGAAAGGAGACATGACTCATGCCACGAAGACAGCTACCGATAAAACAAACGGCAGACACGACAAGCATCAGCTTAAACAAGGAAGCATAGTCCTCTCAGCTGACAACCCGACATCATTAGCTCCAGTGCCAAAGGCAACCACGAAACCTTGCACACAGGACGCCAACGACAGCACCGAATCACAAGCACAATCAAGTCAGTCCTCACTCAGATATTACATCTGATTCAAGTCACATGCCAACTCTATCAGGGAAAAAGAGTACAGCACAACTAACCGACAAGATCATGGTACACACAGTGCCAAGACAAATTCATAGGGAAACAACGACAAAATGACAACAACAACAACAACAACACTTGCAGAATCCTGGCTCCGTACTGAACACAGAACCACAGAACACAACTGCAAGCTGGGTCACATCAAGGCAAAATAACAACTGAACACACGACTATGATGGACTAGTCATGCATTGAGCAGCTTACCAAGAAAAGACCCACGACAACAAGAAGGACAACGATCTTGGGAAAATGCATATCAAGGACCACGATCACGTCCCGAGAACACAACACCCCAGAAAAAGTTATAGAAGAGCAGAGGGTACTCGATCAGCAGATATGACAACAGACTCCCCAACACTCACAAATGCCAGTGCCAACCACCAAAATGCCTTGAAGAACAACTGCACGGCAATAGACAACATCAAGGCACAGGAAGCCAAGACGAAGTCACATCGAGGAAGATAATTCTCTCGACTGGTCAGAATCTTACAGCCAACGATCCTCGACCCGTGGGTTATCAGCCCAAATGCTTCCACTGCGCACTCATACAATGCACATAGGCATCAGAAAATAACTCGGTATCCGCATCTCAACACACACTCGGTGCCATCGCAATTCATGAAAATCGCAATATAACACGCCACAAGTACTGACCCTGCTAACAACTGATCATAGGTCTCCTAGGTGCAAACCAAGGAGAGTACCAGCTTCAGCACAAAGAAAGGCTAATCTCAACTTACCATTACGTCCTGAAAGAATAAATGAGCCTTCACAACACATCGGCCACTAGACACGGCACGACGAACACGGTGCACAACGGCTCTCAACACAAACATTAGGTCCAAAGCCAAGCAACCGCAGAACAAAGAGCATATCAGGCTCAGCATAAATATTGTCCACACTTAAGTAGACGTAGGACAAAGGTCTCACCAAGACAGCAATTCCATGGCTTACCTCGAAAAGATTCCACCAAACGGGATGAGAAGCATCAAGCTCACTAACAGTAGCTCACCAGGAAAGAAAATCCTAGGTTCGCTTGAGCATCTTCTCAATCGAGGCAACAAAGCAACCACTTCAACAGAAGTGAAACACCTCAGGAGCTGCACAGATTTAAGCTGGGACGACCAAAACAACGTAAGAACGTATACGGCCATCACACCAACTCAGAAAGTCACCAGCCACCTGAATAAACCACGAAAAAATCTCGAACAATGTACGACAGATTCAAACCTACCGGCGAACTCTGCCAAGTACAGCATGATCGAGACAAACACTAGGATGAAAAGGAGCATCCCGTCGCATCCTGACGAGAGCAAAACCATCTCGTATAATGCCAACACAGCACGCACAAGACCACTTACGGAAAACAAAGCGACAAGGAACCGCGAAACCTAAGCCAGCGAAAGACTGTACTGAACTTTCAGGACACTAGACGCTGTATATCTCGGATTCCCATGTACTTTCACACAACAACGCTCTGATACCACCTGTGACGACCCGGACTCCGGATACCGGATATACCCGATAGGATTACCGAATTATCCTGATACCACTTGGAACCCGTGAAGCCTCCCAAGAGTTGTAAAGCTCCGAAGGGATAAAAGGACTGTTGTGTAGTACATTGAAGTCGCAAATATAACAGTAAGCAATTAAATTTCATTAATCAGGTTTGCTAAAGTAGCAGAAATAAAATTACTTTTTAATTAACAATTCAAATTAACAATTATACCAGAGTCCAGTCCAAAGGAAAGACAAGTACAGTCCAACAGAAAGAAAAATGTACACTAAGGTCGAGGGAAGCCTGATGCAGGTACCGCTGGCAACTACGAACACGCCACACCAGGAACCGCGAAGGAAGCAGAGATGACCACACCTGAAAAGTAGGGATGAGTCTCGTGTCACTGGCTCAATAAGGGTCACGCGGATCCCCACTGAAAAACAACGCAGTAACATGGAACAACAGCTAAAACAGCTGTCACGCCCCGAGCCTTTAATTACAGCGGAAGACTCGCTCGGGGAGCGCGAACAGCCGGCATGGTAAGCCTCTTGCAAGCAAGAATCAATCAGAGCGCAAGACAATCACACTATTAGATGCAATTGCACAAGATTTAATCAAACTTCAACTTTACTTCATAATGCTCAATATTCAAGATACAATCACTAATTTGATTTTCATTCTACTAGACTCAAGAAATAGGACAATTACATTGACTCAATCTAGACAATTTAGACTTCCTATGTCTTCACTCTTGTCATAATAACATTTAATCGCTCTCGGACCCGCTACTTGAATCACCCGAATCTGAATTCGAACTATTTCCATCTCCTGAAAAACATTGGAAATAGGTAATGAGCACACTTGCCCAGTAGGTATCTTCGCATCAACATGAAGGTATTATTAAAGTGATTAACATTTTTACTCTAAATAAATAAGGTAAAATCATGCAATGCGATGATCATGCGATTAAATCAAAGTAACAAGACAATCATATAAGATGGAATGAGAACAAGAATGAACTAGTAAGAATAGGACAAAAATATGATATTGGCCTTTCATGAACAAGAATATATCAAGAATGTACTAGCAAGCCACATATTCCTCACTTTAGCATCTTATGCTTAAGAGCAAGTGCTTCGTGAATTTCTGTGGAATATCAAGCAAGAATGTCATGTTGTGCCGTGGATCTTCACTTATTTATAGAAATAGTACTCCCAGCGCAATGCGACGCCAGTAGCATCATACCCCATGGTTTATAAAATAGTATGTTTCCGGCAATCAGCCGAGGGGACTAGCATAGAGCCCTTGAACACAATCAGTGCTCGATCGCATCTTCAGTTATAAATTAAGCTACTTCCACGCAGTATAATAGTAACGTATGGCCAAGAATATAGCACTTCCAATAATTCCATGATAACTAAAATCAATGAATGAATGCTTCAACATAAGAATGTAGGAGTCAAGAAATAGACTTTAAACAATGTCATGCTCATAGAAATAAATCGACAGCATAACGGTATTTTCCTTAACTTCCATTTCTTTTAGATCAATTTAAGCAATATGACAAGTTCTAGATCATCAAGGTTTATCTAGAATCATTGGAATATCAACCCTTGGTCAAACATTGGGTTAACAAATGCAAGCTATGTAACGGTCATTGGCTGGGCCGTTACATTATGTAACGCGCCAGTAATAGGCCGTTACAGTGATCCGAGTCCAGAAGGATAAAAATAGACTCAGAGGAAAGAGACGGTCTGGCACTGGGCCGTTACGTGAGCCTGACGGTCCAGTTCAAGGCCGTTACATTTCAAGAATCAAAACCACGATAGAGTGTTCTAATTAATGGGCTTTCATTGGTACAACCAACTCAGCGTCCTAGTGGGAATCCCAGGCTCGCGGAGAATTATGGAGGCCTTGAAATAATGATTTCCTGGTCCATTGGAAGGAATATCCAATAGAGAGGTCCTCATGTCCAAGATGGTGTTCCTATAGTGTAAAGTGTGAACTAATGACAACATACCGGAATATGTGCCATGTACGTACAGAATTGACTCTATTGACAGAGAGAGATATGTATAATCAATGTGAAAATCATGATAAAAACTCCGTCAATACAATGTTAAAAAGTCATGCTTTATAGTACAAAACTATAGAATTTGGTTTAACATAACTTAAGTAGAAGTGATGACAAAACATGCAATACCTATCATGAATAATCAAATATCCTTAAAATCACATGATTATGTTTAAAACTTAGGTAACTAGGTTTTAACCATAATAAGATTGGCAGGTTATATTCTGTCTTAGGTTTGACAGAACACATATTATAACGGTCTGGAGATGGGGCGTCACTGTTATTGTGACGGTCAGGACCCAGCCGTTACATTAATGTAACGCGTCTGTCCAAGCGCGTAAAAACAACAGTGCAATTCAAATATCACAGAGTGTGTAACGGTCTATCGTAGGGCCGTTACTTGAAAGCGACGGTCCTATGATAATGCGTTACAGTATCTGCTAACAGAAAATAACTATAGAAACTAAGAGATCAACTCACATCATGTCTTTTATCAAAACATCCTGAGTTTCCAGACATGTTAACGAAGTAAAGGCCATCTATATGCATAGGTAATCATGAATAGATGAATAGTCATGTTTTAATTTCTCAATTTGGCTAAGAGGTGCATGATATGCATTGAGCTATCAAAACGTGAAATCAATGATCTACCATGCATGAAAATCAATTAAACTAGAGGCTCTTAGTCCTATCAAGCTATTTTTGCCGTTCATGAGATAACCTACCTCTTAACTTAGACTGTAGTTTCTGAATTTGGTTGAGAACCTTGCCTTAGATCCCTTCCTTCTCTTGTGACTTTTTCAGCAACTTTCTTGGGCTCTAACTCCACGACCTCTTGACCTAAAGATTTGAAATTTGGAGGGCTGTTAGTCTAAAGTATTGTGAACAAATTATTCTAAAGAACTTACCTGAGATAATGACTCCTTACCTTGCTTCCTTACGCCCAAAAAGTAAGGGTCGCACAGTTCAGAACTATGCCCTATTTATAGAGTTTAGACTAGGGTTTGAGGATTAGATCAAGTTTAGAGTCCTTGTTTCATCAAATCCTAATCCCTAAGAGTCCTTAGAGTCTTTACAATCCTCCCCAAGTTGATCCCTAGTGGATAGGAACATCAAGTTCCAATCTTTTCATGAGTTCCTTTACTTACGGAACTAACAGGTTTGTAACGGACTAGGACCTACGTGTTAGGGTTATGTGGCGGTCTCGCGATAGACCGTTACATTACTCGTTCCTAGAGTTCAAAGGAAATCAAACTCTTTTAATTTTCTGGTTCATAGTGTAACGGTCGAGACACCGTGCATTACATGTCTGTGACTGTCAGGCTACAGACCGTTATATGTGTCGTGGATAGAGTTCAAACAATTTAAAACTCTTTTGATAATTATCTATTAACTTATCTTATATATTCTAGTATTTATCCTTAATATCCGTGGATAGACTTAATTACCTTCTAGAATGTGGGCCAAACTTTAATGGGCCAGAGTTAAAACCTTTTGGACTTTAATTAAGTGGTTTGGGTTAATTGATTAACACCACTTGGCCTCATAATAACTTATTAACCATTTATAAATTTATTTAGGCCTTTATACATTTTTGAAAATTATTTAAAATTTCTGGGGCACTACACCCTCCCCCACTTAGAAAGAATTTGGTCCCCAAATTCAAAACATGTATTGAGGAGAGTGTACTTACAATTGAATAATTCTGAGAATCTTTTCCGCATAGCCGTTTCGGTTTCCCATGTTGCTTCATGTGGCCATGTTTTCTTCCATTGGATCTTGATCATGGGAATAACTTTATTTCTTAATTGACGCACTTCCTGATCCAGAATTTTGATCGGTGTTTGTTCGTATGTCAAGTCTTTCTGAATCTCTATATTGTCATAAGTGATAATATGATCTGGATCATATACGTATTTTTTCAGCATAGAGACGTGAAATACGTCATGAACTCCTGCTAACTGTGGAGGTAAGGCCAATCTATAAGCCACCTCACCGACCCTTTCAAGAATTTCAAATGGGCCAATGAACCTTGGAGTTAGCTTTCCTTTGATGCCAAATCTTCGAATACCACGACCTGGAGAAACCTTCAAATACACATGATCTCCTACCTGAAACTCCAAGTCACGTCTTCGATTATCAGCATAAGACTTTTACCTATCTTGTGCCATTTTCATTCTTTCCTGGATGAGCTTTATTTTCTCTGTAGAATCTCTGATAAGATCGGGGCCTAGAAATTGCCTTTCCCCTATTTCATTCCAACATATTGGTGATCGACAACTTTTCCCATATAGAGCTTCAAAAGGTGCCATTTGTATGCTTGTTTGATAACTGTTGTTATATGCAAATTCTACCAGAGGTAAGTGATCAGCCAACTTCCTCCAAAATCAATGACACAAGCCCTGAGCATGTCTTCTACTACCTGATTTGTTCTTTCCGTCTGACCATCCGTTTGTGGATGAAAGGCTGTGCTGAAATTTAATCTAGTCCCCAGTGAATGTTGTAAACTTTTCCAGAATTGTGATGTAAAACGTAGATCTCTATCTGATATAATAGAGATAGGGATACCATGTAGTTTAACAATTTCTTTGATGTATAATGCTGCTAGAATATCCACAGACCATCGACTTTTTATTGGTATGAAATGTGCAGATTTAGTCAATCGGGCTATGATTACCCATATTCCATCATGTCCACCTCTTGTCTTAGGTAATCTCATAATGAAATCCATTCCTATACTTTCCCATTTCCATTCAGGAAAATTTAAGGGATGTAATTTTCCTGCAGGTCTGAAATGTTCCGTCTTCACTTGTTGGCATGTAAGACAACGAGATACAAAATCAGCTACTTCCCTCTTCATATTGGGCCACCATAAGTTTCTTTTGAGATCTTGATATATCTTGGTACCTCCTGGATGGATGGAGTACTTTGATTTATGTGCTTCTTCTAAGATCAATTTCTTTGTATCCTTATGATCCGGTATACACATTCGGCCCTTGAATAGCAATCTTCCCTCATTAGAAATAGAAAAATCCGATCTTTGTTCAATATTGGCCTTAATTTCCAGTAAAATTGGATCATCCTCTTGTAACTTGGCCAAATCCTCTATCAATGTAGGTTGAGCTCGGATATTAGCTATGAAGCAATCTTCTTCCTTAACGTCAACATCTAAATTCAACTGGGCAAATTGAGGAATAAGGTTAGTCACACTAATCATGAGACTTGATAACATACCAATTGGTTTTCTGCTAAGTGCATCTGCTACAGCATTCGCCTTGCCAGGATGATATTGAATAGCAAAATCAAAGTCCTTGAGATGTTCTAACCACCTCCTTTGCCTCATATTATGCTCTTTTTGAGAAAATAAATATTTCAAGCTCTTGTGGTCTGTGTAGATCGTGAACTTTTCTCCATAAAGATAATGACGCCAAATTTTCAAGGCGAAAATAACTGCTGCTAATTCCAAATCATGTACAGGATAATTTTCTTCGTGACGTTTCAATTGTCTTGAAGAATAGCAAATCACCTTTCCATCTTGCATAAGGACACACCCTAAGCCCATTCCAGATGCATCCGTATATACCTCAAATCCAGCACCCTCTATTGGTAGCGACAAAACAGGGGCTGTTGTAAGATGATTCTTAAGACTTTGAAAACTCTTTTCACAGTCCTTTGACCAGATAAAAGGATTTTCTTTTCTAGTAAGTCTAGTTAAAGGAACCGCGATCTTTGAGAAGTCCTTTATGAATCTTCTATAATAACCTGCTAGACCCAAAAAGCTTCTGACTTCAGATACAGTCGTTGGTCGGCTCCAATCTCTGACAGCTTCTACCTTAGAAGGATCCACAGCAATACCTTCTTTTGAAATAATGTGGCCTAGGAATGAGACTTCCTTGAGCCAGAATTCACACTTATTGAGTTTGGCATATAGCTTATGTTCTCTAAGTGTTTGCAAAGCTATCCTTAGATGTTCTTCATGTTCTTCTTTTGTCTTGGAGTATATCAGGATATCATCGATGAAGACGACGATAAATTCGTCTAAATATGGCTGGAAGACACTGTTCATAAGTTGCATAAATGCTGCTGGGGCATTAGTTAAACCGAACGGCATCACCACGAATTCATAGTGGCCATAACGACTTCGAAAAGCCGATTTATAAATGTCCTCTTCTTTGATTCTAAGCTGATGATAACCTGATCTTAGGTCAATCTTAGAAAAGTACTCAGCTCCGAAAGCTGATCGAAGAGCTCATCAATATGCGGCAATGGATATTTATTTTTGATTGTAAGCTGATTCAGTCGCCGAAAATCGATGCATAATCTGAGAGAACCATCCTTCTTCTTGACAAATAGAACAGGCGCACCCCAAGGGGATGTGCTAGGTCTAATGAAACCCTTATCTAGAAGTTCCTGTAATTGCTTCTTTAGTTCCTTAAGTTCCGTGGGAGACATCCTGTAAGGGGCTATAGAAACAGGTGCTGCACCTGGAATGAGTTCAATGGTAAAGTTTACTTCCCTCTCGGGTGGTAAACTAGGTAGTTCGGATGGGAATACGTCAGGAAATTCATTTGCAATAGGAATGTTTGCTAGGATAATTTCCTTAGATTCGGTGACAATGACTGAAGCAAGAAAAACTTCACATCCTTTCGAGATAAGTTTGTAGGCGTGAAGAGAAGATATAATGGTAGGATGCTTCTTGTATTTGATGCCAAGAAAAGAAAATCTTGGAAGACTGGGTTTTCGGAAAGATATAATCCTATTTCGGTAGTTGATGTAAGCATCATGGTCTACAAGCCAATCTACCCCTAAAATGGCATCATAACCTTTCATATCGAGGCATACTAAGTTTGCGGGGAGATTGTGTCCTTCTACTACCACCTCACAATCGAGATAATACTTGGTAAGCTTAGTTCCATATCTTAAAGGTGTAGTAATAGCAAGATCTGAAGGTAGGGGAACTGATGCAGTTGGTAAGGTGTTTGCAAAAGTGGTGGAGATAAAAGAATGAGAAGCACCAGTATCGAATAGCACGAATGTAGGATGAGAACAAATTTGAAGAGTACCTTCCATGAGCCCTTCATTTTGATCCCTGGGCGCTTCTTCTTCATCTATAACTGCATTGAGGCGAGCCTGCCTCCTACGCCCTCCGTTATTTGATTGATCTTTCATAAGGGGGCAATCTGGCACATGATGCTCCCTACTTCCACAGCGCAAACAAGCACCTAGGCGCTTCCAGCATTCTTCGGCCGAGTGGCCGAATTTCTCGCAAAAGGTGCACACCGAGGCGACTTGCTCCTTCTCTTCTTTAACCTTTTTACTATTCTTTTGGGAACTTCCACCGTTCCCGTTCCTTGATCTTTTCTTGTTATCACGACTTTTGTATGGTTCCGTGATGCTAAACTTCTCTTTCTTATAATGCCGATCTGAGCGCCGGCTAGATTCTTCTCCTTTTCCTTTCAACCTTTCGACCTTCTCTAAGGTCCTCTCGCATAAATATGCCCTTTGAACCATCTCCGCATAAGTGCGGATATTCTGTGTCCCCAGTTGCTGAATGAAATCGGGCCGTAACCCGTCCATAAATCGGTTCGCCTTTAATAATTCCGTATTAATAAGGTGTGGTGCATATGGTGCTAGTCTTGAAAATTGCAACTCGTACTCTGCTACTGACATCATCCCTTGACGAAGGGAGGCAAACTCCATAGCCTTCCTTTCTTTCACATGTTCGGAGAAATACTTGGCACGAAATAAAGTGAGAAAAGCATTCCATGTATGTGGCACATCGGCCGGAGGTGCCGGAACAGACTTCCACCAAGTACGAGCATCCTTATTCAATTGGAACGTTGCTAGACGGACATTCTCCTGATTAGTGCATTGTATGACATCAAATATACGATTCATCTCATCGATCCAATTTTCTGCTTCGTCTGGATTGGAAGATCCATAGAAACGTGGAGGATTTAGACTCCGGAAGTTACGATGAAGATCTCCTGCCCTTGCCCCTGCACCACCTTGTGCTATAGTCTGCAGTGCCTGGGTGAGGCCGGCAACAGTTTGTTGCATACCGTCCCAATCTACATGATGAGCCATTCGAAAAATAGGGTACCTGAGAGAAAATAACAACTTGTTATTTCTCATGAAATTGGAATGAACAAAATAATTCTTAAAGCTAATTAGTTATCTTATCCCGGGTTCTACCCAATCCTCACATGGGTGTGGAATTTCTTCCTTAGTTCATAGGTAGGGGTCCTTAACCTTGGACTTATCCTATGACATGACTCTTTTCCCTAAGTCCTGAGACTTAGGCTCTGATACCAACTTAACTGTCACGCCCCGAGTCTTTAATTACAGCGGAAGACTCACTCGGGGAGTGCGAACAGCCGGCATGGTAAGCCTCTTGCAAGCAAGAATCAATCAGAGCGCAAGACAATCACACTATTAGATGCAATTGCACAAGATTTAATCAAACTTCAACTTTACTTCATAATGCTCAATATTCAAGATACAATCACTAATTTGATTTTCATTCTACTAGACTCAAGAAATAGGAAAATTACATTGACTCAATCTAGACAATTTAGACTTCCTATGTCTTCACTCTTGTCATAATAACATTTAATCGCTCTCGGACCCGCTACTTGAATCACCCGAATCTGAATTCGAACTATTTCCATCTCCTGAAAAACATTAGAAATAGGTAATGAGCACACTTGCCCAGTAGGTATCTTCGCATCAACATGAAGGTATTATTAAAGTGATTAACATTTTTGCTCTAAATAAATAAGGTAAAATCATGCAATGCGATGATCATGCGATTAAATCAAAGTAACAAGACAATCATATAAGATGGAATGAGAACAAGAATGAACTAGTAAGAATAGGACAAAAATATGATATTGGCCTTTCATGAACAAGACTATATCGAGAATGTACTAGCAAGCCACATATTCCTCACTTTAGCATCTTATGCTTAAGAGCAAGTGCTTCGTGAATTTCTGTGGAATATCAAGCAAGAATGTCATGTTGTGCCGTGGATCTTCACTTATTTATAGAAATAGTACTTCCAGCGCAATGCGACGCCAGTAGCATCATACCCCATGGTTTATAAAATAGTATGTTTCCGACAATCAGCCGAGGGGACTAGCATAGAGCCCTTGAACACAATCAGTGCTCGATCGCATCTTCAGTTATAAATTAAGCTACTTCCACGCAGTATAACAGTAACGTATGGCCAAGAATATAGCACTTCCAATAATTCCATGATAACTAAAATCAATGAATGAATGCTTCAACATAAGAATGTAGGAGTCAAGAAATAGACTTTAAACAATGTCATGCTCATAGAAATAAATCGACAGCATAACGGTATTTTCCTTAACTTCCATTTCTTTTAGATCAATTTAAGCAATATGACAAGTTCTAGATCATCAAGGTTTGTCTAGAATCATTGGAATATCAACCCTTGGTCAAACATTGGGTTAACAAATGCAAGCTATGTAACGTCATTGGTTGGGCCGTTACATTATGTAACGCGCCAGTAATAGGCCGTTACAGTGATCCGAGTCCAGAAGGATAAAAATAGACTCAGAGGAATGTGACTGTCTGGCACTGGGCCGTTACGTGAGCCTGACGGTCCAGTTCAAGGCCGTTACATTTCAAGAATCAAAACCACGATAGAGTGTTCTAATTAATGGGCTTTCATTGGTACAACCAACTCGGCGTCCTAGTGGGAATCCCAGGCTCGCGGAGAATTATGGAGGCCTTGAAACAATGATTTCCTGGTCCATTGGAAGGAATATCCAATAGAGAGGTCCTCATGTCCAAGATGGTGTTCCTATAGTGTAAAGTGTGAACTAATGACAACATACTGGAATATGTGCCATGTACGTATAGAATTGACTCTATTGACAGAGAGAGATATGTATAATCAATGTGAAAATCATGATAAAAACTCCGTCAATACAATGTTAAAAAGTCATTCTTTATAGTACAAAACTATAGAATTTGGTTTAACATAACTTAAGTAGAACTGATGACAAAACATGCAATACCTATCATGAATAATCAAATATCCTTAAAATCACATGATTAGGTTTAAAACTTAGGTAACTAGGTTTTAACCATAATAAGATTGGCAGGTTATATTCTGTCTTAGGTTTGACGGAACGCAGATTATAACGGTCTGGAGATGGGGCGTCACTATTATTGTGACGGTCAGGACCCAGCCGTTACATTAATGTAACGCGTCTGTCCAAGCGCGTAGGAAACAACAGTGCAATTCAAATATCACAGAGTGTGTAACGGTCTGTCGTAGGGCCGTTACTTGAAAGCGACGGTCCTATGATAATGCGTTACAGTATCTGCTAACAGAAAACAACTATAGAAACTAAGAGATCAACTCGCATCATGTCTTTTATCAAAACATCCTGAGTTTCCAGACATGTTAACGAAGTAAAGGCCATCTATATGCATAGGTAATCATGAATAGATGAATAGTCGTGTTTTAATTTCTCAATTTGGCTAAGAGGTGCATGATATGCATTGAGCTATCAAAACATGAAATCAATGATCTACCATGCATGAAAATCAATTAAACCAGAGGCTCTTAGTCCTATCAAGCTATTTTTGCCGTTCATGAGATAACCTACCTCTTAACTTAGACTGTAGTTTCTGAATTTAGTTGAGAACCTTGCCCTAGATCCCTTCCTTCTCTTGTGACTTTTTCAGCAACTTTCTTGGGCTCTAACTCCACGACCTCTTGACCTAAAGATGTGAAATTCGGAGGGGAGTTAGTCTAAAGTATTGTGAACAAATTATTCTAAAGAACTTACCTGAGATAATGACTCCTTACCTTGCTTCCTTACGCCCAAAAAGTAAGGGTCGCATAGTTCAGAACTATGCCCTATTTATAGAGTTTAGACTAGGGTTTGAGGATTAGATCGAGTTTAGAGTCCTTGTTTCATCAAATCATAATCTCTAAGAGTCCTTAGAGTCTTTACAATCCTCCCCAAGTCGATCCCTAGTGGATAGGAACATCAAGTTCCAATCTTTTCATGAGTTCCTTTGCTTACGGAACTAACAGGTTTGTAACGGACTAGGACCTACGCGTTAGGGTTATGTGGCGGTCTCGCGATAGACCGTTACATTACTCGTTCCTAGAGTTCAAAGGAAATCAAACTCTTTTAGTTTTCTAGTTCATAGTGTAACGGTCGAGACACCGTGCATTACATGTCTGTGACGGTCAGGCTATAGACCGTTATATGTGTCGTGGATAGAGTTCAAACAATTTAAAACTCTTTTGATAATTATCCATTAACTTATCTTATATATTCTAGTATTTATCCTTAATATCCGTGGATAGACTTAATTACCTTCTAGAATGTGGGCCAAACTTTAATGGGCCAGAGTTAAAATCTTTTGGACTTTAATTAAGTGGTTTGGGTTAATTGATTAACACCACTTGGCCTCATAATAACTTATTAACAATTTATAAATTTATTTAGGCCTTTATAAATTTTTGAAATTATTTAAAATTTCTGGGGCACTACAACAGCAGTAGTAGTAAAGCAGGAAAAGCTAAACTACACTAGAAAGCTGTAAAAGAAAGCCGTAACGGAAGGAGTAGAATAGCTAAAAGAAAAGGGAACAGCCGTACCAGATAAAACACGACTGTCGAAGGAAGCACGGCTCCCTAAACTACTCTGAAGAGCAACAAAAAGGTGAACTCTGATCTCACAAAGTCAGGAGTTACCGATCTGTCGACACGGGACCAGGCCTAAGCTAATACTCACGAAAACAGGCAAAAGGCCTAGAAAAGACCTAGACAGATATGGAACACTAAAGCATACACGACTAGATTGCCGTGCACGTTACACATAGCCGACCTCGGGTAAAGTCAAGAACAGACTAACCCGAAAAAGGTCATGACACGAAGAACGAGAAATATGGGAGTCACGTGTCACGTGACGGAAGCACCTCCTCACTAGAAGAATAGCCAGATGCGTCCACTGACGTCTTACACTGCGCCATGAGTATTGTTGTGTCTTTGAGGTCATTTGAGTCATTCTGTGGTCTCTTGGGTCATTCGACATCATTTTATAGTCATATGAGTTCTGTGGTATTCTTGGTTTTGATAATGGCTTAACACT
The DNA here is from genome assembly GCA_022559845.1 of Amorphophallus konjac. Taxonomy (NCBI): domain Eukaryota; kingdom Viridiplantae; phylum Streptophyta; class Magnoliopsida; order Alismatales; family Araceae; genus Amorphophallus; species Amorphophallus konjac. Next base: position 114,355,350 of record CM040123.1, on the reverse strand, counting down.
ATTAGTCATTGTTGTTTATCACTCTCCATATATTTGGTTTCATGATGCCCATTCACAACTTGCATTATATGTTCTCACATTGCATTAATACCAAGGAACATGTGGTTCTTGAATGCTCACATCAATCTTGAAACTTTGGGTTACTTGATGATCATCCATTCGTTTAAATTCATTGTCATATGAACTTGCTCTTTTGATATGGATGGTTAATTTGGGAATGAACTTTTCTATCCTTCTTGTTATTGAAATTCCATGAGTGTGTTTCATGGATATTTTACTTGGGGTGGTTGAGCTCTTATTTCTTGATCTTTAGCTCAGAACACTTGTGATTCAAAGTGTTCACATATAACTAATTCATGAGATTTCATATGTGTATTTCATACATTTATTATATGGATTATTGAGCTAAAGTTCTAATCCTTTTTATATGATTTTGCAGGCCAAAACACTCAATATATATTCCCCAAGATCAAAGGAGTTTGATGCCACAGAGTTCGGAAGGGTTACAATGACATTTGGGGCTGAATTGTGTTAATCTGGAATTTACTGTAGCTTTAGGTCGACCGGCGGCACTGTAGCTAGGTCGACCGAATTTTCCAGAACCAAAAGGTTCGGGGTCTGTGACATTCCGGTCGACCGCCCCATGAATTCCGGTCGACCGGTTTTGCCAGAGCCGAAAAGTTCTGGCTGCAGCAGGTTCCGGTCGACCGGCCCATGAATTCCGGTCGACCGCCAGCCCCGATGCAGCCATGTTTGACTTCGAAATCCACCTCGTGGCCAGCCCCTTTCCATGGATTTGTTTAATCAAACCTTACCTAACTTCCCATGATTTGTGGATCTGGTCTGGAGGGTGTCCAAGGACCATTCCAAGGGTTATAAAACCAACATGAGAGGGTTAGAAACCCTAGTTGATGGAGTTGATGAAGTGAATCAAGGGAGGCTATTTTGAGAGCACTGTAGCACCTCCGTGAAAAGTGTTTCGGGCAGGAGTTCTTCATCCTTCCAAGGTGATTCAAGGTGAGATCTGAAGCCAAACAACCTCCAATCATGCAAGAAGCATTCAAGGCTTGCAAAGGTGATCAAAGCTACATCCATACACCTCTTCATCAACTCAAGGAGATTCAAAGAAGATCAAAGCTACATCCAACAATCTCTCCATCAACTCAAGGTGATTCAAGCTCATATCTCAAATCCAGCAACCTCCAAGGAAGAGTAGAAGAAAGCAAGGCTAACAAGGGAAATCAAAGGAGGCTGCAAGGGTGTGTTCAAGGAAGAGGAGTTCGAGTTACTGTAGCTGTGAACAGTACTCCGGGAAGAAGTTCTTCATCAAATCCTCAAGAGATTCAAGCTCCAACAAACCTCAGACAAGATCTTTTCTCTTAAGCATATTCTATATCTTATTTGAGTGATTTCATATTTGTTCGTTTTCCATTTCATTCAAACATTTGGAATTGAGAATCGTCCCTACCGGTGGTTAGTAGGAAGGCAATCGGGAGTTCTCCGATTTGCGGTATAGCCGTCCCTGCCGGCTTTGTGTGTAGGAAGACAGAAAGAGGGGTTTCTCTGTTCTGTAGTTTGGGGCGTGTCCCCGGGTCAAGCTGTGTGTCAGCAAGGAAGCCTCACCGGGTTTTGGTGAGGGGTGGACGTAGGTTGCGAGGTTGCAACCGAACCACCTTAAAAATCCCTGTGTTGTGGGTTGTTTATTGTGTGTGATTGATCTATATCTTCTAACCCCATTCACAGGTTCGTGTGCTTTACATACTTGGTTATCTTGCTCACATACATATGCACTTTGAGTGATCAACATAGCATACACACACACGCACGGTTGTTGCAAGCTATTGCATGTTCATCTATGTGTTATGCTTTGTAATTCACTTAAAGAAGTGTGGACGTTTCATAGCTTGTAATTCAAATCTTTTCATTTGAGCCACTCTACTTAATTCTGCTGTGCATTGTGCCTAAGTGATTCATTCACTTTATAAGAGTGGTTTAAGCTTCCGCTAGATAAGAGTTTTTAAATAGGCCATAACTTGTGATAGGATCTATTCAACCACCCCTTCTGGATCCGTTTACACCTCACGGGACCCAACAAGTGGTATCAGAGCGAGGCTCTGTCATTCCCAGATCCAACGATCTGCAGGGAAAGATCTCGGTGTTTTTTATTTAGATGGATTCACATGCTACACTTGCTTCGATGGCTTCTCCACCCATTTATGATGGTTCAGATTTTTCAACATGGGTTGGAAGAATGTTCATTTATGTTAGCTCCATAGATCCACAATTGTGGACTCTTATATACAATGGTCCTCATGAGCTGCCATCAAATTCAATTGATTGGTTAGCCGAACATGAGACCAAACACAATGATAATCATCTTGCATATAACTTAATTACAGCTGCAGTTGATCTAAGACTAACGCATCTTGTGTCCTCTTGCAGCACAGCCAAGCAAGTATTGGACAAGTTGGTTAAAATCCATGAAGGGAAGGAACAAGAACAAGAATGCTTCATGGCCGACCGTATAGAACAGTCCAGCAATGCATCCTCATCACAGGTAAACTCTGATTCCGAGGAATTCACTTTTGAAGAGCTTATGGAAGTCTATGATGAATTGATCACACAATACAAAAATGTAAAATCTGAAAACAAAAAATTGAAAAAGGATCTCAAGAAAATCAACCAAAATGAAAGCTCATTTTGTAAAAAGTGTTCTGTTTTTAAAGAGCTTAACGACACTCTCTTATTTGATCTAGATACGCATAAACAAAGCATTGCATGTCTAAGGGATGAAAATGAAAATCTTCATGGTGAAATCACTAGGTTGGAAGAAACTGTAATAAAACTCCAAAATCAACCTAAGTCAATCTCCAATGATCAAACTATGGCCGATGGGCTAATCTATCATGAGAAGTTGATTGAAGAAAATAAAAATTCTGTTTCATGCTCTGCTAACTTTGTGTGTGGAAAATGTTCATTCTTGAGAAATATAAATGTTGGTCTCCACGATGATCTTGAATGGCAACAAAAACTGATTGATTCTCTAAAAGAAGAGAATAGAGAGTTGTTGGAAAAGAAAATTGAACTTGAACAAGCTGAAGAAGAATTGCATGAAAAACTGGCTGCACATGAAAAAGGCAAATCTGTCATTGAAGATCACTCTAAAACTTTGCATGCTTTAGAACAACAAAATCAAAATCTTAAAGCAGTAAATGCCATGCTCAATGAGCAATTGGCAGCATGCGAAGAGGGCCTTATTGAATCTAAACAGCACATTTCCTCACTTGAAAATGAAATTCAAGGTTTGAATGATTTCCTGTCAATGTTTGCCCAAATCCAAGATTTTGGATCACCGGAAGCCACCACTTCCTGTGGTCACCAAAAGGGCCATACTGCTCGAAAGAAAAGCAAAATTCAGCATGCTCATCCAAACATGCACCATAACATGCCCAATGCCAAATACCATGCCTTCCACAAAATGAATGTCAATTGTTATTATTGTGGTAAACATGGTCACACTATACATGATTGTTTGATCTTGAGAAATGATGAGCTTAGAGCAGGACAGCAAGTGAAAGGGCAAGGAAAGAAACAAGTCAACACTGGCAGAGGGCTTGCTCAACAAAATTCTGTACGGAACCACATGGAGAATCAGAAGTGTCGACATTCCTATCCAGACAGGTCGACACTCCCCATGGCCTTTAATAGAAATGCTTCTCTTTGCTACTCTCATTGTGGTAAGTCTGGCCATACTATCCAAGAGTGCTTGCATTTGAAGGGAAAGCATCACCTTCATGCCATGAAAGGTAAATCCCATGCTCACCCACAAAAGCATAATCCACATGCACACGCACATGAACATAAAAAGAAAAATCAATCTTTTGTGTGTTGTTTCTATTGTGGGAAAAATGGGCATGAGATATATGATTACCTCACAAAGAAGGAGGATGATGTGATTGCCCTGAAAAAGGTGGGCCAAGATGCTAAACATGTTGCTAACCCATAAGGACCCAAGCAATCTTGGATACCTAAAAATTCCAAATGAGAATTTTGGGTGCAGGATGCCTTGGAGCTGAACAAAGGATCATAAGGTAAATAAAAGCTCAAGGCACAGGTATGTACATAAATCTTTTAAGTTTAGTCATCTTGCATGTTTACTCTTGACATGTAGATAGTGCATCATACGTCTGCCCAATGTCATTAGATTCTGTAAACTGAATTGCTCTTTGAAATACAAAACCCCTAAGGTGTGAGATGAACTTTTGAGCTTGATAACTTATTTACACCATACTTGATTTCAGCTATTTAACTCATGAAAAATTTGTTATGCTGATGAAGTTAATGTGATGATGAGTTGCATAAGTCTATCAGCCACATGAAATTCTTGGACTTCGGTTTTGATGATGCATGTCATGGCTGCATTTTCAACTCGTTATTCATGTTCGCATTATTCAAAAGGGGGAGTCTATCAATTAACATCATCATGTTGCATTCAGTTCAAAATCAATTGTGAATGATTTGTGTTTGCATCATCTTGTAATCACACATACCTTAATACACATCATGTTTAGAAGACAAATGATAATGCACAATCATTTTGCAGCATCTTCATTGCATTGTGCATTCACATAACTCTTAGGTTGTATAGTTCATTGCCAACCCTTGCATGTACTTAGGGGGAGTCAACATCAATCTAGCTTGAATCATTTTACATCATTTCACTCTTGCACGGCCATGGTATATTAAATGTTGATGTATGAAAAGGTAGTTTATGCTTACCTAGAAGCACTCAATATGCGTGAGGACTAACCTCCGCCAAGTACCATGCGTCAATGTCGCATATAGGCCATATAGCTAGGGGGAGTTGTCTTGATGAGGCATTCATGCATATGTTTCATATTCATCATGTTGGTTCATGCATTTCATGTTTGATCAGGTCAACCTCTGCATGGTTCAAGAAAACCTCTCATTGACATTTGTCATTCTTTGTGACTGCAAACATCACTCCTTGCGTGCTTTCATTGCATATTCTTAGGGGGAGTCGTGTTGTTCTTCTTGGTTCATTCATCCTTTTTGCATCTGAACCTCAATGGCCTCCAGTGTGATAATAAGTCCAAGAGACAGACATCACTACGGTGTAAGAGCATTCTATTATATGAACTGATGATTGCCCATTCAATGAAAAATGGTTCACATTTAATGATTTCCTTGAAGTTTTGATATATCTTTTGAAATCATCCATATTTTATGGTTTTAATAGACCTTAACTAGACATTGCAGATTATGCTTTGAATGACTATCCTGATATCTGAAATTCCAAACTTCATGACACTCTTGGTGATACTCTAGAGCTTAGTATTGTTTCTAAACATCTTGATGAGCTGGAATTCTTGAAAATCAATTTGCAGAGCAATGATAGTGTTGCACGGAGAAATATATCACGTCATCAAATCAAGTGACGAACGATATGTCATGATGTGCCTCTGTTATCTCTGTCTTAATTACTTTTGGACTCTAGGCAGAGCACTAGCATAATTGCTGAGAAATATATCTTCTCATCACCGAAATGAGATTGGATATGTCATGACGCGACTTTGCTATCTCTGTTCATTCTGAAGCATTACAGTCAGTCTTGCCAAACACCTAGGGATACTAGCGTCTAAACAACGTGTATTCTTATGGCTAGGAGGCCTGTACTAGACTTGATTGCTCGTAAAATATGAGTCATGTGCCTTCAAATACTAAAGATATTGAAAATCAAAATATGAAACCTCTTGCTTCTATTTTAAAATTCCATGCTTTAGTCATGCTTGTTTAGCCTCAATACTAGTTTTTGTGCTATTTCCTTTGTGGTTCTTGATTATGGATGTATAAGATAAGGGAAGGTTAAACATTGTCATGATATGCGCTTCTGATTCATTTCTATTAAACCATGGATGTCGATGCCTTTTGAACTCTATTGATGATCTTGGTTTTCATTAGCTTTGAACCATATATGTTGCTCACAGTCTGTTTCAGGTTTGCATATAATGGCTTGCTATTCCACTACCATTCCACTCTGATCTCTAGGACTTTTGTCAGCCACTATATCGTATCCCTCCTTTTGCTATTGGCAAAGGGGGAGAACGTCTTGTTGTGAATCCTTGCTGTGGACTTGGGAGAAAGGGGGAGATGTTGTCTAATGTTGCTTTTGAGCACTGTCAAAGGGGGAGAGTGCATTGTGGATATGGGAGAATCCAAGGGGGAGAGAACCTTCATTTATGATGAGGGCTTATGCATAGCATTCATACACTTTACTTCTCCATGCATACATATTTTGCCTTCATCTGCCATATCTATATAAATCATTCAGGCTGCCATGATTACATCACCATACTACACAAGTGGTATATTCCAACAAGTGGTATCATCTTGATGCACCTTTCAAGTCGTCTCCAAAATCATTGGTGTCCTCTGTCAAATGATATCACATTGCTTTCTCATTCATTGGCATATGGCATGAGTCCTAGCATCATTGGCATCATGTTTTCATGCAATAGGGTGGCATGCATGTATTGACTTCATACAATTGTAGCTTGCATCTATCATTTCCATGCATTGCTTAGCAAATCCAAAAAATCTGAAAACTAGAAAACCACTAAAAATCTGCAAAATTTGAAATCAAAATTTGCTCCTTGGTTGCTCTATCCATCTCCTATTTGAGGAATTGAATCATGCTGCTGTGGCTCCACCTCTCACAGTTACTTTGTCTTTGCCAAGTCACGGGACACCACCATGTTCGATACCTCCATATCATTCTTTGGTCTCAGTCCTATAACTGGCTTTCCACAATTGGTTGTTCTCTTTGGTTATTTTGTCAATCTTAATAAGTGTACATCCATTGGCATGTATTTCCACATCATTTTGTGTGCGTCATTAATGTGCGTCTCTCTTTCTCTTTTCTGGATCTTTTGATGTTGTCAAAGGGGGAGAAGATTATGTGAGTCATTCATCAAAGGATGTGGTAAGGTAAGAAGGTAAGATTATGTGAAGTCATTACTCAATGCATGTGGTGAATGTGGTAAGATTCCTCTTCTTATTCTTCAGACTCATAGTTGCCCTGTGAGTTTATAATGACTCATAGTTCAGAATGACTCATAGTTTCCATCATCAAAAAGGGGGAGAATGTTGTGTCTCTGAGGTCATTTCAGTCATTCTGTGGTCTCTTGGGTCATTCGACATCATTCTATAGTCATATGAGTTCTGTGGTATTCTTGGTTTTGATAATGGCTTAACACTATTAGTCATTGTTGTTTATCACTCTCCATGTATTTAGTTTCATGATGCCCATTCACAACTTGCATTATATGTTCTCACATTGCATTAATACCAAGGAACATGTGGTTCTTGAATGCTCACATCAATCTTGAAACTTTGGGTTACTTGATGATCATCCATTCGTTTAAATTCATTGTCATATGAACTTGCTCTTTTGATATAGATGGTTAATTTGGGAATGAGCTTTCTATCCTTCTTGTTATTGAAATTCCATGAGTGTGTTTCATGGATATTTTACTTGGGGTGGTTGAGCTCTTATTTCTTGATCTTTAGCTCAGAACACTTGTGATTCAAAGTGTTCACATATAACTAATTCATGAGATTTCATATGTGTATTTCATACATTTATTATATGGATTATTGAGCTAAAGTTCTAATCCTTTTTATATGATTTTACAGGCCAAAACACTCAATATATATTCCCCAAGATCAAAGGAGTTTGATGCCACAGAGTTCGGAAGGGTTACAATGACATTTGGGGCTGAATTGTGTTAATCTGGAATTTACTGTAGCTTTAGGTCGACCGGCGGCACTGTAGCTAGGTCGACCGAATTTCCCAGAACCAAAAGGTTCGGGGTCTGTGACATTCCGGTCGACCACCCCATGAATTCCGGTCGACCGGTTTTGCCAGAGCCGAAAAGTTCTGGCTGCAGCAGGTTCCGGTCGACCGGCCCATGAATTCCGGTCGACCGCCAGCCCCGATGCAGCCATGTTTGACTTCGAAATCCACCTCGTAGCCAGCCCCTTTCCATGGATTTGTTTAATTAAACCTTACCTAACTTCCCATGATTTGTGGATCTGGTCTGGAGGGTGTCCAAGGACCATTCCAAGGGTTATAAAACCAACATGAGAGGGTTAGAAACCCTAGTTGATGGAGTTGATGAAGTGAATCAAGGGAGGCCATTTTGAGAGCACTGTAGCACCTCCGTGAACAGTGTTTCGGGCAGGAGTTCTTCATCCTTCCAAGGTGATTCAAGGTGAGATCTGAAGCCAAACAACCTCCAATCATGCAAGAAGCATTCAAGGCTTGCAAAGGTGATCAAAGCTACATCCATACACCTCTTCATCAACTCAAGGAGATTCAAAGAAGATCAAAGCTACATCCAACAATCTCTCCATCAACTCAAGGTGATTCAAGCTCATATCTCAAATCCAGCAACCTCCAAGGAAGAGTAGAAGAAAGCAAGGCTAACAAGGGAAATCAAAGGAGGCTGCAAGGGTGTGTTCAAGGAAGAGGAGTTCGAGTTACTGTAGCTGTGAACAGTACTCCGGGAAGAAGTTCTTCATCAAATCCTCAAGAGATTCAAGCTCCAACAAACCTCAGACAAGATCTTTTCTCTTAAGCATATTCTATATCTTGTTTGAGTGATTTCATATTTGTTCGTTTTCCATTTCATTCAAACATTTGGAATTGAGAATCGTCCCTACCGGTGGTTAGTAGGAAGGCAATCGGGAGTTCTCCGATTTGCGGTATAGCCGTCCCTGCCGGCTTTGTGTGTAGGAAGACAGAAAGAGGGGTTTCTCTGTTCTGTGGTTTGGAGCGTGTCCCCGGGTCAAGCTGTGTGTCAGCAAGGAAGCCTCACCGGATTTTGGTGAGGGGTGGACGTAGGTTGCGAGGTTGCAACCGAACCACCTTAAAAATCCCTGTGTTGTGGGTTGTTTATCGTGTGTGATTGATCTATATCTTCTAACCCCATTCACAGGTTCGTGTGCTTTACATACTTGGTTATCTTGCTCACATACATATGCACTTTGAGTGATCAACATAGCATACACACACACGCACGGTTGTTGCAAGCTATTGCATGTTCATCTATGTGTTATGCTTTGTAATTCACTTAAAGAAGTGTGGACATTTCATAGCTTGTAATTCAAATCTTTCCATTTGAGCCACTCTACTTAATTCCGCTGTGCATTGTGCCTAAGTGATTCATTCACTTTATAAGAGTGGTTTAAGCTTCCGCTAGATAAGAGTTTTTAAATAGGCCATAATCTGTGATAGGATCTATTCAACCCCCCCTTCTAGATCCATTTACACCTCACGGGACCCAACAAGTATCTCCCTACGGACGCTGAGAACGACGGAGACTGAGATACTTACTGTAGAAACCCGATAATTTAAAATGAGAAATAATTTTTTAAATAAAGTATACAATTAAATTTTTCATGAAATAATTAAATTATATTTTTTGAAATTAGAATAGAGAATTTACTTGAATTTACTTAAGGTAAATTGAAAAATAAATACTTTAACCCTTAGATAAATCATTGCAAGCCCAATAAAAGTCCATATGATGGATTAGGATTACATTTGGCCCATTAGATAATCCATAATGGGCTGGATTAATGGATTAAAGGATTTATTAAAGGATAATTAGACCAAAATTCGTAACACATGTTTAATATGCCATTTAAGGGATTAAAATAACCCCATTTCTAGAAGATTGACTCAAGAATCAACCCTTACCTACCAGCCACCTTAGACCAGCCATTTTTACATTGGCTTCACACCAAATGGAGGCTAGGTTTAGAAGAAAAATTAGAATTTCCTATCAATTAGGAGTTAGAAAGTTTGGCATTGTTAGGCAAGGAATCTTGACAAATTTGGCCAAGTTTTGGCTATAAATAGAACCCCATTCGACCCTTAAATCATCCATGGAAGCCAAGGCTATGCTGCTGCGGAGATTGAAGGAGATTTGAAGGAGGATTGGGAGAAATCAAAGGGTTTCATATTATTTGGGCATTTTTTTTACCTCTCATTAGATCTGCTCAAAGGTAGGTGTCTCTCAGGCTAAACTCCTATTAAAGCATGCCATCTTGTTCATTTTTCTGTCCTCTTTCCATTGATAGCTCATTTATTAAATTCCGTTATGAAATGAGTAAGTTATGGTCATTTTATTGGAGGGGTATTCCCATTTTTTCATCAGGTGCAGAACGTGCTATATCTCAGTAGCGCGTTCTGAACGCGCTAGCCCGACATAGCGCGTTCATACAGAGTATTTTTCCTGACCTCAGAGGGGTCAAAAACATAATTTCAAAAAATATCTATATATCTATAGCGCCTTAATAAAATTTATATATATCTATAGCGCCAGCCAACCTCGGCTCGGCACAGCACGGCACGACACAAACAAATAAATATATATATTACTATATACCTCGGCTCGGCTAGGCTCGGCCCGGCACAAACAAACAAACAAACAAACAAATAAATAAAAAAATAAACAAATAAACAACTCAAGGGTGAGCTCTCCAACATATAAAGTCATAGAAGTTTTTTGTAACTTCCAATGTGGGACTAAATTTTAGCCACTATACAATGAGATTATAGTACTTAGAATCCACCTTAATTGTAAAGCATTAGCATGATAAAATTACTTTCAGCATCTTAAATATTAAATTCAGCATGTTAAATTTATTTTTTCAGAATAAAAGTATTTTTAGTATGTTAAATACTATTTACAACATGATAAGTCTATTTTACTAGAAAATTTAGGTATAAAATTCATTTGAAGCATGTAAAAGTATGCTTATAAGTAAATTGATGTTTCAAAAAGTATTATCATCATGATAACATTTATTTCTATCATATTATCAGAAATTGAGTTATGAAAATTACTTTTAGCATGATTAAACCTATTTTCTTATCGAATAAGTAGGAAATTAATGCATGAAAAATATTTCCAGCATGTTAAAAATACTGCCAGCATGATAAAATTAATTCCAACATGTTAGAGTTATTTTTAGCTTGTTAGGACTATTTTTCAGCATATTAAAGTTATTTAAAACTATTTTTTCAGCATGTAAAAATCTATTTTTATCATGTTATTAGTAAAGTAATGTATAAAAATTAGTTTCAGCATGTTAAAAATTATTTCTAATATGATAAATTTACCTCCTGCATATTGAGATAGGAAATTATTTTTTAACATGATAAGTTTATTTAAAAATAATTTTTGCATATTTTCCTATCATGAAATTAGTAAATAAATGTATAAAAATTATTTTCAGTATGCTAAAAATTACTTTCAGTAAGATAAAATTATTTACAGTATGTAAGATTATCTTAGCATGTTAGAATTAATTTCATCATGCTAAAGCTATTTAAAAACTATTTTCAGCATGATAAACCTATTTTCTCAACAAATAATTAGCAAATAAATGTAGAAAAATTATTCTTCGGCATGAAAAATTTATTTTGTTATCAGAAAATTTAAGAAAATAGCATGATAAACTTATGTTTATCACCTCATCAGTAAGTTAGTGTACGAGAATTATTTAGCATGTTAAGTATTTATATTAATATGTTAAATAAAAATTTGCAGCATAATAAAAAGTTAATTCCAGCATGAAAAATCTATCTTATCATCTTAGCAGTAAAGTAACACATGAAAATTATTTTCAGCAAGTAAAATTTATTTTTGGTACATAAGTTCTATTTTCTTATCAAATAACTAGTACATTGATGAATAAATAGTAAATACCAAAAATCGGGATTTTAAATTTTGGAAATTATATTTCCTACCTAAAACACTTAATTATGAAAAATACACATCAGATTAGACTATGAAATTTAAAATAATTCTATTTACTTGATTTCCTTCCTAGTTTACCGTCATCCTTGAATTCCACGACTTAATGTCGTTAAACATGATGTCTAAAATGAGTTTTTTCACTCTCCTTTGTAATTATCACAATTTTTGCCAGATCTGTACTTGTTTACAAATGAGCTTGTTCTTGAAATTCTTTGACCATATTGTGGAATTATATAGAAAAATGTCAGGGGCTATGGGTCCCAATGAAATGACATTTAAATGCTAGTGTATAAAGGGGTTCTGATCTGATCCCATGGGCAAGGCAAAGTCCAAATATAAACTGGTATTATAATGATCAGGTGCTGGCATTCACCAATACAGGGTCTATTACGGTTAGGGGCAATCATACTGTCGTGAGAACCCCTAAGTGTGTAGCCAAATAGTGATATTCCATAAGGGGCTGTCATATCGTCGTGATCTCCCCTTAGTGCTTTGGCCAATCCTACTGAATGTTGGTAGAAGTGATTGCTCTACTTCTATATTGTTATTGCTTAAAGATTCATCATAAATATCCCTGTAAAAGTGATTGTTCTACTTCTATATTGTTTAAAGTTCAAGTGATTGCTCTACTTCGATATTACTTAAAAGTTCATCATGAAAGTTCTTGAATTGTCTTAATGATAGTACCCATTGTCTCATCATGAAAGTTCTTGATATATCTCTGGAATTGACCATCGTCTTGTCTACTATCATGATCTTGAAATTATTGATATCTTTGTATCTTGAAATTACTTGAAAATTCCTTATACAAAATTTCTTACTTGAAATTCATGATCAATTACTTCATGACACGAATTGTTAAATACTTAAAGATTGCCTGGCTTTAGAGATATAAAATCCTACTGAGCTTTTTGCTCACCCTACGTTTTGGTTAATTATTACAGGAAATGAAAATGAACAAGGGATTGGACAAGAGTGAATGAGTGTTTTTCTTTTCCCTAGGTTTATGTAGATCATTAGTGTTTTTACAAGGTTTATGTATTTGAAAAAATTTGGAAGATTGTATCATGCCTTTATGGCTTATAAATTAGTGATGTAAACATTTATTTTGATGGAATAAAATTAGCAATTTCATCTTAGCTCTCTATCTTTAGAATTAAATTTGTACATGCTCGGACCGACACGAGTGCCTCGTAACTGCTCGCGCCTCGATTTTCCGCGTCGGGGCGTGACACTTACTGAACTGAACCAGGAACTACAGTAACGAGTGACTAGTCAGGGTCACGCCCGTCGACGTTTGTCCAAACGCCCCTGACCACGTGTGCACACACATGCTCAATGCCTTGAGCTAGGCCTCTAGCTAGTTTTCTCCCCCAGTAGGACGCTACTGCAAGGCAAGGGAGCCTAGGGAAACTAGCCTACAAATCGTATCTCGGGAACTGCCCCGCCACCACTCCCAGGTGGGCCGACACTCGAGGTCATCGGGCTATGACTAGTGGAGGCTCACTAGACACAGAGACTCTGAAACACGAGTGCTGAAGTACAGATAGGCTAAGCAAGCATTATCGCACGTACTACGAAGTACCAAGGCAGTACACCAAACTGCCAACAGACTCAAGACAGGGCAACTAGACCTGCTGATACAACGATCCTTGAGTCTCATGACTCGGGGTCAAGATCATCGCACCACGGCGGTGACAAGCTGCCAATCAGCCTAATCCTAAGCCATAGGAAACGATAATGGATCATCGGATCCACAAACCCGTATAAAATGACACACGGAGACCTGAGGGTTCACCAAGACCCTCAACGCCTCTAGACAAGTAGACCGAGGTAAGACAGTACCTCTTAGGCGTCCAGAACCATGTCTCGATATCCAGAATAGTCGAGACACGCACAAGGTTACTTGTCAACCACTGGGTCTCACCGAGTTGACCAGAACCTAAATAATGACTCAGAAGGCTCAGAAGCAGTAACAAACGCTACTCAAGCTAAGGATACCCTTGGCTACCTTATAATATGGTCGTAGCCCTCATAGGATATCAAAAGACATCCACGGGACAATGGGCAAACCATAAGGTCAAGCCAAGACGATTGAAAGCCAGAACTTTGGAAACACAGCTCTCTGGTGGTACACGGTCTAATGCTTGGTAGCTCAGTAACCTAGGCGGTCGAGTAAAGGGCGGCTTACCAGCCGCAGAGGACACAGGCATTAGGTGGTCATATGATGGGCCGCATATAGTTATAAACGGTCCATCAAGGGGCCGTCATCTGAGTTAAAACAGTCATGGGGATGACCGCTACACTCAGAGACCCGAATGAACAAAACTAGTCAAACCCCTAAAAATGGTCTACACATGGACCGCTAAGAAGTCTAGATGGTCTAAGAGAAGGCCGCTAAATCAAACCAACTTAAAATAGTAACTCGGTCAAACGGTAAATAGCGGTCTAGCAAGGGACCGCCAAAGACAAGGAACGGTCTAGTGAAGGACCGCTTCACTAACTGCCATAAAACCATTGACTAGAGTCAACAACACTAAGCGGTCTAGCAAAGGACCGCTTACACACGCTGTAACGACCCAGAGTTCAGGATACCAATATACCGATAACATCGATACACCGATACCAAGAACTGGGGAAGCCACCCAAGAGGCTGATGAGGCCCCTGAAGGGTTAGAAGAAAAGTGCTGAGGGGTATGCATAACGAATTGGAATTTGGAACGCGCAATTTACAATTAAGTAAAGAAATTAACACAAGTGCGGAAGCAATTCAAAATAACTAGAGTGATATGTATATACTAGTCCAGAGAAACAAGAGTACTAGCCCAAAAAGGTACAACTACGCGGGGCATACCCCGGCAAAAGTACAACAAGCCACAAGGGCGCTTCGACTAAAGCTGGCAACTAACACGGTCTCCGAACCAACTCACGAAGCACCGGGAGACGGCGGGCGCGGCTCACCTGAAAAGAGAAAGGGTGAGTCACAGCCAGACTCAGTAGGGGTCACGCGGATCCCTACCTCGCACTAAACAAGCATACATGCATAAATAAAGCAAGTAGAGCATGCATTTAAATAACTAACAAGCAATGGCAAGAATAACTACTCAAGGAAAGCTGCAGACTCTAACTAAGCAAATATAACAGCTAAAGCATGCCACAGCTAACTAAACGCAAGCGATTAAAACTAAAGCTACCAAATAGAATAAGTCTTAACTAGTCCAAGCAACAAGGAAGGACAACCACTGGAGCAGAAACCAGAAGCGTCCACTGACGACTTACACTGCGTCTCAAGCACTCGTAGTCGACGAAGCGACAAGCTAAGCGCGTAAACAGTACCAAACCAAGTGACCAGTCGGAGTGGCACCCGTCGGTGTCAGTCCACAGTCTCCGACCATATGTGCACACACTGACTCTAGCCTGAGCCAGGCCCTCTATCTAGTTTTCCCCCTTGGTAGGACGCTACCATTGGCTGGGAGCCCACGGAACTAGCTTACAAACCGTGCATGGGAAACATACCCCTCCGCCATCCTCAAGCGGGTCGGCACTCAACAGACCTTAGGGAAACAACAGTGGCTCCATTGCGTGGAAAGAAAGGCTACTCTAATGGTAATAAAACACGCCACAATACATTAAAACAATATGAATATGGCATGAGTATACGAAGGAACGCATAACGAATGGGCTGGCAACATATTAAAACCATCAGGGAAGCGGCGGTCTAATACCCACGCGCTACTTGAAAGTGACGGTCAGGGACTGGCGCGTTACACCAAGAATGACGTGTTGGTCTCCATCCGTTACTTCCACCTGAGTTCCAGCTCAAAGGTGCAAAAGGGAATGTAACGGTAGGGGCCCTATGCGTTACTTCCAAGCAACGCGGTGGGTCACCGCCGTTACATCCACCCGAGGCCACCAAATCAACTAACAGCGTCGAAAACGACAGCAGGCGAAGCGACGCTCCGGTCTAAGCGCGTCGGAAGTGAACGACGGTCGGCCAATAGACCGCCGGACTCACCGCCTCACCTGGCTAACTGAAAACAACGAGCGAGTAACGGATGGGATTCCCACCATTACTCTCCAAATGACGCACCCCCGATGGGCCGTTATTTGGAAGCGACGCGTCCACTATGGACCGTCAGGCAAGTGACGGTTCCTGGCAGGACCGGCACTTCACCTGGGTTACGGGCGGGTACGGTTTGTAAACCGAAGCCCTCCCGGACGACAGAAATCGCCGGGTATCGTCGAAAAACCTGATATCCTGCCAAACCATACAGTTTATACAACAGTTTAACAACTAAATCTAGCACATGCAAGGCCTAAAACGCATTAAACTCAAAGATTTAAGCTAAAACCCCAAATATGGAAACATGGGCATCATGCACCCTACGGGGCGCTAATCAACAAACGAGCTAAGGGAAAACGATCCTAGCGAGATCGAGATTCCATCCCCCTACCTCTTGCAAGCCGAGACGGACGAAAAGGCTGCATGCACCGAGGTAGGCTCACCGAGCCTTCAAGCTCTAACCCGCTCCCACGATCACCGAACCACGCCGAAGTGGACACCTACGCGCTCCTCTCGACGCGAGGAATCCAACGGCACCAACCTTGTCTCAATCCGACCTCGTCTCGCCCGCGTTCCCTAGAGAGGAGAGAGGGGCGATCGCACGGAGGAGAGAGAGAGAGAGAGAGGGTGGGAATGAGAGATCGACGGGGAGAAAGAGGGTGAGAGAGGGATTAAAAGAAAAAAAAGAAATTAAAATATATATAATATAATCATTATATATATATTAAAATCTCATTAATTCTAATAACCCTCAAATAACTCCAAATAAATCCGAAAAAATACCAGACAAATTTCTAAAAATCCAGGAAAATAACCAGAAATTCCAGAACAAATAATAGAACAAAAACCATCAAGGATCCATTACGGCACGGGCCTTACATTCCCTCCCTCCTTACAGAAATTTCACCCTAGAAATTTACAACAACCGAAAAGGAGGAAACTGAGAAAGGACTTATACCTCACTGGAATAAAAAGGGAAAAAGCTGACGCATCTCATCTTCACGCTCCCAAGTAGACTCATTACCAGAGTGACGCTGCCAAGCAATCCTTACCAGAGGAATAACCTTATTTCTCAACCGCTGCTCACGACGGTCTTCAATTCTGATAGAAAATTCTGGCGTGGACAAATCAGCAGTCACCTCAGGCCACACTAAATCATCGAGAACATGAGAAGCATCCGACACATATTTCCTCAATTGAGACACGTGGAACACATCATGAATAGCTTGCATAGCCGCAGGGAGTTGCAAACGATAAGCCACCTGACCAATAACCTCAACAATCGGAAAAGGGCCAACATACCGCGGACTAAGCTTTCCACGCTTCCCAAACCTGGAAACACCTTTCATCGGAGATATTTTTACAAACACCATATCTCCAGGTTCAAATTGTAGTGGGCGTCTGCGCTGATCTGCATAACACTTCTGTCGACTCTGAGCCGTCAACAATCTCTGCCTGATCAGACGAACCACATCAGAACATTGCTGCACCATGTCAGGCCCTGTCAACAATCCGTCCCCAACATCAAACCAGTTCAGAGGAGTTCGACAAGGACGACCATAAAGTGCTTCATAAGGAGCCATACCAATACTGGAGTGAAAACTGTTATTATAAGCAAATTCAACAAGTGGCAAATGCTGACTCCACGAACCCTGCCAATCAAGGCAACACAATCTCAGCATATCCTCCAAAGTCTGAATAGTCCTCTCCGACTGTCCATCTGACTGAGGGTGATACGCTGAACTGAAAGCTAACTCAGTGCCGAAAGCTTTCTGGAAACTACGCCAAAAGCCGGAGGTAAAACGTGGGTCACGATCTGACACAAGTGAAACAGGAACTCCATGCAGTGGCACGATCTTCTGCACATAAAGCTCGGCCAACCTCTGCACATTCCAAGCAACCTTAATCGGCAACAATCTGGCAGTTTTAGTCAATCTGTCGACTAACAACCAGATGCCATCAAAACCCTGAGAAGTCCGAGGCAAACCCACCACAAAGTCTGTAGTAACATGGTCCCATTTCCACATCGGAATCTCTAACGGCTGAAGCAAACCACCTGGCTTTTGATGTTCGGCTTTAACTAACTGACAAGTCAAGCACTTAGAAACAAACACAGCCACGTCTTTCTTCATACCTGGCCACCAGAACTGCTTCTTCAAATTCTGATACATCTTGGTGACACCCGGATGAATAGCAAAACGAGAACCATGGGCCTCACTCAGAATCTCAAGTCTTAAATCATCATCAGCGGGAATATATAATCTGCCTTGAAGACTGACAACTAGCTCATTATCAAATTCCACATCATATCTTGATATAACACGAGCCAAATCAGAATCAGCTTGCTGGGTATCTTTAATCTGATGATACAAAGCTGAACCCAAAACTAAGCTAGCACAAACTGCCATCTTCGGATCAGTAGGAAACTCTGCACTAAATGCCTCACTCAGAAGCTGTTCCCACAATTTCCATTCATGAAGCAACAAATAACTGACCTGTACTTTCCTGCTCAGAGCATCAGCCACAACATTCATTTTACCAGGCTGATAGGAGAGTGTAAAGTCATAATCTTTCATGAATTCCATCCATCGCCGCTGCCTAAGATTCAAATCTTTCTGAGAGAATATATAATGTAAACTTTGATGATCGGTGAAAATATGAAATTTCTCACCATACAGATAATGTCTCCAGATCTTTAAGGCAAAAACAACTGCAGCTAGCTCTAGATCATGCGTGGGATAATTTCCTTCATGCTGCTTCAACTGCCGGGATGCATATGCAATAACCTTACCATGTTGCATTAGCACTGCACCCAAACCTACTCGAGAAGCATCTGTACAGACCATAAATCCACCCGGGCCGGAAGGCAAAGTCAACACAGGAGAAGAAGTCAATAGCCTTTTCAATTCAACAAAGCTAGCCTCACACTGATCCGACCAGACAAAGGACACATCTTTATGAGTCAATCTAGTCATCGGGGCTGCAATTTTCACAAAGTCTTGAATGAATCTGCGGTAATACCCAGCCAAACCTAGAAAACTTCGAATCTCTGTTACAGTTCTCGGTCTCTGCCAACTCATAATAGCATCGATCTTTGCAGGGTCCACTGCCACTCCATCACCAGAATTCACATGACGAAGAAAATGAATTTCCCGAAGCCAGAATTCACATTTACTAAACTTCGCAAAAAGCTCGTGATCTCTTAGAGTCTGCAGAATGATCCTCAAATGCTGCACATGATCATTATCAGAGGCAGAATAAATCAGAATATCATCAACAAAGATCACCACGAACTGGTCCAGAAATGGACGAAAGATACGCTGCATCAGGTCCATAAAAGCTGCTGGGGCATTAGTCAACCCAAACGGCATGACTAAAAATTCAAAATGACCATAACGAGTGCTGAACGCAGTCTTCTCCACATCGGATTCCCGGATCCGTAACTGAAAGTAGCCAGACCTGAGATCAATCCGTGAAAAGACAGTAGCAGATTGTAACTGGTCAAACAAATCATCAATCCTGGGAAGTGGATATTTATTCTTGATAGTCACCTGATTCAACTGCCTGTAATCAATACAAGGTCTCAGGCTTCCATCCTTCTTTTTCACAAACAGCACTGGGGCACTCCACGGAGAAAAACTGGGACGAATATAACCTTTTTCCAGTAACTCTAGTAGCTGTGCTCGCAGTACTCCCAATTCAACTGGGGCCATTCGGTACGGCGGTTTTGCTAAGGGGCCGGTACCTGGAATCAGTTCAATCACCATCTCAATCTCTCGCTCTGGGGGCAAGCTTGGCAACTCGTCAGGAAATACATCAGGGAACTCACAAGCAACCGGAATATCACAAACATCCCGTCGTGATTTTTCAACAATAACCACTGAAGCAAGGAATCCCTGGCAACCTGCACTCAGTAACCTATAGGCTCGAATAGCAGAAATAATCATACGAGAAGATCGGGATCGAATACCTTGAAAATAAAAGGCTGATTTTCCCTGTGGCTGAAAATAGACTTTCTTCGATCTGCAGTCAACCACAGCTCCATAATGCTCCAACCAATCCATTCCCAGAATAACATCATAATCTGCCAGCTGCAACGCATACAATCTTGCCGGCAACTGGTGATTATCAATCATCACAGGAGATTCTTCCAGGCACAAAGGTGTAACCATGAAATCTTCAGAAGGCAATTCAACAAACATCTCACAAGATACCTCGGAAGTCGGTTCCTCAATACAGGCCATGAAATCCTCAGAAATAAAAGAGTGAGAAGCACCAGAATCAAATAAGACACGAGCTGAATGACCATAAAGCATAATCGTACCTTCCACAAGATGGGACGCAACAGCATCAGCTCTAGTCAAATGAGAAACCTTGCCTTTCTGCTTCTTAGAACCAGCTGAAGATTGCTGAGAAGACACCGACGCTTGAGAGTAAAATTGTTGAGCTTGAGCTGCAGTCGGAGGTCCGAATTGCGGCTGCTGAGGTTGAGAAAACTGAGGAACTTGCGATTGTTTCGGCCTCAGCGGGCAATCACGAACCACATGACCCAGCTGATCACACCTAAAGCAAACAACAGGAAGAGAACACGGCTGGCCCTTGTGATGACCACCACATCTCCTACACGTCCATGGCTGACTGACAGCTGAGCTCTGCCGAGTCTGACAAGAAGGTGCTGTCGGCTGCTGAACAGAATCTGTACCGGACGGCTGTTGGAAAAACTTCTTCTTCTTCTTGAACCGCTTGAACTTGGGCTTGGAAGGAGAGGAAGCACTAGAAATTCCTGACTGGACCGAGGGAATACCTGGCACTGGCGGTCGGTAAGTCTGCTGCGACTGAGCTACCGGCTGCACTGATCCTGCCTGAGGATATCCACCAGGTCTCGTCATCTCCAGCTCTAAAGCCACCGCTGTCTGGCACGCACTATCAAGATCCGCAACACGACTGGTGATAAGAGGCATCTTCAATTCAGGCCTCAAACCTCGCAAAAATTGCTGAGTCTTCAAAGCTTCACTAGCCAGCACATGAGGCGCATACTGACCCAATTCCATAAACCTATTCCGGTACTGAAGCACAGTCATACTGCCCTGAGTCAGCTCCATAAATTGATACATCTTGTCCATCTGAAGACAGGCGGGAGTATAGGCACGCTCGAAAGCAGCAACAAACTCTGCCCAAGTGATCTGCCGAAGAGGTCTTGAATGAAAGGCAATCTGCCACTAGGCTTTCCACCACGTGATGGATGTACCCTGGAGTTGAAAAGCAGCAAGCATAACTTTTCATCTTCAGCACACTCCATCGATACGAACACACGCTCGATTGCGTCCAACCATTGCCTTGCCACCTCTGGATCAGCTTGACCATCGAAAGCAGGCGGATTGAACATAAGAAATTCTTTCAATGCCTTGCCTCGACTGCCAGGCGCTTCAACTGGAGGAGCAATAATTGGCGCTGGAGGAGGAACAACTGGAATAGCAGGAACTGCAGGAGGAGGTGCAGAACCACTATCTTCCCTGGGCGCATCTCGAGGAACACGAGGAGCTCGAGGGGGTCTTCCTCGACGGGGAGGCATAATTACGCTGCCAAAACACAATTCAATCGCAATTAATCAATCATACGGAAAACATCCTATGCCAGCAATAGACGACAACAGGACTAGCTCTGGACAAGCGCAAATTTCAATTCCTTATACAATTCCTCAAACCACGCTCTGATACCAACTGTAACGACCCAGAGTTCAGGATACCGATATACCGATAACATCGATACACCGATACCAAGAACTGGGGAAGCCACCCAAGAGGCTGATGAGGCCCCTGAAGGGTTAGAAGAAAAGTGCTGAGGGGTATGCATAACGAATTGGAATTTGGAACGCGCAATTTACAATTAAGTAAAGAAATTAACACAAGTGCGGAAGCAATTCAAAATAACTAGAGTGATATGTATATACTAGTCCAGAGAAACAAGAGTACTAGCCCAAAAAGGTACAACTACGCGGGGCATACCCCGGCAAAAGTACAACAAGCCACAAGGGCGCCTCGACTAAAGCTGGCAACTAACACGGTCTCCGAACCAACTCACGAAGCACCGGGAGACGGCGGGCGCGACTCACCTGAAAAGAGAAAGGGTGAGTCACAGCCAGACTCAGTAGGGGTCACGCGGATCCCTACCTCGCACTAAACAAGCATACATGCATAAATAAAGCAAGTAGAGCATGCATTTAAATAACTAACAGGCAATGGCAAGAATAACTACTCAAGGAAAGCTGTAGACTCTAACTAAGCAAGTATAACAGCTAAAGCATGCCACAGCTAACTAAACGCAAGCGATTAAAACTAAAGCTACCAAATAGAATAAGTCTTAACTAGTTCAAGCAACAAGGAAGGACAACCACTGGAGCAGAAACCAGAAGCGTCCACTGACGACTTACACTGTGTCTCAAGCACTCGTAGTCGACGAAGCGACAAGCTAAGCGCGTAAACAGTACCAAACCAAGTGACCAGTCGGAGTGGCACCCGTCGGTGTCAGTCCACAGTCTCCGACCACGTGTGCACACACTGACTCTAGCCTGAGCCAGGCCCTCTATCTAGTTTTCCCCCTTGGTAGGACGCTACCATTGGCTGGGAGCCCACGGAACTAGCTTACAAACCGTGCATGGGAAACATACCCCTCCGCCATCCTCAAGCGGGTCGGCACTCAACAGACCTTAGGGAAACAACAGTGGCTCCATTGCGTGGAAAGAAAGGCTACTCTAATGGTAATAAAACACGCCACAATACATTAAAACAATATGAATATGGCATGAGTATACGAAGGAACGCATAACGAATGGGCTGGCAACATATTAAAACCATCAGGGAAGCGGCGGTCTAATACCCACGTGCTACTTGAAAGTGACGGTCGGGGACTGGCGTGTTACACCAAGAATGACGCGTTGGTCTTCATCCGTTACTTCCACCTGAGTTCCAGCTCAAAGGTGCAAGAGGGAATGTAACGGTAGGGGCCCTATGCGTTACTTCCAAGCAACGCAGTGGGTCACCGCCGTTACATCCACCCGAGGCCACCAAATCAACTAACAGCGTCGAAAACGACAGCAGGCGAAGCGACGCTCCGGTCTAAGCGCGTCGGAAGTGAACGACGGTCGGCCAATAGACCGCCGGACTCACCGCCTCACCTGGCTAACTGAAAACAACGAGCGAGTAACAGATGGGATTCCCACCGTTACTCTCCAAATGACGCACCCCCGATGGGCCGTTATTTGGAAGCGACGCGTCCACTATGGACCGTCAGGCAAGTGACGGTTCCTGGCAGGACCGTCACTTCACCTGGGTTACGGGCGGGTACGGTTTGTAAACCGAAGCCCTCCCGGACGACAGAAATCACCGGGTATCGTCAAAAAACCTGATATCCTGCCAAACCATACAGTTTATACAACAGTTTAACAACTAAATCTAGCACATGCAAGGCCTAAAACGCATTAAACTCAAAGATTTAAGCTAAAACCCCAAATATGGAAACATGGGCATCATGCACGCTACGGGGCGCTAATCAACAAACGAGCTAAGGGAAAACGATCCTAGCGAGATCGAGATTCCATCCCCCTACCTCTTGCAAGCCGAGACGGACGAAAAGGCCGCATGCACCGAGGTAGGCTCACCGAGCCTTCAAGCTCTAACCCGCTCCCACGATCACCGAACCACGCCGAAGTGGACACCTACGCGCTCCTCTCGACGCGAGGAATCCAACGGCGCCAACCTTGTCTCAATCCGACCTCGTCTCGCCCGCGTTCCCTAGAGAGGAGAGAGGGGCGATCGCATGGAGGAGAGAGAGAGAGAGAGGGTGGGAATGAGAGATCGACGGGGAGAAAGAGGGTGAGAGAGGGATTAAAAGAAAAAAAAGAAATTAAAATATATATAATATAATCATTATATATATTAAGATCTCATTAATTCTAATAACCCTCAAATAACTCCAAATAAATCCAGAAAAATACCAGACAAATTCCTAAAAATCCAGGAAAATAACCAGAAATTCCAGAACAAATAATAGAACAAAAACCATCAAGGATCCATTAAGGCACGGGCCTTACACACGCTATACGGTCTATCGTGAGACCACTTCGCTGACTCGAACGACTAAGGAACCTGAACGATCACCCAAGGGCCGTTCAAAGGATAGAAACGCTCCTTTAATGGACCGCGAACCACGGAAGATAGTCTATCGTGCGACCGCGAAGACCCAAATCAACATACATAAAACGGTCACACATTGGACCGCGTAATAACCTAAATGGTCACTGTAACGACCGTTAAGGCGTTACGATGGGAAAACCATGGGATCAGTCGGATCTTGACCTTTCCACGCCCCGTTCGCTCCGAAACGAAGGGGATACAACCACAATGACTATACCGACCTTCCACACTCCGGAAGGGGTCAAATCGACGCACAAACGGCTAGAAACGGGCAATTCTACCGAATTGACCCAAATGGAATCACATGGGTTCCCTGGCTCCTACCGATCCCAAATGACCACCAACCACGTTGAAATCAGTGGGAATGGAATGCTGACATTCCAGGGGTTCGAATGACACCAACTGATCTGAAAACTGTCACCGTTTTTCAGCGAACCCGACGAACACCCCAAAGTTATGATTTTCCCAAACTTGAATGAAACCCACTCGTATGCGCACCATTCGGCGTGAAACTACGTGGGAACGTAGCAGAGAATTAGAGCTTCCATCTCTTTACCTCCACCGACGATTCCGCGCGCCGAAGCGACTAAATCGTTACCAATGAACCACGCCGGCTTTGAATCCACCGAGGGATCGCGCCACGCTCAATCTGCCACTTCATCACTCTCTAGGCTCACTCCATCGCGTTCCCGCCTCAGCCAGCTCGCCAACGGTGTGCACCCCGCGTGGAGAGGACCAGAGAGGAGAGAGAACGAGAGAGAGAAAGTGAGGGTGAGAATGAGGGAGGAGAGAGGGTGAAAGAAGAATAAATAGAAAAGAAATTAGTAATTTTCCTAATTTCTGAAATTTCAATTTTTGTGTCAAAAATCCACTAATTCAGGAAAATACGTAAAAATAGCCGAAACGATCCTCTCAAAGAGTACATCGCAACTGTAGCGTCCTCGAGTCGATGAACTGAGAAATAAACTCACCATAGGGTTCCGTAACTTGTATGGGAGAAAAACCCACGTGCATCGTAAAACTCAACTCAGGACCCACAAAAGTGATCCGAAAGCACTCCAATAAGGATCCGAAAGATCAGGTAAGAATACAGGGTATTACAGTTGGCATCTGAAGGGAAGGACTCACTCTCATCCCGAGTATACCAAATTTCCTATCCACCCACAAAAATCTAATGCACATGCACATAGGAGGAATGTCAAATCATTTTTGTGTTGCTTCCATTGTTGTGAATATGGACATGTGTTTCATGAATGTCCTTGGATGAGAAGTGATGGTACACATGCAACAAAGAAAGGAAATTCATTTGCTAGAAGTGCTACTAACCAACAAGGACCCAAGCAAGCTTGGGTACCTAAAAATTCCAACTGAGAATTTTGAATGCAGGAGTGCCTTGGAGCTGAACAAAGGATGATCAGGTAAATAAAAGCTCAAGGCATAGGTTTCTAAATAAAATTTTCAAATTATTTTAATTTTGCATAATAGGCTTGCCTTATAGTTATTGCATTATAGGTCTGTCTTGTTTTCAATAAATCCTGCAAGCTAAAAATGTCTCCCTGAACTGCTGAAACATGCTCCATGGTTTTAGATGAACATCTGAGTTGGATTACATGCTTAACACTCAATCTGAGTTTCTGGTATATCGAATGGTGATGTGCAGAAAGGCAAGTTAAGCTTGGCCGGAACCCTCACTATGCGTGAGTTGGGTCTTCGGATCAATACCTTTGCCTTGTACCAGAAATCAGTAATTTCATATGCTTAACCCATGAAAAATCTGTCATTCTAATGGAATTAATACGATGCTGAGTTTTGTTAATGACTTGCAAGTTTGTGATTTAGCTTCTTGCTACTCCCATTGTTAGCTGCCATATGAACTTCATGTTCATCATTGCTGACCATTGTTTTGATGATGTCTATCATGGCTGCATATAATCCAATTCATTACTCATGTGGACATTTAACCTTTTGTTTGACTATCCTAATTTCCATAAGCATTTGTCAAAGGGGGAGTCTAAGAGCCTGCATCTCAGTCTAGAATGCATTGTAAATATTTTGAGTCTGCATGTGTTGTGGACATTAAGCATCATCTTGTGGTCTCATGCACTTTCATGCATTGCATGCTTAAGGGACCCAACACTTCATGACCAGCATGTTCTTCACTCTCAATGCATTATCATGTCATGAACCCTTGGTATATAGAATAGTGAGTTATGGAAGGTTGGATTAACTCCATCTGGAAACTATCACTACGCGTGCGGTGATCTTCGGATCAAGTTCTCTGCCCAGTGCCATGGGTCTTGTGTTCACCTAAGACATAGGATGCATACCCTGTTGTTGATTTTCTTGAAGGCATTTTGAAATTTATGCACAAGTTAAGGGGGAGTGATCATAAGAGCCCAATCTGCATGTTTACACTCTGCCCCATCTGAGGTATCAGGATTTTCATCTTGCTGACACATGAACTGATTGCATATTGGTTGGGGGAGCTTGCCTTGCCTGATAAACTACTTACATTTGCATCTTGCATTTATGTGTGTGCTTCATGTAGTTGAAGTCCTTTCAGAAGAAGCTTAAATGTCAAATAAGATTACAAAACTGCTTTCAGTTGTCTTGCTTATAGAAAATAAAAAAAAATACCATGATTTATGTTTTAAGTCTCAAATCAAAAAAATATGTTTGATGCATGCTTTTGAAATCTGACAAGATCCTATGTCATCAGAACTTCAACCTCTATTGAAATCCTCCTTGCTAATGATCAGGTCGACCTCGCAATTCATTTCTCTTGAAAACTGCCCTCTGTCTAGATAGTGTGTGTCGACACACCGGGTCTTCTGACGAGCCGTTCAACTCCTTCAATCCTCGTCTTCGAATTGATCTGTGCTTACCCATGCTTATAGCATCTGAGCTTGCTGTACATACTCAGGGGGAGTGTTCAGTGTCTATTTCCATTTATCCACCTAGGTGCATCCCATGTATTCATCAGCTCTTGGATCATATTTATGATTTGCTGTGTTTCATCTTGGGTCTGAAATGCTTTGAAATCCTAATCTCATTGATACCCCTAATTCCTGGAACTGCTTGAACTCCTGTGAGTACTTCAGTCTAGTTGCTAAATTCATTTATCATAGTAAACCTTAAAAGAAGAATATTCTCTTATGGAGTTCTATAACTGCCATGAACATGAAAGCTATTGGTTTAAATTTAATGATTTCTTGAGCTCTAATGCTAAATGGTCTTGAAAGCGGTTGTATTCAGACCTAATGGACCTAAATCAGTTTTTCATGTTCTGACATGTTATGCCTTCTTAAATCTGAAAGTTTATTTTAAGTACAAAGGCATCTTTGATTGAGGAACTTTAGTCTAGTATTGTTTTTAAACATTTATCAAATCTGAAGTTTTCAAAAAAAAAGGGGGACCAACAGGCTATGCTTAATGAAAGCAATGAACTTCAGTCATACTAAGTAATTGGGGATATTGGCGTCTGATAAACATATATCCTTGTATAAAAAGGTGTGTACTGAGTTCAGTGCTCTAAGGTAGAGCAATGGCAATGGATTTACTGAGAAACCGAGTCCCTTCACCAATGAAGTGGAGAGGACAACGTCGTGAAGTGCCATGCTACCTCTGCTCTAATTGAAGCAAAATGGTGAGCTACATTGAGTAACTGGGGGTGCTAGTGTCTGATCAACGTGCACTCTCACGTCAAAAGGTGCATGCTACACTTGATTGCTCGTAAAATCAATAACAGTGGCTTCAAAAGAAATATCTGAATATGTAGTGCCCCATGGATAAAATCAGAAACATCTAGGTGTTTAACCTCAATACTATTTGGAGTTTCTCTCAAAGTGGCTAATGGAATTGAATGAGTAGGGTGAGAGGAGGTTAACCTAGTTTTTGTATGTTATTCTGGTTCATTTCTATTAATTTTGAATGCAAAAATTTTCAAATGCTTATTTTTGAGAAACTCAGAATTCATCAGATTTAAACCAATCTGCAGATAAGGGCTTCATCATTGAAATTCTATAATTGAAGTTTCTAATCAATCTAGAACTCTACATCTATGAACTTTGCTTCAGGATGAAGGACTGCCATCTTCTCATCTCTTCGATCTGGTGCCTCTAAAATTCCAAGTGTCGACCCCAAGGGTTGACCCCTTATGTCCAGACTTCTGTCTGGCTGTCCTGGGATTTGTCCTTAAGACAAATTAGCCTCTTGATGCTCCTTGCTCCAATGCTATCTGCTATCCCTGGACAACCTGCATAGAATCTCCTGGCTGTTATGAAAGCATCACCACTCTTAACAATTGGTATCATCTCTCTAAGCGATTGGCAATCAAGTCTCTTCATGTATTTGGATGGTTTACATTTTCCCACTTCCATGCATTGCATAGAAAACATTAAAAATCTGGAAAACAGAAAAACAAAATTTTAAAAATCCTGAGAAACCAGCAATTGGTATCAAACTGCTCTCTGATTGCATCTTCTTGCCATGATTCAGATATCTTGTATAAATGTTGTACTGTGAACTCATGGCATCTGGTGCCAATTCGTGTGATCTTCTATTGCAAAGCCAAAGGACCCAATAATAAAAAGGAACCCAACGCTCTGCTCTTGCTTTTGGCTGCTCCTGAACTCATGGCATTTAACCTTTGGCTGCTCCCAACAATCACCGATTGACTATATATCTAGTTATATGCTTGCTTGCTTGAGTTTATGCATGTAACATCATAATGACTCTTGTTGCATCTTCTGATTTAGTAACTGGCTTAAATCTAAGCCCTCTTTGCTGATGGCAAAGGGGGAGAAGTTTTTGATGAGTCATTGTCTACTTAATGATTGTGTTTCTTTAAGTGATGACTCATAATGAACTCTTAATGACTCATAGTTGTCATAATAAAAAAGAGGAAGAATGTTGGGCATGTGTGGAACATGTTTGATTCTATTATTTTGATGATGTCTGACTATGACTCATTTATGAGTCTTATATGCATTTGATGATGTCAATATGTTTGTAGCTCAGGTCAAAGTCACCACCGGCATATGCATGACCTCATGAAGATGAACAGAATGAAGATATCATGCAATAATGTCATGTGACATGATGCAATGAAGCAGCCGGGCAAAATTAATTTCAAGCCACATATATGTAAGGAATCAGAGCCAAGGTTGAAAGTAACTCAAGATGCAAAGGTAGATTTCATGTGAGAATTACAAGTTCAAGACGTCAGCTTCAAAGGAGTGGGTAGCTTCTTAAGACAGGTCGACCTCACCTTTCAGCAGGTCGACCTCATGTGTCTTCCAAAGACTGTTATACTGGAAGTTTTATTAAGACATGTCGACACTACTTTTTCAGCAGGTCGAACTCATGTGTCTTCCAGATACTATTATATTGGCAGTTTTCTTAAGACAGGTCAACCTCACCTTTCAGCAGGTCAACCTCATGTGTCTTCCAGAGACTATTATAGTGGCAGTTTTCTTAAGATAGGTCGACACTACAGTTACAGTAGGTCGACACCATGGTGCTTATAGAAAGCGTTGAAGACATGATTCTGTAAAGCAGTGTCGACACTACAGTTACAGCAGGTCGACACCATGGTGCTTCCAGAAAGCGTTGAAGACAGGATTTTGTAAAGCAGTGTCGACACTACAGTTACAGCAGGTCAACCGCATGGTTCTCCCAGAAGCATTTTAAGCTATTTTCTGGCAAACACGTCAGGTCATCCATGGAATGAAAATATGAACTGCAAACCTCCAAAAACATGGATTTCGAGGTCTAGAGGAAGGTTCAAGGTCAGACAAGTGTCTCAGCCATCATCACCATACCTGAACAACTTTTTGGAGACAACTGTGTTAGAGTCCAAATCTGAGAAATGTCTCTTGTCATGACACACCACTTTCTGCAAGCACCCAATGGGATATGGTCCTAGAAAGGTACATAAAGTAGAGAATTGACCTGAGCCAATGAGAAAGCAGATTGTAAGATTTCTTCCATGTGGATCATTAACTGCTCAGATCTAGAACTGGAGAAAAGCCTTTTCAGTCAAAGATTTTCTCTGCCATGAGATCAATCTGATTACAAAACCAAGATGAGCTGAAGTGAAGAAATATCCTATTTCTTGCTGGGCCAATCAAAGACCGCCAGGGAAGAAGCTCATTTGAAAAGAACTCTATTATATCCAACCAATCACATGAAGTTCTGCTAGAGGGAAAATGTCTAAAGAACAAGATCATTATTTTTCTGCTCTCAAACCTGCTTGGACTAGTCAAGGAAGAAGAGATGGAGGACCAATCAAAAATGCGATTTTCTTGGAGGGAAATATTTCTCCACCAACTCTTCTATAAATTCCAAGCTCCTGCATGAAGAGGAGTTGCTGCTGCCCTTGAAGAAGCCCACGCCTTCTGAGCCTTCAACTGAAATTCTGTGAGGAAGAAAAAGAAGGGTGGAGAGTAGCCCGACATCGGGTCTAACCTAGTCCAGTGCTGTAGAAGAAAAGAGAGAAAAAGAAAGGAGGCAATCCTTGAGAGAGCGTAGCCCTGCAAATGTCTAAGCTTGAAGAAAAAGATCTTAGATCTGAATTTAAAGTTGCAGCCACCAGCTTTCAGATCTCTATCTGAAGCCACAGCTGGTGTTTCTTTCCTTGTTCCAGTTTTCTGCTGCTCTTGCAGCTTATTTCTTTCCTTCGTTCTTTTTGTTTTGTTTTCATCTCAAACGTGTGAAGGTGTAAATCAGCAATGAGGACTGTGTCCTCATAGGGAAGTTATGAATCAGCGTAGCAAGCTATGAGGCTCAGCAGAGCAAGCTGTGAGGCTTAGCAGTTGGAAGGGATTTGTTCTCTCGAAGTTGTGGATTAGTGGTTCAAGCTGTGTGTAACGACCAGAGTTCAGGATACCGATATACCGATAACATCGATACACCGATACCAAGAACTGGGGAAGCCACCCAAGAGGCTGATGAGGCCCCTGAAGGGTTAGAAGAAAAGTGCTGAGGGATATGCATAACGAATTGGAATTTGGAACGCGCAATTTACAATTAAGTAAAGAAATTAACACAATTGCGGAAGCAATTCAAAAATAACTAGAGTGATATTCATATACTAGTCCAGAGAAACAAGAGTACTAGTCCATAAGGTACAACTACGCGGGACATACCCCGGCAAAAGTACAAACAAGCCTCAAAAGGCGTCTCGACTAAAGCTGGCAGCTAACACGGTCTCCAAAACGGCTCACGAAGCACCGGGAGACGACGGGCGCGGCTCACCTGAAAGGAGAAAGGGTGAGTCACAGCCAGACTCAGTAGGGGTCACGCGGATCCCTACCTCGCACTAAACAAGCATACACGCATAAATAAAGGCAAGTAGAGCATGCATTTAAATAGCTAACAGGCAATGGCATGAATAACTACTCAAGTAAAGCTGCAGACTCTAACTAAGCAAGTATAATAGCTAAAGCATGCCACAGCTAACTAAACGTAAGCGATTAAAACTAAAGCTACCAAATAGAATAAGTCTCAACTAATCCAAGCAACAAGGAAGGACAACCACTGGAGCAGAAACCAGAAGCGTCCACTGACGACTTACACTGCGTCTCAAGCACTCGCAGTCGACGAAGCGACAAGCTAAGCACGTAAACAGTACCAAACCAAGTGACCAGTCAGAGTGGCACCCGTCGGTGTCAGTCCACAGTCTCCGACCACGTGTGCACACACTGACTCTAGCCTGAGCCAGGCCCTCTAGCTAGTTTTCCCCCTTGGTAGGACGCTACCATTGGCTGGGAGCCCACGGAACTAGCTTATAAACCGTGCATGGGAAACACACCCCTCCGCCATCCTCAAGCGGGTCGGCACTCAACAGACCTTAGGGCAACAACAGTGGCTCCATTGCGTGGAAAGAAAGGCTACTCTAATGGTAATAAAACATGCCACTAAACATTTAAAACAATACGAATATGGCATGAGTATAAAAAGGAACGCATAACAAATGGGCTGGCAACATATTAAAACCATCAGGGAAGCGGCGGTCTAATACCCACGCACTACTTGAAAGTGACAGTCGGGGACTGGCGCGTTACACCAAGAACGACGCGCTGGTCTCCATCCGTTACTTCCACCTGAGTTCCAGCTCAAAGGACCTAAGAGGGAGAGTGATGGTGGGGGTCCTATGCGTTGCTTCGAAGCAACGCGCAGGAGCACCGCCGTTACTTTCACCCGAGGCCTAAAACCAACGTATAGCGTTTAAATCAATCACAGGCGAAACGACGCCCCGGGCTCGGCGCGTCGCTTGGAAACGACGGCCGGCCGACTGGCCGTCGGGCGCACCGCCTGACCAAACCAACGTAAATCAACGAGGGAGCGACGGCTGGGAGCCCTACCGTTACTCTCAATCTAACGCACCCACGATGGGCCCTTACATTGAAGTAACGCGCTCACGAAAGACCGTCGGAGATGTGACGGTTCCTGGCGAGACCGTCACTTCACCTGGGTCGCGGACGGGTTATATATAAAAATCGGTTCCCTCCCGGATGATCCGAATCGCCGGGTAACGACGTAAAACCTGTAACCTGTCAAACCATGCAACCCATACGACAATATAACAACTAAAAACATCACATGCAAGGCCTAATAAGCATTAATCTCAAGAATTTCATTAAAACCCTACAAATGGAAGAAATGAACATTATGCATGCCACAGGAAATGATCCTAGCGAGATCAGGATTCCATCCCCCTACCTCTTGCAAGCCGAAACCGAAGAAAAGACCGCATGCAAGGAGGAAGAGCTACGAAGCCTTCACGCTCCACCTCGCTCCCACGATCACCGAACCATGCCGAAGTGAACACCTACGCGCTCCTCTCGACGCGAGGAATCCAACGGCGCCAACCTTGTCTCAATCCGACCTCGTCTCGTCCGCGATCCCTAGGAAGGGGAAAGGACGATCGCATGGAGGAGAGAGAGAGGGTGAGAAAATGAGAGATCGACGGGGGAGAGAGGGTGAGAGATGGATTAAAAGAAAAAAAGAAATTAAAATATATATAATATAATTATTATATATATTAAAATCTCATTAATTCTAATACCCTCAAATAACTCCAAATAAATCCTGAAAAATATCAGACAAATTCCTAAAAATCCAGGAAAATAACCGGAAACTCCAGAACAAATAATAGAACAAAAACCATCAAGGATCCATTAAGGCACGGGCCTTACACTGTGTGCCAGTAGGAAGCCTCACCAGGTTTGGTGAGAGGTGGACGTAGGTTGCGGGGGTGCAGTCGAACCACCTTAAAATCCCTGTGCAATGGGTTATGATTTGTGTGTTTGCTTCATTTTATCTACCCCCATTCACAGGTATGTATGTTAGCCTCAACGTATGCTTTGTAGTTGTTTTTCCAACGCACACATTAGCACCATGTTTACACATACAGTTATTCTGTTCGTTCATCTAGTTGGAGTTTGATGAGATCCCTGCAGTCTAGTGCAGCGGGTCTCTCTAAGTTCTGAACTTACTCTGAAGGAGTGTCGACCTCACTGTATAGTTGTGTCGACCTTAGCAGTCAATGCATTGTTCTTTGCCATTTCCATTTGAGCCATTCACATTTGATTCGTTGTGCATTGTGCCTAAAGTATCTTATTTGCATTATAGAAGTGGGTTATGTTCTTATCAGCTAAGTTTTCTTTAATTGGGCATAGTTTGTACTGGACCTATTTAACCGCCCCCCCCTTCGAGATCCGGTTGCACCCAAGGGACCTTACACTTGATAGGATCAAAGGAAGGAGTCGACGCATGAACCTCAAGGAGTCGACGCTACCTGGGCACAAAAATTGAAGTGGCGTTCTTCCCAAGACCGCCACTTGACTGGGCTTCAGAAAATCATCCGATTGAGTACGGCAGTCAAAGGCAAACCCATCGAGGTGTCAAGGCTCAATGGGCTAGAAGAATGACCAAAGAATAGGCTCGAGAAGGCTCAGAGAAGGCTCCAAAATAATAGATAATTCGGGACATCATAAGGATGGATAAGAGAAATAACCCAACTCGTAGGGTAAAAACGGGTGTCAACAGATGCCCCTCCTTGATGTCTGCTTTGTAAAGGAACGAGCGAAAGCGACGTGGAGGTGAAATGGAAAGGAAATGGAGCAAAAACGACAGTGACGAGAAAAGGAGATGAAGCATAGATGAAGCAGAGAGAACTGAAAAGCGGGCATCAAGGCAAAAGACACCCGGCACAACCAACAAGCGACAGAATTCTCCCGAAAATGTCGAACTGACCACAAGGAATGGCTGACACGAATGAGACATGTTTGGAGAACTAACTAAAGAAGGGGAGAGGGAAACACGACCAACCTCATTAGGGGACACAATCCAGAGCCAATGAGG
Organism: Amorphophallus konjac; assembly: GCA_022559845.1. Lineage (NCBI taxonomy): Eukaryota > Viridiplantae > Streptophyta > Magnoliopsida > Alismatales > Araceae > Amorphophallus > Amorphophallus konjac. Next base: position 114,320,875 of record CM040123.1, on the reverse strand, counting down.
AGACCGAAAAGAGATACAACTGAAAAGATGGAAAAGGGAAAGTAAAACTGAGATAAAATCCAGACAGGAATCACGTTGGCCAACCAGACCTAGCGGGCAGATCAGAGAAAACGTTCAAATTCGGAGTGGAATAAGGGAGAATAAGCGCAATTAACCATTGTTGAGGAGAAACCTTGAAAGAATAACGAGACGTGAATGCTCAAAAAATGACATGATGCAAGCTGGGCTAAAATAAAGAAATCATCAAAATGAATGCAAAGAAAGATAAAATAGAAAGTACTCAAGGATAATATTTCTAGATCGAGCAAGACGGGGTCAAGAGTCTTCTTATAACCATGGCGTGCGAGATAGAGTCCATCATCCCCCACCCGACTAAAACTAACGGCTTATCCAATGATTAACCGTATGCTCCTAGATCATTATCATTTTTGTTAAAGGGGAACATCAGATCCCAGCATACACGGACAACCAGGCGGTCCTTGAGAGGCTATGATAATGTGGATACCATATATTAATGCAACAATGAGCAGGGATAGAGAGCCATACCTGACTTACCTGCCAAGCGAAATGACATTTTTTGATTTTTCAATATAAGACACAAACCACAACAAGTAAACAAAGATGAACTCGAACTAGAACATAACACCATGAGATGAACAAAACACAACATAACAACACAAATATCACAACGAAACATAAAAGAAACATCACAAGAGCAAACAATAGGCGTGTGCGGGACTGTGAGACACGGTGGGACAAGACAACATGACACGGTGGGACAGCCAACACGTGGTGAGACAAGGACATGGTGGGACAAAGACACGTGGGATGACAACCATTGGGGATAAAAGACACGTGTGAGACAACACGGAGGGACAACAACAATACGGGAGACGTCAACAACATAACAAATATGCTCTTCAACCAAAGCCCAAGATCAGAATGAAGTAGAATCGCCAGGTTCAAAATCATGAGGCAATGCCGTCTCATGGAGACATGATGAGGCGAGGTTGTAGCACCACCGATAAATACCTTTGCGTAAATTCAAAACTTCTTCTTAAAAGAAAGCATACATGAAGGCTTTACCATATATGAAGGTCTTACATAAAGAATCCAACCTCACAAGGACTATAATGAAAATATACAAGCCACCCCTACTTTATAACATAAAGAATCATGAGGGCTTTGTGTAAAGAGCCAAAACCTTAGGGGGGCTAGCATATAAAATTACAAATCTTCATCTTATGTATACGGAACCTACTCTTCTTAATAGAATTCTAGGTTTTGTTTAAAGAATTAAATTATAGGAGGACTAGAATACAAATGTGCATTCCAACTTTATGCACATGGGTAAAGAATCTTACTTGGGAGGTCTTGTACAAAGAAATAAACCATGAAAGGGTTATTATATAAATGTACAAAACACCTTTAAACACATGGGCCATGGGGAGTACGTAGTGGATTCCTTCCCACCATCAAAGGAATTGACGCCCCTAACTAGGGCGTCAATTTCAAATTGAAGACCCCTTGCATGGACGTCATTTACAGAATTGAAGACATACATGAAGGCGTCAATTTGAATAGGATAAAATATTAATATTTATATATGTATGTCACATGAGTGGGGTAGAAGTGTCTAACAAATGACGCCGTCTTGAAGGGCGTCATTCTCATTAAGCCACAATAATGCTACCCAAATAAAAGACGCCCTCATACAAGGCGTCATTTATTAAATGAACGACCCTTTACACAGGCATCATTTAAACACGTGATTCTAGACGATTAAGACACCAGCAACCCATTCGAGCTGGCATAAACAATGCCCACTCAGCATGACCCATAAGGCATTAACCAATGTCTTATTATTCCCTATAACTAATCCCATCCGTAGCACTGTCAGAGGCTACTGCTGTGCTACAGGAGCGTCTTCCTCCCGAGGCTACATCCTACTGCGATTCTGCTGCAGCTCTGAACCTCGTATCACACGTCAAAAGGTAGGTGTTCTCAAATCCTTGCCTAACCAGTAGCTAAATAGGTTAACTGTAATGACCCAGAGTTCAGGATACCGATATACCAATCACATCGATACACCGATACCAAGAACTGGGGAGGCCACCCAAGAGGCTGATGAGGCCCCTGAAGGGTTAGGAGGGCATGTGTAGAGTACATTGAAGCCACAGAGATATAACAGTAAGCAAGTAAATTTCATTAGATTGGATTGCTAAAGTAGCAGAAATAAAATGTCAGCTTCATTAATAAATTTTTAACAATTAAACACAGAGTCCAGCCCAAAGGAAGGACAACAAGTCTAGCACAGTACAGTCTGACAGAAAGAAACGTACACAGAAGTCGGGAGAAGCCCGACGCAGGTACAGCTGGCAGCTACAACAGCAAGCGAGCACTCCGCCAGGAACAGCAGAGGCAGACGTCGGAACCCACCTGAAAAGCAGCAGGGGTGAGTCTCAACAGAAACTCAGTAGGGGTCACACGGATCCCCACTGGAAAACGCACAAAGCAAAAGCAACGGAAGCAGCAACAAATGCAGCAAGAACAGCAACGTAGCAAAGCAGGAAAGCTACACTAGAATGCTGTAAAGGAACAGACGGGAAGTAGGAGTAGGGAACGCGCAGGAGAGGGTGAGAACCCGCACCAAACAAGCGGCTACCGAACTAACCTCGGCATCCCAAACTACTCCAAACAAAAAGGCAACAGGTGGATGACCCTAAACTCACACAGAAGGGTACATCGTCCTGTCAACCAACCCAAACAAAGGCGAAGGCGAACGCCGACACCGGGAAACAGACAAAACACGACAGAGAACGTCGTGCACAAAGCCCCACGCACGATCAGAACATCATGTAGATGACAGAACACTGACCTCGAGCACAGCCACGAACGGGCAACTCGCAAAGGTCACAACGCGCAAGAAAACGCGAAGAGCTATGCGTCACATGACGGAAGCACCTCCTTAAAAAGCCAGCTGCGTCCACTGACGTCTCATGCTGCACCTCAAGTGTCTCACCTACAGTACTGCTGTAACAACAGCAGAGATGTAGACACCAGCTGAACCAAACAGTAACAGCAAACAAGTAACTAGTCAGGGTCACGCCCGTCGACGTAAGTCCTCAGTCCCTGACCATGTGTGCACACACTGGCTATAGTCTAAGCCAGGTCCTCTAGCTAGTATTCTCCCTCGGCAGGACGCCACCGTTGACTAGGAGCCCGCGGAACTAACTAAAAACCGCTCACCGGGAAAACCCCTCCGCCATCCGCTAGCGGGTCGGCACCTCTAGGCCTTAGGTCACACAAGTGGAGGCTTCACACGACACAGAAGCTCAAAACACAAGTGCCGAAGTACAGACAGGCAACCACGCCCATCTACTCGTACTTCTAAGCACCAAATGGCAGCATCACCACCGCCAACAACTCAGGACAAGCAACTAGACCTCCTATGTAACGATCCTGAGTTGAACGACTCAAAGGCAAGATCGTCACAAACAGCGGGACAAGCCGCCAATCGGTCTAATCCTAGGCCAGAAAAACCACGCTCCGCAGAAAACAACACACGGAGACCTGAGGGAAGCATCAAGAACCCTCAGCACAGCTGGACATGCAAACCGAGGTAGAACAACACCTCGAAACATCCAGAAGCAGCGTCTTGGATAGGATAGAACCGCCAAGACACGCACAGACAAGGTCACACGTCAACCACTGGGTCACACCGGGTTGACCGAAACCCAAACAACAAAAGCATACAAGAGTAGGATCAAGGATCCTACCACAAATAAGAAGACTCCTGGCTACCTCACAACGTAGTCTTAACCCTCATAGGACGTCAGGAGACATCCACGGGACAACGGGCAGACCACAAGGACAAGCCAAGACACACAGAATCATCGGGCGGAAAACCAAGGCACAAGGGAAGCAACGCACAGGCCCTAGACCGTTATTAGCAAGTGATGGTCTAGCTCAGGGGCATTATTTCCCAAACGACGGACGGACACAGGCCGTCGCTCACACCACCCTAACAACCTACAAAGCACACAAAAGCCAAGTAACGCACGGGACCAGGGGCGTTACAAGCAAACGGCGCACAGGGGCTCCACCGTTACTCCCAACGGCATAGCCACCCTCAACCCAACACCACAGCAAACGACGGACAGGGGTGAGCGCGTTACTCTCTAACGACGCATAGGGGCTCCACCGTAGCTTCCAACGGGACAGCCACCCAACCTCGTCCACGCAGAATATAACGGCCAGGGGTAGGCACGTTATACTCAAAACAACGGATGGGAACACATCCGTCGGAGGAACCGCCTCAACAGGTCAAAGTCAGTCAACGAAAAGTAACGGCCAGGGCAAGGCGCGTTATTTCCATCTAACGCGCTGGGTCAAGCGCGTTAGATCAGCTGACTTAACCCCAAGGAGAAATGATGAATGCAAAGTAACGGCCAGGCACCGGCGCGTTACATGGGAACGACGCTCCAAGCTAGGGCCGTCGCTTACCCAGAAGCAAAAGGGCTAATAAACCCTCAAACCAAATAACGGTCTATCATAGGGCCGTCAAAAGCAAGTGACGGTCGCTGGCTAGACCGCTACTTCGATTACGGCGGGAAAACAGAGGAATGGCCGGATCGGCCCGTTCCACGCCCCATTCACGCCGAAACGCAGGGGATACAAACCCATTCGACAAAATGCAACATTCAAGGGCCAAAACGCCCACATGCACGCACAAAAACGCAAGATTCGGGCGATTTTAGCAAATCAACCCTAAGTGGGTCACCGAGGTTCCCGGACTTCTACCGGCCTCGAATGAACACCAAATCGCACGAAAACTACGTGGATGGGATTCTAACATCCCTGCGGTCATTTAGAAACTAACTGAACGCAAACCGGTCACCGTTTACCGGCCGACCCTAAAAACCACGAAAATCACGGTTTAGGCAAAACAAGCCCAAACACGCTCGTTTCCTAGCCGAACGCCGTGCAATGGCAGGGAAAACGAAGATGAAGAAGCAAGGATCCGTCACCCTACCTCCACCGAAGAAACCGCGCCCCGAAAGGACTAAACCACGCCGAAAACCACTCGCGAACCGATTTCACCGGCTTTGAATCCACCGTTCGGGATCGCGCCAGAATCGATCCGATCCTCGCCCTATCGCGCACCTCGACAGCTCCACGGCCTCGCCACCTCGCCCACGCACGCCTCCGTCTGCAGCCGGAGCCGGAAAGGGGAGAGAACGAGAGAGAACGGGAGAGAGAGGGACGGTCGCGCGAATGAGAAGGAGAGAGAGAAAGAGAAAAGAAAAAGGAAAAGAAATTAGGAAATTTTCCTAATTTCCGAAAATTTCAAAAATGCGCCGAAAATGCACAAATTCTGAAAAATACGCAAAAATAGTCGAAACGACCGGCTCGACGAGTACATCGTCGCTGCAGCATCCACGAGTTCGAGAATTGACAAACAAACTCACCGTAGGGTTCCGTAACTAGTACGTGAGAAAAACCCACACGGCTCGTCAAACTCAACTCGGAAGCCACCAAAGCGAACCGAAACTCAACGAAACCAATCCGAAACAGACCCGAAAGATCCATTAAAGATCCTACGAGACCTGCAAAGGATTCGACAAAGATCCGACAAGAAACCGGGTCATTACATCCTCCCCTCCTTTAAGAAATTTCGCCCTCGAAATTAAGGATTAGCAAAGGAGAAGCAAGGGAGAGCAACCCAACAATACAAGACTCGGAAAACACAGCTCAGAGGGACACCGTCAGGTCACAACTACAGGTACACACTCTAGCTTCCAAGACAGCAAGTCCACAGCACGAGCATGACACCAAATTAAGTGAACACAACTGACACCTCCGAAGCAAGGGCAACGTCGTTTACGTCTCATAGGGCAAGAGACACGACAGCCACAACAATCGAGAACCAACACCGAAAAACACAATAACAACACGGCAAGCAGCAGCTCACACAAGGAGACACAGTCCTCCCAGCTGACAGCTCGACCACATCATCGGCTCTAGTGCCAAAGGAAACAGGGAACACCTGGCACACAGGACACCAACGACGACAACACCACTGGACCACAGACACTATCAAGTCAATCCTCACTCAGATATCACATCTGATAGAGTCGCAGGCTAACTCCAAGGAAAAAGAGTACAGCAAAGCTAACTGACAAGACAATGGTCCAAAGGCAAGGACACAAAATCATAGAGAAACAGCACTTACAAAAACAATCACAACGGCAACACCTGCAGAATTCCGGCTCCGCACAACACACAGGGCCAAGGAACACATCTGCAAGCAGGGTCACATTAAGGCACAAGAACAGCTGAGCACATGACCACTAAAGTCAGGTCACGCATCAAACTGCTCACCAAGAGAAGACCCACAACAACGAGAAACGACAACAATCTCGGGGAACGCAACTCAAGGACTAGCAACATGCCTCAAGAGCACAACACCAGCGTCATCGCAATCAACAAGATCGCAATTCACATGCCACGCGCACCGATCCAACGAATAACCGAACTCAAGGAGCCTAAGTGCAACAAGAGAAGAGCACCAGCTTCAACACAAAGCACAAGGAAAGCATCAATCTCAGCTTACCTTCACGTCCTAAAACAACAAATGAGCCTTCACAACGCATCGGCCGTTAGACACAACACGACAACTACGGTGCACAACAGCTCTTAACACCATTACGGAGTGCAAAGCCAAGCAACCGTACAACAAGGAGCAGATCAGGCTCAACACAAAGCTGTCTACGCTTAAGCAGACACAGGACAAGGCAGCACTAAGAGAACAATTCCAAGGCTAACCTCGAAAAAACTTCACCAAGAAGGGACGAGAAGCAACAAGCTCTACAACGACAGCTCACCAGGAAGGGAAAATCCTAGGTTCGCTCGAGCAACTTCTCAATCGAGGCAACACGACAACCGAAACAACGAAAACAACAATGCATCAGAAGCTAAGCAGACTCAAGCCGGGATAACCAAAGCAACGTAAGAACGTGCATGGCCATCACACCAACGCTAAAAAGTCATAAGCTACCTGAGCAAAATACAGAAAACAGTTCGAACAATGCACAGCAGGTTCATGTCAACCGACAAACACTGCCAAGTGCAACACGATCGAGACCAACTTCAAAACCGAACGAAGCACGTCGTCACATCCAGACGAGAGCAAAAACCATCTCGTACAGTGCCAACCAAGCACGTACAGGACCATACGCGAGAAGCACTGTGATAAACCATCGCAACACCTACGCCAGCAAGAGACTGTGCTGGGCCTAAGGACTCTGGAAACTGTATATCTCGGATTCCCATGTACTTCACACAACAACGCTCTGATAGCTCAGAAAAGAAAAACTCCGAACATCTCAGAACACTGCTCTGATACCAGCTGTAACGACCCAGAGTTCAGGATACCGATATACCGATCACATCGATACACCGATACCAAGAACTGGGGAGGCCACCCAAGAGGCTGATGAGGCCCCTGAAGGGTTAGGAGGGCATGTGTAGAGTACATTGAAGCCACAGAGATATAACAGTAAGCAAGTAAATTTCATTAGATTGGATTGCTAAAGTAGCAGAAATAAAATTACAGCTTCATTAATAATTTTTTAACAATTAAACACAGAGTCCAGCCCAAAGGAAAGACAACAAGTCTAGCACAGTACAGTCTGACAGAAAGAAACGTACACAGAAGTCGGGAGAAGACCGACGCAGGTACAGCTGGCAGCTACAACAGCAAGCGAGCACTCCGCCAGGAACAGCAGAGGCAGACGTCGGAACCCACCTGAAAAGCAGCAGGGGTGAGTCTCAACAGAAACTCAGTAGGGGTCACGCGGATCCCCACTGGAAAACGCACAAAGCAAAAGCAACGGAAGCAGCAACAAACGCAGCAAGAACAGCAACGTAGCAAAGCAGGAAAGCTACACTACAAAGCTGTAAAGGAACAGACGGGAAGTAGGAGTAGGGAACGCGCAGGAGAGGGTGAGAACCCGCACCAAACAAGCGGCTACCGAACTAACCTCGACATCCCAAACTACTCCAAACAAAAAGGCAACAGGTGGATGACCCTAAACTCACACAGAAGGGTACATCGGCCTGTCAACCAACCCAAACAAAGGCGAAGGCGAACGCCGACACCGGGAAACAGACAAAACACGACAGAGAACGTCGTGCACAAAGCCCCACGCACGATCAGAACATCGTGCAGACGACAGAACACTGACCTCGAGCACAGCCACGAACGGGCAACTCGCAAAGGTCACAACGCGCAAGAAAACGCGAAGAGCTACGCGTCACATGACGGAAGCACCTCCTTAAAAAGCCAGCTGCGTCCACTGACGTCTCATGCTGCACCTCAAGTGTCTCACCTACAGTACTGCTGTAACAACAGCAGAGATGTAGACACCAGCTGAACCAAACAGTAACAGCAAACAAGTAACTAGTCAGGGTCACGCCCGTCGACGTAAGTCCTCAGTCCCTGACCACGTGTGCACACACTGGCTATAGTCTAAGCCAGGTCCTCTAGCTAGTATTCTCCCTCGGCAGGACGCCACCGTTGACTAGGAGCCCGCGGAACTAACTAAAAACCGCTCACCGGGAAAACCCCTCTGCCATCCGCTAGCGGGTCGGCACCTCTAGGCCTTAGGTCACACAAGTGGAGGCTTCACACGACACAGAAGCTCAAAACACAAGTGCCGAAGTACAGACAGGCAACCACGCCCATCTACTCGTACTTCTAAGCACCAAATGGCAGCATCACCACCGCCGACAACTCAGGACAAGCAACTAGACCTCCTATGTAACGATCCTGAGTTGAACGACTCAAAGGCAAGATCGTCACAAACAGCGGGACAAGCCGCCAATCGGTCTAATCCTAGGCCAGAAAAACCACGCTCCACAGAAAACAACACACGGAGACCTGAGGGAAGCATCAAGAACCCTCAGCACAGCTGGACATGCAAACCGAGGGAGAACAACACCTCGAAACATCCAGAAGCAGCGTCTTGGATAGGAAAGAACCGCCAAGACACGCACAGACAAGGTCACACGTCAACCACTGGGTCACACCGGGTTGACCGAAACCCAAACAACAAAAGCATACAAGAGTAGGATCAAGGATCCTACCACAAATAAGAAGACTCCTGGCTACCTCACAACGTAGTCTTAACCCTCATAGGACGTCAGGAGACATCCACGGGACAACGGGCAGACCACAAGGACAAGCCAAGACACACAGAATCATCGGGCGGAAAACCAAGGCACAAGGGAAGCAACGCACAGGCCCTAGACCGTTATTAGCAAGTGACGGTCTAGCTCAGGGGCGTTATTTCCCAAACGACGGACGGACACAGGCCGTCGCTCACACCACCCTAACAACCTACAAAGCACACAAAAGCCAAGTAACGCACGGGACCAGGGGCGTTACAAGCAAACGGCGCACAGGGGCTCCACCGTTACTCCCAACGGCATAGCCACCCTCAACCCAACACCACAGCAAACGACGGACAGGGGTGAGCGCGTTACTCTCTAACGACGCACAGGGGCTCCACCGTCGCTTCCAACGGGACAGCCACCCAACCTCGTCCACGCAGAATATAACGGCCAGGGGCAGGCACGTTATACTCAAAACAACGGATGGGAACACATCCGTCGGAGGAACCGCCTCAACAGGTCAAAGTCAGTCAACGAAAAGTAACGGCCAGGGCAAGGCGCGTTATTTCCATCTAACGCGCTGGGTCAAGCGCGTTAGATTAGCTGACTTAACCCCAAGGAAAAATGATGAATGCAAAGTAACGGCCAGGCACCGGCGCGTTACACGGGAACGACGCTCCAAGCTAGGGCCGTCGCTTACCCAGAAGCAAAAGGGCTAATAAACCCTCAAACCAAATAACGGTCCATCGTAGGGCCGTCAAAAGCAAGTGACGGTCGCTGGCTAGACCGCTACTTCGGTTACGGCGGGAAAACAGAGGAATGGCCGGATCGGCCCGTTCCACGCCCCATTCACGCCGAAACGCAGGGGATACAAACCCATTCGACAAAATACAACATTCAAGGGCCAAAACGCCCACATGCACGCACAAAAACGTAAGATTCGGGCGATTTTACCAAATCAACCCTAAGTGGGTCACCGAGGTTCCCGGACTTCTACCGGCCTCGAATGAACACCAAATCGCACGAAAACTACGTGGATGGGATTCTAACATCCCTGCGGTCATTTAGAAACTAACTGAACTGCAAACGGTCACTGTTTACCGGCCGACCCTAAAAACCACGAAAATCACGGTTTAGGCAAAACAAGCCCAAACACGCTCGTTTCCTAGCCGAACGCCGTGCAATGGCAGGGAAAACGAAGATGAAGAAGCAAGGATCCGTCACCCTACCTCCACCGAAGAAACCGCGCCCCGAAAGGACTAAACCACGCCGAAAACCACTCGCGAACCGATTTCACCGGCTTTGAATCCACCGTTCGGGATCGCGCCAGAATCGATCCGATCCTCGCCCTATCGCGCACCTCGACAGCTCCACGGCCTCGCCACCTCGCCCACGCACGCCTCCGTCTGCAGCCGGAGCCGGAAAGGGGAGAGAACGAGAGAGAACGGGAGAGAGAGGGACGGTCGCGCGAATGAGAAGGAGAGAGAGAAAGAGAAAAGAAAAAGGAAAAGAAATTAGGAAATTTTCCTAATTTCCGAAAATTTCGAAAATGCGCCGAAAATGCACAAATTCTGAAAAATACGCAAAAATAGTCGAAACGACCGGCTCGACGAGTACATCGTCGCTGCAGCATCCACGAGTTCGAGAATTGACAAACAAACTCACCGTAGGGTTCCGTAACTAGTACGTGAGAAAAACCCACACGGCTCGTCAAACTCAACTCGGAAGCCACCAAAGCGAACCGAAACTCAACGAAACCAATCCGAAACAGACCCGAAAGATCCATTAAAGATCTACGAGACCTGCAAAGGATTCGACAAAGATCCGACAAGAAACCGGGTCATTACATTAACTGATGTATGCTTAGAGTTCGATTAACTAGTCAACCATGCTATCTACCATCTAGCTTTACTGTAATCAAGCAATAATCATGTATATATCAGGTTATTTTAATAGCCTGTTACATATTATCATGATCTTTATGAGTTTAACATAGTCTGTTAAGCATGATTTCATGAGTTTTCATGAGTTTTTGAGCATATTAGTTTTACAGTATTAATAACAATATTTTAAGACCTTAATATATAGCATATGTTACACTAATACGTTCATGTTTAAGAACTTGGAGGGCCCCAGCCCTTATGTAAATGACGCCTCTGTCAAGGGCGCCAATTTAGAAATTGAAGACTATGCATGCAATCGTCATTTAAATGAAGACACCTCCAGTGTCATCATTTTAATTTCTGGAATTTCTGGGAGCTAATAAATTCAACACATTCAAAAATCAAAAGTACGAAATTTTTAAATGAACACATTTCTGGAATCCTGACATTTTTCTCAATATATTCGTACCATTACTTCTGATTCAGAACATTTTCACACTGATGAATAGTAAATAAATAGTACATGAATAGTGTACCAGTAGTCTGTAAATGACGCTCCTGACCAAGGCATCAATTACCAAATTGAAGACTGCGCAAACAGTCGTCAATTAATTGAAGACATGACCCATGTCATCATTTTAATTTCTGGAATTTGTGGGAGCTAATAAATTCAACACATTCAAAAATCCATAACTATCGAACTAAAGCATGAAAATTTTAAATGAACACATTTCTGGAATCCTGACATTTTTCTCAACATATTCGTACCATTACTTTATGATTCAGAACATTTTCACACTGATGAATAGTAAATGAATAGTATGTGAATAGTGTACCAGTATCCGTAAATGACGCTCCTGACCAGGGCGTCAATTACCAAATTGAAGACTGCGCAAACAGTCGTCTATTAATTGAAGACATGACCCATGGCGTCACTTTAATTCCCTGGAATTTCCAAGAATCAGTAAATCAAAGCATTCAAAAATCTATAACTAATAAACTGGACTATGAAAATTTTGGACGAATATAATTCTGTGATCCTGAGATTTTTCTCTACCTGTCCATGTCCTCGATTCTTGATTTACTGGAAGAATTAATAATAAATAGTGTTTAAATAGTAAACTGTGACTCATAATGCCGAGCCACCATGTTAAGATAATTATAACTTTTTTAACCTAATCACGAAACTCCTGCATGAACATAGTTCTGGAACCCTCATATTTTTCTCTATTTAACCATATACTTAATTCTTGATTTACTGAAAGAATTAAAAATGAATAGTGTTTAAATAGTAAATTGTGACTCATAATGCCGAGCCACCATTTCAGACAATTATAACTTTTTTAACCTAATCACGAAACTCCTGCATGAACATGGTTCTGGAACCCTCGTATTTTTTTCTATTTAACCATGAACTCAATTCTTGATTTACTGAAAGTATTAAAAATGAATAGTGTTTGAATAGTGTTTTGAGTCACGGAATGTATTTTTCCGGCGTAAATCACCCCAATTTATTGAATAGTAAAACCCAACAATTTCGCATGAGCATGATTCTGAACTCCCGAGAATGTCATCTACCTGTCCATATTCTTACTTTCTATTTTTAAGAAATTTTTACGGTATAAATAGTGTATAAAAGTCACTATTTCAATGAATAGTATCACTTTTCCAAATAAAAGAATTTTTTTGATATAGACACGTAGATAAGTAGAGAAAAATATAAGAAATCTAACGGTATGCTCATGCATTAGATTAGGTATCATGATTCACATTTATTAATTTTTTTACATGGATGATTAATATACTAAACGATTAATATTTACATAAACTTAGAAATGACGACTGTTTAAACAGTCATCATTCACAAAAATGACGACTTAGTGAAGGGCGTTATTTGGGTGAATAGTGTAAATGAATAATAAGTGAATAGTAATGAATAATAATCTAAATAGTAATTGAATAGTATTCTTAAATAGTAAACTGGCATAATTGCATAATGACCCTCATGGGATGTTCTAACTTTTGTTTAACCTTACTATAGAGTTATCTAGAGTTTTTGTTTAGGAAAAAGTATATAAATTGATACTTTTTCCCTCATTTCTATCGTGGTTTGTACCGACGCAACCCTAAGTCATTTTCTTACATATTATGAGTCCTTGAATTCCATTCCATAAAAATCTACCTTGTATATCCTACTAAGGCAACCCTTGAAACTCTATATTGGCTATAAAATGAGAGTGGATGTCAAAAGTAATACATGAAATGCTATACATATAGGGCCCGGTCTGGTCCTGAGAGGAGCACCCGAAGGTACTTGTGCCCATGGGAGTTTATTGACCACGGTATTTGGCATTGCACCGGAGTACTTGCTTGACTTGAGACACTCCACCCTACTCTCTCTTTACTCACTTGACTTGCGTGGCCCGGAACGGGCAATACTTGACTTGTGGCTCGAGAAAGGGCGAAATACTTGCTTGATTGAAATAGCCAATTCTACTGATACGTACTTAACTTTATTTGCTTGAATTAAATTTTATTTGCTCGTACCTAAGATATACTTGTATATGAGTACATACTCGCACTTAAATTCGTAATCGTACATGAAACCCTGCTAGACCCGAAGTGGCATTTACATCTATAATTCTTGAAATACTGCTTGTCAAATACTTGAAATCTTGATATACTCTCTGTATAAAGCTCTTGATCTCTTATTGTTCATCATGTATAGATATATCTGCATACCCGATTCTTTTATACGTACGTCATGCATAGCCATACTGATAATACATGTAAATTATAATTCACGTAAAGATTGCTCGAATTTCAGATGTAATTCGTACTGAGCGATTCGCTCATCCAGTTGCTTCTTAACATTTTCAGGTAAATCGGATAGCGACAAGAATGGATTTGAGGCCGAGTGAAGAGTCCTAGAACGCCAACTATCTATCATTAGCTAGTCGGGTCTTTCAATTTATTTGAGTCTACTTTGTATTCCCAGTTATGTCAGTTAGTGGTATAAACCTTGTGCTAAGTCATGTAGCCAAATGTTTGGCTTTCTAAATTTAGAAATTTTCATGGACTATATTTAATACCTTTGATTAATTAAATAATCGTCACTTGGACTATTGGAATTTATTAAATTTTTTAGTAAATTACGCACTCCGTAATTATGTATGTTAAAATTCTTATCGCTCTAATGACACGATCTATATAGACGCGTCACGCATCCGAGTATCTTCCGCGCTCGGGACGTGACAGAGGTAATAGCTGAGAAGGATATGAGCTTCAGAACAGATCAAGGGATAAGATTGAAGAAATGAGGAAAATATCAGAAAGAAGATGAACATGAGATAAAACAAAAGATAAAGAGCCAGGATGACTTGAACCTGCGACCTACACACTGAGCAAACACATTATATATGTTCTCAAAATAAATAGACAGAAACGATGAAGGAACAAAGACCCATTTTTTTGGATTTTGTTGACAATATTTTAATTTTTTGCATTTTGACATATTAGATTTTTGGGGGGTTTTGACGATATTTGATTTTTTTAGATTTTGACAATATTAGATTTTTTTAGATTTTGAGAATATTCAGATTTTTTAGATTTTGGAAATAGCAATCTGCAGCACACACTAACGGGTTCAAACTACTGGCCAGGGGTCGTCACTCCTCCCCCCTCTCATTAGAGGCTTCCCATCAGCAGGGCGTGCATTTGAGGGTGGCTTGCCACAACCAACCGCCTATAAAGAATGGTGCCCCTACTAAGGTCATACCCGGGATACAACCCAGCCTAATAGGGAGAAGTAGAAGAAAAATAGAGACAAACTTTATGCAGGATGGGAGATATCAGGACTTGAATTCCTTCTAGGGCACTCCCCTCAAAGTTACAGTATGTTACGTCGGGGCTGTGTCTTTGATTTTCTGATCTATTATATAGGCACGCATGCGACCGGGCTTATGACGACCCGTGGGGAACTGTTCTGCCACTCTTGCCATGCCTTTAATTCATAATTTTGACATTCATTTGCTCCTTGATTTTCTTGATAGCCCTTATTGGCTAGATATTGCATGAAAGCTCATTTTTCAAGGGTCAAGACTGCCCCTATTTGAGACCTCTCTCATATTAGGAAGCGCCTAGGCTGGTCATCTTATCCATCAATCTCTTGCCCCTTCACTTGGCTGAGCAGAGAAAAGAAAAGGCCTTTGTGGATAACCAAAGATATGGCCAAAGCAGCAACGATATGCCCAAGAGGAAGATCGGCTATAGCTTGCCGTGCAGTGTGTGAAAAACCCATGCTCAAAGGAGACACCCTCAACGATCGGGGAAAGAACTAGACTCCCAACGTAGAGCTATCACCAGCGTAAGAGTGCTGCAGAAGCGAACTCATTTGGACTAGAGCTTAACTAAACTCCCTAAAGCCACTCAACCATGTTGGGGAAATAAACATTATAATAATAATGCACAGAAATTATATAAATAACAATAATAGCACGTTCAGGCACAAAATAAAGATACCTTGCAAATCTGTAGCGTGAAAATAGCATCCTGAAGCGAGAGCTTGATCATCGAGCTTTGTGTTCCTTGCTTGATAGGACCAAGATGGAAAGGATAACAAGGTTTCAAGATTCCTTGACTCGGAGGAGCGGTGGACACCAAACTGGACGAAGCAGGATCAAAAGGAAGAGAGACGAGGGCTAGAACTCCCTCGCTACGGCATAGAGACCTTGATGACAAGGAACCAGATACAAAATAAACATAGGTTAACTGAGATCAAGGCAGACTAAAGCCTCAAAAATAGCAAGAAAAAGGGTGACGACCCCGAAAGGGTGAGGAAGAAAGAATAGAAAAATAAAGATGAGATTATTGAAATGGTGAAGAAGAAGAATGATCATCCGACGTGGTCGGAGAAGGAGAATAGTAATCATCCGACAAGGTTGGAGAAGGAGAATGATAGACATCTGACAGAGTCGGAGAAGGAGAATAGTGGTCATCCGACAGGGTCAGAGAAGGAGAATTGGCATAACCCGGGAATACCGGAGGAGAATCAGAAGACGTCCCGAAATCGGGATGAAAAGATGGCATAGGACGAGGCCTAGAATCATAAAAATAAGGAAAATTCGGAGAACCCGGATGAAAACGAGAGAAGTGGGGCAAGGTTCATGGACCCAGGAAGAGAGGAGAAAATCATAGAAACGAGACTAGAAGATGGAAGGAACACCACCCAAGGGTGGGAGCTGAGCAGAAGAAAGGATGATTGGAAAGATGGGAAAGAAGAAGGAGTGATCCCCTGAGTGCACAACATGCGGCCCTTATACTTGCGTCGCCTCCTCTTCTTGGCAGAAACTTCTCGAACATGGACCCGCCTGGCGCGGGCTTGTTGATCTGCAATGTCTTCTCAAATAGCAGGCCCACCTTGTAATGACCCGGTTTCTTGTCGGATCTTTGTCGAATCCTTTGCAGGTCTCGTAGGATCTTTAATGGATCTTTCGGGTCTGTTTCGGATTGGTTTCGTTGAGTTTCGGTTCGCTTTGGTGGCTTCCGAGTTGAGTTTGACGAGCCGTGTGGGTTTTTCTCACGTACTAGTTACGGAACCCTACGGTGAGTTTGTTTGTCAATTCTCGAACTCGTGGATGCTGCAGCGACGATATACTCGTCGAGCCGGTCGTTTCGACTATTTTTGCGTATTTTTCTGAATTTGTGCATTTTCGGCGCATTTTCGGAATTTTCAGAAATTAGGAAAATTTCCTAATTTCTTTTCCTTTTTCTTTTCTCTTTCTCTCTCTCCTTCTCATTCGCGCGACCGTCCCTCTCTCTCCCGTTTTCTCTCGTTCTCTCCCCTTTCCGGCTCCGGCTGCAGACGGAGGCGTGCGTGGGCGAGGTGGCGAGGCCGTGGAGCTGTCGAGGTGCGCGATAGGGCGAGGATCGGATCGATTCTGGCGCGATCCCGAACGGTGGATTCAAAGCCGGTGAAATCGGTTTGCGGGTGGTTTTCGGCGTGGTTTAGTCCTTTCGGGGCGCGGTTTCTTCGGTGGAGGTAGGGTGACGGATCCTTGCTTCTTCATCTTCGTTTTCCCTGTCATTGCACGGCGTTCGGCTAGGAAACGAGCGTGTTTGGGCTTGTTTTGCCTAAACCGTGATTTTCGTGGTTTTTAGGGTCGGCCGGTAAACGGTGACCGTTTGCGGTTCAGTTAGTTTCTAAATGACCGCAGGGATGTTAGAATCCCATCCACGTAGTTTTCGTGCGATTTGGTGTTCATTCGAGGCCGGTAGAAGTCCGGGAACCTCGGTGACCCACTTAGGGTTGATTTGGTAAAATCGCCCGAATCTTGCGTTTTTGTGCGTGCATGTGGGCGTTTTGGCCCTTGAATGTTGTATTTTGTCGAATGGGTTTGTATCCCCTGCGTTTCGGCGTGAATGGGGCGTGGAACGGGCCAATCCGGCCATTCCTCTATTTTCCCGCTGTAACCGAAGTAGCGGTCTAGCCAGCGACCGTCATTTGCTTTTGACGGCCCTACGATGGACCGTTATTTGGTTTGAGGGTTTATTAGCCCTTTTGCTTCTGGGTAAGCGACGGCCCTAGCTTGGAGCGTCGTTCCCGTGTAACGCGCCGGTGCCTGGCCGTTACTTTGCTTTCATCGTTTTTCCTTGGGGTTAAGTCAGCTGATCTAACGCGCTTGACCCAGCGCGTTAGATGGAAATAACGCGCCTTGCCCTGGCCGTTACTTTCCGTTGACTGACTTTGACCTGTTGAGGCGGTTCCTCCGACGGATGTGTTCCCATCCGTTGTTTTGAGTATAACGTGCCTGCCCCTGGCCGTTATATTCTGCGTGGACGAGGTTGGGTGGCTGTCCCGTTGGAAGCGACGGTGGAGCCCCTGTGCGTCGTTAGAGAGTAACGCGCTCACCCCTGTCCGTCGGTTGCTGTGGTGTTGGGTTGAGGGTGGCTATGCCGTTGTGAGTAACGGATAGGCCCCCGTGCGTCGTTTGGTTCTGACGGCCCTCCCCTGCCGCGCTGTTTCGTGAGTGACGCGCCTGGCTTAGCGCGTTGCTTCGTTTTGGGTTTGGGTGGCTATGCCGTTGGGAGTAACGGTGGAGCCCCTGTGCGCCGTTTGCTTGTAACGCCCCTGGTCCCGTGCGTTACTTGGCTTTTGTGTGCTTTGTAGGTTGTTAGGGTGGTGTGAGCGACGGCCTGTGTCCGTCCGTCGTTTGGGAAATAACGCCCCTGAGCTAGACCGTCACTTGCTAATAACGGTCTAGGGCCTGTGCGTTGCTTCCCTTGTGCCTTGGTTTTCCGCCCGATGATTCTGTGTGTCTTGGCTTGTCCTTGTGATCTGCCCGTTGTCCCGTGGATGTCTCCTGACGTCCTATGAGGGTTAAGACTACGTTGTGAGGTAGCCAGGAGTCTTCTTACTTGTGGTAGGATCCTTGATTCTACTCTTGTATGCTTTTGATTGTTTGGGTTTCGGTCAACCCGGTGTGACCCAGTGGTTGACGTGTGACCTTGTCTGTGCGTGTCTTGGCGGTTCTGTCCTATCCAAGACGCTGCTTCTGGATGTTTCGAGGTGTTGTTCTACCTCGGTTTGCATGTCCAGCTGTGCTGAGGGTTCTTGGTGTTTCCCTCAGGTCTCCGTGTGTTGTTTTCTGCGGAGCGTGGTTTTTCTGGCCTAGGATTAGACCGATTGGCGGCTTGTCCCGCTGTTTGTGACGATCTTGCCTTTGAGTCGTTCAACTCAGGGTCGTTACATAGGAGGTCTAGTTGCTTGTCCTGAGTTGTCGGCGGTGGTGATGCTGCCATTTGGTGCTTAGAAGTACGAGTAGATGGGCGTGGTTGCCTGTCTGTAGTTCGGCACTTGTGTTTTGAGCTTCTGTGTCGTGTGAAGCCTCCACTTGTGTGACCTAAGGCCTAGAGGTGCCGACCCGCTAGCGGATGGCGGAGGGGTTTTCCCGGTGAGCGGTTTTTAGTTAGTTCCGCGGGCTCCTAGTCAACGGTGGCGTCCTGCCGAGGGAGAATACTAGCTAGAGGACCTGGCTTAGACTATAGCCAGTGTGTGCACACGTGGTCAGGGACTGAGGACTTACGTCGACGGGCGTGACCCTGACTAGTTACTTGTTTGTTGTTACTGTTTGGTTCAGCTGGTGTCTACATCTCTGCTGTTGTTACAGCAGTACTGTAGGTGAGACACTTGAGGTGCAGCATGAGACGTCAGTGGACGCAGCTGGCTTTTTAAGGAGGTGCTTCCGTCACGTGACGCGTAGCTCTTCGCGTTTTCTTGCGCGTTGTGACCTTTACGAGTTGCCCGTTCGTGGCTGTGCTCGAGGTCAGTGTTCTGTCGTCTGCACGATGTTCTGATCGTGCGTGGGGCTTTGTGCACGACGTTCTCTGTCGTGTTTTGTCTGTTTCCCGGTGTCAGCGTTCGCCTTCGCCTTTGTTTGGGCTGGTTGACAGGCCGATGTACCCTTCTGTGTGAGTTTAGGGTCATCCACCTGTTGCCTTTTCGTTTGGAGTAGTTTGGGATGCCGAGGTTAGTTCGGTAGCCGCTTGTTTGGTGCGGGTTCTCACCCTCTCCTGCGTGTTCCCTACTCCTACTTCAAGTCTGTTCCTTTACAGCTTTGTAGTGTAGCTTTCCTGCTTTGCTACGTTGTTGTTCTTGCTGCGTTTGTTGCTGCTTCCGTTGCTTTTGCTTTGTGCGTTTTCCAGTGGGGATCCGCGTGACCCCTACTGAGTTTCTGTTGAGACTCACCCCTGCTGCTTTTCAGGTGGGTTTCGACGTCTGCCTCTGCTGTTCCTGGCGGAGTGCTCGCTTGCTGTTGTAGCTGCCAGCTGTACCTGCGTCGGGCTTCTCCCGACTTCTGTGTACGTTTCTTTCTGTCAGACTGTACTGTGCTAGACTTGTTGTCTTTCCTTTGGGCTGGACTCTGTGTTTAATTGTTAAAAATTTATTAATGAAGCTGTAATTTTATTTCTGCTACTTTAGCAATCCAATCTAATGAAATTTACTTGCTTACTGTTATATCTCTGTGGCTTCAATGTACTCTACACATGCCCTCCTAACCCTTCAGGGGCCTCATCAGCCTCTTGGGTGGCCTCCCCAGTTCTTGGTATCGGTGTATCGATGTTATCGGTATATCGGTATCCTGAACTCTGGGTCGTTACAGCTGGTATCAGAGCAGTGTTCTGAGATGTTCGGAGTTTTTCTTTTCTGAGCTATCAGAGCGTTGTTGTGTGAAGTACATGGGAATCCGAGATATACAGTTTCCAGAGTCCTTAGGCCCAGTACAGTCTCTTGCTGGCGTAGGTGTTGCGATGGTTTATCGCAGTGCTTCTCGCGTATGGTCTTGTACGTGCTTGGTTGGCACTGTATGAGATGGTTTTTGCTCTCGTCTGGATGTGACGACGTGCTTCGTTCGGTTTTGAAGTTGGTCTCGATCGTGTTGCACTTGGCAGTGTTTGTCGGTTGGCATGAACCTGCTGTGCATTGTTCGAACTATTTTCTATATTTTGCTCAGGTAGCTTATGACTTTTTAGCGTTGGTGTGATGGCCATGCACGTTCTTACGTTGCTTTGGTTATCCCGGCTTGAGTCTGCTTAGCTTCTGATGCATTGTTGTTTTCGTTGTTTCGGTTGTCGTGTTGCCTCGATTGAGAAGTTGCTCGAGCGAACCTAGGATTTTCCCTTCCTGGTGAGCTATTGTTGTAGAGCTTGTTGCTTCTCGTCCCTTCTTGGTGAAGTTTTTTCGAGGTTAGCCTTGGAATTGTTGTCTTAGTGCTGCCTTGTCCTGTGTCTGCTTAAGCGTAGACAGCTTTGTGTTGAGCCTGATCTGCTCCTTGTTGTACGGTTGCTTGACTTTGGACTCCGTAATGGTGTTAAGAGCTGTTGTGCACCGTAGTTGTCGTGCTGTGTCTAACGGCCGATGCGTTGTGAAGGCTCATTTGTTGTTTTAGGACGTGAAGGTAAGCTGAGATTGATGCTTTCCTTGTGCTTTGTGCTGAAGCTGGTGCTCTTCTCTTGTTGCACTTAGGCTCCTTGAGTTCGGTTATTCGTTGGATCGGTGCGCGTGGCGTGTGAATTGCGATCTTGTTGATTGCGATGACGCTGGTGTGTGCTGAGATGCGATTTCCGATGTTGTTTTGTTGCCTGTGCGCATTGTTGAGGGTGCAGCTGAAGTGTGTGGGTTGGCTACCCGTTTGTCGAGAAGTCCTTTCCTTCTCGATGTGGCTTCGTCTTGGCTTTTTGTGCCTTGACTTTGTCGGTTGCCGTGCCATTGTTTTTGGTTTTTCGGTGTTGGCATGGGCTTGTGCGAGTGTTGGGGAATTTGTCGGCATTCCTTGCTGATTGAGTACCCTTTTTCTCTGCATTTTTCTTTCTGGGGTGTTGTGCTCTTGAGGCGTGTTGCTAGTCCTTGAGTTGCGTTCCCCGAGATTGTTGTCGTTTCTCGTTGTTGTGGGTCTTCTCTTAGTGAGCAGTTTGATGCGTGACCTGACTTTAGTGGTCGTGTGCTCAGCTGTTCTTGTGCCTTAAGGTGACCCTGCTTGCAGATGTGTTCCTTGGCCCTGTGTGTTGTGCGGAGCCGGAATTCTGCAGGTGTTGCCGTTGTGATTGTTTTTGTAAGTGCTGTTTCTCTATGATTTTGTGTCCTTGCCTTTGGACCATTGTCTTGTCAGTTAGCTTTGCTGTACTCTTTTTCCTTGGAGTTAGCTTGCGACTCTATCAGATGTGATATCTGAGTGAGGATTGACTTGATGGTGTCTGTGGTCCAGTGGTGTTGTCGTCGTTGGTGTCCTGTGTGCCAGGTGTTCCCTGTTGCCTTTGGCACTAGAGCCGATGATGTGGTCGAGCTGTCAGCTGGGAGGACTGTGTCTCCTTGTGTGAGCTGCTGCTTGCCGTGTTGTTATTGTGTTTTTCGGTGTTGGTTCTCGATTGTTGTGGCTGTCGTGTCTCTTGCCCTATGAGACGTAAACGACGTTGCCCTTGCTTCGGAGGTGTCAGTTGTGTTCACTTTGGTGTCATGCTCGTGCTGTGGACTTGCTGTCTTGGAAGCTAGAGTGTGTACCTGTAGTTGTGACCTGACGGTGTCCCTCTGGGCTGTGTTTTCCGAGTCTTGTATTGTTGGGTTGCTCTCCCTTGCTTCTCCTTTGCTAGTCCTTAATTTCGAGGGCGAAATTTCTTAAAGGAGGGGAGGATGTAATGACCCGGTTTCTTGTCGGATCTTTGTCGAATCCTTTGCAGGTCTCGTAGGATCTTTAATGGATCTTTCGGGTCTGTTTCGGATTGGTTTCGTTGAGTTTCGGTTCGCTTTGGTCGCTTCCGAGTTGAGTTTGATGAGCCGTGTGGGTTTTTCTCACGTACTAGTTACGGAACCCTACGGTGAGTTTGTTTGTCAATTCTCAAACTCGTGGATGCTGCAGCGACGATATACTCGTCGAGCCGGTCGTTTCGACTATTTTTGCGTATTTTTCTGAATTTGTGCATTTTCGGCGTATTTTCGGAATTTTCGGAAATTAGGAAAATTTCCTAATTTCTTTTCCTTTTTCTTTTCTCTTTCTCTCTCTCCTTCTCATTCGCGCGACCGTCCCTCTCTCTCCCGTTTTCTCTCGTTCTCTCCCCTTTCCGGCTCCGGCTGCAGACGGAGGCGTGCGTGGGCGAGGTGGCGAGGCCGTGGAGCTGTCGAGGTGCGCGATAGGGCGAGGATCGGATCGATTCTGGCGCGATCCCGAACGGTGGATTCAAAGCCGGTGAAATCGGTTCGCGGGTGGTTTTCGGCGTGGTTTAGTCCTTTCGGGGCGTGGTTTCTTCGGTGGAGGTAGGGTGACGGATCCTTGCTTCTTCATCTTCGTTTTCCCTGCCATTGCACGGCGTTCGGCTAGGAAACGAGCGTGTTTGGGCTTGTTTTGCCTAAACCATGATTTTCGTGATTTTTAGGGTCGGCCGGTAAACGGTGACCGTTTGCGGTTCAGTTAGTTTCTAAATGACCGCAGGGATGTTAGAATCCCATCCACGTAGTTTTCGTGCGATTTGGTGTTCATTCGAGGCCGGTAGAAGTCCGGGAACCTCGGTGACCCACTTAGGGTTGATTTGGTAAAATCGCCCGAATCTTGCGTTTTTGTGCGTGCATGTGGGCGTTTTGGCCCTTGAATGTTGTATTTTGTCGAATGGGTTTGTATCCCCTGCGTTTTGGCGTGAATGGGGCGTGGAACGGGCCAATCCGACCATTCCTCTGTTTTCCCGCTGTAACCGAAGTAGCGGTCTAGCCAGCGACCGTCATTTGCTTTTGACGGCCCTACGATGGACCGTTATTTGGTTTGAGGGTTTATTAGCCCTTTTGCTTCTGGGTAAGCGACGGCCCTAGCTTGGAGCGTCGTTCCCGTGTAACGCGCCGGTGCCTGGCCGTTACTTTACTTTCATCATTTTTCCTTGGGGTTAAGTCAGCTGATCTAACGCGCTTGACCCAGCGCGTTAGATGGAAATAACGCGCCTTGCCCTGGCCGTTACTTTCCGTTGACTGACTTTGACCTGTTGAGGCGGTTCCTCCGACGTATGTGTTCCCATCCGTTGTTTTGAGTATAACGTGCCTGCCCCTGGCCGTTATATTCTGCGTGGACGAGGTTGGGTGGCTATCCCGTTGGAAGCGACGGTGGAGCCCCTGTGCGTCGTTAGAGAGTAACGCGCTCACCCCTGTCCGTCGGTTGCTGTGGTGTTGGGTTGAGGGTGGCTATGCCGTTGTGAGTAACGGATAGGCCCCCGTGCGTCATTTGGTTCTGACGGCCCTCCCCTGCCGTGCTGTTTCGTGAGTGACGCACCTGGCTTAGCGCGTTGCTTCGTTTTGGGTTTGGGTGGCTATGCCGTTGGGAGTAACGGTGGAGCCCCTGTGCGCCGTTTGCTTGTAACGCCCCTGGTCCCGTGCGTTACTTGGCTTTTGTGTGCTTTGTAGGTTGTTAGGGTGGTGTGAGCGACGGCCTGTGTCCGTCCGTCGTTTGGGAAATAACGCCCCTGAGCTAGACCGTCACTTGCTAATAACGGTCTAGGGCCTGTGCGTTGCTTCCCTTGTGCCTTGGTTTTCCGCCCGATGATTCTGTGTGTCTTGGCTTGTCCTTGTGGTCTGCCCGTTGTCCCGTGGATGTCTCCTGACGTCCTATGAGGGTTAAGACTACGTTGTGAGGTAGCCAGGAGTCTTCTTACTTGTGGTAGGATCCTTGATCCTACTCTTGTATGCTTTTGATTGTTTGGGTTTCGGTCAACCCGGTGTGACCCAGTGGTTGACGTGTGACCTTGTCTGTGCGTGTCTTGGCGGTTCTGTCCTATCCAAGACGCTGCTTCTGGATGTTTCGAGGTGTTGTTATACCTCGGTTTGCATGTCCAGCTGTGCTGAGGGTTCTTGGTGTTTCCCTCAGGTCTCCGTGTGTTGTTTTCTGCGGAGCGTGGTTTTTCTGGCCTAGGATTAGACCGATTGGCGGCTTGTCCCGCTGTTTGTGACGATCTTGCCTTTGAGTCGTTCAACTCAGGATCGTTACATAGGAGGTCTAGTTGCTTGTCCTGAGTTGTCGGCGGTGGTGATGCTGCCATTTGGTGCTTAGAAGTACGAGTAGATGGGCGTGGTTGCCTGTCTGTACTTCGGCACTTGTGTTTTGAGCTTTTGTGTCGTGTGAAGCCTCCACTTGTGTGACCTAAGGCCTAGAGGTGCCGACCGCTAGCGGATGGCGGAGGGGTTTTCCCGGTGAGCGGTTTTTAGTTAGTTCCGCGGGCTCCTAGTCAACGGTGGCGTCCTGCCGAGGGAGAATACTAGCTAGAGGACCTGGCTTAGACTATAGCCAGTGTGTGCACACGTGGTCAGGGACTGAGGACTTACGTCGACGGGCGTGACCCTGACTAGTTACTTGTTTGCTGTTACTGTTTGGTTCAGCTGGTGTCTACATCTCTGCTGTTGTTACAGCAGTACTGTAGGTGAGACACTTGAGGTGCAGCATGAGACGTCAGTGGACGCAGCTGGCTTTTTAAGGAGGTGCTTCCGTCACGTGACGCGTAGCTCTTCGCGTTTTCTTGCGCGTTGTGACCTTTGCGAGTTGCCCGTTCGTGGCTGTGCTCGAGGTCAGTGTTCTGTCATCTGCACGATGTTCTGATCGTGCGTGGGGCTTTGTGCACGACGTTCTCTGTCGTGTTTTGTCTATTTCCCGGTGTCGGCGTTCGCCTTCGCCTTTGTTTGGGCTGGTTGACAGGCCGATGTACCCTTCTGTGTGAGTTTAGGGTCATCCACCTGTTGCCTTTTCGTTTGGAGTAGTTTGGGATGCCGAGGTTAGTTCGGTAGCCGCTTGTTTGGTGCGGGTTCTCACCCTCTCCTGCGTGTTCCCTACTCCTACTTCCCGTCTGTTCCTTTACAGCTTTGTAGTGTAGCTTTCCTGCTTTGCTACGTTGCTGTTCTTGCTGCGTTTGTTGCTGCTTCCGTTGCTTTTGCTTTGTGCGTTTTCCAGTGGGGATCCGCGTGACCCCTACTGAGTTTCTGTTGAGACTCACCCCTGCTGCTTTTCAGGTGGGTTTCGACGTCTGCCTCTGCTGTTCCTGGCGGAGTGCTCGCTTGCTGTTGTAGCTGCCAGCTGTACCTGCGTCGGGCTTCTCCCGACTTCTGTGTACGTTTCTTTCTGTCAGACTGTACTGTGCTAGACTTGTTGTCTTTCCTTTGGGCTGGACTCTGTGTTTAATTGTTAAAAATTTATTAATGAAGCTGTAATTTTATTTCTGCTACTTTAGCAATCCAATCTAATGAAATTTACTTGCTTATTGTTATATCTCTGTGGCTTCAATGTACTCTACACATGCCCTCCTAACCCTTCAGGGGCCTCATCAGCCTCTTGGGTGGCCTCCCCAGTTCTTGGTATCGGTGTATCGATGTTATCGGTATATCGGTATCCTGAACTCTGGGTCGTTACACACCTGGTAGATGGCCTGGCCCGGTTGTGAATATGCATCCTTAGAGGGGCGGTTGCCCCTAGACACCCGGTGCTAACATCAGGTGGACATTCATGAACAGGTGACTCCCTAGACAAATCAGCATTGCAAACCCATGGAGTCTTGTCACTCGGCACAAGGAGCCTGAGATTTGGCAATTCCACTCAGCAATCAGGCTTGAAGCATAGCCCCCTTGATAGAAGAACATGATGAAATTGAGGGAGAGTAATACATGGCGTTGACATGGTCGGCTTGCTAATGACCCGAGGAAGATTACCCAGAAAGTGCAGAATGTCCTTAGAGAATGCAGAGAATATGGCGAATTGCCCCTTGAATATGGAACGCATCAATCCTTTGGCAGCCATGTGAGTTAGCACAATTCGGGTGGAGAACCCCTCTTGGCCAGTAATTTGAATAGCAACAGAGCGAGGAGAAATAATAGCATCAATTGTGAACTTCCCGGCGAGCAAAGAGATTGCCACCGATATCGCTTGTGAAGAAACTGCAACTAGTGTAAGAGAACTCTTCTTGACAACCGTCATGAGAAGTACATGCACATCATTCCCAAAAGATCCGGATATCAGAACACGGATCGGCACCCGGTAGATAAAGTCTTGAATCTTGAAATGTAGAACCGGCACCGAATTGCCCTGACTCGGCACATCAACTCCCTGGGGACTAGACCCAAGGGGCACCAAAGGCAGCGCACACCCACTCCGTGGGGTGGAAATGGATGAAGAAGTGGAGGTAGAAGGAATAGGCTTGGAGGCTTCAGTGGGTACGATGGCGTCAAGTGGTGGCAAAGGCAATGCGGGTGGAGGCAGAGGTAAAGGCGAAGGCGTAGCTTGCTCAGGCTCAGGCGAAGGTAATGGCGGAGATGGAGATAGGTAGATGAAGGCAGCGAAAGTGACAGCAATGGATTAGGTGGTGAGGATGGCAGTGGGGGTAATGGAGATGGTGTAAG
Source organism: Amorphophallus konjac (assembly GCA_022559845.1). Taxonomy (NCBI): domain Eukaryota; kingdom Viridiplantae; phylum Streptophyta; class Magnoliopsida; order Alismatales; family Araceae; genus Amorphophallus; species Amorphophallus konjac. Next base: position 114,293,908 of record CM040123.1, on the reverse strand, counting down.
AGATGAAGAGGGTGAAGAGGAGGGTTGCGGCGCCCACCTTCGACGCATCAACACAACGCGTCGGGCGGCGTTGGGAATAGAAGTGGTGGTAGCGAGAGTAGGAGGAGTGGAGGAAATAGCTTGAGTAGAGACTTGGGTAGGTGAAGGTTGTGAAGACGGGTAGGAGATGGCGAAGGTAATGGGGTAGGTGATGGAGCGGGTGCAACACTAGATAAAGAATCATAGGGGTGCCCTTGGTCTTGTAGTGTCACGCCCCGACGCGGGATATCGGGACGCGATGAGTCACGGCACTTGTCGATCAGAGCATGTAATAATTTTAATTCTAAGACATTGAGATATAAGAGAAATGACACTTTTATTCATCCAAATAAAGGTTTTACAACATCACTTATAAGCCTTAAAAGACATGATACATAATCCTTGTAAGAGTAATAATGATCTTCATAAACCTAGGAAAATTAGATCTCTCATTCACTCTTGTCCATTCTCTTGTTCATTGTCAAAACTTCCTGCAACATTAACCGAAAATGTAGGGTGAGCAAAAGCTCAGTAGGATTTTATATCTCTAATCCAGGCAATCTTAAAGTAAATAACACTTTAGATAACTTTCATGTTGTGTCGAGAAATATTAAAACATAAAGTATGAGTAGGAATTTCAAGTATTTTGGAATTTTTTTCAAGTAAATAAAGAATTTTCAAGTAATCGAGATAATAAGATATCAAGAGAAAATTCAAGTAATGAATTTCAAACATGTAGAGATTTTTAGAGAATTTGGCCATTTCATGCAAGTCAAGTAATTCATGTAATTTTCAAGTAATTCAAGTACAAGTAGTAAACAAGTAAAGAACTGTGGAATGCCGTAAATAAATCTAGCAAGTCAAGCACTTCAGTGCAATCTCACACCGTAGTCAATCAACTCCGATGGGCACAAGTACTTTCGGACGCTCCCCCCAGGACCAGACCGGGCCTCATTAATGCCAGGCATTGGGTCATGGATCAAAAGATCCCAAATACATTTAGACATCCACTTAAATTTTTATGGCCAACAAATTTCAAGGCAAAGCTCATTGTAAATAAGTACAGATCTGACAAAAAGTTATAGCAGTTGCAAGAAAGTAGAAAACAGATTGAAGGCATCATGTGTAACGACATTAAGTCATGGAGATAAAAAATGAAAGGTAAGTAGGACGAAAATTCAAGTTAATAGAATTCATAGAATTATTTTAATTCCTTAACTTAAGCTAGTGTACATTCGAATAATCTGTGTTTTGACATGATTACAGATAATTTTAATACACTAGTTTAGTCATAGTGATGATTTTATACATAATCAGACATTCTGTTATGAACGTGGTCGTGTCGGGCACCACGTTCAGAACAAGAACATGGCGGTCATGAGCACCATGTTCATGAAATCGCTTTAAGAATTTTTTTTATTTATTATGTTAAAATTCTCAGAAAATATCAGAGTCATAAAATATCAAGGTTTAGCTAGGAAATATAAACTTATAAATTAAAATCATGAATTTTGACATTAGTATTTAATCATGCATCAATTTACTAATAATATGATAAGAAATAGATTTAACATGCTGAAAGTAATTTTCATACCTCAATTTTCTGATAATATGATAAAAATAATTTATTATGCTGAAATTAATAAAATAATAGTATTAATTCTCCTTCATTTTCTTTGAAAAAAAGAGGTTTTAATTACTGTCTGTGAACGCGCTGTATCTTACGGTCGCGTTCATAAGTTATATATAGATATATTTATATATATACTCAAAATATTTTATTTTCACCCCTGGGCATTCAGTGTACTTTTTAAGAACGCGCTGGTCCCTACTAGCGCGATCTGAAGATCGCGCCATCCTTGGGTAGCGCGATCTTGAATTTATATATATATTATTTTATTTATATTTTTTTTGAAAAATGGACTGTGGAAAATAGGGTATGTAGGAACGCGCCATGTCGGGGCAGCGCGTTCATGAACGCGCCCCTTAGGTATAGCGCGTTCAGGTTCTGTTGAAAAATGGGGATACCCCTCCAAGAAAATGACCATAACTTGCTCATTTCTTAACGAAATTTAGGGAAACAAGTATCAATGGAAAGAGCACTGAAAAATACACAAGATAACATGCTTTAGTTGAGGTTTAGCCTGAGAGACACCTACCTTAGAGCATATCTATGAAGAGGTAAGAAATAGGCCGGAATAATAGAAAAAACCCTTGCTTCTCCAAATTCTTCCTTCAAATCTCCTCCAATCACCGCAGCAGCATAGCCTTGGCTTCCAGGGATGATTTGAGGGTCGAATGGGGTTCTATTTATAGTCAAAACTTGGTCAATTTTGTCAAGATTCCTTGCCTAACAATTCCAAACTTTTTAACTTTGAATTGGGAGAAAATTCCAACTTTTCTTCCTAATCTAGCCTCTATTTGGTGTGAAACTAAGGTAAAAACGGCTGGTCCAAGGTGGGCTGTTAGGTAAGGGTTGATTTTTATGTCACCCTTCTAGAAATTGGGTTATTATAATCATTTAAAAAGGGTATTTAACATGTGCTACGAATTTAAGATCTAATTATCCTTTATTAAATCCTTTAACCACTAATCCAGCCCATTATGGATTACCCAATGGGCCAAAGTAATCATAATTCATTCTATAGACTTTAATTGGGCTTCCTATAATTTTTTCTAAGGGTTAAAACATTTTAATTTCCATTTACATCAAGTAAATTCAAAAATCTAGTTTATTTCATATAGTAAAAATGTAATTGATACGGGACGGACACGCGACTCAACTCCAAATGGATATGCGATCATCGGACTCTAAGCAAGCTCGTGATCGTCCCTAACGAGGGAAGCGTTTGACGTGCACGGTTGAGAAACCGACAATGAGATAGGGTGGTCACCTCACAAATTCGTGCCCGGATCGGGTCACGGGACGGTCTCGCTCTCTCTCGCAGCAGCGGTGATATAAAAAGTATAGCGAGCTACGATCCTAGCATGCTCTCTAGCAGCGCCATAAAGAAATATATATGAAATAAAGAAAATACCGGGTAAAGGAGCGACTACGATACCTCCACGCTACCGGACGTGGGGAAGACATCCCGGCCGATCTCGTACTCTCGGAATAGTAAATACACAAATATTACAGCAATGAATATGAATGTCCACTCCACGCAGGAAGGGAAAGGGCGACACAATGGGACCCGAGAGTAGCGGTTTCGGGTTGACGGGCCGCTTCTTGTGTTGCTTCGGCGGCACACGTACTCACGACCGTGGGACCCACGTGCTGGTCCGAGGGGGCGTGTGGGATCGGGGTGGCACCACTGTGGTGGGGACGCCTGGAAGGGCGCTCTCTGAGACGGCGGTGTGCTGGTTCACCGGGCGGCTCCGATCTCCACTCACCGGAGTTGCTGGCCACGGATCTGTAGTTCTGTTTTACAGCGTGCGACCCAACGAGATCTGCTGCTGCGGTCACTCCCGATGTCGGATCGACACACAAGAGGTACCGATGGAAAGCTGACTTGAAATCCTTCGATCTATGGCTAGAGAAAGAAATTTGAGTTTCCCGTTGATGGCCTTTGTCGAATTTTCAAGCTACTGACTCACAGGATCTGAAAACTCAGGGTAGAACCAAGTTTTCCTGAGAGTAGGCGTTGACCGCATTGTAGACCTTCGATTCAACTTTTGAGCCCTTCATAAAAGTTGTAGAGGCCAAAGCGAGGAAAACGGGAATATATCTTATGCAAGATTTGGTGTACGTTTCAATTTTTTGGGGATTTTATACTGACCCGGGGTCGGATCTGGACAGCAGAGATAGAACTGAATTTGGGGAAAAGACACAATTTCTAAAAATGAGTAGAGGGATTTAGAAATTCGAAGAAAATTTATGGAGGGTGGAAATAATGAACAGAACCTCCGATAAATTTGGGGGTTCCAAAAACAATCAAAAAGGGGGTCGAAAGGTGGAAGAACTAAGCTTCTACTACACAGATCTTAAAAGGGACAGATCTGGAAGATAGAAAGACACGAAAATGGAAAAATGTAAAAAAGAACCATCCCTGAAAATTTTAACTCCAGATGATGTCGGAGTTGGGAGTTAAAAATCTTGGAGTGAACCTATGTCCAGCAAAACAGAACCTTGGACAGCACTTCGGAAGCGGCTTCGCGGCGGCTCTATGGCGGCACGAACGGCGGCGGCGGCACCAAAGATGAAATCAGAGATAGAGGGGCTCAGGTAGAAGGGGTTCTCAACCCTGAAATGTAGAGGGAAGAAGAGGAACCAGAGGGAGAGAGATAGGGGCGCACCAAGCTCCAATGCTCATTCAATATTTTCTTCTCATTAATTCATACAAAACACTATACATGGGCTTATATAGAAGGGGAGGAAGGGGGAGGGGGTTGGGATTTCGTGGGAGAGAGGGGAGGAGTAGTATTTTCTTCCCCCATGTGGTCAATTGGCCTAAAAATATAAAATACAAAATGTCATTTTAATGGGGGGCACCCCCTTGACTTAAGGGGAGGCATCTTGGACATTTTGTAACACTTGTCCCCCTTTGAATGTCAAACCATCTAGAAGCCCACCTTGGACCTTTGACTGACCCCACATGGGTCCTAAGACTTAGGTGGACCAATAGGAAAGGATATGGGGGCCCCTTGCTGGTCCTACTGGACTTTTGCACAAAAACCCAAAGAATCCTAAGGAATGACAAATTGGCTTATAAAGCCTTACAATTGCAAACCTACTTCCCAAGGATATAAATGTAAACTAAAATGACACAAATATAAAAATAAAAGTTAGTGCCCGGTGTAGATTCCCATCAGTAATGTAATTATTTTATGAAGATTTTAATTATATATTTACTCATTTTAATTTATCGGGTTTCTACATCCTCCCCCACTTAAAAGAATTTGGTCCTCCAAATTCACATTATACAATTCAAAAATTCAGATAAAAATGTCAAAATTCTAACCTGAGATTAAATCCGGATACATCTTCTTGACTGACTCTTCCAATTCCCAGGTAGCTTCCTCAAATCCACGCTTGCTCCAATGGACTTTTATCATCGATATGTCCCGATTCCTCAGCTGGTATAACTTCCAATCTAATATTTTGATCGATCTTTCTTCATATGATAAATCATTTTATAGCCTCAAATCTTCAAATTGAATCACATGCCAAGGATCATACACGTACTTCCTCAGCATGGATATATGGAATACATCATGAACACCGGCCAATTGAGGAGGCAAAGCTAGCTTGTATGCTACTTCGCCGATTCTCTCCAGAATCTCAAAAGGGCCAATAAATCTTGGACTCAGTTTTCCTTTGATTCCGAACCTTTTAATTCCTTGTGTGGGTGAGATTTTTAAGAAGACATGCTCCCCCACTTGGAATTCAAGGTCTCTTCTCCGATTATCGGTATAGCTCTTTTACCGTGATTGAGCAACCTTTAGCCTTTCTTGAATTAACTGGATTTTGTGAGTTGTATCTTGGACAATGTCAGGACCAAGCAATCCTTTTTCTCCAATCTCGCTCCAGCATAGAGGTGATCTACAACTTCTGCCATACAATGCTTCGAAAGGTGCCATTTGTATGCTAGACTAATAGCTATTGTTATAAGCAAACTCAGTCAATGGTAAATGTTCATGCCAACTACCAACGAAGTCTATCATATAGGCTCTTAACATATCTTCAATAATCTGATTCGTTCTCTCGGTTTGTCCATCAGTCTGTGGGTGGAAAGCAGTGCTAAATCTTAGCCTAGTATCCATATATGATTGCAAACCCTTCCAAAACTGAGAGGTGAACCTCGGATCTCAATCCGAAATAATAGAACTTGGAATACCGTGCAGCCTTACAATCTCCTTAATATATAGGGCGACTAGAACATCCACGGTCATTTAGTCTTGATAGGTAAGAAGTGAGCGGACTTAGTTAACCGGTCCATAATTATCCATATAGCATCAAATCCACTTCGGGTCTTCGGCAATCCAACTATGAAATCCATTCCAATACTATCCCATTTCCATTTCGGTATTTCGAGAGGTTTGAGCTTGCCAGCCGGTTTAAGGTGTTCGGCCCTAACTTGTTGGCATACCAAACATCGACTTACGAACTCAGCCACCTCTCTTTTCATGTTAGGCCACCAGAAGGTTCTTTTGAGATCTTGGTATATTTTTGTAGCACCAGGATGAATAGTATACCTCGATCGATGTGCTTCCTCCAAGATTTTACTCTTGATAGCAGAACAATCGGGTATACAGGTTCTTCCTTTAAATAGTAGCCTTCCATCATTTGCCATAAGAAAATCCGGTTATTGATCTAGTTTCTCTTTAATTTCAACGATCAACGTATCATCATCTTGCCGCTCTTTAATTTCTAAGAGTAGCTCGGGTTGGAGTCTAATATTTGCAATCAAGACTCCGACTTCCTTCTCCTCCATATTGAGATCTAAGTTTGCCATTTGTTCTAAAAGATGACATTCTTTAATCATCAGGGTTGATAATAAGGTCATTGGCTTCCGGCTAAGTGCATCAGCCACAGCATTGCCTTTTTCGGGGTGGTATTGTATAGAGAAATCGAAATCCTTCAAATATTCCAACCACCGTCTTTGTCTCATATTGAGCTCTTTTTGAGAGAATAAGTACTTAAGACTCTTGTGGTCAAAATACACAATAAAGGCTTCACCATAGAGATAATGTCGCCAGATCTTCAAAGCAAAGACCATAGCTGCCAGCTCTAAGTCATGCACGGGATAATTTTCCTCGTGCTTTTTCAATTGTCTTGAGGAATAGGCTATAACCTTGCCATGTTGCATCAATACACAACCCAGGCCAATTCCAGATGCATCAGTATAAACTTCGAATCCTCCTCCTTCCATAGGTAATGTGAGAATAGGGACAGTAGTCAGACAATTTTCCAAGGTCTGAAAGCTTTTCTCGCATTCCTCGGACCATATAAAAAGATTCTCCTTCCTCATCAATCTTGTCAAAGATACCGCGATCTTGGAAAAATCTTTAATAATTTTTCTATAGTACCCTGCCAATCCCAAGAAGCTTCGGATCTCTGTCACACTAGTAGGTCTTTCCCAGTTCTTGACAGCCTCGACCTTTGAAGGATCGACAGTAATACCGTCCCGAGAAATTATGTGACCTAGAAAAGATACTTCCTCCAACCAGAAATCACACTTGCTAAGTTTTGCATAAAGCTTGTGATCTCTTAATAATTGAAGGGCCTTCTTGAGACGTTCTTCATGCTCTTCCTTAGTCTTGGAGTAGATCAAAATGTCGTCAATAAAGACAACTACAAATTGATCAAGGTATGGCCTGAATACATTGTTCATTAATTGCATGAATGCGATAGGCGCATTGGTTAGGCCAAAAGGCATAACCGTGAACTCATAATGCCCATACCTACTCCGGAATGCTGCCTTGTGAATATCCTCTTCCTTGATCTTTAACTGATGATAACCAGATCTGAGATCAATCTTTGAAAAATATCGAGCTCCAGAAATCTGGTCAAATAATTCATCAGTCCTTGGCAATGGATATTTATTCTTGATTGTGAGTGGGTTCAATTACTGATAGTCAACACATAATCTCATTGAACCATCCTTCTTTTTGACGAATAATACCGGGGCTCCCCAAGGTGAAGTACTTGGTCAGATAAATCCTTTCTTCAGTAACTCCAATAGTTGTTCCTTTAACTCCTTCATTTCGACGGCAGACATCCGATACGGAGCTTTAAAAACTGGTGCAGCTCCCGGAATTAAATCAATAGAGAAGACAACTTCTCTCTCTGAAGGAATACCAGGCAACCCGTCCAAAAATACATCAGAATAATCCCGAACGATAGGAATATCCTTTAGAATGGGTTCCGTATGCTCGGTCATAGTAATAGAAACTAAGAAACCAGCACAACCCTTCCTTAATAATCTTTCGGCTTTAAGGGCCGAAATAAGAGATAGGTGTCTAGAATGCCTGATAACAGAAAATAAGAGGTTGGGGTAACCCATAAAAGTCACCGTACCCAACTTGCAGTTGACACTAGCACCATGTGTAGATAACCAGTCGGCTCCCAATATAATATCATACCCTTCCATCTCTATGCATACTAAATCAGCGGGTAAGTTGTGACCGCTAATTAGAACTTCACTAGCAGGATAGAAATGTTTAATTTCCATTCTCATTCCAATAGGGGTAGTAATAAAGAGTTTAGATCCTAATGGAATAGGCTTTATAGACAAAATATCAGCAAAGCTCCTAGATATGAATGAATGCGTAGCTCCGGTGTCAAATAAGACAGAGGCAGGCCTTGATTACACAGAAAGAGTACCTTCCACGATGCCTCCTTCTTCAGCAAGTTCCGCATCCTTAAGTGCTTGAAGTCTCCCTTGCTTTTTGACAATAATTGGAAGCTTTTCCGGTGGAGCTTGCTCATTGAGAAGAGGACAGTTCAGGATCCTATGCTCCCGACTCCCACAGCGAAGACATGCGCCGAGTTTTCTCCAGCACTCCTCGGCTTTGTGTCTGGGCTTCTCGTAATATTTGCATAGTTCCTTTGATGATGTAGAGATAGAAACAATTTGCTTGTCGAATGTTCTCGGCTTCTTGTCACCTTGAAAGTTACGCTTGTCTTTATTGAAGTTGCACCCATCATTGGGTCTCTTCTTCCCGAAGGAGGGCTTGAAAATGCCATACCCTATAACTTGCTCTCTCTTTGCTTCTCTTCCTTGGATGCGATCTGATAACTCCGTTGCATCTTCTAGGAGTTGGGCTCTTCTTACCATATCAGAATATATTTGAATATCCATCGGGGCAAGTTGAGTGATATACTGCAGGCTTTAAGCTGTTTAAGAATCTCCTTGCCTTCATTTTCTCGGTACCCTCGAGGTGTGGCGCGTACCGAGACAACCTTAAAAATTGGGCTTCATAATCAGCCACCGATAAACTCCTTTGCTTTAAGGCGGCAAATTCTGCCGCCTTCCTTTCTTGCACCCGATCGGAAAAATATTTATTGTTGAAGTACTATACGAACTCATCCCATAATAATTGGTCGTGCGGTATAGTTGCTTCGACCGATTCCCACCAAGCACGGGCATCCCTTTCCATTTGAAAGGTAGCGAGTAGGACCTTCTCCTCGTCAGTGCATTGCATGACTCAGAATATCCTCTCGATCTCCTTTACCCAGTGTTCGGCCTCATCCGGGTCGTGGATCCTGCGAATTTGGGAGGGTTCATGCTCCTGAAATTCCTATGTAAGTCTCTGGCTCCTCGGTTTGCTCCTCCCTGAGCAACCTACTGGAGAGCTTGAGTCAAACCTTAAACCGTTCGTTACATTTCGCGCCATTGAGCTCTCTCGGCAGCCATTGGCGAGAATTAAGCTTGCAACCATAATTACAAGACTTAAATGTTTTTCTTTATTTATTTCTTGATAGTTCATTCTTTTAAAACTTAGTCCATGGCTCTACCCAATCTTATCGGGAAAGTTTTAAGATTTTTGGATAGGATCTAGAACCTATATCAAGGGAAATCTATGTTTTAAGAAAGAATCTGTGAAACCTAGGGTTTATGTAACTTGGGCGCTCTGATACCACAAAGACCGTCACACCCCGATGCGGGATATCGGGATGCGACGAGTCACGGCACTCATGTCGATCAGAGCATGTAATAATTTTAATTCTAAGACATTGAGATATAAGAGAAATGACACTTTTATTCATCCAAATAAAGGTTTTACAACATCACTTATAAGCCTTAAAAGGCATGATACATAATCCTTGTAAGAGCAATAATGATCTTCATAAACCTATGAAAACTAGATCTCTCATTCACTCTTGTCCATTCATTTGTTCATTGTCAAAACTTCCTGCAACATTAACCGAAAACGTAGGGTGAGCAAAAGCTCAGTAGGATTTTATATCTCTAATCCATGCAATCTTAAAGTAATTAACACTTTAGATAACTTTCATGTCGTGTCGGGAAATATTATAACATGAAGTACGAGTAGGAATTTCAAGTATTTTGGAATTTTTTTCAAGTAAATAAAGAATTTTCAAGTAATCGAGATAATAAGATATCAAGAGAAAATTCAAATAATGAATTTCAAACATGTAGAGATTTTTAGAGAATTTGGCCATTTCATGCAAGTCAAGTAATTCATGTAATTTTCAAGTAATTCACGTACAAGTAGCAAATAAACAATTAAAGAACTATGGAATGCCGTAAATAAATCTATCAAGTCAAGCACTTCGGTGCAATGCCACACCGTGGTCAATCAACTCTGATGGACACAAGTACTTTCGGGCGCTCCCCCCAGGACCAGGCTGGGCCCCATTAATGCCAGGCATTGGGTCATGGATCAAAAGATCCCAAGTACATTTAGACATCCACTTAAATTTTTATGGCCAACGAATTTCAAGGCAAAGCTCATTGTAAATAAGTACAGATCTGACAAAAAGTTATAGCAGTTGCAAGAAAGTAGAAAACAGATTGAAGGCATCATGTGTAACGACATTAAGTCATGGAGATAAAAAATGAAAGGTAAGTAGGACGAAAATTCAAGTTAATAGAATTAATAGAATTATTTTAATTCCTTAACTTAAGCTAGTGTACATTCGAATAATCTGTGTTTTGACATGATTACATATAGTTTTAATACACTAGAGATGCATTAGTTTAGTCATAACGATGATTTTATACATAATCAGACATTCTGTTAAGACGTGGTCATGTCGAGCACCACGTTCAGAACAAGAACATGGCGGTCATGAGCACCATGTTCATGAAATCGCTTTAAGACTTTTTTTATTTATTCTGTTAAAATTCTCAAAAAATATCATAGTCATAAAATATCAAGGTTTAGCTAGGAAATATAAACTTATAAATTAAAAGCATGAATTTTGACATTAGTATTTAATCATACATCAATTTACTAATAATATGATAAAAATAATTTATTATGTTGAAATTAATAAAATAATAGTATTAATTCTCCTTCATTTTCTTTGAAAGAAAAGAGGTTTTAATTACTGTCTGTGAACGTGTTGTATCTTATGGTCACGTTCATAAGTTATATATAGATATATTTATATATATACTCAAAATATTTTATTTTGACCCCCGGGCATTCTGGGTAATTTTTAAGAACGCGCTAGTCCCTACTAGCGCGATCTGAAGATCGCGCCATCCTTGGGTAGCGCGATCTTGAATTTATATATATATTATTTTATTTATATTTTTTTTTGAAAAATGGACGGTGGAAAATAGGGTATGTAGGAACGCGCCATGTCGGGGCAGCGCGTTCATGAACGCGCCCCTGAGGTATAGCGCGTTCAGGTTCTGTTGAAAAATAGGGATACCCCTCCAATAAAATGACCATAACTTGCTCATTTCTTAACGAAATTTAGGGAAACAAGTATCAATGGAAAGAGCACTGAAAAATACACAAGATAACATGCTTTAATTGAGGTTTAGCCTGAGAGACACCTACCTTAGAGCATATCTATGAAGAGGTAAGAAATAGGCCGGAATAATAGAAAAAACCCTTGCTTCTCGAAATTCCTCCTTCAAATCTCCTCCAATCACTGCAGCAGCATAGCCTTGGCTTCCAGGATGATTTGAGGGTCAAATGGGGTTCTATTTATAGCCAATACTTGGTCAATTTTGTCAAGATTCCTTGCCTAACAGTTCCAAACTTTTTAACTTTGAATTGGTAGAAAATTCCAACTTTTCTTCCTAATCTAGCCTCCATTTGGTGTGAAACCAAGGTAAAAACGGCTGGTCCAAGGTGGGCTGTTAGGTAAGAGTTGATTTTTGTGTCACCCTTCTAGAAATTGGATTATTATAATCATTTAAAAAGGGTATTTAACATGTGCTACGAATTTAAGGTCTAATTATCCTTTATTAAATCCTTTAACCACTAATCCAGCCCATTATGGATTACCCAATGGGCCAAAGTAACCCTAATCCATTCTATGGACTTTAATTGGGCTTCCTATAATTTTTTCTAAGGGTTAAAACATTTTAATTTCCATTTACTTCAAGTAAATTCATTAATCTAGTTTATTTCATATAGTAAAAATGTAATGTAATTATTTTATGAAGATTTTAATTATATATTTACTCATTTTAATTTATCGAGTTTCTAAATGTAGTGAGGGAGACGGCTGCCTGGGCGGCGCTTGTTGCTGCTGTTGCTTGCTGCGAAGGTATAAATGATTTTATGAATGGCGGACCAGTCGATCCTCTTCTTGTCTTCCAAGCCGTAGATGAACTCTCGGAACTCGAGGCAATCCTCGACCAAATGCCCCTGCTGATAATGAAAATCACAAAACTGGAGCATATTCTCGACCGCAGGTCGGCAAGGCACAATCGGAGGGGGCTACAATGCATGAGTGGCCATCAAAGCCCTAAAAATATCTGAAAAAGACTCCGAAAACGGAGGATGAGGAGTCCGCTTCGGGCAAGACGGATGCCGAGGGACATGAGAAGGTGATGGAGAAGAGGGTTGTGGAGACGGAAGTGGAGGTTGTGTAGGCAAGGGTGCGTGACGACTAGCGGAGAGACTAGGCAATGGCGTAGGATGAGCAGAGTGGGGAGGTATGTAGTGGGCGGCATCTACTTGCTCGAGGTGTAGTGCTGCCTTGACAGGAGGTGGAGACGCATGGGGATACGTGGAAGCGGAAGGCTGACTATGGATGGTGGTAGGTTGACTCATGAAGGGTTGATAGGCAGAAGATTGGTATGTGGAGGGTGGACTCACAAAGGGATATGTGGCGGAAGGCTGACTCGTGGAGGGCGAGTAGGCGGTGGAAGGCGGACTCATAGAGGGTGCATAAGGGGTATAGGAGGGTGGCGAGGTGTAGGCGGGCGTGGAAGGTGGAGAAGACTCAGGGTCAAGGGAATCTTGGAGTTGTTGACGAACAAATCAGGCTCAGCTGTATAGTTGTTGCCAAGAGGTAATGTCATTCAAAGCTAAGATGAAACGATACTCGGGCGTGGTATTAGAAATGAGCATCTTGATTTGCTCTTGCTCCGGAACATGCCCCGGGACTTGCGCGGCAAGGTGACGCCAGCGGTCAGCAAAGGTAGAGAATTCCTCCTTGGGCTTCATATTCTCGTGGGCCAAATCCACAACGGAAAACCTGGGCCCAACCTGGTCCTGATACTACTGAACAAATTTCTCTTGAACAATCTGGAAATTCACAACGTGCTCTTGCGGGAGGGAAAAGAACCAATCCCGAGTTAGGCCTTCTAATGATAGACCAAAAAGATATGCCATCAAGCGTTGGTCATGTCGAAACTGGGCCGACTCATAAACGAACTCCTTAACGTGCACATAGGGGTCACCAGTTCCACCATAACGGGCGATAAGTGGGGATTTGTGAAGGAGGTGGAAGCCGAAGATGTTGGAAAGCAAAGGGGACACTCAAGAAGGATTTGGGATCAATTTGGCATTGGAGTTCATCAAGCTAGCGTTGGACTTGAGAAATCATCTCCGAGGTAGAGAGAGATTGAGAAGAAAGTGGGCTAGCTTGAGCAAGAAGTTGTGAATTTGCACCAGGATTTGGATAATGAGTCGATTGAGGGGATCCGGGCTGAGAAGAAGAATAAAGACCTATTCCAGGAGTAGAAGGATACATGGGCCTGGAAGGGACATGACTATATGGACCCTTTAGGCCAGCAGCAAGAGGAGAAGGAGGAGGCCCATTGAGAGAGGAAGGCCCATTAAGAGGGGGAGACCCATTAAGAGATTAAGGCCCATGAAGGTGATTTGCAATGAGTCTTTGGGCCTCGTCCGGGTCCATTTGGCGAACAAGACATGATAAGTGGGCCATGAGATTTGCTTGTTCTTCGGATGGATCAGAGGGACCACAAGAAGAAGGGCCCGCATGGGAAGAGGATTCCACGCGGCAGTAAGAGGATTGAGAAGGATAATATACATGGTTATATCGGTGCTCCATGAGAGAAATGGAGACTTAATACATGGAATTCAAGGGAATACAACCAAGGAAGTAAGGGTGCAAAGAGCTGAAGAAGGGAGGGCCACAGGGTAAGTGGCGGTCCTGGGGAGACCGCTATTAGAAAGAGGCGGTCCTGGGCGGATCGCTACCAGACTCTGAGACAGACGGGTAGACAGACTTATGCACAGAAAATTGATGAAATGATATGACTAAAATGACGGACCTAGGTTCTAAAACATGACATAAGTATATGAATGATGAGGGATGCAGCACCAAACACCACAAATGGGCTTGGACAAGCCCAAACAATACAAACAATATGAATGTGAGTGGTTTCACCCAAGCCAAACAAGTTAATATGATACGAGATTTTTAAGGATTTTAGTGGACCTTTTAATGTTTTGAATTTAGAATAATTCCCTCAAGGTAGGAATCCTATGGGAATAAGGTCCAAACTTTGGGTTGACTAAGGTTAACTCCCTCACACGGATGCAAATGCAATACCTAGGGGTGGAAAGGTACAATCGGCTAGGCATCCGTGTGAGAATCCACGGCTCACGGAGACTTACGGAGGTCCCGGATAAGATCACCTAGTCGACTCCAAGGAATATGGAGACGAGAGGATCACTTACCAAGGTAGGAATGCAACTAGAATATCCAATGCAAGGCCCTATGTGCACCGGAGTGCATGCAGAATTCTAGCATAAAATTGAAAAGTCAAGGCAAGATTAAATTATGAAAACACCATAGAATGAATGCAAATGATATATGAAAATGAATACAATATATAGAAGAGTAAGATAGGAGCAAAAAATGTAGAATCAGACCTCGGAAAGCAAATTAAATCATCAACCAAGAACGTACCTGAGAGTCTGTCCCAGGTCTGCCTACAGGTTTCTTACACAAAACTTGGAAATGGAGGCAAGATAAAATTATGAAAACATGCCACTATGATGCAAATAATATGACCAACATGAAGGACATACTAAATATGATTTCAAGGATGAGGAAGATCACGAACAGAAACCACAGAGACAACTCAAACAAAACCGAAGAAAAGAAAACCTGAGATCTGCCCCGGACCTACCGAAGGCAGGTGGCGGCCTTCAGAGGGTCTCTACCTGCAGTTAGCGATCCTCTGATGACCGCTACTGTATATGGTGGCCTCTGAGAGGGCCGCTATCTTCTGACAGACCTGAAAACACCTAGAACAGAAAAAAAATGGAGAAAATGCTATCTAAACATGAACATACACACACCAAACTTGTAGGAGAGCATGAATAACCTGATGGGCACTAGGAGTCCCATCGTAATCGCCAAAAAATAAAGGTTGTAGATGTTTATATCCACCCGCCCCAAACTAAGCAAATAATATGCATGCATAAACGTGAAAGGGAAAAGGGCGATAATAGATAAGAGATACTAACCGTGATCGCCACCAAGGGATGACAATGCCAAAGGGATTGAGAAAAGGATGCAACGGCACCGCGTACCTTGGAAAAGGATGAAGACTTGATCGCATTTAAGAGATGGGTGCGGGAATGATGTGTGGATCAACCTCCTCGCCTTTCAGCCGGCTAGAAGAAGAGGGCCTCACGCTGTACTTGCTCTCCTACGAAATAAAGACAAGAAACAAAGACAAAACCCATTAGAAACATGAAGTGTAGAATCTATCCCGGATGCATAAATCAGTGTCAAAGAAAGGGGGAGAACGCACCAGAGGGAGGTTTTTAACCCCTGTAAACTAGACAAAACAATAGGTGTGTGTGTGTTGTGATGATGTATGAATAAAGAGGAGGATTTAACATGCAGTTGTAGACACGCCAAAATTGATACTATGTTGAGTAAATTTCATGTCACGACGTAATACCCCAAAGTGGATTTCATTATTGGCTCAATATAAGGCCTTTTCTAATTTTTCTAGATTTTTCTACAATTCGTGACTGCCTCCTGGGCGTTATTAAATGAACGATCGTTTGGAGTGTCGTTATTTTAAAGATGGGATGACCGCTTGCGTGGGTGCCATTTCCTGGTTTTTTGATTTCCATTAGAAATGAAATTATTAAGAATTAATGCCCTATTGAGCAGGCGCTCATTAACTGATGCCTTTTCAAGCAGGCGTTGTTTCTTATTTTCAAATATGGAAAGTCCATTATTTCTATAATTTATCCAAGAATTGACGACTGTTGATCGGTCGCCCTTTTAATTGACGACAGCTTCCAGGTTGCCATTTTCATTCCGTGTCCATGGTGTCTGCAACTTCCTCTGCATGGCGCTCCTTCTCCATTTTGGTTCCAGTTCTTCCGAGGAAGGGTATCCACATCCAGGGATTATTTTCCTTATTTTAATTCCATTAGAACAAGATTTTTAACCCTATAAATACCCTCTTGTCTAATGCCGCTGGGTTCTTCGATCCCTCTACTAAGGTGAACAGAGAGCCATACAAAAAGAGAGTTTTTTTTGGCTTTGTCTTTTCTAACGTCTGCAGGTGTTCGCGTGAGCATAAGAGAACCTTTGTTCTCTTATTATTCCCTGCGCTGCTACTGCCGCAGCCGATCCTTCTCTCTCGGCTCTCTCTGTTTGCTGCAGTGGCTTAGAAGGGCCATCCTTCATACACACAACCTCGCTTCTCTTAATCTTATGTTTTGCTGTTCTGCACTTACCATATTATTCTTATTAGCCTGCACGTGCATGATATCTATCTCCTTTGCTAGAGTATCTTAGCATTATATTTTTGCATATCTTGCATCCATATTTCTCTCACCTTTTGCTCCTTCTTAAGGGGTTTAAAACAAACACACAAGGTGTGTTCATGCCCTTGTTGCACAGCTTAATTTCCATAGAGCATTGATACTACACACCTTTGGCTAATAAAATCTTCTTATCTTTGCTTGTCTTTCTTTTCAAGGGTAATCAAGATAAGAACCCCCTTCATCGGCCGGCCGGTAGAAGGATGAAGTTGAACTCACATCCACACCCCGCTTGCAAGGTATTTTTTGCGATCAATTTCTTCTTTTTGAGGCAACCCTCTAGCGATCACACTCCTAGAGTAGCATCACATGCTCCCTCCCCCACCTTTTGTCTTTATCATCTTTATCATCATCATCCCCATCTTTATTTTAATGTTAATTTTTCTTTCTTTATAAATGTCTATGTGACACGTTCACATCAATATAACTGCGGAAAACGTGCATGCAAAATGGAGAAAAGTGCAGAAACGTAGAACTATGATGAAATAGAGAAAGTGGACGCAGAGAACTAAGAAAAGGAATGAAGGAAACAAGCCCTTGATGTTGATAATTGAAGCTAACACTCCCCTGGAGAGGTTTGGGTCGAAGAGATGAGATGGCGATGCGGCATGGCTTCGCCCCGAACTGAAGAAGCTCCCCCTTTCGCGCACTATGAATTGGGTGCTATTTATAGAGAGTAAGAAACCCTAGGGTTGAAATTCTGAGATAAACACCCAAATTCGGGGATTTAGAGTGGAGATAAGAGTCCCAGATGGATAGAAATCAAAGTGGAGGCCTATCCTCCTCGAAATTGGTGCAAACAAGGACTCTGAAGAGTTCTCCGGTAAAGAAATCGGAGCCCAAAATCATCCAGATTCTGTAATGAGAAAATGGCCTATCGCACGACCGCAACTTGAAGAAAATGGTCATAGGAGGATCGCCACTTGATAGGATCAAGGGAAGGAGTCGACGCATGAACCTCAGGGAGTCGATGTAGCCTGGGCACAAAAATTGAAGTGGCGGTCTTCCCAAGACTGCCACTTGACTGGGCTTCAGAAAATCGTCCGATTGAGTACGGCAGTCAAGGGCAAACCCGCAGGGGTGTCAAGGCTCAATGGGCTAGAAGAATGACCAAAGAATAGGCTCGAGAATGCTCAGGGAAGGCTCCAAAATAATAGATAATTCGGGACATCACAAGGACAGATAAGAGAAATAACCCGACTCGTTGGCTGAAAACGGGTGTCAACAACCATGACACGTCCAATTCATATAATCTTCCACGAACCCTTTCTTCTACAAATGATGTTGCACATCTCCCAGTGAATGTCACCTCAAGTTTCTATAACCTGAACAAGGGCATCGAATGTGATCGTCGCGGTCTACTGCTGCATTTGGATTCCCCAGTGCAAAATGAATAAAACTCTCAACTCCATACTTAAACTCAACAGACACCACCCGGTCAACTATTTTACGATACATCCATGAACGATCTGTCAACATTTTTCCTGCACCCACTAAATGTTAATACACAAATAAACTTGAAATCACTACTCCTGAAAATAAGCCCGACCCTTTCCTCACATCGTTCACCATAGACCATTTGCATAGGAAGGGTGTATTGTTTAGATTATCACTGTTTAACCTATCCATGATGGTTTGATCGTACAATCACTTACTATATGTGTTATACGATTTGCTGAAAATTTCGGTAGCATCTCCCCACACTTCTCCGACATACCAAAAATATTTATTGATTAAGAAATTTTCATAAACACTTACTAGTAAGTGGTTAGGAAAATACTCAAAATCAATAAAGATATACCAAAGAAGAGTGAGAAGACGCAACCGAAATTCTCAACAAACCATACAAACACATATAATAAATTACCGCCTAAGTGCAATCAAATATTCAAAAACTGTCTAAATATGACAATTCAAGACTTTGAGGTAGATATATATGTTCTCATCAAAAAAAATGAGAATATACACATCAATCCCAAAGTCGTGTAGGGAAGGTTCATTGACATGGGTTTAACACGCTCTCTTGAGGAGCGGGTAATGTTATGTCGCACCCACGTACCTCAGCTCACAGGGAATACCCCATATAATTAAATAACATAAATTTTAATAACATCAAATTAAATAATTTATTTCATTATAATAGTTGATTGCAATATATAAAATTAAAAAATACAAACTCCATAAAAGGAACCCAAAAATGCTTACATCTCAAGCTGAGAAAATTTTTTGGACAACCAAACCCTCCCCCCTTGTAACGACCCAGAATCCGGATACTGAGAGAGACTCGATACCATTCGAATCTTGGCCCGCCACCCACGGGCCGGGAGGCCCGGAAGGGTTAAAGGGTTGGTGTAGGAGTGTACAAGAAGCTAAAATAAATACAGGAATATATGATGCACAAATAAAATAATACAGAAAATAAATAACTACATATTTAAACAGTTATACAGTCCATAACTCCAAGTCCATATCAAGTACAGTGATGCGGGATGGGATGCGAACTTGGGACTCTAGCTCGTGGACGTCCCTATGCGAGGGAAGCGTGCAGATGTGCGCGGTTGAGAAACCGGTAATGAGTCTCGGGTATCGGCTTTTTCACGTGTACTCGGCTTGAGTCACGGGACGGGTCACACTCACTCTCTCGCAGCGGTGATTGAAATAATATAACGAGCTAGTTAACTTGTCACTCTAGCAGCGGCATAAGAGTACATATACGAATTGAGCAAATGTGATAAAGAGGGAGGCGAGTTTACCTCCACGCTCCGGGCGTGGGGAAGACGACTCTGGCCGAAGCTCGTACTCCCGGTGTACAAATATTAACAATAATTACAGAAATGATTTTAAGGCCCACTCTACGCAAGGAGGTAAAGGGATACAATGTGGGACCCGGGAGTAGCAAACTAGGGTTGACGGGTAGCAATTTGCACGGTTCTCGGGCCGGAGACGGGCTGCTGGTCCGACTTGATTCCGACTCAGTACTGTTCCAACTTGGTATAGCAAGGGAACTCAGCAACTGGGACGGCGGCTTCCGATCGAATCCTTGCTGCGACGACTGGCTGGGACGCTTCTGATGGGTTGCCGATTGATCTCCGGGAGCGGCGGTCGCCGAAGGTATCCCGACGTATTTTACCGAGATTTACTGGTGGATTGCTTAGCTGGCCTGTTCACAGATCTGAAATGCGCGCCTCCATGAAAAGAATTTCTGGGCCTAGATCCGGTGTCGGATCGACGCAAAATTGGTACCGATGGATAGAGGACTCAGAGGGCTACAACATATAATTATTTCAGATCCATCTAGTACACAGATTAGAAATGAAAATCATTGTTCCCACAAATTGTTTTACTGACTCAGGTGACAAACTATCAGGACACAACATGAACTACCTAAAACTGATTTTTGGCCGACATAAAAATGGTAGATCTAGACACTAAGAAAATTATGAGTGGAAAGGGGGTATGTGGGGATCACGCAGGAATTTTTGGGGATTTTTGGGAGATGACTAAGAGTGGGGGGAAAATATGACAACAAGACTCTATCCCGCAGATCTGCTAATTGGCAGACTGTCAGGGGTGGAACAAAAATTACGGAAAAAATATCAAACGGGATTTGAATGGGGCAAAATCTATATTGATGGAAAGATAACACGAAGAGGAACAATCTCTCAAAATCTCAGCTCGATCAGAGCTGGGATCTGGGAGAACCGACCTGATCTTTAGGCTACTATTCTGGAATTCGTGGTTCAGGATAGCAAGGTAAAGAGGTGGTGGTGGCGGCTCGTCGGCGGCACGAACAGAGGCGGTGACGGCGGTGGCTGGAAGTCGCATCCAGCGGAGGTGATATAACTTGGAATCCACCAAGTTTATGGCTTCACACCATAGAAATTACAGAAATCCATCTGCAAGGGGGAGAGAGGGAGAGAGGGGTGCCCAAGGCTCCAAGAACATAAATGCTATTTTCTCTTCATTAATTCCACAAAATGGAAAATACAAAGGATATATAGAAATGTAAAAAAGACCAAACCTACCCTCAGATCTATGGTTAGGGAGGGGTAAACTAGGGATAGGTTAATTAACCCCCATGTGGTCAAATGACCAAAATATAAAAACATACAACAAGAATATAATACATTAAAGGGGGGGCGCCCCCTTGACTAAGGGGTTTCCACCTTTGAATTTTTCCATTCTTGTCCCCCCTTGGTCCAAGTCCAATGTTGGACTTTGAACCAGCCCCACATGGGCCCTAGAACCTAGGTGGACAAATGGGGAAGAGGGTGGGAGGGCGGGCACTCTCGGCTCGGAGGTAGGCACTCTCGTGTTTCAACCCCACGTGACTTTGACAGTTGTGGGGCACTGTGTACTTACAGCCTCTACGAATTGCAAGCAAGTGAATGGGGCCGGTGCGTGGCGAACGGAAGTCGCGTAGCGCCAACTGATAGCTGATAGAGCAGATAGAGCGCGGAGCCCCGTTTGAGTCTAAGCGAGCAGAGCCGTTAGTTTCTACTGTCGTAGCGTGTTCTTGGGCCATCGTAGAAACATAGATAGGGTCGACGACGGAACGAACACCCTACTGGACCCACTGGCATTTTACATAGAAACCCAAAGCTTTAAAGACTAACACTTTGGCTTATAATGCCTTGCAATTACAAACCCAATTAGCCAAGGGTATAAATACAACAAAAGGACACAAATGCAAAATAAAAATGTTAGTGTCCGGTGTTGATTCCCATCATACAACCCATTCAAAGAAAAGTACAAGACTACGGGGCAGACGCTGCCTCTGGCAAATTGGCAGCTAGACCTGACCACCAGCACCACGAGAAGCCTCGGACGCACTACGCGTAAGCCTCGCCTCACCTGAAAAATAAAGGGGTGAGTCTCGTCCCATCGGCTTAGTAGGGGTCCCGTAAATCCCTACCTCACAATAACAAGAACAACAGTGCAATAACCAATAACAAGGGCAATAAATAAATAACAGAGGAGGCAGAGAATAATAATTGAAAGAACTCTACATAGGACCACTACACCTGCCACAAAACTGTGTCTCGGTCATGTTGAATAGAATAGACTGAGCCACTAGTATAGTAAACCACGCCAGAAGAAAACCAGAGTCTAAACCTTTCAAGCGATAGGAGTACTACCTCACTAGAAGCAAGGTCGAAAGCGTCCACCGATGACTTATACCACAGCCTCATGTGTCTCCCTACTAGCCCCAAGCGAAAACTGAGACACCATACACAGTACCACAGAACAAGGACTAGCTAGGGCCACGCTCGTCAGCACGTGTCCAATGCCCCCAACCAAGTGTGCACACACAATCTATCTGCTCTAAGTCGGGTCCTCTAGCCGGTTTTCCCCCCAGCTAGACTCTGGCTACAAAGGTAAGGGGCCCTACGATAACAAGCTTAAAATTTATCTACTCGAGACAAGCCTCTACCACTCCCTAGTATGTAAGCAACTACGTGCCTAGGTCATCTACGACTAGTTGGTAGGGTCACTGAAAGTGAGAACTCGCCATAACCACGGAAGCCAACAGAGTACCACCGGTCCATACTAATCCACCACGAGACGGCTCGCTAGCATGAAAACCAAGAACCACTGGCTAGATAGCTAATCTACGGACTGCCAATGCATACGGCACAGACCAGAACCCTTAGATGCACGGAATTGTGGAAAACCAGATGAGTTTGTCGCTCACACTCCTGGGCGGCCACAGTAGTGGCATCCACTATGTGGCCTGAGCAGCTAGCCCACGGGCGACCCAGAAAGCCTGGGAGGCCAGGGCTTTAGCCACCTAGCAGATGGGCCAACAGGGGACTGGGCGGCCCAACCAGTGGCCGCCTAGTGCAAGGGCTGGTTGGCCAGTCCCCTGGCCGCCTAGACACCTGGGCGGCCAACCCTCTGGCCAACCAATGGGCATTACTCTGGGCGGCCACCCCACTAGCCGCCCTGCTCCCTTAGGTGGCTAATACTCTGGCTGCTCAACTGGGCATAGGCGGCAGCCCCGCTAGTTGCCTCTCTGTTCAGAGTCCTCTCTAGAAACACCTCTAGAGGCTCATCTCTACACCCGATTCGCCCACATTGGGCTCGGAAAACTCCAAAAAATGTGGGGAAATCAACCCCAACCACAATGCCACAGATTAAACCCGATCTAGGCTAGAAATCACAGGGGAAAGATATTAAACCATTCTCATGACCCCAAACATGAATACTCACCAAAAATGCACAAACCCCTCTCTCTCGCCCAAATCACTATCGGATCGAAAGGAAACGCGAGAAGAGAGTTCAGGATCTATGCCCCTACCTCGATCGTCGCTTCAAACCTTGAATGGGGCTCGATCCTCGCCAGATTGAGCTAGATCTCAAACGAGCCCACGGAATCACCATCCCACATGTATACGCACGAGCCGCCTCTGCCTCATGCCCACACTCTACCTTGCCCGCCGCCGTCGTCGATTGAACCCCCCTCGTAATCACCGTCTGTAGCCATAGAGGAGAGGAGAGGAGCCTCGTGATCCGAGCGGAAGGGGAAGAATGAGGAGAGAGAGGAGTGGCCTCACATTAACAGGAAGAAAAGGACTTTTGGGATTTTCCCAAAACCCTAGAAAAGTTGAAATCATCAATATGCCCTTCCTCTTATCATTTTCATTTAAACAATTATGAAAAATCTTGAAAAACTAATTCCAATGGGGTCCATACTAAATCCAAAATAGTTTTTAGTTCACCCATAAAAATAGATCCAAATCCCACAAAAATAGGATTCGAAACCTAGAGGAATTACAATCCTCCCCTCCCTTCAAAAATTTCATCCTTGAAATTTACGCTAAAGCACGGCCAAACAAGGGGGAAAACTCACTTGAACAAGTAGGGGAACTGCCGCTGCATCTCATCCTCTCTCTCCCAGGTCACCTCATCACCGGAGTAATGCTGCCAGATAACCTTAACCAAAGGAATAGCCTTATTCCTCAACTACTGCTCGCGTTGATCCTCAATACAGTTCAGATACTCAAGAATAGACAGATCTGATGTTACCTCGGGCCACACAGTATCCTCGAGGACATGGGAATCATCTGGCATGTACTTCCT
This sequence comes from Amorphophallus konjac, assembly GCA_022559845.1. Lineage (NCBI taxonomy): Eukaryota > Viridiplantae > Streptophyta > Magnoliopsida > Alismatales > Araceae > Amorphophallus > Amorphophallus konjac. The sequence goes on along the minus strand of CM040123.1, from coordinate 114,270,103 downwards.
CAGCATCAAAACATGGAATACATCATGCACATCATCTAACCCTAGGGGTAACTGCAATCTGTATGTTACCTCACCAGCAGGCTCCAAAATAAGAAACAGCCCAATATAGCGGGGACTCAACTTCCCATGCCTGTCGAAACGCATCACCCCCTTCATAGAATAGACTCTCAAGAACACCTGGTCTCCCACCATAAAGCTAACAGGCCTCATGCAATCCATATTCCAATACCTACAATCCAGGATGTTTCTTTGTGTTTCCACTCTCTTTTGCAGGTTTCACAGGTTCTTATCACGAGGCCCAAGTCTTCTGGCCGACTGGAAGACGTGGAGATCAAAGTTCTCAAAGTTCCTGGCCTGGGTTCTCTGGCGGTTCATCACAGGAGCGTTAGAATTCTGTAGCGGCTTATCATGAGGCCGTCAAGTATCTGTGACGCACTGATAGTCGACCGTTATAGTTCACAGAGCTGCAGTTTTTCTCTCCCGTGCGCGGGTGTTGCATCCACCTATTTCCAAGGTATTTAGCCTGACTTTGGTTGGTTAAATTGCTTTGGTGGCGATCACAATCCTCTAGTTTGGGAAGTAGCTCTCTCTCTCTCTCTCTCACCATATCTCTTCTTTAGTTGCTTTTGCTTACTTGGTCCACACCCACGGTGTGTGCTTTCCTTTATCCCTTTTGCTCCACGCCCCGGTGTGTGTTTTTCTTTTCCCTTGCTTATTCCTGATAGAGATGGCATGCCCATGCTTAGATTCCATGCTGATTGCCTAGGTTCATGTTGCACATGTTCATAGGTTGATTGCACATTGCTTATTCTTATTTCTATTGTTGACATCATATTCATTTGCAAAGGAACCAATAAAAATCAACAAAATTTTTTGGCGATCACGGTGGGACATCTAGTGCCAATCATGTTTTGAATCTCTGTTTAACCTGCTCTTCATCTTTTACCTCAGTGGCCCGTGTTTTCCCCGGATTTTCCCTTTATTTCCTGCAGTTTCTAGTTCTCTGGGTATTCTGGCAATCGGACCTTTGGCCGTTACAGGCCTAAGAGCGGTCTATTATTAGACCGTCTCATCTCTCTGGCGCGTGTCTATTAGACTGCCACTCCAGTAATAGGTACGCATCCCGAGGTGCAGTTTATTTTTGCAATTTCTGCTGTGATTTTCATACTTGGGTGCTATCCGATCTCCTCCTTAGTTGTTTTCCGTATTCATATCATTGTGTTCATATTTGGTTGCTAGATTTTAGGCTAGAATTTGCATGCACTCCGGTGCACATAGTGTGACGACCCGGACCCCGGATACCGGATATACCCGATAGGACTACCGAGTAGACCCGATACCACTTGGAACCCATGAAGCCTCTCAAGAGCTGTAAAGCTCCGAAGGGAAAAAGGATTATCGTGTAGTACATTGAAGCCACAGAGATATAACAGTAAGCAATTAAATTTCATTAGATCGGTTTGCTAAAGTAGCAGAAATAAAATTACTTTTTAATTAACAGTTTAAGTTTAACAATTATACCAGAGTCCAGTCCAAAGGAAAGACAAGTAGTACAGTCGACAGAAAAGAAAGACGTACACTGAGGTTGGGGGAAACCCGACGCAGGTACCGTTGGCAGCTACGGACACGCCATAGCAGGAACCGCGGAAGCAGAACGACGCCACCCACCTGAAAAGCAGGGGTGAGCCTCGTGTCACTGGCCCAGTAGGGGTCACACGGATCCCCACTGAAAAATAACGCAGTAACACGGAACAACTAAAACAGTAGGTAAACAGCAGGAGTAGTAAAATTGAAAAAATAAACTACAAAGTTGTAAAAGAAAATCAGAACGGAAGGAGTAGGAACAGCTAAAAGAAAAGGGAAAAGTTGTACCAGAAGGAGAACACGGCTGCCGAACTAACCTCGGTTCCCAAAGCCGACCTACGAGACATGTAAGAATCCTAGAAGGACCTAGACAGACACGGACGCCCTAAAGCATATACGACTCGATTGCCGTGCACGCTCTTCTAGACACGACCACACACACACACGACTAGAACATCGTGCACATGACACAACACCGACCTCGAGCAGGACCACGAGAGGGCTAACCCGGAAAGGTCACGACGCGTGAGAGTCACATGTCACGTGACGGAAGCACCCCCTCACTAGAAGAATAGCCAGCTGTGTCCATTGACGTCTTATGTTGCGCCTACAAGTGTCTCGTCTATGATGTCACCCGAAACACGACAGAGACTAAGACACGCTCAGAACCAGAACAGGAACTACAGTCGCGAGTGACTAGATAGGGTAATGCCCATCGGCGTCAGTCCAAACGCCCCTGACCACGTGCGCACACACCGACTCTTGCTGGAGAGCCAGACCTCTAGCTAGTTTTCCCCACCCAGCAAGACGCTACTGTACAGCGGGGGCCCACGGAAAATAGCTTAAAAACTATATATTGGGAACTGCCCTGCCACATGGGCCGACACGCCGTAACGTTTCGTAAGGCTATGACTAGTGGAGGCTCACTAGACACAGACTCTAAAGCACGAGTGCTGGAGTACAGACAGGCAAGAAGTACTGTCATACGTACTACAAAGCACCAAGGCAGCATGATAACTGTCGACAGACTCAGGACAAGCCAACTAGACCTACTACTACAACGATCCTTGAGTCTCAAGACTCAAAGTCAAGATCATCGTACAAAGCAGAATAAGCCGCCAATCGGTCTAATCCTAGGTTAAGGAAATGACACAATCGAAGGAAATGACTCACGAAGACCTGAGGGAATACCGAGAACCCTCAGCACATCTGGACACATAAACCGAGGTAAGACGATACCTCGAGGTATCCAGAACCATGTCTCGAACTGGACGGAACTACCGAGACACACAAGGTTACCTGTCAACCACTGGGTCACCCCGGGTTGACCAGAACCAGACAATGACGATTCTACAGATAGACGGACATGAGACAAGCCATCATTGTTGGGTTAGATGGACGCAGTCTATCTCCACTAAATGTGGATCTAGAGGGGGGTGAATAGATCAACTTGCCTAATTTAAAACTATTGTAAGTTCTAGAGCGGAATTTAAGCAAGCATCAATAAATATAAATGAAAAGTGCTAAGCAAAAGGTAGAAAGCTAGACATGATCATAAGTGATGCAATCAAACAAGCTAAGCAAGAAATCCCATCGCACACAGATCACATAAAAACACAAACACACTGCACACACAATTTTTAGGTGGTTCGGTCAACGACCTACGTCCACCCCACACACAACCGAGTATGGCTTCCTGCTGCGCAGCACAGCTTGCGTCCGCTGGGCTTTACAGCTTGGCCAAACAACCCGCTGATACACAGCTTCGCTGGGCACTACAGCTTGCCGACCAGAGGATCTGATCCTCTGCAACCGCTGGGGAAATACAGCTTAACCCGTCCAGTGGAGACCACCACTGCAAGACCGCTGACACACAGCTTGAAGAAATAGCATTCGGAAATGAAAGACAGAATCAAAACGAAAAACAAAAACCCAAAAGCAATGTAGCTCTTAAAGAGCAAGGCTCAGCTCTGGTTTTGAACCACGAGACTGAGATACAAACACTCTCACTCTCACTCTCGATCAGTTCTCTCTCACCTCACTCTCTCTCTTTTCTCCTTCTTCTCTATTTCTTCTTCTTCTTCTCTGTATCTTTTTCTTCTCTCTTTTCTCTCTGTGGATCAAAGGCTCACTACTGCTGAGTGTATAGACTTTTTTTCTTCTTCTGCTTCGATCAGCTTTCTTCTGTGGAAGAAGGCTTGTATATATAGCAGCAACAGCAGCAGGCGTGTGCTCTCCACGTTTCCCGCCCAGCAATTTGGACCACGTGGCAGCATGCAATGGAGTGTCAGTACACGTGTCCTCATCTGGATACCTAGTCCTTTTCGGATCACGAGCCAGGTACCTGGGATCACGTGCCCCTCATTAACTTCTTCAGTCCGATGTATAGAGTTCTCCGTTCACGTGCTCAAAGACATCAATCTGACTTGCTGCGTCGACGCTTTCACTTAATGGCGTTAACGCAGTGAGGCATTCCAGTAGCCATTTGCCTCGTTTCTTTAGCTGCTGCGTCGACGCTGCTTGCTTGTGGCATTGACGCAGTGGAATGGCCTGTGAAGATGAATGCTTCTTCAACTGCTGCATCGACGCTACTTTCATGTGGCGTTGACGCAATAGAAGACATCGTGAAAGCTTCGTCTACTGATGCGTGGACGCTTTAAGCTCCAGGCGTCGACCCTGTCCCTTCAGCAACAAGAATAAAGACATAAGATTTAAGTATGTACATTGCATTGTATAAACTTGAGGAGTTGACGCAGCATGAAGGATGAGTTGACGCTGCATGAAGCATGGACAGTGTACAGACTTTGCCCACTTATGGACTTTATGTTATGCACGCGAATGTGAAGACTTCAGTGTATAGACTTTAGAAGACGAGTGCAATGTATAGACTCCATGAGACTCTAGTGCAGACAGACGATGTATAGGGTTCTTAGTTCAGCCGTCAGTGTATAGACTTGAACAGTAAGGACACAGTATAGACATCAACTCCGCACATCGAATGTATGGACTTCAAGTGTGAAGACCATTGTATAGACTTTGGATTAGAAGATTAATGTTTAGACTTTGAGTAACACTGTGGATGTACAGACTTTGCTCAAGTGTATGAGACGCTAACTGAGACGCTGGACTATGTACAGACTTTGAGCGATGTGTGGACTTGAAGCTCCTGAAGCAGTGTACAGACTTCATGAAGCGAAGCCAATGTATAGAGTTGAGTGTAGCTAAAGCCTTGATCGTAGGACTAGGCTGGACTGTATAGACTTCAGGCTTCAGAATCGAATGTTCAGACTTCGCCTAAGACACGTAGGGAAAAGACCCCAGTGTATGGACTTTGCCTTGAGTGAAAAGTAATTGATGAATGTATGGACTTTAATGTGTGAAGGCTACAGTGAATGAGTGTATACATTTCACCAGATCAAGGGCAATTCGGATGTACAGACTCTGAGGTTCAAAGCCAACGGTGCGTTGACGCTGTAACATTGATGCGTTGACGCTGCACACACATAATCAACTTAATTGAGATGCAGTGTGTGGACTTATGCGTTGACACTGTAACATGATGCGTTGACGCTGTGCACACATAATCAGTTTAATTGAGATGCAGTGTGTGGACTTATGCGTTGACGCTGTAACATGATGCGTTGACGCTGTGCACACATAATCAATTTAATTGAGATGCAGTGTGTGTGGACTTATGACAGTAAGAATTGCAGACAGTAGTGTATTAAAAGCAAAGAACACATAGTCAATCTGATGGAGCAATTTCATCAAATCAAACTCAGTTGCCAATCAATCAAAACAATGGTGTTGCCAAAGAATAGAGCAAGTGTCAACATCATCAACATAGAGGGGTCACAACAATCTCCCCCTTTTTGATGATGGCAACCCCATATGAAGTAGAGTAGCAACAACCTGTCATAGATATATATGTTTGATGAAAGACATGATGTGTTATGCAGATTGACATGCAGATGCTATGAATGCATGCAACTCACTGCCTCAAACTCTCCCTTGGAATTAATTCAGAAATGACTTCAGAATTCAGACAGATATGTATTCTCCCACTAGACATCCCCTAGATAATATTCTCCCCCTTTGCCATCAACAAAGAGGAGGGAAAAATTAAATACAATGGAGGAATCAAGAGAAGAACTGACTGGCATTCTGAACAGGTGGTTCATGAATAAGCATTCTAAAGCATAGAGTCTTCAGTCATATGAAATTAGAAACTGCTGTCAGAAAGAGTGCTGGTTTAAATATGATAAAATTTGGAGTTCATGCACTACAACCAATGGATAAGTTCACTGTGCATGATAAAACAAAAAAACAGAATCACATTTGCATGAAAGATCCAGTTTCATGATATCTTACTTTCATAGTCTAAAAAATTTGAGAGAACCCAAGTCATGTATTGAAACTAAACAAATTGACACTCATGAACTTTTCTTTTGAGGGAGCAGCATGATCAATATTAGATCATTGTGAGCATTCAGGTACCACAAGTCTTTCTGCTTAAGGGTATACGTTTATAAGATGTCAATACCCCTAGATATTCAACAAGATGGACCATTCTGCCTATGATCAAATTCAACAGAGCTGAGTTACACCTTTTTGTGTGAGGGTACACGTTTATCAGACGCCAGTTACCCCCAGGTACTCAGTGAAACCAGCCTGCTATTTTGAACATTTTAAACAGAGATAGCTGATACACTTCATGACATGAGTGTTGTCCACTTCTTTGATGGATCACTCAGTTTCTCAGTGATTACCAGTCATTGCTCTGCCAATATATATATTTTCAATGATTCTCAATGTTTTTCAGTATCTTTCTTAGCTGTCCTTTTTATGTTTCAGAATGACTTGTTTAAGAACAATACACATACTTAATCTCTCCGACATGATTTCAGATGAGTTTTTAGATTTCAGATATGAATAGCTTTGTCTGACATGAAATAAGAAAGTGGTTGAGAGTTTTATCAATTTTCAACTTACTTATATACTGATTGCAATCTATAAACTCCAACCATTATAAGATTTAAACCATTACATCAGTCTTTGAACAATTCAAATTTTTATAAATGAAGAAGTCCATTTTCTACTGCTTAGAAATCAGAACTGACCAACAGATTGCCATAATGTCAGAGACAAGTATTCAGAGTTAAAGGTTGAATGACTTCAAGAAAGTTGAAACCACTCTGATTTTTCTTAGCAATACTCCCCCTGTCTATATGCATGCAGCATGGCAAGAATTAATTGAGAGAGAGCTTATGCATAGGTCATGAATGAATGATATGCAAAGACATGCAAAGACACAGCAAGCTCCCCCTGAATATATGCAATGCAGGACAGTTCTACATCCACATTCACATCCACATGATTTATCCAAGCAATCAAAAATAAGTCCACATCAGAGATTTTATTCACAGTAATTAAACAATCATTCATCATGCTGAAATTTACATAAGCCAAGTTCTCTTCTAAGAAACTTAAAATTTTCATTCCCAAGAGGCTTAGTAAAAATATCAGCAATTTGTTTTTCAGTTTCTATGAAGTTCATTTCAATCTCCTTTTTATTTACAGCATCTCTAAGAAAATGATGTTTTATCTCTATATGCTTAGTCCTAGAATGGTGAACAGGATTTTTAGCAAGGCAAATAGCACTAGTATTATCACATAAAAGTGGAATACATCCCAGATTTATCTGATAGTCAGCCAGTTGGTGCTTAATCCAAAGTACTTGGGCTGCACAATTGCATGCTGCAACATACTCAGCTTCAGCTGTGGATAATGCTACAGTGTGTTGCTTCTTAGATGCCCAAGACACTAGACAGCCACCAAGAAATTGACAGTAGCCACTAGTGCTTTTTCTATCTACTCGACACCCAGCATAGTCTGCATCAGTGTAGGCTAGAAGCTCTAACTCACACTTAGCAGGATACCAGAGACCTAGTTCTTGGGTGCCTAGTAAATACCTAAAAATTCTTTTCACAGCCTTAAAGTGATTTTCTTTAGGACTGGCCTGAAATCTAGAGCATAAACACACAGCAAATTGTATATCAGGCCTAGATGCTGTAAGATAGAGAAGAGATCCGATCATACCTCTGTATAGCCTTTGGTCCACAGGTTTACCTTTAGAGTCTTCATCCAAACTGGTTGATGTACCCATTGGAGTAGCTATTTCCTTGAGGTTGTCCATTTTGTACTTCTTCAATAAGTTCTTTACATACTTGGACTGAGAGATGAAGATGCCATCTTCTGTTTGTGTAACCTGCAGTCCAAGAAATAGTTTGAGCTCACCCATTGAGCTCATTTCAAATTCATCAGTCATTATTTGAGAGAATTCCTCACACAATTTGGGGTTAGTTGACCCAAACACAATGTCATCCACATAAATCTGAATGATAAGAATATCTGGATGGCTTACCTTGGTAAACAATGTTTGATCCACTATACCTCTTGTGAAGTTCTTGTCGGTGAGAAATTTGCTCAACCTGTCATACCAAGCTCTAGGAGCTTGCTTTAACCCATAGAGAGCTTTATTGAGCTTGTAAACATGATTAGGAAAATCTAAACATTCAAACCCAGGAGGCTGTCTCACATAGACATCCTCATTAATTTTCCCATTTAGAAAAGCAGATTTCACATCCATATGCTGAAGGTTTATTCCTAGAGAACATGCATAAGCCAATAAAATTCTTATTGCTTCTAATCTAGCTACAGGGGCAAAAGACTCTTTAAAGTCTATTCCAAAATCCTGATTGTACCCCTGAGCTACAAGTCTGGCTTTATTTTTAATAGCATTCCCCACTTCATCAGTTTTGTTTCTAAATACCCATTTAGTCCCTATGACTGTTTCATGATCAGGAGGTGGAACCAAATGCCACACCTTATTCCTGTCAAATTGATTGAGCTCCTCATGCATGGCATTAATCCAATGCACATCTTGGAGAGCACAGTCAATGGACTTGGGTTCTATGTTTCATACAAAAGCATACACATTCAGTTCATGTTGAATTCTTAAGTGGCCTCTAGTCCTAGGGGGGTCATGCAGATTTCCAATAACATTATCTACAGGATGATCCTTGAGATATCTAATATTTTCAATTGGAGTATCATGAACTTGATTTACCTCCCCCTGAACTGTAGGCTCCTCTTCATTAAGCTCTTTATGTTCTTCTTCATCCTCAGATTTGTCTGTAGGATCTCCTTCCTTCAGGATTTCACCATTGGTTTCATTCCTGTATTTACCAGCATTAGAATTTGCCAAAGATTCATCAAAAATTATGTGTGGAGATTCTTCAACAGTTTTAGAGTTCAGATTGTACACTCTGTATGCTCGGGTGTTTTCAGAATAACCAAGAAAAATTCCTAGTTCTCCTTTAGGTTCAAATTTATCAAGGTCCTTTTTATCATTTATGTGAATGAAACATTTACAACCAAAAACTTTGAAGTGAGCAATAGAAGGTTTCTTACCTTTTAATATCTCATATGGTGTTTGCTGGGTAGAAGGTCTTACCATGGCTCTGTTAGTTACATAACAGGCAGTGTTCACTGCTTCAGCCCAAAACTTCCTTGGTAGACCCCCTTCGACAAGAAGTGTACGACCCATTTCCACTAGGGTTCTGTTCCTTCTCTCCACAACTCCATTCTGCTCAGGTGTCCTTGGAGAGGATTACCTGTGGTTGATTCCATTCGACCTGCAGAATTCATCAAATTGTGAGTTTTCAAACTCACCTCCATGATCAGACAAAATGTTTTCAATTTTCTGATTTGTTTTAACATAGAACTCCTGAAATTCTGAGAAAGCATCACTCTTATTAGATAAGAAATAAACCCAAGTATACCTAGAGAAGTCATCTACCATGACAAACCTATACCTCCTCCCTGATAGGCTGACAGATCTAGTTGGCCCAAAAAGGTCCAAATGTATCAGCTCATAGGGTTTGTAAGACAGATTTTCAGTTCTAGACTTAAATGACTTTCTAGTTATCTTTGATTGAGTGCATGCATCACATATTTTGTTTTCTTTCTTGAATGAGACTTCAGGAAGTCCTCTAACCATGCCATGCTTATTTAATTTATGCAAAACAGTGTAGCTAGCATGACCTAACTTACGATGTCATAAAAATGCTATGTCTTCTCTACTGGCAGTAAGGTAAAGGTTAGTGTGTTGAATTTCATCTAAATTTATCATGTAAGTATTATTTATTCTTTTTCCAGAAAATTTGACAATATCAGAATCAGGTTCAAAAACCTTGCAGCATTGAGAATTGAATAAAACAGTGTAACCTTTATCACATAACTGGCTAATGCTAAGTAGATTATAGACTAACCCTTCAACCAGCATAACATCATCAATGCAGCAGGTAGAACACTTACCTACCTTACCTGATCCGATAATCCTACCCTTTGTGTTGCTTCCAAAGGTGACAAGGCCTTCTACTTTCTCAGTCAGTATGCAAAATTTGGCCTTATCTCCTGTCATATGCCTGGAGCAGCCGCTATCCATGTACCACAAGTTATTCTTGGCTGCCAGGCATACCTGCATACACAATTAGGTAGAGAAGTTTGGAACCCAAGACTGATTGGGCTCCAATGTAAATGAACTAGAAGCAAAATAGGAAAGCAAATGTTTCGGAATCCACATTTGTTTAAATGTGTTTTGTTCAGTGGATCCTACAGATTTTCTTATGTTGTTCTTTTTCTTATTGGCAGCAGCATAATTATTGACAGTATTGTTATTTCTGTGCCAGTGCCTTGGCCAGGGTGTGTTCACAAAATTTTGGACATAGTAGTTCCTGGGCTGGCTATGAAAATATTGATTTCTAGATGTCCAGTAACCATACCCATTGACCCAATTTCTACTGTGAGGTCTTTGATATTTAGCACCCTGGTGTGTAAGACCTGTAAACCTATCCTGAGTTCTAGACCAATTCGACCTATTGAAGTAGGTTGGCTGTGCATTGTAGTGGGTCTGAGCTCTGGGTTGATAAAAATAATTGGGTTGACTCCTAGCAACACTTTGTCTCCCCTGTACTTTGGACCCTGCTGACCTATACATAGGTTTGTATTGGGTCTTCTTCAGAGGTGGAGGTGTTGGTGGATACTTGGTTACCTTGACCTGGGGTTTACCAGACTGTGTAGGTTGACCCTTAACCTGAGTCTGAGCCCTAGGATTCTGCTTAGATGTGCTAGCTCTACTAGGCTCATTAACCTTTCGTTTGCCCTTCTCCTCAGCACTGGACTTTTTCAGATTAGCAATTTTGTTCATCAAATTTGTTGAGTTCATGCTAATTAGAGGTCCCTTTTCCTTTTGAGCAACAAATGAAATTGTTTTCATTCCGAATGTTTTTGTTGCACTAGAATTAAAACCTAGGCCCTCTTTTCTGAAATTAACCTTTGACCCTAACAAAGCATTTAAGTTATATGTTCCTTGGGTCATTTTCTCAATGGTTTTCATTTTATCTTCATTGTCTTTCTGAAGTTCATCAATAGCCTTTTTCATCTCATTGTTGACATTGAGGACAGCTTCATATTTTTCAGAGATAATTTTGACTTCACTTTCACATTTCTGAATCTTCAGCTTCCATTCATCAATTTCATTTTCAAGCCTTAGATTCTCTTCCTTAGAAGCTTTTAACTCATTTTTGATTTCATCTTCTTCAGAGCATGTGAGTTTCAATTCATCAATCTCAGATTCCAAACATGCAATTTTATCAGTTAGTGTTTTATCATTTTGCATGGAATTGATTTTTCTTCTAAGATGCCTATTCTCTTTTCTAATATCATCAGCTCTATCAGCTATGTCATGATAAGCATCTACCCAATCAGCAATTGTGAAGTTTTCAAATCTAGTGATTACCTCATCTGTATCCTCCTCTCTATCTTCGGAGCTTGTTGCCATAAGGCAAATGGGCTGTTCAGATTCGGCTTCACTATCTGAGCTGTTGCTGAAAGAGCCTTCATCTTCATCACTCCATGTGGTGATCATAGCTCTTCCCTTCTTGATTTTCTTCTTTGACCTGTCCTTATGTTTCTGAATGTCTGGACAGTCAATTTTCAGATGCCCTGGTTTCCTGCATTGATAACAAACATTAGCTTCATTTTTCTTTGCAGGTTTAGATTTATACCTTTTATCCTTTCGGTCACCACTGTATTTCTTCTGACCGAACCGTCCTACTCCCTTTCTGAGAAATCGCCTGAACTCTCTAGTCATCATGGCTATCTCAGATCGAGTCACATCTTCCTCTTCATTTAGGTTCTCTTCTGATGATGAAGAGCTGCTGGAGCTGGATCTTGTTGATTTGCTGGAACTAGCCTTCAGCGCTATCGGCTTCTTCTTCCTCTCGGCTTCATCTATCCTTGGCATGTTTATCTCATATGCCATTAGTGAGCCAATTAGCTCATCAGATTTAGTATTACGCAAGTCCCTTGACTCCTCCATCACAGTTGCTTTGGTGTGCCAATTTGGAGTCAGGGAGCGCAGAATTTTCCTCACTACATCATACTCTGCCTGAGGTTTCCCAAAACCTCTGAGGCCATTGGTTATTACAGTCAGCCGAGCGTACATTTCGCTAATGGACTCGTTCTGCTTCATCTTGAAGGCTTCATACTCAGATACAAGAAATTTGGTCTTCTGCTCTCTTACTTGAGATGTACCTTCATGAATTACTTCCAGCGTGTTGAGTACGGACTGAATAGATCTAGAGGGGGGGTGAATAGATCTTTCCCCCTTTTTCGATTGAATATCTATTGACTAAATGAGTTGCAGGTGATTGACGAATTACAGAACTAATGTTGATATCAATGAAGAAAACAAACACATAGAGAAGCACTCACACATATAAGCAAACCACAAGATAGGATTTTTAAGGTGGTTCAGTCTCTTCCCGAGACTTACATCCACCCCTTGCTTAACTCAAGCAAGGCTTCACTTATGAGAACCTCTGATCTCAATCCAAAACACAAGACACCGCTGTCACACAGCTTGTTCCTGCTGACACACAGCTTGTACCAGCTGACACACAGCTTGAATCCGCTGCCTCACAGCTTGACACTTGGTGTAAGAATGAATAGAAATGATGAGAAGGTGGGATGATGCAACAGGACTGAATATAGTCTTTAGTAACAAAGTAAAGAATTCAGCCTGGGACTTAAACACACAAATAACAAGAGTAGACTCCCTGTAGAACTTCCAATCGGATGCCTTCAGCTGCTTTGCTGCTGGAGGTCGCACAGCTTCAAGTCCAGTCTTCCTTCTGCAGCAATGAGAATGCTTTTAGTCTTCTGCAGATTTCTGGTTGATGAAGAGCCACTTCATCCTGTGATGTAGGTGTGTTTCTTAGCTTCTGTTCTATGCTCTCTCTGTGTGCTTGCCTCCGCGATCAGTTGCCTTCTGCTTTTTATGCAGATCCTTTTTCAAGCCTGAAGCTCTTCCCGCTCAAATTCCAGATCGAGCGTCAATCTGCTAGAAAGCAGGGAGAAGGTTAAATCCGATCACTACAATAAGTTTGACTGCTTCTAAGCAATATTCTCTCCTTGATTCCCGTGCGGAATCTCATCAGTTGAACTACCCAACAACCTGCAACAACAATCTGCAGGTTTTAAGGAACCAAAATAGAATTCGGTTAGAGTTCGGTTCTGGACGCTATAACACCCGTGGTCGACTATGACACTGTCCCTGGTCGACAACAAGCAGTGTCCTGATGGCGGTTTCATTCTGGCTGACACTCGCGTCCCGTGGTCGACCACAGCCTTGTCGCTGGTCGACAAGGGGCAAATTCCAGATGGCCGTCAGTTCTGTCTGATGATCTGTCTGTTCTGTGGTCGACCAGAAGTGGGGCTTTGGTCGACAGCCAAGGCACATGCAGAAGACGGATGACTTGAAGTATTTCTGGCTGGGTTCGTTGGTCGACCATAACCACTTCCCTGGTCGACAAGCGGCCTTTGACACTTCTTCTGATTTGTTGATTCCACTTGGATTTCAGTGGACCTGAAATTACTTAACATATCAGATTTATATTGAGTTAATCAAATACATTGTTTGTCATCATCAAATAGTCATGAGTCCATTACTTTGAAGGAACAATCAAACCACTTGTATTTGTTATGAAACAAGATAGAACTTGATTAATCAAACATATCCTATTGTCATCATCAAAACCAAGGGATGCACAACATTCTCCCCCTTTTTGATGATGACAACCATGAGTCATTGTGACAAACAACAGATTATAGAATTCATTTGATATTGCATTCAAGGCTATCATAGCATAGATTTCATTCAGACAATTCGTTTGATGTGCCTTTCAAAAACTATAGCACTAATTACATGAGTGACTCAAAAGGATAAAGACACTAAGGACACGTAGACAAAGTAAACTTGACATCTAGACACACATCTAGACACACAATGACACATAAAGTCCTATCTCCCCCTTTGTCAACAGCAAAAAGAAGATCAAAAAAAAAAGGATAGTGAACCATCACGATGCAGAAAACGAGCGGTCAGGATTTAATCAGCATAACTCAAATTTTTGGAAGATATTAAAGTGTACTCCCTTTCTTTAATAGAACACTTATGGAACCTTTCCACCCTTATGCAAAGACCACCTTGTGACCAAATAGAGTGGGTATTGTGGTTCAATGAATTTGAAAGTATTGCACCAATAAATTGACTCCCCATATCCAATTTCTTTCACATGGCTCCTTGAACTTATAATATATTTCAAGAGATAATTTGACTAACTATGCTAGCTGAACAGTGTTTTGTACTTTTATTTGCATGCTATGCTTTAGGTCAACCATTTTCTCTGCCTTTGTGATAACTTTTTGAATCATTTGAGAGCTGTGGTCAGGTTTATCACATACTTTTCTACACGAGGAGACACGCTTTTTACACGCTAGACACCCCGGCTACTTAGCATGCCTAACCATTCCACTAATAACTGGGACACACCTTTTATCCGTGAGGATATACGTTTATCAGACGCCAATATCCCCAGTTACTCAGTATGCCCAATCAATATTTTTGAAAGCAGCAGAGATAGATTGATTCTTCATGACACACATGCCTCTCACTTATTTTTCATCCAATTTTTTCTTTAACATGGAAGGCAGTAGTTTCTCAGAATCCAATCCATTGCTCTACCATGAAGACAGAATTATGGCGTATTCCATGTACATACATGTTATATTTAAGTTTATTTTTACTGTCCAACACAGACACAGGTAGAGAAATAGTCTCATTACTAAAAATTATAAGTCCTCAAAATCTTGTGACAGAGTCATAGTTATGGTTTGAATTTATTGCAGTAGTACAGTACAAATTCTTATTACTACACTCAACCACTACTCTTAATGATTACCTTGGTGATTTTATTGAAAGATATGGTTAGGTTTTTCAATGTTTTATCAAGGAATGAGTTTACACTTTTTCTCCCCCTCAATTTGTGAGTCCTTGCTGAAGATACAAAAATGTTGGCCATGAAGAGATATAGAGACACAAGGGATGGGAAGCATGGATAAGGATGAATGAGTGAAGAATTTGAGCACAAAAGTTCACTTAGTTCAGAGGATTTCCTAGCAGAGCCAGCAGCCTTTTTAGATCCATTTTCCCTTGTTCAGATCCTCTGTCGACCATGGAGTTGCCTTTGGTCGACCTCTGTGCTGTCACAGACACTGCCTGATAAGTAGTCACCTGTGGTCTGCTTTCTGACAAATCTGTTGTCGACCATGGGACCGCCTGTGGTCGACAGCTGCGAAGTCACAGAACCAACTATTTCCTGTCCTGATGCCTTGGTCGACCAGCGCCTCGCCTGTGGTCGACCACAAGAGATAATCCGTAGTAGAACCAGGATTCTGCAGAACTTGCTGAAGTAGCAGCCGACACTAGACCTCCAAACTCAAAACTTGACCAGTACTAGAGACCTAGTTGACATAACTTAGTACAGAAATGACAGAATCTATACAGTGAACACATGAATATGATTATTTCAAGAATTTTCAGGAGAAATTCTACAAATTCCTAACTCCCTTCTTAGAGTTGAAAATCTGTCATTGTTAAGGGGTTTTGTAAAAATGTCTGCCAGTTGTTTTTCAGTTTCTACAAAATGAAGCATGAAATTTCCTTTGGAGACCTCATCTCTTAGAAAGTGATGACGGATCTCAATGTGTTTTGTCCTAGAGTGTTGAATGGGGTTTTTAGACAAATTAATAGCACTAGTGTTGTCACAGAAAATAGGTGCACATCCAAGATCTACATTGTAGTCTTGGAGTTGATGTTTTATCCACATAACCTGTGTACCACAGCTCCCTACTGCGACATACTCAGCCTCAGCAGTGGAGAGTGCCACAGAATGCTGCTTTTTAGAAGCCCATGATATTAAACATCCACCTAATATTTGACAATAACCACTAGTACTCTTCCTATCAATTTTGCAACCAGCATAATCAGCATCTGAATATGAAATCAAATCTAGTTTGCAGTATGTAGGATACCATAAACCCAATTCTTGGGTGCCGGCAAGGTATCGGAGGATACGCTTGACAGCCCCTAAATGTGATTCTCTAGGGCTAGACTGATATCTAGCACACATGCATACACTAAACTGAATATCTGGCCTTGAGGCAGTTAAATATAGCAGGGATCCGATCATACCTCTGTATTTCTTGGCATCTACCATGTTACCTTTTACATCAGCTTCCAATGTTGCATTTGTACCCATGGGTGACTCGATTGGTTTGCAGTTTTCCATGCCAAACTTCTTCAACATCTCCTTTATGTACTTGGATTGATTTATGAAGTATCCTTCTCTACATTGTACGATCTGCAATCCAAGAAAAAACTGTAAATCACCCATTAAACTCATTTCAAACTCATTGGTCATTAAGTTTGCAAATTCAGTACATAAAGAAGCTTCGGTAGACCCAAACACAATATCATCCACATAGATTTGTACAATTAGTAGATGCTTACCTTGGGTCTTGGAAAACAATGTTTGATCAATTTTACCTCTTATGTATCCCTTCTTGGTGAGGAAGGAGCTCAACCTTTCATACCAGGCCCGAGGAGCCTGCTTTAATCCATACAAAGCTTTATGCAATTTGAAAACATGATTAGCAAGTTCATCATTTTCAAAACCAGGGGGTTGTTCCACATAGACTTCTTCTTTTATTATTCCATTTAGAAATGCACTTTTTACATCCATTTGTTGTAGTTTGATTCCATGAGATGCTGCAAAGGCTAACAATATCCTGATGGCTTCTAATCTAGCAACTGGAGCATATGATTCTTCAAAGTCAACCCCAAATTCCTGGTTGTACCCTTTAGCCACCAGCCGAGCCTTGTTTCTCATTACAACCCCTTCTTCACTTAGCTTATTTTTATAGACCCACTTGGTTCCAATAACGGGGTGAGATGAAGGTCTAGGGACAAGACTCCACACCTGATTTCTTTCAAATTGATTTAGTTCTTCATGCATAGCATTTATCCATGAGTCATCTTTTAATGCTTCCTCTACTGATTTGGGCTCTATTTGGGACACAAGTGCAAGCTGATCTAGTTCATTGATTTCTTTTAACTGAGATCTAGTCTTCCTAGGATCATGGATTCCACCAATGATGTTTTCTATGGGATGATCTCTAAGAAGTCTTAAGTTCTCAAGATTGTTACCTGAGATGCCTTCTCCTTCGGGTGGAGCATTAGTAATACCTTGATCTCTTTCCTGAGATTGTTCTTCTTCATTTGGTTCTTCGTTGTCTTCTAGAAATTCCCTATCTTCTTCTTCCTTGCTGACCTGCTCATTTTTGCCAAGATCATTAATTTCATCAAATGTAATATGAGGGGATTCTTCAACAATTTGATCTTTGGTGTTGAAAACTCTATAGGCTCTTGACCGGTCGGAATAGCCCAAGAATATTCCTGGATCACTCTTCGGTTCAAATTTGTCCAAGACCCTTTTATCATTGTTATGAATAAAGCATTTTGACCCGAAAATTCTAAAATGAGCTAGGGATGGTTTCTTACCTTTGAACATTTCATATGGTGTATTTTCACTAGCCGGTCTTACCATTGCTCGGTTTACAATGTAGCATGCTGTGTTGACTGCCTCTGCCCAAAATCTCCTTGGAAGTTTAGCTTCAACCAGCATGGTTCTAGCCATCTCGACAAGAGTGCGGTTCCTTCTCTCCACAACACCATTTTGTTCTGGAGTCCTTGGTGAGGAAAATCTGTGGGTTATGCCCTTGTTTCTGCAGAATAAGTCAAAGTCAGAATTTTCAAACTCTCCCCCATGGTCAGATATGATTGTACACACTTTGGACTTGCCATCCTGCTTCATTCTTTTGTAGAATTCCTGAAACTCAGAAAAAGCATCACTTTTATGAGATAGAAATATTACCCATGTGAATCTAGAGAAATCATCAACTAGTACATAGCCGTATCTCTTACCACTAAGACTAGCAGTTTTTGTTGGGCCAAAAAGGTCCATGTGCACAAGTTCTAGTGGTCTAGAAGATTGACTTTCAGTTCTACCTTTGAATGATTTTCTTGTTTGCTTACCTTGGGTACATGATTCACATACTTTGACATTTTAAGCAAACGAAATTTCAGGCATACCAAGAACCATTTTATTCTTCACAAGTTTATGCAACACCCTATAGCTAACATGCCCTAGCCTTCGGTGCCACAGCCAGGTCAGGTCCTCTTTCTTGGCGGTTAGGCACAGGTTGGAGTGGGCTGGATCATCCAAGTCTATTATGTAGACATTGTTTACTCTCTGGCCCATAAACTTGACTGTATCTGAATTTGGTTCAATAATCTTGCAGATCTTGGAGTCAAATATTACTTTATGGCCTTTGTCGCAAAGCTGACTGATGCTCAGCAAGTTATATTCCAGTCCATCTACCAGCAGTACATTTTCAATACTGTTTGAGGAGTTCTTACCTATTTTACCTGTCCCGATGATCTTACCTTTGTTATTTCCTCCAAAGGTCACATAACCTCCATCTTTTGAGCTTAGTTGGGAGAACTTGGTCTTGTCTCCCGTCATGTGTCTTGAGCAACCACTATCTAAGTACCACTTATTGTGCATGGCTGCCAGACATTCCTGCATCATGAATTACACAGAAATTTTTGGACCCCAATGGTACCCGGGTCCAAGATAACTTGTAAAATTGTGAAATTGCTGTAACAATCCTTTGGGAACCCAGATTTTCTTAGAGCAGTTTAATTTTTCGTCTCTGAACTTGTTCAGATTGGGTGGCTTTTGTTCTAATGTTTCTTTAATCTGAATCCACCTTTTTGATTTCCAATTTTCATTTTGTTTCACCTGAGAAAATCTGTGGTTTCTGTTTGCGTGTCTGGTCATGGTCGACATCTGGTGTGTCTGTGGTCGACCATTGCTTTTCCAGAAGCCAGCGCTTGTTCTGGCAGTTCCTCTGGTCGACATCTGGTATGTCTGTGGTCGACCACTACTTCTCCAGACGCCAGCGCCTGTTCTGGCAGATCCTCTGGTCGACAGAGGAGGGGTCGGTTGTCGACCAGCCTGTCTCCAGACACCTTGTTTTCCAGATTTATGTCCTTTAACTTGATTTAGTACTTGGTTTGTTTGGTTATTTCTGTGAATTTGAGTTTCTTGTCTATTATTTTTAAGCTTATGTTGATTGACTGTTTTCTCTTTAATGTTTCTCTCTTCCTTGGTGACATTATTCCTTTTGGAGGAGCATTCAGCTACATCCTCTTGTTTGTCTTGGTATAGATTGATTAGGGGCCCTTTTCCTTTTGAGTCAGCAATCCCAGTTACGGTTTTTATTTGGAATTCCTTTTTAGCCGTAGGATTGTATCTTAACCCTTCTTTTTGAAAGTTTACTTTTATTCCCAAGACAGCATTTAAGTTTTCTTGACCTTTAGTCATTTTTTCCAAGGTTTCCTGTTTGTTTTTCAGTTCACTCTGGATTCTTTCTATTTCTTCCAGAAGTTGACAGTTTTCCTCCTTGAGTGAGTTGTTTCTTTCTTGAGTTACCTTAGTTTGCTGTTCACTTTCTTGAGTCTTTAATTTTACCTCATCAATTGTGTTTTTCAGTGACTCATTTTCTTCTAACAGC
Source organism: Amorphophallus konjac (assembly GCA_022559845.1). Classification (NCBI taxonomy): domain Eukaryota; kingdom Viridiplantae; phylum Streptophyta; class Magnoliopsida; order Alismatales; family Araceae; genus Amorphophallus; species Amorphophallus konjac. Next base: position 114,250,414 of record CM040123.1, on the reverse strand, counting down.
CATTTGACATTTTCTTCATCTGTCTCGTATTGTTTCAGCTTATTTTTCAAGGTGGTGATTTCTAATTCTAGTTCAGTTCTGTTGGCAAATGGGTTGCTGTCATTATTGACCTGATTAAGCTTTTTCTTCAAACTCTTATTTTCCTTTCTAATTCTTTCATATGCATCAAGTAAGTCTGAGTAGACTTCTTCCCAATCTGAGCTAGAAAAATCTTGAAACGGGGGGATTACCTCAAGATCATCGCTATCTCCTTTGGCCATCAAACAGATGTTTCCTTCTTCTTCCTCGGAAGTTGTTTCCTCCTTACTGCTTTCCTCCTCCTCGCTCCATGTGCTTATCATTGCTTTTAGTTGCTTGCCTTTCCACTTGAAGCTTGATTTCTTAGGAGTCTCTGGACATTCAGCCTTTATGTGTCCTAGTTTCCTGCAGTTGTAGCAGACAAGTTTGTTAGATGAAGTTTTATTTTTATCAAACTTAAACTGAGATGACTTTCTTACCATGCCCTTAGGATTCCTGAATCCCTTACCTTCCTTCCGCAGAAACCTTTTGAATTTTCTTGTTAACATGGCTAGCTCACCAGTTTCCTCACCTGTGCTAGATGAGTTATCAGTGTCAGATAGTTCAGAGGTGCCTATTTTAGTTTTTAGGGCGAGCTGGTTCTTTTTCTTGCCCTCATCTTCTTTTCTTTTCAGATTAACCTCATAGGCCATTAGGGATCCCACTAGTTCATCCACAGTCATAGTGGTGAGGTTCTTTGAGTCCTCAATTACTGTGGCCTTGGCATGCCACATAGGAGTGAGGGATCTTAGGATCTTCCTCACTAATTCCTGTTCCTTGTAGGTTTTCCCTAGACTCTTTAAACTATTCGTTAATTGCACTAGTCTAGCATACATTTCAGAAATATTTTCGTCAGTTTTCATTCTAAACATTTCATATTCTGAAACTAGCATATTTGCTTTTGACTCCCTTACCTCTGAAGTACCTTCATAGATTACTACTAGTCGATCCCACATTTCCTTGGCCGTTGCACATTGTGAAACTCGTGAGAACTCCGTGGGGTGTAGTGCGCATTGCATTACGTTCATGGCTCCCCAGTTGATGGTTGATTTTCTGACCTGTTCTCTGGTCCAGGTATCCTCATCTTCGGGCAGCTCGTAGGGTCCTCGGCTTACTACTCTCCACATCTCATGATCTTGTGCTCTCAAGAACACCTGCATACGATTTTTCCAGTATGAGAAATCATTTCCATCGAAATATGGTGGTCTAGTTACTGAGTGTCCCTCAGCCATTAGACTTCTAGAGTTCAGTCCGGCAGGCCTCTCCTGGTTGTTAGACCACATTTTTGGAGAGTCTGGCTCTGATACCACGTGTTGAGTACGGACTGAATAGATCTAGAGGGGGGGTGAATAGATCTTTCCCCCTTTTTCGATTGAATATCTATTGACTAAATGAGTTGCAGGTGATTGACGAATTACAGAACTAATGTTGATATCAATGAAGAAAACAAACACATAGAGAAGCACGCACACATATAAGCAAACCACAAGATAGGATTTTTAAGGTGGTTCAGTCTCTTCCCGAGACTTACATCCACCCCTTGCTTAACTCAAGCAAGGCTTCACTTATGAGAACCTCTGATCTCAATCCAAAACACAAGACACCGCTGTCACACAGCTTGTTCCTGCTGACACACAGCTTGTACCAGCTGACACACAGCTTGAATCCGCTGCCTCACAGCTTGACACTTGGTGTAAGAATGAATAGAAATGATGAGAAGGTGGGATGATGCAACAGGACTGAATATAGTCTTTAGTAACAAAGTAAAGAATTCAGCCTGGGACTTAAACACACAAATAACAAGAGTAGACTCCCTGTAGAACTTCCAATCGGATGCCTTCAGCTGCTTTGCTGCTGGAGGTCGCACAGCTTCAAGTCCAGTCTTCCTTCTGTAGCAATGAGAATGCTTTTAGTCTTCTGCAGATTTCTGGTTGATGAAGAGCCACTTCGTCCTGTGATGTAGGTGTGTTTCTTAGCTTCTGTTCTATGCTCTCTCTGTGTGCTTGCCTCCGCGATCAGTTGCCTTCTGCTTTTTATGCAGATCCTTTTTCAAGCCTGAAGCTCTTCCCGCTCAAATTCCAGATCGAGCGTCAATCTGCTAGAAAGCAGGGAGAAGGTTAAATCCGATCACTACAATAAGTTTGACTACTTCTAAGCAATATTCTCTCCTTGATTCCCGTGCGGAATCTCATCAGTTGAACTACCCAACAACCTGCAACAACAATCTGCAGGTTTTAAGGAACCAAAACAGAATTCGGTTAGAGTTCGGTTCTGGACGCTATAACACCCGTGGTCGACTATGACACTGTCCCTGGTCGACAACAAGCAGTGTCCTGATGGCGGTTTCATTCTGGCTGACACTCGCGTCCCGTGGTCGACCACAGCCTTGTCGCTGGTCGACAAGGGGCAAATTCCAGATGGCCGTCAGTTCTGTCTGATGATCTGTCTGTTCTGTGGTCGACCAGAAGTGGGGCTTTGGTCGACAGCCAAGGCACATGCAGAAGACGGATGACTTGAAGTATTTCTGGCTGGGTTCGTTGGTCGACCATAACCACTTCCCTGGTCGACAAGCAGCCTTTGACACTTCTTCTGATTTGTTGATTCCACTTGGATTTCAGTGGACCTGAAATTACTTAACATATCAAATTTATATTGAGTTAATCAAATACATTGTTTGTCATCATCAAATAGTCATGAGTCCATTACTTTGAAGGAACAATCAAACCACTTGTATTTGTTATGAAACAAGATAGAACTTGATTAATCAAACATATCCTATTGTCATCATCAAAACCAAGGGATGCACAACACAGCGCATCCCACATTTCCTTAGCTGATTTGCAAGCAGACACACGGGAGAATTCTGTAGGATGCAGAGCGCACTGGATAGCATTAATAGCACTCCAATTCAGCATGGACCTTCTGATCTCCTCCTTGGTCCATACATCTTCATTCGGGGACAGCTCATAAGGTGCCTTGCTGACAATCTTCCAAATCTCGTAATCCTTAGCCCTGAGGAACACTAGCATACGATTCTTCCAGTATGCGTAGTTTGATCCATCAAAGAATGGGGGCTTCGTTGTTGAGTGACCTTCGGCAGTCATCCCTCGAGCATCCATCTCTGCCTATTCTCTTCGGGCGATGAGTCCCTGCAGAAGAGTTAGGCTCTGATACCAAGTGTTGGGTTAGATGGACGCAATCTATCTCCACTAAGTGTGGATCTAGAGGGGGGTGAATAGATCAACTTGTCTAATTTAAAACTATTGTAAGTTCTAGAGGGGAATTTAGGCAAGCATCAATAAATCTAAATGAAAAGTGCTAAGCAAAAGGTAGAAAGCTAGACATGATCATAAGCGATGCAATCAAACAAGCTAAGCAAGAAATCCCATCGCACACAGATCACACAAAAACACAAACACACTGCACACACAATTTTTAGGTGGTTCGGTCAACGACCTACGTCCACCCCACACTCAACCGAGTATGGCTTCCTGCTGCGCAGCACAGCTTGCGTCCGCTGGGCTTTACAGATTGGCCAAACAACCCGCTGATACACAGCTTCGCTGGGCACTACAGCTTGCCGACCAAAGGATCTGATCCTCTGCAACCGCTGGGGAAATACAGCTTAACCCGTCCAGTGGAGACCACCACTGCAAGACCGCTGACACACAGCTTGAAGAAATAGCATTCGAAAATGAAAGACAGAATCAAAACGAAAAACAAAAACCCAAAAGCAATGTAGCTCTTAAAGAGCAAGGCTCAGCTCTGGTTTTGAACCACGAGACTGAGATACAAACACTCTCACTCTCACTCTCGATCAGCTCTCTCTCACCTCACTCTCTCTCTTTTCTCCTTCTTCTCTATTTCTTCTTCTTCTTCTCTGTATCTTTTTCTTCTCTCTTTTCTCTCTGTGGATCGAAGGCTCACTACTGCTGAGTGTATAGACTTTTTTTCTTCTTCTGCTTCGATCAGCTTTCTTCTGTGGAAGAAGGCTTGTATATATAGCAGCAACAGCAGCAGGCGTGTGCTCTCCACGTTTCCCACCCAGCAATTTGGACCACGTGGCAGCATGCAATGGAGTGTCAGTACACATGTCCTCATCTGGATACCTAGTCCTTTTCGGATCACGAGCCAGGTACCTGGGATCACGTGCCCCTCATTAGCTTCTTCAGTCCGAAGTATAGAGTTCTCCGTTCACGTGCTCAAAGACATCAATCTGACTTGCTGCGTCGACGCTTTCACTTAATGGCGTTAACGCAGTGAGGCATTCCAGTAGCCATTTGCCTCGTTTCTTTAGCTGCTGCGTCGACGCTGCTTGCTTGTGGCGTTGACGCAGTGGAATGGCCTGTGAAGATGAATGCTTCTTCAACTGCTGCGTCGACGCTGCTTTCATGTGGCGTTGACGCAATAGAAGTCATCATGAAAGCTTCGTCTACTGATGCGTCGACGCTTTAAGCTCCAGGCGTCGACCCTGTCCCTTCAGCAACAAGAATAAAGACATAAGATTTAAGTATGTACATTGCATTGTATATACTTGAGGAGTTGACGCAGCATGAAGGATGAGTTGACGCTGCATGAAGCATGGACAGTGTACAGACTTTGCCCACTTATGGACTTCATGTTATGCACGCGAATGTGAAGACTTCAGTGTATAGACTTTAGAAGACGAGTGCAATGTATAGACTCCATGAGACTCTAGTGCAGACAGACGATGTATAGGGTTCTTAGTTCAGCCGTCAGTGTATAGACTTGAACAGCAAGGACACAGTATAGACATCAACTCTGCACATCGAATGTATGGACTTCAAGTGTGAAGACCATTGTATAGACTTTGGATTAGAAGATTAATGTTTAGACTTTGAGTAACACTGTGGATGTATAGACTTTGCTCAAGTGTATGAGACGCTAACTGAGACGTTGGACTCTGTACAGACTTTGAGAGATGTGTGGACTTGAAGCTCCTGAAGCAGTGTACAGACTTCATGAAGCGAAGCCAATGTATAGAGTTGAGTGTAGCTAAAGCCTTGATCGTAGGACTAGGCTGGACTGTATAGACTTCAGGCTTCAGAATCGAATGTTCAGACTTCGCCTAAGACACGTAGGGAAAAGACCCCAGTGTATAGACTTTGCCTTGAGTGAAAAGTAATTGATGAATGTATGGACTTTAATGTGTGAAGGCTACAGTGAATGAGTGTATACATTTCACCAAATCAAGGGCAATTCGGATGTACAGACTCTGAGGTTCAAAGCCAACGGTGCGTTGACGCTGTAACATTGATGCGTTGATGCTGCACACACATAATCAACTTAATTGAGATGCAGTGTGTGGACTTATGCGTTGACGCTGTAACATGATGCGTTGACGCTGTGCACACATAATCAATTTAATTGAGATGCAGTGTGTGTGGACTTATGACAGTAAGAATTGCAGACAGCAGTGTATTAAAAGCAAAGAACACATAGTCAATCTGATGGAGCAATTTCATCAAATCAAACTCAGTTGCCAATCAATCAAAACAATGGTGTTGCCAAAGAATAGAGCAAGTGTCAACATCATCAACATAGAGGGGTCACAACAATCACGACCAATTTACTCAACTACGGACTCAGCCCACTGGGCGGCCACAAAGGGGCTGCTCAGTAGGCTGAACGGTCTACTAGAGGCCGCTCAGAGGAACATAACGGTCTAGAATAGGCCGTTCCATCAAACTGACCTACTATAGTACCCGGTCAAACGACATTCAGAACGGTCAGGGAAGGGACCGCTCAAGACACAGGACGGCTAAGGGGCGACCGCCCCATGAACCGCCTCAAACTGTTGACTCGTGGTCAACAAGGCTAAGCGGTCAAGCCCTAGCCGCTCAATACAACGGGGACATAGAACGCCTGGGAGCCACCCGCTCAAGTGGACTGGACGGCTCACACCTGGCCGTGCCATCCACTGGGCGGTCTGTCGCGCGACCGCGCAGACGCCCACCGACCTACACTAAACGGTCACAACCCCGACCGCTCCAAGCCCTACACGGCTATTGTCAAACCGTGTAGGCGTCATGGCGGGAGAATCGTGGGATCGGCCCGATCGTGGCCTTTTCATGTCCCGTTCGTTCTGAGATGAAAGGGATACAATGGTGATGATCATACACAACACATAGACTCCAACGGGAGCCGAATCGGCTGAGAAACAGTGAGAAATGGGCGATTTTCCAAAATCAACCCAAATGGAGTCACCGGACTTCCCGGGCTCCTAACGGTCCCAAATGATCGCCAATCACGATGAAATCAGTGACTATGGAACGCAGACATTCCAGGGAGTCCATTGACACTAACGGATCTAAAAATCATCGCCGTTTTCCTGCGAACCCTACGAACTCCACAAAACTACGATTTTGCTAAAATGAGCCCAAACTCGCTCATTCTCGCACCGAACGACGTGAAACTGCAGGAAAAACATTGAGGAGAAGTAGAGCTTCCATCTCCCAACCTCCACCATAGAAACCGTGCGCTGAAGCGACTAAACCGCACCGAAAACTACAATGCGAGCTCGACCGTCGGCTTTGAATCCACTGTTCCGGATCGCGCCAAAACCGATCCGATCCTCGCCCCATCGCGCACCTCATCGACCCTACGCCATCGCCACCTCGCCTACGGTTCTCCTCCGTCTGCAGCCGGAGCCGGAAGGGCGAGAGAGGAGAGAAAACGGGGGAGAGAGACGGCCGCGACGGTGAATGAACGGGAGGAGAGAGGAAGAAGAAAGAAAAAGGAAAAAAGAAAAGAAATTAGGAATTTTCCTAATTTTTGAAAATTCTGATAATTAGCCCAAAAATTCATAAATTCAGAAAAATATGCAAAAAAAAGTTGAAACGATCTTCGAGAAGAGTACATCGCAACTGTGGCATCCACGAGTCGATGAACTGACAAATAAACTCACCGTAGGGTTCCGTAGCAAGTACGAGAGAAAAACTCACACGGATCGTTAAACTCAACTCGGGACCCACAAAAGCGATCCGAAACTCTCCGAAAAGGATCCAAAAGACCCGATAAGAATCCAATAAGGATCCAGGGCATTACATCCTCCCCTCCTTCAAGAAGTTTTGTCCTTGAAATCTAAGGACTAGCAAAGGAGAAGCAGGGAAGAACAACCCCAAAACACAACTTGAAACAGCGCGAATCTCGGAAACACCATTCAGAGGAACATAGTCAGACTATAATCACAAGCACACGCTCTAGATCTCAAGGCAAATCGATCCAACAGACGAGCATGGCACACAAATGAACGTAAGTCTGACACCTCCGAAACATGGCAATGTCGTTTACGTCTCACAGGGAAAGAGACACGACCCATGCCATGACACAGACATCGGGAAAACAAAACGACAGACACAGCAAGTATCAACTTAAACAAGGAGACATAGTCCTCTCAGCTGACAACTCGACTACATCATCGACTCCAGTGCCAAAGGCAACAGGGAATACCTGGCACACAGGACGCCAACAATAAATACACAAAATCATAGAGAAACAGCGATAAAACGATAACAATAGCAGTACTTGCAGGATCCCAGCTCCAGACTGAACACAGAACCACGGAACACAACTGTAAGCGACAGTTGAACACACGACTATAATGGACTAGTCATGCAACGACCAGCTTACCAAGAAAAGACCCACGACAACGAAAATGACAATCTTGGGAAACGCATCTCAAGGACACCGATCACGACCTGAGAACACATCACCCAAGAAAGGATTATAGAGCAAAACTATCTCGTACAGTGCCAACATGGCACGCACAAGACAACACACAGAAACGAAGCGACAAAGAATCACAAACTTAATGCCAGCTGAAGACTGTACTGGACTTTCAGTACTCTAGAAACTATATATCTCGGATTCCCATGTACTTCACACAACAACGCTCTGATACCACCTGTGACGACCCGGACCCCGGATACCGGATATACCCAATAGGACTATCGAGTAGACCCGATACCACTTGGAACCCGTGAAGCCTCCCAAGAACTGTAAAGCTCCGAAGGGAAAAAGGATTATTGTGTAGTACATTGAAGCCGCAGAGATATAACAGTAAGTAATTAAATTTTAATAGATCGGTTTACTAAAGTAGCAGAAATAAAATTACTTTTTAATTAACAATTTAAGTTTAACAATTATACCAGAGTCCAGTCCAAAGGAAAGACAAGTAGTACAATCGATAGAAAAGAAAGACGTACACTGAGGTCGGGGGAAACCCGACACAGGTACCGCTGGCAGCTACGGACACGCCACACCAGGAACCGCAGAAGCAGAACGACGCCACCCACCTGAAAAGTAGGGGTGGGCCTCATGTCACTGGCCCAGTAGGGGTCACGCGGATCCCCACTGAAAAATAACGCAGTAACATGGAACAACTAAAACAGCAGGTAAACAGCAGGAGTAGTAAAGCTGGAAAACTAAACTACAAAGCTGTAAAAGAAAATCGGAACCGGAGGAGTAGGAACAGCTAAAAGAAAAGGGAAAAGTCGTACCTGAAGGAGAACACGGATGCCGAACTAACCTCGGCTCCCAAAGCTGACCTATGAGACACGCAAGAAACCTAGAAGGATCTAGACAGACATGGACGCCCTGAAGCATACACGACTCGATTACCATGCACTCTCTTCTAGACACGACCACACACACACACGACTAGAACAACATGCACACGACACAACACCGACCTTGGGCAGGACCACGAGAGGGCTAACCCGGAAAGGTCATGACGCGCGAGAGTCACGTGTTACGTGACGGAAGCACCCCCTTACTAGAAGAACAGCTAGCTGCGTCCACTGATATCTTATGCGGCACCTAGAAGTGTCTCGTCTACGATGCCGCCCGAAACACGATAGAGACTAAGACATGCTCAGAACCAGAACAGGAACTACAGTCACGAGTGACTAGACAGGGTAACGCCTGTCGGCATCAGTCCAAACGCCCTTGACCACGTGTGCACACACCGACTCTTACTGGAGAGCCAGGCCTCTAGCTAGTTTTCTTCACCCAGCAGGACGCTACTATACAGCGGGGGCCCATATAAACTAGCTTAAAAACTGTATATCGGGAACTGCCCCGCCACATGGGCTGACACGCCGTAACATGTCATAAGGGTACGACTAGTGGAGGCTCACTAGACACAGACTCTAAAGCACGAGTGCTGGAGTATAGACAGGCAAAGAAGCACTGTCATACGTACTATAAAGCACCAAGGCATCAAGACTACTGCCGACAGACTCAGGACAAAGCAACTAGACCTACTACTACAACGATCCTTGATTCTTACGACTCGGAGTCAAGATCATCGTACAAAGCGAAATAAGCCGCCAATTGGTCTAATCCTAAGTCAAGGAAATGACGCAATCGAAGGAAACGACTCACAAAGACCTGAGGGAATACCGAGAACCCTTAGCACATCTGGACACATAAATCGAGGTAAGACGATACCTCGAGGTATCCAGAACCATGTCTCGAACTGGACGGAACCGTCGAGACACACAAGGTTACCTCTTAACCACTGGGTCACCCCGAGTTGATGGAAACCAGACAATGATGATTCTACAGACAGACGGACACGAGACAAGCTATCACGACCAATTTACTCAACTACGAACTCAACTCACTGGGCGGTCACAAAGGGGCCGCTCAGTGGGCTGGGGGGTCTACTAGATGCCGCTCAGAGGAATAGAACGGTCTGGAACAGGCCGTTCCATCAAACCGACCTACTATAGTACCCGGTCAAACGACAGTCAGAGCGGTCAGGGAAGGGACCGCTCAAGACACAGGACGGCTAAGGGGCGACCGCCCCATGAACCGCCTCACACTGTTTACTCATGGTCAACCTTGCTAAGCGGTCAAGCCCTGGCCGCTCAACACAATGGGGACACAGAACTGCTGGAAGCCAGCCGCTCAAGTGGACTGGACGGCTCACACCTGGCCTCGCCATCCACTGGGCGCTCTGTCGCGCTACCGCGCAGACGCCCACCGACCTACACTAAACGGTCACAACCCCGACTGCTCCAAGCCCTACACGGCTACTGTCAAACCGTGTAGGCGTCACGGTGGGAGAATTGTATGATCGGCCCGATCGTGGCCTTTCCACGCCCCGTTCATTCTGAGATGAAGGGGATACAACGGTGATGATCATACACAACACATAGACTCCAACGGGAGCCAAATCGGGTGAGAAACAGCGAGAAACAAGCGATTTCCCAAAATCAACCCAAATGGAGTCACCGGACTTCCCGGGCTCCTAACGGTCCCACATGACCGCCAATCGCGACGAAATCAGTGACTATGGAATGCAGACATTCCAGGGAGTCCATTGACACTAACTGATCTAAAAACCATCGTCGTTTTCCTGTGAACCCTACGAACTCCACAAAACTACGATTTTACTAAAATGAGCCCAAACTCGCTCGTTCTCACACCGAACGACGTGAAACTGCAGGGAAAACGTAGAGGAGAAGTAGAGCTTCCATTTCCCAACCTCCACCGTAGAAACCGTGTGCCGAAGCGACTAAACCGCGCCGAAAACCACAACGCGAGCTCGACCATCGGCTTTGAATCCACCGTTCGGGATCGTGCCAAAACCGATCCAATCCTCGGCCCATCGCGCACCTCATCGACCCCACGTCGTCGCCACCTAGCCTACGGTCCTCCTCCGTCTGCAGCCGGAGCCGGAAGGGCGAGAGAGGAGAGACAACGGGGGAGAGAGATGGTCACGGCGGTGAATGAACGGGAAGAGAGAGGAAGAAGAAAGAAAAAGGAAAAAGGAAAAGAAATTAAGAATTTTCCTAATTTTCAAAAATTCCAATAATTAGCCTGAAAATCAACAAATTCAGAAAAATATGAAAAAATTGTCGAAATGATCCTCGGGAAGAGTACATCGCAACTGTGGCGTCCACGAGTCGATGAACTAAGAAATAAACTCACCACAGGGTTCCGTAGCTAGTACGAGAGAAAAACCCACACGGATCGTTAAACTCAACTCGGGACCCACAAAAGTGATCTGAAACTCTCCGAAAAGGATCCGAAAGACCCGATAAAAATCCAATAAGGATCCAGAGCATTACACATAGGTTCATTCATATATTCATACTTTAGATTACATTCTCCTACCTTGGTGTGTGAACCTCTCATCTCCATATTCCTTGGGGCCGGCAAGGAGATCACATCAGGGACCTCCGTAAGTCCCCGCGAGCCGTGGATTTCCACACGGACGCCGGACTGGTTGTACCTTTCCCACACAGTGTCTAGGATTGCATAAGTGAAGTAGTGACTACCCTTAGAGTTAACCAAGCCATATACCCTTTGTCCTATTAGGAACCTATTGTGGAGAGCACAATTTTAATCAAATAACTAAGGTTCTAAAGGCAAAAATAATTAAAAAATTTTGAGCATCATCTAAACAACTTGGTTGCCTTTGGTTGTTTTCATCTTCTTCTCACTTACATCTTTGTCAAAATCATCTAGTTTAAGTCACTCATTGTGTGTTTGTTTTGTGTTGTTTGCATTTCCGAGGTGTTGAAATTGCATGTGGAGTTGCTTTCGTTCACTAGAGTCATCTCCCAGGGGAAATTACTTTTCCAAGTTCTACTCAAATCCTCTCTTCGAGTCCACTATGTCTTCCTTTGATCTCCCCCGTTCCCAAGAGGAGTCTCTTCCTCAAGGGCTTCTAGAGGACTCTTCTAGGGTTATCTCCTTCCATTCTGGAGAGGGGTCCGTCCCTCCTCCGTCCTCCATCCCTATGGAGGGTGCCCAATCCACTCAATCCCTTCCTCCTCCTTCTGCCAATTCTATTCTCCAAATGATGGCCCAGTTGGATCCGGCCCAACTTTAGGCTATTTATCAGGCCATGCAGGGGCCCAACACCCCACCTCCCACAAGTACGCAAGGCCTATCTAATACTTCCATTGTTCAGCCTACGGTTGATGGGTCCGCCATCCAGTCCACTCCAATTGACCTTACTCCGGTCCAACCCAGGACCATCAAGTTTTCTACTTTGGAAGCGGGCCAGTATTCTGGGTCGGCCCATCAACCTGTTAACAAGGGAAAGACCATTCTCCCTTCTTCGATCCAAGCGGATTCTTATCAGGATATTCCATCAGTGCCGCAAGTTCTAGTCGGCCCATCTGATTTCATGCGTCCTCGGCAAGGGACGGCCCAAGTCCATGGCAATATGGGTCACTCTTCGGCCCAATATCCTTCTTATGGGCCACTTCCTCCTCTTCCTTCTATTTATCCTTCTGCTCCTCAGATTCAACCTCCTTCCTTCACCATCCCTACTCCATCTAGGGAACAGGAGTTGTTAGATAAATGGGCCGCCATGCAACAACAACTTGACTTTCTCCAGAAGCGGGTTGGCCCACAATCCTTGGCAGACGTTCCAGTTCCAAGCTTTCAAAATATTCGATTCCCCCCACAATCCGAGCTCCCCAATTATCGCAAGTATGACGGGAACGACAATCCCTTCATCCATGTGAGGGACTTTTTATATGAATCGGCCCAATTTCAGTATGATGATTGCCTTATGGCGTACTTATTCCGCCGATCATTAGATGTGATTGCACGTGAATGGTTCTACTCTCTGCCACTGGAAGATGCCGAGAGTTTCAAGATAGTGAAGGACAAGTTCATTCACGATAGGGTCGGCCCGAAATACTCTTTCACGGACTTGGTGGCCAAGAAGATGAAACCATAAGAGGAGATCGCTACTTATGTCGATAGATGGAGGTGCATGGCCGCCTGGGTGCCATGCCATATTCCGGAGGAACAAAAAAAAAAGTCTAGTCCATAGGGGTTGAGGGAGAAAAATGGACAGGATATGCACCAACTGTATAGCCGGGCACGGTTCATTCAGACACAATTCAAGGATTCCCCCCATACACTCACTCTTTGAGGCCCAAAAGCCTAAATACCATAAGAAACCTCAAGGGCCTATCACCGAGGGGGTCCAAACGAATGAACAGGTGCAAGCCGTCACCTGCCCCTTCCAATCCGCACCATTCCGCTTTCCACAGAACCCCCGCACTCCCCAGTTCTCCACGCCTCAAAACACCCAACCCACTTTCTCCATTCCACCAAGCCCTACCTTCGCCGCTCCATAAAACACCAACCCCGCTCCGCAACAACCTCCACAACCCCCACAATACCATAATGTCCCTCCACCCAACAGCTACACCAACAATAACAATAAGCGACCGGGTCCGAAGAGAGCCCAGTACCCTCAATTACCAGAAACTCTCATGGACATCTTTTCATCTCTCATGTCAGTTAGTGCCATTCAGATCCCTCCGGAACCGCCCGTCTAGAACCCGACCGTTGACCAGACAAAGTACTGTATGTTCCATAGGTAGCCGGGGCATACCAATGAAGGATGTTTTCAGTTTAGAGATTTGGTCTATGACCTACATGAAGGACATAGGATTGATTGGGCCGAGATGCACAAGGCCATTGTAGAAATAAATAAAAAGAGAAGGCAAGTGCCGAGGTAGCAAGTGCAACAACCACAGGCACCGCCACCGCAGTAGCAGCCACTACAGCAACAATCGCAGCCGGTCCAAGACTTGGGGATCCATCATAATCCCATGCAGAATCATCCTCCCGCTCCACAGCCTCAGCCACCGGCACCAGCTCAAGTTAACCTTGTTCAACCCCCGGCTCCTGATACCGGGTGGTCTTATGATGACGACGCTTCAGTACAACAAGTCTCGGCCCTCCACCACAATTATCGCACCCCCTCCACTCCCACCATCCTTACGCCCACATATCAAAACTCTCTTCCGCCTGCTAGATCACTCGTCCCTCCATCCACTACCCCTTTCACCTCCACTCCATCACCAACCTCTCGCCCATTACTCGTCACCCCCGCTACCATCACTACATCTAGCCCTCCGCCCACGCCTCCTCTTGCCTTTACACCTCCGCCTGCACCCACCATCACCCTACCCACAACTAACCCTCCGCCCATTATCCTTTCACCACAACCCGTTATTTCCACTCCCACTCCCATTATTGCCCCTGCACCCTCTTCCACGCCGCTCATCCATCCCATCGGGCCCATTATATCGTCACCAGATGCCATGCCGGCACAGAATCTCACCCTGCGGAGCGGGCGTTTGTTTCATCACAATTATGCTTCTACTTCCAATCCCCAGTCCTTGCAACCGGCTACCGATCAAGAAGAGACTGAGCCACTATCGAGTACCCAATATGATTTGTTGCATCACTTGGACCGGGTACCCGCCAAAATATCTGTGCTAGAGCTTATAAAAGGATCTACCCTTCACCAAGATGCACTAAGGAATTTTCTCAAGAAGATGGTGGTTAGTGAAGATGTGGCAGCTGATAGTTTACCCACAGCATTGGCTACTATTTCCAAGGGACCAGTAATCACATTCTCCGAGACCGAGCTAGCACCTCCGGAAGCTCGGCAGATGTCGCTTTGCATTACTATTATTTTGAACAAAGTCAGTGTGGATGCAGCATTAGTGGATACAAGGACATCTATCAATGTTTACCCGCTCAGCACTCTCAGGGCCTGCAATTTATCAGAAGAACTTCTACGGCCTACCCCGAATACCATAGTAGCTTATGACAACTCACGGAGAGCATGTCACGGGATTATCACCATTCAGGCTTAGCTTGGGCCTCTTACTATGCCCATTGAATTTTATGTGCTGGACATCGACCCTATGTTCAAGGCTATCTTGGGTCATCCGTGGATTGATACTCTTAGCGTCGTGCCATCCACTGTTCATCAGTGCCTCAAATTTCCCTTTCAAGGGAGGGTGGTTAAGGTGAAAAGCTTGTCCACGGTCCAGTCGGTAAAGGCTATATCGGAGAAGATTTTACCGACTCTATGGCCCAGCACTCGGCCAGTTATTTCTATGTTGGATCTGGACTTTCCATGGGCTTATGCACCGCACAATCCCGCCACTACACCTGTCAACATTAAAGTGAAGCCCTAGATCCAAGATATCAAAGTCTGGGATATTATATTGAAATTAGGCTATCAACCGGGGAGAGGCCTCGGTGCACAATTACAAGGCCGGACCAAACCGGTCCCCAAAGGAAGGAAAATGAGCCGAAGGGGTCTCAGTTACCGAGAGTCCACATTATCAATTTTGGGTGACTAGGGGCTACTTACCTGGGATTACCGCCAGCATTTCATAAAAGGGCCTCTCTAACCAAGTACATTGAATCCACAGTCAGCACAGTCCGAAAAGAAAACCACAGCTTGCACAGTTGCCAGTCTGCCTCTGCTGCCGAAGGGTCCAGTTGATGATATGCTCGACTACAGCCAAGCGTTTGCCAGGATGTTCCTTGAAGATGAAAGTTGCCAGAAGAATCAGGAAGTACGGCTTGTGCAGTGGAAGCCAAAGAAACCAGCTAACCGTCCGCGGGAGAAGGGGAGCTCACCCGTTGTCTTTACTTGGTCTCCCTCCTGTCTCATGTCTCTCTTCCAGCAGTTGGAATCTATACCTCGTTCACCTCCGATCATGATTGATCCATACTTCACGGAACTGCCAACAGAGGTGTTAATTATCCCGTGTGCATGTGGGCAATGCCCACCCATTGATCACTCCACTCTATGGACCCCCTCATCCAATCTTTTAGAAATGTGGTTCCCCTCTTCCAATACGTTTTTTGATGTCTTGTTCTCATCTCTCTTCCCTCTCCAACTTCCTCCTCCTCCTCCGTCCTCTCCCTCTTGCTGCATGATCTCCACTGATCTCCAAAAAAAAAAGGTCAAATTTCAAACGGAGATTTCAGTGGAAGATTACGCTATCTTGACTCCGTCCTCCTCCCAGGGGCATGAAGTCCCTAATGCTTCTCTCCCATTAGATTTCCTTTCTCCTAGGTTAGACATAGGGTCAGTCGAGTCTAGGAAGGTAGAGTCTGTTAGGTCTAGAGAAGTAGGGTCTTGTTCTAGGTCGTCCAACCCTTTCTCACCTGAGCCGCGCCCGCTTGCGCGTCATTCCAAATCTATTCTTGATAAGTTCTTTCAAGATCTCGCTCAGCGATGTCATGCTCTTCTGAAGTGTCCAGAGTTCATAGCTACAGCGATTGTGATAGAAGACGATGAGGAGCAAGAAGGGGTGTAAAGCGATGATAGATTAGGTGTATATGAAGTCCTGGGTGAAAAAGACCCTGTTGATGACGAGGACAGCAACGTAGATGACACCGCCGATCTATATGCGCAAGGATTAAGGAGATTCGACGAGCCATCATCGGCGGTGGATGAACCTACAAAGGAAATAAATCTTGGAACCGAAGACGACCCCAGGCCTATCATTATTGCCGCTAATCTCCCTCCACATGTAGAAGAAGATCTAATCAAGGTTCTAAGGGAGTATAGCGATTCTTTTGCCTGATCTTATGAGGACATGCCGGGTCTTGACCCCTCTTTAGTGGAACATCGTCTAGTGCTTAAACCAGGGGCAACACCCGTGAAACAAAGGTCAAGAAGATTTCACCCCCACATGTCCTTA
This sequence comes from Amorphophallus konjac, assembly GCA_022559845.1. Taxonomy (NCBI): domain Eukaryota; kingdom Viridiplantae; phylum Streptophyta; class Magnoliopsida; order Alismatales; family Araceae; genus Amorphophallus; species Amorphophallus konjac. The sequence goes on along the minus strand of CM040123.1, from coordinate 114,233,834 downwards.
AGGATTAAAGAAGAGGTCGATAAGTTATACAAGGCCAAGTTTATCAGAGTTGTCTTATATCCCCAGTGGGTGGCGAATATAGTCCTTGTTATCAAGAAGGATGGAAAGGTGTGCATTTGCATTGATTTCAGGGATCTTAACAAAGCATGTCTCAAAGATGATTTCCCACTACCTCACATAGATGTCTTGGTGGACAACACCGCCGGGTACGAAGCATTATCGTTCATGGATGGTTACTCAGGATATTGTTGTGCCCCTGTGATTTTGATGATAGCAAACACTATGAGTCACCATATGTTTGTGTTTGCATGAAAGATTGAATGATTACATGCTAAGTCATTTATCTAGCACGTTTCAAGCTCTACCACACACATCAGGTCCGAGCATATAGAGTGCGTCGGTGCATTGACCAATTCGTGCATATTTCTGATCAACGCCTGTTTGCATATATTAGCCATAGTCAGTGCACTCGTCTGTCTCATGTCAAACTAAGTCTATACATCCATTAGCTGATAACTGAGCAAGTCTATACATCCGTTAGCTCAACTCGTGACTTAGTCAGTGCAATCCATGTTCATTGTGCATGTGTGCATGTCTGTACATTCCTTAGTGGCTAGTCTGTACAACCTCCGGTTGATTCATTCGATCAAGTCTATACAGCCAGAGCCAAGTGTTCTTCACGTATATACATAGTCAGTGCATCACCCTCATGCATACACAAGCACCCAAAGTCTATACAACCGTTATTGATATGTGCATTTAAGTTCATACATCACTTCATCAAGTCTATACAGGATGCATTCATGCATAAACACTAGGTAGCAAAGTATGTACATCATCTTGGCGCATGCACGCAAAGTCTGTACATCGTCTTGGCGCATGCACACAAAGTCTGTACATTCCTTGACAGCATGCCTGAGCATTCATCCTCAATGTGCATACTTTCATCTATGCAAAAGTGCATTACATGCATTTAAATGTCTGAACACTTGTTGACGGCATGTCAGTGCATCAATTTTCATTGTACATACCTTGATAGATGCAAACTGCAGTTCACACATTCAAAGTCTGTACATTCTTCAGTAGCATATATGTGTATCGTTTGCACAGTACACACAATGTCTGCACACTCCTTGATGGCATGTCCTTGCACTTATCTTCAATGTGCATACCTTCCTATATGTATACTGCATTCCACGCCATTAAGTCTGTACAATTCTCGAACTTACTCGATGCATCTCCTTCCTTGTTCTTCAGATTAATTCGAACTGATAATCAAGCCTGATCTGACAGAACGGTTGGCACGTGATCCCAGGCAAATGATAGGCACGTGATCCGAGGAAAGGAAGCTTCTATCCCCTAACACGTGGACCAGTGGAATTTCAGTAGGGCTCTGTTGTTTGATCCATACGAAGCCCCTGTTCCTATATAAAGTCACATCACCTTTCGAAGAAGGGTTGTTGGTGCTGGAAGAGAGGCCTTCAGAAGTAAAGAAAGGAGAGCCAGCAGAAGAAGAAGAACAGAAGACATCTGAGCATAGCCAGAGAGAAAAGAGAGCAGCAGAGAGAAAAAGAGAAGTTACAGAAGAATAGAGAGAGAGAGTTCGTGAAGAAGAAGATAGAAGACTCCATCAGAAGATCTGTCTTCACTGGAATCTGGATCAAATCCAATCCAGTTAGCTCCATGGGAGCCACATTTTCATTTCATTGATTACAGCTTTCAGTCACTGTTATTTCTTGTTTCCTGCTTTCATTTTTAACCTTTCTTCAAGCTATTTGTCAGCGGGCGAGGTGGATACCTCGGACAGCAAGCTGTGAAGCTCAGCGATTTGCAGAGGAGGATTACTCTGGATGGGTTAAGCTGTAATCCCCAGCGGTTGCAGAGGTGTGGTATCCTCTGGTCGGCAAAGCTGTAATGCCTAGCTATTCAAGCTGTTTGTCAGCAGTTATAGTAAGCTGTGAGGCCCAGCGGTTTAAGCTGTGTATCAGCAGGAATCCACACTCGGGTTGAGTGTGGGGTGGATGTAGGTCTGGAAGACTGAACCATCTAAAAATCTCTTGTCTACCATGGTTTGATTGATCATCTGATTGTTGCTAGATGAATAGGTAGGTGCGTTTCAAGTGAGTATTCTGTGTGAATGCTTTAAGGCATATGCTGTTCTGATTTGATTCTGTCTACGGCTTAGACTTGCTCAGGTGCCTGCATTGTTGCAGTTCAACTGGTTGATCAAGTGTTTCTTGGAATCTCTTCTTAAAGAGCCCAATTGATCTTTATTCCACAACTGTGTCTAGTTACAAGCTTTAATTAGGCAATTTTTGAAGGAGAGATTCATTCACCCCCCCTCTAAATCCATAGCACCAGCTACAACAATTGGTATTAGAGTGGGTTGCTGTGCATTGGATCCAACGATCCACAGCAGATCCTGAATCTTTTGTGGTGCATTTCAGAGTGGGTTTCTTGTGCTCAGTGTTTTGATTCACTGATTTAGTGCATTGCTTTGCTCATCTGATTATGGTGCATTTATCATCTCTCGATGGCTCATCCCCCAATATTCAGAGGTAATGACTTTGATCCTTGGCTAAAAAACTTTCATAGGTATGTAAAATCAACCGATCCTGACCTTTGGAAGGTGATAACTCACGGTCCACATAAATTATCAAGGGATAAATCTAAATGGACTGATAAGGATAGATTAAAAGACTCTATCAACTCTAGAGAATTAGATTTAATGAGAGCATCACTTGTCAGAGCTCTAATTTCATGTGTTTCTTCTTGCAGGTCTGCCAAGGAGATTTTGGAGAAACTAAACCTTACCAGGAATCACAACATATGTCTGATGGTTGACGATGATGGACAGCAAGAAGAAAATGAAGAAGAAGATGAAGATGAGGTACCTTCTGAATTTGATAATTATAATGTGGATGATTGGATTGAAGCATATCATGATTTGCTTGGTTCTTGCGAATAGTTGAAAAAATGAAATAAATCTCTGAAAAAGAAGTTGAATGATCATGTGAATGCTAATTCTTGAGGTGACGACATGGAACTCCTGAAGACAGAAAATGACATATTTAGAAGATAATTAAAAGATTTTGATTCTGTTAATTCCGATTTAGATCATTTGAAATCTGAAAAAGAAACACTTATGAAACAAATTGGTTTACACAAAAAGAAAAATCAAGAGCTTGTTTGTGAAATTTCTGAACTAAAGGAAAGACTTAGCTTGATTGATGATGATCAGGGTCATAACAATAATGTAGTTCAGAATGAAAAACTGATGAGAGATTTAGAGTGTGTCAGTTCTGAATTGGAAGACATGAAATCTGAAAATGAAAAACTCAAAAAATAGTCCAAGGAATTTGAACACAAATCAATGAATCTTGAAAAAGAAAATAGACTGATTTCTGAGAAGCTGGAGGCTGACAGAGTAACAAATCTAGAGGTTCAGAAAAATCTCAACAAACTTCAATCTGAGAAACAACAAGAAATGTTTTATGAATGTCAGTTTTCCTTATATGATTGGATGCTTGATGATGAACTCCTAGAGTAAAACAATAAATTAAAAGAAGAAATCAACAAGCTGAAACATCTAAACACCACACTGTCAGATAGGTTATTGACAATTGAAAAAGGTAAGTGCATGAGCATGGATAATTTTGATAGGTTGGTAGATGCAGAACAAGAAATTGAGAGCCTAAAAATCATCAACCAAATGTTGAGTGAAAATGTCACTTGCTGTGAAGAGAAGATAGCTGGATATGAGCTTACAATCACATCCCTTCAACAAGAAGTTGATGATCTTAACAAGTCCCTATCTGAAGCTGACAATGAAATAAAATTAAAACAGAAAGTTGAAAAACTCAAAAGTCTGAATGATGCCTTGCATCAACAAGTCATTTCTTGTGAAACAGATCTGTCCAGATATGAAGCTAATATTGTTGTCTTAAATTCTGAGATTTAAGATTTGAAAAATTCTCTATCAAAATTTGTCAAAGGTCAGGAAAATCTGAATAAGCTTCTTGGAAATAATGTTAATTTTCAGAGAGAGGGACTGGGTTACAGTCTGACAAATAAAAGGATTAATGGGAATAAAATGTCTACTGTGTTTGTAAAAGCTTCTAATCAAAACAAAACCTCTGCTCCTTCTGTTTTTCAATTTACTACACAAAAATCCACTATCAGTTCCAAAACTGTGGAACAAACTCAAAAATTGAAAAAGAATGAAAATCTATAGAAAAAGGACAAAGACACTCCTGTTGGTACGAAGAATGCTGCACACAAGTCACATGATCTCTCACACACTCATACTAAAAAGGGGTCATGTTATTATTGTGGGAAGGTAGGTCACGTAATGGAAGATTGCAGATTGTTGTTAAAGGATGAGCATGCAAGTGAAACATTACATTCTAGAAATTATTTTGGTAGAAACCATGCTACTAGGAAGCCTGATGCTTCATGTTACTATTGTGGTAAGTATGGTCATCTCATGAATGCATGCTTTATCATAAAAGAAGAAAATAAACTGCATGCCAGGTCTTCCATGCATTTTCATGGCCCATACGGAACTAAACCCAAGTCTAGTCAGCACACTATGTGCTTTAACTACAACAAGCCTGGGCACAAGGCTGTTGAGTGCTGGTCAGAAAATTACTGGAATGATTCTGAATCAAACAGCAAGCATCTCAGGTGCTTTGAATGTGGTAAGTACGGGCATACAGTCAGGAATTGTTGGTATGTTCAGGGAAGCCTTGTAAATGCAAAGTTTTCAAAATTTCCTCCAAGGCTATCAATGAATAATTCATGCTTCAATTATGGTAAACTAAGGCATAAATCTACTGATTGCTGGTTGTCAGATAATAAGAAACAAATTGTTCATGTATACAACAGAAAATCTTATGATCATGTTTATAGACCTCATACTACTGTTAATATGCATCATAAGAACCAGAAACCAGTCATTTCATGTAGATACTGTGGTAGAAATGGACATTCTATGGACAATTGTTACCTGATGGATCATGATGATAATGTTGCTAAAAGACTGTTCAGAACACCTGTCAGGGTTAACGTAGGACCCAAGGCTGCTTGGGTCCCTGCAGGATCAAACAGATCAATATGTTACAGGTGTGCCTTGGAATGAACAAAGAGGGGTAAATTAACCAAGGCACCCAAGTTGATAAAACCCCATTCAAGCACTCTTCAGGTAATACTTGCACTCTTCACATGTGGTTAATTGAATTTCTTAGTAATCTATTTTTAACTGCATATCATGTTTCATGCATACATGCTCCTTTATTTATTTTGACACTTGCATTGAGCTTCATGGGCTTACTTGTTTGTACTTTGAGCTGTGTGTGCATATATGTGAATTGCATATACATGCATTTGACATATAGTCACTGAAAATTTGATAGAACTACATATGCCCCCGATGCATCCATAAGCATAGTTCATGACTTCCCATACATAAAGTCCCATGCACCATCTTCATGACAAGTATGATAATTCAATGCATTTAGTTAGGGGGAGTCAATGCATTGCATACATGTTGCCAAATGCATACACTTATGTCATAATTCATTGCACATCACGCATATTAAAAATAACAAGATTGTGTTCTGATGGCTATTCATCTAGCTGTTTTACTATCTCATTCAGTCAACCTTTGCTTCCATCTTCAGCTTGAGCTCACCCATTTCACGAGTCTGAATTTACTGTGTTTTGCTTATGCATCTTCTGAGGGGGAGCTGATCGTTCTTGAATAAATCTGCATGATGATCTTCTGGGTATTTCTGACTCACCTTGACACATCCTTTGCTGCACTTCTTGATAGTTTTCTTTTGGAAGTGTCGACACCATGAGCTGTCACTTTTAATTGTTCTGAAGTGTGGATCTTGTGAGCAGATGTCGACACAATGAGTCGACACATTCTAGGATGATCTTCTGATCATGTTTCTGCACTTGCTCTCTTGATTGGAATACTTGTCATATTCTTAAACTTGTTTTTCAAAACACTGCATATCTTCTAGACCTTGGAGATCTTGAAACATGCCTGACCTCCAGTTATCTTGCTTGGTGTGCATATCTGAAAATATTGAGCTTCAAAATCACTTATTCTTGCTGGATCTATTCTGTCAGTCATTCATGAAGATTTCAATGGGCATGTCTCGATCATAAGTCTGAAAACACTTGAACTAGGAATCTTCTATTATACGATTTTATGAATGTCTGAAATAACTCAGTCGGTTTAAGTTTAATGTATTCAATGAGTTTGACTTTAAATCTCTTAAAAGTATCTGAGTCAACTTTAATAAACTTTAACCAACTAATTCATGTTGAATTTGGTAAAATCTTCTGAAATTTGAAAATGTTAAAATCATGACTTTATTCGGTTAAATTATATGAAATCAGTATTATTTTTAAGCATATGATGATTCTGAAACGTTCCTAAGGGTAAATTCTGTCAGAGCAATGATTTTGGTCATTGAGAAACCATGTCCATTGACCAAGAAGTCTAGAGGACTGTGTCATGAAGTGCCATAATTAACTCTGCTAAATAAAATTCATTGAATATCCAGGCAGAGCAATGGCTTGAACACTGAGAAATATACTTCACTTATCAATGAAATAAGGTAAAGTATGTCATGAGGTGTCAATACTATCTCTGAAGCATGACAGTTAGTCACACTAAGTGCTCAGGGATACTGGCGTCCAAACAACGTGTATCCTCTAGCCACAAGGTGTGTACTGAACTTAATTGCACCTGGTAAACTTGCTATGAAATCTTGTAATGTGCATAAAGAAAATTTTGAAATTATTTGAAGAAGTATGACTGATCCTCAGGAACCAAATCTGAATTCTTTCATGATGTTTAACCTCAATACTAATGATTGTAATTTCTGAAGAAGTCATTGAAATTGACTGAGTAAGATGAAAGGAGGTTAATCAAGATATAAATATGAGGACTTGGTTCACTTTTATTAAACATTGATGTTCAGATATGAGTACAGAATTTTATTGTCAAACTATGTATATATCATATTTAAACCATGATGTTCAAATAAAAATTCATAAGCCCCTATAATGGAAGAGTCTGAACCATCCGTTTATTTAGATTTATGAAATAAGTATCATATTGAAAATCTTCTATTTCCTTAAAAGATCCTGTAGTCTGCATGCTGCCATGTCATCCTTCCTAAATGTCTTCTTGACATATCTCTCACCTTACACTCTTGAAAGCCTTGCTTCATTCAGATCAGGGAGCATTGGATTGTTTTTAAAGAAGAGCTTAGGTCTTGTCTAGATTGCACTTATTGCTTTTTAAAGGGGAAGGTTCATTTGTGATCTTGTCAAAGGAGGAGGATAGATTGATTGGATATTGTCTCGTCTGCATCATGTAAGCATCAGTTTATCCATGAATCGCATTCATTATTGATAAGGAGAGAATACATCTGCAACATGGACTTGATTGGTGCTTCATTTAACTACCTCTGTGATTTCTATGCCTAAATGATCTAGTCAAAGGGGGAGTGTTTAATTCAATCATGTCATGTATGTTTTTTCTTTTTGATGAAGGCAAAGGGGGAGAATAGTTTGACATGAGTTAGTGTGACTCATAGTGTTGCTATCATCAAAAAGGGGGAGATTGTTGTGCCCCTGTGATTTTGATGATAGCAAACACTATGAGTCACCATATGTTTATGTTTGCATAAAAGATTGAATGATTGCATGCTCAGTCATTTATCTAGCACGTTTCAAGCTCTACCACACACATCAGGTCCGAGCATATAGAGTGTGTCGGTGCATTGACCAATTCGTTTCTGATCAACGCCTGTTTGCATATATTAGCCATAGTCAGTGCACTCGTCTGTCTCATATCAAACTAAGTCTATACATCCATTAGCTGATAACTGAGCAAGTCTATACATTCGTTAGCTCAGCTCGTGACTTAGTCAGTCCAATCCATGTTCATTGTGCATGTGTGCATGTCTGCACATTCCTTAGTGGCTAGTCTGTACAACCTCCGGTTGATTCATTCGATCAAGTCTATACAGTCAGAGCCAGTGTTCTTCACGTATATACATAGTCAGTGCATCGCCCTCATGCATACACAAGCACCCAAAGTCTGTATAACCGTTATTGATATGTGCATTTAAGTTCATACATCACTTCATCAAGTCTATACAGGATGCATTCATGCATAAACACTAGGTAGAAAAGTATGTACATCGTCTTGGCGCATGCACGCAAAGTCTGTACATCGTCTTGGCGCATGCACGTAAAGTCTGTACATTCCTTGACAGCATGCCTGAGCATTCATCCTCAATGTGCATACTTTCATCTATGCAAAAGTGCATTACATGCATTTAAATGTCTGAACACTTGTTGACGGCATGTCAGTGCATCAATTTTCGTTGTACATACCTTGATAGATGCAAACTGCAGTTCACACATTCAAAGTCTATACATTCTTCAGTAGCATATCTGTGTATCGTTTGCACAGTACACACAATGTCTGCACACTCCTTGATGGCATGTCCTTGCACTTATCTTCAATGTGCATACCTTCCTATATGTATACTACATTCCACGTCATTAAGTCTGTACAATTCTCAAACTTACTCGATGCATCTCCTTCCTTGTTCTTCAGATTAATTCGAACTGATAATCAAGCCTGATCTGACAGAACTGTTGGCACGTGATCCCAGGTAAATGATAGGCACGTGATCCGAGGAAAGGAAGCTTCTATCCTCTAACACGTGGACCAGTGGAATTTTAGTAGGGCTCTGTTGTTTGATTCATACGAAGCCCCTGTTCCTATATAAAGTCACATCACCTTTCGAAGAAGGGTTGTTGGTGCTGGAAGAGAGGCCGTCAGAAGTAAAGAAAGGAGAGCCAGTAGAAGAAGAAGAACAGAAGACATCTGAGCACAGCCAGAGAGAAAAGAGAGCAGCAGAGAGAAAAAGAGAAGTTGCAGAAGAATAGAGAGAGAGAGTTCGTGAAGAAGAAGATAGAAGACTCCATCAGAAGATCTATCTTCACTGGAATCTGGATCAAATCCAATCCAGTCAGCTCCATGGGAGCCACATTTGCATTTCATTGATTACAGCTTTCAGTCGCTGTTATTTCTTGTTTCCTGCTTTCATTTTTAACCTTTCTTCAAGTTGTTTGTCAGCGGGCGAGGTGGATACCTCGGACAGCAAGCTGTGAAGCTCAGCAGTTTACAGAGGAGGATTCCTCTGGACGGGTTAAGCTGTAATCCCCAACAGTTGCAAAGGTGTGGTATCCTCTGGTCGGTGAAGCTGTAATGCCCAGCTATTCAAGCTGTTTGTCAGCGGTTATAGGCAAGCTGTGAGGCCCAGCGATTTAAGCTGTGTATCAGCAGGAATCCACACTCGGGCTGAGTATGGGGTGGATGTAGGTCTGGAAGACCGAACCACCTAAAAATCTCTTGTCTACCGTGGTTTGATTGCTCATCTGATTGTCGCTAGATGAATGGATAGGTGCATTTCAAGTGAGTATTCTATCTGAATGCTTTAAGGCACACGCTGTTCTGATTTGATTCTATCTACGGCTTAGACTTGCTCAGGTGCCTGCATTGTTGCAGTTCAACTGGTTGATCAAGTGTTTCTTGGAATCTCTTCTTAAAGAGCCCAATTGATCTTTATTCCGCAATTGTGTCTAGTTACAAGCTTTAATTAGGCAATTTTTGAAGGAGAGATTCATTCACCCCCCCTCTGAATCCATAGCACCAGCTACAACAGATATAATCAGATTTATCTCGCTCCCGAGGATCAAGAGAAAACCTCCTTCACCACGCCTTGGGGCACGTATTACTATGTGGTTATGCCGTTTGGTTTGAAGAACGCCGGCGTCACTTATCAGAGGGCGATGATGGCCATCTTCCACGACATGATGAACATATATATGGAAGCTTACGTGGATGACATCCTGGTGAAGTCGAGAACCAAAGAAGAACACCCCTCTATTCTGGCTAAGGTGCTCCAGAGAGCTAGGGAGTACAAGCTTAAAATGAATCCGAAGAAGTGTGTTTTCAGAGTCTCTTCAAGGAAGTTGCTAGGCTTTATAGTTAGCAAACGGGGGATTTAGATTGACCATAATTAAACAAAGGCCATCATGGACATGCCTCCACCTAAGAATATCACGGAACTTCGAGGACTGATTGGACGATTGCAATTCATCAGAAGATTCATATCCCAACATTCTCAGAGGTGCCACCCGTTTTATGAATTGCTAAAGGCGGAGGTCAAATTTGAATGGAACGAAGACTGTCAAAAGGCCTACGAGGACTTAAAGGAACATTTGACCAATCCCCCAGTTTTGCAACCTCTTGTCCCTGGGAAACCCCTAATTCTATACATCTCGGTCATTGAGGACTCCCTAGGGGCAATTTTAGCACAAGTAGACGACGAAGGTAAAGAGCGGGCAGCTTATTATCTATCCAGATTGTTTAACCCAGCAGAGGCCAAATACACCGCTATGGAAAAGACTTGTGCCGCCTTAGTGTGGGTAGCTCAGAAACTAAAACACTATTTCCTAGCCCACCTACTTAGATTGATCTCTAGAATGGACCCGATCCACTATCTCTTAGAAAAACCCGTCCTTTCTAGTAGGTTAGCTCGCTGGCAGAGCTTCCTCTCTCAATTCAACATCACGCTCGTTGTTCAGAAGGCAGTCAAAGGATATGCTATCACTGAGCATCTTGCCCATACTCCTATTCCTCACACTAACTCTATTCAGTATGATTTTCCTGATGAGCATCTCTCTGCCATCTCTCATCATCCCTTCTGGTCTCTGCACTTTGATGGTGCGCTCAATTCTCAAGGCCGAGGGATAGGTGTCGTTCTGCTCACTCCAGAAGGGGTGATGATTCCCTTTGCTTATCAACTCCGATTTCCTACTACCAACAACATCGCCGAGTATGAGGCTCTCCTAGACGGATTAAAACATGCCTACCTCTTAGGCGCGTGCTACCTAAACATCATAGGAGACTCTCAGCTCGTCCTACGGCAAGTTCTGTCCACTTACCGCACCCGTGACCCGAAGCTCAAGCCGTATTAAGATTTGGTCACCCTCCTAGCTAGGCAATTCTGCAAGCTGATCTACATCCATACTCCCCGATCTCAGAACATTCTCGTTGATGCGCTGGCATCACTTGCATCCTCTCTATCTTTCCCTCTCAGTCGGAGTACTGAGACTATCGTCATTCAGAGATTGGACGCGCCCTCTCTTCAGGATCCTTGGTATCACAACTTAGGAAGACTGTAGAGGCTAGGGCTGAGAAGGAAGATTTAAAAGAAGTGTCTCTAACGGAACTAGAAGAGATCCTGGAGGAAGAAGAGTTGCCCTGGTACCACGAAATCGAGCTGTATTGCAAAGATGGATCGTTCCCTGAAGGGGCAAACACCGAGCAGCGTAAGGCTATCAAAAGAGCCGTCTTGAAGTACACTATCATTGCTGGAGAACTATACAGGTGCGCTCTCAATGGAATGCTCATGAGGTGCCTGGATGATGATGAAGCTTGGAAGGTGGCCGAAGCAGCCCATTCTAGTGAGTGTGGAGGTCATGTTAATGGCCAGGCTCTCTTTCTAAGAAGATACTTAGGCAGGGTTATTATTGGCGCACTCTAGAGGAAGATTGCCCCTTCTATGTCCAGAGGTGTCTCAAATGCCAACTCCATGCTGATAAAATCCATACTCCAGCCTCATCTCTTCATCCTTTATCTGCTCCTTGGCCATTCTCCATGTGGGCTTTCGACATTGTCGGCCCGCTCGGTGATCCTAACTCTGAAACCAAGCAAAAATCCTTCATCCTTACAGCCATGGAGTACTTCACCAAGTGGGCCGAAGCGGAAGCGTACACGGAGATCAAAGCAACAACAGTGTGCCGCTTCATCATGAAGAATATTATCTCGTGGTTCGGAGTGCCAAGTAGCATCATCATCGATAATGGACCCCAGTTCATCTCTCAAGAGCTCAAGGACCTATGTAAGAAGTTCAATATTGCATTACATCATTCATCTCCATATTATCCTGAAGGCAATGGTCAAGCCGAGGCCACTAATAAAACCCTTCTTAAAATCATAAAGAAAACATGTGAATCTCATAAATTTTCTGATTGGCCTGAACGGTTAGTGGAAGCTCTATGGGCTTACCGTACCTCCGTCCGTACTCCTACGGGCCAAACCCCCTATGCTCTCACCTACGGGATGGAGGCAGTACTCCCATACGATATCCTGATCCCTTCCCTAAGGGTGTAGCTTGATAAGGAACTTAATCTCGATGAACGTCGAGAAGCGTTGCTCGTCCAGTTGGAACTCTTAGATGAGAAGAGGATGAATGCGGCCGATCACGTGTCCGTTTATCAAAAAAGAGTTTCACGTTATTTTCAAAAGAAGGTAATTGAACGTAAATTCTAAGTAGGAGATATGGTTTTAAAACGCAAGTTCATTAGGTCCGAAGGTCCTAGGTCCAAACTACAACCAAACTAGAAAGGTCAGTTCGTCATTAGAGAAGCTTATCCAGGGAACGCGTATCGCTTAGTCAACGTAGAAGGTGAGGAGCTGTCTCACGCTTGGAATAGGTTGTATCTTAAGCGCTTTTTTCCCTAGAGTCAAGCTAATGAAACCTGGTAGCAAGGAGTCCCTTCCTCAATCACGAAGGAGGACCCTGAGGTCGGCAAATCACACACTTCACGGCGTCCCTGGTAGGGTTCCCCAGTTATGTAAACATCATTTTCTCCTTGGTCATGCCTGGGGGAAGTCAAGGTCCCTGTCCGTTTCTCTCCTCGGCTGAATCTAGGGGCAAGAGGTAAATAAGGGGGCGATGACTAATCTAGACCCCCTGATGAGAGGAGATCTCAAATAGGGGCAGTCTGTTATGACCTGATTCCACAAGAAAAAGAGAAATTCAAAGAAAAAAGAAACAATCACAACACAGAAAATAAAGATTTATCTCACAAAGTCTGTATCTTAAAGTCTATAGCTCCGATAAAATAAGACTATGCATGGCAAGAGTGGCAGTACAGTTTCCCCGCGGGACGTTATGAGCCCGGTCGTATGCATGCCTGGGGTGGATAAAGGTTCGATGACGGACGCAAAGCCCCGGCTCAACAGACCAAGTCTCTGAAAGGGTCGTCATGAGAAGGACTCAGACTCTAAAAAACCTCTATACCTGGCCTAAGCTTATCCTTATATTCTATTTTTTCTTTTAGGACTAGATAGTACCCTGGGTATGGCCTTGGTAGGAACACTGTTATGCAAATTGGCCCTGGTCAGGAACTGTCATCTCATAAGCACACCAACCTCAGGAGAATCCAAGTGAGACACGTAGGGCCCTTGTTGCCGGGACGAAATTGGTTTCAAAATCCAAAAAAAATCATATCTTTCAAAATCCAAAAAAAAACATATATTTCAAAATCCAAAAAACCATATATTTCAAAATCCAAAAAATCATATATTTCAAAATCCAAAAAAATCATATATTTCAAAATCTAAAAAAAATCACATATTTCAAAATCTAAAAAAATCATATATTTCAAAATCCAAAAAAATCATATATTTCCAAATCTAAAAAAATCATATATCTCAAAATCCACAAAAATCATATATTTTAAAAGCCACAAAAATCTTATATTTCAAAACCCATAAAAATCAAAAATTTTGAAACCTCGCAAAAATAAAATATCTTCAAAAATCCAAAATATCATCATCTTACATTTGCATGCATTGCATCTTCTCATTATTATTTAAACCTATTTAATAAGGCTCCACCCCTTGACCAAATATCAAAGAACTTGTCACTCTCTAACTTGCTTCAGACAAGGGGTTGAGTCTAAGAACAGATCTGACTTGTTTCTTGTCTAAGTATGTACATGACACAGGTTCAACGCTCAAGATTCAAAGCTCACAAAGTTAACAGTTTCTGGCTCCATAACGGTCTAATATTAGACCGCCAAATTGCTCTGGCGGACCATTATTCGGCCGCCACCCTTTCCCGAAGGCCAAAACCTTCTAGTCCTCAGTAAACTATCTCTAGCGCCTCCCTCTTAGACCGTCAGGTCATCAGCGTTTCTCCCTCGAGGGATGTGAACCGACGGACTCTGGCGGACCGATATTTACCCGTTAGAGAATTCTGGCGCACTTTTATGAGACCGTTAGAGTCCTGGGAACATTGGTTGAATGACAAAGGCTTATCTGTTAAATATTATGCCTTGTTTGAGCAATTCATGCCTTATTTTATTGCTCTTATGCAACTCATATTCTCATGATTATGAATATCATTGTTGATGGCTAACGCTCTTATTGCTAAGCAAATCAATCATATGAAATGCCGGCGTGCTGTCATGCTTCATCCGCTCGCCAGGTAGGTAAGTCAGGTACAGTATCTCTATCCCTAGTCTATTAATGCATTACTATATGGTATCTATGATATATTATCTCGAGAACCGGCTGGTCATTCATGTGTTCTGGGATCTGATGTTCCCCTTTAACAAAAATGATGATGATCTAGGTGCATATGTTTAATCGTTGGATAGGCCGTTAGGTTTGAAAAGCTAGGGGATGATGGTTCTGTCTTGCACGCCGTGGTTGCAGATGGTGTCCTGACCCTGGTTTGTCCGATCTAGCAATATTATTCTCAAGTATCTTGTTATTTTATCCTTTTCTTTGCATTCGTTTTAATGATTTCTTTTCTTTTAACCAAGCATGCATCATGCGCATCTTTGAGCATTCATGAGCCTTCATCTGTCCAAGGTATCTCGATAATGGTATCTCGGTAAGGAGAGTCATTCCACTCTGAGTTGGAAGGTTTCCTTCGGTCTGTTTGCTTGGTTTGGTTAGCTGAGGATTCTTGTCTGGAGTTAGTTACTCGTCTTTCCTTTCTGTTTGCTCCGGCCACTGGCCGTGTTTTCCTTTCCTTAGTTGTTAGTTCCTCCAGGCATGCGTCGTTCGGTTTTATCATTCCTTGTGGTTAGTTCGAAGTTTTCGAAAAATTCCTATCGCTCGTTAGTTGAGGATGGGTGTCGTTTGCCTTAACGCCCGCTTTTCAGTCCACTCTGCTTCATCTCCATGTCCCATTTCACTTTCTCTTCACCTCCGCTCGCTCCCCTGCAAAGAGGACGTTAAGGAGGGGCATCTGTTGACACCCATTTTATGACCAATAAGTTGGGTCATCTCCTTGTTCATCATTATGATGCTCCAAGTTATTCACCCTTGTTGGGCCATCTTGGTCAAATTTGAGGCTTATTTCTTGGGTTATTTCTCCTTGGTTGAGTCTGATTCCTCATTCTTTTGCCCGCTGGATGAATCTTAGTAAGCATTCATTTCATTTGCCACTCCATGGTCTCTGGTGGCCCATATCTGGCGCGTCACCGTCGTCTAACGCACCTCCATTTGACCGTTAGGTAACGCAAGAGTCCCAAAGCCCACGGCTTTCTTCAAAGCTTATCTCTTTCTATCCGTTGAATTCTGACAGTTTATCGTGCAGCCGTCAGAGTCATGTGGCGTAGGATTCTTTGGCCGTTACACTCTTGCAGAGTCCTACTCATGATTTTTTTGCCCGTTGGTCTTATCTGCTATTGGATAATGCATCTTGACGGTCCATTCCTGGGGCGTTACTATCCTGTGGCGATTTATCGTAAGGCCGTTACATCAGACAGTGAGTTCTAGCAGAACTGCTCTTTCTCTACTACTCCGTACCCAGATTAAGAGTTTGATCTGATGATTTCTCCCACAAATCTAATCCTCAAAACCTTCTTTTTGTTTCTATGGACTCTTGGGAGTATTATGTAGCAACCTTGATAAATTTAAAAGGAATAAATAAATCAAAATAGATTAAAAGATTTAGTAAATAAACGAAAGAGCTTGGAATAAAAATAATTAAACCCTGATGAAAATAACGCCTCAGATAAAGGCGCTACTTTACAATAAAACGCCTTCACCTAAGGCGTGTTTTGAAGAAAGGACGCCCACATGTCAAGGCGTCAAATTTTAAACGACCAAAATAAATAAAAAGGGGAAGTTTGTATAACGTCCTTTGAGTGGACGCTTTTCAACAAGAAACGACGCTTGACAAGGCGTCAATTTAAATTCGACGCCCTTACTTAGGTCGCTAATTCAGTTTGAGTTTCGTTCGACCCGGGAGTCTATCCAGGGTAAGTTGATAACTATGAGAAAGAGTTCGAATGTAGTAATAACTCTATCTTGGAAGTGTTACTTCCAATCGAACACTAACTCTATTAGGTTCACCTAAATCCTATAAATAACCTACTGCTTGAACCGAGAACGCTATTTGGCGTTCGGACTATTCTACGGTATGTGAAGAACCAAGGTTCTTTCTTCTTCTTTTCTGTTTACGATGGTATGAAGAACATTAACAGGTTCTTCATCTTCTTCTCTTCTTACAGGTTAAGAAGATTCACGTTGTGAAGAACAAAAGGGTAAGTTCTTCTTTCCTCTACCTTCAGTAAGTATTATGAAGAAAAACTAATGTTTCTTCATCTTATTTCTCTGTAGGGAAGTCATCATAACCTACTGAAGAATTGAGGGTTCTTCATCTACTTAATTACCCTTGCTGCTGCTATTAGGATCGAAAGCTTCAAAAAGACTCTGTTTGTAAAACAGAGTATCGTTCTTTCTTCACAGAACCTGCATCCGTTCAAATCTTTGTCAAGGTAGGTTTTCTCAAGCAACGTAGACCAAACAAGTTAAATTCATAGTAACACATCATGCATGTCATGTATATAAGTTTCCTGATAGTTTCTACACGTTTCTGTAATATTTTTGCAAGAGACGCCCGTGTCCAGGGTGCTACTTTAAAGAAACGACCTGCACAAGGTCGTCAATTTCAGATTTGACGCCCTGCCCTGTAGGCGTTAATCTCATGAAAATCACATGTAATTAATAATTGATCCACGTTTAAAAATTTTAATAGATATGAAATATCCAATCTAATATATATTGCATGACTCGACCTGTGAATTCCTGCTAATTTTCTGTCATGATCATGTCTCTTGTCTCTTGGAATTTTATTCTTGAAATATTGTAAATTCTTGAATTCACGACCCTGTATAGGTCGTCTCTCATTTGACTAACGCCCCTGTTCAGGACGTGAATTAAAAAGTAACGCCCCTGTCCAGGGCGTGTTTTGAGAAAATTTTAAAAATATATATTCTGTAAAAATAGAAGGAAAGAATGGACGACCACTGATTGTGTCGTCAAATTGTAAATAAACGCCCTTCACCAAGGCGCATTTTGGGTAAAATACTGAAATATTAAAATCTTGCAAAAATGTAAAATAGATAAACGCCCTTATCTAAGGCGTTAATTACTTGAGTAGTGACTTTACTTAAGTCGTTATTTTCCTGTAAAAATATTTTTACCTGTTTCTGACAACCGATGATTTCAGTATATCTACCTATATGTATATCGGCACTATATCTCCACTCCGTGAGTATAGTCCCACGTTTCATGATGTTTTATCGATCACCCTCAACTCTCATTGACATACAAGCTCTCCATTGGACATTCCGTTCCTTTGGACTAGCGAGTTGGTCATAGAGACCTCCGTAAGACTCCTCGTACCTTGGATTCCCGCAAGGTCGACTGAGCTGGTTGTACCCTAAAAACTCATTACACTATTGAATGCCATGTCACTCTAAAAGAAACATGATATATCGGCCCTTATGATATGCAAAGAGTATATCATGAGAATTCTAAATGGGATGATGATATCATGCCATTTGTTGATGTTCTTGTGGACCTCAATTCTATAATAAGAATGAGGGTATCTTGCCTTTGATATAATGTTCATGTGGACCTCAATTCTATATAAAGAATGTCCATACTTACTTGTCATGGTACCCGAGTTAAGGGAACCTAATTCCACCTAGTTTCATCGTTCATCGTGATTGTACCGTTGTTATCGCCTATCTATGTCCAATGTCGTATTTTTGGATTTCATTCTCTCAAAGTTATCCTACGTGTCTACAAGCTTAAATTGTTGAAATTCCATATTGGCTATATATATATATATATACAAGAGTGGATGTCAAATATACATGATAAATGCCTGCGCATATAGGGCCCGATCTGGTCTTGGGAGGAGCACCCGAAAGTACTTGTGCCCATGGGAGTTGAATGATAAGGTATCTGGCATTATACCGAGTGCATGACTAGCTTGATTGGACATTCCACACAAATCTTGTACTTGACTCGTACTTGACACGACATGAATTGCGTGACCCGAGAAAGGGTAATTACTTGCTTGCTTGATACATGATAGCCAAAGTTCTTGACATGACTTGCTAAAAAGTACTTGCTTGAATATCTTGTTATCTTTTCTTGAAAGCTCATGACTAGTTCATCTTGCTGTCTTATTGATAATTCTCTCTCTATCTTGTCGTTTCATACGAGCATGCATAGCTACAGTACATACATGAAAGATGTAATTATTTAAACCCCTTGCTAGCGCTTGAGATATAATTTCCTACTGAGCGTTCGCTCACTCCGTGTTTGTCCCTTACTTTTCAGGTAAGTCCGACGAAGAAGGTCAATCTGATGGGGAAAGTCAAGAGTGAAAGAGCTAGAGCTTTTCCAAGTGTCATCTAGTCTTTTTCCTATTTTCTTGAGTCAACTATGTACTTTTCCTTTTTGATTGAATAGAGTATTAGATTTGTAATAGTCTATCCATTATGAAATAAAGGATTGGGTTATCTTTACTTTTGCGCATCTCTATTTTGGTGTCGAATACACTACTACTCTGATTGACATGATTGATATAAACTCGTCGCGCATATCCGAGTATCTTCCGCGCTCGGGGCGTGACAGTTTTTGTGGTATCAGAGCTTAGAGTATTCAATTCCTAGGAAAAACCCAAGTCCAAGGATAAGTTTTAACCTTCAACCAGTGAGATTGGGTAGAACCAAGGGTTAAAGTTAACATAGTATATGAGTCTTTAAATACAAGCACATATTAATCTAGTTATTGTAATTGTAGGATAATGGCTGCCGAACGTGCTCAATGGCGCAACATGCAGCGTACCCTTCAAGGCATGACTCAAGTGTTGCAACAAGTAGCACAAGGAGGTGGACAACGAGCAGGAAGTCTCCACCAGACTTTCAAGAACATGAACCCACCCAAGTTCACGGTAACTACTGATCCAGATGACGCTGAACACTGGATTAGGGAGATAGAACGTATATTCCGTGTTATGCAATGCACGGATCAGGATAAAGTTTTATTAGCTACTTTTCAGTTAGAAAGGGATGCTAGATGCTGGTGGGAATCAATAGAGGCTACTATAAATCAAGATCAGGTTTCGTGGGAAGAATTCGTTGAACACTTCAACGCGAAATATTTCTCGGACCGAGTTCAGGAAAGAAGGCTGCAGAGTTTGCCGCATTAAAACAACGATCCTTGTCAGTGGCCGAGTATGAGGCCCAATTCTCTAGATTGTCTCGGTATGCTAAGCATCTAGTTAGCACCGAGAAAATGAAAGCTAGGAGGTTTCTTAATGGGCTCAGGCCCCAAGCTATTACTCAACTGGCGCCGATGGACATTCAAGTCTACTCGGAGATAGTACGCCGAGCTCAACTATTAGAAGATGCCACGGAACTGTCTGATAGGATTCGTGGTAAGGATAAGAAGGAACAAGTTACAGGTTCGGGTTCCTTTAAACCCAACTTCAAGAAGAGGCCTAGCAATGGAGGTATTCCCTCGCCAGAGCAAAAGTTCAAGAAGACCAAGCCCTTCTCTATCACCACTACCTCTCCAAATACAGTGTGCAAACATTGTGATAAAGCGGGCCATAGAGCAGAAGAATGCTGGAGGAAACTAGGAGCATGTCTCCGTTGTGGGAGTCGTGAGCATCGGATTCCCGATTGCCCATTACTTAACGACCAAGCCGTTGACGGAAAGCGCCCAGTAACCAAGAATGCTCGTCTTCATGCAATCAAGGAGACCGAGCAAGTAGAAGGAGGCGGATTAGTGGAAGGTACATTGAAAGTTTGTTCCAGGAATGCATATGTCTTAATTGATACTGGTGCATCGCATTCTATTGTTTCTAAGAAGTTTGCTGACCCATTACCCCTAGAACCGGAATGGATAAAGTTAGTTATGTCTACTCCTCTGGATGATGAGACTGATATTACACATCATTACCAAAACTGCGAAGTATTGGTTCAGGGTAGAAATCTCCCTATTGATCTCATATGTTTAGATCTGAAAGAGTATGATGTTATACTAGGGGCAGATTGGTTATCCAAGTATCAGGCAACGGTTGATTACCGCAATAGTAAGGTTACATTCAAGGAATTCCCAGAACTAATATTTACTAGCCCCAAGAGTCGGAGCAAATCCCCTCTTATTTCAGCTCTCCGAGCTAGCAAGCTCATAAGGAAAGGATGTACATCTTTCCTTACCTTTGTCACAGTTAAAGAAGCTAAGGAAGCTAAGCTAGAAGACATTCCAGTAGTACAAGAATTTCGGACGTATTTCCGGAAGATTTGCCGGGATTACCCCCGCAAAGAGAAGTGGCCTTCACCATTGACTTAGTCCCTAGTGCTGGTCCGATTTCAAAGGCACCTTATAGCATGTCACATGCTGAACTCAAGGAATTAAAGGAGCAATTGATGGAACTCATTAAGAAAGGATTCATTAGACCAAGTACTTCCCCGTGGGGAGCGCCTGTATTATTTGTAAAGAAGAAAGACGGATCCATGAGGTTATGCGTCGACTATCGACAATTGAATCATCTCACTATCAAGAACAAGTATCCACTGCCGAGAATCGATGAATTGTTTGATCAAATTTCATGATCCATGTACTTTTCCAAGATTGATCTCAGGTCGGGATATCATCAATTAAGAATCAAGGATGATGACATTCATAAGACTGCGTTCAGAAGCAGGTATGGCCATTATGAATTTGTTGTTATGCCTTTCGGACTAACGAATGCCCCTGCTGCCTTTATGCAGTTAATGAATAGTATATTCAGGCCTTATTTAGATCAATTCGTGGTGGTCTTTATTGATGATATATTGATTTATTCCAAGACCAAGGAAGAGCATGAGGAACATTTGAGGATTGCATTACAAATATTAAGGACAAACCAATTATATGTAAAACTTAGCAAGTGTGAATTCTGGCTTGAAGAAGTGACTTTTCTCGGACATGTTATATCAAAGGATGGCTTGTCTGTAGACCCATCAAAGGTTGAAGCTGTGAGGAACTGGGAAAGACCGACCAATGCTAGCGAGATCCGAAGTTTCTTAGGTCTTGCCGGCTATTACAGGCGATTCATCAAGGATTTCTCTAAAATCACCGTGCCACTTACGAGGTTAACTCGCAAGGAGATCCGTTATGAATGGGATGAGGAATGTGAGAGAAGCTTCCAAACTCTCAAGGATCATCTTACTACAGCTCCTATCTTAGCATTGCCAATTGAAGGAGAAAAGTTCGAGGTATACACTGATGCTCTGGCATTGGCCTCGGGTGTGTTCTAATGCAACAAGGGAAGGTTATAGCCTACTCTTCTCGTCAATTAAAGAAGCATGAAGAGAACTACCCCGTCCATGACTTAGAATTGGCCGCGGTAGTATTTGCACTCAAAATATGGAGACATTATCTTTATAGAGTACAGTTTACTATATACTCCGATCACAAAAGTCTCAAATATCTTTTCTCACAGAAGGAACTAAATATGAGGCAAAGACGATGGCTGGAATATCTCAAGGACTTCGACTTCAATATACAATATCATCCCGGAAAGGGTAATCATGTAGCAGATGCCCTTAGTCGAAAGCCGAGAGCACTGTTAGCCAATTGTCTGATTCAAGAATGGAAATTGCTAGAACGATTCTTTGAACTCAATATAAGCATGGACACGGACCCTAGATGTGTCACATTGTCTCATGTAAGCATACAGTCAGATTTATTGTCTGAGATACAAGCACTTCAGGATGATGATCCTACATTAGTAGAAATCAAGGGCAGATTAGAAGGACAATCGGATTTCCAATTAGCTTCTGATGGAAGATTAATGTTCAAGAATAGAACTTGTATACCGGACTGCCCAGAATTGAAGAAGAAGGTCTTAGATGAAGCTCATAGGTCAAGGTATACGATTCATCCTGGATCTACCAAGATGTACCAAGATATGAAAAGAAATTTTTGGTGGCCCAACATGAAAAGGGAAATAGCAGACTATGTATCACGTTGTCTCACATGCCAACAAGTCAAGGCGGAACACCAAAAGCCTGCTGGAAAACTACATCCTCTAGATATCCCTAAATGGAAGTGGGAGGATATTGGTATGGATTTCATCATGGGTTTATCTAAATCAAAAAGAGGACATGATGGAATATGGGTTATCATTGACCGATTGACTAAATCAGCGCATTTCTTGCCAATCAAGAGTCGATGGTCAGTTGATGTCTTAGCTGCACTATACATCAAGGAAATAGTCAGATTACATGGTATTCCTGTTTCAATCGTGTCTGACAGAGATCCCCGTTTTACTTCTCATTTTTGGAAGGGACTACAACATTCGTTGGGGACGAGACTTAACTTTAGTACAGCCTTTCATCCTCAAACGGATGGTCAGACCGAGAGAACCAATCAAATAGTCGAAGATATGCTAAGAGCATGCATTACTGATTTTGATGGAAACTGGCATGATCACTTGCCTCTGGTCGAATTTGCATACAATAATAGCTACCAGGCAAGTATACAACTGGCACCTTTTGAAGCTTTATACGGAAGGAGTTGCCGATCACCCTTATGCTGGAACGAAGTTGGAGAGAAACAACTGTTAGGACCAGACATGGTAAGGGATACAACTGAGAAGATACAAGTAATCAGAGAAAGATTGCAAGTAGCTCAGACAAGGCAAAAGGCTTATGCCGACACAAGAAGGAGAGACCTTGAATTTCAACTCGGAGATCATGTATTTCTCAAGATATCTCCTAGACGTGGCATGCGGAGATTTGGTGTTAAAGGCAAGCTTACACCAAGATTCATCGGACCTTTTGAAATTCTAGAAAGAGTTGGCGAGGTTGCTTATCGCATCGCATTGCCACCTCAACTGTCCGAAGTACATGATGTGTTCCACATATCTATGTTGAAGAAGTATGTACATGACCCATCACATATTATTGAGTATGGAGACCTAGCGATCCAGAAAGATTTCACATATGAGCAGAAGCCCATACGAATACTAGATCGAGAAGTACGAACCCTAAGGAATAAGGTTATTCCCATGCTAAAAGTACAATGGAATAAGAATTCAGAACATGAAGCTACATGGGAGACCGAGGAATCTATGAGGAAACAATTTCCAGATTTATTTTAGAAGGTACGTACTCTACACTCTCCAAATGTAAATATATGATATGGAATTTGGGGACCAAATTCTTTTTAAGTGGGGGAGGGTGTAGCAACCCTGATAAATTTAAAAGGAATAAAAAAATCAAAATAGATTAAAAGATTTAGTAAATAAACGAAAGAGCTTGGAATAAAAATAATTAAACCCTGATGAAAATAACGCCTCAGATAAAGGCGCTACTTTACAATAAAACGCCTTCACTTAAGGCGTGTTTTGAAGAAAGGACGCCCACATGTCAAGGCGTCAAATTTCAAACGACCAAAATAAATAAAAAGGGGAAGTTTGTATAACATCCTTTGAGTGGACGCTTTTCAACAAGAAACGACGCTTGACAAGGCGTCAATTTAAATTCGACGCCCTTACTTAGGTCGCTAATTCAGTTTGAGTTTCGTTCGACCCGGGAGTCTATCCAGGGTAAGTTGATAACTATGAGAAAGAGTTCGAATGTAGTAATAACTCTATCTTGGAAGTGTTACTTCCAATCGAACACTAACTCTATTAGGTTCACCTAAATCCTATAAATAACCTACTGCTTGAACCGAGAACGCTATTTGGCGTTCGGACTATTCTACGGTATGTGAAGAACCAAGGTTCTTTCTTCTTCTTTTCTGTTTACGATGGTATGAAGAACATTAACAGGTTCTTCATCTTCTTCTCTTCTTACAGGTTAAGAAGATTCACGTTGTGAAGAACAAAAGGGTAAGTTCTTCTTTCCTCTACCTTCAGTAAGTATTATGAAGAAAAACTAATGTTTCTTCATCTTATTTCTCTGTAGGGAAGTCATCATAACCTACTGAAGAATTGAGGGTTCTTCATCTACTTAATTACCCTTGCTGCTGCTATTAGGATCGAAAGCTTCAAAAAGACTCTGTTTGTAAAACAGAGTATCGTTCTTTCTTCACAGAACCTGCATCCGTTCAAATCTTTGTCAAGGTAGGTTTTCTCAAGCAACGTAGCCCAAACAAGTTAAATTCATAGTAACACATCATGCATGTCATGTATATAAGTTTCCTGATAGTTTCTACACGTTTCTGTAATATTTTTGCAAGAGACGCCCGTGTCCAGGGCGCTACTTTAAAGAAACGACCTGCACAAGGTCGTCAATTTCAGATTTGACGCCCTGCCCTGTAGGCGTTAATCTCATGAAAATCACATGTAATTAATAATTGATCCACGTTTAAAAATGTTAATAGATATGAAATATCCAATCTAATATATATTGCATGACTTGACCTGTGAATTCCTGCTAATTTTCTGTCATGATCATGTCTCTTGTCTCTTGGAATTTTATTCCTGAAATATTGTAAATTCTTGAATTCACGACCCTGTATAGGTCGTCTCTCACTTGACTAACGCCCCTGTTCAGGACGTGAATTGAAAAGTAACGCCCCTGTCCAGGGCGTGTTTTGAGAAAATTCTGAAAATATATATTCTGTAAAAATAGAAGGAAAGAATGGACGACCACTGATTGTGTCGTCAAATTGTAAATAAATGCCCTTCACCAAGGCGTGTTTTGGGTAAAATACTGAAATATTAAAATCTTGCAAAAATGTAAAATAGATAAACGCCCTTATCTAAGGCGTTAATTACTTGAGTAGTGACTTTACTTAAGTCGTTATTTTCCTGTAAAAATGTTTTTGCCTGTTTCTGACAACCGATGATTTCAGTATATCTACCTATATGTATATCGGCACTATATCTCCACTCCGTGAGTATAGTCCCACGTTTCATGATGTTTTATCGATCACCCTCAACTCTCATTGACATACAAGCTCTCCATTGGACATTCCGTTCCTTTGGACTAGCGAGTTAGTCATAGAGACCTCCGTAAGACTCCTCGTACCTTGGATTCCCTCAAGGTCGACTGAGCTGGTTGTACCCTAAAAACTCATTACACTATTGAATGCCATGTCACTCTAAAAGAAACATGATATATCGGCCCTTATGATATGCAAAGAGTATATCATGAGAATTCTAAATGGGATGATGATATCATGCCATTTGTTGATGTTCTTGTGGACCTCAATTCTATAATAAGAATGAGGGTATCTTGCCTTTGATATAATATTCATGTGGACCTCAATTCTATATAAAGAATGTCCATACTTACTTGTCATGGTACCCGAGTTAAGGGAACCTAATTCCACCTAGTTTCATCGTTCATCGTGATTGTACCGTTGTTATCGCCTATCTATGTCTAATGTCGTATTTTTGGATTCCATTCTCTCAAAGTTATCCTACGTGTCTACAAGTTTAAATTGTTGAAATTCCATATTGGCTATATATATATATATACAAGAGTGGATGTCAAATATACATGATAAATGCCTGCGCATATAGGGCCCGATCTGGTCCTGGGAGGAGCACCCGAAAGTACTTGTGCCCATGGAAGTTGAATGATAAGGTATCTGGCATTATACCGAGTGCATGACTAGCTTGATTGGACATTCCACACAAATCTTGTACTTGACTCGTACTTGACACGACATGAATTGCGTGACCCGAGAAAGGGTAATTACTTGCTTGCTTGATACATGATAGCCAAAGTTCTTGACATGACTTGCTAAAAAGTACTTGCTTGAATATCTTGTTATCTTTTCTTGAAAGCTCATGACTAGTTCATCTTGCTGTCTTATTGATAATTCTCTCTCTATCTTGTCGTTTCATACGAGCATGCATAGCTACAGTACATACATGAAAGATGTAATTATTTAAACCCCTTGCTAGCGCTTGAGATATAATTTCCTACTGAGCGTTCGCTCACTCCGTGTTTGTCCCTTACTTTTCAGGTAAGTCCGACGAAGAAGGTCAATCTGATGGGGAAAGTCAAGAGTGAAAGAGCTAGAGCTTTTCCAAGTGTCATCTAGTCTTTTTCCTATTTTCTTGAGTCAACTATGTACTTTTCCTTTTTGATTGAATAGAGTATTGGATTTGTAATAGTTTATCCATTATGAAATAAAGGATTGGGTTATCTTTACTTTTGCGCATCTCTGTTTTGGTGTCGAATACACTACTACTCTGATTGACATGATTGATATAAACTCATCGCGTATATCCGACTATCTTCCGCGCTCGGGGCGTGACATATTATCTTCAAGAGTTTGCTAAGAAACATCCTACTTTCTAGCTGGATTCTCTCCAACTCGAGCCTAGACTTTGAGGGTCTATAAATAGCACCTTGACTTCATGGCTTAAGGGGGAGATTTCTGGAGTTTGCATCGAAGTGCTGTTGCGTCCTGAAGCTAGAACCAACCAAGGAGAACTACTTCCCATGTCCATCTGCCTCCTAAGTTCAGGGAGTATTAATTCCAAGGGTTTAATTCAGTCAATTTCTTCTTCAGTCTTCTTTCTTCCCCCTCTAAGCATCATAGCATCTTCCCTCTCCCTCTCTCACATTTTTGCATCTTCTACATTCATTTTAAACCTCCTCCCATCTTTTAAAACGTCCCAGAGGGGTTAAAAAACCAACCTCCCCAGTATTCCCCTCTCCTTTTGCATGTTTCTAACTTTTTCTTTATTTTAGTTACTACACTCTTCAAAGGGCTAATATGGGTTGTTTCTTTGTGTTTCCACTCTCTTTTGCATGTTTCACAGGTTCTTATCATGAGGCCCAAGTCTTCTGGCTGGCTAGAAGACGTGGAGATCAAAGTTCTCAAAGTTCCTGGCCTGGGTTCTCTGGCAGTTCATCTGTAGCGTCTTATCGTGAGGCCGTCAGGTATCTGTGACGCATTGATAGTCGACCATTATAGTTCACAGAGCTGTAGTTTTTCTCTCTCGTGGGCGGGTGTTGCATCCACCTATTTCCAAGGTATTTAGCCTGGCTTTGGTTGGTTAAATTACTTTGGTGGCGATCACAATCCTCTAGTTTGGGCAGTAGCTCTCTCTCACACCATATCTCTTCTTTAATTGCTTTTGCTTGCTTGTTCCACACCCACGATGTGTGCTTTCCTTTATCCCTTTTGCTCCACGCCCCGGCGTGTGTTTTTCTTTTCCCTTGCTTATTCCTGATAGAGATGGCATGCCTATGCTTAGATTCCATGCTGATTGCCTAGGTTCATGATGCACATGTTCATAGGTTGATTGCACATTGCTTATTCTTATTTCTATTGTTGACATCATATTCATTTGCAAAGGAACCAATTAAAATCAACAAGTGTAACTAACCATCCTACTTCATTTTTGAACAGAGATAGCAAGGCACTTTATGACTAAGTCCACTTCATTTCTTTGATGAAGGGCTTAATTTCTCGGTTATTCCTTTGCCATTGCTCTACCTATTGAGCTTTGATTCACACTTTTTATCATGTGCTGCCCTTTGGCATATTTCAGATTGTGTTATGTTTAAGAACAATACATTATCCAAGTTTCTCAACCAAGATTGCCATAAAATTTGAATTTTCAGATTCTAGGAAATTTCTCAGGACACAACATATGAGAGTTGGTTGAGACCTATTAAGTGCTGAATACAATCTTTTTCAGGGAATTCAATTTTTTAAAAAAACTCTTCAATTTATTAGGCTTAAACCAACAATTTTATTCATGGTTCATCATAAATTCTTATAAAATAGAATTCCTTCATGTACTAGCTTGGACTAATGAATTGATGAGCAGATTGTAATCATTCTAAGTACAATGTGGTTCAAAATATTTCCGCAAGATTGAGCAAAAAAAAATTTCAAGAATGTTCATGCAGGAACATGATGAGGCTAGACCAAGGAGACAAAGATATTCTGAAATGTTTGAGTAACAAAATGAAATCGACTTCTGAAGACTTTAAGTCGACTTGTATGATTCAACCAGAAACAGGCATTCAGAGTAATTGTCAGGGAAGTCGACTTATGAAGACTTTAAGTCGACTTGAGTTTTCCTCAATACAAAAGAATTCTATCAAATAAGGTCATGTTGGTATTAACTCCCCCTGACTAAATATAATTTAAGCATGGGAAACAAATCCTAATGATGCAATAGACACTTACTCACTCTGCCAAACTCCCCCTATCTGTATGCAATGAATGATAGATTTATGTATGAAAACAATTCAAGGAAGTAACATAGCCTACCTCATAAAGAAATGCAACACTATGAATGCAGAATTGATCCATGGTAAAGAATGGAGGAATGTCCTCACGCATAGTGAAAGCATTGAGACAGGCCTCACCTGTCCTTCGTCATATCACCATTTTATATACCTATGGGGTCAATGTTTGTGCAACTCCCCCTCACTGTATGCATGCAATTAAAATGATATGCAACTAATGACTTCCACTGAACACATGCATGAATTTTATGAAATGAGCTGACAATTTTTAAATGTTAAAAAAATTCATGACCATGATCATTCAAATTTCAGTCATAGATTCAGCATCATTTAAATTTTCAACAGACAAATACATCAGAATGAAGGATTACCTGATTTGATGATCTTATTCATGTTGTTCCTGTCAAGTCAGAAAACACAGACTTACGGTTTGATCTTGATAAGAGTTTACATTTGTTCCTCTTCGATAAGCCTTGGACAGCCATTATCGTGAAGTCACTTGTTGTGTGTGACTGCAAGGCCAAGCTACATACAAATTAGGCTGCTAATTTAGGTACCCAAGTAACTTTGGGTCCCTTCTGAGTGTTTAACTCTTCAAGATATGATAGCATGCCCTTTGGTATCCATATTCACCTTGCTTGCTTTGGATTCTCATTAGACCTGCATGAAGATTTATTAGCAACAACATTAAAAGTATTAGAATGATTCATAAATTTTTGCATCTTCATGAAATTCTTATTTGTATCTTTCCAATAGGTAGATGGTGATTGGAATGTACCATTAACCTTGTGTTTACCTGCCCAATGAGGTTTAGGATGATAATGAGATCCATAAAACCCACGTGTTGACCAATGCATCCAACTTGGTCGCCCTTCCCAGTCATTTCTGGGCATAAACCTCTGTGTTTTTGACCATTGTGTCAGTCTATCAAAAGGCATGTATCGACCTGCAGCTTTATACATTCTACTATAGCCAAAAGTTGACTTGTGTTGCTACATGAGTCGACTTTTCTGAACATTCTGTTTATTAACATATGTTCTGTTCCAATTCTGATTTGAATTATAGGGTTTCCATCTATTGTGAATTTGAGCATATGTGTTCTTCTTACCTTGTTTTCCTTGAGAAAATTTTTGCTGATTCTCAATTCCTCTAGTAGGTATTTTCATGTTTGATTTTGGATTTGCTGGCACAAATGAAATGAACTTGGATTTTCCATTTGATTCCAGATTTGACTTGTTATTTGAGGATGATCTAGCTTCATTTGATTGATCTGACCTATACATGTCAATTAAGGGTGCTATCAGTTTTGAACATTGTTCAACTAGACTTGTTTGAGTTTTTAACTGAAATTCCTTTTTAGTAGTAGGGTTATAGCCCAAACCCACTCTCTGAAAATTTACTCTAGTTCTTAACATGGCATCTAGATTTTCTTTTCCTTTGGTCAATTTTTCAAGAGATTCCTGCTTTTCATTCAATTCCTTTTTCAGTTTTTCAACTTCTTTATGCAGTTCATCATTAACACCCTTGATTGCATTAACCTTTTCGGTGGCCAGATTAGTTTCCTTTTCACAATTCTGCAATTTTATCTTCAAATCATCAATGATGTTCTTCAAATTTTCATTTTTTTCTTTTGATTCATTTGATTCTGGTTTTTACATTCTCATTTTTAATTCATCAATTTCATCTCCTAGGTTTTCATTCCCATCTTCCAATTCTCTTAGTTTAGATTTAGACATTTCTAAGTCATGAACTTGTTTCTTCATATTTGAAATTTCAGTTTGCAAGCATTCATTCTTATCAGTTAAGGTTGTATCATGAATCATGGCATTTATTTTCTTTTTCAAACTTTTATTTTCTTTTCTAATAGTATCACATTTATCAACCAATTCAGCATATGGTTCTTGCCAATCATCAATAGTAAAATACTCAAAAGGAGAAGAGTTTTCACTTACCTCATATTGACATATTGCCATGAGACCTAGGTCTTTATTGGATTCACTGGATGAACTTTGTCCTTCACTCTCCTCTTCATCACTCCAAGTGCATATCATAGCTTTCTTCTTGTCTTTCCTCTTGGAGTACATTTTCTTTTCATTTTGTGGACATTCAGTTTTGATATGTCCAGGGTTGCTATAATTGTAAAAAATAATTTTGTTAGACTTTTTCCCAAAAGATTCAAATTTAAGCTTGGATGACTTTCTTACCTTATTCTTTACAGTCTTCAGGTTCTTACCTTCTTTCCTTAAGAATTTTCTGAACTTTCTTGTTATCAAGGAAACTTCATCTGTGTCCATTTCTGAGCTTGATGACTTACCTTCCTCAAAAGATTCAGAGCTATCCAAATTTGCCTTCAATCCCAATGGCTTCTTCTTCTACTCTTATTCTCATGTTCTTTGCAAATTAAGCTCATAAGCCATAAGAGAAGCTATCAATTCATCTACAGTCAAGATTGAAAAATCTTTGGAGTCCTCTATGACTGTATCTTTAGTATGCCATGCAAAGGTTAATGACCTAAGGACTTTTTGTGTAAGTTCTTGCTCTGAATAATGTTTCCCTAGGCTTTTCATACTATTTATCAATTGAGACAACCTGGCATACATGTCTGATATAGACTCATGTGGTTTCATTTTGAAAAGTTCATATTTAGAAATTAACATATTCACTTTTGTTTCTCTTACCTGAGATGTGCCTTCATAAATTACCTCAAGTTTGTCCCACATCTCTTTGGCACTGGCACAGGATGAAATTCTGGAAACTTTTGCCAGATGGAGTGCACATTGCATTATGTTCATTGCTCCCCAATTTTGATTGGACCTCCAGATCTGCTCTCTTGTCCATGTGTCTTCATCACCGGGAAGCTCATATGGACCTTTACTCACCACTCTTCAGACTTTATGATCTTGTGCTCGAAGGAAAACCTGCATTCTATTTTTCCAATAACAATAGTCAGATCCATCAAAATAAGGTGGTCTAGTGATTGAGTGACCCTCAGCAACAAGTCCCTTACTAGCCATTCCACTAAAGAGCTTTTGGTCGTTGGACCAATTGAATTAAGCACCTGCTCTGATACCACTTGTTGTGTAGATGGAATGGCGATCTAGAGGGGGGGTGAATAGATCAGCCCCAAATTTAAAATCTAATTGCAAACAATTTGACCAATTCAAAGTATGCGGCTTATGCGGAAATTATAGTGAACACTCTATGTACAACATAGATGGTCCTAGATATGCATCTAGCGAAAATCACACTCGAGTGGAAACAAAAACACACTAAGGAGATAGGAGTTTTTACGGTGGTTCAGCCAGACACCTAGTCTGCCTACATCCACCCTTCACCAAATTCAGTGAGGCTTCCTACCGCTGACACACAGCTTGAACCTCCGTTGACTCACAGCTTGATACACCGCTGACTCACAGCTTGAAACTCCGCTGAGCAACACAGCTTGCTGACCAGAGGAACAAATCCTCTACACCGCTGAGCAACACAACTTGCTAAAAGTAACAAGGAAAGATGAAGAACAACACAAAAACAACTGAAACAAAAACGAGAAACAATGTAGCTCTCCAGGATCAAAGTGGCTTGGATCTGATCTAGAGGCCAACACCTAAATAGCTCTTCAATGAAGCACTGGCTACAATTCTCGATTTGGGCTTTCTATCTCTCTTTCTCTTTTTCTTCTTCTTGTACTAGCAGGCTCTCTCTCACAGAACTTCTTCTTTCTCTTCTCACAGCTCTCTTATGTAGCCTCTTCTCTTTTCTTCTTACGGCAACCCTTCACAGCAGCTTCAACATCCTTCATGGAGGAAGAGGGCGCGAATATATAGAGAACATAAATTTGAATTTTTTGAATTAATTCAATTCTTCTAGGCAATTTCTGATTGATCCACGTGTCAGAAAGAGTGTAAAAGTTCTTTTAGAAGTTGCCATGTGGTCTGAAATCACATGCCAGAAGCCAGCCTTCAAATTCCGGAGGGAAGCAAGTCATACACACACTTCTAGCTATTTCTCACCGTTATCAGGATATTATTTAGCCCAAATGCATATTTTACAGTGTTAGGGACACATTTGTCACCCTTATTCACAACCAGCCATCGCCTTCTTCCCTTTTCACCTTTTAGCCCAAGTCGTCGCCATTCGACCTATTTGTCACCCATGTTGTATTATTTGTCAGCCTTGTTTCATATTTGTCAGCCTTAGGTTCTCATTTGTCACCCTTACCATTGTAGTCACACTTTGATTAGTCTTCAGTCCATTCTTTATAAGCCAGTGGTATGACCTGTTGACTTTGACATTTGACCTCGACTGTTGAATTGACTGACTTAAGACTTGAATCACTTGAACAGCTTGACTTGACTAGCTGACTTGCTGACTTGACTGGAGACTTGGCTCTATTGACTCTGTGGCTTGGCATCTATTACTCTGTTGACTCCGTTGACCATGATGCTTGGGTGCTTTGCTGTGTCGATGTTACCACATTGTTGCGTCGACTCGGCTTCTTCCCGTCTGAAGGCTTTCAGCGCTACAGCACATATTTCACCCTTGGTAGCTTTTTTTAAACCCTTACAGCCTATTTTACACCGTTCACCACTTATTTGTCACCACTAATCCATAGCTATTGGTCTTTCAGCTAGCGGGTGACTTCAGCATGACTTCAAGTCGACTTAAGGAGCTTCTGAAGTCAACTTTGTCTACATGAAGGCTTCTTCTTCTTTCATTCAACATAATCTTTCTGCAAACTAAACAGATATTCATCAGTGAATTATATATCATGCTTCAGTGAATTATATATCAGTGAATTATGTATCATGCCATAGTGAATTACATATCATTCAACATAATCTTTCTGCAAACTAAACAGATATTCATCAGTGAATTATATATCATGCTTTAGTGAATTATATATCATGCCACCGTGAATTATATATCATGAATGAAGACTAATGAAGATATATGAGTGAATACTCATGCTGACTCACATAGTTTTGACATCATCAAAACCTAGGGACACAACACGGAACACTCGTACCACCGCATCGATCCATGATCTCGTTGCATCAGGATCCGGTTGGCCTTCAAATGTCGATGGCTGAAACTACAGAAACTCATGCAGAACACATCCTTGGCCACCATGCGACAAACCACCCTTGCCAGCCTCCTGACCATAGCACTACTGACTGCACTATTGCATAAAGAACCGGTACATGCTGGCGAAAAACTCTATCTAACTCGGCACACCCCGAGTCGCTACCTCTGGAGGAGGTGTGTAACACCCCTGGTAATTTTTTGGATTTTTAAAAAAATTAAATAGATTTATTTAAGCATTTTAATAAGCTTAAAGACTTAATGGGTTAAATAAAGAATTATTAAGTTAAAACCTTTTATTAAAGGCTGTTGACATCTAAAATATCACCATACGGTGAGCACGTCCTGGCAGCCAAGAGCATAACCGACCGGTGTGGAGAAGCCGAAAGAACCTAAAAGGAGGTCCACTCGGACTGCTGAAGCCCCAGAATACCCGGTGGAGTACCAGGGACCCCATAACTCATTGTCTCGGGACGTCTAAAATTTTTTTGCAACAACTCGATAATGCCGTACGGCAAACCAAAATCAAGAAACTCAACAAACCGGCATCGACTCGGTCATGCCGAACAAACCTCACACTCTGTCCGATGAGGATGAAAATACCCTTGGTGGTCCACCACCAGTTAAGGACACCTCTCGAGGTGAAGAAAGACTTTTGGTCCTGCAGAGCAGGGTTCCGAAGGTAATGTCAGCAGAAGAACCCGAGCGACCTGATCGGAGCACGGATCGCACCGGAAAGGTCCATAAGAAGCCGAAGGATTGCCCGATAAGGGCGAAGATACTTCAAGTGATCACTCACTTGATGAAGATGCTCTGCGTATCAACGGGGCAGGCCTGGCGGTGCAAGTGGTAGTGCCAAAGATCAAATCAGGACAAAACCTGAGTAATTTGACATGGGTATGGCACACGTCAGAAACCACTTGGAATTGCATTCTAAAGCCTGAAGGCTTCGAGGACGCCCCCAAAGATAATTTGTTGAGCTAGGAGCGATCTCAAGCTTAGGGCATTCGTTCGGGTTGGTTTGGAGCCTACAGAGCAGCTGAATGGCCGAACACCAGCAAGATGGGCTTTGAATAGGCCAAGCCCTTCAACATTGAGCCGGCGGCCCTTACCGCCTTGAATTGGAGGGGGAATAAGGAGGCGGGCCGGTGATCCGGCGCCAAGACTTCCTCCCCGCTGGATCACTAGCAGCACCATTTTGCCTATAAATAGGCCAGTTCGGCCCAGAAAAGGGAGGGCGGTCAAAAAAGCCTAGAGAAAAGATAAAGATTGAGGAGAGTTCAAAGGATACCCAGCTGCCTCCGCCATTCCAATTTTCTCCCTGAGGATTTCGAGAGTTTGATCAGAGAGGAAGCTTCTTTGCTTCAGCATCGAGATCGGATTATCTTTCTGATACTCTGGTTTTAGTTCACAGGTGGGTTCCCACTGTGAACAGAGCCTCAGGGGCTAACAATCTCCCTCTCTCTTCTGTAATTTTCCTTTTCTTCTTAATGTATGCAGGGCAATGAGGTTTCAAGCCCAAATTCCATGATTTCCTTTTCATTTTTATGATAATGTGATCTCGGTTCTTCTTTCGTTTTGATATACGATGAGTATGTAAAAGCCCTTGGGGTGACATTCTCCCTGTCCCCCTTTGAACAGCTATAGCTCTGGCAATTGGTAAATGTAACGAGCATTTTTGAAGGTGTTTCCAGTTAATAAACATCTATCATGTGCAGAGAGTCATTTGCTGTGTAGATTATTATCTTCCTCTATCCTCCACGTTCTCTTATATTTTCTTTTTTTTTTTTGTTCGTGGGAAATGAATCCTCATGAGGTGAGGGAGCCTTTTCAAGGCTACATATGCTTGATCGCTAGTCCATCCATGCAACCTTGGTTTTATGCCCCGGGTCTCTTCTAAACTCTATTATGTGTAACATCTGCTGGTGCTCAGCCGTGCCTCATGGCAAGTGGAGAGCCCCATGATTGACTGACGCCCTCACGAGCAACATTAACTTCATAAACCCCTCCCCAGATCTACCTACGGTTCCAGGTTATCTGATGAGTGTGCCCTCTGGGTGTTTAATATGCATGCTTTCTTTGTATGTGCAATGTAAAAATGTTGTGGAGCTAGCCATGCGCCCTCTCACCCACACCTATGGGTTATGGGGGCTATGGTGCATTCCCAAATTTGCCTGAATTTACGTCCCCCATTTCATTATATGTTAGAATGTTGTTGCTCATTTTTATACCAAATATTTTGGCCCCTAGGCCGGTCACACACGAGCGCCCTCCTGTTTGTTTAAATGCATATGGGAACTTTGCCACTGAGAACCTCCTACAGTATGCCTGTTGCATTCCCCCGTGTATGAGTTAGACGGCATGTTCCGTCCACACATTCTGCACGATAGTTAGCATTTAAATCTCATATTCCATGGGTCAGCATGCGAGTCATACCCTTGTTTCAGGTGTGCATCTTATTAACATACAGTCTGGCAATGTATCGAACATCATGTTTTCCTATCCCCGCTTGGGACGCGGATTTGCTAGCTCCGTCAGCATGATCTGTGATCCCATATTCTGGGGTAACAATACGATTTCTCCAGTCTCACCAATATTTTTCTACAGACCCGTCACTGGGGAGGGGTACATCTCTCCGCTTAAGCAATTCCATAATACTCTGATTTAATTCTGCACCTATTCCTCCACGTTCGGATTTTTCTGATCACTTTCGGGTCCCTCGGGGCTTGCTCCCTCTCAGCATGGACCTCGAAGGGCCCCCCTCTTGAAGGGGTGGATATTAATAGCCATATAATTGGCAACATTCTAAGCCCACATCTCGGGATTGAGATTGGGGCAACCCGTGGGTCATCGGAGCCCTTTCGGAGGCTAGTCCTTGGGGCTTCCGCACCCAATTCGGGTCATAGGGTCGCCGCTTTCGGCTTACCTGGTAGTTAAGGGACCATCTCGGACTCCCTGTGGATGAGATCCCGCTCTCCTCCCCCGAGACACACCGGGTTTAGGGGAGGTGCTGCCAAATTTTCATTAGACACTTGGATTGACCGTGAAATCAATGATAAAAGAAACCAAAAAAACAAAATGATGATAAAGATGTGTAATAAAACGATGAGAGTGACGACACAAAGAAAATGATATCTTGAAAACAATCAAGGGACTATAAAAAAAATGAATGAAATTTCAAATGAAAAATGGAAGTTTAACACCCCTTGATCTACTATGTTGAGTCCATAACATGAACAAAAGATGAATGAATGAAAGAAGAACAAAAGAAGAGAATTCTGCTAGATAGTGAGTCGACTCAGCCATCACTCTGGGTCGACGTAGCGTGGCTCGCCAGTGCAGTGGGTCGACTCGCCCAAACCCTACGTCGACTCACCCTTTCCCAGTCAGTTTACTTGGGTCTGCATGGCCCATGCCAACCCCTCCCCTTGTGGGTCTTGTGTATTAAAAGAAGGGAATGATCTCCCCAAACAAAAATAGTAATAATAATAAAAAAGAAAGAAGAGAAGAATAAATGGCCAACTTTGGCCTATAATCCCTTTTAGTAGATCAAACGAGAATCACAGGACCTGGGGCAGCTTGAACCGGCGGCCACCCTCACTTGGAAGGTGATCCGGCGGGGGGGATGATCCAGTGAATGCGCTCCCTGTGAATTCATCTCACCCTTCTCTCTCTTTTCCCCCTCTACACCGATACATCCCTTCGTCGATCCATCTCTCTTCATCTTCCTATGCTTGCCGCCGATACAACCCTCACTCCTCCTCTCTCTCTATCATTCTCTCGCTCTTCGCTAAACTACTTGGTCCCCGTGCGCCTCAAGTCGACTCAGCTGGGCTTCAGGTCGACCCATTGATTCTATCGGCCAACTAGCCATTGATTCATCAGCAGACCTCCTCCCTGTTGTGTGAGAATGGCTGATCTAGCGGGGAGGGGTGAATAGATCTGCACCGCTTTTTCTAGATACAAACAGTTTGCAGTGGAATAATAAAAGTTAGTATGAAAAGTAGGAACCTAAAATGCAAGATGCAAGGAAGAGGATGAGCAACGGCCTAAACAAACATCTAGCATACGGGAATCACACAACCAATCCACTTGAATCACAGATTTTAAGGTGATTTAGACTCAAACCCGAGTCCTACGTCCACCCCTCACTCAAACCAGTGAGGCTTCTCTAGTGCTGCAACACTAACAAGCTGTTACACAGCTCAACCGGGGACACCCCCCAAACCACAGACCAGAGAACACCCTCTATCTGTCTTCCTACATACAAACCTACAGGGACGGTTCACCACAGACCAGAACACCCTCCGTCTATCTTCCTACACACACCGGTAGGGATGGTTCAAGATTACTTTAAATAGGATCAAACTAAAGAGAAGAAAACTAGAAACTCGGACAGGAAGAGTGATGCTCAATGCAAGATGCAAAAGTCCTTTGTCTGAGATGAGGAGAGCTTGAGTTGCTGCGTGGAAGTCTGCTGCTTCTTGGCTATGGCTACATCTTTGCAAAGCAGCGAGCAGAAGGAAGAGAGCTTCAGTTCAGCCTTTGATCTTCTTTTTCTTCTTCTTCAACTGCTTGCTCACACTATCGCTGGCTTTTGCTATTCTCCAATCATGTGCACTCACAATCACGGCAGCCCACTCAGACTTGTGCAACCTCTCCTCTATGTGTTCCCACCTTGTCTGTCCCTTTTATTCTTCAGATGCAAGACACTTGGTACAACACCTTGCATGGATATGCATGCCTAGAAGAGGACATTATCCCATTAAATGCTCAGATTTATTGGTCCAGCATGGACAAGAAAAGGTGTTTTAAACTCCATCACTTTTGACAGCCCACAGAAAGTGCTTGACATAGACCATTCTTGATCTTCAAAATCTGAGCATTTAATGTCTCTCAGAGAGGGATAACTTGCGGTCTACCTTCCTATTGGCTCTGGTTGACTTTCTGCTCCCTGTACTATTCTAGGACCATATCCCATTTGATGACAGTAGAAAGGTGGTCCTGACAAGGTCATATCCCAGGTATGGGTACTGACATAGCTGCAGCCAAAAGGTGTGTTTTGGTAGGGTAATGATGACCAGACCAAAAGTCAAACATGGGAGCAACTTCCAGACCTCGAATTCTGTGTATTTGGGTATTTATGGTATATAATATTGCTCTCTGGATCCCCTTTGATTTGACAGAAAACAAGCTTAATAAGCTTCTGGAAGAACAGAGGTGTCGACTTGATGAGATGGAGGTGTCGACACGTCTAATGAAAGCTGCCAATATAACGGTCTCTGGAAGACCAAAGTGTCAACCTGCTGTGAATGTAGTGTCGGCACTTTGCTTGAAAACTTCTTGTATAACGGTCTCTGGAAGACCAAGGTGTCGACCTTCTGGTACGATGTGTCGACACTTCCTTTTTAAGGAATCCTATCTTCAATGCTCTCTGGATGACCATAGTGTTGACACGCTGGAACAAGGTGTCGACACTTCCTTTAAGACTTCAGCATGTGCATCGACCTTGGTTGCAAGTCCTCAACATGTGCACTGACCTTCATGGGCTAGACTGCATATGTGCATCAACCTTAGTTGCAAGTCTTCTGTTGGGCATGTATGCAACATGCTTAAATTCTATTGTTTTGATGATGTCTACTTATAAGTCATTAATATGTTTGATCTGCATTTAATAAATGTCAATATTCGTGTATTTCAGGTCAAGCCACCACTGGCAACATAAGGTCGATGCTAGTTTCGCCTTCAAGCATTCAAGGTCAGTGCAACTGTTGTAGTCTATATACATGCTGAAGAGAGAAGTGTCGACACCAACTACTGAAGTGTCGACACCAACTAGAGAACTGCCGACACCACAATCATCCCTGAGCCAACTAAGGTCAATGCTAGCTATGCTATCAAGCAACTGAGGTCGATGCCACTTCAGTGTTCCAGCAACGGAAGGTCGGTGCACGTTTGATGGCAAGCTTCCAAGCATGATGCCATTTTTGCCTTCAAGCAACTAAGGTCGGTGCAATCCTTATTAAGTATAGATGAAGGTCCGTGCACATCTGTCACAAGGTCAGTGCAGCAAGCACAAGACTAGGTCAGTGCAAGTCCTGCCTTCAAGACCAAGGTTGGTGCAACTTTTGGCTAAGCACACTCCAAGGTCTTTTGCACGTTAGTGTACAAGGTCCATGCACATTCAAGGCCAAACGAAGACTAGGTCCGTGTATGTCTACCTTCAACACAAGACCAAGGTCGGTGCCTGTATGGGATTCAAAGACAAGGTCGGTGCAAGTTTATGTTCCTATGAACCAAGGGCTGAGCACTTATAAAGATCAAGGTCGGTGCAACCTCCGGCCAGCACATAACAAGGTCTGTGCACATTTGTCATCCATGCGATACAAGGTCGGTGCACATTCTTCCTTCAACACTAGAAGGTCCGTGCACATATGAAGATGAAGTCTAAGCACGTTGATGAAGGTCTGTGCAATGCTTCCTTCAAACAAGTAAGGTATGTGCATGTTCACCTTCTGGCAAGACAAGGTCCGTGCAGGACGCTAAAGGTTCAAGCTCAAATCAAGTCTGAGCATTTCTCAAGGTCCAAGCATCAAGGTCTGAGTATATTCATGTCAAGGTCGGTGCACGCAGTTCCCAAGCACCATCTATCCAAAGAAGGTCAAAGGAATGTGTCGACCTGTCTCTCTCAAGAGGTCGACCTGTGACCATTCCTGAAAGCGTAACATTTAATGTCTCACTAAGTAGTGTCGACACTTTCCAAGCAGGAGGTCGACACCCTTGTTCTTCTAGAAGCACTGAAGCCAAAAGTCTGTCAGATCAATGGGCCATCCAGAGAGAGAAAAACGAATCGCAAATCATTAAAACTAAGGATTTTTGGGTCTGGACCACGCCCCGAGCTCTGACCCTTGCTCTACAATCTTTTCACTTACTTGGCTACCTTTTGGAGATGGTTTTTGTCAGAGATACAGCTGGAGAGCCACTTCTGTCTGCCTGTCCATACTATCTGTTACTGGGAATAGGACACTCCGCAATCTGTCACAATTTTGCTGTCAAGCAATGGGTTGTCTGACCAGGCAAAGTTCACAGAAATGTACACTTCAAGCAGAATGAGAAGACTACATGTCTGAAGGAAATTGAATGTAAAGATCTGGAACTGACCAAAAGGAAATCTGCTCTACCTCTTTACACAGTCTGCCACCGTCCCATCCTTGTACCTAAACAAAGTCAGCTCAAGCCAAATCTTACAGAGTAGCTTCTTCAAAGTAAGGGAACCCTCTTGGAGGGAAATCTTGGAGGGAAAAGATTCCTCACCATTTGTCCACGTGGCTCACTATATACATAATATCTAGCTTCCTATGAAAAAGGGTGTTGCCGTCCACACAGTGCCACGCTCTAGAGCATCTACCAAAAACATTCCTAAGAAAGCGTGAGAGTATCCCCAGAACTTGGTTGACTTAGTCCAGTGCTATTAGAAGAAGAAAAGAGAGAGCAGCCTTGAGAGAAGAAGAGAGGGCAGCCTTGAGAGAGAAGGCCATCCTGCAGTCTACCGGAGCATGAGAAGATAGATCTTTGGATCTGACAATGTAGTTGTGGTTACCAACTTGCTGATCACTATATGTAGTTTAAGTTGGTGCTTACATCTCTTTTGTTCTTGTCATTAATACTGCACTTGTAGTTTTACCTTCTTTTGTTTTGGTTCGATCAACCATCTCTTCATCCTATTTGTCTGATCCCCTGTTTAGGGACCGGATTCCCTCTGTGGTTTCAGAGGAAGAGAGGACCTGATCCTCTGGGTGAATTGCAAGTTGTTAGTCAGCGGGTCAAGCTGTTAGTCAGTGGATAGCAAGTTGTTTTGCTCAGCTGTGTAAGCAAGCTGTGTTTCTCAGCGGATCAAGCCGTGTGTCAGCCGGAAAGCCTCACCGGGTTTGGTGAGGGGTCGATGTAGGTTGTGGGTTTACAACCAAACCACCTTAAATCCCTGTGTTGTGGGTTGAATCATTTGTGGGCTTATTCCATATCTTCTATCCCTATTTCACAGGTTCGTGTGCTACTTAAGCTGTTTATTTTCTTTGTACACTCAAGCATTCAGCTTGCACAACAGTCTCATCTTGATCTCCCTGCTATCGTAGCTAACGTGGATCTTCTCAGGTGTCTACAACACTCTTGCTTACAGACACTTTGGAGCATCTCCCAAGCAGAGAAAGTTATCACGGTGTGTAAGCAACCTTCTCCCTTGTGTATCTAATTGCATTTGTGCCTTGGTTGCCTACTGCACCCTTGCAAACAGGGACCAAGGTGAAAGCTTTCTCAAGGAACTTCGCCTTGCTGAACACTCATTCACCTTAGCTGATCATCACCGCTCTCCCACCTTAGATAGTCATTTAACTTAGCTATTCTGATTCAAGATCTCTATGGTTTATTGGATTACATGTCATTCGGATCTGAGTTGCTAGTGAAGAAGTGTCGACCTCTCTCTTGAGGAGTGTCGACCTGTCTGGACTAAGCATCAGGTTCCGACGCTCCTTCTTGTGCCATTCCTATCTATTCCGCTGCCCCGTGTGCCTTAGTGTTTTATTTCTTTAAAGGAGTGGTTAATGCTCAGTTTCTCCCATAGTTTTTAAATCAGCCATAGTTTGTCACCGGATCTATTCAACCCCCCCCCCCTTCTACATCTGGTTGCACCACTCGGGACATATCAATTGGTATCAAAGCATACCATTATTTCTAACAATTGGTATCAGAGCCAAGCTCTGTCATTCCCAGATCCAACGATCTACAGCGAAAGATCCCGGTGCATCTTGGTTAAATGGCTTCACTTGCAACACATGCTCGGATGTCGTCTCCTCCTATTTTTGATGGTTCAAATTTTTCTATA
This sequence comes from Amorphophallus konjac, assembly GCA_022559845.1. Taxonomy (NCBI): domain Eukaryota; kingdom Viridiplantae; phylum Streptophyta; class Magnoliopsida; order Alismatales; family Araceae; genus Amorphophallus; species Amorphophallus konjac. The sequence goes on along the minus strand of CM040123.1, from coordinate 114,191,434 downwards.
TGGCGTAGAAGAATGTTTCTCTATGTCAAATCCATAGATCCACAATTGTGGAACCTTATATACATTGGTCCACATGAGCTGCCATCAAATTCAAATGAATGGTCAGCTGAACACAAGACCAAACACAATGATAACCTTGCTGCACTCAACTTAATAAAAGCTGTAGTTGATGAAGAGTTACTCAATCTTGTATCTGCCTGCAGCACAGCTAAGCAAGTTCTGGAGGTGTTGATGAATATCCATGAGAAAGAAGATCAAGAGCATGAATGCCTTATGGCTGACCGATCAGAGCAGTCAAGCAATCCATCCTCATCGCAGGTAAGCTCTGATTCTGAAGACTTTACTTTTGAAGAGCTTATGGGTGCATATGACCAGTTGATCGAGCAGTACAAAAAGATGAAATCTAAAAACAAAAGATTGAAAAAGGATTTGAAGAAAAATAGTCAAGGTAAGAGTCATGTTTGTAAAAATTGTTCCAACCTTGAAGAGCTCAACAATACTCTTGCCTTTGACTTGGATCTGAACAAACAAAACATCGTTTGTCTAAAAGATGAAATCAGAATCCTTCAAGAAGAAATCATAAGGTTGGAAGAGACTGTTCACAAACTTAAAATCCAACCAATCCATCAAAATGAAAGTTCTTTCTGTAACAATTGTTCAGCTTTTGAAGAGCTAAATGACACTCTCACCTCTGACATGGATGTGAATAAGCAAACCATTACATGTCTAACATATGAAAATGGAATCCTTCAAGCTGAAATCACTAGGTTGGAAGAAATCATAAGACAACTTCAAAACCAACCTAAATCAATCTCTAATGAACAAACCATGTCGGACAAGCTAATCCCTGATAAGAGGTTGATTGAAGAAATAAAAATGGTAAAAGAACAAAACGACATGTTGCTTGAAAGATTGTCAATTTATGAGAAAGGCAAGGGTATTGCCCTTGACAGTTCTAAAAAACTGAATGAACTTCAAATGGAGATTGAAAATTACAAGGGGGTTAATGCCATGCTCAATGAGCAATTGGCTGTGTGTGAGGAGGACCTCGCTGAAACTGAGCTGCACGTCTCCTCATTGGAGAATGAAATCAAAGAATTAAATGACTCTCTGTCTAAGTGTATGTAGGATAAGGAAAGCATGGACAGACTCTTGGTAACAAGAGTGAGTCATCATACGGGAGAATTGGGTTACAAACCCGAAGACCAACAACCCTTCGGAAGTAAGGCCTACATCACTTCTGTCAAGGGTAATAATGAAGCCAGCACTTCTTACCGCCTCCCAATACCGCATGCTGCTTAGAAAAACCAAAAATATAATGGTAAGCAGAAAGGTAAGGCTCTCATGCAAAAATAGAAAATTGAATTTGCTAGTCTTGACATGCATACCAGGAAAGGCCACGATAACTATCATGCCTCCCATGAAATGAATGTTTATTGCTTCTATTACGGTATGCTTGGTCACACCGTGCATGATTATCTCACCGTGAATAATGATGGACTAAGAGCAGGCAAGGATGCAGGAATTGTTGCTGAAATCAAGGGCAAAAGACAGGTCAACTTTGGCAGAGGATGTGTGCAGCAGAACTCTGCATAGAACCGCATGGGGATTCAGAAGAGTCGACACTTCCATTCGGACAGGTCGACACTCCCCGTGGCCTTCAACAGAAATCACCCTCCCTGTTGCTACCATTATGGAAAGATTGGACATACAGTCCAGAACTGTTGGCGTCTGAGAGGTAGGAGCCACTCTCATCATCAACATAGCAGTGTACATGATCATTCTCAATAGAACAATGCACCCGCACATTAAAAGAATGGTAAAATCTTTGGACGCTACTTCTATTGTGGTGAATATGGACACACATCCAATCACTATCCTTGGAAGAGAGTGAGTGATCAGAAAGCAATAAAGAAAACAAAGATTTTTGCTAAAATTGCTGCTAACCAACCAGGACCCAAGCAAGCCTGGGTATCAAAAATTTCAAATGAGAATTTTGGGTATAGGGTGCCTTGGAGCTGAACGCTGGATGCTCACGTAAATAAAAGCTCAAGGCATAGGTATCTAAATAATGTTATTTGTTTAATTGTTGCATGATAGGCTTGCATTGTAAATCATTGCATAATAAGGCTACTTTTCTGTCAATAAATCCTGCATGCTGAAAGTTGTCTCCCTGAACTACTGAAATATCCTCTTGGTGTGAGATGAGCTTCTAAGCTAGGTTATTTGCTTGCACCTTGCTTGACCTCTGGTATATCAAATAATGAAGAGTAGAAATGCAAGTCAAGCTTGCTTGGAGCTCTCACTATGTGTGAGCAGGATCTCAAATCCAAACCTCCGCCTTGTACCAGAGTTCAATTAACTCGGCTGCTCAATTCATGAAAAAAAATTATCTTGCTGATGGAATTGCCATGATGATGAGTTATTGCTTGATCTGCTCTACTACCTTGTAGCAGCCATGTGAACTTCTTCCTTAGGATTGTTGATTATTGTTTTTGATGATGTCTTCCATGGCTGCATATATTACAACTCATCACTTATGTGGATAAATGACTGGTTGATTGTCTTAACTTCCATGAGCATTCAACAAAAGGGGAGTTTAAATGTTTGCACAGTAGTGTAGAAATGCATTGCATATGGTTAACTCTGCATGCGTTGTGGTTATTAAGCATCATCCTGATAATTCATGCATTTTCATGCATTACATGATCAAAGGACCCAACTATGCATGACTCCTTGGTATATAAAATACTGAGTTGTGGAAAGGCAGGTTATGCTTGCTTGAAAGCACTCACTATGCGTGAGGTGGTCTTACGACCCATGATTCTCCGCCAGGTACCAAGGGTCAACCCATCATTAGAATTGTCTACATTTTCATGAGAATAATTCATTGAGCTCCCTTCATTGACTTCATTGCATGTGCTGTGCTCAGAACTCAGATATCCAGTGCATAAAGTCAGGGGGAGTGTCTGCATTTCATAGCTCACCCATGTGCACTTACTTTCTTGCATCTATTGATTTCAGAATTAATTGCATACAATTTTTTGAAAACTTCAAAAAAAGGGGGGGAGTAAGTAGCATGCATGCATCTGCACACTGAAGCATCCAGTCTGCATTACGGTTCAGAATGCATTGCAAATCATCCATGATTATATCATTTTTCGGTATCATACACACCAATGCAAACCATGTTAAAAGGGACCCAATAATGGTATCATTTTTAATGCATCATGTGTTCACTTAATTCATAGGTTGCATACTCCATTGTGAACCCATGCACATGTTTAGGGGGAGTCAACATCAGAAATTAAGTTTGCACTCCTACATTCATTCATGTTGACACCCGCATGGAATGCACCATCTTAGGGGGAGCATGCTCAACCCTTGAAAATCTTTAAAATCCTTATAAATTCTTTGACATTGATGAAGTAGACCTCAGACCTTCCACGGTCAAACTCTCTACTCATTCTGTTTGAGAATTGCTCTCTGTCTGAGCTCTGTATGTCGACACCATGACAGTAAGTGTCGACACTTCCTTACACATGTTGAATAAATTTCATCCATTCCAATCTAAGCTCAATAAATTACCTCAGGGGGAGTGTTCACCATCCATTCTTGATTTATAATCAAACAACACTCTCTTCTTCTTCTTCAACCAAGCCACTGCTCGATATTGCTCATATCCTTTTATGGTTCAACTTGAAATTGAATTGCTTTGAACTTCTTGGAGGATGATCTATCTGTTGATTAAGTTTGCTTATCAGAGTAAATCTTCAAGAAGAATCTTCCTTTATAAGTTTTGTGACTACCTTGAACATGAATGACTTTGGTTCAACATTAATGACTTCTTAAGTCTTGAAGTTTAATGGTCTTGAAAGTATTTGTACTCAGGCTTAATAGACTTAAACTAGCTATTCATGTTTTAATAAGTTATGCCTTCTGGAATCTGAAAGTTTATTTTAAGTACAAAGGCATCTTTGTTCGAGAAACCTTAGTCAAGTATTATTTTTAAACAATCTGATCCTCTGGATTCCATAAAAGTTAAAAGTGCGTCAGAGTAATGACATTGGTTCACTGATAAATATATCTCCTCACAAATAAATTGAGGTAAGATATGTCATGAAGTGCCCTTGTTAACTCTGTAGAGTTATAAAAAGAAAAATCAAGGCAGAGCAATAGCCAAGTTGCTGAGAAATATGTTCCCTCATCAAAAAAAATGAGGTCTGATATGTCATGAGGTGACATTGCTATCTCTGTTCAATCCGAGGCATGACAGTCAGTCATACCAAGTACCTAGGGATACTGGCGTCTAATCAACATGTGTCTTTATGGATATGAGACATACACTGTACTTAATTGCTCGTAAAAATCATCTTGTGCTCTATGAAAACTATGAGTGTGATAGCAAAAGATAAAAGCAAGTTTACTGAAACTCCATAATTCCATTTAGTTTTCATGCTTGTTTAATCTCAATACTTCTCATAGTAACTCTCAAAGGAGCTAATGGAATTGAATAAGTAAGGTAAGAGGTGGTTAACCTTGTTTTGGTATGAATTTCTGGTTCACTTCTATTAATCTTGAATACATATGTTTTCAAGTGTTCTTGTTGAGAAGTTCAGAATTCATTAGAGTTAAACCAATCCTACTAAGGGCTGCTTCATTAGAATTTTATAACTGAAGATTCTGAAACACTTATAACTCTGCATTTATGAACTTGGTTTCAGATTTAAGAACATCCATCTCTCCTAAAGACAAACTGTCTTTTGATGTCCTTTGGCGTTTGCCCTCACTATACAAATGGTATCAATGCTCATTGATGACTTCTAACATTTGGCATCATTGCCCTCCTATTCATGTGTATCAGGATACTTCTACTCCATGCTCTCCATGCAACTAGCTAGCTTGAGTCTTCACATACATTGGTGGTGTAGCAACCCTAATAAATGAATTAAAACATATATATTACAGAAGTAATATATATATATAAGGAATAGGGTTAATTGGACGAAATAAAACAAATTAAAAATAACGCCTCTTATTAAGGCGTTAATTTATAAATAAACGCCTCTACCAACGGCGTGAATAAAGAAAGGACGCCCACACCTACGGTCGTCAGTTCTCACGCGACCAAATGAGTAAGTAAAAGAAACGCCTCTACCTTGGGCGTGTTTTAAAACAAGAAACGCCTTTTTTAAAGGCGCTTTTTAAGAAACGCCCTTATGCAAGGCGTTAATTCAAGAATACACGCCCTGACCAAAGGCGTTAATTCCATTCGAGTTCCGTTCGACACGGGAGCTTATCCAGGGAAGGATTATGTTAATCCAGTAAGTATTTAATAGGGCAAGGACTCTATATTGGAAGCATTGCTTCTACTAGAACACTAACCTTAACAGGACGTCCAAAATCCTATATATAATCTTGATCGAACAAACCCTAAACCTATTTGGACGATCGAACCGCACAGGTACGTGAAGAACATATCTTCTTCTTCTTCTTTTCCTTATGAACGAAATAGCAGTTCATATAAGTTTCTCTTTGCTTCGGTTACATGAAGAACTAATAGTTCTTCATCCTCTTTTCCTCTTACAGGTTGAGGACGCAGCAGCATAAGTGAAGAACAAGGTAACGTTCTTCTAATCTCCTCTGTTCTGATAGGTGAAGAAATTAATAAATGTTTCTTCTTCTGTTCTCGTAGGAATTACAGGACCGTAGAACTAGAGCTCCTCTTCTCACAGTTCAAATCATCAAATTATCATAAGGTAGGTTTTCTCAAGTTACTGTAGCCCAAATGAAATTAATGCAAGATATATATATATATATAAAAGCATGTCATGCATATGATTATTATAGTTTTCATGCGTTTTCTGAATTGTTTGAAAGAAACGCCCTGGAATAGGGCGCTATTTTAAAATAAACGACCATAACAGCGGTCGTCAATTTATTAAGAAACGTCCTGTACACAGGCGTTAATTTTACGAGATCATGACTTAAGCATGTTAAGAACGGATTATATATGAAACCTTGATTATTAATGCATGATCCTGTCTCCAAATCTAATGTCCTGCAATTTCTTGAATTCACGGCCTGTACAAGGTCGTTTTCCACGTATTAACGCCTCATCAGAGGGCGTGACTTTAAAAGTAACGCCCCTTGCTTAGGCGCGTATTATCCAGAGTCCTGGTATGTTCTGAAACATAGAGTTAAGCCAGTAACGCCCCTTCTCAGGGCGTGTCTTATATAAGTCCTGCAACGTATTTATATTCTGTCAAATCCGTAATTCATGAGACGCCTGCAGCAGCAGTCGTCAAATATGAAGAAACGACCCTGTCCAGGGCGCTTTTTAGATAGAGTATTGAAATAATGAAATTCTGCGAAACGGAACATATATAAACGCCCTGATACTAGGCGTTAGTTACTTGAAAAACGTCCCGGACAAGGGCGTGTTTTTCATAAATTAATGAGATTATTGAAAATTCTGTAAAATAAAAATATGTTAACGCCCCTATGTTAGGCGTTAATTACTTGAGAAATGACTTGACCTAAGTCGTTATTTTACTATAAACTGATTTTCATCTGATTTGCTAACCGATGGTTTTATATATATCATAATATATATAAATAGGCACTATTCTCCACTCCGTGAGTATAGTCCCATGTTTTCATGTTGATTTATCGATCACACTCAACTCTCATTGACATACAAGCTCTCCATTGGACATTCCGTTCCTTTGGACTAGCGAGTTAGTCATAGAGACCTCCGTAAGACTCCTCGTAGCCTTGGATTCCCTCAAGGCCGACTGAGCTGGTTGTACCCTAAAAACCCATTACACGATCCTTGCCATGTCAATCTAAAGAAACATGGTATACCGGCCCTTATGATTATACAAAGAGTATATCATAAGCAATTCTTGATGGGATGATGATATCATGCCATATCGTGTCATTCTTGTAAACCCCAATTCTATGATAAGAATGAGGGTATCTTGCTTGATCTTATGTTCATGTGGACCTCAATTCTATATAAAGAATGTCCATATTGATTTGTCATGGTACCTAAGTTAAGGGAACCATATTCTATCTAGTTTTATCGACATCGTGATTATACCGTTATTATCGCCATTCTATGTCCTTTGTCATATTTTGGACTCTATTCTATCAAAGTTGTCATACGTGCCTACAAGCTTGATTATTGAAATTCTATATTGGCTATATAAACAAGAGTGGATGTCAAAACACATGATAAATGCCTGCGCATATAGGGCCCGATCTGGTCCTGGGAGGAGCACCCGAAAGTACTTGTGCCCATGGGAGTTAAAATGATAAGGTATCTGGCATTATACCGAGTACTTGACTTGCTTGATTGGACATTCCACACACATCTTGTACTTGACTCGTACTTGACATGAAATGAAATGCGTGGCCCGAAAAAGGGTAATTTACTTGCTTGATACATGATAGCCAAAGTTCTTGACATGACTTGTTAAATGTACTTACTTGAATATCTCGAATAAACTTGTTATCTTGTTGGAAGTTCATGACTAAGTTCATCTCATTTTCTTGATATTACATTCTCTCTATCTTGTCGTTTCATGCGAGCATGCATAGCTTTATTGCATCCATGAAAATGAAATTACTTAAACCACTTGCTAGTACTTGAGATATAATTTCCTACTGAGCGTTCGCTCATTCCGTTTGTCCCTTTTTACTTTTCAGGTAAGTCCGACGACGATGGAAGTCAATCGGATGGGAATGGTCAAGAGTGAAAGTGATAGAGCTTCTACAAGTGTCGTCTAGTCTTTTCCATAGTTTCTTGAGTCAACTATGTATTCTTTTCCTTTTTATTTAACAGAGTATTGGATTTGTAATAGTCTATCCCTTATAAAATAAAGGATTGGGTTATCTTGCTATTTTGCGCATCTCTGTCTTTGTGTCGAATACACGACCACTCTGATTGACATGATTGATATAGACACGTCGCGCATCTCCGGGTATCTTCCGCGCTCGGGGCGTGACAGTCTTTGTGGTATCAGAGCCTAAGGTATTCAATTCCTAGGAAACCCAAGTCCAAGGATAGGTTTCAAAACCTTTAACCAAGTGAGAGTGGGTAGAACCAAGGGTTAAATGATCAATGAGTCCTTCATAAGATCATAGTGATATAATACTAACGTAGCTATCGTAATTGTAGGATAATGGCTGCCGAACGTGCTCAATGGCGCAACATGCAGCGTACCCTTCAAGGGATGACCCAAGTGCTACAACAGGTAGCACAAGGTGGTGCTCCACGAGCTGGAAGCTTACACCAAGCATTCAAGAATATGAATCCCCCGAAGTTCATGGGATCGACCGATCCAGACGATGCCGAGCATTGGGTTCGGGAGATTGAACGTATATTCCGTGTCATGCAATGCACGGATCAGGACAAAGTCTTATTAGCTACTTTCCAGTTAGAAAAGGATGCTAGATGCTGGTGGGAGTCGATTGAAGCTACTATTGACCCAACTCAAGTTACATGGGGTGAATTCGTTGAATATTTCAACGCCAAATATTTCTCTGATAGGGTCCAGGAAAGGAAGGCCGCCGAATTTGCCGCATTAAAGCAAAGATCTTTATCGGTGGCTGATTATGAAGCACAGTTCTCTAGACTGTCTAGATATGCTAAGCATTTAATTGGCACGGAAAAGATGAAAGCCCGTAGATTTCTTAATGGGCTTAGGCCCCACTACATTACTCAACTGGCGCCTATGGATATTCAAGTTTATACTGAAATGGTGCGCCGAGCTCAGTTGCTTGAAGATGCCACGGAATTATCTGATAGGATCCGTGGGAAAGACAAAAAGGAGCAAGTCACAAGTTCGGGTTCTTTTAAACCCAACTTTAAGAAGAGGCCCAATAATGGAGGTTCTTCCTCTCAAGATCAGAAGTACAAGAAATCCAAGCCTTTCTCTATCACCACTACCCCTTCAAATGTAGTATGCAAGCATTGTGACAAGGCTGGTCACAAAACAGAAGAATGCTGGAGGAAACTAGGAGCATGTCTCCGTTGTGGGAGTCGTGAACATCGGATTCCCGATTGTCCATTAATGAATGACCAAGCCGGTGAGGGTAAACGTCCAGTGACAAAGAATGCTCGTCTTCATGCAATCCAAGGGACCGAACCAGAAGAAGAAGGCGGATTGGTGGAAGGTACATTAAAAATTTGTTCTAAATATGCACATGTTTTATTTGATACGGGTGCATCGCATTCCATTATTTCCAAGAAGTTTGCTGACCCATTATCTCTAGAACCAGAATGGATGAAGATAATATTGTCTACTCCTCTCGGAAACGAGACGGATATCACACATCATTACCAAAATTGTGAGGTATTGGTTCGAGGAAAGAATTTTCCTATTGATCTTATCTGCTTAGATCTAAAAGAATATGATGTTATACTAGGGGCAGATTGGTTATCTAAGTACCAGGCAACGGTTGATTGCCGTAATAGCAAGATTGTTTTCAAGGAATTTCCGGAACTGACTTATACTAGTCCTAAGAGTCGAAGCAAATCCCCTCTTATCTCGGCTCTTCGAGCAAGCAAGCTCGTCAAGAAAGGATGTGTATCCTTCCTTGCTTTTGTCACTATTAAAGAAGCTAAAGAAACCAAGATAGAGGACATTCAGGTAGTGCGAGAATTTCCAGACGTATTTCCGGAAGAATTGCCGGGATTACCCCCTCAAAGAGAAGTGGCCTTCACCATTGACTTAGTCCCTGGTGCCGGTCCTGTTTCCAAGGCACCATATAGAATGTCCCCTGCTGAACTCAAGGAGTTGAAGGAGCAGTTGATGGAACTAATCCGAAAAGGGTTTATTAGACCAAGTACTTCCCCGTGGGGAGCACCAGTCTTATTTGTAAAGAAGAAGGATGGATCCATGAGATTGTGTATCGACTATCGACAGTTGAATCATCTTACTATCAAGAACAAGTATCCACTGCCGAGAATCGATGAGTTATTTGATCAGATTTCAGGATCCAAATATTTCTCCAAGATTGATCTCAGGTCGGGATATCATCAATTAAGAATCAAGGACGATGACATTCACAAGACTGCATTCAGAAGCAGGTATGGCCATTACGAATTTGTTGTTATGCCTTTTGGACTAACAAATGCCCCTGCTGCCTTTATGCAGTTAATGAATAGCATATTCAGGCCTTACTTGGATCAATTCATAGTAGTCTTCATCGATGATATATTGATATATTCTAAGACTAAGGAAGAACATGAAGAGCATTTGAGGATTGCATTGCAAGTCTTGAGGACAAATCAATTATATGCTAAACTCAGCAAATGCGAGTTCTGGCTTGAAGAAGTGGCTTTTCTCGGACATGTCATATCCAAGGACGGTTTATCTGTGGATCCGTCAAAAGTTGAAGCTGTGAGAAACTGGGAGAGACCCACTAATGCAAGCGAGATCAGAAGTTTCTTAGGTCTTGCAGGCTATTATCGGCGATTTATCAAAGATTTCTCTAAGATCGCCGTACCACTTACAAGATTAACTCGTAAGGAGATCCGATATGAATGGAGTGAGGAATGTGAAAGCAGTTTCCAAACTCTCAAGGATCATCTCACCACAGCTCCAGTCTTAGCCCTACCAATTGAAGGAGAGAAATTCGAGGTCTACACTGATGCTTCTGGCATTGGCCTCGGATGCGTTCTAATGCAACATGGGAAGGTCATAGCATATTCTTCTCGTCAACTGAAGAAGCATGAGGAGAATTACCCCGTCCATGACTTGGAATTGGCCGCGGTAGTATTTGCCCTAAAGATATGGAGACACTATCTCTATGGGGTACAGTTTACTGTATACTCCGATCACAAAAGTCTCAAATATCTATTTTCACAAAAGGAGCTGAACATGAGACAAAGACGTTGGCTAGAATATCTCAAGGACTTCGACTTCAGTATACAATACCATCCCGGAAAGGGTAATTATGTGGCTGATGCCCTTAGTCGAAAGCCGAGGGCAAAGATAGCAAATTGTATGATACAAGAATGGAGGTTACTTGAACAATTCTCCGAGCTCAATATAAGCTTGGACACGGAATCCAAATTTATCACATTATCTCATGTAAGCATACAGTCAGACTTATTATCTGAAATACAAACACTTCAGGATGATGATCCTATGTTAGTAGAAATCAAAGGCAGATTAGAAGGACAATCTGATTTTCAACTAACTTCTGATGGAAGATTATCGTTCAAAGATAGAACTTGTATACCCGATTGTCCGGAATTAAAGAAGAAGATCTTAGATGAAGCTCACAGATCAAGATACACTATTCATCCTGGATCAACTAAAATGTACCAAGATGTAAAGAGGAACTTTTGGTGGCCCAATATGAAAAGAGAAATAGCGGACTATGTATCACGCTGTCTCACATGCCAACAGGTCAAGGCGGAACACCAAAAGCCTGCGGGAAAACTACATCCTCTAGATATTCCTAAGTGGAAATGGGAGGATATTGGTATGGACTTCATCATGGGTTTGTCTAAATCTAAAGGAGGACATGATGGAATCTGGGTTATCATTGACCGATTGACTAAATCGGCACATTTCTTGCCAATCAAAAGCCGATGGTCAATTTATGTGCTAGCTGCACTATACATTAAAGAAATAGTCAGGATACATGGAATTCCTGTCTCAATCGTGTCTGATAGAGATCCCCGTTTTACTTCTCATTTTTTGAAGGGATTACAACATTCGTTGGGGACAAGGCTCAACTTTAGTACTGCTTTTCACCCACAAACGGATGGTCAGACCGAGCGAACTAATCAAGTTGTTGAAGATATGCTGAGAGCATGCATTATTGACTTTGGAGGAAGCTGGCATGACCACTTACCTTTAGTTGAATTTGCATATAATAATAGCTACCAAGCTAGTATCCAAATGGCACCTTTCGAAGCCTTATACGGAAGGAGTTGCCGATCTCCCATATGTTGGAACGAAGTTGGAGAGAAACAACTATTAGGTCCAGACATGGTAAGGGATACAACTGAGAAGATACAAGTAATCAGAGAAAGATTGCAAGTTGCTCAGACGAGACAAAAAGCTTATGCTGATACAAGAAGGAGAGATCTTGAATGCCAAATCGGAGATCATGTATTTCTCAAGATATCGCCTGGACGTGGCATACGAAGATTTGGTGTTAAGGGCAAGCTTACGCCAAGATTCATCGGACCATTTGAGGTACTCGAAAGAGTTGGCGAGGTTGCTTATCGCATCGCGTTGCCTCCTCAGTTGTCCGAGGTACACAATGTATTTCACATATCTATGTTGAAGAAGTATGTGCACGATCCGTCACATATTATTGAGCATGGAGATCTGGTGATCCAGAAAGATCTCACATATGAACAGAAGCCCTTGAAGATATTAGATCGAGAAATACGAGCTCTAAGGAATAAGGTTATTTCCATGATCAAGGTGCAATGGAATAAGAATCCTGAACGCGAAGCGACATGGGAGACCGAGGAATCTATGAAGAAACGATTTCCCGAGTTATTCTAAGAGGTATATGTCCTACACTCTCCGCATGTATAATTATATATATATTGAATTTGGGGACCAAATTCTTTTTAAGTGGGGGAGGGTGTAGCAACCCTAATAAATGAATTAAAACATATATATTACAGAAGTAATATATATATAAAAGGAATAGGGTTAATTGGACGAAATAAAACAAATTAAAAATAACGCCTCTTATTAAGGCGTTAATTTATAAATAAACGCCTCTACCAACGGCGTGAATAAAGAAAGGACGCCCACACCTACGGTCGTCAGTTCTCACGCGACCAAATGAGTAAGTAAAAGAAATGCCTCTACCTTGGGCGTGTTTTAAAACAAGAAACGCCTTTTTTAAAGGCGCTTTTTAAGAAACGCACTTATGCAAGGCGTTAATTCAAGAATACACGCCCTGACCAAAGGCGTTAATTCCATTCGAGTTCCGTTCGACACGGGAGCTTATCCAGGGAAGGATTATGTTAATCCAGTAAGTATTTAATAGGGCAAGGACTCTATATTGGAAGCATTGCTTCTACTAGAACACTAACCTTAACAGGACGTCCAAAATCCTATATATAATCTTGATCGAACAAACCCTAAACCTATTTGGACGATCGAACCGCACAGGTACGTGAAGAACATATCTTCTTCTTCTTCTTTTCCTTATGAACGAAATAGCAGTTCATATAAGTTTCTCTTTGCTTCGGTTACATGAAGAACTAATAGTTCTTCATCCTCTTTTCCTCTTACAGGTTGAGGACGCAGCAGCATAAGTGAAGAACAAGGTAACGTTCTTCTAATCTCCTCTGTTCTGATAGGTGAAGAAATTAATAAATGTTTCTTCTTCTGTTCTCGTAGGAATTACAGGACCGTAGAACTAGAGCTCCTCTTCTCACAGTTCAAATCATCAAATTATCATAAGGTAGGTTTTCTCAAGTTACTGTAGCCCAAATGAAATTAATGCAAGATATATATATATATATAAAAGCATGTCATGCATATGATTATTATAGTTTTCATGCGTTTTCTGAATTGTTTGAAAGAAACGCCCTGGAATAGGGCGCTATTTTAAAATAAACGACCATAACAGCGGTCGTCAATTTATTAAGAAACGTCCTGTACACAGGCGTTAATTTTACGAGATCATGACTTAAGCATGTTAAGAACGGATTATATATGAAACCTTGATTATTAATGCATGATCCTGTCTCCAAATCTAATGTCCTGCAATTTCTTGAATTCACGGCCTGTACAAGGTCGTTTTCCACGTATTAACGCCTCATCAGAGGGCGTGACTTTAAAAGTAACGCCCCTTGCTTAGGCGCGTATTATCCAGAGTCCTGGTATGTTCTGAAACATAGAGTTAAGCCAATAACGCCCCTTCTCAGGGCGTGTCTTATATAAGTCCTGCAACGTATTTATATTCTGTCAAATCCGTAATTCATGAGACGCCTGCACCAGCAGTCGTCAAATATGAAGAAACGACCCTGTCCAGGGCGCTTTTTAGATAGAGTATTGAAATAATGAAATTCTGCGAAACGGAACATATATAAACGCCCTGATACTAGGCGTTAGTTACTTGAAAAACGTCCCGGACAAGGGCGTGTTTTTCATAAATTAATGAGATTATTGAAAATTCTGTAAAATAAAAATATGTTAACGCCCCTATGTTAGGCGTTAATTACTTGAGAAATGACTTGACCTAAGTCGTTATTTTACTATAAACTGATTTTCATCTGATTTGCTAACCGATGGTTTTATATATATCATAATATATATAAATAGGCACTATTCTCCACTCCGTGAGTATAGTCCCATGTTTTCATGTTGATTTATCGATCACACTCAACTCTCATTGACATACAAGCTCTCCATTGGACATTCCGTTCCTTTGGACTAGCGAGTTAGTCATAGAGACCTCCGTAAGACTCCTCGTAGCCTTGGATTCCCTCAAGGCCGACTGAGCTGGTTGTACCCTAAAAACCCATTACACGATCCTTGCCATGTCAATCTAAAGAAACATGGTATACCGGCCCTTATGATTATACAAAGAGTATATCATAAGCAATTCTTGATGGGATGATGATATCATGCCATATCGTGTCATTCTTGTAAACCCCAATTCTATGATAAGAATGAGGGTATCTTGCTTGATCTTATGTTCATGTGGACCTCAATTCTATATAAAGAATGTCCATATTGATTTGTCATGGTACCTAAGTTAAGGGAACCATATTCTACCTAGTTTTATCGACATCGTGATTATACCGTTATTATCGCCATTCTATGTCCTTTGTCATATTTTGGACTCTATTCTATCAAAGTTGTCATACGTGCCTACAAGCTTGATTATTGAAATTCTATATTGGCTATATAAACAAGAGTGGATGTCAAAACACATGATAAATGCCTGCGCATATAGGGCCCGATCTGGTCCTGGGAGGAGCACCCGAAAGTACTTGTGCCCATGGGAGTTAAAATGATAAGGTATCTGGCATTATACCGAGTACTTGACTTGCTTGATTGGACATTCCACACACATCTTGTACTTGACTCGTACTTGACATGAAATGAAATGCGTGGCCCGAAAAAGGGTAATTTACTTGCTTGATACATGATAGCCAAAGTTCTTGACATGACTTGTTAAATGTACTTACTTGAATATCTCGAATAAACTTGTTATCTTGTTGGAAGTTCATGACTAAGTTCATCTCATTTTCTTGATATTACATTCTCTCTATCTTGTCGTTTCATGCGAGCATGCATAGCTTTATTGCATCCATGAAAATGAAATTACTTAAACCACTTGCTAGTACTTGAGATATAATTTCCTACTGAGCGTTCGCTCATTCCGTTTGTCCCTTTTTACTTTTCAGGTAAGTCTGACGACGATGGAAGTCAATCGGATGGGAATGGTCAAGAGTGAAAGTGATAGAGCTTCTACAAGTGTCGTCTAGTCTTTTCCATAGTTTCTTGAGTCAACTATGTATTCTTTTCCTTTTTATTTAACAGAGTATTGGATTTGTAATAGTCTATCCCTTATAAAATAAAGGATTGGGTTATCTTGCTATTTTGCGCATCTCTGTCTTTGTGTCGAATACACGACCACTCTGATTGACATGATTGATATAGACACGTCGCGCATCTCCGGGTATCTTCCGCGCTCGGGGCGTGACAGGTGGTCTGCATTTTTCATGCATTGCATAGAAAATCCTAAAAATCTGAAAAACAGAAAACACCAGTAAAAAGTTGAAAAATCTGAAAATCCTAAACATCTGAAAAATCAGAAAACCAAAATTATGGCTTCTATTTTTTGCTTTCTAAACTGGATCATGTTGCATGATTAATCTTCTTGCATGAATGAGTCCTTGTTGTGTTGTTATGATTTCATATCTGTTAACGGCTATTTGGTTCTTTCTGGCCTAGAAACCCAACATCAACTTGGATCCCAACAGATCCGTTTGCACCGCTCGGGACACTTCAATTAGTATCACAGAATACCATTGAACCTAACGATGATTTGCACATGATTGCTCTATGTCTCTTTGTCTGCATCATATTGCCATGATTAAATGTCTTGCTATCATTGTGATGTCATCAACGATTGGTATCACTTGTTTACTGAACATTGGTCATCACTCTCTAACATGGGGTATCATCTCCCCGTCTGCACGGTTTTCTCTCTGCATTCTACATGCTTTACCTTCATTTACGAGAGACCATGCACCATCCCAGGGTATCAACAGGTGGTATATTGACTGTACAATCATTGGTATGTATTTCCACATCAATTTCTAAACACTGAGAAGACGTCTCAGGGTGACTTCACTTTTAGTTACTTCCTCCAAGTAAATACTCATTTTTACATTGTACATCCTGTGCTAATAATCTCCCTTACTCCTAACTTCCTAATTATGTCATATATTCTCTCTAGTATGTTATTTTGATGATGTCAAAGGGGGAGAGAATTATATGTGTCATTAACTAGAGCATGGGGGAGAATCTATATGTGTCATGGGTATGGGGGAAAGTCTAGAATTATTGCATAAAGGGGAGAGAAAATCATTGAAAGTCTTTGTGCTTCAATTAATGATTACATTTCATTGCACCTTGATTTGCAAAGTACTCTTAATGACTCATAGTTGCCATCATCAAAAAGGGGGAGAAAGTTGGGCATGTATGCAACATGCTTAAATTCTATTGTTTTGATGATGTCTACATATAAGTCATTAATATGTTTGACCTGCATTTAATAAATGTCAACATTCGTGTATTTCAGGTCAAGCCACCACTGGCAACATAAGGTCGATGCTATTTTCGCCTTCAAGCATTCAAGGTCAGTGCAACTGTTGTAGTCTATATACATGCTGAAGAGAGAAGTGTCGACACCAACTACTGAAGTGTCGACACCAACTAGAGAACTGTCGACACCACAATCATCCCTGAGCCAACTAAGGTCGATGCTAGCTATGCTCTCAAGCAATTGAGGTCGATGCCACTTCAGTGTTCCAGCAACGGAAGGTCGGTGCACGTTTGATGGCAAGCTTCCAAGGACGATGCCATTTTTTCCTTCAAGCAACTAAGGTCGGTGCAATCCTTATTAAGTATAGATGAAGGTTCGTGCACATCTGTCACAAGGTCGGTGCAATCCTTATTAAGTATAGATGAAGGTTCGTGCACATGTGTCACAAGGTCGGTGCAGCCAGCAAAAGACTAGGTCGATGCAAGTCCTGCCTTCAAGACCAAGGTCGGTGCCACTTTTGCCTAAGCACGCTCCAAGGTCTTTTGCACGTTACTGTACAAGGTCCGTGCACATTCAAGGCCAAACGAAGACTAGGTCCGTGTATGTCTACCTTCAACACAAGACCAAGGTCGGTGCCTGTATGGGATTCAAAGACAAGGTCGGTGCAAGTTTATGTTCCTATGAACCAAGGGCTAAGCACTTATAAAGATCAAGGTCGGTGCAACCTCCGGCCAGCACATAACAAGGTCTGTGCACATTTGTCATCCATGCGATACAAGGTCGGTGCACATTCTTCCTTCAACACTAGAAGGTCCGTGCACATATGAAGATGAAGTCTAAGCACGTTGATGAAGGTCTGCGCAATGCTTCCTTCAAACAAGTAAGGTATGTGCATGTTCACCTTCTGGCAAGACAAGGTCCGTGCAGGACGCTAAAGGTTCAAACTCAAATCAAGTCTGAGCATTTCTCAAGGTCCAAGCATCAAGGTCTGAGCATATTCAAGTCAAGGTCGGTGCACGCAGTTCCCAAGCACCATCTATCCAAAGAAGGTCAAAGGAATGTGTCGACCTGTCTCTCTTAAGAGGTCGACCTATGACCATTCCTGAAAGCGTAACATTTACTGTCTCACTAAGTAGTGTCGACACTTTCCAAGCAGGAGGTCGACACCCTTGTTCTTCCAGAAGCACTCAAGCCAAAAGTCTGTCAGATCAATGGGCCATCCAGAGAGAGAAAAAGGAATCGCAAATCATTAAAACTAAGGATTTTTGGGTCTGGACCACGCCCCGAGGTCTGACCCTTGCTCTACAATCTTTTCACTTACTTGGCTACCTTTTGGAGATGGTTTTTGTCAAAGATACAGCTGGAGAGCCACTTCTGTCTGCCTGTCCATACTGTCTGCTACTGGGAATAGGACACTCCGCAATCTGTCACAATTTTGCTGTCAAGCAATGGGTTGTCTGACCAGGCAAAGTTCACAGAAATGTACACTTCAAGCAGAATGAGAAGACTACATGTCTGAAGGACATTGAATGTAAAGATCTGGAACTGACCAAAAGGAAATCTGCTCTACCTCTTTACATAGTCTGCCACTGTCCCATCCTTGTACCTAAACAAAGTCAGCTCAAGCCAAATCTTGCAGAGTATCTTCTTCAAAGTAAGGGAACACTCTTGGAGAGAAAACTTGGAGGGAAAAGATTCCTCACCATTTGTCTGCGTGGCTCACTATATATATAATATCTAGCTTCCTATGAAAAGGGGCGTTGCCATCCAGATAGTGCCACGCTCTAGAGCATCTACCAGAAACATTCCTGAGAAAGCATGAGAGCAGCCCCAGCACTTGGTTGACTTAGTCCAGTGCTGTTAGAAGAAGAAAATAGAGAGCAGCCTTGAGAGAAGAAGAGAGTACGGCCTTGAGAGATAAGGTCATCCTACAGTCTACCGGAGCATGAGAAGATAGATCTTTGGATCTGACAATGTAGCTGCGATTACCAACTTGCTGATCACTATATGTAGTTTAAGTTGGTGCTTACATCTCTTCTGTTCTTGTCATTAATACTGCACTTGCAGTTTTCCCTTCTTTTGTTTTGGTTCGATCAACCATCTCTTCATCCTATTTGTCCGATCCCCTGTTTAGGGACCGGGTTCCCTCTCTGGTTTCAGAGGAAGAGAGGATCTGATCCTCTGGGTGAATTGCAAGCTGTTAGTCAGTGGGTCAAGCTGTTAATCAGCAGATAGCAAGCTATGTTGCTCAACTGTGTAAGCAAGCTATGTTGCTCAGCGGATCAAGCTGTGTGTCAGCTGAAAAGCCTCACCGGGTTTGGTGAGGGGTGGATGTAGGTTATGGGTTTACAACCGAACCACCTTAAATCCTTGTGTTGTGGGTTGAATCATTTGTGGGCTTATTCCATATCTTCTATCCCTATTTCATAGGTTCGTATGCTACTTAAGTTGTTTATTTTCTCTGCACACTCAAGCGTTCAGCTTGCACAACAGTCTCATCTTGATCCCCCTGCTATCATAGCTAACGTGGATCTTCTCAAGTGTCTGCAGCACTCTTGCTTACAGACACTTTGGAGCATCTCCCAAGCAGAGGAAGTACGGTGTGTAAGTAGCTTTCTCCCTTGTGTATCTAACTGCATTTGCGCCTTGGTTGCCTGCTGCACCCTTGCAAACAGGGACCAAGGTGAAAGCTTTCCCAAGGAACTTCACCTTGCTGAACACTCATTCACCTTAGCTGATCATCACCGCTCTCCCACCTAAGATAGTCATTTAATTTAGCTATTCTGATTCAAGATCTCTATGGTTTATTGGATTACATCTCATTCAGATCTGAGTTGCTAGTGAAGAAGTGTCGACCTCTCTCTTGAGGAGTGTCGACCTGTCTGGACTAAGCATCAGGTTCCAATGCTCCTTCTTGTGCCATTCCTATCTATTCCGCTGCCCCGTGTGCCTTAGTGTTTTATTTCTTTAAAGGAGTGGTTAATGCTCAGTTTCTCCCATAGTTTTTAAATTAGCCATAGTTTGTCACCGGATCTATTCAACCCCCCCTTCTACATCTGGTTGCACCACTCGGAACATATCAATTGGTATCAAAGCATACCATTATTTCTAACATCTTCAGCATGTGCACTGACCTTAGTCTTTAGGTCTTCAGCATGTGCATTGACCTTAGTCTGATCTTTAGTCATGTGCACCGACCTTAGTTTAGCATGTGCACCGACCTTTGTTCTTCGTTGGCAAGATGTGCACCGACCTTAGTTCTTAGTTCTTCATGTGCGCCAACCTTGCCTTTCACATGTGCACGGACCTTCAGCAATGTGCATCAACCTTTGTCTTGTGTTGGCGAAAGGTGCACCGACCTTGCCTTCCACATATGCACGGACCTTCAGCAACGTGCATCGACCTTAGTTGCAAGTCCTCAGCATGTGCACTGACCTTCATGACTTGACTTAACCTTTGACCCTTGCTCAGTTGACTTTGATTGAATCTTTCTTGCTTAGTTGACTTTGATTTGATCTTTTGACTCAGAGTGTGTCAGATTGCACGTTCAGCTTCACAAAATACAAGTCAGACCTGTCAATGAGTCATAGTCAGACATCATCAAAATAATAGAATTAAGCATGTTACACACATGCCCAACATTCTCCCCCTTTTGGATGATGACAACTATGAGTCATTATAAGCACTTTTCAAGAGAGATGCAATGAAGTAGACAATGACAGATGCAATCAATGACTCAAAAACTTCTCCCCCTTTGACAACATCAAGAAGGAATAGAAAGGGCGCACAGAATAGAAACTTCACATTCTGATACAAATGACATAATACAGAGAATATTTATGTCTAGAATGTACCATTATGCAGTCCTCAATTGGCATGGTTCATAGCTAATGATATCAGAATTGGACAGGAGAATTCAAAAGATATGCATGCAAGTTTTAATAGAAAGAAACCAGAACCACATGTTTACCCTTTTTATAACCGTCCATCACCTTACTCATTCAGCTTCAATGGCTCCTTTAGGAGTTACACGAACTAGTATTGAGGGTAAACAAGCATGAAGTTCAAATGGAATTATTAGGAATTTTTTGCATGATTCTTCTGAGATCTTTTGAGCACAAGAGTAATGTTACGAGCAATTAAGTCCACGCATGCCTTGTATCTTGAGGATACACGTTGTTTAGAACTAGTATCCCTAGGTACTTGGTGTGACTGACTGCCATGCCTCAATTTGAATAGAGATTGCATTGTCACCTCATGACATATCTATCCTCATTTCTTTGATAAGGAGACATGTTTCTCAGCAACTGTGCCATTGCTCTACCTGAAAATTTTGGTTTGCAGTTTAGTGCAGAGTTAATAGAGGCACCTCATGACACAGCCCCAATTGTCTTCTTGGACAGGGGACATGGTTTCTCAGTGAACCAGAGTCATTGCTATGACAACATATTGCATTTGTGAATTCCAACAGTTCATGATGTTTAAAAACAATACTTAATTTCAGTATCTCAACCAAACTTGCCTTGAGATTAGAATTGGCAGATTTCAGAAAGTATCATTCAGGGCACAACATGTAAGCACTAGTTAAGTTCTATTAAAAGGATAAACACAGATGATTTTAAAACCGTTTATCTCAGACTTCAATGAAGTCATTAACCTTGAACCAATTTTATTAGATGGACAGGCACAAGGTCACATAATAGGAGATTCTTAC
The DNA here is from genome assembly GCA_022559845.1 of Amorphophallus konjac. Lineage (NCBI taxonomy): Eukaryota > Viridiplantae > Streptophyta > Magnoliopsida > Alismatales > Araceae > Amorphophallus > Amorphophallus konjac. The sequence continues at coordinate 114,169,941 of CM040123.1, read as the reverse complement.
AAGGAAGTTCACTCTGTTTTATGATCACAGTATCTAGATTGGAAGCAACTAACTTTTAGATTGACACTCCCCCTTAACAAAATACAGACAGTTCCAGAAGATGATGTGGAAATGCATGCCAATGGTTGTTCACTTATTAAAGTTGACAAAATGAAGACAACATGGATGCAAGACCATCTTAACCCAATTTTCGCCCCCTGACACAGTGACTTAATGCAATGTTGGCTCATAGTACTCGACGGAGGTGTGTCCCCACGCATAGTGAGTGCATCCGGGCAAGCATAGCATGCCTTTTTGCAAATCACCATTTAATATACCATGGTCAATTATGGAAGATGCAGTAAGCAATGTAGTGCACTATGAGCATGGACTTTCTATACAATGCATGGTAATGCATGAGGACATGTATATACATGAAAAACACATGCATCAGATTTTTAGTGCAACAACCGCAACATCGGTGAGAGATATTAAGAGAAATTCATTTTGTGTTGACTTGAGACCTGTACAGACCAAGCTCTCTTCTAAGCGTTGAAAATCTATCATTAGATAAAGGCTTGCTAAAGATGTCAGCAACTTGATTCAATGTATCAACAAAGTGCAACTCTAATTTTTTCTTAAAAACCTCATCTCTAATAAAGTGATGCCTAATTTCAATGTGCTTAGTCCTAGAGTGCTGGACTGGAATTTTGGCAAGATTGATGGCACTAGTGTTATCACATAGAATTGGGGCACAACCAATATCCACTCTGTAGTCTTGGAGTTGGTGTTTAATCCACAACACTTGGGTGCACAACTCCCCGTAGCAACATATTCTGCCTCTGCGGTTGAGAGGGTAACCGAGTGTTGTTTCTTGGAGGCCCAAGAGACTAGACACCCGCCCAGAAATTGGCAATAGCCACTAGTGCTTTTATGATCTAGCTTACATCTAGCGTAGTCCGCATTTGAATAGGAAACAAGTGAAAGCTCACAGGATCATGGATACCACAATCCTAAGTCTTGAGTCTCGGCAAGATATCTAAGGATAGGCTTGACGGAAATCAAGTGAGATTCTCTTGGACTAGCTTGATATCTAGCACAAAGGCATACACTGAACTGGATATCTGGTCTAGATGCAGTTAAATATAGCAGTGAACCAATCATACCTCTGTAGGTTTTTGCATCCACAAAATTACCTTTCTCATCTGCATCTAGTGGTGTAGAGATTGCCATAGGAGTTACAATTGTCTTACACGTTGTCATATCGAACCTTTTCAGCAGCTCCTTGATGTATTTAGCTTGATTTATGAAGCACCCATCTGCACTTTAACTGATCTACAAGCCGAGGAAGAATTGAAGTTCACCTATTAAACTCATCTCAAACTCACTAGTCATAAGATTAGCAAATTCCTCACACATTTCAGATTTTGTAGATCCGAACATAATGTCATCAACGTAAATTTGAACAATCAAGATGTTTTTACCTTATTTTTTGGTGAAGAGTGTTTGATCTAGTTTACCTCTTGTGTACCCTTTCTCAGTGAGCAATGAGCTTAGTCTATCATACCAAGCCCTTGGTACTTGCTTCAAGCCGTAAAGTGCCATGTCTAGTTTATAAACATAATCTTCATGATTAGAATTTTTAAAACCAGGGGACTGCTCCACATATACTTCTTCCTTTATTAAGCCATTCAAGAATGCACTCTTCACATCCATTTTTTGTAATTTAATTTTATGTGAACATGTGAATGCAAGTAAAATTCTAATGGCTTCAAGTCTAGCTACTGGGGCAAAAGATTCTTTAAAATCTATTTCAAATTCTTGATTGTAACCCTGAGCCACCAATCTAGCCTTATTTCTTATTATCTTTCCATCTTCACTGAGTTTGTTCCTAAAGACCCATTTGGTGCCTATGACAGATTTTAATGATGGTCTAGGAACAAGATGCCAAACATTATTTCTCTCAAACTGGTTTAATTCATCTTGCATTGAATTTATCCAGTTTTCATCTTTCAAGGCTCCTTCAGTATTTTTTGGTTCAATTTGTGAAACAAGAGCAATTTGATCTAATTCTTCAACTATTCTAAAATGTGACCTGATTCTTGGTGGGTCATTCAAGCTACCTATGACTTTTTCCAAAGGATGATCTTTAAGAATTCTAATATTGGTAGAATCATTACCTTCACCGGTAGCTTGATCTATTATTTTGCTTGATTCCCCTAGGTCATCATTTCCTCTTGTCTATTCTTATGGAGGATCATATTTTTCTTGTTGGATAGGAACTCCCCATCGTCCTCATCATTCCTGCAAGGTTTGTCACTTTTAGCATCATCATTCAGTTCATCAAAAGTGACATGGGGTGATTCTTCCACAACTAAAGTTTTAGTATTGTAAATTCTAAAAGCCCTAGATCTATCAGAATAGCCAAGAAATATACCTTGATCACTTTTGGGCTCAAACTTATCGAGTTCTCTTTTGTCATTATTGTGTATAAAGCATTTAGAACCGAACACTTTCATATGAGACAAAGAAGGCTTCTTACCTTTGAGCAGTTCATAAGGAGTCTTTTTGGTGTGAGGCCTTACCATAGATCTTTTAATGATATAGCATGTTGTATTTACCGCCTCAGCCCAAAATCTCCTAGGATGTTATCTTTCTGCCAACATGGTTCTAGCCATTTCTATGAGTGTTCGGTTTCTTCTCTCGACTACCCCATTCTGCTCAGGGGTCCTTGGTGATGAAAATATGTGTGATATTGCTTCAGTCCTACAAAAATCATAGAAGTCAGCATTGTCGAATTCACCACCATGATCTAATTGAATGTTGGAAACTTTGAATTCACCGTCTTGCTTTATCTTCATGTAGAGTGCTTGAAATTTTTCAAAAGCATCATTTTTGTGCGTAAGAAAAAATACCCATGTGAATCTAGAGAAATCATCCACTAAAACATAGCCAAATCTTCTACCACTTAGACTAGAAGTTCTAGTTGGCCCAAACAGGTCCATATGAATTAGCTCAAGTGGTTTGGATGAAAGACTTTTAGATCTATTTTTAAATTATTTTCTTGTTTGTTTCCCTAGGGCACATGCATCACAGATTTTATTTTCTTGCTTAAATAAGAGTTTAGGTAGCCCTTTCACCATTGAATGCTTCATGAGCTTATGTAGGACATTGTAGCTAGCATGTTCTAGTCTGCGATACCATAACCATGCAAGTTTAGATGTTGATGCAGCAAGACATAGATTCAAATGTACAAGATCATCTAAGTCAATCATGTATACATTATTGACTCTCTTACCAGAAAATTTAACAATGTCAGAATTTGGTTCCTGGATTTTGCATTCGAGAGAATCAAAAATCACTTTGTGGCCTTTATCACACAATTGACTTATACTCAATAAATTATATTCTAAACCATCAACCAATAAAATATTTTCCAATGAATTGGAGGGACTCTTGCCTACTTTACCTGAACCAATGATTTTTCCTTTATTGTCCCCCCCAAAGGTGACATGGCCAACTTCTTTTTCAACCAAAAGATAGAATTTTATTCTGTCTCCCGTCATATGTCTTGAATAGTCGCTATCAAGGTACCACCTGTTGTGAATGGCTGCAAGACATTCCTACAAGGTAAATCAAGAAACAACCTTTGGAACCCATACATGGTTGGGTCCCAACAAACCATTCATCTCAGCAAGGCATGTTATCATAAACTTAGGAATCCAGATCGTACTCCTAAATTGGGTTTCCTTTCTTGATGGAGAATTTCGATTCTTATTTTTCATTTTCACATTAGTTTTTTGTTTAGGAATGCCTTTAGCCTTTGGTTTGTAGTGGGAGTTTAAGAATGATTGACTTTGGTTCCAATAGCTTGCTTTTGTTTGATTGAAGGAGTTGTAGCCCATAAGAGAGTAGGTGTGACCAGGTCTGTGTATGTATGAGTCATGACTACCCCAAAAGTGTGAAGGTGTCGACCTGTGAGGGTATGGGTGTCGACATGTCCCCTGTTCAGCCCATTCATAACGGTTTCTGTTTGGCTGAAGTGCCGACCTCCTATGACTCACGTGTCGACCTCTCTCCGGTTCTACCCAATTATAAAGGTTTCTGGATGGTGGGAGTGTCCACCTCCTGTACCCAAAGTGTCGACCTGTGTGTGCAGACTTGTGTTGTGAATAAGGTTGACATGCCTGGTTGTTTTGAAAGATTTTCTTGGAAGATCCAGGAGTTATCACTTCAACTGATTCAACCTTCTCTTTTCCCTTGTTGGTGGATTTTTCTTGGTTTTGGATGGGTTTTGTGTTTGAGGTGGGAGTACTCGTGGAGGATACAAAGGTGACAGTTTTCAACCCAACTTGTTTTTTATTTGTAGGATTAAAACCCAACCCTTCCTTGTTGAAGTTCATTTTTGTACCTAGCAATGCATCTAGGTTTTCTCTACCATCTACAAACTTTTCCAAGGATTGTTGTTTGTCATTAAGTTCTTTATGTAGTTTTTTAATGTTTTCAAGAAGTTGAGAATTGACTTGCTTGACAGCTTCATATTTTTCATTGCACAGTTTGCTGTCATTTTCATAACTTTGCATCTTCATTTTTGTTTCATCAATTTCATTTCTCAAATCTTCATTTTCAACTTCTAAGTCAGCCATTTCTTTTCTACCATCTTCCAAATCTTCGATCAATTTTTTTAGATCTTCAATTTCAGATTCCAGGGAGATAGTTTTGTCATTTATGCTTTGATCATGCACTAGTTGAGTCAATTTTCTTTTTCAAGGTTCTGTTTTCCTTCTTATACATTTCATACTTATCCATGAGTTCTATGTAGGCTTCTTCCCAGTCACTAGCAGTGAAGTGCTCGAAGGAGAATGTACCTCAGAGTCTTCATCCCCTTGGCAATTAGGCAGAAGTCTTCCTTTTCTTCTCAGTGGAGGTTGTTTCATTGTCATCTTTTCCTCATCGCTCCACGTGCATACCATGGCTTTGTTCTTATTTTTCCCTTTCTATTGGCCAAATTTCTTCACCCTCTCAGGACACTCAGTCTTGACATGTCCTGGTTTGTTGCAAGAGTAACAAATAATCTTATCAGTTTTCTTAAAATTTTCAGAACTCGATCTATAACCTTTCTTTACCTGTGGCTTCCTTTTCATGAAGCCCTTACCTTCTTTTCTCACAAAACTTCTGAACTTATGTGTGAGCCTGGCCACTTGATCCCCATCTTCCTCACTGGTAGAAGTCTCACCTTCCTCGGAGGTAGTTTGGCGGCTAGGTTCAGCCTTTAGAGCCTAAGGCTTCTTCTTGGTCATTTCTATCTCCCTGCTCTTCAAGTTAATCTCATAGGTCATGAGTGACCCTATGAGCTCTTCTACCTTGGTGGTTGATAGATCTCTGGACTCTTCAACCACTGTAGCCTTGGTATGCCATGCAGGGGTTAATAATCGGAGAATTTTTCTCACTACGTCCTGCTCTGTATATTTCTTTCCCATATCAGTTAAACTATTTGTGAGCATAGTTAAATGAGCATACATATCTTGAATGGACTCATCATGCTTCATTTTAAACATTTCATACTCAGAAATTAGAATGTTGGCTTTAGTTTCATGCACCTGAGATGTGCCTTCATATATTACCTCTAAGCGATCCCACATCTCTTCTGCTATTGCACAAGTTGATACTCTTGAAAATTCTACTAGATGAAGAGAGCACTGCATGATGTGCTTGGCACTCCAGTTGACTATTGATCTTCTTATCTGCTCCTTGGTTCAGACGTCCTCATCTTCTGGGAGCTCGTAGGGACCCTTGCTAATCACTCGCCAGAGTTCATAGTCTTGGGCGCGGATAAACACCTGCATGCGATTTTTCCAATAAGGGTAGTTAGATCCAGTGAAGTAGGGCGGTTTATTAACAGAGTGTCCTTCAGGCATAAGACCCTTGGACGCCATTCCACCATTTCTCTCAAGGTCGTTGGACCCCATCATGAGAGTTTGGCTCTGATACCACGTCTTGTGTGGGAATGGCTGATCTAGAGGGGAGGGGTGAATAGATCCGCACCTCTTTTTTGAGATACAAACAGTTTGCATCAAAATAATAGAAGCAAGGGAATGAGCAAGTGCCTAAATCTCACGATGCAAGGATAGGGATGAGCAACGGCCTAAGTAAACGTCTAGCGCAAGGGAATCACACAACCGAACCACTTGAATCAAGGATTTTAAGGTGGTTCAGACTCAAACCCGAGTCCTACGTCCACCCCTCACTCAAATCAAGTGAGGCTTCCCTAGTGCCACAACATTAACAAGCTGTTACACAGCGCAACCGGGGACACGCCCCAAACCACAGACCAGAGAACGCTCTCTGTCTGTCTTCTTGCACACAAACTGGTAGGAACCGTTCACCATAGACCGGAGCACACCTCCGTCTGTCTTCCTACACACACCGGTAGGGATGGTTCAAGATTACCTTAAACAGGATCAAACTAAAGATAAAAAAATTAGAAACTCAGATAGGAAGAGTGATGCTCAATGCAAGATGCAAAAGTCCTTTGTCTGAGATGAGGAGAGATTGAGTTGCTGCGTGGAAGTCTACTGCTTCTTGACTATGGCTTCATCTTTGCAAAGCAGCGAGCAAAAGGAAGAGAGCTTCAGTTCAGCCTTTGATCTTCTTCTTCTTCTTCTTCAACTGCTTGCTCACACTATCGCTGGCTTCTGCTATTCTCCAATGATGTGCACTCACAATCACGGCAGCCAATTCAAGCTTGTGCAACCTCTCTTCTATGTGTTCCCACCTTGTCTGTCCTTTTTATTCTTCAGATGCAAGACACTTGGTACAGCACCTTGCATGGATATGCATGCCTAGAAGAGGAGATTTTCCCTCCAAAAGTCTGTCCATTTATTGGTCCGATAGGGACAAGAAAAAGTGTTTTAGACTCCATCTCTTTTGACAGCCCACAGAAAGTGCTTGGCATAGACCATTCTTGTTCTTCAAAATCTGAGCATTTAATGTCTCTCAGAGAGGGATAACTTGCGGTCTGCCTTCCTATTGGCTCTGGTTAACTTTCTACTCCCTGTACTATTTTAGGACCATGTCCCATTTATGACAGCAGAAAGGTGGTCCTGACAAGGTCATGTCCCAGGTATGGGTATTGACATAGCTACAGCCAAAAAGTGTGTTTTGACAGGGTAATGATGACCAAAACAAAAGTCAATCATGGAAGCAACTTCCAGACCTTGAATTCTGTGTATTTGGGCATTTACGTATATAATATTGCTCCTGGATCCCCTTTGATTTGACAGAAAACAAGCTTAATAAGCTTCTGGAAGAACAGAGGTGTCGACCTGCTGAGATGGAGGTGTCGACACGTCTGATGAAAGATGCCAATATAACGGTCTCTGGAAGACCAAAGTGTCGACCTGCTATGAATGTAGTGTCGGCACTTTGCTTGAAAACTTCTTGTATAACGGTCTCTGGAAGACCAAGGCGTCGACCTGTTGTGAATGTAGTGTCGGCACTTTGCTTGAAAACTTCTTGTATAACGGTCTCTAGAAGACCAAGGTGTCGACCTTCTGGTACAATGTGTCGACACTTCCTTTTTAAGGAATCCTGTCTTCAATGCTCTCTGGATGACCATAGTGTTGACGCGCTGGAACAAGGTGTCGACACTTCCTTTAAGACTTCAGCATGTGCATCGACCTTAGTTGCAAGTCCTCAGCATGTGCAATGACCTTCATGGGCTAGACTGCATATGTGCATCGACCTTGGTTGCAAGTCTTCAGTATGTGCACTGACCTTTATCTTCAGGTCTTCAACATGTGCATTGACCTTAGTCTGATCTCTAGTCATGTGCACCGACCTTAGTTTAGCATGTGCACCGACCTATGTTCTTCGTTGGCAAGATGTGCACCGACCTTAGTTCTTAGTTCTTCATGTGCACCGACCTTGCCTTTTACATGTGCACGGACCTTCAGCAATGTGCATCGACCTTTGTCTTGTGATGGTGAAAGGTGCACCGACCTTGCCTTTCACATGTGCACGGACCTTCAGCAACGTGCATCGACCTTAGTTGCAAGTCCTCAGCATGTGCACTGACCTTCATGACTTGACTTAACCTTTGACCCTTGCTCAGTTGACTTTGATTGAATCTTTCTTGCTTAGTTGACTTTGAATTAATCTTTGACTCAGAGTGTGTCAGATTGCACGTTCAGCTTCACAAAATGTAAGTCAGACCCATCAATGAGTCATAGTCAGACATCAACAAAAAAATAGAATTAAGCATGTTACACACATGCCCAACACTCCCTCCCCTTTTCCTCACATATGTATATGTATATACATGTGTAATACAAACATGCATGCTTTGCTTACATGCAAGGAAGAAAAGGAAAAGATAAAGCAACAACAAACAGTAAAAAAAAAATAAGAAGAAGAGTCTTGCATTCTAGCGGCAGGAGCTAATCTCTGTTAATAGAGGGCAATCTCTGTCGACGGAGATGAAAGCGAGCCGACAGAGTTTTAACTGTGCCGACTGCATTCCCATGGCCCCTTTTGTCCCATCAAAAGAACGCATGAAATAAATGGAAGAGAGGTGTCATGAACAGAAGAGAAAAAGGGGGGGTTGAGATCAGTTAGCAAAGTTAAAACCCGATGAATAAATAATAATAATAAATAAATAAACCATGTAGTAAAAGAAATGCACTAGGGGCTGGCAGGCTAAGTCGACCTGCCCATGCTGTGAGTCGACCTGCCCAAGGATTTCTATCGACCAATATGCACTTCCAGCCGACCGATCCCTCGATAAGTCAACTCATCTGGGGCTCTAGGTCGACCTGTCTGGGTCCAAGTCGACTCAGACTGCTTCCCGGTCGACCGATTACAATGATTGGTCGACCAACCAACCAGTAAGCCCTCTGTCCACCTGCCTGGATTTACTAACATGAGTCTCAGCTGCCATTAATGTCATATAGGTATTTCACACCCCAACATCGATAATTATAAGGCAAACAAAAAAATAAGAAAAAGAAGAAAGCACTACCCCTTATCTTCTTTCATTGTTTCATCCTGACCGACCCATGGCAACTCACATAATAGAATAAATAATAATAGTGGGATCAACCTGGGCACACATGCATCTGTACGGAAGCACACTGGTGCGTGTCTAAATATACATACATCCTATTGTGTTCAAGTATGTCACGATTCCTTGGTATATCAAATGCTGATTTGCAGAAGGTCAGATCCAGTCTGGCTGAAAGCTTTCACTATGAGTGAATAAAAATTCCGCCTCACACTGGAAATAAATTTAATCAAATAAGTATCACTACAGTGCATGCTTGGATGCGTGATTAAACCCTGCTTTATGTGGCATTTCGTAAATTTATGTGTTCTCTCCCATTCATTAGCCCCCGAGGGTGGTAACGCGAAAGTTAGTCATTTAAAAACACGTGTGCCAATCTTAAAATTCCAACTCGCACTAGATGAAAGAAAGACGTAATATAATGGCGAGAAGGGTCGAATCCACAGGGAAGAAGAGACTTTGAAATTAATAGCTTTAGATTCCCTTAGAAAAAATGTTTCTCATTTGATTGCTTAAAGAAAAATGATGAAACGACAAACGATTCTAACAATTAATTGAAAAGCACCTATGACTATGCGCCTATGTTATAAAAAATAATTGCATGAAGTGGAAAGGAAGAGATAGACGAAGAAGGTAGAGAGGGAAGAAGAGCAAGATCTAGATCAAAAGAATAACTCCTTTTATTAACTTCAAAGAACGAGTATATGAAATGCAAGATATAATTACACTAATGACGCAATGAGATTACAATGAAGTGAAGTGACACAAAAGTAAGAAAAATAAAAAAAGCCTGGACTTTGAAGATGGTGGTAGTAGTGGTGATGATGGCACCGTCCTCTCTTGACCTTGGATCATGAACCACCACGCGAGGATGTCATCTACGCCAGGAGGAAGTCACCTTCGCCTTTGGAGTAGCCCTTGGAGGATGTTGCAAGAAGAATTAGAGGATGACGAAGAAGAAAAAGTTGAAGAGGATGAAGAGAGGAAGAACTTTGGTGAAGAGAGCAGAGGGAGAAAAAGGCTGAAAGAGGGAGAAAACGTGTGAAGAATAGGGGGACGCTGGTATGGATGAACAGTAAAATGTTAAAGATAGACCTTTGAAAATTGAAAGTTAACGTGAAAATGACGTAGAACTAGAGTAAGACGAAGAAGAAGAAATTATAGAGATTTTACAAATGGAGAACTTTCATGAAGAGAAGAAGTCTAAAAGAGGATTGGAAAGAGGTGAAAAATGGCAGCCTAAGGTGAGAAAGAGGGGGTCTAGGGCGCAGTAGAGAGAGAGGAAAAAAGGCTTAGGCTTTTAGAAAAATTGTCTAGGCAAGCAAAGGATCATTTTCTCTCCATAAAATGGGGTATTTATAGGTAAAAATGGACCAATGGAGGGCCAGGATTGATTTATAGGATATGAGTGGCTAGGATAGAGGGAGAAAATGAGATGATGGAAGGGAGAGAGAGGAGGTGGGCGCCCCTTTCTCTCTTTCCTAATCGGGTGGAGATTCTCCCCCAATCTCCTCCTTAATTCTCTCGATCTTCTCCTTGATTTTGTCTATTTCAAACTTTGAATTTTATTTTCCCTCCAACAAAAATAGGTGGCGGCTACACATTTGACTTGGTCAACATGGAGAGAGAATGAGGGGGGCACCCTAGGGTTTCCCTCCCTCGTTTTTGGACCATTTTGCCCCCGGCTTGTCTTGCAACTTCCTTCAGTGTCTTGTACACACAAAATTATGATTTAATCCATAAAAATTATCATAATATGCACATAAATCATAAATGATCATGATTATGCAATGGAGAATGAATGCTCATGGCCCTCAACTTCAATTCGCCAAATTAATCAATTTGTGTGAAAGATCTAATTTACATGCAAAGTTGAGATTAAGTATGAAATATGCATAATCGCCTAATTTATGCACATAAAATGGTGTGTATGTAATGAATTATCATAGAAAATGGACACTTATCATACCTCCCAACTTGAACATTACTAGTCCCTTAGTAATGTAAATAATTATAGAATTAGGACTTAGCAAACATTCATGTGTCACAGTTCATGGCAAGAACATTATGCATAATGATTTAGACTTTGGAGTATCACAAGTTCAAGTAGTATGTGTTCGGAACAAATTTCATCAGTCCGTGTGTTTAGAACTTTCCTCAAGATACACTCAAAATTAAATATTCCTTTGTGTAGAAGTGATATAACTTGATTAGTGGCTACCAAACCATCTAGATGAATGAGTCTTCTACCTTTCACTTAAAGATGATTTTCAATCTTTTGCCAACATCTCGAATTAAGCTCTCGAATTACAGGTAGCTTCACTCTTCCTGTTTATTCATTCTTTTTTTTCTTCTTTTTTTTTGACACATGGTGCTGCATATCCCTTCACCGTTTGACGCAAACCTCAACTCTTGCCTTAGGAGAAGTAGACCCAGTTATTAAGTTCAGGGGTATTTTCTATATTTTTTTTGGTTTTTGGCAGGTAGTTTTTTCCTCACGATTACTTCCAACGAATGGACACAATATCAATCATCACCTAAGTGTTAAGAAAAATTCCCATCATCCTAATGTTTATCATCTACCAATCTTGTTATTGTGCAATTGTGTGCAAGTTCAATAGAATTTTAGATATATTCTGAGTAAAAGGCTAATGACATAACCAATTAATTCACCCCTTTAACTTGCTACTCTCACAAGTAAGACTCTAAGTCCTATCATTCTAAGAAAAGTTTCTCATCATGAAACATGAACATGAAACACTTGTTAGCGGTGTTATGAAAGATTGCAAACATTTTGAGTTTGAAAGGAATTTTTGGAAAAAAATTTGAGTTATCCCCCCCAACTTAGGTGACATTGTCCCCAATGACATGAACAAGATGTAGAAATGAAATAAAGTCATGAAAAGTGCTAGAGAGGAGAGATACAACCTGAGAAAGAGGCACAATCTGTAGATAAATACTGCTCCATGCTCCATGCTCCTTAAACAAAAGAAGAAAATCAATCACAGATTTTTTTTGAAAAGAAAAAGAATAATTGAGTTGCCTCCCAACGAGCGCTAAATTTAACGTCTTCAGCTGGACGTAATATAGCTTCATAACCAATGTGTTCCTTTAAGAATAAGCCACCAACTGATCTTATCATCTTTTAAATTCCAACCCTTGTACCACTAGGGGAAAAGATGATACATGTAAATGAAGGGGCCAAAAATGTGCCAGGGTGGGTCTAGTAAGCCAAACGGATCCCCTCGGTTAGAGAAGGGAAGAGGACTGATCATGTCATCAATGATAAAATATTCCTCTTCAAACATAGGGTCTTTATAAGTGTTGAACATGTTAATGCAGACCTTATTGTTCTCCAAATTTTCTTCTACAACCTCAATTTTAAAATTTACTTGCATATGGTTGAGGTGAGAATAGCTTGGAGGGTGAGGGACTTTTGGGGCTTCCACCAAATGATTAGTGCCAAGGAGCAGAGTGATATCAGGAATGAAAGAAATATGCTCCTCAACACAAGGATGCTCATTGAGTTCAGGTGGGTCTGACCAATTAGCTAATTGCAATGTGTCTAAGGTGAGTTTCGATTCACCAAGGTTAGGAATGGGTAAAAGATTAATGCCTGCCCTCCCCTAGATCAAGAGACACTCGGTCAAGATGAAGTGCATGCGGGGTATCTGGTCCCTCCTTAACCCAAGAAAATTACTTCATGAGTTCACTCAATTCTTTCTCCACCCTCACATCTTCTTCGTCCATCACTTTGAACAAGGACTCATCAAAAGCGAGAAGAGAAATTAATGAAAGTTGATCATTAACTAGCAAATCCTCTTCCTATTCTTCTCCCCCCAACTTAAGATCAATAGACTCATCATGGGTCTCTTCATAGATGAGGTTGGGCTTGAGCTCCTCAATTTGATGCTCTATATTGTTATCTCCCTCTAATGCTTCCTGGTGTGTCTTTTCCATAATCTTCCCATTATCAAGGCCAAGTGTGTCATTGGATTGAGCTACCATGGGTTGATCATGAGGATTTAGGTGGTGGTCAAGTCCATAAAGTTGATTTTCAAAACTTGCATTAGGGTGGCTAGACAATTGGTCCATTTCCAGTCCTTTCATGGTTTTGCCAAGCTGATTTAATAAGGTTTGGACGGATTGATGTTGAGCCTCAAAGGATTGTTGTCAAGCCATGATGAGTTGATACAATTGATCGAACTTATCCTTCTTGTTGAGATCAATGTGTAGAGGAAATGGATAAATGGGCTGAGAGTCAGACTGTGGTGGATAGTAATCTAGAGGGTAATCAGTCTGGTAGTTAGATAGTGGGGAGTATGTGGGCTCCCCTCTATACTGGGCTTGATCATAAGGGTGATTTAGAAATTGAGTCCAATTCTGAAATTTTGGCTCAGGAGGAGTTTGCACATGATTTTGATGAGTTTCCCAAGAGAGATTTGATTGGTCTCTCCACCCATGATTAAGAGTGTATGGACATGGTTCATATAAAGGGTGTGAATAAGCCTGAAACATTTGGGCTTGCTATTAGGGAAGATGTAGAGTATGGGCCCCTTGGTAGAACTGAGTAAGTTGGGATTGGTTTTGGGGAAAGGATAGGGACTGGGCGGCCAAGGGTAACGGGTTCTCTTGTTAAGCCGACCAAGAATATGGACTTTCATAGGTTGTCGGGCTATGTTGGGTGAGAGGCGAAAATTGGTTTGGGCAATCAATAGTGTAATGGGCCGAATTGGTCCACATGTGATCATACTCTTGATTATAAGGTGGCATGAAGAAGTTTGGATTCATTGCCCAAAGAATGGATCAATAAAAATGGGCCAACAAGTCCACCTTATTGAATTTACGAGCCCACTCAAGGATAGGAATTTTCGCACCCCTTTTTTCATTTTTTTTATTTTTTTTCATGCACTAGGACTAAGAAAGAGAGAAGAGTACAGATTTTTTTTGATTTTTTTAATTTTTTTAACAACCACAAATAAGTTATCAAATAATTAACCTATTACTAAGTGGGTTCCCTATACCTATGAGTGAGATTTCTCACAAATCAACCTAAGTCCACTATCAAATTTGTCCACTAGTCAAGTAAGAGGTGGGGTTGTGGGAGGCTCCCCCTACTTACGTAGGGTCCTAATTAAGTAACCACAATCCTGCTTAAGGTATTTGCCATTAGACCTCTTTCCTAGACACGAGTTTTTAAATTGATAATGGGCCTAAGTGGACCCAAATCTCAAAGTGAACCCTAGGGCCAATGTCTACTATATTTTATTGGACTTAGAAAATGCAAGATACATGAATTGTGATTTGTGGGCCAAGGAAGGGTGATCAAATCCCCACCTTATGTGATTATGGGTTTTGTCTTTAAGATAATTTAAAATGAAATACAAGACCACAAGTTCAAACAAGGGGTTCTATGCAAATATGCATGAGCATGTGTTCAAGAAGAAGTTTGGAAGAACTCACCTTGCCCCCGCAATCTTAAATAATGTAATTAACAAAAATTAAATAACAAGAGAAATTCTATCCTAAATGATGCATGACCTAAAATATGGAAGTGTGGGTTCTACTCTTACAATGAAGATTTTTATTGAAGTTCAAGTGATTTTTTTTAATGACCCTATCTAGTCACAAGATATGAAAGATATGAAAGGAGAGAAATGAAATTTAAATGAGATTTTTTTTTTGAAATAAATGACTCAATCTAAAGACAAAAGAAAAAAGGACAACTTATCTCTAATATTTTGTTAATTTTTATTTTCTTTTTTTGGACTTTCTTTCTTTAGAACAAGACCTTCGCTTACTGATTTCTTCTTTCGGCGATAATTATTTTCTCTGGATTTTCTGCTTTCTATCCTCTGCACCTACGCTTCTACTTTCTGCGACAAATTTCCTGACAGATTATTTTTCTGGATTTTGGGATCTGATTTTTCTCCTTTTTTTTCTTTTTTTCTGTAAAAAATAAGAAAAGAGAGCTTTATTAGTACACTATAAACATAAGGAAAACAAAGTCTTAAATCAAAAATCATAATTCATCCCCGACAACATCGCCAAAAATTGGTAACGCAAAAGTTCACCGTTTAAAAACATGCGTGCCAATCTTAAAATTCCAACTCGCACTAGATGAAAGAAAGATGTAATATAATGACGAGAAGGGTCGAATGCACAAGGAAGAAGAGACTTTGAAATTAAGAGCTTTAGATTCCCTTAGAAAAAATGTTTGTGATTTGATTGCTTAAAGAAAAATGATGAAACAACAACTGATTCTAACAATTAATTGAAAGCACCTATGACTATGCGCTTATGCTATAGAAAATAATTGCATGAAGTGGAAAGGAAGAGATAGACGAAGAAGGTAGAGAGGGAAGAAGAGTAAGATCTATATCAAAAGAACAACTCCCTTTATTAACTTCAAAGAATGGGTACATGAAATGCAAGATATAATTACGCTAACGACGCAATGAGATTATAATGAAGTGAAGTGACACAAAAGTGGTAAAAATAAGAAAAGCCTGGAGTTTGAAGATGGTGACAACAGTGGTGATGATGGCGCCGTCCTCTCTTGGCCTTGGATCATAAACCACCACACGAGGATGTCGTCTACACCGGGAGGAAGTCACCTTCACCTTTGGAGCCGCCCTTAGAGGATGCTGCTAGAAGAATTATAGGATGACGAAGAAGAAGTTGAAGAGGAAGAAGAGAGGAAGAACTTTGGTGAAGAGATTAGAGGGAGAAAAAGGCTGGAAGAGGGAGAAAATATGTGAAGAATCGGGGGATACTGGTACGGATGAACAGTAAAATGTGAAAGATAGACCTTTGAAAATTGAAAGTTAACACGAAAGTGAAGCAGAACTAGAGTAAGATGAACAATAAGATATTGTAAAGCTTTTAAAAACGGAGAACTTTCATGAAGAGAGGAAGTCTAAAATAGGAGCGGAAAGAGGTGAAAAATGGTGGCCTAAGGTGAGAAAGAGGGGGTCTAGGGCGCAGGAGAGAGAGAGGAAAAGGCTTAGGCTTTTAGAAAAATTCTCTAACAAAAAGGCAAGCAAAAGATCCTTTTCTCTCCATAGAATGGGGTATTTATAGGTAAAAATGGACCAATGGAGGGCTAGGATTGATTTAGAGGAGATGAGTGGCTAGGATAGACGGAGAAAATGAGGTGATGGAAGGGAGAGAGAGGAGGTGGGCGCCCCTTTCTCTCTTTCCTAATCGGGTGGAGATTCTCCCCTAATCTCCTCCTTAATTCTCTCCTTGATCTCGTCCTTGATTTTCTCTATTTCAAACTTTGAATTTTTTTTCCCTTCAACAAAAATAGGTGGCGGCTGCACATTTGACTTGGTCAACACGGAGGGAGAATGAGGGGGCGCCCTAGGGTTTCCCTTCCTCATTTTTACACCATTTTACCCCCGGCTTGTCTTGCAATTTCCTTCAGTGTCTTGTACACACAAAATTCTGATTTAATTCATAAAAATTATCATAATATGCACATAAATCACAAATGCTCATGATTATGCAATGGAGAATTAATGCTCATGGCCCTCAACTTCAATTCGCCAAATTAATCAATTTGTGTGAAAGATCCAGTTTACATGCGAAGTTAAGATTAACTATGAAATATGCATAATCGCCTAATTATATGCACATAAAATGGTGTGTATGCAATAAATTATCATATAAAATGGACACTTATCAGAGGGCTCCTCTTGCTTGGCAGTTAATCAAGGGTTTTCTCCTTTCCGAGGAGATGTAATTAGCATTGATACCTATATGGTGTGGCAGACTTCTGATCCCGACACGAACATCTCTTTCGTCTGATCGGTTAGATGGAGCACATAATAAACTTGTCACAGGTGTGACTGGTACGCCCACATAATTAATAACGAATAAACCCAAAAGATCCATAAATATATTAATAAATAAATCCTCATCCCCATAAAGGCCCAACTATTAAATAGATGATTAAGCCCATTTAAAAAGGGCCTTAAAATCTAAATTTGAGCCTTTTGGCCCAAGCCTAAACCCTAGAAACGTAAGAGGATAAAGTTCCCTAGTCAAATTAGGGAAAGTAGAGAAATTAGAAGTTGAGTTAAGATAGAACTCAAATTTTGGAATGTCGAACAAGGTCGCGGTCTGTCACGCGACCGTGTCTTGAAGAAGGCGGTCTCTGTTCAACCGGGATCTGGTGCCGAAAATGGCAAGTGGATAATCACGAAAAACTTAGATTTATATCTACGATTTGGCCAGGATTCGATGTGACCTAGAAGGGAAACTTATCCAGGACTCTTAGGAGATCGACTTGACACCAAATACGGATCGTAGTTTGAATTAAAACCCTAACCCTAAGCCATTCACTATAAATAGGACCCATACCATCCTGCGTGAACCCTAGGCTTTGGATCACACAGAACAGAGGTAAAGTATCATCTTATCAAGTTCTTTCTTTAGAACTTATTGTTCTCCTTCGTATCTTCTAACATTCCTCCAATTTTCCTGTTAAGATGACGATCAGCCAAGGAGATAGAGCATGCAAAAGAAGCTGGTTCCATGCAGGAAGCGTAGGAACAAGGGCTCCCTTCCGGCGATCAATTTAAAGTCTAGGACCAACCCAAGAGGTAGGTTGTCACATCCTCAGCTTAAACTTGATGTTAGGGATAAAAGCCCACTCTTCCTTCTTATTTTCATGCTTCATGCACGTTGTATTATGAGTTTTTCCATGATCGCGCATTAGGGTTTCTAGTTCATGTTGTCCCTACAACATTAATGGAAAAGATAATAACTTTGGTTGTTTACATACCTTTTTCATGTGTTATTACGGGCTAGCATGATTTCCTTTTAGTTTCTTACTCATTGCATGTTTATTTGCCATAGAAAAAGGGGCCTGCAAGGCCAGTTTGATTCTGTCTGACGATAGAAAGATAGCGGTCTTCTACCAACTGCGACCTTCAGATATCGGCTGTGGTGAAACTGTGATCTGTCTACTGTTCACCCAAAATAGTAACCCGACCAAGTTTCATAATTTCCTATTATGTATAGTAATATCTACACTATATTTCGTGATGTTTATGTTTTATGCCATAGCATGCTTTAAAAGGTTTATGTTTATGCCCTCTCATGTTTTAAAAAGATTATTTTCAGCATATGCTAATTTCACAATAAACTCTATAGTTTTGTACTAAAGAAACCTTCATTCTTTTGTTGAAACTTCTTACTCATCAGTCTACGTTTTGATACATTCACTCTCGTTTCTTTCCTTCATCGTTACTTTTGCATAGCCCGTACTCCGATACGATTGCTATTAGTCACTTGTACTTGATAGGAACATTCTCTTGAACTTGAATGCCTTTCCATCAGATATTCCTTCTACCATACTAGGAATTCTTGTTTCAAGGCCTCCGTAAGTCTCCGCGAGCCTGGGATTCCCACTAGGACGCCGAGCCTGTTGTACCAAAAAAAAAACCCAAAAGTTAGATGAGCACTTTGTGGTTCTGTGATTTTCCTAAATTCTCAGATACTTTTTCCTAGATTTCCTAGACTTGTATCGAGTTTCTGGAATTTTTCCAGTAGATAGCGGCTAGGCCAAAATCGCTTTCTCAAGATAGCGGTTCCCAGTCAACCGTAATTTCCAGGAAAACAGTCTCCTTGCGACCGCATTCTATCAAAATTTGTCCAACCCAAAGGTCTGACCAAAGGGTTAATTGTGTTCTGTTTGCAATCTCACATGACCTTCTGGCTGTCTAAAATCTGAAACAGTATCTACCAAGTCATTAATTAACTATGAAATTAAGAAAGATGTCGTTATGTAGCAGAAATCCTTCCGTAGCACAACGTCCCTTTAATTCATTCTTGCCCTCTTTTTCAAAGAAATCAGTACGTTCTTGTCTTGTTTACTATCGCCTCATAGGCATTATTGAGTTTAACATTCTTGGCCGAACTTATTGACATTCTTGTGGAAATAACTAGATTTATAACTTGAAGATGAAAGTGCGGGCACGGAGGGTGTCCAAGGGATCCAATTCAGCCCCCACGGCAGAGGGTCAGAAATATATTGAAAATCATGGGGTATAATGATTAGTGACATCGCATTGTGCTGGGAGTACTTTCTTTATAAACTAGCAAAAACTACAAGGCAATTCATGAAATTACATATACTTGCTTGAAAAGTACATTCTCGTTAAATGCTTGCTACATTCTTGTGCGTAGCCTTCTTAAGGTTATGAAATAGTACATTCTCATGATTGATAGTACATTCTTGATTGAAAGGCCAATTTACATTCTTGCTAGATCAGGCTCGTATATTCTTGAAACATAATATCACTCTGTACAGCTAGTCTTGCTACTTGTTACTATTATTTTTACCGCATGATTTATAGCACTTTCTTTCATTATTATATCTCCTAGAGCTAATTTATTAAACATGTAAACTATGCCGACATGATGACACAAAGATACCTACTGGGCGAGTGCGCTCACTTCCTACTTTCTCCAACATTTCAGGAAGCTCTAATGGATCGGACTCGGATCATTCAAGTGGTGGTTCCGAGAGCATGTGAAGATCGAGAAGAACCCTAGATAGTCTGTCTACTAGAGTCTGTTATTTTTATTTAGGATCATTCACTGCAATAGGCGGTGAAGTCGATCATGTCTATGTAATTTTTTTGTTTTCTTGAGTCTAGTGAGTCGTGTTGTCAAGAGAGTAAATGTTCAGTTGTAAACTCTCGTTACTATTCAATAAAGTTGAAGGCTTTTGATCTTATGATGTTACGTACATTATTTATGCTTTTTGTGTGAATGAATGTGGCACTATGATTGTCTTGCTAGCTAGAGACTTACTTTGCCGACTGTTCATGATCCCGACTTATTTCCGCTAAAATCTCGGGACGTGATAGTTAAGGTGGTATCAGAGCATAGGCTTATTAAGTCCTATGAAAATGTCAAGTTATAGGGTTTAAGTCCAAGGTTCTAAGGATTCCCAACCTATGAACTAGCTTATGAAAATTTTCCAACCCACGTGAGATTGGGTAGAGCCCGGTATAAGATAGTTCTCTACTAAGAATTAATCTCTAGACATGAGAAAAAATAAATAAATAAACCTCATGAATTCTAAGAAAAATGACAATTGTTTGTTTTCTCAGGAACCTTATTTTCCCAATGGTTGGACACAGAGCTAACTGGGAAGTGATGCAACAAACAGTCGAGGGTCTCACTCAAGCCCTACAGACGGTTATGGACGCAATTTTTATCGTTATCATTTTATCTTTTATCGGTTTATCAAGTGCGAGGGCATGCCAGTCACCTAGGTGACAATATGTTCAGGCTCCGAGACTGGAGTGGTCCGGAGCCAATGGTGCACGCCGTCTGACTAATCAGACGAAAGTGGGTATCGTGTTGAGACTAACCCGCCATGCCATAAAGGTCATGGCGTTAATTACATCCCCTTGGAGAGAAGAAAACCTTTGATTAGTCGCCAAGATAAGGGGCCTCACGGCCTAAAAAATAAATTTCACGAAATGAGCTAAAAATATATTGGAGAGCTTTAAAATCCCCTACATTAGGGTGCGAAGGGGTATGAAAATCATGTCGGTCATGTATTGACCATTTCATGTTCGGATGGATGTCCGGGTCAAAAGTATCACAAGTATATATAGAGAGCATCTGGACATATGTATGTCAGGGTACGGCAAGTTTCATATTTAAGCGATAAAAATCGGGGTAGACCCCAATGTTTGCTGAGGACGGCAAGTTTGATATTGGGTATGGAGAAGTTCAGCTAAATCTCGATCAAAACGGGTTAAATTCGGTGAGTTATTGGCTCAGTGCAAAGTCGGGCTATGACCATAATGGGGGTGGCCCTCGGGTTCAAGGCGTGACTTGCATAGGCATCATCGATATTCCTGGCGTCGAGCATCAATGGGGAAATACCCCAGACAATACGCCGTTGAATTCTTAAAAATGGCATTTTTTATGGATTTTTATATGATTATTAATATCATTTGTTTGTTTTGTCATCACAATTTATTATATATCTTTCTTTCATCTTTCTCCTTTTTAGCTTTTTGGGAATTCACGTCTATTCAGATGGACTCCAATTCTTTAATCCAAAAGAATTGGCGCCTCTCTATAGGGATGCTAATTCTAGTTTCTTCTGATTTTTAATTGAATTTTAAAAAGATGAATTGGAGCCTCTTCAGGGAGGCATTAATTAATTAGAGCCTTTCTGAGTCGAAGCTTATTCTTTTTTCTTATTTATTTTCATGTTTTATTTCTAGGAATTAGCGACGTCAGCCTTGGGCGCCAATTCTTTTTTTGGTTATTAGCAACTTCGGCAGAGGACGCCAATTCATTTTTTGTGGTTTAATAGTTTTTAGGCCTGCTTAACACGAGTGTGTCGTCGCACTCTTCCGAGTGCGTCGACGCACCCAACAGCAGGGAGCCCGACAGAAAGCCTTCTAAGCCCATACTTATAGATATGAATGCCACGTGCAAAATTCTTCAAATGCCAAGTTAGAAAAGGGTTTTTGCTAGCGTGAAAACCATGCATGGGTCCCTATAAAATTCTGATAGAAGCACATTCATGCTGAAATTCATCATGCAATGTATCGTTCGAGAATTTCCATTTTTGACATGAGGATTTGTTTTCTTCATTCATTTATTTGTCTGTCTTTCTATATATGTTTATCTTCATTTTCAATAGTCCCTTTAACCTAGGTCCTCAATGCATTGTCTTTCATTCATTTCATCTTTTTATTAACTCTTCGGGTTTTAATTCAGTTCATTTGTCCATGATGTCTTTTTTTTTTAAATTCCGTCATCAATCTTCAAGTTGCTCGGCAAAAATCCGGCAGCACCTCCACTAGACCCAGAGCTTTGGGGGGTACACTTCCACAGAGAAACTCCGAGACGGCCCCAAAATAAGAAAGGTGCGCACGGAAGCGGCAACACCCAAGGATGCGCACAGAAGCGACAACATCCTATAATCTGAATCTGGCATGGACACCCCGAGGACTTGCGTACGAGGGGATCCAATGACCCGAGGGCCGCCACAAACCCGATCCCGAGACGTGGTTTTAAATTATCGCCACATTACATGGCCATCAATATTCACTCTTTTAAAGGAGATCATCCGGGGACCACGCTACGAGGAAGCGAGTCCCCAGAGATCTGAGAGTGATCAAGACTCTGGATGCCGAAGTTTATAAAAAAAGGATCGATTTGGGATTAAATCTCATATTTCTCACCCCTTTGGCATCATGGCCATGAAATTGGTCAAATCCTAAAATGGGATTTTGAGAAGAAGCACGATAATTTCAAAAGGGAGAAGAAACTTCGCAAATCCCCGGTAGTTGGCAACCCGGAATCATATCTATGAACTCGGATAAACCTTGGGTCGGTGGCCACCGAGCTAAAGTATCTGTCGTTACATGGACACCGCATTGGGATTCAAAAACAAAATCAAACAGTCTACCGAAGGGGGGGGAGGACACGGAGTAGAGCAAATACATCATATATATACTTACGGGGAATACATGAGCTCATAAAGAGAAAAAAAGAATCAGGGTCAAGAGCCCTGCTTTTCATTTCTTAGAACATGGAAATTTACATCTAGGCTGTACAGAGCCCCACAAATCACAGAGAAAGAAAGAGAAAAAAAAGGAGAACCCACCTTGCTTATGAATGGCTCTCACACTTCCTCACTCTCTCTCTCTCACTCCGCTTTTCTGGCTTTCAAGCTCTCTTCTCCTTCTTCTCTCCTTCTGCAACCTTGGAAGCTCGGGACAGGGGCTGCCAGACAAAGAGCTCTGAAGAAGGCCAAGAAGAATTTTTGGCTCCACAGGGGGCCTTTTTATAAGGGTTGAGGCCCCTGTTCGGAGGGAAAACAAACATATCCTTTTTCCTTTTTTTTCTTATGTTTCTACTGCTGTCGTCGCTGCTGCTACTGCTACTGCTGTTGTCATCGTGGCAGGTGCTGTTGTCGTTGCATCTGTTGCCGAGAAGGGGAGAGCGCGGTGGAGGCGAGGGTGCCCCTCCCTGCACGGGATGGGCCACGCTGCTCCGACGTCGAGATGGCCACGCCGTTGACACCGCAGGAGGCATGGGAGCATTCAATGCTCACCGTTCTACAGTTCTCGAACACGTGAAATTGGCGTCTAGAAGGATGGGCACGAATTCCGCGATCGCGAAATTGGCGTCTGGTAGGATCGTAGCGAATTCTTGGACCCAAGTAAAATTCGCATCTAGGTCCCTGACGCTAATTAAAAATGGCGTCCACTTAAAGGGGTGCCAATTCATCAGATTAAAATCCATTAAAAAGAATTCACCTCAGTTCGCGAAGGTGCCAATTAAAGAATTGACGTCTGCACGAAGGGAGGCTAATTCTTTCTCCCTCTTCCTTTTTTTTAATAACGCCAACAATGGTGGCACAAGCAGGCGCACATGTTATGACCGTCAATTGGGCACTAGCCCAATCAGGTATGATTCGGACCCATGAACCCAATCGGCCAGAAATCTGGACAGATTACTTATGAACCCTTAGAAAATCCATAACTTAACATAGGAAGATCCGAATGGGATGAAACTAGGCTCATTAGAAAGCTTGGGCCCGTAGTCCAAACTCTTCTATTGAGGTGGACACCCAATTCGCATCAGAACCCAAGGTTGTGAGCCTTTTGCTGCCAGCTATCACAAAGAGGTGTGACTGTTGGGCGAATTCGCACATAATTAATTGAAAAATCGTAACTTCATCTTTAGTTGATGAAATGACCTGAAACCAAGGACATAATTTTGAATGGGGTGTTAGATACAACTTTTCTGTTGAGGTCAAGGACAAATTCTGCCTGGACACTATAGTTATACCCAAATTACTTTGGGCTACTGAAATATTGCAAAAATCATAACTCGTGATAGGGATAATGAAATTCGATGAAAATATCACCCAAATTTAGATCAAGAAGTCCTATTGATTTTATTTGAAGATGTCCTAGTCTGATTCTCAATGGAAGAGCAAGCCCACTCACATTTATTACTAGGTAGATGAAGGGCCGCGACTGAAATAGGGGAAAATAAATGTTAATGTTTGAAAATTCATAACTCGGGATAGAGATGACGAAATTCGATGAAACCACAACTCGAAGTTAGATCAAGAAGTCATATTGATTTCATCTGAAGACCTCCCAGCCTTAATCTTGACGGAAGTGTGCGTTCAACAGAATTTAATACCGGAGGTCGAGGGGTCACACATGTTCAACCCGAAGAGGTGCTTAGCATTAACTCCTCTTCAAAACCAGCGACCTTGGAGCTTGTTAGAGCCTTGAGGGACGTGGATAAACCCGTGGGAAGCCTGAAAACTATATAAGGAGGTGGGTTTCAAGGGTGTCAAGCCTTTAGCAAATCATTTCCATCAACCCTCCACCACCTTCTAGCTTTCTTAAGTAAGAAGAGAGTGAGGGACCTTGGCCCTGCGAAGGGGGGGGGGGGAGAACCTGCAAGCACAGCGAGCAAGAGTCTCGGGTGGGTCTAGGGTGTGGATCTCATCCCCGGATCGAAGGGAAAAATTTTAGGTGGATCTGGGGTGTGGATATCATCCCCGGATCATCGGTTTATCATTTCAAAGGTAGACACCAATCCTTAAATCTTAGAGGTCAATGATGCATTAAAATGATTTCAAAAGTAGTTTCTATATACTAAAGAGGGATTAAGGATATGTGGGATTGACTACCATGTTTATACTCTGGTTTTTCCATCAAGATATGTGTTTTTGTGAGGTTTCTCGGAGTTTTTAACTGAAAATATTGGGTGGTGTCGACACCTCCCATGGATGTGTCGACACTTCCCTTGCGAAGTTGCTGGATGTGTTGACACTACCCATGGATGTGCTGACACTTCCCACGAATGTGTCGACACATCTCATGGATGTGCTGACACTTCCCATGAATGTGTCGACACATCCTATGGATGTGCTGACACTTCCTATGAATGTGTCGACACCTCCCCTTAGAAACTACTGGATGTGCTGACACATCCCACGGACGTGCTGACACTTCCCAGGAATGTGTCGACACTTCCCCTTTAGAAAATGTTGGATGTGCTGACACATCCCATGGATGTGTCGACACTTCCCATGAATGTGTCGACACTTTCCCTTTAGAAACTGCTGGATGTGCTGACACATCCTTTGAACAGGTCGACACCCTGTGGGTCTATCCTGATTTCCAGAAATACAGAAAAGGAGAGATTTGAGAGGTCATATTAATTCAGAAAAATTCAAAAAATTAGAAAATGGTAGAAGGCTAAGTTAGTAATCCACTGTAAAAATTTCATGCTCACAGAAATTCTGCCCTTGTAGTTATGGATCATTTTCTACGCATGTATAGGGTTGACAGGTCGACACTTCCTTTGGACAGGTCGACACCCTTGGGTTCTGTCTCCAATTTCCAGAAACGTGGAAAAGGAGAGTTTTGAGTGGTCATATTAATTCAGAAAAATCTGAAAAATTAGATAATGGTAGAAGGCTAAGTTAGTAATCCACTGTAAAAATTTCATGCTCACAAAAATTCTGCACTAGTGGTTATGATTTGTTTTCTACGCATGTATAACCTAGAAATAAATCTGTTCTCTTCATAAAGTAACATGAACATGACTGTGAAGTATGTTTAGCCCCTTAAACCCATGGAAAACATGTTTGTTATGATAAGTATCATGCTAGTAAAAATAAGTAAGAATGTGTATGCCATGAGGGGAAAACAGTAGCATTCTGTAAGGTAGGACTTCGGTCCCTTCTGCGGGACGGCGATACGTAACGCCGCGAAAGTAAAAGATCCCAGGGGACGGCGGTGTGTGTTGTGCCCCTGTGGTCATTTGAGTCATCTTGTGGTCACTTGGGTCATTCGACATCATCTTGTGGTCATTTGAGTTATTTGATATTCTTGGTTTTGATAATGGCTAAACATTATAAGTCATTGATGTTTTACCACTCTTATATGACTAAACTACTTGATGTTCTTTCATGACAGATATGCCAAGGAATGGAGTGGAGATGGCAAAAGTGAAAGCTCAATGATTGCGCCCTCGCACGCGGATCGACCTGCGCGGTCAGGTCGCGGGGATCGATAAGGCATAAACCAAACCCAAAAATGCATGGAATTGATAAGGACATGAATATCTTGAATTATGGACATGTTTCTTTGAGCTAACACTTCCTTTTACAGGTATAGGTGTTTCCGGTAGACCAACACACCTTGGCCGGTAGACCAGATTTGCCAGAGCCTAAAAACTCTAGTTTTTACAGGTAGCGGTCGACCGCCCCTAGGCGTCCGATCGACCGGTTCTCCCAGAACCGAAAAGATAGTATTTTTACAGGTTTCGGTCGACCGTCCCTAGGCGTCTGGTCGACTGGTTTTGCCAGAGATGAAAAATCAACTGACTGTAAAATTCCGGTCGACCGCCCCATGCCTTCTGGTCGACCGCCAGTCCCGAGCCAACAAATGTTGACTTTATTTTCCACTTCGCGAATGTCCATTCTCCATAGATTTCTTTAATCCTAAAGTCACCCAATCACCCACAAAATGTGGATCTGGTCTGGGGGATGTCCAAGGACCATTCAAAGTCTATAAAACCAACACATAAGGGGTTAGAAACCCTAATGCTTCAATTGGAACAAGAGAGATCAAGGGAGGCTAGAGGAGGTGATTCGCGGGTACTGTAGCACCTCCATGAACAGTGCTTCGGGCTGGAGTTCTTCATCCATCCCAAGGCATTCAAGCCTAGATCTGAAGCCATCTCAACCTCCAAGGAAGCAAGAAGCAATCAAGGCTCTCAAGGGTGATCTAAACTGCATCCTTAAACCTCTTCATCAACTCAAGGAGATCAAAAGGAAGATCAAAGCTACATCCATAGTCTTCCTCATCAACAAGAAGAGATTCAAGGAAGATCATATCTCAAGGAAGAAGACACCATTGAAGCATTAGATTCAAGCTCGGGCCTTATCAGAGAAGATCTTTTCTTCTTGAGCATATTCCATATCTTATTTGAATAGCTTGATATTTGTTCTCTTTTCATTTCATATAAACATTTGGAACTGAGGATCGTCTCTATCGGTGGTTAGTAGGAAGGTAATCGGAAGTTGTCCGATCTGCGGTGTTGACGTCCCTACCTGCGGTTAGTAGGAAGGCAATCGGAGGTCTTTCCGATTTGCGGTTCAGTGCGTGGCACTAGTGGAGCCTCACCGGATTTGGTGAGGGGTGGACATAGGACTGGGGATTCAGTCCGAACCACCTTAAAATCCTTGGTGTTGTGATTTGTTTATGTGATTGCTTCGTTCTAGATGCATGCTTAGGTTCGAATCGATATATTATTTTTTTATCTTGTCAAGCGAATCGTAGTGTCCTTCGTCAAGCTAGTTGTATTCCGCTGCTATTATTTTTATCTAGCTATAAAGAGGGTTGTATTGTAAAAAGAGGGGCAGATCTATTCACCCCTCCCCTCTAGATCCGCTGTCCACTACTCAACAGTGTGTAACACCCTGGTCAAAACCTATCGATTCTGCTGATTCGTTCTGTGGGACGGTGATATGTAACGCCACAGAACCCGGGGGACGACGGTGCATAACATCCCGTGCAGCAAGAGACTAGGTGGGAGTTCGCTCCTGGGTTTGCGCAGTACTCTTATGTTCGTTTGTGTGTGAGGGCCTCCTGTGTTTGCGGCAGATGTCCAATTCCCTGCATGGCAAAAATATGAACGCTCATGGAAATGTGATAATGCTTAATTGCTTAATTACTGGATTCTGGCTGCATGCTTGGGTACCTTATAAATTAGTCAAAGAATCTGTATTTTCCTTACATGAGTTATCTTAAGAGCTGATGATGAAATAGACTATGCTAGTGTTAACATCTGAAATCTACATATAATAGATTATATAGATGCAAAGTTAACCCCAGTTTGACTAGGTTGCCTACTGAGCGTCACACTCACCCCTTGTGACACACGTTTTCAGGGAACATAGAGAAAGAGGTTGAGGAGGAGGCAGCAGCTGAAGAATAGAGTTAGCCACCGTTCGTTTGGGTATGCTATGGTCGAATGTTCTATTTTGTGTAGGGTTGTGAAGTGGTATGCCCTTGCGGGCGCATATGTAATCTGGAACTATGAACCTGTACTCTTTTGGAGATTATGAATGGTTGAGATGTTTACCTACATTTTTGTAACCTATGGTTTCTCTCTCTCTCTCATGTGAATGCATGCACGTTTATTTACATTGGTGCTTTCACGATACGTACGAAGTAATTGCTTCGGGGTCCGATAGAAAAAAATATATACCCAAAATTTGGGAATCGGACCTCGGGGCGTTACTGTAGCAACCCTGATAAAAATAAGATTTTTAAATAAATCAAATTAAAATAAAAGATAAATAGATGACAAAGAGCCTAAATGAGTAAATCATTAATCAAGAGGAAAATAACGCCTTTTATCAAGGCGCTGATTCAAAAGGAAACGCCTCTGTCTAAGGCGTTAATTTAAAAAGGATGCCTACACCCTAGGGCGTCAAATTTCAAACGACGGAAAATAAAATTAAGGAAAGTAGAAGTGACGCCCTCCACCTGGGCGCGTTTTATACAAGAAACGACGCTTGACAAGGTGTCAATTTAAATTAACGCCCTCACTTAGGACGTTAATTCAGTTTGAGTTTCGTTCGACCCAGGAGACTATCCAGAGCAAGTTTCTGGATAACTACGAGGAAGATTGAATATGGTAAGAACTCTATTAGGGAAATATTACTTCCAATACAACACTAACTCCATTACGATCCAAAAAAAAAAACCCTATAAATACCCTCCTAAATCAACCCTTGATCGCTATTTGGCGATCTGCTGCTGCTGTCATCGACGTGAAGAACAGGTAATGTTCTTCCTCTTTATTTCTGGTTGTGTGTGTTGAAAGAACGTTGATGTTCTTTTCCTTCCTCATCTTCCTATACAGGTTGTCTGTGTTGTGAAGACGATCATCCTTTTGACTGAAGAACGAGTGTTCCTCGTCCATATTCTCACTGCAGGAGGGACGTGAAGACTGTTGTCTTCCTCTCCTTCCTCCTTGCTTAACAGAAGGCAAATCTTCTGTATCGGTGGGGAACCTACTTTCAGCTGCATCAGACCAAGGACTTCTGTCTCTTTCATCTCCTGCAAGTTATCTCTGTTCGAGAACAAGAGCATCGTTTTCTTCTCCAAACCTTCATCCGTTCACCAGTTAATCTTCAAAAGGTAGGTTTTCTCAAGATCGTAGCCCAAACTAGCTTAAGATCTTAATA
Organism: Amorphophallus konjac; assembly: GCA_022559845.1. Classification (NCBI taxonomy): domain Eukaryota; kingdom Viridiplantae; phylum Streptophyta; class Magnoliopsida; order Alismatales; family Araceae; genus Amorphophallus; species Amorphophallus konjac. The sequence continues at coordinate 114,140,614 of CM040123.1, read as the reverse complement.
ATATCATCGGTCGTGCATGCATATAGTTTTATTGTGCTTTCAGATGTTTTCTATGTAATTTTAAAAAGAAACGCCCTTGGCAAGGGCGCTAATTTAAAGAAGCGACCCACACTAGGGCGCTAATTATTGTTTTGACGCCCTGCCCAGAAGTCGTCAATTACATGTAATTAATAAATATCCACGTTTAAAATTTAATATCTATGTAACCATGAATCTAATATATTGCATGAGTATACCTGTGAAATCCTGCTATTTTTCCTGTCATGATCATGTACCCTTTTTCCTGAAATTTTATTATCTGAAAATTGGTAAATTCTTGAATTCACGACCTTGTCTAGGTCGTCTATTACTAAACTGACGCCCCAGACTAGGGCGCTAACTGAAAAGTAACGCCCCTGTACAGGGCGCGTTTTTGTTAAAATTTTGTAAATTTGAAATTCTGTAAGAATTGAGATAAGGTTTGGACGACTGCTTCACAAGTCGTCAAATGATTAATAGACGCCCTTAAGTAAGGCGTTAATTATATGATTAATGACTTTGGTCAAGTCGCTATTTTCCTGTATTATTATTTTTTCCTCGGTTAACACGGTTTCATACTTATGTATATATATATTGGCACTATAGTTCCACTCCGTGAATATAGTCCCACGTTTCACGATGATTTATCGCATTACCCACTATTTCTCGGTGACATACAAGCTCTCTATTGGACATTCCGTTCCTTTGGACTAGCGAGTTAGTCATAGAGACATCCGTAAGACTCCTCGAGCCTTGGATTCCCTCAAGGCCGACTGAGCAGGTTGTACCATAAAAACCCATTACATTATTTGATTGCCATGTCACTCTAAAGAAACATGGTATACCGGCCCTCATGTCATGCCATGTGTATGATATGAGAATTATCTTAATGAACGGGGTAAAGCATGACATTGTTATGATGTTCTTGTAAACCCCAATTCTATATCAACATTGTTATGATGTTCTTGTAAACCCCAACTTTATATCAACATTGTTATGATGTTCTTGTAGACCCCAATTCTATATTAAACTTGATGTTCTTGTAGACCTCAATTCTATATAAAGAATGTCCATACTTGTTTGTCATGGTACCCAAGTTAGGGAACCAATTCCACCTAGTTTTATCGATAATCGTGATTGTACCGTTATTATCGCCATTCTATGTCAAGTGTCATATTTTTGGACTCTACTCTATCCAAGTTTATCCTACTTGTTTACAAGCTTTATTCTTGAAATTCCATATTGGCTATACACAAAAGTGGATGTTAAAATACATGATTAATGCCTGCGCATATAGGGCCCGATCTGGTCCTGGGAGGAGCACCCGAAAGTACTTGTGCCCATGGGAGTTGATTGATCATGGTATTGGCATTATACCGAAGTGCATGACTAGCTTGATTGAACATTCCACAAATCTTGTACTTGTACTTGACTTGATATTACATGACTTGCGTGACCCGGAAAAGGGTAATTTCATACTTGCGTGCTTGAACGTGATAGCCAAATTCCAACATGACATGATGAATACACTTGCTTGAATATCTTGATATCTTTTGATATGAGTTCTTGAAAGTTCATGACTAGTTCTCGTCACTATCTTATTGTTATACACTCTCTCTATCTTGTCGTTTTATACAAGCATGCATAGCTATAGTGCATTCATGAAAGATGTAACTACTTAAACCCATTGCTAGTTCTTGAGATATAATTTCCTACTGAGCGTTCGCTCACTTAGTGTTTCCCTACTTTTCAGGTAAGTCCGACGATGAGGGAACTCAAACGGATGGGGAAAATCAAGAGTGAAAGAGATAGAGCTTCTCCCGTGTTATCTAGTCTTTTTCATATTTTCTTGAGTCAACCTTGTATTTTTCCTTTATTTTAGTTAGTACTTCAAAGGTTTGTAATAGACATATTCTTATGAAGGAATAAAGGATTGGGTTATCTTTACTTTTACGCATCTCTGATTTTGGTGTCGAATACACTAATACTCTAATTGACATGATTGATATAAACTCGTCACGCGTCTCTGGGTATCTTCCGCTCTCGGGCCGTGATAGTTTTTATGGTATTAGAGCCTAGGGTATTCAATTCCTAGGAAACCCAAGTCCAAGGATAGGTTTAACCTTTAACCGGTGAGATCGGGTAGAACCAAGGGTTAAAGTTAACATAGAAATGCTAGCTTCTAAATGAAATCACGTATTAATCTAGTTATGGTAATTGTAGGACGATGGCTGCCGAACATGCTCAGTGGCGTAACATGCAGCGTACACTCCAAGGCATGACCCAAGTGCTGCAACACGTAGCACAGGGAGGTGTACAACGAGCCGGAAGTCTCCACCAAGTCTTCAAGAATATGAACCCTCCCAAATTCATGGGTTCTACTGATCCGGACGACGCAGAGCACTGGATCAGGGAGACGGAACGTATATTCCGTGTTATGCAGTGCACGGATCAAGATAAAGTCTTATTAGCTACTTTCCAACTAGAAAGGGATGCCCGATGCTGGTGGGAATCAATAGAAGCTACTTTAAATCAAGACCAAGTTACTTGGGAAGAATTCGTTGAACATTTCAACGCTAAATATTTTTCAGACCGAGTACAGGAAAAGAAAGCTGCAGAATTTGCTGCACTGAAGCAACGGTCCTTGACAGTGGCCGAGTACGAGGCCCAATTTTCTAGATTATCTCGGTATGCTAAGCACTTAGTTAGCACTGAGAAGATGAAAGCTAGGAGGTTCCTAAATGGGCTCAGGCCCCAATATATCACACAGCTGGCGCCAATGGATATCCAGGTCTACTCGGAAATTGTGCGCCGAGCTCAGCTATTAGAAGACGCCACGGAACTATCTAATAGAATCCGTGGGAAGGACAAGAAAGAACAAGTTACAAGTTCGGGTTCCTTTAAACCCAACTTCAAGAAAAGGCCTAGCAATGGAGGTACTTCCTCACAAGATCAGAAGTTTAAGAAGACCAAGCCCTTCTCCATCACCACTACCCCATCAAATATAGTGTGCAAGCATTGTGACAAGGCGGGCCATAGAGCAGAAGAATGCTGGAGGAAACTAGGAGCATGTCTCCGCTGTGGGAGTCGCGATCATCGAATTCCCGATTGCCCATTACTTAATGATCAAGCCGGGGACGGGAAGCACCCAGTAACCAAGAATGCTCGTCTTCACGCAAGTAAGGAGACCGAACAAGAAGAAGAAGGCGGACTAGTAGAAGGTACATTGAAAGTTTGTTCCAAGTCTGCATATGTCTTAATTGATACTGGTGCTTCATATTCAATTGTTTCCAAGAAGTTCGCTGATCCGTTACCCCTAGAATCGGAATGGATAAAATTAGTCTTGTCTACTCCTCTAGGAAACGAGACTGATATTACACACCATTACCAAAACTGTGAAGTATTGGTTCATGGTAAGAATCTCCCTATTGATCTTATATGTTTATATCTAAAGGAGTATGATGTCATACTAGGAGCGGATTGGTTATCTAAATATCAGGCAACGGTCGATTGCCGCAATAGCAAGGTTACTTTCGAGGCATTTCCAGAACTAATCTTTACTAGCCCCAAGAGGCGAAGCAAAACCCCTCTTATTTCGGCTCTCCAAGCTAGCAAGCTCATCAGGAAAGGATGTGTATCTTTCCTTGCATTCGTCACGATTAAGGAGGCTAAGGAAACTAAGATAGAAGACATTCCGGTGGTACAAGAATTTCCGGACGTATTTCCAGAAGATTTGCCTGGATTACCCCCACAAAGAGAAGTGGCCTTCACCATCGATTTAGTTCCTGGTGCGGGTCCAGTTTCTAAGGCACCGTATAGAATGTCACCTGTTGAACTCAAGGCGTTAAAGGAGCAACTGATGGAACTCATTAAGAAAGGATTCATAAGACCAAGTACTTCCCCATGGGGAGCGCCTGTATTATTTGTAAAGAAGAAAGATGGATCCATGAGGTTATGCATCGACTATCGACAGTTGAATCATCTCACTATCAAGAACAAGTATCCACTGCCGAGAATCGATGAGTTGTTTGATCAAATTTCAGGATCCAAGTACTTTTCCAAAATTGATCTTAGGTCGGGATATCATCAGTTAAGAATCAAGGATGAGGACATTCATAAGACTGCATTCAGAAGCAGGTACGGCCATTATGAATTTGTTGTTATGCTTTTCGGACTAACGAATGCCCCTGCTGCCTTTATGCAGTTAATGAATAGTATATTCAGGCCTTATTTGGATCAATTCGTGGTGGTCTTTATTGATGATATATTGATTTATTCCGAGACCAAGGAAGAGCATGAGGAGCATTTAAGGATTGCATTACAAATATTGAGGGCAAACCAATTATATGCAAAACTCAGCAAGTGTGAATTCTGGCTTGAGGAAGTGACTTTTCTCAGACATGTTATATCAAAGGATGGCTTATCAGTAGATCCATCAAAAGTTGAAGCTGTAAGAAATTGGGAAAGACCGACCAATGCTAGGGAGATCCGAAGTTTCTTAGGTCTTGCTGGCTATTACAAGCGATTCATCAAAGATTTCTCTAAGATCACCGTACCCCTTACGAGGTTAACTCGCAAGGAGATCCGTTACGAATGGAGTGAGGAATGTGAAAGAAGCTTCCAAACTCTCAAGGATCATCTTACTACAACTCCTGTCTTAGCTTTACCAATGGAAGGAGAGAAATTCGAGGTATACACTGATGCTTCTGGCATTGGCCTCGGATGTGTTCTAATGCAACAAGGAAAGGTTATAGCTTACTCTTCTCGTCAATTAAAGAAACATGAAGAGAACTACCCCGTCCATGACTTAGAATTGGAAGCGGTAGTGTTTGCACTAAAGATATGGAGACATTATCTATATGGAGTGCAGTTTACTGTCTACTCCGATCACAAGAGTCTTAAGTATCTCTTCTCTCAGAAGGAACTAAATATGAGGCAAAGACGTTGGCTAGAATATCTCAAGGACTTTGACTTCAATATACAATATCATCCCGGAAAGGGTAATCATGTAGCAGATGCCCTTAGTCGAAAGCCGAGAGCACTGTTAGCCAATTGTATGATTCAAGAATGGAAGTTGCTGGAGCAATTCTCTGAGCTCAATATAAGCATGGACACGGACTTCAAATGTGTCACATTGTCTCATATGAGCATTCAGCCAGACCTATTAACTGAAATACAAGAACTTCAGGATGATGACCCAATATTAGTGGAAATCAAGGGTAAACTAGAAGGACAGTCTGATTTCCAATTAGCATCAGATAGAAGGTTGTTATTCAAAAATAGAACGTGTATACCGGATTGTCCCGAGTTAAAGAAGAAGATCTTAGATGAAGCTCATAGATCAAGGTACACGATTCATCCTAGATCTACCAAAATGTACCAAGATGTGAAAAGGAATTTTTGGTGGCCCAACATGAAAAGAGAAATAGCGGACTACGTGTCGCGCTGTCTCACATGCCAACAGGTCAAGGCGAAACACCAAAAGCCTGCTGGAAAATTACATCCTCTAGATATTCCCAAATGGAAGTGGGAGAATATTAGTATGGATTTCATCATGGGTTTATCTAAATCAAAAGGAGGACATGATGGAATATGGGTTATTATTGACCGATTGACTAAATCGGCGCATTTCTTGCCAAGGACATAGTCAGATTACACGGTATTCCTATTTCAATCGTGTCTGACAGAGATCCCCGTTTTACTTCTCATTTTTGGAAGGGACTACAACATTCGTTGGGAACAAGGCTTAACTTTAGTACAGCTTTTCATCCTCAAACGGATGGTCAGACCGAGAGAACTAATCAGGTGGTTGAAGATATGCTCAGAGCTTGCATCATTGATTTCGATGGAAGCTGGCATGATCACTTGCCGTTGGTGGAATTTGCATACAATAATAGCTACCAGGCAAGTATACAAATGGCACCTTTCGAAGCTTTATACGGAAGAAGTTGCCGATCACCCTTATGCTGGGACGAAGTTGGAGAGAAACAACTATTAGGTACCACCGAGAAGATACAATTGATCAGAGAAAGACTGCAAGTTTCTCAGGCTAGGCAAAAGACTTATGTTGACACGAGAAGGAGAGATCTTGAATTCCAAGTCGGAGATCATGTATTTCTCAAGATATCGCCTGGACGTGGCATACGGAGATTTGGTGTTAAGGGCAAGCTTACACCAAGGTTCATCGGACCTTTTGAGATACTGGAAAGAGTTGGCGAGGTTACTTATCGCATCGCATTGCCTCCTCAATTGTCCGATGTTCATAATGTGTTCCACATATTTATGTTGAAGAAGTATGGACACGATCCATCACATATTATTGAACATGGAGACTTAGTTATCCAGAAGGATCTCACATATGAACAGAAGCCCATAAAGATACTAGATCGTGAAGTACGTACCCTAAGGAATAAGGTTATTCCCATGCTTAAGGTACAATGGAATAAGAACTCCGAACATGAAGCTACATGGGAGACCGAGGAATCCATGAGGAGACGATTCCCAGAATTATTCTAAAAAGGTATATACTCTACACTCTCCAAAATATATATGTACTATTGAATTTGGGGACCAAATTCTTTTAAGTGGTGGAGGGTGTAGCAACCCTGATAAAAATAAGATTTTTAAATAAATCAAATTAAAATAAAAGATAAATAGATGACAAAGAGCCTAAATGAGTAAATCATTAATCAAGAGGAAAATAACGCCTTTTATCAAGGCGCTGATTCAAAAGGAAACGCCTCTGTCTAAGGCGTTAATTTAAAAAGGACGCCTACACCCTAGGGCGTCAAATTTCAAACAACGGGAAATAAAATTAAGGAAAGTAGAAGTGACGCCCTCCACCTGGGCACGTTTTATACAAGAAATGACGCTTGACAAGGCGTCAATTTAAATTAACGCCCTCACTTAGGACGTTAATTCAGTTTGAGTTTCGTTCGACCCAGGAGACTATCCAGAGCAAGTTTCTGGATAACTACGAGGAAGATTGAATAGGGTAAGAACTCTATTAGGGAAATATTACTTCCAATACAGCACTAACTCCATTACGATCCAAAAAAAAAACCCTATAAATACCCTCCTAAATCAACCCTTGATCGCTATTTGGCGATCTGCTGCTGCTGTCATCGACGTGAAGAACATGTAATGTTCTTCCTCTTTATTTCTGGTTGTGTGTGTTGAAAGAACGTTGATGTTCTTTTCCTTCCTCATCTTCCTATACAGGTTGTCTGTGTTGTGAAGACGATCATCCTTTTGACTGAAGAACGAGTGTTCCTTGTCCATATTCTCACTGCAGGAGGGACGTGAAGACTGTTGTCTTCCTCTCCTTCCTCCTTGCTTAATAGAAGGCAAATCTTCTGTATCGGTGGGGAACCTACTTTCAGCTGCATCAGACCAAGGACTTCTGTCTCTTTCATCTCCTGCAAGTTATCTCTGTTCGAGAACAAGAGCATCGTTTTCTTCTCCAAACCTTCATCCGTTCACCAGTTAATCTTCAAAAGGTAGGTTTTCTCAAGATCGTAGCCCAAACTAGCTTAAGATCTTAATAATATCATGGGTCATGCATGCATATAGTTTTATTGTGGTTTCAGATGTTTTCTATGTAATTTCAAAAAGAAACGCCCTTGGCAAGGGCGCTAATTTAAAGAAGCGACCCACACTAGGGCGTTAATTATTATTTTGACGCCCTACCCAGAAGTCGTCAATTACATGTAATTAATAAATACCCACGTTTAAAATTTAATATCTATGTAACCATGAATCTAATATATTGCATGAGTATAGCTGTGAAATCCTACTATTTTTCCTGTCATGATCATGTACCCTTTTTCCTGAAATTTTATTATCTGAAAATTGGTAAATTCTTGAATTCACGACCTTGTCTAGGTCATCTATTACTAAACGGACGCCCCAGACTAGGGCGCTAATTGAAAAGTAACGCCCCTGTGTAGGGCGCGTTTTTGTTAAAATTCTGTAAATTTGAAATTCAGTAAGAATTGAGATAAGGTTTGGACGACTGCTTCACAAGTCGTCAAATGATTAATAAACGCCCTTAAGTAAGACGTTAATTATATGATTAATGACTTTGGTCAAGTCGCTATTTTCCTGTATTATTACTTTTCCCTCGGTTAACACGGTTTCATACTTATGTATATATATATTGGCACTATAGTTCCACTCCGTGAATATAGTCCCACGTTTCACGATGATTTATCGCATCACCCACTATTTCTCGGTGACATACAAGCTCTCCATTGGACATTCCGTTCCTTTGGACTAGCGAGTTAGTCATAGAGACCTCCGTAAGACTCCTCGAGCCTTGGATTCCCTCAAGGCCGACTGAGCAGGTTGTACCATAAAAACCCATTACATTATTTGATTGCCATGTCACTCTAAAGAAACATGGTATACCGGCCCTCATGTCATGCCATGTGTATGATATGAGAATTATCTTAATGAACGGGGTAAAGCATGACATTGTTATGATGTTCTTGTAAACCCCAATTCTATATCAACATTGTTATGATGTTCTTGTAAACCCCAACTTTATATCAACATTGTTATGATGTTCTTGTAGACCCCAATTCTATATTAAACTTGATGTTCTTGTGGACCTCAATTCTATATAAAGAATGTCCATACTTGTTTGTCATGGTACCCAAGTTAGGGAACCAATTCCACCTAGTTTTATCGATAATCGTGATTGTACCGTTATTATCGCCATTCTATGTCAAGTGTCATATTTTTGGACTCTACTCTATCCAAGTTTATCCTACTTGTTTACAAGCTTTATTCTTGAAATTCCATATTGGCTATACATAAAAGTGGATGTTAAAATACATGATTAATGCCTGCACATATAGGGCCCGATCTGGTCCTGGGAGGAGCACCCGAAAGTACTTGTGCCCATGGGAGTTGATTGATCACAGTATTCGCATTATACCGAAGTGCATGACTAGCTTGATTGAATATTCCACAAATCTTGTACTTGTACTTGACTTGATATTACATGACTTGCGTGACCCGAAAAAGGGTAATTTCATACTTGCGTGCTTGAACGTGATAGCCAAATTCCAACATGACATGATGAATACACTTGCTTGAATATCTTGATATCTTTTGATATAAGTTCTTGAAAGTTCATGACTAGTTCTCGTCGCTATCTTATTGTTATACACTCTCTCTATCTTGTCATTTTATGCGAGCATGCATAGCTATAGTGCATTCATGAAAGATGTAATTACTTAAACCCATTGCTAGTTCTTGAGATATAATTTCCTACTGAGCGTTCGCTCACTTAGTGTTTCCCTACTTTTCAGGTAAGTCCGACGATAAGGAAACTCAAACGGATGGAGAAAATCAAGAGTGAAAGAGATAGAGCTTCTCCCGTGTTATCTAGTCTTTTTCATATTTTCTTGAGTCAACCTTGTATTTTCCCTTTATTTTAGTTAGTACTTCAAAGGTTTGTAATAGACATATTCTTATGAAGGAATAAAGGATTGGGTTATCTTTACTTTTGCGCATCTCTGATTTTGGTGTCGAATACACTAATACTCTGATTGACATGATTGATATAAACTCGTCACGCGTCTCCGGGTATCTTCCGCTCTCGGGACGTGACAGTTACAGCATGGTATCAGAGCACGAGAGACAAACCAGGGTTACAGCCATTCCAGATGTTCCATAGTGGAGGAAGGGATAGGTTAGAGTGGGGAAAGGGTACAACATGTTTGAAACCATTTAAAACCCTCTCACTTAAACAATTGTATGTTTTTCATAACCATGCTACCAAGAAGGCAAAGAGATCTTCCCCAGGCGGATGAGAGGGGATCGGGGGTAGATGACCCAAATGGGGTGAATGATGGGGATGTCCATGCCCCTGCGGTTGATGATGGGCAGGTGCCCAATGCGGGAGTCAACCTGGAAGGGCTCATGCAGAGCTTCCAAGGGTTGATGCAGGCCATGCAGCAACAAATGTTGCAGTAGCCCGTAGCTGCACCACGTCACGACCTGCCGGCACTTGATCGGTTCCTAAGGTTGGTGCCTCCTATCTTTAAGGGGGAGAGCCATCCAGAGGTGGCTGAGTCATGGCTCAGCGAAATGGAAAAGAAGATCCGCGCAATGCGGTGTCCCGAAGAGGAGAAGGTGAACCTGGCGGCTTATGTTCTGCAAGACCGGGCCGACTTGTGGTGGAAGGCCAAGATGCGGACCACCTTCGCGAACTACCACGATGGTGACATACTATGGGAGGAATTTTTGGCTATCTTCTGGGAGAAGTATTTTCCCGAGCATGTGCGAGATGCGAAGGAGCAAGAATTTCTAAGCCTCTAGCAAGGGAGCATGTCGGTGGCCGACTATGAGGCCAAGTTTTCATCTCTGGGCCAATATGCTCCACACATATTCGATGATGCGCGTCGGAAGGTGAAGAAATTTGTCAATGGACTGTGTAGCAATGTTCAATGCTATGTCACAACCCAAGACCCGGGCTCTTACCCAATGGCGTTGAGGCTTGCTCATCTAGCCGAGCAAGAAAATACAAGGTAATGGTTGAAGCCATGAAAATCTAGGAGACATATAAGGTTAAATTCTAACAAATGTCCACTATAGGTTCACCGAGGAGAAGAAGTCATCGGGCAAAAGGCCTATGCAGGCCGGAGGGAGGCGAGACAAGGAAAAGGTGGCGCGCTAAGAACCGATTCCGAGGGGTGGACCGGGTATTCCATTTTGCATCCAGTGCGGATGCAACCATCAGGGACAAGAATGCTGGAGGGCAGAAGGAAAATGTTATGAATGCGGCGAGGTCGGACACTTCACGAGGAACTGCCCCAAGAAGGCCCAACAAAAGCCATTTTCTTCACAAGAGAAGATCCAGTACAAAGGGCGGGTCTATGCACTAATGCAAGAGGAAGCGGACAACACCCCTACCGTGGCTGAAGGTACGCTCCTTATGGATAATGTCTATGTAAAGGTCTTGTTTGACCCAGGAGCTACACACACATTCATATCCACCAACTTTGCTAATCAACTGAAGAACCAACCCCGAGCCACATTCTTCGGGGAAATGATAGTTAGTACACCGACCAGGAAACAAGTCCACACCAAGCTTGTGATCCCTACTATTGAGGTAAAGATCTGTGGGAGAAGCTTATTGGGGGAAGCCTACATCCTAGACATGGCCGATTTTGACCTCATCCTGGGGATGGACTGGTTAGACAAACATTCCTCCCTCTTGGACTACAGTCGGAAGAGAGTGATTTTTCAGGAACCAGGGAGGGGGACATTCTTCTTTCAATGCTCTAAGGACAAGTCTGGGAGAATGATGGTATCAGCCATCTGGGCCTCCAAGCTGATCAGTAGAGGGTGCGACTATTTCTTAGCTAGTGTGGTGCTTGAAGAAGGCTCTGTCAAGATTCTAGAAGACTTGGACACAGTCTGAGAATTTCCTGATGTATTTCTCGAGGATTTTCCGGGACTACCACCAGCCTGTGAGATAGAATTCTCCATTGAGCTAGCATCGGGCACCGCACCCATCTCTGTTCCCCCATACCGAATGGCTCCAACAGAACTTGCTGAACTCAGGAAGCAATTGCATGAGTTGCTAAACAAGGGCTTCATCCAGACCAGCGTGTCCCCGTGGGGAGCACCAGTCTTGTTCGTGCGGAAGAAGGATGGGACCATGCGGCTGTGCATTGATTACCGCAAGCTCAACCAGGTCACCATAAAGAACAAGTACCCTCTACCGAGGATTGAAGAGTTGTTTGACCAGCTATCATCTGCCAAGGTCTTCTCCAAGATTGATTTGAGGACAAGTTATCACCAGATCAGAATCAAGCCTGAGGATGTATCGAAGACGGCCTTTAGAACTCGATATGGTCACTACGAGTTCCTAGTGGTACCATTCAGGTTAACCAATGCTCTGGCTGTGTTCATGGAGCAGATGAACCATATCTTCCGCCCCTATCTAGATTAGTTTGTCATGGTCTTTATAGATGACATCTTGATATATTCTACCAGTCAGGAGGAACATCGACAGCACTTGAGAGTGGTTCTTCAGACCCTCGGGGAGGACAAGTTCTTCACCAAATTCAGCAAGTGCGGATTTTGGCTTGATCAGGTTATGTTCCTCGGACATGTTATCTCCGGGAACGTTATAGCAGTGGACCCGAACAAGGTGGAAGCAGTGTCAAAGTGGGAAGCATCGAAGACAGTCATAGAGATTAGAAGCTTCCTTGGCCTAGCCGGATACTACCGCCGGTTCATCGAAGGCTTCTCCACCATTGCAACCCCAATGACCAAGCTGACCAAGAAAGGAGCAAAATTTATCTGGTCAAAGGAGTGCGAAGATGGCTTTCAGATGCTCAAGGAAAAATTGACTTCGGCCCCAGTATTGGCACTCCCTCAGGGGGTCGATGGCTTCACTATCTACACGGACGCCTCTAGAATCGGCCTCGGTTGCGTACTAATGCAAAATGGCCGGGTGATTGCCTATGCCTCAAGACAGCTGAAGGACCATGAAAGGAACTACTCCACTCATGACCTGGAAATGGCAGTAGTCGTCCACGCTTTGCGTATCTAGAGGCACTACTTATATGGGGTTCGGTTTGAGGTCTTCACCGACCATCAGAGCCTCAAGTACATATTCACCTAGAAGGAACTGAATTTAAGGCAAAGGAGATGGGTCGAACTATTGAAGGACTATGACTTCGCCTTATAGTACCATCCGGGCAAGGTGAATGTAGTGGCGGACGCTCTCAGCCGAAAGTTGATGGCGCTGAGTTTGCACCGAGAGTGGGATCTGATGGAGGGAGTGATCGAATCACGACCCGAGAAAAGGAAGCAGTTCGGTCTCCTAGCCGAGTTGTCGGCAAAACCTGCCTACTTAGATAGAATTGCGGAGGCGCAAAGGCAGGACGTGGCATTGCAGAGACAACTGAACAATGAGGACTTCCAAATGGGGATTGATGGACTGATCACATTCCGAGGAAGAATTTGTGTACCAGATGATGTGGAGATGAAGAAGGACTTGATGCGGGAGGCTCATGGGTCGAATTTCTCCACCCATCCAGGATATGAAGAGGACGTACTGGTGGCCAGGAATGAAGCAAGACATTGCGGAGTTCGTGTCCAAATGTCTCACATGTCAGCAGGTAAAAATTGAGCATTAAAGACCTAGCGGTCCTCTCCAGACCATTGAGATGGCACAATGGAAATGGGAACAAATCACCATGGACTTTGTGTCTGGTCTACCCATGACCAGGAGAAGGCATGACACAATCTGGGTAATTGTGGACAGGTTCACAAAGACTGCACACTTTCTGCCCATCAACAAGCAAACTCCAATCGAATCCTTAGTGAAATTATTCATCGCTGAGATTATTCGGTTGCATGGTGCACCCTTGTCCATCATTTCTGATCGGGAGCCTCGATTCACCGCGATGTTCTGGAAGAGTTTACAGCAGGCTATGGGGACAGAGTTGCGGCTCAGCTCGGCCTTTCATCTTCAGACCGATGGGCAATCCAAGCGTACCATCCAAACCCTTGAAGATATGCTGAGGGCGTGCAGTATTGAATGGAGAGGCAACTGGGATGATCACTTACCCCTAATAGAGTTTGCATACAACAATAGCTACCATTCTGCCATCGGAATGACACCTTATGAGGCACTTTATGGGCGGCCATGTAGGTCACCGGTATGCTGGTATGAAGCTGGCGAGAAACAGCTATTCGGGCCACAATTGGTGCAAGACTGCTCAGAGAAGATATCCATGATCCGACAGCGACTCCTCACAGCCCAGAGCCATCAGAAAAGTTATCCAGACTAGTAGCGGAGAGAGTTGACATTTACGGAAGGAGACTATGTATTCCTAAAGGTGTCTCCTACCAAGGGAGTCATGCGATTTGGGAAGAAGGGCAAGCTCAGTCCCAAGTATATCGGGCCTTTTGAGATTCTACAAAGGGTCAGCGAGGTGGCATATCGACTTGCACTCTCGCCCGCTCTGGCACATGTGCATCCAGTTTTCCACGTCTCCATGCTCAGGGAATATGTCCGAGATGCCTTGCATGTCATAGAATACGAGACCCTGGAAGTTTGAGCATATCTGTCTTTTGTGGAGCAGCCCATCGAGATCATAGATCGGAAGGAACAGGTATTGAGGAATAAGACCATCCGGCTGGTGAAAGTCTTATGGAGGAATTCTCATTCCGAGGGAGCAACTTGGGAGCCAGAGGACAAGATGCGCCAGGGATACCCCCAACTATTCGGTGAGTAATTTTCCTGGAAAGGAAGTTTTTCAATTCAATTTCGAGGACAAAATTATTTTAAGGGGGAGAGAATGTTATGACCGTCAATTGGGCACTAGCCCAATCAGGTATGATTCGGACCCATGAACCCAATGGGCCAGAAATCTGGACAGATTACTTATGAACCATTAGAAAATCCATAACTTAACATAAGAAGATCAAAATGGGATGAAACCAGGCTCATTAGAAATCTTGGGCCCGTAGCCCAAACTCTTTTGTTGAGGTGGAGACCCAATTCGCATCAGAACCCAAGGTTTTGAGCCTTTTGTTGCCAGCTATCACAAAGAGGTGTGACTATTGGGTGAATTCGCACGTAATTAATTGAAAAATTGTAACTTCATCTTTAGTTGATGAAATGACCTGAAACCAAAGCCATAATTTCGAATGGGCTGTTAGCTACAACTTCTCTGTTGAGGTCAAGGCCAAATTCTGCCTGGACACTATAGTTATACCCAAATTACTTTGGGCTACTGAAAGGTCATCGCTGGAATGAGGGAGAATAAATGTTAATATTGTGAAAATCATAACTCGTGATAGGGATAATGAAATTCGATGAAACTATGACCCACATTTAGATCAGGAAGTCCTCTTGATTTTATATGAAGATGTCCTAGTCTGATTCTCAATGGAAGAGCAAGCCCACTCACATTTATTACTAGGTAGACGAAGGGTCGCGACTGAAATAGGGGAAAATAAACGTTAATGTTTGAAAAATCATAACTTGGACTAGGAATGAAGAAATTCAATGAAATCATAACTCAAAGTTAGATCAAGAAGTCCTCTTGATTTCATCTGAAGATGTCTCAGGCTTAATCTCAACGGAAGTGCACGTCCAACAGAACTAATGACCGGAGGTCAAGGGGTCACACATGTTCAAGCCCGAAGAGGTGCTTAGCATTAACTCCTCTTCAAAACCAGCGACCTTGGAGCTTGTTAGAGCCTTGAGAGACATGGATAAACCCTTGGGAAGCCTGAAAACTATATAAGGAGGTGGGTTTCAAGGGTGTCAAGCATTTAGCAAACCATTTCCATCAACCCTCCACCACCTTCTAGCTTTCTTAAGTAAGAAGAGAGTGAGGGACCTTGGCCCTGTGAAGGGGGGGGGGCGAACCTGCAAGGACAGTGAGCAAGAGTCTCGGGTGGGTCTGGGGTGTGGATCTCATCCTCGGATCGAAGGGAAAAGCTTTAGGTGGATCTAGGGTGTGGATATCATCTCTGGATCGTCGGTTTATCATTTCGAAGGTAGGCACCTATCCTCAAATCTTAGGGGTCAATGATGCATTAAAATGATTTCAAAAGTAGTTTCTATATACTAAAGAGGGATTAAGGATATGTGGGATTGACTACCATGTTTATACTCAAGTTTTTCCATCAAGATGTGTGTTTTTGTGAGGTTTCTCGGAGTTTTTAACTGAAAATATTGGGTGGTGTCGACACCTCCCATGGATGTGTCGACACTTCCCTTGCGAAGCTGCTGGATATGTTGACACTGCCCATCGATGTGCTGACACTTCCCATGAATGTGTCGACACCTCCCCTTAGAAACTACTGGATGTGCTGACACATCCCACGGACATGCTGACACTTCCCAGGAATGTGTCGACACTTTCCCTTTAGAAACTGTTGGATGTGCTGACACCTCCCATGGATGTGTCGACACTTCCCATGAATGTGTCGACACTTCCCCTTTAGAAACTGCTGGATGTGCTGACACATCCTTTGAACAGGTCGACACCCTGTGGGTCTGTCCTGATTTCCAAAAATATAGAAAAGGAGAGATTTGAGAGGTCATATTAATTCAGAAATATCTGAAAAATTAGAAAATGGTAGAAGGCTAAGTTAGTAATCCACTGTAAAAATTTCATGCTCATAGAAATTCTACACTTGAAGTTATGGTTCATTCTCTATGCATGTGCAGGGTTGACAGGTCGACACTTCCTTTGGACCGGTCGACACCCTGGGGTTCTGTCTCCAATTTCCAAAAATGTGGAAAAAGAGAGTTTTGAGAGGTCATATTAATTCAGAAAAATCTGAAAAATTAGAAAATGATAGAAGGCTAAGTTAGTAATCCACTGTAAAAAATTCATGCTCACAGAAAGTTTGCACTAGTGCTTATGATTTATTTTCTACGCATGTATAACCTAGAAATAAATCTATTCTCTTCAGAAAGTAACCTAAACATGACTGTGAAGTATGTTTAGCCCCTTAAGCCCATGGAAAACATGTTTGTTATGATAAGTATCATGCTAGTAAAGATAAGTAAGAATGTGTATGCCATGAGGGGAAAACATCAGCATTCTGTGAGGTAGGACTTCGGTCCCTTCCGCGGGACGGCGATACGTAACGTCGCGGAAGTAAAAGATCCCAAAGGACGGCGGTGCGTAACGCCCTGGTCAAAACCTATCAATTCGGCTGGTTCGTTCTGTGGGATGGCGATACGTAACGCCACAGAACCCGGGGGACGGCGATGCGTAACGTCCCGTGCAGCAAGAGTCTAGGTGGGAGTTCGCTCCCGGGTCTACGCAGTACTCTTATGTTCGTTTGTGTGTGTGGGCCTCTTGTGTTTGCAGCAGCTGTCCGGTTCCCTGCATGGCAAAAATATGAATGCTCATGGAAATGTGATAATGTTTAATTACTTAATTACTAGGTTCTGGCTGCATGCTTGGGTACCTTATAAATTAGTCAAAGAATCTGTATTTTCCTTACATGAGTTATCTTAAGAGCTGATGATGAAATGGACTACGCTAGTGTTAACATCTGAAGTCTACATATAATGGATTATATAGATGCAAAGTTAACCCCGGTTTGACTAGGTTGCCTACTGAGCGTCACACTCACCCCTTGTGACACACATTTTCAGGGGACATAGAGAAAGAGGTTGAGGAGGAGGCAGCAGCTGAAGAATAGAGTTAGCCACCATTCGTCTGGGTATGCTATGGTCGAATGTTCTATTTTGTGTAGGGTTGTAGAGTGGTATGCCCTTGCGGGCTCATATGTAATTTGGAACTATGAACCTATACTCTTTTGGAGATTATGAATGGTTGAGATGTTTACCTACATTTTTGTAACCTATGGTTTCTCTCTCTCTCATGTGAATGCATGCACGTTTATTTACATTGGTGCTTCCGCGATACGTACGAAGTAATTGCTTCGGGGTCCGACAGAAAAATATATATATACCCAAAATTTGGGAATCGGACCTCAGGGCGTTACAGCGCAAGTTGGCGCTCGAGATTTACACTGCAACTTCAGGAGCATGAACCCTCCTCATTTCTCTGAATCATCTAATCCAGATGAGGTCGAGAACTGGATTGATGAGATGGATCGAATCTTCCATGTTATGCAGTGCACGGATCAGAAAAAGGTCCTGCTTGCACCTTTCCAACTTAACAAGGATGCTCGCTCATGGTGGAAAGCCACATCGGCTCATCTACCGAACCCACAACTAAACTGGGAAGAGTTCCTTGAGCTCTTTCATGAGAAGTATTTCATAGAACATGTCCATGAGAGGAAACCAGGAGAGTTTGCCGCACTAAGGCAAATGATGATAACTGTAGCCAAATATGAAGTACAATTTTCACGGCTAGCACAATATACCCCACACCTCGTCAACACGAAGCTACTAAAGGCCATTCGATTCATGGATGGGTTGAGGCCTATATTTGTCGAGCAGTTAGGTCCACAAAACATCCTAACTTACTCGGAGATGGTGCATAGGGCACATCTTTGTGAAAGAACCCTTGAGAAGGTAGAAAAATTCAAGGAAAAGGATGAGGAGTCAAGCCGTAAACATGACAAGAGGGAGAAGAAAGGAGACAAATTTAGCATCACGAGAACTTATAGATCTCAGGATAGCAAGAAAAGACCACACAATGGAAAAAGTAATGGCAAAGGCAAAAGGGTCAAGGAAGAAGAGAAGCAAGTCATGGAGGCTTGCAAGTTTTGTGAAAAATTCGGACACACCACAGAGGAGTACTGGAAGCGCCTCGACGCATCTTTATGATGTGGTAGCTGAGAACATAGAATGCCCGAATGCCCACTCATGAAGGAACAACCTTCAAAGAATAATGGAGAACACATTCGACAAGGTCATCTACATGATGTGATGGAAGATGAACCTACCAAAGATGGTGATATGATTGAAGGTACTATCGTAGTCTATTCGCATCCGACTTTTGTCTTATTTGATACCGGAGCATCTCATTCTTTCATTTCCACTACTTTTGCAAAGACTTTACCTGTTTCATCGGTTCCTTTACCCTCGGACCTAGCAATTACTACACCTCTAGGTTCCGGAACTAAACTCAAGTATCACTACCCTAACAATGAAGTAACTATAGAAGGTCACAATCTTCCTGCAAATCTCGTATGCCTAGACATGGAAGGCTACGATGCAATCTTAGGTATGGATTGGTTGTCGGAACACTATGATGACATTAATTGTCGCCATAGAAGAATCTCTTTCTACAAACCTGACCTTCCAAACGTTTCTTTTCTTGTCATCAAGTACATGAAGCATCCTATTCTTATTTCATCTCTTCACGCTTACAAACTCATCTCGCAAGTTGTGAAGCTTTTCTTGCTTCTGTAGTTATCACCGAACACAAAGAACTAGTTCTTGAGAAAATTCCCGTTGTAAAAGAATTTCCCGATGTCTTTCCTTCTGAACTACCTGGTTTACCGCCTGCGAGTGAAGTAAGTTTTTCTATTGAATTAATTCTGGGAGCATCACAAGTTTCCAAAGCTCCTTATAGGATGTCCTCTACGGAACTCAAAGAATTGAAGAAACAACTATAAGAATTATTAGGGAAGACTTTTATTAGGCCAAGCACATTCCCTTGGGGTGCACCTGTTCTCTTTGTAAGAAAGAAGGATGGATCCCTCAGGTTATGCATCGACTATCGATAATTGAATCAATTAATAATCAAGAATAAGTATCCATTGCCTCGTATTGATGAGTTGTTTGATAAGATTTCTGGAGCACAATATTTCTCGAAGATAGACCTAAGGTCTGGTTATCATCAACTGAGGATCAAAGATGAAGACATCCACAAGTCTGCATTCCGAAGCAGATATGGGCACTATGAATTTGTTGTCATGCCATTTTGGTTAACCAACGCCCCTGCAGCTTTCATGCAATTAATGAACAACGTCTTCAGACCATATCTTGACCAATTTATGGTTGTCTTTATGGATGAAATTATCATCTACTCCAAGACACAAAAAGAACATGAACAACATCTAAGAATAGCTTTGCAAGTACTAAGAGAACACCAACTCTATGCGAAGCTTAGTAAATGTGAATTCTGGCTAAAGGAAGTTCCATTCCATGGTCACATTATTTTAAAAGAAGGTATGTATGTGGATCCTTCTAAGGTTGAAGCGGTCAAGAACTGGAGCAGACCAACAATCGTGACCGAAATCAGAAGCTTTCTTGGTCTAGCTGGTTACTATAGGTGGTTCATAAAAGATTTCTCAAAAATCGCCGTTCCTCTGACCAGACTAACAACAATGGAGAATCCTTTTGTATGGACAACAGAATATGAGGAGAGTTTCTTGACTCTCAAAGAACATCTCACTATAGCACACGTGCTAGCACTGCCAGTTGAAGGTGGTGGTTTCGAGGTCTACACCGATGCATCAGGCATAGGCCTCAGTTGTGTTCTAATGCAGCATGGTATGGTAATATGTTATGCTTCGAGACAGTTGAAGTGACATGAGGAGAATTACCCGGTGCATGATTTAGAACTTGCCACAGTTATCTTCGCCCTGAAGATATGGAGACATTACCTCTACGGAGAAAAATTCACAGTATTCTCAGACCATAAAAGTCTGAAATATCTTTTCTCCCAGAAGGAACTAAATATGAGGCAAAGAAGGTGGCAGGAGTATCTTAAAGATTTTGACTTCTCCATTCAATACCACCCAGGAAAGGCTAATGCTATAGCAAATGCACTCAACAAAAAACCCATGGCAATTTTATCTAGCCTCAGGATGAGTATGACAAATCTCATAGAAGATTTTATCAAGTTAAATCTGGATATAGACATGAAAAGTGAAAGGTGTATCATCGCCAACATCCGGTCATAACCTACATTGATAGAATATTTAGCAAAGCTATAAGAAGATGACCCTACACTGGTTGAGATCAGAACCAACATTGATCAATGGCCAGATTTCTCTGTCACGACTGATGGAAGATTATTATTCCGAGGTCGAATCTGTGTGCCAGATCATGTAGAGACAAAGAAGCTGATTATGGAAGAAGCTCACAGGTCGCGATATATGATTCACCCTGGAGCTACCAAGATGTATCAAGACCAAAAAAAGAACTTATGGTGGCCCAATATGAAGAGAGAAGTGGCGGAGTTTGTTTCCCGCTACTTAACTTGCCAACAAGTCAAGGTGGAACACCAAAAGCCTGCCCAAAAACTACATCCCTTGGAAATCCCTGAGTGGAAGTGGGAAGGTATTGGGATGGATTTTATCATGGGTTTGCCAAAAATAAGAGGTGGACATGACGGAATATGGGTGATAATTGATCGACTGACAAAGTTTGCACATTTTTTGCCCATTAAGAGTCGATTGATAGTAGATGTATTAGCAGCATTATACATCAAGAAGATTGTCCGACTACACGGAGTCCTTGTCACGATAGTATCTGACTGAGACCCATGCTTCACATCACACTTCTAGAAAGGTCTGCAACATTCCTTAGGGACAAGACTAAATTTCAGCATAGCATTTCATCCCCAGATGGATGGCCAGACAGAAAGAACAAACCAAGTGGTGGAAGATATGCTCAGGGCTTGTATTATAGATTTTGGTGGAAGTTGGCACGACCATTTGCCTCTAGTCGAGTTCGCCTACAATAACAGCTACCAAGCTAGCATTCAAATGGCACCATTCGAGGCACTATATGGAAGGAGTTGCCATTCACCAATCTGCTGGAATGAAGTTGGGGAGAAACAACTTCTAGGCCCAGAACTAGTCAGGAGTATGACAGAGAATGTGCAAATTATCAGATAAAGACTTCAGATGGCACAATCAAGACAAAAGGCATATGCTGACATCAAAATAAGAGACCTGGAATTTCAAATTGGAGACCATGTGTTCCTCAAGGTTTCCCCAGGTCATGGAATCAGAAGATTCGGCATCAAGGACAAGCTTACTCCAAGATTTATTGGCCCTTTTGAAATTCTAGAAAGGGTTGGCAAAGTCGCCTATCGGATAGCTTTGCCACCTCAATTATCTAAAGTACATGATGTGTTCCACGTCTCAATGTTAAAAAGGTATATTCATGACCCATATGATATTATAAGTCATGACGATCTTGTGATACAGAAGGACCTGACGTACGAGCAAAAGCCACATAAAATACTTGACCGTGAGGTACGTCAGATTAGAAACAAGACCATTCCTATGATAAAGGTCTAGTGGAATAAATGCCTGGAGAAAGAATCTACATGGGAAATGGAAGAAGCAATGCGCAGAAAATTCCTAGAGTTGTTTAACGGTAAGTAAAATGCACCTCCATAATCTCATGCAATGAATTTGGGGACCAAATTCTTTTTAAGTGGGAGAGGTGTATGTAAAGGATGGTTGAGAGCTATTAACTGTAATGAACAATCCTTTTTCATTGAGTAAACCTTTAGAGTCTAAGGTTCATTAAGCATAAATCATCATATCATTCATGGTGCATTCAGATTCTTACAGACTAGATATCTGATTTTAGTAGCTTAGAGTAGTGAACTTATTATCAGTTTGTCATTCTTCCAGATTCTCAGAAGTGAAAGTAGATGAGATGCAAAGTGATGTCCAGTTGAAGGTCAAGGTGTTGAAGATTAAGATGATAGGCATGTACTGCCAGGTGTTGATACAGAGGGATCCCAAGTGAATTTGTCTCAAGAGAAGTAATCTGAATATTAAGTAATACTCAGAGATATTGACTGAATGAGTCTTTGGTTCAGAGAAGTTCAGATATGAGAAGATAGATTATGAACTCTCTTTAACAAAAAGAAACACAAGCTCCCCCTGACATTATACAACACTTTTGGACACAGCATGTTGACCTATCATACTTCTATAACAATGCTAGACACAAATGCATGACTCAACATATGACTCTTGACTCAAGGTACCAGGTGGAGGACTAGCCTCTACACATGATGTGGGTTTCCAGACAGAAGATATCTACCCTTCTCCCAACTATCATTTTATATACCTTTGAGAACAAGATGGGTATGATGCAAGGTATGCAGTTATGCTATTGACAGATTAACTCTAAAGACAACCTGAAGCATGTGCAAATGAAGCATTCATTTAGAGGCAATTTATTCAGGATAGACATGAATGAATGTTTATTCATCATGCTGAAATTTACATAAGCCTAGTTCCCTTCTTAAGAATTTAAATCTATCATTTCCAAGGGGCTTAGTAAAGATATCAGTAATTTATTTTTCTGATTCAATGAAGTGAAACTCAATTTCTTACTTACCTCATCTCTTAAGAAGTGATGTTTAATCTCAATGTGCTTAGTCCTAGAATGATGAACAAGATTTTTGGTTAACAAAATAGCACTGGTGTTATCACATAAAATAGGTGTGCATCCTAGATTGATGTGATAATCAGCTAGTTGGTGCTTTATCCATAAGACTTGGGCTGCACAATTCCCTGCTGCAACATATTCTGCTTCAGCAGAGGAAAGAGCAATAGTGTGTTGCTTCTTAGATGCCCAAGATACTAGACAACCCGCTAGATATTGACAAAAACCACTAATGCTCTTTCTATCTATCTTGCACCCAGCAAAATCTGCATCAGTGTAAGCTACAAGGTCGAACTTACACTTAGCAGGAAACCATAGACCTAAGTCAGGGGTGTCTGATAGATACCTAAAGATCCTTTTCACTGCACTCATGTGTGATTCTCTAAGACTAGTCTGAAATCTAGCACATAAACATACTGAGAATTGAATATCAAGTCGACAGTAAGGTACAAAAGGGATCCGATCATACCTCTATAAAACTTGGTGTTAACCAATTTACCTTTTGGATCATCATCAAGATTAGTTGAGGTGTCCATAGGTGCTGTTATTGCTTTGAGGTTTTCCATTTAATATTTCTTCAGTAGGTCCCTTAGGTACTTGGACTGTGTGATGAAGCTTCCCTCCAATGTTTGATTGACCTGCAAACCAAGGAAAAACTTCAATTCTCCCATAAAACTCATTTCAAATTCATCTATCATTAATCTAGAAAATTCCTCACACATTTCAGATTTAGTTGACCCAAACACTATATCATCTACGTAAATCTGAGTAATAAGAATGTCCTTGTTACTCACCTTAGTGAATAGGGTCTGGTCAACTTCTCCTCTTGAAAAACCCTTACATGTGAGGAAGGAGCTCAGCCTGTCATACCAGGCCTTGGGAGCTTGCTTCAGTCTATATAATGCCTTATCTAATTTATAGACATGATCAGAAAAATCAAGGCATTCAAAACTTGGAGGTTGTTTGACATACACATCCTCCTTTATCAAGCCATTCAAAAAGGTAGATTTCACATCCATCTGTAGCAATTTTATTCTTAGGCTACAAGTAAATGCTAAAAGTATTCTGATAGCTTCTAATCTAGCAACATGAGCAAAAGATTCTTCAAAATCTACCCCATATTCTTGGATGTAACCATGTGCCACTAGCCTAGCTTTATTTTTAATAACCTTTCCCTGCTCATCAGCTTTGTTCCTGAAAACCCATTTAGTGCCTATAACTGAGCCATGTAAGGGATTAGGGACTAGGTGTCATACCTTGTTCCTTTCAAATTGGTTCAGCTCATCATGCATGGCATTTATCCAATGCACATCCTCTAAGGCACTATCTATGTTTTTTGGTTCAATTTGAAAGACTAGTGCAAAAGAATTCAACTCATTTTCAATCCTAAAATGTGATCTAGTCCTAGGAGGTTCATTCAGATTACCAATTATATTCTCTAAAGGATGGTCTTTAAGAACTCTAACATTGATAAGCTGATTACCTGGTTCTGTATTTTCCTCCCCCTGAGGTCTAGACCCATTTGTCTCACCATTTTCTACAGGTTCAGTATTTGGCTCTTCTTTACTCTCAAGAATATCACCATCAGCTTTGTCTCTGCAAAAAGTAGATTCAGATTTGTTAGCATGCTCATCGAAGATAACATGTAGTGATTCCTCTACCATTTTGGAGTTAAGATTATATATTCTATAGGCTCTGGACATTTCAGAATAACCTAGAAAAATTCTAGGTTCACTCTTAGGTTCAAATTTATTAAGGTCTCTTTTAGCATTCACATGAATAAAACACTTACTACCGAAGACCTTGAAATGTGCTATTGAAGGTTTCTTACCTTTAAGAATTTCATAGGGAGTCTTATGAGTGAAAGGTCTTACCAAGGCTCTGTTAATAATGTAACATGAAGTGCTCACAGCCTCAGCCCAGAACTTCCTAGGCAGATTTTTTTCAACCAGCATTGTCCTAGCCATTTCCACCAGAGTTCTATTTCTCCTTTCAATTACTCCATTCTATTCTGGAGTTCTTGGAGAAGAGAACATGTGGTTAATCCCATTTTCCCTGCAGAAAACATCAAATTGTGAGTTTTCAAACTCACCTCCATGATCAGACAAGATATTCAGAATTGAATGCTCATTACTCTGATTTATTTTGTGATAAAATTCCTGAAATTCCTCAAATGCATCATTTTTATGAGTCAGGAAAAATATCCATGTAAACCTAGAGAAGTCATCTATTAAAATATAACCATATCTTTTACCAGATAAGCTGGCTGATCTAGATGGTCCAAATAAATCCATGTGTATCAGCTCAAATGGTTTAGAAGATAGGCTTTCAGTTCTTGACTTAAATGACTTTCTAGTTTGCTTGCATTGAGTACAGGCCTCACAGATTTTATAGTTTTTCTTGAATGAGATTTCAGGGAGACCTTTTACCATGATGTGTTTATTTAATTTGTGCAACACATGATAGCTAGCATGACCTAACCTACGGTGCCAAAGATAGGCTAAGTCATCCTTACTGATAGTGAGGCATAAATTTGTGTGTGTTGCATCATCTAAGTCTACCATGTAGATGTTATTGATTCTCTTACCAATAAATTTGACAAATTTAGAATTAGGTTCAAAGATTGTGCATGCAAGAGAGTCAAAAACTACTTTGTGACCTTTATCACACAGCTGGCTAATGCTAAGCAAATTATAGGCAAGGCCTTCAACCAACAGTACTTCATCAATGCAACAAGAAGAACACTTACCTACTTTACCTGATCCAACAATTTTCCCTTTGGTATTACCTCCGAAGGTAACATGACCTGCATCCTTCTCCACCAACATGCAAAATTTATCTTTTTCCCTGGTCATGTGCCTGGAGCAGCCACTGTCAAGATACCATCTGTTTTGATTGGCTACCAGGCATACCTGCATGGAAAATCAAATGGAAAGATTTAGAACCCAAAGCTGTTTGGGCCCCAGAAAAGCTTTTATTTCATGCAGACTAGAAACTAGATGTTTTGGTATCCATATTTGATTTGGTTTCTTCATTGAAATTGTAAATTTTGTATCATTCAGTTTAGTCTGCCTTTTCTTGCCACTATTAATCTTGGAGGATTGCTTTTGTGGTGTGGCTTGTTTCTTCTTTTTAAAACCATTTTGAAAATTTCTTTGCCAGCGTTTAATCCAATAGGCATTGGGAGCAGTGGGTGCTCTGTAGACCCTAGACTGACTGGGCATGGAATTGATAAAGCCATAAAAGTTCTGGCTTCTGAAATTGTTGTGCCTAGTCTGCATGTAGGAATTCCAAGGATGAGGCTGATGTATAGAATATGGATTCTGAAAATGATGCTGCATTGGCCTCATGTAGAAGCTACCTAGACCTCCCTTTTCAGAGTGATGATGATAAGAATTATGAAATGTAGAGTAGGTCGGAGCTGTATTGTAGTAGCCTCCACTTGAGGTACTTCTACTCGGCCCTTGGTTCCTAGAGGACTTATACCAAGAAGAGGTAGAGGTCGATGCATCTTGATGGGTGCCTCGACCATTCTGTGGTGACTGGGTTGTTTTGGCCTTGGGGCTTCCTTGAACTCTAGTCTTAGAAGACTGACCCCTAGCCTGTCCCGTGGTCTGAGGCGTGGGAGTGTATGAGTATGATTCCCTAGACACCTCTATCTTCCCTTTGCCTTTGTCCTTTGCATTGGGCATAGCTTTCTCAATATTTTTCATTTTGTTCTTATTCTGACCTTCTCCAAAAGTCATGTTTATCAGGGGTTGAAATGTCCCCTTTTCTGCCACAAAGGAGATGGTTCTCACATCAAACCTCTCCTTGTTAGTTGGGTTGAAACCCAAACCTTCCTTTCTGAAATTACTTTTTGTTCCCAAGATGGCATTCAGATTTTCTATACCTTGTGTTATGCCTTCAAGGGAGTTTTGTTTGTCTGTATTTTCTTTTTCTATATTTTCTATTGTCTTTTTCAATTCAACATTCACACCATTGACAGCTTCATATTTTTCAGTGGCTATCCTCGTTTCTTCCTGAAATTCATGTATTCTAAGATTGAGTTCATCAATGGTGTTATTCAGATTTTCATTTTCAGTTCTTAAGTCAATCAAGATGACTTTGTCACACTCAGTTTCATCAAGAGATTTTTTTCAAATTGAGATTTTCAATTTCCAGACATGCAATTTTATCATTCAGAGATGAATCATGAATTACAAAATTAGTTTTCCTTTTCAAATGTTTGTATTCTTTTCTCATATCATCATATTTATCGAGTAACTCAACATATGCTTCTTGCCAATCATCAGGAGTAAAGTTTTCAAAAGGTGAAGTTACCTCATCATTGTTTTCGTTGTCTTCACCACTTTTGGCCATCAAGCATAGCTTGTCTTCTTTCTCACTGTCAGAGGAGCTGCTCTGACTTCCTTCATCTTCATCGCTCCAGGTGCTAACCATAGCCTTTCCTTTCTTGTTCTTCCATCCTTTCTTATTCTTCCACCTGGGCTGCTTGTCTTTCGACTCAGGATAGTCTACCTTGAGATGTCCTGCCTTCCTACAATTGTAACAGATAGTGCTATCAGTTTTCTTGGCAGCATCATGTTTATGCTTTGACTACCTTTGCCAGAAAAATACTTTTTCCTAAACCCTTTTCCTTCTTTCCTCAAAAACCTTTTGAAATTCCTAGTAAACATAGCAAAATCATCAGTGTTTTCATCTGAGCTAGAGGAGCTGTGTTCACTGGATGACCCTTTGTTGCTTGAGGTAACTTTAAGAGCCAAGGGTTTCTTTCTTTTCTCAGACTCATCTACCCTCTTAAGGTTCAGCTCATAAGTCATAAGAGAGCCAATGAGTTCATCTACGGTCGTGGTAGCAAGGTTCCTTGACTCCTCTACTACGGTGGCCTTGGTATGCCAAATAGGTGTCAGAGACCTAAGGATTTTCCTAACCAGCTCGTACTCACTATATACTTTACCCAAGTTTCTTAAGCCATTAGTGAGCACCATCAGACGGGCATACATTTCAGACACGGACTCATCAGGCTTCATTCTGAATGCCTCATACTCAGAGACCAACATGTTGGCCTTGGTTTCTCTAACCTGAAAAGTCCCTTCATAGATAACCTTCAGCTTATCCCACATTTCCTTGGCTGTGGTACAGGAGGAAACTCTGGAGAACTCGGTGGGATGGAGTGCACATTGTATGGCATTAATGGCCGCCCAATTCAAAGTGGACCTACGGATGTGCTCTCCGGTCTAGAACTCTTCATCTGGAGGTAAATCGAAAGGACCCTTACTTACAACCTTCCAAATCTCATAGTCCTTAGCATGAAGGAATACCTCCATGAGATTCTTCCAGTAAGAATAACTAGATCCATCAAAGAAAGGTGGCTTGCTAGTGGAGTGGCCCTCAGCAGTTAACCCTCTAACATCCATTCTAAACTCTCTGGGATGTAAAGCCCTAAGGGAGAGGTAGGCTTGTGGACGTCAAAAAAATGATAATGATCATGCGGCATGCACATCTCAGCACTCGAGAGCAAGTCGAAGACGGAAGGGCCGAGTAAACCCTATGCCTCCTCCAAGCAGGATGAATACCTACCCGGTGCTCCGCCACCCAACAAAGAATCCCCTCGTGTTGAAGAGACAGCCCCGACTCTCCAGTCGGCATTGCCAAAGGCCGAATCAAAAGAAACTCGGGAATTCGAACACGTGTTCGGCACGTGCCGGGGATCACTCGAAGTTCCAAATCGGGATGCAGAGGCCCTGAACTAAACACCCCGACGGCGGTGCATTACGACTAAAGCAATACGGGAGGACAAGCGTCCATCCGAATAGCCGCGAGGCCGAGACGAAGTCTAAACCGGCGCGCCCTTGCATGGTCCTTAAATCGGCGCGCCCCTTCTAATAGCCATAAACTGGCGCGCCCTTGCATGGTCCTTAAACCGGCGCGCCCCCTCTTCCTTTGCTGATCCGGCGCGCCCCTATTCACTTGCTGATACAGCGGGCTAATTGCATTTGGGTTTAATCCGGCGCGTACAACACCACGCCGGTTTAACCCCATTCTGTCCCATCTGTCAACCGATACTCTGTTCTCCTATCGAATTTAGGTGCAGGTTCAAGGGGGCATAGCATTCAATGCTACTAAGCTCTGCCTCCACATCCGTTCGACAGCACAGAAGCGGCAATGGCGAAGCAGGCCCCGGCAAATCCGTGAACATCCCATCCTCGGACAAGCAGCAGCGTACGACACGAACCAGCAGCATCCAACGCAACGAGTCAACTCCTAGCATTGCTGCGAGCAAGGCAGAGGTGGCGGGAATTCTCCCCCACTGGCCATTTCTACAAGAAACGCAACATGTCCTATATATAGGTGGGTGAAAGAAGAAGAGAGCCGGAAACCAACCCCCAGAGGGCGACAAAAAAGAGAAGAGAGGGCCAGCCGAAGAGAAGAGAAGAGAGGAGAGTGAGAGTGAGAGGTGAGCTCGGAGGGGGAGGAGCATGTGCTCCGTTCCCCCTCCCCCATTGATGTATTCCCTCCTTTCTCTCTACTGTATTCTCCACTTTTCTCGCTTTAGGGTAGATTCCCAGCTGTATTTCCCTTTGCAAATGAATAAAAAGAGAAGTTCTTTTCGCAACATACGGTGTTCTTCTACTTCCCTCTCTTTCCCTCTGCCTTCTCCTCATCCGGGGCCCTTCGAAGCTTGCTTCTCCGTAGCATGGCCTTCGAAGGAGTTCGTCGACGGATGAATATTCATGGCCCTTGTGGCGAACACTTGTCCCACTTCAAAGAATCATCACCCGTGAGCTGCTGGGACTCTTGAAGGCTAGTCCTCGAGTCTCTACACGCACTTATGGGTTAACGGAGGCCTCACTCCGTGTTTTGAGGTTCGCCCCGGAGCAATCCGTTTGGCGCTCCTCTATTTTCTCTGGCAAGCCTCAGTCCGGGGGAGAGGCTGCCCAAATTTTGCCAGAGGAAGAACACGTAAGAATAGAGAATATGTAAGAACAGACAAACGAACAAACTAAGCCCTTGAATCAAGCTAAATCTCTGAGTTCCTGCACAAACTCTTCTCATAAAACACTCGAATCTTCATGCTAATCTACCTTAATAAACAACTAAAACACTTAAACTTTCTCTCCACAAGCTTAATCCACCAATAAGATGAATAAATCAATCATAAAAGTAGCTTGCAGTTGAAAGAAAGAAGAAACAGAGCCAACAGAATGAAATAAAACCTCACAGAACTTATCCGGCGTGATCTTAATCCGGCGTGGCCTTATCCGGCGCGGTCCCCCCCCCCCCACGCCGGTTTAACTCTACACTTTAAACCACTCTCAAACCCTTGAAATGAATAGTGCACACTCCCTTCATCTTCTTGGTATCCATCCGGCACGCCCCTTGCATAGCCCCCTTAAACCGGCGTGCCTCACTATTCATTACCCTATTCCGGCGCACCCTTGGCCCCTCTTCCTTCTTGCCATATAACCGGCACCCCCCCCCCTCTTAACACACTTAAACCGTCGCGCCCTCCTCTTGATACTAATCTGGCGCGCCCCATCCCCCTTTGCTTCCTTAATCCGGCGTGCCTGAAAGAAAGAAGGTGATCAAGCAAATAAAAAAAAATATATACTTCAAGTTAATAGAAAACTAATCAAAAGTTCCCCCTCTACTATAATCCAAATTTTGTTCCGGGGGCACTGCGACCTGATCGCGTAGGTCGATCCGCGTGCGAGGGCGCACGTGGGCGAGTGCGGACCTCACACTTAACAACCCGCTTCGCCGGGCTGTGTTTGAAGAGAAAAGCAATGATGCCCCACTAGATTGGACTTGGATCTCGGGAGCCCTCGCCCGAACGTGACCATGATCCGATCTTATCCCGGGCCGATAGTTCGTTTGCTCGACCCGTCTTTATCGGGATCTGATCCCGCACCTACATTAAACTTGACGTACCTACGGCAGACATCCGTATGGTTTTATCGTTGTCCTCGACGCTACTAATACGGACTTCCATCCGAATAATGAATGGTCCGTTAGTGACCGACATATATGATGGGATCTAATCCTGCACCCACATTAAACTTGTCGTACCTACGGCAGACATCCGTGTGGTCTTGTCGTTGTCTTCGATGCTTCGAATACGGACTCTCGTCCGAATACTGGATGGTCCGTTAGTGACCGACATATATACCGGGATCTAATCCCACACTTGCATTAAACTTACCGTACTCACGGCATAAATTTGCACGGATTCGCTCCCGTCACCGTCTTGTTTTCTATACGGACCTTTGTCCGAACATAAAATGGTCCGTGTATGACCGACAAAATCCGAGCGGAATGAGGTGGCTCTCGTCATCCCCGGACCCTTTGCATGTGAATATCAATAAGACCTTTGTGAGTCGCGTTTGGACCTCGGGTTTGCCCCAACCATGGTCATTGCCTGACCCACATCCTAGGCCTATAGCCAGCTATCTCTGTACACGTCTTCGTTTTGGGAATCTAGTCCCGGGACACTTTCCCGTTGCCCCCTTGGCACCGGAAACATTGAGGATGCCCACGCGAGCCCGACTTCGACCGCGGGGGGCCCACCGCAGTATGGTCGCAGCTTGATCTTGCACCGGGCCGACAGACTTATCGGTTTTCGACCGCTCTAACCGGGATTTAACTGAACGTTTTTCGTTCCTTTGAATAATAAATTTATCGTATCCCGACGTACATATGTTCCGGTCTCCCCCCGACGATTACGCTATTCTCAAGCCAGACATTCGTCCGAACATTAAATGGTCAACACATGACCGACATAAGCTCAGATACTTTCTTCACACCCTCGTGCGAGGACTTCAGCATTTCTTAATAGTTTTTCTATGCGATTAATTTTCTGGCCATCGGGCCCCTTTTCCTGGCAATCAATCAAGGGTTTTCCCCTCTCCGAGGGGATGTAATTAACGTCGTAGCCCTCACGGTACGGCGGGTTCTCAGTCCCGACACGAACTACAGAATCGTCTGATTAGTCAGATCGAGCGCACAATAGATCGTCACCTTTGTGACTGGCACGCCCATGCACTTAACAAACCCAATAACCATAGATCTTAATTAATAAATAAAAAGTGCATTCACAAGGCTCTGATACCAAGTGACAGGATCATGCCCCAACTATTGCGCTAAAAGCTCGAGCTGGTAGCGAAGAAGGACTATATTTCCTTATGGCATTACAGAACCCCACACTATCGTGCTGTGGGCGGACATGAGGGGCTTCGCACATGGACCCCATAATCCATGCAGTGGGATGGGCTGCCAATGCACCGATGCCCCACGTGGACCCCATAATCCACGTGGAACAGCAAATCCCTAAGGGAGACGCTGGAAAATCCAAGTGACAGGTGTGCAGAACAGATGAATGCAGATCTAGAAGGGGGGTGAATAGATCTACCCTCAAAAACTACCAACCTATAGCAGTTTAAAAAATAATGCGGAACAAACAGAACTACTGTAGACACAAACTCACAGACGGTGAATAATCAGAAATGAAATCTGTAGAGGAATTGCAGATAAGCAATGCAGATATTCAACTCATTAAAACTAAATTTCAGAGAAGCAGTCTTTGAGAGATTCAATCAATCATCATTAGAGCGAAGATACAATCTCATCTACCAAGTAACAGGCGGAGGTATGATCTAGGATCCCGCACGCAAGAAACAGCATTCCAGAATGGCGTGACCAAACTTTCCTGCCACAGCTTTTGATATACTTGATGTAGAGGAACTTGTAGTTCGTTCAAGTGATGATGAGAATGAAATCAAATATAAACTGTAACGCAGTAAGGCAATCAGATGATAGTGGAAGATGAAAGATTAATTAATCAAACTCATGCAAACCCGTTAGGCGATCCAAAGCATTCATCTACCGGAGAGAAGATAGAAAATCATCCACAAGACAAGAGAGTTTTAAGGTGGTTCGATCTCTATCCAGAGATCTACATCCACCCCTTACTCAACCGAGTAAGGCTTCCTGCCGACACACAGCTTGAACACCGTTGATCCACAGCTTTGGGGATAGAAATCCCTACAACCGCTGAGCAGCACAGCTTGCTATCCGCTGAGCATTACAGCTTGGCTATCCGAAGACACACCCTCGTCCGCTGAGCAATACAGCTTAGCTCTGCTGATTCACAGCTTTACAAAGGATTCAAAAGGAAAACAAAGAACCGAAGAAAACCACGTAAGAAATGAAGGTGAAAAATAGAAATGTAGCTCTTAGAATAGAGCAAACTGACTCTGGATCTGATCCAGAAGCCAGGGAGAGTCAGCCTCTTTTAGACCCTCTTCTTCCTCTCAGCTCACTTCTTCTTCTCAGCTCTCTCCTACGATACTCTATTTTCTCTCAGAAAATGGCTCTCGCTATCGAGCTCTCTCTTCTCTTCTCTTACTTAACTCTCCTCTTCCTCTTCTTCCCCTTGCTTCTCTCGCTCTTCTACTGCTCTGATTTTGCCGTCACACCACCTTTTGATCGCAGGAGAGGCCTTTTTTATAGGGCTTCAGGTAGGGTTCCCAAGAGCTCACACGTTCGGCATGTGGAAGGTTCGTTTCTACTTTTTTAGAGAAGCCACATGCCGGCTATAGATAGGACAGTGATCCTCGTGGAAGAATGTCCGATGATTGCACCCCTAGGATCACGTGCCAATCATTTATCTTTTTTTTTAATCCATGAACTCATGCTTCAGGTGTGAGTTCAAGTGGTCACGTGACAGACGAAGCCATTAGCCCTTAAGCATCTAAGGTGCTCGAGAGTATGCCAGGTTGATAGAGATGCCTTAGCCTGTAGAAGAAAAAGTGAAAACATGGTTAGACCTTATATAAGTAGCACAGACCTATATGCACAACTAACATTTACCTTAATATATGACAAAGCCTGCTAACACAGAACGTATGCACAAGACCTTGCATACTAACACTGACCATATGCACGAGACGTATACTAACACCGACCTTAGATGCACGACCCTGCATACTAACATTGACTAGCATCGACCTTAGCTGTGTGCAAAACACAACTAGCATTGACCTGACTTGATGGAAGGTGCAACTAGCGTAGACTTTATGTATGAACCAGTGTAGACTAGCATCGACCTTAATAAACAAAAATGCACATGCATGCAACCTTTTTGACAGAATGACCAAATGGCTATATGCAAGATGTGCACCGACTTGCTACAGTGTGTGCACAGACTTCATATACATTGAAGACAAACATGCACAGACCTAATGCATGTAGAATGCAAACATGTACCGACCTTATATGTATGTAATGCAAATGTGCACGGACTTTAAGTGCAGATCAATAGAATGTGCACCGACCTTAAAGCATGAATGAACATGGTATGCACCGACTTCAAATGCAGACCAACAGAGTATGCACCGACTTTATATACTGGTGACAAAAACATGCACCGACCTTGCTGCGTTTGAAGGCAAGACATGCACAGACATTATAACATGCATGGGGCAAATGTGCACCGACCCTGGAGACTCATGTGCACAGACCGTTGCATGAACAGTAACGTGCATAGACTATATGCAAGCACAATGCAAAACATGCACCGACCCTATGTGCCAATGCAAAACATGCACCGACTGTGTGTAATACACAAACCTGCACCGACTATATGCAAAACCTGCACCGACTTCTATATGCGAGAGGTGAAACATGCACCGACCCTGCAACATGCATGGGCCAAAAGGTGCACCAACCTTGTTTAGCACAAGGCAAATGTGCACCGACCCTGGTCCTCTATATAAAAACATATGCACCGACCTTACCTCAGTTGAAGCTTAAGGTAGCATCGACCTTAGTGAGATAGCATGCAACACTAGCATCGACCTTCTAATAGCAACTGAGACTTATTCTGACTTATACAAAGATGATGTTGTCAAAGTCAACTAGTGGTCAAACCAATGTTGCCAATGGTCAAACCACTATTGCCAATCATTAAAACCAGACATGAATGACACCAAATCAGATGAGACACAACTGAAGATGCGAAATCTCACGCTGGTTCCTGAGCGGGCTGGTAATCACCAAGTTTGTGAACTGCAAGACAGGTTAACGGGTCAGAGGGCCTAGGGAGATTCCCTGGGGCGAAACCCTTCGACGCTCAAGTCAGTAGAGCAATGGTGGGAGCGGCGATAGGGAGGAGAAAGTGAAGGCGCGAGATCCCTCTCCACCAATGGGGTGAAGTGATCCTTGCTCAGGAATTGGGGGTGGATCAATGCCCTTTTGGACTTACCTTTCGCCGGAAGGTATCCCAGGTTTAAATAGTACGCCGCCCTCTGGAGTCCTGCAAGCTGAGAGGTCTCCGGTGGAGGTTACGTCCTCGTCGTGGGCTTTTATGGCCTCATCGTGGGGGTGTTATCCTCGCGGGGAAGCCGGAGCTCCTGGACTTCTTGGCGTCCGACCCGCTGTGGACTCTAACGGCTGCAGTGATGAACATTTTATCGGTCATACCGAGATTAGGGGGGCGGCCCTATCGGGCGATAGGCCTAGCTCGGTGAGGAGATGGGTCGGACAGACCGACTAGCGCTTCCCCCCTTCGTGCGGAGGGATAGCTAGTGCGCGGGTCTTCCTATGACCTGACCGAGGCTCGGGCTCTCCGAGCCTTGGGGCCGCCTAGGAGAGTTGTTTCCTCGAGCATTGTTTTATTGGACTTTTCCGAGTGGGCCCTGTGGGCTGTCACTTGGACGAGCTTGCCTCGTTGGGCCTTGTTGGGCCTAGTTGGGTCTGCTCTTTGAGTGGGCTGCAGGAATCCCCCTCTCCACTTGTCCCCCTCCTACTCCCGAGCCAAGGAGGCTCGGTTGAGTAGTTTTTCGAGGCTTTGGACAGGCGTGACTCGGGTGGGTGGAATCCTGTTGGCATTATGAAGCCACGTGTAGTGGTCGCCTGGGCCTGTAGTAATAATGATCCTGACGGATTTGAAATGAAGGGGCCCCCTTTTTCTCGGAGGTTGAAATGGCGCGCCGCCTCCCGCGAGGGTTTATGGGCGTAGGGCGCTGCTCGTTCCTCCCAGTCTTTTTAGGGTTTTTGGCCTTTCCTCCATTTCTCTGCTTCTGGGGCTCCTTGATGCACCGTGAAGATACAGTGGGGGAGCAAGCTCTTGCGGCGGCATTTGAGGAGCTGGCGCGTATAACCGCGGAGGCGATCCGGTAGCTTCCTTCTCCCTCGGAGTCTTCGGGCTCTAGTGAAGGTTCTTCTTCTAGCTCGATGGCGGATCTGCACTTGGAAATCGTGCAGGTGAGGCGGGAGCCTGTCCCCAATCGCAGCGAGTTGGGGGAGGTTGATGTGAAGAAACTGGAACATCAGTTTCGCTTGCCTCTCCGATATAGCTTTGTAGCCGGTGCCTCATACGAGACGAGCTTGGATAGCCGCACGAGCCATATTTCTACTTTTCTCCTGGCGTGGAAGAGCAGATTCTGCCTCCCCTTCGAGCCTTTCATCTTGAAGCTTCTCAATTTTTTCGTGTTGGCGCCTGTTCAGCTGGTGGCCAACTCGTATCTCCTGCTGTCTGCCTTTCAGATCCTCTGCCGCCTGCAGGGGGTTCCCCCGTCCCTGGATCTTTTTAATTATTCTTCGAGCTGAAGGCACATCCGTCGGCGGGGAAAGGCTTCTATTTTATCTAGGCGTGTAGGAATCGGAGTTGTATTCTGCTGGCGGCGAAGGATTTTTGCACAAAGGGTGGAAGAGGTAGTTTTTCTGGGTGAAGGCGGAAGCAGTGGATGAATCCTGGAGGTGCCAGGTTATGCCCAACTTCCAACCGAATCTTCCCCCGCGACAGGAGGAGTTCCCCGCCGATGTGGAGGAATACGCCGCTCGCTTGTTGACAAATCGCCTGTCGACTGAGGAGCTGGTGACGCTGGAGAACGTAGAGCAGTATCTGCTTACACAACTCAAGCCATCAGGTATCATCCTTCGGATCCTTCGGCGGGGTCGGAGGGTCACCTTTTCGCTTCTTAACCGAATCTTCCTCTTCATTGCAGGCATCCGACGGGAACCTTTGGAAGAGGTCACCGAGGTCATCGATCTTGGGGATGACTCGGCGGCTGATGAGTCTGTCGTTCCCGCGGGTCGTTCCCAAGCCCGAGATAAGGGCAAGGGGGTGGCCTCCGAGGGGTCTTCGCGGCCAAGCGGGCCGAAGCGCAAGGATCCCATGGAGGGAAAATTACGGGAAGCCGCGAAGGCCAAGAAACGGGCCAAGAAGGCTGGCCTTCCTACTGCTGCTAGGGGTGACTCTGGCTCGGCGGCGCTCCCCTCTCAGGGGCAAGATGGGGCCGACCCTTCCGGGCCAGCTCCCCCACCTACCAGGCGAGAGGGGGCCGAGGAGACCAGGGGCCCCTCAGAGGGCGGAGATGGGTCAGTTCTCCCCTCCCCGGGGATGGAGGGGACCGGTGCTGAAGCAGCCGGCGTCGAGACCGGGAGACCGGTCGAGGTCGGCGATGTCTCGGGCGGCGAGGCGCGGGCCGAGGCAGATAGGGATGGGGGTTCACCCGCGAGGGCGTCGCAGCCCCAAGTGCTCGAAGTTCCTGGTGCGGTCGATCCTGTGGCGTCAGTCGAGGTTAGGGGTTCGCCTGGGGAGGCGTCGCAACCCCAACCGACCGTGGCGCGCGGGGCGGTCGGCCCCGTTGCTCGAGCCGAACCTTCTGGCGGGGCGTCCGGTGGGGAGCGGATCTCAATGCCGGAGGCCTTGGAAAGGCTTGGTGTTTCGGGTGACTTCTACCGGGTTTGCAGAGAGGTTGCCGCAAAGACGAGGGGGGGAGACAAGCGCCACTCCCCCTCCGAAGTCCTCGACGTCCTCATGGAGGGCAGCCTAGTCATGGCTCGGTCGGCAGCCTTGATGGTGGAGACGTACGCTCGGACGGAGGCGGAGCGGTCAAATCTCGGATGGGCCCTCGGGGGGTGCGAGAGGAAACTGGTCCGCCTCAGCGAGGAGCATGAGGGGCTTCGACGGGAGTTCTCCGTGATCAGGGATTTGGCACGGGCGAGCCGGCTAGAAACCGAGGCGCTGATTGAGCAGTTGGCTAAGGCTCGAGAGTCGCTTGAGAGGAAGGGCAAACTCTTGGAGGAGGAGCGTCTGCGTCACCTCGAGCTGGACGGTTGCTGGGAGCTCGAACGTGCCGAGCTACTGGACCGGGCGGAGGTAGCGGAGCGCCTTCGTTCCGTGGCCGAGGCGGACCGAGCCCGGGTGGACAGGCGATCGAGCGAAGCCGAGCGAGGGAGGGTCGAGGTAGAGGAACGCCTGGCGGGGACAGAGGAGCGTGCGGCCAAGGCGGAGCGGGCTTGGGTCGAGCTCGTTGGGAGGACGGAGCAGATCGAGGCGGAGGCGATCGAGCGGTATAGGAGCTCGGATGCCTATTCAACTGACCTGGAGAGAGCCGCCCTACCATATTACGAGGTAGCGCTTCGCCGGGGCACCCGAAAGGGGTTTAAGCAGGGTTATCGTCGGGCGGTGGACTACGCCTTCGATCAAGACTCCGGGATCGAGTTCCCTTTGGGCCAGAGCTATGACTCGGATGAGTCGGTTTCTAGCTCCTCTGCGTCGAGCGGGGAAGATCCAGAGGGGTCTCCTGCGGCGGGGTCACCAACTCCGGACGTCTCGGGAGGGCTCACGACCGAGACAGTTCTCGCACAGGCGAGGTCAGTGCCCGGGTCGGCCGTCACTGAGGGTGCTGGGGGTGACGCGCCTACTTCCGTCGCTCCCGAGCTTCAAAGTGGGCCCGAGGCCTGATGTATTTTGCCTTATTTTTCCCCTTTCTCTTGTTTGTCTCTCTTTCCTCCTTTAGAGGGTTTCCTTTTATGAGATAATAAATGACTTACTTGTTTGATCGCCATCCTTGCCGTGATTTGGTTGGCGTATCTGAAGTAGTTGGAGAGTGCCGATATGTCCTGCGTGGTTTTCGCATGCTGATTCGGTAGGCTTCTGACGGGGCATCTTTCCGTTCCCTCACGCTTTGAATGCCAGGCCGCTTCGTGAATCCCGCTAGGGCGGGAAATGAGGAGTTGGGGGTGACTGTTCAGGGGAGAAATCCTTTGGCGTGTTTTAAAGGGGGGGAGTCATTTAAGGTGTGCAGCCTCCTTTGGCCTATAAGAAGGACCGAAAGGTGCCATTTCCTCTTTACCGCTTGGGATTTTCTCTAACAGTCTTCCCTCACTCCTTCTTCTTCACTCTGCGTTGTGCCGTTGCATTCGGAGCATGGAGGATCCTTCGGAGGGCGACGCCACCGACGACGGGGAGCAGAGAGCTCTTGCCGTTCCGGCTTGTTGGACGGGTCCCACGGTCGCCGCGCGGGTTTGAGACAGGTCCGACGGTCACCGCGCGGATCTGGAGAGGGCTTCGACGTGTGAGGGCACGGCTCTTGCCCTTTCTCAATTCTGGTGTGGCTTCCGGGCGGGCGCCGAGGCGGAGGACGGATGGGGGTATCTGGGATGCCTGCCGCCACTCCCCCTCTGCACGGGGGGGGAGGCGCATCAAGTTCCCTCCTCACCGAAGCCTTCCTCCGTCTGCAGCCTCTTTCTCCCTCTTCTGCTCTTCATTTCTTTCACTCTTTGAGGCTGCTTGCTCTCTGTTCCCTTCCAAGGAGTTGGTAGGTTGGGAAAGAGGGGGTCTTCACGGCGCTCCTTCTCCCTGGCCTCCATCAACTTGGAAGGTAGCCTTCTCCGACTTTAGAAGGTGGTTACCTTCTCTGCAGTCCCTCTGTCACCTTTGTCAGGGGTCATCTGAGCCAACTGGATTGGCCCCCTCTTGTCCGAGCCAGTTTCTACGCGAGGCAGAGTCAGTGGCTGGACGCGAGGAGATCGAGATTGAGTCAACCGAGCGATGACCTCTTGCAGCGGTGTTAGATGGATTTTCTTGCTTTTTGTCATGCAATGTACTGGCCTTTGCCTTTCTGATGTATCAATAGTTTTGAATGAAAGAAAAAGGGATTTATTTCGTCCTTCTTGTTGTACAATTTCAAAAATAGAATTTGCGTAGTGCGGCTGCGTTCCATGTCCGAGGAATGGGATCCCCTTCCATTGTTGCTAACCTGTACGCACCTTTCCCGAGCGTCTCGACCACTCGGTAGGGGCCTTCCCAGTTAGGGGACAGCTTGCCCGCCGCCTCTAGTGGCCGAGAGGCTTCGGCTTTTCTGAGGACGAAGTCTCCCGGTTGGAAGTGTCTGCTTCGGACTCTGGCGTTGTAGTATCGAGTGAGGCGTCGCTGGTATTCCGTCGCTCGGATGCTGGCAATATCTCGGAGTTCATCGGCTAGGTCGAGGTTCTCGAGTAACTTTTGGTTGTTTTCCTCGAGCGAGTAGCGGATGACTCGGAGAGACGGGTTGGCGATCTCTAATGGAATGATAGCCTCAGTGCCGTACACCAACTGAAAAGGACTTTCACCGGTTGCCGTCCTGGGAGTCGTTCGGTGCGACCACAGTACGCTAGGCAATTCCTCGAGCCAACTACCCTTGGCTTTGCCAAGTCTGGCCTTTATACCTTTCAAGATAGTCTTATTGGCATTTTCGACCAGCCCGTTGGCCTGAGGGTGGGCGACCGAAGTGAAGTGGTTACGGATGTTTAGGTCGGCGCATCTGTCTCAGAAATATCGAGAATCGAATTGCCGACCGTTATCGCTCACTATCACTCGGGGGATGTCGAAGCGACAAATGATCGATTTCCAGACGAAACTCCAGACGACTGTCTCGGTGATCCTTGCAGTGGCTTCGACCTCGATCCATTTAGTGAAGTAGTCGATGGCGACGACGATGAACTTTTTCTGGGACTGAGCCGTGGGGAATGGCCCGAGAA
The DNA here is from genome assembly GCA_022559845.1 of Amorphophallus konjac. Taxonomy (NCBI): domain Eukaryota; kingdom Viridiplantae; phylum Streptophyta; class Magnoliopsida; order Alismatales; family Araceae; genus Amorphophallus; species Amorphophallus konjac. The sequence continues at coordinate 114,099,942 of CM040123.1, read as the reverse complement.
TGTCGATCCCCCACCGAGCGAAGGGATAAGGCTCGGCGATGGTGACGAGTTCTGTAGCCGGCTGATGGACCAAGTGGTCGAACCGCTGGCATCGGTCGCACTGTTGAGCATAGGCCGAGCAGTCGCGCTGCAGGGTGGGCCACCAGTACCCCTGTCGTAACAGGATCCTGGCTAGTGACCTTGCCCCTGAGTGCGCTCCGCACAGGTCTTCATGAACCTCTTGGATGGCTCGGCTGGCTTCGTCGGGGCCGAGGCACTTCAGGAGAGGGCCGGCGAAAGACCTTCGGTAGAGTGTGTCGTCCAGGATGACGAAGCACCGGGCTTGGTACTTCATTTGGCGTGCTTCCCGAGGGTCGGAGGGCTCTTGGGAGTCTCAAAGCCAAGACAGGTAGGGGGTGCGCCAGTCGCTCGGGACGGCCGAGTCAACAGCGAGGAGCTCCGAGTCAATGCTCGGGCGTTCTAGATCTTCGAGGAGGACCGATCGGGTACCTTCTGGGTCTAGGGAGGAGGCCAATCGAGAGAGGGCGTCCGCTCGGGAGTTTTCTTCCCGGGCTATTCGGACTACCTCGAATTGTTGGGCCAGGCTCCTGACCAGCTGGAGGTATTTGATCATGGGTGCCTCTCGAGCTTCGTACTCGCCGTTGACCTGGCTTGCGACCAGCTGAGAGTCGGTGTGGATCCTGACTCACTCAGCCCCCAACCGCCGGGCCATGCGCGCTCCCGATATAAGGGCCTCGTACTCGGAAGCGTTGTTGGATGCGTGAAAGTTGAATTTCAAGGCGTACTACAGCTCCACTCCTTCGGGGGATCTTAGGAGGATCCCAGCACCACTACCAACTGAGTTGGAAGATCCGTCGACGTACAGTTCCCAGGTTGGCCCGGGCATGGTCAGTAGTCTTTCTTCGGTCGGGATGGTGCTTTCGGCGATGAAGTCGGTGAGCGCTTGACCTTTTATAGCTGAGCGCGAGCGATACGAGATGTCGTAGGCCCCAAGCATAATGGCCCATTTGACGAGTCGCCCCTAGGCCTCGGGGTGGGCCAAAATCTTCTTCAACGGCTCGCCGGTTAGCAGGGTGATGGGGTGCCCCTGGAAGTAGGGTCGGAGGCGTTTCACGGAGGTAACCAGCGCTAGTACGAGCTTCTCGGTTGCGGGGTACCTCCTCTCGGCCTCGTTAAGCACCTTGCTGGTGTAGTAGACTGGTCTTTCGATTCCTGAGTCATTTCTGACTAGGACCGAGCTGACCGTTGATGACGTCGCCGAGAGATAGAGTAGCAAGGCTTCGCCCGGCACGGGCTTGGAGAGCACCGGGGGCGAAGCCAGGAACTCCTTGAGCTCAGCGAACGCTTTCTGGCATTCCTCATCCCATGCGAACGTAGCAGATGCCAACTTGGGCCCCCTCAACAGTTTAAAAAAGGGCAAGCATCGTTCGACCGCACGGGACAAGAAACGGCTGAGAGCGGTGACACGCCCTGTCAGACGCTGGATGTCCTTAATGCAGGCGGGTGGGCGCATGTCTAGGATGGCCTGGACCTTGTCGGGGTTAGCTTCGATCCCACGCTGAGTGACCAGGAAACCTAAGAACTTCCCGGATCTTACTCCGAAGGCGCACTTGGCAGGATTGAGCTTCATGTTGTACTTCAGGAGGACGCCGAAGGTTTCGGCGAGGTCAGTGAAGTGGTCCTGGGCCTTGGGGGTCTTGATGAGCATGTCGTCAATGTAGGCCTCGACGTTCCGACCTAGCTGCTCCTCGAACATTTGATTGACCAGTCTTTGGTATGTGGCTTCGGCGTTCTTCAACCCGAAAGGCATCCGGGTATAGCAGTACACGCCGTAGTCGGTGATGAAGACGGTCTTCTCGACGTCTTCAGAATTCATTCTGATCTGATGGTAACCCGAATAGGCGTCCAGGAAGCTGAGCATCTCGTTGCCCGATGTCGAGTCGACCAGTTGGTCGATGCTGGGCAAGGGATAGCAGTCCTTAGGGGTCGCCTTATTCAAGTCGGTGAAGTCCACGCACATCCGCCACTCGCCGGAAGCCTTTGGTACCAGGACGACATTGGCTAGTCACGTCGGGTACAGGACCAGTCTAAAAAGACCAGTCTCTTGCCCCTTGGTGACCTGCGCCTTGATAATCATCTGTTTCTCTGGTGCGTGCTTCCTTCGGCACTGCTGCACGGGCTTCATGGTGGGGTTGAGGTTGAGTCGGTGCAGCACGGTCTCCTCTGGTATCCCAGGGAGCTGATCATCGGACCAAGCGAAGACTCGGATGTACTCAGAAAGAAATTTCTTATATTACTGTTGTTCCTCGGGTGGTAGGTCGGCTCCGATCCTTACTCCTAGGGTCGGGTTGTCGTTTAGGAAAATTGTCAGCAACTCGCCACCTGGCTCAGTAGCTGCGGATTTTTCCTCGACTTCCCGGGGGCCCTTATCATTCCCGTCTGGCCTCGTGGCCTCCACCGAGATATTATAGCACCTTCGGGCCGTGGCCTGGTTACCTCGGATTTCCCCTACCCCGTTTTTGGTGGGGAACTTCAATTTTTGGTGATAGGTAGATGGTACTACCTTGATCCGGCTGAGGATTCCCCGACCGAAGATGGCGTTGTACGCTATCATCCCTTTGATCACCATGAAGTCTACCATGACCGTAACGGTTTTGGGTGGGGTGCCGAGGGTAACCGGCAGGCTTAGGGCTCCTTCGGGGAGAGTGGCCAGGCCGTTGAACCCACAGAGGGGCGTTCGGATCAGGTGGAGTTTAGATGGATCCTCTCCCATTTTGAGGAAACAGTCATAAGACAACACATCAGGGGCACTTCCATTGTCCACAAGAATCCGATCTACGTTACAATGGTTTATAGTGGCCGAGATTACGAGGGCGTCATCGTGCGGGGTGCTCAGCCCCTCCAGGTCTTGATCGGAGAAGACTATGACCTGGGGCGGGGCCTTGGGTGGCTCTGGGGCTCGGCTCGCCCGCTCGGCATGACGCTTCCTTCCACGGCTGCTGTCGCCTCCTGATGCTATTCCTCCAGAGATGACGTTGATGTGAACCCCTCGGGGGGCGTTGTCGATCTCCTCTGCGGCGCCTTGATCTTCTCTGCGCTCGGCGGTGAACCGAGCCAGATGCCCTAGGCGGATGAGGCGCTCGATTTCGTATTGGAGCTGGTGGCAATCACCGGTGTGATGCCCATGATCGCCGTGGAATAGACAATGTCTGCCTCGCTTGCGGTTTTTCGACCTCATCAGCTCGGGCCTACGGAGGAGTCCCGAGTCTTTGACGTCTTCATAGATTTCATAGATCGATGCGGTTAACGAGGTGTACCGCTCGTACTTCCGCTTGCGTTCTCCATCTCGGTCTCGCTTTTTTCCCGAGCTAGGATTTGGCTCGGGGCCCCGCTTCTTGTCCCCCTCCCGACCCGAGCCGGATGCGTCTCGGCAAGCGCTGAGCACTTCTTCGCACTCGGCGTGGTGCAGAGCCAGAGTCACTAGCTCGGCAAGGGTCGAGGGAGGGTGGAGGACAAGTTCACGGTGGAGGTTCTCATCCCGGGTACCCCCGGTCAGTGCGGTTGTGGCTGAGGCCACGTCTAGGCGGGGGATTCGGAGGGCTTCCGATTTAAATCGGTGGACGTAAGCCCGGAGCCTTTCCCCTTATGCCTGTTTGAGGGCCAAGAGCCCCGCTACCGACCTTGGGGGGGCACTTTCGGCGAAGCTCTCCTTGAAGACTCGCCCAAACTGCTTGAAGTCTCGGATGGATCTGGGGGCGAGAGCCCAGAACCACGCTTGAGCGCCCTGGACCAGAGTGGTCACGAAGGCTCGGCACTTGATGGGGTCCGACGCTCCGTGTAGAGTCATCAGGGCGTCGAAGCTATCATAATGGTCGGCCGAGTCGCCCTGGCCATCGTAAAGCTTGAAGGTTGGTATCGGGGCTCTGGGAGATACCTCTGCCTTCAAGATATACTCGGAGAATGGGGATTTCTCCTTGTCTTCCGGGGAAGAGGCCTTCTGCAGGGCGCGAAGGGCGCGCTCCTGCTCAGCGAAGCGCCTTTCGAAGTCTCGCAGCTGGAGGGATAACTCCGGTTGCTGTCGTGCCGCGAGGCTAGGGGGAGCGTCTTGGCGGTCTCCGGGAACGTCGGCTTTCGGATCTGGCCGTTGCGTCCCCCGCCTTCCTTTCCTCGGTGTGGAGGAGGCCTCTTGCTCCGGAGGTGGAGCTTGCGAGGGTCCTCCGACCCTGTTACGGATGAGCTGCTGGCTGCGGAGGGTGAAGCGGCCCCCAGCTGTGTGCTGGGACGTACTCCTGCGGGGGGGGCTCCCTGACGGGGCACGAGACCTTGCATCCCTGGCCGCCTGGGTCTTCATGAGTTCCATGAGGACATCCAGTTTGGCGTTGAGGGCCTGGAAGGCTTCGGCGCCACCGTAGGGGGGTAGCCCCGCCGCTGCGGGGGGGGGGGGGGGGGTGGTCAGTCGGCGGGGATGCTGGCGTTGGAGGGAGGGTTCTGTGAGGCCCTGGAAGGGTCATCCCCTGCTGCTACCATGTCAATCTGATGGTGAGTCAAGACGTTGTGAGCATTCTCAAGACATTATCATCAACGTTATAAGTGTGTACATCGCTTTCACGTCACCAAGTCCATACATTTGTCCTCCTTCAAAGTCTGTACAGCCGCTGGTCTAGCTTCTTGAAGTCTGTACATCAGACTGTTACAGGAAGTCTATACATTGTCCGTCTTCCTTAGCGTCTTGATAGTTGATGTCTATACATTGGCCTCCATGCTCCTAAGTATATGCATTACTGTTCATGCATCAGTCTTCATAAGTCTGTACATTGGACTGTCTCTCTCAGCGTCTCATGGCATGAGGTCTGTACACTCGAATTGCCCTTGATCTGGTCAAGTGTATACACTCTCTCACTGTAGCTTTCAGCTATTCAAGTCTATACACTGGACTGTAAGGTCATGTCTATACAACGTGGGCTTCAGTTCTTTAAGCCTACACATCGACTGTTCATGCAAAGTCTAGACATTCAAACAAGTCTGTACATTGGCCATCAAAGCCCTCAAAGTCTGTACATCCTTCAAGACTCTCAAAGTCTGTACAGCCTGCTCTGTCGATTCAGATTTCAAAGTCTATACAGCGTTCGTCTCAGCCACCGTCTCATTCAGCGTCTCACGCTTGCAAAGTCAATACTCTGGTCGGTGGAACAAAGTCTGAACATCCTTCAGTGAACTTTGAAGTCTATACACTGATTCACTGTTCATCACCTTTGGGCATCAAAGTCTGTACATCGCCTTCAAACTTTCAAGTCTATACACTCCATGATCTTCCAAGGTTGTACATCCACAGTGTATCTTCAAAGTCTGAACATTGTCTCACTCCGTCAAAGTCCATACATTTGTTTTCTCTTCAAGTCTAGACATTGGCTTCATATCATAAAGTCTATACATTGGGCCTAACATTCCAACTCTACACTGAACCTTCGTTCATCAAAGCCTCAAGTCTGTACAGCGTGAAGTCTACACTTTGGCTTCACGTTTTCAATGTCTGTACAGTGGCTTCGCATAGGCAAGTCTGTACATCGGGCTCCTTCTAACTAAGTCTATACACTCCCTCACACTGTACACACTTAGTCTATACAACATGATCGTCTTTACAAGTCTACACAGAGTTCTTCACTTAAACTGATGACTTATCCGATACTCTGTCTGACAGGTGTTCTGATCGTGAAGCTTATGGAGGGCACGTGATTTGAGGCTGGAAGGGTAGACAGGATTGTGACACGTGTGCTGAAGCTGGCTGAGACGCTGACACGTGGACACAGCAAATCAAGAAAGAAGCTCCTGGATTATTCTGGTGCGTCAACGCATTGAGCAGGTAGCGTCGACGCAGCAGTTACAAAAAGAGAACCAATGGGTTACTGGGTTACTCAGATGCGTCAACACCACCCACTGGCAGCGTGGACGCAGCAGTTCAAGTAACTCCTTTCAACCTCTGGAGTACCTTGACAGCGTCGATGCTGCAGCTCGTTGGGGCGACGCAGCAGGTTGATGGAACAACACCTTTTAGCTACTAGTACACACCGATGCGTCAACGCAGCAGTGGAGCGGCGTCGACGCAGCACGCCCATCTGCTAAAGACTTGATCACTGGATCATCGATGCGTCAACGCCATGGGCTGATAGAGTCAACGCAACAGTCTTGAGTTTTACTGAACGAATGTCCTTGAATTGTAGGGCACGTGATCCGAGGTGCCTGGCTCGTAAACCAGGAAGCTGCCACGTGGTCCGAATTTCTAGGGCTGGAAACGTGGAAGCCACACGCGCCAGTGTGTTGCTGCTGCTACTATATATACTAGTCTTCTTCCACTAAAGAAAAAAAAAAGATCGAAGCAGAGATCGAAGCAGAAGCCTGAAGAGCAGAAAGCCCTTCGATCCAGAAAAAGAGAAAAAGAAGGAAAAGAGAGGAAGAAGAGATAGAAGAGAGAAGCCGTGAAGAGAGAGCAGTGAGTGAGAGATTAGGAGAGTAGAAGAGAAAGAAAGAGAGATAGAGAGTGAGAGATTTGGAGAGCAGAAAAGAAAGAAAGAGAGAAAGAGAGTGAGCGAGAGAGTTCGTGGAGAAGAAGGAAGAAGCAGCATGAAGATCTGTCTTCACTGGACTATGGATCAGATCCAGGCCAGTCAGCTCCGTTGAAAGCCACATTGTGCATTTCATTTTACAGCTTTCTGATTGCTGTGTCATTTTCCTTTATTGTTTTCCTTTGTTTTCTGATCATCTTTGTTCTTCCGATTGCCCTGTTGGGGGTCGGGTTCCTCCTGTTGGTTCAGGAGAAGGGAGATCTGATCTCCAGGTTGCAAGTGACAGGTTGTCACTTGTGGGTTGCCCTCTGGTTAGAGGAAGGGAGGCTAGTCCTCCGGTTCTGGGCTTGTGGTTGCAAGTCCAGTGGTCCCTCCTGGTCTGGAGGAAGAGAGGTCTTCGACCTCTAGTTTTCAAGTGGCTGGGAGTCACTTGGGTGTCCCTCCGGTTGGGAGGAAGAGGGGAGGTTGTTCCCCTGGTCAAGCTGTGTGGCAGCAACTGTTTGCAGACTGAATCTGCTTGGTTCTAGCATTTGCTAGTGAAGCCTCACTCCGGTTGGGAGTGAGGGGTGGATGTAGGTCTGTGGACCGAACCACCTAAAAATCTATTGTGCAGTGGTTTGATTGATTGCTTTGCTTCCGCTAGATGCTTGAATAGGCTCGCTCCACCTGCTTGTTATTTTGTCTAATCGAATTAGCTTAACTCCGGAACTTGCTTAGCATCTGATTTTTTAAATTGGCCATTTTACATAGAAGGATACATTCACCCCCCTCTGTATCCAGGCCTAGCACCCTAACAGTTGGTATCAGAGCGGTGTCTGCATACAAGGTCCAGTGACCTGCAGATTCGATCTTACAGTCTTAGGTGCTAATTTGTTTTTAGTGCATCAATATTCCTGTTGCATTAATCTGTTGTGTTCTCATGGCTCATCCACCGATTTTCAGTGGTACGCATTTTAATGCATGGTTCTCTAGTCTGAAGAATTATGTCAAATCGGTGAATCCAGACCTGTGGAAAGTAATTTCACATGGTCCTCATGAACTGCCAAAGAAAAGGTCCAAATGGACTGACAGTCACGAATCAATGTATGAGGAGAATCAGACAGCTATAAATCTGATGAAAGCAGCCACTGACAAAGCTTTTCACTCATGTTTCCTTGATTGCAGATCTGCAAGGGATATGTTGGAGATGATGAAGAGAGCCGGGAAAGGAAATCAAACAAGCTGCATGATGGCCAACAGAAGCGATCAAGGCAGCAATCAAACTGAAGAAGATGATGATGATGAGGTAAATCTCTTCGAGAATTTCTCTCTAGAAGATTGGGAGAATGCATATGCTGAATTATTTGAATCTCATGAACTGTTAAGAAAACAGTATAAAAAATTGAAGAAGGGTACTGGTTTAGATAGTTCAAGCTCTCCTTGTAGAAATTGTGTTGAATTGAAAAATATTCATGATGCTTGTATGTCTGACTTTCAAATACTGAAGAAACAAGTTTCATTATTGAAAACTGAAAATCAAGATCATATAAATGTGATATCTGAACTCAAAGAAAAATTGAACTCAGATAATGATAATCAGACTGTTGTTAACTATCATGACCAGTATGAAAAATTGCTGAAAAACTTTGAAAGTGTAAACTCAGATTTAAACAAGCTGAAATCTGAAAATGATTCTCTGAGAATATCTACTAATAAAAATGATAAAAAATCTGAGAAACTTGAGCAGGAGAAGAACTTGTTTGCTGAAAAACTTGAAGCCATCAAATCTGTGAATGTGGAATTACAGAAAAACATTGAAAAGAAGGAAAAGATTTGAAGGAATTCAAGGCTGGAAGAAAACTTGAAACTAACTCAGATGATCAGATCTTGATAAATGAGTTAATTCAAAATGACAAGCTTAAGGAAGAAAATGAGAAATTAAAAATGCTGAACTCCACTATGTCAGAGAGACTTCTAGTTTTGGAAAGAGGAAAAACTGTTTGTATTGAAGATTCTGATAAACTGAGCAATCTGGAAAATGAAATTGAGAAGTATAAAACTGCTAACAAAGTTTTGAATGAAGCTATGAACTGCAGTGAGCAAGAGATTGCCAGTTATGAGTTACACATTTCCTCACTAGAAAATGAAATTCAAGACTTAAAAAACTCTTTGTCTAAATTTGTTTGTGGGCAAGATAATCTGAACAAATTACTAGGAACAAAAGTAAATGTCAAAAAGGAAGGGTTAGGCTACAACAATGTCAATAAAAAGGCTTTTGAAAACAAGCTGACGACATCCTTTATCAAAGCATCTGATATAGCCACAACCTCAGAAAATAAACAACCAAATGTTCAGAAGAATCAGAAACAAACTGAAAAGTTGAAAAAGGTTGATGGATCCAAACTGAAAAATATTTTCATTAAATCTTCTGAATAGGAAAAGCCTTCCACTTCATCTCCAAGTCAGTACAAGGCTAAGAAAACAGGAAAAGAGGATAAAAATCAGAAAAGGATTGTAAATCAGAAAATAAATGAAAAGGGTTCATCAGTGTTTGCTAATCACAGTCCTCACACACACTCACATGCATCTAAAAGGAAGATTATCTGTCATTACTGTCATAAAGTTGGACATCTGATGCATGAGTGTAAGTTGATGGAGAAGGATGATAAGAATGCTAGGAGGTCTCATGATAAAAATCCATCACCTCAGAAAAGGAGTGTCACATGTTCTAATTGTGGCAAACTAGGACACTCAATTGCTCATTGCTGGTTTGCTAGTGGTAAGAAAACCTTTTATTCATATCATGCTAAATTCCCTGCAAACCAACATGTTTTTAATAAAAATAAATCTGTTTCAATGAACCAGCATATCATCTGTTTTAATTGCAACAAAAGGGGTCACAGGGCCTCTGAATGCTGGTCAGGCTTTTTTGAAAGAAATTCTATTTCATGCTTTGAATGTGGAAAGGATGGCCACAGGGCCATTGATTGTTGGCATGCCCAAGGAGGCTATGGCAATAATGAACTCAATTTTAAAAAGAATGCCTCTTATTGCTCTCACTGTAGAAAGCATGGCCATACAGTCAAGGACTGTTGGCATATTCAGGGTAGAAATGTGAATCTCAAACATGCTAAATTCCCTGTAAGATAATTTGCAAAACTTTTATGTTATAACTATGGGAAGCCAGGTCACAGGGCTGCAACCTGTTGGCTGGCAGGATATCAAAACCAAACTGATTTTGGTAAACAGAATTCTTATTCTGTTAACAGAAAATCTCATGCATGTACACATGGATTTCACGCTAACAAGAATGTGCATAGATTAAATCTGAAATCTGGTGCATCTTACTATCATTATAGTAAACAGAACTCTCTCTCTGCAAATGAACTTCATGACAACAGAAATGTGCATAAGAGGAATTTGAAATCTGCTAATTCATGCCATTGCTATGGACAAATTGGTCACTCAATGTATAATTGCAATTTGATGAAATCTGATGACCTTCATGCACGAAAATTGTTGAGAAAATCTGCTAGGAGTAATACTGTCATGTCAGGACCCAAGACTTCTTGGGCACCTGTTTGTGCAAAATAACATTGCTATGCAGGTGTGCCTTGGGACTGAAATAAAAAGGGGTAATGATCCAAGGCACTCAAGAAGAAAACCCCATACTGAACTTTTCAGGTAAACTTCCTGCTCTTCTTGTTTTTAGTTTTAATGCATAGCAAGTTAAATCTATTTTTGCATTTTCATTCATCATTTGCCATGTGCATTATTTTCTGATCATGCATTTGCAGAGAGTTCTGTGCAAATATCAGATTAAGAAGGGTTGTCTGTATCTGATGCATACATAGGCTAATTTCAATTGCTTGATAATTGTGTTATGCATAGACTCTGAAAATAAATTGTATTTCGAATTTTCTGAAAAATCTGAACTGCATATGAGTGTGACTTGAAACTTGTGTGTTGCAATAGCTCACTGAAATTCTGAATTGCATATAGGACTGCATGTTGAATAATTATGCATGACCTCAATGGTATATAAATGGTAAGGTACCAAAAGGCAGGGAAGTCTGTCTGGAGGTTCTTACTATGTGTGAGGTGATCTTTTAGACCAAGTGCTCCGCCTAGTACCATGGGTCACTTTGCTGATAGGACAGTCTGATTGTGCACAAGTCACAATATCATTTGGAATCATATGTTCAGTTTTCAGTGCAAACATTGCATGTTTTCAGGGGGAGTTAGATGCATATCCTTGCATATCATTCAATGTTGAGTCTTTGCATGTCCCTGCATACATATAGTGCACTGCATTTCCTTATATTGAAAATGCCAAAGAGAGAGTTTTAATACATATTGTGAGGGGGAGTCAATGCATTGCATATAGGTTGTCAAATGCATACATGTGTCAGAACTCATTGCATATCCTTTCTTATTGATTTTGTTGACAAACCTTAATCATATTTTGAAAACTTTGAGCTTCACAATCTCTCTTAACAATTGGTATTTCTCCTATTAATTGGTATCATTTGGCTTCAGAATTCTATCAGTCTGTCATGAAGATTTCAATGGGACTATCTCGATCATAAATCTAAAAATTCTTGAACTAGAAATCTTCTATTATACATTTTTATGAATGACTGAAATAACTCATGTGGTTTAAGTTTAATGTACTCAATGAGTTTGACTTTAAAATCTCTTTAAAATATCTGAAGAATGTTTAATAAACCTTAACCATCTGTTTCATGTTGTGTCTTGTGAAAACTTCTGAAATCTGCACTTTTGAATACATGACTTCAACTGATTAAGTACATGAAACTATTATTGATTTGAAGTAAATGAATTTTTCTGAAATGTCTAAAGAGTAATATCTGTCAGAGCAATGACATTGGTCACTGAGAAACACATGTCCAAAGGACTGTGTCATGAGGTGCCTTAGTTAACTCTGCATAAAATTTATTGAAAATCAGGCAGAGCAATGGCATGCACACTGAGAAATACAACTCACTCATTAAAAAATGAGTTGTAGTGTGTCATGATGTGTAAATGCTAACTCTGTTCACATAAAGTATGACAGTTAGTCACACTAAGGGCTTAGGGATATTGGCATCTGATCAAGGTATATCCTCTAGTTACAATGTGTGCACTGAACTAGAGTGCTCGTAAAATTTGTAGCATGGAAAATTGTTGAACAAATTGAAATATCTGAATATTGATGCTAAAATCAAATTGCTACAACCCTAGATAAAATAATATGACTTCATAATTGCTTAATCTCAATACTAGTGCATGTAATTCTGAAAGAAGGTAATAAATTTGATTGTGTAAGATAAAGGGAGGACAATCAAGATAAATATGAGGGCTTGGTTCATTTTTATTAAAACATGGTTTTAGATATCAATACAGAATTTTATTGATAAACTCTGCATACATCATGTTTAAACCATGCTGTTCAAAAGGCTCATTCATAAGTCCCTATAATGGAAGACTTTGAAAAATTATGTTTTAGATTTATGAGATTGATCTCTCCTTGAAAATCTTGCTGAATTATTTCTGTTTGGAGCTTATTTGTAAATCTGCTTATTTGAACCTTTTCTGCTTATTGTCCTTGGTTCATTGACCTGAACTTCTCCTTGTTTGCCCTTGTGGTCTCCTTCTCATCCATCTCATAAGATTCCACTTATTGAGGGGGAGCTTCCATGTCTTATGCATCATGCTGCATAGAAACTCTTAAAGGGGGAGAATTATGTTCTTGCATTCTGGTATCTGCATCTGCATTCACCCCTTCCCATGGTTTATTTTGATTATACCAAAGGGGGAGATTGTTTGCCAAAGAGGGAGTATATCATTCAATAAGTGCATGCAGGTTCATTTTGAGTATCTCTAACTCATGCTTTTGCTGAAACTCCTAAAGGGGGAGAAATTGTCTGAATTTTTATACATGCTATAATTTCTCAAACTATTTTCTTTTTGATGAAGTCAAAGGGGGAGAATAGTTTGAGTCATCAGCATCAGATTGACTCACCATCAGATTGACTCACTGTGTAGAGTTGCCATCATCAAAAAGGGGGAGATTGTTGTGCCTCTGTGATTTTGATGATTGGTTTTGATGTGAGTCATACACTGTGAGTCACCATGCATTGATGTTCTGTTTTGATGATTGATTTGGTTTTGATGATTGGTTGTTGATGTGAGTTAATCAAATGTTCAGTCATCTTGCTGCTCAGTTTAGTTTAATATATTTTGATGTTCAGTCATGTTAACTGATGCATAAAGCATTCATTGCTACACTCTGTCTGCACAGTTGTCACTGCAGTGCGTCAACTCAGTGTGCCGATGCGTCGACCCCTTGGTCATTTTTGTATCTGTCCATACAGTAGTGCGTCAACTCCTTGAGCTGATGCGTCGACGCTTCAGTTCAGTTTCTTCATTTGATGAAGTCTATACATCATCAGTTGATCATCAAGAATATACGTTGCAGCGTCAACTCATTGGGCTGCAGCGTCAACTCAGCTTGTATGCACATCAGCCTTCACATGCTAAGTCTGTACAGCCTACGTCTCATGCAGCGTCAACGCTGTGAGCATTCTCAAGACATTAGCGTCAACGCTATAAGTGTGTACATCGCTTTCACGTCACCAAGTCCATACATTTGTCCTCCTTCAAAGTCTGTACAGCCGCTGGTCTAGCTTCATGAAGTCTGTACATCAGACTGTTACAGGAAGTCTGTACATTGTCCGTCTTCCTTAGCGTCTTGATAGTTGATGTCTATACATTGGCCTCCATGCTCCTAAGTATATGCATTACTGTTCATGCATCAGTCTTCATAAGTCTGTACATTGGACTGTCTCTCTCAGCGTCTCATGGCATGAGGTCTGTACACTCGAATTGCCCTTGATCTGGTCAAGTGTATACACTCTCTCACTGTAGCTTTCAGCTATTCAAGTCTATACACTGGACTGTTAGGTCATGTCTATACAACGTGGGCTTCAGTTCTTCAAGCCTACACATCGACTGTTCATGCAAAGTCTAGACATTCGAACAAGTCTGTACATTGGCCATCAAAGCCCTCAAAGTCTGTACATCCTTCAAGACTCTCAAAGTCTGTACAGCCTGCTCTGTCGATTCAGATTTCAAAGTCTATACAGCGTTCGTCTCAGCCACCGTCTCATTCAGCGTCTCACGCTTGCAAAGTCAATACTCTGGTCGGTGGAACAAAGTCTGAACATCCTTCAGTGAACTTTGAAGTCTATACACTGATTCACTGTTCATCGCCTTTGGGCATCAAAGTCTGTACATCGCCTTCAAACTTTCAAGTCTATACACTCCATGATCTTCCAAGGTTGTACATCCACAGTGTATCTTCAAAGTCTGAACATTGTCTCACTCCGTCAAAGTCCATACATTTGTTTTCTCTTCAAGTCTAGACATTGGCTTCATATCATAAAGTCTATACATTGGGCCTAACATTCCAACTCTACACTGAACCTTCGTTCATCAAAGCCTCAAGTCTGTACAGCGTGAAGTCTACACTTTGGCTTCACGTTTTCAATGTCTGTACAGTGGCTTCGCATAGGCAAGTCTGTACATCGGGCTCCTTCTAACTAAGTCTATACACTCCCTCACACTGTACACACTTAGTCTATACAGCATGATCGTCTTTACAAGTCTACACAGAGTTCTTCACTTAAACTGATGACTTATCCGATACTCTGTCTGACATGTGTTCTGATCGTGAAGCTTATGGAGGGCACGTGATTCGAGGCTGGAAGGGCAGACAGGATTGTGACACGTGTGCTGAAGCTGGCTGAGAGGCTGACACGTGGGCACAGCAAATCAAGAAAGAAGCTCCTGGATTATTCTGGTGCGTCAACGCATTGAGCAAGTAGCGTCGACGCAGCAGTTACAAAAAGAGAACCAATGGGTTACTGGGTTACTCAGATGCGTCAACACCACCCACTGGCAGCGTGGACGCAGTAGTTCAAGTAACTCCTTTCAACCTCTGGAGTACCTTGACAGCGTCGATGTTGCAGCTCGCTGGGGCGACGCAGCAGGTTGATGGAACGACACCTTTTAGCTGCTAGTACACACCGATGCGTCAACGCAGCAGTGGAGCGGCGTCGACGCAGCACGCCCATCTGCTAAAGACTTGATCACTGGATCATCGATGCGTCAACGCCACGGGCTGATAGAGTCAACGCAGCAGTCTTGAGTTTTACTGAACGAATGTCCTTGAATTGTAGGGCACGTGATCCGAGGTGCCTGGCTCGTGAACTAGGAAGCTGCCACGTGGTCCGAATTTCTAGGGCTGGAAACGTGGAAGCCACACGCGCCAGTGTGTTGCTGCTGCTACTATATATACTAGTCTTCTTCCACTAAAGAAAAAAAAAAAGATCGAAGCAGAAGCCTAAAGAGCAGAAAGCCCTTCGATCCAGAAAAAGAGAAAAAGAAGGAAAAGAGAGGAAGAAGAGATAGAAGAGAGAAGCCGTGAAGAGAGAGCAGTGAGTGAGAGATTAGGAGAGTAGAAGAGAAAGAAAGAGAGATAGAGAGTGAGAGATTTGGAGAGCAGAAAAGAAAGAAAGAGAGAAAGAGAGTGAGCGAGAGAGCTCGTGGAGAAGAAGGAAGAAGCTGCTTGAAGATCTGTCTTCACTGGACCGTGGATCAGATCCAGGCCAGTCAGCTCCGTTGAGAGCCACATTGTGCATTTCATTTTACAGCTTTCTGATTGCTGTGTCATTTTCCTTTATTATTTTCCTTTGTTTTCTGATCATCTTTGTTCTTCCGATTGCCCTGTTGGGGGTCGGGTTCCTCCTGTTGGTTCAGGAGAAGGGAGATCTGATCTCCAGGTTGCAAGTGACAGGTTGTCACTTGTGGGTTGCCCTCTGGTTAGAGGAAGGGAGGCTAGTCCTCCGGTTCTGGGCTTGTGGTTGCAAGTCCAGTGGTCCCTCCTGGTCTGGAGGAAGAGAGGTCTTCGACCTCTAGTTTCCGAGTGGCTGGGAGTCACTTGGGTGTATCTCCGGTTGGGAGGAAGAGGGGAGGTTGTTCCCCTGGTCAAGCTGTGTGGCAGCAACTGTTTGCAGACTAAGTCTGCTTGGTTCTAGCATTTGCTAGTGAAGCCTCACTCCGGTTGGGAGTGAGGGGTGGATGTAGGTCTGTGGACCGAACCACCTAAAAATCTATTGTGCAGTGGTTTGATTGATTGCTTTGCTTCCGCTAGATGCTTGAATAGGCACGCTCCACGTGCTTGTATTTGTTGTATCGAATTGGTTCTATCTCGGACTTGCTCTAGCATCTGATTTTTTAATTGGCCATTTTACATAGAAGGATACATTCACCCCCCTCTGTATCCAGGCCTAGCACCCTAACACTTACCCTTTTCGCCGGCGGACCTCTCCCTGAGCTCCTTCTCACCATGTTGGCTCTTCGTGTGTTTCTCACAGACGGCGCCAGATGAAGATGCGAAATCTCGCGCTGGTTCCTGAGCGGGCTGGTAATCACCAAGTTTGTGAACTGCAAGACAGGGAAACGGGTCAGAGGGCCCAGGGGGATTCCCTGGGGCGAAACCCTCCGACGCTCAAGTTAGTAGAGCAATGGTGGGAGCGGCGATAGGGAGGGGAAAGTGAAGGCCCGAGATCCCTCTCCACCAATGGGGTGAAGTGATCCTTGCTCAGGAATTGGGGGTGGATCAATGCCCTTTGGACTTACCTTTCGCCGGAGGGTATCCCAGGTTTAAATAGTGCGCCGCCCTCTGGAGTCCTGCAAGCTGAGAGGTCTCCGGTGGAGGTTACGTCCTCGTCGTGGGCTTTTATGGCCTCATCGTGGGGGCGTTATCCTCGCGGGGAAGCCAGAGCTCCTAGACTTCTTGGCGTCCGACCCGCTGTGGACTCTAACGGCTGCAGTGATGAACATTTTATCGGTCGTACCGAGCTTAGGGGGGCCGGCCCTATCGGGCGATAGGCCTAGCTCTGTGAGGAGATGGGTCGGACAGACCGGCTAGCGCCTCCCCCCTTCGTGCGGAGGGATAGCTCGTGCGCGGGTCTTCCTGTGACCTGACCGAGTCTCGGGCTCTCCGAGCCTTGGGTCTGCGTAGGAGAGTTGTTTCCTCGAGCATTATTTTATTGAGCTTTTCGAGTGGGCCCTGTGGGCTGTCACTTGGACGAGCTTGCCTCCTTGGGCCTTGTTGGGCCTAGTTGGGTCTGCTCTTTGAGTGGGCTGCAGGAACCCCCCTCTCCAACAACATTCTCCCCCTTTTTGATGATGGCAACATTGCAATACTTTGATGACAACATAGATACATTATGAGTCAGAAACAACAAGGGGTCATAGTTATGCAAGGATAAATATAGTCAAATCAAGAACAATCTCACTCCTTGCATAGTCTACACTCTCTCTCCCTCTCCCTCTATGATATAAAATTCTATTCCCTTCAAAGCTTCAAAGGATTTCTCTCCCCCTTTGCCTTCAGTGAACAAGGAACTGGAGAGAGACAATGGGTTCTAGGATTTGAAAGCAAGAGATCTGATTGACAAACTGAATAATCTTTCATTAAACAAGCATACAGAGATCATACTCTTCTAGAATAAGAGTACAAATATGCAACCTTGATAAAATCTGATTTATGGGTAATGAGAGTTAGAGTGTAGCAACTCTACTCTTTGAAAAGGTTTGAATTAGCCATTAATAGCAATAAACCACACATACACTAATCATGTCAGAACAATCTATCTTCAACTTACTCATGTAGAATTCAAAGAGGTTCTTAGGAGGACCTAGAACGAGCGTGGAGATTAAAAAAGTTGTGGAAACTTTGTGTAGGGGTCAGCTGAATTCAATTATATGTCCACAAAAAATTTGTGAGCAGGTAGGTATAATCCATATCTTTGGACATGTAGATACACGTTGATAAGACGCCAGTACCTCCAGTTTACTCAGTAGGATGTACCATTCTGTTTTAATTGTTGAACAGAGATAACTGAAGCACGTCATGACATAGGTTCATCCTATTTCATTGATAGAAAACCTAGTTTCTCTGTGCATTCAATCATTGCTCTGCCAATTACTTTTGACACAAAATTTTATACTTTTTAAACAGAGTTAACTAAAGCACATCATGACATGGGTTTATCCTCTTTCTTTGATAGAGGACCCAGTTTCTCTGTGACTTAAGCTATTGCTCTGTAAATTGATTCTTGACTCAAAAGTTTTGTATATATAGCTACCCCTTTGGTTTTGTTTAAAAACAACACTCAATAACTAAGTTTCTCAACTAAGAGTCCTTGAGAATTTTTGATTTTCAGTTTCAGAAAGACAGAAACAGACACAACAATGTAATGCCAATTTTCTAGATTTTTCAAAAAATTAAATGGATTTATTTAAGTATTTTAATAAACTTAAAGACTTAAAGGGTTAAATAATGAATTAATGAGTTAAAACCTTTGATTAAAGGCCCAGCTATTAACAAGATAATTAAGCCCATTTAAAAATGGCCTTATAATTTAAATTTGAGCCTTTTGGCCCAAGCCCAAACCCTAGAAACGTAAGAGGATAAAGTTCCCTAGTCAAAATAGGGAAAAAAGGGAAATTAGAAGTTGACTTAAGATAGAATTCAAATTTTGGAATGTCGGACAAGGTCGCGGTTTGTCGCATGACCGCATCTTGAAAAAGGAGGTCTCTGTTCAACAGCGATCTGGTTCCAAAAACGGCAAGTGGATAATCACGAAAAACTCAAATTTATATCCATGATTTGGCCAGGATTCGATGTGACCTAGAAGAGAAACTTATCCAAGACTCTTAGGAGTTCGACTTGACAAGAAATAAGGATCCTAGTTCGAATTAAAACCCTAACCCTAAGCCATTCACTATAAATAGGACCCAGACCATCCTGCGCGAGCCCTAGGCTTTGGATCACACAGAACAGAGGTAAAGTATCATCTTCACAAGCTCTTTCTTTAGAACTTATTGTTATCCTTCGTATCTTCTAACATCCCTCCAATTTTCCTATTAAGATGACGATCAGCCAAGGAGATAGAGCATGCGGAAGAAGCTGGTTCCACACAGGAAGCGCAGGAACAAGGGCTCCCTTCCGGCGATCAATTTAAAGTCTAGGACCAACCCAAGAGGTAGGTTGTCACATCCTCAGCTTAAACTTGATGTTAGGGATAAAAGCCCTCTCTTCATTCTTATTTTTATCCTTCATGCACGTTGTATTATGAGTTTTTCCATGATCGCACATTAGGCTTTCTAGTTCATGCTGTCCCAACAACATTAATGGGAAAGATAATAACTTTGGTTGTTTACATACCCTTTTCATGTGTTATTACGGGCTAGCATGATTTCCTTTCAGTTTCCTACCCATTGCATGTTTATTTGCCATAGAAAAAGGGGCCTGCAAGGCCAATTTGCTTCTGTCTGATGATAGAAAGATAGCGGTCTTCGACCAACTGCGGCCTTCAGATAGCGGCTGTGGTGAAACTGCGATATGTCTACTGTTCACCCGAAATAGTAACCAAACCAAGTTTAATAATTTCCTGTTATGTATAGTAATATCTACACTATATTTCGTGATGTTTATGTTTTATGCCATAGCATGTTTTAAAAGGTTTATGTTTATGCCCTCTCATGTTTTAAAAAGATTATTTTCATCATATGCTAATTTCACAATAAACTCGATAGTTTTGTACTAAAGAAACCTTCATTCTTTTGTTGGAACTTCTTACTCATCGGTCTACGTTTTGATACATTCACTCTCATTTCTTTCCTTCATCGTTACTTGCGCATAGCGCGTACTCCGGTACGATTGCTATTAGTCACTTGCACTTGATAGGAACATTCTCTTGAACTTGAATGCCTCTCCATCAGATATTCCTTCTACCAGACTAGGAATTCTTGTTTCAAGGCCTCCGTAAGTCTCCGCGAGCCTGGGATTCTTACTAGGATGCCGAGCCGGTTGTACCCCAAAAAAAACCCAAAAAGTTAGATGAGCACTTTGTGATTTTGTGATTTTCTTGAATTCTCTGGTACTTTTTCCTAGATTTCCTGGACTTGTATCGAGTTTCTGGAATTTTTCTAGTTGATAGCGGCTAGGCCAGAACTGCTTTCTCAAGATAGCGGTTCCCAGTCAACCGCGATTTCCTAAAAAATGGTCTCCTTGCAACCACGGTCTATCAAAATTTGTCCAACCCTAAGGTCTGACTGAAGGGTTAATTGTGTTATGTTTGAAGTCTCAGATGACCTTCTGCCTATCTGAAATCTGAAACAGTATCTACCAAGTCATTAATTAACTATGAAATTAAGAAAGATGCTGTTATGCTGTCGAAATCCTTCCATAGCACAACGTCCCTTTAATTCATTCTTGCCCTCTTTTTCAAAGAATTCAGTACATTCTTGTCTTATTTACTATCACCTCACAGGCATTATTGAGTTTGACATTCTTGGCCGAACTTATTGACATTCTCGTGGAATAGATTTATAACTTGAAGATGCAATTGCGGGCACGGAGGGTGTCCAAGGGCTCAGTCTAGCCCCCACGGCAGAGAGCCGAAAATATACTGAAAACCATGGGGTATAATGATTAGTGACGTCGCATTGCGCTGGGAGTACTTTCTTTATAAACTAGCCAAAATCACGAGGTAATTCATGAAATTACATATACTTGCTTGGAAAGTACATTCTCGTTACATGCTTACTACATTCTCGTGCATAGCCTTCTTAAAGTTATGAAATAGTACATTCTCGTGATTGATAGTACATTCTTGATTGAAAGGCCAATTTATATTCTTGCTACATCAGGCTCATATATTGTTGAAACATAATATCACTTTGTACAGCTAGTCTTGCTACTTGTTACTATTATTTTTACCGCATGATTTATATTATGTCTCCTAGAGCTAAATTATTAAACATGTAAACTATGCCGACATGATGACACGAAGATACCTACTAGGCGAGTGCGCTCACTTCCTACTTTCTCCAACATTTCAAGAATCTCTAGTGGATCGAACTCGGATCATTCAAGTGATGGTTTCGAGAGCGAGTGAAGATCGAGAAGAACCGTAGATAGTCTGTCTACTTGAGTATGTTATTTTTATTCAGGATCATTCACTGCAATAGGCGGTGAAGTCGATCATGTCTATGTAATTTTATATTTTCTTGAGTTGTCAAGAGAGTAAATGTTCAGTTGTAAACTCTAGTTATTATTCAAAAAAGTTGAAGGTTTTTGATCTTATGATGTTCCATACATTATTTATGCCTTTTGTGTGAATGAATGTGGCTCTATGATTGTCTTGCTAGCTAGAGACTTACTTTGCCGGCTGTTCATGTTCCCGACTTGTTTCCGCTGAAATCTCGGGGCGTGACAAGGTGACTCAAGGCCCGGTTCCTCTCTACTCGGCTCCTCCTGAGCCCTTGCCGGCACCCCTGACATTGATCGAACTAGCCTCCTCGGCGCCATCTGACCCTTAACACAAACATAGAAAACAAAGGGGGTGAATAAAACAAAACACCCTATGCCAGTTGCCGACTGTACGGGACTCTCTGGACTCTTAGTCACTGTAACTATTTCTAATTGCCATGTATTTTCACAACCACGCTCTGATACCATCTGTAACGACCCAAGATCCAGATATCGAGTCAACCCGATACTATTCGGATCCTGCGCCGCCCCCACGAGCTGGGAAGCCAGGAAGGGTTAATTGGGATGGTGTGGTTATGCATTGAAATTCTAAATAAAGTAGGAAATAAATTACAAAATTAATCATTAACTAGCAAAATTAAAATTAACATTTTATAATAATTTAATACAACTACAGAGTCCAATCCACAAGTACAGTCAACAAGAAAGGTAACGTACACTACCACAGGGCATACCCCGGCACTGGCAAGATGGCTGCTAAAAAGACCTCCGACCGAGACGCACCACCTCGAGGAGAAGCGCTGCACCTGAAAAAGCAGGGAGTGAGTCTCATCTCATTAGCTCAGTAGGGGTCCCGCAAATCCCCACCACAATGAAAGCGGTAACAATAATAACAATAGTAGAAATAACAACTGTAAAGGAAAGCAGTAGTAGTGGCAAAGTAACTATAAAATCAACAATATCAACAGTAGTGGCTAGAACGAAAGAACAATAAAATGGCAGAACCACGGAGTCTCTACACTACTCCTACCCTCACAAGGGAGCCATGATTTCGAGTCGGAACCGCCGATCTAAGGAAGGTCGTGGTCGCACTGCTGAAAGAACCTATGAAGCCTCTAACGTAGGAAAAGTCCTTACGGGTGAAGCCACTACGAAAACTACACCACCAAAACATTCTATCCTAGCTACTGGGAGAACCCTGACCATGCTGTTGGGAAACTTTGGCCTCGCAGGTGAGAAGTCATGCTAAAGTCACCCGGTCAGAACACACTACTTCTACTCCGGAGAACCACGGCTCACGGTCAGGAACTAAACCTACGAGTGACTGAAGTACTCACTCACTAGCACTGGCCGGATGCATCCACTGACATCTTACACCATGCCGACTCTCCCCAGCTTGGCTACCTCTCTTAGAGAGGGAGACAAGGGTCTGAGTCAGTTGCATCCCGGACGCCTTACACCACCCACAATGCTCACGCCTGCCTGCCTCTCCCAGAGAGTGAGGCGGAGTCGCACCAACACAAGGACTAGTTGGGGTCACGCCCGTAGGTGTAGGTCCACTGCCCCCAATCACGTGTGCACACATAGACTATGCGCTCTAAGTTAGGTCCTCTAGCTAGTTTTCCCCCAGCCAGACTCAAACTACAAAGATAAGGGGTCCTATGGTAACTAGCCTAAAAATCGTCACATCGGGAACAGCTCTCGACCACGCGGTCAGAACGTGTCGGCACTCAGTGAGTAACACTCTCGGCCCAGCCGGTACGTGCATGACACTCAATAAGCTGAGCCAGCGGAGTACAGCTCGGAAGAAGGTCCAACTCACGCACACCTGAAACCACGAAGCGGCACAGTGATGTCCACTAACACATCGTTTAAAAGCTGTGCCATAATTTTAAAAATAACCGAACTCACTCACTAAAAAGATATTAAATATAAGTAGAGTGGTAAGAACGGGTCGATCCCACGGAGAAGAAAAATTTTTCTTTTAAGCAAGTTGGAAAATCCTTATGTTTTGAAAACCAATTTTGAGTGAGCTTTAAACTAAAGGAAAGTAAAAGTGCATAAACTTGAGACTAAAAATAAACATATCTAAAGAATTTGAGAGGGTTAAAGAAGAGAATTTGAGAAGAGATAGAGAAGAAAAGAAGAACACAATTATAAAAGATTGAATTTTTATTACTAAAGGAAGAGTACAACTCTATGAAAACTGAAATTACAACTTGAATAAACTAAGGAAAATGAGGAAGAAATTGAGCCAAGATGATGAAGAATAGCGCCGCTGTCTCCTTGCTGAGCCTTGGAAGAGATCACCTCGCTTTGGAAGTAGACGACGCCTTGTGAGCACCGAAGGAAGAAGATCCGCCAAAGGGATGTATGAAGAATATGGAGAGAGAAAGAGATGGATAGAAGAGGAGAAATTTTAAAGACAATTAAAAGACGTGTGTGTGTGAGTGTGTTTTGAATATAGTGAACAGAGAGAGAGAGGGTACGATGGGGAAAAGTGAAAAACACAGTAAAACTAAATTAAAAATAGAGGGTGAGAAGAGTGAGAATAACTTTAAATATAAAGGGAATTAGAAAAGGTAGAAGAAGAGAAAGTTGTATATCTGCAAAATACGAAGAAGATTGATGAAGAGTGCAGAGGGAGAAAACGTGAGGAAGAGGGTGTAAAATGAGGAAGAACAGAAGTGGGTTGCGCGGATGAACAATAAAAATTAGAATTGAACTTTGAAAAATTGAGAATAACTTGAAAACGGAAGAGAATTAGAAGAAGAGGAAGAAGAAGAAATTGAAGAGAATTACAAAATGAAGAACGTTTCAGAAGAAAGAAATTTAAAAAGATGAATAGAAGAGCATGAAAATAGGCTTAGAAAAAGGCTAACTCCCTCTCACGGTGGCTCCCGACAGCCTTTTGTAATGCACAGAGAAGCTTCACGGTCGTGGACCTTTAGGATTAGCACAAATCTGATTTTTCAACGTGGATTAGTTGCTTAAATTAGGTCTCTTTCCATGGATAGAGTCATCTTTGATCAAAATATGGAAGGATAACAACGATGGTAACAAGATTGCTTCAAAGAGACCTGCCCGGTTACATTTCTGTTTCCAAACGAAATGGTGACTTGGGGTGTGGGCGCTTATTCCTATGTGCGACTGAACAGGTGATCGCCTATTCTTTATTTTCTCTTTTTGACATTTCCTTTTTTCATAAATCAAGGAATTGGCGACTGTGCAAATAGTCGCTCATTCTTTTTCTATTTTTCATGATTTTTCTTCTGATTTTCGAAACAAATGAATGGGCGCCTGCTAGGTTGGCCGCTTATTCTTTTCCAAAGAATTAGCGCCCGCTTCAACGGCCGCACATTCCTTTTTATTTTCCAGCTTCTATTTTCATCAAATGAAATAGTGCCCGCATACGCAGTCGTTTATTCTTTTTCCTTTTTCAGCTTTCTCTTTCCAAAATAAATGGGCGCCCGTTTGCTCAGTCGCTATTTCTTTTTTTCATAAAAATCTTCAAAAATGACGTCTGATCCTCCAGTCGCTATTTCCTGAAAATTCAAAATAATCAATATTCTTCATTTCAAAATAAATTGTAATAATTGTGCACTTTCCTAAATATTTCTCACACTGTAATCTTGACTCGAAATTGATGGTAAAATCATGCAAAGTCAAATTAAGGGTGAGAATGAGATTTGTCCATATTAATGCACAACTATGCTCATTAAATGCTCAAAAGTGATGAATGTGATGTAACTTATGATATAAAATATAGCACTTATCACATCCCCCAACTTACTCATTCCTAGTCCCTTAGCAATGTAAATAAATTAAAATTTAGGAGCAACAAGAGTTTGCAAAGTCCATACTGTTATATCCAACTCTTCCTTCATAGAATCAACTAAAGATTAGGAATCCAGAAACATTAATGCGCACTAGCCTTACGTAGGAAATTAAGGTACATGATCAAGAATTCAGATCAAAGTTCAATAGCACTTGTGCATGTGTAACTACAAAATCCACAGCGAAGATAATTGCATCCTCCATTTTCTATTCCACACAAGTGCCTTTCAACCCTGCACCTCTTAATCAAAGCATTAAGCATACTAGCTTCTTTGTCTGTCTTATTGCTTTGTCCCTTTAGGGATCTTTTATTTTTCTACACACACATGATGCTACACTACCCTTCACTGTTTAACACGAACCTCGACTCTTGCCTTAGGAGACACAGGCCCAGTTACACAGATCAAGGTTCCCTTTTCCGTTTGACACGAATCTCAACACGTCTTAGGTGAAGTAGGCCCAATTACTAAGATTAGGGGCATTTTTCATGGTATTTTTTTTCAACAATGTGCTTTTGCACTTATTTGATAAATAACCTGGCAGAAAGTGTTTTCAAAATAACTCTTTCTCAAGAAGTGCAGAATATCAAACAACATACCCAAAATAGCAGAAGACTTGTCCTGCTTGTGTCATTAGCGTGCAACGTGATTTTCATTTTCTTTTACAGTGCACATGAACTTTCAAAGAGATTCTTACATCAATTTTTCATGGCTAGATTGAAGAAATTTTTCATCATCCTTCTCCCTAGTCTTTCTTATTACAGAATTACTTTCAATAAAAGCATGAATCAAGAAAACTTAATTAGGGTTTTCATCTTATCATTTTCATGAAATGCAAGATATCAGGTTGCATGTATGAAAATTTGAGAATTTTTTCTCCCCCCCCCAACTTAAATGACATTATCCTCAATGGCATATGCAAATAGAAAGCACTAGAATAATGTAACAGAGAATATGCTTGAGATGGAAGGATACAACCTGGTGAGCGAGGTGAAATATTATTTAGAATAATGGCAGCAGCGCTTTCTCCTTGACCTGCCTACTGAAACACATTGAAACAAAAACATCAAATAACAAAAATCATGGGTTGCCTCCCAGAAGCGCTAAGTTTTTCATCTTCAACCAGACGCATGAAAGCTCATGAAGATTTTATTCCAAATCACCTAAAGCAATAGATTCTTTTGACAATGTTTCATTTTCCAAGTAAGGCTTCAATCGTTGACCGTTAACAACGAAAATGTGACCATTATTAGGATTCAAAATTTTGACAGCACCATGGTCAAAAGCCTTAACAACCATAAACGGTCCATCCCATCTGAATTTTAACTTACCGGGGAACAAGTGTAGCCTTGAGTTAAAAAGACAAACCTTTTGATTCACATAAAACGTGTTCCTGTGAATATGCTTATCGTGAAATGCCTTGATTTTAGCTTTGTAAATCTTTGAATTTTCGTAGGCTTCATTACGTAATTCCTCCAGTTCATTAAGTTGCAGAGCTCTTTGGGACCCAGCTTGAGTGAGATCAAAATTGACTTGTTTAATGGCCCAATATGCTCTATGTTCCAGCTCTACAGGTAAGTGGCAGGCTTTTCTAAAGATGAGGCGGTATGGGGACATGCCAATAGGAGTCTTAAATGCAGTTCTATAGGCCCATAATGCATCGTCTAGTCTCTCGGACCAGTCTTTCCTATCCGGCCTAATTATTTTTTGCAAAATATTCTTGATCTCTCTATTGGACACCTCTACCTGGCCACTAGTTTGGGGGTGATAGGGGGTAGCAAGCTTATGAGTAATGCCATATTTGCGAAGCAAAGTTCGGAATTGAAAGTTTGTGAAATGAGAACCCCCATCACTAATCATAGCTCTAGGACACCCAAATCTAGAAAAGATGTTCTTCTTTACAAATTTCATCACCACCTTGTGATCATTAGTCCTAGTGGCAACAGCTTCAATCCATTTTGAAACATAATCGACCGCCACCAAAATGTATTCATTCCCAAAAGAAGGTGGAAATGGTCTCATAAAGTCTATTCTCCAAACATCAAAGATTTCGACTACCAGAATGGGATTAAGTAGCATCATATCTCTTTTTGAATTGTTACCCATAGCTTGACACCTCAAACAAGTTTTTAAAAATTCCTAAGCATCTTTGAATAATGTGGGCTAATAGAATCCACTCTGCAAAACTTTCGTCGTTGTTTTCTTTCTAGAAAAGTATCCCCCACAAGCAAGGCTATGACAAAAGTTCAAAACAAATTGTTGCTTCTCCTCGAGGACACATCTTCTTATTATTTGATCTAGACCCATGTGAAATAGCTCTGGGTCCGCCCAAAAGTAGTACTTAACCTTCGAAAAGAATCGATCCTTCTCCTGCCTAGACCACCCTCCCGGAATCTGTCCGACCGCCAGGTAATTGACTATGTGAGCGTACCAGGGGATTGCTGTGTGAGAGATAGAAAGAATTTACTCATCAAGGAAGGAGTCGGACATAGGGGCACTTTCAAGAATCACAATCCTTGACAGATGATCAGCAACAACATTCTCCAACCCCTTCTTGTCTCTAATTTCCAAATCAAATTCTTGCAGTAATAAAATCTAACGAATGAGACGGGGTTTGGCATCCTTCTTGGAAAGCAAGTATTTCAAAGCTGAGTGATCGGAATAAATAATGACTTTTGCCCCTAACAGATATGAGCAAAATTTCTCCAGGGTAAAAATAACAGCAAGCAATTTTTTCTCCGTGATGGTGTAATTCAATTATACATCGACGAGGGTGCGGCTCGCATAGTAGATTGCCACGGTCTTCTCATCAACTCTCTGACCCAGAACAGCTCCAACAGCATAGTCCGAGACATCACACATGATTTCAAAAGGGAGCGACCAATTTGGAGATTGAAGAATTGGAGCTTGAGTTAAGACCGCTTTTAAAGAATTGAACGCCTCTAAACATGAATCATCAAGATTGAAAGGAGTGTCCTTGGCAAGCAACTGAGTGAGAGGACGAGCGATGGTGGAAAAGTTTTGGATGAATCTGCGATAGAATCCAGCATGGCCAAGAAAAGATCGAATCTGTTTGACAGAATAAGAAGGAGGAAGATTAGAAATCAAATCAACCTTGGCCTTATCAACCTCTATTCCTCTCTCTGAAACAACATGACCTAAAACTATTCCTTCTCTTACCATAAAATGGCTTTTCTCCCAACTCAACACAAGATTTGAATCAATGCACCTTTTCAACACCTAAGTTAAATTCTCCAAGAAACTTTTGAACGAATCACCAAACACAGAAAAGTCATCCATAAATACTTCCAAACATTCCCCCACCATTTCAGAAAATATCGACATCATGCATCGCTAGAAGGTGGCGAGGGCGTTACACAGCTCGAATGGCATTCTTCTAAAAGCAAACGTGCCATAGGGGCACGTGAACGTTGTCTTCTCTTGATCTTTCGGGTAAATAGCAACTTGATTATACTCGGAGTAGCCATCAAAAAAAAATACTTTTACGCAGCCAGTTTCTCCAAAATTTGATCTACAAATAGGAGCGGAAAATGATCTTTGTTTGTCACTAAATTTAATTTTCTGTAGTCAATACGGATTCTCCACCCCATTTGCAATCGCATGGGCACTTCTTCTCCTTTCTCATTTGTAACAATTGTCAGCCCTGACTTCTTGGGAACAATTTGAGTTGGGCTGACCCACTTACTATCAGAATAGATGATCCCAGCATCCAACCATTTAACTACCTCCTTCTTGACCACCTCCTTCATGTTGGGATTCAGTCGGCGCTGCATCTCTCTGCTCGGCTTGGCATTGTCCTCTAAATAGATATAATGCATCCAAACATCTGGACTTATGCCTTTTAAATCAGTCACAGACCAACCTATCGCCCCCATGTGCTCTTTAAGGACATCTAAAAGTTGAGACTCCTGAGCCGAAGTGAGATTAGAAGCAATAATCACAGGCAGAGTATGGTCAGGGCCCAGATAAGCGTACTTAAGAGAATCCAGCAGTGGTTTCAATTCAAGAGCAGGCGGATGATCCAGAGATGGAAGAACAGGTTCAGCTTTCAATGGAGGGAGTGGCTCTATCCTAGAGTAGGGTGCGGAAGAGAATAGAGAATCCTGCAGCATGCTACCCTCTTCTAAGATATCATTCACTTCATCCGGGTTTTCAACGATCAATTCCTCAAAAATATCAATAACATTACATTCCTCATCTTGTTCTAGATATTGGGATGCCCTAAAAATATTTAAGGACACCTTCTCACCTCCAAATGATATGTCCATCATTCCCGTGGCACAGTTTATGTTGGCCTTTGCCGTAGCTAAAAACGGAAGTCCCAAAATAATAGGCGTGTGTTTTAGTTCCTAAGACGAGGCCATATCCAAGATTAAGAAATCCACAGGGAAATAACATTCATGGACTTTCACAATCACATCCTCCAACAGACCCCTCGGAGTTTTCACAGAACGATCCGCCAGTTGGAGGATTATTGAAGTGGGATCTAACTCCCCCAGATCAAATTGCTCGTATATGAAGGTGGGCAAAAGATTCACGCTAGCACCTAAGTCTAGCAATGCTCGATCAAAAGTGACTCCACCTATGTCACATGAAGTTAGAGGAGCTCCGGGGTCCTTCAACTTCTTTGGTAAATAATTCATTACAACAGCACTAACATCTTCAGATAAGCGGATCTTTTGAGTTACTACCTTCGGCTCCCTCTTTGGAGTACAAAGCTCTTTCAAAAACTTCGCATATGTCTGCACGTGCTTGATTGCATCTAAAAGTGGAATATTGATATTCACATGTTTAAAGAATTTCATTAATTCTTCCTATTGAACCGGCATTTTCTTGTGAGCCTTCGACTTAAGAGCATCGGGAAAAGGGGCCTTTGACACATATTCTTGGGGTTCGTCATCAACCTTTGCCTTACCTTTATCCAACTTTTGGCTTCTTCTTTTCTTGCACAATCACCGGCTCCTCATCCTCACTATCACTTTCCATGTGGGCTTCTTGGCTCGAACTGCTACCAACTCTCCTAGCCTGATAAGGGTCATCTAAAATCTTCCCGGTCCTAAGGGTAGATATAGCCTTGGCATTCTCAAATTGAGGGCCCATACGAAGAGGAGGCTAAGGTTGGGTTGGTTGAGGAAGAAGAGGATCTCTTTGGTGAAAGCCCGGAGGTTGGTTCTTAGGATTAGCCACAGGTTGGCTAGGAAGTTGACCGACATCTCTCCTCATATTGCTAGCAGCCAATTGCCCTATTTGACCCTCTAACTTAGCAATGGATTGTTGTTGAGAAAGAATGAGTTATTGAAGTTGTTCAAATTTATCATCAAAATTGGGCTGAGGGTTGAAGAGGAGGAGGTTGATAAGGAGGTTGAGGTTGAAAGCGGTTTGGAGGATACTGGTGATATTGGCCCTAAAATGACTGAGCTTGGTGATACGGGGCCTGAGACTGTTGATAAGGAGGTTGAGGATGTTGATTTTAAGCTTGTTGAAAAGAGATGAAAAATTTTGGTGAGATTGACTCGGCACTTGAAAGGATTGTCTTTGAACGGCACGGTTCGAGGGATTAGCTTGCATAGGTGGACCTTACTAGAAAAATTGGGGTGGTTTCTCCAAGCAGGATTGTATGTATTAGAATAAGGATCAAAGGTAGGTGTGGAGACACCCTGAGCAGCAAAGATATGTTCTTGGATGAATGAGGGGAGTTGGGCTGCAGTGGGGCAATTAGTAACGGCATGATTAGGGTTAGAACAAAGAGCACAGATTTCTTCATGGTTGGGAGCTGAGAATGGTTGAGGTTGAGGAGCAGAAGAGAAAGAAGGTTCCTGCCTAGATAACAACTGATCTAACTTCTGAGCCACTAGATTAACCTTTTCTATCTTCTGTGCCAACAAATCTATTTTGTTCAATTTCTGAGTTAAGAAATTCATATCCATCATGTTCTCACACTCCCCTTGATTTTTAACTTCATAAAGCCCACCCCTCTTAGATGGCCCAATCATTCTCTCATAAGATGAAAGCGAGACATGACTAATAGAATTTTCACTGAGCATTTCAAATAAATCATACGCCTCAGCTTCGCTCTTACTCATAAATGCTCCTCCACATGAAGCATCCACCATTTGGCAAAAATTTTCATTTAATCCCTCATAAAAGACTTGGACAATTGCCATCTTGATAATCCATGATGGGGGCATTTTCTAAGTAAATCTTTTAATCTATCCCAAGCCTCATGGATTTGTTCCCCAGGATTTTGTGTGAATCCAGTTATCGCTCTCTACATGGTATTGGTTCGTCCTATGAGATAGAATTTTTTCAAAAAATCTTTTTACATTTCAGCCCATGTGTCAATAGATCTACCCAAGGCGCCTAACCAGTATTTGGCTTTATCTTTGAGAGAGAATGGAAAAAGAGTCAGCCTGATAGCATCATCAGAAAAGTTTTGAATTTTAACAGTTGAGCAAATCTGGAGGAACTTATCAAGATGTTTGCAGGGAGTTTCATTGGTATTGCCATAGAAGCATGGCAACATTTGAATAGTGCTTGATTTGATTTCATATTGGGCTGCTTGATTTTGAGGTGCTTGGATATAGAATGAAGGTTGATATTGATTTGGCAAGAAATATTCATTCATTTTCTTGGGAGCAACTTGTTGCACTTGATGTTGATTTTGGTCCTCTATGAGGTTAGGTTGTGGATGATTTCTAGAATGCACTAACCTCTCTATGTCTTCAAAGGGTCCTATCAAATGTGGGTGTAGGGATCTCCTACCTTGCATGCAATGCAAAAGGGCCCAAAAAAAAGATGATGATTTTTTTAAAAATAATGCAAATGCAACAATAACTATATGAATGCTAAAAAAATGATGGTTTTTTTAGTTTAAAAACAATGCAATGAATTAATCACTATATGAATGTAAAATGATGATTTTTTTTGTAAAAGAAGAATTGGCACTCACTACCAAATTAGTCCACCGGCCAGGTAAGAGGTGGGGTTTGTGGGAGGCGCTCCCTACTTTCGTAGGGACCTAATTAAATAATCACAAACCCGCTTGGGTGTTTGCCACTTAACCTCTAGCCTAGACACCGATCTTCCAAAATAGTAATAAATTCCAAAACTCCTCTCTTTTTTTGTGACCTTCTAAGGGCAATCTAACTTCAAGATGCTTCTTGGTACAACTTGGCCGGCGTCCGTGAGGGAATCTACGGGTGCGAGGACTTATGGAGGTCTTGGAAAAAGAAATTTCAATCCAAAGAGACGGAGTGCTCAATGGAGGGTCTTTCCACTTCCAAGAAGTGTGTAAGGAACCTAACTTACCCATGAGAAGGGGAAATAGAAGATAAGAGAATGATATTTCTTTTTCAAATGCTGATGCAAGTAAAAAAAAAATCAACTAAAATGCACAATGCATGAAAGAGATGCAACTAAGATGAGAGCATGATAACATGATGAGATTTTTTTTTTCTGATTTCTGATTTTTATGGATTTTTTAAGAAGTTTTCTGATTTTTTTGAGATTTTTCAGAAATTAAAAAAACATAACATGTACCTACGCTTACTGACCTTTAGCGACGTTTGATTTTCCAGGATTTTTCAGATTTTCAAATTTCCTGCTTCCTGTAGTGACAGATGCAGACTTTCGGCGACGCTTCCTGACTTTCTGCAATAGATGATTTTTGGTGAATTTCAGGTCCAAATTTTCTTTTTCTTTGATTTTTTGATTTTCTTTTCTTTTTCTAAAAAAAAATAGAAACATCAATATACAAATATACACACCAAACACAAGAATATCCAACCATACAAAATTATTTTCTTCCTCGGCAACGGCGCTAAAAATTGATGTCCACTAACTCGTCGTTTAAAAACCGTGTCACAATTTTAAAAATAACCGAACTCACTCACTAAAAAGATATTAAATATAAATAGAGTGGTAAGAACGGGTCGATCCCACGGAGAAGAAAAGTTTTTCTTTTAAGCAAGTTAGAAAATCCTTATGTTTTGAAAATCGAATTTTGAGTGAGCTTTAAACTAAAGGAAAGTAAAAGTGCATGAACTTGAGACTAAAAATAAACCTATCTAGAGAATTTGAAAGGGTTAAAGAAGAGAATTTGGGAGGAGATAGAGAAGGAAAGAAGAACACAATTGTAAAAGATTAAATTTTTATTGCGAAAGGAAGAGTACAACTCTATGAAAACTAAAATTACAACTTGAATAAACTAAGGAAAAAGATAAAGAAATTGAACCAAGATGATGAAGAATAGCGTCGCCGTCTCCTTGCCGAGCCTTGGAAGAGATCACCCCACTTTGAAAGTAGACGCCGCCTTGTGAGCATCAAAGGAAGAAGATCCACCAAAGGGATGTGTTAAGAATATGGAGAGAAAAAGAGATAGATAGAAGAGGAGAAATTTCAAAGATAATTAAAAGACATGTGTATGTGTGAGTGTGTTTTGAATATAGTGAACAGAGAGAGAGGGTACGGTGGGGAAAAGTGAAAACACAATAAAACTAAATTAAAAATAAAGGGTGAGAAGAGTGATAATAATTTTAAATCTAGATGGAATTAGAAAAGGTAGAAGAAGCAAAAGTTGTAGATCTGAGAAAGATGAAGAAGATTGATGAAGAGTGCAGAGGGAGAAAACGTGAGGAAGAGTGTGAAAAATGAGGAAGAACAGAAGTGGGTTGCACGGATGAACAGTAAAAAAATAGAACTAAACTTTGAAAAATTGAGAATAACTTGAAAACTGAAGAGAATTAGAAGAAGAGAAAGAATAAGAAATTGAAAGAATTAAAAAACAAAGAATGTTTCAGAAGAAAAAAATTTAAAAAGACGAACAGAAGAGTATTAAAATAAGCTTAAAAAAGGCTAACTCCCTCCCACGGTGGCTCCCAGCGGCCTTTTATAATGCACATAGAAGCTTCACGATCGTGGCCCTTTAGGATTGGCTCAAATCTGATTTTACAGTGTGTATTAGTTGCTTAAATTAGGTCTTTTGCCATGGATAGAGTTCTCTTTGATCAAAATATGGAAGGATAACAACGATGGTAATAAGATTGCTTCAAAGAGACCTGCCCAGTTGTGTTTCTGTTTCCAAAAGAAATGGCGACTTGGGGTGTGGGCGCCCATTCCTATGTGCGACTGAACAGGTGGTCGCCCATTCTTTATTTCTCTTTTTGAGATTTTCTTTTTCCATAAATCAAGGAATTAGTGACTGTGCAAACAATCGCTCATTCTTTTTCTATTTTTCTTGATTTTTTTTCTGATTTTCCAAACAAATGAATGGGCGCCTACTTGGTTGGCCACTTATTCTTTTCCAAAGAATTAGCGCCCGCTTCAACGGTTGCACATTCCTTTTTATTTTTCAGCTTCTATTTTCATCAAATGAAATAGCGTCCGCATACGCAGTCACTCATTCTTTTTTCTTTTTTCAACTTTTTCTTTCCAAAATAAATGGACGTCCGTTTGCTCAATCGCTATTTCTTTTTTTCATAAAAATCTTCAAAAATGGTGTCTAATCCTCTGGTCGCTATTTCTTAAAAATTTATAAATTTTAAAATAATTAATATTCTTCATTTCAAAATAAATTATAATAATTGTGCACTTTCTTAAATATTTCTCACACTGCAATCTTGACTCGAAATTGATGGTAAAATCATGTAAAGTCAAATTAATGGTGAGAATGAGATTTATCCATATTAATGCACAACTATACTCAGTAAATGCTCAAAAGTGATGAATGTGATGCAACTTATGATATAATATATAACACTTATCACACATCCTGGTACAGGTAAACTGCCTAAGGCCGGTAATAGTAACCAGCGATCGCCAGCCAACTAAACTCGCGTGGGAATGGACCTCTACTATCGATGACCCACACAAGGAAGAACATTCCCAACAATATATAAATCCCACGGGGATGGCCCATGATAACTTATATAGAAAACCCAGATCATACCGAATCACACGGACACCTCTTCCGCGAAACCATGTCACAAACGGACACCTCGGGACAAGAAATGGCGAAGCACGGCACCCCGTGGCAGGAAGGGACAGGACGGCCAACCTCCTAGCCGCCCAGTGGCCTGGGTGGCCACATCATTGGTCACCCAACATAGGGACACCCTGTTCACTGGGCGACCATCACCTTGGCCACCCAGCAGGGCTGGGCGGCCACCACCTTGGCCGCCCAGTCTAGGGCACTTCAGGGTTTGGGCGGCTAGAGTGTTGGCTGCCCAGCAGACCAAGGTGGCGAGATCTTTGGCCGCCTAGGAACAGTGCAGAGAGGCTAGCAGTCTGGCCACCTACAGCTGGAACATAGGGGGAAAGAGAGAAGGCAGGGCGGCCAGGCCATACCTCTGGCCACCGAGCAGACCTAGGCGACCAAGGTTCTAGCCGCCCAACTCTAGGGTGCAGACGGCCACACCCGTAGCCGTCCTCTGCCAAGTTCGTGTAAACGGACTGAACTCCACGCGGAGTTCAATCCCACACCCCATTCGCCAAGTTGCGAAGGGGAAAACAAGAAGAATCCATCCCCGGGCATTCCTACATCCGGAAAACTATGTAAACCACAATCGAGGCCTAGATCGGCCGAAACCTCTGCTCATCCCAAACATGAACAATTCCCCCCAAAACAAGCAATGCACCCACTCTCGACTTCACCGAAGCACGAAATGGCGAGGGGAAACATGCGAGAGTGTTAGGGATCCATCCCCCTACCTTTTCAAAGCTTTTACAAGCTCCCACGCGGTCGACTCCCATAGCCATGATCGCCTCCGCCTTGCTGCACGCCACGCCCCTCGGCTTCATCCTCGCCGCATGCCGCTACCGCCACTCCACCGCACGTCCCTCATCACCGTTGTTGATCACCGGAATTGAGAAAGGGAGAGGGAGAGAGAGACGGGAGTGTGAGGGAGAGGAGAGATGCGAGAGAGTGAGAGATGAGAGAACAAGGGGGGGAGAGGGGTTAAAATGGTTTTTTAATTTTTAATTTTTAATTTTATTATTTTTACATTTTCATTTACAAAATTCACATAAACCCTAAAAATTCTTGAAAAATCAATTCAGACTCTGAAAAATTTCAGGAAAAAGTTAGGCTGCTCAACGCGCCACCACAGACCCGAAATAACTCACATAACCACTATCTAAGGGTCCGAAAAACCAATATTCATGTTCGTAACCTATGCAGACACGATCCAAAACATCAGGGGCGTTACAATCAAGAAGTCAAGAATTTAAAAAATAGATATCATAGAACTCAAGTGTAAGCATGAAGATCAATAAAATGTAAAGAATGTAAGCTTAGCCATCTAACAGGATGTTAACTCATTAGTCAATAATGTCATGTACAATTAAACAAGAAGTCAAGCATGTAACGAATGAATTGTCTAGTTCAATCTTGCATGTCTATTCGTGCAATGTCACATCTGATCATTCAATCCCTCGGGCACAAGTACTTTCAGGCTTTGCTCTTCTAGGACTAGATCAGAGCCCCAAAATTGCCAGACATCAAGTGTCAGGTTGGACCCAAAGTCCCATGTAACTTCTAGATTAATTCAGTAATAGAATGGCCAATCCAAGTTTCAAGAAAAAGCTTACGAAGTGTAGTACAGCACACAACTAAACATTCAGTTATATAGGACTCTAGAGATGGCCCCTATAGGTTCAAGAGGTGGCTCCCGTCATGTAGCACTTTGCATCATTCTGACATCAAGATGTGGCTCTCATAACGTAGCACTTTACCCCGCAGACACTTAGCTCCTATACTTCTAAATGATACTTTATGGTTATAGCACAGATCCAGTAAAATTTTTCATTTCAAGGACATGCAGTAAGATGTACAAGTGAAATTTACAAGAGAAGTTCAAGGATGATTTAAATGATCATGTTCAACGACATTAAGACAATAAAGAGAGTGAATTACTAGTCAAGGCACGGTCAACTTTCGTAGAAAATCTCACAAATCAGGTTTAGATCAAGGTTTGCACAATCACGTGCTTAGTAGAAAACCAAAGAGATCACGGCCAAGTAAGAGGTGAGACAGTGAGAGGTTCTCCTCGCATTCGCAAGGTTCTAATTAAATAACAACTTGCCTGCTTAGGCGTTTGCTTGTTAACTTCTAACCATAGACACCGGTCTTTCTTGGTCAACTTGTTAGGCATCTATAAATCTTGTCAGAAACACGTAATCACGTAAACCAAACGAAAACTATTATTGCATAATCTAATGTTCATGTGTGAAGGAAATTCATTGATAGAAGATTCAAACTTTCAGATATAACTTAGATCAAATAGACAGGGTCAATCATGTACAAGAATTAGAGCATAGCCATTTGAACCACTAAAGATAGCTTTATGAGTTTATTTACCTAACCATTTATTTATTGATAGAAATTTAAGTCAAAAACATGATTTTGAAAATAATATACAATTTTTTTGAAAATTTTTATAAGTCGGGTTCAAAGGTCTAAATCAGATCGCGGCAGTCAAACAGGGCACATTCAGGATTTTTTATTTTTCAAGAAAATTCAAAATTGCATCCAGTTCAAGCGACACGTTTTAAAATGGCGTTCGGGCTTTAAGACGCAATTCTAAGAATATTTTTTATGGGAATGCAGTCGGTAAAGTGGCCGCGTTCTGATGAGGTTGCGATCACTCGGGGTGCCGCATTCAGGTCGCAGTCTCTATGAAGGGCACGTTCTCAGTCCGAACCAAAAACGGCGAAAACTTGATACTTGACTTTAAAATCTAAAATTGGATTCAAATACAAGACCATGATGCACAAAACTTACATAAAATTAAAGTACACATGCAAAGGAACATATATGAAGATCTAATTAAGTTTTACTTGAGAGGAAAACCTATCTAAACCAAGATCAAAGAAGATGAAGAATGAAGAACAGTCCTTCAAACTTTGAATTCTCCTTCTCTCCATGCCCATCATCCTTCAGCTTGATTAGTGTTTCGACTAGGGCAGGATCATGCCCTATTTATAGGCTCAAATCTCTCATTTATCTATTAGCCATTTAATCAAAGTCAATTTCTACCTAATTTTGCCAACCTTCCATTGACGAAAAATTCAAATTCGGCACAGTGATCGGCACAGTAATTCAGCGCAGTAATTTTGATTTCCCACCTAATGACATATGCAGTGACGTTCTTAACTTAATCAAGATTAGATTAGGGCTAATAGTTAATCATCGTTAATTTAATTTTTGTAGTGTGTCTACAGTACTGCTACAGTACCGACGACTTCGCTTTCTCATAATCATGCCGTAAATCTCGTCGTTCTTGTTATCACGTGGAATTAAGATGTGTATTAATATATTTGATACTTTATAGATCTAAAGGAAAATATCTCTTAATTTATTTTATTTTCATCTTTCATCATTTCTTTTAACATATATATGTACGTGAAATTTCGAGTTACTACATGCCGTACCAATCTTTTATGGGTACGAGATGGTACCATTTGGTATCGTTGGGTACTGTTACATATATAGCGATGTAAAAGAATACCTTTTTTATATATATTATAAGTAAAAATAAATAATTCTTTAGCTCATTTGGTGTTCACTTGAAGTAAGTCCTCTCGAGTTTGAATCTTACAAATGTCACTTGATTTTTTGCTTAAATCTCTAAAGTAAAATGGGAAAAAATAAGAAATCATACTTCTTGTGCAGTTCAAAGACAGAACCTCACATGTCAAAGCAACATTCTTGACCAACTAATCTATTGAGCCCAATATGTTATAAAATAAAATATATAATATTTAAACATATATAATTCGTGTACTCATTATGTTTCACGCACCGGTCAATCTGATACTTCTGGTACAATTCAATAAGTGCGATATAAAATGTACCATACTGATTTATCAAATCTGGAATAAAATCACACATTATTAGTTGTGAGACTAATCCAACGAGTGCATATTGCAATTGCATCCGCTCGGACGTGGGGCGATCTTGGGGAGGCCTCCGACGACAAGGTCACGGGAGACTGACAACAGTGCTGCATCCGCGCGTGGGGATCCGGTTGTGCTGTGCCTAAAATGAGAACAGCAGCCGCGAGCCGGGGCCCTCCCCCCCCCCCCCCCCGGGCCTTCCTTCTCAGTGCAGGCTGGCCGGACGAAGTCATTTTAAACTCGTACTGTGGCTGCAGCGGCAGTAACTGAAGTGGGGGAAACTGTGGTCAGAGCATGGTCTTGACCACCATTATTGAACTGGGTTTGCCTAATTGTCCGAATCTCACCCATTACTCTCTCTCTCTCTCTCGCTCTCACACACACACACACACACACACACACACACACACAGTATCTATCTCTCAAGGCATGCATGGTTTATGTACGAATGATAACAGAGTTCTGGTTGCCTTTGATTTGGATAAGTAGCTGATCAGAAGCGCCTAACAGAACTCGGGTAAGGTAAGACGTTCGGCTCAAGACCCTCAAAGCTATGAAAGTGTAGAAGATTGTCGCTATCCGGGCACCACCCAAATTATTCTCACAAGCAGTTCACGTCTCCCGGAGCTCTCAATGGAACTATTCCCTGAGTTGGCTCTGCACAGTCTCGACCCGCGGGTCCGAGACTCACAGTGCGCTTGAAGACGCTGCTGTTCTGGTCTGTACTTGACGAGCATGCGCTACGAGAATCATTGCGTAGCTGGAGGGAAAGAACTAGGCATCGCAGGGGATGTATGAGCGGAAACGGATCACCCGGTGTAATAAGTTCAGAAAGAACTCGATCTCCCATTGGCTCCTTCTTGCATGCAATCCCATGATCTTTGCCAATCATCATGTGTGGAAATGTTGTCGTCACAGGAGGCGGCTGGGAGACTGAGGAGGAGTAAGCCGTGTCAAATCCACGGCGACCTTATCTCCTATTATAAGGGTCCGTTTGGTATAGATGTTGGAGAGAGATTTTTTTCTTTTTAATCATTGAAATTTTTTACTTTTTAGAATCCTTTTCAAATGAAATAATGTCTTATCAAATTTTTTTGAGACAGACTTCGAGATATAGAGAGATATAGAAGAAAAGGAGGAAGAATTGACAATCTCTAAAAATTCTTTAAAAGGAGCTTCTTCTCTCTCTAGAGAGATTTTGAAAAAATCTCTCTATAAAGAGAGTGCCCAAACGTGCCCTAAGAGTGATGGGCCGTCATCTACTCCCTCCTTCCATCAGCGATCTCTATATGGATGTATTGCATCTCCCCTCCCTCCGTGTTATTTCCTTTTAGAGAGAGAGAAAGAGAGCTAATATTTTTGATTGAAAGCGGAGACAAGCAAGAAAAGGGGAAGTACGGTGGATGACTGTCAAACGTGAAGGGTGCGTTGGGGGGGGGGGTGGCGAAGAGTGATGATGGCATCCAATGAAGTAAAATGAGAAACGGTACTGAAGTTTTGTTTTGGCTCTCGAGTGGTCAGCTTGATTAGTCCTCTTTACAGCGCACACGGGTGGATCAAATAGTGTGGCTGTGTGGGGGCAGATACCCGTGCTCTCTTACTCTCTCTCTCTCCTCATTTATTTCTAGGGGTTTCGCGGTTGTTCCAAACAAATAGACGCCGGGTCCGCAGCTCTTCCATCGCCCACACGTACGCCCATGGAACCAAGCACACGCCATAATCGCGCATATATAGCTTGAGGAGACACATGCGGATTGAGATTATCGACAGACAAGAAATAACACACACACGCGCGCGCGCGGATCCTTAATGAATTAAATATCCATACATTTATGTTCGTTGGCGTTGTATTCCTTCAAAAAATAGCTGCTCAAATGGAGAGTGGGCATCGAAAATTAAGGTGTCAGGATTCATATTCATATTTGGAAGAAAGAGCTTGAATGCCGAGGTGATGGGAACAGTTTATCATGAGCGGACCGGGCCTGGAACCGTCCGGAAAGAGCTTTACCTTGGAAGACAGAAGCTTAGGGTCTCTTTGTTTCTCACGTAGGATAAGGTGTTCGACCCTCTGAGGTCGAACAAACTTGTTGACTGTGTGTGAGGAGAGACGGTGAGCCCCACATTTTTTCTCTCTCCTCTGTTAACAAATCCAGTCGACAGTTCGAGAAACAAATAGGGCCATAAGAATTAACTATCGCCTATTTATAACTTGGTCTCATTGTTTATAATGTGACTCATTCTTAGTTCCACTCATAAATCGGCCACATTAGCGAGTAATTATATTTATGTTAAAGCGACAAGCTATGCATACCTTAACGCTTTGATATATTGACATCTTAAAATTTTAGAGAATGTCCTGTTGCACAGCCAGTGCCATTTCACACCCAAGTGTGCAGAAACTTTTTTTATTTTTTTAATTAACACCCGCCCATCTTCCTTCCCATTGTGGTAGGTTGGTTCGTGATGATTTGTAGAGTACAATTATTTCTCTGGTTGGGTATATGTTTTATTTCTTTTGTTAATGTTGTGTGGGCCCGGCGGGTGTGACTACCATGTGTCCCACTCCTGTCTGACCTAAATTACGCACCGAGTCTCAAGAAAGAGAAATCGTTAGGAAATCACCATAATGATGGCTTGACGTCAGCGTATGTGCTTTCCTGCATAGCGCTATGATTTTCTCCACATCCACCTACTAACTGCGACCTCCACTGTCACGCCAGACTGTGTGGTCACCTCAGAAGGTATACAACACATCGACCTAGTCGCCTCTCTCTCCACTCCTCGTAAAAGGGAGCTCAGCGACCTCCTCCTGATATGAGAAAGAGACTATGTAACAGTGCAAGGCCCATCCTTCCACTATGAGATCAGTTCTACAAGAAGGTCCAACACTCCAGCCCTTAAATCATGGCCACACTGTCCCGTCTACACCTAGCCACTCATGTTATTTTGAGTCACCTCCACCTCGTGAGAATCCCTCTTTTCTCTTCACCCTCACCGACTAACTTAAGCATCATAAGGTTCTTTCAGGAATACCTCACCCCAGTGAAAAACTTTTGTGCTGGTCAAGGCTCGACAAGATACACTCGAGACAATTGATGGTCCCTCCTTTCTCACAAAGAGGCTCGAGAAGGCACACTCACAACTGATATAAAGCGTGGGTATGCTCGGTCGAGTACTTTGTAATGTGCAGAACCAGTATACCCAGATGGAAGATGGCCACCAACCTAGTGGGAAGTCACCAACAACGACTTCTAGATCTCCATCCGGCCTAGAGGCGTCGCCAACACCTACAAGTAAGAAAGTCACTAAAAGACATGGCACACTCACGGTGGCGGGCGTCGCCACCACCAACAAGCAAGAAGTCACTAAAAGACGTGGCACAATCACGGTGGCATCATCCGACACTCTTGGGCCAGGTACTACGTCCCTGCCTTCAAAGAGCAAGGCCTTATGTAGGGCCGATTATGGGCACGCACCCTCGACCCATGGAGATGCAGCCAACTCATTTGTTCTTCCTCATATGGATGTATATGAACACCAGACAGCGATGGCCGATCAAGACAAGCACTCAGGACTCACCCCAAGAGGTGACTAAGTCAAGACCTTAAGGGGACCCCTGACCGACAGCACGAGTGGCCTCTCCCTCAAGCACCTGATACACGCGAGCCGTGTCAAGAACTCAGACACGACTCTTGGCTGGCCCTTGGGTACCCCAGGCTGCTCTTTATCAAGCTCTATACCCAAAGCCCTGTCTTTCCTCTCAGGCTATGTATTTTGCGATCGTCAACTCCCAATAATCAGTTCTCTGTATACCAAGATAAATAAAAGTGAATTATACGCGACAGTTGCGATAATTTATTGGAACATATTTCATGTATCTAGGTTTATACTTCTTTACGTTAATTATACATAAAGTAACAATACGACGGATTCCTTGATGCATTTTATCTGTGGATGGCTCTATTTTAATGGATGAACATGTAGCAGATTTAAATGATAAATCATAACATATTAAATATCCTCGATCTCCTCGTCCTCGTTTTGTTTAACTTCAGCGGCCGTTGCATCAAGTGCGGCAGAAACGAGACGGAGGATAAACCAATAGGATTTAGCTAAGATCAAATCATAAACTATTCTTAGCAGTAGTAGTTTTGATGTTCAATTAGGATCCATGAGAATAAGAAATTCCAAGAGGATGTTGTATAAGCTTAAGAAAGAATAAAAAGTCGGTTCATGTGCACAAGTTTGAATCTTTGTGATCAATATAGTTTTAAAAAAATGTAGAAAGACTTGATAAAATTCACATAGGATCTACTACATTATATAAGAGCGAGATTTGAAAAAATATGCACAAAGAGTATCCGTAGCTAAAACAAGGTGCTGAAATGAATGTGAAGGGATCAGGAAAAGATACGTTTTGAAATGAACACTTTAAATATAACTTTAGTTGGCTTTCAACATGGGGAGAAAAGGTTGGATGATCTAATCAATAGGTCAAGTGCGACCAAACTCAAGTAGATAAAGGCAAAAAGACATGAGAAATACTTTATTAAGATGACCTGAAATATCAAGAAAGGTCTCACCCTTTCCAAATCTAGGGCATTCGATAAATTAAACCGACAAGATTCATATAACTAGCCTCAAGTAAATGGGAATAAACTTTTATAGTGACGACCAAAACGACGATGGTGATAATGATTCCATCTCAGCATTCTTTAAAATATTTCGTTCAGAACTTACAGTTGATGTAGGGGATTAGAAGCTTCATCTCGGATTGCACATCATAAAAACGCTGAGCGATGGCAGCATTCAAATCTGACCTGACAACCCATTCACGGACTAGATGACGAAAGACCAACCGAAGCCGTTGGCGGATAAGCAAATAATATTTCTGCACGTCCAAGGACCAAAGATCTGAATGAATTAATGCAGATCAACCAATTGCGCCCCCCCCCCCCCCGTGTCAATTACAACTAGAAATACAGTCTCTGCACATCCCCGCATGATTTAGATGTTGAAAAACAAGGGCGAATAAATTCCCGAGGAACTATGACCAAAACAGGATGAAATACCGTCACCCACGGGACAAGTTGAGAATTGATTTCATCGCAAGGAAAATTGTCTAATCCAATATGTAGATCCCATCGACTCAAATGATACAACCAGCGATTGGGGGTCGATCACAACCTCAGAAAGAAAGAAATGAACAATGTTACAAGGTGAAAAAAAGAACAGAGAATACTCTACAGTAGCTTGTTTGCCTATAGCAGTGGGGACTTTACATTAAACAACCCTCATATCAATCGAAAAAATGATTTAACACAAGAAGCCGAGACTGCACGGCACCTAAACCTACAAAGCAGGAAGATTCTTTGAAAGAATCTGGACAAAGTTCGATATGACACGTCAGAAATACAGCAGCTATACACTGACGGATCCGTCTACTTTGATACACAATCCCGCTAGCAGCAGTATCTCTGGATGCGCACACATCAGCCAAAAATGTAGCAGAATTCCTCTGGGAATTAGGAGGAAACCACTGTGAAGTTTAAATCAAGAGGCCTCAAAGCTCCCTGTACAATCTCTTGAACCATTCTATTGCGGCGACAAACATCCGAGAGCTCCTCTAATGTTTCTGTCAAGGCAGAGATATCTGAACCTGATGCAGCTGCAGAGAGGGTGTTAAGGAACCTTGAACACTCCGCTTCAGTCAAAGCCGTGGGTGGTATCAATGAGATGCTTTCCTTTGCCCATTCCAACACCTTGATGCGATATGCTCTTGTTAGTGCTAGCAAAACATATGTCACCTACAGCACCAAAACATAAAACTGTGTCAAGCATAGTCTGATGAAATAGAGCACTAACATAATTACCTTTGGATGGTTACCTCATCCAGTCGAGAAGATGGGAGTGCCCCTGCTAATGAGGCTATCAAAATTCTTGTGAGTGTTGCACCACGAGAAAGTACCACACTGTCTATGATTGGACGATATTTATCTCCAGCTGAAGAGTTTGCAAGATCAAATATGTCTGA
Source organism: Amorphophallus konjac (assembly GCA_022559845.1). NCBI lineage: Eukaryota > Viridiplantae > Streptophyta > Magnoliopsida > Alismatales > Araceae > Amorphophallus > Amorphophallus konjac. The sequence continues at coordinate 114,055,488 of CM040123.1, read as the reverse complement.
TAAGAATGTCAATATCGATTTGCAGGCGTCTCTGTGCCACAAAAGAATCAAGTTAGGCAGACTTGATCCCCTCAAAATTGAATTAAGGAATAAGATGATTATTTTTAAATGGATCATGTGAAATAATCAGCACCAAATACATCCACTACATACTGTGAACAGCATAGTGAACTTAAAATAACATCAATCCTGCTTTTGGTTTAATGTGATTTCATTTGACACAAGTTTGACTGCACAAGGAAAATTACATTGTGTTGGCATGACAAAAAAAGAGCAAATCAAGAGATAAATGAGCTGTGCAGTCAGATCAAAATCAATTGTGTTGTCAAAGAAATCTGATCAAAGCCAGTGTACTTGCTTGAACTTTGAACCGGAAGACTGAGTAACAAGGACATAAAATAACAAGGGAAGGAAGTGTGATTACCTATGCTGTACGGTAGCCCCAGTCATCGAGCAGTCAATTAGTGATGAAAAAATTGAAGATGGAACAAATAAATCAGGACAATAACGAATGCATCTTGACGCCAACAAGAAACAGTCATCTGCTAAGTCTGGTCTAGCAGTGAATTCCTACATTAGAACACACACAAAAAATGGAAATTAGTACTTAGAATAACTGTGATAAAAAACAGCAATACCAATCATGTGCAACATCGAACACCAATTAGGAATTTCGAGGGCAAAACCTGTATTGTTTTTAGAAATTTTGCCGTATGGCCAAAAAGTGCTTCAATCAAACTCCGAAGGTAGTTCGCACAAGATGGATCAGACCCAAATATCTGTCTCAAAAGAAAGTTTTTGGTTGATAACAGGATTTATTGGATCTCAACTAAAACAGAAACAAAAACTGAATATCATGTCAAAATGGTCAAGTAAGGTGGTGACACCTTTATAACTTCACTTGAAAGATATAGAAAACATGGTTGATTGTGCTGTGGATATAAAACTTGAACTTCCTCAAGCATTGCACCAATCGTGACTCCCATGAATCTTCCAGATGTCCTCACCTTTAAAACAATAACATTGTGATAAATGCAATAAGAAAATGACTACGCATTTCAAATATTCTTTAGGGGAATGGAATGACTCTGTCTGCATTTCAATGACTAGAGATATTACTGATACAGAAGCACCACTGCTGCAGCTACAGTACAGTATAACCCAAGTCCAAATAAACATAACAGCAATTACATTTATAAAATTAACCACAATACGTTTTAGTATATGTTAACAAGCATAGCTCTGAAATGGTAGATCTCATACAAAAGATATAATTCCAGAATCACACACAAAGACAGGTTATAATCAGGAAGGCTAAAATATTTTTGTTTTATGCACACATAGTAGGGATGTCAATGGACCTGGCACGGCAAAGCACAAGCCTGACCAATATTTCAGGCTGGACACAGCCTAGACCTTTGAAATATGCCAGGCCCAAGCCAGCCAGACTGAATCTTTAAGCCAAAACTTTAATGGGGTAGGATGAGTATTTGATCAAATCTTGATGCATGCATATCAATATTCACAGCCCAAAACTTTCAGAGTATGATAAAAATCATTTTCAAAAAAATACATATTATGCTGAAGGACATTTCTCAACAACCTACCAATCCTAATTCATTATTTACCCTGACAGACCAAACATGTCATCTCCAAATCACAGCCAAACAAAGAGCTAGGCGGAGTTTCTCGCCCTGATCCTTTTTCTCACCACCACCACCACGCCTTCTTTTGGAAGTCACTGCCACAGTGGCAAGCCCATTTCCAGTAAATCAACAGCTCCACACCACCCAGTTTCATACCCAGGAAACTATGTCCCCCCCCCCCCCACACACACACACACAAAATGTAAAGCCCAATATAAAAGAACCATGATAACCCTAGCCCAGCCCAGTGTTGGGCTGGGCAGAAGAATAAGGTTATAATAATCAAGGGGTATTTGTGACAACTTATTAGTTTGTGCTGCACGGGATGAGCAAACAACACCAGCTTAGGCCAACTGATCACTAATCTATGTTGCAATAATTAAAAACATGTCCAAAGTAAGCAGTAAGTGACTTTAACGCAAGAGGAAGTGGAATATAGTCACTTTACATTGAAGACCTTTACTTCCACAAAAACACTAGCACACTTTGGGATAATTCTATAATCAGTGAAAACTCTGTTCGAAATATTTGAAGAACAGGCATAAACTGATAGATTAAAGATTCCATCTGACACTGGCAAAAGGCCAGAGTCAAGACAAACCAAGTTCAGTTCATCAGCTAGCTTCTAATCTTATCGTAAAAGAAAGAGAATGCCTATATATTTAAGTGAAGCAAATAAAATCATTTAAATTCATTTCAGATAGCAAAAATTCAAGATTTAGAAAATAAATTTACGTAAAAGAAAAGCTAATCTAGGATACTTACAGCATATTTGCAAGCTCGGCACAGGGATTCCATTGTCCTCATATCCCAGGCACGACTACAGTTTAAAGTCAGACAGAAAAGTTTATACAGTATGCCATGGGGACCTAAGCAAAAGCAAATTATGCAGTCGGGACCTTACCGGTCAAATATGGTTTTGAACATAGGCCAAAGCCTTTGAACAGCATCTGCCACAACTTCAGGCATATTTACATTTCTGGCATTGGTTTAAATTCATCAATTACAGTAATTTCAATAGTGGAGCTTAAGTTCATAACAAACAATTGGTACCTAAAAATGCAGGCAAGCCGGTCAATATGAACAGTAAGATGACGGGCAAGAATTTGCTCCAGGGGTGCTCCTGCTTCATCAATTGCTTTCTGTTTGTAACAAGAAAGAATAGTGAAACATATGTTTCATTGTATATCAGATATACTCCTGTATTTGTGCTAACCTGTAAGGGAGTAACAGCAGGAAGGCACAATAACTCCACAGCCTTCTTAGCATGTTCTGTTGGAAGTCCAGAAATAACCACGCTGAACAAATATTTCCGGAACAGTTAGATTCAACTTTAGAGCATAGACTTTGGAATACAAACTCTAGTACACCTCAAGACATGGTACCTAAGATAAGTTCCTCAAAACATGGTAGCAGAAATATGTTTTAGTCTATGTGCATGTTGATGAGTGCAAATTTCGCATTATGCCTAGTAAGTTTTGGAAAAACAAAAAAAAGAGGCATTCGGAAAACTTGTTGCTCTGGGTTTTTTCCTTTGTGTGACATTAAAAAAGGAGTATCCCCTTCATTTCACCAAGAGACAGCTAAGCTGCCCTTCATGAGAAACCAAGCCAGCTCGAGATCAGTGTGGAACAAGCTCCATGAGTACTTAGGATTTTCCTCCAAACCACGTGAATCCCCATGAGATAAGTGCATAGGATGTCACTGGATGAAATCAAGTCAAACACATGGCTTCTAGTTTGAATCAGGGAAAGGGCTACCATCGTGATACTCTGTTACTCTATTCATAAGGATTCTAATCATTTTAAATTTGGTATTTGCCTATTGCCCAAAACATTCTCCCCCTATTGCTATGTATTCCACTTTGTTCAGCAATATACGGCAATCCAATACTTTCAAGAATAACATGCAAATATAGACTCCATATAGGATATATTGAGCTGCATGCCATTGTACAAAATGTTCAGTGATAGCTCACTGATATGAATAGGGCAGAAACCCAAGCAAAAAGGCTAAGAAGGAAGCATTTAAAGACAAGGACTAGTAATATCCAAACATCCAGTTCAAATTGCAACATAGTTTACCTGATATCTAATATCTAATCATTCACTCAAAGAGAAGGTTTAGAAGGGAGCATTCAAAGACTCAAGCATGACATTGCAACATAGTTTACCTGATATCTTAGTCAGGAAAGTAAATTACTTCAAAAAATATACTTGCTACTAGAGAATCAGCAAAATAGGCAAGGTCACAATTGCTACTGGATTGCAGATGAGGATGCACACTTGTTAAGTCTCATAAATAAACCACAACCATTATTTTTGATGATTAACCAACAACTAGTTCATTGAATTAAGGTAGCATTTATGAACATATAAATCAATTTATAACAGAAAAGATGCTACTAATACTTAATCTATACTAATAAGACCTGTGCCCAAATCTGTCCTCAGACAAGTGGAGCACAGGTTTGCTGGGAAACCCTGACCACAGGATATGGCATCATTCTCTGTCAACCGTAAGACAAGAAATAAGGTTTCTTCAAGAAAGGGGAGCCTATGACTTTTGAGCATAAAACCAAGATATTGAAAGAGTCTACTAAGAGATGGTAAAAGATAAAAAATGGAGCCAGCTTAAGACCGCATTTTTAGATACAAATTCACCATGATGATTTGGGAGCCAGTCCCAATAATCCAAAAGGAAAATAACTGGCCCTCTTTTCCGAGCATCTAAAAAGAACACTGGAATCCAAAAGCTCAATAAGTGCAGTACCTCAAAGCTTCAACCAAATGCATAGAATCATCAGTGGATACTTTGAAGCCCCCTTCACCACTAATTGCAATATGGTAAATATGGAAGAGACCATCCAATGATCCACTAAGCTTTTCACGGCAATCTGAAGAAATAATATCAGAACTAATCGGTGCCATCAATTTAAAAATAATATTCAACAAACAGAAGAATAAAATAAGTGATCTGAGTAAACAAGCATGTAAACATATTGCAGGAAGTAATGCAATTGAGGCAAGGTTGGACAGTGAAGGAACAAAGCCTAACCCAGCCACATTGCCAAGGATGACAAACATAGCATAACATAATCTGGCAATCAATCAATCAACAATGGTCAGGCACAGCTCTTCTCAGATTTCAAACCACAACACAATCTGCCAACTGCCATTAACAAAGGTGATGTGGGACAGCGTTCCCAAATGGGTCCGACTAAGTGATTCTCAGATCGACAATACGTTACAATAGATCAACAAATACTCCGACGCGTAATCAAACTTCAAGCAAATGAATGCGTGAAAGAACAGTAGCAACGCTCTAGGAAACCGTCCCTCGCAGCGAGAAACGTCGAACCAAACAGTAGATAGGACTACCATATCACTCCACGTACAAATAATGAACTCAAACGGTGCTCTCAGGAGGAATGCTCAAAACATGCAATCCGACAGCAATTTAACATATAGCGAGCTAAGAACTCCTAACTCACTCATGGCAGCAAATATGACAAAATACGTGATAAGCAGGAAATGAGCAAGCTTGCAACAACTAACCGACTCGCTGAAGTGTGAGGCACGTAACCGAGACCACGTAAGTCCTACCAGAGCGGAACGATGTTGAGCGGCACAATGTGGCGGTGCTGGGAACGTACGACACCACCAAATCGCAGCAGGAATCAGGCTCGCTCGAGATCCACGTGACTAGAGTACCCGCACAGGCTGCCTGCGGACAGGTGGCGGCGACATGCGCATGGTCCTGCCGCTGCACTGGCACTGGCGTGGGATGTTGGAACATTTGGCAGTATCGGCCGAAACGTATCGGTTTCGGCCTATACCGACACCGAAACGGGCATTTGCACTGTAGCAGGGCCGATACCAAAAATAAAATTTTTTTAATGATTTCGGACTGAAACCGTCCGATTTCGGACCGAAACCGTCCGGTTTCGGTCCGAAACCGACCGAAACCTAACCTGTTTTCGCCGAAACCTAACTTGTTTTCGGGCCGAAACCTAACATTTTCATAGATTGCCCTCTTTTCTAACTGTTTTGAACCGGTTTCGGCCGAAACCGAAACCGATACCGAGTCGTATCGGTTTCGGATCCGGCCGAAACCGAGTCCGAAACCGACACTGCCATCCTTGTGTTGGAAGGCAGTGGCCGGTGTAGTAGAGGGAAGAGGCAATGGATGGCAGTGGCGGTTAGGGCTGCAGCTATGGCTACAGCGCCTGCAGCGGTAGTGCTGGCCCGCTATAAGTGGAATCAGGGTAGGCCCCGGTCGTCATGGTGCAGTGGTCCGGCAGCAGAGCAACCGAGTGTGGCCACATAGGGCAAGCCGACTGGAAGAGGGAGAGGTCGTGGTGTTGAGGCGGGTGTTGGCGCCGGCGGGAGCCTGCTGCAGGGCTACACAGGTAGACGGTCCGGGGTGTTGGACCCACCCTTGCTGGCCGCTGTCAAAGCAGGTCGAAGGCGCGTTCGGTCAGACCGAACCCTGCTCATGGCAGCTCCTGTTCCAGGTCGCAGGGACCAGCCGGCTGGCGGTGACCGTCAGAGGCGGGGACGCGAGGTGTGGAGGGACTGCTGGTGGCAGCGGCGCCATCCGATCGGAGGGGAAAGCCTGGGGCTCCTTGCTGCGGTGGTGGAGTTGCTGGGAAAGAAGGGGTAAAAGGAGAAAAAGAAAGGAGAAGGGGAAGAAGAAGAATGGGAAAAGGTTCGAAGGTGGGATGGAGGTCTCGGGCTTCGTGCCCTGGGCTTCACACCCCTATTTTAGGGCTTCGTACCTTAAAAAAACCATTGCGGCTGTGAAAGAAACCCTAACGGTCTTCCTCCTATGTCCAATGGCCAAAATATCCCTAAGACCAAAAAAAATAGTGCAAAATCGCACTGAAAAGTACAATAAATGAAAAAGACTCTAAGGGGCCACTGATGGGCCACTCAACTACTCAAATGACTAAATTGATCAAATAAAAGTACATCAGTCCACTAAAAGATCATTGCCAAGCCAAAGAGAAGTAGGTGTCGCTGCTGGAGGCCTCCGACGGAGGTAAACGTAGGTCGGGTCAAACCGGATCCGCGCTCGGGTGTCCTCACCAATCCTCCCCGCCTGGGAGGAACTCGACCCCGGCGAGTAAGGGTCTTGGCCGCTCTAGTACCGCTCCAAGAAGTCGGGGTCGATCTGCTGTAGTTCCTCACGTGTGACCCACGCATCCGCAGTAGGTGGCCGACCTTTCTAGCAAACTAGGTAGTGCTGAAAAGCTCCACTCTATGAGGTAACAACATGCTCATCCAGTATCTAGTCAATCTGCTCACGTCGTGCTATAACTGAGATTGCTGGTGTGCACTCAAGGGTGGGGTCACTCACAAGGGGAGGAGAAGGCTCGAAAAGATCACTGTGAATCACTGTCGGGTCCCGATAAGTCACCAGATCTAAGACATTAAATGTGGAACTAATATCACTATCGGGAACCGATAAGTCATCAGATCTGAGACATTAAATGTGGAACTAATATCATAGTCTGATGGTAGATCTACAACATACGCATTGAGCCCGACACGCTTCAACACTTGGAATGGACCTACATCCCGAGCTTGTAGCTTCTTCATGGTTCCCGAGGAAAACCGTTCAGGTCTAACCCTAATCATCACGTATTCATCCTCCTAGAACACTGTAAATGACGATGTACATCTGTCGACTTCTTGCAATTTTCATTGCTGATCTCAATGTGATGACGGATGCTAACATGCATACTCCTAATATGCTCAACTAGTGACTCGACTGACTCTGAAACACAGGACTGATTGGGCATGGGGACAAGATCTATGGGCCACCTAAGTCTATAGCCAGTGACTATCTCAAAGGGATTGTAGACCTATTGACCGAGTTGTTGTACGCAAACTCTGCTAAAGTTAAGATCAAATCCCAACCTCACTCATATTCTCCAACTAGACATCGCAAGAGGTCATCCAAACTCCTATTAACTATCTCAGTCTGCCCATCGGTCTGGGGGTGATAAACTATGGAGAACTTGAGTTTGGTTCCCATAAAGTGCCATAGGGTCTCCAAAATAGCTCACAAATCGCACATCCTTGCCCGAAACAATAGTCGTGGGCAGCCCATGCAAACGAACAATCTCAGTTATAAAGAGATGGGCAACCTTTGACGCATCGGAGGTTCTGGCACAGGGGATAAAGTGAGCCATCTTGGAGAACCTATCGATCACCACCATGACGGAATCGTGTCGACGAACCATACGTGGCAACCCCATAACAAAATCCATGCTAACATCCTACCACAGACGATCTGGCATAGGGAAGGGAGTGTACAAACCGGTATTCTACTTTCGCTACATAGCCGTAGTGAAAGTGCGGCACTGGGCCACGATGCGGGCCACATCGCGCTTCAAACTGGGCCAAAAGAATCGATACTCCACCAACTCAATCGTCTTGTTCCAACCAAAGTGGCCGACGAGACCTCCTACATGAACCTCCCAAATTAGAAACTCGCAGGCAAAGACCCGCGGGCCACACAACCTATCCCCACGAAAATGATAACCCTCCTAAAGGATGTAATCACTATACTCTCTGGAGGGTCCTGACTAGAGCACCGCATGAATCGGACCAAAATCTGGGCAACCGAGTACTCCTCACGTAGCCTCTCAAACCCCGTAACCTCGGTGTGGACAACAGATAAGAGCGAGGATCGACGGCTCAGTGCGTCTGCCACACGATTCTCCACACCGACCCGATGCCTGAGGACAAATGTATAAGCCTTAAGATACTCTACCCATCGACTGTGTCAGAGGTTGAACTTCTTCTGAGCGTGGAGAAATCTAAGGGCCTCAGGGTCCGAATACAACACAAACTCCTACGGCAATAGATAGTGCCTCCGATGCCTAAAAGCCTGCACTACCGCATAAGACTCCTTGTCATAGGTGGAATACTTCAACTTTGCATCATTCAATTTCTCACTGAAGCATGGCAACGAAATGACCCTCCTGACTCAACACTCCACCTATGCCGACACCAGAAGCATCACATGAGACCTCGAATACCTTCGAAAAATCAGGTAGCCAAAGTATAGGTGACTGAGTCATCCGCTCCTTGATGTCACGAAAGGCCGAAGTAGCGGCCTTCATCTAAAACAAAGGCTCCCTTCCAAATACAATCTGTAATCGGAGTCATAACTGTGCTGAACCCGTGTATGAATCGACGGTAAAAGGTGGCCAAGCCATGGAAGCTGCGCACATCATGGATAGTTTGCGGCTCAGGTCACAGCAAAGACACCCTCACTAGATACAATGAACCCCAAGAAAATAACATGATATGTCATGAAGACACATTTCTTGAGGTTTCCATACAAGCTCTCATGACGAAAGGTGAGACACACCTAGCACAGGTGGCCTACATGATCATCTCTAGTGCGGTTGTAGATAAGAATGTCATCAAAATATACGACCAAAAACACCACAATGAATGGTCACAACACCTACTCAACAGCCGCATAAAAGTACTAGGGGCGTTGGACAGCCCGAAGGGCATGACCAACCATTCATAAAGCCCGCCCTTCATCTTAAAGGTCGTCTTCCATTCATCTCCAGGTCGGATTCTGACTTGATGATAGCCACTCTTCATATCGATCTTCGAGAACATTGCGGCTCCCGTCATCATATCTAACATGTCATCCAAGCGGAGAATGGGAAAACGATACTTCACCATGATGCGATTTATCATGTGACTATCCACGCACATTCTCCAAGTGACATCTTTCTTTGGAGCTAACAATGCGGGAACGACACAGGGGCTCATACTCTCCCTCACGGAGCCCCTCCTCAGATACTACTCAACTTGCCTCTATAACTCGGCATGCTCAGCTAGGTTCATACAATGGTGTGGCAGGTTGGGTAATGTGGACCCCGAAATCAAATCAATGGCGTGTTGGATGTCACGCATCGGGGGTAACCCATTCAGAAGGTCCTCGGGGAAGACATCTCCAAACTCCTGAAGGAGAGAGGCAACCTCAGTAGGGTGCTCGCTCAGTGTCTCCTCAGAGACATCATCTGTAATCTCTCCCCACTAAGGCATAGATAGTATCACACTCAGGGAGCTTTTGCTAAAACTCTCGAGCGGTGATCAGCTGTAGGGTCCTGGGAGCAGGGGCACCCAAAATAGAAACACAAGGTGTAGGGGTGCTAATAGACTAGAGAACTCTGGAGGTGTAAGTGGTGCCCTACGATGTAGGTGCATGGCTGAGATGAGCCAGTAGCAGCAGTGGCACTAGGTGGGATGCTCTCCTTAGGAGTAGAAACTCGTGGTTAGGAGGGATGTATGGTGATACGCTGGCCACCATGCTTGAAGACACATGTTGAACCAACCGTAGAGGGTTGCATCCACATTAAAAATCCAAGGCTTGCCCAAGATGATACTCCTGACCTCCATGGGCAAAACATCGCACCAAATCTAGTCCCCACATGGGTGGAAATGTATCGGTACGAGACATCTCGACCGACCGAGAATGGAAATCACGTCCACCCAAGACACTTGGTAGGGGTGAGGGTGATCCACAGGCGTCAATCCAAAACGCGTGATTGTACCAGTAGAGATTGCATTAATGCAACTCCCACTATCAATGATAACCTTGCACACCTTACCACCTAGGCGATTGTAGGTGTGGAAGATCACCATGCGGCATTAGTCGTCTCTCTCCTTTGGCTAGGTCAAAATGCAACAAACGACCCTGAGCCTGTCATCACCTGGCACGTCAACAATGCCAATCGCCCGGACACAACCGACCGTATCATCCTCTAACTAAAACTCATCAACCATGTCAACTCCAACCTCATAACTCACCTCCACTGGGGCTGGTAGAGGACCCTCCTGATCAGCACTCTCGATGGCTAGAGTCCTCGTAGGGCAATAAGAAGTATAGTGACCAAGCCCCTGAGATCGGTACCAACAGTTACGGGAACGGCCATCCTGTGGCACATCTCCAACCATAGGGGCGTTCCCCTTCTCACCTCGCTTGACAAATGGTGCACTAAGCTATGGGCGAGCAAGAGGGGTAGGTAAGGCAAGCACAATGTCCCTCTGGGGAAAAGACGATGAGGAGGGGGTGGGTTTTGGCGTGGGACCTCGGGGAGTCTGATGGCAGGACTCCTCTAGGACGGTCTGGAAGTGGAACACTGGTCAAGGGGACGTTGATATGTGGGTCTCGCCCGAGGGGGCGAGTCACTCTCCATCTCGAACTGCTCCGTCTCACGCACGGCCTGGTAGGCATGGTCAATGGTCATCACGCGCTGACAGGACAGCTCCTGCGGATAAACCCGACGAAGTCCCCTCCGAAATCGAAAAAGGGTCAGCGTGCCCTCCTCGCGAGCTCTACATCTTAACATAAGCTCATCAACTCATCAATATATTCTGAAACGGATCGCGAGCCCTAATTGATGTTCTGCCACCTATCAATCAATCGATATCGGTACATCACGGGGACGTACTTCTCCCGAAGCCTCGCCTTCATCTCCTCTCATGAATCAATAGGGTCCTCAAACCTCTAGACAAGACGGTCCTCAAGGTTCATCCAATAGATCTGTGCTCGACCTCTCAACATCGTCTTGGCGAAGAAACTCGCCTGGGGTCAGACATCCCTAACCAATCAAAGTAGCAGTTCATCATGGCTTCCTAATCAAGATAAACCTACAGTTCCAAAGAACAGTCAAACCTGGGAGCCTCGAGGCGGGCATTCAAAATAGCATGGTCACGCTCTTGATACGCTCTCCGCTCATCATCAAACTCATGATCATGCCTCCTATCAAATCTCCTGTATCTCCGGACAGCGGGAGCCCTAGTAGTCTCATCCACCCCCTCAAAAGACCCTCTGTCATAATCCTCATCACGACCACCCCAAACATCAACATGGGCAGCTCTAAGGGGTGGGGGTTGAGGCACGACCTAGGGCGCGGGCTAAGGTGCGGGCTAAAGATGAGGCTGAGGCGCAACCTGGAGTGTGGGATGAGTTACGGGCTGGGGAAGTGGATGTTGAGGATCCGTTTGCTCCACTGCTCGCTCATGCTCTAGGCCTCGAATAGCCCCCTCTAAGGTAGTGATGCGACCAACCATCCCCTGAACAGTATGGTCAGACTTTGTAATCCTATCCTCTATGTCAGCCAAGCCCCCTTCTAGGAGCCGGTCAATCCTCCGAACTTGAGCCATGAGCTCATACACTAACTCGGTCAAACCCGACATGTTCGGGTGTGTCCCCGACATGTCTGGGTGTGAACTTGACATCGACGCTAACAAGTGATACTCAACACCGCTACGTGTGGACATACGACACAGGACTAGACTAAACTACGATGTAGCGACACACTATGATATGAAAGGGATGCCAATGATTTTCCTTTTATACGATGCAAATGATCTAACAATAAATGTAAGACATGGAATGACAATGTGGTGACTACCCTAAACTGCCAACCTAGTCTATGACACCAAAAATCATGCGGGATGACGTCCCTAAATGGGTGCGACTAGGCGACTAAATGAGATCAACAATACGCTACAATAGATCAACAAATACTCCAATGCATACTCGAACTCCAAGCAAACGAATGCGTGAAACAACAATAGCTACGCTCTAGGAAACCGCCCCTCGCAGCGAGAAACGTCGAACCGAACGATAGATAAGACTATCACGTCCTAAGGTATCACTCCACATAGAAATAATGAACTCAAAAGGTGCTTTCAGGGCGCAATCCAACAGCAGTTTAACACGTAGTCCAACAACAATTTAACATATAGCAAGCTAAGAAATACTAACTCACTCACGACGACAAATATTACCAAATACGTGATAAGCAGGAAAGGAGCGAGCGTGCAACGACTAACAGACTCGTTGAAGAGTGAGGCACGTAACTGAGACCACATAAGTCCTACAAGAGCGGAACGATGTCGACCGACACGGTGTGGTGATGCTGGGAACGTACGATGCCAACAAATCGCGGCACGAATCAGGCTCGCTCGAGATCCACGCAGCTACAGTACCCGCACAGGCTGCTTGCAGACAGGTGGCGGTGGCGTGTGTATCCTGCCACTGTACAGGCACTGGCGTGGGATGTTGGAAGGCAGTGGCCGATTGTTTACACGCAAAATTTTGGATATCCATTTCATTGGATAAATATGTGTATATTTCGGCATATTTGTTAATTCCGGGCTATTGGGTTTATCAGATGATTTAGGATTCGTATACTGGACTTTTCCCCACCGACCGGAGTCAGTGTTAATTTACATCAGAACAAATCCAAACACATTTGATTAACTGTCAAAAAATGCCTTTTGTCTATATACGGTGCGACATAAATGATCTTGATAATAGCCCATTACAGGTACATACTGTTACCAAGAAATTTGAACACTTCATTTCCTTGAACATATGTAATTTGAATTACGATCGATATTTCAAGATCTTTACATATGGTCCCAATTATGTAATTTCTGACTCGTCCTAAGTATTTTTGCAATTTTTGAACCTTTCTAGGTATTTCTGTAATTTATGACCCGTTTTGAAGATTTTTGCAATTTATGACTCTTTCCGGGTATTTCTACAGTTTCAAACCCTTTTTGGGTATTTTTGTAATTTTTGAGCATTTTTGGGTATTTCTATAATTTTTGACTATTTTGGGTATTTTCATAGTTTTTGACCATTTTCTGGGTATTTGTGCAATTTCTGTCCTTTTTTGGAAATTTTTGTAATTTTTTAATTCTCCTGAACTCATCTGTCATTTCTTGACTTTTCAAGATATTTATGTAATTTCTCGATTGTCTTGGATATCGTTGTCATTTCTTTGACTATCGGGGATATTTCTGTCATTTGTCATTTTTCCGGGGTAGCCAAGTCATCTCTTGGCATTCCAGAGCATTTATGTCATTTCTAGACATTCCAGAACATTTCTATCATTTCTCGTCTTTCCAAGACATTTCTGTCATTTCTTGACTTTCCGGAGCATTTCTATCATTTCTCGACATTATGAGATAGCCAAGTCATTTCTTTACTTCCTTGGACCTTTCTATCATTTGTTGACTTTCCAGGACATTTCTGTCATTTCTTGATATTTTTAGGTACTTACTGTCATTTTTTGACTTGCCAGTGTAATCATATGGTTCTCTATCAGTCATTTGTTGACTTTTCACGGTTTGTTTGTAATTTTTTAAATTTTCTTAAACATATCCGCCATTTCTTGACTTTCCAGGGTTTATTTGCAATTTTCCCTATCAATAGGAGTATTCCCGTAATTTTCGTGAGTATCAGAGTTCTTGAGTTTGACAACTCCTAATCAAGCTTAAGAAAAGTTTAGGAGAGCGCATATTATTTCAGGGAAGTGGCATGGTGTCACTCCACCGAGTCGTGCAAACGACATGAACAGAAAAAAGGCCATTCTGATAATTTTCAGACAAGCCAGGAGCTTTATGTAGTTCCTGAACTGAACAAGGGCTTTCATGCAAATTTTTGGTACTTCAGGGTTTTTCTACAATTTCTCCATCGTCGGAGATATTTTTGTAATTTTCTAGTATTTTGTGTTTTATGCAATTTCTCACATTTAAGGGTTTTTCTGCAATTTTTAATGTTCCAGGGTCTCTTATGTAATTTTCTAACTAAAAAGGGTTTTTTCTACAATCTATGGACCTTCCAGGGTCTTTTTTGCAATTTTTCATCATTCAAGGGTTTTTCTACAATTTCTAGATAATAGATAGTATTTCTACAATTTTCCGCCTTTCAAGGATTTTTTCTACAATTTTCTAGAAGATTAGAGTTTTTTCGCAACTTTCTTGGACATTTCAACAATTTTTCAACCTTCTTGGACACTTAACAATTCTTCATGGTTACAAGGTATTTCTGCAAGCTCGACACATAATTGGATTCTTCCCATGATTTCCAAAGTTTCTTCATGGACTTTGACTATTTATGAATTTTGCATGGTTCCATCATCATTCCAACAACTTTGATGATCAAAACACATGAAATTTTGATGATCCAAAAATCACAAAACATATCCCCAAGTGTGAAGGATGCACACCCTTTGTGGGTCTTAGTCAACAAAACATGTTGAGTCTCCAAACCCTCAAGGGTTTTAGGAGATAACAAAACATCTTGGAGCTTCAAGCCTCCAAGGGCTTTAAGAGCTCCAAGTGCTCTTGCGCGGCTTCTCCGAGTGCCTCCTTCTCTTGCACGATGCCTTGCCCCCCCCCCCTCCAAGTCCTAGCCAACTTCTCCTTTTTATAGGCATGAGGTGAAACCAAGCGGGGGTGCACTCCCCCAATGGATTGCACACAATTAATTGATTTGGAGGACCCCTAGTTGCTTGTGGTGGGGGGAGGATTCTCCTTCTTCTTGCCTTTTCTTCTTCCCTTCTTATTTGTTTGCACAGAGGAGAAAGAAACTGGGGGTTACCCCCACTTGGAATAACCGGGGGGAGATACCCCCACTTGGAGTGACTGGGGGAACACCCCCACTTGGAGTGACTGGGGGAGGTACACCCCCGGTTGGAATGACCGGGGGAACACCCCCACTTGGAGTGACCGGGGTACACCCCCAGTTGGAATGACCGAGGGGAGGTACCCCCTTTTGGAGTAGGCGGGGGTACCCCCAATCTGCACAACCGAGGGTACGCCGGTCTGCTCGACTAGGGGACCTCCCCCTGGTTTGCACAGCCAGGGGAGGTGAAGCCCAAGGATTTTTTGTCTTTTTTCTATTTTTTGTCTTTTTGACTGCTCCTTAACGCCGTCTAGCTGTCCCTAGACTTCGAAGCATAGGGACTACACCTCGACTTGTCAAAAAAAATCTGAAAAAGCAGGAAGCCTCCACCTTTGTTGTTTTTATTGCGTAGGTAGATGGGTTTATACCACCCACCAATTGTTCGACAGAATTCCCGTGTAACACCCTGGATAAGTCAAGAATTTCTTCGAAAATTAAATAGATTTAATCAAGCATTTAATATGGGCTTAAAAGGTTAAATGGGCTAATTAATAAATTAATAAGTTAAAGCCTTAGGAATTAAGGCCCAATTATCAACCACTAATTAGAGCCCACTTAATAGGCCTAATAGGCTTAATTAATAATTTCCTTTGGGCTTAGTTATTAAAAGGAAATAGGTCCACTTAAAATGGGCCTTAAACCTTAAAACTCAAGCCTTTTGGCCCAAGCCCAACCCTAGAGACGTATTAGGTAATTTCCCCAATTAAAATCAGATAATTAGAAGATAATTAAGAGAGGAGTTTGAATAAAATTTAAATTTCCTACGCCCAAGCAAGACGCAGTCAGTCGTGCGACCGCGTCCTTATGAAGGCGGTCTAGGGGAGACCGCTTCCTTGTTCCGTGAACGCAAGGTGATAAGCCCTAGAAAAATTAGATTTTTATCCACCCAAATTGCCAGGGATCGATGTGATCTGGCATGGGGGCATGTCTAGGACTCTTGGGATCCATTCTAACCCCAATGAGGACTCCTATTTCGACCTAATCCCTCAACCCTAGGCCAAACTCTATAAATAGGGCCAGTTTCGACCTGCACGAACCCTAGTTTTGGCTCGCGTAGTTCGAAGGTAAGGCATTGTCTGTTCAGGTTGGTCCTTTAGAGTTATTTGTTCCCTTTTATATCTTCTAACTTCCTTCTAAATCCCGTGCTAGGAGAACAAGCCATCGAGAAGTTAGGAGATCTGGAAGTTGCAGTTTCTACGCAGAACGCGCAGGAACGGGCGTGTTCTTCCGGCGAAGATTCGAAGTTTAGGAACCTTGTCAGAGGTATTTTCAAGTTCAGCCTTAGAGTTAATTGTTCCCCTTTGTGTCTTCTAAATGCCCTCCAAATCTCGTGAAATAAGATCAAACGGTCAAGGAGATAAAGCATCTAGAAGTTACTGGTTCCACGCAGGACGCGTAGGAACTCCTACGTGGAACCAGAACCTTCTTCCAACAACAAATTCGAAGTCTAAATTCTAACCCAGAGGTAGGTTATCTCATGTATAGCTTAAATAACGTGTTAAGAGTAAAAGTCCTCTAACCTTGCTCGTTTTCATGCTCTATACATGGCGTATTTGATAATTTTGTATGACTGCGCAATCTGTTTTCTTACTGCATGTTACACCTGCACCCTTGACTAAAAGATAAGAACCTTGGCTTAATTTATACATATTTCATGCATTCCTTCGCCCTAACCATACTATCATGGGTTATCTCCCTGTTCTCTATAGTTTACATGTACTTATTGCCCTAGAGTAGGCTCTGCACGCAGGTGTTAACTTCTGTCTGTTGCAGACAGAAGGCGGTTCTTCAGAGACTGCTACTTGCTAGTAGCGGTCCCCTCCTGACCACGTTCTGGTTTCTGTAACCAGCTTAAACACGATGTATTTCCTTTATATAAATATTGCTATGCATGCCTTAGCCTAGTTATTATGCTTCCTGATCGTGGCATATTTCATACTTCATGTTAGCATGATTTTAAAAGCTTATTTTCATGTATGTTAATTTCATGCCAAATTTTATAGTTTTGTATTTAAAGGGAATTTCCATGACCTGATTACACCTTGATCTATGTTTTGGCGCGTTCCTTTCTCACCTTACTTCTGTTTCATTAAGTTCACATATAGCGCGTACTCCGATACGTGGCTATTAGATCACTTGCGTTTGATAGGAACACTTCTTGGACTTGAGATCCTCTCCGTAGGATATTCCTTCTGCCGGACTAGGTGATATTGTTTCAAGGCCTCCGTAAATCTTCGCGATCCTTGGATTCCCACTAGGACGCCGAGCTGGTTGTACCCTAAAAACCCAATGGACTAGAAAGCACTTGAGTTTTCTGCGTTTTTCTGAACTCGGACCTAAACACGGCCTTCAGGCAACCGCTACTTCATGATAGCGGTCCTGGCGCGACCGCGTTCTGCCTGTTGTTCTACTGCGTCGACCCCTTTCCTTTTTGGTGTCGACCCGGTCTAAAGACGGTCTTGACTTGACCACTACCTCAAGAAAACGGCCCTCTTGAGACCGTGTTCTGTCTAAATGCTGCTCAACCCGTGGTTTAACCCAAGAGTTGATTATACTTTGTTCCCATATGGTCTTTGATTATCTGGAACCTAACACCTTGTTCAATAAGCCATTAATAAACTATGAAAATCTATGAATGTACCGTTATGCTGTCGGAATTCCTCCGTGACATAATGTCCAATTAATTCATCCTTGATCTCATGGTTTCATTTTGGTGCATTCTTACCTTAGTTTTGCTCACATGAAATTATTGTTGGAATTGTTATTATTGGCCTATATTATATTTCTCGTGGAAGTAGCTTGATTTATAACTTGAAGATGCAAGAGCAGGCACGGATAGTGTCCAAGGGCTCCATGCTAGCCCCCTCGACAGATGGTCGAAAACGTACTGTAAACCATAGGGTATGATGAACACTGGCGCCGCATTGCGCCGGGAGTACTTTTTTTATAAACGGGTGAAATCCACGAATTCTCACGAGACAATCTCAAGAAATTATACTTGTTACATGACTTTCTAGTGCATAGCCTTTCAAGGTTATGAAAAGTACATTCTCATTATATGACAGTACATTCTCGTCATTGAAAGGCCACATTATATTCTTGCTTGATCATACTTCTCTATTCACTTGAATTCTCATATCTCTGTAGTCTATATCTTGTTGTCACTATGGTTTTATTCGCATTTTTTACCGCGTTCCTTTATCTTACCTTCTAGAGCTAAAATGTTAATTACTTAAATATTGCATTCATGTTGATGCGAAGATACCTACTAGGCAAGTGTGCTCATTCCCTACTTTCCAATCTTTTTCAAGAAATTCTGGTGGATCAGATTCGGATTACTAGAATGACGGATCCGAGGGCGAGAGTGATTAATGGACGAGAGAAGCCTTAGTCTGGTCATGAGTCTTATTGTAATTTAAGTTCATTCACTGTAATAGGCGGTGAAGTTGATCATGTTATATAATTTTCTTTTATTGAGTCTAGTAAGTCAAAGAGAGTCAAGTGTCCTTTGTAAACCTTTGGTTATGATTCAATAAAGTTGGATTTTTGAGTATATTATCTTGTGTTCACTCTGTGTGTGGATATGGTAGTGCTCTGAGTATCTTACTAGCTTGAGGCGTATTGTTGGCTGTTCACGTTCCCGACTTAATTCCGCTGCACATCTCGGGACATGACATCCCGTGTATTAAAACACGGTAAATTTATGGGAAAAACCCCACTTAGGGAATCCGAGACCATTAAAATTGTCCGAGCATGGAACAACCACAGTTTCACACCGATTTACGTCGTCACATGATGGACCAGATTTAGATGAATATTTTTCTCTAAAAATATCAAAAATCTTCGAGGTCCAACAAATGCCCCCCACAGGATGTCTGTCAGAGCAAAGGCGATGGCAGACGTCCCGTGCACTCCACAATTTTTACCCCTTAGTCTTAATGAAATGGCGGGGACTTTGAATGAAGTTCTCCTTCACCCATTATGCAAGTGATTTCATAAGATTTTTTTTCTTTTTGAAACACTTGTGGTGTCGATGGGACGGAAATAGTTCAAGATTTTACGAGGATAACTTGATTGGTGTTATGGTTTGAACTTTGAATTGGCAGACCTTCATGGTTTGAAGCCAAGGATTTAAAGTTTAGGTTTGAAATGCCCGGCCCTAGTGGTTTGGAGCTAAAGTTTGAAATTTTGAATTGACTGACCTTAATGATTTGGAAGCCGGGAATTTGGCTTGGAGTTTGGAATTTAGCCCCACTTTGATATGGGTTTATCCCTGGGTTAGCCCAAAGTTAACCCAGGGATAATCCTTTTTATACTTTGATTGAGAGTTATAGTTAACTAGGTTTAAAAACAGGTTAACCAAGGATTATCCCTGGGTTTCAAAACCCACCCCCTTAGGTGGGTTAACCTATGTTATTCTCTCTCTCTCTATTAATTAATAATATGTCTTTCTCCTCTCTCTCCTAATTAATGCTACACTTCTCTCTCCCTACTATAATTAATGGTATCCTCTCTCTCTCTTAATCTCGAAAGTTTGTGTTTAATAACTTTTATCATTGTTAAATTTTTAGTTAGTAATATTTAAAATATTTTTATTAAAAATTTTATAATTATAAAAATATATTTATCATATAGAATGTGACGTTTCAAATTTTTTTAGATATTTTTCAGATCAGGATTTGTGGGTTTCGGATCACTTTCATGGACTCCGGAGTGCGTTTTACGGTTTACTCGGATTTTTGGCCGATTAGCCTGCGGAATCCCGTGTAGGACGAACCGCTGTGTTTTCCAGCTCCAGGACGTTATAGGCGCATTGTGCGTTTTCCGAGGATCGTCAGAATAATTTTTTTATTTTTTAATTTTTTTAATTTTTTAAAATTTTAAAAAGATATATAAATATAATAATTTATTTGTCATCATTATCAAGTTAACCTACTACTTATCAAATCACACTAGATTAAAAGTAGATTAACCCACCTCTTTACTACTAGATTAACTACCCTCTTATCAAACTAAAAATAGGTTAACTCCATACTACTTTAATCAGCTTGAGTTAGCCCACCTCTAACCTAACTCCAAATCAAAGTGGAGCTTAGGGTTTGGATTTGGGAATTGGAATTTCAAGAGTTGTGGCATGGAAAGTATTTGCTGCGATGGGACAAATGACATATTTGCAAGGATCGGATAATCAAATTTGGCTGACTCTCATGATTTGGGAGTAGAGAGTGGGGATTTCAGCTAGTTGACCTTCGTGGTTTATAACCAGAGAGTTAGAACCGAGTCGACTGACCTTTGTGGTTTCGTAGTTGTGGGAAAATATAGTTTTGGCTGACCATTATGATTTTGAGCCAAGAGATATAGGTTTGAATTTGGATTTAAATTTTTTTAGGCTGACCTTGATGGTTTAGGAGCCCAAAGTTTGGATTGTTGGCTGACCTCAATGGTTTGTAGCCAAAAATTTAGAATTTGTGATGGCCGACCTTCATGGTTAGACGCCGACAGTTTGGGGTTTGAAATTTGAGATGTCCGACCTTCGTCATTTGAAACTGAAGGTTTGGAATTCAAGGAATTTGAGGTGATCTTTTGAATTGACAGTCCAACAAGGAGATGTAAGCCAAGACTACAAGTAAAATTGACTGGGGTTGACAGCCCAAAATGACATACATGTCAAAACCAAAAGTTGAAACATAAGTGGGGTTGACAGTCCGAAAAGGTCCTGTAGGTCAACACCATAAGTTAAAATATGGGTAGGGTCGACGGCCCAAAGAGACATGTAGGCTAACGCTACAAGTGAAATTTAGTGGAATTGACGGCCTAAAAAATGACATAGTAGTCAAAACTAGAAGTTGGAATATAGTACGGTTGGCTGCCCAAAAGGACATATAGGCCAACGCTACAAGTGGAATTTAGTGGAATTGACGGCCTAAAAAAGACATAGTAGTCAAAACTAGAAATTGAAATATGGGTAGGGTTGGCTGTTGTTGGGTCACATAATTTCTCCCCTCTATTTTCTTCTCTTTAGAAGAAAATGGGGCGGTGTATAAATTTCTCTCTTGGGCCTTTCAAAGAAAAAGGGAAAATTTATAAGGATGCACACATAGGGCTGTGTAAATAACCTGTGCAAGATTCATTCCGTAGATTTGATTTTGGATCAGACGATGTGGATTCGAGTACGGGACCTTTCCCCACTGACCGGGGTCAGTGTTGATTTACATCGGCGTAAAGTCCAAACACCCTTCATTGACTGTAAAAGAAACTCTAAGGTCCTTCATCTA
The DNA here is from genome assembly GCA_022559845.1 of Amorphophallus konjac. NCBI lineage: Eukaryota > Viridiplantae > Streptophyta > Magnoliopsida > Alismatales > Araceae > Amorphophallus > Amorphophallus konjac. The sequence goes on along the minus strand of CM040123.1, from coordinate 114,034,043 downwards.
GGTTCCAACACTGAGGACATACTCGCTTGTAGGATTCCAAGTTAACTCTCGTCCATCGCCAAAGAATTGACAAAATTAGAGTTTCATCAAAGGCCTCATTAGGTTAGACAAAGTCTTACGATTTGAGGATATATATGCAATTTTGCAAAAGCCGGAGGCAAATGTCAACGTAATTTCCTAGACTCTAGGGATATTTTGGTAACTTTACCAAGCCATAGGTTTTTCGGTAATTTCTGGGTTGGAGAGAGACTACGGTGCAATCTCTGACTACCAGGGGCACTGAGAAGATTTTCGAAAGATTCGAGAGCTATTTGGTTATTTCTGGACTGAGAGGCATTTTGGTAATTTTATCATGCCCGAGGGCCAACTTAGGATTTTGGATGACACTTAGGTGTAATGATGGTCTGACAAGACCCCTAAGTGGAAGAACGACCTTGGGCCCCATGGAGAGCGCATGTGAGTTTGTTCTCAAGAGAGAGGGACATAGGCACAATTTCCTGAAAGTAAGAGTTCATTCGCGATTTCCCTCAACGCACATGAGAGAGGACAACTGAGTGCATTCATTCTCATTTATGTAAGTGCAAGAACTATCGGTAAGTTGTCGACTGTACAAGTCTCAACATTGATGCGGGACGTAAGGGCATAGCCACCATTACAGAAAGTTGCAGGGCAGTACTGCAATTTACAGGACTTGGGTATTTTCTTGCCACCAGGGGAAGGGCATTTCTGTAATTTATGATTAATCTATGAAATTACATACATCTGCCGCCCAAGGCACGTAGACAATGACACAACAACAACCTCGAGGGCATAAATGTAAGGCTAAGGGTATTTATAAAATATACCCTAAGTAGGCCTTCACAAACAAACAAACACACAACACAACACTCGCTCCTTGGCACGCCTCCTTCATGTGTCTCCTTGTGTCCTATCTCTGTCTGTCTCCTTGAACCCAGGGGGTTACATATAGAAGTTAGCAAGACCCACCTTGACAAAAAGAAGAGTTTTTGGACCTCACCTTGACCAAAAAAAAAAAACTATTTTCAGACCTTAAGTTGTCAAGGCGGGTCCTCCACTTCTTTTTTCTTTTTTTCCTTTCTTTTTCTTTTTGGCAGAGGAAGAAACAAACCCCTACAGGGTCAATAGGAGCCAGATGTGTCTCATTTGACCCCGCGCTGTGTCCCAGCGAGGTCAACTGAACCCCTGGGGGTCCATTTGACCCCGGAGGGGGGGGCATCGGGGTCAAACGACCCCGCTGGGGTTCGTTTGACCCCACCAGGGCCCATCGGGGACAATCAACTCCGCTGGGGTCTGTTTGACCCCACTGGATCCCAACGGGGTCAAATGACCCTACGCAGGTCTTTTTGGGCCTGGATGGACCTGCCCCGGTCTAGGAAAAAGGATGCCCCCCTTTTAAACCCTACTCCAGCCTTTTTTGCCCCTTGTGCTAGCAACGGGATGTGAGGAGAGGAGAACGGGGTTGCTCCGTCGTTTGTTTGTGTCCGAGTTGCGCCGTCAACGACGGGGAAGGAGCTTGCATCTGTCTGGACCACATGATACACGACAATTGGTCTCTTCTATGAGTGCACGTATGAATTCCATCCACCCTTCTTTGCTGCAACGCAATTTGCCATTTGATATAGTCAGGTTCAGGGATCCGATTGTGTGGAGATATCCTGCAAAATGACGATGCTGACTTTAAACTGTAGTTTGACCGTTGATTAACATGCAGGAGGCATCTCAAACTATTCGAGAAAGTTAAGGGGAAATGCCCCCCACGGGTCGTCCGTCAAAGCCGGAGGCGGGGGCGGACGGCCTGTGTCCTTCGTAGGTGATTGTTTGTCCCATGTCTCTCAGATAGAATCATGATGCAGCGAGACCTTGTAGGATTGTGCTTCATTATTACACTATTGTCCTTAAATATTTGGTCTGACTCTTTGCTCCTTTTTGCTTCCATAGTGCTTGCAAACATGGCTCGCCGTGGCGGAGATAGAGATCGGTCCAGGAGGCCAAGAAACGGGGGTTCTGATGACTATTATGTTCAGCGGACTGATCGACATACGCCACCTTTTCCTCCCCGTACCATCACTGATGATAACTTCGATGGGATAGATCGTGGTTTTTTCTAGGTCGCTGAAGGCCCGGCTGAAAGTGCTGGTGAGAGCGAGGGACTCGTGGATATTTGTCGGATAACAAAGAGAGACGGAGTCTACACATGTGACCGGTCAGGGGGGTATCCGTCCCACTATCCCTTAGACCGTCATCTTCATCTCTTTATCCAGAGTTTTGCACCTATTGGCATGGAGAGTGATGATCCCCTTTTGCCAGAGGAGAGGCGCCACCTCGAGCGGGCCATGTTGCTGGGGAGAGATAGCATGCAGGGCATGTGTACCCTTTCTTATCCGAGCTTTTCAGAGGGCTTCACTCGGTAGAAGCAGTACCCCGACCGACAAAATTTGGGCTTCTTTCAGTACCACAATAGTTTTTCATTTCACGCGGCACCGTTGGCTCTAACAGTTTGGCACTTGCACGGGTAGCCTAAAGCTATGGAACCTACTATGGACGGCTTGTTCTTGACACCCTCAGGGGTGAAGTTTGCGAATGATGACTTTGTCCACGATTGCTTACTAGAGAGGATCTTGGCGCTAAAGACTCCCAGCTAGTATGGGACGTTGTCAATTGTTCCTTCCCACAATTATCACCGAGGTGCAATAGAGTGGCTCTAGGGCATCCTTAATGCCTACATGTCGGTGTTGGATAGAGTAGGGATTCGCCACGCAGTGACTTTAAATGGCCAAATTTTAAGAATTGCCTCCAGAAATAATAGAGCATGCGATTAAGGCTACATTCTAGGTCCATAATACAGAGGCTGATTGGGTCAATGTAACCTCAAAGAAGTACACCTCCCTTAAGCCTTACAAGAGAAAGTCCCATCCCGGCAATTCTAGCACCGGACACGTTGCCCGGTTCCCTCCAAAGGCGGCCGCCCCGTCACAGAGTGATCTGGCGCTAGCCACAAAGCAAGAGAAAAACAGAAGGAAAAATTTGAAGAGAGGATTGAAGAAACAAACCGAGCAGGCAACAGCCATGGGAGTACATGGGGAGTTAACTCCTCTATAGAAGCTTCAAAAGCTAATTGATGGCTTGAAGGAATATATTCCTTCCGCGCCAACCGAGGCCGTCCCACTTGACAAAAATATTCCATGGGAAGACTTGGAACGCAAAACCCGACTCAAGAAGTGGCTCCAACTGATGTCCCAGCAAGCACAAAAGGGCGAAAAGCTCCCTATTCTTGAGGAGCTATCCATCTTTTACAAGGATGAGCAACTTACTATAGAGAAATTGGAAGAAACGTTGAGGGATTTCTCATGCAACATGGTATTAATACCTCCACCAGAAAATCTACAAATGTCAACTTCCGCAACTGGAGAAAGGATCACCATGGCGAGATATCGACGCCGAAAGCAGAACTTCGGAACTGTGGTCGCGGCAGAGGTCGCGGTCGTGGACAGGGGGGGCCCCGACAGCCTCTAAAGGGGAGAGTCCCAACCCGTCAAATCCTCGAAGGGTCATCGTCTTTCGGGGAGAGGAGCTCACTGAGCCTCCAAAAGTTCAAATTCGGGCTGAAACCTTCTTCTTTGACCCATCAAATGAGGATAAGCTTATCAAGCCGGCCATGCAAGAAGCGACGGCCGACTCTCCTGAAGTCCAACCTCGTACTAATACCTTCGTGTTTGATCCATCAGACGAGGATCGCGATCCCATTGAGCCATGCCCGCAAGGAAAACCCGCTAGGTCAGCTCAGGCAGGTCCCTCCGGTAAGGATAGTGGTGGCGTCATGGAAGGCAGTATCGGCCGAAACCGAAACGTATCGGTTTCGGACGGTACCGATCCGAAACCGCACCTAAATACTGTAGCAGGTCCGAAACTATTAAAAAAATAATTTTTTAATGGTTTCGGACGAAACCGTTAAATGTTTCGGCCGAAACTGACCTGTTTCGGTCCGAAACTGGACGGTTTCGGCCGAAACCAGACATGATCATTTTTTTTAATTTTTTAAAGGGTTTCAACCGGTTTCAGCCGAAACCGATACCGGTACTGAAACCGGTACGTATCGGTTTCGGAATCGGCCGAAACCGATACTGCCTTCCTTGGGTGGCGTACCTCCTCTAGAAGAGGAATCTCTAGCCCCGTTATTTCAAGAGGAACCAAATGAGCAAGGAAAAGTAGAGCCGAGTAAGAGGCTCAGCTACCAAGCCAAGCCTCTATTGGAAATGATCCCTTCATTGGATCAGGATCGTGCTCGGGACGATCGTAAAATTATCCAACATATGAAGCGGATGCCAACTTATGTTACCATATGAGAAGCTATCGCCTAGAGTAAAGAGCTAAGAGAAGCCCTAGTGAAAGTTCTCCAGGAACCAGAAGTCTACGAGGCTGATGTAACCGAACTTCAAGCCCAGGCATACGAGGCTCTTGTAGCAACTGTCACTTTCACTGATAGAGACATGTTGCTATCTTCGCCTTGCCATAATCGCCCTTTATATATGCAAAGGAAGATTAATGGGCACGAGCTAAATAGGATCTTGGTGGATCCTGGGGCGTTCGTCAATATAATGCCCCTTAAGACATTCAAGTCTTTGTTCCTCATGCCTTATTTACAGAGGGTTTATGATGTAAAGATCTCAGGGTTCAATCAAGATTTTATATTATCAATGCTAACAACTCAAACAAAGCCCTCCTCGGAAGACCCTAGTTGCACGAAAACTGGGTTGTCCCCTCTACCCTCCATCAGTGCATCAAGTATGCGAAAGGCGAAGAACAACATACGATCTTTGCTGATCAATCCCCTTTCCGCCCAAATGAATGCAACTTGACGGACACACAGTTATACTTTAGGGAACCGGCCATCAAGTCTCCCGTTAAAATCAAGGACAAGGGGAAGCAAAAGGTTGTGACGGAGGAAGAAGAAGGTGACGAGGAGCTCTTCGTTGTGAACGAGGACCTCGCCAAATTACATCAGCTGAGTTTGCAATCCAGTCACGCCGGTAGTAAGCCGACTCAGTTGGAAAGGCGGGAAATCAATTTTGAGGCTAACCTCATCAATCAGGTAATAAACGAAAGTACCTCATTACCCTCTACATGTATACAGCTATTTTCTCAAAGGGAGGAACACAGGGTCGAGCGGCTAAAGACATTCATTGTCACTTACCAAAGGAAAGGAAAGAAAAAGAACAGCAAGCTCCTCAAGCCCATTATCTTTTACAAGGGAGACTTGGCCCCTCGTGGTCCACCTGACGATGATTTCGACTGGAGTGAGAGGCCCAACAATGCCCCTGAGCTCGTCCAGGAGATGGACGACATGCCCAAATACATTAAAGAAATGTGTCGTAAGCAAAATATTCCGCAAATGCAGGAAGCTTCCCGACGCGATTACTTTCAGCAGCCGTGGTACCCCTCCCAGGTCAGGGGACACCCCTCTTTCTCCAAAAATGATAGAAGAGGGCCGGGGTATAACCCGAAGGTGGACTTCAAAGTCTATTATGCCGTCAATACTATAGGGTTGTCATCCTTTGCTAGCGAGTCAAGCTCCCTTCAGAGGGGTAACCCCTGCATAGCTGAACATCAAGAGGAATTTGCACTAAGAAGTTACAATCTCCAACCACAGCTGCCTGATATGGGCAACTTGGGCATTCACCCCGCCAATCCTGCTGACGACAAGCACCTCGCCCTATTACGACCTGTCCGTCGGTAGCTCGAAGAGGAGAACGGCCAAGTCCGTGTCTGCATTGACTACAGAGACCTAAATAAAGCCTGTCTGAAGGACGATTTTCCCGTCCCGATCACTGAAACTATGGTCGATATGACCACCAGGCATGAAGCTTTATCCTTCATGGATGGATCGTCGGGATACAATCAAATCCGGATGTCAATTAAAGACAAGGAGCACACGGCTTTCCGGTCCCCCAAAGGGATCTTCAATTACAAAAGAATGTCTTTCGACCTAAAGAACGCCGACGCCACATATCAAAGGGCCATGACCAAAATTTTTGATGAAATGCTCCACGACTTGGTCGAGTGTTACGTAGATGACCTCGTCGTCAAGACTCGAAGGCGGGAGGATCACATGGCCGATTTACGCCGGGTTTTTGAAAGACTGCCCCAGTTTAAGCTAAAAATGAACCCGATGAATTGTACTTTTGGTGTCTCAAGTGGCAGATTTCTCGGCTTCATTGTCAGATATCGAGGAATCAAAATAAACCCCAATAAAATCAAAGCAATCCGGGAGCTGCCACCTCCCAGAAATATAACGGAATTAAGATCCCTCCAGGGGAGGCTTGCTTACATCAGGCGTTTCATATCCAACCTCTCGGGGAGGTGCGCACCTTTTGGGAAATTGATGAAAAAGGGCGCACCATTCGTATGGGATCAAGAGTGCCAGGATGCATTTGAACAAATTAAAGAATACCTCCTCACTCCCCCCGTATTGGGAACACCAATCAAAGGGAAGCCATTAATACTCTATATTGCTGCCATGGACGCTTCTCTGGGAGCCTTGCTGGCACAAACAAATGAAGAGGGCAAAGAGCAATCCCTATATTACCTCAGTAGGAAGCCGGTTGGCCCTGAACAGCGCTATTCCCCAATGGAGAAAGTGTGTCTAGCGCTGGTGTTCGCCGTCAAAAAGTTAAGACATTATCTCCTATCCCACCGGGTGGAGTTAATTTCAAAGTATGACCCACTAAAGTTCCTCCTTAAACAGCCTGTGCTGTCAGGGAGACTTGAAAAATGGGCATTACTCCTCATGAAGTTTGACATAACTTTCGTCCCTTAGAAGGCGATCAAAGGACAAGGAATGGCAGAGTTTCTGGCGTCGCATCCAGTCCCGGCAGACTCTCCACTTAACGTTGGATTGCTTGACGAAGAAACACTCCTACCCCAATCAGAAGCAGAGGGCCAGGATGGGGTTCCCCCATCACAGAAAGGGGAAGATGCATCTGCAATTGACATCCCATGTTGGGAACTCTAGTTTGATGGCACTTCCCGAACAGTCTAGAAATCTGATGGTACTACAAGCTTCACGTCAGGGGCGGGTATTGTCTTTGTGACTCCTCAAAGCGGGATCCTACATAATTTCTGTGCTCTTATGAAGCCCCTAACAAACAATGAAGCGGAATACGAAGCACTAATTGTCGGGCTCCAATTAGCTCTCGAAATGGACGTCAAATGCATCAAAGTTTATGGGGACTCAGCTCGTCATAGACAAGTCCTAGGCGACTATGACGTCCGAAAGAAGGAATTAGTTCCTTACCATGCTACTGTGATGAAACTCAAAGAAAAATTCTACCTATTTGAAATAGGCTATGTTCCTAGAGGTAGGAATTCCCAGGCCGACGCCTTGGCCAAGTTGGCATCCGCCATAAAACTTCCACCTGAGGGGGAGTTGGACATAACTGTCAGGCACATAAAGCTTATGCCGAGTGTCTTACACGAAGAGGTCAACCTCATAGCTCTGAAGGTCCATGTAATTGAAGAAGGCGACCCCGCCAAAGAAGAAGAACAAGATTGGCGCCAGCCAATTATCAACATAAAGAACGGTTGCCTTTCCCCAGATCGAGCTCAAAGGGTTCAGCTATTGCGAAGGGTGGCGTCATATCAATTGATAGGAGACCAACTTTATAGGCTTATCCATGAAAAAGACAAGTCTGTTCTCCTCCGTTGTCTCCCACCAAAAGAGGCCAAAGTAATTATGCGCGAGATCCAGTCGGGGTTCTGCGGTGCTCACCAAGTAGGGGACAAGATGAAAACTAATATAAAGCTCAAGGGTTTTTACTGGCCCACTATGTACGCGGACTGTAACTGCTACGCCCGCACGTGCCACCAATACCAAGCCTTTGGCCCTGTACCGAGAAGGCCACCTAACTCACTACACCTCACAGCTCCTACATGGCCTTTCGCAGAATGGGGAATAGATATCGTGGGACCCTTCCCACCATCTACAAAAGGCTATAAGTATATCCTAGCCGCAAGTGATTATTTCTCCCAGTGGGCCGAAGCCATTCCTTTGCAGGAAGATACGGGGGAGGCAGTCGCTCAATATGTCAAATATTACATTATATATAGATTCGGCACTCCCTGCCGAATCATGTCAGATGATGGTACTCCATTCAAAAATAGGACCATTTACTAGTTGGCAAAGAAGTTTCATATCGACTGGAGACCTTCAACAGTCTATAATCCCCAAGCCAACGGATTGGCTGAAGCATTCAATAAGACCCTTTGCAAGCTCCTAGCCAAGATCGTTGACAGCCGCAAAAGGGACTGGGGCGAAAAAATACATAAAGCTCTTTGGGCATACCGAACAGCCTACAAGACTCCTACCGGTTGCTCCCCATTCTCCCTCGTATATGGGGCTGAAGCCGTAGTACCAGTTGAAATTGAAATTTCTTCTTACCAGGTAGATGTGCACACTGGCCTGCAGACCCAAGGGTGTTGACATCTGAAAAATGTACAAGAAGAAAGTAAGCAGTCAAAGAAATCTTAGGGCCTTCAACAAAGATGATGCTCTAATGATATCCCGGCAATTCCTGCGAATCAGAATAGAAGATCCATTACCACAAACACTTCATCCTGCTGAAGCCTTTCCGGCCAAGCTGCTGCCCAGCACCACTGCCTTTTGAGCAGTCGGGCTGATTAAAACTATGTCAAATCCCGGGCAATCATTTGCCTACTGAAGAGGGTCTTCTGAATATTATGTTGCTTACAAAGAGGCACCCGCATCACTTGTCACACATTCTTAATGCAAGGTACCAAGTACACTGCTGAGGCAAATGTAATTGTCTTAGGAATTCATATGTTCATCAAAGAAGAAGGCCCGTCGGTCCCAGCACCGATTGGGCCCAAGCTCAAAGATACAAGTAGCGCCGAGAGATGCTGAAGAAGTCGGCCCAGGCCCAATGATGCAGTCGCGCCGAGAAGCTTGTTTCGAAGTGGCGCGCAGACGCCACACTGCCCTGGGGAGCATCGCGCCGAGGGAAGGGGGCCTGCCTCCTTTATATAAAACCCAATCCTCACCATGAAAGGGGGACGGAAACCAGATAGAAGAGAGACTCACATCCAGAAAGCAAAAGCGACACTACTGTGGCATTGAGAGCCTGCTAAGAAGAAAGAGAGAGAGGTAGCCAAGAGGTCGGAAGGTAGGCGGCACTCTGTAAATGCCCCGGGGGGGCTATATGTTTCTTGTTGTTTCCTCCTATTTCGATCCAATCTTTGTTTTCTCTCCTCTGTATACTATCCCCGTCTTCGATACTGGGTGTTGATGTAATTCTGAGAATTCGCAAAGTGTTCCCAGCAGGCATGTGCTGCTGCTGGTCTCATGTTAATTTTATATGATTTTGGTTTGAGTGAAGTATAGTAACAGGGTTCTTCTTCTCCCTCTATCTCCCGGAAACCGTGCTTGTCCGAAGTCTTCACAAGGTGTATTTTATCTTGTGATGCTTTCCTTCCCTTCCCCATGTCTAGAGTATAAACGTGTGAATCCTTCTGCCGACAACTTCAAAGCCAACGCGAATTGCATCGTTGGGTGTCTTTGATTGTTGTTCAGAACTCCACAGTCATGGTGAGAGCCCGAGACAGTCTATCTCGTGGTCTCTCATCCGTGGAATTAGTGGAGAATATGATCAAAGCTCACTGCCAGGGTTCAGTAGCCGTCTGCTCCCCGTATCATCTATGCATGAAACCCTCAACTCCCCGGGGATGATCCCTTGAATACCCTTTTTCCAGAATCCACTGTCCTTGAAATTTCTTGAGCCAAGCATCAAGACCCCTAAAAACACATAGAATCAAAGGCCCTCTTAGTTCTAGATCCCTGAAAACCCCTAAGAACAGAGTCGAGTTGCTCTGAGCCTTGAACCCCACCAAAATAGCCCCTCGGCACCAGTTTCACTCGGCGCATGTACCCTCTCTCGGCGCCTATACCCTCGCGCCGAGAGCAGGCCGTGCCGGGAGCGACCCCCCGCGCCGATACCCTTTTCGCGCCAAACCCTTCCACGCTGGGCACCTTTGTGCCGAGACCCCCAGCGCTGAGAGCCTTGTGCCGAGGACCACTTGTGCCGAGACCATCACACCCAAACGTCTCATGCCGATTCCCATTAAACGTCCTGTGAACCCTCACCCCACAATGAGAGGGGGAACCCAGGGGATTTCACTCAGAGTCACAAGAGCTAAATCAACAGGGTGCACCCCTACATTATGTCGGTTTACACGTGATACTTCTTCTGCCACTGCATGTTCTCCGGTGGTTCCTTAAGGGAATATTAACCGAATGCCACGATGGTGGACATCAATCTATTATGTTTTCATCTTTTTGGATTCTGGGCTATATGCCCACCTTCTTTTGGCTTTCATCCCGGCACTCCGTGGATGAATGTCCTATCTCCCCTCGGCATAGTCCAAAAATAAGGGGAAATGCTGCCGAAATTTGTGCGAATCTTCGTTGCGCTGTGTTGTCTCTGGACCCCTTTGAGTCAAAAGAGGTCTACCCCTGTATGGCCTCTATCGACTCCCCTTCTGGGAATATTGACATCAAATACTTCGGTATACGAACGATGTCCTGGGTTTATCCCACCTTAAGATACTCGGGCATCGATATGACCCGATCTTTTATGGACTCCATCCCGCCTCTGTGTGGATGGTTTCCTATTCCCACTTGGCATAGTCCAAGATCGTAGGGATATGCTGCCGGATTCATTCCACCTTTTTATATAAATAAAACCAATAAGCATTATGTGATGCCACAGCATGTTAACAATCTGAATCTCGTCATTCCATATGTTTTGTTTAATTTCATGAAGCATGGCATGTCAATCTCTGTGACGTTTGCATGATGGTCAAATATATCTAGGGATCATCCTCCGGCTCTCCCCGGTATATCAAATAGTGCGTGGTCAGAAGTCAGGTTATGCCTGGCCGGAGGCCCTCACTATGCGTGATGATGGTCTTTGGACCTAAATTCCCCGCCTCGTACCGGGAGATGAATCAATAAACCCGAATAAACACAAGTTTACAATCATCGTTGTATCTTTTCTATCCTGCGTAAGAATAGGCATAACAGTCATATTTTTGATCCGCCTCCCAGGTCCTACTTTCGCGTTTAATCAAGGGTTGTCCTTCCTTGGAAGGACATAATTAACGTCATAACCTTTATGGTGTGACGGACTTCTGGTCAAGACACGAACCTTACAATCGACTGACGATGTCAGATCGAACGCATAATAAATTATCACACATGTGACTGGCACGCCTAACGAATAAACGAATTGGTTAGCTAAATAAACAAACCCCCAATAAATAAAAAATAATAATTAAAAATAATTAAAAATAAAAATAAAAAAAGGAATCGCGTCCACAAGTCTGGCACGCCCGGTGGGACCGAGTCTCCCTTCATCTTTTCGCCAAAGTAGGAGGCCTGGCGGCCTCCCCCAAAATTCTGACTGTGTGTTAATCCTATCTACAGGAATTCAAATGGAGACTGAATTGGTTTCCCTTCACTTCGGCCAACAGGTCGTCGATGGCCACGTTCGTGGCGAGTACTTGGCAGTACCGACTACATTCGGATCCATGCCCCCAGCCGTGGGTCTGCCTAACTGCTTGGGACTCGTGTTCGTCGATCTGCTCAAGATCAATAATGAAGCTGAGAAGACTGCTGTGATAAAAGTTGCAGATGTACCAGAGAAGAAGAAGCTGCAAAAGATAACGACTGTACCAACTGTTGTCTCATGCTACGTCCACCACTTGGACAGAAGAGCTGTTGTTCCTGCTGCTGCCAGCAGAAAGAAGAAGAACTATCGGAGGAGCCGGGCTGCTGCACCCCGAGGCCGTCTATCGACTTCGGAAAAATCTATGTTAGTTGGAGGAATGCGGGTGTATCTCAACGGTCGCCCGACGGAGGCACTGCCTGATAGCATCATTTCAGCGGTCCCCACCAACAATCAATTCCAAGTGCTGGCCACTAGGAGGGCCAACATGGAGAAGGAAGAAAGGAAGCCGCTGGCACCTAATCCGGCAAGATTCAAGCAAGTATGGGTGCCCAAGAAGGTCCAGAGCTCGGCACCGGTCCATGAAGAAAAAGAAATTACTGTTATGCGCCACAGGAGAAAGGGCAAGGGAATCCAGATGGAGAAGGAAGAAGAAGAAAGGGAAGTCATCCCAACTGCCGCTCCTTACGAGCCAAGGGCCTGCGCCAGGCAGGCAGATGTGTTCCGATATTCCCGAAAGAGATATCAAGCTGCTTAGATGACAAAGTTGGCTTACCAGCCAAAAACACAAGAGAGACTGATGCCCCAAGCTGATCCCCGGAGGCACAGCCGAGAAGAAATGGACAGAGTCGTCCAAGATTATTTCCATTGCCTAGGGAATTCATCCCTAGGGCAGCAAAGATTGTCCCGCGCCATGGGTGTCGAAGAAGAAGAAGGAGACATCAAAGAAGGGATGATGCCAGGAGTCTCGTCTTCGGACTCCAATGACTTTGAAAATGGCCGCAGGGCCGGATGTTCGAAGGATGCCCCGCAGAGGAGAAAAGAAAAGGAAAGAGTGTCTGTGTTTGATCGACTGACCTTCTCGGGTCACACCAGAAGGAAAGTTTGGAGGCAAAGAGGAAAGTTGCAAATCTTTGCCTACAACATGGTTGGGGTTGCTGGAAGGTATGGTGCTTTACCTGACCAACCCGAAGAACTTATCAAATTGGCTCAGAGACCTGGCCTCGTAACAAGGCGGAGTCAAGCAGCAAAAGAAAAGCTCATGGCCGTTGATGATACACCAACGGTCACCACTTTGACTGTAAATGTGGTGACTTCAGAAGAAGAAGATGTGTCAATCATGGACCCAGCTGAAGGGACTTCTGGTCAGATGGCAGGTGAAATGCCTATGCCTACAGCCCTGGATCCTACAATTCAGATGATGTTCAGGAGATATCAACAAGAGATTGAGTCTCTTAGAAGACAGTTGAATGAAAAGAATGAGCAAACTCCAGTCTCCAGACATGCTGAACCAGCAAGGGAAATTTCTAGCTCGACAGAAGTTGTTGTTCCTGCCATTTCTTATCAAGCCAACCACGGGAAGGCTCCATGTCAGCCTCTCCCGCAGCAGACAGCAGCACGGCCCATGGCATCCCAAGTGCAGCCTTCCTCATCAGGGGATCAGCCCAATCTGCATGCAACAGTCATGACGACGCCCTTTACACAACAGCAAGCACACTTCTACCCGGAACCCGTGGACCCTGCTGTGGTGAACAAATTGATGATAGAAAGGATGATAGAGATGAAGCTGTCCGAAAAGGCTGATGGTGACTCTGGTACCTTTGATGTCTACCGGGTACCATATCCTTCGCACTATGCTACAAGAAGATTACCCCCAGGCGTCAGCAAGCCGCCAAAATTTGAAAAGTTCAATGGGCAAGGCTCCCCCAGGGAACATATAGCTTACTATACAACAGTCATGGGAGATCTGGCTGCTGATGAAGCATACTTACTGAAGTTCTTTGGTTCATCCCTCACTGGGTTGGCCTTTGAATGGTACTCTAGTCTCCCGGCCGGGTCTGTAGCTGATTGGCCCAATATGCAGCGAAAGTTCCGGGAGAGAATCCATGTTACAGAAAAAGAAATCACTATGGCAGAGTTGTATTCTACCAGGCAAAGGCAGGATGAGACAGCTCTGGACTACATAAAGAGATGGAGGAATCTGGCTATGAGATGCAGACGGCCTCCGCACCAGGAAGATGCCGTTCAGATATGCAAGCAGAATCTCCGAAGAGAAGTGCTTGAAAAGATGATCGGGGCGGATGTTAGGACGTTCGACCGGCTGAACAATGTGGTGGCGGAGGTTGAAACTTTCTTGTCCAAACATCCTGCCACTAATATCCCTGCTGTTCAAAAAGGGAAGGCTGCTGAGCGGCGACCAGGGCCTACAGAAGCAAACATTGTTGACTTCAGAACTTTTGACCAGCAAGAGGAAAAGGGCAAAGCAGCAACTGCTCCTCCGCCAGCAGGGGCAGTAGAAAAGAAAGAAGGTGTCTCTCTGAGGAACAAGATGAAGAAAGCCTACTCATTCCCCAAGGTGAAGACCCGGGCACTGTTTGAGTGGACATACAAATACAACAAGATAATACTGCCCGAACCAAAGAGACCAGCCGATGCGGCGAAGAAAGATGACCCATTGTTCTGTCCGTATCACCATGTCATAGAAGACTGCTATGTCTTCAAGGATGTCATGGAAGGCATGGTTAAGAAAGGGGAGCTACAACAGGGGGAGCACCAAGTGGATCCTCCACGCCCTCATGAGCCCCCAGTGTTGAGGCTAGCTGCCAATATGATTTCCATATACCAGCAGTTGCCTGAAGAAGCTGCTGAAGAATGCACTCAACACACATATGAAGCCTGCTTCCTCACTCCCATCAAGGATCAGGTGGGATGGCAGACAGTGCCAGCTAAGACCAAAAGAAAGACACCTGTCACTAGAACACCGGGTGTATCTGTTCGGGGTGTTACTCCAAGACCAGCACCACCTCCAGTAAATCCTGTGTGGCACACTACTGAGTCACCACCAGCTATCCGGGTATTCACTCACAACCGAAGGAAGCAAACTCCGCTGCCTGCTCATAAGGAGATGAGCCCCGAGGTGAGGCGCCTCCAGCAATATATCAGCCAGCTTGATGAATATGAGCAGTCTGAGCCGAAGCCGATACTGGTAAAGGACCATATCCTCTGGGAGTAACTGGAGGGATTGACTATTGAAGAACAACCAAAAGAAGAGCAGGAAAAAACTGAACTCTTCTGGGGGCACGAGCCAGCCAAGGCAAGGCGCCAGAGAAAGAGGAAACCAAGAAACAAAAAGAAAATAGTAACAGTTCAGTGTAACACTCTGTCAGTATTGTTCACTCTGCCAGGGGAAGAGGATGAAGGAGAGTCTTCCACTCCACCACTGGAAGCAAATCAGGCCGAGGCTTCAACCTCGATGCATGTTACCCGCTCTGGAAGAAAATGGGGACGCCCACCGCCGGCCAACCACACCATTATTTTCAGGGGTGAACAACCCTATCAGATGCCAGAGCCTGAAGTCCGAGGCACTGAAATTCCTCCTCCAGCAGGCCTCTATGCAGGAACAAAGAAGGGTGACCAAACTCCGTCATTCACTGAATTTTTGTCTATTCTGGAAGGCAAACAGCCGGCACATATTGCTTCTACTAAAAACAAGAAGCATCATCAGCCACCTATCTCAATTCTTAAGAAGGAAGACAAAGTGAGCATTGACACTCCCTCAGCACCAGAGGTTGCTTCCCCAGTGGAAACCCCTCAACAGTCCCCCCGAAAGAAGGAAGCAAAAGAAAGGCAGGCAATGCCACAGGCACCCCATGAACCTCCAAAGCCCCGCTGGGCGGAGGAGATGCGACTATCCAATGTCCGAGTGGGCAGCCGAATTATGAAGATGCTGAAAAAGCTCCCCACGAGGTTTACCATATGGGAAATTCTCTCCTTGAGCGAGGAAGCTCGCCAAGCTATTATTGATGCCCTGCAGTCGCCATCTCAGTATAAAGCTCTCCTGACAGAGGTCAGCTCTGGGCCAACAATTACGTTCACAGAAGATGACATGCTGATTCCTAACCCCAGCCACAACAGACCTTTATATATGAGGGGATATCTCAACTGCCAGCCATTGAGTCGGATATTGATAGATCCGGGAGCTGCTGTGAACATTCTGCCATATCGCATCTACCAGAAATACTATTTTGACGTGCACCTCACTAAGGTGAAAGATATGAGGATCGCAGGCTTTAATCAGAAGTGCGAGACTCCGCTTGAAGTGGCAGAATTCAACCTCACATTGGGGGATTTCACCACCACAGTGCAGTTCTATGTCATAAATTCCAACACCACATACAAGGCCTTGCTGGGGCGGCCTTGGCTGCACAAATATCAGATAGTACCGTCTACATTGCACCAATGTAAGGGCAAAGAAGAGAGGGTGCTTGCAGACTTACACCCCTTTGAAGTCTTCGAGTGCCATATGCCCGACGCGCCATTCTACACGGAGGTCTCCCAAGGGACAAAGGAGAAAGAAGCCTCTGCAGGCCAGAAGAAAGTAGTGTCAAAAGCAGACGACTGGTCCCCACCGCCGCCTCCGGGCTATGTGGAGAAGCACGAGGTCTCCCATATCTCTCAAACTGGGGACTTCGCTCGGGCTGCACCCTCGGATATCTATCCTGGGGAAGCTGATGAGGACATGAAGGAAAGATTCACACATATCGGAATCCCGCAAGGATTGGTCAAGCCTATTCCAAGCTTGGAATGCCAAACTGTGCTGCCACTGAAGACTATGGAGGTCCCTCGCTTCTGCGAGTCTCCTATAATATTCTACACCGGGGAGCCTACTGATGAAGATGATCAAGATTGTATGATCCCCGAAGAATCAACGAGCTGAATGGTACCAATTGTAGGCTTGGATTACACCACACAGCGGGTCTCGCAGATGTTTGCCAAGATGCAGATACCTTCACTGCAATCCGTTGGTGAGAAGAAAGCATTCAAGGAGCTCTGGGACCCCCCCTGCAATAATAAAGAACTGATGAAAATCACCCATCACCCGGGGCTGGGCTATACTCTGCAAGAGTACTATGAAGCAGAGGTGGATGTCATCTCCACCTTCTTTACACATGAAGACCCTTTTGGGGTTGGCTATGATGACTACCCCTCGGAGGATGAAGAGGTTATATACCACTCCACTATTGGTGGTGAATTCCTCGGCAATCGGCAAGGTGCAGAGAAGCAAGAGGAAGCAGCAGCATGTCGATGCTAGGAAGAGCTGTCTTTCAAGGAAGACTCATTCCAAACTGAGGCCAAGTTTGATACGGGGACGCCCGATGAAAATCAGACCTCTGAGGAAACAGAAGAGTGTCGGGAGTTCAAACGCATCCTGGAGGAGGTTCGAGCTATGCAACAACTGGAAAACCATGCAGAAGAGCCCATACCAATAAACTCCCTGGAGACAGAAGTCTGTATCTCAGAATCACAAGCAGAACTAACAGCACAACAGGGTCAGGCTGAACAAGATTTGATAGAAAGCCCAGTGGCTTCAATTAAGCATGATGGTCCGGCACCAGCTGATATCCCACTTCAAGAATTGGAAGGTTCTGAAGCTGAAGAAGATTACATTCCAGGGGGCTTTGTTGACTTGCAAGAAGCTCCACCAGAAGTTGAAGATGGCGGTCAAGCCACCGTCGATGAATTAATAGAGATAAATCTGGGAACCCAAAAAGACCCAAGGCCGACTTTTCTTAGCGCCCTGCTAGCACCAGAAGTTCAAGAGCAGTATGTACAGTTCTTGAAAGAATTCAGGGATTGTTTTGCCTGGACATATGATGAGATGCCGGGATTAAGTCTTGATGTGGCACAACACCTGCTAGCAATTGACCCAAAGGCAGAACCTGTGAAGCAGTCTTCCATACGAATGCGGCCTGAGCTGATTAATCAGATTAACAAAGAAGTCGATAAACTCATTGATGTGGGGTTTGTTGAAGAAAATCAGTACACTACTTGGCTGGCAAATATAGTGCCCGTAAAGAAGAAAAATGGGCAAATCAGAATACGTGTCGACTTTCGGGACCTCAAAAAAGCATGCCCGAAAGATGATTTGTGATGATTTATGCCACCACAGGCCATGAAGCTCTGTCATTTATGGATGGGTCGTCCGGATATAATCAAATTTGGATTGCTGAGCAGGACAGGGTCCATACCGCATTCCGCACTCCGAAGGGATATTTCACTACAAAAGAATGTCGTTCGGCCTCAAAATGCCAGCACCACATACCAAAGAGCCATGACAAAGATATTTGATGATCTGCTCTTCAAGAAGGTGGAGTGCTATATTGATGACCTGGTGGTGAAGACCAAAAAGAAGGAAGATCACCTGCACGACCTGAGGGTGGTGTTTTAAAGGCTGCGAAAGTATGAGCTGAAAATGAACCCTATGAAATGCGCCTTCGGCGTATCCAGCGGGAAGTTCCTTGGATTCATTGTCCGGCACAGGGGCATTGAAATTGACCCATCCAAGATTAAAGCCATTAAGGAGCTCCCTCCACCAAAGAATCTGTCCGAGCTAAGATCCCTGCAAGGCCGGTTGGCATACATCCGCCGATTCATTTCAAATTTGTCGGGGCGATGCCACCCTTTTCACAAGCTGATGATGAAAGATGTGTCGTTCCTTTGGGACGATAGATGCCAAGAAGCTTTCGAGAAACTGAAAGAACATCTGAAGACCCCTCCAGTGTTGGGAGCACCAGTCAAGGGCAGACCTTTGATCCTCTATATAGCAGCCACTCATTGCTCACTGGGGGCAATGCTAGCACAGATAAATAAAGAAGGAAAAGAGCAGGCCCTCTATTACCTCAGCAGGAGGTTGATAAGGACTGAAGAAAGCTATACTTTCATAGAAAAGACTTGTCTGGCGCTGGTCTTCGTTGTCAAGAAGCTCCGGCACTACATGCTGTCCCATGAAATCAGACTGATATCTGCAGCAGACCCACTCAAGTACATATTATCTCAACCAGCACTCAAGGGTCGACTTGGCAAATGGGTTGTAATCCTGATGGAGTTTGACATCTCATATATACCTCGAAGGGCTATAAAAGGTCAGGCTGTAGCTGATTTCTTCACAGAGCACCCTGTACCAGAAGACATTCCATTGGGAACTGAACTTCCTGATGATGAAACACTGGAAGCATGCCAGGCTCAGCCGATTATGTGGCAGCTATACTTTGATGGGGCATCAAGAACAGAAACTACCACAACTGGACAGGTCAGAGTCCGAGCAGGAGCCGGCATTGTTCTGAAGTCACCAGAAGGGGAAGTGATACAAACTTCATGTTCCATAAATAAGCCATGCACCAACAATGAAGCAGAGTATGAAGCTTTGATAATCGGTCTCCAGATCACTCTCAGCATGGGAATTCAGATGCTTCAAGTATTTGGCGACTCAATGTTGGTAATAAAGCAAATGCAAGGGGAGTTTGAAGTGCGAAAGCCAGAACTAGGCCCTTACCGTCAGGAAGCCATGCGCCTTATGGCGAACTTTCACCACATCAAGCTCAGCCATGTGGGCCGGGGGCACAATGCTCAAGCCGATGCCTTGGCAAAGTTGGCCAGCTCACTAGCAGTCCCACCAGATGAAACACTCAACATTGTTGTGATAAATCGGCGACAAGTTCCCAGTGTGCTGGAATTATGCCCAGGGGAATACGAAGCCAATGCAGTCGAAGAAGCACAGGAACCCGATTGGAGACAGCATCTGTTACAGTGTTTTCTCCACCAGTAGCCACCCAAAAACAAAGAAGAAAGAATGAAGCTTTTAGGAACCAAAGATTCCTATGAGTGCAGAAGCGGAACATTGTTCCGAATTATGGCAGACGCCCGCAAAAAGATCCTGCTCCGCTGCCTATCCACCAGGGAAGCCTGGCAAGTGATGAAAGAGGTACGTGCCGGAACAGCCGGGGCACACCAAGCTGGGCCGAAAATGAAAATCAAAATTAAGAAATTAGGCTATTACTGGCCTACTATGTCTGAGGAATGTTGTCAGTTCACAAAATCATGTCAGAAATGCCAAGAGCATGCTACTGTGCCTAGGAGGCCCCCTGTACCTCTGCACCCAACAATTCCCAGTTGGCCATTCGCGCAATGGGGAACTGATGTGGTCGGACCTTTACCAACTTCCTCAACTGGACTTAAGTACATCCTGGCTATAACAGATTACTTCTCCAGATGGACGGAGGCTATAGCACTCAGAGAAGTGACTAGTGAGCTAGTTGCCAGATTTATCAAGCAGAATATCATTTTCCGGTTTGGTGTTCCCAACCGAATAATTTCTGACAATGGAAGCCATTTCAAGAATCAAAAGATATATCGGCTCGCCGAGAAGTATAAGATTGATTGGAGAACCTCCACCCCCTATAATCCGCAAGCAAACGGATTGGCTGAAGCATTTAACAAGACACTATGCACACTCTTGGCTAAGATTGTCAGCTCCCACAAAAGAGACTGGGGAGAAAAGATGTATGAGGCACTATGGGCATACTGTACTGTCTACAAGACCCCCACAGGTTGTTCACCCTTCTCACTTGTATACGGCTCCGAGGCAGTAGTCCCCATAGAGCTGGAAGTTCCGTCACTCAGGTTTGCTGTCCAGTATGGTCTGGCCCGTGATGAACAAACAAATGCTGAAAGAAGACTCGAGGAATTGGCCGAGCTGGAAGGCAAGCGCCTTCAGGCACAACAGAATATCCAAATGTATCAAGCTCGTATGGCGAATGCCTTCAACAAACTCGTGAAAGGTCGAGAATTTAAGAAAGGCGACCTAGTCATGGTCAAGAAGAGGGAAGTCATGGCCTCCAACCTAAAGGGTAAGCTGGCTGCTAACTGGCTAGGTCCCTACGTGATCCAAAGGGTCTACGAGGGCGGAGCCTATGTGGTCGTCAACCACCGTGGAGAGGTGCAATTCTCACCCCTCAACGAGAAACATCTGAAGCTGTATCACGTTGCGCCATTATCTTGTAAGGAGTTGGCGAATGCATGAAAAAAAATGATGAATGAAATGATAAAAAAAATGAATGAACGAAATGAAGTGAAATGAATGACAATGATGAAAAATGATGAAGCCGTGATGGTCGACTTTAGTCACTACACGTTCAATCAATCCGGACCTTCCGTCGGGATAGATGATGAAATCTTATTTCCTTTGCGTTAATGTTAATCCCCACATTAACGATGACACCCACATTCTCGGCGAACGGACTCGTGCCTGAGCCATTACATACTCAAATCAATCCGGACCTTTCGTTCGGATAGATGATGAAACCTTATCCTCTTTGCATTGATGTTAATCCCCACATCAACGATAAAATTCACATTTTTGGCAAACGGCTTCACGCCTAAGCCACTACGTACCCACATCAATCCAGACCTTCCGTCTGGATAGATGATGAAGCCTTATATCCTTTGCATTGATGTTAGTACCCACAATCAATGACAAACACTTTTGAACGGTCAAAAATGATGATGATCCATGAATTCAAAGTTCCAGATGCAACAAAAAAAAGAAGAGGAAAGAAAGAAAAGGGGCTTAAAATAGAGGTGCCCCGCCGGACTTGTTCAGACATTCTGGACAAGGGCAAAAATGGCCATAACCCAACTGTGGTGAAAACCCGAAAGGGCGCTGCAGGCAAAATCGGGTACCCCGCCATGTGAAACCTCGAAAGGGCGCGTGGGCAAAAGCAAGAGGGGGCTGGCTCCGGTGAAAACCCGAAAGGGCACTTGGGTCAGTAATATGGTAATACAAAAGTTGTGTTCTACATCTATTTCAGCAACATATCCATCTCACGTCCCACCGATGATGAAACCTACTATTGATCGC
Source organism: Amorphophallus konjac (assembly GCA_022559845.1). Classification (NCBI taxonomy): domain Eukaryota; kingdom Viridiplantae; phylum Streptophyta; class Magnoliopsida; order Alismatales; family Araceae; genus Amorphophallus; species Amorphophallus konjac. The sequence goes on along the minus strand of CM040123.1, from coordinate 114,012,590 downwards.
TTGGCATATCACCTGGTCAATGATGAAACCTATGAAATTCTTTACATCGGTACAAACCCAATATCGATGATGAAACCTGCTATTGATCGATCGACACACCGCCCGATCAACGATGAAACCTGTCCAGATTAGACCTTACGTCTATTCTGATGAAACCTATGAACTGCTTTGCGTCGGTATAAACCCAATATCGATGATGAAACCTGTTATTGATCGATTGGCACATCGCTCGATCAATGATGAAACCTATCCGGAGTAGACCTTACGTCTATTCTGATGAAACCTATGAAATTCTTTGCATCGGTATAAACCCAATATCGATGATGAAACCTGCTATTGATCGCTTGGCACATCACCCGGTCAATGATGAAACCTATCCGGAGTAGACCTTACGTCTATTCTGATGAAACCTATGAAATTATTTGCATCGGTACAAACCCAATATCGATGATGAAACCTGCTATTGATCGATCGGCACATCGCCCGATCAACGATGAAACCTGTCCAGATTAGACCTTACGTCTATTCTGATGAAACCTATGAACTGCTTTGCGTCAATATAAACCCAATATCGATGATGAAACCTGTTATTGATCGATTGGCACATCGCCCGATCAATGGTGAAACCTATCCGGAGTAGACCTTACGTCTATTCTGATGAAACCTATGAAATTCTTTGCATCGGTATAAACCCAATATCGATGATGAAACCTGCTATTGATCAATTGGCATATCGCCTTGATCGATTATGAATATGTTCAGCAAAGAAGAAGAAAGAAAGAAAAGGGGCTTAAAATAGAGGTGCCCCGCCGGACTTGTTCAGACATTCTGGACAAGGGCAAAAATGGCCATAACCCAGCTGTGATGAAAACCCGAAAGGGCGCGTGGGCAAAAGCAAGAGGGGGCTGGCTCCGGTGAAAACCCGAAAGGGCACTTGGGTCAGTAATATGGTAATACAAAAGTTGTGTTCTACATCTATTTCGGCAACATATCTATCTCACGTCCTATCGATGATGAAACCTGCTATTGATCGATTGGCACATCGCCCGATCAACGATGAAACCTGTCCGGATTAGACCTTACGTCTATTCTGATGAAACCTATGAACTTCTTTGCGTCGGTATAAACCCAATATCGATGATGAAACCTGCTATTGATCGATTGGCACATCGCCCGATCAACGATGAAACTTGTCCGGATTAGACCTTACGTCTATTCTGATGAAACCTATGAACTTCTTTGCATCGGTATAAACCCAATATCGATGATGAAACCTATGAACTTCTTTGCATCGGTATAAACCCAATATCGATGATGAAACCTGCTATTGATCAATTGGCGCATCGCCTTGATCGATTATGAAACCCACCCGCATTAGACCATTCGTCTGTTTCGACGAGTCCTACAAACCCTTCATCCATACATCTATAATCACTCCTGCTTTCGGCACATGTGGCCGCCGAAACATCTACCTATGCCAAACTGCTACCAAACCATTACAAAACACAAAAGGAGACATACACTCAAGGCAATAATGAGAAGATATTCTTTCATGGCAAAAAAAAAAAAAGATGTTGACACAGTCAGAGCCCTTAAGAAGGGTGCATTACAAAATATAGGACAGCTAGGGCCGTCGGAAGATGTCTTCAAAATCAAGAATTCCGACGTACGGGGCCGCTCCTAATTCGCGAAGGCGGGCTTCTTCCTCTTGGAGGCGAGCTGACTCGTCCTGTAGTGATGCTTCAATGCTCTGGGATTGAGTCAGCTACACCAGCAGCAGTTCAGCCTCAAGAGCACTTAATTCTGCTCGCAGTTCATCCATCCGGCTGCGCACAGTTTGTGCACGAGAAGATGAGGCCTCCAGCCGGGTTCTGTGCTCCTGAAGGTTGAGATTCAGCTCTTCCAGCCCGGACCGACAATCAGCTCTTCGCAGCTTAAGGGCCGTCAGTCTGACATCCATAATGCGCCCCAAGAAGTCCCGGCGATTCACAAATTTCAGCAGTAATAGCACCCGCTGGGCACATATTTCCAGGGGGCAGCCCAATGCTTGCAAGCCAACTATCAACCACTCGACCACCTCTTTCAATTGTGGGTAGGTTAGCGCTGGCTGAGACTCTACCACTTGGCGTAGCATGTCCAAATGTTGCCAGACAAAGTCTTCTGATGATGTGAAGCCCAGGGAGACAGTTGGAGCCACTTCAAAGGTGACTTCATTATCAATAATTGCCCACAAGCCGATGTCTGGCCTGGAAGATGAAGATGGAACGGCCGCCGGGGGAGGTGAACTGATCTCTTCGGTAACCTCTTCCCGAACTGCTGTCCTTTCTACCGCCAAATCTTCGGGAATTGCTTTCTGAGTAATTGCTGGAGGTGAACTGATCTCTTCGGTAACCTCTTCCTGAATGGCTGTCTCCTCTACTACTGAATCTTCAAGAGCTGCTTCCTGAGTAACTGCTGGAGATGGTAGAGACTCAGATTCTATTATTTGCACAGATGGAACTGTGAGTTCAGGTGCAACAGTCAGTACGGCAGCAGGGACAAAGGCGGAACCCCTGGCCGGATCTGCTTCGGCTCTTAGTTCTGAAGCCCCAGCTGGAGCAGAACTTTCTCCTAATGCCCCCAACTCCAATGATGATATATCAGTCGCTGATTGCACCCTCACTGGCACAGGGCGAAATACAGCAGTTATCCCAGCGGAAGCTACAGCCCCAGGGAGCAGTGCAGCCAAGGCTTCTGAAGAAATAATATCGGAGGCTAGTATCAAAACTAGGTTGGTGGTGCCGGGCTCCTGAAACAAGCTGAAGTAAGCATCAAAATGGCAAATAGGCAAGAAGGCTATGCAGTCAAATAAGAAGGAAGGGGCAGAGCTCACTCTCATTGCAGGGTCAATCTCTTCAAATGCCTGCATAGAAGATGATAGTTCTGCTGTTGAAGCAACAAAAGGGGGAGTTATCTCCTCCTCCATGTCAATACCGGCAAATTCTTCTTGTGACATCCCCTCGGATGATGGCACCGACAGCTTTGGAGGGCCAAACAATGGAAGATCCTTTGGCAGCACAGGAGGTGTTACTGCTTCCTCTTTGGCTGATTCATATGCTTCCTCCTCGCCTTTAGAAAAGCCAAAGTCAATCTCTTCATCGGAGAAAGTGGCGGAGCTGCTGGAGGATATTTCCACGCTGGGTATAGGCAGACCCGTCACTTCTGTTGTCTTCCGGACTGCCGAACGGGTGACTATCCGCCGTGAGGGGATAGTACCTTTCTTCAACATAGTCTTGTGACCCTCCTGCGGCTGAAGGACGTCCATAGCTGGGGTCTCAATTTCAGCTTCAACCCCCTCAGCCACTGCAATACAGGCTCAGGTATGAAGAATGGCAAAAAGGTCATCAGAAGGCAAAGAAGGATTAAAAAGGCAAGCTCACCTTCAACTTCACTGGCTGGCGTGGGTGAAGGAGGCCCAATATCTTCTGGAGCAATAGCGGAAGGCTCCCCTTCCACCTCCTCTGCTGCACCTCTGGTCTCTTCAGCGGTCGCAGTAACAGCAACTTCTTCTTGAGCCACTACCGAATAAAGATATGCTAAGTCAAGAATAAAGACACCACAAAGTCTACAAGCCTGGAGTTCATGAGAGAACAATGATACCTTCGGCTGCTTGCTGAGCGGCCTCCTGCTGAACGGCAAACTCCTCGAAGGAAGGCACACGAGGTAAAGGGAGCTCAATAATATCGACCGCGGAAGAGGACTGCTTCGTCAGGGTCTTCCGGGCCTTCTTTGCCCACCCCACGGCGACTTTCACTGCAGAAGCCGCCCTCTTCTTACCAGAAGGTAACGGGGTGGTGGTTGGCGCCGGTTCAGGGATATCGAAATATGCAGGCTTTTCAGCCTGAGAAATAATCTTCCGGTAGATCCCCTGCTGCTTTATGTCCGGTCTATCTGTCAAAGAGGATGCACATTATTATAAAGAAGATCAAGCAATGAAGCAAGCACCATGTCAACCGGAGAAAGTCATACCTGCCGGGCCATTGTAAAAAGATGAAAGGGGCCAATACCGATAGGCCGCCTCCTTGCTACGGGACGTAGCTTCCTGAACAAGCCAACAGACGTCGCCAATCTTCTGACACTTCTCCGCTAGGTTGGCTAAGTCTGCGTTGCCGTGGAAAGCAAGGCAATGGTATAGGCCTAGGTGGTCCATCCCCCAGCCGTCAGCATACTGAAAGGATACAAACAGAGGCCTGTCCAAGATACTTGTTGCAGGACTGTCAAGAGTAAGCCCGTGGATATTCATTAGAACAAATAGCCAGGACGTATGCTGATAATATGTCGGGGTCCGGTCCTCCCGCCTTATAAATCCCTGTATGGGCAGCAGCGGTCAGTTTCACCTTTCCATGAAGCTGTCTTAGGAAGCGGCTCCTCTATGGGGAATGGATATTGCTGAGTTTCCAAGCGAGCGCTACCAATCTGGCACAAATACTTCAGATTCTTCATAAAGGTGTCTTCATTTACATCAAGAAGTACAGCTGTCAACTGTTAGGATGCATCTTCCTTCAGAGCTCGCCGCTTTGCTAAATATTTATCCACCTCCCTCGGGTGCTGAGAAAATAACCTCTTCAAATGGGCTTCATCTATGTCAAACACCGGCCCAGGCTGTTGACCCAGGAATGTGCGCTCTACTACGTCCCAGCAAGTTCCTCTGGCATTGCGATAGAAGCTCGTGCGGGCATTCCACCATTTAATATACTCTGGGGTAACCCGAGGAACGCGGCTTGACACCGATGGCACCCTAAAAGTAGCAGTATCCTGACGGTGAAAGAAATCCCACCAGAGACGGCCGTCACCATTAACAATTGAGCTATGCTTCGACCTGCTTTCCAGCGGAAATTGAGCGACTGAAGTAGGAATATGCTGATCGTAACCAAAATTCCGTCCAAATCGGAACGGATAATAAGGTTCCAAATGAAGCAGGCTACCTTTCCTGAAAACCAAGACGCTCGGGCGAATTGACAGGGCCCAATCAATCAGCTCAGGCTCTAAAAGTGATCGGGTAACTTTGGCACCCGAAATGGGGTGAGTGAGGGCCTCCACATGTCCCAGCTTGCATTCACGCTGCTAATTCGCCAAAGGAGCGGAATGTGCTGCCAAGGTCCAGAAATGAATGGTCCCTGCTGCATCCACTGGAACCCTGGTCAATCGGCCTCTGATATGAAAAAACTGTTGTGACACCGGGCCGGGCTCGGCACTGGCAAACTCTAGCATCTGGGGGTACAATGTAGCTGTCTGCAAAGTCATTGGAGCAAGTTCAGGGAACAAGCTGCATACCCAAGCATTAAAAAAGTGAAATGGGCCCACTGTTCTGAGTGATCTAGAGACCCGATGTCTATGTAAATCTCCCAAAGACTTGTAAATCAAACAAAGTGCCGCCGGACACAAAGAGAGCCGCATGCCCCAAGCCATCTGACAAGCCGGATATATTGCCTCCGGCCTGATAACTGTTTCATCTCCCTGCGGGAGAGCAAAGGTGCACAACCAGAAAGTCAGATAAGCAGCACAATGTGTGATGGGGTCCACTCCAGCAGGATTGGGTCCTTCTTGACCAGTCCGTCGGATGGAAGCTGGCAACTCTGATTTTAACCTCGGGGTCCTGCTCTGCATGCCTGCAATTAGAGCCACCGAAGGAAATTCATTATACTTCAGAGGGCCATTAAAGAAATACTGAATCCACTGTCCTACTCGGACCTTCAGTCTGCTGCTCTTTTCTCGGGCGTGATAACCCTTGGACGACCCTTTGTAGTGTGCCAAGCAGAGGGAACGGTAGGCCTTCATCAAATATCGGTATGCAAAGCCAAAAGAATACCGGCCCTCGCCGTCAGTTTCATCCTTAACTGAGTCATACAAGCAGACTTCTTCATAAGGCTCTCCGTCAATTGGCAAGCCTGAAAGCTATGACAGACTCCAAAGGTCCAGAGAAGTCTCACCTTCTGTTGTATAAAATGTATTGAACTGAGGGCAGAAAGCTTCAAACATTCCACAGCACAAGCCCTTAGAAATGGGGTACCGGAATCGTGAAGCATATACACTGTGGTACACCCCAGCTCTGATCAACAAAGGGGCATATTCCTTCAGCACAAATTCTGTGAATTCTACTGCCCCCATACGGAAGAGATGAGCATCCGTCACCTTCGTGTCAGCGAACCAGCCGACAGCTAGCTGAAATTTGAAGTGGACGGCCAAGCAGTTCATGGCAAATGGCTCGTCCCTGTAACCCCACTTTATTGGTGCCAGGAACAATCCGTAGGCGGGCTTCTCCCTGTTGACCCGACCCGCTGCAGTATCCCATCTGGCGGGGGTGAACTCAGGAGCTCTGGTCAACATTTTCTGTTCCGGCTCCAGCTCAGTCACTCCGAGGACAGCATCTCATTCACGCTGCTCTCCAGGAAGATAGATGGCTTTGCCCCGATACACAGAGCCCTTCAAGCTGTCCCTCCAATAACATAGCATGCTCCACCGCACGGGCTAACAGAAGATCTCTCATGCCACCCACAGTAAAAGTGCGGATGGCACCAAATGGCGATCCTTCGGAAAATCTGGGCGGTAGTCGCTGCCACGTTTGAAGCTCATCCCGTCTTCAGCAGAATAGACGTGGGATGATGAGACGGTGTCTGTCTCAGAATCTGAAGACTCGTCAACTATAGCAATTTTCTCATAACCACGGTCCAGTTGTTGAACATTTAACCAGTTTACCAGTGGACCGGATGTCTTAGTTTGAGCAGAATTGCCCGCATCAGCAGCTCCAGAAGCAGCAGAAGCAGAGCCAGAGCTAGCAGCCATTGCAATAACTATAGTCCAAGAAAGTTACGGAATGAGACTCCAAAAGAAATCAACAACAAAAGGTTATGTCTTTCAAAGAAATTTCGGCAACATCTCCACTTGTTTGGGTATGCCCGAAGAATAATAGGAAGAACATCCACCAAGAGGGGATGACTCCTTAAATAGCAAGGGACATAGTCCCAAAGATGAAGTAATGGAAAAGGCCTCACGGTAAAGAGAAAGAAAGAGGAAGAAGAAGAAAATCCTCTAAAGAAGAGCTCACGCCGAGCGCCGCTGCCGAGAAGTTGAAGAGAGAGGAAGCTCAGGGTGAAATGAGCTCCCCATACCCTAATCGGCCTTAAAAAGGCACGCCGAGAGAGAAACGCCCGCCGAAAGAAAAGGCGTGCCGATCGCTCCCAGCGCCGACAGGCCAAAAGGCGCACCGAGGCGGCCGCGCCGAGACCCCAAGCGACGTCCCGCGCCGATTGCCCCTTACGCCGAGACGATCACGCTGATTCCCTTTACACCAAAGCTCTGGTGTCAGGATGAGGATGCAACCAAATGAAGCAGAAAAAGCTGGCCATTCTAGTACCTAGCAGGTCTAGCATTAGTCCAAAAACACGTGAAATGCTAAAATAGTGCAAAAAGAGAAAAGATTTCAAGATATATAGACATGTCAAGCAAGATATGCACAAAGATTGAAGGATACACCTGTAGGCGCCGTGCCGCTTATTCTTCGCTCCCGCCACCTGCAAGTGGGGGGCATTTGTTGACATCTGAAAAATGTACAAGAAGAAAGTAAGCAGTCAAAGGAATCTTAGGGCATTCAACAAAGATGATGCTCTAATGATATCCCGGCAATTCCTGCGAATCAGAATAGAAGAACATCCATTACCACAAACACTTCATCCTACTGAATCCTTTCCGGCCAAGCTGCTGCCCAGCACCACTGCCTTTTGAGCAGTCGGGCTGATTAAAACTATGTCAAATCCCGGGCAATCATTTGCCTGCTGAAGAGGGTCTTCTGAATATTCTGTTCCTTACAAAGAGGCACCCACATCACTTGTCACACATTCTTAATGCAAGGTACCAAGTAAACTGCTGAGGCAAATGTAATTGTCTTAGGAATTCATATGTTCATCAAAGAAGAAGGCCCGTCGGTCCCAGCACCGATTGGGCCCAAGCTCAAAGCTACAAGTAGCGCCGAGATGCTGAAGAAGTCGGCCCAGGCCCAATGATGCAGTCACGCCGAGAAGCTTGTTTCGAAGTGGTGCGCCGAGGCCACACTGCCCTGGGGAGCATCGCGCCGAGGGAAGGGGGCCTGCCTCCTTTATATAAAACCCAATCCTCACCATGAAAGACGGACAGAAGCCAGATAGAAGAGAGACTCACATCCAAAAAGCAAAAGCGACACTACTGTGGCATTGAGAGCCTGCTGAGAAGAAAGAGAGAGAGGTAGCCAGGAGGTCGGAAGGTAGGCGGCACTCTGTAAATGCCCCGGGAGGGCTATATGTTTCTTGTTGTTTCCTCCTATTTCGATCCAATCTTTGTTTTCTCTCCTCTGTATACTATCCCCGTCTTCGATATTGGGTGTTGATGTAATTCTGAGAATTCGCAAAGTGTTCCCAGCAGGCATGTGCTGCTGCTTGTCTCATGTTAATTTTATATGATTTTTGGTTGAGTGAAGTATAGTAACAGGGTTCTTCTTCTCCCTCTATCTCCCGGTAACCGTGCTTGTCCGAAGTCTTCACAAAGTGTATTTTATCTTGTGATGCTTTCCTTCCCTTCCCCATGTCTAGAGTATGAACATGTGAATCCTTCTGCCGACAGCTTCAAAGCCAACGCGAATTGCATCGTTGGGTGTCTTTGATTGTTGTTCAGAACTCCACAGTCATGGTGAGAGCCCGAGACAGTCTATCTCGTGGTCTCTCATCAGTGGAATTAGTGGAGAATATGATCAAAGCTCACTGCCAGGGTTCAGTAGCCGTCTGCTCCCTGTGACATCTATGCATGAAACCCTCAACTCCCCGGGGATGATCCCTTGAATACCCTTTTTCCAAAATCCACTGTCCTTGAAATTTCTTGAACCAAGCATCAAGACCCCTAAAAACACCCAGAATCAAAGGCCCTCTTAGTTCAGGATCCGTGAAAACCCCTAGGAACAGAGTCGAATTGCTCGGAGCCTTGAACCCTACCAAAATAGCCCCTCGACGCCAGTTTCACTCGGCGCATGTACCCTCTCTCGGCGCCTATACCCTCGCGCCGAGAGCAAGCCGTGCCGGGAGCGACCCCCCGCGCCGATACCCTTTTCGTGCCAAACCCTTCCGCTCCAGGCACCTTTGTGCCGAGACCCCCAGCGCCGAGAGCCTTGTGCCGAGGACCACTTGTGCCTAGACCATCACACCCAAACGTCTCATGCCGATTCCCATTAAACGTCCTGTGAACCCTCACCCCACCATGAGAGGGGGAACCCAGGGGATTTCACTCAGAGTCACAGAAGCTAAATCAACAGGGTGCACCCTACATTATGTCAGTTTACACGTGATACTTCTTTAACCCTATTGACCTACGGAGTTCTGCCACTGCATGTTCTCCGGTGGTTCCTTAAGAGAATATTAACTGAATGCCACGATGGTGGACATCAATCTATTATGTTTTCATCTTTTCGGATTCTGGGCTATATGCCCATCTTCTTTTGGCTTTCATCTCGGCACTCCGTGGATGAATGTCCTATCTCCCCTCGACATAGCCCAAAATAAAGGGAAATGCTGTCGAAATTTGTGCGGATCTTCGTTGCACTGTGTTATCTCTGGACCCTTTGAGTCAAAAGAGGTCTGCCCTTGCATGGCCTCTATCGACTCCCCTTCTGGGAATATTGACATCAAATACTTCGGTATACGAACGTTGTCCTGGGTTTATCCCACCTTAAGATACTCGGGCATCGATATGAGCCGATCTTTTATGGACTCCATCCCGCCTCTATGTGGATGGTTTCCTATTCCCACTTGGCATAGTCCAAGATCGTAGGGATATACTTTCGGATTCATTCCACCTTTTTATATAAATAAAACCAATAAACATTATGTGATGCCACAGCATGTTAACAATCTGAATCTCGTCATTCCATATGTTTTGTTTAATTTCATGAAGCATGGCATGTCAATCTCTGCGACGTTTGCATGATGGTCAAATATATCTAGGGAGCATCCTCCGGCTCTCCCCGGTATATCAAATAGTGCGTGGTCAGAAGTCAGGTTATGCCTGGCCGGAGGCCCTCACTATGCGTGATGATGGTCTTTGGACCTAAATTCCCCGCCTCGTACCGGGAGATGAATCAATAAACCCGAATAAACACAAGTTTGCAATCATCGTTGTATTTTTTCTATCCTGCGTAAGAATAGGCATAACAGTCATATGTTTGATCCGCCCCCCGGGTCCTTCTACTTTAGCGTTTAATCAAGGGTTGTCCTTCCTTGGAAGGACGTAATTAACGTCATAACCTTTATGGTGTGACGGACTTCTGGTCCAGACACGAACCTTACAATCGACTGACGATGTCAGATCAAGCGCATAATAAATTATCACACATGTGACTAGCACGTCTAACGAATAAACGAATTGGTTAGCTAAATAAACAAACCCCCAATAAATAAAAAAATAATTAAATAAATAATTAATTAATTAAAAAAAAAGAATCGCGTCAAATTAGAAAGAAGGGCAGGACAAAATAGAAAGAAGGCTTAAAGAGCTCTCTAACCTGGAACGCAAAATGTTGGAAGCTTATAAACACCTTCGGGCATATCAAGCCCGCACGACAAGAGCTTACGACAAGCTAGTAAAGTAAAGGGCGTTTAAAAATGACCTTGTCATGGTTAAAGAGAGGGAAGTTATGGCAGGTAAATTCAGCGGCAAACTACAACCCAACAGGCGTGGGCCCTATGTCGTCACAAGGGCCTATGAAGGAGGCGCATATACAGTTGTTGATCATAAAGGAGAAATGTCGTTCCCGCCACTGAATGGGAAGCATTTAAAGCTATACTATGCTCCTGAGTATGAGTTCAAGCAACAATCTACACAAGACATTCCCTCCTTCGCAGAGGAGTAACGAAAGGTAGGGGAGTTACCTCCCAAGAAAACCCAAAAGTTACGGTTGCTTTGAACAGTTCTTGTTCATCCCACCGTGCTAAATCCCAAGTTTTCGACTTCCCAACATCGTTTGGTCAGCCCCAAATCCCAAGTTTTCGGCTTCCCAATATCGTTTGATCAGCCCCAAACCCAAGTTTTCAGCTTCCCAACATCGTTGGTCAACCCCAAGTTTTCGGCTTCTTCCCAACATCGTTAGTCAACCCTAAGTTCCAAGTTTTCAACTTCCCAATATCGTTTGGTCAGTCCCAAACCCCAAGTTTTCAACTTCCCAACATTATTTGGTCAGCCCCAAATCCCAAGTTTTCGGCTTCCCAACATCGTTTGGTCAGTCCCAAACACAAATTTTTGGCTTCCCAATATCGTTGGTCAGCCCCAAGTTCCAAATTTTCGGCTTCCCAACATCGTTTGGTCAGCTCCAAACCCCAAGTTTTCGGCTTCCCAGCCCCAAATCCCAAGTTTTCGGCTTCCCAACATCGTTTGGTCAGCCCCAAACCCCAAGTTTTCGGCTTCCCAGCCCCAAATCCCAAGTTTTCGGCTTCCCAACATTGTTTGGTCAGCCCCAAATCTCAAGTTTTCGGCTTCCCAACATTGTTTGGTCAGCCCTAAATCCCAAGTTTTTGGCTGCCCAGCGTCATTTGGTCAGCCCAAATCCCAAGTTTTTGACTTCCCAACATCGTTTGGTCAGCCTCAAATCTCAAGTCTTTGGCCTCCCAATATCGTTTGGTTAGCCCCAAATCTCAAGTTTTCGACTTTCCAACATCTGTTGGTCAGCGCCAAATCCTAACCTTTCCGCTCCCAAACTCCGTTTGGGTCAGCCCCTCAATCCAACGTTACAGATTACGTTACTGTTCTTCAAAAAAAAAGAAAGAGAAAAAAAATAGGGCTTAAAATAGAGGTGTCCCAACGGACTTGGGCGTCTAGTTTTTCAGCCGCTTGAGGGCAAGAAGGTCATGACCCGGCTAAGGTGAAAATCCAAAAGGACGTCTCAGACAAAAATGGGTAACCCCTCAACGTGAAAACCCGAAAGGGCGTGTTGAAAAAAGTGAAAGGGGGCTAGCCTTAGTGAAACCCGCAAGGGCGCTAAAAAGAGAGAGAGAGAGAGAAGAAAAAAAATGATGTGATAGTTGAAGTATTATGTGTAATATGGACACTCTTTCATAGTGCCTTTAGTACATAAACTACTGCTTTCATTTGTCTGTGGAATGGGAGCCAGAGACAGGAACTCGGGGTAACCACAAAAGTGAAGGATGACAAAAATAAAATACAGAGCCTCATAGATGAGGGGGTTTTCTCTTCATCAAATCCCCAATCTCACTTTGCTTAGCCACAATGGCTTCTTGTATCGTTAGGCGCTCTAAAGACGAGAACCCTCAGCTCTTGGGCGGTCTTGGTATCAAATTCAGTTGTGGCCTCCAACTCCTCAACCCGCTGCAAGATGCTCCGCACAGTCTCTCGAAGCAACATGGCCTAGCTCCTATTTTCAACTATGGCTGCCTCAAGGGAGGCTCAGTGGTCTCGAAATCTCTTGGCCCTGGAATCTAGCTCCTCAACCTTGTTGAATAAAATATGGGTTTCGACTTCCAATTCTTGGATCTTCAACTTACAAGTCTCCCATGTCGAAGCTGTATGCAGACGCCAGAATTCCTCCCAAATGTTTCCCACTGCCAACATCCAGGGCTCTTTGGGCAGCCCCAGTGCGTGGTAACCCCGTGTGTCGATCCGAAGAGTATCACGCACAGTCTCCACGGGAGGGAGGCTCCCCCTCTGGAACAAGGCTCGGGCGCCGCTGATAAGTGTGTCAACCATCAATTCAACCCCCACAAAAGGCACAGGCCGAGGGTCGTCAGGCCAAGCTATCCCATGCGCTGGAAAGTCAATATCGAAGGCAGATTTCTGCTCGCCTGCAATCATGCCTGAGCAAACACCCTCTCGGAATCCTGTAAAGAGAGAGGAAATTAGCAATATGGTCATTATGACTGAATATAACCCGCCATCTTCATGAATAAAGTCATCACTGCCTTACCTACGGAGGTCACCTCTCCCAAAGCTTCGCCCCTGGGGCTCAAACATGCCTTCCTCTATGGCATCAGGATGAGTAGGTGAAGGAGGTACAAACTGATCATCAAGAAGCTCTGTCCCCCCTGACCAAGTGCAAAGTACAACATTCATTAGATATATATATATAGGTGTACTCAACACCGATGGTTTCAAAGAAAGGGCAATTACCTGATGATAAAGGGCTCTCAGCTCCTGCTGGGTCCTGAGCGGCAGGCTCTGTGCTAAAGCAGGGGTACCTTTCCTCTCCTACGTCCTGGTCACTAGCAAGTAGGGGTGTTGTGGCATTCCCTAAGAAGGAGAAGCAGTAATAATCATTAAACTAGAGTGTAGAACGGAGTGTAGCAAAAGAATGACAAGTGAATGAAAGGTTCAATACCTTCCAAATCAAAATCCTCGACTCCTTCGATGGCTGGAGTCGCCGAATCAAACGGAAAAGGAGAAGCCTCCACGTGATGTGTACTCTCCCTCCCTGCCAAGGGTGGCCCGCTACCTCCAGTAGCTGGACCATATGAGAGAAGAGAACATGAAACTAAATTACTTCTGGACCTGCCCACGTCCTCTAAAGATAATGGAGGGAAGTGTGGATGCTCACCAAGTTCTACCCCACCAGCGGAAGATGGGATTTCTGCCAGATTAGGGAGCTCGTCACTTGCGCCACCCACCACAGGAGTGGACCCAAAAGCTATGTAGTTAAAAGAGCGCATAGGCGCTCGCCTAGGCGTTGAGGCGAGGCGAGGCGCCCCTTGGTCGTCTCGCCTCGCCCTGTCTCGCCTCACTCTGACCATAGTTGGTCTCACTCTCTCTCTCTCTCTCACATAGACACACACATAACTTGGTTTTTGACGGTGGTCTATCTCACTCTCTCTCTCTCTACTTGTAAGATTTATTATTTTTTTTAATTTCTTCTCTTTTAGAATGTGAGAGATTACCTTTTGACTCACCAGAATTTGTTTTACGACAGTTTTCTGAATTTATTAGTTTCTTCATTATTGGTATCTTAATTGTTGTAATTTGGTTTGTTAAATTCTATGTGAATTTAGTGAGTCGTAGTAATTTGAATCATAGGATTGAATGAATTTAGGAAATTTATTGACTTTATATAGCCATTTTTGTGATATTTATACATATAGTTTATTTTTTGAATTAAATATATATATTTAATAAAATTTCACCTCAAACGCCTCAAGTGCCTAGGTCATCGCCTAGGCGTTTGAGGCATGAGGCGACCCCTTGGTCGCTTCGGTCGCCTCACGCCTCAGACTACATTGCCCAGAAGTCCTGTGGCAGATATCAGCAGGCTCCTCCAGCACTAAATCATCCCTACCGACCTCTCCCAAAGCACTAGGCAGCCCCGCCGCTGGTAAATCAGTTACAAAGTAAAACGGGAAAGTTAGTAACCAAGCCTACATCAGATAGGACAACAAATAAAGAAGTGCGGTAAGCATGCTTACCAGTGGCGCAGGTACCCTGAACCGCTCCCAAGCTAGGAGGGGCAGCCGGGCCTCTGTCAGTTTCCATGTGAGAGCTTCGTTTCGCCCCTTTCTCTACACGCAACTCGGCTAAAAGGGCTTCCGAATATTGGGCTACTATCTCTCTATCAGTAGGAAGAGCATATGAAAATTCTGGGAGTTCTTCATTTAGCCCTGAACTCAGGAGCGCGGTGAATTCCTTTACAGAAACTGCCAAGTCTCCACCCAGCAGGTCTGAACGTAAGAGGTGTCAAAATAAAATCTTATGTGCAGAATTCCTGGGAAACTCACTCAAGGAAGCTGGATCGACATTTAATCCCATTTCCTCCGTGAGGGCTGTGACTGCACCATTCCCTCCACAAGCCTCTCTTGAAGAAGAGAGAGTTATAAAATCAGGAGACAGTCCAAAGAAAAATGTTCATAATTATGTGCATTAAGGTTAAGCTTACCAAGGAGAGCATGACTAGTCGGCTCCCCGCCAGAGAAGGGTGGCGAAGTGCCTGTCACTGGGTTGTAATCATCATCCTACAGCTCGCCCTCCTCTACGGTCTCCATCACTCCCGACGAAGTGGTTTCGTCCACAATAGGGAGATGCCCCTTTACTTGCACATGAGAAGAACCTGAGAGCTAGTAGGATCAGTAGAAGAATTCGATGAAATTAATGTAGTAAAGACAAGCAAAATTGCATAAAATATGCTACCTGGCTGCTCCCGTGGAGCACCCCTACTAGTGCGAGGACGGGACACTTGAGTGCTAGGGCCCACATCCTCGGCAGATCACGGCCTCTTTGACAAGGCAGAGGCTCTTTTTCCTCGGTTTAGGGCACTCTTTTCAGCAATGAGGCTCACTGTGAAAAAAGAGACAGTATAACAAACACGGCAAGGTTAAGATACACTCAGGCAAAATAAATTCTAGATAGCTGAAAGATGGAGAAGTACTAATTGCATGCCGTCTGGGGCAGGTGAGAATGTAGACTGTAAAACCATCTCCTCTGGTCGTACACCAATGAGCTTGCCGGCCTTTGCCACCCCATCCCAAAGGTCTTGAAGTGTGCTTGCATTTTCTACAAGGGTAGCATACTCGAAGGGCCCGCCGCGGATAATGGAGCCTATCAAATGCCTCTCCCATCGAGGCCACAGATCATTGGTGTGTCCCTCTGAATGAAGCCCTGTGGTCATCTGAGCATCCTGTGGGTAGCCGCAGTCTGATAGCAAGTGAGCCCACTATGAATATACTCTGCGAACTGCTGGGGCTTTAGCCTGCCCCGAGGAAGTCTCTGCCTGGCGCCTCAAAGGCTAGATCGCCCCTGCGTATGGCTGCCAATCTACAGTAATGGCCCCGTTCTTTGCCTCCCATGCTGCACGAAACTCCATGGCAGCCCTCGCGAGCCGTGGAAAATGGGCATGAAGGAAAGAGTGCTCAATGGAAAGTGGAGGAAGATCAGTCCTTCCAAGGCGGGCTTCTTCTACTTCCCTTAACTTTTGAGGAGACTGCCTGAACATGTTGCTATGCTTAAACCACCAGTGAGCATAATACATGTCGATCCGACCAACCCGCCTCCCCTCGAGGAGAGTACACCTCCGATCCGGCATGCCCCTGAAAAAGTAATCCCACCAACTACCAGCAACTAGGTGGGTATCGTAGCTCCGACATAATCGCCCCTCTATGGCGAAATCAGCATTTGGAGGTACCGACTGGTCATAGCCAAAATTCTGTGAGAAACGGTGAGGGAAGTAGGGCTCCAAGATTGTGGTGCTGCCCTTCCTGAATACAAGAATGCTCGGCCTAACACAGCATAACCAATCCTCATAAAAAGAAATGCCAGAAGACTCATGGTGAGGCAAACTGTATAATGGCCCATTTGGGCCTTCAACAACAAATGGCCGAAAATCATAGGAGTTGTGTGCGAAATCAAGGCTCTCATCCCCATGAATGGGGACATAGGATAATAGTCTCCGTGCCTTTGACAAATGCTCAAGTGGGCTCTGATCGGGACGATTTCGAAACAGGAAGATTAAGGGAGCTGTCGGATTATCAACAGGAACATTCTGACACAATCCTGGTAGAAGCAATCCGGCCTATGCACTCAAATAATGGGTGGCCATGCATACACTCCTATCTCTAGGGGAACTGTGAGCTGTCAAGTTCCCTAGTCCATGGTAAATGTTTGTCAAGGCGGCAGGGGCAATAGCCAATCTATGACCGTCAGCGAGGAGGCAAGCAGGATAGATAAGCTCGGGCCACACTAGACCCTCTTCTCCATATGGCAGAACAAAGATGGCAAGCCAATAAACTACATAAGCAAGAAGGTAAATCTGATCAGGCAATCCCCAGGGGTTCACCTTGCACTCTCTGGCGCAGACAAATATCTTTTGTTCTCTTGAGAAGGCAGAATGAGTTGCTGATACTGGCTCAGAAGTCTGTCATCCTCAGCAAATCTTTCATAAAAACAGAACGGTCCATTGTAAAAATACTGGACCCAGGCATTCAGACTAACCCTCACAGCTCCAGTAGAGGCAGAGGGAGCCTTCTTCCCAAAACGGGCCAAATCCCACCATACTTTCATCAAAAATCTAAAACTCAGTGGAAGCCCATACTCCCCCGATTCTGTGGAATAATTCCTGTGCAAATCATCCAAGGTTACTTCCTCATAAGGTCGGCCTGAAATTGGAAGTCCAGAGATCCTATGGAAGCTCCACAGGTCGAAAGTTGTCTCGCCCTCAGTTGTGCCAAAAGTGTTGAACCGGCGATTAAATCGTTCAGCCAAGGCTTGCAGAAGACCACTATAGCAGGGGTAGCGATATAATGTAGCAGTGACGGCATGGCGAATACCAATGTGATCAAGAAGTCTGCCGTAGTGGTGAATTCCCATGAGCCATTCCGTGGCTCCCAAGTGAGAGATGACGGCCCATTTGCCATACCAGCTCGGCATGGAGCCACTCATAATTTTATCTAGAAGGCACAGTTTATCATAGCCTTCAGAAGTAAATTGCGAACCAAAAGGAGTCAGGAAACAACCAGAAGCAGCCTCAGACACCGTCTTATGTTTCCCACACAAGTCCCAAGTGACATAACAAAAAGACCGAAGCCGAGTAGGGCAGCCAGTTTCAGAACTAAAGAAGCCCAGGTGTGAAGCAGCAAGAAACTGGGTTTGGCGCACTAGGCCCATGGGAAAGCTCGGATATGAAGTACCACAATAGCCAAGCATGCTATCCCGCCCAACCAGAATGGCCCTTTCCAACTGAATGCACTCCGCCACCAAATAGCCATCATCTTCATCCATATCCTCAGAGATGAAATGCTGAATAAATAGAAATAAGTACTCATCCAACGGAAAGTGCTTTGGGTAACCCGTTGGCTGTTCATATTTGTAAAGGGCTCCATGCCTCATAATCAAAGACAGGTCAACAGCGCCATCTCCAGACTCGTCCTCAGGGAGTGCACTCGACGTGACCACACTCAACCCTCAATCAGGGGAGAATAGATTCTCCGTTGTAATTCTCGGAGGGTCCAGCAGAGGCATCAACTTCTTAGAAACAATAGGGGCATTCTCCCTATCACGCCCCCTCGGCCCACGGGCACGGCTTTCTCTCATACGGGACATGATAGCTACCTGTGAAGAGCAGAGGAATAAGTCTTTGTTAAAGAACAATCCAGTAGATACAAAGAATGACAAAAGTATATTAACATTCAAGACGTAAGGATATCATGTCATGAGTAGAAAAGAAATTTATCAAGTGCACGGGCCGCCCGCCGTCGCCTTCAGCTCCGACGGACCCCCCCCCCCCCCCCCCGTAGGAGGCATTTGTTCGACCCCAAAATGATTCATCCTAAATTTCTGGTATTTTCAGATATTTTCAGAAAAAAGGAGAAAAGAAATTTTAATGGCTCACGAGCGGCCTCGAAATAACGAAGCCGTTAGTTTTATCCAACATGGCATGTGCTTTATGCATGAAGAAGTCCATCAACAACATCTATCTTGCTCACCCGCGTGGAAGGTCAACCACAAATAATTATAAGGATCTCCACGATCTGTAATACAGTCAACGGGATTATTCTCCCGACAGAGCAAGGCCAAAGCGACCCAAGAAGGGCTCCACGTGCTGCAGCCCAATCCTTCCCACTAGTAAAAAATGCTTTTTCAGAAGTACAACAGGCCTTTTATAGGCTTTGAAACCAAAAAAATGGGCAACCCCCCCTCCGCCCCTTCCCTCTCTCTCTCTTGCGGATTCGGGACAAACCGGAGGGGGGGCCCTCCGGCTGGCTAGACGGGGAGGGACCCCCCTCCGGTGGTAAAGGACCGGAGGGACCCCCCCTCCAGTACATAGGAAGAGAGGGGGGATGCCTCCGGTCTGCACCAAGCCGGAGGGACCCCTCCCTCCGGTGTGCAGCAACCGGAGGGGGGTCCTCCAATCAAAGCATGACCGGAGGACCCCCCCTCCGGTGTCTGCAGACCGAAGGCGGGTGCCTCCAGTCTGTGCCAAGACCGGAGGGACCCCCCACCGGCCTTGTTCGCATGGACCTCTACCCAGAAAAAAAAACAGAAAGAAAAAAAAAAAAAGAGGAAGGGGGGAGGGGGTTGCATCTCTCACCTTTTGGCCTTCCACCGAAGAGGGATGCATCCACTGGAGCTCCACCACCTCCACTCCACCTAACAGCTCCTATAAAAAGGTGTGAGTGGCCAGGAAGAAGAGACGAGAAGCAACAGAAACGAAGGACAAGAAGACAAGGAGGAGAAGACAGAAGAGAGGAGAAGAAAAAGCAAGAAGACTAAGAAGAAGGGTGTGCCCCCTTCCTTCTCCAACCTTGTTGGGTTTGAAAAGTTTCAGTTTACAAAAATACCCTTTTAGGGTATATTTTGACTAAAATCCTTGGGGCATATAGAGACCATTGTATTCACACGCCATAGAAGCACATTGTACTGAAATTATGAGAGTTAAAGAATGATGAGATTTCACCACCTTATCTTCTATAAAAATTGCGTAATAGCCCCCGCTTGGTGTCGACATTATGTTTTTACCCCGTATTTTTTTCAAAATTGCGTAAAAGTACGTCAATTTTAAAAAAATGTGAAAATTTAAAAGAGACATTCTTTCTAACGAGAAATATTATCCCTTTGGGAAAGTTTCCCCGCTAAAATATAAGTCCTGGAAATTGCACCACTACCTCGGACTTTTCTTAATTGTGTATATACCCACGAGAAAATCTCCTAAAATGCGGAAAGGTTCAGGAAAATCACAAAGGCCATATGTGACCCCTATTGGCAGTTGAAACTATAGATAAACCCCTCTTCTAAGCAAGACTGTGTGGTTAAACCCTCGCTCGAGGAAATTGCAGAAATCCCCTCCCGCTTAAGGGCATGGGTCGTAAGGGTAAGAAGGAATCTTTAGCAGTCAATCAAAGGTGTTCGGACTTGTCCGATGTAAATTTAACACCGGCTCAAATCGGCGGGGAAAAGTCCAATACACGAACCCTAATCGTCTGATAAATAAAAGCGCGGAATCGATAAACATGCAAAGAGAAATACACATACCCATCCGACAAATCGGATGCCAGAAGATTCCGCATGTAAACAATGGCGAAACTCAGCCTTATGGGATGAGTTCGCCAGTCTTCATACTGCTCAAGAGCAAAGACAGAGAACTCGGACAATGATCCAACAGGAGGAGGACCAGCTTTCTAGACTACAAGCGACTCAAACAGAGATATGTGCCCCAACTAAAGCCGCTCAAGAGCGTAGCCGAAGTGCCTCCCTCCGAGTAGAGGAGCTATAGAGGGAGGTGTAGGCTCTTTGGCAGCAAGTATGGGAGGCCGAGGAGGAGTGCAGTAGTGCACAGGCCGAGGCAGAGACTCTCCAGTGTAGACGTGACGGGCTCCAGAAGGAGGTTCTTCTAAGCGACGTTCGCATTGCTGACCTAAGGAGGAGCGAGCCCAGACCTTGATAACCCTTGCCGATTTTTTGTATATAGGGCCTTTGTAGTTTGCCCGATTTTGTCTTGGTTACCACGAGGGCTTGTCTCAAGCTCCTTTTCTTTGATGAGATTGATGAATAAAGAATAAAGCCAAGGTTTTCCGTCTCGAATATCGGTTCCATCTCGAAAAGGCAGAAGAGAAGAGATCTCGAAAAAATCTCGGGAGATCTAGTTCGGTGATTTCATAATTTTTTTTCATGTATATAGCCTATTTCTTAGAAAATCCTAATTTTTTCTACTAAATTTTACAAAATAAAGAGTAACGATAACAATAACAAATCCATTTACATGCACGGGGGGAGAGAGAGAGAGAGTCCGAGGGAGAGTGTCACAGAGGGAGAGACATAGAGAGTCCAGGGGAGAGGGATAGACAGAGAGAGAGACCTCAAGGGCGCCAAGGCAGAGAGAGACAAGGAGAGAGGAAGGAGGAAATCGGGGGGGCAGAGAGAGAGGGGGGAGAAAGACAGAGAGAGAGAGAGGGATCTCCCTCCCTCTCTCTCTCTCTCTATCTCTCTCTCTCACACAGAGACAGTCATACAACTGTGACGGAGAAAGGGAGGGAGACAGACAGGGATGGGAGGGGGAGAAGATCTCAGTCTCGGGGACTTCGTTTCTCGCAAATCTTAAAGAGACAGAGATCTCAGAGAGATCTGGGACATCTCGTAAGAGATGGCAAACCATGGATAGAGCTCAGTAGCTTTCGCTTCCAGCCTCTTGCGTGTATGTTATTTCTTCTTCTTTTTATTTTACCAGCCCTACTGCCCTTTCGAGTTTTCGCCGGGGCTGGCCCCTCTAGTTTTTTCCAGTGTGCCCTTGTGGATTTTCACACCGAGGGGTTACCCACTTTTGCCTGAGGTGGCCTTGTGAGTTTCACCTCAGTCAGGTTAAAGGCCTTTTTGCCCTTGACCAACCCCCGGATGGGAGGTGGCTAAGTCCGTCGGGGCACCAATATTTTAAGCTCTATTTTTTCTCTTTTTCTTAAGACACCTACGTTGCCGATGGGGCGAATGACATATCCACAAGGATGAGATAGTCAAGATTAAGTTAGGGCGCAAGTAGGATTGGCAATCCGAATGAACATGAGAGTCAATACTACAAGCAACGATATCCGGAACAGATAATCCGAAAGGGACATGTGAGTCAGAACCGAGATTTGAAACATGAGTAGGGTTGACAGTCCGAGGGGACGTGTAAGTCAACACTACAGTTGGGATTGTATGGATTTGACAAGCCGCGGGGGACGTATGAGTCAAACCCGGAATTCAAAATTTAAGTAGGGTTGACATGCCAAAGGACATAAAAGTCAACTCTAGGAGAAGAATAGACGGATTTGACAGCCCGAGAGATGTGTGAGTCAACTCTGGAGGTCCAAAGTAGGGGTAGGGATGACGCGCCGAAGGACATATGAGTCAACTCTACAAAAAGAGAGTGGATGGATTTGACGGCCCGAGAGGGACGTATGAGTCAAATCCGGAAATCCAAAATATGGTAGGGTTGACGCGCCGAAGGACATATGAGTCAACTCTACGAGAAGAGAATAGACAGATTTAACAACCCGAGAGGGACGTATGAGTCAAATCCGAAAGTCCAAAATGTGAGTAGGGTTGACGCGCCGAACGACATATGAGTCAACTCTACGAGAAGAGAGTGGACGGATTTGACAGCCCGAGAGAGACAAAGGAGCCAAATCCGAAAGTCCAAAATATGAGTAGGCCTGGCGGGCCGAAGGACTTCCTTCTTGCTCATAGTTTGAGTTTGAATTCTTCGAAGCTTTAGAGTCAACTCATCATCAGTGTTAGCTTCGTAGACTTCAAATTCTTCGAAGCTTTCTTGCTCATAGTTTGAGTTTGAAGGACTTCCTTCGTCCCATCGACGACCAGTCAATTAAGTCGCCCCTCCCTCAGAAAGGTGATCATCGGTGATCCGCAGTGTGGGAGATAATGACGCCTCACTGGACTCCTTTTCAGAGCTATCAATTTTGGGCTCAACTTCCATTCATCCATGGGGAGGTAGCAGCCATATGGCATTGACTACATAATGGACCGGAAAGTTCATCTCCTGGTCATACCCGAGTCCCCTCGTATCCTTGCGTGAGAAGGGAAGTTGCCCCCGAACCTGCGAAGGGTTCTAGAGGCGGCAGAAATAAGCACTCCACGCAGGGTCCTGGACCTAGGGGATGTGCTGCTTTCTGCACATTTCCCTGGTATATTCCAGCACCTCGTCCATTCCCTGGACCAACTCCGATGGATTGTCAGTTGGGATATTCCAGCCAAAATCATCCTCAAGAAGGCCCTGTGAGACTAAATCTCCTTTGCGAAAACGATTGGCCGATCTTCCACACTTTTCTTGTTTCTTCCCTTGCGCCAGCAAGAGACTATGAAAGTCTCTAGCTGCTCTATATCGTGTTCTCCCCTCTGAAATGGGAGTTGAGCACACTTGGGCGGCAAGGGAATGCTCTTGTCGATGGCCCGGGTGATGAGGTTGGCCTCGAAGCCAATGCTTCGTCTATCCGGTTGAGTTGGCTTGGAACCGACCTTAAGATTCAACCTGTGCAACCTTAGCAGGTCATGATTGACAGTGAAGAGTTGTCCTCCTTCGCCTTCGTAGTCCACCTTTTGCTTTCCTTTGTCTCTTTGTACCCTCGGGGATTGCGAGAGTAGATTCCCTGAAATACAAGGAAGTATCTGCCAGATGGCACTCGTTGGGACAGAATGGAGCTTGGTCCACGAAGACGGTATGTTGCTGCCCTCCCTTGGCATACTTGAGGCACCGGTGTAGAGTTGGAAGGAACAACCCAATTTTCGTGTAGCCATGGCCTTCCCAACAGCACCTTATAAAATGTGTCGGCATTGATGTAAAATGTCACTTTGGTGACGAAGGAGCCCATGACGAGCTTCACCTCAACCCGACCGAGCGCCTCTTCGGAGTCCTGGTTAAACCCCGAGATCTTCACGACAGTCACCTTTTGCAGGTAAGGTGTTAAATATAGAGACTTGAAAGTCTTCAGAGGCATGATGTTGACAACCGCTCCAATGTCTACTAGAATTCGGTTTACATCGTGCCCATTGATCGTCCCTCGCATATATACGATTATGACACAGAGAGGACAACAACATGTCTTTGTCCGTGAATGTAATGTTGGCTGCAAATGCCTCGTATGCTTGGGCCTGTAACTCTGCAACATGGGCTTCATATGCCCTAGAGTCTTGGGAGTATTTTGATGAGAGCTTCTCTCAAATCTTTGCCCAGGCGATGGCTTCCTAGATGGTAACATTAGTCGGGAACCGCTTCATATGATGGCTGACTTGCGGTCTGCCCGGGCACGGGTCTTGTCAAATAGCGGAATGATCTCTGCCAAGGTTTTTGATGCTCCCATGTCCTTGTTGGAAAGACGCCCACCGTCATTCTGGCCCTCCGCTTTTTCTTGGAACAGTGGTGCCAAGGATTCTTCTAGAGATGACAATGGCTTATCAGATTTGCCCTTATCAGAAGGACCTGCTTGACCGTCAGGCTCGCCCTTGTCAGAGGGACCCGCTTGCTCTGAAGCTTTATCCTACACTGGCGAGTAGGCCGGCTCTTGCTCTTCATTGAAGGAGTCGAGTATGAAGGGGACACCAACAGGTATTTTAGATTCTGGGATGGGGCCAAAGACCTCTAAGGAATCGAGCATAAAGGGGATACCTTGTACTTGAGTTTCTGGGATGGGGCCCTAGCCCTCTGAGAAGTCGAGCATAAAGGGGATACCCCGTACTCGAGTTTCCGGAATGGGGCCCGGTTCTTTCCCTCTGAATAGTATGACTCGGTCGAGACTTAGAGGGCCTTCACATCCGCGACCTCATCCTCTGCCACGGCCTCGGTTGTTTCTCGCTGAACGAAGATGGTATGTTGCCACAGAGGCATTGCGTCTGGGGCCGTCGACCATTTTGCCTTCTCTATATGAGGAGTTTATGTTGTCAGGAGGCAAGATCGCCACCATATCGCAGGAAAGGTCTGGTAGCATTTGCTCTAATACTTCCACGGTGAGTTACTCCTCCTTATAAAATAAGGAGAGCTCCTCAGGGATCAAAAACTCTTCACCCTCTTCCTGATGACGAACCATCTCTTGGAGCCAATGAAAGAGCCGAGCTTTATACCCAAACTTTTCTCAGGGAATGTATTTATCTAGAGTGACAACCATGGTGAGACGAGGGGGAGTATATTCCTCCAGCTCATCTATGAGCTTTTACAGCCGTTGCAAAGGAGTTGACTCCTTGGAGGCTTCCACAATTACTGCTTGCTCGGCCTGCTTTTTCAACCTCTTCAAATTCTTCTTCTGGTTCTTTTCTTGTTTCTTGAGGCGTACAACCTCTTGGGAAGAAAGTGAAATTGGCTTCGAAGGTTGGATTAATTTGCCCCCAGAATTTTGTTTTCTACTTCGAGAGAGCTCCATAGAAGTCTTGGATTCACGATTCTTTCTCGGAGTAACCTTGATCCAGTCAGCTTCCTCTGGTCGCGCCTGAAAAGTGGCATCAATCGCCTGTTCGACTATTTCAAGCAGCAACTCTTAGAATTCAGCCAAACCGATGTTGGGCTCTTGAGGCTTTTGCAGCTCTTTAGGCCTTACCTCAGTGGGTGACTTCACTCGCTTAACGAGGAGTTGAGGTTTAACTTTGGACTCCTCGAGCTTAGCCTTACCTTTGTGGCTATTCTGGGAGTTTCCTCCAGTGGGCTTGCCTGGTTGGCCTTGCTTGGAGGTGGACATGAAGCCTTCCCCTCTGGTCGGACCTTTGTGGCTCTTCCGGATAATCTTCTCGGAAGCCTCTCTGAGGTGCTGCCTTGCCGTTGGATTCTCCTGAGTGTCGATTTCCCCTCTTTGGACGAGGGTCTCGATGCAGTCCTAGACCTCTCGACATTCCCCGGTAGGGTGAGATACCCTAGCATAATACTTGTAGTAGAGAGGGTGACTCTTTGCTGTGTCATTGTAGTATGATGGTAGGTCATACACCATCACTCAACCCACTCTCAGGAGGTTGTCGAATATCTTTTCAGTGTCCTTAGAGAAAGAAGACTGATGAGAGAGTCGCCACCCCGGATGCCACAACATGGCTTTAGCCTAACTGGAGTTGGCCTCTTCTTTTCCTGACTCAAGGAGTATGAAGGAGGCCGACGTGTGTATCACATTGACGGAGAAGTATGACTCTCTTCGTGCATGTGACAGCGGCGGGCGGATCAAGTGGTCGCCCATGTCAAGTACTCCCTGGTTGATCGAGTCTTCCACAGCATCCTTGAAGGTGTGGCAATCCTGGATGACATGGCCTATTGTTCGATGATATAAACAATAGCCCTACTGCAGCATAATGCTTGTCATTTCATCATTTTCTGACACCGAAAGATCTAGTAGCCCTTCACAATGACACGTGGAAAATCTCCAAGATTTTGTGACGAGGGAAAGAGTATAGCTTTTCTGGCTCCTCGTCCTTAGAGAAATCTGAAGATTCGTCAGAAAGACACCCTCCCAACCTTGGAGGTATCTGGGTGGATGATGATGTTTTTGCTCCCTGCATGTGTGTTGAAGCAGATTCCCTGACAAACAGCCCGAAGGGGAAGGTGGCCAACTACTCGTGGACACTCTTCAAAAATTGCAGTAGCTCTCGCTGTTCTCGTCGTAGTTGCCAAATCTCCCTTCTGATCTTCTGCATGATCCTCTGCACTGCTAGGCATTCAGGCATCAGAAAGTAGAAAGATCCAGAATCAACTCTGAGCTGCTGATTTGATGGCATGGCCTCTGGTGTATTGGAACTTGAGGCAATCGCCACAATGTAGACCACAATGACCGACCGGTTCGATCGGCTCCAGGCATGAGGCTGCGGCGGGTCGACCGCATGGCCCAACATATTTATCAGGCCCGTCTGGATTAGCTCTACTGTTATATTTTGAAAATGTAACAATCCCCGATGGTATGACCTAACCTCCAGTGATACACGCAGTTATTAGGGTCATCCGTTTTGTCCACTTCTGCGGACTTTCGCAGATCAGGCAGGGTGATGAGCTTTTCTTTCATACATAAATCAAAGAGCATCTTCATATGCTCTTTTCTAAAAGAGTAAGACATCTTCATACGCTCAGCTAATACAACGGCTGCCGCCTTGGCGCCGGACTTTTTGTCGTTACCCTTTGATTTTACTTCCCCCTTATCTCCATTTGTCGAAAAGAAGTCCACTGAGTTTACCTCCTTGCCGCTGGCTGGGAGATCCTTGGAGGACTTGCCTTTGGTAGGAGTGTGTGTTGGGTGATCGGCGAAGAACATCTCACTCTCCGCTACCACAGTGTTCAGCTAGTCGAAACTTCTGATATTTGATCCCAGAAGCTTCTCACTAACTTCCGCCGCTAAGCCCCTGCGGCATATGGTGATTGCGCCGTCGAGCGTCGGAGGGTTATCGCGGTGCATGCTGACGTCCCTCCATCGCTTGATGAAATCCAATGCGGTTTCATCATTCCTCTTTTTGAGGGCACAGTGTTCCGCAAGAGATATCTTCTGCTCAACCATTTGGAAGCGGTTGACAAACTTCTTCTGCATGTCAGCCCAATCAGCCATCGAGTTGGGCTTCAGCCTAGAATACCACTGAAAGGCGATGCTAGTCACGGATGTGACAAAATAACGCAGAAGATATGACTCTTCCAATGCCAGCTCACCTATGGCCGTCATGTAGTAGGCCAAGTGTTAATGCGGCGAGTCCTGCCCATTGAACTTTTGAAGTTTTAAGGCTTACGGGCAATCCGATGAAAGTTTCTTGAACTGATGGTGGAGGGGATAAGACACGCTGTACAAATCAACGGTGGCCACACCTTCACCATGTTAAGCGAACTTCACCTCCACAATTCGTTCGATCATCTGCCTCTGAGCCATTAGATTTTTGACGGCTGGAGTAGCGGACGATCGCACGTTGGCCTCATTTTGCGGAGCTTCAAACTCCGCCGCTACCGGTAACTTTGCCGCGATAGCCGAAGCGTTAGGTGTGACCAGAATGGGAAGAGGATGTTGTTCCACTCCAATGGGCGCTGCTTAAGGTTGAACCTCCCTTTCACGCATGAGCGCTTGCAAGAGGTTCATCAATTCTTGATTTTCACGCCGGAGTTCTTCCAACGCGAGAGTTTGAGCTTCTCTTCCAAGATCTTTCTCGTGTCCTAGGTTGTTGTCCCCGTCGACACTATGGACATCATCTTAGTGCTCTTCTGGCCGCGCGAGCTCGGGTTGAGATGTTCTAGCGACAGTTGCTTGTTGCATCTGAGTAAGAACTCGAGAGACGGGCCTTGACTTCTTCAAGGCCTGGAGAGGCTGATTCGACTCCCCTGAGATGTCCTCTGGCTGCTTGTTGGTAGAGGACGTATAGCAGGTGAATATTATGACTGTGCCACCAGTCACCTAGGCCACCCTTTTCTTCCTAGGTGGTTGTCTTCTAGGTTTGGGCGCCATCCCTAGTCTGTCAAAAACAAACACTCGGAACGTTGAAACCTGAGTGGAACAATCCTCCTCCGCATATGTTGAGCTGGTAAATGGAAAGGCCGATCGAGTCTGCTTGTAAACTCCTCGGTGTGTTTGCCCTTGCGGACACTGAGTTGTGGACCTCTGAGAGGTCGGAACTTCAATTGCCGAACTTCGCATTTGTTGCAGGTCTGGCATGTGAAAAGGCCTTTCTGATCTTGCCCGCTTGATGACTCGGGCCTCCTCTTTGATGACCCATATCTTCTTCATTCGAAGTTGGCACTCCTGAGTGGAGTTGCCCCCTGATTTGGCTCAAAGAGCCGCAGGCTTGAGCCGATGCGTCTGTCCCTTGTTTACTGCCGATACGGCAGACCTTCTCGATTTTGCTCTGTCTTCTCAGACCTACTGAAGGAGCTCGAAGGGGTTGGAGGTGGGGATGGCTGGGACATGCCAATCTCTGGGGATGATCGGCTCGCCTCCATCGAGCCGGATACGGAGGTCTCCGACAATGACTGTATTGCCGGAGCGGGACAATGCCGCTACAGGTTTTGTGCCTTTACGGCCTTGATGCAGCCCCCATTGAACAAGAGTGGCATTGGTGGCGCCCGCGATAGGTGGGGCGTTGTTGCTGCGGCGACGCTGCCCCCATTGAGCATGAGCAATACCTCTGAAGGCGGCCACTGCAAGCTTGGTGTCGTTACGACGACGGCGCTGCCCCCGTTGAGCAGGGGCAACATCAACAGTGATTTCCTGACACCTTCTACTGCTGGTTGACTGACCGGGAAGGCTCGGCCAGAAGTTGTGGCTAAAGGCCTGACACCTTCGGCCATTAGCGCTGCAATTGTGGCCGATCTATCCTCGACCACCGAGACTGCGCCCAAGAAAAAGGGCGAACTGACAACAACCGGGAAGTCATCAAATAAGATTGGCATTGCCACGTAGCCATGCCTGGCGTGGTTGCCAATGACTTGCGGACCGTAGGTCACTGCAGCCATCGCATATTTTGGTGGTGGTGCAACGCAAGTAGGGATGCGCGCAAATGCACGAAAGAGCAAGCGAACAAAGAGGATGCCCTCCTCTTCCCATCCTACAAAAGGAAAGGGCGCCAATCAGAACCTTGAGAAAGGTTTAAAACTTCTTTGACATAAAGAAGAAAGGCAAGAAAGGTCCCATCAGGCGTGCCAGTTTGTTGGGTCACAAAATATTTCCCCTCTATTTGTTTTCTCTTTGAAAAAGAGAAAAATAAAGCGGTGTATAAATTTAAAGGGGAAATTTATAAGCATGCACATATAAGGCTGTGTAAATAGCCTGTGTAGGGTTCATTCCGCGGATTTGATTTAGGATCAGACGATGTGGATTCGAGTGCGGGACCTTTCCCCGTTGTCCAGGGTCAGTGTTGACTTACATCGGCATAAAGTCTAAACACCCTTGACTAATGGTCAAAGAAACTCTAAGGCCCTTCATCTAGGTTCCAACACTGAGGGCATACTCGCTTGCAGGATTCCAAGTTAACTCTCGTTCACCGCCAAAGAATTGACAAATCAGGGTTTCATCAAAGGCCTCATTGGGTTAGACAAAGTCTTACGATTTGAGGGTGTATGCAATTTTGCAAAAGCCGGAGGCATATGTCAAAGTAATTTCTGGACTCCACGGGTATTTTGGTAACTTTACCAAGGCATGGGTTTTTTTGTAATTTCCAGGTTGGAGAGAAACTATGGTGCAATCTCTGACTTCCAGGGGCACTGAGGCGATTTCCGAAAGGTTCAAGAGCTATTTGGCCATTTCCGAACTGCAGAGGTATTTTGGTAATTTTACCATGCCCAGGGGCTGGGTTTTGGATGACACTTAGGCGCAAGCATGGTCTGACTAGACCCCTAAGTGGAAGAACGACCCTAGGCCCCATGGAGAGCGCATGTGAGTTTGTTCTCAAGAGAGAGGGACATAGGCATAATTTCCTGAAAGTAAGAGTTCATTCGCGATTTCCCTTAACGCACATGAGAGAGGACAACTGAGTGCATTCATTCTCATTTATGTAAGTGCAAGAACTGTCGGGAAGTAGTCAACTGTACAAGAGAAGTCTCCACACTGACGCGGGACGTAGGAGCATATCCACCGTTATAGAAAGTTGTAGGGCAGAACTGTAATTTATAAGACTTAGGTATTTTCTTGCCACCAAGGGAAGAGCATTTCTGTAATTTTTGATTAATCCATGAAATTACAAACGTCTGCCGCCCAAGGCACATAGGCAATGACACAACAACAACCTCAAGGGCATAAATGTAAGACCAAGGGTATTTGAAAAATATACCCTTGAAAGTCCTTTACAAACAAACAAACACACAACACAACACTCGCTCCTTGGCGCGCCTCCTTCGTGTGTCTCCTTGTGTCCTTCTGCCTATGTCTCTCTCTATGTGTCTCCTTCTTGAACCCAGGAGGGTATATATAGAAGTTAGCAGGACCCACCTTGACAAAAAGAAGAGTTTTTGGACCTCACCTTGACAAAAAAAAACCATTTTCGACCATAGGTTGTCAAGGTGGGTCCTCCACTTCTTTTTTCTTTTTTTATTTTCTTTTTTTTAATGGAGGAAGACGGTATGTTCATGGATGGTTTCTGACCCTAGGAGGTATAAGACCCAGGGATTGAATGTTTGGTGATGCCTAGCAGTTTGGGACCAAAGCTCCACTTTTTTTTTTTTTTTGGCCATTGCTAGTCTTGGAACCAAAAGATTGTGTTTCGAGGCTACAAACACGAAAGGGGTTTACAACCAAGGGCTTTTTATGGTTGCGAGCCCTGGAGGGCATGGAACCAAAGGATTGAATTTTAATGGTTGTGAATCCAGAAGGGGTTTGGAACCAAAGTTTGATTTTTGTGGTTGCGAGGCTTTAAGGGCATGGAACCAAATGATTGAGTGTTTATAGCTACCAACTGGATGGGGTTTGGCACCAAGATTTGATTTGTTTTTTGGTGGTCGCGAGCCTTGGATGGCATGGGACTAATGGATGGGTTTGGATAACTATTAAGCATAGGAAATATGGAGCTAGTAGACTTTTAAGGTGTAGAGGTGGAAATGAGTGGCTTTTGGTATGAGTTTTTTTTTTCTTAGTTCCATGAAAGGACGTGGGGTCAGGGAAGTAGAGATTGTTTCCTTTCTTCATTTTTTCTTTCTTTTTTTTTCACATTACCAGCTTCACCGCCCTTTCGAGTTTTCGCCGAAGTTGACTCCCTTTAACTTTTTCTGATGTGTCCTTGTAGGTTTTCACACTGAGAGATTTCTCATTTTTGTCTGAGACGCCCTTTCGGGTTTTCACCTCAGCTGGATTTAAGGCCTTTTTACCCTCAACCACCCCTGTGGAGGGAATGGCTAAGTCCGCTGGGGCACCTCTATTTTAAGTCCTATTTTTTTTTAACTCTGAACTTGAGCTCTGACGAAGTCATGATCCAGCTGAAGTGGATCATGTCACGTATGCAGCTTTAGCGTCATATGGTTTTTCATTGTGTGGAAAGAAGCTTTGCTCCCTCTTTTGCAATTCTTCACAAATAAATTCCCCTTTCTGGGGTTTCGATGGCAGTCACCTATTCAATTTTGTTTCTTTAGGTTTTTTCGCTTCTCTTCTTGTTTTTCTCCTCCTTAGCTTGCGCTTCATTTTCAGAGGAAGGAATGTTTGAGGGCGGCCGGGTTGGATGTGCCCCCAGAGTTGAAATGTTTTTCGCTTTGAGCTTTCGCCTTGAAGGGCTTGGGCCGGCAGTGCTCCTATTTTTCTTTCTTTCTTTCTCTGGGATAAAATTTGGTAGGGAATTTTAAAGCTTCCTTATGGACAGTAAGGAGAGAAGTTGACGCCCGAAATTAGTTTGATACCATAGGCACAAGTTTAGGCTTAAAGCTAGTTTTGTGTATCAAAGAAGGGGTTTAATAGCAAAAGATGGCCTAGAGCCCGAAGTGGGTCAAAACCCGAAATTGGCCTATCAAGGGATAAGGTGGTGTTCATGGAAGGCAGTATCGGCCGAAACCGATACGTTTCGGCCGAAACGTATCGGTTTCGGCCGGTACCGATCCGAAACCGCACCTAAATACTGTAGCAGGTCCGAAACTATTAAAAAAATATTTTTTTAATGGTTTCGGACGAAACCGTTAAATGTTTCGGCCGAAACTGACCTGTTTCGGTCTGAAACCGGACGGTTTCGGCCGAAACAAGACATGATCATACTTTTTTTTAATTTTTTAAAGGGTTTCAACCGGTTTCGGCCGAAACCGATACCGGTACAGAAACCGGTACGTATCGGTTTCGGAACCGGCCGAAACCGGTACCGAAACCGATACTGCCTTCCTTGGTGGTGTTCAACACCAGTTTGGTACCAAAACATGGGTTGGATCCCATGCATAGATGGCTTGATATCAGAAAGATATGTTTAGAAGGGGAGATGGGTCCCAGTAGAGAGAGAAGCTCTAGGGTCAGGGCAGGGTCGCTGCATGGAGAGCAGGGAACGGGTTCTCATGGAGATAAGAGGCTCTGGAGACAATGCGGAGAAGCTGCACCTTGCGTCTTCGTCAAAGTTTCCTCCTACCATTCTACCTAGGCCACCTTCTGCCTCGGACGGGAGGACTTCTATTGAAGCTCGTGGACGTTCTCGTTCTCGCTCCAGGGCCCCAGTGCGGATCTCTTCTCAGCCGCAGCCATGGACTCACTTGTTCAAAGCTCCCTTGTCTTCTGAGGATCTTAAACTGGAGTTCTTGCAGGCTTCTTCTTTTGATTCCAATAGCATTGCGGTCTGTGATGCTGATGATTCAGCAGAATTGTAGGAGGTATGGTCACAAGCTCTGGTCGGTTATGTAGTTGGACTATCAACTTCCTTCTTGCCTTTGCAGTCTTTCATCAAGAGTCGATGGAGTCCCAATGGATTCCAGCTATATATGCTTGATAATGGTTTCTTCCTTTGCAAATTCGATTTGGAGGAAGACTTGCAACGCATTCAAGAAGGTTTTTGGACCATTAAGGGTCATCATTTGATTCTCCGGAGGTGGACTCCAGAAATTAATTTTGAATTAGATAGTCTTAAAAGCATTCCATTATGGGTCTCATTACATGGTGTTCCTTTGCACTTATGGACGAAGAAATTTTTCAGTCACATTTGCAGTATCATTGGAACTCCTCTTCAGCTGGACAAACTCACTGCAACCAGGCAGCGTTTATCATATGCTAGAGCTTGTGTTATGGTTTCAGCTGAGAAGGAACTTCCGGATGAAGTCATGTTCAAAGACTTGGAAGGTAAGCATCGTAAGATTTTTGTTAAATATGCTTGGAAGCCAGGAATATGCTCTTCTTGCAAATCTTTTGGTCATTTAGATGGACAATGTATATCAAAAGGTCCTCCACCCAGAAAAGAATTTCGACAAAAGGAAAAGGAAACTTCTCAAAACACTACTCAGAAGGAGAAGGATATTCCAAACCAATCCATTATCACAAAAAATAAGTTCTCCGCTCTGAATTCCATTTCAGACCAGAATGAAGAATTGTTACATAATAATTCAAGACACACTCGGTTGGAAGCACCAGAGGCAGTGCGGTCACAGGTAACTCCAATGGAAACTACTTCCGGAAATCTCTCAATGCAGGTGCCGCACTTATCGCAGCCTTCACAAGATTCGCCAGGCGAGAATTCAAAAATTAAATCTCATTCGAATTCAAATATGATAGCAGAGGGTTATCGGCAGAAAGATTTGAATTTTTCAATAACAGATTTTCCTACTGTTAAGGAAGCAGCGGGGAAATTGCCTGATGCTCAGGGGGCAACCCATGAATTCTCAATGAAACCCAGGCGATCTACTCGTCATGTCTCTAATTAGCTGCTCCTTTTAATCTCCTCTTAATGAAGGTTGTCAGCTGGAATGTTAGAGGATTAAATAAAGCAGAGAGAAGAGCCCAACTTAAAACCATACTCTCTCAAATCAAGTGTCAGCTCCTTTTAATCTCCTCTCATTCGAATTCAAATATGATAGCAGAGGGTTATCGGCAGAAAGATTTGAATTTTTCAATAACAGATTTTCCTACTGTTAAGGAAGCAGCGGGGAAATTGCCTGATGCTCAGGGGGCAACCCATGAATTCTCAATGAAACCCAGGCGATCTACTCGTCATGTCTCTAATTAGCTGCTCCTTTTAATCTCCTCTTAATGAAGGTTGTCAGCTGGAATGTTAGAGGATTAAATAAAGCAGAGAGAGAAGAGCCCAACTTAAAACCATACTCTCTCAAATCAAGTGTGACATTGCTGTTCTCATTGAGACTAAAATTCATACTCGGAATTCAGTCAACTTTAAGCAGAGCATTTGGCCAGAAGCGGATTTTATTTATAACCAAGATGCCAGAGGAAGGATTTGGATTCTTAGTGATCCAATCAAGTTTTCTATTCAACTTCTTAAGGAGACTGATCAGTTTATTCACACCATAGTTTCTGATAATTCAACAAACTTTTCCTTCCACTTCACTGCAGTCTATGCCTCTAATCTACTTTCTCAACGTAGAAGGCTGTGGAACGATCTAATAGATCTGTCAGTCACATCCAATAATACTCCATGGATGGTAGTCGGTGATTTCAATACCATCAGATATCCTAATGAAAAGATGGGAGGAAACCCAGTCTCTCTTGCTATTCTTGAAGAATTTGACAATATGATCACTTCTTCCAAGCTATGTGACATTAAATTCTTAGGGAACATTTACTCCTGGAGTAATCGTTCCCAACCTCCTAAGAGAATTGTGGCAAGGCTAGACAGATGTTTGATAAATGATTCATGGATTTATAATTTTCCGGAATCATATCCAGAGTATAAAAGTGAATTCTTCTTTGATCATTCACTTCTGAATATTTCCTCTGAAAAGGAAACCAAGACAGGTAAGAAGCCATTCAAATTCTTTCACATGTGGACTCAGCACCCACAATTTTTAACATTGGTCCAGGATGTTTGGCAAGAACAAATTAGAGGGTCTCCTCAATTTATACTCTGGATCAAACTCAGAAAACTGAAGCAAGCTCTTAGAGATTGGAATTTTAGCAGCTTCGGCAATGTTCATGATAACATTCAAAAGGCCAGCAGGGAGTTACAATTAGTTCAGAAAGAATTACATTCAGACCCGATGAATAGCAATCTCATTGAAAAGGAGAAGGAATCAAGATTAAGCTATACTAATGCCATGAAACTGGAAGAATCATTTGCAAGGCAAAAATCAAGACAAACATGGTTGGCGCTGCGGAATTCCAACACTAAATATTTCTATGCTGCATTCAGAGGCAGAAGAGCAATAAACTGCATTAAAAAGTGTCGACAGCTTGATGGAAGTGTAACCTATGACATGGAAGAAGTTAATAAACATGCAGTTCAATTCTTCAAAAATCTCTTGAACCAAGCTCCCAGTACAGACAACTTTCAGTTTACTCCAAAGACTAAGCTGTCTGAAGCTCATTCAGGTATGCTTTGCTCACCAATCTCTGATGATTCAATCTATTGGACTGCAGCATTCTTGCTCCCTGCTGGTCTACTAGATGAAATTGATAGAATAATGTGCAATTTCTATTGGAGAGGGCACTCTTCCAAGCCAGCAATTCATATGGTTCCCTGGAATCAGATTTGCAAACCAAAACTAGGAGGCCTGGGTCTCAAAAATCTTAAAGAATGGAACCAAGCTTGCATTGGAATGTTGCTCTGGGATATTCTTCAAAGAAAGCAGTCCTTATGGTTTAAATGGGTCAACAGCAAATACTTAGCCAACAAGAATATTTGGGACTACAAAATCAAACCATACTACTCTTCAGCATGGAAGGGCATTCTGCAGACCAGGAAGTGGATTTGTAGTCACATATCTTATACTATTGCAAACGGTCAAGATACTAGTATGTGGGCTGATCCGTGGCTAAATGGAGCCAGTATAAATCAACTTTTTGGAGACCATATCAGGCAGGACCTTGAACTAGGAAAAAATGCAAATGTTGTTCTTTTCATTACAGATGGGAAATGGAATCTTCCAACTGCTCTTTCCTCTGAAATGGCAGATCTATGGCAAATGGTTAATGCAGTCCAAATCAAAATGGAGACAGAGATGTTATAAAATGGAATCATAAGGAAGAAATCAAGAAGCCTAGCAACATTTGGGAAGAAATCAGAAACAAAGGCCCTTCTTTTGCCTTTTACGAATGGGTCTGGAAGAAACCAACAACCCAAATAGCTTCTCACTGTACTTGGCAAGCAGTACTTAACAAATTGGCCACAACTGAAAATCTCCAAAGAAGAGGTTTCCACTTACCAAGTATGTGTTTTCTTTGCAGGAAGGCAACTGAAACTCATGATCATCTCTTCTTCGAATGCTCATACACTAATTGGATATGGAAACAGATCCTACTCCGGTTTGATCTACACAGACAGCCAAATATAGGCCTCAGCCAAAAACTTCAGAAACTGTAAGCTAAATTTCTAAGATCTGGACCAATGGTGAAATTGGTCAGACTTCTCCTTCGTATTACTATATGAAAAACTTGGAGAGAGAGGTGCGCAAGGATCTTTGAAGATGTGGTTGCTTCGAAAATGAACACCCTCATTCACATCCTTGAAGATGCTAGGAGTTGCATTGAATTCTTTGGGCATGAAAGAATGACAAGGAGGGAAGAAAGAATTTTCAAAAGATTTAACATTACTTTAAATAATCTTTGAGTCCACAGGCTGTGTGGTCCTTAGATTATGAGTTAGCTTTTCTTATTTCCACTAATCTGCAGGTCTATACTCTAGAATAGACTGCAAGAATATGATGTACAGCAATTTTCTTCTTTAATACAAATACATACCATTACTTACCAAAAAAAAAGATATGTTTAGAGCCACAAGAGGTTTGAAACCTCACGTCTTAGAGGCAAACTCCACTGAGAGAGTGTTGAAATTGGAAGGGGAAAAGATAGAGGCCCTCCTTGGATCTGCCTTCTTAGCTCTGCCTGTGATTTTACTTAGTCTTTTTCTCCTTCGGACTTGCCTTTCTGGCTTCGCCTAGAGTTTTACTTGCAGCCTTCTTCCCTAGGCTTGCCTTTTTAGCTTTGCCTAGGACTTGGCTGGGAGCCTTCCGCTTTGAAATTCTGCTTGGGCTCTTGCTTGTTGGAGTTACCTTGCTTGATGTTTCGCCTAACACTTCGTTCGAAGCATTATTTAGTGCTTTGCCCCTACCTTTTCTTCGAGTTTTCTTTGCCAGATGTGCCCTTTTGACTTTTTGAGATGGCAGTCTTGTTCTTCAGCAATTTTCTATTCCTTCTTCCTTTTTCTTTTCTATTCTTCTTCCTTTTCTCACCTCATGTCATGTCTTGAGGGAAAGGAGTATCTATTTTGGGGCTGATTGGAGCATGCTCCCAGGGTTTAAATTTCTGCCTTGGGTTGTTGCCTTAGAAGGCTTAGATTCTTTGAGGCCTCTCTAACCCAGACTGCCTCTTGTTGCCGCACTTATACAATTTGTCATGTTTTATTGTTGTTGACTTTTCTTGACAATTTCTTTGTCAGGATTGACTTTCCGTATCTTTAGATCAGCAGCCTATGTGGGATGACATGCCCAGGCGTGGTGTTTAAAGAAGCAAGGAATGCACCCTATCTGTTTCTGTGAGCAGTTTTGGGGCATGTTTTATCTTTTTCTTCTGAGGCTCTAAACTCGAGTGAGTGAGCGCCCCTAGTCAGTTAAAACCCGACACTTGGGACGAGGAAGCCCCAAGGTTATCAGTCGTCTTGGTTGAGATTGCTTCTGAAGACTGAAGGACTTTATTGGACCCCTTTTTCTTCTACCCCAATGATGAAGGGTTCAGGGATCTTGAATTGTCAGCTTCTTAGCTTGCTACTAGGATGGCGACTAGACAGATTGAATTACCCTTGCCTTTTTGATCGCTCGAGCCTCCTCCTTGATAACCCATATTTATTTAATACGAAGTTGCTCCACACAATCGCCCCTTGCTTGGGCTTAAGAGCTTTGGCTTCCCGCTTATTTCATTTCTGCCTTAACTTGATGTAGACGACAGTAGGATTACCCCCTTGCTCAGGTTTAGAGGCATTGACTTTCCACCAGTGCGCTAGCTTCGAAGGAGACGAAGCTTAGGCATTGACTTCTGTCATTTCCGCCTCAGCTTGATTTATTTAGCAAAGTATTATTGTGAGATCGGCTCGCCTCCATCTAGCTGGTTGTGTTTTTTTTTCTCGACAAGGACCAATCTTGCCAGACTTGGGTATAGCCGCAACAGGTTTTCTACCATGACGACGACATTGCCCCCGGCTAGCAGAAACAACATATGGATTTTCTTAGCACTTAGTCTTCATAAAGAAACCTTCACTTTGATGTCCCAAGCAACGACAGCCATGGCTGGGGTGGTCTTGCGCCATGCCAGCAAGAGTAGCTTTAAACATGTGTTATATTGACATTTAGGCTTCGAAAGGAAGCCTAAACCTTAATGCCCCCAGCATTAGCAGTAACGGCCAAGATGGTGTTGCCCCCTGTTAGCGGAAGTAGCTTTAGATGTGTTTTGTACCAACATTTCGGCTTCATAAAACCTTCCCCCTGATGCCCCCAAGGGCAGTAGCCATGGTCGGGGCAACTTCAACAGCGAGAAAAAAAATTTTTTTTTTTTTTTTTTTTTGGGGGGGGGGAGGGGGGGAATAAGAGTATGAAGGAGTCACAACCATTACACAGGCGAGGCTATTATTTGACACAGAGATGAAAGGCAAGAAAAGTCTCACCGAACGTGCCAGTCTGTTTACACGCGAAATTTTGAATATCCATTTCATTGGATAAATATGTATATATTTCGGCATATTTGTTCATTTCGTGCTTTTGGATTTATCAGACAATTTAAAGTTCGTATACTGGACTTTTTTCCACCGACCGGAGTTGGTGTTAATTCATATCAGAACAAGTCTGAACACCTTTCCTTAAATGTCAAAGAACGCATTTTGCCTCTATGCGTCACAACATAAATGATCTTAATAATCACCCATTACGGGTACATACTCTTGCCAAGAAATTTGAAGACTCCATTTCCTTGAACATATATAATTTGAATTACAATCGTCTTTCAAGACCTTTACATATGGTCCCAATTATGTAATTGGGTCTTCGAGATTACATCCGGTTGCAACCAGAGCCTTTGAATTTGCTTCAATCTATATTTGAACATTTGAATTTACCTTTGTCCGGATCAGGTCATTGAATTTGCTTCTGTCCCTTGATCGGACAGTTGAATTTGAATTCCCTCATGATCGGACAGTTAGATGGCCAAGATGATCACCATTGGTCTATCGGATTTGCTTCATGGTCATGATTATTCTTTTGATTATGATCGGACCCTTAAGTTGACTTAATGTCCAAAAATGACATTTTCGCCTGAGACGGGGTATATTTGTAGCTTCTAAACCTTTCTTGGTATTTTTACAATTTCTGACCCATCCTGGACATTTTTGCAATTTCTGACCCTTTCTGGGTATTTCTACAATTTTTGACCGTTTTTGGATATTTTTGTAATTTCAGACCATTTCTGGGTATTTCTGCAGTTTCAGAACCTTTCTGGGTATCCTGCAATTTCAGACCCTTTTGGGTCTGTCTACAATTTCTGACCATTTTGGGATATTTTTGCAGCTTCTGACCCTTTTTGGTATTTTTTGCAGTTTCATGATTCTCCTGGACTCATCAGTCATTTCTTGAGTTTTGAAGACAGTTTTGCAATTTCTCGATTGTCTTGGACATCGATGTCATTTCTTAACTGTCCGGGATGTTTATGTCATTTGTTGTTCTTCCAAGATAGCCAAGTTATTTCTTGGCATTCCGGAGAATTTATGTCATTTCTTGACATTCCAGAACATTTTTGTCATTTCTCGACTTTTCAGGACATTTCTGTCATTTCTTGACTTTTCGGAGCATTTCTATCATTTCTCGACATTCCGAGATAGCACGATCATTTCTTCACTTCCCCAGACCTTTATGTCATTTGTTGACTTTCCAGGATATTTCTGTCATTTCTTGAGATTTTTGAGTACTTTTGTCATTTATTGATTTCCCAGTGTAATCTGTTGGTTCTCCTGGACTTATCAATCACTTGTTGACCTTTCAGGGTTTATTTGTAATTTTTTGGATTTCCTTGGACATATCCGTCATTTCTTGGCTTTTCAGGGTTAATCTACAATTTCCCCCGTCAGTAGGAGTATTCCCGTAATTTTCTTAAGTATCAGGGTTCCTAGGGTTGTCAGCTCCTCGTGAGCCTTAAGCAGAGTTCAAGAGAGTGCACACAACTTCAAGGAAGTAGTATGGCCTCGCTCCACCGAGTCGTACAAACGACGTGAACTAGAACAAGGGCATTTTGGTAATTTTTAGACAGATCAAGTGCTTTGTGCAGTTTCTGGACTCATGGTTGACAGTATCGGCCGAAACGTATCAGTTTCGGCCTTAACCGATCCGAAACCGGACCTGGTCACTGTAGCAGGTCTAAAACTTTAAAAAAAAAAAGGTTTCAGTTTCGCCCAAAACTTACATGTTTCGGTCCGAAACCGGACGGTTTCAGCCGAAACCCACGTGAACTCCCCTCCCCTTTAACACTTCGTTTCTCCCTCAAATCTGAGGGAGAAAACCGCCGAGCTGCTATTGTTGTTGCTACTGCCGCTCTGCCGCAGCTGCTCCTACTGCTATTGCTATTGCTGTTGCTGCTGCTGCTTTGACTGCTGCCGCAGCTGGGACCCTGCTGCTGCTGCGAAGGTGTAGAGGTAAGAGGTTATTTTGTTGAGGTTAATTTAGGGTTTGTTTGTTTTGTTGTGTTATTTTGGTTGGGTTGAAACTTTTTTTTTGTTGTAGGTTAATTATTTTGGTTGGGTTAATTTTAAACTCTGAATTATGTTAAGACTTCAAATTAAACCCTAATTACTTCTTTAAAATTAGGCTAATTACTAATTAAACCCTAATTAGTTCATAAAAATTGGGACTTTTGTCTAATTCGATTTGCTTAGGGTCGATTGAAGCTCAATTAAGCTTCATTGAAGATTTTGGGGTGGGAGCATGCAAGTAATTAAATTTTTCCAAGGGTGATTAAGGGTTAATTACTAATTAAGCCCTAATTAGTCCATAAAAATTGGGGCTTTTGTCTAATTCGGTTTGCTTAGGCTCAATTGAAGCTCAATTAAGCTTCATTGAAGATTTTGGGGTGGGAGCATGCGGGTAATTAAATTTTTTTCAAGGGTGATTAAGGGTTAATTGATAATTAAGCACTAATTTTACCATTGTACTTACAACTATTTCTCTTTGCCTGTCTTCATGCAGCATCATGCCTAGACGTAAACAAAGTCAGGAGCAGCAAGGGCAGGAGAATCCGGGGTGGGCCCACCTCTCCTTAGTTGATGCTAAGAGAAGAAAAGTTAAATGCAATTATTGTGGTAAGGAGTTACATGGCGAAATTACTAGAGGAAAGCAACATTTGGCAGGGGTAAGAGGAGAGGTGAAACAATGTGACAGATGTCCTCGAGAGGTCCGAGAAGAAATGCGCCAGTGCCTTCTGCGCAAAAAGGAGAGAATGCAACAAAGGGCTGAAGATGAGGCTGAAATTGCTAAGGAGATTTCAGGCAGAAGGGTTAGGAGGGATGATGATGAGGAAGGCACTGAGGATTCAGATCCAGGGCAGACTGAAGCAAGGGAGCGTGAACAAGCCGCTCGAAGAAAAGGAAAGGCACCCATGGGTTCAAGGACCTACTCTAGTACAGCTGCACGACGTCCTGACACTAGAGCTGCCCCGCAGACAACAGGCCCCATGGACAGTTATCTACACAGAAAGCCCCATGCTACACAACCTAAAATCAAGTAAGTATTGAGTGCGGTCAAAAATCAGCAGAAGTTGCAGGGCATGCATTTAAAAGTATCTGCAAATGATTTTTTCATACAGGTGTCCCTGCACATGTAGCTGAAAGTGAATATTTCCAACTTATGCTAGATGCCATAGCAGATGCTGGCCCTGACTTGAAGGCCCCATCACGTCGAGACATATACGGGCGTGGCCTTGAGGAAGAGGTTGAGGAGCTCCATGATTGGGTTGAAAGTTTCAAGCATATATGGATAGAGAGAAGGATGCACCATCATGTGTGATGGCTGGACTGGTACCACGAAGAAGTCCATGATTAACTTTTTGGTCTATTGCATCGAAGGTACAGTATTTGTTAAATCTGTAGATGCATCAAATTATGAAAAAAATACCAATTATTTGTTTAGTTTGATGGATAAGATGGTAGACCAAATTGGAGAGGAGAATGTTGTGCAAGTAGTGACTGATAATGAAGCCAGTTACAAGGCTGCAGGGAAGAAATTGATGCAGAAGCGCAGGCATTTATATTGGCTCCCATGTGCAGCACATTGTCTGGATCTGATGCTTAAAGACATAGGGAAGGAAAAGCATGTGAAGAAGACAATTGACAAGGCACAAAAAAATCACACAGTATATATATGGCCATCCTAGGATATTGAATATGTTCAAGGCGCATGCGAGTGGGGGGCGAGATATCATCCGTGCAGGCCCAACCAGATTTGCTTCGAATTTTATTTCTTTGGAGTCTTTGCACGGGTATAAGATTGATCTCAATTCTTGATACTTGATCCTTATAGATATGTAACAGTATTTGATTCAAATTTCATTTATTTGCACAAGTATAAGAATGAGCTGAAACCTTTCATGTACCATAATGCCCTGCGGGAATACATCGACAAGGGCAATGTTGATGCTCAGATGGAATATTTGGATGTCTGCCAAATCGTGGAAGATAACAAATCTGGGGCAGGGTCTCACGGTACATGAAAGTAGTCACACCCCTCGTGAAGGTCCTAAGAATGGTGGATGGCGATGAGAAGAATGATATGGGCTATCTGTACGAGGCCATGGACCGTGTCAAATTAGAGTTGCAGGATTCCCTTCCCAGACATTATGTAAAATGGTGGAAAATGATTGACCAGAGATGGGACAACACATTACACCACGACTTGCATGCAGCTGGTGAGTGATTAATTATACTTAAATGAGGGTAATGCCTATATGTTATTTTATATCTAACATTTGGTTAATTATACACAAACGCAGGTTATTTCCTCAACCCTCGATTTATGTACGATGCTGATGCACATGTTGATGGCAAGGTGTTCCAAGGGACTTTAAAAGTCATTGGTCGTTTATCGAGAACACCAGAAAAAAGACTTCAGGCCGAAATAGAGGTTGGCCTTTATTGATTTTATCAATAAGAGGTATAGAATTTACTTAACTAGTTATGTTAATCTATTGTTTTATCTTTGTAGATGAACAATTATAGAATGAGGACTGGGACATATTTTGACTCCCAATTGCAATACGTTGTGGGAAGAGTGAGCCCTGGTATATTTTATTTTTGTGATTTCTTAACCTCAATATGTATTTCTACACCTTACATTTATTTGTTTATGGTTGGTGGAACAGCTGACTGGTGGATAATGGTGAACAACCGAGATATGGGCAGTAATGCATTGGTGTTCATTGCAATTATGGTGCTCAGTCAAACAACATCGGCATGCCAATGTGAAAGAAATTGGAGCACGTTCAGCCTTGTACACTCAAAGGTTCGCAATCGGCTAAAGGCTGAACGGTTAGAAAAATTGGTTTACTGTCACTACAATATGAGACTGAGAATAAAGAACAGGAAGATAAGACAACAGCTGAGGGACAAACGCGTCGCAGAGGATGCAATGCCAGAAATTGATGTGGACGCTTTATTTGATGATGAGAATCCCTTGCAGTCTTGGGTGGAGACACGAGAGCAGATTGATGAGCCTGTTTTTGATGATGATGATAGAAGATGGGCAGAGGGCATACTAGATGAAGATGAGCCAAGAGATCCAGAATTCAAAAGAGCAACAAAGAGGGCCAGAGAGACTAAAGCACACCAGAGAAGGGACCTAGCTTTGTTTGTTGATGACACTAAGCAACAGCCTGATTTTCAGCCAGCTAGACACTCAGACTCAGATAGTAAGCCAGTCACTCCTAGAATGGACAAGCGACCTGCATCCTTAAGAAGTACATCAGTGCATGGGCTAACTGAGAGGACAAGTGCTGCTGCTCGAGAGGACCCGGCAATTGAGCAGCTGAAGCAGATTTATCTGAGGCACACACCAAGGGGAAAAGGATTCATGTCAAGGGTGACTGAAGAAATCACACCAAAACAGAAAAAAGCATCCCCAAAGGCTAAAAGGCGACTGGTTTCTGATGGTGGTGATGATGATGATGATGATGATGATGATGATCCCAGTGCAGCTGCAGGTGCTACAGGTGCTGCAGGTGCTACTACTGGCGGTGGCACTGCTGGTGGTCCTTCCTCCTTCCACACAGACACAGGTAGAGGATACAGTTAGGGTGAGCGAGGATATGATTCACAGAGCCAATATGGGCATCCATCTGGTTATGGAGGTGACCAACAGGAAGCAGCCATTTATGGGTGAGGTCATGAACCAGATTTCCAGTTCCATCCAGTTCCTCTTCTCATCCTCAAGATTCTTACGCTGATTCTGGATTCGAATCAAGCCGACAACTTTACACTCCAAGAGGGATCCAAAGAGGGATGCAAGACTTGACTACCTCATTGTTTGGTTATAGTGAATATACATAATACATGCAACCTTCTTATGGGTATCAACATCAAAAGCCAGACGATGAGGGAGAAGGTTCTAGTTATTACCCATATTAGTGCTTCTTCATTTAGGTAAAGATCATTTAATTTCTGTAACATTTACTGTGTCCAATTAGGTTTATTCCCATGTGCTTGAACCTAATTCATGTTTAGTATGTACTCAAGAATATTAATTTAACATGTTCAATGTTTCAACTTCAATGCCTACTTCATGTTTATTGCACTTAATCTAAGTTCTTTATAATCAAATGCATGTCCAATGAATTTTTTGATTTTTATGTGATTATTTATTTATTTTTCTATTTGTTTATGATTTTTTTAGATTTATTTTCATT
The DNA here is from genome assembly GCA_022559845.1 of Amorphophallus konjac. Classification (NCBI taxonomy): domain Eukaryota; kingdom Viridiplantae; phylum Streptophyta; class Magnoliopsida; order Alismatales; family Araceae; genus Amorphophallus; species Amorphophallus konjac. The sequence goes on along the minus strand of CM040123.1, from coordinate 113,967,666 downwards.
TTTTTAACATTTTCACTCAATTTCAGACTCGGCCGAAACCGAGTCCGAAACCGACACTACCATCCTTGCCTAGACTGAACAAGGGCTTTCATGCAATTTTCTCACAAGCAAGGATATTTTTGCAATTTGTTGGTACTTCAAGATTTTTCACCATCAGGGATATGTGTAATTTTCTAGCATTTCTAGATTTTTCTACAATTTCTCACATTTCAAGGATTTTTCTACAATTTTTTGATCTTCCAAGGTCTTTTCTGTAATTTTCTTGCCATCAACGGTTTTTATGCAATCTGTGGACCTTCTAGGGTCTTTTCTATAATTTTCCATCTTTCAAGGGTTTTTTTGCAATTTCTAGACAGTAAAAAGTATTTTTGTAATTTTTCATCTTTTAAGGGTTTTTCTACAATTTCTATAAGATCAATGGTTTTTCCCCAACTTTCTTGGACATTTCAACAATTTTTCAACTTTCTAGGACATTTCAACAATTCTTCAAGGTTGAAAGATATTTCTACAATTTCTACACATAATTGGGTTCTTCCCATGATTTCCAAAGTTTCTTCATAGACTTTGGCTATTTATAAATTTTGCATGATTCCATCATCATTCCAACAACTTTGACGATCAAAACACATGAAACTTTAATGATCAAAAATCACAAAACATATCCCCAAGTGTGAGAGGCGCACACTCATCGTGGGTTTGAGTCAACAAAACATGTTCAGTCTCCAAACTCTCAAGGGCTTTAAGAGATAACAAAACATCTTGGAGCTTCAAGCCTCTAAGAGTTTTAGGAGCTCCAAGTGCTCTTGAGCGGCTTCTCCGAGTGCCACCTCCGCTTGCTCGATGCCTTGCCCCCTCCAAGTGCTAACCAACCTCTCCTTTTTATAGGTCTGAGGTGAAGCAAAGTGGGGGTGCACACCCCCCGGTGGATTGCACACACATTAATTGATTTGGAGGAGGACCCCCGGTTGCTTGTGGTGGGGGTAGGATTCTCCTTCTTCTTGCCTTTTGTTCTTCCCTTCTTGTTTGTTTGCGTAGAGGAGAAAAGAATTAGGGGTTACCCCCACTTGGAATGACCGGGGGGTATCGGCACTTAAAATTAGGGTTTGACGTACCGGTCCGGTACGCTAAGAACTGCACGTACTGGACCGTACCAGAGGGAAGCCAGTACGTGCAGCGCATGGTACGCAATCGGTTCATTGTGTACTGCACAAAACCGTACGTCCCGCTGTATACCGGACCGGTTCAGGGCAGTACACTCACTAGTACGTGCGGGACAAGCGGTTCAGGTCGGTTTGGTTTTAGCATCTATGTATTACTGAATATATTTTAAGTAGATAAAATATAACAGATGACTTCACAGCTCAGTTGGTTAGTATATTTGTGTAGAATAGTGATGGGTTCAATAGTTAGATTAATCATATTTTTAAAAAAAAATTCGCTTCCATCTACATCATTTGGTAATGATTCTAGAGGGGATATGAGGAGGAGAGAGAATATATTTTAAATATTTTTTATTTTTATTAAAATCTAAAATTTAAATTATTATAATTAGTATAAAAATAAATTTTGATAAAATTAATTAAAATAATTTTTATATTTTTAAAAAATTATGTGATCTAATAGACCCATCAATTAAGGTTGTCAATAGGACAAGCCGACCCGATAGACCTATGGGCTTGGCTTCATTCTAAGTCGGGTCGCCGGGCCCTTTTCGGCCCTGAGTCCTTAGTTAGGCCTGTGGGTTCAATACTTAGATTGATCATATTTAAAAAAAAATGGCTTCCATCCACATCATTTGGTAATGATTCCAGAGGAGATATAGAGAGAGAATATTTTTTAATATATTTTTTATTAAAATATATACCTTAAATTATTATAATTAGTATAAAAATAAATTTTGTAAAATTTCATTTAAATAGTTGTTTATATTTTCAAAAAAAATGTGATCTAATAGACGCGCCAATTTAGGTTGTCAATGGGTCAAGCCGACCCGATAGGATTATGGGCTTGGCTTCATTCTAGGCCAGGTCACAAAGTCCTTTTCAGCCCATGGGGTCTTAGTTGGGCCTGTGTGATCTAATAGACCCGTCAATTAGGGGCATCAATGGGTCAAGTCAGCCCGATATGGCTGCAGGCTTGGCTTCATTCTGGGTCGGGTCGCCAGACCCTTTTCGGCCTGCAGGCCCTTAGTTGGGCCTAAAAGTTCAGCCCAACTAGACCCGTAGGTGGGGCCCGGACTTTAAGGTCGGCCCGTTGAACGGCCTGGCCTATCCTCCTTTTTTTCTCCCTTCAAATTTTTACTTTAGTTTAATTAGAAATAAACAATATCCTATTTTATTTAATTAAAAGAATATCTTTCTAAATAAATTAATATCTAAAACTCTAATTAATTTAATAATATTGTAAGTTTTATATTCATATATATATATATATATATATATATATATATATTAATTTATTTAATTTGTCGAGCAAGGCCAAGTAGGCGGAAGTCAAGCTTGTGAAGAAGTCGGGCCCAGCTCGACCCAACATAGCACAAGATCGGGTCTGGACTAGACTTTAAAATTGATGAGTCGGGTCTGGATCGGGTCGACTGAAGCTCGACTTGACCCGGCCCATTGACAGCTCTACTGCCAATTATAAAACATCACGTGCATGAGCACTATTCATCATTATCTTATTTTATTTTATTTATTTTTAAATTATTTTTATTAAATTTTATTAATTAAATATATTATATTTATCTTAAAATTATGTTTAAAAACATTAAAATTGTTAACCAAAATTTAAAAGTGAAAATATTTTAATGATAAAAAATTTAAAAATTTGATTTCATTACGAAGGCCTAAATCGAAGCATCCCCCTCCAGTATTATTACAAAATGAACTAAATTGAAGACAAAAAAATATTTTAAAAACATGGACAATGTAGGTTTCAAACATGAAACTTCGTCTATTTAACCGCACCCCCTAACCAAACTAAGCTAATGGATCATATTGATATCAACAATTCTATTTAGATAGACATATCAAAGGTAGATAACTTTTTTATTTTCTTATCTTAGTAAGCGATGGTACCATACCGTACCGTACCGGCAAATGAACAGTACAGTCGATACGGTCGATACGGCAAACCTTGCTTGAAATGACCGGGGGAACACCCCTCTTGGAGTGACCGGGTGAACACCCCCACTTGGAGTGACTGGGGGAGGTACACCCCCGATTGGGATGACTGGGGGAACACCTCCACTTGGAGTGACAGGGGGGAACACCCCCACTTGGAATGATCAGGGGAGGTACACCCCCGGTTGGAATGATCGAGAAGAGATATACCATCGGTTGGAATGACAGGGGGAACACCCTCAGTTGGAATGACTAGAGGGGTACACCCCCGGTTGGAATGACTGGGGGGAGGTACCCCTAGTTCGAGTAGGCAAGGGTAACCCCTGCACAGAGCACCACTGGGGGTACCCCCGGTCTGTGCAGGCAAGGATACCCCCGGTCGGCACAACTAGGGGTACCCCAGTCTGCACGACCAGGGGACCTCACCCTAGTCTGCCCAATCAGGGGAGGTGGAGCCCAGAGATTTTTTTTGTCTTTTTTCTGTTTTTTTGTCTTTTTGACTACTCCTTAATGCCGTCTACCTGTCCCTTGACTTTGGAGCACAGGGATTACACCTCAGCTTGTCGAAAAAATTCTGGAAAAGCAGGAAGCCTCCACCTTTTGTTACTTTTGTTGCATGGGTACATGGTTTTATTCCGCCCACCAAGTGTTCGACGGAATTCCTGTGTATTAAAACATGGTAGATTTATGGAAATAACCCCACTTAGGGAATCCCAGGACCATTAAAATTGTCCAAGCATAGAACAACCACAGTTTCACACTGGTTTACGTCGTCACATGATGGACCGGATTTAAATGCATATTTTTCTCGAAAAATATCAGAAAATATCAGAAATTTTTGAGGTCCAACACCAGTGTAGCAAAGGGAGGAGGCGGTGGATGGCGGTGGCAGTTAGGGCTGCAGCTACGGCTACAACGACTACTGCGGTGGTGCTGGCCCGCTGTAGGTGGAACCAGGGTAGGCCCCGGTCATCGTGGTGCAGTGGTCCGGCAGTAGAGCAACCGAGTGTGGCCGCGTAGGGTAAGTCGACCGGAAGAGGGAGAGGTCACGGTGCTGGGCGGCTGTTGGCGCCGGCGGGAGCCTGCTGCAGGGCCGCACGGGTAGACAGTCCGTGGGTGTTGGACCCGCGCTTGCTGGCTGCTGTCGGAGCAGGTCGAAGGTGCATTCGGTCAGACTGGAACCCTGCCCGCAGTGGCTCCTATTCCAGGTCGCAGGGGCCAGCCGGCTAGCGGTGACCGTCGCAGGCGGGGACACGAGGTGTGCAAGGGCCGCTGGTGGCGGCGGCACGTTCCGACTAGAGGGAAAATCGTGGGGCTCCTTGCTGCTGCATTGGAGTTGCAGGGAAAGAAGGGGCAAAAGGAGGAGAAGAAGAAGAGTGGGAAAAGGTTCGATGGTGGGATGGAGGTCTCAGGCTTCGCGCCCTATAAAAAAACATTGCGGCTGTGAAGGAAACCCTAATGATCTTCCTCCTATGTCCAATGACCAAACTATCCCTAAGACCAAAAAAAATAGTGCAAAATCGCACTGAAAAATACAGTATAAATGAAAAAGACTGTAATGGGCCATTGATGGGCCACTCAACTACTCAAATGACTAAACTGATCAAATAAAAATACATCAGTCCACTGAAACATCATCGCCAAGCCAAAGAGAAGCTGGTGTCGCTGCTAGAGGCCTCAGACGGCGGTAAACGCAGGTCCGGTCGAACCGGATCTGCACTCGGGTGTCCTCCCAAAAGGCCTTGCAGATGGGGCCTAATTGTCAGTATAGGAATTGGGATATTATGTTCATGAGGGAGAGTTGGTAAGAACCATTTTACAGAGATCAGCTGCCTACGGTTCTAGACTCCATGAAGCTTCTAGTCATGTGGTAAGGGAGTCTTTATGGTGAAATGGAACTGGCTAAAAGTGCAGATGCAGGATAGGATTTGGGCATCTCCAGCCTCAATTCCTGGGATTAGGTTAACCCCATCTTCCTTCCGCGGTGCACCTATTGAAGAGCCAAGGATTGATGGTTTGGCCTCCTCCGAAGCTGTGACGTCTACTGATAAGAATGGTTGCCTTGACAATCTTCTTGGTTTCATGTCTAATGATTAATGAAGAGATAATCACAGAAGAGGATTGTATTTTGCAAATAGCCTTAATGAGGTAAAGTTGGCAAGTTTGAAGACCTGCAGGTCAAATTTCAGAAACTGAAGGAGCACTATTTCAAAGGAAAAAGAAATAAATGGTCAAGGAAAAGATTAGTAAATAATCTTCCTATGGGTGTGAATGAAGACATAAATTTGTTTCTATCAAGGAAAGGATAAAGAAAAAGCAAGGGAAGAAAAAGTATTGCCATGTGGTTCCACTATGTGCAGCCAGTGTCAGTCTGATTTGGCATGGAATCCGCTTCATCTCTTAATGATTTAACTTCATCTCTCCTTGAACCAAGCAAACTATTTCATAGTCTCTGGGCCTACAAGATTGTCTTGAGCAGCAGCTTCATTGATGGTTTTTTTTTTTGAAAGTGGATAGTACCACTGGTTATATAAAAAGAGAAGTATAAGCATGCATGGGGGGGGGGGGTGCTCCCACACAACTCCCAAATACAAAAGGCTGCAGAGAACACTCTGCCTCGGAAGCAAAAGAAAAGAAGCAAACAACCACCAACCTTCACTGATGGTTAGGTTTGTACTTTGGTGAATTTATTAACATTTTGGGTTGCACTGTTGCTTGCGTGATGAATGTATTCTGTTTTTGTACATATGAAATTCTTTCTCATGAATGTCCTTTTGTTTCATTATAATTTGCCATGTTTGTTACATCTGGCATTGAAAATTTTGTCCCTTCTTTATTTTCTTTGATATATTATCCCTAATTTTAGTCAATACAGTAGTGATGGTCCCACCATTTCCTCAAAACCATTATTGACCACCCCAGCAAGATTAATTCCAGGATTACAAGGCTTTATTTTTTGGAAGGTTATTACTATGCCTAATGCCTTACGAAGATCAACATGAACAAACAGGGAACTGATGTTTACTATAAGTATTCTCATTATGCACCAAGGGCATGTAAAAGTCCACGGTTAATTACACAAAGAAAGAAATGGTACACATTTGAAAGCAAAATGTTGTCTAGAGTCAAAAACAAGGTACCCACAAAATATCAATGGCATACTTGCCGAACTGAAACACATGCATAGACACATGCTTTATTACATGTAGATAGGTATAGATTACACTCAGTCATAGACACTGATAATAAAATAAGTGTATTAAGGAATCCAGCCATTGTGAGTTTAAAATGATTGCAGATTTCGGAATAGATATCAAACCAAAGAAAGGAAAGAGAGAGATTGGTCTGCCAAAAAGAAGACTACATATATGTGCAAAAAGTATGTCAAAAAAGAGGGGTTATAAAAGGTTACCTTCACATATGTACTTAAACGAAAGAGCTGCAGCTGCTGCAGAATCTTCCGATGCACTCATGCCTCTTGTGAGAATATCTACTAATGAAGGCAGGACAGATGGAGTAGCATTCAGCCACTTTGAATAAGCTCCAATTGTTGAGCAAACTGAACAGATTAAAAAGTAAGATGAAGAAACTTTGGAGTTAAAATAAGTCAAAGTATTGAACTCAGCATATGCATGAACAGAACAGAAATTGCGGGTATGCACCATATATACACACAAGATATGCACTGTAAATGTACACAGAAATGTATCATGTACATGCTTACAGAGATATAGCCACCTTTTTCAGTTTATAAAGCCCACAGCCATTTAGGTTATTGGTTGGCTGTAACATGTCAGCCATTTCCTTTATTGGCTGTCATCTATTAAACATCTGGAAAGTTGTGGGGACTTGTTACACCTGAATGTTGAAGAAGTGAATCTAGAAAAGAGGCACAGTCCGTATTGACATTCCCTTCTCTAGGTACATGGAAAACTTTACGTTCAAGGATGAACCTGATGTCTTTCTATCAAAGACCTTGCTCACCAGGGATAATTCAACTGATTTATGATCTGCTTGACCGCATAAATATGCATTTGTTCAGGTTATGACTTGTACATGTATGAAAGTAGGGTGGGTTTACTGATTGTTTGTGGGGAGTTGTTGGGCTCTATCATCTTGATAGAGACTCCTTTTCTCTCTTTTTTGGTCTGTACTCCCTTCTTTTTTTATTTAATGAAATTGTGGCCTTCGGTCATGAAGACAGTTCTGATCACATAATGCTCAAAGGAAGAGAGAGAGGGGGGTGGGACAAGAGCAGCGGCGGCTGTTATTCTGGCCGCCATCTCCCTTCAATCTTTTTATTAAGATGACCTAATCTCACTTAGGACCAAAATGCCCCTTTTACAAAAGAGAGAAGCCAGGGATATAAGAGTAAAGCACAATAGAGGAGGTTTAAGTAAACTGGATTCACCTTTGTGGGTCCGGTAACAAAAACCTTCTACCCAAATACAATAAACAGACGCAAACAGACCTGGTTCAGGTATGAACCAGCCTAAACCCAGTCTATCTCCTACACTCCCCCTCAAGTTGAGCGTAGATGTCCTTGATGCACAGCTTGCCCAAGACAAAATGGAAAGCCTCCCGTGTAACACCTTTAGTGAACATGTCAGCAAGTTGATCACCAGATCGGATGTAAGGGCGAGCTCTCTAGAATCAAGCTTTTCATGAATGAAGTGTCTATCAATTTTGATGTGCTTAGTTCTGTCATGTTGCACAGGATTGTTGGCAATGTTCATGGCAACTTTATTATCACAAAAAAATTTTAGAGGAAGTGCAACAGACAAACCAAGATCCTGTAATAGGAGTTTCAGCCACAACAACCCAGACAAACCATGCGCCCATAGTTCTCAAGGCGACAAGGCAACCCAAGGCGTTCACGGGGTCCCTAAGCGCTTAGGTGACAAGGTGCCCGCTTAAGCGTCGCCTAGGCGTCACTTCGGCCACTAATTTTAAAAAATCTAAAATATATATTCTCCAATATATAAATCAAGAATAAAATATGTGAAAAATTACAAAATTACAAAAAAATAAATTACATGAAGAAATTGCCGTAATTAAATTATATGACTATTATATAAAATTAAATTTTATCAAAAAATTACACAAATTTCAAAAGTAAATGTAAAAAATACAGAAAAATACAAAAGAACATAGTAACATCAAGAAAATTACAAAAATAAATACTTAAACATACGTAACTGGGTCTAATCCGGTTCGGATGGGTCACAGTCGGCCCGCCTTGGCGCCGCACCCGCCTTGGCGACCGCCTAGCTCGTCTTTTCCACTGTCAACAAGGCGCTGGACCGCCTAGCCATTTCAAAGGCGCCTAGGCGGCGCCTTGACAGCTATGCATGCACCATAGCACGGTACTAGGCCTCAGCACTGGAATGAGCACACACTAACTACGCCAGGCCACCAAGTTGTGTCCAAGGAAGACACAATATCCTATAGCAGAACGTTGATCATCTCGAGAACCAACCCAATCAACATCTACATAACCTTCGACTTGAAGACTAGTAGACTTAGTAAACAACATCCCTTGTCCTGGACGTATCTTTACATAGCGAACAATGTGATCCACAACCCGCATGTGAGATGTTCTTGGTGCAGGCATAAACTGACTAACAACACATATAGCATATGTGATATCAGGACGCGTAGGTGTCAAGTACAAAAGGCGGCCAACAAGCTGCTAATATCTCCCCGTGTCAACCTCAGAGAGAAGATCACCTGTCAGGCTAGATAAGCAATGATTTGTTTCAATTAGGGTTGATGTAGGTTTACAACCCAACTTGCCCGTCTCCATCAGTAGATCCATCGCATATTTCCTTTGGCACATAAATGTTCTCATTGGAGTAAGCCACCTCAAATCCAAGAATGTATCGAAGCAGTCGCAAATCTTTAATTTCAAACTCTTTGGCTAGAGCCCCTTTCAACTATTTGATTTCTTCTTCATGATCTCTTGTAACGACCATATCGTCAACATAGACAAGAAGGATGGCCACCTTGCCAACTCTCCACTTGACAAACAGAGTGTGGTCTGCATTACTTTGAGTGTAGCCAAGACGAATCATAGCTAGTTGAAATCTATCAAACCAAGCCCTAAGTGACTATTTAAGACCATACAAGGCCTTGTGTAGCCTGCACACGTCACCACCTATAGAATAGCCAGGAGGGGGCTACATGTAGACTTCTTCTTGGAGGTCACTGTTCAAAAAGGTATTTTTCACATCCAATTGAAATAATTTCCAAGAGTACTGGGGAGCAAGTGAGATAATAACTCGAACTGATTTTAGTTTTGCCACAGGAGCAAAGGTTTCCTCATAATCTACACCATAGGTCTGAGTGAATCCTTTTGCCGCCAGCCATGCTTTGCATCAATCAACAGACCCATCTGGCTTGCACTTGATGGTGAATGCCCACTTAGAGCCAACCAACTTCTTCCCTGGAGGTGGATCAACAAGTTCCCAAGTCTGATTCTTTTGCAACGCTCTCATCTCCTCATCCATTGCACACATCCATTTGGGATCCCCTGCAGCTTCTGTAAAGGACTTAGGCACAAAAACAGTAGATAATGCAATGACAAAGACATGATATGAAGGAGACAATTTGGAGTAATTAAAAAACTTTGAAATGGGGTGTTTTGTACACTCTCGAACACCTTTGCGAAGAGCAATAGGTAGATCAAGATCAAGAGAGTCAAAGGATTGATTATCTGAGAATTCAGCAATTTGATAAGAAGGGTGTTCCATAGGTTAGTCCTCCACCCTTCTCGACCGTCTGGAATAGGTGATCAGCTCTCGAGGTGCCTCACTAGTACGAGGATCCCCAATTTCAAGTGATGATTCTCCTGTGGCACCATTTTGATTAGACAATTCCTGACACAAAGAAAAAGGAGTTTGAAAAAATAACTCAAGCATATGTGGGAAGGAACAATGCTCCCCTTGAGAAGGAACCTTGAGGGAAAAATAGGATTCGGACTCACTAAAGGTCACATCCTTGATGACATAGGGGTCAAAACACTTGTACCCCTTCTGAGTTGGAGAATAGCCCAGAATACAACTTTTATAGCACGAGGGTCGAGCTTAGTAGATCCTAGTCGGAGATAATGAATAAAACATAGACAACCAAAAACTTTTGGAGGTAGAGGGAACAAAGAACTACCAAAATACAAAAGGAAAATGGGGGCCTAAAATCCAATCATTATGGATGGCATTCTGTTGATAACATAGGATGCAGTAAGGACCGCCTCACCCCAGAATCTTCTGCGAAGATCATGTTGAAACAAGAGACCCCTTGCAGTCTCCAACAAGTGTCTATTTTTTCTCTCAGCCACCCCATTCTGTTGGGGGGTGTAGGCACATGAGGATTCACGGATAATTCCTTCCTGCTCAAAGAAAAACTCCAAGTTTTTTGCAAAGAACTCTTTTGCTTTGTCAGATTGAAACTCCTTTATTTTTTTCTCAAATTGATTCTCTACCATTTTACAAAAAACTTCAATCATCCTTGGGACTTCATCTCTTGATTTCAATAAATAAATCCATGTACAATGGATATAGTCATCAATAAAGCTCAAAAAATAACAAAAACCAGCCAGAGAAGGAATAGGAGATAGACCCCAAACATCAGAATGAACAAGCTTAAAAGGAGTGCAACTTCTATTCAGTGAAGTTGGAAATTGAGTACGACATTGTTTTGCTGACTGACAAACATGACAGCTAAGTGACTCTAGGGTCACTTGACCAAACAGAGTGGGGAACAAGACTCAAAGACCGAAATAAATGTTGACCAAGGCAGGAGTGCCACAGTTGAATCTCCTTTATTTTTTTGGTTCACATCACTACTCGCATTTGAGCTAAGAGCTGCACCCTTTCCTAGCTCGAAGTAGTAGAGGCCTCCTACTTCACGTCTAATCCCAATCTTTTGCCTTGTCCTTAGGTCTTGGAAAACACAATGGTCAGACAAAAAGGTTGCTGAACAATTTGAGCATTTAGTGATGCTGCTTACAGACGAGATTCATAGACAATGTAGGAACATGCAAAGCAGGTGACAAGATAAGGTGACTGTCCAGTTAAATATCACCACGGCCTGCAATAGTAGCTTTGGAACCATCTGCAACAGTCACTTTATCTTGGCCAAAGGAAAGAAAATAGGAAGAGAACAATGTAGAAATACCGGTCATATGGTCTGTTGCACCAGAATCTATGACCCAGGGAACATGAACCTAAGGTGCAGAAGTGGTGCTCAGTGCAACATTAGCTATACCTGAGGGAGGACAAGTAGGGGAGGATATAGAGGAGCCAGTGCTAAGCTACGAAAAGAGCCTCTGGAGCTGTGCAATGTCTTGTGAGGACATGCCTAGAAGAGCAGAACCCAAGGAGCTAGCTGATCCCTGATCAAGGGGCAAAGCTGGCTGGTTGAACTTCTGCTGGGTGAGATACGACTGCATTGCCCTTTGCTGGCTGTCCCTTCTTTCCATCCTTGAATTTCAAAGGTTTTTTTCCAGGGTGCAAGTCCCAACAATCATCAACAAAATGATTCGCACGACCACAATGACCGCAAACTTGGCTTGTCTTCCGTCTATCCCTATGCTGACTAGTTGTTCCTTTTCCATTCCTTTGTCCAGCACCAACCAGGGATGAAAATTCCCCAACCACGAGACTATTTGATGATCTTGCAGTATCATTCATTGCTCTCCGGCGACTTTCTTCATTCAAGACATTGAAGTACACCTGATCCAAAGAGAAAAATGGGTCCATTCTCAAAATCTGTCCCCTTAGTGTCAAATTCTTGATTAAAACCAACCAAGAATTTGAATAATCGAGTTCTCTGAACATAATGCAAGTGCTTCATCTGATCCTCAACACATGACCAGTCATCAACGGCACAGCAGTCAAGTTCTTCCCACTTGCTTCGGAGGGTGCCAAAGTAGGTCGTTACAGACAAGTTTCCCTGTTTCAAATCATGTATGTCATTTGTCAATAGATATATCCGAACAGCATCTTGTTTTTGTCCAAACATCTTTGCAAAGAGTGTACACATCTCTCTTGCAGTCTTGCGTCGAAGAATGATTGATTGAATCTCAGATCCAACTGAAGTCAAGATCCAAGACATAACAACGCTGTTTTCCAAGCACCAATTGTCATATCCAGGATCATCAAGACTGGGCCTTTTAATTTTGCCATTGATAGGCCCGCTTTTGCCACGACCGGCAATGTATATTTCTGCTGCCACAGACTACCATATAATTGTGCTCCATCAACTTCAGCTGAGTGATTTGAAAGGAGATACTTTCACTACCCATACTGGTGTAAAAATTTCCGGCTGGTTTGAGCATGGACTGTGTAGGGTCTGCCATTTGAAGCCGAATACTGCTGAAACAAGGAGAGGTGACTCCCTCTCTGACTGTGTGAGTGGCAGCTGGGAGGATTGGGTGATCTCGGCACCCTGTACTGGACAAGAGCAGAACAGAGACAGGTCACCCTTAATCTGATCAAGTATGAAGGGAGGAAAGAAGGTAGCGGACTCCAGTGCCTAAAGCTTCTTCTTGTGCACATAACTTCACAAGAACGGGGACAGATCTGAACACCACAAACCCTGGATCTGATTGGGTACAAAGAGAAGAAAGGCTGCAAATGCCACTGCCTTATACCTCTTCCTGTGCACAGATCCTCCCACCCTTGTGTCAACAAGACCCTAAGACTGCTGCACACAGGCCTGAACAACTAGGAGTGCCACCTGGCCGCTCCACATCAGCAACTCGCTGGACGGACAGGCCCTAGACCGACGCTCTGATACCATGAAGACCGTACTGATCACATAATGCTCAAAGGAAAGAAGAGAGAGAGAGAGAGAGAGGAAGAAGGAAGAGGGAGAGAGGGGCGAACAAGAGCAGTGGCGGCTGTTATTCTGGCCGCCATCTCCCTTCAATCTTTTTATTAAGATGATCTAATCTCACTTGGGACCAAATACCCCTGTTACGAAGGAGAGAAGCAAGGGATATAAGAGTAAAGCATAAGAGAGGTGGTTTAAGTTAACCTGATCCACCTTAGTGAGTCCGGTAATGAACCCAAATACAATAAACAGATGCATACAGACCTGGTTCAGGCCAGTTCTATTCCAAAAAAAAATGTATGAAGGTAGTTGGTTCATAGACACGTAATTGCAAATCTTGAACACAATGTGTGTGCGCAAGCAAATATTATAGAAAAAATGCATACAAATCAAAATGCATAACTTGGCCATCATACTTTCAATTTAGGGTCAGATTCAGAGTACAAAAATGTTTTCGATGAATTTTTCAAGAGGCTACCATCAGCATCAATAAGAAAAGGAAACATGTCAAATTACTGACTCAACAATCTGCAGGATTTAATAAAAGGAAACATCATTAAAAGTGGACTAAAACATTACCTGTTTGCAGAAGTTCAGATTGAAGAGGAAGCTTTGGAATAATCGACATAACCTACAGATACAAAAAATCCACACAGTGACTTGTATATAACCAAACGTTTCATGTTCAAACATGACAGAAATCCAAGAGTAGAAAGCTTCCAGGGAACTATGTTTGAAATAAAATCATCAACATAATAAGCAAATCAGTAAATACAGTAATTACATTTCCCAAGTTAACTAAACACAGTTGAGTGCCTTTGCCTATAAAGTTCATAAAAGTAAAGAAAAGTGCACATCTTTTCTTCCAGCATGCAAAATTATGGCAAAAACACTAAGGAAATTGGAAAAACATCATATTTACAACTAAGTGCATGAACAGGCTTAATATTTCACACTAGAAACATGAGAGACTTCCGATCGAAAACCATTTTATATTTACAAATGGAGTTTCTGTCACTCCCCGGCCCCGTAATACTAACGTGGAGGCACAGTTTTGTTTGGAATTGCAATAGGGCAGAGGTAAAACACCTCTCAGGAAATTGACCATCCATGCACACTAAGATACAATCCGAAAGAGACAAACATCCCATCACTCACATATGTATAAATTCATTTTTTCTGAAAATCACAAGAAATCCGGTTTAACTGGGCAAACTGTTGACAGGCATACTAAGGCTGTCGACAGTTTTGAACCCAGGTGTTGACAGGTTCAAGAACAGTTAGAAGGCTGGGAAAAAACTTGGCTGTGGGAAACTAGGACCGTCAACAGTGTGGGTAGGTGGCTGGTTCTGTTGAAACATGGAATCCAGTTTGAATATCCAGAGTTTGCATGTTTAAGTCTATCCAGTGGCACCCCATGCAGGATGCACACATCAGATGGGTGTGTTGTGCAAGCAAGACAAATTGAGGAGGAAGGGAGAACAAGAAAACAAGATGCAATCACACACAAACAAAGAACACCAGAAATTTACGTGGAAAACCCAATTGGGAAAAACCACAGAGCCGCACACAGCCAAATCCACTATGTAAAGATGATTACAAGAAAGGGAGAGGGGGAGAGAAGTCGTCCCCATTCACACAGCAGTCAAACGACACTAGGATGCTCTAATCTCTCATCGTCCTTATGTTAACAACCATATTTATACAGGTAACTAGGGTTACATGGGACCTCGGGACATACTACTATAATACCCCTCAAACATAACTCATGTCGGATCGTAAATGGTCGACCATTATCGCGAGGCGGTCGACTACCCCAACTCTTGAGCGCATTGGTCCTACTTCTGGAAATTCCAGTCAACTGCCAGCTTCTGAAACTTTCGGATCGACCACACTGCCTTCATTATAGAAATATCAGTCAATCCGGCAGTCGACTGTGAGCCAAAGCAAACTGGCTCTCCTGTCCTTCCACGTCCCAGATCAGGCTCCACTCCCTCAACAATCTCCCACTTGGAGATTGATCTTCAACACTGTAACAATGCCCCATCACCTCTCAACTCATAGTGAAACTTGGTGCAACTCAAATCTGGATCCTTAGCCTTGAAGACCCACAGAAGCTGAACAAGCCTTCAGCTTCTCCACGGTGACCATCTTAGTCAGCATATCTGCAGGATTTTGACTTGTGTGTATCTTCCTCAAGTTGAGCTTCCCACCCTCTAAGAGTATCTGAATGTAGTGGTATTTCACATCAATGTGCTTTGTAGTTGCATAAGAGACTGCATTCTTCGCCAAATGTATTGCACCCTGACTATCACTGAACGAAGTACAACTCATCTGCTCTTTGCCAAGCTCTTTCATAAAGTTCTTCAACCATACCAGTTCATTGCATGCCCCTGTCGCTGCAACATATTCAGCCTCTATTGTGGACAAGGAAACTGCCTTCTGTAACCTTGACACCCAGCTCACTGTTGCACTACCTAAGGTGAAGACATAACCAGTAGTGTTCTCCCACTGTCTATATCACTTGCCAACTTTGAACCAACATATCCCTACAGACAAATATTTGTACCTTTATAACACAAAGCTATACCTAAACTTCCTTTCAAGTACCTCAGGATCCACCTGACTACTCTTCAATGCTCTTGCCCGGGATTGCTTATGTACCTGCTGACAACTCCCACTGCTTGAGCAATGTCTAGCCTCCTGCAGACCATAACATGAATTAAGCTGCTCACAACTGATGTATATGGCACCTTAGACATGAGAGTCTTCTCATCCTGTGACTTCACCTCTTGCGCCTTCGAAAGCCTTAAGTGACCTCCTAAGGGAACATTGATAGGTTTAGCATCTTCCATGTTAAACCTCTATAGCACCTTCTCAATGTACTCTGCCTGTGATAATTTCAGCTGTCGTTTCCTTCTCTCTCTGCTGATTCTCATTCCAAGTATCTACTTCGCAGGACCCAAGTCATTCAGTGAGAATTCTTTCGCCAGCTAAGCCTTGAGATTCACAATCTCTTTCATGTTTGACCCTGCAACAATCATGTCATCTACATACAATAGCAATATGATATAAGAATCCTCAAGCAACTTGAAATAGCAACAATGATCGGCCTATAATCTCAACTATCCATTACTAGCCATAAACCTGTCAAATTTCAAATATCACTGTCTAGGAGCTTGTTTCAAATCATAGAGACTTCTCTTGAGTTTGCAAGCCAGATGCTCCTTTCCAGACATGAAATACCATATGGCTGCATCATATAGATGTCCCCCTACAAATCCCCATGAAGAAAAGCGGTCTTCACATCTAGCTGCTCTAGATGCAAGTCCACTACCACAATACTCAAGATAGATCAAATAGTAGTTAACTTCACAACAAGAGAGAAAATCTTAGTAAAGTCAATACATGCCTTCTGTTGAAATCCCTTTATAACTAATCTTGCCTTGTACCTTCTGATGCCATAATGCTCCTCCCGTCGATGAACCCACTTGTTATGCAGGGCTCTCTTGCCTTCTGGTAGATCAACCAAATCCCACGTTTGGTTCTTCATGAGAGATTCCATCTAATAATCCATAGCAAGCTCCCACTTGTGCTTGGATTTCACCTGCAAGGCTTCCTCATAACACTCGGGCTCACCATTGTCAATCAACAATAATAATGCAAAGAAGGAGAGTATCTATCTGGAGCTTTGCTTGCCCTGGACGATCGCCTCACCTCAGGTTGGGGAGTCTGAAGTTATACCTAGGGTTCCACATTCTCTTGCTGAGGTCTCAGAACTTCCTTCACAAGAGAGTCATCAAGTTCAACGAACTCAGGGTAGTACCCACTTTCAAAAAAAAGTTGAACAAACTCAGAATCTGCAGCAATTATCTCTGAGTCAGCAAGTCCTTATGCATCATCTTTTCATTGAACACCACATCCTTAAGGGATCTTTTGGTTTTCTAGATCCCAAAACCAATAGCCATATTCGCTTGTACCGTATCCAATGAAGATGCATTTCTTGGATTTCGGATCCAACTTACTCCTGCGATCTAAATCAACATAGACATAAGAGATACAGCCAAAAGGACACAAATGAGACAGGTTTACCTCTTTTCCGATCCAAACCTCCTCTGGAATCCAGCAGTTCAAGGCCACTGATGGCCCTCTATTGATCAGGTTGTACTGACTGCATCTGCCCAAAAATGTTTGGGCAATCTGGCGTGTATCCTCATGCTCTTGGCACGATCCAGAATTATCCTGTTCATGCGCTCAGCCACCCCATTCTAATGAGGATTCCCAGGAACTGTCTTCACTCTTCTGATGCCCCACTCGACGCAAAACTCATCGAATCTGCTGTCACAGTATTTGCCCCCATTGTCTGACTTCAAACACTTGAGCTTCCGTTCTATTTCATTTTCAACTTGGGCCAACCACATCTTGAACACATTAAACACTTCTGACTTTTGTTTCAAGAAGTAAATCTAGACCTTTCTACTTACATCATCAATAAAGGTCACAAAATATAATGAGCCATCAAGAGAAAGAACTGAAGTCTTACCCCATACATCGGTGGTATGCATTAGCTCCAATTTTTCTGCCTTTGGAGATTTCTTCAACTTTGAGACATTGTCTTTCTCCTACTTCCCATAGATGCAATCTTCACAGAAGTCTAAGTCAATAGACTTCAACCCTGGAAGCTTGCCCTTGGAGAGCATGGTCTTCATTCCCTTCTTGCTCATATGCCCAAGTCGACGATGCCACATGCCCGCATCTGCATCTGACGATGCAACTGCAATAGAATACAAGGATGGCAGTATCGGTTTCGGTACCAGTTTCGGCCGGTACCGAAACCGATACGTATCGGTTTCGGTTTCGGTTTCGGTTTCGGCCGAAACAGGTTCAAACCAGTCAGAAAAGTCAAAAAATTTATTGAGCAAGTCCGGTTTCGGTCCGAAACCATTAAAAAATTAATTTTTATTGGTATCGGACTTGCTACAGTGGCAAGTCCCGTTTCGGTTTCGGTATAGGCTGAAACCGATACGTTTCGGCCGATACTGCCATCCATGATAGAATATGTGAAACCAAGCATCAAATAAAGAGTATCTTCTTTCTTACTGTGCCCCATGACTATGGCACCCTTGGTGATCTTCCAGACGTCACCAACAAAGAAAGTCTTCTTCCTGGCATCTGCAAGCTAACCAACAGAAATCAAATTTCTCTTCAACTTCGTAACATGTCTGGCGTTCTATAACTGCAGTCTCAATCCATTTGGGAGACTGATTCTCACATCACCCTTCCCAATGATGTTGCACAGTTCATCATCTCCCAAGTACACCTTTCCAACATCACTTTACATATAGTTCTAAAAAATTTCATAACGAAAGGTGGCATGAAAGGATGCACCCGAATCAATCGCACATGATTCACTAAACTCGGACAAGGAGAGAATCAAGGCATCAGACTTATCACTGTATGTGATGTATGCTAAGTCCTTCTCTTTGCCTTTGTCGTCTCCATCCTTCTTCTGCTTGCAGTCCCGCTTAAGATGTCCCTTTTCATTGCACTGCCAACCAAGGATGGCAGTGTCGGTTTCGGACTCGGTTTCGGCCGGGTCCGAAACCGATACGACTCGGTATCGGTTTCGGTTTCGGCCGAAACCGGTTCAAAACAGTTAGAAAAGGCCAAAATTGGGGCCAGCAGGTTAGGTTTCGGCCGAAACCGGACGGTTTCGGTCGGTTTCGGTCCGAAACCATTAAAAAATTATTATTATTTGGTATCGGACCTGCTACAGTGCAAAGGCCCGTTTCGGTGTCGGTATAGGCCGAAAGCGATACGTTTCGGCCGATACTGCCAACCTGACTGCCAACAGCCATCACCGCATGACTTGGATCTGTTCCATCTTGATTTGGACTTGTTGTTCCTCTTCTTCTCTCTCTTCATCGATCTTACTCTCTTCTCGGTACTCAGGGCACTCCCTGACAACTCGAATGTCCCCGATGACTTCATACGCACCTCTTCGCTGAGAATCACACCCACCACATCACCAAACTTGAAAGTTCCTATGCCACAAGAGTCACTCACCGCTATGACGAGACCGTCCCAGGCCTCTGATAGACCGGACAGCAGGACCAGTGCCCAGACCTCATCGTCGAAGTTGATCCCAATGGATTCCAACTGGCTCATCAACGTGTTGAATTCGTTGAGATGCGCAGTGATGCTTCCTCCATCCACCATCTTCAAGTTGAACTACTTCTTCATCAAAAAAAACTTATTTGATGCCCATGGTTTCTCATATGTCATCGATAGGGCCACCATCAGGCCTTAGGTCATCCTCTCCTTGGAGACGTTGAATGCCACCATCAAAGGCAAGGATAGCCAGATCGCCCCTAGGGCTTTCCTGTCAAGAACCTCCCACCGTCATCGAATATCACCTAAGGCTTCTTTTGCTTCCCGTCAAGAGGAAGGTAGAGATCCTTTTGGTATAGGCAGCCTTCGATCTACATCTTCAAGAATCCAAAGTTCGCTCCACTGAACCTCTCGATCCTCACGAACCAACGCTCTGATACCCGTTGTTGTGCAAGCGAGACAAATAAAGTAAGGGAGAACGAGAAAACAAGATGCAATCACACACAAACAAAGAACACTAGAGATTTACGTGGAAACCCAATTGGGAAAACCACAGAGCCGCGCATAGCCAAATCCACTGTGTAGAGATGATTACAAGAGAGGGAGAGAGGGAGAGAAGTCGCCCCCACTCATACAGCCGCCAAACGACACTAGGGCGCTCTAATCTCTCATCCTCGTTATGTTAACAATCGTATTTATACAAGCAACTAGGGTTACATGAGACCTCGCGACAGAATATGATAATACCCCTCAAACATAACTTTCGTCGGACCGTAAACGGTCGACCGTTATCACAAGACAGTCGACAACCACGACTCCTGAGCACATTGGCCCTACTTCTGGAAATTCCGATCGACCTGGAAGCCAACCGGCCTGACCTGCTGAGCCCACTGCCTTAGTTCTAGAAGTATCAGTCAACCGGGCGGTTGACCGCGAGCCACAGCGGATTGGCTCTCCTGTCCTTCCATTATCCCAGATCAGGCTCCACTCCCTCAACAGGGTGTTCCATAGGACTTATGACCACATGTTTAAGTCCGTCCAGTGGCACCCATGCAGGATGCACACATCAGATGGATGTTCCACATGACATATGAAAGTACCCCAACTATCTCTCTTTTAATATTTATAAGTCTTCCCTGTGCAAGTGTGTAGGAGGATATGGTTTGCTGACTTGGTTGGACTTGGTCCAACACATATGAGTCGAGTGGCATAGGGGTCTGACTGAGTCGGGCTGAGCCAGCCTGATCCGGCTCGTATCTAGGCCGGACGGGGACGATCTGGCCCGCCGAGCCAGCCAACCCTGGTTGGCGGTGTTCACATAACTTCAAGAAGAAGTGCCAGAAAGAAGTAATTTGAAATATCTAGCTGCCTTATCCCTCTGTATGTGTGTGTGCTTGTTTTTTGTTTTGTTGTTTTTCTTTCCTTTCTTTTCTTTTTGTGAGGTGGGGGGTGGGGGTGGGGGTGGGGGGAAGGGGGCAGTCATCACATAATTTCAAAAAGGAATACCAGGAAGAAGTAATTTGAAATAAACCAAATATCATACTGTGCAGAATGATCCAGACAAGCTCAGTAATACCTGAGGCATCATTTCAGCTTCTAGAAATGGAACAGACTTAGCCACAGCCTGCATACAGTAAAGAGCAGCTTCCACAGGCTGCCATATGTAGTCGCTGTTTCCACAATTGCTTACTGCCTGATGCAAGGATTACCCAAGGTCCATCACAAGAAGGTAATAAAAAAAACACCAGATATTTAAAAAAAACAAGTAAATGATAATAGAATTTACTGTACAGAGACACATCTCGAAGCCTAAAAGTTGTATGTCATGACCACCCAGATTGTTTTCAAAAGGTTACTTAAGAGTAAAATAAAAGAAGAGGAAGGAAAAATTACAATGGATAGCTCATCTCACCAATACAAAGCTGCCACAAATATTATATTTGATTAGATAGATATAAGAAGGGTGAGTTTGGTACATGGATAACAGTGGAGTAGAGGAACAAAACTCATTCTCAAATGAAATTTGGAAGGGTAGAGGTAAGGAGGCTGCCACAAAAAATTGTTTGAAAACCTAAAACCTATCTTTGAAGCTCCTTACTAAATTGAAATACAAAATATGCATCCATCGTTCATCTCATGACAGGCATTGACCAACCGTTATTAATATCAAGTTAACGACATTCAGATCTCATTTAACTCTTAATTGGAGAGAAAAAATAAGGAGGATTTGCAGTACCCTCCGAAGGATTTGCAATAAGGTGTGGGGGGAGGGCAACATGAAAATATAGTAAGTAGCAAATGCTTAAAGTCGGAATGGCCTGGATTTGTAGTACCCTCTGAAGTATGGCTTGGTCCTTGTTTTACGTGCAGAATTTTATGGACATCCATTTCGTTGGATGAATTATGAATATGCATATATTTCGGCATATTTTGTTAATTCCACTCTTCTGATTTATCAGACGATTTAGGTTTCATGTACTAACCTTTTCCCTACCGACCGGAGTCGGTGTTAACTTACATCGGAAAAGGTCCAAACACCTTTGATTAATTGCCAAAAATTTTCTTTACCCCTACGATATCGGTTATGATACTAAGGACTGCCCCGGGGAGACTCCCATGCCCTAACATAGAGGTATATTTGCAATTTTCACTTTGTAAAGGGTTTATTTGCAATTTTTCTTTTGACAGGGATTTATTTGCAATTTTTCAACACAACAAAGGCATTCTTGTAAGACCCCTTATTTTTTTATGAATTTCCTTGCATTTTCAGGACATTCGCATGATTTTGCGAAAGTGCAGGGTAAAATTGTAATTTCTGAAATTCTGAGTAAAACAAGGGCATTCTTCTAGTTTCGGATAGGGTTTGTCGGCCCGTTCATACCAGCTATACCGGAATTTTACTAGTACGGTACAATACGGATCGATACTGTTAGACAAAAAATATTATATATACATATGTTATAGAACAAATTTACTCAAATGATATTCTATCTCGATTGGTTAGTTGATATGTGGTTTAAATCCCATATGTGCCACGCTTTTAAACGATTTGTTAGGTTAAATTTAAAACAATTTTCTAAAAAACAGAATAAAAATGTGTCACAGGCGTGTTTCGAACAGCGAACCTCACATTCAAATATGAGATCCTCAACCAACCAATCTACAAAAGAAATTTATTATAAAAGAAAATAATTAATATTTAAAATAATATATGTAGAGTACCGGTTGCGTACCACGCACCGGTCGTACCGGTCACCGACTAGTACGGTCCGATACGTGCGGCACAGGCCGTACCATACCAGTTTGTAAAACCTTGATTTCGAACATATTTTCGTAACTTTGTTCAACTTTCCTGAGTTTCAGGATCTCCTAAGCATTTCCCCAAAGTACATTGGTTTTTGTGCAATTTTTAGATCTCCAGGGTAAGTGTAATTTTTGCATTTCTGGATGAAACAAAGATTTTTCCCCCACTCTAAAAAGTATAACTTCAACTTTGAGTCTTCCTCTTGAATTTCATAATTTTTAGATATTTTTTATTTTTCCTAAGTCTTTGAGCAATTTCACAATCTTTTGGGTAAAACTACAATTTCGAGATTTTTGCATAGTTCTCCCCATTATAGCTTATCCAAAAACCCCAGAACTATAAGTTCATGGGTTTTATACATTTATTTCCCTTCATGAAATAAACTCCCTTCATATAGGGATATTTTTACAAGTATGCCCTAGGGCCAGGGCTTTTTTGTAACCTTTTTTAACAAAAGTTTATGTTTTTATTTCTTTTGAAAGGAGGAGGCCCCTTTACCTCTTGCGCAGGCTTCTTGGCTTCAAGAGTTTACTCCAAGTCTTCCCCCTTCAAGGCTCCAAGAGAAGAGAAGAGCAAAAACTCAACAAACTTCAGGCTCCCAAGGCTCCTTGCTCGTGGAAAAGTTCTCTTGTTCCAAAAAAAAAATTTCCTCATGTTGGCCGCCCTCACCTCTTTTTAAAGGTGCTAGAGAGACCAAGAGAGATGCATCCCCCCTGATAGATTTTGGTGGAGGTAATCTGCCTTGAGTCTTCATCTTCTTTCTTCCTCTTCACTTCTTTTTTTCCTTCTTTTCTTTTTTTTTTTGTTTTGTGCACACAAACACAAGGGGGGCACCCCACCCACCCCCACCCCCCGGTGGTGGCTAGCAGAGGGGAGACCCCCGGTGCGCCTGACCGGGGATCCACCGGTCTGGGCGACAGAAGAGGAGAGGGGGGGCCACCCCGGTGGCTCTGACTGGGGTTTTCCCCCTCCCAGTTGAAGCGCCGTCGACAGGAGAAGGAGCAGAGGAGGGGGCACCCCCGCTGGGTTTGACCGGGGTTCCCCCCCTTCCCTGATCTTCCAAAAAAAGAGTAGCAGTAGGAGGAGTGAGGGAGAAGGGGTATCCCCGGTAGATTCCACCAAGGGTCCTCCCCCTCCTCCTTTCTTGAAGAGAGACAGCAGCAGCAGTAATGGGTAAGAGGGGGTACCCCTGGTGGATTCCACCGAGGGACCTCCCCCTGCACCTTTCTTGAAGAGAGACAATAGCATCGGGCGAGGGAGCTCCTCCGATGGTGTTCTTTCTTGAAAAGAGACAACAATAGCGGAAGAGGGAGTTCCCCTGGTGTTGCCCACCGGGGGTCCTCTCCCTCCTCCTGTCCTACCCGGACCAAGGAGTAAGGGAGGGGGTGGTTCCCCCCCCTGTGTCCAGTGCAATACTATAAAACGCCACATGTGGGGGAGTCCTTTTTGTTTTTTCTGACCTCCTTTCCAACAGAGCAACATGTAGAGGCATGGAGGATTTCGTTTGTTTGTAGTTGACCCCTAATGGTGCCGCCTTGCTGCACCTAGACCCCAAGTATGGGTGCTTCGTTTTAATGCCATGGGAGTAGCCCAATGACACTAAAATATTTAACTTTGTATCAATTTCTATCACGTGGATGCATAATTTGTGGCTCCCACTAGGTGTTTGATGTTTACGCATCATAAAAAGTTAAAAGCTTAACTTCGTGTAGACTTTGAGCCCCGCTTTGGAAAGGGTTTAAACCCTTGTTAACCCGGGGGTAACCGCGGGTTAGGTGCACTTGACGCTTTGGATGCGGGCTACCGTTAGTCCGGTTCAGCAGTGGGGTAACCACGGGATATCCATGGGTTCCGAAACCCAGGGGGCGAGGTGGGTTTCACTTGTCCCGATTGCGCTGTCTCTCTTCTGCCCTCGCGTCTGGGAACTCGAGAACCGCCTCGAGTCCCTCCCGCCCGCGACGCTCGTCTTCTCTGCTTCGAACCCTAATATCTGCTTCGACATCCATGGATCTCCCCCGATCCGGCGTCGATGTCTCCGTCCCTCCGCGCACAGACTTGTGATGCTAGATCCTTCCTACGGCTGAGAAGTAGATCGGTCTGTGCCGCCACTGGTTCATGTTCGTTGTCATTCGTCTCCGATATCCCTCCTACCCGGTCAGCGGTGCCTTCCAGTCGTCGTCCTTCGGGCCAAAAAATATGGTAGGGAATCTTGCAGCTTTGCAGTGTGGCGTCCCTTCCATCAACTTCGCCTAGGTTATTGAAGCCGACCCCTTTCTCGTGAGTGACCAGTTCCATTTTCCCCCTTTTAAGCACCCCAACGATCGTCCGCCCCCCTTCTCCACCTGCTCTTAACCCCATCTTCCTCATATCTACGGATCCCCTCTGTCGTTCATTTGTGTTGTCTGGTGCTACGATCGTTGTCTATGACAACCGTCACCCCTGCTCCGTGTTTGACCCGATCGTTGGTGACGGGTGTGGTGTGTTAGATCTTTCTGTGCTGTCGTGTGGTTCAACCTTCACTCTTACCTGTAAGATATTCTTCTCCGTCTTGCCCAAAAAATTAAACCCGTTATTGTATTTTGTTCGTCTATGGTTGAGAATGAAAGCCCGGGCGTGCACATATTATTCGCGTGTACCTTGTTCTACTCATCCATATTTCCTACATACATTTTCCCCCCAATATTGAGGTTCTTACTGCTACACATCTGCATTGATTTTCATATGTGTCATCTTTAAAATTTTGTCATTGCTTCCTCCACTTTGGAGCAGCTTTGCATGTTTTGGATGGCTTTTGTTTCGCCATTTGTCTAGCCAGGGTCGTTGGTGGCAGATTATATACTCTTACGTGTAAGGTCTTCTTGTCTGGCTTAACCAAAAAAGGTATGTACCTGGGTTCTATCTAAGGTGTGCAGATGACAAACAACAGTTTATAGTGCACAAGTGATATTGTTCCTTCTGTTGTTATGCATTTGTAATACCCTTCCATGGTGACCTTATATTTTTTGCTGCCCTTTTTCCTCGCTGCTGCTATTCCTACTGCTAACCATCTGCCTTGTCATTCATGTCTCCTCTTTTTAATGATTTATTCACTTCTTGGGCTACAATTGGAAGCAGCTTACCATAAAGGTATGCATTATGTATTCAGGCTGCTACTTTCAATGTTAAATAACAGGACAACTTTCAATTGACAAATTTTCATATTATCTGTTATACATCAGGTCTACTTTTGTTATTATATGACATTACCTTCACTGTTTAAAAACAGATGTTACTTTCATTTTTGACCAGTGCTGATCAAGTGTGAGTTGTGTAACTTGTGCATTCCTAGCGTTATTTATTATGCATCAAGCTTAGTTTTGATGTTATTATGCTAGGTTAGACCTCACTTGTGCTAGGTTGGACATTGATATGTATAGTCTTGGCAAGCAACCGGGTGCTGCCATCTAAGCAGAGATATTCTTTTGTAGGTACACATCGGCACGTGCTGTTGTTTCTATCAAAGTTCATCTTTAACTGTAAGAGGCCTCTCCTCCCTATTAATTTTGATGTTACATAATCTACTATCATTTGAAGTGCTAGTTGGCATGAAACAGTTGATAAAAACGTAGATTTTAGAAAAGAGCATTAACTGTAAGTTACTTAGACGTATGTTATTGTAACAACATGATTATCTTATTTGCCTTTCTATACAGTATTCATCGTGACAGAATTATTCATTTCCTTTACATTGGCGTATACCATATAGGTGTGTATTTTTCATAGATGTCATAGAAACATTACACTTTCGCAAGTGATATTTTTTCTCAATTATTGCCAATCGAACTCCTCATTTATTTGTTGGACGTAAAAGGTTGGAGAGGAAAAAGTTGATTTTGGTTTGTGGACTTTCCAAGCCTTGACCAGTGCTGATTACACATCAACATGTCTTGCACTGGTAATTGACGACCACTTCTATTTGACCTTAAAGTTTGAAAACAGTTGTCCCGCAGAACATCCTCCCATAATCGGCATTTACCCTCTCTATTTAGGTCAATTGTGGACATTGGAGATGGACCTTATCTTACTAAAATTAATTAGTGAGGAGTTGATATGTGGAGAGTTCAGTGTATCAGATTCGTGGGACATTGTGCGAGAAACATTCAACATCCGAAGTGGCCTCAATTTCCCCACCTCCCATTTGAAACATAGGCTTGGCTTCTACAAATCATTCTATGTAGTAGCCAATGCTCTTGTGTCTGATGGAGGTTTCAAATGGGATGAGACGTCAAAACAGATACAAGGCACTGACATGCAATGGGATGCAGACAATGAGGTGTGTTAAATAGCCACGAATCACTGATTCACTGAGTACACTAAGGTTTTGTGACTATGAAATGCATGCTAATTTTATGCACATTATTTTTGCAGTTTAATCCACTTGTCATGTGGTTTAAGGGGAGGACATTACCCTTGTATAAGGACATTATGCATTCTCTCTGTACGTGGGACAGCCTTGGTCTATGAACAGCTGTGCATGTCATAACTGATGTGCATTTATGAAGTTAGCATGATTTATCATCTTTAATTTCATGTGTTAGCTTTATTCTCGTATGTTTACTTCGGGCCATTATATGGTAGATTGTCTTCCTTATTATCCTTGTAGACAAACTCATGTCGGATAGCAGGGGGAAGCCACGAGTAACGAACTTCACGACTAGGGAGGATAAGGTGTTGTTAAATCTCTTGATTGACCAGTACCACAAGAACACTTGTAACCAAGGCACTTTCAAGCAACATGTGTGGAACGATATCATAGGACCCTTCAATGCTGAAACAAAAAAGGGGGTTGACAAAAATAATCTACAGAATAGGTGGAAAAATTTAAAAAAACAATACCATACACTCGAACAGTTGATCGCACGGACTGGCTGGGGATGGAATGACATATTGAAGATGCCTGTGCCGCCTGAAGAGGGTGCTTGGGCAGAGGCGATTGCGGTATGTAACAAATATTTTGAACACATATGTTAAATATTAATATCCTAGTAGAGGTTCACTCCAAGATACTTACTGTGTCTTCTTGTCTCATAGGCTAATGTTGAATACAAGAAGCTTCTCGGGAAGCCATATGAGTTCAAGGCAGAAATGGACATCCTGTGTGGTAACAGCATGTCCAGGGGATGTTTAGGATTTGGCACAACGATGGACAATGACTTATCACAAAGGAGGTCTTGGGGGGATGAAGATTCACCTCGCCGTCGATTAAGTTCCATGGGTCTTCATCCAAATGCTTCACATGTGGACCTAGAGACTGAGTTCAACCCCTTCATACCAACTTCTGGCAGTTACGAAGTTCATCTTGAGCCCG
Organism: Amorphophallus konjac; assembly: GCA_022559845.1. Taxonomy (NCBI): domain Eukaryota; kingdom Viridiplantae; phylum Streptophyta; class Magnoliopsida; order Alismatales; family Araceae; genus Amorphophallus; species Amorphophallus konjac. Next base: position 113,939,948 of record CM040123.1, on the reverse strand, counting down.
AGACGCAGGGGGGGAGATTCAATACTCCATTGTCAGTGGGAGGATGCAGTGGCACAGGGCACTACACTCCTTCACTGCCTACAAAACAACCATCTGAAGATGAGGCAACTTCTCCCAACAAGACGAGGACATGTGCCACTCCCTCATACACATGTGGTCGGGGAAAGCGTAATAAGAGGTTAGATAATGCCACTGATGCACTCCACAAGTATTGTGCTGTGAATGCTAATTTGGTGGATTTGTGCAAAAGCTTTGGCGGTGGAAATTCTTCTGCCACATCTACTTCAGACCAGTCTTGCACAGTCAAAGATTGTCTTAAAAAAGTGAAGGAGTTGCCAGGCTACAACCAGGATATCTTGTTTAATGCAGCGGATCTATTCGATAATGCTCATGTTCTGTCTGTCTTCATGGCATTGGATGACGAGGACAAGCTGGGGTGGATCGCTCATCGGCTCCGTTAAACCACTATGTGTTACTCGTCTCTATATTTGCCTAGATTCTTTCTACTTCGTAACACTTTATCATTTTGACTAGCTTGTATTAATATCTGGGGGTGTTATGCAGGTGGATCATGGGAAAGTATAAGTGTTACGTGGTGTGGGTTGGTCGGTGTCCGGGTGTGTACTACACCTGGGATGACTGTTATGCACAAGTGAATGGGTTTCCCGGAGCGAGGTACAAAGGATTTGTATCAATTGATGAAGCGAAGGACGCATTTCGAGCCATTGCTGCATGCAGCACTAGTTCCGTGACCTTTCCAAGGGATTGATGGACTGCGGGACTGAAGACCCCTCTCCTCGGATCCACTTACACCCGAGGGCTACGCCTATTGTTATGCATCAGCCAACTATCATTGTTATCCTTTTCATTATCATTCTCTTCCTTTTCGTCATACTGCTTGGCGTCTTTGTCATTATTGTTCGTGGCCATTGAGTGGCATAGTTGATGTAGTTGTCTATTAGTGGTTTGTTGTATTTTCACCTCTATTTATGGATGTGTGATGTCGATGTACTGATATTGGTCGTGGCCATTGAGTGGCATAGTTCATCTAGTTGATTAGTAGTGATTTCATGTACTTTCTCATGCTTTTACTAGTTGTGTGATGTCGATGTACTAGTATTTTGCCGACCTTAAATAGAAGTTGTCTCTCCAAACTTAATATTTGTCATGTGGCTTTCGTATGTTTAACAGGAAATTATGGATGCCAATAATCTTGTGATACGGCTTATACAGGAGGGGATTGTAACATGCCATAACATGGTTGAATGTATAGTGGAAGATTTAGTAGATGCGATGGATGAAGAAAGGACTACTGTTTGTGTGCCTAGACCTATGCATACATCTCACTACACAGGACATGTGTGGGTCCACGACATTTTAAGGAGTCATGAAAAACGATGTTACAACATGTTCAGGGTTAACCAACCGATGTTCTTTCGTTTGCGTGACGTCCTCTTAGAGTGGGGATTGATAAAGGACAGTCGATTTGTCACAGCAATTGAGCAATTGGCGATGTTTCTATATGCAATGGGTCACGGCGTTGCAACTGGTGCCATGTGTGAGCACTTCCAGCACTCATCGCAGACAATAAGTCACCATGTGAATCATATGTGTAATGCCATAGTTGAATTGAGGGGAACATACATCCAACTCCCGACAACAACAGAAGAGGTGCATCCGTTCATTCGACATAATGAAAACTTCTACCCCTACTTTAAGGTAAATTATATTCATTACCGTTGGATTTGCAACAACATTCTAATGGGACTATATTACAACTGCAGGATGCGTTGGGGGCAATAGATGGCACACACATCCCTGCCAATGTTCTAGCTTCGAAACATGCACGTTATCGTAACCGTAAGCAACAAATAACTCAGAATGTAATGGCTGCTGTATCTTTTGATTTACAGTTCCAATATTTGGCCGCCGGTTAGGAAGGCTCAGCGGGTGATCAAAAGGTCTTGACTTGGGCCATAGAAAATGGTGGTTTTAGAGTGCCTGCGGGTGAGTTCAAATTTAATGTTACTTTTTCAAAAATTCACCTCAAAAATCTAAATACAGAATTTGTAATTCAGTAACACTATTTCTTCAGGTAAATATTATCTTACCGACCTTGGGTATGCAAACACTGGCAGTTTTCTCTGCCCTTATCGGGGAGAGCGGTATCACATTTCGCAATATCGAGGCCGTGGTACTAGGGGATATCGAAGTTTGCGAGACAAGTTTAATCACCGCCATGCGCAGCTGAGGAATGTTGTAGAGCGAGCGTTCGGGGTGGTCAAGATGCGATTTCAAACGTTGAAAGAGGGGAACATGTACCCAATTCGCACCCAAATATTAATTGTTGTTGCATGTTGTGTCATCCACAACTTCATACGTCGGGAGCAAGGGGATGACTTCTACTCTCAACATGCCCAAGTTGACGTTGAACATGCCGGTGACGAGGATGTGGATCCCAATGTCCCTGTGGCATCTCGTGACATTAGGGAGGGAGAGCAGCTTAGGGACACTATTGCTACTCATCTCTGGCTTCAAACTTGATCTAATGTTACCGTGCCACTTTTGTTATTAATGCCAATATTCACCTTCTCTAAATAATCCTTCGAGTCCAACGCAATTGCTGTGACAAGTTGTTTAATTTTGTCAAGTGCGTTATTGTCATTTGACAGGTGCTCTTCTAAAACACCCCTTAGAGGGTCCTTATGTTTGTTGCCCCCGGTGTATGCCCAATTGGTCATGAGCGTGCATGGTTGGGTGTCGTAGATGGCAAAGGAATGCAACTCCATCACTTTCATGCCTGTTTGCCATTTGGGTCATATCTCCGGAACGAGGCGGCATCATTTGTGCATCGACTAGGGGGTGGGGCGATGATGAATGGGTTCTATAATTTCATGTAAGGGTAGGATGAGCACTTGTGACATCCCAACATGAAAAATGACTACAAGCAACCCAAAACCCATACTGAGCCCACCGAACCATCGAAATCTTCATGTTCAAGTTTAATCTGGGATTGTCGGACGCCGGGGTCTCCAATAATAATTTATGCATAGGTAAAATGGTGTCCACTTATGTTTCAAAATTTGCTATCATCTACTGTTACTCGTACTAATAATGCTTTTTTCCTTGGATATAGGTGTTCTTTTTCTTGGGCTCCTCAGGCACAAGCATATGCTATGTTGTTTTGATGATAGCAAGACAGTGAGAGTCTCATAGTTCATACATTGTCTGATCTGTTGTGTGAAAAATGCATGAGTGTACTATACATGTTTCTGTATAAAGTCCAGCCTCTCATTCAAGTATATGCATTGTCTATCTACACATTGTCTGGCTGCATGAACAGAGAGTCTTGCTGCTCCTGTCTTTATTTCTCTGTTGGTATTTTCCTTCTCCTCCTGTCTTTATTTCTCTGTTTCCCACTTCTAACTGCCATAGCAGTCAATAAGGTGAGACTAATTGTGCATAATATCCACCCTCTTATGTGACCCATTCTTCCATCAGAAGATCAACAATACATGTTTATCTAAACTCTGCAACAGAGATTGTTAACTGCAGTGAGTCTCTTGGCTTTTATGCTCACAATGGCATGTAGATCTGTTATGTTGGAGAATACTGATCTCAACTTTGTGGTATCGGTCGTAACAATTTCAAGGACTTTATGCAAGTTATTTGAAAAGAGGTATTCTCATTTCTGTCACCTGTGTATTGCAATTTGAGCATCCTTGCAAGACATGTTATATATATGGCCCTTCATCTACATAACCATGGTTCAAATGGCTTGTGATACTCTTTTGGTAGGAACAATTATTTGAACACTTCTTTTCTTGTAATTGATAATGCCATTCATGTCAATGTTTCAGAATAAGTTGTTGTATTTAGTTTTCTCAGTGAAGGAGTCCAGACTACCTTGGCACTTCTGCTGGCCAATTTCCACACAGGTTGCTCTTATCATTCTTCATTCTCGTACTAATAATGCTTTTTTCCTTAGATATATGTGTTCTTTTAAAACATATGTGCATGCATTATTAGCTTTAAGTGTATGCCTGCGTTATAGTTGTTCAGAGGATGGCATGGAGATTATTCAAGATTTGCAGTCAATTGTTCTTCTGTGTTGTTGGAAGTGCTAAGTAATTGACCAGAATGTTCAGGGGTGAAAGGATCATGCACTGGTTCCTGCAATCAATCTAATTCTCTCTCTATTGTACAAAGGTGAAGTCAGAGGTTAATTTCTATGTAGTATAGTGTATTATGTCCTTCTTTAACTTGGCCTTGCACAGGGTAAGTTTTGATTTTATGGTTTGGATGCAATCAATGTTTCATAATAAGTTGGTGTCTTTAGTTTTCACAGTTAATTTGTCCAGATTACCTTGTTAGTTATGCTGTCCATTTTCCACACAGGTAGCTCTTATCATTCTTCATTATTCAGTAATACTGCACCCCAAGCAATTTTATGTACCCTTCCATGATGAGTACATTTGTATATGATTCAATGCTAGTGAAGTGCATTTGCTTGTTACCTCAACTGTGAAATGTAGAGTGTTTACAAGCACAGCTGGCCCATCTTCCTCTGTTTTCCTTTTATTGCCCTGTAATTGCTTTCGTCTTGTGCTATCCTCTTCTTGCTCCCCTGATTGTTCCACCTGCGATCCTCTTCTGGTTCCCTTTGCAACTTGTGGGTTTGCCAATCTTATGCCGTTAATCTGCTTATGTGTGATAATGAAGACTGATTTCTCAAGAATGTAGCATTGTTACATATGTTCGAATTCAGCATCCCATCTTTTCTCCTACCTCTTTTTTATGACAGGTTGTATATATGGCCCTCCTTCTGAAACAGTCACCTGGTTACCCCTGATTTATGGCCTTCCCAATCTGAAACAGTCACATGTGTTCCAATAAAGCAACCCATATTAGGTCTACTTGTTTGTTCCCCCCATTGCATGACCAATATGTCATGTGTGTGTACGGTTGGATGTCGTAGACGGCATTGTATTGCAACTCCATCACAGCCATGCCCCGTGCATTATTTGGCTCATTGCTTGGGATGAGGTGACATCATGTGTGCACCAAGTACGGGTTGGGGCGATGAGGAGGAAAGGATTTCATGATTTTATTTGGGGGTAGGATGATCACTTGTGACACCCTCAAATAAAAAATGATTACACATAGTCCAAATTTCCATACTGAGCCCACTCCACCATCACATTATGTATCTTTAGATAATGTGTCAATGCTACTTCCTGTTTGTTGTCCTCCTGGTTTTGATGATGACCACCATGATATGACAGGTTGACTTATTATTTGACAATCTGTTATGTGGCAAGTATTTTTGTTGAAAATTACTGCAGGCAATAGTCAGCGTCGACGCCACAAGCTCAAAGGGTCGACGCAGCCTTCAGTTCCTCCAAGTTGAAGCACACTTCATCAAGACTGCGTCGACGCCTCAAGCAAGACAGCGTCGACGCTGTGACTGGATCTCAAGCTGGTTGAGTCACGCGCATACTAACTGCGTCAACGCCACTCGGGTGCAGCGTCGACGCGTTTGCCTCCAGAAGCCCAAGACAGAAATCTGTCTTCAGGCTATCTTCACACAGCGTCGACGCCACCAGTTACCAGCGTCGACGCAGCGGTTGCCTGAAGCCTTAAACCGAAAGAAGCCTCAGAAGCTATCTTCACACAGCGTCGACGCATCCAGATGCTGGCGTCGACGCACCCAGTCCCAGACAAGTGCTCGGGCAGAAGAACTGGATAAAGTGGGCCAGCCAAGTTTAGACTTGGCATTGCTACTTCATGTTTAGACTTGGCATTGTCTGACTAGCTGAATACATATTGCAGTTAGATACAATGATCATTCATAAGAACTTATTTATGTTAGGGTGCTAATGCTGATCCTTAGGAATCTTATTATTGCATGAAGAGATATTAGCAGTCTTATACCCAAGTTTGGATAAGTGGATGCCATCTTGATGCCAAGGTATGTATCAATTATACCCAAGCTTTTATGCTTACAATGGCATGTACATGTGTTATGTTGGAGAATACTGATCTCAACTTTGTGGTGTCGGTCATAACAATTTCAAGGACTTTATGCAAGTTATTTGAAAACAGACATTCTCATTTCTGTCACCTGTGTATTGCAATTTGAGCATCCTTGCAAGACATGTTATATATATGGCCCTCCATCTACATAACCATGGTTCAAATGGATTGTTATACTCTTTTGGTAGGAACAAATATTTGAACACTTCTTTTCTTGTAATTGATAATGCCATGCATATCAATGTTTCAGAATAAGTTGTTGTATTTAGTTTTCTCAGTTAAGGAGTCCAGACTACCTTGGCACTTATGCTGGCCAATCTCCACACAGGTTGCTCTTATCATTCTTCATTCTCCAGGTTTGCTGCACCCCAAGCACTTTTCTGTACCCTTTCATGATGAGCAGATTTGTATATGATTCAATGCTATAGTGAACTTGTGGATTTCATTTTTTTAGTTAAGTTCGAATGTTAGCTTTCATTTTGTGCACCTTGTGGCTTTGCCAATCTTATGCCAACTTTTGCTTTTGTGTGTTACATGACACTCATTTCTCAAGAATATGGTCTTTGGGTTATGTTCAAATTAAGTATCCGTTCATTTCTCCTAGCTCTTTTTTATGACAGGTTGTATATATGGCCCTCCATCTACATACATTAAGCTCAGTAGCATTTCTCCTACTCTTGAATTAAGCTCAGTAGCATTTATTTTGTAAGCACATCAAATTTCCAATGTTATATATATGCCACCTCAAAGGCCCTGCCACTGTTCCATCTTTCTGTTGTAATTATACCTTCAGGGCAGATGCATTGCGGGCATCAGAATCCAACCACATCAAAAAGGGCTCCCCGGGTTCTGCAGGTAGAAAAGAAACAGCGAAATCGGGACAAATGCAACCCACCTCCCCCGATGGTTTTCAAAGCCCATGGATATCCCGTGGTTACCCCTGATTTATGCCCTTCCCAATATGAAACAGTCGCATGTGTTCTATTAAATCAACCCATATTAGGGATCCTTGTTTGTTGCCCCCATTGCATGTCCAATATGTCATACATGTGCATGGTTGGGTGTTGTAGATGGCATAGTAATGCAACTCCATCACAGCCATGCCCCTTGTATTATTTGGCTCATTACTCTGGATGAGGTGACATCATGTGTGATCCAAGTACGGGTTGCGGCGATGATGAATGGATTTCCAGATTTTCCTTGGGGGTCGGATGTCAACTTGTGAGACCCTCACACACAAAATGATTACACATACTCCAAATTTCCATACTGAGCCCACTCCACCATCACATTATGTATCTTCAAATTCTGTATCAATTAGTTGATGTTTAAACTTTTAATTGTATGACTAGCTGAATAGCTGAATATGTAGTGCAGTTTGATACAATGTTCATCCCTAGGAATTGACTTATTTATGTTGGAGTGCTAATGCTGATTCTAATCGAATTTTATTATTGCATGAAGGGGTATTATCAGTGTTATACTCGAGTTTTGATAAGTGGATGTCGTATTGATGCTAATGTATGTATCAATTATTTCATGTTTAAACTTGTTTAGTTATGACTAGCTGAAAACATATTGCAGTTTGATACAATCTTCATGCATAAGGACCCACTTCGCCAAGCCCTACTGCACTGCGGTCGGAAAGAAGATCGGATGAAGGGGGCAGCACATGATTGCAGTAATGCTCCAGTTTAATTTCCTCACCCAAGAAAGGGCTTCTCCATAATAATCTGATGCTACATGTACACATCTGTTCTGTGGGGTTTGTTATAGCCCGGATGTAAATGTCCTTTTGTGGGGTATGTTGTAGCCCTGATGTAAATGTTCGTGATGTATTAAATGAAAGCAAGGTTTTCAACCCAATTACAAATAGCCTACCCTTTGTGCACCCAGATGTTCTTATATATATATATATATATATATATCTTTGTGTGTGTGTGCGCGCGCGCGCCTGTGTGTGTGTGTGCGTGTGTGTGTGTCTGTTTGTGACGTAGTCGCTTACTCCATATTGTTTATCGTATCGTCTCTTGTCAAGTTCATATGTTCCCGTGGGAGAACATATATATACAGATGTCCATCTGCATATGTATATAGATATATGTGTGTGCGTGCATTTCCTTTTTTTTTCACTGTCGTCCTCTCCCCGGTAGATTGGCTATCTTTCGTTGTAAATCCTATCACGTCATCTGTGTGGAGGAAGATATACGTAAACACAAACACACACGCACACACACACAAGAGAGAATGAGAGAGAGAGAGAGAGTGAGAGACGAGCACTAGCAACAAAGAGACATAGATAAAATATACCATCAATAATAAATATATAATCGAATTTTAAATATTTATAAGAATACGAATATTAATTAGGTGATCAATGTTGATGAGAATAGTATTATTTACTAATTAGATGTTAAAAATTTTAAGGATAATTTTTCAGTTTTATATTTACATTATATTAATCATAATTTTATTGTCACCTAATTTATATGTCATCACTTATACATATTTATAACATATTTTCTAACTACAATCAATATCATTGTAATATTTTTTAGAACAATATATAATATAATGTTAATTATAGTATACCTATGTATATATTATTTAGCAATGAATATCAGTAAGTGTGAGAGAGAAGGAGAGAGTGACGTGAGAGTGAGAGGAGGGAGAGAGTGAAGGGGGAAAGAGCCTAAACACCCATTAAAAAAATCATGAAGTAGGGGCAAATATGGTATTTAGGTTGTCATAAGTAAAGAGTTAACCCACTTGTTACCAAATCACAATGGAATAGAAGTAACTTAACACACTTCTTTACTTCCAGGTTAACTAGTTTTCTACCAAATCAAAATTGGGTTAATCCGGGGCTAAGTTAAGTAGATTTACTTAACCCACAAATAGCTTAACCCCTTTCCAAAGCGGGGCTGAGTGGATACACAGCTCCGGCCGCCCATCAACTGTTTGACAAAATATCCATGGGTCTTTAAAGACAAAAGCTTAGTTTTATCGAGCGGGTGTGCATGACTTTGTGCCGCTCTCCTCGTGTTCGATGAAATGCCTATGGGTGCTTATGTGATAGCGACGCTCTTGCATCGTTTCTTGCTATATCACATGCACTTTAACTTCTGAAATTAAATATCAAAAAATACATGTGTCTTGTGGGGTTCAACAAATGGCCCCAACGGACTTGTCGGAGCCGAAGGCGACGGCAGGCGACCCGTGCCCCTTAATAATCCTATTGACTTTGAGTGCTTGATATCTTCAATTAACTTGTTGTCTTCACTTATTTGATGTTCAATATTTGCTTGATTATAGGGTGTTTGGATGCACTTTTTTGAGTGATTTCAATTTTAAAATAAAAAGTAAAGAGATGTCGTCTTATAGATGTTTGGTAACACATTTCCTAATTTTTATAGAGTAATTCGTCCCTTCTTTAATTTTCCCTAAAATAAAAATAGCCTCCGAGCAAAAAAAATTTAGAGAAGCTCGCACATCACCTCTCCTGGTGATGAGAGGAGAGGAGGCAAAAAAAAATTGAGAGTGGATTTCGAGTTCCGTCGACTAGATGATCCAGTGACCATGCACCCCGCCGACGAGTTGTTCTCCGATGGGGAGCTAGTCCCGTTGCAACCGGCGTCAGTCCACCCGGCACTCAAAGCGGCCACGCCAGCGGTAGAGGCGGCGGCGTCCCTGGTGGGGGTGCGGTCCCCGGAGGCGTGCAAGCTGCGACGGAGGGCGAAGGCACCGGGATCTGACCCCTACGCGGTGTTCTCCCCCAAGGCTCCTCGGTGCTCCAGCCGGTGGAGGGAGCTGCTGGGGCTAAAGAGGGCAACGCAAAGCGGCGGCGGCGACTGCGCAGCAAAGCCCGAGGTCCAGATGTCGCCTTCCTCCTCCATAGCGTCATCGGCTCCCCCAGCCGCGACCACGAGGAGCGCCGCCTCCAAGTCGATGAAGCATTGCCTCCACAGGAACGCCAAGTCATCTGTGTCGATGGATGCGTCACTGAGCCCCCCTCCTCCGCGACACGGAATGCGAATCGGTCTCCATCTCCGCCCGCCTCTCGCCCTCGTCGTCGGGCCCGGATCACGAGGACCCCCCCCCCTCCCGCCTCTCCCTCAACTTGGACAAGCCCAGCCTCATCTCCATCTCGCTTGGCCGAAACCCGCCCCGGCTTCGCCTCTCCCCGAAGCCGAGGCCAATAGTCGACCACTCTTCGAGGCCCACCTCCCAGGTGGTGGACCACCTGAGCCACCACTCCGCGGGACTCGTAGGGATGCTCGGCGTGGGGACAAGAGGGAGGGTCAGAAGAAGTCTCATGCGGAGGGCACCGGCCGACTCGGCGGCGATCCAAGGAGGAGGGTGTCTCCTCTCCTCCTTCTCTCTGTAGAACCAGTAGAGCAAGAGGCGTCCGAGGAAATGTAGGGGAAAGAGGGGCATTGTTATGTTTTTACAGCTTTCGTTGCGTGGGAACACGTGAAGGCGAGAGGGAGGACACCGGCGAGATGGTGCTGGAGTTCGCGGCGGAGCCGAAGGCAACGTGCTCGACGGAATGCGAGGAACCCAGGAGTACCTAGCGCCGAAGGCCGCATCCGGCGAGTGCCACGGCGCTACCATCCACTAATGGGCCTTCAGGTTTTCCAGGGCCATCAGCTTCCAAGGTGTTCAGGCTTCCAGGTTGTTCTACCAAAGGTCCACATAAAATTTAAAATTTATGACATTTTTGCCAAACCGATAGTTATCTATTTCTGTCAATTTCAAAAATTAAGTTGAAAATTGACATAACATAATATTTTAGGTAGAAATAGCTTTTTTTTAAAAAGTGCTCCCAAACATCCAACTAACCTTCTCTCTCTCTCTCTCTCTCTCTCTGCTCCACAGGAATTGAGAATGTCTCGCATGAGGGAGAGCCGTTAGCAGGGATGGGGAGAGAGACAAGTCCCCGTGATTATCCAGCCAGTTCATGCCTTCACTGGGCCCGCCGAAGATCATAAAAGAGAACATGTTTCTACTTGATCGTGGGTTTACTAACATTGCCAGAGGCCCACTTGTAGAAGGATCCTCAGAGGGAGGCGAAGTTGACACATCCTTGATCGTCTAGGAGGGAGGCTATTATAAATCCCAACGGCTCGGGAATTATCCAAGACACTTTCCCCTAGATGATTATTTGTTCCCTTTCATTCTCTCTCTCTCTCTCTCTCTCTCTCTGCTCCACAGGAATTGAGAATGTCTCGCATGAGGGAGAGCCGTTAGCAGGGATGGGGAGAGAGACAAGTCCCCGCGATTATCCAGCCAGTTCATGCCTTCACTGGGCCCGCCGAAGATCACAAAAGAGAACATGTTTCTACTTGATCGTGGGTTTACTAACATTGCCAGAGGCCCACTTGTAGAAGGATCCTCAGAGGGAGGCGAAGTTGACACATCCTTGATCGTCTAGGAGGGAGGCTATTATAAATCCCAACGGCTCGGGAATTATCCAAGACACTTTCCCCTAGATGATTATTTGTTCCCTTTCATTCTCTCTCTCTCTCTCTCTCTCTCTCTCTCTCTCTGCTCCACAGGAATTGAGAATGTCTCGCATGAGGGAGAGCCGTTAGCAGGGATGGGGAGAGAGACAAGTCCCCACGATTATCCAGCCAGTTCATGCCTTCACTGGGCCCGCCGAAGATCACAAAAGAGAACATGTTTCTACTTGATCGTGGGTTTACTAACATTGCCAGAGGCCCACTTGTAGAAGGATACTCATAGGGAGGTGAAGTTGACACATCCTTGATCGTCTAGGAGGGAGGCTATTATAAATCCCAACGGCTCGGGAATTATCCAAGACACTTTCCCCTAGATGATTATTTGTTCCCTTTCATTCTCTCTCTCTCTCTCTCTCTCTCTCTCTCTCTCTCTCTCTCTCTCTCTGCTCCACAGGAATTGAGAATGTCTCGCATGAGGGAGAGCCGTTAGCAGGGATGGGGAGAGAGACAAGTCCCCGCGATTATCCAGCCAGTTCATGCCTTCACTGGGCCCTCCGAAGATCACAAAAGAGAACATGTTTCTACTTGATCGTGGGTTTACTAACATTGCCAGAGGCCCACTTGTAGAAGGATCCTCAGAGAGAGGCGAAGTTGACACATCCTTGATCGTCTAGGAGGGAGGCTATTATAAATCCCAACGGCTCGGGAATTATCCAAGACACTTTCCCCTAGATGATTATTTGTTCCCTTTCATTCAACATTATGTTCCAGAAAACATGGATGAGGAGGACCCGACTTTGCCAATTGTAAGGGTCCAGCTCGAGAGAGCCATCCTGGTGGGACGGGATAGTATGCCAGGGACATGTGCCACTTCTTACCCTAGCTTCCCGATGGGCTATCCCAATCAGGTCCAATTCCCATCTTCTACCCATTTGGGTTTCTTAGGCCTCAAGACTTCTTGTTGTACTAAGGCGCACACAGTGACACCAGTCATGTGGGAGTTGTTCGGCCAACACAAATCCAGGTCGCCTTCAGCTGGGTTGTTTTTGGCACCCTCTGGTACACAATTTGTTGCTGAGGGTTATGATAAAGTATGCTTCTTGGACAGGATTGTCAGTGGGTCAACACCCGGTTGGTATGGTAAATGGTCGGTGGTTGCTTCACACTGATTCCACTTAGGTGCATCAAAGTGGCTGATGGGGGTTGTCCATCATTACCAGGATCTTCTGGATTATCTTGACATTCGGCATGCAGTTACAGCTGCTCTTTACAGATACCCCTACTACATCAGGCTTCTCAAGGGTTTAGTAGAGCGATTTAACTGGCGTTTCAACACTTTTGGCACTGACGAATGCAAAACATCTCGACTTATGGAGATTTCATCGCATTTCAGGCATCCCCATCTCTAAGGGTATGTACGAGGAGGTTTGCTTAGATGATTTGCACAGGGACTACTCCAATGGCGTAGGATCATATGGTTTGTCTTTTAGCTTTCGTTATCTGATGAGGGTATGGCGAGACCTGGCCCGTGTTGGGAAGGGGAAGACACCTTCAACTTCTACCAGTACAGTGAGGGTCAGTCTCAATACTTGGGTCCGTCATTTCTATAACGAACCATTTTGCTTCAATGAAAATTTTGCAGAGGACGATAGACCCCTAGATCAATACTACCAGCTGCTCTTAAGCCCGCAAGAGAACAAGCGGTACTATTCTGCACCCAAGAATGAGGGGTGGAATCCCCATAAATTGCCAGACAAGACCTATTTGGCAGCATATCTTGTACATTGACTGGCGACCTTTGTTATGCCTTATGGCAAGGAGGGTGTCGTACGTCCCGAGTTGAAATATATGGCCTGTCTCCTTACTGATGGCCAGAAGCTTACTATTGCACCTACTGCCTTGGCGAATATTTATCATGAACTGGGCAATTAGACAGTCTGCGGCTCTCTACGGGACCGCAGTGTACAGATGGTCACTCATTATTTGAGTGTGTGGGCAAGCTTGCTACTTCCTGAGTTATGTCAGAGCGTCGGTGTCGAGAATCCCGCAACTCCATTGATTTTTCAATTTCATTGCCGTCCAGATCAAACATCTTTGGAACAGTTGACTAGTGCCCGAAAGCTACTATCTTCTCTTCCCACACAGGGACAGCCAGGCAGGGATTTCACCCATAGCATTTATGATTTTCGCCCTTTCACCACCGAGGGGCCAGATGGCATGGCTTATCATCGTCCTCACCATCCTACACCCAACAGCTCATTTTATGATGACTGGCTTTGTTGTATTCGGTCGAGTGTCCTTGTCTTTCGCAAGGGTACTACCATTTTTCTAGAGCCTTACTATCCACACCGCTTCGCACGGAATTTTAGCTATGATCAAGGGGTGCCTCCCAATGTTAATTTTCCCTTGGAGGTTCGGCTATACAGGGGCCATGATAGGCATTTAATGGCAGCCAGCTGGTCGTATTACTTAATCAGGAAAGAGCCAGAGTCAGGTTGCTCCCTTCCAGGCAGAAAGAGAATTGGGCAGCTGGACATCAATTATGCTTGCTGGTGGTTTCAGCATAGCAACATCTTCAGCCAGCCCGCACACAAATTGAAAGAAGTAGAAGAGGCCCATCTGAGTCGGGTTGATGCTTGCCACTTGCCATTGATCATTCCTTTCTTTACTCCCAATTTCCTTGCACTGCCAGGTTAGCTAGGGAATTCACATAAGGTGAGAGGCAGCAAATGGGCCTATTCCTGTGGATAGGGATAACTATGTGGGGGCCATAAAGCCTTTGAAGTACCCTGATGACCCGCCTTGGAGAAAGGGGAAATCTACAACAGCTCAGAAGGTCTACTCATGATGAGAACATTTCCTTTCAGATTGCGGTTACTCCTCAGGTGCTTCTTTGTCCAGTCGTCTTCTCCTGGCCGGGTTTAATAATGATCTTTGGGACCAGTGGGGGATACACCTCACGAATGCCATTGCACGGGTTGACGCCCTTGAGTGGATTACTTTAATTGAAAATGGATCCACACTTCAGGATATTTGAGATCCCATCTCCAAGGTAGGTAAAGTTGTGGGGCTTCAACCTGAGAAGGTGGTGTTACAACCCTCCTTTTCTCCCACTTCAGAAGGTATGCATTCATAATCTCCTTCTGGAATCATGTTCCATTTCTTGAGGATAATTTGCATACATATTGATTGACACTTGTTTTCTTTTTGCTCTTCTTTCGCAGTGTCCTTTGATCCTACTGGGGTCTTAAAAAAGAAGAAAGTTTCTACCCATCCGAAAAAGCGAAGGGCAACTGATAGGGATGGCTTGGCCCCGAAAACTTCCCGCCAGCGCACTAAACAGGCAACTTTGCCCGAAAGGCTACCTGGTAACCTTCAATGCTTCATTTAGTCCCAATTGCTGAATTTTCACTTGTATGTGATGTATTTTCTTTTCTTCCCTCTTTGCCTAGCTTCCTTTGACATTTTCATCAAACATGTAGAGAGCCCTACTCCTGCAGGCATGGATGCTCCCCTAGAGGCTGAGAAAGGGGACGAAGACTTGTGGTCGTTGTTCAGAATTTTCGGCCTGCCGATCAGCGGCGAAGGATATGAGGAGGTAGTGCTAGATGACCTCCATCGCAATCATACAGACGGTATGGGGCGATATCAGGTGTCATACATCTACCGATATCTACTGAAGACCTGGAGAGATTTGGCCCAGGCGGGTAGGGAGAAGCCAGCGCATACTCCCAGGGTGACATTGAAGGCATGGGTCCGCCATTTCTACAACGGGCCCTTCTGCTTTTACAATGAGTTTGCGCAAGACCAGACTCCGTGGGAAGAGTATTCAGAGGTAGAGCTGAGATTCCGGACGTATTCCCGCTACATCTACGCACCGAGAGAGGGGTGGAATCCCCACGAGCTTCCAGATGTCACATACCTGGCCGCGTACCTCGCATATTGGCTGGCGACGTTCGTGGTTCCACATGGCGAGGACAGTCTTCTGCGAGCAGAGTTGTTGTGGCCCGCATGTCTACTGGCAGAGGGAGAGAGGTTGGTGTTCGCCCCGACAGCTTTGACCAACATCTACCACGGACTGGGGGCATTGGCAACGCACACTATGCCCAGGGAGAGGAGCATTGTTCTGCCGACCCATTACCTAAGTGTGTGGGCCGGTCAACTTTTTCTAGGGGTACGTTACGAGGTCAGAGGTGGCGAATCCAGCAACTCCGTTACTATTTGCTTTCACAGGATAACTGGAGAGCGATGCAGTGGATCAGCTGGACAAGGCCAGGAGGGCCATGTCGTACTTGTCTGGCAGAGGTGACGACGGCCTTCCGTTTGACTGCGGCTCGAGGGGCTTCAGGCCCGTGCTGGTGCCAGTGAGTGGAGGGGCGACCTACGCCCTTCCGTTTCAGAGAGAGCCGAAGCGCCGGTATACACGGAGTGGGTGATCAACACCTGGCCCACTGTTTTGGCGCTGCACCGGTCCAGTACTAGCATCCTGGAGCCCTACTACCCGCATCGGTTCACCAGAAACTTCGGGTACGATCAAGCGATTCTACCTAACTAGGAGTTCCCTCTGACGAGCCGGCTGTATAAGGACAGGGACACCCACCTGGTTACAGTGGCCTGGTGGGACTTCAGTTGCAGAGGTGAGCCAGAGGCGCTGCCGATGCCGGGCTTGGACTGTCGTGGGAGGTTCGACGTCCCACTACGCCCGGTGGTGGTTCGCCCACAGCCACCTGTGCCGCCAGAAGTCTTCAGTGATAAAGAAGGTTGAGGAGGGTAGGCTACTTCGGGAGGATTAGCCTCCCATTTTGCTGGACGAGGAGTTCCCGAGGACCCGCTTTTCCTGGATTCGTCGGGAGGTGGAGCGGATCGCACACCAGTGGCCCCAGGACAGCCGGGTCGCCTCGTCGTCGAGGCGAGGTTACAGTGGGGCGATTAGGCCCCTGAGATCGGCACAGGCGGGCCCTGCGGCTACTACAGAAGCTGGGACGTCGAGGTTGAGGCCGCCGAGGACCTGGTGGACGCAGTTCAGAGTTGACTGCGGCTTCAAGAGGAGCAGCTCTCTCGACGGTGTGCTTCTGAAGGGGAGCTTTGCCGATACTGTCGTACCTGACTGGAGGCGGCATATCGCGCACGCGATCGGGTCGGCTGGACCGGTGGAGTTTGTCTCTCACATAGAGCGAGCTCACACACTGAGAGACATTAAGGAAGCCATTGCGAAGGCAGCCCGAGTGTTGGGATTGAAGTCAGAGCAGTTGGTTTCTCTACCATTGACTCCCTTCGGACCTTCAGGTAAGACATATACTTTATTATATCGTCTTTACCTTTCCCCCTTAGTTTATTTGGCTGAGATATAACTTCTGGCATGTGTATTCTGCAGGTTCTACGGCGGGGACGCCTACTGGTAGTGGTGACAGAGACCCTCAGCCTCGGCCGAAGCGTCCTCGAATAGATGCTGGCGCGGCGGAGACCGGGGAGTCCTCTCACGGGCGTGAGGAGGACGAACATATTGAAGTGGAGCCGGCTTTGAGTGAGTGTCAATTCTTGACCCTCTCCCTTATATTTGTTTAGCCATTGTGATTGACTAATTTCATTACTACGGCTGGATTTGTAGCTCCGTTAGAAGCTGGGGCAGGGGTGGCCTTCTCACCGGCCTTAGAGACAGATCCCTTGTTGGAAGATGGGATCGAGTGCGACATCGACATGGAGGAGATCCTCCGAGTGATGGAGGAGACCGGCCCCGACGCTGAGGTGTCTCCCCACTTTGAGCCAGGGGAGACTTCTAGGGCCGTCCAAACAGGTAAAATTCCTGAGACTGATAGTGTTATGTACATAGCAATGCTTTTGACTAGGAAACTAACACTGCCATATGTTCATATATAGAGGCTGCAGGGGCCCCCATATCTTCTGGGACCAGAGATGAAGTACCCACTCCTATCGGTGGACAGGAACATGAAGGAATCATGTATGGCTCAGGTGAGTGCTAAGATGTTGTATGGAGGGCTGACTCCTCCTTCCTTTGTATTTGTTATACTGGTGCAGTTGACTGAGCCTGTTCGTTTTTATTTGCCATCATCCATTCAAGGGATCAGTCTCTAAGGTCGGTGAGAAGGCCACCCCTGTCGTAGTAATGAAATTAGTCAATCACAATGGCTAAACAAATATAAGGGAGAGGGTCAAGAATTAACACTTACACAAAGCCGGCTCCACTTCAATATGTTCATCCTCCTCACGCCCGTGAGAGGACTCCCCGGTCTTCGCCTCGCTAGCATCTATTCGAGGACGCTTCGACCGAGGCTGAGGGTCTCTGTCACCACTACCAGCAGGCGTCCCTGCCGAAGAACTGTTCCCCGCCGTAGGAGAACCTACAGAATACACATGTCAAAAGTAATATCTCATCCAATAAACAAAGGGGGAAAGGTAAAGACGATATAATAAAGTATACGTCTTACCTGACGGTCCGAAGGCAGTGTCACCAAAGCTCCCCTCCAGAAGCACGTCGTCGAGAGAGTTGCTCCTCTTGAAGCCGCAGTCAGCCCTGAACTGCGTCCACCAGGTCCTCGGCGGCCTCGGCCTCGACGTCCCAACTCCTGTAGTAGCCGCAGGGCCCGCCTGCGCCGGTCTCAGGGGCCTGATCGCCCCATTGTAGCCCCACCTCGACGACGAGGAGACCCACCTGTCCCGGGGCCACTGCTGTGCGATCCGCTCCACCTCCCGACGAATCCAGGAAAAGCGGGTCCTCGGGAACTCCTCGTCCAGCAAAATGGGAGGCTAATCCTCCCGAAGTAGCCTGCCCTCCTCAGCCTTCTTTATCACTGAAGACTTCTGGCGGTACAGGTGGCTGTGCGTGAACCACCACCGGGCGTAGTGGACGTTGAACCTCCCACGACAGTCCAAGCCCGGCATCGGCAGCACCTCCGGCTCACCTCTGCAATTGAAGTCCCACCAGGCCACTGCAACCAGGTGGGTGCCCCTGCCCTTATACAGCCGGCTCGTCAGAGGGAACTCCTAGTTAGGCAGAATCGCTTGATCGTACCTGAAGTTCCTGATGAACCGGTGCGGGTAGTAGGGCTCCAGGACGCTAGTACTGGGCCGGTGCAGCGCCAAAACAGTGGGCCAAGTGTTGATCACCCACTCCGTGTATACCGGCGCGTCCGGCTCTCTCTGAAACGGAAGGGCGTAGGTCGCCCCTCCACTCACTGGCACCAGCACGGGCCTGAAGCCCCTCGAGCCGCAGTCAAACGGAAGGCTGTCGTCACCTCTGCCATGCAAGTACGACATGGCCCTCCTGGCCTTGTCCAGCTGATCCACTGCATCGCCCTCCAGTTGTCCCATGAAAGCAAATAGTAACGGAGTTGCTGGATTTGCCACCTCTGACCTCGTAACGTACCCCCAGAAAAAGTTGACTGGCCCACACACTTAGGTAATGGGTCGGCAGAACAATGCTCCTCTCCCTGGGCATAGTGTGCGTTGCCAATGCCCCCAGTCCGTGGTAGATGTTGGTCAAAGCTGTCGGGGCGAACGCCAACCTCTCTCCCTCTGCCAGTAGACATGCAGGCCACAGCAACTCTGCCCGCAGAAGACTATCCTCGCCATGTGGAACCATGAACGTCGCCAGCCAATATGCGAGGTACGCGGCCAGGTCTGTGACATCTGGAAGCTCGTGGGGATTACACCCCTCTCTCGGTGCGTAGATGTAGCGGGAATACGTCCGAAATCTCAGCTCTACCTCTGAATACTCTTCGCACGGAGTCTGGTCTTGCACAAACTCATTGTAAAAGCAGAAGGGCCCGTTGTAGAAATGGTGGACCCATGCCCCATGCCTTCAATGTCACCCTGGGAGTATGCGCTGGCTTCTCCCTACCCGCCTGGGCCAAATCTCTCCAGGTCTTCGGTAGATATCAGTAGATGTATGACACCTGATATCGCCCCATACCGTCTGTATGACTGCGATGGAGGTCATCTAGCACTACCTCCTCATATCCTTCGCCGCTGATCGGCAGGCCAAAAATCCTGAACAACGACCACAAGTCCAGTGAGGTCTCTCCCTCTGTTGTAGTCACTGTATTCCATCGGCGGTTGAAGCGCTCCACCAATGCCTAAAGAAGCCCAGTATAGCAGGGGTACCCATATAAGGTCGTTGTCACTACATAACGGATCCCTGCTCGCTCCAGAAGTGCTCGGTAATGGTGGATAACTCCCATCAGCCACTCAGTCGCACCCTGATGGTACCGGTGGGAAGAGATCACTACCCGTCGACCATGCTAGCTGACAACTGTCTGACGCAGTATCCCGTCCAGAAGGTTGTGATCATCATATCCTTCCCCAGCAAACTGCAACCCGGACGGCTCCAATAGCAAACCAGTCACACCCTCAATCTCAACTCTATGGTGACCATGCAAGTCCCAGGAAGCGGGACTCAATGCTCCAACTCGGACCCCGAACTGGTCCGCTCTGCTGAAGAAGCTACCTTTGTCGCCAATAGTCTGCTGAAGAATCTCAACATGAGCTGCATCAACCCTCCAGCCCAGGAAGATGCTATCACCATATGCCGCAAAGGCCTGGCAGCTGAGGTGAGCGAGAAACTCCTCGGCACCAATATCAAGAGCTTCGACCAGCTCAACTCAGCGGTCGCCGAGATAGATATGTTATTTGCTGATAACCCAGGCTATACTCCAGCCAAGGGAAAATAGGTGCGATAACGTCAGACCGGTAAAGAGGTGAATACTATTGAGTTCACCCCCACCGTCAAAGCCAGCAAGGAGGGCGAGTCAAGTGGCTCCGGCAAGAACTCGGAGGGCAAGCCAACCGCCCTTTCTTTTGCAAAGCATATGTAGACGCCATTCTCCTTCAAAAAGGAGCACACGACCTCTGCATGGCCCAGAAAATTATCGAGCTACCAGAAGCTCAAAAGTCGGATGATGCCCAGAAAGCCGATGACCCCAACTATTGTCCATATCATGGCATGTTGGGTCATCCACTTGAAGATTGCTACATCTTCAAGACTCAGGCACATGAGCTGATTAGAGACGGCCTCATCAAAATGAAGAGCGGTCTCGTCGATCCTCCGCAGCCACACGCATGATCCAGACCCGCCAAGACGGCACGTGTGATTCACTATTCAACCAATGTGATTCACATGATGACCGTGTTTTCCCTCTCGGACATTGAAGCAGAGGAGGCCAATACCAGTCAAGCCGAGCGCTCACTGTGGTATCCAGGGTGGAGACCTTGGCATAACCGCACACGCTCTCCTTTCCAAGGGAGAGGACCAGGCGACTCTTAGATGTCCTCGTCCAGAGAGGGCAAATTATGGCGCATGAGCCACCAGCAGACTACACTCAATGGGACTTCAATCACCCCCAATATTGCCCGTTCCATGCCAGAATTTGCCATGCGATCGAGTCCTGCAAGGAGGTCCAGAACTTGATCCAAGAGTTGATCCAGTGGAGCAGATTAATGTTGAGAGAAACTCCATGGTGACTCTGCGACTTCGAGAAGCCGTTGCAGAAACCCTTAGCATCGCTAGACTTGCACCAGACCGGCCTGATCCTCCTCAAGCAAATGGGCACGGGTTGCCTTATCGGCATGTCCCGGAGTGGCTCGAGTTTCGGACAGATAACCGGGAAACTCTCGAGCAACTGCGAAACCGTAGGAGGCAAGACGACAACCGGAAGACTGAGTCGAGTAATTTCTCGGTCAACGTTATCCAGGCTTCGGTAACCTCAACACCTCCAGACGCTCAAACACAAGGTGCCAGTCAGCCGGCTCCTGCCACGTCAACATCGCGTTGGCGGCCTTGGCAAGAGTTGGAGTCTCTTCCCTTCTCCAAGGAAGATACTGTCAGGCTTCTTCGAGTCCTCCTTGGTCAAGAGGACGTCCCGGTAAATGAGGTGACAACGGACGTCACAAGTTCCTCTCACTGCCCTCCCACTTCGACTCCACCTTCTATGCCAAAAGATAGGAAGGGGAAACATAAGCAGATTGGAGCCCCGGCACAACAGTGCCGTGTCTCTCCAGCCAGCATCTCTTCAGGCCTCGTCCAGAATCCCTTCATCCCAGCTCAAATCATGAAGAAGGCATCTTCAGAGTCTTCAGTAACCCAGACAAGCCAGGCAAGCCTTTCAAAGCGAGGCCCAGTTGATACACAACGTCAGGGTAACTGCCAGGAGCAGCGGTGTCCCGCTACTCCTCTAGACATCGAAGGGTGCTGCTCCAAGCCAGATTGCAAAGGCAAAGCTAAGGAGCTAGACTTCAAACGGGTCTCCCAGTCTAATTCCAAACAAGGCACATCGCCACCGCGGGTAAGGCATAAACCGCGCATACGTCTCCAAGCGCCAACCCCAATATACCAACATACCAGGAGTTACCACCTGAGGTCATCGAATAGACAATCAACGCTACCTTCCAAATACAGCAAGCGGAAGGCGCCTGGATCGAAATTAGGGCGAAAAAAAGCCGTCGACCCCACTCTGCCAAGACACCAGCTCGGAGATATCCTCATGGGGATTTGTCAACTCTAGCTCCAGCACCAACTTTTCCTACTCTTCTAGAAGCGGCCATCACCAAGAAATAGGAGAGGAATAGGAGGAAGAACCTCAAGAGACGACTCAAGAAGCAGGCTGAACAAGCAACCGCCTTACAGTCGCCGGCCAAGCTAATGCCTCTCCAGAGGCTACAAAAGCTCATTGATGACGTGAAGGAATACATTCCCCCTCGTCCCACTGGCGTTGTCCCACTCGATAGTTACATCTCATGGGAAGAAATGCAAAAGCGAGCTCGCCTCAGAAACTGGGTCCAAAAAATGATCCAAAAGATCAAGAATGGCAAAAGGCTCCTCATTCCAGAAGAACTCTCATTGTTCTACAAAGATAAGGAGATTAGCACAGAGCAGCTGGAAGAAATGCTTTGAGGCTGCACCTAAAACATGGTGGCCATCCCACCACCTAACAACATCAACACTTCTCGGCGAGGTGAGCCAGTGGCCTCCCGGACAAGACAAAGAACCACCGCCCCGCTAGGGCTACAACCAACTCCTGAAAATATCGGCCGCAGCCGAGGCCGTGGCCGGGGACGCGGTAGAGGGCGCGGAAGAACCACTAAGCAACCCCTCTACCAGTCCACCTTAGATCCAGAGCGAATCATCCTCTTTCAAGGGGAAGAGCTTACCCCCATCCCAGAGGTAGGGATTCGGAATGGCCCCAACATTTTTGATCCCTCCGGCATGGAGGGGGCTGCCACCAGTGTTCTAGTCTCTGCTCCAACTCTAGTCATTGCTGAAGATCAAGCAGGTCCGTCCGGTAAGGACGATCCAGCTCACCAGCCACCTCCAGAAGAGCCACCTTTGGCACCTCTATTCCAAGAGCCCACAGGTGATCAGGACCAGTCCGATCCCCGTGGCAAAGGCAAGGCAATACAACTCCTCGACGGGGAGGGGCACGACAACTCGCACAAGACCCTGCCTGACATACTACCCTCATTAGAGGACACTCGTGCTCGAGCTGACCAGAAAGTCCTTCACCAGATGAAACGGTTTGCCACCAACATCACAATTTGGGAAGCCGTTGCCTAGAGTAAAGAGTTGCGAGAAGCTCTCATCAAAATACTTCAGGAGCCAGAAGCCTATGAAGTGCAGGCTACAGAAATGAAGGCAGTAGCATATGAAGCCTTCACAGCTACTATCACATTCGCGAAAAAGGACATGTTACTATCTTCTCCGTGTCACAATCGCCCCCTCTACATGTGAGGGAAGATCAATGGTCATGAGATGAACCGGATTCTGGTGGACGCCGGTGCTGCCGTCAACATCATGCCGCTGAAAACCTTTAGGGCTCTATATCTAACTCCATACCTTTAGAAGGTTCAAGAGGTCAAGATATCCGACTTCAACCAAAACACCGAGGGCGTCCTCGGCCGAGTAGACGTTGATCTGGTGCTCAATGATTTCGCCTCCAAGGTGACATTCTACATCATCGACGCCAACACGTCTGACAATGACAACCATATGGTGTTGATAGAATAGTAGATTTTAAAGTCTACTTCTCGGTCGTGGCCGAGCCTTCTTGTGTCCTTTTTAGAGAAGAGTGGTTGTCCACAAAAGTGTTTCTTTTGTCTCGAACTTAGGAAGTGGAGATGCGGCCAAAGTATGAATTGCTTTCGCTGAGGACTTCGGTCGATCCCATCGATGAGGTTGTGGGGGAGACACTTGATGATTCTTGATTTAGATGACTCCTGATTGTATTAAAATTTCAACTTTGACTTTAAGACATAACAATCTTCCATGGCGTGACCTAGCATTCGATGATACCGACAGTAATTGGTCTCTCTGATTTTGCCTTCTTTGGCCGGCTTCCAAGGTTCTGGCAGGGTTATAAGCTCCCACGCCATGCAAAATTCAAACAATAGCTCAGTATGCTCTTTGATGAAAGAATATGGTGTCTCTATCTGCTGTGCTAGCATTATGATGGGAGATTTACACTTGGCATCTCATAGACCTTGCTCGGGCCAATTCCTCCTTAGGAACGAATATCCACAGGGGAGAAGTCCATGCTATTTGCCTTTTTCTTGGTGACGTGATGGTTCTTAATGGGCCTGGCTTCATCAGCCGGCCTTTAGCCGTCGTCATTGAAGAATTGACATTTGTTGGAGATCCCAAGTTGGTTTGGTAGATTGATGAAGATGTGAGACACTTAAGCAAGACGTCCCGCTCTCGCAGCAATTCTTGTACAAGGGATTTCAGTGCATGGTTCTCCCGCTTCAAGCCCTCCAAAGTGGTGGCTGGTTCTTCTTGTTGTTCATTTGTGGAGGCACTAGTGATGATTGGCATGGGGTCATCTGGCTCCCCAAGGTTGAGCCCCACTAATCTACAGCCGCTTGCCCGACATCTTCAAGTTCTCGCGGGGCTGGCTGTAACATAATGAAATTGTCTCCGTCGTCAGAGCCCGCAACATTGACGTCATAGCGGTCCAAGTTGTCGCTGACAGATGACTGAATTTGATCATTATGGCACTCGGGTGCCAATTCCTCTTGGCATTCACTTGTACAGGCGTTGGCCTCCCCGCCGGAGTTTGAGCAGTTGGCAGAGGGTGCAACCCTATAGTGTTGACAGCACAGTAAACTTTAAAATCCGTGTCTGGGTCATAAGCAAGCCCTCTTTTATCTTTCTTGGAGAAAGGGGACTGCCCCCTGAATTGTGATGGGTACCACAATTGCCGAAAATAGTCGCGCCGGGAGGTTTCTTGTATTTGCGGGATGTTTTGCTTCCAGCACATTTCTTTAATAAGTTCAGGCATGTCGTCCATTTCTTGGACGAGTTCGGGGGCATTCTTGAGCACCTCGCTCCAACCAAAGTCATCGTCAGGAGGACCTTGAGGTACAAAGTATCTCTTGTAGAAGATGATGGGCTTGACGGCCTTATTGCTCTTCTTGTTCGCTTTTCTCTAGTATGTGACGATAAACGTCTTTAATTGCTCAACTTTGTGCTCTTCCCTTTGAAATGGTAGCTGCATGCATGCAGGAGGTAGCGAGATTCTTTGTCGATTGCCCGACTGATGAGGTTGGCTTCAAAATTAATCTCCCGCCTTTCCAGTACAACTGACTTGGTATTGACGGTGCTGGCTTGTATATTCAGCCAATGCAGCCTGGCGAGATCCTTATTTACTACGAAGAGCTCTTCTTCATCTTCTTCTTCTTCTACAGCAACTTTTTGCTTCCCTTTGTCCTTAGCTTTAACCGGAGGCTCAATAGTAGGTTCCCCGAAATACAATTGGACATCCGTCAAATTACATTCATTCGGACATAACAGAGTCCGGTCAGCGAAGGCCGTGTGATGTTCTCCACCTTTTGCGTACTTGATGCACTAGTGAAGAGTTGAAGGGATGACCCAATTTTCATGCAACCAGGGTCTCCCGAGCAGAGCTTTATACGACATGTTAGCATCGATAATGTAGAACATGGCCTTAGTAACGAAATTGTCCATGGTCAACTCCAATTCTACTTTGCCCAATGCGTCTTCTAAATTCTAGTTGAATCTTGAGCTTTTAACATCGTTGACCCTTTGCAAATAGGACACGAGAAATAAAGACTTAAAAGTCTTGAGGGACATTATATTAACAGAAACCCCAAGGTCTACCAGAATCTGGTTCAATTCGTGGCCGTTGATCTTCCCCTGCATGTATAGAGGACAATTATGACAAGGGGAAGACAGTAACATGTCTTTATCCATGAAGGTGACAGTCACTGCAAGACCTTCATATGCTTGAGTCTGAAGTTGAGGCACCTGAGCCTCATAAACTTCTGGCTCTTGGAGTATTTTCACGAGGACTTCCTTCAGTTCTTTGCTCCAAGTAATGACTTCTTATATAGTAACATTGGTTGGACACCGCTTCATATGTTGGATGATCTTGCGATCAGCCCGCGCACGAGCCTGATCCAGCAGAGGGATCATCTCCGAGAGAGGCTTAGGTTGATGATCGGGCTTCTTGCCCGGCTCTATTTTCCCTTGATAGTTTGGTTCTTCTTGGAATAATAGAGCCAGAGGATCTTCCTCTAGAGGAGGCGGCTCAACATTGTCCTTACCGGAGGGGACCAGCTTGAGCTAGATCAGCAGGTTTTTCTTGTAGGGCCGGCTTTACTAGTTCATCTTCCTCATCTGACAAGTCGAAGAAGAAGATGACAGTCCGAACTTGAATATGAGTTGGATCCGCAGAATTTTCCTGCAGTGCCGGCTTTACTAGTTCATCTTTCTCATCTGACTGGTCGAAAAAGAAAGTATCAGCCCGGACTTGAATCTCAGGAATGGGACATGGCTCTTCACCTCGGAAGACGATCACTCTTTGAAGGAATGTCGAATTAGCATTCTCACCATTAGAGGATCTATGGTGCCTTCCTCACCCACGACCCTGATCTCTACCGCGATCGCGGTTTCGAAGCTCCGCGTTGCGCATCAGTACGTCGCCATAGTGATCCTATTCTCGGTCGCAGGGGCAGTGGCACTATCTCCGCTTGGTGTTTGTAAACTTTCTAGCGGAGGGATTGACACCATATTATACGAGAAGTTCTTCAACATTTCTTCTAACTTTTCTATGGTGATTTCTTCATCTTTGTAAAAGATGGAAAACTCCTCTAGGATGGGAAGCTTCTCGCCCTCTTTTGCTCGTTAATACATTTGTCGGAGCCAATTCTTGAGCCAGGTCTTTCGCTGTAACTCTTCCTACATTTGTAACACCCTCAAATATAGCTAAGTTATACTCTATATCACCGAGACGTCTTTTGAAGTATCGGCTCAGTTCTTGTAAAGAACTCCGTAGTTAAGCGTGCTTAATGAGTAGTATTGGGATGAGTGACCACCCAGGAAGTCCCTCATTCTGGAGCCGATCACTATTAGAAAGGGACAAAACCGTGAGGCCGATAGGCCAAAGCGGACAATATCTCGATAGTATAGAGTACGGGGCGTGACAGAATGGTATCAGAGCCATACTCTAGTCGGAAGTGTGGGAACTAAGTGCCATATAGGGCAAAGTGCTACGCTATGGGAGCCACCTCTTGAACCCGTAATGGGACAAAATGCTATATAGTGGGAGCCACCTCTTGAGCCTATAGGGGCCACCTCTAGAATCCTACCTGCCTAGGGGTTTGATTGTGTGCTATATGTGACCAGCGACGAGGACGTCGTCTATATAAGAGGGATAGATTGTAATACCCTCAAATATAACTAAGTTGTACTCTATATCACCGAGACACCTTTTGAAGTATCGACTCAGTTCTTGTAAAGAACTTCGTAGTTAAGCGTATTTAATGGGGAGTAGTATTGGGATGGGTGACCACCCAGAAAGTCCCTCATGCTGGAGCTGATTACTATTAGAATGGGACAAAACCGTAAAGCCGATAAGCCAAAGTGGACAATACCTCGACGGTATAGAGTACGGGACGTTACAATATTTATCGAGGGGAACAGCTTTAGTAGGTGTAGAAGGAACATGTTCCTCAATGTTATCAATCAACTTTTGCAGCTTTTGTAGAGGAGTTGGCTCCTTGTGGGCTTCCATAGCAACGGCATGTTCGGCTTGTTGCTTCAACCTTCTCTTCCGATTCTTCTTTCTATTCTTCTACTTTTTAGCTCGCGCTAATTCAACAAGAGAAGGAACATTTATCTTTGCAGGAGCTTGGAAGATGCCCCCAACATTAGAGCCATTGAACAAACCTTTTCTTTTAGGAGGTTTGGGGTGACCATAATTCTTCGGGGTACATTGACCCAATCGGCCTCCTCTTCATGTAGTTGAAACGTGGCATTAATTGTCTGGTTGATTATTTCGGGAGGTAATTCTTAAAATTTGGCCATATAAAGGACAAAGTTTTGAGATGTTGACGCCATGTCGGACACTATGCTTTTGATTTGGTTTGAGACTTAACTCGGGAACTCCGACTTGGCTTTGTCCTTTTGACTTTGACCGGAGATTGGCTTGGCGCTCTTCTATGGAGGCTTGCCTTTCTGGCTTTGCTCAGCGTACAGTTTGAGGTTTCTCCGCGGGTCTTGCCTCTTTGGCTTAGCCCCGAGTTCAACTTGAGATCCTCTGGCTGGGTCTAGCCTTTTCAGCTTTGCCCGGCACTTGACTTGAAGTTTTCCTATTGAGGCTTGCCCTTTTAGATTGGGCAGGAGCTTCCTCTTCCTGGATTGGTCTTCAGGGTTGTCTCTGCACGTTCCTCTTCTGCTTTGCTTGGCCTAGAGCTTTGTTTGAGGAGTGACCCCTTACCCCTTCCTGGAAAGGCAACAGAGTTTAGGCGCCAGGCGGAAGTGCTAGGTTCACCGTGGTAGTCAGATGAGTTTGCAGGTTTCCCTTGAGTGCAACTTTCTGCCGGAGGAGCTTGACAAAGCCATCCTTTGGCCATTTCTTTGACTTCACTTGTTGATGAGCCTATTGTTCCATGTCGAAGGAAATTTTGAATTTCTTTTTGGGCCACCTGGTCATCTTTGCTTGCACATGAGACAGGCGAGCCTTGGCCGGGGCCCCCGGAATTTGGTTCAGGGTGACGTCGTGGAGGATCGCGTACCAAAATTTCTTTCCCGCCCAGAAGAATCTCGAGTAGCCTCCGGATTTCTTCCTTTGGAAAGGGCAAAGACTTTAAGTCCTGCCACGGTCGCCACTCAAGGCACCATGTTGTGGGTTGACTTGAACTGGGACCAGCCTCCTGTGTTTGTGGCTTGGAGGATGTGCCAGAAGTTGATGCATGTACAACGTTGACAGAGAAAGTCAGCGAGTTCCTTTCCTGTGGCGCCGAAGATTCAATTTGAGGCGTTGTCCATTGCTGGTCATAGGAGACCGGATTTTCTTCGTTCTTCATTTCTACCGGACGGCCCCGATTTAACACTTGCTCGGCAGCTTCTCGAAGGTTCTCCTTATCATGCTACCTCCATGGGCATTGATCTCCCCTCTTTAAATAAGGATTTCGATGCAGTCTTGAACTTCCCTGCATTTCCTCGTCCGATGAGATACCCTAGCGTGATATTCGCAATAACGAGGATGCCTCTTCTCGACCTCCGTACAAGTCGCCAGTGGGTCATGTCATGATTCGGCCCTCCCTAAGTAGAAGGTTGAATATTTTCTTAGTCTTCTCCTTCGAAAAGGAGCACTGATGGGAGGGCCTCCATTCTGGATGCCACATAGCGGGTTTGGTTTGGTTGAGGCTGGCCTCTTCTGCCTCCAGCTGGGGGAATGTGAAAGATGCTGCCATATGACTCCCATTGATTGAATGGTGGATTACATTAGCCGATCGAGTCGGCCGAACCCAAGCATGGGGCCGTGGGGGATCCACGTAACAACTTTTCATTGCGATGAGTTGGTTTTGGATCACTTTCTCCACCTCATCCTTGAAAACATAACAGTTTTCAATGGCATGACCCAATATGCGATGATATACGCAATAATTGGGGTCATCCGATTTGTTTACGTCTTATGGCTTCTTAGGGTCTGGCAAAGACATCAACTTATTCTTCATGCAAATATTGAAGAGTCTCTTGGTATGCTCCTTCTTGAAGGAATAAGAAGTTTTCATACGCTCTGACAATCTCGTTGATACCTTCTCTTCGGACTTCTTGCCGGAGTTACTTGGAGTCGCTCCTTCACCAGACCCATTTGTAGGGGAGAAGTCGACGGCATTTACCGCCTTGCCAATGGCATTGCACTCCTTGGGTGCCTTGCCCTTAGAGGGTGTGAACGTCAGATTATCGACAAAGAACATTTCGATCTCTGAGAAGAGCAGATTTAATTGGTTGAATCCTTTAATATTTGCCCCCAAGAGCTTTTCGTTGACCTCTGCCGACAAGCCCCTTCGGCATATTGTTATAGCATCTTCTTGGGAAGGAGGGTGTCACATCTCATGCTGAAATCCCTCCAACGTTTAATGAAATACAACGCAGTCTCCCCTCTTTTTTGCTTGAGTGAGCACAGCTCTACAAGGGAGACCTTCCTCTCGGCCGCTTGGAAGCAATCGATGAACTTTTTCTACATATCAACCTAGTCGGCCACAGAATTGGGCTTCAGCCTTGAGTACCATTGGAAGGCACTACCCATGAGGGAGGTCGCGAAATAGCAGAAGAGATATGACTCCTCAAGTGCCAACTCGCCCATGGCCATTATAAAATAGGCCAAGTGTTCATATGGGGATCCCTGCCCATTGAACTTCTGCAGCTTTGATGCCTTCAGACAGTTCGGCGGAAGCTTATTGAATTGATGATGCACTGGGTATGGTACACTGTATAAGTCAACAGTGGCTATACCCTCGTCGCGTTGGGCAAACTTATCTTCAACGATCTTTTCTATCATACGTTGTTAGGCGATGACGTCTTCAACTGCCGGAGTCCGAGAAGACTGGACATTGGGCGGAGCACGAAATGGCTCGGTTCTCGCTTCAGCAGCCACATTGTAGGGTGCAACCACTTGTCGGTTGACCATGGCGGGATTAACCAACCGTTGTTCCCGTCGGGGGTTTTGATTATGCCCCGATGTTGTAGGCCTTTAAGCATTTGCACTCATTTGCCGCTTCAGGTCGAGCATGAGATTGATCATCTCCATGTGCCAACGCTGGATGGTTTCGAACTTGGCATCGTCGGACATTGCTTGAAATGCAGCCCTCGTAGGTGACTCGAACACCGGGTTTATGTATCCACTCATGGGTTGAGCTCCCCCTTCTCTATGGATACTTATGACTTCATCAGGGTCCATTTCTTCTTGGGGCAAATTCTCATCTTGATTCTGAACTTGCTCGTGGGCTTGACCCTGATGTTGCCCCTGACTGGAGGTCCCCGCATGGCCACTAAATAGCACATGAAAGCTTCTTCTAGTGGCATTCCTGGTATTGAGGTATACCGCATCCACCGCAGGATTTCCGGCAACATTAAATATTGAGGTAGGCCAAACAGACTGGAGGTCCCCCCCCCCCCCGTGCCCAGTACAATACTTTAAAATGCCACATGTGGGGGTGTCCTTTTTGTCTTTTCTGACCTCCTTTCCAGCAGAGCAACACGTGGAGGCATGGAAGACTTTGTTTGTTTGTTTGTAATTGATCGCTTGTGGTGCCGTCTTGCTGTGCCTAGACCCCAGGGTAGGGGTGATTTGTTTTAATGCTATGGGAGTAGCCCAATGACACTAAAATATTTGACTTTGTATCAATTTCTGTCGCGTGGATGCATAATTTGTGGCCCACTAGGTGGTTGATAAGATGTCTATGCGTCATAAAAAGCTAAAAACTTGACTTCATGTAGACTTTATGAGTGGGTACACGGCTCCGGCCGCCCATCAACTGGGTCTTTAAAGGTTAAAAAGCTTCGTTTTATCGAGCGGGTGTGCATGACTTTGTGCCGCTCTCCTTGTGTTCGATGAAATGCCCATGAGTGCTTATGTGATGGCACTACTCTTGCATCATTTCTTGCCATATCACATACACTTTAACTTCTGAAATTAACTATCAAAAAATACTTGTGTGTCTTGTGGGGTTCAACAGTCCTAAAACTGTAACTCTCCTCCCACACTAACCAATTTGTTTAATAGGTACGAGTCTCTGGCTTGGTCCTAAAGCTCTGACAGACATATTACCATTGAAACTTGTCAGTACTTTTTCTTCTTTGGAGAAACCTAGCATTTTAATATCATTGTCTACACTCACCTTTTAAAAAATAAAAATATATATAATTCTGCACACTAATTATTCATGAATGCTTTAATGTAAGGCCAAGACTATGTCTCGTGGCCTGGATTATTTTGCATAATCATTTACAAGGAACGTGCACAAAGAAAGGACCAATACTAAAGGAAAACAAGCATACATTATCTTGAAAACTATGGCAACATCACCTGCATGAACTTCAAAAATATGATCTTTAGGACCCCTTCACCTCCTAAGACTGAAGTTGCGTCAGTTAGCGCATCAATTGCCACTACAATAGGAGATATTCCATCAGTGTTTGAGAAGTCTCAGATGTTATAGCTCACACAAGCAAAAAAAGAAGATAAAAATAAGGGACGTTTATTTCCCACAACCCACTGATCTACTGTGCAATCTAGGGAAAACTTGGACATTAGATAAACTAGATATGTGTATCTCTTGAAAACAACAAGAAAAAGGACCCAAGTTCAACAGTACTAATTAAATCCAAGCAACAAAATAAAAAACCCATGCTATACAAGGAGATTTGCCAGTAAAATCATCCTTGCCTTTATTCTAACAGGATTAACATCAGATATGATGGTATCAAGTATCAACAGGTGGAGCCTTTTCAGATGAAGCCTGTGAAAATTTGTCAACGCGTATTTATTATTCATATAATTAATACATGAATAAATAACCCATAAAATATGACTAGACTAACTGATCCATCCTTGTTAGGCCTCCTTTGGGCCCATGTCCACCCTCTTTCAGGTTTTAGAGTTGGGATAGAGGTGTAGCTGAGTGGTTGGTCCACAACTCCAGTCTGGTGTTTCTGTTATCTTATGATATGCTCCGAGTGTGATTAGTAACCTTGTTACTTTGGGCAAGGTACTAAAAACCTGCTGAACAGGGCCAGTACCTGTCTGGTTCCAATAGGGAGGAAACCGGCCTTGGAACCAGAACCAGCCCCAACCAGTTCTAATCCATTTCCAATACAGAGGAAAACGGCCGGAACTGACCTTGGAACTGGAACCGACTCAGACCAGTTCCGGTCCCAGAAGCAGTTTTTTAAAACCTGACCTTGAAGTGTAGATTGAACCACCTCAGATTGGAGGGCGACCGATCTAGAAGAAAAATGAAACCCACTGCAAATCCGTGAACTAGTTTAAGAAGCCAATTAATAAGAACAATATGCGCCAGTATAGGATGACTGGCTTACATGGTTTAGTCCGGTTTCAGTTCTTCAGTTTTAGCTTTCTGGATAATTCTGTTTTCTGTATGCTAATTTAATTTCTACAGATAATTTATTATAATACTGTGATTTTGTTTATTGAAAAGAAGTTCTTTCATATTCAGTCTTGACAGAACTGTTTTGTGATAAATAGTGTCTAATTTTCTGTGCGATTGTTCAACTCACGGAAATTCAAAATACTAAAGCTAGGAAATAAAATTGGTGTTCGAAATGAAAGAACGGGAAGTCGTTTATTTAACATATGTGCACGGGAGTCAGCCATGGCATGTGCGTTATTTATTCTGTGGATTGGGTTTATCAAACGATTAAGGTTCGGGTATTGAACAATTCCCCACCGACCACAATCGGTGTTTATTTACATCGGTGCGAGCCCGAATACCCTTGATTAACTGCCAAAAATATCGTCAACCTATACAGCGTCAGTCATGATGCTGAAGGCATAACCATAGGCGCCGTGCCATACGATGCTATGCCAACTGTCGGAAGCGTTTGGGAATTTAAAAGTTTTGCAAACCTATCTGATGTTATGTGGATTGAGGTGCTTGGTGACCTCTATACCCGTCAAGGATACGCATGTAATCTCGAGGTTAAAGCCTATTGTTCGTTTGTCATTTAACCTCTCGAGGTCAACTTGGTCTCGAACATCCATCGTCATTTGACTATGATATGAGACATAATGTCTCGTGACAGAAATGTTCATGCAATTTCGGAGAATCGCGGGCTCACATGGTCACAAACACACTTTTATGAATCATTGGAGAAAATACATAGCACTGCAGTAATATCTGTAATCACAGAGTTTTCTCGACAAGTTTTAGGTTGTACAAGACCCCTTTTACATAGACGATCAAAGCTTATACACATTTCTCGGACATACCCCGGACGTTTACACAATTACAAAGTTCATAAGGGCCTTTCTACAAAATTAGGAGTCTGAGGGGCATGACATCATTTCCCCACAGGAATACATAAATCACATAAGGACTTGTGATGTACACGGGCCAAGAGAGGGATTTTTTGATGTCATACTCCCACGGCACGAGGACAACACAGTACAACACAAGCACAAACAAAACCAATAGGATGGGCCTTCAGAAGCACCAGCACAAACACCACGCACAAGCACTCTCTTCTTCTTCTGCGCTCCTCCTCTGCGTTCTTTGTGTGTGTTCACCTGGGTCCCACTAGGGGGTATTTATAGAGCCCTCGAGTAGTAGTAGATTGATCCGATCTAAACCATTCATTTGGGGGGGTCGGATCCAGTCCAAAACATTCATTTGGGGGTTTGATCCGGTCCAAACCCCCCATGTGTCAAACCCCCTATGTGGGGGTTGGATCCGATCCAAAAACCCCCATATGGAGGTTGGATCTGGTCCAAAACCCCCACTTGGGGGTTGGATCTGGTCCAAACCTGCTTATGGAGGGAATGGGGGGGCCGGCCTCCACACACACACACACACACACACACACACATATATATATATATATATATATATATATATATATATATATATATATATATATCTCAATTTTGGGGCTTCAACAAATGCCCCCCACGGGGCGTCTGTTGGAGCTGAAGACGACGACGGACGGCCCATGCATCCTACAACCCCCCTTTTTTAAAATTCCCCTTAGTCTTGTCGACGTGATAGAGAATGTGGTAACTAGCGATGGCGTAGCCCATGCATTTTGATAGTGTGACATTTTCACCCCCGCGTCGTGATGACATAACAGGGACATTGGGCTCTTGCGGCCTCATCTTCTTTATATTGACATCGCCTTGTCATGATTCGTAGGCCTCCGTAGTCGGATTCAGAGCCACATGAGGGGAAATCTTGCCAAAGATGCTGGTAGACAGCATGTACCCTTTGTAACATGGCGGAGAATATAGTCGGACTTATTCTTTTGCCCCATGAGTGTTAATGACATGGTGGGGAATATAGGTGAAAGCAGTGGCAAGCAACCTACGCACTTCAATAATGTGACATTTTCATCCCTAAGTCTTGACAACATGACAGGGAATGCTGCTGATGGCAGACGGCCTATGCACTTGAATAAAAAAGCCTTCTCAACTTTGAGTCTTGATGACATAGCGGGGAATAAGCCGAACCAATAACAATCAGCCCATGTACCTTGGCACTATCATATGTTTATCCCCGAGTCTCAGTGACATGCCAGGTAGTGTTGCCAAAAGTAAAGCTAGGCAATCAAACAATGGAGCTTTAACTTCAGGTGAAGCTGCATCAAAAAGAAAAGACATGTTTACAACATTGCATACAAGCTAAAGATGTAGTCCAGAATGGAGCTTTCTCTCATTTACTGGAGACATCCACTCGAGCGGGAGATCCTTCCCCAGGATGAGGATGACGAGAAGAAGGCCGAGTGTCATCCTCTTGGCTTGTAGCTCGGGGCCTCTTCGCAGGAATGTTAACTTCAGCAGGGGCCGCATCTAGAGAAATCTCTCACGGGGAAACCCCGTCCTCCTGGCCACTAGCATGGTCTGCAAACAACAAGGGATCGCACATGATAAGCATCCCAAAATACAGAACAAAAAAAGTAGAAACAAGGTAAAGCTAGGCAATCAAACAATTACCTGGCACTCCTATGGGTCTCTCAGGCTTCAAGATGATCTGCTCAGGCATTAATCGGAGAGCGCGAGCCACCCTATTCACAATGTCCAAGATGGCATTCGGAGTGATAGCCACCTCCAGTTCGGAAATGTATTCCACTGGGCCAGCACAGCCCACCGCACTGATTACATGAGCTCTCCATTTTGCAAAAGCGTTGCCTGCAAATGCTCCCTCTGGTACCGGCTGTGAAACTGGGACTTACTCCTCAGACCACAGGAAGCCCTCAAATCCTACCACCAGGAGTAAGCCGCTGAAGAACCGGGGATTGCCCTCAGGCGAGAAGAACAAGAAGTCGAGGTTGCTACTAGCGCACCCCTCAAGGGCTTCAGTGCCCCGGGATATTGCCTTCTATCGATAAGAATGAACAGCCCAAGTTCCCTCCAGTGAGTCTCAATCTCTCTGATGGCTCGGGCGGCTCCAGAGAAATGAGATCTGATAAAGCTCGGATCAAGGAACAAGGGAGGCAGGTCCTCCCTCCTCAGGCGTTTCTCCTCAACGACTCGGATAGCGTCATTGCGCTATCTAAACACATTGCTGACCTTGAACCACCAACGCGCATAGTGTATATCAAAATGGCCCTTGCGCATTTGTGCTGGAATCGGGAAGTCCTCCTTCACGTCACGGTAAACGAAGGCCTGCCATGCCACTGCAACTAGATGCACGTCCCTCTGCCTATACTGTCGAACGGCCAGAGAGAAATCCACATTAAGAGGGATGGCTTGGTCATTCCCGAAGTTCCAGGCAAATCGATGTGGATAGTAGGACTCAAAAACTGCTGTCCTGGAGCGGCAATAGACTAGAACGCTAGGGTGTATGCAGACGACTCACTCAACTAGTGCGTGGGAGGAAGGGAGAGCCCACGAAGACAGTCTGCAAGTCACTAAATCCCCCTGCCGCTCCAAATAGGGGCGATAAAGATGGGAGCAGTGGTCGAAATCCAGACTCTCATCCCTCCCAGTGTGAAGGAAAGACAAAGCATGACGGGCACTGACCAACTGCAAAACGACATCCTGATCCGGATGACCAGGGAAAGCAAAAATAAGTGGAGTTGTTGCATTGTCAATCGGCGACCTCTGGGAGAGCTCTAGCAAAAGCAGGCAGGCCCACGCACCCAAGTAATGAGTGGACATCAGAATGCCCTTATATTTAGGCGAAGAATGTGAAGTCAAGGCCCCAAAAGAATGATAAATGTTCACAAGCGCAACCAGGGCGATAGCGACTCTACGCCCGCATGCCATCAAACAAGCAGGGTAAATCACCTCCGCCCGAAGAACTCCCTCCTCTCCAAGAGGGATCACAAAGGTGGCCAGTCGGTAGGCCAGGTAGGCTGCTAGGTACGTCAAGGGCGGTAGCTCCCTCGAATTCCATCCCTGTGTCGAAGCAAGCAAGTAACGCAGGTGTGAAGCAAACTTCAATATAACCTCTCTACACTGCTCCCAAGTCATGTCGGATGAAGCAAACTCTTCATAGGAACAATATGGGCCGCTGTAGAAATGCATCACCCACGCATTCAGAGTCACTCTAGGTGTGCGAGCAACCTTCTCCTTGCCCACCAGGCTAAGTCCCTCCACGACTTCATCAAATATCTGAAGCAATAAGGAAGAAGATATCCATCAGTCCCGTCTGAAGAACTGAGATGTAAACCATCCAGAGACAACTCCTCATAGGCCTGTCTACAAACCGGAAGGCAAGAGATCATGTGAAAATCCCACAGGTCCAGTGAAGTCTCTCCCTCCACAGTGACAAAAGTATTCCAGCAGCGGTTGAATCTCTCAGCTAATGCCTGAAGCAATCCTGTGTGGCAAGGATAGAAATACAATGCTGCAATCACCACATGGCGGATCCCAACCCTATCAAGCATTGTCAGGTAAACAGTCAAAATGCCCCACAGCCATTCCGTCACACCCCGACGATAACAATGAGAGGGAATAACAGGGCACTTCCCATACCAACTGGGGGGCTTCAGTGCCAATATCCTCTCTAGTAAGCAATCATGGTCAAAGCCATCATGTACAAAACCGCCCCTAAAAGGGTCAAAAACTCCCCGTCCACTGCAACATCCACGGCCTTGTGGTGTCCTGATAAATGCCAGACCACTAGTGACGACGGTCCCGGTGCAGATGGTGAAGCTGTCAAACTGTCCGAAGAAGACCAGGCTCTTCTGAGTTCTGATCAGGGTATTGTCTCTGCCGAATGAAACCCTCTGGGAAGCTCGGATAAGAAAAGGTGCAAGTACCCTGCATGTTGTCTCTCCCAAGCAATATAGCCTGCTCGAGACGACACCTCTCCTCTAACAAAAGAGGATCATCATCCTCCATACTAGGAGGCACAAAGCTCTGGATGAAGGACAGAAGATGTCAATCTAGCGGGTAGTCAAATGGGTATCTCCCAGATCGATCATATGTATAGACTCCCCATCTCCTCGTAATACGGGCAACATCAACTATGCCTTCATCTGCATTGGCATTCTCAGTTGGACCCTCAACGACCCAAGAAAGACCGGGATCCACATCGTCAAAGTTGTCAGAGGTGATGCCGCGAGAAGGGAAAAGTGGCATGGGTCTATCCGTCCTCTGCACATAATGATCATCAGAACCCCCGACTCTCGGCTTCCGGGAACAATCTCAACATCGGCTCTGACGAACCATGTCTGCAGAAGCTACCAAAAAAAAAAAGAATAATGACGATGAGTGAATGAAAAATGAAGTCAAAGGACAAAGCGAGGATAAGGACAGCAACAAAGCATTGAGACGCAGTCCTACAAAGTCCCATCGGGTCAACGGAGTAGGGACAACTAAAAAACTACAAGGGGCACAGGTCGTCCACCCCCGCCTCTAGCCTTGACGGATGCCCCATGGGGGGCATTTGTTGCACCCATTACTTTTCTCAAAC
Source organism: Amorphophallus konjac (assembly GCA_022559845.1). Classification (NCBI taxonomy): domain Eukaryota; kingdom Viridiplantae; phylum Streptophyta; class Magnoliopsida; order Alismatales; family Araceae; genus Amorphophallus; species Amorphophallus konjac. The sequence continues at coordinate 113,901,540 of CM040123.1, read as the reverse complement.
AAATCGAGACATCTCCCTCGAGTTGGTCGAGGTTCTATAGTCGGCATGCCGCCACTCCATGGAATATTTCCACATGTCGGGACTTTATGACCCATTTATTACCTCAATTGTAGACCCCTCGCAGCAACTGAGGCAGTTGAAAGTTAAATTAAACCCACAACGACTGTCAAGGTCGTGTGGTTCCAGACGAGCCCCGAGAAGCCATGAAGTTCTCTCCCGGATGTCCGAGATGAAAGATAGAAAACCCTCGTAGCAAAGAAAGAGGGCGGAAAAGATGGCGTATACACCTCCGGAGAAGTCCAATGCACGAGTATCACCCAGCTCGGATGAGTACAAACCCCCTCCTTTCGACCAACGGCACGGAGAAGACAACGACCAAAAAAGAGACAGGCTTCCTCCTCGCTCCACGCGGTGTGCTGCGAGCAAAAGGCTAAAAAACCTAGGCGACAAGGTTTATACAATGAGCAGACCTGGGGGGGCCGTCCAGGGACGAACGGACCCCAGAAAGACCCGTGCAGGCTCATCCGACCCTGGGGGGGACTCGGCCAGGGTCAAGTGACCCCGACGAGACCAGTCCGGGGTCAAGTGACCCCAAGTGGGGTCCCCGGGGTCATTTGACCCCGTGGCCCCGTTCTCTCTCTCTCTCAGAACAAAAAAAAAATTAAGAGAAAAAAAAAGAAGGGACCCGCCCGAGGTCATTACAAATCTTGTCTGCCTCGTACGGGGTGGATCAACCCCGGTGACTTGTCACCTTCTATAAATACCCCCCCCCCCCCGGGTGGGGGGGGGCGTCCAAGGGAGGGCGACGAACACACATAGTGAGATACGCAGCAGGACACGAAGGAGAATCCGACGCAAGGAGCATTGTTCGTTGTTTGGTCCACTAAGGGTATGGCATACCCCGGGTCTTGTATCTGGGCCCCTGGAGCGGTCTCGTGTTTATGCCTATATTTGTAATTTTCTATGCACCCTAGACGGCCAAATTATGTAATTCCACCAGACAATCAGGAATTACAAAAATGCCCCTCTCGAGACCGCAAGAAAACTCAAGTTTTGTTGTTGCTAATACACCTCCACGGTCGATCGGTGATAACATCTTCAACTAACACACCTCAACGGTCAGCCGATATAACATACTCCGAGTAATACACCTCAACGGTCAGTCGGGACACTTCTGGCTACTACACCTCAGCGGTCAGCTAGTGACATAAACACTCGGCTAACACATATAAGGGTTAACCGACAACTACATCAACTCCCCTGGCTAATACACCTCAACGGTCGGCCAGTAACAATCTCTGGCTACTACACCTTAACGGTCAGCTAGCTCCAATAATCCGGCTAATACACCCTAACGATTGGCCGGCACAACTGTGGCTAACTGACCTTAATGGTTAGCCGATACAACAACTCTGGCTAACACACTTCAACGGTCAGCCGGCAACAGACTCTGGCCACTACACCTCGACGGTCGGCCAGTGACAATAGTCTAGACCAATACACACCGAAGGGTCGGTCTACCTCAATTACGGACCAATACACCCTCACGAGTCGGTCTACATCAGCCACTGACCAGTATGCCTCCGAGTCCAGTCTACAACAGCTTGGACCAATACACCCCCATGAGTCGGTCTACATTAGCCGCAAACTAATACGCCTCAGAGGCCAGTTTACAACAACTTGGACCAGCACACCCCCAAGGGTCGGTCCACTACAACTCTGGCTCAAAGGTCGGCCAATAACATCAACGTTCGGCTAACACACCTCAAGGTCAACCAACAACTACATCAATCAAATCTAGGCCAACATCAAACTTTAGACTGATAAACCTTGTAAAGGTTGGTCTACACCAACTTCAGACCAACAAACCTCGCAGGGGTAGGTCTACACCAAACTCTAAACCTTTGGCTATAAAACCACAAAGGTTGATCAAATCTAAATTCTTGGCTTCAAACCACAAAGGTTGGCCAAAATCCAAGTTCAAACTCAATTTTCGGCTATAAAATAACAAAGGTCAGCTGAGCCTAATCTCTACCCTCGACCATAAAATCGCAAAGGTCAACTGACTAAGATCTAACTCTCTGGTTACAAACCACAAAGATTAACGAGTTCAAATCCCCACCCTTGAATCCTAAATCATGAGAGTCAGTCAATTCTGACTATCCAATTCTTGTGGATATGTCAATTCTCCTTTTACGTTGTGGTGGGGACCTTGGAATGGAAAGTACCACACCGCTAGTTGTTGACGACCTTCTTCTTTTTATTATTTATATTTTTTTCTTCACCCTACTAACCCCAGCACCTTTTCGGGTTTTCGCCGAAATTGGCCCTCTTTAGCTTTTTCCGGAGTGCCCTTGAGAGTTTTCACACCGAGGGGTTACCTATTTTTGCCTGAGACGCCCTTTCGGGTTTGCACCTCAGCCGAATTTTAAGCTTTTTTACCTTTAGCCCTCCATGTGATGGAAATGGCTAAGTCCGCCGAGACACCTCTATTTTAAGCCCCACTATTTTTTTCGAAGACCAATAAGCTTCGATAAAGGTGAACTTCTCACAACGGGTAGAGTATGATACCCGAGTTGCTGTTACTTTTGGTTGGCCACGAAGGTGGCATTGGATAGTGGATGTACGAGGATTAAAAGCCATGGAACCGAAGGCAGTATGTTCATGGATGGTTTCTGACCCTGGGAGATATAAGACCCAGAGATTGAATATTTTGCAATCACTAACCCGGAAGCGGTTTGGGACCAACGCTCTTTTTTTTTTTACAGTTACGACTCTTGGAGAGCATAAAACCAAAAGATTGAATATTTTGAGGTTACAAACCCGAAAGGGGTTTGGAACCAAGAGTTTTTGTAGCTGCAAGCCTTGGGGGGCATGGAACCAAAGGATCGAATTTTAATAGTTGCGAACCTGGAAGGGGTTTGAACCAAGGTTTGATTTTTTGTGATCGCGAGCCTTGGAGGGCACGAGACCAATGGATTGAAGTTTCATAGTTATAAACCCGGAAGGGGTTTTGAACCAAGGTTTGATTTTCGTGGTCGCGAACCTTAGAGGGTACGAGACTAATGGTACAAGTTTAAACAACTATTGATCGTGAAAGGTATGTAGCTAGCCAAGGTATGACTTCTTTGAGGTATGGAGGTAACAAAGAGTGATCTTTTGTGGACCCCTGGAAAGGCATGGGGCCATGCAACTTAATGTTGTCCTCTCAATTTTTTTTTTTTTGGTTTTTGTTTCTTTTTTTACATTACCAACTTCACCGCCCTTTCGGGTTCTCGCCAAAGCTGGGCCCCTTTAGTTTTTTTTCGATGTGCCCTTGTGGGCTTTCACACCGAGGGGTTACCTATTTTTACCTAAAGCGCTCTTTCAGGTTTTCACCTCAATCAGGTTTGAGGCACTTTTACCCTTAGACATCCCCCTAATGGGAATGGCTAAGTCCGCCAGGGCACCTCTATTTTTAGCCCCTTCTCTTTTCTTCTTTTTTCTTTTTACCTACAGTGTTTGCGAGATGGCTGGGTCAAACTTTGTGGTATTGGCGCCAATGTTAGGGGTTTGGATTGGTTGGCCTTGACTTCGATATCAAAGGCATAGAGATTTTTTTGGGTCGAACACTTCTCGAGTTTATACAAATCCCGTGAAGATGCTGGCCACGATGGGATTGGTAGGGATTTGCAATGTGAGTCTTAAGCTAATAGACCTTTTTGGTTAAAAGGTAGGAGACTTGGGTTTTGGGTTGACTGATCTTTTGTGATTTGGGATCAATCGTTTGCTGGCTGACCTTGGTGGTTTAACGCCGAGCATTTGGGATTTTTATTTTTTTGACTTAATGCCTAACCCCGGTGATTTGATGTTTATGAATTCGCAGGCTAACCTTGATGGTTTTGAGTACCGACAGTTTGTGGGCTGACCTTGGTGGTTTGGCGCCAGTGGTTTGTTGGCTGACCTTGATGGTTTCACGCCAGAGATTTATTGGCTGACCTTGATGGTTTGACGCCGTGGGACTTGTGTGTTTTTTTTTCGGGCTCCATTGTGAGAAACATGGGAGTATAGATTGATGCCTGAAGTTGGTTTGATATCAAAAGTGAGTTGGAGCCCGTGGATGCATGGGCATCAAGGAATGGGTTCAAGTCCAAATGGGGGTCGAAGCCCAAACTTGGTTGGTAAAGGGTTAAGTTTGTGCTCAAAGAAAGTTTGGCACAAAATAATGGGTCGGAGCCAATATATGAATAAGTTGATGTTGTAAAGGCATGTTTTGAGTCAAGAAAGATTTGAAATGGGTTTGAAGCGAGCTCCACTAAGGGAGTGCTGAAATTTAAAAAAAAAAATTGAAGTGCATAGGTCCTCCTTAGATTTGCCTTGTTGGCCTTACCTAGAGTTCTACTTGAAGCCTTTGTCAGGTCTTTACTTGTGGTCTTGCTCGTCATGGCTATCTTGTATGAGGATTCGTCCGAGAATCCGCTTGGAGTTTTGCTTGATGCTTTGCCCCTAGCTTTCCCTCGGACTTTTCTTCGCCAGATACACGCTTTTGACTTTCTGAGCTGGCAATCTACTTCTTCAACAAAAAAAAATTTCTTTTTTTCATTCTTCCCCCTTTTCTCGCCTTGTGCCATGTCTTGAGGGAAAGGAGTGTTTAGTTTGAGGCCGATTGGATCATGCCCCCAGAGTCGAAGTTCCTACCTTGAATTCTTGCCTTAAAAGGCTCGGACTAATGAAGATTCTTTAAGGTCACCTTAACCTAATCGGCCTGATGTGACACAACTTCGGACCTAATGCAAGCAAGCACAATCGCATTCAAATGGGCCGAATTGGGCCACCGCTCTATCGACACTCACCCAAGCCCGGGGTGACTTGGCAATGCCAAGGGGAGGATGTGGGGTTGGGCCCTTGCTGGTAGAGGGCCAGCAAGGCCAAGAATTGATTCCCAAGGGGTGGGGATGCCCAAGTCAAGGGGGCCGACAAAGTGCCAACGGCACCGGTTACAATATTCCCACGGTGATCACTCAAGTTTATGGGGCTTGAGGATCGGGCTCTCACTCGCATAACCAGCGGAATTAAGAACTAATATTGAAAGACAAGCACTAATTAGAGTGAAGGTTTGAGCACTTACTCGACCGGTTTGAAGAAAACGGTCCCGGTCGGAGACGAGGGCGAGCGGGGAGGCGAGTGGATCCCCACACGCCGCGGCGGTGTCGCTTGACCTGCCCCAAACAAATTACACCACTACACCTCTCGCAGGAGGGGGAACTTGGGGTGGGGGTTAATGATATTACATCAATACTACCTCCACGCAGGGAGGGGCCTTCAGCCGGCCAAGCGGGGTGGGGAAACCAAAGCAAAGAACGAGGAACAAGGGTGGACGCCGAATCTGCCTGCTGTCAGCGAACCAGGACAGAGGGTCGGTGTTGTTGTTGTAGATCTTGCTCAGGAATTGTGCTGATGGCGAGACTGGCGGCGAAATCTTCGTAACAGAAAGGGGAATGCCTCAGAATTTTTGTAATTTCTTCTGGAGTCGCTGCTGGACGGGGCAGGAGCTTGAACAGGGCCTCTATTTCTCGGACTAGCAGGGGCAGGTCACCAACAGTAGGATGCAGAGGCTGTCCTGACCGCTCCCGAACTCCAAATTTGATGCCGTCAGCGCCGTTAGAACCGTGGGTGAGTCCTCTTTGCAGCAAAAGAAACGGGGACGCCAGAAGAGAACGGAGACGATCTGTGGAGCCAGAAGAGTGAGGAGGTGTCGATGCAGACTGGGGAAGGCAGAGCCGCGCGACCGTGGAAGAAAATTGGTAACTTCTGTTCCCGGATGCTGAATGGGCTTCCGCTTCTTGATTCTGAAAGTAGACAGGCCGATAAAGAGCTTTGAAGAAGGACTTGAAGACTGATTCCTTCGGGGCTGGTCGTGGCAGAGCTTCTAAGCCGGCTCAGGTCCTCAGCCGAGGCAGAACCGCGCAGCTGTGGGAGAATGGAGGTCCCGGACAGCACCGAGCTCCGATGAGGACGAAACCACTTTCGTGACGAAGAGGACTGGCAGACGCTTCCGTGGATGCCTCTTATGCCTTCAGAATCGCAGGTAGTTGACCGTGATGGCTTCTGCAAGCTACTGGTACCTCTGCAACATTTGGACAGCAACCTGCAGGCCTTGTAGAAGCCACCAAAATGACCTAAAGAAGAAAATGGAGGAAGTGTATGTGTGAAAGGGGTGAAGGGGGTGGAAGATGAAGTGTGTGGGAGGGATGGGGATGCTAATGGTGATAGGATAGAGATGGGAGAGGGCAGGGGGCGCAGGGTCTCAGCTGGAGGCAAGGGAAGGTGGTGTAAGAGAATGAGAATGGAGGGAGGTGGGAGGGGCGAACCTAACTAGAAGGGAGGGGAGGGGGGCGGCCAAAACATGGAGGGAGTGGTGGATTTCAAATTTGAAATGACCTTGGAAGTTGTGGGGTTGTGTGGGGAAGGGGTTGATTGTGTTGGAATGGGGAAAGTGGTGTTGAATGGTGAGGGATCTCCTTGGGACTAGGGGGGTGGAGTAATGGAGGCCATGGGGAAGTGGAGGGCTTTAATGATGGTAGGTGGGGGTTGAGGTGGTTGGGAAGGGAGGAGAGAGAAGAAAATTCGAAATTGGGTGTTGAGGAGAGAGAAAGTGGAGTGAAAAAGAGGGATTAAGAGAGGGAAGGGTGGGGAATCTCTCCCCTAGGGTTTCTCACCCAAAAAATGTTGGAATCACTCCACTAAACTAAGCTTTGGACTCTCAAATGGCATTTTTTTCATTGATTGATTCATTACCTCCAAATGAAGGAAATGGGGCCCTATATATAGGAAACCCACATTTTACAATAAGTCCCTTACAAAAGACTCAATAACAAATAACCGAAGGGGTAGGGGGGGCTCATGGGCCAAGCCCGAAGAATTGGGCCCAATAGCACATTACACAATCTAATGACACTCAAACTTAGGAAAATAAATGCAAGACCTAGGAACATGACTCAAATAAAAGGGAAAATACATCAAATGACTCAAATAAAATTACATAGGACTCAAAATTAAATGACTAAACCATGCCGGATGCAACCGGGGCGAGGAGACGAGCTGTGAACGTGGGCATGGGAGGTGATGTCCCCATCATACTCCCGGGGTGCGGAGAACTCGACTCCGTCGAGTAAGTGTCCTTCCCTCCTTGGAGGGTGTAGAAGTGGTACAGCCCTCAAGTCTTCCGAACGAGACTGATCCATCCACCTGCCGAGATAGCGCTCGTATACCTTGCTCCGAGTGGTAGTGACTTGTTCATCCAATATTTGTTCAATTTGTTCACACTGGGCTCTCTTGGCTGGTGGTCTCTCCTCACGGGTGGGTGCTCTCTCAAGGGAAGACGTAGGCTCAATCTCCTCACTAGGTACCACCGTGGGTCCCTTATATGACACTAGGTCGGCAACATTGAATGTGAGACTTATTCCATACTCCTCAGGGAGATCTAACTCGTAGGCATTTGCACCAATGCGCCTCAAGACCTGGAAGGGACCAGCCCCACGTGGCCTCAGTTTAGAGTTGGCTCCCGGGGAGAGCCTCTCCGTCCTTACCATCACAAAGTCACCCTCATGGAATTCTTGGTGACGCCGATGAGAGTCGGCCCGCCTCTTATAAGCCTCATTCTTTTTGCTTATGTGCTTGCAAAGGCTTTCATGCCACTTTGTGAATGTTGACATTCTAGGGGTGATGGGTGGACCTGGGCAACCAAAAGTAGATCAATCATGCTTTGATGCCAAGAAGACTTTGATGGATTTTGGAGGGCCGGGGCAACCATATGTGGACTTATCATGCAATGTTGTCATGTAGACTTTGGTGGGCCTAGGTGGGCCGGGGCACCCGTAGGTGAACCTATCATGCAAAGTGGTGATGAATGTAGAGGGACCCGGACATCCGTAGATGTTTTTGACATGTTTAAGACCCATGATGAATGAAGGAGGACCATGACATCCGAATATGGACCACTCATACTCTCTACTTGACATGTGGGTGATATGAATGAATGGACCCAACATAGTGTTCATGTCAAGGGGTGTGGTAAGCCTAGACACATGCATACTTTTCCCAAAGGTGACTTCCATGTGTATAGGTGTGGGACAACCTTTGAACTCCCATTGGAAAGGATCGAATGGATCTAAGAAGGTGGTCGTCATGGGGTGGGGCACAACCTTATTACCTAGGGATATGTGGCCCAAGGTCATGGCTCCCAAGGTGTAACCCGGGTCATGGATGAGGTGGGTTTGGCCCAATATGGTGGGTGAGGGTAGGAAATGGTGGGTGGTTGGTAAGATGGTTGGGTCATATGAGTCCCTTGACTCCCATTGGAATGGATCATATAGATCATAAAATGGGTCACCTAGGGGGAGGAACTCCATCTCCTCAAGATCCTTAAAAGGTGCTAAGTCATCATTCTCCATGATAGTTGGGCCAATGTTCTTGACAAGTGGGTCGGCCATGAGTGGAGGGCTTAGCTTTCTACCCGAGATAAGAAGCTCTAAATCGAGGAGAAGGTTGGGCTCATCGGGTGTAGGGAGGAATAGAAGGAGGTCGCTAGTGTAGCAACCAATGGTGCAAACCGAGGTGATAGACCCTATGCATAGGTGTAGGAGGCTAAGGCTCCTAGGTTGTTTGACCATAGGGGTCAACATGCTAGTCATCTCTACTTGCCATGCTATGCCCTTGAGAAGGTCCTCTAAGGTCTCCACTTGATAGGATGCTTGGATTGTGGTGTGATAGGAGAAGAAGGGCACTAAGAGAAGATCTTGTTCTATGGGAGGGAAAACATGGGCCCGGATCTCTCTAATTGGGCTCTCCTTTAGCCAACTAACAATGGGTTCTCCTAAGATGAGCTTGGTCCCAACTAGAGAGGGTGATGTAAGGTGAGGACCATCATGTGATGTTTCTTTCTCAACTTGGACTTGGGTTTCCTCCAAGGTGGGGGGTGGGTTTGGAGTGTCCTCAACTATTGAATTGGGTATGAGTTCTTCTACCAAGGAGGTGAGGGGGTCTTTTGGGGTGATGAGGGTTGGTGTGTGGTGCTCCCGGGGTGGAGGGTAAAGAGAAACTTGGATTGGGATTGGTAGAGTGGGGTTTGGGAGTGGAAGTAGTGGAGGCTTTGGTGGGAGTTGGATTGGGGTAGGGAGAGGAAGATGGGTGGGTTGAAGGGGTTTGGGTTGATTGGTTTTGGGAGGAGTGTCCCCTTTTGGGGGTGATGGAGAGGTAGTGGTGAGGGTTACCATGGGCCTAGGTGGAGAGTTGGTCATGGGGCCCAATTGGGTATGGGGACCTATGGTTGTGGTGTGGACTACTTCTTCCAAAGCTAATGGAGTGGGAAGGTTCTTTGATGGTGGGGTGATGATGGCCGGAGTATGGTGCACCCGGGGTGGTGAACAAGGGCGGGATTCCCGTGGGTGGGAGAATATAAGGTTGTTGAATTTAAAGGTTCCCGAAAGGTGTGGCGGATGCACTAGGCAAGTCCGACGTGTTGGGTCGATGTCGACATTCCTTTCATCTAACCATTTCTTACCTAGGATTATACATGGACCCGCCAATGTTCCCTTTTGACACCAAGCCCCATCCAAATACTTAGTTTTCCCGAACCATTTATGGAATTCAATAAAGACTTGGTCTCCATTGTGCACAATTTGTCCGGTCCTACAAAGAGAGGTAATGATATCGGGGGACACCCAATTTTCAGATTCTAGGTCAATGAAATCAATTTCTACGGGCTCTCCATTAGGTAAGCATGCATGGGATATGATTGGGAGAGGGGCCATGTGACCCAAGACTCAATGTTAACAATGATGGGTTTGACAATGCATGGTTCGGACAAGAATGCAAGCATGCCCTAGAACTTGACTTGTAGAGACAAGTCAATGACTTGCTCTGATACCACTTGATGTGACACAACTTCGGACCTAATGCAAGCAAGCACAATCGCATTCAAATGGGCCGAATTGGGCCACCGCTCTATCGACACTCACCCAAGCCCGGGGTGACTTGGCAATGCCAAGGGGAGGATGTGGGGTTGGGCCCTTGCTGGTAGAGGGCCAGCAAGGCCAAGAATTGATTCCCAAGGGGTGGGGATGCCCAAGTCAAGGGGGCCGACAAAGTGCCAACGGCACCGGTTACAATATTCCCACGGTGATCACTCAAGTTTATGGGGCTTGAGGATCGGGCTCTCACTCGCATAACCAGCGGAATTAAGAACTAATATTGAAAGACAAGCACTAATTAGAGTGAAGGTTTGAGCACTTACTCGACCGGTTTGAAGAAACCGGTCCCGGTCGGAGACGAGGGCGAGCGGGGAGGCGAGTGGATCCCCACACGCCGCGGCGGTGTCGCTTGACCTGCCCCAAACAAATTACACCACTACACCTCTCGCAGGAGGGGGAACTTGGGGTGGGGGTTAATGATATTACATCAATACTACCTCCACGCAGGGAGGGGCCTTCAGCCGGCCAAGCGGGGTGGGGAAACCAAAGCAAAGAACGAGGAACAAGGGTGGACGCCGAATCTGCCTGCTGTCAGCGAACCAGGACAGAGGGTCGGTGTTGTTGTTGTAGATCTTGCTCAGGAATTGTGCTGATGGCGAGACTGGCGGCGAAATCTTCGTAACAGGAAGGGGAATGCCTCAGAATTTTTGTAATTTCTTCTGGAGTCGCTGCTGGACGGGGCAGGAGCTTGAACAGGGCCTCTGTTTCTCGGACTAGCAGGGGCAGGTCACCAACAGTAGGATGCAGAGGCTGTCCTGACCGCTCCCGAACTCCAAATTTGATGCCGTCAGCGCCGTTAGAACCGTGGGTGAGTCCTCTTTGCAGCAAAAGAAACGGGGACGCCAGAAGAGAACGGAGACGATCTGTGGAGCCAGAAGAGTGAGGAGGTGTCGATGCAGACTGGGGAAGGCAGAGCTGCGCGACCGTGGAAGAAAATTGGTAACTTCTGTTCCCGGATGCTGAATGGGCTTCCGCTTCTTGATTCTGAAAGTAGACAGGCCGATAAAGAACTTTGAAGGAGGACTTGAAGACTGATTCCTTCGGGGCTGGTCGTGGCAGAGCTTCTAAGCCGGCTCAGGTCCTCAGCCGAGGCAGAACCGCGCAGCTGTGGGAGAATGGAGGTCCCGGACAGCACCGAGCTCCGATGAGGACGAAACCACTTTCGTGACGAAGAGGACTGGCAGACGCTTCCGTGGATGCCTCTTATGCCTTCAGAATCGCAGGTAGTTGACCGTGATGGCTTCTGCAAGCTACTGGTACCTCTGCAACATTTGGACAGCAACCTGCAGGCCTTGTAGAAGCCACCAAAATGACCTAAAGAAGAAAATGGAGGAAGTGTATGTGTGAAAGGGGTGAAGGGGGTGGAAGATGAAGTGTGTGGGAGGGATGGGGATGCTAATGGTGATAGGATAGAGATGGGAGAGGGCAGGGGGCGCAGGGTCTCAGCTGGAGGCAAGGGAAGGTGGTGTAAGAGAATGAGAATGGAGGGAGGTGGGAGGGGCGAACCTAACTAGAAGGGAGGGGAGGGGGGCGGCCAAAACATGGAGGGAGTGGTGGATTTCAAATTTGAAATGGCCTTGGAAGTTGTGGGGTTGTGTGGGGAAGGGGTTGATTGTGTTGGAATGGAGAAAGTGGTGTTGGAATGGTGAGGGATCTCCTTGGGACTAGGGGGGTGGAGTAATGGAGGCCATGGGGAAGTGGAGGGCTTTAATGATGGTAGGTGGGGGTTGAGGTGGTTGGGAAGGGAGGAGAGAGAAGAAAATTCGAAATTGGGTGTTGAGGAGAGAGAAAGTGGAGTGAAAAAGAGGGATTAAGAGAGGGAAGGGTGGGGAATCTCTCCCCTAGGGTTTCTCACCCAAAAAATGTTGGAATCACTCCACTAAACTAAGCTTTGGACTCTCAAATGGCATTTTTTTCATTGATTGATTCATTACCTCCAAATGAAGGAAATGGGGCCCTATATATAGGAAACCCACATTTTACAATAAGTCCCTTACAAAAGACTCAATAACAAATAACCGAAGGGGTAGGGGGGGCTCATGGGCCAAGCCCGAAGAATTGGGCCCAATAGCACATTACACAATCTAATGACACTCAAACTTAGGAAAATAAATGCAAGACCTAGGAACATGACTCAAATAAAAGGGAAAATACATCAAATGACTCAAATAAAATTACATAGGACTCAAAATTAAATGACTAAACCATGCCGGATGCAACCGGGGCGAGGAGACGAGCTGTGAACGTGGGCATGGGAGGTGATGTCCCCATCACGGCCTCTTGTCGCTGCACTTGGGACGCGACGCCAATTTCCTGCTTGATTATTTCATGAGACATTCCCTGGTGTTCAACTACATGCATACCAAGGCTATGGAATACTTGCACAATCTGAGTTGGCTCATTAATTTGCCATTGACTTTCTTTGGCATTTTCTTTGTCGGGACTGGCTTACTGTATTTTTGGATCAGCGGCCCTCTCTTGCTTAATGCCTTTTCTCCATTGTGGGGTGACATATCTTGGCATGACGTCTACAGTAGCAAAGATGCCCCACAATTTTCTTCTTTTTTTTCTTCTTCTTCTTTCTTTCTTTTTTCCTTTTTTTTCTTTTTTCCTTTTTTTGCAGCCTATTCAACTTAGCGCCTCCGACATTCAGTGCCTAGAAAATCCGAACTGGTGCCGCTCGGACGCCATCCTAGATTGGTGATTTCTCTCGAGCGGGGCCTTGTCGTGGAACGGCCCCTGACATTAGTTTGTCTTTGTTCGATAAGTGCTTCGATGCGCTCTCGGAGGGCTCTGCACTCATGGGTAGGGTGACATACCCTAGCATGGTATTCACAGAAGAGATGATGGCCCCTATCCACCTTTGTGAGTGGTTTTGGAGAAGCATGTGGTATTATGCGTCCTTCCCTTACCAACATGTCAAAAATCCCTTTTGTATCCTCTCGACAGAAGAAATATTCACCGGATGTTTGCTGACCAAGGTTCCTTTAGAAGGGTCTGTTTTGGCCTAACCCTGCTTTTGTTGCCTCAAGTTCAGGAAGTGCCTATGCGGCGGAAGCACGAGTTACTTTGGCTGAAGGCTTTGGTGGACCCCATGGATGGGGCTGTGTGGGATCAATTCAATAACTCTGTATTTGGATCACCCCTAATTGTATTAATCCTTTCACTTTATCTTTAAAGACATAGCAGTCCTCAATGGCGTGGCCTGGCATGTAATGATATAAGCAATAGCTAGGCCCTTTGATTCTACCTCCCTTAGCCGACTTTTGGGGCCCTGGTAGAGTTACGAGCTCTCGTGCCATGCACAGCTCAAACAGTTCACTGGTATGTTCATTGATGAAAAAGTATGGTGTTTTCATCCGCTACGCTAGAGGTACCGCAGGTGATTTACCCTTGGCATCTTTGTGGGCCTTACTCGAGCCAACTTTTTCCCAAGACTGGCTATTTGAAGGAGAGAAGTCAACAGCATTTGCCTTCTTCTTATTGACACAACGGTCCCTAAAGGGCCTAGCCTCAACAGCCAGTGCCTTGTCCATTATCGCCAAAGAATGAACATTTCCTGGCATCCCATAATTAATTTGGTTAATTGATAACGATGCGAGATGCATAGACAGGGTATCCCGCTCTCGCAACCTCTTTGTAGGAGAGACTTCAATGCTTGATTCTCCCGTTGCAGACCCTCCAGAGTGATGCATTCGGTATTATCTCGAGAAACATTCTCGAGGCTCATGTTGCTTTCCCTATGAATATCGTGAGGGTTATTCACCATGTCATCCTGTTGAGGTAACTCTTGTCGAGATCATGTCCCAACAAGGTGGTTCTTTTGGGTCCTCAACCTTGAGGCTTGTCATGGGACCATCCTTCTTGACCAAGTGTCCATTGGGCTAGACCCTCCGGCATTGTGAATTTATCAATTGCAGAAGAGTTGCAATTGTGAACCTCTGCAGTGCCTTTCGGAATCTGCAACATTCTTTTCTTGTGGGGATACGCATTCGAACGGGCAGGTGCCCCCAGTCGGTCAAAGACTGACATTCAACCCGGACCACACTCTTTGTCCGAGTTTATTTTGGTCTCACATTCAACTGAGGGTTCATCCCAGGGACCGAGTGCGCTATTTCAATTGACTTTTCAGATATGTTGTGAAGTTCACTTTCCGATGGCGAGTTGTCTTCCACCGAACTTAGATTGTCATCTGATACCTCTTTTGACAAGTTTAGCGAAGGATTTGGGCTCTGAATTTGGGCCACTTCGATCATTTCCTCGAGTAGTTCGGTCGGCTGCTCATTGACAGTGGAAGTGTAGTAGGTAAACACCTTTACAGAGTCAGCAACAACCTGCAACACAATCCTCTTTTTTTGGAGCTGAGAACCCAGGTGATTGAATGCCCCTGGTCGGTCAAAAATTACCACCTCGGGTGGCGAAGCGTCCACCTTATAAATCCTGTCTTGCTGGGTTGCTCCCAGGGATTGTCTGACTTTGTTGGGCTTTTTATAAAGCCCTTTCCTCTTCCACCCTTGAGGGTGGGAGACTTGGCTTTCTGGAGCAGTTGGGACTTTGGTCTGCCTACGGTCCGGTATTAGGACAAGGTGACCTGCCCTGGCACTCGTAATAGCTCGGGCCTCCTCTTTAGTGACCCAAATTTGCTTCATCTGGAGTTGACACTCCTCTGTTGGGTTGCCCCCTGATTTTAATCTGGGAGCTACAGACTTAGGTCGACGCATTTGCCCCCGATTTGCTACCAGAGCGCCAGATTTCTTCATTTCCGCTTTGTCTTCTCAGGGTCGCCGAAGAAGCTCGGAGCAGTTGGAGGTGTAGATAGTTAGGGCGTGCCTGCCCCGAGGCATGGTCGGCTCGCCTCCATCGAGCCGGATACGGAGGTCTCCGACATTTACCGTCTTGCCAGATCGAGAAGTGGCCGTTGTAGGCTTTATGCCCTTGCGGATGCAATGCTGCCCCAGTTGAGTAGAAGCGGCATTAATAGTGACCGCTACAGGCTTTGTGCCCTTGCGGCTACAACGATACCCCCGTTGAGTAGGACCAGCGTTGATGGTGATCTTATTGACCGAGAAGGCTCGACAAGTGGTTGGGACCGAAGGATTGGTGCCCTCGGTAGATGCAGTTGCGGGCGTGACCGCCTTGTCTTTGGCCACATGGACTACGCCCAAGAAATAGGGCGAGCCGACGACTGCTGGAAAGTCATCGAAAACAATTGGAGTTGCCAGGTAGCCGTGCCTCGCGTGGTTGGCGACAACGAGCGGACCGTAAGTCACAATAGCCATTATCGCCAAAAAAAATTGATTGTTTCTCCTACAAGAGTATGAAACATGTCACAGCCTTTGCAAAGGCCGAAGTATTCTTTGATAGAGAGATGAAAGGCAAGAAATCTCCCACCGAGCGTGCCAGTCTATTTAACTCACGAAAATTCAAAATATTAAAGCTAGGGAATAAAATTGGTGTTCGAAATGAAAGAACGGAAACGTTCGTTTATCGAAAAAATGTGCGCGGGAGCCAACCATGACATGTGCATTTTTTATTCCGTGGATTAGGTTTATCAGACGATTAGGGTTCCGGTACTGGACAATTCCCCACCTACCGCAGTCGGTGTTTATTTACATCGGTGCGAGCCCGAATACCCTTGATTAACTGCCAAAGAAAATCGTCAACCTATGCAGCGTCAGTCATGATGCTGAAGGCATAACCACAGGCGTCGTGCCACACGATGCTATGCCAACTGTCGGAAGCATTTGGGAATTTAGAAACTTTTGCAAACCCATCCGATGTTGTTATGTGGATTGAGGTGCTTGGTGACCTCTATACCCGTCAAGGATACGCCTGGCGTGGTTGGCGACGACATGCAACATGTAAAAGTAATAAATCATCATTAAATCTCAAAAAATTACCATATCTGCTGTGCTTAAAATCCTTCAGGTCCTCTTTTAAGAGGTTCTGGTGATTTTCTGGATATTGCACCCGCGCAATAATCTGCACCAAAAGTACAAATGCAAGAATCTCATATCTCAATAGCTGAAGAGAAAATAAACAAAACAGTAGGTAAACAGTTGCCATCACTAGTGAATTTAGGAGGTTTCTGATACAAATGGCTTACCAGTGAGACCAGATGTCCATATGCAGGAAGGAATGCTTGTATCCTTCGGTTCCTTTCTGCTTCCACCAGTTCTTCAGATCCATATGATGAATAGGAAACACTGAAGTATCCCAAATGACTTTTATGCTACAGGTCTAACATGAAAACATAAAGAGTTTGGTAAAGTGATCACCTTCTAGTCAAGTTAACTTGGAGGTGGTGCCAGAAGTTATATGTCATTGAGGAAATGTCATAATCTTCATGTGAAGCAACCTCCAGCAATGCTTGCACTATCAGCATGGATTCATCAGAACCTGAAGAGTATTTCCCAAGCTCAACAGCGGTACAAGACATGATTGGAGAAAACAACATTCTTAAAAGTCCTCTGAAGAGGAAAAATTGCTAAGACTATTTAAATCACCTCAATGATGGATGCTAAATGTTACCTGTTGCAATCAATTCTACATACGAGTCTCCCATATCTGCAAATAAACGAGCAATGGCCTTCACGTCTTCTTCATCCTGAGGAAGGATGTTGTTTAGGAGCCATTAGTTAACTGAAAGGAAGTCAAAATGAAGAATGCCAGGGAAAGGAAAAATTACAGAGTATCAGAAGAACAAGCAAAAGGCCCTTGCAGAACTAACTGAGACCTTAGAGCCGAAAAGGGCCCTTCTATGTACCTTGCTTTCTCTTTTTTTCATAATAATATGGACCCATTCAAAGGTAGCTTAGTAGGATTTATCCAGCTAGGAAACCTCAAAGTGGCAGACATACAGAAATCGTTGGAAAAGATCGGACCAGAAGAAAATGCATGGAGAGTCAGCAAGATTACTAATAGGAAGGTAGTCATCTTCTGATCTTCAAACCAAGCCAGATCACAAGATTCACAACTCTTGCAGAAAAAGGAGAGGAGTAGCGAAGGAGTAACAGTGACGTGGTCACCATCGTGGGGTTTTTTTTAATGACAATACCAGAGAAGCTACTCCGGGGAGACAATTATGGTGATTAAATTCCAGTGTTTCCACTCCCTCTATGGAATGTGAAGGTACTTATGGTGATTGCAGCCTCCTTTGGCATTTTTAAGGAACTTGACTGGAATTCAGTATAGCAGAGATCCATAGACTTTGCCGGGATGAATGGACGGGACTACTGTCAAAGAGTTTGCAAACTCGGATGAAGATTGAGCTGATTTTGGGTGAAGGTGACACAAGATACTTATCCACGTCCCAGTAAACCAGATTGGACTCAGAGAGTAGTCAAGCCTACGAGGAAAACAAAGCCTGGCAAGTTGTTCAAGGAGACAGGCAACGTTGAAGACAACTGAGTCTGATCAGCTGGTTTTGTTATTCAGCTGGGACAACTCAGCCAATCAATCCAGAGTCCATGCGCCAGTGACCATTGGTAATTTTTTGAGAACTTCATACTGGTGTCCAGTGAGGATGAACCCACAGACAATGGCAAGATTGACTAAGGCACTCCTACATCAAGTAAAGGAAAATCATTACATGGAAAGGCCTGTGAATTTGTCACCCAAACTTTCTCTGTCCACCAGTAAAAACAAAGTAGGCCTCAAGCTACCTAGTCAGAGGAAGTGTGGTGAGAATTGACTTTTGTCCTTCCTCTGTCATCAACTATCCTTCCCACTTCCCTACCTTCTGGTCCTTCTCACAAAGGTGAGGTAGAGAAGGCATGTGACTCCTCTAATAGCCATGATAGTGACAGTCAAAGTATGGAAGAAGTAGCAATCAATACCAACACAGAGGCAATGATAGAAAGAAGGAAGAGTAAAAGGAAAGTCACTGGAGATCTCATGATAGAAAGAAGGAAGAGTAAAAGGAAAGTCACTGGAGATCTCCTTCCTATCTTAGTGGAGCAACAAAGAAATTCCAAAGAAGGCCAGTGCTATGGGAATTCAAATCAAGAACAAAGTTGTGGGATGCTTTCTCCGCCTTTTGGCTAAGATCATGTGAAGAACAAAGTGGGACAATACAGTAAGTTGTGGAATACTCATAGAAAAAATGATAATATATTAGGCCAGTTAAGGATCAGAGAAAACTGACAGGATCTCCTAAAAGATTCTAACAGGGAAGTACCAGCAGAGAGCCAACCGGTATGCAGATTCCAATAAAGAGGAATCACTCTAAGATGAGTTCCCGACTCAAAGCAAGAATTATGGAGTGTCATAGGAGGACAGATATTGGCGACCAACAGAGGGCAAAAGGAAAGAGTCAGACAATCGTTGGGAAATCCTTGAGATATACATTCAAGCATTAAAGTCAGCAGAGCCGACTGCACAGAGACATTTCTGGGAAGGTTCAGTAAAGCAGGATGCAGAGATGCAACTTTGGGAAAACACATCCAAACCTATTCATAACTAGAGCTGTGTTTGTGTTTTGAATTGCATAGGTTGGGCTAGAAGAGTGATTGGTTTTTCCACCTCTAAAATGAGACTCGGTGCCAAAAAAAAGAGGTGTTTGGTACACATAAGGAAGGATCTTTTATTGAATGAGAAAGTAATCAAAAAAAATATTCAGGGATGATCCTCAGAAGTTTCGTACTTCATCACCTCCACAAAAGAGGGCCTCATTTTGGTTGCATGAGCAGCTAATATTCTGCTTCATGACATAGAATACCCCATGTCATCTGACAATAAATGGATGCACAAAGTCAACTCATTGATATGGCCAAACTTTGACAACCGACTGCCATTTCCCTTCCAAGCACCATCTAGAGAATACTGATGGCTAACGACAGCCCATAAAATCTCAACCTAATAGTATGTGTTCATCATAAACTAGTGCAACTCAAAACACAGAAGTTAATTAATAAACCTTTTGTCCAACAGATGTTCTTTCTAGAAATCTTCGGGGTGAAACTACAGAACAGGTAACATAGAGATAAGAACATTATTATTATGAAGTGAGAGTGAACCTTCTATACATTTTTTATTAATTTGTTGATAGTTGAATGGAATTTCAAGTAGAACTCGGACCAAAGAACCCCATATGAAAGAAAGAGAAAGAAGAAACACAATTACAAAATGATATCCTTGCACAACAAACACAATTTTAACGTGGGAATGAAACCAAAATACTGAGAAATAAAACCTAAAATATAAGACAAAAACTAAGCTAATCTAGTGGGAACCAATATTGATGTTCTCCGTAAATTAAAGAAAAAAATAAAAGAGAATTGAGAGAACTGAAATAGCTACCAAACAAACTCATAAAATTACAAAACTGCATGAGATTTGCAATGCAATAATATGAGCACATTACCCAATGAAATTCTGAAATAAAGAATATCCAAAGCAAAACTAACTTTCACAAAATAGGTGCCATCACTAGTTACCACTCCAAAAAGAAAAAAAAATAGAAGTATAAAAGGAAGATGAAGCATTGCCCTATCAGAAGTTAACCCTATGAATAAAAAATGTTCAAGGATCAGTGATAAGTATGTCTCTCACACTCCACAAAGATTATCTTTGTGATGTACAATGCAGTTGCTGACCCAAAAACAAGAGTAAAAAAAGAAGTCCCAAAGATGGCAAACTCTGCTAGATATGATACCCTGGAAGAATCTCTTAGTTGCTCCTTGAGATTCATAACACGAGGCACAAGAACATGAATCAAGGGAATCTGTGCAGAAAATCCACCAGGGCTTCGTGATACCGTGTAGTGAATTAGTTCAGATACAACTGAAAAGGGGAGAGAAAAGAAGGGTCAGAAATAAAAAAGAAGTAATGAGATTCACCAAAAATGGGATGGCAAGTTCGCTTGGCAAAACCATTCTTAAAAACACGGGGAAGAGAAGGATAAATGCAGTCAAACATGGGAAAGATCAGCACTATAAAATCAAATTGAATGCATGAACTCATACCATGAAGCAACCTGTTTAGCACCAGTTCCCATACATTCACATACTACAAGCAAACAGCTCATACATAAGATTGTGATAATACTAACCTTTTAAAATCAAGTTTATTCAATGGCACCTATGTAAATAGTACAATATTATGGGGAAGGATAAGCATAGTCTTCTAGAAGATTTTAGGTTAACATCACAATCTTCCCTCATACTATGAAGGTTATGCTGTCCAGTTAGATGGTACCAGGTGGCATTCAGTGGACCATTGTTTGACAAAATTTTCTTTAAAAGAAATATCTGTGAAAATTAGTTAAGATTTTATTTGATTTATGTTGTACAAAGAAGAGGATGCATAAGAAAATGAAAACCTTGGGCAAAGGAAGGCACAAACTCCAAGGAAGAGAAGCACTCTGCAGCAGTTGGCCAGTCAAGAGGTCTCCCTGGAATTCTCATACAGCTGGCCAGTTAACGTGCAGTCTTGGAATACCATATTTCAATCATTGTAATCTTCTTTTAGTCTTCATTCTTTGGCATTAGAGGAACCTCTCCTCTTATCCAATTGATTGTACTCACAGTTTGTCAAGGCACCCCCGCCTAGGCACCGCTTAAGTGCTGCCTAGGTGGGAAGTCATTTTTCCCAGGCCAAGCAGCACGGGTGCCTTGTCGGGCCTTGAAAAGGCTGCCCAAAGCGCAGCTTAGGCGAGCGATGCGGCCCAAGGCATCTGCCTGCACGCCTTGGGTCTGCTAGTCCAACCCGGACTCCAGTTCGGATCCGGAATTCCGGATCCTCTTTAAAACCCCCCTTCAAAATGGAAGGTCTGCCCATTCCCCCCTCCCCAGCCCCCGATCCCCCTACCCCGGTCCCCGAAGACCAGTGCTAGGGTTCTGCAGCCGCCGACTCCAACCACCATTGCCGCCGTCTACTACCGCCATCGCTGCCATCTGCAGCTTCCGTCGTGCCATTGCCACATCTCCTCGCCACTTATTCTGTAGCTCCGCTGTCCCCTCCATTCATCCACTGCAGGCTTTGGCCACAGGTTCACCTCTCTCTCTCTCTCCCTCACTCTTTCTCCCACATATACAAGAGCTTCAGCCCCCTCCCCCCACTTCCATTTCTCTCACATAGACAAGAGGCTTCTGCCCTAAGCCCCCTCTCTCCGGTTCCATCTCTCTCACACCAGCCCCTCCCTCAGGTTCCATCTCTCTCACATTCTCACTGAGTCACTGTGCACACAGCCACAGCAGACAAGGGGCTTCTGCCCCCCCCCCCCCTCTCATTGTGTACACAGACACACACATAGCACAAGGGCTTCAGCCCTGTCCCACCGTGCACACAGGACACAAATCTCTCTCTCTCTCTCTCACACACACACACAGAAGGGGGTTAACACCTCTCCATTCTCTATCTCTCTCACTGTTCCAAGCATTATTTGCATATTTTTGGAACAAGTTGGCAAACATCAGGCTAGTATTTTCTTCATTCTAAATGTCCCATTTTTAATGTTATTTTTATCTCACAATTAATTTGGTATTTTATTACAATGTCATTTCTACTAGTCTACATTTCTCTGTCATACTAGTGTTGTTTCCCATATTTTTAATGATCATGATTCCCACATTTTTAATGATCATGATAAAGTTTTGTATACAAAATTTTATATATATTTCTTGTTGGCTGATTTGTGTGAACTTGCAGCACTTAGGCACTCGTGGACCCCGAGTATGCCTTGGTTCACCTTACCGCCTTGACAACTATGATTGTACTACCTTTATTTTTCAATAAAATTGCTGGGACAATTCACTATTTCTTAAGAAAAATAAAAGAAGAGAAAAGTAGCTGCGAGTCTCTTAAGCACCCTTCATCAGCATTACTCCACAGCATGCAGACAAAAGCAAGAAGAGAAGATGCAGCAGAGCTCTCACCAGCAAGAACAGAAGAAAAATAATAGAAAGAGAAGAGAAGGGAGGGATTTCACTGGCAGAAACAGAAGAAAAAGAGGGGGAGGTGGAGTCTTACTGGCAGAAAACAAAGACTGCAAGGTTTCCAACTGGAGAAATGGTCAAAAAGAAGGAAGGAGAGACTGCCAGTGGGGGTCTGCACCCCACACTGGCGGCTTTCTCTTCCCATCAGAAATGGGAAACCAAGGCTCCATTCTTCGTAATCATGAGAGGTTGAATAAAAAATCTCTTTTGATCTTCCAAATGATACTAAATTTTATATTTGTGTGTTTGTGGATCCTAAACAGATCCTTGCTGGATTTACCCAAACCCATAAAGGTTGGGCACGACCTGCTTAAAGGGCATTAATCCTTAGTGGATTCCAATAGGTAGATGATCCTGCCATCATTATTATTTAACCACTATCCATAAGTGGGCGTAACCATTCTTTTAAGCGAAGTCCATGATGTTTGCATTTAATCAGGATTTGGTAAAATTCATACGCCCATAAGTTAGACCACTGCCTCTAACTAACTGTTGGACCTCATAATTTTCATGGTTATTTCCAGCAGAAGAAATATTAAATTAATTCCACAACGGCACAGGATGATATTAAATCATCGCCGTTGTATTTCCGTTATATTCCAAGTTCTCGTTCAACGGACAGGTGTGCATGTTTGAGGTGTGTTCCATGCACCAGAATAATGTCAAACAGTTGACGGGCGGCATGAAGCCACATACCCGTACAAACAATCAACAACACTCGTGCAACCTTCCATCTCTCACAAGGTGGAACCCCATGCTTACCTTCCATCTCTCACAAGGTGGAAGGGGAACCCAAGGTGCAGTCAATGCACCACCCATTAATGCACAATG
Source organism: Amorphophallus konjac (assembly GCA_022559845.1). Classification (NCBI taxonomy): domain Eukaryota; kingdom Viridiplantae; phylum Streptophyta; class Magnoliopsida; order Alismatales; family Araceae; genus Amorphophallus; species Amorphophallus konjac. The sequence goes on along the minus strand of CM040123.1, from coordinate 113,878,763 downwards.
AGGTTCCCCCACCTAGGTGCACCCTCCTATAAGAGGAGAGGATCTCATTCTCAAGGGGAGGGGAAAAAAAAGAAAAACACACCCAAAAGAACACACAAGGCTAGGCGCAAGGAGCTCCAAGAGAGTTTGTTCTTCTCAAGAACTCTAAGAACACTTGGAGAAAAGTAAAGACTCTAGAGAGGTCTGGTTTGCCTAGCCCCCAAAGCTTATATGTTGATCTGAAAAGTCTCTATTGGGAAGGGATGTTGGCATTTTTACACTTAAGAGATTTGCTTGTAAATCATGTAAATTCTGTAAAAAACTCAGAAATTCATGTAAATTTTTTTGAAAAATTATGAAAGTGCATCTAGAGCTTGTTCTCATGAGAAAAATTACGTCCAAGTCCCTGATTTGTGTAAAATTGCAGAAAAGACCCTACAAATGTGTGAAATCACAAAAAAATCTCAAAATTCAAGAAACAAATCCTGAAAATTAATAAATTGAACAACAAATGTTCAAGTTTGCAAAACTTCTCCCAAAATTGGGGGAAAAACAAATGTTTTGTTGAAGAGTCAGGAAAAACTGCAAATAAACTCCCGATTGAGAGAAAATTGTAAATAAACTCCCGATTCAAAAAAAAATTGCAAATAAACCCCCGATTGAGGGAAAACTACAAATAAAACTCCGATTGAAAGAAAACTGTAAATAAACCCCCGATTGAGGGAAAGCTGCAAATAAACCCCCAAGTGAGGAAAAATTGCAAATAAATCCCAGATTCAATAAAAATTGAAAACAAGCTCCAATTCATGCCCTAAGACATGGGGGTTATTTTTGAGCTTAAGCTTACCTATCACAGTAGACAATGTAATGGTTAAAGAATTTCTTTGGCAGTTAATCAAAAGTGCTCGGACTTATGCCGATATAAATTAACACCGATTACGGCCGGTGGAAAAATATCCAACACTCGATCCCTAAATCGTCTGATAAAAATAAAACGCGAAAATAATCATGCACATACTAATCAATTAGCTAAACAAAAATGTGCATATTTATCCCAAAATGGACAAATTAAAAGCTTTTTTAAAAACTTTATAGTTTTCTGTGTGTTAAACGCTAACCCATTCAAATATGTTCAAAAGACCAAATTAACGTTGGCTTCAACATTTAAATCAAGTGCTAAAATGGTCTTAAACATGATCATTTGACTTAATGTCTACAGCTAATAAATTTGATCAAACACTCATCACAAAGGTAGGCAGAATCAGGGATTAGGCATGGATTGATTGCGAGTGGGCCAACCCATATCGCTCTATCTAGCCCAACCCACCTGCAAGCCTTGTCATGGCTTAGCAAAAATTCAAAATCATATAAAAAAAATCTTTAAAAATGTGAAATTTGTTCTACAAATAAAAGGACACAATTTTAAACAAAAGAGAGAGAAACTCATCAATAGGCTTGTGTTTTGTTGCATGCTCATATTATGTGTTGAAAAGATAATGCACATATGCACGTACATGTTGATAGTCCATGAGGCACCGATTACACTCATTTGTGCCACCGTAGATGATTGTGATAGGTATCCAAATAGGGATCTCAGAGGCCATGGTGGGACCCTACCATTGATTGATGGGATGATGTATCTTAACATTAAGAATAACCATAAGATCCTCCTAAATAACTCGAATTATCGAAGGGTGGATAACATAGTTGTCAAGGCGCCCGCCTAGGCACCGCTTAAGCGGCGCCCGCCTAGGCACCGCTTAAGCGGCGCCTAGGCGGGAAGGCATTTTTTGGACAACAAGGCGCCCCCACGCCTTGTTGGGCTTGAAAAAGGCGCCGCCTAGGCGCCGCTTGGGCGGCCTAGGCGTCCAAAGCGGCGCCTAGGCGGCCCCCTTTTATCTTCGTCTCTCTCTCCCTCTTCTCCCCTGTTATAAATAGAAATTTTCTTCCGGGGGCTCCGCCCCCGGAAACCCCCGCAAGGGACGCTGCCCCCTTGACCCCCGCGACCTGACCGCGCAGGTCGATCCGCGTGCGAGGGCGCACGATGGCGAGTTTGAGCTCCACACTCTAACACACTCTCTCTATTTCTCTCTCACACTCACAGTGAGACCCACCCTCTCTCTCTCTCCTGCCCCCTCTCTATCTGTCTATCTCTTCTCTCCCCTTGCCCCCTTCTCTCTCTTTCCCCCACCCTTCCTCCTCTCTCTCTCTCTCTCACACACACACAGTTCGCAACTATCTCTCTCAGTCCCTCTCTCTCTATCTTGCTTTCCCCCCTTTTCAATTAATAATGGGGTTAATTTGTTAATAAAGTATTTTAAATTTGAATTTGAATTTTGTATGTCTTATTTTTTTTACAGTGGTCATCTATGGTACTTCCCTAGTTATGTGTTTGTTTACTTTATTATGGATTGTATGTGATAATGGGAGATGTCTTTTTCTTTTCGTATCTACTTTATATTATATGTATGTTATTTCGAGTATGATTTGCATATTTTTGGAAGAAATTGGCAAACATCAGGTTAGTATTTTATTCATTCTGAAAGTCTAATTTTTATTGTTAATTTTATCTCAAAATGAATTTTGATATTTTATTGCAATGTCATTTCTATTCATTTTTATTTCTATGTTCATACTAGTGTTGTTTCCCATATTTGTAATAATCATGATTAATTTATATATAAACAATTACATATATATTAACGATGATATTTTTTATGAACTTGACGCCTAAGCGCCGCTTAGACAGGCGCCTAAGCGCTTAGGCACTCAAGGACCCCAAGCTCACCTTGGTCGCCTTGTCGCCTTGACAACTATGGTGGATAAGCATAATAACTTGATACGTGACCATAAGCCTCTAAATGAGTACAAGATGATGTATCAAAATACTTTGCTTGGCCATAATGCTTTTATACTTCTGTTGCCCTCCTCTCAAACTCTTCTTTCATAGCTTTTTTCATGTCAATAATTTTAGCCTTGATTAACTAGAGGAATTGGTCGATCCCAAACAAGGATAGATCAATCCCAGACAACCCAATCTGATTCTGTCATCCTTGCTCATCACATCCTTGAAACCCATGACTTGTTAAAATATTGCATGCACTCAAATGACATGAAAAATCCAAGCATACAAGCACTTCTGTAATCATAAAACATAATTCCAAATGGCCAAAAATGCCTTGTAACATTGAATTAAAGCACAATCAAAACACTAAGTCATGTTCTTCCCAAAAAAAAGAGGTGATAGATTGAAATCCATCTAAACACTTCGGTGATCAATAATTGCTACTGGTTGGAACCGGATGAAATTGGAATCTTAGTTGATGACCCCACTCATACATGTCTGCTTCATGTTGGCCACCTCCATAACCTGATGGATGTCCATATTGACTCTGTGAATCATATCCTCTTTCACTATGACTGTATCATCTGCCCATATCAGCGTGGAAGGAGGAAGTAGGTGCATACATCCCACTGCCAGTAGTAGCACCTACAGCTGCACTAGGATCATCACTTGGTGTATCATCATCATCATCATCGTCATCATCATCATCATCATCATCATCATCATAAACATAAGAAACAAATCGCATTCTAGCCTTCGACTCTATTTTTTTTGGCGTGACCATCTTGTTCATCTTTGAAAGAAATCCCTTTCCCTGTGCCGGGTGTCTCACATAAACTTGCTTCATCTGCTCAAATGCCGGGTCCTCTCGAGCAGTAGCACTAGTCCTCTCAATCATCTCATGCACTGATGTACTTCTTCTTAAAGATAGAGGTGGCTTAACCATTCTAGGAGTGACCGGTCTGCTATCTGATTCTGAGTATCTAGCTCGCTCAATCTCAAGCTGCTACTCAGTGTCATCAACAAACAAAGACTTTTCCTCTCTCTGGTGCTCATGAGTAACTGTTGGCCTCTTTGTTGATGCTCTGAATTCTGGATCCCTTGGCTCATCTCCATCCAATATACCATCTGCTCATGTTCTGTCATCAGGATCAAAAACGGGCTAATCAACCTGCGCTCGTATCTCAACCTAAGACTGCAAGGGATTGTCATCATCAAATAATGCGTCCACATCAATTTAGCCAGTTGTATTGTCTGCGACGCGTTTGTCCCTCAACTGTTGTCTCAACTTCATGTTCTTTATTCTCAACCTCATGTTATAGTGGCAATAAACCAATTTTTCTAGCCGTTCAGCCTTTAGTTGATTGCGAACATTTTAGTGTATAAGGCTGAACGTGTTCCAATTCCTTTCACATTGACTTGTTGATGTTGTTTGACTCAGCACCCTAATTGCAATGTAAGCCAATGCATTACTGCCCAAATCCCTATTGTTCACCATTATCCACCAGTTAGCTGTTCCACCAACCATAAACAAATAAATGTAAAATAAAAATGAAGATCAATTCTTCATGATATACTAATACATATTAACTTAATTTAAGCACAAAAATTTAGTATATTTAGCTCACTCTTCCCACGACATACATTCGAATTCGATCCACGAATTGGACAAAACGTTCACTTATAGAAAAATAAAATAAAAGATCTTACTGATATATTGCAATTGTGAGTCAGAATGTCCCAGTCCTCATTCTATAACTATCCATCTAGAAGGATAAAGAAACAACTAACATAAGTAATTAAGTAAATTCTTTTCCTCTTATTGATAAAATCAATAAAGGCCAACCTGTAGCTCGATCTGAAGCCTCTTTTCTGATGTCTTCGATAAACGACTAATGACTTTTAAGGTGCCTTGAAGCACCTCGCCATCAACATTTACATTGGCATTGTATATAAATCAAGGGTTGAGGAATAACCTGCATTTGTGTATAATTATGTAAGATGTAAATTAACCTAAAAAAAATGAACTTTATATCAGTACAATTAATCACTCACCAGCTGCATGCAATTCATGGTGTAATGTGTTGTCCCATCTATTGTCAACAATTTTCCACCACTTCTCATACTCTCTAGGAAGGGATTTCTGCAAGTCTAACTTGGCACGATCCATAGTCTCGTACAGATATCTCATATCATTCTTGTCATCGCCATCCACCATTCTTAAGACCTTCACGAGGGGTGTGATTACTTTCATGCAATATGAGACCCTATCCCAGAATTTGTTGTCTTCCACGATGTGGCACACTTCCAAATAATCCATCTGAGCATCAGTATTCGATTTGTCTATGTAATCCCGCATGAAATTATAGTACATGAAAGACTTGAGCTCATTCTTATATCTGTGCAAGGACTCTAAAGAAATGAAATTCGAAGCAAATCTTGTTGGCCCTGCACGGATGATATCTCGACCCCCACTTGCATGCTCTCTGTACATGTTCAAGATCATAGGATGGTCATAAATGTACCAAGTGATATTTTGTGCCCTCTCAATTGTCTTCTTCACATTTTTGTCAATCCTAATGTCTTCAAGTATCAAGTCCAGACAATGTGTTGCACATGGGAGCCAATATAAATGCTTGTGCTTCTGCATCAACTTCCTCCCTGTAACCTTATAACTGACTTTATTATCGGTGACTACTTGCACAACAAGTTCCTCTCCAATTTGTTTTACCATCACATCCATCAAATGAAACAAATAATTTGCATTATTTTCATAATTTGATGCATCAACTGATTTCACAAAGATTGTACCTTCGATGCAATAAATCAAAAAGTTGATCGTGAAATTCTTTGTGGTACCAGTCCAGCCATCACACATAATGGTACATCCTCTCTCCATCCAGATATGCTTGAAGCTTTAAACCTACTGATGAAGCTCCTCAACCTCTCCCTCAAGGCCACGCCCGTATATGTCTCGACGTGACGGGGCCTTGAAGCTAAGGCCAGCATCTGCTACAATATCAAGTATAGGCTGACAATATTCTGATTCAGCTGCATGTGCAGACACAGTTGCATCGAAAAACTATTTGCAAATACTTTTAAATGCATGCCCTGCAGCTTCAGCTGATTTTTTGACCCCTCTCAATGTCTGCTTGATTTTTGGTTGTGTAGCACTTTACTTTCTGTGCATATGGCTGTCCATGGGGACTACTCACTGCGGAGTTGCACCAGTGTCGGAATGTCGTGCTACACCAGCTGTACTGGAGTAGGTCTCTGATCCTATTGGTGCTTTTCCCTTACTTCGAGCCGTACGCTCACACTCTACTTCTTCGGTCAGCTCTGGATCTGGATCCTCAGTGCCTTCCTCATCATCAACATCCCCCCTTCCTCTTATGCTTACTCTGCCTGAAATCTTCTCATAAATTTCAGCCCGATCTTCATCCCTTCGTTGTATCCTGTCTTTTTTGCCCAGAAGGCACTGGCGCATGTCGGGGAAATATGTCGCATTGCTTGACCTCTCCTCTTATCCCTGCCAAATGTTACTTTCCTCTAGTAATTTTATCATGTATCTCCTTACCACAATAATTACATTTGACTTTTCTTCTTCCAACATCAACTAAGGTGAGGTGGGCCCATCCCGGATCGTCCTGCCCATGCTGCTCCTAACCCTGTTCACATCTACCCATGATCCTGCATTAAGACAATCAAAGACAAATGGTTACAAGTACAATGAAAAAATGCAATGAAGCATAAATGAGCTTCAAATTACGTTAAATTGAGATAATTAGACAAAAGCCTCAATTTCTAACCGCTAATTAGGGTCACATTTGGAGAATTTGACTAATTACCCTTCGTTAAATGCAATTAACAGCATGTCCTGCCCTAAAGCATTCAATGAAACTTAATTGAGCTTCAATTGACGTTAAATTTACCTAATTAGACAAAACCCCAAAATTTAAATCACTAATTAGACCTTAATTTTGGGATTTACCCTAATTACCCAACGTGTAACATGCTCCCGCCTTAAAACATTCAATAAAGCTTAATTGAGCTTCATTTGACGCTAAATTTACCTAATTAGACAAAAGCCCCAAATGTAAACTGTTAAGTAGACCCAAATTTGGGGATTTACCCTAATTACCCGGCGTGTAATACAATTAGCAGCATGCTCCCACCCTAAAGCATTCAATGAAACTTAATTAAGCTTCAATTGACGCTAAACTTACCTAATTAGATAGAATCCCTAAATTTAAATTGCTAATTAGACCTTAATTTAGAGATTTACCATAATCAATGTATAAAAACTAATACATTGTATATAACCTTACCTACAATAAGAAAACTATCAAACAAAGAAAAAAAATACAAAAACTTAAAAGATCCTTAAGGAATCTTCAACCCAATGATGTGAACGACGGCGGCGATGGCAGCTACTGTTTACACGCGGAATTCTCGGAACATCCGATTTCGCCGGATGAATATGTCGTATATTTTGACATATTTGTTAATTCCGTGCTTTTGGGGTTTATCAGACGATTTAGGGTTCGTGTACAGGACTTTTCCCCACCAACCGGAGTCAGTGTTAATTTACATCGGTACAAGTCCGAACACCTTTGATTAACTGTCGAAGAACGCCTTTTGCCTCTATACGTTGTGACATAAATGATCTTGACGATCGGCCATTACGGGTACATACTCTTGCAAAGAAATTTGAAGACTTTATTTCTTGAACATAGATAATTGAGATTACAATCGGTTCTTCAGGATCTTCACATATGATCCTGATTGTGTAATCGGGTCTTGGAAATTACATCCAGTTGCAACTAGAGCCTTTGAATTTGCTTCAATCTGCACTTGGGTCTTTGAATTTGCTTTCGTCCTGATCGGGTCATTAAATTTACTCTTGTCTCCTGATCAGACGGTTGGACTTGAATTCCATTAGGATCGGACCATTGGATCGCCAAGATGATCACTGCCGGTCTGTCGGAGTTGCTTCATGGCCATAATCACTCTTTTAACTATGATTGGACTCTTAAGTTGGCTTGATGTCCATAAAGGACATTCCCGCCTGAGGCGGGGTATATTTGTGGTTTTCCCTCCATCAGGGCATTTTTGTGGTTTTCCCCAAACTTTGGGATGTTCTTGCAATTCCTTGCTTTCTTGGAGATAGTCTCGTCATGCCTTGTCTTATTAGGCACATCTGCCATTCTGACTTTTTGGCATATGTTTGACATTTCTTGACTTCTCGGAGTAACCCCGTCATGCGACTTCTTGGGCATTCTTATCATTCTGACTTTTCGGCATATATTTGACATCTCAGAGATAGCCCCTTCACTTCTTGACTTCTTGGGCATATCTGCCATTTTGACTTCTCGGAGATAGCCCCGTCACTTCTTGACTTCTTGGGCATATCTGTCATTTTGACTTCTCGGAGATAGCCCCGTCACTTCTTGACTTCTTGGGTATTCCGAGTATGAATTTTCTTGACTTCTTAGGGTTTATTTATAATTTCATCAATTTCTGAGTTTCCAGACATGATAGCCCTTGGCCATGAAAAAGATACATGGATTTGGATGGTTAGCCATAAGCCGAACTCAGGAAAGCGCACACCGCTTCAGAGAAGGGGCGTAGTCTTGCTCCACCGAGTCGTGCAAACGGCGCCAACCGGAACAAGAGCGTTCTTTAGTGATTTTGAGACAAAGCGGGAACTTTGTGTAGTTTCTAGATTGAGCAATGATTTTCTTGCAGCTTTCCCACAAATGTGGTATTTCGCAATTTCTGATATTTCAAGGTCTTTTTGCATTTTCCCACCATTAGGGGTATTTTTGTAATTTCCCTATCATTGGGGGCATTTCTGCAATTTTCCCACTATCGGGGATATTTCTGTAATTTTCCCGCTATCGGGGGTATTTCAATAATTTTTCCACTATCAGGGACATTTCTATAATTTTCTGCCCATCGGGGATATTTCTGTAATTTTCTGACCTCTGAGAGTATTTCTGTAATTTTCTCGCCATCGGGGTATTTCTGTAATTTTCTGACCAACGGGGGTATTTCCGTAATTTTTGTGACCACCGGGGATATTTCTGTAATTTTCTACCCATTGAGGATATTTCTGTAATTTTCTACCCATTGGGGATATTTCTGTAATTTTTCCACTATCGGGGACATTTCTGTAATTTTCTGCCCATCGGGGATATTTCTGTAATTTTCTGACCATCGGGGGTATTTCTGTAATTTCTGACCACCGGGGGTATTTCTGTAATTTTTCACAATCAGATGATATTTCTGTAATTTTCTGACCATCGAGCCTTGAACATTTGTAAGACTTGCAATTTAATTTGTAATATCATCTTCATTCAAATGCAATAAGCATAAGGCCGTTTCAAAAATGACATAAGCATAAGGCCATCTGAATATTTGCATAAGCTATCGTCCCTCTTCATTTGTGCTTTGAATGATTTCAAATGCAATAAGCCCAATTTGATCAGCCCATTTCAATTGAAAGAAGCCCATTTGATTTTCATCTGTAAGCCTGAAACATTTTCAGAACCTTGAACTTGCAAGATTTCTATTCAATTTGAACATTGAACATAACTTTGAACTTGCAAGATTCCTTGAACAGAACTTTGAACTTGCAAGATTTCTATTCAATTTGAACATTGAACATAACTATTTCTATTCAATTTGAACATTGAACGTAACTTTGAACTTGCAAGATTCCTTGAACAGAACTTTGAACGTGCCTATTCAATTTGAACATTGAACATAACTTTGAACTTGCAAGACTTCTATTCAATTCGATGTCCATTTGCAAGCCCATTTGAATTGTAGGCCCATTGAATTGTAAGTCCATTGGATTGTAGGGCCATTGTAAATGGAATCATTTGCAGGGGGTGAAAGATTTCTTAAGATCACCATTCCCAAAGGAGGTGACTGGAACACCCAAGGGAGGGCTTTTTTATGGTGACCATATCCCAAATAAGCCAACACTTCTCCTGTTCGCAGGACTGTTGCTTGGGAGCAGGCAAGGCAGGGCTGCCAGCCTGTTGCCTTCGCAGAACTGGTGCTTGGGCCTTCAAGACAAAAAAATTCCTTTATGTGCTGTGTGGCTGCTACTTTTCTTGGCCTTTTCTCCCGCACTTGCTGCTGCTTCCCCTTTGCACTTTCTGTCCTCTCCATTTTATAGTGGTCGGAGGTGGGCCGGAGGACCCCCCTTTTTCTTCTCCTCCAGTGGAATCCCAAGGGGCAAGCCCCTTGAACTTCTCCTCCCTGCCTATTCCTCTTCCCTACTGTTACTGCTCCTTTTTTTTTCTTTGTGAAGGCCGCATGGGCCATGGGCGGAGGCAGGACCCTCCTTCGGCCTGCGACTGGGCGGAGGGCTCCCCCTCCGGCCTGCACAGAACCGGAGGGGGCCCCTCCGGCCTGTGCAGGTCCGGAGGAGGCCCCTCCGGCCTGGACAGGACCGAAGGAGGCTCCTCCGGCCTGTGCAGGACCGGAGGCCCCCTCCTCCGGCCTGCCAGGTCCGGAGGAGGCCCCTCCGGCCTTGGCAGAACGGGAGGAGGCCCCTCCGGCCTGTGTGCAAGGCGGAGGATCTCCCTCCGGCCTGTACACAGGTCCAGAGGGGGCTTCTTGGCCTTCATGCCTATAAGAAGGGGGGTCGTACCTCACTAAAGAAAATTGCTTTCACCTACGTGGATTTGGAGCTTCTATCCTTTTCAATTGTCTTTTTTTTTTCGGCAGGATATCCACCTTGGCTTTGAGAACATGTGGGTGATAATCTAAAAAAAGGCTTTATACACCCAAATACACATTCCGATATGTATCTTCCTTCAAAAACAATTCTGAAGATATGAAGGATATTTTTGTAGGGTCAACAGCTACGCACTGTAAACAGCAAGAAACGGCGGCGGCGGCGGCGACGACAGTGACAGCGACGGCGCCGGTAAGATCTCCTCCCGGCAACAAAACCTCCTCCCAAGCTCCCCCCTACCCCTCCACCTCCCCTGGCGGCAGCCCCTCAGATCTCAGATCTGAGGGGTGTGGCGGACGTGGACTCCCCCTAAGAGTGGAGTTCGCGCCCGATTTTGCCCGGTTTCGAGCGTATCAGGCCAAAACACCCGAAACTGGGAGAAACCGAATCGATTTCGCGCGAAACATAATAAAATAATATTTTTTAAGTTTCGGACCTACTATAATGAGCAAGTCCAGTTTCGGATCCTCCAGGTCCGAAATCGATACATTTTAGCCGAAACGTATCGGTTTCAGTCGAAACTGTCATCCTGGGCAGGCAAGTCCAGTGGCAAATTACAACTTAACCGACGTAGGCCTTACGTCGTCACGAGGGCCTATCAAGGAGGTACATGTATGGTCTTTTACCACAAAGGAGAGAACCCTTTCCCTCCATTAAATGGAAAACATTTAAAGTTGTATCATACCCCTGAGCATGAGTTCGCACAGCGATCATTGTTAGATATCTCCTTTCCTGGAAAGGGTTAAAAAAAAGAGAGGGAACCAGCCTAGGTGAAAACCTGAAAGGGTAGTGAGGATGGTGATGCAAGAGAGAGAGAGAGAGAGAGAAAAGAAAAAAAGAGGAGAAAAAAGAAAAAAAGAGGGAGAGAAAAAAATTTGGTGTGGCCACTACCAACATTTTTTTGATCTTGTCCTACTGCGGCAAGTCCAAAATTCCCAAACTTGGCTTCCTAAACGACAAGTGGTCAGCCCCAAATGTTAAATCCAAGTCCCAAATTTCGGCTCCTAAAACACAAGTGGTCAGCCCCAAATCCTAAATCCAATTTCCAAATTTCGGCTCCTAAATCACAAGTGGTCAACCCCAAATCCCAAATATTAAATCCAAGTCCTAAATTTCGGCTCTTAAACCACAAGTGGTCAGCCCCAAATCCTAAATCCAAGTCCCAAATTCTGGCTTACTAAACCACAAGTGGTCAGCCCCAAATCCCAAATCCAAAACCCAAGTTTGGCTCCAAACTGCGAGTGGTCAGCCCCAAATCCTAAATCCCAACCCCCGGCTCTCAAACCACCAGAGGTCAATCAGGGGATGAACCCAAAGTTACTCGACCCCAAGATACAACCCTCAGCTTCAAGCTCATATAAGGGTTAACCGCCCGAACTCAAAAAAAAAATGGAGCTTAAAATAGAGATGCCCTGATGGAATTGGACAGCCGGTTTACCAGTTGTTTAAGGGCAAAAAGGTCATAACCTGATTGAGGTGAAAATCTGAAAGGGCACCTCAGACAAAAATGGGCAAACTCTCAGTGTAAAAACCCGAAAGGGTGTGTTGGAAAAAGCTAAAGGAGGCTAGTTTTGGTGAAAACCCAAACGACACTAAGACTAGTAAAGTGAAAAAAAAAAGAGGATTGTTGAAGTATTACAACAAAGAGCAGCGCTCAAGCATGACAGAGTTTTTCAGTTCCATCAACTCATGAATTATTTCTATCATTCATCTACAAAATTAAAGCCTGAGACAAGTCCTCGGGGTAACCACCAAATGATGAATGCTGAAAAACAAGAAAAGAGAATGATATCGTACAAGGAACAAGCTCATAAATGGCGAGGCTTCCTCTTCATCAAGTCATCAATTCGGTGTTGCTTGGTGGCAATGACATACCGAGCCCCCAAGCGTCGCTCCATGAGAGAACCTTCCATGGCCTGTGCCTGCTGCTCTCCTTTGGCACTTAACTCCGCGGCGGCCAGCAACTCCTCGATTTTATTCAATAAGGACTACACTGTTCCTTGAAGCACAGCTGCCTTATTTCTGTTCTCAGCTTCTACTACTGCAAAGGAACCTCGACGGCCCCAGAACTCCTCAATCTTAGAGTCTAGCTCCTCGACCTCGCCAGACAAGGCAGAAATCTCTTCTTTGAACTACTGAATCTCTAAGCAATAGGCCTCCCATGCCGAGGACTCATAAAGGCGACGTACTTCATTCCGGATGTCATCAACCGCGGCCATCCAAGGCTCCCGTGGCAGCCCCATCAAGTGGTAAGCCAGCGTGTTCCTCGCAAGAGCATCCCGCACAGCCTCAATGGATGGAGGAGTCTCCTGCCACAGCGCCCGAATAGTGTCAACAAGGGCCTCGAACACTGTATCTCCTCCTGCGAGCGGTGCGCCCTGAGGGCCGTCCAGCCACTCAATCCCATCCTCTGGGAAATCATCGGTATGGACTGAAGCAACCTCTAGCTCCACTCTCTCTGATGAGGTAACCTCTAGTAAAGCTGCAGAGATAAAAAGGGGAGAAAAGAGGGAAATTGTGAGACGTGAGTTCAGCTTCTACAATGCAGAAAAAATGAAACTCTCCAGGAGGAAAGAAGCACTTCTTTTCTATACCTGAGGAAGCAACCACCGCCTTTAAATTATTACCTCTAGACTCAGGGTTAGTTGATATCGAAGAATCAAGGGCCTCAGTCATGCCAACTGAACCTAAAAGAGATGTTACAAGTTAGTCATACGCGGAAATGATAAAAGGGGTCCATTAAGCGAGAAAGGAGTTACCTGAGGCTATAAGTGCCCACTTATCACAAGAAGATGAGGCAGTCGACTACTCGCCACGAGATGGACTCCTCACCCCTTTGGCTTGCGAGCTAGTCGCTCCTGGCGAAGTTCCCCCAGTCCCTCCTAAAAGTAAAAGGAAGGAAATGTCGTGAAGGGATTATTTCACTTTCATAAGTTACCCGATAACTTAAGAAATTAGGAGGGAAGGTTACCTCCAATCCGCTACACTCCTTTTGAGGGGAGCTCGAAGATGTTGACTGTGTGGTTGGGGAATAAGTCCCCACATCTTCCAGTCGGCAGCTATCAAAAGTTGAGAAGCCTCTCCAGGCGGCCTATCAAGGGGTTGGTTTGTTGAATCACAAACTTGCATGACATAATGCTCAACTTTGAAGAAGGCTGACAAATGTCTCCTTTAGTGGGTGGGGTCAGTTCAACGGCTCCTGTAAGAGGACAACCTGAGAACGGCAAAAAAAAAAAAAGAAAGAGGGTACCTTCTGGTAAGGATGCTAGCACAAGAAAAAAAACTTATTATCCAAGTCTTACACAAGTGGAGAAGGAAGAAAAATCACCTCCTGATTCAAGGCCAGTGCTTGAAGGATAAGGACTTTCCTCCATAACAGCTGAAGCAGGGACGGTTGAATTTGCCTCTGTATCGATTTCCCCAGCCTCAACATCTACCTCTCTTGCAGAAGGTACCCCCTCGGGTTCCCTCGAGGCATCAGGAAAACCCGTTGCGGGAGGATCTAGACCTATAGAAGGTAAGATAACATCAAGCAAGTCAAGAAAGGGAATGAGAATGAGTTACAATTGAAGATTCCATAACCAGAAATACCCACCAATAATCGGAGTAACCTAGGCCCCCACTAGACTACTCGAAAGAGGTAGCTGGCCAGCCCTAAAGACTGGGTCAGCCGCTAAAGTCACACCCTCGGGTGGTTGTTGTCCTCCTCCGGCCCCAATATCAGCTAAAAAAGATTCAGCACAACTGGCCATAGTCCCTCTATGTGAAAAGTCTGAATACTCCGGCAAGTTGTCATCAAGGTCTACAATAGCTCTAAACTCTGCCATGGAGTCAGTCGAGTTCGCACAGCCAGAGCCTGAGAAGAAGGGCAGCAAATTAAGTACTCCAACAAACGAAAAGAAATAAATGTGAAAGCAAGCCTAGAAAGGCACTTACCCAGTTGGTCTGAATCACCATCCATGCCTAGAGCTGATTGAGACTCGAGAGGTATACCTTCCCCTCCATCTTCCGGATTAAATCTTGAGGGCGACACAAGAGGTTAAAGCCTTTGGTAAAAGAAATGCATGAATACAGTGGGGAATACTAGATAAGGTACCATCTGTGCGCCCTCCACATGAAAAGGTAGGTGAGTCCGCTGATAAAAGATTATAATCATCATTCATTGTATCCAAATCTCGGGGATCACCTACTTTGTTAACTAGTCTAATTTCCGGTGAGGCCGCCCCTTTTGAAGTCCCGGTGTACGGGGGACTAGAGACCGAAAGATCTGAAAGAAAGAGAAGGAAGGGAGAATGGGTTATATACACCAAGGAGAAAGCTGCATCCAGTAAATTCACAAGCAGGAAAAGGCTATCGTGTCGCCGAGAGACCTTAGTGGCATGGGCCTCGTTGCCTAGGGCCCTCTGCCTCTTCGAAGGAGCAGGAGCCTTCCTCTTCCTAGAAACCTTTGAAATGGCATCGCCAGCCACGAAGCTCACTGCAAGGAAGAAAGGGAGATAATACAAGCAAAAGGATCACACAAGTACTCATAACAAATTATGGAATTCGATAAGCAAATGATCTCAGGACTAAAAAGAAAGAACTTGGTGGTTACATACCATCAGGAGCCGAAGAAAAAGAAGGTGGCAACACTAGCTGCTCAAACTTGATGCCAATGGCCTTGCTCGCCCTCTCCGCGGCGTCCCAAATATCTTGTAGAATGGTCCCATTTTCAATTAAGGAAAGACTCCAAGGGACCCGCACATCCAATGGCATTCATTATATGCTTTTCCCATTGCCCACAAAGTTCATTAGTAAAGCTCTCGGGATGTAGATGAGTGGTCCGAGGAGCACTCTAGGGATAGCCACAATCAAACAAGAAATGTTCCCACCATGAATAAACTTTTGGGGCATCTTTCTTTCAAATTGTAGTCTTCTTTGAGGAGGTAAAAGCTAGGAGTCTTAGGGGTTTCATTACCCACTTGTATTGAGCTCTGCCCAGAGCAAGCGGACCATTCTCAGCCTCCTAAGAGGCACAGAAATCTCTAACTGCACTAGATAAATGAGAGAAGTGGCTGCAAAGAAAGGAACTATCCACTGCAATTGGAGGCAAATCCCTCCTCTTCAATCGTGCTTCCTCAGCCTGCTTTACCTTTTGCAACGGCTGCCTGAAGACATTGTTGTGGTTAAACCACCAGCGAGCATAGTACATATCAATCTGACCCATGCCAGTCTAATCAGGTAAAGAACACCCTAGCTCTGGCTCCACTCTGAAAAAGTAATCCCACCAACTAGCAGCAACAAGGTGGGCGTCATGGCTACGATACAAGCGAGCCTCCAAAGAAAGTCAGCATTTGGCGGAACCGACTGATCATAGCCAAAGTTCCGCGCAAACCTGAAGGGATAATACGACTCTAGAAATACTGATCGCCCCTGCGGAAGACAAACATGTTGGGCCTGATGCAACAGAGTCAATCTTCAAAAAATGACCAGTTAGGGCTAGCATGATGAGGAAAATGATAAGTAGCCCCTCCTGGACCGTCGACACTATACGGCCTGAAATCATAAAAACTATGAGCAAAGTGCAAGCCAACTCGCCCCACTGTAGGCAGAAAAGAAAGTGCCTTATGGGCACCAATTAGCCGGTCCAAAGAATTTTGATTAGGGTGGTTCCTGAACAAGAAGATCAAAGGAGCAGTAGCATTCCCGAAGTCTACATACTGGCATAACTCGGGAAAAAGTAAACAAGCCTAGGCGCTAAGATAATATGTAGCCATCATAACTCCTCTGTCTCGCGGAGAACTGTGGGCAGTCAGGTTCCCCAAGCTATGATACATGTTCGCCAATACAGCTGACGCAATAACAAGTCGGTGACCATCAGCAAGAAAACATGCTACATATATCAACTCAGGCCGTATGAGTTCCTCTTCTCCATGAGACATAACAAAAGTAGCAAGCCAATAAACCAGATAAACTGCAAGATAAGTGCGATCTGGCAGCTCGCGAGCGTTCCATCCTTTATTTTCTGGTGCAGACAAGTATCGCTTGCGCCGTTGCAATTTCAAAATCAGCTGATAGTACTGATCAAGAGGCCTATCATCTTCTGCAAAGGTCTCGTAAAAGCAAAATGGGCCGTTATAAAAATAATGGACCCAAGCATTAACACTAGCTCTTACTATGCTGGATAAAGCTGAAGGTGTCATCCTTTCCGGCCCGAGCTAGATCTCGCCAAACCTTCATCAAATATCGGAAACTAAATAGCAAAGTATACTGCCCTGTGCCGGTGCTCTGGCTCCTATGCAGATAATCAAGTGTCACCTCTGCATAAGACACCCGGAGATGGGCAAGCCAGAAATCCTGTGAAAGCTCCACAAATCGACAACTGTTTCACCCTCAACCGTGGCAAAAGTGTTCCACCCGGTGTTGAATCTTTCTGTCAAAGCTTGAAGTAGCCCTGTGTGACAAGGGTAATCATAGAGAGCAAGAGTAACCGTATGGCGGATCCCAACGAGGTTCAAGACCTCGTTGTAATGATGCAAAATGCCGAAAAGCCACTCGATAGCTCCCAAGCGGAATTGACGGGAGGAAATAACTGCCCACTTCCCATACCAACTAGGAGAAGAACCACTCATAATTCTATCCAGCGACATGACTTCTCATACCATTCTCCTGCATGATGTGAGACTAAAGGGGTCAGAAACAATCCAAAAACACTAGTGGGGCCAGGCCTGTGCTAGCCAAATAACTCCCAAATAGCCGATGTCAAACTGCGTGACCTGGTATGGCAACTGACATCAGAACTAAAAAACCCCGCTAATCAACCGTCGGAAAATGGATCTGGCGTGTGAAGCATATAGGGAAGCTCGGAAATGAAACAGTGCAAGTTCCAAGCATGCTGTCTCAGCGCTCCAGAATAGCTCTCTCTAAGTGACGACGCTCAACTAGCAAACAAGGATCATCCTCGTCCATGTGATCGGGGATGTAACTCTAAATAAATGTAAACAGATGCTTGTCCAATGGGAAGTGCCGAGGATAGTCGCCAACCCGCTGGTACTAATAAACTCCTTTATATTTCACGATCAAAGTAAGATCAACATCTCCCCCTTCAGAAGCATCTTCAGGGAGGGACCCCTCAACGACAATCTCTAATCCCCGATCAAGAGAGAAGACATTATGCTTCCTTACTTGAGGAGGACCCAATGGCGGCATTAAGATCTTTGACAAGGAAGGGGCTGAATCTTTGTCTCGCCCGGCACATCCCCGTGCACAGCTCTCACAAAAGCGAGACATGGTGAAGACCTACAAAATGAAAACAAGGGCAATTAGTCCTAGCGTATGCAAAAACAAGCAATCAGATTATCAAGGCTGAAAATAAAAACTCCTAGAAGCCGTGCAAGTTAACAAGGCGCACAAGCCACCCGTCGTCACCTTCGGCTCCGACGGGCTCCCCATGGGGGGCATTTGTTGAACCCCACAATTATCAACATATTATTCTAAGTAATTTCATAAGTTAACTAAATTAACTCCACTAAATGACGGCGTAAAGCGATTTAAAATCGCAGTCATTATAGGAGAATTAAATTCAAGTACTATCGCATCCCGTCGAGAAAATTTTTCATACAAAAATTATGTTTTGACATACAGTCATTTAATCAAACACCTAGCAGATGGTGTTAAAGTCATGTACCAACGTGGCAGAAAAACAAATGACGGTGTTTCCGGCATCCGAGAAGCTTTTGTCAATGTGTCACGAAGTTATTTCTCCATTGTCGACACCTAAGACAGTAGGACGGGGTCCAAGGAAGCCAAGAAAAGCCAAACAAAAGCCACGTGTAGTCGCCTCCAAGTGAGCAAAAAAAATGCCAAAGAAGTTGGCTGGAAAAGGACATCCCCGGAGGGTTTTTATAGCTTTTTAAACAGGGAGACCGGGGGGGGGGGCTGCCCCCTCTCCTTTTTCTCTCTTTTGGCAGGCTGGCCTGCAAACCCAGGAGGCCCTCCTCCGGGTTTTGGCACCTCCGGTATTGCAGACCCGGAGGTACCACCTCCAGGTGTTGCAGACCAGAGGGGCCCACCTCCAAGTGCTGCGGAGGTGGTCCCTTCGGGTTCTGCGCACCCGGAGGAGGTACCCACGGGTTCTACAGACCCGGAGGTCCTCCCTCTGGTCTGTGCAGCCCAATGGAGGGGCCCACCGGCCTCTCCCCCTTCCTCTCTGTTGTGCAGCGGCCTGAAAAGTTAAAAAAAAAAAAAAAAGAGCAGACCAGAGGAAGTCCCCCGGGTCTGCAAACCCAGTGGAGCCCTCCTCTGCATCTTCTTGTTCGCTCTCTCTCCATGAAACAAAAAAAGGGGGGAAGCGGAGGTGAAGAGAAAAAGAACCAGGAGTTCTTACCTCCGTGTAGACCCCTCCAACTCCTATCAATAGGAGTCCAAAGTCAAGAAGAGAAAAAGATTTTCGAAGAAGAAGACACTTGGAGCTCTCGGACATCGAAGCTTGGAGCAGCACAAGGAGCAGTCCAGCACAAGACAGCAGGTGGTGGCCCTCTTCTTGTGGAGTTTCTTTGAGTTTAAAACCTATTTTGTACAAAGGACTCACTTAAAAGGGTACTTTACCAAAATACCCTCATGTGAGCACATCATGTGTATTATGAATCCAAGTGGATCTAAGCTACAAAAAAGGATTATGTTGGTCATACAAATGTCAAAAATGAGAAATGATTATTCTCAAGACCATGTGGAAGATCCCAACATGCGTAAAATTACATTTTTAGCCCCGTATTTTGTGGAATTGCGCAAATGTCCTCAAGAAATCATGAGAAAATTATGATATGCAAGCGTCTCTTGAAAATGACATAAGTTTCTTCGAATGTCTTCAAAGTTGGCGAGATAGCATGTCCAAGTTCACGAAACTCAAGATTTTACAATTATACCCTCGAAGTTCACAAAATTGTGCAAACGTCAGGGGAAGTTATGCAAAACTCTGAGAATTTCAGGAAAGGGCTTGTTCCTCACATATAAGCCCTAGTCCAAGGGAAAATTACACATAAACCTTAGTTCAAAGGAGAAATTGCGCATAAACCCTAATTCAAGGGCAAATTACATACAAACCCTAATCAGGGGTAACTCGTACAGAAACCCTAATTCAAGGGTACATTGGATAAAAAGCTCAATTTGAAGGAGAAATTGCAAATGAACCCCTCCAAAAGGGAAAATTACAAATAAACCCCTCCAAAGGGGAAAAATTACAAGTAAATCCCTCCAATGGGGAGGATTACTTCTAAAGAAGAAAATTACAAATAAGTCCTCATGTGAAAGGAAAATTACAATAATGCTCCTACACTAAGGCAAGAGAATTCTTCCCTAGGGTCAAAATCTTCATCGTAGCCAGTACCGTAAGGGAAAAGGAGATCTTAGGTAGTTAATCAAAGGTGTTCGGACTTGTATCGATGTAAATTAACACCAACTCCGGTCGGTGGGGAAAGATCATGTACATGAACCCTAAATCGACTGATAAATCACGCACGCGAAAATTATAATATGCATGCTAATTAGCCTAAATGTGCGTATGTTTATCCAACGAAATGAATACTGAAATTCCGCGTATAGTAAAGAGCGTATCACTGGCACCACTGGGCCCATCGCCAACAGGAGCCTCAAAGCCATTGACTCACCGCGAGCAGGGGCCTTCAGGCGTGTCAATGGTACCTTTAGACCCGTTGCCAACAATGTCAATCAAAAGTGCAACTGGTACTAAGGACCCATTACCCGCAGGGGTCTTCTAACATATTATTGACACTACAAGACTCAATTGATTAAGCCCTTGGTTTGCAACATTATGAGACTTCTCCCAACGTCTCTCTTGCTATATCAAATCTGGAAAATAGCCCTATTTGGAATTTTTAATGGACTCTTAATCTTTTAACACGATTTTGAACTTGTCTATAAAATTTGTCTTCACGAATTGTTCATTGATTGTACAAATAACTTACACACTACTACTTTATTGCCTATTTTATTGCCATTAACAAATATTGTGGTTTAAGATGCTTTAATGATTATGTTACTCTAGGAGTTCCCATTCTCGATCACATTTAGTTTTTACTGAAGTGTCCTTGAATAAGAGAAGTATCTGATGTCTTATTGACTATCCAACTCTTGTCATATCAACAAGAATATTGATATCCTAAGTTATTTCATCATAATACTCTGGGATGTAACACATACTGGGCATTTTTATCTTATAAACACCATTTAACATTTTCAGAACGGTTAGGTTAGGGTCAGAAATAGTTTAGTCAGAGCTAATAAAGTTAAGCTTATAAGACCTGTCTACTGTCCAATCAGGGTACACTTAACATACTAAGAAAAGGTTTATATTAGATTTCATAACGTCATATTCTTTATACTTTTGAGTCCTTGAAAAAATAATTAATTGTGGACTTCAAATCATCATCGTAAGAAGGTATTTAGATAGAAGTATTTAAAAAATGTTCAATCGGAAGATTGGTCTGATCTTAACATGGAAAACATAGAAGTTCACACCATCGAATGCAAGCTACAATAAATGCTAAAGAAAATATCATACGGTAGCTGACATCAAATCAGAAAAGTAAGCAATCAAAAGGTACTTCTTCATAAAGCAAAATATAATTTCTTCCCGGTACCATTCACAGCTGGCTCCAGCAGCTGTTCAGAATTCAATGAAGAAAGAGCTGCATGCACCAAAGGGTGGGAAGCAAATGTGGAAGCAGGAATCCTGAAAACATAATGCCATTGGTAAATTATAATTAAAATGGCATAGCTGTTTGATCTTTGAAAGGACACTAGGACATCAGCTTTAAACATCTCTTTGAATAGATCCAGTTTCACCCCATCAATGTGGGTGGTTATCTATGCAAAAAAAGAGATTATATGCATCTAAAGTCAATAGTTATGCTTCCACATGCTACAAAAAAATGAGAAATCTCAGGGCAAAAGGAAGCTACCCATTGCTCAGTCGAAGCCATGAAGCAAATGCCTCCAGTACCTGCCAACAAAAGTTATGAGCTTAAAGCTTATCATCCTTCAATTGTATTCATACCCACAAGATATGTGATTTCTGTCAAACAGCAGAGCAGCAGATGGGGGCTTGGAGCAGCCGAATAGTTGAACATAGGTGATGCACACTCTAGTGTTCCAAGAATGCCTATTAACACCATAATGCTCAATACTTGAATATACACATAACTAGGAAGGAAAATGCTAATGATTTGGACACATCTCTTATCATTTCCTAAAGCTGGGACCAGGTGATTTCAGTTTTTTTATCTTTCGACAACTTGATGCCCCAAATAAATGGGATGAGGCTCTAATGATGATTATTTGATAATTTGATGGATAGTACTATAGACGCATCGAGTCCGTAACTACACAAATACCAGCATATGAATTTAAAAGATATGCCAGGTTTCATTAGGGTCAGGTTGATGCAAGAGGTCAACCTGACCCAAGCTGAGATGGGCTCAGCGTGAGTTAGTGTTCAACCAGAACCTCAACTTTAGGAAGGTGCAACTTCACCCAATCTTCGGGTTAGCCCGCCAAACTTGTAATGCTGAACATGGAAGCACTACATGTTTGAACCAGCCCTGTGTTGAAATGGTGAGAGGTGGGCATTTGGTGCTCCTATCACCCCTACTTAACCTCATGCTGCCCACATTTATTCTCAACTCACACACATGCACATGAAAGCGCACATGCATGCCACAAATGCGCACACATGCACAGAGACACACAGACAAGGAGGA
Organism: Amorphophallus konjac; assembly: GCA_022559845.1. Classification (NCBI taxonomy): domain Eukaryota; kingdom Viridiplantae; phylum Streptophyta; class Magnoliopsida; order Alismatales; family Araceae; genus Amorphophallus; species Amorphophallus konjac. Next base: position 113,856,430 of record CM040123.1, on the reverse strand, counting down.
AGGACAAGCGGGTGGTTGGATAAAGCAATTGAAACAAAAAAAAGGAGACACCTTAGAGGGTAGGCAGGCAGGTGGTCAGGTGTCTCCATACATGTGCGGGTAAGAGCATGCACCTCTACATGAAAACACACACACACACACACACACACACACACACACAGAGATGGGGGCAAGATCATCAAAGAAAAGTATGATTACAAGCAAGTGGATAATCATGGGAGATGGTTTGTGAAACTCATAAGCTGCCATTATTTAAAATAACAATCATAAGATTTATATTACATCTTTTTTCTTTATTGTTTTTTTTTCTTTTAAGATATTTTTGTTGAAAGTGGAGCTTGGCATTTTAACATATATTTTTCTTTTAAGATATTATACTAGCATTTTATAATTACTCGACAATACATTAACACTACAGCCAAATAGCAACAGCTAGGAGCTTGGCAGAATCCATGATGTCGTGGTACACCACAGACTAGCATTTGAGACACTGACACAATATGTGTGATGAGCAGACCAGTAACCAATTGGAAAACAGTCCAATCCATTGGGGCATTATACAATGATGTAGACCCTAAATTGTTAGGACAAGGCTCCAAGATGGACAAGCCATCATGAACATTTGTACGTACCTATTTATATAGACACAAATATATAAAGACATTATCTCCATTGTGGTTTATATGTGCATGCTCCTAGCCATTATGTAACTCAATTTGTTGATACAGCTACGTGATTGATCAAACATAAATGGAACAAGAACTGATATTTTGTAATGAAGGGTGATAGACAGAGAAAGAGAGAGAGAGGCTAAGAAACAAAGAGAGAGAGTTCGGTCCACTCTAACTGCCTAGCCGATCCATCTCCCTTGGTTTACATGATTCTCCAATTTGTGAAAGTAAAAAACCCCTCCTCAAGAGGTGGCTACAAAGAAAGGAAAAGATTACAGTATAAGACTTGAAAATTAGAATTATGCCCAAACTGCCCCTAACTGTTTATTTCTCAACACTCCCCCTCAAGTTGAGCATAGATATCTGTTGCACCCGAAATTATCTCAAGCTATTTTGAGAAATTGTTGCTATGCAACGTTCGACGACAAAGATGGCGTATCGTCAACACCGTCGAACTACGGAGTATCTCCGTGATGTAGGGTCTATTGATCCGACAATATTATTATGGTCGACGTCGTGGCAACCAGGTTAACAAGGAAGAAACAGGCGTATACCAGTCAGAGTAGCCGAGCAAGTGTATCACACGACACAGACGGGCGCAAAACTTCCTCCCTACGCGGCGACGAGCCACCAAACAAACAAACAATGCTCCCTCCGCGGATGCGATACTGCCACGCGGCGAAGGAGCAATCTCCCCGAGATATATAGCTCCACCACGGCTCTTCTCCGACCCGGGACGACGAAAACGGAGCAAAACGACGGCCAGAGGGGTCAAGAAGCTTGCACAAGGGTCAAACGACCCCTTTTAGGTCAAAAAGGCGAGGAGGAGGGGCCGCGGCCACCCCCGGGACCCAACAGGGTCGCGCAGGCGCCCCGAGGGGGGGTGCGGCCCCACTGGACCCCAGCGGGGTCGCGCGCGCCCCGGGGCGCGTGCCACCCCGCTGGGGGGGGGGGGGGGGGGGGCCAGCGGGGTCGCGCGCGACCCACGAGGGCCGCGCGACCCCGCTACCCCCTGGCGGGGTCGGGCCACCCCGAGGGGGCCCGCGCGACCCCGCCCGGGTCCGCCTCCCGGCGGGGTCGCGCGACCCCTCCCGGTCCGCCCCCCGGCGGGGTCGCGCGACCCCCCCGGGTCTCGCGCGACCCCGCTCGGGTCCGCCCCCCTTCGGGGTCCGGGCATCAAAAAAAAAACATTTTTTAAAAAAGAAAAAAGGTTTTTTTTAAACCCCCTCAGAGGGGTCATTTGGCCCTTTTTGGTGGCCAGAGGGGTCAAAATAGCTTTTTGCCACCCCACCTTGACAGAATCGGGGCAAATTCACTCATTTGACCCCTCTGGGCCCTCCCGCCTTCTATAAATAGACCCTAAGGGTCCATGTAAAAAAGAGAGTACGACAAGAGACAACGACGAGAGAGAGGAGACTACAAGCATCAACCTACGGAAGACACTTGAAACTTTTTGTTCGTTGTTTCGGCCCGTGTGGGGTAAGTCCCCGGGTCTTGTATTTATGCCCCTACGGGGTATATTTACGTTTACGCCCCTCAGCGGGTCATGTTGGTAATTGTGCCCCTCAGCGGGCCATGTTTTGTAAGTCTTTACGTCTCGGGATGACTAAGTCTTGTATTTCTGCCCTTATAATGGCGAAATTACAAAAATATCCTTCCCGGGATTGTAGAAGACCGAAGTCCTGTAATTTGCAGTTATACCCTGCAACTTTTTTGTAATTGGGACTAAGTCCCTATCTCCCGCTCCAAAGCGGACGTTTGTACAGTCGACAACTCGTCCACATCATTTGTACTCATATGGAATTATAAAAGCACTCAGCATGCTCCATGTGTGGCCTCGAGGGAAAATTACAAGAAAACCCCCGACTTCTCAAAATTGCACATATATCCCTCCTTCGGCCAAATTGACAGATGTGTGCCTTCTTTGAAGCCCCTTGTCATTCCTTCGGTTCGGAAGTGTCATCAGCTCAGTCCAGCACTCGGGTATCACTTCAAACCTAGGTCTAGGGTCTGGAAAATTACCGAAATACCCCTGTGACCTAAAAATGGCCTCAGAGCCCTTGAAGCATTCCAGAAACGGCTCCCGTGCCTTGGGGAGACAGGAACCCGATCCTACTTCCACTCCAGCCCTGAAATTTCATAAATGTCCCTGGCCTGAAAAATCACCAAAATACCCCTGGTTTGGTAAAATTACCAAAATACCCCCGGGGTCCAGAAAACTTCCCTTGCTTTAAAAATGCCTATGGCTTCCGCATATTTGCGCCCCTATGCCTAAATCTTAGGGTTTTGCTCAGACCTAGCCTTAATCTAGTTGTTTCTATGTGTTGGTGGTAAATGAGTGGTCATGGAGAGTCTCTCGAGTGAGTCTGCCCTCCACATCAGAACCTCTGCAGAAGTCTTTTGGGACCTCTTTGACAGTTAAACAAAGGTGTTCGGACGTTAGGCCGATGTAAATCAACACTGACTCCGGTCAGTGGGGAAAGGTCCAGCACTCGAACCCAAATCGTCTGATACTATGCGCACCCACGGAACCCTCTCTACGCAGAGGAGTGTTTCTTTTCAAAAAGAACGAAAATCTACCATTTATCTACGATAAATCAAAAAAATTAGATTTTTTCCGTGTCCAACAGACTGGCACGCCCGGTGGGAGCTTTCCCGCCTTTCTTCTTTCTGTCAAAGAAAGTCTCTAAACCTTCTTCAAGGTTCTGATTGCCCCTCTTCCTCTTAAAGGACGGGAAGAGGAGGGCACATCTCTCTGTTCATCTGAGAGTTCTTCGTGCATTTGCACGCCACTTCGTTCGTGCTACGCACCACCACCACCAACACCTCAATAGCGATGGCTGCCGTTACCTACGGCCCCGAGATCGTCGCCAATCACGCCAGGCTCGGATTCCTGGCAACCCCGCTGGTCTTTGGCGACTTCCCAGCGGTCGTGGGCTCGCCCTTCTTCTTGGGTGTGGTGCCAGTGGCTGAAGTCAGTTCAGCTGCTCTTGCGGTACCGGTGGCTGAAGCCAGTTCAGCCATGCCTGCAACAACTATCGGGGGCGTCAGACCCTCGGCCCCTTCAACTGGCCGGGTCCGTCCGGTCAAGAAGACAACTGTCGGAGGCGTCAGGCCTTCGACTCCAGCAACTGGCCGGGTCAGTCCGGTCCAGAAGCCAACTATTGAGGGCGGCAAGCTCTCCGCCATTCCCGGTCGGGTTCGCCCGGCCAACAAGCCAGCCGTCGGGGGTGCCAGGCCCTCGGCTTCAACAATTGGTCGAGTCTGTACGACCAACAAGCTAGCTTTTGAAGGCGTCAGGCCCTCGGCTTCGTTGATTGGTCGGGTTCACCCGGCCAAGAAATCAATCACTGAGGGTGTCAGACCCTCTACTTCAGCAACCGGTCGAACTCCCCCGGTAAAGGAGACCGTCCTCAAGGGTGTCAGACCCCTTGCTGCATCAACTGGCCGAGTCTATCCGGCTAGTTCTTCAACTGTTAAGGGTGTCAAGCCCTTCATCCCGACAACCAGCCGAGTTCCCTTGGCTGCCACGTCAACGGCCGAAGGTGTCAGGCCTTCTGCCCCAGCTGTTGGCCGAGTCTTCTCGGTCAATCAAATCACCGCCGGCGCCGCCCCTGCTCAACGGGGGCAACGCCGCCGCCGCAACGGCGCCAAACCTACTGCGGCTACCCTCAGAGGTGCTGTATCTGCTCAACGGGGGCAACGCCGCCGTCGTCAGGAGGACGCCATGCCTACGACAGGCGCCACCACTGCCGCCCCTACTCAATGGGGGCAACGCCGAAGCCGCAAGGGTGCAAGGCCCGAAGCGGCTGTCTCGCGCTCCGGAAAGACGGTAATTGTCGGAGACATCCGCATCCGGCTCGATGGAGGTGAGCCGATTATGCCACGGGATCGTCATGTCCCGACTATCTCTACCTCCAACCGCTTCGAGCCCCTCCGGCAGGTCCGGGAGGAAGGAGCGAAGAAGAAGAAGCCTGCCGTATCGGCGGCAATCCAGGGCCCTCTGCAACGGCCCAAGCCACGAGCTCCCCGTCCGAGGACAGGGGGCAACCCAATTGAGGAGCACCAGCTCTATTTGAAAAAGATCTGGGTCACCAAGGAGGAAGCCCGAATCATAAGGCGCGCGAGGGCGGAGGAGCCCTTCCGCATGTCAGAGCTTCAGCGGATGCGGAGTCCGCCAAGCACTGAGGCCTCGACGTCTGCGAGATTTACATCTCAGCCCCTACGGAGACAAAAGCGCCGAGGAGCCGGCAAGAAGGTGCGGCCGACCTCTCCGTGGGCTAGTTCTACACACACGGAGGAGGATCGCTCACCCCAAGCAGCCACATCCCGAATGTCTGTCTTCGATAGACTTGGGAGGCCGTCCAAGCCGAAGCAACAACCGCCCAAGAAAAAGCGGGTGGTCCAGGTGACCGATGACACTGTCAAAGTGTTTACCTGTTACGCCACCTCTGGTGACAAACAGCCCGAGAACACCTCGGGAGAGCTTGACCAACCCATCCAATATTTGAGGAGGTCAAGGCCGGTCTCTCGGATTCTAGCGCAGACGCAACAGGCACCGACCGCCGGCACATCTCAGCCTGAGCCGGCACGGCAAGAAGAGCGTCAAGAAGACGTCCACAGTGTTGATGGGGACAGTCGCTCCCGGCACGAAGAAGAGCTGGGGGAAGAGCCACGGGCCCCCACATTGGACGAGCTTCGACGGGAAAACCAAGAGCTCAAGAACCTGCTACAGTCGCTTTTGCGCGAAAAGGAGGTTCCTTCCCCGCCTCAGGCGGCACCGGCTGGAGCGGATCAGCAGCCTTCTCCCATTCCAGCTGCGGCTAATGCCTCTGTCACTGCTGCAAGGCTCCCACTGGCAGTGGACTTCGAAGTCCCGCCGCATGAAACCAATGGGCGGTCATCTGCTACTCCTGCTACAGAAAGCCTCATGGCGCAGAAGCAGATGATCGAGCGCATCGTGGAAGCGAAGTTCGCTCAACATGGCGAGGGTGTGGCTACCGTTGATTTGTACAGCGTGCCATATCCCCTCCATCATCAATTCAAGAAGCTTCCACCGGACTGCCCGAAGGCCCCGAAACTTCAGAAGTTCAACGGGCAGGGTTCTCCGCATGAACACCTGGCTTATTATATGACGGCCATGGGTGAATTAGCCTTGGAAGAGGCATACTTACTGCGGTATTTCGCCACGTCTTTGACTGGCACCGCCTTCCAATGGTATTCAAGGTTAAAGCCCAACTCAGTATCTGATTGGGCTGATATGCAGAAGAAGTTTGTCGACCGTTTCCAAATGGTCGAGCGCAAAGTCTCCCTAGCAGAGCTTTGTTCCCTTCGACAGAAGAAGGGTGAAACAGCATTGGACTTCATCAAGCGATGGAGAGACGTCAGCATGCACTGTGATAATCCTCCGACGCCTGAAGATGCGATTACCATCTGCCGTAGGGGTCTCTCGGCAGAAGTCAGCGAAAAGCTTCTGGGCTCCAATATCAGGGGCTTCGACCAACTCAACACGGTCGTGGCGGAGATTGAGATGTTCTTCGCTGATCACCCTGCACAAGTCTCTACAAAAGGCAAACCCTCCAAAGACCGTCTGGCTAGTGGTAAGGAGGTGAATGCCGTGGACTTTTCCCCGACGAATGGAGATAAAGGGGAAGGAAAGTCCAAAGGGAAAGGCAAGAAGTCTGGTGATAAGACAAATGTGTCTTTCTTAGCGGAGAACATGAAGACGCCTTATTCCTTCAGAAAGGAGCATACTAAGATGCTCTTTGATCTATGCATGAAGGAGCAACTCGTCACTCTGCCGGACCCGCGGAAGCCCGCGGAGGTGGATAAGATAGATGATCCAACCTATTGTGTGTATCACCGAAGGTTGGGTCACACCGTCGGGGATTGCTATGTTTTCAAGAATATAGCAGAGGAGCTCATTCAAAAGGGCCTGGTAAATATGCTGGGCCATGCAGTCGATCCACCCCAGCCTCATCCTTGGAGCCGATCGAACCGGTCAGCTAACGTGGTCCATCTGGTGGCGATGGCTTCAAGCTCCAATGCCTCCGAAGTCGGGCCTTCAAGTCGGCAGCCCAATGGTGGTCCCAGAGCCACTCCTCCTCCATTCCCAGAATGTTTAGCACTGCGGAGGACTATTCGGAAGATCCGAGGGGAAGTCCGACAGCTACGACGGGAACAAAGGCGCTTGCTGCAGTTCCTAAAGAGCATTGATCAGCAGTTGTCCACCTTCCCTTTTGGCCCATTTGCCAGGGGGTTAGCTCCAGCCCACATACGGGAGACGGGTGTATCACCCACGGGTCGGGCTCCGCTCAGGGGTTGGCTCTCTGAAGAGTCCTCGGATTCATCTGAAGACGAGGAGGACTCACCCGAAGACATGGAGGCTCCACTTCAAGTCGAGCTCCCAGAGAAGTTATACTCCTTCCCTTGCGAGAAAACTCCCAATATCTTCTTCGCATGTCAGCGGGCGGGATTGATTACCCCGTCACCCATGGAGCAGACGCCAGGCGCTGCTTTTCATCAGGGCTATTGCCCATATCATGAAGTTGTTGGCCATGTTATCCACAACTGTGAGCCGTTCAAGGACCTCGCCGAGGACCTAATCAGGCGGGGGAAGGTCAACATGGGTGAGTTCCTGGTCGAGCCACCGCAGCCGCATGCACGAGAGAGCCTTCACTTCTCCGTCAACGTCATACATGCCTCGGCAGCTTTCCAGTTCCCCGAGCCACAGGAGGAGGGAGTTAGTTCCCAGGGAGCCAGTTCCCAATCGCCCAAGTCCACACTCTGGTATCCAGGGTGGCGACCCTCTCACCAGTGTTCTTTCCCCAAGGAGAACACTGAGAAGATTTTTGACAAGCTTCTGGAAGATGGCTGGGTGCTGACACATGACCCGCCGTCTTATTACAATGAGACGGCCAAGAGTCACCCCTGCTATTGCAAGTATCATGCAAGGGTGTCTCACCCCACTCGGCAATCCCCAGAGGTTCAAGACTTCATTGAAGCCCTCATCCAGAGAGGGGTTGTCGATACTCAGGGGAACTCCATGACGAGGTTTCATCTTGCAGAGGCCGCCAGGGAGACACTCCAACAGGCCCGGCGAGAAACTGAAGCTTTCTCCCGATTAGCCCGACCAAGTGAGCCTACGGAAAATGATGAATTCCCATTACTCACTAAAGGCAAGGCTACGACCACCTATAAAGGGCCTAAGGTCCAGAACCCCAGATGCCAAGCTATGGGAGAGAGTTCCAAAACTCGTCCCAGGCCCAGTCAGCCCGGCATCATCATGAGAGAGAACTCTCGGCCAGACAACAAAGGCAAAGCCAAGGCGTCAGAGCCTTCAGCCAAAGCTCTTGCCCAGTCAGCAAGGCCGTTAGTCATGGAAAGAACTCAACCTCTTGAGCCCGCGAAGGCCCCAGTGAAAGCTTCTGTCAAGCTGGCGCAGCCGCCAATTGTAGAAAGGCCTCAGCAGCTCAAGCAAGCCAACCCACCGGTCCAAGCAAAGTCGGTAGAGTTACAAAGCTCCCAGACACTCCATTGTGGACTGGCAGAGTTCCAGGAGTTGCCTCCTGAAATAATTGCTCAGGCAATCAATGCTACCCTCCAAGCTCAGCCAGAGGAGGCCAACTGGACCAAGGTTGCCCCCAGAAAAAGCCACGGCAGTAAGGCCCCTAAGGAGTCAGCCCGGAGCAAGAAGCAAAATTCTGGGGGCAAGCAAGCCCCACTGCCGAAGCAAACTTCTCCCTCTTCTCAAGAGGCGGCACGCCAAAAGAAGCAGGAGAAGAATCGGAGGAAGAATTTGAAGAGGAGGCTAAAGAAGCAAGCCGAGCAAGCCGCTGCTATGGAGGCTCCTAAGGAGCTAACTCCTCTACAAAGACTTCAAAAGCTTATAGATGAGCTGGAGGAGTACACTCCCCCTCATCCCACCAGGGTTGTCACTCTAGACGAATATATTCCCTGGGACAAGCTTGGGCGCAAAGCCCGTCTTCTGCAATGGCTCCGAGAAATGGTTCACCGTCTTGAAGAGGGTGAAGACTTCCCAATCCCGGAGGAGCTCTCCTTATTCTATAAAGATGAGGAGCTCACTGTTGAGATGCTCGAGGAAATGCTGCAAGAGCTCTCCTGCAATATGGTGGCGATTCCGCCACCCGACAATATTTATTGTCCCACGGCTGATAGCACTGGAAGCCAGGCGCCTATGGCGACATATCAGCGCCGCTCGGCAAGAAATGGCCGGGGACGCGGCTGGGGTCGTGCCCGGGGACGTGGACGTGAAGGTCTCCCGACTCTTGACCGGGTCATAATATTCAGAGGGGAGAAGCCGGGTCCTGTCCCAGAAACTCAAGTTCGGGGATCCCTTTCATCCTCAACCCCTCAGAGGGTTCAGGCCCCATCCCAACGGCTAAGCCGGGTGGCGTCCCTTTTACAATTGCCTCCTCCGATGAAGAAGAGGAGCCAGCCAAGTCACCGAAGCGCGAGGAGGCGTCAGAGCAAGCCGGCCCCTCCAACAGGGTCGAGTCTACAAGCCCAGTAGGTCCTTCTAATGAAGACCAGCCTGATGAGTCTTTGCCACCTCCAGAAGAGTCTTTGGCACCGCTGTTCCAAGAAGATGCGGAAGGCCAGAATACAGAGGAGCGCCCTTCTAAGCGGGAGAAGCCTCGCCAGGCTCCGAAGACTCTGGCGGAGATCATCCCGCCATTTGACAAGACTCGTGCCCGGGCAGACCGCAAAATTATTCATCATATGAAGCGGTTCCCAACAAATGTCACTATTTGGGAAGCCATTGCCTGGAGCAAAGACCTCAGAGAGGCTCTTGTCAAGATACTTCAAGATCCAGAGGCGTATGAAGCCCATGTTGCAGAGTTGCAAGCTCAAGCATATGAAGCACTCACAGCAAACATCACCTTCACGGACAAAGACATGTTGATGTCCTCTCCGTGTCATAATCGCCCCTTATATATGAAAGGGACGATTAATGGACATGATGTGAATCGCATCCTGGTAGATGCCGGAGCAGCTGTCAACATCATGCCTCTGAAGACTTTCAAGTCTCTATACTTGGCACCTTATTTGCAAAAGGTGACTGATGTCAAGATCTCGGGATTCAATCAGGGTTCCGAGGAGGCGCTTGGTCGGGTTGTGGTCAAGCTAGTTTTGGGCGATTTCGTCACCCAAGCGACATTCTATATCATCAACTCCGACACATCTTACAAGATGCTGCTTGGAAGACCTTGGCTTCATGAGAATTGGGTCGTTCCTTCAACTTTGCATCAATGCATTAAATATGCCAAGGAAGGGGAGCAACATACGGTCTTCGCAGACCAGGCCCCGTTCCATCCCAATGAGTGCCATCTGGCCGATGCTTCACTATATTTTGGGAAGCCCACCTTAACAATCCCCGAGCCTTTAAAAGGTAAAGGGAAGCAAAAGGTGGACCCTGAAGTTGAAGAAGGGCAGCTCTTCACTGTCAACCAAGACATAGTAAAGCTGCACAGGCTGAGCCTCAGTGCCGCCTCCAAGCCGACCCAACCAGAAAGGCGAAGTGTTGACTTTGAAGCCAACCTCATCAGCCGGGTCATTAACGGGAGTATCTCCTTACCGCCTAAGTGCCTTCAACTCGTGTCCCAATGGGAAGAACAGGAGGTGGAGCAGTTGAAGACCTTTACAGTCTCCTATCAACGGAGAAGGAGACGCAACAAGGGCAAGGAGGTCAAACCGATCATCTTTTACAAAGGTGATTTAGTCCCACCATGTCCTCCTAAAGATGACTTCGGCTGGGATACTCCCGCCGATGTGGTGCCAGAGCCAGTCCAGGAGATGGACGATATGCCAGAGCACATTAAGGAGATGTGTAAAAAGCAGCACATCCCGCAAACTTTGGACCCAACACGAGCGGCATACTTCCACCAGCTATGGAACCCTCCGCAAGTCCGCGGGCAACCTCCCTTCTCCCGCAAAGATACAAGGGGCCTTGGCTATGACCAGGAGAAGGACTTCGAGGTCCACTTTGCAGTCAACACCATAGGACTGCTACCTCTCTCTAATGGGCAAGTTGAAGCTGAGCCCAAGGTTGATGACTCTGTGAGGGAGTCCGCTGATGTGTCTACGACACCATCACCTTCATCAGGAGTCGACAATGACCACCCCTCAGAGGAAGGAGCAGTTCAGCCTGCTAACCATCAGCAAGATGAAGCAAGCCCTTCGGCTTCAAGCCACGAGCAAAAGTGCTTCGAAGAATTTGATGTCTATGAAGCCAACACTGATGACGAGGGAGACTTCGTCGACCTCCAACCAGCTCCACCGGAGTTTGAAGACGGTGGTCAAGCAACTGTGGACGAGTTGATCGAAATCAATCTTGGGAGCAAAAGTGACTATCGTCCCACCTTCATAAGTGCTCTCCTCAGTGAGGAAGAAAGGCAGTCGTATCGACAGCTTTTACAAGAGTTCAGGGATTGTTTCGCCTGGACTTATAAAGAAATGCCCGGGCTCGACCCTTCTGTGGCTGAACATGAGCTGGCAATACTTTCAACAGTCAAGCCAGTCAAGCAAGCCCAAAGGCGTATGCGCCACGAGCTGGAGCTGAAGGTCAATGCTGAGGTTGACAAAATGCTCAATGTGGACTTCATAGAGCCTTGCATGTACCCTGTATGGCTCGCTAACATAGTCCCTGTTAAGAAGAAGAACGGCCAAGTCCGAGTCTGCATCGACTTCAGAGATTTGAATAAGGCATGCCCAAAGGACGACTTCCCTGTTCCAATCACTGAGACAATGGTTGATATGACCACTGGTCACGAAGCCTTGTCTTTTATGGACGGGTCGTCGGGCTATAATCAAATCCGCATGGCCGTCAAAGACAAAGATCATACGGCTTTCCGGTCTCCTAAGGGGATCTTCAACTATAAAAGGATGTCGTTCGGTCTGAAGAATGCCGGCGCAACCTATCAAAGGGCAATGACCAAGATCTTCGACGAGATGCTACATGACCTTATCGAATGCTATGTTGATGATCTGGTCGTCAAGACAAAGAAGCGGGAGGATCACTTAGCTGACCTGCGTCGAGTCTTTGAAAGGCTCCGACAATTCCAGCTCAAGATGAACCCGATGAAGTGCGCCTTCGGCGTCTCCAGTGGCAAGTTCCTTGGCTTCATTGTCAGGTATCGAGGCATAGAAATCGACCCCGACAAAATCAAGGCCATAAGGGGATTACCTCCGCCCAAGAACTTGACAGAGCTCAGATCTCTTCAGGGAAGGCTCGCCTATATTAGGCGGTTTATTTCCAACCTCTCAGGAAGATGCCTACCTTTCGGCAAATTGATGAAGAAAGGAGCACCCTTCATATGGGACGAAGACTGTCAGAAGACCTTCGAGCAAATCAAGGAGTATCTGCTGACTCCTCCAGTCTTAGGGGCACCCGTCAGAGGGAAACCCCTTATCTTGTATATTGCTGCCATGGATGCCTCTTTGGGAGCTCTCCTAGCCCAGATCAATGAAGAGGGCAAGGAGCAGCCACTGTACTACCTCAGCCGAAAATTGATCGGGCCTGAGCATCGGTACGCTCCCATGGAAAAGATGTGCCTAGCTCTGGTGTTTGCTGTCAAGAAGCTGAGGCACTATCTCCTAGCCCATCGGGTGGAGCTCATTTCAAAATGCAACCCACTCAAATTTCTGTTATGCCAGCCTGTCCTCTCGGGTAGGCTCGGTAAATGGGCACTTATCCTCATGGAATTTGATATCACCTTCGTCCCACGCAAGGCGATTAAGGGACAAGGGATGGCAGAGTTTTTAGCTGCACACCCTGTGCCAGAAGATTCGCCACTCAACTTCGAGTTGCCCGACGAAGAGGTGTTAGTGCCTTCTCAAGAAATCGGGGAGTCTTCTGAAAAAGTCCCACCACAGATGGAGTCGGGCGTCCTCACCCTTGATCTCCCATATTGGGAGTTATATTTTGATGGTGCCTCTCAGACAATCAAAAGAGCTGGCGGCCTTATGGACTATGTCTCGGGTGCGGGAGTAGTCTTTGTGTCTCCACAAGGCGGTATCCTCCACAACTCTTGTGCTCTCATGAAGTCACTGACTAATAATGAGGCAGAGTATGAAGCGCTAATTATTGGGCTTCAACTGGCACTGGAGATAGACATCAAGTGCATCAAAGTGTACGGGGATTCTCAGCTCGTCATTCGACAAGTACTGGGCGTCTATGATGTCCGGAAGAAGGAGCTCATCCCCTATCACGCAGCCGTCATGAGGCTCAAAGAAAAATTTTACCTATTTGAAATAGGCCATGTCCCCAGAGGCAACAATTCTCAGGCTGATGCTCTTGCAAAGTTGGCGGCAGCCCTAAAACTCCCGCCTGAGGGAGAATTGAATATTACAGTCAGACACCGGAGGCTCATGCCAAGTGTGCTCGACGAAGAATCCGGCCTCACTGTGTATGAGGTCGACAACATTCAAGAGGAGATTGTTCCCGAAGAAGAAGATTGGCGTGAGCCGATCATAAAGATAAAGAACGGCTGGCTCCCTCCTGATCGGGCTCAGAGGGTGCAACTGCTACGCAGGGCGACATCCTACCAGCTGATTGACGATCTGCTCTTCAGGCTCGTCCATGAAAAGGACCGATCGGTCCTCCTCCGTTGTCTTTCATCCAAGGAGGCCAAGACTGTCATGCATGAGGTTCACTCCGGATTATGTGGAGCTCACCAGGCAGGAACTAAGATGAAAAATAGCATCAAGCTCAAAGGGTTTTACTGGCCCACCATGTACGAAGATTGCAATCAATTCGCTCGTACATGTCACCAATGCCAAGCATTCGGCCCAGTCCCTCGACGGCCACCTAACCCGCTCCATCCAACAGCGCCTACTTGGCCATTTGCAGAGTGGGGTATGGATATTGTGGGACCATTCCCACCATCGTCCCAGGGGCACAAGTTCATACTCGCTGCCACCGATTACTTCTCCAGATGGGCGGAAGCCGTTCCACTACGGGAAGTTACAGGGGAGATAGTTGCTCGTTTTGTGCGGCACTATATCATATACAGATTCGGCACCCCCAGTCGGATTATATCCGACAATGGCACGCCATTCAAGAACAAGACTGTTTATGCTCTGGCGGCCAAGTTCCATATTGATTGGAGAGCGTCGTCGATCTACAATCCCCAGGCCAATGGGTTAGCCGAGGCCTTCAACAAAACCCTCTGCAAGCTGCTATCCAAGATAGTAGGTGGCCGCAAACGGGATTGGGGCGAGAAGGTCCACGAAGCCCTATGGGCCTACCGGACTATTTACAAAACCCCCACGGGTTGCTCCCCATTCTCCCTGGTCTATGGAGCTGAAGCGGTGGTCCCTGTGGAGATCGAGCTAGCATCTTACCGCGTTGCTGTGCACGCTGGATTGCCAGGCCAAGACCAATCTGAAATTGAAAGAAGGCTCGAGGAATTGTCCCACCTTGAAGGTCAAAGACTCAAGGCCTACAAACACTTACAAGTGTATCAAGCCCGCATGACACGTGCCTATGATAAGCTGGTCAAGCAACGGGCGTTCAAGAAAGGTGACCTTGTCATGGTCAAAGAAAAGGAGGTTCTCGCGGGAAGATCCAGCGGCAAACTCCAGCCCAATTGGCGTGGGCCTTACATCATCCAGAAGGTCTATGAAGGAGGGGCTTATACGGTCCTTGACCACAAGGGAGACAATCCCTTCCCTCCTCTCAACGGCAAGCATATGAAGCTCTACCACGCGCCACCGCAAGAGTTTCTGCAGCAATCCTCACAGGACAATACCTCTCCTCAGTGAAGGTTCAAAAAAAAAAAAAACAAAACAAAAAGAAAAAGGGTTAAAAATACTGATACCCCGGCGGACTCGGTCAGCCTTCAACGGTTGGCTGAGGGTAAAAAGGCCACAGACCCGGTCGAGGTGAAAACCCGAAAGGGCGCCTCGGGCAAAAATGGGCAACCCCTCGGTGTGAAAACCCGAAAGGGCGCACCGGAAAAAGCTAAAGGGGGCCAGCCTCGGCGAAAACCCGAAAGGGCGGTGAGGTTGGTAATGTGAAAAAAAAAAATCCTCTCTCTGTCTATTCTATGGGTGGCTCTAAGTCAATGACTCCACCCCATCTCGACCAAAACATCATATTGATGTCAGGGCTACACCTTATATGTCATCCTATGACACCTAGTCCCACTGGCATTCTGATGGTATCATACTTCGTCCCATCGGGCTCGGCCTATGCATGCCTCTTCTAGGCTGCCGGCCCATTCCGCCTATCGGCTGCCGGGTTCAACTCACGTGTCTCTTCTGAGCAGTTAAACCTGCTTACTCTCTTGTCCCACTGGGACTGGCCTTAGTATGCTCTTTCGGGCTGCCAACCCTTCATGCCTTTCGGCTCCTTTTTCATTCTAGGGAATGGCCTCAGTATGCTCTCTCGGGCTGCCAACCCTTCATGCCTTTCGGCTCATCTAACCTCCTTGGGATTGGTCTCAGTACGCCCTCTCGGGCTGCCAACCCATCATGCCTTTTGGCTCATCTTATCTTCTTGGGATCTGGTCTCAGTATGCTCTCTCGGGCTACCAATCCATCGTGTCTTCTGGCACATGTCCCACCGGGTCTGGCCTCAGCATGTCCTCTCGGGCTGCCAACCCACCTACTCGCCTATCGGCTTTCGGGTTTGACTTTCACGTCCCACTAGGGTGGTCAAACCCATCTCTGTCCCATCAGGAATGGCCTCAGTATGCTCTCTCGGGCTGCCAACCTATCTCGCCTATCGGCTCTCGGGTTTGACTCTCACGTCCCATTAGGGCTGTCAAATCCACCCTTTTTCTTCTTCTGGGTCTGACCTCTGCATGCTCTCTCGGGCTGTCAACCCATCTCGCCTCTTGGTTTTAGACTTGACTCATGTCTCCCGCCGGGATCGTCAGGTTTATTCCTTTATCCCCACGGGCTTGGCCTCAGCATGCCCTCTCAGGCTGCCAACCCTATTTGCCAATCGGCTCACGGATTTGACTTATACGTCCCACCCGGACAGTCGAATCCACCCCTCTTGTCATACCGGGCTTGGCTTCAGTATGCTCTCTCGGGCTGCCAACCCATTACACCTTTTGGTCTCACCGGGTTCGGCCTCAGTATGCTCTCTCGGGCTGCCGACCCATCATGCCTTTCGGCTCGTTTCTACCCCATCGGGTGCGGTCTCAGTACGCCCTCTCAGGCTACCAACCCGTTTTGCCTTTCGGTTCTCAGATTTGATTCACTCGTCCCACCCGGATAATCAAATCTACCCATTTGTCCCATCTCTGTGGCACACACATCCCTACGGGATTGCCACTTTCTCATTGCCTTCTGGCATTATAGGGTAAAAAAAAGAAAAAAGAGAAACGGGGTTAAAAATATTGATGCCCCAGCGGACTTGGTTGTTTCTGTTAGGGGAGCAATCAAGGGCAAAAAGGCTTTAACCCGGCTAAGGTGAAAACCCGAAAGGGCGCCTTAGGCAAAAATGGGTACCCCTCAGTGTGAAAACCCGAAAGGGCGCGCTGGAAAAAGCTAAAGGGGGCCAGTCCTGGCGAAAACCCGAAAGGGCGGTAGGGCTGGTAAAGTGATTAAAAATAAAAAAAAAGAAAGACATACATGCAAGAGGATGGAAGCAAAAACGGCTATGCTAAGTTCTATCCTTTATTCATTAATGTCATCAAGGGAGCCCGAGACAAGCCCTCGGGAATAACTCCAGCAAAAAAAAACGGGGCGTGAGAGCCCTATGTACAAGGAAGTGCCAGAGCTCGTCAACCATGGTGTACGTCCCTCTGCAGCTCCGCAAGACGGGACTCCTCCTGGATGATCTCCTCTCGAAGCTCATCAAATCGGCGACGGCAGGTCTCCACCCTCACCTGGACAACGCGATGCTCTTCGGCAGCCTCATGAAGCTCTCTCTGCAGCTCCTCCACTCGGAGAGAGGTCCTCCGACTATCCCCCTCGGAGCTCGCAAGGAGAAGACCGGCCTCTGCCCGGGCCGCTCGAAGCTCACGTAGCCGCTCCTCCCGCTCCTGGATCTGTAACTGGACTCTCTGTCTCTGCTCCTGTGCAAGATGGAGACGAGCGAACTCGCTCCACAAGCCTTCCAGCTTCATGGCCCATGCATCTCGAGGAAGATTTAATCCATGGTAGCTCCTGGTGAATACTTCCAGACCGGTCCTCAAAGTCTCCACGGTGGGCAATGGGTCGGCCTGAAGAAGCTGGTCAAGACTCTGCAGAAGCTGATCAGCCATGTCAGCATGTAATGCCACTCCAAGTACAAGGGCGTCAGGCCATTCAACTCCAAGAGGTGGGAAATCCACAGGCACCTCTGGTGCCTCTTCTTCAGGAGCTGCAAAGAAAGAAGGAGGCCGAATGAGTGTTTGTTCATAATTAAGTGGGCATTCACAAACGACTATCAAAAGGCACAACACGGTCATATACCTAATGCTGCCGCAGACTCCTGCCCTTTCTCAACAGCTGAGGACGAATCAGTGACAGGAGCTGAGCCTGGTTCGCCAGGCAGGACGTTTGTGTCCCCATCCTCTGCAGTTAAGCAATAGCACGTAAGTGCTTATCTATAAAGTGGTATGCACAATATGTCAAAGTTCAGAAGACAGCTATGTACCTGTCTCAATAGCAGCCCCTTCTTCAGCTATGCTAGGAAAGGCGGACTCTGTACCAGGAGCCCTTTGGGAGCAAGATTGCTCGATCTCAGAAGTCAGCCCTGCCTCCTGAACATTCTCTTGTGAGGAGGCCTCAACCATCGGCTCCGTAGAAAGAGAAACTACATGGCAAAAACAGGAGAGGAGTCAGCGCCACAACAGAATCCATGTATCATTTGCTATGTTCGTTGTCAGAAACGAGCAGTACCTGTAGCATGGGTGTCTGCCGGTGAGGCACTCTCCCCTGGAGTCTGCAGGTCTTCTGGTGCGCCCTGAGGAGCTTCCCCTGTTGGAGCTATATTACCAGGGAGTGATGCACTTTCTTCAATGGCTTGACCTGAAGTTGTCCACACAACAGATGCATTAATCAGCTTGACAAAAGCAGATGCAAAATGGTAAAGAGGTCTATCATTAGCCTCTAACATCTCTTACCTGAAAGATCAGCTATGCCGTCCTCAGCTATGATGTCCTCACCAATATCAACATCGGAGGAGCCCACTGGCGTAGGATCTCCCGGTGCTGTGGTGTCAACACCTGCTACCTCCATGGCCTTCGTGCCTGTCGAGGCATTGCCGCCCGCCAAAAGGTCCACAAGTGAGCCAGATCCCAAAAGTTGTGAGAACTCCTCCATGGATCGGGCCAAGTCCACTCCTGTGTGACAAGCAATTATATGAGTCAAGCAAATCTTTATAAGAAGGACTCAATTAAACAGAATGTAGGTCGCTACATTCACCTCCGGTATCTGTTATTTCTCCTTCCTCTTGAGAGTCACTCTCACTGGATGAAGAACTGGAGGTCGTAGCGCTGGAAGTAGGGCTCGAGCTACCATCAGGGAGAGAGCCTGTAGTAGCAGAACTCCCACTCTTAGTAGTGGATCCACTCCCAGAAGCAGATCCGGCCCCGGAGGAAGAGCCGACATCACCTCTCGCTGATGGGCCAGGTGGAACAACCTCATGAACCCCTGTGCAGCCAGCAAAACACTAAGGGGTTATTGCTGTTCAAATCTTCATGTATCAATGGAGAAAACAAGGCTAAGCATGCTACCTGAAGCCTGACCGTCTGTGATCCCGGCTGTAAGAGGCGAGAGAGAATTGGCCGTCACCGGCATATAATCGTCTGACATCAGCTCTTTGAAGCTGAAAGTAATGTCTGGCGCGGACTCATCCAGTGGCATGTCGTCTCCCGCTGGAGGAGGAGAGAAGTTCATGGTAACCCTAGCTTCCGGGGGAGCTGCGTTGAACGAAGCAAGCAGGTGTTTATAATACTATATATGTATGCTCAGAAATGACCAGTATCTGGGAGAGTTACTTACTAGACACAGCCTCGACTTCAGGGGTTTCAACCTCCAACCGAGGACGGGATGCTGACCTCACATCCCCCTCCTCGGGAACCTCGGCCCGAGGTCTCTTGGCGACAACAGAATCCCTCCCGATCTCAGCATCAGGAGGATCCCTCAGTGGTGCAGCACCGGCTATTATAACAGCCCCACCTGCAAGTGTCATGGGAATATGTAAATGCATGTCCCAGAATATAAATATACATATGTATATTAAAGTCAGGAAGAACAGGAATTACCTGTAGCCGCTATGGGTTCTATTGGCTTTAATACTATCTGCTCCGGCTTCACTCGGAGGGCGCGTGCAACTGCCTTTACAGCATCGTAAATGGCAAGTGGAGTCGTCGCCAACTCAAGGCTAGAGAGGTACTCCAGGGGACCTGCGCAGCCCACTGCATTGATCATATGGGCCTTCCACTCAGCAAAGGTACTGCCCCCAAGTGCTCCGTCGGGTATCGGCTGGGACAACTGGAACTTTTTCCTCACCCCGCAAGATGTCTGCAAATCCTCCCACCAAGAATAGGCCTTTGAGGGGCCTGAGGCTACGCCTGTGGTGGAGGAAGAAGGGACCCCAAGAGCCGACGCCGTCTTGCCCTTCAAGGGCTTCAAAGCCCCATTATACTGGCTCCTGTCAACAATGGGTGTCCAGCCTTTTGCCCGCCAGCGCTCTTCAATGTCACTCACAATTCGGGCAATCCCCGAAAAATGAGACCTGAGGAAGGCTGGATCGATACACAGAGGAGGCAGATCCTCCCGCTCCAAACGCTGCTCCTCAGCGGTACGAATGGCATCTCGACGCTCCCGGAAGAGGTTGCTGACTTTGAACCACCAGCGAGCATAATAGATGTCGAAGTAGCCTCTGCGCTCCTGCTCTGGGATCGGGTACCCCGGCCCTGCCTCGCGACAAAGGAAGTCCTGCCAAGCTGCCGCGACCAAGTGTATGTCCCTGTGCCTGTATAGCCGGAGGGGCAAAGAAAACTCTCCACTGGAGGGGATAGCCTGATCATACCCGAAGTTCCTGGCGAACCGGTGTGGGTGGTAAGGCTCAAGTATCGCCGTACTGGAGCGTCGATATACAAGAACACTGGGTCGGATGCTGATGACCCACTCTGCTAAACCCTGGGGGGAAGGTAAAGCATGGGTGGAAACCCGGCTGACGACAGCGTCTCCCTCCTGCCTGGCAAAAGGACGGTGAAGGTAGGAGAAGTAGTCAAGGGCTAGGCCCTCTCCCCTCTTCACCGGAACAAAAGACAAGGCCCGCCTGGCCCCTACTAACTGTGCAACTGGATCCTGGGATGGCTGCCCGGTAAACCAGAAAATCAATGGTGCTGATGGGTTCTCGACCGGAGTCCTCCTGGACAACTCTGGAAACAGTAGCCCTGCCCAAGCACTCAAATAATGAGTGGGCAGCAATATACCCTTCTCTCGCGGCGAGGAGTGGGAAGACAAAGCCCCAAGCGAATGAAAAATATTCGCCAAGGCTGCTGGTGCAATGGCGAGTCTCTGTCCGCAGGCAAGCATGCAGGCTGGATAAATCACTTCCACCCGCAGGACTCCCTCCTCTCCATGAGGGACTACGAAGCTGGAAAGCCAATATGCCAGATAAGCCGCCAGATAAGTAATAGGATGTAGCCCCCGGGAATTCCATCCTTGTATCGGCGTAGGCAGGTGGCGAAGATGTGGAGGAACGTCCACTCTGACCTCTCGGTACTCCTCCCAGGTGGTACCGGACTGTGCAAACTCCTCATGGAAGCAGTAAGGACCGCTATAGAAGTGGCTCACCCAGGCATTCAATGTCACCCGCGGTGTGCGTGGAGTCCGGTCTGTGCCTACTCGGGCTAAGTCCCTCCATGTCTTCATCAGAAACCTGAAGCAGTATGGCAGGGTATAGTGTCCTGCCCCATCTGTAGAACTGAGATGTAAGTCATCTGGCGACAGCTCCTCATAAGGCCTCCCACAGATCGGAAGACCAGAAATCCTCTGGAAAGCCCAGAGATCCAGTGAAGTCTCCCCGCCAGCTGTGACAAAAGTGTTCCACCGGCGGCTGAATCTCTCCACCAGAGCCTGTAACAGGCCAGTGTAACAAGGGTAGGAGTACAAGGCGGCAGTCACTGCGTGACGAATCCCCACCCTATCCAACAAAGACCGGTAAACCAGCAGAATGCCCCAGAGCCACTCTGTCGCGCCCCGGTGGTAACTGTGAGAAGGGATGACGGACCACTTCCCATACCAGCTGGGAGTCTTCAAAGCCAGAACCCTCTCCAACATGCAATCGTGGAGGTATTCTTCCTGTGCAAAGCTAGCTCCGGTGGGTGCCAGAAAGAGGCCATCTACAACCTGGTCTATGGCCTTATGCTGCCCATGCAGATGCCAAGTCGCTGGAGACATCGGCGTAGCCCGGACGGTAAAGCTCTCGTATCGCTGAAAAGAGCCCAGACTCTGCCTGTCCGGATACTGCCGCTGCCGAGAAAAGCCCTCCGGATAACTCGGATAAGTCAGGGAACACAATCCCTGCATGCCGTCTCTCCCCACCAGTATCGCCCTCTCGAGGCGGCGCCTCTCCTCTGGAAGTGACGGATCATCAGTCTCCATGCCGACGGGAGCAAAACCCTGCAGAAAACTGTAAAGATGACGATCCAGGGGATAGTGACATGGATACCCTCCAGTGCGGTCATATGTATAAAGACCGCCTTGCCTCGCAATCCGAGACACATCAACAAGACCTTCAGCTGCTCCGGCACTCTCTGTTGGGCCCTCAGCGACCCATGAATAGCCAAGGTCTAGTTGGTTGATGTTCCCGTCATCAATGGTACGGGGAGGGAAAGGCGGCATCCGCCGGTCCGTGCGCTCAACCCCGCAGTCGTCAGCCCCCCTAGTACGGGACCTCCTCGACCGACCCCCACTCCCACTGCTGCGAGCCATGGCTGAAAGCACAAAGAGGAGAAACAAAAATGAAGAAGCGTCAGGCTAAAAATATTTTTGGACAGCAATATGATTATTCGATGCAGTCTAACAAGTTGTATCGGCCATGCCGACATCTTTCCAATCCCTTCAAAGGGCACGGGCCATCCGCCCCATGCCTCCGGCCGTGGCGGACGTTCCGTGGGGGGCATTTGTTGCACCCGAAATTATCTCAAGCTATTTTGAGAAATTGTTGCTATGCAACGTTCGACGACAAAGATGGCGTATCGTCAACACCGTCGAACTACGGAGTATCTCCGTGATGTAGGGTCTATTGATCCGACAATATTATTATGGTCGACGTCGTGGCAACCAGGTTAACAAGGAAGAAACAGGCGTATACCAGTCAGAGTAGCCGAGCAAGTGTATCACACGGCACAGACGGGCGCAAAACTTCCTCCCTACGCGGCGACGAGCGACCAAACAAACAAACAATGCTCCCTCCGCGGATGCGATACTGCCACGCGGCGAAGGAGCAATCTCCTCGAGATATATAGCTCCACCACGGCTCTTCTCCGACCCGGGACGACGAAAACGGAGCAAAACGACGGCCAGAGGGGTCAAGAAGCTTGCACAAGGGTCAAACGACCCCTTTTAGGTCAAAAAGGCGAGGAGGAGGGGCCGCGGCCACCCCCGGGACCCAACGGGGTCGCGCACGCGCCCCGAGGGGGGTGCCACCCCGCTGGGGGGGCAGCGGGGTCGTGCGCGACCCCCGAGGGCCGCGCGACCCCGCTGCCCCCTGGCGGGGTCGGGCCACCCCGAGGGGGCCCGCGCGACCCCGCCCGGGTCCGCCTCCCAGCGGGGTCGCGCGACCCCTCCCGGTCCGCCCCCCGGCGGGGTCGCGCGACCCCCCCCCGGGTCTCGCGCGACCCCGCTCGGGTCTGCCCCCCTTCGGGGTCCGGGCATCAAAAAAAAAACATTTTTTAAAAAAGAAAAAAGGTTTTTTTTAACCCCCTCAGAGGGGTCATTTGGCCCTTTTTGGTGGCCAGAGGGGTCAAAATGGCTTTTTGCCACCCCACCTTGACAGAATCGGGACAAATTCGCTCATTTGACCCCTCTGGGCCCTCCCGCCTTCTATAAATAGACCCTAAGGGTCCATGTAAAAAAGAGAGTACGACAAGAGACAACGACGAGAGAGAGGAGACTACAAGCATCAACCTACGGAAGACACTTGAAGCTTTTTGTTCGTTGTTTCGGCCCGTGTGGGGTAAGTCCCCGGGTCTTGTATTTATGCCCCTACGGGGTATATTTACGTTTACGCCCCTCAGCGGGTCATGTTGGTAATTGTGCCCCTCAGCGGGCCATGTTTTGTAAGTCTTTACATCTCGGGATGACTAAGTCTTGTATTTCTGCCCTTATAATGGCGAAATTACAAAAATGTCCTTCCCGGGATTGTAGAAGACCGAAGTCCTGTAATTTGCAGTTATACTCTGCAACTTTTTTGTAATTGGGACTAAGTCCCTATCTCCCGCTCCAAAGCGGACGTTTGTACAGTCGACAACTCGCCGACATCATTTGTACTCATATGGAATTATAAAAGCACTCAGCATGCTCCATGTGTGGCCTCGAGGGAAAATTACAAGAAAACCCCCGACTTCTCAAAATTGCACATATATCCCTCCTTCGGCCAAATTGACAGATGTGTGCCTTCTTTGAAGCCCCTTGTCATTCCTTCGGTTCGGAAGTGTCATCAGCTCAGTCCAGCACTCGGGTATCACTTCAAACCTAGGTCTAGGGTCTGGAAAATTACCGAAATACCCCTGTGACCTAAAAATGGCCTCAGAGCCCTTGAAGCATTCCAGAAACGGCTCCCGTGCCTTGGGGAGACAGGAACCCGATCCTACTTCCACTCCAGCCCTGAAATTTCATAAATGTCCCTGGCCTGGAAAATCACCAAAATACCCCTGGTTTGGTAAAATTACCAAAATACCCCCGGGGTCCAGAAAACTTCCCTTGCTTTAAAAATGCCTATGGCTTCCGCATATTTGCGCCCCTATGCCTAAATCTTAGGGTTTTGCTCAGACCTAGCCCTAATCTAGTTGTTTCTATGTGTTGGTGGTAAATGAGTGGTCATGGAGAGTCTCTCGAGTGAGTCTGCCCTCCACATCAGAACCTCTGCAGAAGTCTTTTGGGACCTCTTTGACAGTTAAACAAAGGTGTTCGGACGTTAGGCCGATGTAAATCAACACTGACTCCGGTCAGTGGGGAAAGGTCCAGCACTCGAACCCAAATCATCTGATACTATGCGCACCCACGGAACCCTCTCTACGCAGAGGAGTGTTTCTTTTCAAAAAGAACGAAAATCTACCATTTATCTATGATAAATCAAAAAAATTAGATTTTTTCCGTGTCCAACAATATCACACATACTCAACTTGCTTAACGCTAAAGTAAACTGGTGCTCAGGAAATGCTTTGGTGAAAAGATATGTCATCTGATCCAGGGTTTGCCGTCCCGACTGTCTCGGCCGTCCCGGTCACGGCCTGGGACAGGACGGGACGGTACTGCTCCGTACCGGTCCGAAATAAAGACTTTAATATAAATATTATAAGTAAAATTTAACAAGTTATTCTTTAGATCAGTTGGTTAAACGGTGTTATGCGTAAATGGACGACCAGGGTTCGATTCTTGCTAGCGCCATTGGGATTTTAACGTTTTTTCCATTCAATAGTTTAAAGAAAAGTGAAAAAAAATTAAAATTTTGATACGTCTTCTGAGATTCGAACACGGGACGCTCCAATGAGAGTGAAACGGTTTAAACCAACCGACCTACCGATCAGATTTTATCATAAAATATAATATATTATATATATCGTCCCGATTGCGTCCCACAGACCGGTCGTCCCGGTCTGTGGCTAGGACGGTCCGGGACGTGGCTGGGACGGTCCGGGACGGGCGGTTCGGACCGTCCCGGACCGGTTTGTCAAACCTTGGTCTGATCATGAGATTTCACATACGGTAAGCACAACTCTCCAGAGTTCAATCTCTCTCTATTGACATGTCAGTCAATCTCAATGTGTTTGGTCCGGTCGTGTTGCAATGGATTGTTAGCAATGTTGATTGCAGCTTTATTATCACAGTAGAGATTCATGGGTAGCTCAACCTGAACTCCTAGATCACCCAAAACAAGCTTTACCCATAGTAACTCAGTGAGACCACGTGCCATTGCCCTATATTCTGCTTCGACACTGGACCTGGCACACACAATTTCTTTTTGCTTCTCCAGGTGGACTAGGTTATCACCAAGTAGAGTGCAGTACCAGTTGTTGACTCCTATCATCTTTAGAACTAGCCCAACCTGTATCAACATACGCTTCAATTTTCAGGTGGTTGGCTTTCTTGAAGAGAATAGCTTTTCCTGGGCAAGATTTCGTATACCTCAGAATGCGCTCCACAGTCTTCATATGAGTTGTCCTGGGAGCATGCATGAATTGACTTACCACACTTACAACACATGAGAGGTCAGGCCATGTCTAGGAAAGATACAAAAACTTGCCAACCAACTGCAAATACAAACCACTTTCTTCTAGAGAAAGCCTTTCACTATCTTGTCCCGTCAGACCATGATTAAGTTCAATTGGAGTAGCCATTGATTTACAACCCAATTTTCTTGTTTAAGTAAATCATAAACAAATTTCCTTTGACAAATATAAATTCCTTCCTGCGACCTGGCCACTTGTATTCTTAGAAAGGATGTCAAATCCCCTAGGTATTTGACTTCAAATTCAACATCTAAACTATCTTTCAAACGTTGAATTTCTATTGTATCATCTCCAGTGATAATCATGTCATCAACATATATGAGAAGTACTATAATATGATCATTTTTCCATTTAACAAACAATGTGTGATCAGCATTTGATTGGTTGAATCCGAACCGGATCATAGCCTAACATAGTTGATCAAACCAGGCCCTAAGAGACTGTTTCTGTCACACCCCATACTCTACACCATCGAGATATTGTCCGCTTTTGTAGTGCCAAAAAATTTATATAAATAATTTCTAGATTATTGTAAGAATTTTCTGGAATTTATTAGGCTTAAATTGATTATAAGGCCCAACTATGTTAAAATATTAATCCGGCTTTGATAAATAAAACCCAAAAGGTTTAAGGACCAAGTCCGTTAAGTTTGGCCCATGTTCTAGAAGGTTATTTAGCTTATTCACGAATTTTAAGGATAAATACTCATTTATTAGATAATTATGTGGATAAAACAATAAAGAGTTTGAATTTAGTTGAATTCTGCAAACGGTGAATGTAGCGGTCTATCGTGCGACCGCCACAGTAAGGTAACGTGCCAATACACGACCGTCAAATGCTGTCAGTTCCGTGAATGGAAGAACAAGTAAAAAGATTGAATTTTTACTAGTTTATCTCTTAGGGATCGAGATAGGAGGACTAGTAAACGTGTTAAGGACTCTCAGAACGATCTTAAGCCTTAACAAGGACTCTAGAATCAATCTAATCCACAAAACCTTAGCTAAAACCTATAAATAGACCCTAGTTTTGACCTGCGCGAACCCTTACATTGGCTCGCGTGGAACTAAGGTAAGCAGATAGTATTTCGGGTAAGTTCCTTAGAACTTTTTGTTCCTTATACATGGGACTAATCTCCTCAAAATTTCGTGCTAGAAGATCAACCACACAAGGAGTTTAAAGTTTCCAAAGTTGCTGGTTCGACCATAGCAACCCAGGAACCTGAACGAAAGTCTACTGAAGATCAGGAGATTAAAGCACCAAAATGAGGTAATTAGCCTAAGTGTCCTTAGAACTTTCTGTTCCCCTTAGTTTCACCTTCTTACCCTCAAAATTTCACGTCCTTAGGTCAAGAGATTGAGGAGTTAGAGCGACGTGAAGTTGCTGAAAAATTATAGGAAGGGAAGAACTAGGGCGTGTCTTGCAGTCACAAATTGGAAGTTGAAAGTCCAGTAAAGAGGTAGGTCATCTCATGAACGGCAAGAACATCATGATAGGAGTAAAAGCCCTCTGATTTTGTCTGATTTCATGCACTATAGACCATGAATTTCATGTTTTAGTAGAATCATGCATACATACATATCTTTAGCCTTAATTGAAGATAACAGATATTCTCTTGTTAATTCACTATAACCTATGCATCTAGATAGCTTTTACTTCGTTCTATCATGACTGGAATAGTTAAATCTTTTTAAAACATGACTTGTTTCAAAGCATAGTCTTTTATCTTTTATGCTGTCAACAGGACTCTAACGGCCTATAGTTAGACCGTCAAAGGGACGTAACGGTCTTACGATAAGCCGTCACACTCCCTGTTATACTTAAGCTTCTCGGTTAACTCTGACGGACCACAACCGGAGCGTTACAACACTCTGACGGCTCCACGATAAACCGTCACAGAACTGTGACGCGCCCATGTTCGACCGTTAGAATAACTGCGTTCTGTCAACCCGAGACAGAGTTAAAAATAGTCAAACTTACTTATAAATAAGCCTAGTTATCTAAGTTTTGACCTATCTTTATGAATCTTGAGTTTATAAACTGATTCATGCATGTTTAAAAGCACTTTGCGTTATTTTAAAGTACATGTTAGCTTCATTGCTAAAACTCTATAGTTTGTATTAAAACACGATTTTAACTGATGTATTGACGGAGTTTTATCATAGTTTCACATCGTTACACATTCTCTTCCGTCTATAGAGTCAATTTCTCTAAGTACATGGCATATATTCCGGTATATGACCATTAGTTTACACTTTTGCACTATAGGAACATACTCTTGAACTTGAGGACCTCTCTATTGGATATTCCTTCCAATGGACTAGGAAATCTGGTTTCAAGGCCTCCGTAATTCTCCGCGAGCCTGGGATTCCCGCTAGGACGCCGACTTGGTTGTACCATTAAAACCCAATTGTTTAGAAAGCACTATCGATGTTTTCTGGTTTTGACTGTGTAACGGCCTAATACTAGACCGTCAGGCTCATCTAACGGTCCAGTATACAACCGTCACATATACGGAGTCCAAATTTATTCTTTCTAGATTCAGCCCGATCTAACGGCCCAATTATAGACCGTCACGTTGATGTAACGGCCCATTAATTGACCGTCACAGTACTTTAACTCGAGGTTTGACCCAAGGGTTGATATTTTAAAGTTCCTAGATGGATTATTGATGGTCTAGGATTTGTCATATTGTTCAAGATACTTAATTTTAAATTGTGGAATATAAGGAATGTACTGTTATGCTGCCGAATTATTTCCATGGCATAACCTAGTTTTAATATGTTATTTGAAAATCCTTGTTTCAAATAGAAGCATTCTTATGATTGACTACTTTATCATGAACCCATTGTTGAAGTTGTACATTCTTGGCCATATTGTTTACATGCGTGGAAGTAGCTTGATTTATACTTGAAGATGCGATCGAGCACTGATTGTGTTCAAGGGCTCTATGTTAGTCCCCTCGACTGATTATCGGAAACATACTATTATAAACCATGGGGTATGATGCTACTGGCGTCGCATTGCGCTGGGAGTACTTTCTCTATAAATAAGTGAAGATCCACGGCATCGTGAAGTGAAAATCCACGACACGTACATGACTTTCTAGCTTGTTACATGATATTCCACAGAAATTCACGAAGTACTTGCTACTAAGTGAAGAGTACATTCTTGATTATTACACGACTTTCTAATACATTCTTGCTCATACTAAGTGAAGAGTACATTCTTGATTATTACACGACTTTCTAATACATTCTTGCTCATGAAAGGTTGTGATGCCATTTTAGAGGTAGATTGGCTTATAGAGCATGATGATGATATTAATTGCCGAAATAAGATTATATCCTTTCAAAAATCCGGTCTTCCAAGATTTTCTTTCCTTGGCATCAAGTATAGGAAACATCCCACTATCATATCCTCTCTTCACGCTTGCAAACTTATCTCGCAAGGATGTGAAGCTTTTCTTGCTTCTGTCATTGTTACCGAGTCCAAGGAAATCATCATAGCAGACATTCCTATTGTAAATGAGTTCCCAGATGTGTTTCCACCCGAATTACCCAGTTTACCACCCGAGAGGGAAGTAAACTTCACTATTGAACTCATTCCAGGAGCAGCACCTGTTTCTATAGCCCCTTACAGGATGTCCCCCACGGAACTTAAGGAACTAAAAAGGCAGTTGCAGGAACTACTAGACAAAGGTTTCATCAGACCTAGCACATCCCCCTGGGGTGCGCAAGTTCTTTTTGTCAAGAAGAAGGATGGCTCTCTCAGGCAATGCATCGACTACCGGCGACTGAATCAACTCACAATCAAAAACAAGTATCCGTTACCGCGTATTGATGAGCTCTTCGATCAACTTTCGGGAGCATAGTATTTCTCCAAGATTGACCTCAGATCAGGTTATCATCAGCTTAGAATTAAAGAAGAAGACATTTATAAATCGGCTTTTCGAAGTCGTTATGGCGACAATGAATTCGTGGTAATGTCGTTCGGATTAACAAATGCCCCAACAGCATTTATGCAACTTATGAACAATGTTTTCCAGCCATATCTGGACCAGTACATCGTTGTCTTCATTGATGACATCCTGGTATATTCCAAGACAAAAGAGGAACATGAAGAACATCTGAGGATAACTTTGCAAACACTTAGAGAACATAAGCTTTATGCCAAGCTTAACAAGTGTGAATTCTGGCTCAAGGAAGTTTCATTCCTAGGCCACATTATTTCAAAAGAAGGTATCGCTGTGGATCCTTCTAAAGTAGAAGCTGTCAGAAACTGGAGCCGGCCAACGACTGTATCAGAAGTAAGGAGCTTTCTTGGTCTAGCTGGCTATTATAGAAGATTCATTAAGGACTTCTCAAAAATTGATGTTCCTTTAACTAGACTCACAAGAAAAGAAAATCCTTTTGTCTGGTCAAAGGAATGTGAAAAGAGTTTTCAAACTCTTAAGAACCATCTTACTACAGCTCCTATTCTATCACTACCGGTGGAAGGTGGTGGATTTGAAGTATAAACGGATGCGTCTGGCATTGGCTTAGGGTGCATCCTTATGCAGAAAGGAAAGGTAATCTGTTATTCTTCAAGACAATTGAAACGTCACGAGGAAAATTATCATGTGCATGATTTAGAACTAGCAACTGTTATTTTCGCCTTAAAAATTTGGCACCATTATCTCTATGGAGAGAAATTCACGGTCTACTCGGAGCACAAAAGCTTGAAATACTTATTCTCTCAAAAGGAATTAAATATGAGACAGAGGAGATGGTTAGAATATCTCAAAGATTTTGATTTTGCTATTCAATACCATCCTGGCAAGGCTAATGCGGTAGCAGATGCACTCAGCAGAAAACCAATGGGAAAGTTATCAAGTCTCATGATTCGTATGACTAATCTTATTCCTCAATTTGCTCAGTTGAACTTAGATATTGACATGAAGGAAGAAGATTGTTTCATAGCTAATATTCAAGCTCAACCTACATTAATAGAAGATCTGGTCAAGCTGCAAAATGATGATCCCGTATTACTGGAGATTAAAGCCAACATAGAACAGAGGCCGGATTTTTCTATTTCCAATGACGAAAGATTGCTATTTAAAGGCCGAGTGTGTGTACCAGATCATGAGGATACGAAGAAATTGATCCTAGAAGAAGCACATAAATCCAAGTACACCATTCATCCAGGTGGTACAAAAATGTATCAAGATCTCAAAAGAAATTTCTGGTGGCCCAATATGAAAAGGAAAATAGCTGATTTTGTGTCCCGCTGTCTCACTTGTCAACAAGTAAAGGCAGAACATTTTAGACCCGCAGGTAAATTACATCCCTTAGATATTCCAACATGGAAATGGGAAAGTATAGGAATAGATTTCATTATGGGTTTACCAAAGACAAGGGGTGGACACGACGGTATATGGGTAATCATAGACCGATTGACAAAATCTGCACATTTCATACCAATCAAAAGTCGATGGTCTGTGGATATTTTAGCAACATTATACATAAAAGAAATTGTCAAATTACATGGTGTTCTTGTCACTATTATATCTGATAGAGATCATCGATTCACGTCGCAATTCTGGAAGAGTCTACAACATTCACTAGGGACTAGATTGAACTTTAGCACGGCATTCCATCCACAAACTGATGGTTAGACTGAAAGAACAAATCAGGTGGTAGAAGATATGCTCAGGGCTTGTGCTATTGATTTTGGAGGAAGTTGACACGATCACTTGCCTCTGGTAGAATTTGCATATAACAACAGTTATCAGGCCAGCATACAGATGGCACCTTTTGAAGCTTTATATGGAAAAAGCTGTAGATCACCGATATGTTGGAATGAAATAGGGGAAAAGCAAATTCTAGGCCCCGACATTATCAGGGATTCTTCAGAGAAAATTAAGCTCATTCGAGAAAGATTGCAGGTGGCACAAGATAGGCAAAAATCCTATGCTGATAATCGAAGGCGCGACTTAGAGTTTCAGGTAGGAGATCATGTGTATCTAAAGGTTTCTCCGGGTCGTGGTATTTGAAGATTTGGCATCAAAGGTAAGCTAACTCCAAGGTTCATTGGCCCTTTTGAAATTCTGGAAAGAGTTGGTGAAGTAACTTATCGGATTGCTTTACCTCCACAATTATCCGAAGTTCATAATGTATTTCACGTCTCGATGCTCAAGAAGTATGTACTTGATCCTTTCCATGTCATCACTTACAACAATATGGAGATTCAGAAGGATATGACGTACGAGCAAACACCAATAAAGATTCTGGAACGGGAAGTACGTCAACTAAAGAATAAAGCTATTCCTATGATCAAAATTCAATGGAAGAAATCATGACCGTCCGAAGCAACTTGGGAAACGGAAGAAGCCATGCGGAAAAGATTCCCGGAATTATTCAACTGTAAGTACACTCTCCATATAACCCATGAATTTGGGGACCAAATTCTTCTAAGTGGGGGAGGGTGTAGTGCCCCAAAATTTATATAAATAATTTCTGGATTATTGTAAGAATTTTCTGGAATTTATTAAGCTTAAATTGATTATAAGGCCCAACTATGTTAAAATATTAATCCAGCTTTGATAAATAAAACCCAAAAGGTTTAAGGACCAAGCCCATTAAGTTTGGCCTATGTTCTAGAAGGTTATTTAGCTTATTCACGAATTTTAAGGATAAATACTCATTTATTAGATAATTATGTGGATAAAATAATAAAGAGTTTGAATTTAGTTGAATTCTACAAACGGTGAATGTAGCGGTCTATCGTGCGACCGCCACAGTAAGGTAACGTGCCAATACACGACCGTCAAACGCTGTCAGTTCCGTGAATGGAAGAACAAGCAAAAAGATTGGATTTTTACTAGTTTACCTCTTAGGGATCGAGATAGGAGGACTAGTAAATGTGTTAAGGACTCTCAGAAGTCAATCTAAGCCTTAACAAGGACTCTAGAATCGATCTAATCCACAAAACCTTAACTAAAACCTATAAATAGACCCTAGTTTTGACCTGCGCGAACCCTTACATTGGCTCGCGTGGAACTAAGGTAAGCAGATAATATTTCGGGTAAGTTCCTTAGAACTTTTTGTTCCTTATACATAGGACTAATCTTCCTCAAAATTTCGTGCTAGGAGATCAACCACACAAGGAGTTTAAAGCTTCCAAAGTTGCTGGTTCGACCATAGCAACCCAGGAACCTGAACGAAAGTCTACTGAAGATCAGGAGATTAAAGCACCAAAATGAGGTAATTAGCCTAAGTGTCCTTAGAACTTTCTGTTCCCCTTAGTTTCACCTTCTTACCCTCAAAATTTCACGTCCTTAGGTCAAGAGATTGAGGAGTTAGAGCGACGTGAAGTTGCTGAAAAATTACAGGAAGGGAAGAACTAGGGCGTGTCTTGCAGTCACAAATTAGAAGTTGAAAGCCCAGTAAAGAGGTAGGTCATCTCATGAACGGCAAGAACATCATGATAGTAGTAAAAGCCCTCTGGTTTTGTCTGATTTCATGCACTATAGACCATGAATTTCATGTTTTAGTAGAATCATGCATACATACATATCTTTAGCCTTAATTGAAGATAAAAGATATTCTCTTGTTAATTCACTATAACCTATGCATCTAGATAACTTTTACTTCGTTCTATCATGACTGGAATAGTTAAATCTTTTTAAAGCATGACTTGTTTCAAAGCATAGTCTTTTATCTTTTATGCTGTCAATAGGACTCTAACGGCCTATAGTTAGACCGTCAGAGGGACGTAACGGTCTTACGATAAGCCGTCACACTCCCTGTTATACTTAGGCTTCTCGGTTAACTCTGACGGACCACAACCGGAGCGTTACAACACTCTGACGGCTCCACGATAAACCGTCACAGAACTGTGACGCGCCCATGTTCGACCGTTAGAATAACTGCGTTCTGTCAACCCGAGACAGAGTTAAAAATAGTCAAACTTACTTATAAATAAGCCTAGTTATCTAAGTTTTGACCTATCTTTATGAACCTTGAGTTTATAAACTGATTCATGCATGTTTAAAAGCACTTTGAGTTATTTTAAAGTACATGTTAACTTCATTGCTAAAACTCTATAGTTTGTATTAAAACATGATTTTAAATGATGTATTGACGGAGTTTTATCATAGTTTCACATCGTTACACATTCTCTTCCGTCTATAGAGTCAATTTCCCTAAGTACATGGCATATATTCCGGTATATGACCATTAGTTTACACTTTTGCACTATAGGAACATACTCTTGAACTTGAGGACCTCTCTATTGGATATTCCTTCCAATGGACTAGGAAATCTGGTTTCAAGGCCTCCGTAATTCTCCGCGAGCCTGGGATTCCCGCTAGGACGCCGAGGTGGTTGTACCATTAAAACCCAATTGTTTAGAAAGCACTATCGATGTTTTCTGGTTTTGACTGTGTAACGGCCTAATACTAGACCGTCAGGCTCATCTAACGGTCCAGTATACAACCGTCACATATACGGAGTCCAAATTTATTCTTTCTAGATTCAGCCCGATCTAACGGCCCAATTATAGACCGTCACGTTGATGTAACGGCCCATTAATTGACCGTCACAGTACTTTAACTCGAGGTTTGACCCAAGGGTTGATATTTTAAAGTTCCTAGATGGATTATTGATGGTCTAGGATTTGTCATATTGTTCAAGATACTTAATTTTAAATTGTGGAATATAAGGAATGTACTGTTATGCTGCCGAATTATTTCCATGGCATAACCTAGTTTTAATATGTTATTTGAAAAACCTTGTTTCAAATAGAAGCATTCTTATGATTGACTACTTTATCATGAACCCATTGTTGAAGTTGTACATTCTTGGCCATATTGTTTACATGCGTGGAAGTAGCTTGATTTATACTTGAAGATGCGATCGAGCACTGATTGTGTTCAAGGACTCTATGCTAGTCCCCTCGACGGATTGTCGGAAACATACTATTATAAACTATGGGGTATGATGCTACTGGCGTCGCATTGCGCTGGGAGTACTTTCTCTATAAATAAGTGAAGATCCATGGCATCGTGAAGTGAAAATCCACGACACGTACATGACTTTCTAGCTTGTTACATGATATTCCACAGAAATTCACAAAGTACTTGCTACTAAGTGAAGAGTACATTCTTGATTAATACATGACTTTCTAGTACATTCTTGTTCATGAAAGGCCATATCATATTCTTATTATATTCTTGATAGTTCATACTTGCTCATTCTGTCTTACCTGATCATCTTTGTTACTTTGGTGTAATCGCATGATTGATCGCATTCGCATGACTTTACCTTATTTCTTTAGAGCTAAAATGCTAATCACTTTAATAGTGCCTTCATGTTGATGCGAAGATACCTACTGGGCAAGTGTGCTCATTAAATATTTTCCAATCTTTTCAGGAGATGGAAGTGATTCAAATTCGGATTCGAGTTATACAAGTAGCGGGTCCGAGAGCGAATGAAAGTCTTATCAAAATGAGAGTGAAGACTTAGGAAAGTCACTATTGTTTAGATCGAGTCTTTGTAATTTTCCTTTTTCCTTGAGACTGATGAATTAATGAGGTTTGAAAAGTTATTGTATTAGAATTTTTAATGAAATAAAGTTGGAGTTTGAGTAATTATTGTGCAATTGCATTTTTATGTGTGATTGTCTTGCACTCTGATCGTTCTTGTTCGCAAAAGGCTTACCATGCCGGCTGTTCACGTTCCTCGAGTTAGTCTTCCGTTGTAATAAAGGCTCGGGGCGTGACAGCTTTGGCCTACAGGCCTCATGGTTTTGTCCCTTTTTAACAGTGATCGGCTGCAAAATAGAGCCTTCCCGAGAGGTCACGTATCTCAGTACTACTTCCTATTAAGCACGATTAATCACGGAGTTCTTTACAAGAACTGAGTTGATACTTCAAAAAGCGTCTCGTTGATATAGAGTACAACTTAATTATATTTGAGGGTGTGACAATCTACCCCTCTTATATAGACGACGTCCTCGTCACTGGGCACATATAGCACACAACCAAACACCCAGGCATGCAGGATTCTAGAGGTGCTCCCCTACAGACTCAAGAGGTGGCTCGCAGTATGTAGCACTTTACCCCATTGCGGGTTCAAGAGGTGACTCTCACTATGTTACACTTTGCCCCATTGTGGGTTCAAGAGGTGGCTCTCATAGCATAGCACTTTGCCCTGCATGGCACTTAGTTCCCACACTTCCGACTGAGGTATGGCTCTGATACCACTCTAGAGTCCTAATTGTCTGGGTGTTTGGTTGTGTGCTATATGTGTCTAACGACAAGGATGCCGCCTATATAAGAGGGGTAGATTATAACACTCTCAAATATAATTAAGTTGTACTCTATATCAACGAGACGCCTTTTGAAATATCGGCTCAGTTCTTGTAAAAGAACGTTGTGGTTAATCGTGCTTAATGGGAATTAGTACTGGGATGGGTGATCTCCCGAGAAGTCCCTATTTTGGATCTGATCCCTATTAAAAAGGGGACAAAATCGTGAGGCCGATAGGCCAAAATGGATAATACATCGACGGTGTAGAGTATGAGGTGTGACCTATTAAGAAAGTAACAAAACCGTCAGGCCGGTAGGTCAAAGCGGACAATACCTCGAAGATGTAGAGTACAGGATATGACAGAATCATATCAAAGTCATACCCCAATCAAAATCTGTGTAGTCAAACTGAGACGGGGTGAGGCGACGGCAGCCCGCCTCGCGCAGTCGCTATTCGTCGAGGCGAACGCCTCACGCGCGCCTCGGTCGCCGCGGCGAGGCTCGCCCGCTCACCTGCTCTCCCGCCCGCCCGCTCGC
Organism: Amorphophallus konjac; assembly: GCA_022559845.1. Lineage (NCBI taxonomy): Eukaryota > Viridiplantae > Streptophyta > Magnoliopsida > Alismatales > Araceae > Amorphophallus > Amorphophallus konjac. Next base: position 113,820,503 of record CM040123.1, on the reverse strand, counting down.
CTCGAACCGGATCTGCGTATCAGGTAACATTACCCGTTAACTTCGACGAAGCGAAGCCTTTAAACCCGCGAGGGTTTCGCTCGCTTCCCACCCTGCGGCCTATCGCTTCCCTCTCCAACGGCGGCAGCAGCTTGTGGCGAGCGGCGAGCGGCGTCCAACGAGCGGCGACCGGCGAGCGGCGACCGAGCGGCGTCCGGCGAGCGACGAGTGGCGTCCGGCGAGCGGCGTCCGGTAATCTCCCTCTCGCTGTCTCCATCTCCCTCTCTCTATGTCTTCCACTCCCTCTTTCTCTCTCACGCAGGCACACACGGAGGCGGGCTCAACCTCTCTCCCACAGTCCCACCCTGTCACTCTCTCTCCCCCTGCCACTCTCGCTCTCTCCCCTCTCTATCTCCCTCACAGTGAGAGGGAGGGGTCGAGCCCCTCTCGCCGTCTCCATCTCCCTCTCTCTCCGAGTCTCTGTCTTCCACTCCCTCTTTCTCTCTCACGTAGGCACACACGGAGGGGAGCTCACCCCCTCTCCCACCCTACCACTCTCTCTCCCCCTGCCACTCTCTCTCTCCCCTCTCTATCTCCCTCACAGTAAGAGGGAGGGGCCGAGCCCCTCTCACCCCTCTCCCACAGTCCCACCCTATCACTCTCTCTCCCCCTGCCACTCTCGCTCTCTCCCCTCTCTATCTCCCTCATAGTGAGAGGGAGGGGCCGAGCCCCTCTCTGTCTCCCTCTCCCTCACTCAATCTCCCTCTCTTACTCTCTCTCTCCCTCGCCTTCACTCTGTCTCTCTCTGTGCTCTCACTCTCTGTCTCCCGCTCACTCTCTCTGTTCTCTCAACTCTCTGTCTCCCGCTCTCCCAAAATTAACTTGTTTGGTTGTTTAACTATTTTTGTTTTGTTATAATATTGCACTTGTTAGTTGTTATTCTTATTTAGTGTATATGCAGTTTTATGATATTTATTGTTCAAAATATATATATTTTTGTGATATTTTGACATATAATTTATTTTTAAAATTACATATAATTATTTAATAATATCTCGCCTCAAACACCTTGGCCATCCCCTAGGCCTTTGAGGCGTGAGGCGACCCCCTGGTCACCTCGCTCGCCTTACGCCTTAGACTACATAGATCGGAATTGTGGGAATTAAGTGCCATAAAATTGGTATCAGAGTCATACCCCAATCGGAATTGTGGGAATTAAGTGCCGTACAGGACAAAGTGCTACACTATGGGCGTCACCTCTTGAACCCGTAATAAGAAAAAATGCTACATAATGGGAGCCACCTCTTGAGCCTGTAGGAGACATAGAAGGCAATTTCGGTTTCAATTTCGGCCCGAAACCAAATAAAATACTATTTTTTGCCAACTGCAGAGCGTCCAGTTTCGCCCGATTTCGACCAGTTGGTTTCGGATCGTTCCGGTCCTAAACCGATACGTTTCGGCAGAAACATTTCGGTTTCGGCCAAAACTGCCATCCATGGTAGGAGAGCACCTCTAGAATCCTACCTACCTAGGTGTTTGGTTGTATGCTATATGTGCCCAGCGACGAGGACGTCGGCTATATAAGAGGGGTAGATTGTCACAACCTCAAATATAGCTAAGTTGTACTCTATATCAACGACGCACTTTTTGAAGTATCGGCTCAAAGTTCGTAAAGAACTCCATGGTTAATCATACTTAATAGATAGTAGTACTAGGATGGGTGACCTCCCGGGAAGTCCCTATTATGGAGCCGATCATTGTTAAAAGTGGACAAAACCGTGAGACCTATAGGCCAAAGCGGACAATACCTCGACGATGTAGAGTACGGGGGGTGACAAAAATAGTCCATATAAAGCCTTCATGAGACCACAAACATTTCCTTTCATATCAACACCAGAAGGAGACAGCATATAAACTTCTTCTTGCAGATCACCATTCAAAAAGACATTCTTCACATCCATCTGACATAAAGCCTAAGAATATTACACAGCAAGTGCTAGAACCACTCTGATGGATTAAAGTTTCGCTACAAGTGCAAAAGTCTCCCAATACTCGATCCCATAACTCTGAGTGAACCCTTTAACAACTAGTTGGCCCTTCTATCTCTATATCACTCCCTCTATGTCGAATTTAATTGTGTAGACCCACTTGGACCCAGCTGGAGTCTTATCTTTGGGGAGATCAACTAGATCCCACGTCTTGTTCTTGCTAAGTGCACTTAGCTCCTCTTCCATTGCTTGTCGCCAATTAAGATCCTTAACAACATCAGAAAATGAGTTGGGAATAAAGATAGAAGACAAAGCAGATAAGTAGGTTGATAATAAGAGGAGATACGAGAATAATTCACAAAATTGGAAATTGGATACTATGCATAACCATGGACTCCCTTGCGAATAGTAATGGGAAGATCTAAGTCAATGCTAGGATTTGACTAGTCAAGATTTGTGGGTATAACAACCTCTAGAGTTGGCCAATCAGCAGCTGGTCCATTTTTAAGATTCTTCCTCTTGTAAGTGAGCATGGCTTTTTAAAATCATATGCACCATCATCGACAGGTATAGGAGATTAAACATCAAGTGTAGCAGAAGTAGAGGGCATGGAGAGAGGTAAAGGTGGAAGAACAGGAGTGACAGTGTTGTCAACAGTGTCCCTGTCCTTCATCACTAGAGTCTCTACTGAGGATGAGACCGGGGAGAATGGGAGGACTCAGACTCAAAGAAAGTGATGTCCTTGCGAACAATAGTGCCACCAGTGGAAGTATCATGGCAACGGTAGCCCTTTTAAGTAGTAGAGTAATGATGAAAAACACCCCGAGCAGCACGCAGATCAAGCTTGGAACCGCCAGGCCCAAACGAATAAATAAAACAAAGATAACCAAAGACCCTCAACAAAAGAGAGAATAAGCATTTGACTATATAAAGGATAGTAAAGGGAGAATGATTTTGTAAGACTCTGGATGGCATTCGATTGATGTGGAAATTGGTAACCAAGATAGCATCAACCCAAAACTTTTAGGGAGGTGATGGTGAAACAAGAGTGCCCTAGGCGTCTCAAGAAGGTGACAGATTTTACGCTCTATAACACCATTTTGTTGAGGACAATATGCGCAGGAGGACTCATGGATAATGCCTTCATCTTCAAGAAAGATATCGATGTTGTGAGCTAATACTCGCGAGCATTGTTAGAACAAAGAACTTTGGCAGATTTACCAAGATGAGTTCTGACCATGTTACAAAACACCTAAACAATACGAGAAACTTCATCCTATGATTTTAGTGGATAGAGCCAAATACAGTGTGAATAATCGTCAATAAAAGTTATGAAGTATCGATAGTCATCCAAAGAGAAGATAGGGGAAGGACCCCAAACATCATAATGTACAAGTTCAAATGAGGAGGTGCTTTTATTTATAGAATAAAAAAATGAGTCCTACAATGCTTTTCCCAACTGACAGACTTGACACTGTAATAATTTGACATCGACTAACTCAAATAAAAAAGAAAACAAGACTCTCAACAACTAAAAAGAAAGATGCCCTAAACAAGAGTGCCACAACTGAATCTCCTATAATCTCCTATCCAGGCTGGGAGGCGCAAGTGTCTGAAGTGCACTCTTCTCACGAGGCTGAAAGATATGGAGACCATCCACTTTACAACCAATCCCAATCGTTTACTTTATCCGCAAATCCTGAAAAGCACAATGATTAGGAAAGAAGGTTACTGAACATTGTAACTGTTTGATAAGACTGCTAACAGAAAGCAAATTAATAGAATGGGAAGGAACATGAAGGGTAGAAGACAAGGTCAGGTGAACAGATAGGCGAATAGACCCTTTGCCAGCACCAGTGGGACAGGTGCCATCAGTAATGGTAACCTTATCTTGGCCGGAGAGCAAGAAGTAGGAATCGAAAGAAATAGGTAAACCGGTCATGTGATATGTGGCACTTGAATCAATGACCCAGACATGCTCTGAGAGTCTGGTGGAGGTACTCAAGAATGCGCCATGTATACCTGAAGGTGAAGGTGAGGTAGTGGAAGTCTACAGCTATCAGAGAATCCGATGTAGAGTAGCAACATCAGAAGAAGTGCAGTAGAGCCAAGAACACCCTTTGGAAGTAGAGGAGATGGGACATGAGCCACATTGCCCTTTGCTTGTTTCTCCTTCAAGGTTCTAATCCTGTAGGGCTTCTTATCGGGGAACTTCTCCCAGCAAAAATCACTATCATAGTTTGTCCGGCCACAGTGCTCACATTTCTTCTCACCCAGCAGTTCCCAACCTAGGCTTGTTGACAGTGGTAGCAAGCGTGAAATGTCCACCAACATCAGAAGCAGAAAGATGGATCCTTTGCTGCCCATGACTTGATGGCCTTGTTCCTCGCTTAGAACTTTGAAGTAAGTTTCATCAAGAGATGGCTCCGGTCCATGTTGTTGGGTTCGATGCAGTATTCAGAGGGAGGGGTGAATGAATATAACCCTTTAAAAACTTTCACCCAATTTAAAACTAGAATAATAACAAGACAGATTCGACAATCTGAAGCTCAACTAGAATTTCGCTCTCTTGACAGATTAAAATATTTTAAGAAAACTAATCAACACTTCTGCTCAGCCAAAAGCCAAACGCTTAGAGCGCCCCTATGCATTCATCTAGCGGAAGCACAAATGAACAAATCAAACCACAATGCACAAGGGGTTTTTAGGTGGTTCGGTCCTCCAGACCTACATCCACCCCACACTCAAACCGAGTGTGGCTTCCACTAGCTCACGCTAGAAACAGCAGACTCAGTCTGCAACAAACGCTGCCAAACAGCTTGACCAGGGGAACAACCTCCCCTCTTCCTCCCAACCGGAGGGAACCACTAATGACACCAGTCACTAGCAAACCAGAGACACAAGGTCTCTCTTCCTCCAGTCCTGGAGGGAACCCCTGGACTTGAATCCACAAGCCCAGAACCGGAGACAAGTCTCCCTTCCTCCAAACCGGAGGGAATCAACAAGTAGCACCCAGCTACTTGCAACCGGAGATAGCAATCTCCCTTCTCCTGAACAAACAGGAGAAACCCACAAGTGACTCCAGCCACTTGGAAACCAGAGACACACGGTCTCTCTTCCTCCACACACGGAGGGAACCACCGGGCTTGCTACTCACAAGCCCAGAGCCGGAGGAACAAGCCTCCCTTCCTCCAACCCGGAGGGGAACCTAGAGACCCAAGTCTCTCTTCCTCTGAACCCCAGAGGGAAGCACAACCGGAGATAAATCTCCCTTCCTCCAACCTGGAGGGAAACAACCGATGACACCCTGTCAAATGCAACCAGAGACGCAAGTCTCTCTTCCTCCACACGGGAGGGTACCAACCACAAGTAGCACCCAGCTACTTGCAAACCGAAGACACAAAGTCTCCCTTCTCCTGAACCCACAGGAGGAACCCCGACCTCTCTACAGAGGATCGGAAATACAGTAAATGGATAAAAACAAAGACGAAACCAGCAACAGAAGGCTGAAAAGATAAAAATAAATGTGGCTCTCGCAGGAGCTGGCTGGCCTGGATTTGATCCACGGTACAGCAGGAACAGATCTTCTGTTGAAGCTTCTATCACTCTAGCTCTCTCTTCTTCTCTATTCTTCTTCCTCTTCCTTTCTTCACACTCTGCTATCTCGATCTCTTACTCAATCTCTCTTTCTTTCTCTTCTCACTCTCTTTCTCCTTTCTTCTTCTGCTCTTCTCCTTTCTCTTTCTTTTCTATCTGGATTGTGGCTCTCTGTATGAGCTTTCTTCTCGCCAACTCGATCACCCTCCATCTGTGGACGAAGGCTCCTATATATAGCAGCAGCAGCAGCAGCAGTATCAGCCACGACGTGTGACCTCCACATTTCCAGCCCTAAGAATTCAGACCACGTGGCAGTCTTTCAGCAGGCTTTATTCCAGCCTCGGATCACGTGCCCTCCTTAAGCTTCACGATCAAAGCACCTGTAAAACAGGGTATCGGATAAGTCATCAGTTTAAAGAACAACTCTGTATAGACTTATCAGAAGAACAGCGTTTTAGAAGAAACCTGGACGAGGTTAGAACGAAACAACACGAGCTAACAAACGGCAACAACACGGAGACAACACGAAGACAGAATAAGGAAATGACACGAGGTACATACGACGACAAGACAGAAACCAATCATGAAGTATGGTTTCAACAAACGAAAGACACAAGGTGGTGGCACAGAAAGCAACACGAAGTGCTGCAATGTTCTGCACGCAGTGGAACAAGACGACACGGAGTAAAAAACGACACGAAGTCTGGGAGACACGACACAAAGTCACAAGAACGACAGTAACCAACACGAAGTGTTTGCAAACAAAGTAAGACACAAGGTCTACGTAAAGCAACACGAAGTGTGGTTAAAGCGAGAACGACACGAGGTGAAGTTATAAAATAACACGAGGTAAAAAGAAGAACGACACGAGATACATGGAGACAAAACAGAAACCAACACGAAGTGTGGTTTCAACACAAGAAAGACACAAGGTCTAGGAAGAACAAAAACGACACGAAGTTATGAAAACAACACGGAGACGAAGTCTGAAAAAAAATGACACGGGGTGAAGACAACACGAAGACGAAACACAGGTTTCGACACGGAGTGAAAACGACACAAAGACAAAACAGAATTGACACGGGTTGAAATCAACACGAAGTCAAAAACTGAAATCGACACGGAGTGAAAACAACATGAAGACGAAGTACAAAGAGACGACACGAAGTGAAGTTGACACGAAGTGAAAACAACACTACGTGAAAAACAATAATCGACACGCGGTGAAAACAACACGACGACAGTGAGAACAGCACGAGGTGAAATGACACGGGGTGTAGAAAACCAAGAATCGACATGAAGTGTGGTCAAGTCGAGAAAGACACTAAGTCAAGAACGAAAGACCAACACTCAGACAGAAACATAAAAACGACTAACACGAAGATGAAGACAAGGGAAACGACACGAAGTCTAACCTCATACAAGCTTTCCTGTCACGCATGGAAATCAACACGAAGTGTTGTATGCTCATACAACACGAGATCTTTTCGTGTTAGTGAGGGGAAACAACACGAAAACTCAAGTACAGAAACAGCACGAAGATGATGTACAATCTGATGTACAGACATGAAGAACAGTCCAAGGTATAGACTTGCACGAGCAAGCTACAGTGCCAAAGTATAGACTTCACGCTGTACAGACTACATGACCAGTGCATGATTGTACTTGACGATGTGAACACTTAGCCTATGCAGACCAATGTATAGACTTTGGCGAAGCAAAAGGCTGTATAGACTTGGAGACCCAAAGCCATTGTGTAGACTTTGTCTAAGACAAGGCATGAGCTGACGTTGTATATACTTAGCCAATGCAAACCAGTCCGATGTATAGACTTTAAGGAAATGCATGCTACAGTGCAATGTCTAGACTTGCGATGTGTTCGCCAGATGCACACTACAGTCCAATGTATGGACTTGGACGAATGATGCAGTGAATAGACTTAGGGCATAAACCCCACGATGCACTGTATAGACTATGCACATAACATAAGTCTAACATAAACAATATATCAGTTGTACCAGTCACAGTCATGATGCAATCATCAAGGCACAATGTCATGAAAACACTATATCATTGCTATCATCAAAATACAATATCAATCATCAAAACCACAGCAATGAATGCTTTATGCATCAGTTTAACATGTAACAAGACTGAACATCAATTATGTTAATCTAAACTGAGCAGCAAGATGACTGAACATTTGATTAACTCACATCAACAACCAATCATCAAAGCATCATTAAAACCATCATCAAAACCAAAACCACATGCATGGGCACAACAATCTCCCCCTTTTTGATGATGGCAACACTTTCAATACATTGAGTCATTCTGATGATGTGAGGCATTCTGAGGTAATCTGAAGACTCAAATTATTCTCCCCCTTTGACTTCATCAAAAAGAAAAATAATTTGAGAAATTATAGCATGTATAAAAGTTCAGTCAATTTCTCCCCCTAAATAAAAGCTCCCCCTTTGAGAAGGAATATGAACAGATAACACAGGTAGAAAAGGTAGGAGGATCACTTGATAACAGCTGAATCATAGGTTCAGAAAGGAAGCATGATTATAACCAACTGTTTAGAGTATAAGAATCATCACTCATACAATTTTCAAAAATTCAGGTTTAATCAGTGATAAATCTAGAGTAAAACACCTGACCCCTGAGAAAGAGTTTTAGATTCCATTTATAGCAATGAATCTAGGGCACATGGTATTAATAGATAAGTCTGAAATAATACCCTTTTGTGTTTAAACAAGGAAATTCAAGAGAGGCAACTTGAATATGTATTGATAAAAATAATTTTCACTCATTGACTTTTGATTTTTCGAAGGGTTACAGCAGTTTGATTTTCATTTTTTTAATTTCTGAAACTGAACTAAGTGAATAGACCTATGGCATTTATGCTGTTGACATTAGGTGTACACCTTGATAAGAGGCAGGTACCCCCAGTTACTAGGCATAAACTATATGATCTACTTCAGATCAAGACCCACGAGGAATAGTCTTCACTTTTGACATTAAGGGTACACCTTGATTAGAGGCCAGTACCCTCAGTTGCTTGGTGAGGACTCCTCCTATAGATTTGACCCTACGAACAGAGATAGTCTAAAGCACTTCATGACATGTGAATTTTCCTACTTCTTTGGAGGAATTCACAGTTTCTCAGTGCAATCAGCCATTGCTTCTGTCACTATGTTCAGTTCTTAACATTAATGATCTTGTTTACTGCTGCCCTTAATTCTTTTAGAGTGATTGATTGAAAAACATTACACACTCTTGTTCACCTGTTCTAAACAATTCCAGATTAACACATTTAGGCATTAAAAAAAAACTTTTTCTATTTTAGCCATGAGACAAAGATTAAGAGCTATAAAAGTTTTCTTTTATCTCAATTTCTGAAGTGCAGACACTTAACTCTCCAATTTATAAAGGTTAAACCTTTAGTTCTTTTCAATTTGTAAGAGTGATTCTTATAGGTGAACAATTGCAATAATCACCATTCAATGTACTGAACCAGATGCAAAGCTGTTGTTTAGTGAAACTGATGAAGAAAAGATAGCAAGTGGCAATATGGTTCAATGAGCAACCGATGTCAAGGAATATGAATCATTTGAATGAGAACACTGGGAAGTGAAAAGGATTCAATGAATTGAATAGAACTCTCAGCTCCCCCTGACATCATGATGCAAGAGATATGCTATGCATTAGACTGTTCTACATGCAGACTAGACCCATGGTACTAGGCGGAGGACCTGGTCTCAAAGACCATCTCACACATGGTAGGAACCTCCGGGCAGATTTCCCTGCCTTTTAGTAACATACCATTTGATATACCAGGGTTAACAAGGACAGTGCAACATAAATCAGTCCTTCATGCATTGAACGGCATAATTAACACATGCAATGACAGTGTACACTAAATGAACCGTTCACACTTAGTCCAAGTATGCATTCAAATACAAGCATGCAATGCATTGACACAAAGCATATATAGTGCATCAACTGAATATGCTTAACGAAGCATTCAATTTCAGTTCAATCATATAGCAAGAGAAGAGCATCAGATATATGCAAAAATGAATTCAATAGCTGAGTCTGGAATACAGACTGATCAGCTAGACATGGAGAGATCATCAACAATCAATCAAGCAAATCAACATGAAGCACACATTTTTTCATGCTCACAGTTTCAGATAATGGAATTTAAAACACATTTCAGAACTGACCTGAAAAGTTCAATCATGGGGTTTTCATTCTTGAGCGCCTTGGTTAACCCCCTTTTATTTCTCCCTCCAAGGCACACCTGCAAGATATTTGATCATCTTGATCCTGCAGGGACCCAAGTAGCTTTGGGTCCTGCGTTAGCCCTAACAGGTTTTCTAAACATTTTCATAGCAACATTATCATCAAATTTCATCAGTGAACAGTCATCCATAGAATGTCCAAATTTTCCACAGTATCTACATGAACTGGCTGGTTTTTGGTTCTTATGATACATGTTAACAGCAGGGTGATGTTTATAAGCATGTTCATAAGATTTTCTGTTATATGCATGAACAGTTTGATGCTTGTTCTTAACCATCCAACATTCAGCAGATTTATGGCCTGGCTTCCCACAGTTATAGCATGAAATTTTCACAAAAGTTTTTGCAGGGAATTTGACAAAATGGGGTTTAACATAGTTCTTTTGAACATACCAACAGTCCTTGACTGTATGCCCATTTTTCCCACAGTGGGAGCATGCAAAAGAATTTCTTCTATGAAAACCATTTTTACCCCAAGTAGATCTAAACCAGCACTCAGCAGCCTTGTGCCCAGGCTTATTACAGTTGAAGCACACAATGTGCTGACTAGAATTGTGTTTAGATCCATATGGATCATAAAAGTGCATGGAAGACCTGGCATGTAGTTTATTATCTTCTTTCATGATAAAACATTCATTCATGAGATGACCATATTTCCCACAATAATAACATGAGGCATCGGCTTCCTAGCAGCATGGTTTCTATCAAAAGAATTTCTAGAATGTAAAGTTCCACTAGCATGCTCATCCTTTAACATCAATCCACAGTCCTCCATTATGTGACCTCCTTTCCCACAATAATAACATGAACCCTTTTTAATGTGAGTGTGTGAGAGATCATGTGAATTGTGTGCAGTCTTCTTTACAGCAACAGGAGTGCCTTTTTCCTTTTTCTGTGAGTTTTCACCCTTTTTCTGTTTTGGAGTTTGTTCCACAGTTTTGGGTTTCACAGTTGATTTTTGTGCAGTGAATTGAAGACAGAGGAGCAGAGGTTGTGTTCTGATTGGAAGCTTTGACAAAAACCGTAGATGTTTCATTCCCATTACTCCTTTTATTTGTCGGACTATAGCCCAGTCCTTTTCTCTCAAAGTTATCACTCTTTCCAAGAAGCTTATTCAGATTGTCCTTTCCTTTGACAAATTTTGATAGAGAATTTTTCAAATCTTTAATCTCAGAATTCAAATCAGCAATTTTAGCCTCATATTTGGACAAATCTGTTTCACAGGAAATGACTTGTTGATGCAAGGCATCATTCAGACACTTGAGTTTTTCAACTTCTGTTTTAATTATTTCCTTGTCAGTTTAGATAAGGACTTGTAAAGATCATCAACTTCTTGTTGAAGGGATGTGATAGTAAGCTCATATCCAGCTATTTTCTGTTCACTGCAACTGACATTTCCATTTAACATTAAGTTGATGGTTTTTAGACTCTCAATTTCTTGTTCAGCATTCATCAACCTATCAGAATTATCCACACTCACACACTTGCCTTTTTCCATTGTCATTAGCCTATCTGTCAACTGTATGTTTAGGTGTTTCAACTCATTGATTTCCTCTTTCAGTTTACTGTTCTGCTCTAGGAGTTCATCATCAAACACCCATTTATCTGTTGAAGACTGACATTCATAAAACATTTCTCTTAGTTCTTCAGATTGAAGTTTGTCAAGATTTTTCTGAATCTCTGAATTCATTGTTCTTTCAGCCTCCAATTTCTCAGAGATTAAACCATTTTCTTTTTCAAGGTTTATTGATTTATGTTCAAATTCTTTGGATTGGTTTTTGAGCTTTTCATTTTCAGATTTCAATTCTTTCAATTCAGAATTGATACACTCTAAATCTCTCACCAACCTTTCATTTTGAACAACGTCATTGTTATGAGTCTGATCAACGAAGCTAAGCCTTTCCTTTAATTCAGCAATTTCACAAACAAGCTTTTGACTCTCCTTTTTGTGTAGACCAATTTGTTTCATAAGAGTTTGTTTTTCAGATTTCAAATGATCTAGATCTGTAGTAATAGAGTCAAAGTCTTGTAGTTGTCTTCTTAAGATTTCATTTTCAGTTTTCAGAGTTTCAAGATTTTCACCTCCTAGATTTTCCAGCTTCTTTTTCAGACTTTTATATTTCTTCCTAGTTTCTTACGGGATCTTAACAGATTTGCATAGGCATCTTCCCAATCGTCTAATGAAAAATTCTCGAAAGGGTTTACCTCCTCATCATCACGTTCTTCGGATTCATCTTGATCACTACCATGGTTGCTCTCGTCAGCCATCAGACCGTTGTCGACATTTCCCTTCTGAGCAAGCTTCAGCTCATCCATAATGTCCTTGGCAGACCTGCAATCATGAATACAAGACCATAAGGCTCTGTCAATAGCAGCTCTCATCAGGTTAAAGGCCTTCTGATTTTCTTCATATTTTGACTTGTGACTTTTAGTCCATTTGGACTTTTCCTTTGGCAATCTGTGGGGACCTTGTGAAATTAACTTCCACAGATCCGGATTAATCATTTTCACATAATTGTGAAGACTGCTAATCCATGAGTTAAAGTCAGAGCCATTGAAAACCGGTGGAGAACCCATTGAGTAATCGTAAACAGATTAATGAAGCAAAGGGTAGAAACAGATATGCACGAAGGGACAACAGATCCTCTGCAGATCGTTGGATCTGATCAACCAGAGAACCGCTCTGATACCAATTGTTGGGTTCGATGCAGTATTCAGAGGGGGGGTGAATGAATATAACCCTTTAAAAACTTCACCCAATTAAAACTAGAATAATAACAAGACAGATTCGACAATCTGAAGCTCAACTGGAATTTCGCTCTCTTGACAGATTAAAATATTTTAAGAAAACTAATCAACACTTCTGCTCAGCCAAAAGCCAAACGCTTAGAGCGCCCCTATGCATTCATCTAGCGGAAGCACAAATGAACAAATCAAACCACAATGCACAAGGGGTTTTTAGGTGGTTCGGTCCTCCAGACCTACATCCACCCCACACTCAAACCGAGTGTGGCTTCCACTAGCTCACGCTAGAAACAGCAGACTCAGTCTGCAACAAACGCTGCCAAACAGCTTGACCAGGGGAACAACCTCCCCTCTTCCTCCCAACCGGAGGGAACCACTAGTGACACCAGTCACTAGCAAACCAGAGACACAAGGTCTCTCTTCCTCCAGACCTGGAGGGAACCCCTGGACTTGAATCCACAAGCCCAGAACCGGAGACAAGTCTCCCTTCCTCCAAACCGGAGGGAATCAACAAGTAGCACCCAGCTACTTGCAACCGGAGATAGCAATCTCCCTTCTCCTGAACAAACAGGAGGAACCCACAAGTGACTCCAGCCACTTGGAAACCAGAGACACACGGTCTCTCTTCCTCCACACACGGAGGGAACCACCGGACTTGCTACTCACAAGCCCAGAGCCGGAGGAACAAGCCTCCCTTCCTCCAACCCGGAGGGGAACCTAGAGACCCAAGTCTCTCTTCCTCTGAACCCCAGAGGGAAGCACAACCGGAGATAAATCTCCCTTCCTCCAACCTGGAGGGAAACAACCGATGACACCCTGTCAAAGGCAACCAGAGACGCAAGTCTCTCTTCCTCCACACGGGAGGGTACCAACCACAAGTAGCACCCAGCTACTTGCAAACCGAAGACACAAAGTCTCCCTTCTCCTGAACCCACAGGAGGAACCCCGACCTCTCTACAGAGGATCGGAAATACAGTAAATGGATAAAAACAAAGACGAAACCAGCAACAGAAGGCTGAAAAGATAAAAACAAATGTGGCTCTCGCAGGAGCTGGCTGGCCTGGATTTGATCCACGGTACAGCAGGAACAGATCTTCTGTTGAAGCTTCTATCACTCTAGCTCTCTCTTCTTCTCTATTCTTCTTCCTCTTCCTTTCTTCACACTCTGCTATCTCGATCTCTTACTCAATCTCTCTTTCTTTCTCTTCTCACTCTCTTTCTCTTCTTCTTTCTCTTTCTCTTTTCTTTCTATCTGGATCGTGGCTCTCTGTATGAGCTTTCTTCTCGCCAACTCGATCATCCTCCATCTGTGGACGAAGGCTCCTATATATAGCAGCAGCAGCAGCAGCAGTATCAGCCACGACGTGTGACCTCCACATTTCCAGCCCTAAGAATTCAGACCACGTGGCAGTCTTTCAGCAGGCTTTATTCCAGCCTCGGATCACGTGCCCTCCTTAAGCTTCACGATCAAAGCACCTGTAAAACAGGGTATCGGATAAGTCATCAGTTTAAAGAACAACTCTGTATAGACTTATCAGAAGAACAGCGTTTTAGAAGAAACCTGGACGAGGTTAGAACGAAACAACACGAGCTAACAAACGGCAACAACACGGAGACAACACGAAGACAGAATAAGGAAATGACACGAGGTACATACGACGACAAGATAGAAACCAATCATGAAGTATGGTTTCAACAAACGAAAGACACAAGGTGGTGGCACAGAAAGCAACACGAAGTGCTGCAATGTTCTGCACGCAGTGGAACAAGACGACACGGAGTAAAAAACGACACGAAGTCTGGGAGACACGACACAAAGTCACAAGAATGACAGTAACCAACACGAAGTGTTTGCAAACAAAGTAAGACACAAGGTCTACGTAAAGCAACACGAAGTGTGGTTAAAGCGAGAACGACACGAGGTGAAGTTATAAAACAACACGAGGTAAAAAGAAGAACGACACGAGATACATGGAGACAAAACAGAAACCAACACGAAGTGTGGTTTCAACACAAGAAAGACACAAGGTCTAGGAAGAACAAAAACGACACGAAGTTATGAAAACAACACGGAGACGAAGTCTGAAAAAAAATGACACGGGGTGAAGACAACACGAAGACGAAACACAGGTTTCGACACGGAGTGAAAACGACACAAAGACAAAACAGAATTGACACGGGTTGAAATCAACACGAAGTCAAAAACTGAAATCGACACGGAGTGAAAACAACATGAAGACGAAGTACAAAGAGACGACACGAAGTGAAGTTGACACGAAGTGAAAACAACACTAAGTAAAAAACAATAATCGACACGCGGTGAAAACAACACGACGACAGTGAGAACAGCACGAGGTGAAATGACACGGGGTGTAGAAAACCAAGAATCGACACGAAGTGTGGTCAAGGCGAGAAAGACACTAAGTCAAGAACGAAAGACCAACACTCAGACAGAACATAAAACACGAGACATAGACACTAAACAACACGAAGATGAAGACAAGGGAAACGACACGAAGTCTAACCTCATACAAGCTTTCCTGTCACGCATGGAAATCAACACGAAGTGTTGTATGCTCATACAACACGAGATCTTTTCGTGTTAGTGAGGGGAAACAACACGAAAACTCAAGTACAGAAACAGCACGAAGATGATGTACAATCTGATGTACAGACATGAAGAACAGTCCAAGGTATAGACTTGCACGAGTAAGCTACAGTGCCAAAGTATAGACTTCACGCTGTACAGACTATATGACCAGTGCATGATTGTACTTGACGATGTGAACACTTAGCCTATGCAGACCAATGTATAGACTTTGGCGAAGCAAAAGGCTGTATAGACTTGGAGACCCAAAGCCATTGTGTAGACTTTGTCTAAGACAAGGCATGAGCTGACGTTGTATATACTTAGCCAATGCAAACCAGTCCGATGTATAGACTTTAAGGAAATGCATGCTACAGTGCAATGTCTAGACTTGCGATGTGTTCGCCAGATGCACACTACAGTCCAATGTATGGACTTGGACGAATGATGCATGTGCAGTGAATAGACTTAGGGCATAAACCCCACGATGCACTGTATAGACTATGCACATAACATAAGTCTAACATAAACAATATATCAGTTGTACCAGTCACAGTCATGATGCAATCATCAAGGCACAATGTCATGAAAACACTATATCATTGCTATCATCAAAATACAATATCAATCATCAAAACCACAGCAATGAATGCTTTATGCATCAGTTTAACATGTAACAAGACTGAACATCAATTATGTTAATCTAAACTGAGCAGCAAGATGACTGAACATTTGATTAACTCACATCAACAACCAATCATCAAAATCATCATTAAAACCATCATCAAAACCAAAACCACATGCATGGGCACAACACATGTTGAGAATATGGCCCCTAAGAACGTCATAGTCTGAATTTAACCAGCTCAATAATTTCATAATTCAATCATCCGCTTGGAGCGAAAGATAGGTCTGCTGATAAAGAAGTCCACTTTGCCATACGATAGACGTCCAGCTCATTCCAGAATGTAGCGAGAGCACAAAAATTGTGTAACAGAAAGCAACCCATGCTTCAGCTCATGAATATTGTGCCTTAACTGATAGAGGCAGACCTTGTTCTTTTTGCGGCCATAAAAACTAGCCAAGGTCTTCCACATTTCTGCTGTAGTCGACTTATGGAGAATAGTCAATCAGATGCCAAGACTAACAAAACTGCGTAACCATGACATGATTATACTGTTATCTCGCCACCAGGCTGAAAAGAGAGGATCCAGTGGATCAGGCATCTTCTGTAATCTGTTCACCAGTCAAGAAGCCCAGTTTGTCACATCAATCAATGTGATGTTCCGCTGCAACTGCCCAGGACGGATAATTGTTTTCCATCAATTTTTCAGAAGTAATCTGCAGAGAGATTTAACCCATAGTGGCTGGAAGCATGGTTTGAACTTGACGAAAAGTAGTCTCCAACGCTATTGAGGTATTATCTGTCATGTTAAAGACCAAGGAACGATAACCAAGAGGCGTAGGAGGAGTAACCGCTGACAACTGCTACTGGAGAAGAGGGTTCTTGCGATCCAGGAGCAAAGGAACACAAGATTCTCAGATTTGTGTGGTAGGACAGGAACTTCAGACCACAGTAACCTGATCAAAGATGGTGTCCGATTGTTCCAGACGCACAAAGAGAGTCCAGTAGCCTGATCAGAGATGGTGTCCAGCTGTTCCAGACACACAAGAGGGTTTCAGCCGATGGTATTCTCCTGCAGCAAGAGAGAGAGAGAAGGCAGGATCTCTGTCTCCACAGGCCAGCTGCAGCTCTAGGGTGAAAGAGGGGACTGTCCTGCCCTGAACAAGGGGCGGACAGACCCAAACCTCCAGCGCCGGCGACCCGGCCACCGGGACGCTGAAACACAAAAAAAAGCCCTAGATGCTGGTTGAAGCGAGAAAGCAAAAGAAAGAAGAGATGATTGGCCTGCTCAGGGAATCCATTGAGGTGTGCGATCAGGGCAGGAGGGTCTTTTGAAGGATCTTCAATGCTCTGATACCATGATAGACACACACACACGCACACACAGAGGCCGAGAAACAGAGAGAGAGAGAGAGAGAGAGAGAGAGAAAGATCGGTCCACTCCAACTGCCTGGCCGATCCATCGCCATCGGTTTCATATGATTCTCCAATTTGTAAAAGTACAAAAATACCCCTCCTCAAGAGATGGCTATAAAGAAAGGAATATTTACAGTATAAACCCTGAAAACCTGATAATTATAAATATACCAAAACTGTCCCTAACTGTTTACTACTCAACAAAGGGCAAATGTTCAGCAGATTAGAAGTCCAAAACTTATTCAAAGTTGGCCAGTCTCATTAGGCTGAATTGATGACCTTGAATTTGGGCTAGACTTGAGCACCATGTCAAGCAGCCATGAGAATTCATCAACCAGGCTATGCAGACACCCTAGCTAGACAACCAGAAGAGCCTTGATTGGATTGCCTTAAAAGAATATGGTACATGAATTGTTCTGTCGTAACCATTTTTTAGTAATTTCAATCATATCCAGTCATTGATAGAGTTCAAAGCAATAGAAACCATGAATTATGTATTAAGTTTTGACTGTTGAACATAAATAAGCATAAGAAATCACAAAGAAGAGCGTACCTGTTCTTTCAGTTCTTCAAACCCCAAGCAAGCAGCTAAGAGATTAAGAGCAATTTCTACAGATGAGACAAGTTCTTTCTCAAACTGACGACGCCTTTCAGGACGGGCTGCAATCTTATGACTGAAAGCCTCCTGCTTGCAGTGAAAAAGGTACTTAACCAAATTCTAATTATCATTGCCAAAGTGAAACAAGAAAAAGTAACCTAATATGCCAGATGCATAGCTATCTCTGCATATACATAATTGTCATATGTATATGTACATGTATATGTGGAAACAGAAACAGGAGAAAGACAAGAATGCAATTGAAATTGGAGAATAGAAAGAAGACACCAAAAGCAAGATAAATCTTGGTGAACTGTTCGGTGACATGTCAACAGCTTATTACACGTTAGAGTTCAAATCAGCTTGTTATCTGCCAAAATTAAATCCTAATAGCACTGCTCCATTTCTCATTGTAGTAAACACCTAAGGCATTTCTTTAACAAAGGATGTTTAATTGATTGTTTGGCACATATATCATCAATTCCCCTGGCACCTGATTTAAATATAGCATCTCATGTCCACAATGAATTTGTCGTGTAACTACTCATTTGATCACATTCTGACTGTTGACATCAAATTTGAATTTAATGTCTCCTGCTCACATGGAAGGGGGAGCCCTAGTGCAATGGTGAGATTGCTCCATTATGACCTGGACATCACAGGTTCAAATTGGAGATAGCCTCCCTGCAAAGGCAGGTAGAAGGCTGCATACCACACACACACCCAAATTGGTGGGAGCATCAAGCCACTGGGCTGCTCTCCTATGCTCATGAGATTCAACGCCACTCTATTTGTTTCACTGATGTAGAAACCAGATATAATGTTGCCAAGTAGAGCATCACATCAACATGGGATTCATTTACCACTAATTAGAATGTGTCACTTGTCACATCATAATACAAGCAAGTCTTTTATTATGTTCAAGTCCCTTACCATGTGAACTTGAATTCCTTGTCTGAGAACATGTTTACATACCAACACACTAGCAGGATATCATATTCACCACGTTTTTCTCCCAAAGTTTCATGAGCAAAATAAATATGTTTTATTTTTATTTTTTCATTATTTTCATGTCTTGATCTAAGGGAGAGACCTGAACATTACTCTCCAAGTAAAGACATGATAAAAATTATGCCCAGTTTGGTATCTGCCTAAGGGGTTTTCTGGCATGCCCCGTCGCCTCCATCAGGATTAGACAAGGATGAGCTTGGCAAGCCCCAGGGTGGGGTACGGCCTTGAAATTTTGGATGAAAGAGTGACAAAACAAAACGAAAAGGAAGGGAATAGGTAAAACTCATCTGTTCATACCTGTGGCAAAACAGTGAGCAGTTCCAGGAAACTGGGAATATATTCAGGATGAGTGTTCATTTCTTCTCTTGTCCAATTCACAATACCATCATTTCCCCAATCTTCTATAGAGACATGTACAGCCAAAGCAGAAACAGCTATGCTTATCTGCAAGAAGCTTCTATTTTAATAAAATATGCAAAAGAAGGTGCCTACAAGATTCTTGGTAAAAGTCTGTGCAAGTACCTGTGTTCTGACTTTAGGAGGCCCACTTGAGAACTTTTTGAGCAGTGTCTGCATTCACCAGACTCAGAAAAGTCAAGAATTAAATAAGTGATTCGATAACACATCTAGACTGTAGTACAGCAGAAGAGGCATGGCATGGTCTAAACGGAAACTACTTAGAACTCTTCAGGGAGGATTTCCAGCCTGACTGAGCTATCACTACATGCAGTACTTTTGAAAATTAACAACACAATAAAAAGGTGACTTTCTTTTGAAAGTGAATTTCGTTGTACCTTGCACACTAAATATAAAAAAAATGTATAAAAGTATAAGATTTTATGCTCACAAAGGTTACCCCTATGGTGTAAAACAAATGTAAGCAACCTACACCAAAAAAAAATAACAACGAGGTGGCGCGACCTCACTCATATCCCATCCAAAAGAGCACAAGAAAAACTTTCCCTCATTGCTAAACCAAGATCCATTACGCTTCAAGCAACAAAATACTCTGAACTAGTGAATCTTCTACCCAAAGCATGGCCACAGTCCAACCATGACAGGCCCTCATAGTGTGGGAGTCAACAAGAGTGCTAGTGGTGCCACATAGCTATATCCTTTCTCATGGACATAGACGAGATAAACACAAGTCACAACGTTTAGATCCTATACTTAAACAGTGAGCATGTTCCCACCTGGGATGGTGATAAGATCCTGACGTTAAATTTCATCAGAACATTTGTAGTCAAAAGTTATCAATAAGTAGATAGATGCTCACCATCACCCTCAGATATGTGAGGGGCAGGGGGTTGGAATTCTTTACACACTAAAACAGGTCCCATTCTAATGAAAGCACTCACATATAAAGACTCTTGCAGAGGCCGGAAAGCTTCAGAAGGTAGCTCCTCAAAGTCTCGTTGTACCTAATAATCACATGGAGCTATGTCAAAACATTTTAATGAAATATAGAACTAGTGGTATAATGCAATTCTCTCAAAGTTGCTAAACACTACCTTGCTTCTGAGGGTCTGAGAACAAAAAATTAGAGTTTCCAGATTGCTGCTCTCGTCATGGAGTAAATTATCAGCAACCTGTTTTGAAAGTGAAAATTAAGAAAAAAACATGCCAGCTCAATATAAAGGTCAAAAGCATCAAAAGAACTTTAAACAGATCCTAGTCTGAAATTTTGATGACTTGATGAGAAGTACAACTGATAAATAATCATATGAATTTTTTATTTTAAGAATAATCAATTATAAACAATAACAATATGAAATTTGAAACTGACTCATGAAAGTAGCAAACGGTAATTGCATTAAAAAAAAACCTACATAGATTTGTCAAGTTGGTTAAGTCTTGAGACTCTTTGACTGTGCATTTCTGCTGGTTTACCGTCAAAATCAAGGTGACAGAAAGATTCCTCGAAATCTGTCCCTTGACTGGCAACTTGTTTACAAATCACTTGAGTGTTGGGGAACAATTATAGAGTTTCTTGCTGATGCAAGTTTCATCAAAACTGAGATGGGAAAGAAAAATATGGCGAGTAAGTAATTCCTTCTCTAATTCAAATTTCAAACCGCACTAACTTGTAGAAAGATATAATACAGACTCTTAGGTCGTTCCTATATGATTATTATTGCTGTGGACACATGAGGAGCCTGCCGTTAAGCCAGTGGAGACTTCCGAAACAATATCCTATGGATGTCAAGCTCGAAAGATTGTTAAAATTAAATTGGAAATACGATTTCAAACTGAAAGCTTATGGCAGGAAAGAGCAATAGGCAATGTGTCTAGTTCCAGTTTGTCTCTAGGGAGGGGTGTTGGGCACATGGCCCAGTCTTTGTTTTTCAGCCCATGGCAGCCACCGGTCGACCGACCGGGAAGTTCTGGTCGACCGGAAACGGTCGACCGCCGGACCTATTCCGGCCGACCGATTTTTCTAGGGAGCAAAAGACCGTTGTCTGAGAATTTCCGGTCGACCACCCCTATGGGCCCGGTCGACCGGCAGTCCCGAGGCAGCAAATGTTGACTTCTTGTTCCATGTCCGATAACAGATCTTTTACTTGGTTTATTTAATCCCAAAAGTCTTGGGATTTGACAGGTTTGGTGGATCTGGTTCCTGGGTTGTCCCTTGACCACCCTAGATGTATAAAACATCTCATTGGGGTCTAAAACCTAAGGTTGCAATGTGAGATCTAAGAGGCCATCAAGGGTGGAGAAAAGGGGTTACTGTAGCTCCGGGGAAGAAGGTGCTGCTATAGGAGAAGGTGAAGAGAAGGGAAGATCTTCATCAGCTGAACAGGTTTCTCACTACAGGGAAGATCAGGTTTGCAGTAGGTTCTGCTGTGATCGAGTAGGAGAGTTCAGTTCTGTTTGAATCCCAGTTATTCTCTTGTAATTCTAACTCAAGTCTTGGCAAGAGACTTTGAGTAATCTGTATTTTCATTACATTCATAGTGAAGTTTCTCCTCTGGCTTGCCGTGGTTTTTCCCTTTCGCATTGGAAGGGTTTTTCACGTAAATCCTGGTGTTTCATGTGGTTGTGTTCCGATTAAACTAATCATGCGGGATGAGTTACCGGCCTCCATGTTCATACACAAATTGCCTTGACTTGCTTCTGCTCTTCTGTGAATTTCCTCTCCCTCTGGACTTTGACCTTCCTCTATTTTCTGAGACAAGTGCCTGTGAATCACTGTGAGAAATTCCTGAATTCTTTCTTCTCAACTCTTCATTCAACAGACTGCTTGTTACTTGACTCATGGAGGCAACTCCATCTGGTGCAGAATTACTGAGAGAGACCACCAGTGTCTCCCAACTTTCTGACAACGAACTGAGAAGTAACAATGCCTGCAACTCATCATCAAGAGACATCTTCATAAAGGATAACTGGTTAGTGATACTCTGCATTTCATTCAAGTGTTCAGCAATAGAAGTGCCCTCTTTAAACTTCAGATTTACAAGCTTTCTAATCAAGAAGGCCTTATTACCAGCTGTTTTTCTTTCATAAAGACCCTCCAACTTTTTCCATAGAGAGTATGCAGAACTCTCAGTGGAAACATGATGAAAAACGCTATCAGCCACATGGCCCAATCTTTGTTTTTCAGCCCATGGCAGCCACCGGTCGACCGACCGAGAAGTTCCGGTGAACCAGAACCGGTCGACCGCCGGACCTTTTCCGGCCGACCGATTTTTCCAGGGAGCAAAAGACCGTTGTCTGAGAATTTCCGATCGACTGCCCCTATGGGTCCGGTCGACCGACAGCCCCGAGACAGCAAATGTTGACTTCTTGTTCTATGTCCGAGAACATATCTTTTACTTGGTTTATTTAATCCCAAAAGTCTTGGAATTTGGCAGGTTTGGTGGATCTGGTTCCTGAGTTGTCCCTTGACCACCCTAGATGTATAAAACATCTCATTGGGGTCTAAAACCTAAGGTTGCAATGTGAGATCTAAGAGGCCATCAAGGGTGGAGAAAAGGGGTTACTGTAGCTCCGGGGAAGAAGGTGCTGCTATAGGAGAAGGTGAAGAGAAGGGAAGATCTTCATCAGCTGAACAGGTTTCTCACTACAGGGAAGATCAGGTTTGCAGTAGGTTCTGTTGTGATCGAGTAGGAGAGTTCAATTCTGTTTGAATTCCAGTTATTCTCTTATAATCCTAACTCAAGTCTTGGCAAGAGACTTTGAGTAATCTGTATTTTCATTACATTCATAGTGAAGTTTCTCCTCTAACTTGCTCGTGATTTTTCCCTTTCACATTGGAAGGATTTTCCATGTAAATCCTGGTGTTTCATGTGATTGTGTTCCGATTGATTTTTTCGCTACGTTATTCGGTCAGTCTAGATTTGTTCGTACACATAAGTCGGTGTATTTATACCCATCAAGGGGCTCTAAACTAAATCAGACAATGGGGCCGTGAAGCCCATCACATTAAAGCATAATTAACAAATCCATCTGAATTCTTCAGCAATTCCTACCCTCTCCGTCAATGTCAGGCCATGTAAATTCCTTCATCGTTTCTTTCGATCCCACGCTCTTGCTTAGGTACGACCGCATAGGGTTTATATAATGCCGCCCCATATATACAACAGGAACGAGAGGAGTAAACAAACATCGAGAAGAAAGACAAGGAGGAAGAGGAGGAGGAGCAAAACCTGCCAGGCGTCGATGGTGCGCTGGAAGTCCTGCAGCCAACGATCGGCCTGGATGCGGACGGAGTCGTCCGGGTGGTGGTAGAGAGCGTTCAGGGCCTCCTTCACCGTGTTCTGCAGCTCCATGGACCCCTCCGATCAGCCCCGGCGGAGGACGATCGACGATGAGACGAGGTGAGGCGGCGATCGAGCACGGATTGGAAGATCCCTGGCTCCCCCACGGCGGCGAGGAAGCAGCTGGAGCGAGCGGAGCGGAGCGGAGCTGAGGAGTGGGGGGGTGGGAGGTTTCGCCTGCTATGATGCTATCTCTTCCCGCCCGCCCCGGAATTCAGAAACCCTTCCTTCTCGCTCCGCCTCGCTGGAGCGGAAATTCGAAGACGAAGATAATAATAGAGCCAGGATCCACTGTACCAAACTGCCAACGTGGCGAAGCGGATGACATATTACTGCCAATCTCTTCTAATGTTGACGGAGTTACACTGCACCAAGTAGGGAAATGGGTCAGACTGACCCGACAGGTCCACGGGTGACAGGTCCACGGGTTTGGCCTGATTTTGGGTCAAGTTCTAAGGTCTTTTTCAACTCGCGGATTTTTAGTCGGGTTTAAAAGTCCGAACCGACTAGACCCGCGGGCCGGGCTCGGGCTTTGAGTTCGGCCCGCGGGTCGGCCCGACGCGTTCTCTTTTTTTATTCACACTTCAAATTTTAAAAACTATTAGTTACAATTATGTTATTTCACTTTTTTAGAAATTTTAAAACTCTCTTTTCACACAAATTATATAATTAATATCAAAATTTTAATTAATTTAGTGTGATTATAAGTTTTATATTATTAAATCTATTATTTTTATTTTTATTTTTATTACTTTATTTCAGTTGTCGGGCCGGGCCGAGCCTTAGTCGGGCTTTGTATTTTTTACATAATGTCGGGCCCGACCCGGCCCAGCCCGACATAGGTCGGGCCCGAGTCGGGCTTGGGCCTTAATCTTGATAAGTCGGACCCAGACCGGGCCAGGCCGACTTAAGCCCGGGCCCAGCCCATTGACAGCCCTAGCACCAAGTGCCATTCTTACTGCGTAACTAATAGAAGATGCATATTTGGAGGGGGCAACAGCTGAGCTGGGTCGGATGATGTGAAAACCTTGGTATAACCTGAGATGTTTGTGTCTTACGATTTTCCAAGGGAGTGGACTAGTGTTAAATGGATTTAAAAGCTCCGGCACAGAGACCTATTTGCCCTTATCATCCTTTCTAGGTAGGTGAAATTGTTCGCGCCATTCTCATGCTCTCATAGCAGAATGGAGTGGGCGACGAACGCACACCATTATACTACGAGAAAAAAATTTACTGTGAGCGTGAGAAATCTCAGTACACTGGGGCTCTCTCCCAAGACACCCCACATGAGGAACTCCAACACACGAAACCCTATAGCTCTCCTCGATGTCACCCAACGTCCCCTTTGCACGGTAGTTAAGTTGGGTCACTCTTTAAGGCATAGAAGAAGGTGAGCTCGCATTGATTGCTTGTAGAGTTAATGATGCTCCTTTTTTATCCTACAAGCACCTTGTAATATATTTAAAAATCATTTTATGTCTCAAGCAAGCATCTAATTCCGCATTGGATGTTGTTCCTCTTTTTTTTTTCAAAATTACGATACAGAAATATTCAATTTTTTTGACCTTATACAAAAAAGGCTCATCTTCTTGCTTGAGCAAATATACATTAGCGAAGTCGATTATATGTTTGTAACAACAGTCATGTACATATATGTTACTCGTTGATGACAAATGTCAAAGTAGTTAAATATATATATGTTAGTGAACGTGTTGTATATATTTGTGAATAAGGTTATATATTAGTAAAAACTTTTATTCGTTTGTGAACAATGTTATATGTTGGCAAAAACTTACATATGTTGGCTAAAAAAGAGTGCACATATGTTACATGGCGGAATTTGTTACGTATGTTTGTTAAAATGATATTTTTGTTAGGTAAAAAGAGTATAAATTAACAAAATAAGTTATACGTTGATTATATAAGTCCTGTGCACATATGTTGCATGTTGACGACATATGTTATGGAAAATAAATAAATATATATATATGCTAGTGAAAATGTTAAATATATTGTTGAATAAGACCACATATTAACGAAAACTTTTATATGTTTGTGAACAAGACTATGTTAGTAAAAGCTTATATATGATAGTTAAAGAAGAGAAAGTGCCCGTATGTTATATGGCAAAATATGTTATATATGTTAGCTACTGACTTACTACTTAATGATTGATTACTGGCCTTGATTCTCTTATTGAAATTGGAGAGGGGGATTTCTGTAGTCCAATCAAGAGCAGCCAAACCAGGCCCATCAGGACCGAACGAGGCTCAGCTCATCCGAGTGACAGTCCTCTAGGGCCCACTTCAGCAGAAAAGCCCAATAAAGATTACTCGGGATCCCATCCTTCCTCGGCGGCCCTTAGGCTCGGAAGGCCCGAACGACAGAACAGAGGAAGACCCACGCCCGAGCCATCTCCCCACCGAGATAAGGGCAGGCGCTCCGCGCCCACTCCGATCTGACTGCATCCGAGCTACGCCCATCGCCCGGACAGGGCTGGCACTTCTCATGCTTGGATCAATTGATGAATGCTTATCCATGCAGCCGTTGACAGTCCTTTATGAGCAGGAGTTCAGCGGGATAAGGGTGCCACGATCTCCCAAGGTCATGAAGAGCCCACGATGAGGGCGTAACGATCCCATGATGAGGGCGTAACTCCCGCCTAAAACTCCTCAGCTTATGGGACTCTTCGGGGGAGCTCGCTATATAAACCAAGGACTCCCTCCGGCAGCAGGTAAGGCAGATACATGCCCAACACCCCCTGAGCAGGAACCACTTCACCATCTTGGTGTTGGGGAATCTCGCGCATCTCTTTCAACCTCCCTCAATGCATTCCACCATTGCTCTACTGACTTAAGTATCGGAGGGTTTTCCCCAGGGAACCATCCCTGGGCCCCCTGATTCGTTTCCCTTTCTCTGCAGTTCACTATCCGGTGATCATCCTCCCAGCTCAGGACCAGCGCGAGATCACGCCCCTTCATCTGGCGCCGTCTGTGGGAAACGACCAAAGAGCCAGTATGGTGAGAAGAAGTACAGGGAGGAGGTCCGTCGGTGACAGGGGAAAGGCCACGGTGGCGGCGGGGGAAGGCCCCTCACAAGCCTCCCAAAACCCCCCCTCTGGTGCCAGCACTCCCGCCGACAGACCGCCCCCTCCGCCTGCGGCCGGGCTGCCGCCCCCTCCTCCCACGACGGTAGGGCTACCGCTCAACGGCGGCGCCGACGCCTTCCAAGCCCTCAACGCGAAACTGGACGTCCTCGTGGAACTCATGAGAACCCAGGCGGCCAGGGATGGAAGGTCACGCGCCCCTCCGGAGAGCCTTCCCCGTGAGAACGTGTCCCAGCACACCACCGGAGGCCGCTTCACCCTCCGAGGACAGCAGCTCATCCGCAACAAAGTAGGAGGACCCTCGCAAGCCCCCCCTCCGGAGCAAGAGGCTTCCTCCACGCCGAAGCGGGGCAAGCAAGGGGCACGCCATCCCCTCCCGGAGACCGAAGTCCCCAGGGAGCGCCAAGACAGCCTGCCTTCACGCCACCTCAGCCCTACGGCGCAGCGGCAGCCGGAGCTATCCCTCTGACTGCGAGAATTCAAGAGGCGTTTCGCAGAGCAGGAGCGCGCCCTGCGAGCCCTATAGAAGACCTCTCCACCAGAGGACGAGGAGAGATCCTCGTTCTCCAACCATATCTTGAAGGCAGAGGTATCTCCCTGAACCTCTATCCCGACCTTCAAGCCCTACGACGGCCAGGGCGACCCGGCCGACCACTTTGACAGCTTCGACGCTCTGATGACCCTTCACGGAGCATCCGACGCCATCAAGTGCCGAGCCTTTGCGACCACCCTGGTCCAAGGCGCCCAAGCTTGGTTCCGGGCCCTCGTCCCCAGATCCATCCGAGACTTCAAGCAGTTCGGGCGAGTATTCAAGGAGAGTTTCGCCGGTAGCGGCCCCCCTAGGTCGGTAGCGGGGCTTTTGGCCTTCAAACAGGCGTAAGGGGAGAAATTTCGGGCCTACATCCTCCGATTCAAATCGGAAGCCCTGAGGATTCCCCGCCTGGACGTCGCCTCGGCCATAACCGCTCTGACCGGGGGCACCCGCGACGAGAACCTCCGCCGCGAGCTTGTCCTCCACCCTCCCTCGACCCTTGCTGCGCTAGTGACTCTGGCATTGCGCCACGCCGAATGCGAAGAAGTGCTCAGTGCATGCCGAGATGCAACCGGCTCGGGTCGGGAGGGGGACAAGAAGCGGGCACCCGAGCCAAGCTCGGGCCAAGGAAAAAGGCGGAACCAAGATGGGGAACGCAAGGAACCGTCGCGGAAGTACGAGCGGTACACTCCCCTAACCGCTCCAATGTACGAGATTTATGAAGACATCAAAGGCTCGGGCCTCCTCCGCCAACCCGAGCCAATGAAGTCGAATAACCGCAGTCGTAGCAAGCATTGCCTGTTCCACAGCGACCACGGGCATCATACCGGCGACTGCCACCAGCTCCATGACGAGATCGAGCGTCTCATTCGTTAGGGGCACCTCTCCCGGTTCGTGGCTAGACACCAGGAAGACCGAGGCGCTCCAGAGGAGATCGACAAAACCTCCCGAGGGGTCCACATCAACATCATCGCCGGAGGAGCTGCATCAGGAGGAGATAGTGGCCGAGGAAGGAAGCGTCATGCTGAGCGGGCGAGCCGAGCCATCGAGCCTCCCAGGGCCCCGCCGAGCGAGCCCCAGGTCATAGTCTTCTCCGACCAAGACCTGGAGGGGCTGAGCACCCCGCATGACGACGCCCTAGTGATATTGGCCACAATAAACCATTGTAACATAGATAGGATTCTGGTTGACAATGGAAGTGCCCCTGATGTATTATCCTACGAGTGTTTCCTTAAGATGGGGGAGGATCCGTCTAAACTCCGCCCGATCCGGACCCCCCTGTGCGGGTTCAATGGCCAGGCCACCTATCCCGAGGGAGCCCTAAGCCTGCCGGTTACTCTTGGCGCCCCACCAAAGACCGTTACAGTCATGGTGGACTTCATAGTGATCAAAGGTATGATAGCATACAACGCAATCTTCGGTCGAGGAATCCTCAGCCGAACGAAAGCGGTGCCTTCTACCTATCACCAAAAGATGAAGTTCCCCACCAAAAATAGATTGGGGGAAGTCCGAGGTAACCAGGCAATGGCCCAAAGGTGCTACAATATCTCGGTTGAGGTCACAAGGCCGGACGGGAAAAATAAGGGCCTCCAGGAAGTCGAGGAAAAATCCGCAACCGCCGAACCTGGAGGCAAATTGCTAGCAGTTTTCCAAAATGACGACCCGACCCTAGGAGTAAAGATCGGAGCTGACCTAACATCTGAGGTTCAACAGCAATACAAAGAGTTCCTTTTCGCGTACATCCGGGTCTTTGCATGGTCTGATGATCAACTCCCCGGGATACCGGAACAGACGGTGGTGCATAAGCTCAACCTCGACCCAACCATGAAGCCCGTGCAACAACGCAGAAGGAAGCATGCGCCAGAGAAGTAGACGATTATCAAGGAGCAGGTCGCCAAGGGGCGGAAGATTGGCCTTTTTAGGCCGGTCCTGTACCTGACGTGGCTAGCTAACGTCGTCCTGGTGCCGAAAGCTTCGGGAAAGTGGCGGATGTGCGTGGACTTCACCGACTTGAACAAGGCTACTCCAAAGGATTGCTATCTCTTAACGAGCATCGACCAACTGGTTGATTCAACCTCGGGTAATGAGATACTCAGCTTCCTGGATGCCTACTCAGGTTACCACTAGATCAGAATGCACCCCGAAGACATCGAGAAGACCGCCTTTGTCACCGACTTCAGCGTACACTGCTACACCCGGATACCTTTCGGGTTGAAAAATGCCGGAGCCACGTACCAAAGGCTAGTCAACCATATGTTCGAGGGATAGCTCAGTCGGAACGTCGGGGCCTATATCGACGACATGCTCGTGAAGACCCCCAAGGCCGAGGACCACTTCGTCGACCTAGCAGACACTTTCAACACCCTCCTGAAGTACAACATGAAGCTCAACCCCGCCAAGTGCGCCTTCGGAGTAAAGTTCGAAAAATTATTGGACTTCTTGGTCACTCAGCGTGGGATTGAGGCCAACCCCGACAAGGTCCAGGCCATCCTGGATATGCGCCCGCCCACCTGCATCAAAGACGTTCAACGCCTTACCGGGCGCGTTGCTGCGCTCAGCAGATTCCTGTCCCGCGCGGCTGAACGATGCCTACCCTTCTTCAAATTGCTGAGGGGGCCCAAAATGGCATCTACTACATTCGCATGGGACGAGGAATGCCAAAGAGCATTCGCCAAGCTTAAGGAGTTCCTGGCTTCGCCCCCAGTGCTTTCCAAGCCCGTCTCGGGGGAAGCCTTGTATCTCTATCTCTCGGCAACTCCATCCACATTTAGCTCGGTCCTAGTCAAAAATGACTCGGGAATCGAGAGACCGGTCCACTACACAAGTAAGGTGCTCAACGAGGCTGAGAGAAGGTACCCCGCAACCGAGAAACTCGTGCTAGCGTTGGTTACCTCGGCCAAGAGCCTCCGACCCTATTTCCAAGGGCACTCCATCACCGTGCTGACCAGCAAACCATTGAAGAAGATTCTCGCTCACCCCGAAGCCTCGGGATGCCTCGTCAAGTGGGCCATCATGCTCGGGGCCTACGATATATCCTATCGGCCTCGCTCGGCTATCAAAGGCCAGGCGCTCGCCGACTTCATCGCCAAGAGCACTATCCCGACTGAAGAGAGATCTCCGTCCGCACTCGGGCCAACCTGGGAATTGTTCGTTGACGGATCTTCTAATTCAGCCGGGAGCGGTGCCGGCATCCTCCTGAAGTCCCCCGAAGGGGCAGAGCTACAGTACGCCCTGAAGTTCAACTTCCAAGCATCCAACAATGCTTCCGAGTACAAGGCCCTCATATCGGGAGCCCGCATGGCCCGGCGGTTAGGAGCTGAGCGAGTCAGGATTCACACCGACTCCCAACTAGTCGCTAGCCAGGTCAACGGCGATTATGAAACTCGGGAGGCACCGATGATCAAATACCTCCAGCTGGTCAAGACTGTGGCACAACAGTTCGAGAGTTTTGAGGTAGTCCGGATAGCTCGGGAGGAAAACTCGCGAGCGGACGTCCTCTCTCGGCTGGCCTCCTCTCTTGACCCCGAGGGTACTCGATCGGTCCTTCTCGAAGAGCTAGAGCACCCGAGCATTGATTCGGAGCTCCTAACTGTTGACTCAGCCTGCCCAGGCGACTGGCGTACCCCCTACCTGTCGTGGCTCCAAGACTTCGAGGAGCCTTCCGACCCTCGGGAAGCCCGAAGGTTGAAATACCAAGCTCGGCGATTCGTCACCCTGAATGGCGCACTTTATCGGAGATCCTTCTCTGGCCCTCTTCTGAAGTGCCTTGGTACCGACAAAGCCAACCGAGCGATCGAAGAAGTTCACGAAGGTCTATGCGGAGCGCATTTGGGGGGAAGGTCACTCGCCAAGATCTTGCTACGGCGAGGTTACTGGTGGCCCACCCTACAGCGTGACTGCTCGACCTACACACAACGTTGTGACCGTTGCCAGCGATTCGACCACTTGGTCCATCAGCCAGCAACGGAGCTTATCACCCTAGCCGAGCCTTATCCTTTCGCTCGCTGGGGAATCGACATCCTCAGGCCATTCCCCACGGCCCAGGCCCAGAAGAAGTTCATCATCATCGCCATCGATTACTTTACTAAGTGGATCGAGGCCGAAGCCACTGCAAGGATCACCGAGACAGTCGTCTGAAATTTCATCTGGAAGTCGATCATCTGTCGCTACGGCATCCCCCGGGTGATAGTGAGCGATAATGGTCGGCAATTTGATTCTCTGTACTTCCGAGACAGATGCGCCGACCTCAATATTCGCAATCACTTCACTTCGGTCGTCCACCCTAAGGCTAACGGACTGGTCGAAAATGCCAACAAGGCTATCTTGAAAGGCATCAAGACTAGGCTCGGCAAAGCCAAGGGCAGCTGGCTCAAGGAATTGTCGAACGTACTTTGGTCGCACAGAACGACTCCCAGAACGGCAACCGGTGAGAGTCCTTTTCAACTAGTGTATGGCACCGAGGCCGTGATCCCATTGGAGATCGGCAACCCCTCCCTCAGAGTCATCCGCTTCTCGTCCGAGGCAAACGACCAAAACTGCTCGAAAACCTCGACTTAGTAGATGAAATCCGGGAGATCGCCAGCATCAGAGCAACGGAGTACCAACACCGCCTCACTCGATACTACAACGCCAAAGTCTGAGACAGACACTTCCAGCCGGGAGATTTCATCCTCAAGAAAGCCGAGGCCTCTCGACCACTTGAGGCGGTGGGCAAGCTATCCCCTAACTGGGAAGGCCCCTACCGAGTGGTCGAGACGCTCGGAAAAGGAGCATACCATCTGTCCACGATGGAAGGAGAGCCCGTCTCTCGGACCTGGAACGCAACTACATTACGCAAGTTCTACTTCTGAGTACTAAGTATCGTGCAAACGACATGAGATAAGACAAAAGGCTCCTTTCTTTTTATTCAAACAACCCGTTTGTACATCAGGAAGGCCGAAGCCAATAGATTACATGTCAAAAAAAAGCAAAAGATCCATCTAGCGCCGTCGTATGAGCCCATCACTCGGTTGACTCGGATGACCTTCCTGCGTCCAGCCACTGACTCTGCCTAGTGCGGAAACTGGCTCGGATAAAGGATAGTTGACCCCGTTGGCTCGGGCAACTCGAGACAAAGGTGACAGAGGGATTAAGAAAGAGAAGGCTACCTTCCAAGTTGAACTTGGAAGAGAAGGGGAAGAGGGAATGCATATGAAAGCATCTTCCCTGCCAAACTGCCAACTCTTTGGAAGAAAGAGAGTGCAGGCACCCTCCGAAGAGTGAAAGAAAGGAGGAGCAGAGCAGAAGAGGGAAAAAGAGGCTACCAGAAAGAAAAAGAAACCAGCAGAGCTGGTTGAGGAGGCAGGGGAAGGCCCGGAAGGGATGGAGCTTAGTTGGCTTCCTCCTCCCATCCGTGAGGCGAGCAGGAAGGGACGGGCAGCAGGGATGTCTGATCCCCCCATCCGTCCTCCATCTCGCCCCCCTGCAAGTGTCGCCGGAACTGATAAAGGGAAAATGGCGTGCCTCCGTGCGTCGGCCCCTTTTCAAGTCTGTCCGCCGGCTGTCGACTCCTTTTCAAGTCCGGAGCAGCAGGAACTCCCTGCCCCCCGTCGTCGGCATCCTCCTCATCTGGAGCTTCCTCTATGCTCCGAATACCACGGCACAACGCAACGTGAAGAAGGAATGAGGAAAGACTGTCAGGGAAAACCCTAAGCGGTGGAGAGGAAGGGATGCCCTTCAGTCCTTTTATAGGCAAAGGGAGGCTACTTGCCTTAAATGATCTCCCCCCTCGAAAACACGCCAGAAGGATTTCTCTCTACAAACGGTCACCTCAAACTTCTAGTCTTCCGCCCCAGCGGGACACACGAAGCGGCCAGACATTTAAAGCGTGGGAAAATGGGAAGACACCCTGTCAGACGCCCACCCAACCATTGTGCGAGATTCACGCAGAAAATATCGGCTCTTTCCAACAACCGCAGATACGCTGAACAGAATACGGCAACGGCGGTATGGAACAGATAAGTCTTCATCACAATACCACTGCCTTATTTATCTCAACACAAAAAGAAGGAAGTTTTCACCTTCCAAAAAGAAAAAGGTATACAAAGAAAGGAAGCGAAGCAGGAACATCAGGCCTCCGGCCCACCCTGAAGCTCGGAAGTGGAAGGCTCAGACAGTCCGCCCCCGGAATGCTCAGCGACGATCGACCCTGGTACTGACCCCACCGGCGTGGGAACTGCCTCGGTTGCGCGCCCTCCTGAGGCATCTGGAGTTTGCGATCCCTCGGGCGAAGACCCCTCCTGATCTTCTTCGTCCGGTGCCGAGACAGAGGAGCCCGAGGATGACAGATCCTAGTCGTAGCACTGTTCGGATGGGAATTCCATCCCAGAATCATGTTCCTGGCATAAGATACCGCCCGGTCATAGCCCTGCTTGAACCCATTGCGGATGCCTCGGCGAAGCGCTAACCCGTAGTAGGGAAGGGCAGCCTCCTTAAGGTCGACCCGGTAGGCCTCTGAGCTCTTGTACTGCTCGAGAGCCTCCGCCCCGGCCGATCCCACCCTACCAGTGAGCTCGGCCTCCCTCCGCTCCGCCTCGGCTGACCTCCGCTCGGCCTAAGCAGTCCGCTCCTCGGCCGCCGCCATCTGCTTCTCCGCCTCGGCCCGATCGGCCTCGGCCTCCCGCCGAAGGCGCTCGGCTTCCTCTGCTCGATCTACCAGCTCGGCCCGCTCGGTCTCCCACTGGCCCTCCAGCTCAGCACGCACGAGGCGCTCCTCCTTGAGAAGCTTGTTCTTCCTCTCGAGCGATTCACGAGCCTTGGCTAGCTGCTCGGTTAGCGCCCGGGTCTCCACCTGGCTCGACCGCATCAGCCCCTTGACTGAGGAGAGCTCCCGCCAAAGCCCGTCACGCTCCTCGGTGAGCCGAGCCAACCTCTTGTTCGACCCACCAAGGGTCCAGGCCAGGTTCGCTCGCTCCCATTCCGACCGAGCATACGCTTCCGCCAGAGCAGCCCCCATCTGGGCCAAGGCCAGACCGCCCTCCATAACCCCGGCGAGAGCCGTAGACGGGGAGTGCTGCCTACCTCCCCCCCTCACCTTCGCGGCTATACTGCGGCATACATGGTGCAGGGGGCTCGAGATACCGAGCCTCTCCAAGGCCGCCGGAACGGAGAACCCCCTATCGCCCGGCGCCCCACCGTGTGGCTCGGATCGAGCCCCAGCCTCGGTCGCCCCTCGCGCCTCGGCCGGGTTTGCTTGCGGCCCCTCAACCTGGATCGGCTCGCCACCTGCGCCACCGCCCGAAGCGCCAGCCCCAGCCGCAGTCACAGCACCCCCAACTTCGGCCACGACCCCCTCGGCTCCGGCCGAGGGGAGAGCCGGGTTGGCCCCGCTGCCAGTTGCAGGAGCCCCCTCGGTCTCAGCCAAAGAAGGAACCAAGCCCGCATCACCACTGCCCGCAGGGGCAACTCCGGCCTCCTCGGCCCCCTCTGGCTCGCTGGTGAGAGAGCCCGCCCGGTAGGGTCGGCCACACTGTGCCCGGCGGAGGGGTGAGCCGCGGTAGGATCGCCTTCGACCGTGGGTGCGACCCCGACCTTCTTGGCCCGCTTTCTGGCCCTCGCAGCGGCCCGGATCATACCCTCCACAGGGTCCTTGCGCTTGGGTCCCCGCGGTCCGGAGGATTCGCCCTGGGCCACTCCCTTGCCCTTATCTTTGGTTCAGGAGCGCCCCGCGGGAGCAGCCGGTTCGTCGACAGCCGAGTCATCTCCAAGATCGATCACCTCTGCGGTCTCCTTCAGAGGCTCCCGCCTGGTGTCTGCACAAAGAAGAAGACGTATTAAGGAAAGATGACCCCCACATCTGAAGGAGGATCTAAGTTGTGGCACCTGAGCCCGACGGATGCAGCCGCGTAAGAAGACACCGCTCGATATTCTCCGACGTCACCAGCTCTTCGGTGGACTGGCGGTGCTTCAGCAAAATGGCAGCATACTCCTTCACATGAGGAGGGAACTCGTCCTGTCTGGGAGGGACGTTAGGGTGGAAATTGGGGATTATCGGGCACCTCCAGGTTTCCTCCACTGAGCAAATCCCCACCCAAAAGAATTGGGTCTTCCACCCCTTATGCGAAGAATCCTTCACCGCCAAAGAAATACAACTCCTATTTCGCCTCGCCTGGATGAAATAGAAGCCCTTCCCCGCCGAAGGATGCGCTTTCAACTCAAAGAAAAAGTGGAAGAGGTCCATGGAAGGAGGGACTCCGCACTGACGGCAGAGAATACGAAAGGCGGAAAGGAGGAGATAAGAGTTGGCTACCAACTGAATGGGCGCCAACCGAAAAAAATTAAGAAGCTGCAGGATGAAAGGTTCGAAGGGTAGACGGAATCCACCCTTCCACGACAGAAGAAACATACAGATGTGGCATGTACGAGAGTCCAGGCTCGTCTCGTATGGAGCAGCAGCAGCAAAACTATACTTATGGGGCAGGCAATACTGGTGCTCCAGCCTCCTCACATCCGCCTCCCCCAGTTCGCTGTAGTTGGGGACCGGCGCCCTCGCCACCGGCTCATCCTCCCTCTCGTCAACATCTGGGCATTGGCCCGCCATGGAGTCAGAAGAAGACTCTGAGGGAGGACGGTCCCGAGACCCTGAAGATTCCGGGGGAGGAGGAAGCTGCTGGACGGCCTCCGCGGTTATCACCGCCAACTCCTCGAATGCCGCCGCAAGCCTCTGCTCCTCCATCGTGTCCTCACGGCGCATCGAAGAGCCCCAAAAATGAGAACAAAGGAGAACCAACACCCTAAGAAACGGAGGGAGTCTGGAATGACAACAAGCGCCCAACGCCTATAAACCCACGCGGGAGGCGGCGCGTCGTTCCGACCTCGAGGAAAGGGGGCCCCTTCAGTTCAAATACGTCAGGATCATCATTAACACGGGCACAGGTGACCACGACACGTGGCTTCCTAAACACCGCCAGATTTCCACCCACCTGAGCCACGCCGGTCCGAAACCCCAAACAGCTACTCGACCGAGCTTACTAAAGCTCGGGAGTAGGAGGGGGACAAGTGGAGAGGGGGATTTCTGTAGCCCAATCAAGAGCAGCCAAACCAGGCCCATCAGGACCGAACGAGGCTCAGCTCATCCGAGTGACAGCCCTCTAGGGCCCACTTCGGTAGAAAAGCCCAATAAAGATTACTCGGGATCCCATCCTTCCTCGGCGGCCCTTAGGCTCGGAAGGCCTGAACGACAGAACGGAGGAAGACCCATGCCCGAGCCGTCTCTCCACGGAGATAAGGGCAGGCGCTCCGCGCCCACTCCGATCTGACTGCATCCGAGCTACGCCCATCGCCCGGACAGGGCTGGCACTTCTCATGCTTGGATCAACTGACGAATGCTTATCCATGCAGCCGTTGACAGTCCTTTATGAGTAGGAGTTCAGCGGGATAAGGGTGCCACGATCTCCCAAGGTCATGAAGAGCCCACGATGAGGGCGTAACGATCCCATGATGAGGACGTAACTCTCGCCTAAAACTCCTCAGCTTATGGGACTCTTCGGGGGAGCTCGCTATATAAACCAAGGACTCCCTCCGGCAGCAGGTAAGGCAGATACATGCCTAACACCCCCTGAGCAGGAACCACTTCACCATCTTGGTGTTGGGGAATCTCGCGCATCTCTTTCAACCTCTCTCAATGCCTTCCACCATTGCTCTACTGACTTAAGCATCGGAGGGTTTTCCCCAGGGAACCATCCCTGGGCCCCCTGATTCGTTTCCCTTTCTCTGCAGTTCACTATCCGATGATCATCCTCCCAGCTCAGGACCAGCGCGAGATCACGCCCCTTCAAAATATAAGTGACCTATTACTTGGTAATTGATTACTTAATGATCAGACATTACGTCGAGACCCCAAATTCTTAACTTCATTGACTTTTTGTTGTTGTCATATGTTATAAGAAGGGCTAGGATCGGACATTGCCCACCTCTAATGTTTCCTTATTTTCACTTAGATACACGCAAAAAATATACACATTATCGTTGAGATATGTCAGTATGCAGAAAAATAACATTGTTTAACGTTATATATATGTTGCTCTTGCATATAGGTGATAAAATCTTGCCGAATACATTTGCATTGAAAACCCCAACAAAATTAGCAGAACCAAGTGCTAGAACTTCACATGTGGTAGAACCCTATGATGGTATGGAATTTGACAATGCCGAGGATGTAAAGACATTCTACAATACATAGGCGAGGAGTGTGGGGTTCGGCACAAATATTATCAAAAGTAAATTTAAGAATGGAAAATGTCTTGTTAAATCAATGATGCATGATTATGTTGTTGTTAATGATTCACCAAGAGCATCAAGGAAAGGAAGAAAGAGGGAGAAGAAAAAAGTAAGTTCTATTGAAAAGATCAAAAGAAAGTGTAGATCAAGTAAAGTTTCGAGGGGTGTGAACAATAGTATGTTTCTAATGCAGCCCATGTAATATTTGATAACATATATAGCCTTTTCACTATATTATACAACGGTATGTTTCAGGTATTGCCCATGAAGAGATGGTCCAACCTATACAGCCCCAACCAATGCCACATGTGCAACCTATGCAACCAATGCCACAGATGCAACTCATGCAAACTATGCCAATGCCACCCATGTAGCCTATGCAACCAATGCCGCAGATGCAACCCATGCAGACCATGCCACTTATGCAACCAATGTTGTATATGCAGCCTATGTAGCCCATGCAACTAATGCCATGGCATCATTTGTAGAATAGGTAGAGTACCACACATTGGGAACCAAGCCTTAGTTTCATTATGGAGAATTGATGTGTGTATGAAACTCTTTGTAAGATTGCATCTTTTTGTAAAGAAACCATACACTTTTTGCATATGAAGAGAGGGTATAGAAAGTATGGACTTAACAAGAAAGTCAACCTCTTTTCTAATGATTGGGGGATAAGTTTCATTATCATTATCTGCTAATATCCCAATAATGCCTGATCAACATATATGCAGATGACTTTGTAACTAACATATAATTGATTTATCTAATATACACTAATTTTTCCTCACATATACATTATTTTTACTAACATTGTTGGATTATGGGATCTAGCGTCTCCCTTAGGGATCTACTATCTCACGTGGATTATGGGGTCCACGTAACATACGTAACATATTTCATCTTCCTATTGTGTAATCACATATAACCTTTTACCAACATATAGACTTATTCACTAACATATATACGGTTTAGTTAACATATACTCCTTTTCACAAACATATACAACATTTTAATAACATATGTATGCTTGTCTATCGCAATATATGTCACCAACATGCAACATATGTGAACATGACTTCTATTATTCACATAAAATCGATTCCTCTAATATATACTCGTTTTCCATAACATATATTTTATTTTTCCTAGTATATGTAACCACATATATAAGTTTCATCTTGTAACATAAATGCACTTCATATTGTGTAACCACATATATAAACTTTTGATAACATATAGCCTTGTCACTAACATATAATCAGTTTAGTTAGCATATGACCTTTTTTTACCAACATATACAATAGTTTCACTAGCATACGTAACATATTTCATCGTATAACACATGCGTACTGTTAGGTGCGTAACTGGATCTAGAGGGGGGGTGAATAGATCCAATTAGGAAAATATCCCAAATTAAAAATATGTTCCAATTAAAAATAAGACTAACAACTACTCTATACAATATCAGATATCAGACCATGTAAACAAGATGCGAAGTGAAAGACTCAACCATAACACTTGGAGAAAATCTGAAATAGATTAATCTAAAAGATTACCATTCAACAAAATCGATCTGAACAGACAGGTTCTCATAGAACCAAGATTGAATACATTGCAAATATAAAAGATACTACTGTAAAGAATTGAGAATGAACTAGATATGCAACCAGCAATCAAGTATCTTGAACCTTCAGTAATAGGTACTGGTACTTTGGCGGAGGTTAGAGTCCAAGACTCTCCTCACGCAAAGTGTGCTTATGCGCACCTTTTGATATACCAGAAGTGACTTAGCAGTTGTGAGATGAATTCAGTGCAGGAGATAATTCAAACGCAATCAAATCAGTAAGGTACACAGCAAGTAAACCAACATGTGAAGGGAGGTACATGATAAGGAGTAACCACACAAGGCAAATCACTGGACAATGGATTTTTAGGTGGTTCAGTCTCCACCTAGTAGACCTACATCCACCCCTTACTCAATTGAGTAAGGATTCCCTTGCACCGAACAAGAACGTGGAGAACCTCCACTATAGACACTGCCACATAGCTTGACTCGAGGGAGACAAATCCCTCACTCCCTGATCTTGCACCTAGCGAGATCAGAACCACTACCTAAGGCAGTAACCGGAGGAACCAATCCTCCTTTCCTCTGATAGCTCAGAGGGAACGTGCTCAGCACCCAGCTGTGCACAAACCTGATCTTGCACCTAGTAAGATCAGAAAGACTGCTCAGCAGTCAACGAGGAATCAATCCTCACAATTCTGGTTTCCCAGAACCGACCATGCACGGAGATGATATGTGCACAAGCACCTTGTGTGCACCCAGCACAACAAGGCAGGAACTCAACTGAAAAATGTAAAGAAAAAAAAATAGCAAAACTCCAAGACACAAATGCTCAATAATGCATAAAAGAAACAAGACAAACTGTAGCTTCTGAGGAAGCATTTTTCACTGGAATCCGATCAGAAGCAACTCACACTCGAATTGTTCTTCTTCTCACTCTCTCTTTTCTTCTCTTTTCTTCTCTTCTCACTGTAGGGACGAGCTCACATATTCTTCTTACTCTTCTGCTCGACCCACCTTCTGAAGAAGGCCATGGTGGTGTATTTATACTGATGGGATTAAATCTGAGCCTTCAATCAGGGATGGAACTAATTTGGATCACTCAGGCCTTAGAAGACTCCA
The DNA here is from genome assembly GCA_022559845.1 of Amorphophallus konjac. Classification (NCBI taxonomy): domain Eukaryota; kingdom Viridiplantae; phylum Streptophyta; class Magnoliopsida; order Alismatales; family Araceae; genus Amorphophallus; species Amorphophallus konjac. The sequence continues at coordinate 113,780,306 of CM040123.1, read as the reverse complement.
GATCCGAGGTCCCAAGGTTCAGAAACCAATAGTTAAACATTTTTTTTCGAGGGAGATGCTCAGGGGATGCTCACGTGATTAGCAGAGAGGAAAACAGATGAGATAAAGTTAGATCTTTTTCTGATTGGCCCGTGCTAAGAAGATAGAATACTCCTCATAACAAACTCCTATAAATATTGCCACGTGTTCTGGGAATGTATGCTAATCATTGGAGTAAGAAGGCTCGTGTTCAACTTCACGTGCTGCATTGGATTTCCTCCAGTGCGTCGACGCAGTGATAATGTGAGGTCGACGTAGCCTTAGGTGAATTGGATTTCGTAAGACAATACCTTGGTGTGTCGACGTAATAACTATGTGAGTCGACGCATCAACTACTGCTGCTGCTTGGAGCTTCAGTGTACGTTGACGCAAATACACTATTGGGTCGATGTAGCATATAGAACTTCTTCTTATTGAGTCGACGCAAGACTTCATTAAGTCGACGTACTAGCCTTGTTAATTTGAGCTTGAATGCTGCTGCACTGAAGACTTGATTTTTTTCTACTGTTGCATCGAAGTAGATACATCACTGAGTCGACGCACCCTTCTGAATTTCTTCAGTTGAGCTTGACTGCTACCATTAGTGCTTCATATCTCAGCTGACTTGGACACAGTTTAGCTGACTTGCTACTGCTGAGGTTGATGTTGTCCTTTGTTGTTGCTGCCATTGGGTCTGCTGCTGCTGCTGCTAGGATTAGCTATAAGGCAGCCTTGGTACATGCTGCAAGGTCTGCTAAACTTTAGTGCTCGAAGACCTATAGCTGGTTCCTTTGTGTAAGCTTTGTTGAGCTGAGCTTCATACACTGCTTGACTGTAGAGAAGCAAGGGGCTAGGTGTTGATGGCATTTCATCGAACACCTTGATTGTCAAGCTTGATGGCTTCAATGGACTTGTTATCATAAATTTTAAGTTCTTGAACTTCAAGCTTGAAGGTCTTCAAGAACTTGCTGTATTTCAGCTGAACTTGCTTTTATTTGAACTTCCTTTTGAGATTCTGAACTCTGGTGAACTAAACTTGAATTTCTGAATAGAACATCTGAACTTGACCTTTTGAACTTTCTTCTGAATCTGAACTTCCCTGAATTTCTGGACTTCCGAGATTGAGATGTTTTGAACTTTGACTTGCTTCTGATGAGCTTTCTGTCCTGAACTCCAGAAAACTATCTAGAGACCAAGTCGACTTGGGCAGATGACCAAGTTGACTTACTTCTTCTGGACTTCCCCGAGCTTCTGAATTTCTCTAAATGATTTCTGAATACTTGCCTAATTGTTCTTCAGATTTGCTTCTAAAATCTAAACAGAACTGTTCAGAGCTTCTCTAAACTGCAAAACTTGGTTTTTCTGAACTTTCAAAGATATTTGTATAACATCATCAAAAGCATAAAGACTCATAGATGAGTCATAGTCTGACATCATCAAAATCACAAGGACACAACATTCTCCCCATTTTTGATGATGGCAACTATGAGTCATTATGAACAATGTTAACCAAACCAAGTTCAAATCAAATCTTTGAATAAATGCACTCACTCACAACATCATCTCCCTGTTTAAAAATCTTTGAATGAATGCACTCACAACATCATCTCCTTTCTCCTTTTAAATAATGACTCATCAAACTCTCTCACCCTTTGACATCAGCAAAAAGAAGAAGAGTTTGATACCAATTCCAGAATGTGGAGGTGGTGAATTTAACTCAGGGGAGGATCACAAATCAATGAAACATTTGGAGAAGAATGAACAAATTTACATTCTAATGACATAATGCATAATTTGGACATGCTTACTCCCCCTATCTAAATGCAAGTTATGCATGTGAGCGGACAAAAATTTCAAAAATATGGAAATATGAGCTCAATGCAGTTCTAGTAACATAAACTCATGGAATGTGAAATGATAAGAATGCACTAGAAGAACAAAGTTGCTCAGAAATTTTAGAGCAGACTGAGGAAGTCGACTTATGAAGTTCTATAAGTCGACTTACAGACTTGAAGCAGAAACTGCATTCACAGAGATCTACTCAAAAGTCGACTTGTGCATTCTGCAAGTCGACTTTGTCCTTCAGATAGAACACACTATTGTGCAACCTTCTACACAAGTCGACTTGGAAAGGTTAGCAAGTCGACTTTGAGGGTTTTCAGAACCATTTATTTATCTAGATCTGACTCTAAATGCACGCATGAATTTTAAATGTTTTTTTAAAAATTTTCAGACATAATGACATGCATTTAATTCAAATATGACACATGTATGTAAACAAACCAGATCTGTACTGACTCCCCCTATTTAAAGCAAATTATGCAAGATAACACATGCAATAGATTTTCAATAAAAAAAAATTTGCATAGCCGATCAAATTAACCAAACTCCCCCTTAATTATTCAACCAACTGAAACAATCAAACGAAATGAACACATGAATCCTATCTGACCAGATATGTGAGTATCAAGAGGAAAATTATTGACAATCAACAAAGATAACAATAAAAGTAGAAATTGGAGTTTTTTCCAACAACGGGTGCCTTGACTTATAGAACCCCCTTTTTATTCTCTTCCTCCAAGGCACACCTGTAAAACAAATTCTCATTTTTTATTTTTAGGTACCCAAGAATTCTTGGGTCCTTGCAAGTTAGTAGCACCTCTAGGCTCTAGTGGATACTCTCCATGATTTTTGGGCGTTCAAATCATCAAATTTCAACATAGAGCAATCAAACATAACATGCCTAATCTTCCCACAATAATGACAGCAAATAGAGGACACATTCTTCTTATAAAAATAAGCATGGAAGTTATGTGGGTTAGCAGGAATTCTGCCATTCTTGACATGAAAATTATGTTTCCATTTCATGTGCCAACAGTCCTTGACTGTATGGCTGGGCAGATCACAATTATAATAGGAGTAAGATTTCCTGTTGGGCGACTGTCTTGGCTTATTAAAGGTATTTATTCTTTTGCATGATTTCATATCATCATTTCTCATAGCAAAGTAATTGTTCATGACATGTCCAGGCTGTCCACAGTAGACGCATTCGACTTTCTTTTTCTTGACAACATGATTGTCAACATTAACATGAAACTCTTCAAAGACATTTTTCTTGTTTGAGGGCTTTCTTGAATTTTTGAAAACATTCTTTCTGTTACATGCATTCCGTTCATCTGATTTCATTATGTACCAACTATGCATTAAATGGCCAGCCCTACCACAATAAAAGCATGAGAATTTCTGTGTGTGCATGTGTGTGTAGAGATTTATGTTCAACATGCACTGTGATAGTGGCAACATTGTTTACCCTATTTTGCTGATTGTCTTTCTTTTTCAGGTTTTCTTTCTATTTTTGTTTTTCCTGGGCTTTACACTATTTGTGGGATGAGTTTGGGGCACTGGTTGTTTTTGACTTACTCTTGAAGGATGTGAATAGCTTATTTTCAAAGGTTTTCTTATTTACAAGATTGTAACCCAGCCCCTCTCTTTGGAAGTTCACATTGCTTCCTAGAGGTTTATCTAAGTTTTCTTTTCCACTAACAAACTTGGCCAATGAGCCATTCAAATCAAAAACCTTTGTTTCCAAGGATGTGATTTGCAATTCAGAATTTAGGATTTCCTCCTCACACTCAGCAACTCTAATTTTCAAAGCTTCATTAACAGACTTGTAATCTTCAATTTCTTTTTCCAGAGTGATTAGTTTTTCAGAGTTATTTATACAAACAGATTTTCCTTTTTCTAACACAAGCAGTCTTTCTGACATGGCAGTGTTTAGCTCTTTCGATTTTTCATTTTGTTCTTTCAAATTTTCAATTTCTTCAACATATTTTTCAACTTGAATGAGTTCATCATTTAAGATTTCACCATTGAGTATTGAACTCAATTTTTCTTTTAATTCCTCTCCTATTTGTTCAAGTTCAATGTCTTGACTAGCATGTTTTTATTTTCTTCTCTTAAGGAGGCAATTAACTTTTCCTGCCATTCAAGATCAAAATGAAGAGTTTCATTCAATTCTTTCAAAAATGAACAATCATTAGAGGAAGGATCAGTAGTATAAGCATTTTTGGATTTTTTTTTAAATTTTCTATTTTTTGATTTAACTTTCTTGTACTTTTCAAATAATACAATATACATCTCTATTAAATCTTCATATAAAATTTCATCAGATTAAGATTCAAAAGTTATATCTTCCTTTCCTTCATTGCTTGTGCCACTGCTATTTGCCATAAGACATTCATGTTTTTCATGGAATGTAATCACACAATCCCAAACCTCCATCGCAGTCCTGTAAATAGAAACAAAAGTAATTACATTAACATCTACTGCAGCTTTCAATATGTTTAGGACTGTGAGATTCTCACGGTTCTTTTGTTTATCCTTATTGGACCATTTGGTTTCATCTCGAGGCAAAACATGTGGACCATGAGTGATGAGATTCCACAGTTTTAGATCAATAGAGTTTATGAAAACACACAAATTACCTAGCCATTTATTGAAATTGGAACCATCAAATATCGGTGGAGAATCCATGAGTATGATTTGGGAAATGAAACAAGGATGAGTGCACCAGGATCTTTCCTCTACAGATTTTTGAATCTGATGATGTTAGAGATTCACTCTGATACCAATTGTTAGGTGCACAACTGGATCTAGAGGGGGGGTGAATAGATCCAATTAGGAAAATATCCCCAATTAAAAATATGTTCCAATTAAAAAGAAGACTAACAATTACTCTCTACAGCATCAGATATCAGACCATGAAAACAAGATGCGAAGTGAAAGACCCAACCAGAACACTTAGAGAAAATATGAAATCGATTAATCTAAAAGATTACTGTTCAACAGAACCGATCTGAACAGACAGGTTCTCATAGAACCAAGATCGAATACATTGCAAATATAAAAGATACTGCTGCAAAGAATTGAGACTGAACCAGATATGCAACCAGCAATCAAGTATCTTGAACCTTCAGTCACAGGTACTGGTACTTTGGCAGAGGTTAGAGTCCAAGAACTGTCCTCACGCAAAGTGTGCTTATGCACACCTTTTGATATACCAGAAGTGACTTAGCAGTTGTGAGATGAATTCAGTGCAGACGATAATTCAAACGCAATCAAATCAGCAAGGTACATAGCAAGTAAACCAACCTATGAAGGGAAGTAGATGATAAGGAGCAACCAAACAAGGCAAACCACTGGACAATAGATTTTTAGGTGGTTCGGTCTCCACCCAGCAGACCTACATCCACCTCTTACTCAATTGAGTAAGGATTCCCTTGCACCAAGCAAGAACGTGGAGAACCTCCACTACAGACGCTGCCACATAGCTTGACTCGAGGGAGACAAATCCCTCACTCCCTGATCTTGCACCCAGCGAGATCAGAACCACTGCCTAAGGCAGTAACCAGAGGAACCAATCCTCCCTTCCTCTGATAGCTCAGAGGGAACGTGCTCAGCACCCAGCTGTGCACAAACCTGATCTTGCACCCAGCAAGATCAGAAAGACTGCTTAGCAGTCAACATGGAATCAATCCTCACAATTCTGGTTTTCTAGAACCGACCATGCACAGAGATGATTTGTGCATAAGCACCTTGTGTGCACCCAGCACAACAAGGCAGGAACTCAACTGAAAAATGTAAGGAAAGAAAAAAAATAGCGAAACTCCAAGACACAAATGCTCAATAATGCATAAAAGAAACAAGACAAATTGTAGCTTCTGATGAAGCCTTTTTCACTGGAATCTGGTGCTCTGTAAACATCCACTTCTTCTCTCTCTGAATAGCTCTTTCTCTTTCTCTTTGAACAGGAACATCTCACTTGAATTTTTCTTCTTCTCACTCTCTCTTTTCTTCTCTTCTCACTATAGGAACGAGCTCACAGATTCTTCTTATTCTTCTACTGGACCCACCTTCTGAAGAAGGCCTTGGCAGTGTATTTATACCAGTGGGATTAAATCTGAGCCTTCGATCAGGGATGGAATTAATCTGGATCTCTCAGGCCTTAGAAGACTCGAGATCCGAGGTCCCAAGGTTCAGAAACCAATAGTTAAGCATTTGTCTTCGTGGGAGATGCTCAGGTGATGCTCACGTGATTAGTAGAGAGGAAAATGGATGAGATAAAGTCAGATCTTTTCTAATTGGCCCGTGCTAAGAAGATAGAATATTCCTCATAACAAACTCTTCCTTTCTGGGAATGTATGCTAATCATTGAAGTAAGAAGGCTCGTGTTCAACTTCACGTGCTGCATTGGATTTCCTCTGGTGCATCGACGCAGTGGATAATGTGAGGTCGACGCAGCCTTGGGTGAATTGGATTTCGTAAGACAATACCTTGGTGTGTCGACGCAATAACTATGTGAGTCGACGCATCAACTACTGCTGCTGCTTGGAGCTTCAGTGTGCGTTGACGCAGATACACTACTGGGTTGACGTAGCATACAGAACTTCTTCTTATTGAGTCGACGCAAGACTTCATTGAGTCGACATACTAGCCTTGTTAATTTGAGCTTGAATGCTGCTGCACTGAAGACTTGATTTTTTTCTACTGTTGCGTCGATGTAGATACATCACTGAGTCGACGCACCCTTCTAAATTTCTTTAGTTGAGTTGAGCTTGTCTGCTACCATTAGTGCTTCATATCTCAGCTGACTTGGACACAGTTTGGCTGACTTGCTACTGCTGAGGTTGATGTTGTCCTTTGTTGTTGTTGCCATTGGGTATGCTGCTGCTGCTAGGATTAGCTACAAGGCAGCCTTGGCACATGCTGCAAGGTCTGCTAAACTTTAGTGCTCGAAGACCTATGGCTGGTTCCTTTGTGTAAGCTCTGCTGAGCTGAGCTTCATACCCTACTTGACTGTAGAGAAGCAAGGGGCTAGGTGTTGATGGCATTTCATCGAACACCTTGACTGTCAAGCTTGATGGCTTCAATGGACTTGTTATCACAAACTTTAAGTTCTTGAGCTTCATGCTTGAAGGTCTTCAAGAACTTGCTATATTTCAGCTGAACTTGCTTTTCTTCTGAACTTCCTTTTGAGATTCTGAACTCTAGTGTACTAAACTTGAATTTCTGAATAGAACATCTGAACTTGACCTTTTGAACTTTCTTCTGAATCTGAACTTCCCTGAATTTCTGGACTTCTGAGATTGAGATATTTTGAACTTGGACTTGCTTCTGATGAGCTTTCTGTCCTGAACTCCAGAAAACTATCTAGAGACCAAGTCGACTTGGGTAGAGGACCAAGTCGACTTACTTCTTGTGGACTTCCATGAGCTTCTGAATTTCTCTGAATGATTTCTGAATACTTGCCCAACTGTTCTTCAGATTTGCTTCTAACATCTAAACAGAACTGCTCAGAGCTTCTTTGAACTGCAAAACTTGGTTTTTAGAAACTTTCCAAGATATTTGTATAACATCATCAAAAGTATAAAGACTCATAAATGAGTCATACTCTGACATCATCAAAACCACCGGGACACAACACGTACTTCCTATTATGTAACCACATATAACCTTTTGTCAACATATAGACTTGTTCACTAACATATATACGATTTAGTTAACATATACTCGTTTTCCTGAACATATACAACATTTTCACTAACATATGTATATTTGTCTTCGGTAACTTGTGTCCAACGTACAACATATGTGACAACAAAAAAGAGGGTTGAGGAATCCAACCTATGTAATGATCTTATCCCCTCATACAACATGTGATAACAACAAAAAAAGGGTCGAGGAACCCAACCTAAGTAGGTTCGTTGATCTAAGTAATGATCATAGCCCCTCATATAATATGTGATAACAAGTTAACAACAAAAAAGGTCGAGGAATCTGACCTAAGTAATGATCCTAACCCCTCCTGCAACATGTGACAACAAAAAAAGGGCCAATGAAGCTAACCTAAGTAATGATCGTAGCCCTCCTATAACATGTGACAACAAAAAAAAGGTTAAGGAACCCGACCTAAGTAATAATCCTAACCTCTCATACAACATGTGACAACAAAAAAAAGGGTCAAGAAACCCTACCTAAGTAATGATCCTAGCCCCTCCTACAATATGTGACAACAAAAAAAGTGCCAAGGAACTCAACCTAAGTAAACAAAAAAAAGGTTAAGGAACCCAACCTAGGTAATGATGTTAGCTCCTCTAACAACATGTGACAACAAAAAAAGGTCAAGAAACCCAACCTAAGTAATGATCCTAACCCCTCCAACAACATGTGAAACCTAAGTAATGATCCTAACCCCTCATACAACATGTGACAACAAAAAAAGGTTAGAGAATGCAACCTAAGTAATGATCCTAGCTCCTCCTACAACATATGACAACAACAAAAATGGTCAAGGAACCAAACCTAAGTAATGATCATAGTCCCTCCTACAACATGTGACAAAAAAAGGGCCAAGGAACCTAATCTAAGTAATGAACCTAGTCCTTCTAACAACATGTGACAACAAAAAAAAGATGTCAAGGAACCCAACCTAAGTAATGATTCTAACCCCTCCCATAACATGTGACAAAAAAAGGGTCAAGAACCTAACCTAAGCAATGATCCTAGCCCCTCCTACAACATATGACGATGTGCAACATATGTGCACATGCAACAAACATATAACTGATTTCTTCAATATATATTAGTTTTAACTAACATATACGTCATTCTAACTAACATATGTAACATATTTCACCATATAACGTATGTTCACTTTCTCTTCTGATCCAAGATATAAAGACTTTTGCTAACATATAGCATTGTTCACAATCATATAAAAGTTTTCGTTGATCTATAGTTTTCTTCAACAACATATACATTATTTTCACTAACATATGTATAATTCTCTACCGTAACATATGTCGCCAACATTAAACATATGTGCACATGCAACTAACATATAATTGATTTCGCCAATATATACTAGTTTTCCCTAAGATATATGTTGTTTTAACTAACATATGTAACATATCTCGCCATGTAACATGTGTTCACTTTCTCTTCTATGCGCTTATATGAACTGTATGCGCCTATGTTAACTTTTGTGCGCCTATGCAAACTTAATGCGCCTAAGTTAACTTTTGTGTGCCTAAATGAACATAGCTCAGTTTGTGCCTAAGCGAATTGTTTGCGCCTATATGAACTTAGTTGATTGTTTGTGCCTATGTGAACTTAGTTGATTGTCTGCACCTATTTAAACTTAATTTTGTTAACATGCGCCCAAATGAACTTAGCTTTTATGTTCTTCGACTAAATGAATATAACTTTGAGTTATGCGACTAAATGGAGATAGCTCTGGATTTCAATGATTAAGAGAGCTTTAGCTTTCTGCGACTAAGTGAATGTAGCTTTAAATTTCTACGACTAAATGATGCTTAGTTAACATATGTTAGGTATCTGCCCAACAATATATACTTATTTTATCCAACATATATATCATCTTAACTAACATATGTACATATTTTGCCATGTAATATATGTTCACTTTCTATGTTGTTCCCCATATATAGGCTTTTGTATAGTCCTGTTCACAACTATGTAAAAGTTTTCGCTAAAATATAAACTTATTCACCAATATATACAACATTTTCACTAACATATGTATACATGCTTACCGTAACATATGTCGCCAACATGCAACATATGTGAACATGACTTCTGGAACCAACATATAATTGATTTCGCTAATATATACTAGTTTTAGTTAACATATACATTGTCTTAACTAACATATGTACATATTTCGCCATGCAACATATGTTCACTTTTTCTTCTATTCTAATATATATAGGCTTTTGCTAACATATAGTCATGTTCACAAATATATAAAAGTTTTCGCTCAAATATAGCATTGTTCACCAATATATACAATATTTTTACTAACATATGTATACATGCTTATCGTAACATATGTCCCCAATGTGCAACATATGTGAACATAACTTCTGGAACCAACATATCATTGATTTCGCTAATATATACTAGTTTTACCCAACATATATATCATCTTAACTAACATATGTACATATTTTACCATGTAACATATGTTCACTTTCTCTTCTTTTCCCACATATATAGGCTTTTGCTAACATATAGTCCTATTCGTAAATATATACAAGTTTTTGTTAAAATATAACCTTCTTCACCAATATATACAACATTTTCACTAACATATGTATATGTGCTAACCGTAACATATGTCGCCAACATGTAACATATGTGAACATGACTTCTGGAACCAACATATAATTGATTTCGCTAATATATACTAGTTTTACCCAACATATACATCGTCTTAACTAACATATGTACATATTTCGAAATGTAACATATGTTCACTTTCTATGTTATTCCCCATATATAGGCTTTTGTTAACATATAGTCATGTTCACAAATATATAAAAATTTGCACTAAAATATAGCCTTGTTCACCAATATATACAATATTTTCACTAACATATGTATACATGCTTATTGTAACATATGGACCAACGTGCAACATATGTGAACATGACTTCTGGAACCAACATATAATTGAGTTCGCTAATATATACTACTTTTACCCAACATATACATCGTCTTAACTAACATATGTACAATTTCACCATGTAACATATGTTCACTTTCTTTTATGTTTCCACATATATAGGCTTTTTCTAACATATAGTCTTGTTCACAAATATATAAAAGTTTTTACAAAAATATAACCTTGTTCACCAATATATACAACATTTTCAATAACATATATATACATGATTACCGTAACATATGTTGCCAACGTGCAATATATGTGAACATGACTTCTGGAACCAACATATAATTCATTTCTCTAATATATACTAGTTTTACCCAACATATGCATCGTCTTAACTAACATATGTACATATTTTATCATGTAACATATGTTCACTTTCTCTTCTGTTCTTACATATATATGACTTTTACAAAAAACATATAACTGATTTCACTAATATATACGCTCTTTCACCAACATATACCATTCTTTCACCTACATATAACACGTTTTTACTAACATATGAGTTGGGGAAAATGATCAATTGATAGATCAAAAGAAATTTGTATTTTCACATATCAAACATGTTCAATACTAATGACATATAAAACATGTTCACATATGAAACATTCATGACATTTACAAAGAGTAAGTTTGTATACATGTAAATTCAGTGAAATAGTCAATGAATAACATGTGCTCTCATCTATCTCTAGACTGTGCTCTCTTCAAAAATCAAACTACAAGCTGTCCCCTAAAAAGTGGCATGTCATCTTCATTGAAGTTCCCACTATTTGTCCATCCCATTTTGGACAAATGTTCCATGAATTCGATGACATACAGAGTACAATCATTGCTACCTTCTAGTTGTGACGAGCAGTCTAAGTCATACAACAACTGTTAGTTTTCCACTTCCTCAAAGGTGCCAAGTAATGTGAAAAACTTCCGAAGCACATGCACCTACAAACACAATGAGAAGGCGTTTATGATTTCTTCATCTAAAATAATGCATTGTTTTCAATGATATAAGCAAGTTGACATCTACCCAAACCCTCACATATGCGTCATAAAAGTTATTACCTTTTACTGAGTTGAATGAGACAAAGCACTGCCGCTTAAGATCTACCGCTAGTAGGTGCCAATGGTTGGAGGTGTATAGAACAAAGAAAATAAAATCAACTCCTTGAAGGCCCTCCTTCGTGGTAGCTTAGGGGAAGCTGATGATCAAGTCCTCTGCTTTCTCATCAATAGTAGCATCTTTCTTATTGTGTATGCTGGAGACAGTGAGAGTTGACAAGTAAACATATGAATGATACTTGGAAGAAGAACATTCCTCCTGCAACAACTCTATCGCACAATCAATGACCTGTAAATCACACAAAATTTTTATCAATTAATACATAGATCCAAAATAGCAACTTTTGGTAGGATATAACAAGACTCCATTAAAATGTACCAAACTTCATTAACATATAGGCTTGTTCAATGACATATAGTAACTTTTGGTAGGATATCACTAGGGGTGAGCATTATTCGGGTTCAACCCGAAAATCGAATCGAATTGATAGATTTGGTTTGGTTTGATTTGGGTTGACATTCAAAGAAATTCGATTTGGGTTCAAATTGAACTATATTAAAAATTTTAGTTTTGTTTGGTTTTAATTTTCGAGAAACTGAACCAAACCGTAAAACCTGAATTTAAGGATATTTTTTTCACGTTAATATAAGTGTATATATAATCATTAATCCTAATTCCAAAAGCCTAACTCAATTTTAAGAATATTTTTGTCAATTTAATATAAGTATATATATAACTATTAAACATAATTCCAAAAGTCTAACCCTCGTCGTCCTAATGAGGTTGTTGAATCTAATGTTATGAAGTAAGATTCAAATGAACTTCTATTTAGGTTCTTAATTTTTTTATGTGGAACTATTATAGAGCTTCCTCTTACAAATTATAATTTTTGATATTATTTTTAAATATTTATTATATTTAATAAAAATTATTTTATTCTATCTTTCTTTACTTTGAATCAATCTAATTTTTAAATAGCGACAAGAATATGGTTCAAACCCAAGCAAACCAAATCGAATTAATTTGATTTGATTTGGTTTGATTTCAAAGTAATTCAGTTTGATTTGATTTGATTTGAGTTGAACCTTTAATTCAATTTGGTTTGGTTTGAAAAAAATTCGCTTCAAACCAAATCAAACCAAACCGTGCTCACCCCTAGATATCACATCTATTAACAACAGAAAAAAAGGTCAAGGAGTACATATCTCTGAAGAAGAAGTGAAAAGATATTGAGACTCATACTCACCTTATGATTAAACATAGACTCATACTCACCTCCTGATTAAACATGGTGTTTTCTTTGGGGGTGGGTGAGTGGGTGGGGAGGATTCACATCTATTGACTAGACCGATTATAAAAGTAGATGGGTAAAACAAGGGTTAAAGAAAAGGTCATGTTAGACAATTGTTGCAATTCTGAAGAGCATATTTTGGACGTGTTATGTATGCTTTGAAAATATTCAAGCGTCTTGTTATAATTCCATGATTGATTGATAGACAAAAGCTAGTTATGGTATGTTTATGAAATCATTAATGTGCAAAAAAAGTATGAAAAATACATTGAATTAAAAGATGGACATATGGTCCAATTTAGGAGATAATTGATCGTTTCAACTTCAATGTACTTCACATGCAATTGTCTACTAATTCAATTGTAACGCCCTGGGTTTTTCGAATATTTTTTGGATCAGGATTTGAAGGTTTCGGATCGCTTTCGTGGGTTCCGGAGAGCGTTTTACGATTCACGCGTGTTTGTGTCTGTCGGACCTTCAGAATCCCGTGTAGGGCGAACCGTTGCGTTCTCCGACTCCGGGACGTTACCAGCGCGTTGTGCATTTCCGAGGATCAGGGAGATGATTTTTCTCCATTTTTGGTATTTTTTGAAAATTTTGGATTTTCTATATATAAAACATCTTTTTCCCTCTCTCCCCATCTCTCATTTTCTCTCCCTCACCCTCTCTCTTCTCTCACGCTCTCTCCTCTCCCCCTCTCTTCTCCGGGCGGCGGACGGAGGTAGAAGAGGGCTGCGAGGCGATGCTCGTGGGGCGTGGAGCGACGGGCACGGGACGGGGATCGCGATGGTGGAGGCGGTTCGTGGGATCGCGAACCGGCGAGGGTTTAAGCAGCATTTTCTTGGCGGATCAGCATCCTTGACACGCGGAATCTTCGATGGAGGTAGGGGGATGGTTCCCTAACACGCGCACTTCCTTTCCTGCGAGTTTTATAGGCCGTGGTGAGCCGAGCGGGGTTATTTCCGCATTTTGGGGGAAATGCATGATTTTGGGGTGTGAGCCGGATCTTGCATTTCAACCGCATTTTTGGGGTTTAAATGGGTCCTCTCAGTGCTAGAGAGGTTGGGGACTAGTTTCCCATTGTTTTCCCCTTCACATGGGTGTAAATGGGGTGTAGAATGGGGTTTTTTCTGAGATTCGCCATTTTCACGCTCGGGACGACCTAGCGGTCCTTCCAGGGACCACTAGGCGACCTGGCGGTCATATGGAGACCGCCAGGGGTCCCTTATGTTGGTTCGAGCTTTGCGGTCCCGCGATAGACCGCCACCTTGCTCAGCGGTCTAGGAGATGACCGCCTGAGGATCGAGTGTTTTAGGCATTTTGCAGTCCTGGCTGGACCGCTAGCTGAGGTTTTGTGGTCCATTGTGGACCGCCAGTGAGCTTAGCGGTCTGGGGGATGAATGCCTGAGTCCTAAGTGCTTCTAGGGTGTAGCAGTCCTGGATGGACCGCTAGGTAGTGTTTAACGGTCAAGGGGTAGACCGCTAGGTTATGGTGACGGTCAGGGTGATGACCGCCCCCTTGGGTTCCATGGTTTTGTGTTCCGTTTGCATTGTGTTGGCCCCCAGTCGACCTGGTTGTGACCCAGTGGTTGACCTTCGGTCTCGTGGATGTCCTGGACACCCCATGGGTCCTGTGTCCGTGTTTTTAGGGTGTCTGGAGGTACCGAGTTACCTCAAATAGCGTGCTCATGGGTCTTGGGGGTTCAGGTGACCCCGCGTGTTCCGGGCTTCTGTGCTTTCGTTAGATTGAGTCGCCGTGGGTCGGCATGAGTGCGATGATCCTTCCCCGCACGGCGTGGGTTTCTTCAGAAGGTGGTTTCCGAGTAGGCCATGTGTGTGGTCCTAGACTGTGGGTCCAGTTAACCAGCCTGGGGCTAGTGGTTTTCCGTGTGTCCCTTGGATGGGGGATCAACTCGGCGGCTAGTGAGCTGCCTTGGGAACCATGTCATTGTGGTTTTAGACCTAGGGATTAGGCTAGATTAACGGCGCTGTGCCGTCACGTGCGACGGTCTTGACCCGAGTCTCGTGACTCAAGGACCGTTGGGTTTATTAGGTCTAGTGGGCTGTCCAGAGTCGGGTGGCTCCGAGCCACCTGTTACTTTGCGTTATTTGCGATGGGTGCGTGTGTGGGTTTCTGTGTTCACATTTAGTGACCTCCCACTAGTCGTAGCTTGCCTGGGCACACGTGTGCTGACCCACCTGGGAGTAGGTGGAGAGCTACACCTGAGAGAGACGATTTTAGGCTGGTTACCATAGGGTCCCTTGCCTTTGCAGCCTGAGTCCGGTTGGGGGGAAAACCAGCTAGAGGACCTGACCTAGAGCAGATGGTCTCTGTGTGCACACGTAGTTGGGGGCAGTGGACAAGTACTGACGAGCGCGACCCCAGCTAGTCCTTATTCTGAGTTCTTGGTTACTGTACGGTGTCTCAGTCTCCGCCTGGGGCGTCGCAGGGAGACACCTGAGGCTGTGGACTAAGTCATCAATGGACGCATCCGGCCTTACTTCTGGTGGGCAGTGCTCCCATCACGTGACATAAGTTTTAGTGACTCGAGTGTCGCTTTCCCGTCTGCGGGACGTGGTTTCGCGTATAGTCTCCGAGTGCTTTACTCGAGGTCGAGGTCTAGGGTTCCGGTGAGCATCACCGAGGGTTTTCCTGTTAGTCTGGTGGTCCCCCGACTGTGAGATCGGGGCGAGTTTCTGGTACAATAGGAGTAGCTATAGTGCCAAGTTTTTACGGGCCACCGAGTTTTGCTATTCCTGTTGTTGTTGCTGCTTTCCGCTACCGCCGTTGTTTACGGTTGGGGTTCCGCAGGACCCCTACTGAGCCAGTGATAGAAGGCTCACCCCTACTTTTTAGGTGAGGCGGTTCTTCCTCGAGGTTAGAGGGTGCTGCGCGGAGGTTCTTAGTTGCCAGCTCGCCGGGCCAAGTGTTCACTCGGTGTTGGGTACGCTTCTCTGTCTTAGACTGTACTCTTGTTGGACTAGACTCTGGTGTAGTTGTTTATTTATTTATGTTAATTATTGTGTTGTCCTGCTTTATTTCTATTTCTTTGTACCTCCACACTCCTTTTAGCCCTTCCGAGCCCTTCGGCTCGTGGGCGGCGGGCCAAGATTCGAATGATATCGGGTTCTTCTTGGTATCCGGATCTTGGGTCGTCACAGTTGGTATCAGAGCAGTGGTTGTGGACGTACATGGGAATTTGAGATATTGCAGTGATGAGAGTCCGTAAGGTCCAGTACAATCGGCAGCTGGCATAGGGTTTTGTGCTTATTTTCCGCTTGGTTTCTCGTGTGAGAGCTTGAGGGCGCGGCGTTGGCGCTGTGAAGGTGGTTGCTATTTTGTTGGAATGCCGATGTGGGGTTCGAGGGATGTGATAGAGAGATTCCTTCCCAATGGGTGGTAGCTCCGGTCGTGCTGCGTTGGGCAGAGTGTTTCTGACAGGTGTGTTGCTGCGGTGCTGCGTTCGAGGAATTGTAGTGGTCGTGCATCGTGAGATGCTGTGATCGCGGTCCGATGAAACACTTGGCGAGTGTTGTCGGAGGAGTTGACCTGGCGTTGGTGATGGTTTTCTTGGTGCTGGAAGGTACGGTTCCCAGCATATGTGAGGTTCGAGGTCAGGTCGAGCGTGGAGACCTTCCGTTGGTCGGCAGTGTATTGAGTTTTCCCTTGGTTGGAGGAGATCGTGTTTTGCCAAGGTTCGTCATCTTGCATCGTGTGTTCAGATTGGTTGGCCTTCATGTGCCATGAAGTCCGTGCGAGACGCATCCTGTGTTTTGGCAAGGTGGTTGCCTGTGAGAAGCGTTGCCCATTCCCTTGTTGCGTGAGGGTGCATTGGCACTGTTCCAGAAGGACGAGTGCCGGTTGGGAGGTGTTCGTGAGAATTTACGGCTAGTGTTGTGATTCCCGATGTGTTAAGGATTGGAGTCTACGGAGTTGCAGAGGATCGTCAGAATGGAAGATCCCAAGTCATCTTTTTTGGCTGTACGCGTGGATCAGAGTGCGCTGCGGAAGCCTGGTGGGCTAATTACCCACAGGTCTAGGAACGCAGCGTTGGTTGCTACGGGCAGATTATTCGAGAATGAGTTGAGCATCAGAGGATTGGTTCCTTGGTGTGAGACGTGTTGTTGCCGTGCCGTTGCTTGAGGTATTGTGGTTCGTGGCACTGGCAGGATGGAAAGTTGGGAAAATATGGGCGAGTGCGCCGCATAAGTACCCTGTTTGTGTGTTGGAAGTTGTGTCCGCGGATGAGGTTGTGTTTTTGGAGAAGTGATCTCTGAGAGATTATGGGTCCCAGTTGGTAGCTGCGAGCGGCTGGTTAGGTTGACCGAGTGGTCGACCATGGTAAGATGTGTATTGTCTGGGGACCCGTGTGCATTGGTCGTGGCATTGTCGACCAGGTTTCTGTGATAGCAAGTGGCACTTGGTTGCCTTGGAGTTGTATGCCGTGAATTGCTCAGGTTGTGTCCCGTGGCTCTGTGATAAGAGCGGAATCGAGATTGGCAGGCGTCCACTTGGAGTAATTGAGATGAGATATGATTTGATGAGACAGGACGGTGGACAATGTCGGGTTTGGAGTCTCTGAAGAGACGTTGACGTTGGATATGGTGATCCTTGGTCTGTGACCAGCATGGGAGGATTCCCCTGTAAGCCTGAGTCGAGTGAGGTGAAGACCGAAGACTCCAGGATCTTGTCGTTTGGTTTCGTCATGCTCCCTTGAGAGGGTAGAGTTGGCGTGAGGCTCAAGATCGGAGGTGGTGTTGGTCTGTGCGAGAGTCAACAGATGGCCTGTTGAGATTTGGAATGTGCCCTTCGGACCGGGTGAAGGACTAGGAAAGAAGGAAGAAGCTGAGTAAGTCAAGGGTTTCCCGTTGATGAGTGTCTGGTGACCGGTGGTTGGTCTTTCACAGACAGAAGATGCTGGTGGTTGTGGTTCGAGAATGGCAAGAGCCGTGTGCCAGTGAGGCCTTTGGTGGCCGTTTCCGTAATTTGCTTTTTTGAATGGGATCTGGGCTTTGTCGAAGTTTGAGTTCTGGCAAAGTTGGTTTCCGTGCAGCTGAGGTGACACCAGACTTGTGTTTTGTGGTATGCCTGCTCTGATGATCGACGTGTGTTGGGTCATGAGCGAGGCGTTGTTTGTGATTAAAGTCTGGCCGTATCCCTCAGGATCTGTGTTTTTATGAGAATTGAGATTTTCTGTGCTGGGGCTCATATAGCGTTGTCAGTTGGTTCAGTGTTCTCCCCCTGCGACTTGGTGCTAGTCCTGAATTTCGAGGATGAAATTTGTTTAAGGGGGGAGGGCTATAACGCCCCAGGTTTTTCGGATATTTTTTGGATCAGGATCCGAGGGTTTCGGATCGCTTTCGTGGGTCCTGGAGAGCATTTTACGGTTCAAGCGTGTTTGTATCTGTCGGACCTTCGGAACCCCGTGTAGGGCGAACCGTTACGTTCACTGACTCTGGGATGTTACCAACGTGTTGTGCGTTTTCCAAGGATCATGGAGATGATGTTACCCCATTTTTGGTATTTTCTGGAATTTTTAGATTATATATATATATAACCTCTTTTTCTCTCTCTCCCCATCTCTCATTTTCTCTCCCTCACCCTCTCTCTTCTCTCACGCTCTCTCCTCTCCCCCTCTCTTCTCCGAGCGGCCGACGGAGGAAGAAGAGGGTAGGGCGGCAATGCTTGTGGGGCGTGGAGTGATGGCCATGGGACGAGGATCGCGATGGTGGAGGCGGTTCGTGGGATCACGAACCGACGAGGGTTTAAGCGGCATTTTATTGGCGGATCGGCGTCCTCGGCATGCGGAATCTTCGGTGAAGGTAGGGGGATGGTTCCCTAACCCACGCACTTCCTTTCCCGTGAGTTTTGTAGGCCGTGGTGAGCAGAGCGGGGTTATTTTCGCATTTTGGGGAAAATGCATGATTTTGGGGTGTGAGCTGGATCTTGCATTTTGACCATGTTTTTGGGGTTTAAATGGGTCCTCTCGGTGCTAGAGAGGTTGGGGACTAGTTTCCCCTTGTTTTCCCCTTCACATGGGTGTGAACGAGGCGGGGAATGGGATTTTTTGTGAGATGCACAATTTTTGCGCTCGGGACGACCTAGCGGTCCTTCCAGGGACCGCTAGGCGACCTGGCGGTCATGCGGAGACCGCCAGGGGTCCTTATGTCGGTTTGAGCTTTGCGGTCCTGCGATAGACTGCCACCTTGCTCAACGGTTTGGGAGATGATCGCCTGAGGTCCGAGTGTTTTAGGCATTTTGCGGTCCTGGCTGGACCGCTAGCTGAGGTTTTGTGGTCCATTGTGGACCGCCAGTGAGCTAGCGGTCTGGGCGATGACCGCCTGAGTCCTAGGTGCTTCTGGGGCTTAGTGGTCCTGGATGGACCGCTAGGTAGTGTTTAGCGGTCCAGAGGTAGACCACTAGGTTGTGGTGACGGTCAGGGTGATGACCGCCCCCTTGGGTTCCATGGTTTTGTGTTCCGTTTGCGTTGTGTTGGCCCCCGGTCGACCCGGTTGTGACCCAATGGTCGAACTTCAGTCTCATGGATGTTTTGGACACCCCGTGGGTCCTCTGTCTGTGTTTCTGGGGTGTCTGGAGGTACCAAGTTACCTTGAATATCATGCCCGTGGGTCTTGGGGGTTCGGGTGACCCCGCCTGTTTCGGGCTTCTGTGCTTTCGTTAGATTGAGTCGCCGTGGGTAGGCATGAGTGCTGTGGTCCTTCCCCGCACGGCGTGAGTTTCTCCGGAAGGTGGTTTCCGTGTGGGCCATGTGTGTGGTCCTGGACTGTGGGTCCAATTAACCAGCATGGGGCTAGAGGTTTCCCGTGTGTCCCTTGGATGGGGGATCAACTCGGCGGCTCGTGAGCTGCCTTGGGAACCATGTCATCGTGGTTTTAGACCTAGGGATTAGGCTAGATTAACGGCACTGTGCCATCACGTGTGACGGTCTTGACCCGAGTCTCGTGACTCAAGGACCGTTGGGTTTATTAGGTCTACTGGGCTGTCCAGAGTCGGGTGGCTCCGAGCCAGTTGTTACTTCGCGTTATTTGCGATGGGTGCGTGTGTGGTTTTCTGTGTTCACGTTTAGTGACCTCCCACTAGTCGTAGCTTGCCTGGGCATGCGTGTGCTGACCCACCTGGGAGTAGGTGGAGAGCTACACCCGAGAGAGACAGTTTTAGGCTGGTTACCGTAGGGCCCATTGTCTTTGCAGCCTGAGTCTGGCAGGGGGGAAAACTAACTAGAGGACCCGACCTAGAGTAGATAGTCTGTGTGTGCACACGTAGTTGGGGGCAGTGGACACGTGCTGACGAGCGTGACCCCAGCTAGTCCTTGTTCTGAGTTCTCGGTTACTGTACGGTGTCTCAGTCTCCGCCTGGGGCGTCGCAGGGAGACACCTGAGGCTGTGGACTAAGTTGTTAGTGGACGCATCCGGCCTTGTTTCTGGTGGGCAGTGCTCCCATCATGTGACGTGAGTTTTAGTGACTCGAGTGTCGCTTTCCCGTCTGCAAGACGTGGTTTCATGTATAGTCTCTGAGTGCTTTACTCGAGGTTGAGGTCTAGGGTTCCGGTGAGCATCACCGAGGGTTTTTCTGTTAGTCTGGTGGTCCCCTGACTGTGAGATCGGGGCGAGTTTCCGGTACAGTAGGAGTAGCTATAGTGCCGAGTTTTTACCGGCCACCGAGTTTTGCTGTTCCTGTTGTTGTTGCTGCTTTCTGCTACTGCCGTTGTTTACGGTTGGTGTTCCGCGGGACCCCTACTGTGCCAGTGCTAGGAGGCTCACCCCTGCTTTTCAGGTGAGGCGGTTCTTCCTTGAGGTCTGAGGGTGCTGCGTAGAGGTTCTTAGTTGCCAGCTCGTCGGGCCGAGTGTTCACTCGGTGTTGGGTACGCTTCTTTGCCTTAGATTGTACTTTTATTAGACTGGACTCTATTGTAGTTGTTTATTTATTTATATTAATTATTGTGTTGTCCAACTTTATTTCATATTTCTTTGTACCTCCACACTCCTTTTAGCCCTTCCGAGCCCTCCGACTCGTGGGTGGCGGGCCATGATTCGAATAGTATCGAGTTCTTCCCGGTATCCGGATCTTGGGTGGTCACATCAATTCCCAGTTCTATTATTTCAATATGAAACTTTGATTTTGATGGCGAAGATAAGAGTTTTAGGATTGCATTCAGAAGCAATATGCCAAACTTCTTTACATAAAATAGTTCACTGACATATAGCAACTTTTGGTAGGATATAACAGGACTCCATTAAAATATACCAAACTTTATTAACATATAAGTCTGTTCAATGGCATATCAAACTTCACTAAAATTAAATGGTTACTTACGTCATCAGCTATTAGGTCAGTAAAGATAATCTCATGTATGTTTTTACGATAAATGATGCGGGACGGATGACGCGACCGGGCTAAGACGTACGACGGACTCGATGTGCGGCCAGCACTCGCACGCTAAAGGCAAGCCGGGCGGCTGATCACCGTGGTGTTCTCCGGGTGGAGACGTCTCTCAACAGAAACTCTAACTAGCCTGACGATCGTCCCTTGTGAAGGAAAGGTGGGATTGTAGCAGTTAAGGAACCACTGTCACCTAGGGTATTCCAGTTCGGGCTCGGTGCTCGATTGGGCTATGGGATGGGCGCTCACGACTCACAACCGCGGTGATTCGTTACTAGCTAGGGTCCTATTCGCACAAGCGTAGCATATAAAGAAAGCATACTAAATAAGCAAAACCGAGCAGAGGAACGTCGCGCGTACCTCCATGACTAGCGCGTGGGGAAGAAACCCCGGTCGGATCTGACAAACCCCAATACATGCCAAATGAATAATAGTACAATGCAAAATATTGCCCACTCCTTGCAGGGAGATAACATGCTACAAACAACAATCTTGGGGTTGCTGGAGCACGGGTTGACGGGCAGCACTCAGTGACGGTGAGGCGACGAGTCGCCGCTGACCGGAGGCGACGATCGGTCACTGAACTGTTCTGTTCACGCTGGTCACCCTGCGCAGCGAGCTTGCAGGAGGCGGTATGGCTAGATCCGGAGTTGGATCGGAGTGCCGTCTATGGGATCGTGCAGAGGATTGGACGCAGATCGACCTGTCCAAGTGGCACGTCCAAATCTACTATCGTCTGAGCGTCACAACGTCTGCAAGGAGGCTCTGGTTCTGTTTGCACAGAACTGCACAGAAAGCAAGAAAAATATGAAACAAATGGTTACGGTATGGGAACAGGGCGCCGCTTGCTGGATATCGTTGATGACGCCCGAAGGAGGATCCTGACCAAAGGGTTTGGTCAGATCTGAAAGGAGGAGGGCGTGGGATCTCCCACAAGAGGCAGTTGGATATGGGCCGGATCTGCACAGGTTAGCCTACGCAGTCCCACCAAAATCGTTGCCACGCTCTGCACAGACCTCAGATCGGCACGAGATCAGTGGTGTCCTGAAGAGGACAGAAAATGGTACGATCCATCCAAATATTAGGCCCAAAAGATATGAGATTAGATCTGGAGAAATTTTGTATCAGGGAAGAGAAGATCTGGCCTGCTGGGATGGGCAACAATGCGCAGCTTCACGAGAAGATCTGTTGTCGGAGATCTGGAGCTCCGATCGCGACAAAACCAGTGCTGGATAGTTCCTGATTTGTAGAAGCTTTGTTGGTAAAATTCCCAGAGCTAGATACAATCAGGAAAGAGATGATAAGAGGGGCGAGTCACACGCCAAGGAAATCCCATCACAGGATTTTGGGGTCTAGGGCATCACACCCAAGAAAAGAAGGAGAATCACTCTCTTAATCAATTTTCTCTCAAAATATTTTTCATTATCCTTCAAAGCTCTCATTACATACCATTATATAGGCTAGAGGGGAGGGGAGGTCGAACATGTATGGGAGGGGGAACCTTCCTCCTCCTTGAATCAAGGATGAGGTCAAGGAAGGGGGGCAGCCACCACCTTGGACCAAGAAAAAGGGGGGGGGGGGGAGCTTCCTAGTTTGAATGGGAGGGGAGGAGGGAAGTCAAGGAAGGGGGCAGCCTCCCCATTTAACCATGGAAGGGGGCTCCCCTCTCCATGTGTCCCTTTCAAGCCCCAAGGCCCATTCACACCTTAGGCCCATTCACACCTGAGACCCATTCACACCCTTTTCCTCTGTGACCCAGCCCAAGCCCACTTAAGAAAGCCCAATAAAACAACTAACTAATTATCCACACAGGGACTACATTGGGCCCAACAAAGCCTAAAAATAAGAAATAGCTTCTACTCCGCATCCATGTATTCCCCGAGCCAAAGGGACTCCGGTGTGCTCCTCGTACTCTGGCGTGTGCAGCTGCGTGTGTCCTCACCAATTCTCCCCAGGTGGGAGGAACTCGACCCTGTCGAGTACGGGTCCCAATCGCTGAGGTAGTGCTCCAGTAAGTCCGGATCGAGTCACTCGAGCTCTCCGCGCGTGATCCAGGCGTCGTCCATCGCGGGGCGTCCCCTCCAACGCACTAAGAAGCGTTGGTAGGCTCCATTCCTGGTGGTGGTCACCTGCTCATCCAGTATACGATCTATATGCACGCGCTGCTGTAATGGGCCTGGAAGAGGTGGACTCTCAGGTGGTGTGTCACTCTCAACAGGAGGAGAAGGCCCAAAAGGCTCACTAGGGATCACCGCGGGGTCCTGATATGCTACCAGATCTGAAACATTGAATGTCGAACTAATACTATAGTCGTCTGGTAGTTCAATAACCTACGCATTGGATCCCACTCGCTTCACGACTCGGAATGGGTCGGCATCGCGGGCCTGGAGTTTCTTCACGGTCCCCGAGGGAAACCGTTCCGGTCTAACCCTGATCATGACGTACTCTCCCTCTCGGAACTCACAGGCTCGTCGGTGCGCGTCGGCTAACTCCTTGTAAAGTGCGTTGCTGGCCTCTATGTGACGACGTATATGCTTAGGCAACTACCTAATATGATCAACAAAGGACTCAGCTGACCCAGAAGCACAGGACTGGACATGAGACTCATGGACTCTTGGAATGAGGACAGACGGAGAGACAAAACCTGACAACTTCTTAGGACTGACGACAGACACACGGGACGTACTAGGAAGACGCGGTAAGAATGTTGGACACCGTTTGCATACACCAAGTGCAAAGATAGACTAACCCACAACTTAAGGTCTTGAGTTTCAACCCTCGTCAACCGTCTCCGATTCGAGAAAACTCATCCTTGGGTACGGAAGTGCGGGAGGATCATGAGGCGGGTGACGGGAAGGTAATCCAGATGTTTGGTGTGAAGCATGGAAAAAGGGAAGGCCGGACATTGTCTCTCGTACGCATGGCAGAAATCAGACCATATCGAGTCAACATAGGGCGTTGACAGTGGTACGACATTCACTAGCGGCTACGCTACCGTAAGAGAGATGGGCAAAAGAGGGACGGCTAACTGCTACTCGGGAGTGACTAGCAAAAGAGAGGTGGCAGGCTGGTCAGGACCGTCAAGGGAAGCTGGCATGGGTGACAGCACTGGGTCATCCGGTGGGGCTGGGGTGACTAACAGACCCTGGCCCTCTAGGCGCTCTATGGGATCGCTCTCTGACCCCTCAACCTCAGCGAGGTACTCCTCGGCCAACTCTTGGTCAGCCTCATAACTCACTGGAATAAGCCCAGTTGGGGCATCCTCTGAATGTGTGTCCTCTAAGATAGGGGAATGTGAAGGACACTGGTCGGGGAAATGGCTAATCCCACTACAGGGGGCCACATGGGCGGGCTTCGGGAGTGGTGGCGGGCGTGAGCCCGGAGGCGGAGCGGACCGCTGGGGGTGGCTGGCTGGCGACACTGAGTTGGTCGGCTGAACACTATCGTGGAAGATGAACTCGTCGGGCAGGTGAGGTGGGTGTAAGGTGCAGGTCCTCCTGTCCCGGTCGATGGTCGCTCTCCTCTCTTCCAACCAAGTTTGCCTTAAAATGATGCATGGACCAGCAAGTGTGCCGATCTTGCACCAGGCTCTATCGTGATATAGAACGGGGCCAAACTACCGTTGGAACTCTATAAAAGTTAAGCCACCGCTGAGAACAACCTCCCCAGTCTTAGAGAGAGACTAGACAATGTCTTGTGAAACATAATTAGACGACGCCCTACTGATGAAGTCGATCTCCGTATGTGACCCATTAGGTAGTATGGCAGTGGACACAATAGGGCGCTGGAACGACTCGGTCATCGTCATAGGGATCGGGTCAACCGGCGGTTGAGTGGTAGGGGCAAGACCCGGGGGTCGGGCCATAAGAGCCTTGAATTGGGCCACCAGGGATGACCAATCTGACGCACGGTCTCGGGGAACGGCCATGGGGCTGGCGGGTAGTTGGACATGCAGACACAAGGTGACAAGATAGGCTGACTCTCTAATGGACTAGACACGACCCTAAGTAATGCAAAATTGGAATGCAGACTCGAATACAAACCTAGACTCAACCAATATCCGGTACGTGGTAGAGATATTGATTTGAAGATCCAATTCACGCAAGTATGCTATCTTCCCAATAGGCGTAACCTATCGTTCCGGGAACACCTTTTGATATACCGGGTATAGGAATGAAATGCAACACCTAAGACAAAACTACCATAGACTCAAACCACACTCTGATACCAATTTGATGCAGGACGGATGACGCGATTGGGCTAAGACGTACGACGGACTCGATGTGCGGCCAGCACTAGCACGCTAAAGGCAAGCCGGGCGGCTGACCACCGTGGTATTCTCGGGTGGAGACGTTTCTCAATAGAAACTCTAACTAGCCCGACGCTCATCCCTTGCGAGGGAAACGCGGGATCGCAGCGGTTAAGGAACCACTGTTGCCTAGGGTATTCTAGTTTGGGCTCGGTGCTCGATTGGGCTATGGGACGGGCGCTCACGACTCACAACCGCGGTGATTCGTTACTAGCTAGGGTCCTATTCGCACAAGCGTAGCATATAAAGAAAGCATACTAAATAAGCAAAACCGAGCAGAGGAACGTCGCGCGTACCTCAACGACTAGCGCGTGGGGAAGAAACCCCGGTTGGATCCGACAACCCCGATACACGCCAAATGAATAATAGTACAATGTAAAATATTGCCTACTTCTCGCAGGGAGATAACATGCTACAAACAACAATATCGGGGCTGCTGGAGCACGGGTTGACGGGCAGCACTCGGTGACGACGAGGAGGCGAGTCGTCGCCAACCGGAGGCGACGATCGGTCACTGAACTGTTCTGTCCACGCTGGTCACCCTGCGCAGCGAGCTTGCAGGAGGCGGTACGGCTAGGTTTAGAGTCGGATCGGAGTGTCGTCTATGGGATCGCACAGAGGACTGAACGCAGATCGACCCGTCCAAGTGGCGCATCCAGATCTGCTACTGTCTGAGCGTCACAGCGTCTGCAAGGAGGCTTCAGTTTTGTTCGCACAGAACTGCATAGAGAGCAAGAAAAATATGAAACAAATGGTTACAGTATGGGAACGGGGCGCCGCTTGCTGGATATCGTTGATGATGCCCGAAGGAGGATCCTGAACAAAGGGTTTGGTCAGATCTAAAAGGAGGAGGGCGTGGGATCTCCCACAAGAGGCAGCTAGATCTGGGCCGGATTTGCACAGGTTGGCCTGCATAGTCCCACCAAAACCGTTGCCACGCTCTACACAGACCTCAGATCGGCACGAGATCAGTGGTGTCGCGAAGAGGACAGAAAATGGTACAATCCATCCAAATCTCAGGCCCAAAAGATCTGAGATTAGATCTGGAGAAATTTTGTATCAGGGAAGAGGAGATCTGGCCTGCAGGGATGGGCAGCAATGCGCAGCTTCACGAGAAAATTTGTTGCCGGAGATCTGGAGCTTCGATCCCGATGAAACCAGCGCTGGATCGTTATTGATTCGTAGAAGCTTTGCCGGTAAAATTCCCAAAGCCAGATACAAGCAGGAAGGGGACGATAAGGGGGGCGAGTCACACGCTAAGGAAATCCCATCATAGGATTTTGGGGTCTAGGGCATCACACCCAAGAAAAGAAGGAGAATCACTCTCTTAATCAATTTTCTCTCAAAATATTTTTCATTAGCCTTCAAACTCTCATTACATACCATTATATAGGCTAGAGGGGCGGGGAGGTCGAACATGTATGGGAGGGGGAACCTTCCTCCTCCTTGAATCAAGGATGAAGTCAAGGAAGGGGGGCAGCCACCACCTTGGACCAAGAAAAAGGGGGGAAGCTTCCAAGTTTGAATGGGAGGGGAGGGGAGGAAGGAAGTCAAGGAAGGGGGCAGCCTCCCCATTTAACCATGGAAGGGGGCTCCCCTCTCCATGTGTCCCTTTCAAGCCCCAAGGCCCATTCACACCTTAGGCCCATTCACACCTGAGACCCATTCACACCCTTTTCCTCTGTGACCCAGCCCAAGCCCACTTAAGAAAGCCCAATAAAACAACTAACTAATTATCCACATAGGGACTACATTGGGCCCAACAAGGCTTAAAAAATAAGAAATAGCTTCTACTCCGCATCCATGTATTCCCCGAGCCAAAGGGACTCTGGTGTGCTCCTCGTACTCTGTCGTGTGCGGCGGCGTGTGTCCTCACCAATAAATTTCTCCGTTTTCCAAATATAGGAGAACTGCTCATGCAAAATTACAAATCAAATTCCTCAGTCCTTAGTAAACATTCCAAAGATATTCCTCAAACAGTAATGCCACTTACCAATTGATCTTCAGTGAAAGGAAGTTGTTGATGACTTCCACATCATCGGTCGCCAAATGGTCATACCCACAGAGATCTCTTCTCTCTTCAAAAAAATACTTGTAATAAAAAATTTCAACACCAAAACAATCCTTGAAATATATCACTAAACATATAAACTTTTTTCATAATATATAACATGTATCATCAACATCTAACAAGATTCCCTAACATATAACATGATTCACTAACATATTAACACGTTTCCTAAATATAGGAAACAACATGAAGAGGATTTTTGTTGGACCTATTTTTTGCCCCGTTGGGCTTCGGTTGCTGGCCTTCTCCTCTTCACAGGTGACCACTTTCCCCTTTTTTCTTTGCCCTCTTATTCGTCAAGCTTGCCCACTTCTGCACATTATAATCTTGTTTCCACATCGTCGGACTCCTCAACCTTCTGCATGGTTGAGGTATGTTCTTTTGCTGTGCTGATGAAACCTTGAACATCTTGAAACATGAAATCCAGTCTGTGCCTGAATTCTTGGGATTCCATATGCCAGCGTTCCTCCGCTTGCCTGACAACATCTACAAGTGTTGCCAATTGGCTGCTCAAGTTGGAGGATGGTGCATAAGTCTTTGGACTATCTTTGGGCATGTCTTGCTATGCAAAGCATATGTTAGTAAAAATGTAAATTTCACCTACAGTCTTTGAAATCTCACAAACCTGATCTCGCCCCTCTACCAATCATCTCTCCGAGGGGTGAGCCTCTAAGTTTTGCACAACCTATTAAGCAATAAGACAAATTATATGATTAGTTCATTGATTGAAAGATAAAGACAATCATAGATGTCAAGAAACTAATGAAGAATTATAATAGAATACTACTTCATGAGGCTTCAGAGAAGCAACAGCAATATGTCTCTTCTTCTTTGATATCGAATCCCACCTAAAGATCCATGGGAAAATAGTTCGACTTAATGGTTGCATCACATGTGCATGCTCCCATAGCCATACATGTAAATTTTTTTAGAATTTTTTTGGTGACAACCATCCCACCAAATCAATATAGAATTAAACTTAATATATTAGAAACCACTTACACACAATGCAGCATAACAACTAAAAATAAAACGGCATCCTTGTGGCTTATCTTCATGACTTTTACTCTTCGTAGCTCTCTTTAGCCTAGCACATTTATTCTTGACCATTTTACTAGCCTCATCAAATTTGTGCATTATTATTTTTTGGAATGCAACCCCCGTGCATATCCCTTGATCCTTTCTAGGTCATCCAAGTACCAAATCATTTGGGGGGGGGGGGCAAGTGTAGGTCATCCAGGGGGCAAGGAATGTGCCCAATAACAGTAAAATCTAGAGTGTGTAGTGTCTTGAATATCCTCCACGCCGTCTAAATCAGGAGCTCCTTAAGGTAACCTTGGATGACCTTCCTCTCAAAAATCACTTTCTTCCCGAACCTTTTATGTAACCTAGATTGATTAATGCTGGAACCATAGTGCTCAACAAATACATCAGTGCATGATAGGCCTGTCAACAGATTTAGATATTTTCCGGATCCGCTTCGAATTCGAATCCGTATTAACGGATAATATTCGAATTCGTATTCATTTTTTCTAGTACGGATAATATCCGAATTTGAATCGGAGCGGATACAGATATTATAATATTCGCTTCGAAAAATATCCGTTCGTAATATTATATATCATATAATACATATTTTTAAATAATATATTATAAAATAAATAATATTGTAGAGAAATTTAGACATTTTATAGTTGTATTTTAATTTAGAGTTTATTTTATATTTTTTGACATTTTATAGTTATATTTTATGTACTTTTAATATTTTATAATTATATTTATATACTTTTGAATTTGAATCGGATAATTCGAATTTTAAAACGGAGCGGATACGGATAGTCATATATTCGCTTTGTATCCGAATTCAAATCGGAGCGGATTAAAATCAGATAATTCAAATTTTAAAATGGAGCAGATACGGATAGTCATATATTCGTTTTGTATCCGCTCCGTTGACAAGCCTAGTGCATGACACTCCCAGGATCAGAGCAACATCCTCAGCTATAAATGCCACTGTCTTCTTCCCTATCGAGAAGACGTTGCCTTTGTCATGATGGGCAACAACTTCCTCTAAGAAACTTATGCTAAGTGGCTTCCTTGAGAGGATGCCAACATATGAAGCAAATGGTGTCACCATCATCAACTTCTTGTGGCATTCTCCAAAACATATTTGCTCTTTGTCCTCTAAATAACATTTCAAAGAGCATCTTAAAATTAGTGGGTTGGCTGGATACTATTTTTTCTTTGGGGCGGGTCCTAAGAAAAAAATGCATAACAATACCACACATAAAAAGTTAACATATTAAAAAAGACACAAACATTGTAAAGAAAACACTGAAAATACAAAAATGCCCTAACATATATGTACAAATAAGTAGAACACTAACACATGCTTACAACATATGCATGAAAACACTAACATATGTAAAGAATGAATGACATATACATCATGACCATAACATATTCACCAAAACACTAACTCTGCATTACAACACTAATAGATGTTGTTAAAGTCAAAGATGCGAATTATAAATTCAAAATATATGTCAGGGATGGAAATCCCACCCACTTAAAAAAATACAAATCTGATTTATACATGTAAAGAAATTCATATGGCAAAGTCACTTACTAGTCGATTTTTCTATAGACTTTGGACTAGCAGGTTCTTCTCGAGAGGGCGACGGCACCGCAGTTGCTACCTCATGCGTTTGGAGGGCACTCCCCCACTACTCAATAGACGACTAGGTGGGGAAGCTATTGGGGATGCCACTGGGGGATCCTAAGGAGCCTTCTCAAATGCCTTATGATTCCTGCGAACAGTGCACTTCCAATGTTGGCGATTGACTCGGGGAGACCTAGTAGCCGTCTTTGCCAACTGGGGTTCCAACTCTATTATGGGAGGAACTGCAAGAGGGGCTTGCTTATGGGAGACCCCGTCAACCATCTCTGCCATTGGAGCTTCCATACAGACTCAACTATTTCTTTGATTGCCCTTCATCTTTTGGCACCCACGTATGCCCCTCATTTTTGCACCCACGGTGCATCTCCCCTTTGTGCTCCACGTAGCACTCTCCTTTTTTTTTAATTTTTATCCCTCGTGCACCACGTGCACACCTCCCTCCCTAAGTGATCACTAGTTTGTGATTTTGAAAATCTAAAAGAAAAGAGAAAATTGGATGCTTGTTTCATGTTACTTTTAGTGGATTGCCATGTTTTCATGTTCATGTGAGTGTTTTACTTTGTTATTCCCTCGGCTTTTCTTGTTTTCATAGATTCCTGGCTGCTGCATAGGGCATCCGAATGCGGTTGCTCACAGTACCACGTTCTTCTAAATGTGGTACTGTATCCGACCGCGTTCAGGTTCTCTAAAAAAAAAAAATTTGTGTCCAAGGCAGTGGACGCCAATTTCTGAAATTGGCGCCCATTATACAGGATGCCAATTCTTCCTAGTTTTCGTAGAACTCCCTTGTTCTGCCTATTTTGCATGCATCTTGCGTATTATTATCCATACATATATATTTCTTTTCTTTTGCATTAGTCTTGCATTCTTAGGGCATTTTTGGGCTTGGGAGACCTCCTCTCCCCACATTTTTAGGAGATTACACCCTCTCTTGGTGAAGGAAAGACCCTCCAATTGAGAACTCCTCTCATTGGATCGAAATTTTCTTAACTAAGGCCTCTGTAAGTCCCCGACATCGAAGGGTTCCCTCTTCGATCACTGGGCGGGTTGTACCTTTGAAGTTCCTCGGGTTTAGTTGGCCTAAACATGGTGAGAATCAACCTAGTTGAGACTGAAGTTAAACCATATTGAAACTAGGTTCTTACCTTGAGTGAACTGCATAAGCTTTGTTAAAAATCATTTAATTCACATCAAGGGATAACTAAAACCAAGCGTAAACACCCACTTGTTTTGACATCGTTGCAGCTTGATTTCATTGAATTATTGTTTGCCTTGCAAAATGTTTCGCTTTGGTAACCAAATTAACACACCTAATCATATCTATAATCATGAGGATGATCAACCTAGCACATCTTATAATCCTCAAATATATGGTTCTCACCACAACCATCACAAGGGATTCCATTCTAATTCTCATGGTTTTGTCCACCCCATAGGTAATTCTCAATTTCATAATCCCTCGCATCGATCGCAAGCCGCTACTCTCCGGGAACCATCTCCTCCACATGACGAGAAGGTCTCACAAATCTTACATGCATTAGATCATCTTACCCCTCAACAAATCCAAGCCTTTAAGGATGTTGTTGAGGGTGTAGTTTCTTCTTCTCATCCTCCTTCCGCTCCCTTTTAGGTGGCCCATCACCCACCTTCTTCCATTCATCCTCCCCCTTGGGTGGCCCATCACCCACCTTCTTCCATTTATCCTCCCTCACGGCCCCAAGGCCCATATGTTCCTTGCACCCTGATCCAACCGGGTCCTTTTGTGGGTCAACCCCTCCACGTGCCATGGCCTCCATATCAAGCTCCTCCGAGGTTCCAAGGCCAACCCTCCGTTTCACAAGCGGATCCCCTCCAACAAGTTCTCATTGACAAGATCACTAAGATGGAGGAACAATTGAAGAGGGTCTCAAGTCTGTAGCCTCCTCCTCCTCAAGCTAATCCTCTCCACGCTTTCATGAATGAAATAACTAAAATGGAGAAAGACTGGAAGGAAAGAAGAATTGAAAATGGCATCATGGATATAGGTGAGCAAGATGACTCGCCAGATTTCAATGATCAAGTGGACGCCGTCCGCCCACCACCCATCCATCACGCTCATTCATATGACCCACAACTTCCACATCCACATCCACAAAACCCTCCACATCATCATCCTCCACCACCGATCAATACGCCTCCTCTACGACGTCCATTTGAATTTGATTACGAAGAATTGGAGATGGCACACGATGAAACTTTTGAAGATGTACCTGCTCTGAGTTTCCTTCGCTTTCCTCTTCCATCACTACCACAAGAACCCCCTATTCAAGATGATGCCACCATCCTTACCCCTGTTTCCGAAACCACCTAGTGCTTTGATGATAAGTCGATACTTCAACAACCCACATCAATACCCCAGGAACCCTGTACCCAACCTCTTCCAACACCCAAACCCTTACGACCCACTAAAATTAGACGCTTCATCCTTACTAAATCTACCATCATCCACCCTCCTACCGTTATACCTTCAACTACCATGCCGTTAACCTCCATCAAGCCTTCCAAGCCTTCCATTGATTCTCCTCTATCCCAACCAATTAACCCTCCATCGCTGTCATTTAAGCCTTCCATTATCCCCGTGATCCAAAAGCTAATCATTCCTAGTCCTCCACCTAACCCTTTACCCAAACCCATGGCAGACTCTGAGCTGAGTCCACTTATTTTTTCACTCGAGCCAACCCCGTCTGCTTCCAAGCAAGGGGAGAAACTCACTGTGTTTGAACCTCCACTTACCCTTCCAATAATGCCCTTTACCGCCTCCATCTCACCTTCCCCCATCACCCCTCGGAGTAGGTGTACCTCCATAAATACACGTGCCAAGGATGATTCTCAGGAGCCGGGCAAGAAGAATTTGGTTACGACTATGCCTATCAAAATTCAAGACTTTATTTG
The DNA here is from genome assembly GCA_022559845.1 of Amorphophallus konjac. NCBI lineage: Eukaryota > Viridiplantae > Streptophyta > Magnoliopsida > Alismatales > Araceae > Amorphophallus > Amorphophallus konjac. Next base: position 113,747,014 of record CM040123.1, on the reverse strand, counting down.
CCAAATGCCGATTCGTGTTCTTATACCGGGCATCTTTGAGAAGATCAGGTCTCTAATGACGCTCACCACGCAAAAATGTCAAGAATTGATGCCATTAAGAGCTAAAGTTAAGATTGTCAAGGTCACATTGCTCATTGGTCAAGATACCTTCAAAGCTCTCTGTAGATCTTAAGAAAAATCCACAAAGAATTTTAAAAATTAATTAAAAAAGAATTGGGAAAAGGGAGGAAAGGGAGTATACGTGGATGCTAAAAGGAATGTGTGATCGCCAGAGACGCGTGGGCCTCAAAGGAATATAACAATGAATAAAAGGGAGGGATCACAGACAAATATCTTTAAAAGCGGGAAGATTATGAGTGCACCTTTTCTTCCAATCGGCCGGCCGATGAAGAGAGCTTTTCTTGGATGATTACCCTTGCAAAACAAATAAACATCAACCAACAAAAGAAAGATATGGATTGGAACATGGGGTGTGTAGTATCAAATTCTAATAAGCATGAACATGAAAGCATGTAGTAAAACACACCTTGTTGGTGTTGACCATTAAAACCCCTATGCAAAGGGTAGGAAAAGATGTGATGTGATGAGGAAAAGAGGGAGGGTGCAAGTGTTGCACAATTGGAGATCTCAATGTGGTTGAGATAAAAATAGATGAAAGAAAGAGGGAGGAGTATGATGCATGAATTAAATAGAATGCATGAAAGAAATAAAAGAAGTAAAGGGAAGAAGATAGGCTTATTGTTTTCTCCAATTGGGGCTTCAAAGGATGAGGGAGACCTCCAAAGGATGAAGCTTTAAGCACATGGGAGCCTCCTCCTTTGCTCCTTCAATCCAGCAACACCTCCCCTTGATCAAAGAATGCAGCCTTAAGAACAAGGGAGAGGGGGGTCCTATTTATAGAAGAGAAATTCAGAGTTTAATTCCATTAAAAATATTAAATCAAGTTTTATTAGGATTTGAAAGGAGATATTCAATGGACATATGTCCTCCCAATCTTAGAAAGCCATAAGGACCCTTTCCCAAGTGGAAAAGGAGCTTAAAAGGAGGAAAGGAAGAGGTTCTGCTGGATTTGAGATTATATCAAAATTTGCGTCCACCACAGTGGGCGCCAATTAAATTTGCGTCAGTGCGGAGAGGCGCCAATTCTGAGCTATTTTTAGAAAGATTCGAAATTACCAAAATTAGGAGGAAATTCACATCCACCAATGATGACGCGAATTAGGAATTTTACGAATTTTGGTCGGAATTAAAATCTCAAAATTTGGCAAGGAAATACGCGTCCATGCGGATGGGCGTGAATTCAAATAAACGACAGGCCTGGCAAACCCCATTTCTTGAATATTTTGAAAAGTCAAAAATTACCAAAAATTAGAAAGGTAATTCGCGTCCATCTGGACAGATGCGAATTTGGAATTTTGACAAATTTGGTAGTTATTTAAAAGGCCAAAATAAGGAAATAGAATTAACGTCCAAGTGATGGACGCCGATTAAAGAATTGGTGACTTTGTAAAGAGGCGTTAATTCAAGCATTGGGTTGAATTTAATGAAGGAAAGAATTTGCGTCTGCGCGTTGGATGCCAATTAAGGAATTGGCGCCTTCTCGCAGAGGCGCTAATTCTTCATGAATATGAAATTGGCTCAAACATGGGGGAAGAGAAGAATTCGCGTCCACTGTGGCAGACGCGAATAAAATACGATTCAACTGTGACGGACGCGGTTTTAGAAATTAGCGCCTTCTCGAAGAGGCGTTGATTCAATAATTAACACGAATAAAGGAATACGCGTCCACCGTGCCAGACGCGTTCAAAGAATGAGTGACTTTCCACAAAGGCGTTAATTCAAAATAAATTGGGTCAAAAAGGATATGCATCCAGCATGGCGGACGCAGATTTAGAAATTAACACCTTTTCACAAAGGTGTTAATTCAACATAAATATGAATTTTGACACAAAAATGGGGAGAAAAGGAATACGCGTCCGCCAGGTTGGACGCGAATTTGAAGTTTAAGAATTGGCGTCCTGAGAGCTGACGTTGAATCATCGAATTGGCGTCCCCTGTGCCGGGCGTTAATTCTTTTGAGAAGAATTAGTGTCCGTGAGTTTGACTCTAACTCAAAAAGGTCTTGAGAAAATGGAGAAAAATCCAAGAAAAATAAGGAAAAAAGGGGAAAAATGAAGAAAGCTGATTAATCAAGAAATATGAGAAAAACCACTCAAATAAGTTGATTTGAGGGTTAAATTAGGGCATTGCAATACGATAGGAGATGTACTCAAAGAGATGTCGATTTGGGCGTGTCTACAACTGCCCCGTCTTGGCGTCTGCTTTACAAGGGAGCGACACGGAATGAATGAAGTGAAATGGAATGGAATGAAATTAAGTGTAATGAAGTGAAATGTAGTGGTATGAGGTGAGAGCGAACTGAAAAGTAGATGTCAAGGTGTGATGAGACACGCAATCAACACCACTTGATAAGAATTGGATCCAAAGATCAAGATGCAGTAATCTTGAGAAGGTTCAATGAAAGCAATAATTGTTTGGATAAAGGAGAGAGTATGCACACAGGCACGAAGGAGTTAAAAGAAGGTGATCAACTTCCAGCGCAGTGGAAGTACCCCAGGTCACAAACCTGTAGGTTTCACCATTGGAGAGGGGTTATCAGTCAATGTGGACGTGTTGCAGCCAAGGTGGATCTAAGGGAAAGATTGAATAAGGGGATAGAAATCCAAACAAAGGAGTTTTCAAGGAAACAGCCCAAAATGGCAACAAGGTGAACCGATGACTCAATTCAGCATGGAATATCTCAGATCTTGAAAATTAGTGATCAATTGACTCTCAAAACGAGTTATTAGAATGATTTTTCAAAGTTAATTCAAAGTCCCACATGAATGCATGCTAGGTTTAAAGGGAAACATTAAAATAAATTAAAATATAAAGTAATCAAGGATAATATTGTTAAGCTGCCCAAACTGAGTCAAGATACCGATTTGTGAGCTGATACTAAGCCGAAATCCGTTTATTCGCGCACCAATTCATAAAAGGGAACCATCGTCCCCAGTCTTGGATGGCTCAACGGCCTATCCGTATGACTAAGATTTCTCTGAAACCATCATCATTTTTGATGAAGGGGAACTCAAATTTCAGATTTACCAAAGCCACAAGGTCCTTGATATAATATAGTAGCATAGATAACATATAGTAAAAATGCATACAAGGAAGATGGTGAAGCAATAAGCATGTTGGGAACTAAGAAATGCAACGCAATCACCGTGGGACCAGGATGATGCCCGGACGGTGGGACCAAAGAAGCTTCTTTCCTGCGCTCAAAATTTGGTTAGCCAAGATATCATAACAAGCAATGAGTTAAGGAGGTTTAAGCATAGCATGGAAATGTATCATGAAAAGCATTGCATGAAAACATATCATGAAAAGCCATAGCATGAATATCATCGAAAGCATCATAGAATGTATAACATCAAGCATAGTGACAAGCATTAAACATACAAAACATCATTGTTTGTTGTTCAGACCATGAGGATGACAAACTTGCCCAATTATAAGATTTGGAGTTAAAGGATCATGATCAGAGTGGTGATGCCCAGAGCGGTAGGAATAATTAGAATGATAAACCATGAAAGATTGATGAGCGATGTTTGAGAACATAGGGAAGAGTTAGAAAGATTAATGCAAATGAAAAGAGGACTCATCCCATGTCCTTGGTCCTTCTTGTAAAAAAATTATCCCTGTAAGACACCATCTAGATAAACAATTAGTGGAAACATACAATGCATTTTTTATTTTTTTTATTATGAAAATAAGCAAAATTTTATGGGTTTTAAAAATATTTAAATTTTTATGGATTTTGAGAATATTCAATTTTTTTTGGAATTTGGAAAATATCTAGATTTTTTTAGAATTATGAAAAATATTCATTTTTTTAGATTTTGGTTTAGACATTACTGATTGCAGCACCAAAGGGTAATTCATACCGCTGGCTAGGGGTTCTTGTTCCTTCCCCTCTCGTTAAGAACTACCCAAAGCAGGGCGTGCATTGAAGGTGGCTCCCTATAGCCAACTGCCCTTAGTTAACGGTTCCCCTACTAAGGTCATACCTGAGAAACACTCTATCTTAGAGGGAGAAGAGAAGAAAATTGGGGATAAGCTTGATATGAGTTAAGAAGATGTCGGGTTTTGACTTCCTTCCATAGCATAACCCCTAGAGATTCGGCCTGTTACGCCGGAGCTTTTTGGTCATATCATCGAACCTTGATTCTCTTGTAGGCACGCATATGACCGGACTCATGACGTCCCCCGGGGAAACTGTACTGCCCTCTTGCCATGCCATATTCTTTGATTTTTTTTCATTTTTTTTCAATCATTTTGATCATCATTCATTTTTTCTTGTTGTGTCCTTTGGACTTGACAGATATTGAACTTGAGACCGAAGTTGTGAATAAGGTCTTAATATACTGCCCCTATTTGAGACTTTCTCTTGTCGGGGTGTGCGTAGGTTGGTTATTTTGCTCAGACAACCTCTACCCTCATATTTCGGCCGAGTAGAGAAGAGAAAAAGACATCGTGCCTCGAGCATGGCCCAAGTAGAAATGGTGTTTTCCAAGGAAGATGGCTAAGGACGCAGTGAAGTGTGTGCGGTGCCCAGCTAAGGGTTGCCCTTAATGAGTGGGGAGGGGATGCCGAACTCCTAGCGTGGGGTTCTCATAACCAAAGGTGTTGCATAAGCAAGCCTAAAGACTCTTTTTACATTAAATAAAATACCTAGGACTAGGCCTAGACTACTACTCTTAATCATGTTAAGAGACACTTCGTGTTGAAAATCGTGCGTAGAGATGAATGAAGTAATGAGAATGCATACTTACGCAAATACGTTACCTTGCGACCTTGTTGTAGCAACTGTTGAAGGCGATTTTGATCAACATGGCAATTATTATCCTCATTTGGCAGATAAAAGATAGGGAAGCAAAGATTAGAAGTGGCTTAACAAGAGGGAGTGGTGCCTAGACTAGACTCAGACGAATAAGGAGAAAAGGGAAAAAGGTGAGTGCTAGAACTCCCTTACTAAGGCGTAGAAGCCTTGATCACATGAATGGTCTACACAAGGAAAAGAGAATTAAGATAGGGAGTGAGGACTAAAGCCTCAAAGGCAATGGGAGAAAGGGCAGATGCCCAGAGCAGTTGACGTGGAAGAAGTCTGGTCGGACCAAGGATCAGGAGGAATTAAAAGAAGAAATTGGTAAATTGAGAGAGGAGGATCCGAAGGTTCCGGAGGAAGAAAATGCCTAGGGACGCGATGCCCTAGAAAAAGGTATGGAAAAATATAATTCAAAATGATTAAGAGAACAAAGGGCGCGATGTCTCGGAGGAGTAGAAAGATGAATTGGAAGAAAGGAAGGAGGTCCGGAGGTTCCGGAGGAATAGAGTGAGAAGGGGTGCGATGCCTTGGGAGAAGAGGAAAATTCAAAAATTCCGGGAGGAGAGAATAGGAAAGGGCGCAATGCCTGGATAGGATAGGGGAGTAAAAAGAATCCGGAGATTCCAGAGGAATAAGGTGAGAAGGGGCGCGATGCCCTGGGATGATTGGTGAATGAAATAAGGAATCCGGTGGTTCCGGAGGGAGAAAATAGGGAGAGACGTGATGTCCGAAAAAGATAGGGGAATCAAAAGAAGGATCCGAAGGTTTTGGAGGAAGAAGATGGAAAGGGACGCGATGCCCTGAGATAGGAGGTAGAGAAGAAGAAGTGAAATGAGAAGGATCCGAAGGTTCCGGAAGGCGGTAAAGATGAGGGTCGAAGGACCCGAACGAGAGTGAATGCAAATGCAAATGTATGATATGCAAAGGATGTGGAGAACACAAGGAATGATAGGGTAAGAACCTCCTTTTCATCGAAGGGGTGGCCCATAAAGAGAAATTAATGGTTAATGGGAGGGTGAATGAAATGGAGTAGGAAGTGAATGAATTGGTGAGAGGCCCCTTAACACAAGAATGCCCACCCCTCCATGGTGAATAAGACGCTCGGCCAGACGGAATCAATGCCCTTAGGCTCTCTTTTGTCAAAGCTTCAACAATTGCACAATTCAAAGTGAGCGGAGATTGAAGGAGTTCCGCTAATGGCTTCTTGAATAACAACTCCCGTGAAGAGCGAGACATATCAAAATGAGGGAGTTGGAATTTAGGCATGGGAAGCTTTATAGTGCTCAAGGCTCGTGGAACATTTTTGTGAAAAGCATTCGGTAAAATAGGCACTTGCCCCTTGCGTGGCAGCGAAAAGGGGAGAAGCTGGGTATTAGAGGCTTCACACAAGGGATGCCCTGTGTAACACCCCAAAAGTTTTCTAAGATTTTTGGGGATTAAATAAAATTATTAAGCATTTAAAAGGCTTAATGGGCGAATTAAATGAATTATGGGTAATTAAATTAATTTAAAGGCCCTATATTTATCAAAGGGCTAAGCCCACTTAAATCAGACCCATAAACCAAATTCTAAGACTTTCAAGGCCTAAGCCCACTCTAGAAATGTAAGAGGGTATTTTCTAAATTTAGTGGATAATTGGGGATAATTATTAAGAGGAATTTGAATGAAATTCAAATTCTAGCGCCATGGGAAGTGGTGGTCTATCGCAAGAGTGCCATCTACTGAAGGCGGTCCAGATAGGACCGCTACCTTCTTCCGAAAATAGGATTTTTAGAGGCATGGAAAGTTGGGATTTTTTCCATCCTAATCGTCTGGGATCGAAGTGTTATGGCATGTAAACCCATCTAGGACTCTCGGGGGATCGAATGGATGCCCTATAGGACTCCTATTTGATATAATCCCTTAACCCTAGGTCATCCCCTATAAATAGGGCCCAAGATCGACCTGCACGAACCCTCGTTTTGGCTCGCGTAATTCGACGGTAAGATGACGTTATTTCATGTTAGTCTTTTAGAACTTTTCGTTCTCTTTAGTATTGTCTAACTCCCCTCAAAATTTCATGATAGGAGGTCAAGCAACCAGAGAGCTAGAGCGTCCCTACGTAGCTGTCTCTCTACAGAGCGCACAGGAACAAGCGTGTTCGTCTGGAAACGACCCGAGGGTTAGGTACCTTAGCAAATGTAATTTCACATCCAACCTTTAGAGTTTATTATTCCCCTTCATGTCTTCTAACTTCCCTCCAACTTTCATGAATTTAGATCCAATGGTTAAGGAGTTAGAAGGATGGGAAGTTGCTGTTTCTACGTAGGATGCGCAGGAACCAGCACTGTCTTCCAGTGAGAAATTCGAAGTCTAGAGCCAATCCCAGAGGTAGGTTATCTCATGTATGGCTTAAACATCAAGTTAGGAACAAAAGCCCTCTAACCTTGCTTGATTTCATGCTTTATACGTTGATAATTTCACGATTTCTCATGACAGCGTAATCAGGTTTGTTACTGCATGTTATCCCTGCACCTTAATTAAAAGAGAAAAATTCATAGCCCAATTCATGCCTTTCCATGCATTTTCTTCATGTTAGACATGTTACCATATCCTATCTCTTTGTTCCCTTTAGTTTCTATGCATTTATGGCCCTGGATAGCCCATGCACATCAGATTTTTGCTTCTGTCTGTAGCAGACAGAAGGCGATTCTTCAGAGACCGTCTCCTTCAAAAGGCGGCCCTCGACTGACCGCAACCATCAAGCGGCAGCCTCGTACTGACCGCTACCTGCTTTCTGAAATATGGTTAAACGCTATTTATTCCTCATATCTTGCATTCCCCTAGTTGATTTTGGTGCTTGATTTTAATGATAACAAAACAATTGTGCTTGTATGTGTTTCATTGAGCAACATGTTTGCATCTTGTTTAATAAGTTAAAGGTTGCTTTGCAGGATCACACTTGGAAGTCTAATGAATGCTTGGATGAGCATTTATGTAGGTTTTGCATTAGTGGAGTTGACCCCACCCCATGGATTGTGTCGACCCTTTATTTCATACACTTCAAACATGAGTTTTCAAAGTCTTGAATGGGTCTTCATGCATCTTTTACATGAGATTTTTGGGCTTGCAATATGCTTAATCTATTGATACAAAGCTTGATGAAATATGGTTTGAATGGAGTTCATACTTTGGTCACATGCATGACTGGTTGTTCTTGATTCTTGGTTGAGGAAAATCGAGAATTGTTTTTATTTTCATGCATATTCTTCATGGGTTGTTAAAGGCTTGAATGCGTTTTGAGAACATTATATACATGGGGCTTTTGATCTTGCTTGCTATGCATTGGGCCAATGTGAAGATATGAATATTCCTCATGAGTTTTTGAGCTTTTAATATGGTTGAGGTTCATATAATTTGAGATGGTTATTAGTTTAAATGTTCCTCATACATGTTGCATGGAAGCATGATTACTTCACTTCTTTGGTTTTGACAATACAAGTTGAAGTGCTTGGTGTGGAAAAGTGTTTTTATGTTCCTTGTACATGGGTTTCTCATGAGTATACTTCATGCATCCTTAACTTGGTCCATTAGGCTTAAATTCTATCTAATTTCCCTTGTTTTATGCTTCTGCAGGAATTTAGGTCGACCAACAGAAAGTTTAGGTCGACCTAAATAAACAGAATTGAAGAGTGGAATGCTGCAGAGTTAGGTCGACCGACCAAGAAATTTAGGTCGACCAAAATTGCCAGAGTTGGCCAGTCTGAAAAGTTTTACAATCTGTAGAAGTTCGGTCGACCGATGGCCACTTTCGACCGAAAGCGACGAAATGCTTAAACCGTGGATCCGAAACCCATCTAAACCTAATCCATATCAACCCCACTTTTACCCCTTTGCCCCTAGGGTTATTATACATATACTAAAAAGGTTTTCCAAGGGTTTTGTGAGGGGTATATAGGTCTTTTGCACTCTCCTATATATACATATGTGAGAGCTACGAATTTACACAAGAGAAACCCTTATGTGCTTATGTTCTCTATCTTGCAGGTGAAGAAAGGGGAGAAAGGAAGAAAGAGCTCAAGAAAAGAGGATTTCATCTACATCAAGTGATTTTTGGAGCTTGTGGAAGAAGGAAAAAGGGAGCGGCTTGAAGAGAGGATCGAGAAGACGCCAAAATCACAGTCATCCATCTACGACCAAAGAAGGGCTGGATCATTTTGAAAAGGGGAAGCTTTACACTTGCTATATTATCTTTGTTTCAGCCTTAAGAGTTCATTTGGGGCATATTGTATTCATTTGTAAATGTTTCGTTTAACTTTGAAAGGATATTCTGTGTGTGTGTGACCATTTGCATACGGTCGTGTATCTACACTGCTGCGTTTGTTGCAACGAGTGTGTGTATTGTTGATCCAGTCGTCGGATTGTGTTGGAGACTCCATCTCCGTGTGTGTTGGGGCGCGTCCCCGTGTGTGTGCAGGCGTTGTCCTACGTGTGTGTGTGTTGGAGCTTGGCTCAGTGTTGGGGATTTATCCCTGTGTGTGTTGGAGCGTCGCTCCGTGTTGGGGAGTCATCCCCGTGCTGGTTTTCCAGTGAGTTAAGCCTCACCGGTTTGACGAGGGGGTGGACGTAGGGAGCCGGTCGTGGTCCCGAACCACCTCAAAAATCCCTGTGCCTTGTGATTTGATTTGTGTGATTGTTTCCCTATCATCTACCCCATTCACAGGAGATTGGTTTCAGATTTATCTTGTTCACACACATTGCTATTTTTATCTTGTTCACACACATTACTATTTTTCACACACATTGCTATTTTTATCTTGTTCACACACATTGCTTATCTATCTAGATTTCGTTGTGTGACGTGTTTTCTTGATATATCCGTTTAGTTGATCGTGTGAGATCAGAAAGGCAGAGAGAACTATCACTTTTAGGATTCATATCTCATTTCATCTTAGTGTAAATTCGATGGTTGCTCTAATATTGTTAAGTTAGTTTTAAATTTGCCATATCACGTGGGGGACAATTCAACTCCCCCCTTCTTGTCCACTCGCCTACCGGGGCCAACATCATATACATCTATTGCTATGCATGCCTTAGTCTAGTTATTATATCCCTGATCATGGCGTGTTTCATACTGCATGTTTTAAGTTCAAGTTCATGTTAGCATGGGTTAAACTTATTTTCCATGTATATTAGTTTCATGCCAAAACACTATAGTTTTGTACTTAAAGGAATTTACATGATTTGATTGCACTTTGATCTACGTATTGGCACGTTCCCTTTCCACCTTATTTCTATTTTATTAGTTCACATGTAGCACGTATTTCGATATGTTGCTATTCGTTACACATGTACTTGATAGGAACACTTCTTGGACTTGTAATCCTCTCTGTCGGATATTCCTTCTATCAGACTAGGTGATCATGTTTGAAGGCCTCCGTAAGTCTCCGCGAGTCTGGGATTCTCACTAGGATGCCGAGTTGGTTATACCCTCAAAATTCAATAGTCTAGAAAGCACTTCGTGAAACTCGCGTTTTCTGAACTTTGGACTGTTGCGGCCTTCAGGTGACCGCCACCTGACGATAGCGGCCCTGGCGTGACCGCCTCCTACCTTCAGTTCATTGATTCGACCCCTTTTCCTTCTGGCGTCGAATCTGCTTGATGACGGTTTTGGCTTGACCGCCTTATCAAGGAAACAGTCCTGGCATGACCGCCTTCTTTCAAACTTATTTCCAACCAGGGGTTTGACTCAAGGTTTATGTCTATTCTGATACTAGATGGTCTATTGATTATTTGGGACCCAAAACCTCATTCAATAAGTTATTAATGAATTATGGAAGTTAATGAATGTACCATTATGTTGTCGGATTCCTTCCGTAGCATGACCTTGTCATTAATTCATAATTGAACTCTCGTGTTCATATTTGGTGCATTCTTACCTTGATATTTGTTATCATGGAACTTATTATTTGAACTTGTTATTATTAGCCAAACTTTATATTACTTGTGGAAGTAGCTTAATTTATAACTTGAAGATGCAAGAGCGGGCACGAACAGTGTCCAAGGGCTTGACGCTAGCCCCCTCGGCGGATGGCCGGAAACATACTGTAAACCATAGAGTATGATGCTTACTAGCATCGCATTATGCGGGGAGTACTTTTTTTATAAATGGTTGAAAACCACGAGGCTCATCATGAAATTATACATTCTTGTTATGTGACTTTCTAGTGCATAGCCTTTATGGTTATGAAAAGTACATTCTCGTTACATTCTAGTACATTCTCGTTAATGAAAGTCCACATTATATTCTTACTTGATCATGCTCTCATTCTACATGGACACTCATATCTCTATGGTCTATATCTTGCTACTTATGTTGTTACTTTGGTTTATCATGTGTTTTATCGCATTTGGCATTCTTGCCTTTCATAGAGCTAAAATGTTAATTACTTAAACTTGCCTTCATGTTGATACGAAGATACCTACTAGGCAAGTGTGGTCATTCCCTACTTTCCTAATCCTTTTTAGGAGACTCTAGCGGAGATTCAGACTACTCAAGTGATGGGTCCGAGAGTGATTGATGGACGAGAGAAGACGTAGATAGCTGGTCTAGTCGTGAGTCTTGTTATGGATAAGTTCCTTAACTGTAATAGGCGGTGAAGTTGACCATGTTATGTAATTTTATTTTTCTTGAGTCTAGAGTTTAAAGAGTCAAGTCAAGTGTCTTGTAAACTTTGATTATTACGATTCAATAAAGGTGGATTTTTTTTGAGTATATGACCTTGTGCATTCCTCTTTTATGTGTGAATGTTAACGCTCTGATTATCTTGCTAGCTTGAGGCGTATTGCTGGCTGTTCACGTTCCCGACCTAATTCTACTGCATATCTCGGGACGTGACACCCTGTCCAGCCCTTGAGCATAAACTTCATCATCTCCTTAGCAATATAATGCATCATGACAAGATTGGAGGAGAACCACTTCTTAGGAATTTGTACTATAATAGAATGAGGGGTAATGAGAGCATCAAAAATATCTCGACCAATGAGCATCATAACTCTAACAATCTTGGCCTTAGCCCTTAATGGCATCAACTCTTGAGAACTTTGCTTGGTGAGCATTATCGGTGGAGACTTGTCTTTCTCCAAGATGCCCGACACAAGAACTCGGATTGGCATTCGACAAATAAAATCTTGAATTTGAATTACATAGCTGTGACTAAATTCCTCTTTCCCGGCTCTTGACCATCGTCCTTGGCACATGCACTTGTAATCACACACCCACTCCGAGAGGTGGTGGAGGAAGGTGAAGTGGAGGCGGTAGGCTTAATGGATGATATAGGTTTAATAAAAGGTGTTGGAAGTATATGTGAAAGTGGAGGTTCAAAAATAACGAGCTTCTCCCCTTGCTCGAAAGCAAACGAGGTTGGCTCGGGTGAGAAAAGAGGTGGACCATGCTCAAGGTCAGCCACGGGTTTGGGTAAACGGGTAAGTGGAAGGTTAGGAAGGATTGGGGTTATAGGGACGGTGGAGGTTTTAAGTGGTGACGATGGAAGGTTACTTGGTCTAGGAAAAAGGTTAATGGGAGGCTCGGCGGAGGCCGATGGTATGGTTGTTGATGGAGTAGTTAGAGGGGAATCAATGGAGGGCCCGGATGACTTGGTGGAGGTTAATGGTATGGTAATTGGAGGTGTAGAAGAGGGAGGTTTGGTATGCAAGAAGCATTTAATTTTAGCGGGGCGAGAGGTTTGAAGGGTAGGGGAAGACTCATGGTGCGTTGGCGTGGGTGATTGGAGTATCGACCCATCATCATAACACCAATTGGTTTCATAGATGGGGTTTGGGATGGTGGCGTCATCCTGAGCAGGGGGTTCTTCTTGTGGTAATGGAGGGAGAGGAAAGCGAAGGAAACTCAAAGTGGGTATATGTCACGCCCTGAGCTTTTAATACAGCGGAAGATAATCTCGGGAAACGTGAACAGCCGACATGGTAAGCCTCTTGCAAGCAAGAATAACCAGAGCGCAGTAAAAATCACACATAAGATGTAATTGCACAATAATTTACTCAAACCTTCATTTTTATTAATAATAAGAATGATCCAAATACATCAACTATTCAACTTTCTTAAATCCATTTGACTCAATAAAGAGAAAATTACATGAACTCGATCTAGACATTATTGACCTCCTAAGTCTTCTCTCAATCTTATATGACTTTCATTCGCTCTCGGACCCATCACTTGAATAACTCGAATCTGAATCCGAACTACTTGCATCTCCTGAAAAGATTGAAAAATAGGTAATGAGCACACTTGCCCAGTAGGTATCTTCGCATCAACATGAAGGTAATATTAAAGTGATTAGCGTTTTAGCTTTAAAGAATAAGATAAAATCATGCGAATGCGGTAAATCATGTGAATAAACCAAAGTAACAAGACATGATCAAGTTAAGATATGATTGAGCAAGCATGATCAAGCAAGAATGCAATTATGGCCTTTTCTGAACAAGAATGTACTAGCATGTCAATCAAGAATGTACTCTTCACTTAGTAACAAGTACTTCATGAATTTCTGTAGATTTTCACTTCATGAGCCGTGGATAATTTCACTTATTTATAAAGAAAGTACTCCTAGCGCAATGCGACGCTAGTAGCATCATATCCCATAGTTTATAATAATATGTTTCCAACAATCAGCCAAGGGGACTAGCATAGAGCCATTGAACACAATCAGTACTCGAACTGCATCTTCAAGTATAAATCAAGCTACTTCCATGTATATAGCAATAAAGTTGGCCACACATGTAATAAGTTCAATAGGTGTTCAAGACTCAATGTCAATAATAAGAATGCACCAAATATAGATTTATGAGTTCAAGAAATGCATTAATAACTAAGTTATGCCTTGGAGAAAATTCGACATCATAACGGTACATTCCTTATCTTTCATACTTTATCTTAGATGTCTTTGAATAAAGTTACAAGTCCTAGACTATCATTAGTCAATCTAGGATCACAAGAATATCAACCCTTGGGTCAAACCTTGGGTCAACAGTATTCAGAGAACTTAGCGGTCTATAACTGGGCCGCTATATTTACATGGAGGTCTAGTATTGGGCCGCTAGAGTGGGCTGAATCCAGAAAGAAATCAGTTTGGACTCAGAGAACTTGGCGGTCAGATACTGGACTGTTAATGGGACTTAGCGGTCGAGTATTGAACCGTTATAGGACAGAATTCAGAAAGCATCGGCAGTGCTTGCTAGACATTTTGGGCTTTAATTGTACAACCAACTCGACGTCCTAGTGGGAATCCCAGACTCGCGGAGAATTACGGAGGCCTTGAAACAAGATTTCCTAGTCCATTGGAAGGAATATCCAAGGGAGAGGTTATCAAGTCCAAGAGTGTGTTCTTAATGTGCATAAGTGTAACTAATGGTCATATATCGGAATATATGCCATGTACTTATGAATTTGACTCTAGAGGTAAGAAGAGAATCATTAAAACAGTGATAAACTAACGTTCAATCAATATAGCATTTAAACCATAATTTAAGACAATAGTATATGGTTTTTGGGCATGAAATTACCATATGCTTAAAATAATCCTAAGTACCATAAAGAACATGAAATCACTATTAAAAACTCAGAGTAGTATGAACATTAAAATAGGTTAGAACATAGTTAACTAGGCTTACTTACAAGTTAAATGGTATGTTCTTGATTCTATCTCGGGTTGACAGAAAATAGAACATTAGCGGTCTAATATAGAGCCGTTACAGACATTTGGCGGTTTATCGTAAGGCCGCCAGAGAGACTTTAACGGTCTATTTCTGGTCCGCCAGAAGTTTCATAAAAAAACAAGTTATAGAGTGTCTAGCGGTTTATCGTAGGGCCGTTGCACTTGGTTGGCGGTCAAAGACTAGGCCGCTAGAGCACGTCCGATAGTAAAAATAAGAAGAAAACTATGTCTAAACACATCATGTCAGGAAATCAACACATTCTAACTTCCCTATCATGATAGAACGAAGGTTAAGCTAGAAATATGCATGGGAATCATATATCATGACAAGAGAATTAATTTAGTTCATTAGGGCTTTAAGAGATATGCATATATGATATACTAAGTGCATAGGTCCTATTAAAACATGAAATTCCCAATAAACAATGCATGAAATAAAGTAAAACGAGATGGCTTTTATTCCTAGATCAATATTTTAGCCGTTCATGAGATGACCTACCTCTGTTAAAGCTTTTAAACTTCGAATTTGGTGTTGGAAGTAATCCCTAATTCTGCCCCTTCTAGTGGTAAATCAGCAACTTCACGCTGCTCTAACTCCTTGCTCTCTTGACCTACGGATGTGAAATTTGGAGGGTAAGAAGAAGATATTAAGGGGAACATAAAGTTCTAAAGACACTAATGCTAATTACCTCGATTTGGTTTCCTAATTCCTTGATCTTCACCGGACTTTTGCTTAGTTTCCTGGGTCGCTAATGTGGAACCAGCAACTTTGCAAGCTTCTACCTTCTTGTGTGCTAGATGTCCTAGCACAAAATTTTAAGGGAGATTAGTCCTATGTATAAGGATTAAAAACTTCTAAAGAACCTACATGAAATAATACCATCTTACCTTGATTCCACGTGAGCCAAATGTAAGGGTCGCGCAGGTCAAAACTAGGTTCTATTTATAGGTTTTAACTAGGGTTTGAGGATTACATCGATCCTAGAGTCCATATTGGATGTTAGATCGACTTCTGAGAGTCCTTAACATTTTTACTAGTCCTCCCATCTTGATCTCTAGATGATAAACTATCAAAAATTCAATCTTTTTGCTCTTTCTTCCACGAACGGAACTGACAGTAATTAGCGGTCGAAGATTGGTCTGCCAAATGCTCTGTAGCGGTTTTACGATAGACCGCTAAAGACCCTGGGCGCCGAATTTGAACTTGGTTCAAACTCTTAATTTCGGTTTATCCACTTAATTATCTAAATAAGGAGTATTTATCCTTATATTCCGTGAATAAGCTAATTAACCTTTTAGAATATGGGCCAAACTTCTTGGGCTTGGTCCTTAAACCTTTTGGGCTTTATTAAAATAGGCTAGGTAAATAGTTCATCAAATTTGGGCCTTAATAATGACTTATTTAACCCAACATTCATTTATTAATTCATTTGGGCTTTTGAAATTTCCAGAAAATTTAGAAATAATTTATAAAAATTCTGGGGCATTACACCCTCCCCCTCTTAAAAGAATTTGGTCCCCAAATTCAATATATGGATTATGGAGAGTGTACTTATAAATAACTCTGGATATTTTTTGCGCATAGCTTCCTCCGTCTCCCATGTTTCTCCTGACTTTGTCCACTGGATCTTGACCACAGGAATACTTTTATTCTGAAGTTGATGTACCTCTCGTTCAAGGATCCTGATTGGCTTTTGCTCATATGTCAAATCCTTCTTAATCTCCAGATTGTCGTAGGTGATGACATGGGAAGGATCATAAACATATTTCTTCATCATTGAGACATGGAATACGTCATGAACTCCTGCTAGTTGTGGAGGTAAAGCCAGTCGATAAGCCACTTCACCAACCCTTTCTAAAATTTCAAATGGGTCAATGAATCTTGGGGTAAGCTTGCCTTTAATGCCAAATCTTCGAATACCACGACCCGGAGAAACTTTAAGATACACATGATCTCCCACTTGGAACTCCAAGTCGCGCCTTCGATTATCAGCATAAGATTTCTGCCGGTCTTGTGCCGTCTGGAGGCTTTCTGGGTGAGCTTTATCTTTTCCGTAGTATCCCTAATAATGTCAGGACCGATGAATTGTCTTTCTCCCACTTCATTCCAACAAATAGGGGAACGACAGTTTCTTCCATATAGAGCCTCAAATGATGCCATTTGAATACTAGCTTGGTAACTATTATTGTATGAAAATTCTACTAGAGGTAAATGGTCATGCCAACTTCCTCCAAAATCAATAGCACAAGCCCTGAGCATATCTTTCACCACTTGATTTGTTCTTTCTGTTTGACCATCAGTTTGTGGATGGAATGCCGTGCTAAAGTTCAGTCGGGTCCCCAATGAATGTTGTAGACCCTTCCAAAATTATGATGTAAACTGAGGATCTCGGTCAGATACAATGGTGGCTGGAACACCATGCAATTTGACAATTTCTCTTACGTACAATGCTGCTAGTACATCCACAGACCATCGACTTTTGATCGATAGAAAATGTGCAGACTTAGTCAATCGGTCTATGATTACCCATATACCATCGTGTCCACCTCTTGTTTTAGGTAAACCCACAATGAAATCCATCCCTATACCTTCCCATTTCCATTCGGGAATATTCAAGGGGTGTAATTTACCTGCGGGTCTTAAACGTTCTGCCTTTACTTGTTGACAAGTGAGACAGCGGGACACGAAATCTACTATTTCTCTTTTCATGTTAGGCCACCAGAAATTCCTTTTAAGATCTTGATACATTTTAGTACCACCAGGGTGAATGGTGTACTTGGAACTATGAGCTTCTTCCAGGATTAGTTTCTTAGTATCAACATGATCCGGTATACAAATTCGGCTCTTGAATAGCAACCTTCCATCATTGGCAATAGAGAAATCCGACATTTGCTCAATATTAGCTTTAATCTCCAGTAATACTGGGTCATTGTCTTGTAAGTTGACCAGATCTTCTATTAATGTAGGTTGAGTTCGAATATTGGCTATAAAACAATCCTTCTTCATATCAATATCTAAGTTCAACTGAGCAAATTGAGAGACAAGATTAGTCATACTAATCATGAGAGTTGATAGTTTTCCCATTGGTTTTCTGCTAAGTGCATCCGCTACAGCATTAGCCTTGCCAGATGATATTGGATAGCAAAATCAAAGTCCTTTAAGTATTCCAACCATCTTCTTTGCCTCATATTCAGCTTCTTTTGGGAGAACAAATATTTCAAGCTTTTGTGGTCCGAGTAGACCGTGAATTTTTCCCCGTAAAGGTAGTGACGCCAAATTTTTAAGGCAAATATAACAGCCGCCAATTCTAAATCATGCACGGGGTAATTCTCCTCGTGACGCTTCAATTGTCTTGAAGAATAGCAGATTACTCTCCCATTTTGCATAAGAACGCATCCTAGCCAATGCCAGATGCATCCGTATAGACTTCAAATCCACAACCCTCAATGGGCAATGATAATATAAGGGCTGTAGTGAGAAGATCCTTAAGAGTTAAGAAACTCTCTTCACATTCCTTTGACCATATAAACGGATTTTCTTTTCTTGTAAGCCTTGTCAAAGGAATAACAATTTTAGAAAAATCTTTAATAAACCTCCTGTAATACCCAGCCAGGCCTAGAAAGCTTCTTACTTCTGACACGATCGTTGGCCAGCTCCAGTTCTTGACTGCTTCCACTTTAGAAGGATCAACAGCGATACCTTCCGTGGAGTCCGCCCCGATGCTGTCGACAGGAACTCCGGAGGACGTCAGCGCAAGCAAATCCGGAGGAGTACTGCTGTGGTTACCGGAACCCTCTCGCAATCCGGTAAATCTATGATGGTTGGTGGCATGCGCGTCTTCCTCAATGGATGCGACGCGCGGATAGTCCCGGATCGGGTTGTCCCTTCCATCCCCGTCCGCAACTCATATCAAGCCCCCGCTAGAAGGAGGGCAGAAAGAGAAGAAGCCGGCCATTACGGCCAAGAGAAGTTGGCCCCCAGGCCAAGGAAATTTAAACAGTTGTGGGTCCCCAAGAGGGTCCAACCTGTTCATCAAGCTGCACCTATCCGCCGTCGCCTTCCTCACGACAGAGCGGAAGAAAGGAGAGAAAGGGGCCTGGCCCCGAAAGAAGAAGAAGTGGTTGCAGACCCTCCGCGCCGTGAAAGTTTCCGGGCCTGCGCCCGCCAAGCCAACGTCCATGCTGTGGGACGAAGATTCCAGCAACTTGTCGACAGAGCTCGGCTAGCTTATACCCCTCCTGCGGGAGGTCGACAACTGTCCCCCATGCTGCATCAAGAACGGGGTCGAGAAGAGATGACCAACTTGGTCAAGAACTATTTTCGAGGGCTAGGCAACCCCTCGCTTGGGCAGCAGCGGTTGATGCAAGCAGCCGCCGCCAATGAAGACTACTGCCCATCAATGGCAGATGAAGAAGATGTAGGAGAAAAGATGATGGTGTCGTCGGTTGACGACAATGGTTATGATGACGGCTTCGAAATCGAAGCCGATGAAGCCGTCCCCAAGCGGGAAGAAACAAGAAGGATTTCTGTGTTCGAGAGGTTGACCATCTCGCATCAGGTTAAGAGAAGGGTCCACCGACAGAGAAGAAGGATGCAGGTTTTCACCTGCAACATGGCTGACATATTCAGCCGATACGGGGGGCTTCTCGAAGACCCCCGCGAGTTGGCTCGATTGGCCGCAAGGCTGGGGCCGAATACTCGCAGAGCAGAAGCAGCAAGGGAGATCCTGACAGCAACTAAGGAAGAGCAACCCATGGTCTACCACCAGTGGGATGATGAGGCTCCTGTCTTAACATCCAATGTGGTAACGGCGGAGGAAGAAGATGACGTCCTCCTCGACATCCTGCCCGAGGGTACGTCCAGAGAAGCAATAGAAGCCATTCCCGGTGCGGCAACTATGGACCCAACGGTCCTGATGCTACTCCAAAGAAATCAGCAAGAGATGGACTTGCTGAAGAAATAGCTAATGGAGAAGACTGAACAGTCGTCAGCTTCCAAGCCGCCCAAAGTCCAGGGTGAATCATCTCGGGGAGCGGTTCATCAAGTCGACCCTCTGTCACTTTACACCTTGCCTCAGTCGTTAGAGCTGAGCATGGTGATGATTCAGCACCGGCCACCACAGCCCCAGCCGCTGATGCCACCGATGCTCCCTCAAGTGCACCAGACGCCCCCGTTGCTGCGTCCTCCACAGGCGACCACTCTGGTCACCCTGTACCTACAGCCGGCACACTTCTATCTGGAGACAGTTGACCCCACGGTCATGAACCAGATGATGGTGGAAAGAATGATCGAGCTGAAGCTCACAGAAAGAAGTGAAGGCGACTACGTCGCATTTGATGCCTATCGGGTGCCCTACCCGCAACACCATGCTGCCAAGCGGCTTCCCCCAGGGGTCAACAAGCCGCCCAAGTTCGACAAGTTCAACGGGAAGGGATCCCCAAAGGAACACGTTGCATATTACATGATTGTCATGGGTGATTTGGCCGCCGACGAGTCATACTTGCTAAAGTTTTTCGGGTCCTCGCTGACGGGGCTCGCATTTGAATGGTACTCCAGCCTCTCGGCCGGGTCGATCGGCGACTGGTCGGATATGCAGAGGAAGTTCAGGGAGAGATTCCATATTATAGAGAGGGAGTTCATAGTGGCCGAACTCTACTCAACCAAGCAAAGGGCCGATGAGACAGCCCTCGATTATATCAAGAGGTGGAGGAACCTCGGAATGAGGTGCAAGCGGCCCCCGCATCAGGAAGACGCTGTACAAATATGCAAACAGAACCTCAGGAGAGAGGTTTTGGAAAAGATGATCGGAATGGAAATATGGTCGTTTGACCGATTGAATAATGTCGTGGCCGAGGTAGAAGCTTTTCTGGCCAGACCTGTCCCTACATCGGCTGCCAGCACGACCCAGAAGGGCAATGCAGTGGAGCGGCGCTCGTCGCCTAAAGAAGCGAACGCTCTTGACATCAAGGCGTTCGAACAATAGAAAGATGAAGGCAAGAAGGCAGTCACCTCACAGCCTGCAGAAGCCCCAGACGGCAAAGAAGGTCCCTCGCTACGGGACAAGATGAAGAAAGCCTATTCATTTCCGAAGGACAAGACCCGATTCTGTTCGACTGGGTAACGAAATATGGCATGGTCACCCTGCCAGAGCCAAAGAGGCCGGAGGACCTAAAGAGAAGAGACAGCCCAAGATTCTGCCCCTACCACCAGATGTTGGGGCACCCAATCGAAGACTGCTATGTTTTCAATGACATCATCGAAGGAATGGTGAAGAAAAATGAAATCGAGTTGGGAGAGTACAAAGTGGACCCTCCTCAACCGCATAAATCCCCTCGGAGGAGGGCAGCAGTCAACATGATCTCCCTATACCAGGCACTGCCCGGGGAGATCTCCGAAGCAAGTACACGGAGCACTTATGAAACTCATTTCTTGGGGCCCGCAAAGGAACATCAGGGATGGCAGCAGATCCCTGCGAAGCACAAGAGGAAGAAAGCACCCCGCCCGAAAGTGGGGGCACATATCCGTGGTGTTACACCCCGACCTGCTCCGCCGGTGGCGGCACCCATGTGGATCACTCCACCTGCAACTATCAGGATACCTACCCACAATCGGAGGAGACAAACTCCGCTGCTGGTGGTCAAGGAAACCAATCCTGGGGTCCGCCGACTACAAAACCTCATTGAAGGGCTAGACGAGTACGTGCAGCCCGAATTGAAGCCTTTGCTAGTGCGGGACCATGTCCCATGGCAAGAACTGGAATAGCTCTCACTCGAGCGAAAGGAAGAAGCTGAAGCAGCATCCGATAAGAAGGGCTGTCTGTTCTGGGGGCAGGCGCCTACTGAAGCAAGGAAGAAGAAGAAACAAAAGAAGAAGAGAAGGGCCGCTAAGGCCGATAAAGTGCAGGTTGTTTCCTGCAATACTCTATCAGCACTCTTCAACCCGCCCGGAGAAGAGGAAATTTGCTTCACACCCCTTTTTGGGGGAGGCAGGGCTGAGGCCGCAAGTACTACACATGCAACTCGATCAGGCCGGAAATGGGGGCACCAGTCGCCACCCAACCACAACATCATGTTCAGGGGAGAGCAGCCCTACAAAACACCTCCGTCGGAGATCAAGGGAGTCCATATCCCTCCTCTGCCGGAGATCAAGGGAGTCCAGATCCCTCCTCCGCCAGGCCTATATAACAAGAGTGGGGGCAAGGAGGTCCCTTCATTTCTTGAATTCATGAAGATGTCTATGGGGAAGCAGCCTTGTCAGGAGGCTAACCCTACACCCGGGGATGTTCACCCACAGCTAGCACAATCTGCCGAAGATCCAAATACAGATGGAGCTTGCCCTGCAGCAGCTAATGAAGAGCACCGAGGATCCGGTACCAGCCAGAAGGGCACCGAATCCGAAGCAGATGAAGCAGGTCCGTCAGGGGCCGCAACTCGAGACTCCCCCAAGCCCAGGTGCGCTGAAGAGATGAAGCTCTCCAATGTCCGAGCTGGGAGTCGAATAATGAAGCTACTCAAGAAGCTCCCTGCTCGATTTACCATCTGGGAGATCCTCTCTTTCAGTGAAGAGACTCGACAGGCGATCATCACTACTCTCCAGATGCCTGCTCATTTTGAGACCTGCCTGGCTGAAGCAATGTCGGAAGCTAGCATGACCTTCACTCCAGAGGACATGCTGATACCTACCATCAGCCACAACAGGCCGCTGTACATGAAGGGGCACCTGAATGGAAGGGAGCTGAACATGATTCTGGTTGATCCCGGTGCAGCGGTCAACATCCTGCCCTATAGAATATACGAGAGGCACCACTTCAACGTGCATCTCGAGAAAGTCGGGGATATGCGTATCGTCGGCTTCAATCAAAAATGTGAAGTGTCGATGGGGGTGGCAGAGTTCACCCTTACCCTAGCGGATTTCACTTCGACAGTGCAGTTCCATGTCATCGACTCCCGCACCTCATACAAAGCATTGCTCGGCCGCCCATGGCTGCATGAGAACATGGTGGTGCCTTCCACGCTCCACCAATGTATCAAATACAGTCTCCAAGGGAAGGAGGAGAGGATATTTACTGACCTTCACCCGTTTGAGGTATTTGAATGTCACTTGGCGGACGCCAACCTATATGCGGGGCCTTCTCAGAAGACCTCTGAAGCTAAGACCCCTGCGGGGGCATCAAGAGGCGCATCCGGCGACGATTGGTATCCACCACCGCCGCGCGGATATGTCAAGCCCAAGGTGGTCTCTCATATCACAACATCCGGGGATGTGGGCAGAATAGCACCCCCAACATTATACCCTGAAGCTAATGAAGTGCAGGTCGCTCGGCAGCACTATCACGTTGGAATCCCGGAGGGCCTCACCAAGCCGATTTCGGCCTTGATAACCCCACTGTCGAGCCTTTCAAAACTTGGGAGGTGACACAGGAAGATGGACCCAACAGCTTGTTCTATACGGCTGAAGAGCACCCTACTCGGGAAGACACAGACTGCAGCCTCCCCGAAGACATAAGCAACCCGTCGGTCCCCGTCAAGGGTCTGGCATTCACAACCAGTCGGATGGCCGAGATGTTTCAAAAGCAGCACATCCCCTCCGATCAGTCTCAAAAGTGCAAGGAAGCTTTCCAGAAAATGTGGTATCCCGGAAATCTAGATAAGGAAATGACGCGTCTCTCAGCATCCGGGGTTGGGCTTCACCCTGGAAGAATATTATCACAGTGGGCGATAAGAGGTGGACACCCTCTCTGCCTTCTACCCTGCTGAAGACAGCCCGCTGGGGGCAACCTTTGATGAATACCCAGCGGAAGCTGAACATGTTGACTCGGGCCAGCCCGTAAATCAAGAAGCGGAGACCGTGATTCCTTGCCGATGTTGGGAGCAGGTCTATCCCGAAGAGGCGGCCCTGCAAGCCGAATTTGATACGGCTAGCAGCAGCGAAGCCGAAGGTGTTGAAGAAGCAGGGATTTCTCCCTCCTGTGGAGTCCTACCAATAATGACCTCCGCACCCCTTGTGCCAATTGGGGAATCCTCGGCCAGCCCCGACCAGGAGGTGTGTGCTGCCGACAATGGGACTGCCACTCCTATTGAAGATGCAACTGCCCCAGAAGGCGAGATCTCCTCACCTTTTGCCACGAGACTGGGTTGCTGTTCCAACCCAACAACAAGCAGTCACCAGTCTGGCACGACTGCAACCCCAACTACAGGGGCTGAAGCTGCTCTCCAGCCCATGGAGACTACAACGGCGGTGGATTTACTGAGAGAGCAATATGCACGGCCGCTACTAAATGAAGTAGAGGACTTTCAAGAAGCTCTGATGACGTCAAATGGGGAGGGCGAGGTCCTCGACCCTGAAGATGATATTCCAGATTTCATCGACCTCTAACCGGCACCTCCGGAGATAGAAGATGGAGGCCAAGCTACAGTCAACGAGCTGATAGAAGTCAACTTGGGAAGTGAGAAAGACCCCAGACCTACCTTCCTCAGCGCCCAGTTATCCTCAGAAGAACGGGAGCTGTACACCCAGCTACTGCAAGAGTACCGGGATTGCTTCGCCTGGACTTACAAAGAAATGCCAGGTCTGAGCCCTGCAGTTTTACAACATGAGCTGACGATCAACCCTGAAGCCGAGCCGGTGAAGCAACCACCGCGGCGCATGAGGCCGGAGCTCATCACTCAAATTTGTGCAGAAGTCGACAAGCTCATTGACGTGGGATTTTTCGAAGAAAATCGGTACACCACATGGTTGGCGAATATCGTCCCCGTGAAAAAGAAGAACGGACAGATCCGGATATGTGTTGACTTCCGAGATCTGAATAAAGCTTGTCCCAAGGATGACTTTCCGGTGCCAATAACGGAGGTCATGATAGATGCAACAATCGGTCATGAGGCCCTATCATTCATGGACGGGTCATCCGGTTACAACCAGATATGGATCGCGGAACATGATCGGGTCCACACTACCTTCCGAACCCCTAAAGGCATCTATCACTACAGGAGGATGCCGTTCGGACTAAAGAATGCTGGCGCAACTTATCAGCGCGCAATGACCAAAATATTTGATGAGTTGCTCTACCACAAGGTCGAGTGTTATATAGATGATCTGGTGGTCAAGACCAGAAGAAAAGAAGACCATCTGCAAGACCTCTGAGTCATTTTTCAGAGGCTGAGGCAGCACGAATTGAAGATGAACCCTATGAAATGCGCGTTCGGAGTGTCGAGCGGGAAATTCTTGAGTTTCATTATCAGATATCGGGGAATTGAGATAGACCCCGCAAAGATCAAAGCACTTCAGGAGTTACCTGCACCAAGAAATCTCTCCGAGCTGAGATCACTACAGGGCCGCTTGGCGTATATTCGGCGGTTCATTTCCAATTTGTCAGGGCGATGCCAGCCTTTCCACAAACTGATGATGAAAGATGTTCCCTTTTATTGGGATGAAGATTGCCAGACAGCCTTTGACAAGCTGAAAGACTATCTGAAGACTCCTCCAGTGCTGGGCGCACTGGTGAAAGGACGGCCGTTGATATTATATATAGCAGCCACACACAATTCCCTGGGGGCAATGCTGGCCCAGAATAATGAAGAAGGGAAAGAACAAGCGCTCTACTACCTCAGTCGGAGACTGGTCAGAACTGAAAAGAAATATACTTATATTGAGAAGATCTGTCTGGCACTGGTCTTCGAAGTTAAGAAGCTTCGACACTACATGTTGTCGCATGAAATCAGCTTGGTATCCAAAGAGGACTCGCTGAAATATATTATGTCCCAGCCGGCACTCAAAGGTCGCTTGGGTAAATGAGCAGTAATCCTTATGGAGTTTGACATCTCCTATGTGCCGCGCAAGGCTGTCAAGGGACAAGCTATTGCAGACTTCTTCGCCGAGCACCCAGTACTCGGGGACTGCCTGCTGGAACCGGAGCTTCCTGAAGATGAAACCCTGGAAGCCGCTCAGGTGCGGCCCTCCTTGTGGCAGCTATATTTCGATGGCGCTTCCAGAATTGACACCTCTGTCATTGGATCAGCCAGGGTCAGGGCAGGAGCAGGCATAGTCCTGAAATCTCCAGAAGGGGAAGTGGTGCACACATCTTGCTCGATAAACAAGCATTGCACAAATAATGAAGCAGAGTATGAAGCCCTGATAATCGGGTTGCAAATTACTCTATCCATGGGAATTCAGATGCGGGAAGCATTCGAAGGCTCCATGCTAGTTATAAAACAACTGGAAGGAGAGTTCGATGTGCGAAAGCAAGAGCTCCTCCCCTACCATCAGCTGGCAACTCGCCTGATGTCAAGATTCTACTTCATCAGCATCAAGCATATCAACTAAGGCCAGAATGCTCAGGCAGACGCCCTCGCTAAGCTGACCAGTTCTTTGGCGATCCCGCCAGACACGAGCCTGAATATAACAGTGATCAACCGCCGGCAAGTCCCCAGTGTAACAGAGGTCTTAGCCGACGAACAAGAGATTGAGGTGGTAGCCGTCGAAGAGGTTCCGCAGCCCGATTGGCGAGAACATCTCCTGCGGTGGTTCCAACACCAGCAGCTTCCAAAAGAAAAAGAATAGAGAATGAAACTCTGAGGGTCAAAGACTCTTACGAGATGAGAAACAAAACCCTGTTCCGAATAATGGCAGATGCCCGAAGAAAAGTCCTACTTCGTTGCTTGTCTTCAGCAGAAGCGGGGCAGGTGATGCAAGAAATCCATGCGGGATCAGCTGGAGCGCATCAGGCCGGCCCAAAGATAAAAATTGAGATAAAGAAATTGGGTTACTATTGGCCCACTATATTTGATGACTGCTGCAAGTTCGCCAGGGCTTGTCAAAAGTGTCAAGAACATGCCAATGTGTCACGAAGGCCTCCAGTGCCACTACATCCTACCTTACCAAGCTGGCCGTTTGCTCAATGGGGCACGGACGTGGTAAGGCCACTACCAGCATCTTCATCAGGGTGCAAATACATCTTAGCAGCTATAGATTACTTCTCCAGATGGGCAGAAACAGTTGCGTTAAGAGATGTGACGGGAGAACTGGTTGCAAGATTCTTCCGGCAGAACATAATATTCCGGTTCGGGATTCCCAGCCAAATTATCTCTGACAATGGCAGCCATTTCAAAAATCAGAAGGTTTACTGGCTGGCCGACAAATACAAGATTGACTAGAGGACATCGTCCCCCTACAACCCTCAAGCCAATGGACTTGCATAAGCCTTCAACAAGACACTATGCACGTTGCTGGCAAAGACTGTCAAGTCTAATAAAAAGGACTGAGAAGAAAGGATGTACGAGGCGCTCTGGGCCTATCGTACTGTCTATAAAACCCCAACCGGCTGTTCGTCATTCTCCCTCGTGTATGGGTCAGAGGCTGTGGTGCCGATTGAATTAGAAGTTCCTTCGCTGCGAGTCGCCATCCAGCATGGACTAGTCAGCGGTGAACAAACTAATGCAGAAAGAAGATTAGAAGAACTCGCCGAGCTCGAAGGAAAGCGCCTCCGGGCGCAACAAAATATCAAACTCTACCAAGCTCGCATGGCCCGTGCTTTTGATAAGCTGGTCAAAGGGCGAGAGTTCAAGAAGGGAGACCTGGTAATGGTCAAAAGAAGAGAAGTGATGGCCGCTAACCCCAAAGGGAAGTTGGTCGAAAACTAGGTCGGACCATACATCATCCGCCGAGTATATGAAGGGGGTGCCTACGTCCTGGTATACCACAAAGGAGTCGTCCAGTTCTCTCCCCTCAATGGAAAGTATATAAAGCTGTATCACACGGCGCAACCGGCATTCCCTGAATAATCAGAATACCATGTACCTTGGTCTAGTGGCACTCCGCCCTGACCGAGCTACCTCCACCTTGGTCTAGTGGCACTCCGCCCTGATCGAGCTACCTTTTACCTTGGTCTAGTGGCACTCCGCCCTGACCGAGCTACACCCACCTTGGTCTAGTGGCACTCCGCCCTAACTAAGCTACCTCCACCTTGGTCTAGTGGCACTCCGCCCTGATTAAGCTACCTCCACCTTGGTCTAGTGGCACTCCGCCCTGATCGAGCTACCTTCACCTTGGTCCAGTGGCACTCCGCCCTGACCGAGCTACCTTTTTCCTTGGTCTGGTGGCACTCCGCCCTGATCAAGCTACCGCTACCCTGGTCTAGTGGCACTCCACCCTGACTGGACTACCATTACCTTGGTCTAGTGGCACTCCGCCCTGACTGAGCTACCCACACCTCGGCCTAGTGGTACTCTGCCCTAGCCAAACTCGCATAATATATACATCTTTGCCATTGCGGGCCTTACGCCCGAATCGGCACGAATCCATCCTTCGCGTTAGCATTGTCTCCTTGCTGACGAATAAACCCCTTTCCTGCGTAAGACTTCGTGTCCTAGCCAACTTATATACATCTTTGCCATTGCGGGCCTTACGCCCGAATCAGCACGAATCCATCCTTTGCGTTAGCATTGTCTCCTTGCTAACGAACAAACCCCTTTGCTGGCGCAAGACTTCGTGTCCTAGCCAACCTTTACACATCTTTGCCATTGCGGGCCTTACGCCCGAATCGGCACGAATCCATCCTTTGAGTTAGCATTGTCTCCTTACTAACGAACAAACCCCTTTGCCGGCGCAAGACTTTGTGTCCTAGCCAACCTTTACACATCTTTGCCATTGCGGGCCTTACACCCGAATCGGCACGAATCCACCCTTTGCGTTAGCATTGTCTCCTTGCCAACGAACAAACCCCTTTGCCGGCGCAAGACTTCATGTCCTAGCCAACTTTTATATATCTTTGCCATTACGGACCTTACGCCCGAATCGACACGAATCCATCCTTTGCGTTGGCATTGCCTTCGTGCTAACGAATAAACCCCTTTTCCTCGGGGCAGAGCTCCATGTCCTAGTCGACTCTCTCAACATCCTTATGTCATAAAGAAAAGAAGAAAAGAAAAATGGGGTTAAAAATAGAGATACCCCGCCGGACTTGTTCCTAGACTAGGACAAGGACAAAAATGGCTATAACCCGGCTGTGGCGAAAACCTGAAATGGCGTTACAGGCAAAATCGGTTACCCCGCCACGTGAAAACCCGAAAGGGCGCGTGGGCAAAAGCAAGAGGGGGCTGACTTCAGCGAAAACCCGAAAGGGCGCTCAGGTCAGTAAAGTGGTAATCTGAAAGGTTCTTCTTTATTCTCCTCCTAATAAAACTCCCAAGGGACAACCATCAAAAGTCCCAATAGGAATCCCCTACAAAACCATGTTCGGCCCTCGTCACCATCGGCGAGATCGGTCGGCCTCCACCTTTAACTCGGACCTTTCGTCCCGGTTATTGAATGTACTCCTTGCTTCGGCATGTGAACCACGTCGACAAACAAACTCGGGTTCGACCCTCGTCATCATCGGCGAGATGGGTTGACCTCTATCCCTTAGCTTGGGTCTTCCGTCCCGGTTAACGAACATACTCTTCACTCCTTACCTCGGTCGACCTCTATCCTTTAACTCGGACCTTTCGTCCCGGTTAATGAACATACTCCTTGCTTCGACATGTGAACCACGTCGATGAACAAACCCGGGTTCGACCCTCGTCATCATCGGCGCGATCGGTCGACCTCTATCCCTTAGCTTGGGTCTTCCGTCCCGGTTAATGAGCATACTCCTTGCTCCTTACCTCGGTCGACCTCTATCTCTTTGCTTGGGCCTTTCGTTCTTGTTAAGAACTGTACAGTCTTTGCTTCGGCATTTAACCAATGTCGACGAACTAAACCAGGGCCCGACCCTTATCATCACCGATAAGGCTGGTCGGCGCTCTAGCAGACAAGTTCTCCCATGTTCCGGGTTCTCCGTGGAATAAAGAAAAGAGAAAAGAAAGAAACAAATGGGGTTAAAAATAGAGATACTCCGCCGGCCTTGTTCCTAGACTAGGACAAGGGCAAAAATGGCTATAACCCGGTTGTGGCGAAAACTCGAAAGGGCGTTACAGGCAAAATCGGGTACCCCGCCACGTGAAAACCCGAAAGGGCGCGTGGGCAAAAGCAAGAGGGGGTTGATTTTGGCGAAAACCCAAAAGGGCGCTTGAGTCAGTAATGTAATAAAAAAAAGAAAAGAAAAAAAAGAGGATGAAATAAAAATGATGATGATGATGTAGTAACGAGGCTACCCTCGTTCATCATTCCACTTCCTTCTACCCCTTTAGGCCTTTGTCACCATCGGTAAGATCGGTCGCTACCCTCTTTCGACCCTTGTCACCATCGGCAAGATCGATCGCTACCCTTTTCAGCCTTTGTCACCATCGACAAGATCGGTCGCTACCCCTTTCGGCCCTTCTCACCATCGACAAGATCGGTCGCTACCCTTTTTGGCCCTTGTCGCCATCGGCAAGATCGGGCGCTACCCCTTTTGGCCCTTGTCACCATCGGCAAGTTCGGTCGCTACCCTTTTCGGCCCTTGTCACCATCGGCAAGATCGGTCACTACCCCTGTTCGACCCTTGTCACCATCGGTAAGATCGGTCGCTACCCTCTTTCGGCCCTTGTCACCATCGGCAAGATCGGTCGCTACCCCTTTCGGCCCTTGTCACCATCGGCAAGATCGGTCGCTACCCCTGTTCGATCCTTGTCACCATCAGCAAGATCGGTGGCTATCCTTTCGGCCCTTATCACCATCGACAAGATCGGTCGCTACCCCTTTCGGCCCTTGTCACCATCGGCAAGATCGGTCGCTACCCCTTTCGGCCCTTATCACCATCGACAAGATCGGTCGCTACCCCTGTTCGATCCTTGTCACCATCGGCAAGATCGGTCGCTACCCTCTTTCGGCCCTTATCACCATCGGCAAGATCGGTTGCTACCCCTTTCGGCCCTTGTCACCATCGGCAAGATCGGTCGCTACCCCTTTCGGCCCGTGTCACCATCGGCAAGATCGGTCGCTACCCCTGTTCGATCCTTATCACCATCGGCAAGATCGGTCGCTATCCTTTCGGCCTTTATCACCATCGACAAGATCGGTCACTACCCCTGTTCGACCCTTGTCACCATCGTCAAGATCAATCGCTATCCTTTCGGCCCTTGTCGCCATCGGCAAGATCGGTCGCTACCCCTGTTCGACCCTTGTCACCATCGGCAAGATCGGTCGCTACCCTTTTTGGCCCTTGTCGCCATCGGCAAGATTGGTCGCTACCCCTTTTGGCCCTTTTCACCATCGGCAAGATTGGTCGCTACCCTTTTTCGACCCTTGTCACCATCGGCAAGATTGGTCGCTACCCTTTTCGACCCTTGTCACCATCGGTAAGATCAGTCGCTACCTTTCGACCCTCATCACCATCGGCGAGCCCGGTCAACCATCCTTTAACTCGGACCTTCCGTCCTCATTAATAGACAACCTACCATTGCTTCGACATTTGAACCGTGTCGATGAATAAACCGCACTCTCAGCTTTCGTCACCATCGGTGAAATTAGTGGGGCGCGTCCGCCTACTCTACCCATGTCCTACCCTAGTCAAAGCTCGATGCCGGGAGTAGTTAATCCGCGGTGGAGCGAACACCTCACCCCTTTGCTGAAGGTGTGAGCGCTCTCCTGCGCCAGTAACTTACATCCCTGGACTGAGCTAATCGACCGGAAGGAGAAAGAAAAGAAAAGTAAGAAAGAAGTCGTGATTAAAGCGACAAATAAGATATTTCATTAATATGAAGTGTCGGAATACATCTGTGTTCGGGGCACGCCCCAAGATACATGAGCTCCGAAGACAAAAAGGAGCGAAACTAAGAAAAAAGGGGAAACAAGATGAAATTACTGCAGAGGGCACCGGAAGATGTCTTCCAATGCCAAAAGACCCAAGGAGGGATACTGGGTCAACTCTTGCAACTGAGATTCGGTAGCTATCAGCTGCGATAATTTTTCATCCAGAGAGGCGAGTTGTCCTTCGGCTAGGTCGGCTTCTTCTACGGTCTGAACCTCCAGGCACTCAGTCTCCTGCAGTTCGACTTCAGCCTTGGCAAGTTCTGCATGCAGCTCCACTATACGCACTGTGAGGAAGGACCGACGTTCTGAAGTAGTGCGGGCAGTATCTCTCAGTTGCCCCACAGTCCCTCTCAATGAAGTGGCAGCAGTTCGACAATCAACCTTCTCCAATTTCACAGCCGCTAGCTGATCGAATACCTCCCGGCTGAGGTACTCCCGCCTGTTGGCATGCTTCAACAACATGGTAACCTGCGGGGTCCAATCATCCATTGGGCACCCGAATGCCAACAACGAGCGGGAAAGGTGTTCTATCAGACTCCTCAGCTGCACATAAGTCAAGCCCGGAGAAGCTGATATGGCTCGCTGAAGATTGTCTAGAGACTGCCACACCATGTCACTAGAAAATTGTAAACCTAGTGGCGAAGTCTCGGGGAGCTGAAAGTCCACCCTGCTGTCCACCTCAACCCAAATATCATCGTTCCCCCCGGAGGACGTCGACGGCATGGTTTGCATGGCACCGACGCCAGACTCGACAATGGCGGCTGATGCAGTTGCGGGAGCCTCCACTACAGTAACTTCCTTGCCTGCACTTTGAGGTGAAGCCGCAATAGCCATCTCGGTGGCCGAGGATGCTCACTCCTCGTGGGCAGTCTCACCGGATTCTACAGAAGAGGATTTCTCAACGACGGCCAAGGCCTTAGAAGCATTGGCCTCTTCTTCAAAAACCTCTCCCGCCTCTATCTCCTAGAGGCTACTCTGCTCCAGCAGCAATTCCTTGTCGGTGACCAGGGCTTGAGGTTCCGCGACTTCGACCGGGCCGCCGATTTCTACAACGGCGCCAGGCTCCTCTGAGGCCGCTGCTGCGACATAAGTTTGTGGAAGTCGTAGGGTGATAGGCCGCACAACTGGTGGAAAGGTTGCTTGGCTCATGCCTAAAGAAGGAAGGGGTACGCGAACCATCACAGTTGGTGGCACCGCCCCAGCCTGCATCACATATATGTATGTCAGCCAGCGGACTTGGAAATAAAAAGAGGGGCTGCGAGCGGGTGTCAGAACACTTCCTACCTCGACCGTCACTTTGTTTAGGCCTCCAAGAGTGGCCTCTGAAGGTTCTGGCCCTCCTCCTGCAGTCGGGTATGATGGACCGTGCTCGACTCCTAGTAGTCTCGGAGGGCTAAATGTCAAAAAGTCACTTTCATAAGCTGAAGAGGCCCCGGCGTCCTCAGTCTCTGTGTCAACCGGTGGGAACCCCTCGTCGTCACTGGAGCCGCCACCGTAATCAACTCGTTCAGGGGAGGAAGACTCTTCTGCCTGTTCTCGAATCTCCAGCACTTGAGCGGGTACCATGCTACTAGGAGGGCCCCCCTTAGCTGGAACCTCCTCAACGGTTTCTGTCTCGGGGACATCAGCTGGCTGAACATCTTGGGATTCTTCCCCGGAAGTCGCCCGCTCTCCAGCAGCAACTTCTCCCACGGTCTCAACTTCGGGCAGCATCGTCGACCGAACATCGACTGGAAGTAAAAGACAATAAACAGTCAAGACCTGACTAAAGGCACGGTGGACCACCGAGCTCTACCGGCAAGCTGCAAGTTACCTTCCATCTCCTGAGGGGGTGTCGGTGAAGGTAGATCTCTCTCTCTGGCCGCGACACCCGTCACCGCCTCTAGCCCGACAACGGCAGAAATAGTGCTAGCAGCGGCAAAAAGATGATTAGCCAAGGCAGCAGAAATAAGCAAACAATCCATACAGGAACAAGAAGTTACATTCATCCTCGGGCCCTTGTGTCCGAGCGGCCTCAAACTCAGGAAATGAGGGGATCCGGGGAGGCGCGACAGCTGGTTCCTCTTCAGCGGCCCTCCTTCGGCGCGCTAGTGCAGCACGGGTGTCCGCCTGCTTGGCCTTCTTAGCCCTGCTGATAGCCGCCTTGACCTGGGACCGGGTTCGCTTCCGTGAATCGTCGGGAGGCAGTGGCATCGTGGTCGGAGCCGGCTCTGGTATGTCAAAATATGAAGGCTTCTGCACCTTAGAAATCAACTCCCTGTAATGCCGAGTCACCTCCACAGAGAGGTGAGCTGTAAAAGCGCATAGGTGAGAAAGATACATACTGACTATGAAAGAAGCAGCTTCAAGATTGAAAAGAAAGACAAGCATACCTGGCGGGCCTGTATATCGGGGAGTGAGCGGCCAATAAAATAATGCGGGCGCCTTGCCTCGGGAAGCCGCCTCGCGAACAAGCCATCACACATCACCTATTTTCTCACTCTTCTCAACCAGCTGTGGCAAATCTTCATGGCCGCAAGAAGATAAGTGATAATATAGGCTCAAGTGGTCCAACCCCCAACCGTCAGCATACTTGAAAGATATTAAGAGCTGGTGGTCCAAAATGGCCTCTAATGGGCCGGAAATTGAAAGCCCTTGAGAATGGAGCAGGGCGAATATCCAGGGGGTATTGGAATACAGGTCTTCCCGCCTATCCTCCCTCCTGATGAAAGTCCTATATGGATGAAGACGGTCAACTTCTGGGTGCCAGCCCGCCGCTACAGGAAGGGGCTCCTCCGCTGGGATGGGAATCGTCTGAAGAACTGTCCGTTCACTGCTAACCCGGCACAGCCCCCAAAGTGTCTTGATGTAGTCATCCTTCTGAATGTCTGGCATCTTCGGGTCGGCCTTGGACGACCGACTCTTCACGACTTTCCTGGCTTCCAGATATGCCATCACCTCGGTATTGGACCAAGACTTCAGTTTCTTCAGATAAGATGGATCGACATCCAAAGCAGGCTCCCGCTAAAAATCTAGGAAACGACGCTTGGCAACATGCCAGCAGTCTTTTCGAAAGTTCCGGTAGAAGCCCGTTCGTGCATTCCACCATTTGATAAAGTCCGGAGTCACTCTGGGCAGGCGAGCGGGGGATGGCACCCTGAAGGACACGTCCTCCTGACGGTGGAAATAATCCCACCACCTGCGAGCTTCATCCGTGGCCGTCTGACCGGCCCGATGCCTGTTCAGAAGATTAAACCGGGTTGAAGAAGAAGGAATCTGCTGGTTGTACCTGAAGTTCCGGCCAAAGCGGAAGGGATAGTACGGCTCCAGCCACAGCAAACCGCTTGTTCTAAAGACAAGAACACTGGGGCGGATGGCCAGTTCCCAATCAACTAGTTCCGGCTCCAGAATTGGCCTTGTACTTTTGGTGCCGGCAAGCGGATGGATAAACTCCTCTGTCTCGAACAGGCGGCATTGCCGCATCTTATTGACTAGGGGGCCGGAGCTAGCTGCCAAGCTCCAAAAATGCAAAACTCCTGGGGAATCTGTTGGGACTGTGGTCAACTTCCCCCGAATAGCAAAAAGCTGATCCGCCAATGAAGACGGCTCAGCACTGGCAAACTCGATCATCCTCGGCACAGGACTATCCGACTGCATCGATCGGGGAGCTGCTTCACGAAACAAAGTGCAGACCCAAGTGTTGAAAAAGTGAATCGGACCAACTGTCCGTGAATTTTTGGGGATGCGCGATTTATGCAGGTCCCCTAACATCTTATATATCAGACGTAAAGCCACTGGGCACAAGGATAGCTTCGTCCCCCAGGCCATCAGACATGCGGGGTAAATTGCCTCTGGCCTGATTACTATCTCGTCCTCCTGAGGAAGAGCGAATGAGCAAAGCCAATATGTCAGGTATGCGGCACAGTGTGTGACTGGGTCGACTCTTGTAGGGTTCGGGCCCTCTTGTCGCCCTCTCCCTGAAGTGGCAGGATAGGTTGTCTGGCGACGGGCCCTCTTCTTTCGCTTCACTGCTGTCGGAGCTATTGTGGGGAAGTCTTCATATTGCTGCTCCCCACCAAAGAAATACTGAAGCCACGTGCCCATCCGCACGCATCTCTTCTCACCAGGCTTCCGTGCTTCCCGGGAGTCGAGCGTTAAACGCAACAGGGTGCGGTACGCCTTCATTAAATAGCGATAGGCAAACCCTGTAAAGTATTTGCCTTCACCGTCCGTCTGGTCCTTCAGCCAGTCCGGGAAACAAACTTCTTCATACGGCTCTCCATCTATCGGCAAGCCGCTCAACTGGGACAGACTCCAGAGATCTAGCGAAGTCTCTCCCTATGCAGTATAGAAAGTGTTGTATTCCGGGCAGAAGACTTCGATCATCCCGCAGCACAGGCCTCGGGAGATTGGATACTGATACCGGGAAGCATATACGCTCTGATAGACGCCGGCATGCACCAGGATTGGAGCATACTGCCGCAGCACATAATCTGTAAATTCGACAGCCCCCGGTCTGAAGGCATGGGCATCGGTGGCTTTGAGCTCTCCAAACCACCCCACTGAGATTTTATGCTTAAAACGGACTGCCAAGCAGTCTAAAAGAAAGGGCTCATCTCGATACCCCCAGTGCAACGGGGCAAGGAATAAATCGTATACGGGCTTCTCTCTGTCGACACGCCCGGCGGTCTCGTTCCAGCGGGCTGGCGTGAACTTTGGTGCTCTTGTCAGTAGCCCGGCCTCCGGAGATAACTCCTGCACACCAATAACGGCTCCCCATTTTCTGAGTTCACCGGGAAGATATATGG
The DNA here is from genome assembly GCA_022559845.1 of Amorphophallus konjac. NCBI lineage: Eukaryota > Viridiplantae > Streptophyta > Magnoliopsida > Alismatales > Araceae > Amorphophallus > Amorphophallus konjac. The sequence goes on along the minus strand of CM040123.1, from coordinate 113,710,882 downwards.
GCATGCCATGAATGATTGACTCGGTCAGACTATCTCTGTCCGCCAGTAAAGCTCCCTCAACTCGACGGACAAGAATTATATCGTGCTTCCCGTGAAGGTTGAAGCGTCCGAGGAGCGCCATCAGGTGTTTGTCCTTGGGGTGGTCCAGTCTAATGCCATCCCCTCACTCATACTTGAAATGATTACCGTCGAGAATCAACAGGCGGCCGGTGTCGATGGTATCAGTCTCCGAGTCCGAAGACTCAGCTACCACGGCTATCCGCCTGGACCCCCGATCAAGGGAGTGGACATTCCCCCACGTCACAGCAACTCGGGATGCAGAGGAAGAAGAACCGGATGCCATGTTATCTGCAAGGCAGCGTCCAGAAGAGAACAAGCAAAGTCAGAAATCAGTTAATTGAAACAAGACTTCTGGAAAAATTTCGACAGAGTCTCCCCAGCTCGGGGGTTTAGCCAAAGAAAAGTGGAAGCCGTCCACTAAGGGAGCAGCCCCTAAAAGTAGCCATAGGCGCTAAGCCAAGGCCAAATGGGACACCCGAGGGATCTAGATCAGAGGACAAGTCCTACGAGGAGCCTCCCGGGGCCCGAGGAATGGGGTTAAACCCGAATAACCAACACTAAACTCACTCGCGCTCTCAAACTCAAACTCGCTCGGCGCCGCGGTGGAGAGAAATGAGGAGAGAGTAGGATTTCTTGCAAATGAGCAATGAAGAAGAGAAACAAAGGATGAAGTCCTTTTATAGGGTGAGCTCCCTATCCGTTAAAACGGCGCGCCCCGGAGTGCGCCGTTTTAACCTATTTGCGCGCCGGAGAAATCGGCATCGTTTTAACCTGTTTGCGCGTCGTGTTAAACAACGCCATTATAACCTCCAACCGCGCCGGATTAACATCGAACGTCAGAATTAAGTGCCGTTCCGGGCTTCCGTTAGCTAAGGAGATCAATCCGGACGAAGCTCATCCGTCGGTCCTGCTGCACTCCTGCCTCGCTTGCACCACCCACGTTTGGGGGGCATTTGTTGGCACTCAAAATATGATCGTTGGCGACCAAGCCGCAAAGACGAATGATACGGCCCACCGAAGCACATAAGCCGATAAAGAACAACATGCTGAAGACTTCTCAAGCTACCAGGGCCTCGGGTCACTTGGAATGAATGACTGGGGACTTCGCTTCAGGAAAGTCGAGACAAATCCACAACTAACCGGCAGTGCAACCAAGCCTGCCTAATGATCCGGCATCGACTCCGTCGTGCCGCTACCCTGCACCCATCACCCGACCAAGGACGACGGTCTACCTGGTGGCTCGCCACCTGAATGAAGACTCTCCTGAGAAGGAAGAACGTCCTCGGCCCTTCACAACAAGGAACCGAAGGCCATGTCAGCTGAAGGTCCCGATCACCCGACACGGGTTCGGCTTCTCGCCATAGTGGGCCCGTTAGTGGCCGAATGGTCGCCAGTCAAGGCGGAATTATCCGGGATGCCATACCATCCCGTAAGGAATCTTTGAGCACGAGTCAGGCCGATCCGGAAGCACAAATCATAGTGCCGAAAGCCGTGTCAGCAAAAACCCGTGTGCTCGAGCCGAACACACACGAAGTTCCGATTAAGGCCGTTCATCGTGCCGAGAGCTTCATCAACGCCCGCCAAGGTTTTCTGAGGATCGAGGTGAGAGGAAGAGTCGACGAGAGCTTCCGGAACCATCCCCGGACCCATCGGCTAGCCCGCGTCGAGCGAACAAGCTAAACTGGTGCACAAAAGTTCACCGGCGCCCCCTTATCCGGCGCCACTGAACCCGGCGCCCCAGAAGGCTTTAGGCCTACCTGCAACCCGACGCCACTGAACCCGGCGCGCCAAAAACCCTTTAGGGGTACCTATCCCCGGCGCCCTGCAACCCGGCGCCACTGAATCCGGCGCGCCCCCACGGCGCCGGATCAACCTGGTGTTATAAAGACACCGCTTGTTCGACCAAAGAGGCAGGAGAGGGAATCAGAAGAAAAAAAAGAGAAGAGCACGAGAGAGGTCAAAAAAGAAAGGGCCACCAATTAGAGCGAAGCAGTGAAGGGTTTCTTGGGGAGAAAACCTTCCCTCTGAGAGTCCCCGTGGCCGCCACCCCGCTCTGCCCGAACCTCCCGGTGCCGGAGAAGAAGAGCGTCTACTTCTTTACCTATTTAGGTGGGTTATTGTAATCCTCCCACCAGTCCCCCTCGGTTCGGGTTTCTCCTCCGATATAATGTAAGTGAGAAAGGGGGAAGGAAGGCGATGATACGCGCCTTGTTTCCTCTCCCCTTTCTCACCATCTTTGTGATTCTCTACCTCTCCCTCTGTAATTTCTTCCTCCTTTATTAATGAAAACGGTGACCCCGCGACAACGTCGGCACCGGAATGATAATATGCACATTTTCCTTCCTCTCGTTCATGGAATGAATGAATATGTATATCAACGGGTTAAAAGAGTTAATGACCTTACTCTATCTCTGCATCGCCGCTTCCTCCTCCTCCTTGCGTTTTCTTTCTGTGGCTGGTGAGACGGCGCCGTGCAACAGCACCGGCGCCGGAATGGAAGCGTATATGTGTATACCCCCACTCACTGTGCGTCGAATGGATGGACTGTGGTTGTATTCGGTGTCGTTCCCACCTTCCCCAGTTACTCATCTTTCCTCTGTCCGTGTATTTAACCATTTTCCTGCGCATATTGTTTTCGTATCTATTTTCTCCGACGCCGAACATATGCCCTCGAACTCCACGGGCTACAGCAATCACCCCCCCGGGGTTTTCTCTTCCGATCGAATGATTAACGTTTCATCGCCGGAGGTGCATCCATAAATATATGTCCCTTCAGCCCGTTTTGGACCGTCTTCCTCACTCCCCCTGTTCTCGACTATGGACAGAGGGAGATGAGGCCGTCCTACACTTCTGGTCACTGTTTTCCCCCAATCGTCGCCTGATGAGTATGTAACTAACCTATTAACACTTACCTGCACGCACACATGTACATCCACGAGCATTGATATTAATCTCCTCACTATGCAAGTTTTCCCCATCGTGCCGCTTTACTATTTTATTAAGGTTCGGTGACTCCGGGGGGGGGGGGGGGGGGGGGGGGGACATTCTCCTGAGTTCTCATCTTGATTGCTCAGTCTGCAGGAGCCCATTCGTTAATAATGGGTCCCCGAAGGTCAACGAGTGCATAGAAAGTGGGTTAATCCCAACATTTCAAATCCACAGCCCCTAGTGGGCCTTGTGGTGGCCGTGGGTTGTGTGCCCCTCGTAGGCTAGCCCTCGGGGTTTCCTCCCATATCGGTCATCCTGACTTAGACGTGGTACCGACTCGGGCCACGTGCCCCTCGTAGGCTAGCCCTCGGGGTCTTCACTCCCACTGTGAGTCGCTCCATCCGTCTACTTTCTACCTATGGACTCGGTGCCCTTAGTAGGCTAGCCCTTGGGGTTCTCCTATCCGTCTGGGTTTCCCGGTCGCCGTTGTGCCACCCGGCTTTCAGGGGTTGCTCCGCCACGTGAGTACTCCCCGCTTCTCCCCGACAATCCTCCGAGATGGGGAGATGCTGCCGAAATTTCGGCTCGAACGAGTTTGACTCGGAACAATCGCCGCGCTCGAGTATGAACCTCGCGCGAGCCTGTGACTTGGCTTCCGGATGGCCCGAAGCCGATCCTTTGAAAAACTGACTCAATAAAATTTCAAAATATCCCAAAATGTTTTAATAAACCCAAAAAAAACCAATAAAACCTCGGTTTCCGCAAAACATGGCTAAACCGACGTCGTCGATACTCGGCGCACCTTAAAACGGCGCGCCTTATCCCGGCGCGCCAGGAAGAGGGGCGCGCCGTTTTCAGGCCAGCCCTACACCTACGTTAAGCGGCGCCGTTTCAAGCCTTTACCCACGCTTCTCACGCCGTTTTAAACTCTATGCCTACGCGCATCGCGCCGGTTTCGTCCCAAATCGCGTCGTCATGCCGTTTCAATCTTTTCCTCGCCTTCGGGGTGATTTTCAATGTTAATAACAGAATCAAGTAAACTCTGTAATCAATAAATTGAATAAGCTGGTTCGTTTAGAACCTGAATTAGCAATTCTCATAACTTCATCATTCTGCTTAGTCTAAGCATTCATGCCGTATCGATGCATGCCTGAGTGCACGGACCCTCGGTATATCAAATGACATGAGCTGAAAGCCGGGCAACGTCCGACGAAAAGCTTTTGCCACGCGTGATGGTGGTCTTCGGGCCTAGGTCCTCCGCCACGTACTGAGGGTCCGCCCTAATGAACCGTGCATGGTAGATCATAACATCTTGCATGATCATTCGCATCCTCTGCATCCTTTATTCCAGCCTCGATAGCCCATTATCTCGGCAATTAATCAAAGGTTTTCCCTCCTCGTGGGAGATGTAATTAACGTCATAGCCTTTATGGTATGGCGGACTGCTGGTCCCGACCGAATCTTACTCTCGCCCGACACGGGTCAGAATGAGCGCACAATAAACTTGTCACTCACGTGACTGGCACGCCCGCGTAGTCAATCAGTCAGTTAATTACCAGTTAGTTAATTGGTCGATCGACACGTGAAATAAACCAAATAAACCCAAACGATAATAGACCAAACAAGCAAACCATGAGCGGAAATTCCCATCGTAAACAGCAGGATGCTTCCTACATTTGATACCAAGGAAGGAAAACCTTGGAAGACCAGGTTTTCGAAAAGAGATAAGCCTATTAATGTAGGCATCATGATCTACTAGCCAATCCACCCCTAAAATAGCATCGTAGCCTTCCATATCAAGGCATACGAGATTTGCAGGAAGATTGTGTCCTTCTACCCTTACCTCACTATTAGGATAGTAGTTAGTGAGTTTGGTTCCGGGACCTAAGGGTGTAGTAATAGCAAGGTCCGAAGGTAAAGGAACTGATGAAACTGGCAAAGTCTTTGCAAAAGCAGTGGATATAAAAGAATGAGAAGCACCAATATCAAATAATACGAATGCATGATGTGAACAAATGTGAACAGTACCTTCCATAAGCCCATCATCTTTGGGTGCTTCCTCATTTAAAACAGCATTGAGACGAGCCTGTCCCTTGCGTCCATCTCCCGAAGATAGCTCCTTCATAAGGGGGCAATCCGGCATGCGGTGCTCCCTGCTGTCACAACGTAGGCAAGCACTGAGGCGCTTTCAACATTCTTCGGTCGAATGACCGAACTTCTCATAGAAAGTACAGGCCGTGGTGACCTGCTTGTCCTCTTCCTTAACTTTCTTGTTTTTGTGGTAGCCACTACCACTCCCATTACGGGATCTCTTCTTGCTATCACGGGATTTGTAAGGTTCCGTGATGCTGAATTTGCCCTTCTTATCACGTCGATCTGACCTTCGGCTTGGTTCTTCGCCCTTACCTTTTAATTTCTCGACCTTTTCTAAGGTCCTTTCACATAGGTGTGCCTGTTGGACCATTTCTGCATATGTACGGATATTCTGGGTCGCTAGTTGTAGAATATAATCGGGCCTTAATCTGTCCATAAATCGATTAGCCTTTAACAAGTCAATGCTAATCAGATGAGGAGCATAGGGTGCCAGTCGAGAAAATTGGAGTTCATATTCTACCACTGACAACATGCCCCGGCGTAGAGAGGCAAACGCCATAGCCTTCCGCTCCTTGATATGCTCGAAAAAGTACTTGGCTCGGAAGAGCGTAAGAAAACCTTCCCACGTATGCGGTGCATCAGCGGGTGGTGTAGGAACAGACTTTCACCACATACGTGCATCTTTATTCAGCTGAAAGGTAGCAAGGCGAACCTTTTCTTGATCTGCACATTGCATAACGTCAAATATACGATTCATCCTGTCGATCCAGTTCTCAGCCTCGTCCGGATTAGAGGAACCATAGAATCGTGGAGGGTTTAGGCTCTGAAAGTTGCGATGTTGGTCTCCAGCTCTTGCTCCCGCGCCTGCTTGCGCCATAGTTTGTAAAGCCTGAGTTAGACCCGCGACGGTCTCTTGCATGCCCTTCCAGTCTACTCGATGAGCCATTATAATAAGGATAAGGTACCTGTGAAGAATAATGAACTTTGTTACTTCTTATGGAATGAGTGGGGTTAAGCTTAGAAATAATTCTAATAACTATCTCATCCCAAGTTCTACCCAATTTCCTCTCACAGGTTGGAGATTTTCTTTCCTAGTTTCATAGGTATGGGTCCTTAAACCTTGGACTTATCCTATGACATGACTTTTTCCTAGGACATACTTATGCCTAGGCCCTGATACCAACTTAACTGTCACATCCCGAGCATTTAATACAACAGAAGATAATCTCGGGAAATGTGAACAACTTGCATGGTAAGCCTCTTGCAAGCAAGAATAACCAGAGCGCAATAAAAATCACACATAAGATGTAATTGCACAATAATTTACTCAAATCTTCATTTTTATTAATAATAAGAATGATCCAAATACATCAACTATTCAACTTTCTTAAATCCATTTGACTCAATAAAGAGAAAATTACATGAACTCGATTTAGACATTATTGACCTCCTAAGTCTTCTCTCAATCTTATATGACTTTCATTCGCTCTCAGACCTATCACTTGAATGACTCGAATCCAAATCCGAACTACTTGCATCTCTGAAAAGATTGGAAAATAGGTAATGAGCACACTTGTCCAGTAGGTATCTTCGCATCAACATGAAGGCAATATTAAAGTGATTAACGTTTTAGCTCTAAAGAATAAGATAAAATCATGCGAATGGGGTAAATCATGTGACTAAACCAAAGTAACAAGACATGATCAAGTTAAGAAATGATTGAGCAAGCATGATCAAGCAAAAATGTAATTATGGCCTTTTCTGAACAAGAATGTAACAAGAATCTACTAGCATGTCAAGCAAGAATGTACTCTTCACTTAGTAACAAGTACTTCATGAATTTCTGTGGATTTTCACTTCACAAGCCATGGATAATTTCACTTATTTATAAAGAAAGTACTCTTAGCGCAATGCGACGCCAATAGCATCATGCCCCATGGTTTATAATAGTATATTTCCGACAATCAGCCGAGGGGACTAGCATAGAGGCCTTGAACACAATCAATGCTCGAACTGCATCTTCAAGTATAAATCAAGCTACTTCCACGTATATAGCAATAAAGTTGGCCACGCATGTAATAAGTTCAATAGGTGTTCAAGACTCAATGTCAATAATAAGCATGCACCAAATATAGATTTATGAGTTAAAGAAATTCATTAATAACTAAGTTATGCCTTGGAGAAAATTTGACAGCATAACGGTACATTCCTTATATTTTATACTTTATCTTAGATGTCTTTGAATAAAGTTACAAGTCCTAGACTATCATTAGTCAATCTAGGATCACAAGAATATTAACCCTTGGGTCAAACCTTGGGTCAACAGTATTCGGAGAACTTAGCGGTCTATAACTGGGCCACTATATTTACATGGCGGTCTAGTATTGGGCTGCTAGAGTGGGCTGAATCCAGAAAGAAATCAGTTTGGACTCAGAGAACTTGGCGGTCAGATACTGGACCGTTAATGGGACTTAGTGGTCGAGTATTGAACCGTTACAGGACATAATTCAGAAAGCATCGGTAGTGCTTGCTAGACAATTTGGACTTTAATGGTACAACCAACTCGACATCCTAGTGGGAATCCCAGGCTTGCGGAGAATTACTGAGGCCTTGAAACAAGATTTTCTAGTCCATTGGAAGGAATATCCAAGGGAGAGGTTATCAAGTCCAAGAGTGTGTTCTTAATGCGCATAAGTGTAATTAATGGTCATATACCGGAATATATGCCATGTACTTACGAATTTGATTCTAGAGGTAAGAAGAGAATCATTAAAATAGTGATAAACCAATGTTCAATCAATATAGCATTTAAACCATAATTTAATACAATAGTATATGGTTTTTGGGCATGAAATTACCATATGCTTAAAATAATCCTAAGTACCATAAAGAACATGAAATCACTATTAAAAACTCAGAGTAGTATGAACATTAAAATAGGTTAGAACATAGTTAACTAGGCTTACTTACAAGTTAAATGGTCTGTTCTTGATTCTATCTCGGGTTGACAGAAAATAGAACATTGGCGGTCTAATATAGAGCCGTTACAGACAGTTGGCGGTTTATCGTAAGGTCGCCAGAGAGACTTTAACGGTCTATTTCTGGTCCGCCAGAAGTTTCATAAAAAAATAAGTTACAGAGTGTCTAGCGGTTTATCGTAGGGCCGTTGCACTTGGTTGGCGGTCGAGGACTAGGCCGCTAGAGCACGTCTGATAGTAAAAATAAGAAGAAAACTATGTCTAAACACATCATGTATAGAAATCAACATATTCTAACTTCCTTATCATGATAGAACGAAGGTTAAGCTAGCAATATGCATGGGAATCATATATCATGACAAGAGAATTAATTTAGTTCATTAGGGCTTTAAGAGATATGCATGGATGATATACTAAGTGCATAGGTCCTATTAAAACATGAAATTTCCAATACACAATGCATGAAATCAAGTAAAACGAGATGGCTTTTATTCCTAGATCAGTATTTTAGCCGTTCATGAGATGACCTACCTCTGTTAAAGCTTTTAAACTTCGAATTTGGTGTTTGAAGTAATCCCTAATTCTGCCCCTTCTAGTGGTAAATCAGCAACTTCACGCTGCTCTAACTCCTTGCTCTCTTGACCTATGGACATGAAATTTGGAGGGTAAGAAGAAGATATTAAGGGGAACAGAAAGTTCTAAAGGCACTAATGCTAATTACCTCGATTTGGTTGCCTAATTCCTTGATCTTCACTGGACTTTTGCTTAGTTTCCTGGGTCGCTAATGTGGAACCATCAACTTTGCAAGCCTCTACCTTCTTGTGTGCTTGATGTCCTAGGATGAAAATTTGAGGGAGATTAGTCCTATGTATAAGTAATAAAAACTTCTAAAGAACCTACCTGAAATAATACCATCTTACCTTGATTCCACGTGAGCCAAATGTAAGGGTCGCGCAGGTCAAAACTAGGTTCTATTTATAGGTTTTAGCTAGGGTTTGAGTATTATATCGATCCTAGAGTCCATATTGGATGTTAGATCGACTTCTGAGAGTCCTTAACATGTTAACTAGTCCTCCCATCTTGATCTCTATATGATAAACTATCAAAAATTCAATCTTTTTTCTCTTTCTTCCACTCACGGAACTGACATGAATTAGCGGTCGAAGATTGGTCTGCCAAATGCTCTGTAGCGGTTTTACGATAGACCGCTAAAGACCCTGGGCGCCGAATTTGAACTTGGTTCAAACTCTTAATTTTGGTTTATCCACTTAATTATCTAAATAAGGAGTATTTATCCTTATATTCTGTGAATAAGCTAATTAACCTTCTAGAATATGGGCCAAACTTCATGAGCTTGGTCCTTAAACCTTTTGGGCTTTATTAAAATAGGCTAGGTAAATAGTTCATCAAATTTGGGCCTTAATAATGACTTATTTAACCCAACATTCATTTATTAATTCATTTGGGCTTTTGAAATTTCCAAAAAATTCAGAAATAATGTATAAAAATTCTGGGGCATTACAGTATATCTTGAAAATCATCAAAATCATCATCATTTTCATCACGTGCTATCTCCAACTTTTCGTAATCTAATTCATATTCTTCATAATCTGACTCAAGTGGACGTCGTGGTGGAGGCGTATTAACGGGTGGTGGAGGTGTATATTGACATGGAGGGCTTTGTGGATATGGATGCGGATGTGGAGGCGGAGGGTCTGTTGGCATCAAAAAGGGGGGGGGGAACCAAATACCAAATAGAATAGACAAAAAGAGAAGGGGACCAAGGAGAGGGGCGCAAAGGTGGTGTGTGTGCGCAAATAAGAGAAGAAGGGAGGTCAAAGGAAAAGGGGAGGAGGATTTTTTTTAAAAAAATAAGAAAATAGGAGGAAAATCCAACGAGACCCCCCCAGTATGTGTCTCTCATCGTGATGGATCACTGTGCACGCTTCCTTCTTCTCCCCATGCAAACATTTATAGCCCGTTGACACCTCTGCTCTCAACTGCATGCTCGAATGGGGGACACGTAGCAACGACAACAGCCCCAGGACTGCAGCAAGCGGTGGACCTAACCTCCAGCCACTCCGCAGGATGCCCGCGTGTCTACCTCTCCATCCCTACGATGGGAGCGGCAACGTCGACAACAACACCAGCAGCCGTGGCACGCCACCCCGTTCGTGGAGCAACGTCCGCAACAACAGAGCAACCAAAAAAATAGTAATAATAAATAAAAGAACAATGCATTTGTATGGCCTTATGGCTGAATCTCAGAGATAACCAAAATATCATGTGCATTTGCATGGTCTTATGATTGAATTTCAGAGATAACCAAAAGCTTTATGTGCATTTGCATGTGCATGGCTTATGACTAAATTTCAAGCATGAACAACACATCGTATGCATCTTGCATGCATGAACCCAAGAATCACATTTGCATATTGTTGACACCTGTTTTTTACCTATGAGTTGAGTCATTCCTCTTACCATCATTTATTGATGCCTCGAGTTGTCCATTGCTCATTGGGCTATTTTTAGGCATGTCGTGGGCTTATTTTATGGGTATCTCCCTCCCTGGCTAGGTCTGCTCTTGGATTCAGGGCTTAATGGGCCTTGATTTTGCTCATTTTTATGAAGTTCAAGCGTCCAGGACATACACGGTCTATCGCCCGGCCGTCCGGGGGCTAGGCGGTCTGAATTGAGCTGTTCATCCATTTATTGGATATTTACTGGGTTTTCTAAATTTCCACCGACAAGCTTCTGCACGGTCTCAATCCAGCCGTTCAATCCCATTGAGCGGATGGGTATTGGACCGTCCAAGTCCCAGAGTCCTCAACTCGTTAGATTTTTAGATAATTATCTATTTATTTTAATTCTTTGGATTTATCACCGACACGTGGTGGACGGCCAGGTAATGGACCGTTCAACGCATTGAATGGTCTAGCAATAGACCATTCAATCCTCAAGAGTCCAGCAACGAAGAAGTCGGCCAGTTCGATGGATAATTAGATTATTTCCTGGTTTGTTTATTTTCCACCGATGGCCTTAAACGGTCTAGCATCAGACCGTGCAGTGGTCTGGGTGGTCTATCGCTCGACCGCGTACAGGCCTGATTCTCGAAGATTTAATGAGTTTTCTCTCTCCATTCGTGGTCAAACCCCCAACTTCCCCCATCCATTTCTCCGCGGATTCTCCACTAAATGGGGTGCTGTTTGAACTAGATGAGAGATGGGAGTTTTATCTACGGATTTTGTTTCATTATCCCGACCTAATTTCCACTTGAAACCCTAATTTCGGGGCTAGACTTCTGGGCTCTATATATAGGACCCTTAGTCCAAGCTTTAAGAGGGGGGGAGATCTAAGGTCGATGGCGAAGCCCTGCCGCATTCTCGAGCGACCTACAGTCAGAGAGGGAGGCTTTCTACATCCCCTTAAGCCTCCGGTTCAGGGAGTAGCTTTGTGTTTTGAGTCTTTGTTTGGTCGTCCCACCGTCTTTTCCTTATTTGCATGCTCTTTTCCAACACATTGCACCCGCGTTTGTCACTGTTGCATCTCATTCAATACACCCTCCTATTGTTTTTCCACGCCCCTAGGGGTTTAAAAACCTCCCAGGTATCCCCCGCTCCATGTCATTGCATCACTTTTCTCTTCTTTCTTATAGTTACTACACCTCGCAAGATTCATTTGGGTTGCCCTTTTGTGTTCTTCACGTTGTTTTACAAGTCAGCATCATCCTAGGACGAGACCCATCCCCTTTGGCCGGCCGGAAGGGGTGGAGGATCAGATCCTACGACTTGAAACATGGTGGCATTGAACAGTCTTCCTCCTGTCCGTCTGAATAGGAGAGCGGTCCCTATCGAGCCGTTCTACTTCTTCCTGCGGCCTCCTTCGGACCATCCCATCGTCAGCTAGGCTTCGTCCCGTGTTCTTCCCAGCACTGGTGAGTGGTCTATCGAGCGACCGTGCGATTCACAGGGCGGTTCTTCCAGGACCGTGTATTCCTGCAGTGCTGTTGTGAGGCGAGTGTCACCCTTTTCGAAGGTACGGGTGCATCCTTATGCATTTTAGTATCTTGGTGCGATCACGATCACACACACTTCTTCACCCTTCTTCTTTCTAGTCCTATTTTGGATTTTCTTTATAGATATTGGCTTAGGAAGATAAGAAAGGGATTAGGAAGGGAGAGGGTACACAAAAACATGTCTACACCCTCTTTTTTGGCGATCACGGTGGGACATCTAGTGCCCATCGTGCTATTGTGTTGCTGATCTGTGTTTTGTGCTTTGGAAGGTTTTGTTTGAGTTGTTTCAGGTTTGCTATTTCGTCCACGTAGTGTTTCTGTCCTCTGGGGTTTACACGGTTAAGTTCGAGCCGTTCAGATCATAGCGCGGACGTTCGATTGGCCGTTCTGTTATGATCACAGTGCTGATTGTTCTGCGAGCATGTTACATTCAACGGTCCTTCTTGGGCCGTTCACTTGTTCCCACGGTCTGATATAGACCATTTGCTACTGCTGGCTCAGGTACGTTTCTGCCCATACACTGGTGGTTTTTGCTAACGTTCCACGGTTGTTTTAGGACCGTCCCACAGTGTGCACGGTCTGTCGATAGACCGTTCATCCAGGTACGCTCCTGTTCCCACAGTTTCACTATCTCAGTTCATTTTCAGTTTCTATTCCCTTTCAATCTGTTGCTACTCCTTGCCATTGAACGGTGCTGCCCTGGACCGTCGCCCTCCCTGAGCGGTCTCCCATTAGACCATGTTTTTATTTCTACAGTGCACCTGTGAGTGCCATTTTGACCATTATTTCACATTATTTCATATTTGTTTGGGTGCTGTTTTGATCTCCCCAGGCAGTCATTCCATTGTGCACGATTATTGTCATATTTGTTATAGTTGATTGATCATTGCTTGTTAGATTTAGGCTAGATTTTGCATACACCCCGGTGCACATAGGATCATGCATATTTGCATATTGTAGTTGCATTCCCCCTTGGTAAGTGATCCTTTCGCTCCCATATTCCTTGGGCTCGACTAGGTGATCTTATCCGGGACTTCCATAAGTCCCCGTGAGCCGTGGATTCCCACACGGATGCCGAGCCGGTTGTACCTTTCTACCCTTAGGTTTGCATTTGCATACATGTAAGGGAATTAACCTTAGTCAAACCCAAAGTTTAGACCTTATTCCCTATAGGTTTCCTATTTTGAGGGAATTGACCTTAATTCAAATCATTAAAAGGCCCATCGAAACTTTGGAAAAATAAAAATTGACTATCATATCGACTTGTTTGATCTTGGTTGAACCCCCCTCACACCCATATTGTTTGTTTAGGCCTGTCCAAGCCCATTTGTGTTATTCCGTGTTGCATCCCCCATCATCCATATAAATTTTGTTATTAGGCCCATTTAGGCTAGACCATTCTGTGCGTCCATTTGTTTAGTCTCATTGTCCTAGGTTTCTTTTTCTTTCTTTTCTCCTTTACATTATTGAGTCAATCCCCCTCTTTAATTCTCGAGCCCTTTACTTCCCACATTGTATTTCCCTGATGTTTCCTATATAAAGTCTTCATTTGCTATCATGGAGTGCCATTTTTCTCCTATATATTACCCTTCTTCCTCCCCATCTTCCTATTCCCGCGTGGATTCCTCTTCCCACACGGGCCCATCTTCTCATGGCCCTTCCGACCCGCAAGCAAATCTCATGGCCCACCTATCATCTCTTGCTTGCCAAACGGCCCCAGTCCAGGCCCAAAAATTCATTGCTAATCATCTTAATGGGCCTTATTCTCATAACGGGCCTCCCTCTTATTCTCTTAATGGGCCCCACGTTGCTCCTGGCCCAATCCGTCCTTATTCCCACATTCATGATCCTTCTAGGCCCACATATCCTACCATTCTCGGAATGAGCTTTCATTCTTCTCGGTCCGGATCCCCTTATCCGGCCCAATATCATAATCCTGGTCCAAATCCACACTCTCTTGCTCAGGCTGGCTTGCATCCTTCTTGGTCTCTCCCCATCGAGGAGATGATTGCTAAACCCAACGCCAGCTCGATGAACTTCAATGTCAAATTGATCCCAAATCTTCTTTGAGTGTCCCATTTGCATTCCAAGGTCTTCAGCTTCCACCGCGTTCACAAATTCCTACTTATTGCCGCTATGGTGGAGTCGGTGACCCCTATGTGCACTTGAAGGAGTTTCTATATGAGTTGGCCCAATTCGACATGACCAACGCTTGATAGCTTATCTGTTTGGTCTATCCCTAGAAGGCCCGGCTCGGGATTGGTTATTTGCATTGCTGCAAGATCAACTGGTGAGTTTCCAAATGGTACAGGAGAAATTTCTTCAGCAGTATCAAGACCAGGTTGGGCCCAAGTATTCTATAGTGGATCTGGCCCACGAGAAGATGAAGCATGACGAGGAGTTCTCTACCTTCGCCGACCGCTGGCGTCGCCTGGCCGCTCAAGTCTCGGGGCATATTCCGGAGGGAGAACAAATCAAAATGATCATTTCTAATGCAACGTCCGAGTATCGGTTCATCTTAGCCTTGAATGACATCACCTCCTGGCAACAGCTTTATAGCCGAACCCAATTCATCCACCAACAACTTTTAGGTTCCCTTGACCCCGACTCCCGTCCCCTTTCTGCGCCCACATGCGCCTCCTATCCATAATCTCCCATTAGTCAGCCCTCCAAGAGTTAGCCCTCCACCACATATCCTTCCATGAGTCGGCCTTCCACTCCCACATGCCCATATACCTCCACGTATCAACCCTCCATGAGTCAACCTATCGCCATCCACAGTCAGCCTTCCGCCGTTTCTTATCCGCATGCGCCTCCACCTCCGGTCATTGGAACATCACACCCCGAGCAGGTGGATGTCGTCCACTACATACCTCCTCATTCCACTCCGCACATGCCACTACCTAATCCTTCCCTTAGCTACGCGCCATTACCTACGCAACCTCCGCTTCCATCCTCGCAACCTTCTCCATCACCTTCCCATATCCCTCAACATCCACCATGCCCAAAGTGGGCTCCTTCTCCGCTGTTGTCGGAGTCTCTTACAGATATTTTTAGGACTTTGATGGCCGCTCACGCGTTGCAACTCCCTCTGGCTATGCCTTGCCGACCCGCGGTCGGGGATTCGCTCCAATTTTATGATTTTCATCGTCAGTAGGGGCATTTGGCCGAGGATTGCCCCGAGTTTCAGGAACTGGTTTATGGTTTGGAAGGCAAGAAGATGATCGATTGGGCCGCCATGCATGAAGCTATTTTAAATCTCCGCAGCAAGCAGCAGCAGCAGTCACCGCCCAGGTAGCCGTCTCCACTACAAGACCAGGGGCACCCCTGTGATTCTTTATCTGGCATTGCACCCGCTCCGTCACCTACTCCATCACCTGTTCCCTCCCCTATGCTTTTGTCCACCTCGTTGCCTACCTCATCACCCTCTTCATCTCCACCTACCCCCTCACCTCACCATCTCCTACTCAACCTCCACAACCTCCACCAACCCAAGCCTCTGCTCAGGATAGTGCTCCCACTTCTTCTTCCTCCATTTCCACCACTGGTTCTACTCCCAACGCCGCTAGACGCGTCGTGTCAATGCGTCGAAGGTGGGCACCATGACCCTCCAATTCCTCCGCCTCACCACCACTTTCACCATCTTCACCTCCATTACCTTCATTGCCCGTATCACCATCTCCACTACCCCTACCGCCATCACCACCGCCTTCACCGCCTCCTCTCCCAGCGACTCCTCTTCCATTACTACCACCATCTCCATCGGTTCTGCCATCTCCTTCGCCATCATTGCCCGATTCTGAGCAGGCTACGCCTACTCCTACACCTCCACCTTCGCCTTTACCCCCTCCTACGTCTCCACCTTTTCCTTTAACTCCACCCGAGCCCATCATCACCGCTATCCCTCCACCGCCCGAGATCTCTACACCTTCTAAACCTTCACCCACGCCTTCTAAGCCTTCTCCACCCCTTTCTCCACATACTTCCACCCCACGGAGCGGGTGCGCGCTATCTCTGGTGCCCCTCGGGTCTGGTCCCCAGGGAGATAATGAGCCGAGCCAGGTTTCGATTGTGCATTTCAAGATTCAAGATGTCATTTGCCGCATGCCAATCCCGGTCCTGGTCCCTGGCTATTTTTTGGATAATGAGCATGCATTTTCAGAAATGGTTGCAAAGAAGAGTTCCCTTGCATTGGTGCCAGTCTCTTCAAAAGCGAGGCCGATGGCAATCTCAGTGCTCACCGGGGGATTCACTATTGATGCCATTATTACTCCTCGCTCAATTGTTGTTCAGTTCACTGGCCGAGAGGGGGTTCTCTAATCAGATTATGCTAACCCATATAGCTACCAGGAGCCTGATGGATTCCCTATTCAAGGGGCAATTGGCCATTTCTTCAGCACCCTCCAAGGACATTCTGCACTTGTTATGCAATCTCCCTTGGTTTATTGGTGAGTCGGCCACGTCAACGCTGCGCATTACTCTCCCTCAGTTTTGTCCTGCTCTTCTGGTAAGGGAGTTATGCTTCAGGCCTGATTCCCGAATGAAGATGCCGAATCTCATGTTGCTAGTGCCAAGTGACGAGACTCCGTGGTTTTCTAATGTTCATCCTAAGGAGTTACTTATTCAAGGATGTCTGCCTATGGTTAGCACCGGGTGTCTAGGGGCAGCTGCCCCGATAAGGCTGTGTATTCATGATCGGGCTAGGTTGTCTGCCAGGTGGGCCCGTTATATGAAAAGATGTTTCAAGACAAGAAGGCCGAAGGTCCAAGTCCGCGCCAGGCGGGTCCGTTACAAGATAGTTTCTGCCAAGAAGAGGCGGCGGCGCAAGTTCAAGGGCCGTCGATTGCGCACTCGAGGGTCCACTTCTCCTTCTTCTTCTTCATTTCACACGTCGTCTTTTCTTCTGCTTAGTTCTCACCCTTGGGTGGTGTATCTTTCCTCCTCTAATCCTATTCCTATCATTTTCTCCTCTTCCCTCTGGGTATCTCCGGGGTCTACTTCTCATTCTCTTTCCCTGACCCTGTCAGGTGTCTATCATTTTCTTTCCCCGACCCTGTCAAGTGATTCTCCTTCTCCTTCTCCGACTTCGTCGGATGACTCCTATTCTTTCCCTCCAACCACGTCAGATGACCACTTCTCTTCTTCCTCATCTTCGCAACAATCTTCTTATGGTTTGTCTATTCTTTCTTCTTCACCCTTTCGGGGTCGTTACCCTTTTTCTTGTTGTTTTCGAGGCTTTAGTCCGCCTTGATCTCAGTTGATCTTTGTTTATTATGTATCTGGTTCCTTGTTATCAGGGTCTCTGTACTTTAATGAGGGAGTTCTAGCCCTCGTCTCTCTTCCTTTTTACCCTTCTCCGTCCAATATGATGTCTGCTGCTCTTCCGTGTAAAGGAATCTTCAAGTCTTTGTTATCCTCTCCATTCTTCGTCCTGTCAAGCGAGGGAAAACAAAGCTCGTGCTGCTCAAAGCTTAATGGTCAAGAGCGCTTCAGGATGCTACTTCCACGCTATGGATTTGCAAGGTACCTTTATTGTGTGCAAGAAACATGCTATCATTGCTATTATTTCTAGTTATTGCTGCGCATGATTATAATGGTGAATTCCTCAACATGGTTTGAGTGGCTTTAAGAGTCTTTGCTTAATTAGATCTTATCTTTGTGTCAATAAAGAGTTCGCTTCTGCAGCATTCTTAGGCTGGTGATAGCTTCGCGCCGGGAGTCTAGTTTCTTTCCCCGGTTATTGAGGGTGATCTTGAGTATGGGTTTTTCACACACTTCACGGCGAGCCATAGCCGATCCCTCTGAAGCAACACCGTTATTACTTTGGCTATACTATGGGTATGCAAGAGGGCCTTTTCTCTTCTTTGCTCAGCCAAGAGCAGGGGCAAGAGATCGACGGATGAAATAACAAACCTTGGCATTCCCCAATACGAGAGATGTTTCAAATAGGGGCAGTCTTAGAAAAAGAAATGAATGACAAACACCATGAAAAATGCCCCTGATCCTAGTAACCGGGCCTGCTTCTCCTAAGGCAAGAGATGAGGTTCGCGTAAAACGGTGAAGGGTAGTGCAGCATCATGCGTGTATCAAAATCAAAGTGAGCTTTATTTAAATATCTGGCCAATAAGGGCTATGTCAAAATTATATATATGAAAAACAATGCAAAATTATGATTAAAGACTTAAAGCCCCGGCACAACAGACTATCTCTTTGAGGGGTAGTGCCCTGGAAGGAATTCGAATCCTGATATCTCCCATCCTGCATGAAGCT
Source organism: Amorphophallus konjac (assembly GCA_022559845.1). NCBI lineage: Eukaryota > Viridiplantae > Streptophyta > Magnoliopsida > Alismatales > Araceae > Amorphophallus > Amorphophallus konjac. The sequence continues at coordinate 113,692,537 of CM040123.1, read as the reverse complement.
TGTCTCCCATTTTCTTCTGTTTCTCTCTCTTGGGCTGGGTTGAATCTCGGGTATGGCCTTAGTAGGGGCACCATTCTTTAGAGGCGATTGGTTGTGATAAGCCACCCTCAAATGCACGCCCTACTAAGAAGAATTCCTTAATGAGAGGGGGCAGAATGACGACCCCTTGGCCAGTAGCTTGAGCCCGTCCTTGGATGCTGCAGATACCAATGTCTTCAAAATCCCAAAAAAGAAATATTATTCAAAATAAAAAGAAATATTGTTAAAAAACAAAAAAATCAAATATTGTCAAAAAAAATAAATCAAATATTGTCAAATTTTTTTTCCAAAAGATCGAATGTTGTTCAAAATCTAAAAAAAAGAGAAAAATCAAAATAAAAAAAATAAAATCCAAAAAATTTATTGTCAAAAATCCAAAAATATTTGTCTTCTGTTCCTTTTTATCTTTTATTTTAAGGACATGCATGATTTGTTTGCTAAGTGTGCAGGTCGTAGGTGTTCAAGCTTCCCGGCTCTATCTTTTGCTCTGCCTCCTGTTCATACTTATCTGATCTGTCCTCGCTTTCTTCAAACTTATTCCTCGATCTGTTCCGAAGCTCATGTCCTTCTCATACTTTGCTTCACTCATCTTTTGATCATATCTCCGTGAGAGAGGGCTCTTTGCCTCACTGTTGTGAACATGGCAGTTTTACTTCATTGGATCTTGGACTTTGATTGAAGAGCATAGCTGTCATGTCCTGTGTTGTCCCCTTGTGGTCGTCGTCCAGGTGTCTTATCCCCTAGGGTCATCTCATGCATGTTCTAGTTCCACATGTTGTCTCGTTCTACCACGTGTTACATGTGTCCTTGTCCCACTTGTGGTTATTTCACATGTGTTATGTTGTCTCTCCTATGGTTGTCTTAGACGTCCTCGTCCTACGTATTTCTGTCCCACTGCATGTGGTTTCATTCTGTATGGTGTGTTGTCTCGCCGTGTGTTGCCATGCCCCACCATTTTCTCCGTGCTCATGCTTATTGTTTGTTTATGTGGTGTTTTGCATGTGTTGCGTGCTCGTTCACTCTTCGTTATGTTATGTTGTTTCGTTCATTTGGTCGTTATGTTTTCATTTTGTTCATGCTTGTTTATTCATGTTGCTGATCGTCTTAGTTTAAAAAATCCAAAAAAATCAGAAATAAAATATCCAAAAAATGCCGTTTCGCCCGCACAGGTAAGTCAGGTATGGCCTTCTATCCCTTCTCATTGTTGCATTAATACATGGTATCTATATTATTATATTATCTCGAGAACCGGCTGGTCATTCATGTGTTCCAAGATCTGACGTTCCCCTATAACAAAAATAATGATGATCCAGGTTCACGTGTTTAATCATCGGATAGGTTGTTAGGTTGGAAAATTAGGGGACGATGGTTCTATCTCGCACGCCGTGGTTGCAGATAGTTTCTTGACCCTGATTGCCCCAGTTTAGCAATACTATTCTCGAGTATTTTCTATTTCATGGCTTTTTTTGCATTCGTTTTAATGATTTCTTTTATTTTAGCCCAGCATACATCAAACACGTCTTTTGAGCATTCATGACCCATGGTCTGTCTAAAAGTGTCTCATTTGTGATGGATGATTGTGCGTTCATGGTTTCGAGTAGGAGGAACTATTCCACTTAGAGTTGGAGGGTTTTCTCTTGTCTGTTCACCTAGTTTGATTGACTAAGGGTCCCCATCTGGAGTTTTTAGTCTACTTCTTTACTTTTTGCCACTTGCTCCGGTCCCCTCATTGGTCCGAGGGATTGTGTCCCCCATGAGGTTGATCGTGTGTTTTCCTTTTATTTAGTTAATTCCTCTAGACTGACGTCATTTTGGTCCGATCTTTCCTCGTGTTTGGTTCGGAGTTTTTCGGAAGATTCCTATCGCTTGTTGGCAATAAACGGGTGTCTTTTGCCTTAACGCCCACTTTTCAGTCCGCTCTGCTTCGTTTCCGCTTCATCTCCATGTTCCATTTCGCTTTTGCTTCACCTCCGCTCACTCCCCTGCAAAGAGGACGTTAAGGAGGGGCATATGTTGACACCCGTTTTTTACCTATGAGTTGATTCATTCCTCTTACCATCATTTATTGATGCCTCGAGCTGTCCATTGCTCATTGGGCTATTTTCAGGCATGTCGTGGGCTTATTTTATGGGTATCTCCCTCCCTGGCTAGTCTGCTCTTGGATTCAGGGCTTAATGGGCCTTGATTTTACTCATTTTTATGAAGTTCAAGCGTCCAGGACATACACATGGTCTATCGCCCAGCCGTCCGGTGGCTAGGCGGTCTGAATTGAGCTGTTCATCCATTTATTGGATATTTACTGGGTTTTCTAAATTTCCACCGACAAGCTTCTGCACGGTCTCAATCCAGCCGTTCAATCCCATTGAGCGGATGGGTATTGGACCGTCCAAGTCCTAGAGTCCTCAACTCGTTAGATTTTCAGATAATTATCTATTTATTTTTATTCTTTGGATTTATCACTGACACGTGGTGGACGGCTAGGTAATGGACCGTTCAACGCATTGAATGGTCTAGCAATAGACCGTTCAATCCTCAAGAGTCCAACAGCGAAGAAGTCGGTCAGTTCGATGGATAATTAGATTATTTCCTGGTTTGTTTATTTTCCACCGACAGCCTTAAACGGTCTAGCATCAGACCGTGCAGTGGTCTGGGCGGTCTATCGCTCGACCGCGTACATGCTTGATTCCTGAAGATTTAATGAGTTTTCTCTCTCCATTCGTGGTCAAACCCCCAACTTCCCCCATCCATTTCTCCGCGGATTCTCCACTAAATGGGGTGCCGTTTGAACTGGATGGGAGATGGGAGTTTTATCTACGGATTTTGTTTCATTATCCCGACCTAATTTCCACTTGAAACCCTAATTTCGGGGCTAGACTTCTAGGCTCTATATATAGGACCCTTAGTCCAAGCTTTGAGAGGGGGGGAGATCTAAGGTCGATAGCGAAGCCCTGTCGCATTCTCGAGTGACCTACAGTCAGGGAGGGAGGCTTTCTACATTCCCTTAAGCCTCCAGTTCAGGGAGTAGCTTTGTGTTTTGAGTCTTTGTTTGGTCGTCCCACCGTCTTTTCCTTATTTGCATGCTCTTTTCCATCACATTGCACCCGCGTTTGTCACTATTGCATCTCATTCAATACACCCTCCTATTGTTTTTCCACGCCCCTAGGGGTTTAAAAACCTCCCAGGTATCCCCCGCACCATGTCATTGCATCGCTTTTCTCTTCTTTCTTATAGTTACTACACCTCGCAAGACTGATTTGGGTTTCCCTTTTGTGTTCTTCACGTTGTTTTGCAAGTCAGCATCATCCTAGCACGAGGCCCATCCCCTCTGGCCGGCCGGAAAGGGTGGAGGATAAGATCCTACGACTTGAAACCTGGTGGCATTGAACGGTCTTCCTCCCGTCCGTCTGAATAGGAGAGCGGTCCCCGTCGAGCCGTTCTACTTCTTCCTGCGGCCTCCTTCGGACCGTCCCGTCATCAGCCAGGCTTCGTCCCGTGTTCTTCCCAGCACTGGTGAGCGGTCTGTCGAGCGACCGTGCGATTCACAAGGCGATTCTTCCAGGATCGTGTATTCCTGTAGTGCTGTTGTGAGGCGAGTGTATCCCTTTTCCAAGGTACGGGTGCATCCTTTTGCATTTTGGTATCTTGGTGGCGATCACGATCACACACACTTCTTCACCCTTCTTCTTTCTAGTCCTATTTTAGATTTTCTTTATAGATATTGGCTTAGGAAGGTAAGAAAGGGATTAGGAAGGGAGAGGGTACACAAAAACATGTCTACACCCTCTTTTTTGACGATCACGGTGGGACATCTAGTGCCCATCGTGCTGTTGTGTTGCTGATCTTCGTTTTGTACTTTGGAAGGTTTTGTTTGAGTTGTTTCAGGTTTGCTATTTCGTCCACGTGGTGTTTTTGTCCTCTGGGGTTTACATGGTTAACTCCGAGCCATTCAGATCATAGCGTGGTCGTTCGACTGGCCGGTCTGTTCTGATCCCAGTGCTGATTCTTCTGCGAGCCTGTTACATTCAGCGGTCCTCCTTGGGCCGTTCATTGGTTCCCACGGTCTGATATAGACCGTTTACTACTGCTGGCTCAGGTACGTTTCTACCCAAACACTGGTGGTTTTTGCTAACGTTCCACGGTTGTTTCATGACCGTCCCACAGTATAATGCCCTACATTTTTTTATATAGTTTATTTAATTGTTTAAAAATTTTATACATCTAAATGTTTGAATGTTTATTTATTATGTTTTAATTAGTCATAAACAAAATTATAGGAGGTTACTAAGTTTGAAAAAAAATTTGAAAGGGCTTAAAACAAAAAAAATGAAAGATAGGATGTATAAATAAATAAAAAAAAGAAGGTCAAAAATGAAAAAAAAATAATAATAAAAAATAAAAAAAGGGGAGTGGGGGCGGCCCCAGGCGGCGGCCCGCGTGCGCGCGCACGCGGGCGGGCGCGCGCGGGCGGGCGCCGCCCCGCCACCCCCCTCTTTCGGCCGCTAATGCGGCCGAATATTTTTTTTTAAAAAATTTAATTTAATTTTTTGTCTTTTAGTATGTTAGTTAATTAAGCTCCCTTCCTTAAGTCAAAAAAACATGTATTATATAAAAAAAAGGGGGGGAAAATGCAGGTTAGTCAAAGGAAGTTAGGTGGATGTTAGGTGGAGTTTGAATGTCAAAAAGTTAAGTAAATAATATTAATATAATTGGTTAAATCCTAACCATTGATTTAAATGGAGGGTTAGGATGGTTTAAGCCCAAACCCCTATAAATAGATGGGCTAGGGGCTTCATTTGCATCATTTAGAAGCTGGGTACGTGAGGTGCTGAGCAGAAGGTTTGAAGGTCATTAAGGGAAGGGTTAAGCATTCTTAAGGTAAAGGATTAATACTTATTCCCCTAGATTAGCATGTATTAGTATATTTAGATTGATTTATGATATGTAATCAGCATCTATATAGGTGTTTAACTTCATAGATCGTGGTTTATTAATCTGTAATTTTATTTGGGTTGGATTAGCATTTAATCATTAAGTTAAAGCATGAGATTAAGGGGATAATTAAGTGATTAACATCTTAAAATTATCCACGGTGTATGATAAATTGATAGAACTTCCAGAATCATGATACATAATGCTATGAACTTTCTGCACAAAATTTCTATGTCAAATTAAATTTATTTTTACGTTTATAGATTTTTTTGGTATTCTCCTAAATGTGTTTAAATTACACAAAAATACCAAAGGAGTATATTAAATCACAATAAATTGTGGGAAGGTATCTTACTATGAGTTTCACTTGTAAAATATTTTTCATACTTTCTGGACCATGATATTCATTTTTAACGAATTTTCATACATGATAAAATGTATAAATAATTGTATAGAAATTATAAACATTAGAAATCGTGTTCACAAAGGTCTGAAAATTTTACAGTATGATTCTGATATTTAGTATGATGAATTCTGATAATAGCAACAATTATTGATACCTGCAAGAAATATTAGATACTTTTTGATATTTTAATAGAAGTGTAAAATCTTGATAAAAATATAAATAATTCATGAAAAATATTACAACTTTACCAGAAGACTCAAATACTTGTTAGAACTAATTGATGAAAATTTAATCTCATTATGATAACAGAATCACCACTGGTATAATTATCAATGTTTAAACAATTAATTAGAAAATTTAGATAAATATAAATATTCTGTGAAAAATCAAAGAAAATCACAGAATTAATGTTGTGACATCTGTAAATTAAAATTTAGTATAGTTTGGTCATTTTAGGTATTCTGTATAATTTTCTCTAATTAAAAGTTATTATTGTAAATTATTATACATTTTAGAAACTGATATAAAAATTTATAAAATTGACATACTGAATGAAAAATAATGAAAATTTCTACATATGATTTCTATGATTGAAACAACATTCTGTAAATTTTTGGAAGTTACCTGATCATTTTGGATATATTTAATTGATTTATTATTCATGATATCTTTTTCTCACTTATTATGAAAAATAGTAACATAGTGTGAAAAATAATAATACAGCATGAAAAATAATGACAAATTTGAAGAATAATAATTCTGTTATGAATGATAGTTTGACAAATTATTGTAAATTTTAAAGTGATGTAGATATATTTAGTTAATTGTTCATGTATTGTATAATTCAAATAATTATGTAAAAATTATTATTCATGCATGAAAAATTATGAAACTTTTTCTATGAAGTATTACAGACAAGTTTAAGTTCCTGTAAAATTTTCATGATCTTATGAATTTATTAGCTAAATTTAGTCAATTATGTTAAATTTTAGAGTATAAGTAATTTCAGAAAAAAATATAATTACTGTCTGAAAGAAAATAAAAATTTGTTGTTCTGTTCTTTACTGTAAATGTATTAGATTCCTGAAATTTTAATCTATTCTGAGTTTTGATAACTGAATTATGAATTTTTGATGTATAAATAGACTATAGATAATTCTGTAAAAATAATAAATACTTTCTGAAAAATTCTGAAAATTTACTGTTTTGATTATTTATGCAAATTTATTGATTTCCTGAAATTTCAAGGCATTCTGATATCTGTAAATAGATTTAGTGATTTTTGCTATATAAATATGTCATTATAATTAAATAACTTGAAATTTCAGAAAAAGAAAAATGATTTCAGTATTGGTAAATTAATATTCATTGTATGAATTTTGAGTGGCATGTGTCCATTTCACATATGTCATATTTATATTTTTACCGTACCGTTAGTAATGCCAAATGGACACTGCCACCATAGGGGGAGACTGGAACCAAACTGTAGAAATGCCCCTATGGGGAGGTTCACACTGTACTGGCCCCGAGGGTAACGGGGATTGAAATCCTGGAGGTGGACAAGTACCACTGGTTAAGGTGGAGAGGACTTCTCCCGGTTCTGCGCAGTAACCAAGACTCATCACTATTTACCTAGGTGATCGAGTACCGACTGACTGTCCTTCTAGTGGTGGTTTGGGCACTGTGTCTGGCTATTTATACCACTGTTTACTGTTTACTGAACTGAAATTGAACGACTGTCACTGCCTACTGAATTGATATTGAACAACTTTTACTGTTCACTGAGTCGTTAGTTATACGACTATTACTGTTTACTGAATCAATATTGGAACTATTTTACTATTCACTGAAACTATTGTTACTGCTCATTTAACTGATATTGAATTTACTATTGTTACATTTTACTGTTACTGCATGGTAAATATTTACTGCTGATGAATCTCCAGTATATCGAATGGTGATTTGGAAAAGGGCAGATTACGTCTGTCTGGATCCTTTCACTATGCGTGAGACTACTCCGCCTAGTACTGGAATCATTAGTTAATGTTTATAAATGATGAATCCTTATTTACTTTGTCACGGGTATGATAAATTTTACTGTACATGCTTTCTTTGTCAAATGATAATAGAATGACCTTATGAAATATATTATTGTAAATCATTTTGAATATGTTGATACATGTTTTGACCGGGGACTATGCTTAGTCTCTTACTGGGTCTATTCGTAGACTCACCCCGTTGAACAATTACAGGAGAAGCGGTAGAAGAAAGCGAGGAGTGATCTCGCAGTGTTTTGACCGCGGCTCGGATTTTACTACCAGTCTTTATCTTAGGTGGTTATGTTATGAATTATGTTTTATGTAAAAGAAAAAAAAATGTGTGTGAATTTGATTTGTAATAAAAGACTTGTGAAATTGTTATCTTTATCTTATCTACGTGGAAGTAGTCATTTGACTGTAAGCTGATGAATTGAGCATTTTCATTTCCGCTGCAATGATATCTCAGTGTTTATGTGAAATTCTCAATCGCAATTGTACCGCTTGGGTTGTTCCCACTGTGACGTTCCGACCGGGATCCGACGTGAGTCTTTACGGCTGGACCGGGTCTCCGAGTCGGGGCGTCACAGAGAGTGGTATCAGAGCCAACGGTTGAGAATTGACATAAATGGTCATCAGCTTAATCCACATTCAAAAGTCTTAATTAGTAGGGAGTTTGATGAAAACTGAACTGAATATTTGTATTGTTAGACCATGGCGGGAGGAGTCGTCGTGCAGCTCAGAATGACGATACTCAGGAGGAGCCGAGAGGACCCCCAGCTCCGCCCCCACCACCTTTGGTGGACTATGGAATGTTCATGCAAGGCCTGGTTCAGGCTATGCAGACCCAGGCGCAGACACAGGCGGCACTTCAAGCGCAACTCCAGACTCAGGCAGCGTCACCTCAGGAGCAGGCTTCAGGAGGGGTGACTATGATGGAAAGGTTTCGGCGGATGTCACCACCTTCTTTTAAGGGGGAGAGTCAGCCAATCATGGCTGAAAATTGGCTCCGAGAGATCGAGAAGATCTTCCGGGTCATCCGGTGTGCAGATGAAGACAAGACAAGCTTGGCAGGCATATATGCTACAGGAGAGAGCGGACGTATGGTGGGCGTCAGTTCTGAGGAATCAATCTGACAGACTGGAGCAGGATATTACTTGGGAAGAATTCACGGAGCTGTTCACGGCAAAGTACATACCGGAACATGTGCAAGACAAGCTGGAGCAGGATTTTCTGGCCCTAACTCAGGGGTCGAAGACCGTGCTCGAGTATGAAGCAAAGTTCGCAGAATTGTCAAAATATGCACCACACATTGCTTCAGATGAAAGGAGGAAGGTGAAAAAGTTTGTGGCGGGACTTCGACCATCGCTTCGGACCCGCCTAGTTGCACTAGATCTGGCTACTATGGAGGCGGCTCTTGGCGCGGCATGTCGTCAAGAGAGCGACATGGAGTTATATCAGGAGGAGAAGAGGACTTCAACAAAAAGACCATCGGCACCCTTTCACCAGAATGATAAAGACAAAAAGGTGATGAGAAATCCGTCACGACCGTTCGTGGCGTGGAAGACCACACCACCAGCATGGGGCAACAACAAACCGGAATGCAAGCAATGTGGCAAGCGTCATGGCGGGGAAGTATGCTGGATCGCCTCCGGCAGATGTCTCCGTTGTGGTGATAAGGGCCACATGATTCGAGATTGTCCGAAGATGATGCAACCTATTGCGGCTCGACCAGTAGCAGCAACAGCAGCTCCAGTGGCAGCTAGACCAACAATAGTACCAGCCAGACCGGGAGCAGCGAGACCCGCAGGGAGACCCCGAGCGCCAGCTCGGGTATTTGCACTTGCTAGAGAGGATGCGGAACAGGCGGAGGATCTCACCGAAGGTACTATTTCTATCAATGGTATTCATGCTAGAGTGCTATTTGACACCGGTGCCACACATACTTTTATTTCCGAGAAGTTTGCTAGTCAATTACATGAAGAATTTGGAATTGAGTCAGTGGACCTAGACATGCCTCTGTTGGTACACACACCTGCAGGAGCAGTGTCTACCAAGAGGCACATCCCCTCACTATCAGTCAATATAGAAGGAAGAACTCTGCCTGGTTATTTTTGTTGTTTACCTATGCAAGATTTTGATGCTATCCTAGGACTGGATTGGTTAGAAGAGCATTACGCTCTGATAGATTGTCGAAGGAAGAGAGTAATTTTTCGCATCCCTAGAGAGAAAGAGTTTTCTCATCCCCTACTGAAGCATATGGCTGGGAAGAAGCTTGTAGTTTCAGCAATGAAGACTGTGCGAATGTTGAGGAAGGGCTACGATGCATTCTTGGCAAGCGTAGTCACAAAGTCGGATGTTGACCAATCACCGACCGTAGCAGAGATTGAGGTTGTTCGGGAATTCCTTGATGTGTTTCCAGATGATTTGCCCGGGTTACCACCTACAAGGGAGTTAGAGTTTTCCATTGACTTGTTACCTGGCACAGCACCTGTCTCTAAGGCACCTACAGAATGGCCCCAGCAGAATTGTCAGAGTTGAAAAAGCAACTTCAAGACTTGCTAGACAAGGGGTTTATCCGTCCAAGTGTGTCATCATGGGGAGCTCCAGTCCTATTTGTGAAAAAGAAGGATGGTTCTCTTAGGTTATGCGTTGACTATCGCAAGCTTAATGAGGTAACCATTAAAAATAAATATCCTTTACCCCGCATTGATGACCTATTTGACCAGTTGCAAGGAGCCACGGTATTTTCAAAGATTGATCTACGTTCGGGATACCATCAGTTGAGGATAAAGAAGAAGATACATCCAAGACGGCGTTCCGGACGAGATATGGTCATTATGAATTTTTGGTGTTACCTTTTGGTCTGACAAATGCCCCAGCAGCTTTTATGGACTTGATGAATCGGGTGTTTAGACCGTATCTTGACACCTTTGTGGTTGTCTTTATTGATGATGTGCTGATATATTCTCCTGATGAAGCTTCACACCGAGAACACTTGAGGATCGTCCTCGAGACGCTAAGAGCGCATGAGCTGTATGCTAAGTTCAGCAAATGTGACTTTTGGCTGACGGAGGTTCATTTCCTCGGGCATGTAATCTCAGGCAATGGTGTTGCCGTTGACCCCGCAAAGGTCCAGGCGGTTCTGGAATGGGAGACTCCTAAATCTCCCACAGAGATTCGGAGTTTCTTAGGGTTAGCTGGTTACTATCGTCGCTTTATTGAGGGATTCGCATCTCTGGCGGCGCCACTAACCAAGTTGACCCGAAAGGGAGTCAAATATATATGGTCTGAAGCTGTGAGAAAAGTTTCCAAGAGCTGAAGGCTAGGCTGACATCGGCACCAATTCTTGTTTTGCCTAACAATGAGGATGACTTTGCAATATATTCTGATGCATCGAAGGTTGGGCTAGGCAGTGTATTGATGCAAAATGGAAGGGTGGTCGCTTATGCTTCTCGCCAACTAAAGGAGCACGAGCGAAACTACCCGACTCATGATTTGGAATTGGCTGCAGTGGTTCATGCATTGAAGATCTGGCGTCACTACCTTTACGGCGTCAAGTTCGAAGTGTTCACTGACCACAAGAGTCTGAAGTACCTATTTTCTCAGAAGGAGTTAAATCTAAGGCAAAGAAGATGGGTCGAATTCTTGAAAGATTATGACTTCGAATTACGATACCATCCAGGAAAGGCAAATGTAGTAGCCGATGCTCTCAGCAGGAAAAGAGTTACAATGCTGCAGGATTGGAAGATGATCGAAGATGCAACGCAGCTTATGACTGTGATCGAGCCTCAGCTATGTCAGGCATTTGTGTCTCAACTGACCATTCGGTCAACAGTGCTTGACATGGTGATAGGGATGCAAAAAGATGATCCCCAGCTGCAGGGATTGATCGGGAAGGCCGGCTTTGCTCGTGATGAAGATGGAGTAATTCGGTTTCAGCACCGGATCTGTGTACCTGATATAGCCGATCTTAAAAGACAGATTCTGGAGGAAGCTCACCGGTCAATGTTCTCTATTCATCCAGGAGGTGGTAAAATGTACCAAGACTTGAAACGGTCTTTCTGGTGGCAGGGAATGAAGAAGGATGTAGCTGACTTTGTGGCTAGATGCTTGGTTTGTCAGCAGGTAAAAGCAGAACACCAAAGGCCATCAGGGCTAATGCAGAAAATGGAAATTCCTCAGTGGAAATGGGAAGCTATCACTATGGACTTTGTGACCGGGTTACCGAGATCTGTGAAGGGTAATGATGCTATATGGGTGATCGTGGACCGATTTTCTAAGTCCGCACATTTCCTTCCTATGAAGGTAAAGCAATCGGTGGAAAGTTTGACAAGATTATATGTTGATAACATTGTCAGACTTCATGGGATTCCAAAGTCGATCATCTCTGACAGGGATCCCCGGTTCACATCCAGACTGTGGCAAGGGTTGCATGAAGCTTTTGGTTCGCGGCTCAAGCTCAGTTCAGCTTTTCACCCGCAAACTGACGGTCAGTCCGAAAGGACAATTCAGACACTGGAGGATATGCTTCGGGCTTGTGTTCTTGATTGGAAGGGCGATTGGGAGCGACATCTACCTCTCGTGGAATTCTCTTATAATAATAGCTTCCACGCGAGTATAGGTATGGCTCCATTCGAGGCACTATATGGTAGACCTTGTAGGTCTCCGTTGTGCTGGGAGGAAACAGGAGACAGGCAGTATGTGGGTCCAGAAGTTGTCCAAGAAACTACAGAAAAGATCAGGCTGATCCGACAAAGACTGATGACAGCACAAGACCGACAGAAGAGCTATGCTGATAATCGGAGGAAGGAGCTGTCATTCGAAGTCGGTGATCACGTCTTCCTCAAGGTGTCTCCGTCAAAGGGAATCGTTCGGTTCGGCAAGCGTGGAAAATTAAATCCACGATACGTCGGACCATTTGAGATTCTAGAGAGACTAGGGAATGTGGCATATCGGCTGGCTTTACCTCCGTCTCTGGAGGGAGTACATCCGGTGTTCCACGTGTCCATGCTGAGGAGGTACGTGCATGATCCGGCTCATGTGATCAGTACTGAGCAGATGCAGTTCCAACAGAACCTATCCTATGAGGAACAACCTGTTCGAATTCTGGACCGCAAAGAGCAAGTGCTGAGAACTAAAGTCATCCCACTGGTGAAGGTACTATGGAGGAACTTCTCGCACGAGGAGGCCACGTGGGAACCAGAGGAAGCAATGAAGAAGAAGCACCCTCATCTGTTCGGTATGTGATCTAACCCCAACTTCGAGGACGAAGTTTTCTTTAAGGGGGAGAGGGTATAATGCCCTACATTTTTTATATAGTTTATTTAATTGTTTAAAAATTTTATACATCTAAATGTTTGAATGTTTATTTATTATGTTTTAATTAGTCATAAACAAAATTATAGGAGGTTATTAAGTTGAAAAAAAAATTTGAAAGGGCTTAAAACAAAAAAAAATGAAAGAAAGGATGTATAAATAAATAAAAAAAAAGAAGGTCAAAAATAAAAAAAATAATAAAAAAATTAAAAAAAAGGGAGTGGGGGGCGCCCCAGGCGGCCGCCCGCGTCGCGCGCACGCGGGGCGGGGCGCCGCCCCGCCACCCCCCTCTTTCGGCCGCTAATGCGGCCGAATATTTTTTTTAAAAAAAATTTAAATTTTTTTTTTTGTCTTTTAGTATGTTAGTTAATTAAGCTCCTTCTTAAGTCAAAAAAAACATGTATTATATAAAAAAAAGGGGGGAAAATGCAGGTTAGTCAAAGGAAGTTAGGTGGATGTTAGGTGGAGTTTGAATGTCAAAAAGTTAAGTAAATAATATTAATATAATTGGTTAAATCCTAACCATTGATTTAAATGGAGGGTTAGGATGGTTTAAGCCCAAAGCCCTATAAATAGATGGGCTAGGGGCTTCATTTGCATCCTTTAGAAGCTGGGTACGTGAAGGGCTGAAGCTGAAGGTTTGAAGGTCATTAAGGAAAGGGTTAAGCATTTTTAAGGTAAGGGATTAATACTTATTCCCCTAGATTAGCATGTATTAGTATATTTAGATTGATTTATGATATGTAATCAGCATATATATAGGTGTTTAACTTCATAGATCGTGGTTTATTAATCTGTAATTTTATTTGGGTTGGATTAGCATTTAATCATTAAGTTAAAGCATGAGATTAAGGGGATAATTAAGTGATTAATATGTTAAAATTATCAACGGTGTATGAAAAATTGATAGAACTTTCAGAATCATGATACCTGATGATATAAACTTTCTGCACAAATTTTCATGTCTAATTAAATTTATTTTCACGTTTATAGATTTTTTTGGTATTCTCCTAAATGTGTTTAAATTACACAAAAATACCAAAGGAGTATATTAAATCACAATAAATTGTGGGAAGGTATCTTACTATGAGTTTCACTTGTAGAAAAATTTTCATACTTTCTGGAGCATGATATTCATTTTTAACGAATTTTCATACATGATAAAATGTATAAATAATTGTATAGAAATTATAGAAATTAGAAATCGTGTTCACAAAGGTCTGAAAATTTTACAGTATGATCCTGATATTTAGTATGATGAATTCTGATAATAGCAACAATTATTGATACCTGCAAGAAATATTAGATACTTTTTGATATTTTAATAGAAGTGTAAAATTTTGATAAAAATATAAATAATTCATGAAAAATATTACAACTTTACCAGAAGACTCAAATACTTGTTAGAACTAATTGATGAAAATTTCATCTCATTATGATAACAGAATCACCACTGGTATAATTATCAATGTTTAAACAATTAATTAGAAAATTTAGATAAATATAAATATTCTGTGAAAAATCAAAGAAAATCACAGAAGTCATGTTGTGACATCTGTAAATTAAGGTTTAGTATAGTTTGGTCATTTTAGGTATTCTGTATAATTTTCTCTAATTAAAGTTATTATTGTAAATTATTATACATTTTAGAAACTGATATAAAAATTTATAAAATTGACATACTGAATGAAAAATAATGAAAATTTCTACATATGATATCTATGATTGAAACAACATTCTGTAAATTTTTGGAAGTTACCTGATCATTTTGGATATATTTAATTGATTTATTATTCATGATATCTTTTTCTCACTTATTATGAAAAATAGTAACATAGTGTGAAAAATATTAATACAGCATGAAAAATAATGACAAATTTTAAGAATAATAATTCTGTTATGAATGATAGTTTGAAAAATTATTGTAAATTTTAAAGTGATGTAGATATATTTAGTTAATTTTTCATGTATTGTATAATTCAAATAATTATGTAAAAATTAGTATTCCTGCATGAAAAATTATGAAACTTTTTCTATGAAGTATTACAGACAAGTTTAAGTTCCTGTAAAAGTTTCATGATCTTATGAATTTATTAGCTAAATTTAGTCAATTATGTTAAATTTTAGAGTATAAGTAATTTCAGAAAAAAATATAATTACTGTCTGAAAGAAAATGAAAAAATTTGTTGTTCTGATCTTTACTGTAAATGTATTAGATTCCTGAAATTTCAATCTATTCTGAGTTTTGATAACTGAATTATGAATTTTTGATGTATAAATAGACTATAGATAATTCTGTAAAAATATTAAATACTTCCTGAAAAATTCTAAAAATTTACTGTTTTGATCATTTCTGTAAATATATTGATTTCCTGAAATTTCAAGACATTCTGATATCTGTAAATAGATTTAGTGATTTTTGCTATATAAATATGTCATTATAATTAAATAACTTGAAATTTCAGAAAAAAGAAAAATGATTTCAGTATTGGAAAATTAATATTCACAGTATGAATTTTTAGTGGCATGTGTCCATTTCATTATGTCATATTATATTTTTACCGTACCGTTAGTAATGCCAAATGGACACTGCCACCATAGGGGGAGACTGGAACCAAACTGTAGAAATGCCCCTATGGGGAGGTTCACACTGTACTGGTCCCGAGGGTAACGGGAATTGAAATACTGGAGGTGGACAAGTACCACTGGTTAAGGTGGAGAGGACTTCTCCCGGTTCTGCGCAGTAACCAAGACTCATCACTACTTACCTAGGTGATCGAGTACCGACTGACTGTCCTTCTAGTGGTGGTTTGGGCACTGTGTCTGGCTATTTATACCACTGTTTACTGAACTGAAATTGAATGACTGTCACTGCCTACTGAATTGATATTGAACAACTTTTACTGTTCACTGAGTCGTTAGTTATACGACTATTACTGTTTACTGAATCAATATTGGAACTATTTTACTGTTCACTGAAACTATTGTTACTGCTCATTTAACTGATATTGAATTTACTATTGTACATTTTTACTGTTACTGCATGGTAAATATTTACTGCTGATGAATCTCCAGTATATCGAATGGTGATTTGGAAAAGGGCAGATTACGTCTGTCTGGATCCTTTCACTATGCGTGAGACTACTCCGCCTAGTACTGGAATCATTAGTTAATGTTTATAAATGATGAATCCTTATTTACTTTGTCACGGGTATGATAAATTTTAATGTACATGCTTTCTTTGTCAAATGATAATAGAATGACCTTATGAAATATATTACTGTAAATCATTTTGAATATGTTGATACATGTTTTGACCGGGGACTATGCTTAGTCTCTTACTGGGTCTATTCGTAGACTCACCCCGTTGAACAATTACAGGAGAAGCGGTAGAAGAAAGCGAGGAGTGATCTCGCAGTGTTTTGACCGCGGCTCGGATTTTACTACCAGTCTTTATCTTAGGTGGTTATGTTATGAATTATGCTTTATGTAAAAGAAAAAAAAAGTGTGTGAATTTGGATTTGTAATAAAAGACTTGTGAAATTGTTATCTTTATTTTTATCTATGTGGATGTAGTCATTTGACTGTAAGCTGATGAATTGAGCATTTTCATTTCCGCTGCAATGATATCTCAGTGTTTATGTGAAATTCTCAATCGCAATTGTACCGCTTGGG
Source organism: Amorphophallus konjac (assembly GCA_022559845.1). Classification (NCBI taxonomy): domain Eukaryota; kingdom Viridiplantae; phylum Streptophyta; class Magnoliopsida; order Alismatales; family Araceae; genus Amorphophallus; species Amorphophallus konjac. Next base: position 113,676,133 of record CM040123.1, on the reverse strand, counting down.
TTGTTCCCACTGTGACGTTCCGACCGGGATCCGACGGAGTCTTTACGGCTGGACCGGGTCTCCGAGTCGGGGCGTCACAGAGAGTGGTATCAGAGCCAACGGTTGAGAATTGACATAAATGGTCATCAGCTTAATCCACATTCTAAAATCCTTAATTAGTAGGGAGTTATGATGAAAACTGAACCGAATATTTGTATTGTTAGACCATGGCGGGAGGAGGTCGTCGTGCAGCTCAGAATGACGATGCTCAGGAGGAGCCGAGAGGACCCCCAGCTCCGCCCCCACCACCTTTGGTGGACTATGGATGTTCATGCAAGGCCTGGTTCAGGCTATGCAAACTCAGGCTCAGACACAGGCGGCACTTCAAGCGCAACTCCAGACTCAGGCAGCGTCACCTCAGGAGCAGGCTTCTGGAGGGGTGACTATGATGGAGAGGTTTCGACGGATGTCACCACCCTCTTTTAAGGGGGAGAGTCAGCCAATCATGGCCGAAAACTGGCTCCGAGAGATCGAGAAGATCTTCCGGGTCATCCGATGTGCAGATGAGGACAAGACCAGTTTGGCTGCGTATATGCTACAGGAGAGAGCGGACGTATGGTGGGCGTCTGTTCTAAGGAATCAGCCAGACAGACTAGAGCAGGATATTACTTGGGAAGAATTCACGGAGCTGTTTACGGCAAAGTACATACCGGAACATGTGCAAGACAAGCTGGAGCAGGACTTTCTGGCCCTAACTCAGGGGTCGAAGACCGTGCTCGAGTACGAAGCAAAGTTCGCGGAATTAGCAAAATATGCACCACACATTGCTTCAGATGAAAGGAGGAAGGTGAAGAAATTTGTGGCGGGACTTCGACCGTCGCTTCGGACCCGCCTAGTTGCACTGATCTTACTACTATGGAGGCGGCTCTTGGCGCGGCATGTCGTCAAGAGAGCGATATGGAGTTATATCAAGAAGAGAAGAGGACTTCGACAAAAAGGCCATCGGCACCCTTTCACCGGAATGATAAAGGCAAAAAGGTGATGAGAAATCCGTCACGACCGTTCGTGGCATGGAAGACCACACCACCAGCTTGGGGCAGCAACAAACCAGAATGCAAGCAATGTGGCAAGCGTCATGGCAGGGAAGTATGCTGGATCGCCTCGGCAGATGTCTCCGTTGTGGTGATAAGGGCCACATGATTCGAGATTGTCCGAAGATGATGCAACCTATTGCGGCTCGGCCAGTAGCAGCAACAGCAGCTCCAGTGGCAGCTAGACCAGCAATAGTACCAGCCAGACCGGGAGCAGCGAGACCCGCGGGGAGACCCCGAGCGCCAGCTCGGGTATTTGCACTTGCGAGAGAGGATGCGGAACAGGCGGAGGATCTCACAGAAGGTACTATTTCTATCAATGGTATTCATGCTAGAGTACTATTTGACACCGGTGCCACACATACTTTTATTTCCGAGAAGTTTGCTAGTCAATTACATGAAGAATTTGGAATTGAGTCAGTGGACCTAGACGTGCCCCTGTTGGTACACACACATGCAGGAGCAGTGTCTACCAAGAGGCACATCCCCTCACTATCAGTCAATATAGAAGGAAGAACTCTGCCTGGTTGTTTTTGTTGTTTACCTATGCAAGATTTTGATGCTATCCTAGGACTGGATTGGTTAGAAGAGCATTACGCTCTGATAGATTGTCAAAGGAAGAGAGTAATTTTTCGCATCCCTAGAGAGAAAGAGTTTTCTCATCCCCTACTGAAGCATATGGCTGGGAAGAAGCTTGTAGTTTCAGCAATGAAGACTGTGCGAATGTTGAGGAAGGGCTACGATGCATTCTTGGCAAGCGTAGTCACAAAGTCGGATGTTGACCAATCACCGACCGTAGCAGAGATTGAGGTTGTTCGGGAATTCCTTGATGTGTTTCCAGAGGATTTGCCCGGGTTACCACCTACAAGGGAGTTAGAGTTTTCCATTGACTTGTTACCTGGCACAGCACCTGTCTCTAAGGCACCCTACAGAATGGCCCCAGCAGAATTGTCAGAGTTGAAAAAGCAACTTCAAGACTTGCTAGACAAGGGTTTATCCGTCCAAGTGTGTCATCATGGGGAGCTCCAGTCCTATTTGTGAAAAAGAAGGATGGTTCTCTTAGGTTATGCGTTGACTATCGCAAACTTAATGAGGTGACCATTAAAAATAAATATCCTTTACCCCGCATTGATGACCTGTTTGACCAGTTGCAAGGAGCCACGGTGTTTTCAAAGATTGATCTACGTTCGGGATACCATCAGTTGAGGATAAAGAAAGAAGATACATCCAAGACGGCGTTCCGGACGAGATATGGTCATTATGAATTTTTGGTGTTACCTTTTGGTCTGACAAATGCCCCAGCAGCTTTTATGGACTTGATGAATCGGGTGTTTAGACCTTATCTTGACACCTTTGTGGTTGTCTTTATTGATGATGTGCTGATATATTCTCCTGATGAAGCTTCACACCGGGAACACTTGAGATCGTCCTCGAGACGCTAAGAGCGCATGAGCTGTATGCTAAGTTCAGCAAATGTGACTTTTGGCTGACGGAGGTTCATTTCCTCGGGCATGTAATCTCAGGCAATGGTGTTGCCGTTGACCCCGCAAAGGTCCAGGCGGTTCTGGAATGGGAGACTCCTAAATCTCCCACAGAGATTCGGAGTTTCTTAGGGTTAGCTGGTTACTATCGCCGCTTTATAGAGGGATTCGCATCTCTGGCGGCGCCACTAACCAAGTTGACCCGAAAGGGAGTCAAATATATATGGTCTGAAGCTGTGAGAAAAGTTTCCAAGAGCTGAAGGCTAGGCTGACATCGGCACCAATTCTTGTTTTGCCTAACAATGAGGATGACTTTGCTATCTATTCTGATGCATCGAAGGTTGGGCTAGGCAGTGTATTGATGCAAAATGGAAGGGTGGTCGCTTATGCTTCTCGCCAACTAAAGGAGCACGAGCGAAACTACCCGACTCATGATTTGGAATTGGCTGCAGTGGTTCATGCATTGAAGATCTGGCGTCATTACCTTTACGGCGTCAAGTTCGAAGTGTTCACTGACCACAAGAGTCTGAAGTACCTATTTTCTCAGAAGAGTTAAATCTAAGGCAAAGAAGATGGGTCGAATTCTTGAAAGATTATGACTTCGAATTACGATACCATCCAGGAAAGGCAAATGTAGTAGCCGATGCTCTCAGCAGGAAAAGAGTTATGATGCAGCAAGACTGGAAGATGATCGAAGATGCAGCGCAACTTATGGCTGTGATCGAGCCTCAGCTATGTCAGGCATTTGTGTCTCAACTGACCATTCGGTCAACAGTGCTTGACAAGGTGATAGGGATGCAAAAAGATGATCCCCAGCTGCAGGGATTGATCGGGAAGCCGGCTTTGCTCGTGATGAAGATGGAGTAATTCGGTTTCAGCACCGGATCTGTGTACCTGATATAGCCGATCTGAAAAGGCAGATTCTGGAGGAAGCTCACCGGTCAATGTTCTCTATTCATCCAGGAGGTGGTAAAATGTACCAAGACTTGAAACGGTCTTTCTGGTGGCAGGGAATGAAGAAGGATGTAGCTGACTTTGTGGCTAGATGCTTGGTTTGTCAGCAGGTAAAAGCAGAACACCAAAGGCCATCAGGGCTAATGCAGAAAATGAAATTCCTCAGTGGAAATGGGAAGCAATCACTATGGACTTTGTGACCGGCTTACCCAGATCTGTGAAGGGTAATGATGCTATATGGGTGATCGTGGACCGATTTTCAAAGTCCGCACATTTCCTTCCTATGAAGGTAAAGCAATCGGTGGAAAGTTTGACAAGATTATATGTTGATAACATTGTCAGACTTCATGGGATTCCAAAGTCGATCATCTCCGACAGGGATCCCCGGTTCACATCCAGACTGTGGCAAGGGTTGCATGAAGCTTTTGGTTCGCGGCTCAAGCTCAGTTCAGCTTTTCACCCTCAAACTGACGGTCAGTCCGAAAGGACGATTCAGACACTGGAGGACATGCTTCGGGCTTGTGTTCTTGATTGGAAGGGCGATTGGGAGCGACATCTATCTCTCGTGGAATTTCTTATAATAATAGCTTCCACGCGAGTATAGGCATGGCTCCATTCGAGGCACTATATGGTAGACCTTGTAGGTCTCCGTTATGTTGGGAGGAAACAGGAGACAAGCATTATGTGGGTCCAGAAGTTGTCAAGAAACTACAGAAAAGATCAGGCTGATCCGACAAAGACTGATGACAGCACAAGACAGACAGAAGAGTTATGCTGATAACCGGAGGAAGGAGCTGTCATTCGAAGTTGGTGATCACGTCTTCCTCAAGGTATCTCCGTCAAAGGGAATCGTTCGGTTCGGCAAGCGTGGAAAATTAAATCCACGATACGTCGGACCATTTGAGATTCTGGAGAGACTAGGGAATGTGGCATATCGGCTGGCTTTACCTCCGTCTCTGGAGGGAGTACATCCGGTGTTCCACGTGTCCATGCTGAGGAGGTACGTGCATGATCCGGCTCATGTGATCAGTTCTGAGCAGATGCAGTTCCAACAGAACCTATCCTATGAGGAACAACCTGTTCGAATTCTGGACCGCAAAGAGCAAGTGCTGAGGACTAAAGTCATCCCACTGGTGAAGGTACTATGGAGGAACTTCTCGCACGAGGAAGTCACGTGGGAACCAGAGGAAGCAATGAAGAAGAAGTACCCTCATCTGTTCGGTATGTGATCTAACCCCAACTTCGAGGACGAAGTTTTCTTTAAGGGGGAGAGGATGTAATGCCCGACAATTTATAGCATTTTATTTAATAAATAAAAATTTTTGCATGCTTAAAAGGTTTGAATGTTTATTTATTATGTTTTAATTAGTCATAAACAAAATTATAGGAGGTTACTAAGTTTGAAAAAAAAATTGAAAGGGCTTAAAACAAAAAAAATGAAAGAAAGGATGTATAAATAAATAAAAAAAGAAGGTCAAAAATGAAAAAAAAAATAAAAAAAATTAAAAAAAAGGGAGTGGGGGCGGCCCCAGGCGGCCGCCGCGTACGCGCGCGGGCGGGCGCCGCCCCGCCACCCCCCTCTTTCGGCCGCTAATGCGGCCGAATATTTTTTTTAAAAAAAATTAATTTTTTTTTGTCTTTTAGTATGTTAGTTAATTAAGCTCCTTCCTTAAGTCAAAAAAAACATGTATTATATAAAAAAAGGGGGGAAAATGCAGGTTAGTCAAAGGAAGTTAGGTGGATGTTAGGTGGAGTTTGAATGTCAAAAAGTTAAGTAAATAATATTAATATAATTGGTTAAATCCTAACCATTGATTTAAATGGAGGGTTAGGATGGTTTAAGCCCAAACCCCTATAAATAGAAGGGCTAGGGGCTCATTTGCATCCTTTAGAAGCTGAGTACGTGAAGGGCTGAGCAGAAGGTTTGAAGGTCATTAAGGAAGGGTTAAGCATTTTTAAGGTAAGGGATTAATACTTAATCCCCTAGATTAGCATGTATTAGTATATTTAGATTGATTTATAGTATGAAATCAGCATCTATATAGGTGTTTAACTTCATAGATCGTGGTTTATTAATCTGTAATTTTATTTGGGTTGGATTAGCATTTAATCATTAAGTTAAAGCATGAGATTAAGGGGATAATTAAGTGATTAATATCTTAAAGTTATCAACGGTGTATGAAAAATTGATAGAACTTCAGAATCATGATACCTGATGATATAAACTTTCTGCACAAATTTCATGCCTAACTAAATTTATTTTCACGTTTATAGATTTTTTTGGTATTATCCTAAATGTGTTTAAATTACACAAAAATACCAAAGGAGTATATTAAATCACAATAAATTGTGGGAAGGTATCTTACTATGAGTTTCACTTGTAAAAATTTTTCATACTTTCTGGATCATGATATTCATTTTTAACGAATTTTCATACATGATAAAATGTATAAATAATTGTATAGAAATTATAGAAATTAGAAATCGTGTTCACAAAGGTCTGAACATTTTACAGTATGATCCTGATATTTAGTATGATGAATTTTGATAATAGCAACAATTATTGATATCTGCAAAAAATATTAGATACTTTTTGATATTTTAATAGAAGTGTAAAATTTTGATAAAAATATAAATAATTCATGAAAAATATTACAACTTTACCAGAAGACTCAAATACTTGTTAGAACTAATTGATGAAAATTTCATCTCATTATGATAACAGAATCACCACTGGTATAATTATCAATGTTTAAACAATTAATTAGAAAATTTAGATAAATATAAATATTCTGTGAAAAATCAAAGAAAATCACAGAAGTGATGTTGTGACATCTGTAAATTAAGTTTAGTATAGTTTGATCATTTTAGGTATTCTGTATAATTTTCTCTAATTAAAAGTTATTATTGTAAATTATTATACATTTTAGAAACTGATATAAAAATTTATAAAATTGACATACTGAATGAAAAATAATGAAAATTTCTACATATGATATCTATGATTGAAACAACTTTCTGTAAATTTTTGGAAGTTACCTGATCATTTTGGATATATTTAATTGATTTATTATTCATGATATCTTTTTCTCACTTATTATGAAAAATAGTAACATAGTGTGAAAAATAGTAATACAGCGTGAAAAATAATGAAAAATTTTAAGAATGATAATTCTGTTATGAATGATAGTTTGACAAATTATGGTGAATTTTAGAGTGTTGTAGATATATTTAGTTAATTTTTCATGTATTGTATAATTCAAATAATTCTGTAACAATTGTTATTCCTGCATGAAAAATTATGAAACTTTTTCTATGCAGTATTACAGACAATTTTAAGTTCCTGTAAAAGTTTCATGATCCTATGAATTTATTAGCTAAATTTAGTCAATTATGTTATATTTTAGAGTATAAGTAATTTCAGAAAAAATATAATTGCTGTCTGAAAGAAAATAAAAATTTGTTGTTCTGATCTTTACTGTAAATGTATTAGATTCCTGAAATTTCAATCTATTCTGAGTTTTGATAACTGAATTATGAATTTTTGATGTATAAATAGACTATAGATAATTCTGTAAAAATATTAAATACTTCCTGAAAAATTCTGAAAATTTACTGTTTTGATCATTTCTGCAAATATATTGATTTCCTGAAATTTAAGGCATTCTGATATCTGTAAATAGATTTAGTGATTTTTGCTATATAAATATGTCATTATAATTAAATAACTTGAAATTTCAGAAAAATAAAAATACTTTCAATATTGGTAAATTAATATTCACAGTATGAATTTTGAGTGGCATGTGTCCATTTCACATATGTCATATTTATATTTTTACCGTACCGTTAGTAATGCCAAATGGACACTGCCACCATAGGGGGAGACTGGAACCAAACTGTAGAAATGCCCCTACAGGGAGGTTCACACTGTACTGGCCCCGAGGGTAACGGGGATGAAATCCTGGAGGTGGACAAGTACCACTGGTTAAGGTGGAGAGGACTTCTCCCGGTTCTGCGCAGTAACCAAGACTCATCACTATTTACCTAGGTGATCGAGTACCGACTGACTGTCCTTCTAGTGGTGGTTTGGGCACTGTGTCTGGCTATTTATACCACTGTTTAATGTTTACTGAACTGAAATTGAACGACTGTCACTGCCTACTGAATTGATATTGAACAACTTTTACTATTCACTGAGTCGTTAGTTATACGACTATTACTGTTTACTGAATCAATATTGGAACTGTTTTACTGTTCACTGAAACTATTGTTACTGCTCATTTAACTGATATTGAATTTACTGTTGTTACATTTTTACTGTTACTGCATGGTAAATATTTACTGCTGATGAATCTCCAGTATATCGAATGGTGATTTGGAAAAGGGCAGATTACGTCTGTCTGGATCCTTTCACTATGCGTGAGACTACTCCGCCTAGTACTGGAATCATTAGTTAATGTTTATAAATGATGAATCCTTATTTACTTTGTCATGGGTATGATAAATTTTAATGTACATGCTTTCTTTGTCAAATGATAATAGAATGACCTTATGAAATAAATTACTGTAAATCATTTTGAATATGTTGATACATGTTTTGACCGGGGACTATGCTTAGTCTCTTACTGGGTCTATTCGTAGACTCACCCCGTTGAATAATTACAGGAGAAACGGTAGAAGAAAGCGAGGAGTGATCTCGCAGTGTTTTGACCGCGGCTCGGATTTTACCACCAGTCTTTATCTTAGGTGGTTATGTTATGAATTATGTCTTATGTAAAAGAAAAAAAAAGTGCGTGAAATTTGGATTTGTAATAAAAGATTTGTGAAATTGTTATCTTTATTTTTATCTATGTGGATGTAGTCATTTGACTGTAAGCTGATGAATTGAGCATTTTCATTTTCGCTGCAATGATATCTCAGTGATTATGTGTAATTCTCAATCTTATTGTACCGCTTGGGTTGTTCCCACTGTGACGTTCCGACCGGGATCCGACGCGAGTCTTTACGGCTGGACCGGGTCTCCGAGTCGGGGCGTCACACACAGTGTGCACGGTCTGTCGATAGACCGTTCATCCAGATACGCTCGTATTCCCACAGTTTCACTGTCTCAGTTCATTTTCAATTTCTGTTCCCTTTCAGTCTGTTGCTACTCCCTGCCATTGAACGGTCCTGCCCTGGACCGTCGCCCTCCCTGAGCGGTCTCCCATTAGACCATGTTTTTATTTCTACAGTGCACATGTTAGTGCCATTTTGACCATTATTTCACATTATTTCATATTTTTTTGGGTGCTATTTTGATCTCCCCTGGTAGTCATTCCATTGCGCATGATTATTGTCATATTTGTTATAGTTGATTGATCATTGCTTGTTAGATTTAGGCTAGATTTTGCATGCACCCCGGTGCACATAGGATCATGCATATTTGCATATTGTAGTTGCATTCTCCCTTGGTAAGTGATCATCTCACTCTCATATTCCTTGGGCTCGACTAGGTGATCTTATCTGGGACTTCCATAAGTCCCCGTGAGCCGTGGATTCTCACACGGACGCCGGGCCGGTTGTACCGTTCTACCCTTAGGTTTGCATTTGCATACGTGTAAGGGAATTAACCTTAGTCAAACCCAAAGTTTGGACCTTATTCCCTATAGGTTTCCTATTTTGAGGGAATTGACCTTAATTCAAATCATTAAAAGGCCCATCGAAACTTTGGAAAAATAAAAATTGAGGATCATATCAACTTGTTTGATCTTAGTTGAACCCCCCTCACACCCATGTTGTTCGTTTGGGCCTATCCAAGCCCATTTGTGTTATTCCGTGTTGCATCCCCCATCATCCATATAAATTTTGTTACTAGGCCCATTTAGGCTAGACCATTCTGTGCGTCCATTTGTTTAGTCTCATTGTCCTAGGTTTCTTTTTCTTTCTTTTCTCCTTTGCATTATTGAGTCAATCCCCCTCTTTAATTCTCGAGCCCTTTACTTCCCTCATTGTATTTCCCTGATGTTTCCTGTATAAAGTCTCCATTTGCCGTCATAGAGCGCCATTTTTCTCCTGTATATTACCCTTCTTCCTCCCCGTCTTCCTATTCTTGCGTGGATTCCTCTTCCCACGCGGGCCCATCTTCTCGTGGCCCTTCCGACCCGCAAGCAAATCTCATGGCCCACCTATCATCTCTTGCTTGCCAAACGGCCGCGGTCCAGGCCCAAAAATTCATTGCTAATCATCTTAATGGGCCTTATTCTCATAACGGGCCTCCCTCTTATTCTCTTAATGGGCCCCATGTTGCTACTGGCCCAATCCATCATTATTCCCACATTCATCATCCTTCTAGGCCCACATATCCTACCATTCCTGGAATGGGCTTTCATTCTTCTCAGTCTGGATCCCCTTATCCAACCCAATATCATAATCCTGGTCCAAATCCACACTCTCTTGCTTAGGCTGGCTTGCATCCTTCTCGGTCTCTCCCCATCGAGGAGATGATTGCTCAAACCCAACGCCAGCTCAATGAACTTCAACGTCAAATTGATCCCAAATCTTCTTTGAGTGTCCCGTTTGCATTCCAAGGTCTTCAGCTTCCACCGCGTTCACAAATTCCTACTTATCACCGCTATGGTGGAGTCGGTGACCCTTATGTGCACTTGAAGGAGTTTCTATATGAGTCGGCCCAATTCCGACATGACCAACGTTTGATAGCTTATCTGTTTGGTCTGTCTCTAGAAGGCCCGGCTCGGGATTGGTTCTTTGCATTGTCGCAAGATCAAGTGGTGAGTTTCCAAGTGGTACAGGAGAAATTTCTTCAGCAGTATCAAGACCAGGTTGGGCCCAAGTATTCTATAGTGGATCTGGCCCACGAGAAGATGAAGCATGACGAGGAGTTCTCTACCTTCGCCGACCGCTGGCGTCGCCTGGCCGCTCAAGTCTCGGGGCATATTCCGGAGGGAGAACAAATCAAAATGATCATTTCTAATGCAACGTCCGAGTATCGATTCATCTTAGCCTTGAATGACATCACCTCCTGGCAACAGCTTTATAGCCGATCCCGCTTCATCCACCAACAACTTTTAGGTTCCCTTGACCCCGAGTCCCCTCCCCTTTCTGCGCCCACATACGTCTCCTATCCATCATCTCCCATTAGTCAGCCCTCCATGAGTCAGCCCTCCACGACATATCCTTCTATGAGTCGGCCTTCCACTCCCACATACTCATATACCTCCACGTATCAACCCTCCATGAGTCAACCTACCGCCATCCACAGTCAGCCCTCCACCGTTTCATATCCGCATGCGCCTCCACCTCCGGTCATGGGAACATCACACCCCGAGCAGGTGGATGCCGTCCACTACATACCTCCTCATTCCACTCCGCACATGCCACTAACTAATCCTTCCCTTAGCTATGCGCCATTGCCTAGGCAACCTCCGCTTCCATCCTCGCAACCTTCTCCATCACCTTTCCATATCCCTCGGCATCCACCGTGCCCAAAGTGGGCTCCTTCTCCGCTGTTTTCGGAGTCTCTTACAGATATTTTTAGGACTTTGATGGTCGCTCACGCGTTGTAACTCCCTCTGGTTATGCCTTGCCGACCCACTATCAGGGATTCGCTCTAATTTTGTGATTTTCATTGTCAGCAGGGGAATTTGGTCGAGGATTTCCCCGAGTTTCAAGAACTGGTTTATGGTTTGGAAGGCAAGAAGATGATCGATTGGGCCGCCATGCATGGAGCTATTTTAAATCTCTGCAGCAAGCAGTAGCAACAGTCGCCGCCCAGGTAGCCGCCTCCATTACAAGACCAGGGGCACCCCTATGATTTTTTATCTGGCATTACTCCCGCTCCGTCACCTACTCCATCACATGTTCCCTCCTTTATGCTTTTGTCCACCTCATTGCCTACCTCATCACCCTCTTCATCTCCACCTTAATGAGGGAGTTCTAGCCCTCGTCTCTCTTCCTTTTTACCCTTCTCCGTCCAATATGATGTCTGCTGCTCTTCCGTGTAAAGGAATCTTCAAGTCTTTGTTATCCTCTCCATTCTTCGTCCTGTCAAGCGAGGGAAAATAAAGCTCGTGCTGCTTAAAGCTTAATGGTCAAGAGCGCTTCAGGATGCTACTTCCACGCTATGGATTTGCAAGGTACCTTTATTGTGTGCAAGAAACATGCTATCATCGCTATTATTTCTAGTTATTGTTGCGCATGATTATAATGGTGAATTCCTCAACATGGTTTGAGTGGCTTTAAGAGTCTTTGCTTAATTAGATCTTATCTTTGTGTCAATAAAGAGTTCGCTTCTGCATCATTCTTAGGCTGGTGATAGCTTCGCGCCGGGAGTCTAGTTTCTTTCCCCGGTTATTGAGGGTGATCTTGAGTATGGGTTTTTCACACACTTCACGGCGAGCCATAGCCGATCCCTCTGAAGCAACACCGTTATTACTTTGGCTATACTATGGGTATGCAAGAGGGCCTTTTCTCTTCTTTGCTCAGCCAAGAGTAGGGGCAAGAGATCGACGGATGAAATAACAAACCTTGGCATTCCCCAATACGAGAGATGTTTCAAATAGGGGCAGTCTTAGAAAAAGAAATGAATGAAAAACACCATGAAAAATGCCCCTGATCCTAGTAACCGGGCCTACTTCTCCTAAGACAAGAGATGAGGTTCACGTAAAACGGTGAAGGGTAGTGCAACATCATGCGTGTATCAAAATCAAAAGTGAGCTTTATTTCAATATCTGGCCAATAAGGGCTATGTCAAAATTATATATATGAAAATCAATGAAAAATTATGATTAAAGACTTAAAGCCCGGGCGCAACAGACTATCTCTTTGAGGGGTAGTGTCCTGGAAGGAATTCGAATCCTGATATCTCCCATCCTGTATGAAGCTTGTCCCCCATTTTCTTCTGTTTCTCCCTCTTAGGCTGGGTTGAATTCCGGGTATGGCCTTAGTAGGGGCACCATTCTTTAGAGGCGGTTGGTTGTGGTAAGTCACCCTCAAATGCACGTCCTACTCAGAGGAAGTCCTTAATGAGAGGGGGTGGAATGACGACCCCTTAGCCAGTAGCTTGAGCCCGTCCTTGGATGCTGCAGATACCCATGTCTTCAAAATCCCAAAAAAGAAATATGATTCAAAATAAAAAAATATTGGTCAAAAAAAAATAAAAAAAAATCAAATATTGTCAAAACATGCACTGATCATGTCTATGCTTGAACAAAACATGCACTGACCCTTATTATGGATATTAGGAACTATACACAGGCCTTGCCATGAACCATATGCAATTTGCACAGACCTTGCTACAGTCATCATGAAATATGCACAGACCCTGCTTTGACCCATATGAAATATGTACAGACATTGCCCCAAAGGCTGACCTTCCTAGGGACTATACTAATCCTTAGAGACTCAGAGGTAACTCATGGAAGCCCGAAACTTGATAAAACTAAAAACTAAAAATGAACATGGTGGTGATCCCCACATGCCCTTAATCCCTCTTTAGAGTGTATAAAATACATTTGAAATCATTCTAATGCATCATTGACCCATAAAGTTTGAGGTTAGGTGCCTACCTTTGAGATGGTAAACCGACGATCCGGGGATGAAATCCACACCCCAGATCCTCCTAAAGCTTTTTCTTCCGATCCGGGGATGAGTTCCACACCCTAGACCCACCAAGACTTCACTGCAGGTTCACCATTTATGAAATGCCAAGGTTCCTCACTCCTCTTCCTTACCTGAGAGAAACCGTAGATGGTGGGTGTTGAGGATAGGTGTTGCTAAAGGTTGATCACCCTTGGAACCCACTTCTTTATAAAGGCTTAAAGCCTCCCAAGGCTTGTCCCATCTCCAGCAAGGTTCAGCCCAGCCCCCAGGTCGCTGGCTTAAAGAGGGGTTAATGCTAAGCATCCCTTCGGGTTTGAACAGGTGTGACCCTTCGTCTACCCGGTCAAAGATGCGAATATGCGTGTTTATTTGTTAGGATTTAGGTTGGGATATCTTCATATGAAATGAAGAGGACTTCTATATCTAACTTTTAGTCTTAGTTTCATCAAATTCCATCAACTCTATCGTGAGTTATGATTTTCGCAATATTAACGTTATTCCTCCTCTGTTTCAGTCACGACCCTTCGTCTACCTGGTCATAAATGCGAGTGGGCACGCTTTCCTGTTGGGATTTGGATTCAGATGTCTTCAGATGAAATCAAGAGGGCTTCTATATCTAACTCTGGGTTGTGGGTTCATCTAATTTCAGTATCCCTATCCTGAGTTATGATTTTTGCAAGTTTACCATTTATTTTGCCTTATTCAAATTGTGACCTTTCGGTAGCCGAAGGTAATCTGGGCACAACTCTATTATCCAGTCCCTATTGGGCCTCGACCCCATCATAGAAGTTGTGGCTAACATCCTACTCAAAATTTTGGCCTTAGTGTCAGGTCATTTCATTAACCACAGGTGAAGTTATGAATTCCCCATTAATTACCTTTGAATTTCTCCAACAATCACACCCCTTCATGACAGAGCCAAAGGGTTCAGAACCTTGGGTTTTGGTGTGAATTAGGTTTCCAACTCATCAGAAGAGTTTGAGTCAAGGGCCCAATATTTCTAATGGGCCAGGTTTCAGCCCATTTGGATAACCATGGGCCAAGATATCCTTGTTTCAACAGTCGGCAGTGTTTTCTGCAACTGTTTCGACCTTTTTTCATAAACTCACTCTTAACTTTTTTTTTATTTTTTATAAAGCCAGTCATCTAGTAAGAGAATAGGGAGAGTGCACCCCCATCCAAAGGATGAGAATGTTCTCACTCCACCAATCACCTACTAGATGCACATTTTATTGCTATCAGAATGTGGTTACATCATCAATAGAGGATAGAACCTCTTGTATGTGAAATGAAGAAACTCCTATACAAACTTAATGCGGATGTTTGGCAAACCCCAAGCATCAGCTAAAACATACCCCTTGGCCAGCATTGGCAACTCCCGAATATAAGAAAATACATAGCTACTACCCTTAGCAACTGCATAATTAGCTAATGCATCTGCCACTTGGTTAGCCTCTCTATAGGAATGAACAATAGGGCAGTTAAATGTTGGAAACAATTGAAGAAGATCCTGCCACCAGGGAAGAAGAGTCCACGGGGGGTCTCTTTTAGAAGCCAGCATATCAATTAAAGCCATTGAATCAGTATATATCACAGCCAAAGAGATGCCATGAACTTTTGCCAGCCTTAAACCATCCAACAAAGCACGACCTTCTGCAGCCATATTTGTTCCAGAGCCATAGAAGAAAGCAAAACCCATGAAGAGCTTCCCATTTTTGTCTCTGAAACAGCCACCCCCTCCTGCTAAACCTGGGTTCCCCTTACTTGCACCATCCACATTTAAAGCCAAACCTTCAGCAGGAGCAACCCATCGAACACTTAGGACATTTGGGTATGAATGGTTGATAGCAATGCCAAATTCCTGCAGGATTCCCAGATAACCTGTGTTGACCCCTTGCTTAAATTTTATCTTGCTGACAGCATATGCAACCTTTTTTTTTTTTTTTGAAAAACAGAACAACATATCAAAACCTAAAAACAGAACAAAAAATCAAAACCTCACAATGCGACTTCTGAAAAACAGAACAACATATCAAGAACAACATCCTAAAATTTCATTTCGTACACCACAGACTTACGAGGAAATTTCAAACACCAACACTGGCGGCGTCTGCCAATACATCAAGAACAACGAACAGACTTAAGAGGAAATTTCAAACACCAACACTGGCGGCGGTGTCTGCCAGTACATGTAACCCTGAACTTCTGAGAACAAAGTATCAAGAACAACCTCCAAACGAGACTTCTGAAAAATAGAACAACATATCAAGAACAACCTCCTAAAATTTCGTTTCGTACACCACAGACTTACGAGGAAATTTCAAACACCAACACTGGCGGCGTCTGCCAGTAACTGTAACCCATAGCCTCCCAACGCAGAACAACATATCAAGAACAACGAACAGACTTAGAGGAAATTTCAAACACCAACCCTGGTGGCGGCGTCTGCCAGTACATGTAACCCTTCTAGTCCTCCTCCTCCTCCTCCTCCTCTCCTTTTCTTGGGAGGAGGTGGCGGGGGATGGGTGTCCTTCTTCGGGGGATGGGCGGCGTCCTTCTTCTTGCCGACGTTCCTCGACTTTCTAATTCTACAGAATGCAAGTCGACCCTCGTTCTTGGGGAGGGAAAATTCCTCCATCATCCAATAGGCGGGGGTATCACGCCCCTTGCCGAGCAGCACGAAGGTAAATGTCGTTACATGGCCAAAAACTAAGTTGTCACCGTCGTAAACAACTCGAGTGTGATTGCGTCTCCACTTTCCAGCTCCGACGCCGCGGGCGGCTGGTTGTTCCTGAATTGGCACGAAGACGAAGAACTCTTCCTCTCTCTGAACCCATGAAGGCGGGATGTGTTGGAAGAGAGTTCGGGGGTCTCCCCATCCAGCTGGACCGTAAAAATTTTCGATCACTGGAATTAATTCATCCAGTCCGCCGTCAAGGGGTACGCCCTCATTTTTTCTTTTGAGATGGCGTATGACAGCTTGGTCGGTGGGGTTGAACGTCGCCCCTTCGGGTATTGCCATGGAACTCAAGAAACTAGAGGTGACAGACAGAAGAAATGAGAGCAACGGTAGATACGTACTCTTAACCCCTATTAGGCCTTTTGTTCGGAAGTTATATTCTTCATGAAAGTTGTTTATTACCCAATGGTCGTTTCAAGGGCTTGGTTTTCACCTAATTCTGACCTCCCAATATTATTTTTCTGAATTTCCTAAAGATACTTCCATAATTTGTCTAGATTTTCTAGCTTGTTGAGTGCATGGGCCCAAATCATGCACAATTAGGCCAGCGCCCAATTGGTGGTCATAACAATGATGATGAAGACCATGACGAATGAAGAATGAGGGGTGTTCGACGCTCAGGCCGAAAGATGTGCAAAGATGCATGAAGATGTCCAAAGATGCTTAAAGTCGAGCGGGCACTGACATCCAAGCCGGCGGATGTTCAAAGGTGTTCGAAGATGCCTAAAGATATTCCAAGATGTCCAACCATCGGTTTCCAAGCCAACAGATATTCCAAGATGTTCCAAGATGCCCGAGATGTTCAAGATGTTCCAAGATGATCAAGATATCCAAGATGTCTGAGATATCCCAAGATATTCCAAGATATTCCAAGATACCCAAGATGTTCAAGATATTCCAAGATATTCCAAGATACCCAAGATGTTCAAGATATTCCAAGATGTTCCAAGATGCCCAAGATGTTCACGATATATCAAGATATTCAAGATATTCCCCGATATTCAAGATGTCCAACATACTCGAGATGTTTAAAGATATCCAAGATGTGTAAGATGCATGTTCCAATATATTTCAAGATATTCCCGATATTCCAAGCGTCGGCGCCCAAGCTGACAGATGTTCTGAGATGATCAAGGTATCCCGGGATGCTCAAGATATTCAAAGATATTCCAAACACTCAACTTGGCACCCGTGACTTTCGGTCTCAGCTGGGGACATATATGATGGCCTAGACCTTCCGTCTAAGTCAGATAAACCCGATTCCTTTGTGTCGGCATAAACCAAATGTCAACGACACTACTATATCCTTATAACGTGGTCCCATCATATATATATGTATATATATATTAAAAAAAGAAGAAAAGAAGAAAAGAAGAAAAGAAAGAAAGAAAGAAAAAGAAAGAAATAGAAAGAAAGGGAAGAAAAAGAGAAAAAAGAGAAAAAAGAGGAAAAAGAGAAAAAAGAGAAAGAAAGGATGATCAATTTTCCTGCGTCAGTATAATCACAGTATCGATAATACCACTTGACTCGGTGCCTATGGCCTTTCGGGGTCTTAGCCGAGAGCCCTGGCCTAGACCTTTCGTCTAAGCCGGATAAACCTAATTCTTTGCGATACCACCCCGATTACCGCCTGGCTCCTCGTCAGGGCCAATCCATTACCCAACCACAATAACTGAAATAACTCAATGGCCTAGACCTTTCGTCGAAGCCAGATTGACCCAATACCTTGTGTCGGCATCAACCCAATGCTGACGATAATACCTTGGTTGGTACCTGTCTCTCGGACAAGACCAACCCTTCCATCCCACCGCGATGTTCAGTACAACCCAACGGCTTAGACCCTCCATCTAAACCAGATAAATCAGATATCCTTGCGTCGGTATAGACCCAATATCGAAGATATCATCTTGATCGGTGCCTGACTTTCGGTCGGGGCTAGTCGATATAGTCCGGGGCCAAGATCGTTCGCATGAAGTCGAAGATATTCCACCCCGATATCAACCGACTGTCGAGCAGGAAGCTGCACCCACAGGCCCCGCTCCCTCATCCCTTGCTCGTGACACCTCTGGGTGGGGGGCATTTGTTGGCATCAAAAATGGGGGGGAACCAAATACAAAATAGAATAGAAGAAAAGAGAAGGGGGCCAAGTGAATGGGCCAATTTCGGTTGGGCCTAGCCCAACACCAAGGAGAGGGGTGCAAAGGGGGTGTGTGTGCACAAATAAGAGAAAAGGGAGGTCAAAGGAAAAGGGGAGGAGGATTTTTTTTAAAAAAGGAAATAGGAGGAAAATAACACGAGACCCCCCTAGTCTGTGTCTCTCATCGCGATGGATCACTGTGCACGCTTCCTTCTTCTCCCTATGCAAACATTTATAGCTCGTTGACACCTCTGCTCTCACCTACATGCTCGAATGGCGGACACACATCAATGGTAGCAGCCCCAAGACGGCAGGAAGCGGCGGATCTCACCTCCAGCCACTCTGCAGGACGCCCACGTGTCTTCCTCTCCATCCCTGCGACGGGAGCGACAGCGACGACAACAGCACCAGCAGCCGCAACATGGCACCCCGTTCGTGGAGCAGCGTCAGCAACAACAGAGCAACCAAAAAAATAGTAATAATAAATAAAAGAATAGTACATTTGTATGGCCTTATGACTGAATCTCAGAGATAACCAAAATCTCATGTGCATTTGCATGGTCTTATGACTGAATTTCAGAGATAACCAAAAGCTTCATGTGCATTTGCATGTGCATGGCTTATGACTAAATTTCAAGCATGAACAACACCTCGTATGCATCTTGCATGCATGAACCCAAGAATCCCATTTGCATATGTGTAAAAATTCAGAAAATGCACCTGCATGCAGAAATCCAGAAGTGATGAATGAATGAAGATAAAGGATAAAACCCACCCTTGGCCAGGCTAGTCAACCTGGCTCCCCAGGGCTTTGTCATGGTCCCCTCTGTCCCTTCTTTCATGCACACACTCGCATATGCATCTTGCATGATTTTGGGCCCACGTGCAAGAAGAAACTAACAAAAAATGCATCTACAAGGTTCTTCATCAAACTGCACAAACCCTTTTAAACTGGCATGTGTTCCTTCACATTTGCTTCCATGTTTTGAATTCGAACATGACTTATATAAAAATCTCACGAACATGCACATTTGGATAACATGTGATTCCTGTGAGCCCTTCCTCTTAAAACCAAACAAAAAAAAACTGAACTGCATTGGCTGCTGGGTTCGGTCGACCGAATCCGATTGTCGGTCGACCGATCCACCGTGAGGTCAACTCAGTGAGCTGCTGAAGTCGACCCCTCTCAGCAGGCTCTATCCCTGGGAAGATCGGTCGACCGAACTGAGATTTTGGTCGACCAAACTCCCCTTTCCACTAAAAAAACAACAAGCAAAATAGAACAAATCGAACAATTGATCGACAAAACCAATGATGGCTGATAACCAAATCCAAATAACAAAACTAATGCAAATGAAGATAAATGGAATAACAAAAAGGGGAAGAATGAAAGATAAGTAACAGATCTCAATGTTTGAAAAGGAAATAACATAATGATGAAGGAAGTGCCATGGAAAACACAATGATGAAGGAAATGAACTTAAGGAACTAATGGTGTTCGATCTGGAAGTCTGTACCCCCGTGAGCCCGGGGTGAGGGAGATACTAAAGATGCCTCACAAGCCATGCTTGGCCCTTGGGTAACACCCGACCATGGCCATGGATAGACCTTGCCCCGGGCCGATATCTTATTAAATGCGACTCATGCCTCAATGGCTCGAATATCAAATTTGCCGCACCTCGGCATACATTTGTCCCGGTATTAGACATATACTTGGGATGTTTTCGATTCGGACGGCTGTCCGAATATGAAATGGTCAACATGTGACCGACATGATTTTAAATACTCTTTTGCACCCTAATATAGGGGATTTTGATCATCTTCACGACATCTCTTATTCATTTCTCGAAATCTAACGCTTTTAGGCCATAAGGCCCCTCTTCTTGGCAATTAATCAGAGGTTTTCCCCTCTACGAGGGGATGTAATTAATGCCCTGACCTTTATGGCACGGCGGGTCTCCAGTCCCGACCCAATACCCATAATCGTCTGGTTAGTCAGACGGAGCGCACCACAGGCTTTGGACCACTCCAATCTCGAAGCCTGAACACATTGTCACCTAGGTGACTGGCACGCCCTCGCATTTGATAAGCCGATAAGCGATATAATGATAAATCGACCCAAATAAAAGAGTGCGTCCAACAAGTTGGTGCGCTCGGTGGGACTTGAGCCTCCTCTCATGTTTTCGCCAGGATTAGGGGTCCGACGGCCTTTTCCTAAGATTCAAACATCCTCAATTTTAAATTGCAGGGAGGGATTGAACTTTGAAGAAACAAATGGCAGTCACGTTCGGACCTTTGGTGGTTGCGAGCCATGTTGAACATGGCTACTTGGCGGTGCCGACCCATTTCGGCGATTTCCCTCCGGTGGTTGGGTTCCCCAACTTCCTTGGGGTCATGTTCGTGAACCTCTTGGAGATCCGGGAGGTCCAGCCCGTCGCCACTACAGAGGCGACACCTGAAGAGGCGAAGGTGGTGGGATGCTATGTCTACCACGTCGACGCCAGAAGGAAGTGCACACCGACCGCCAAGCGGGCAGCCAAGAGGAATGCCGGTACGCTCCAAGGCTGGCTATCCACCTCGGGAAAATCCTTGATGATCGGAGGAGTCTGAGTATTTCTGAATGGACGCCAGGCCACCATTGCACCCGACAGGGTAATGCTAGTTGGGCCGGTGCACAATAAATTTCAAGCACTGGCTCAGGACCGAGAGGACCGCACTAGGTCTAAGATA
This sequence comes from Amorphophallus konjac, assembly GCA_022559845.1. Lineage (NCBI taxonomy): Eukaryota > Viridiplantae > Streptophyta > Magnoliopsida > Alismatales > Araceae > Amorphophallus > Amorphophallus konjac. Next base: position 113,655,424 of record CM040123.1, on the reverse strand, counting down.
AAGAAGGGGTCAGCCCCGAAACCGACAAAGTTTAGACAAGTATGGGTGCCTAAGCGGCGGGCCCCAGCCCAATTCAACACGAGCCCATCGGGACTGACAGGTTCGAGAAAAAAGAGAAAAATGAAGAAGAAAAGGCCGAGATGCCAACCTCGGTGTCTTGAAGACCACCCTTCTGAGCCTACGACCGGCAGGCAAACATTTATTCAAAGGATGGAAGATATGGCATCATGTCCGAACGGAGGTGCCTTGCCTATGAGCCACTAACACAAGTTAGGGTGTCATCACCAATGGTATGCCCCACCAATGGGCAAGACGATATCACTATGGCCGTAAGAGGATACCTCCGTGGCCTTGGAAACACCCTCTTGGGAACACATCGGCTCTTAGAAGCCGTAAATGATGTGGAAAGAAATCGAGGGCACCAAATCAACACGGAAGACATCGAAGATGCGGAGTCAGGGTGCTATGGGACACTCCTCTGTAAAGAAACTACATCGAGAGTCTAAGTGTTTGACATGTTAACTTTCCCTGGACAGTCAACCAAGAAAGTGACCCGAAGAAACAAGAAGCTGCAGATTTACACCTGCAACATGGCCGGAGTGGCCAGCCAGTACGGGGTCCTCCCCGAGGATCGCGAAGAAGTGACCAGGCTTGCTAAAAGATCACGTCCTGTCACCAGAAGAAGAAGAGCCACAGCCGAGGTAATACAAACCCTCGCTGGTGAAACAAGCTCAGATGCGGTCGCCCTGACAGTGAACGTGATTACTACTGAAGATGAAGAAGAAAGGCCGCCACCTCTTCTGGATACTCCGTTGGAAGGGGGAGACCAAATTCCCAGCCCATCCATCCCCGATCCGATGATGATGATACTACTTTAAGCATATCGACAAGATATTGAAGCTCTGAAGAGGCAAGTGAGCGAACTAACTGGGCATGCTTCTGCCTCGAAGCAAGTCGAAGCCCCTCCGGAAACATCCCGGCGAGGTGCTGATGAATTCGAGGGCTCGCCCCAAATGACGGCTTCACTGCCGGTACCTAAGTATACTAGGGGCACGACCCCAATACCACACCCGGCTCCTCAACAACAAAGCACCACCACGGTACCTCAGGCGACGGTGTTGGCAACACCACAAAGCCAGCCGACTCATTTCTACCCAGAGCTGGTGGACCCAGCAATGGCAAACTAGCTGATGATTGAGCAAATGATCAAGATGAAGCTGGCCGGTCGAACCACCAAAGAGTATGCCTCTTATGATGCGTACAAGGTGCCTTACCCTGTCCATCATGCGGCCAAAAGATTGCCTCTCGGCATTAACAAGCCACCGAAGTTCGACAAATTTAACGGCCAAGGATTACCGAAGGAACATATAGCCTATTACATCAATGTGATGGGTGATCTGGCAACTGATGAATCGTACCTGTTGAAGTTCTTCGGGTCCTCACTTACGGGACTCGCCTTCGAATGGTACTCAAACCTGCAAGCAGGGTCCATCAACGACTGGCCAGATATGCAAAGAAAGTTTCGGGAATGGTTTCACGTCACCAAAAGGGAGCTCACCGTGGCCGAACTCTATCCTACCAGGTAGAAAAATGATGAGACTGCTCTGAAATATATCAAGAGATGGTGGAACCTCAGTATGAGATTCAGGCGTCTGCCATGCCAAGAAGATGTAGTTCAAATCTATAAACAAAATTTGAAGCGAGAGGTCCTCGAAAGGATGATCGGGATGGAAATCAGGTCATTCGACCGATTGAACAATGTGGTGGCAGAAATCGAGACTTTCCTCTCCAGATACTCCTCCACACCAGCCTCCCTAAACTAAAAGGTGAAATCAACTGATAAGCGGCCCGTGCCCAAATAAGTCAATATGGTCGACTTCAAGACGTTCGAGCAGCAGCAGGATAAAGATAAAGGAGTCGCCAACCCTCCTCCTGCCAAGCCGGCTAAACGACCGTAAGGTCCCTCCTGGTGGGCCAGGATGAAGAAACTATATTCCTTTCCTAAGGAGAAGACCCGGATGTTATTTGAATGGGCCACCAGATACAGCAAGATCACTCTCCCGGAGCCAAGGAGATCGGGCGATGACAAAAGGAAAGATGATCCTCACTTTTTCCCATATCACCAGATGCTTGGGCACCCCATTGAAGACTGCTACGTATTCAAGGACACCATTGAGGGTCTGATCAAGAAAGGGGATCTCCAAATGGGCGAACACAAGATTGATCCCCCGCTCCCGCATGAGATGCCTGATCTGGGGGCATCAGTCAACATGATATTTTTGTATCAACAACTCCCTGAAGAAGTGGTGGAGGCATGCACCCACCATACATATGAGGCCTATATCATGGCCCCGGTCAAAGATCAAGGAAGCTGCCAGGCTGTGCCATCGAAAACAAGAAGAAGGGTGGCCCCTCGAGGTGGCCCAGGATTCCAAATACGGGGTGTCACACCTTAACCGGCACCGCCAGTTGTAACCCCGATCTGGTACGAGACCACCCCTCAGCTGGTCCTTCGAAGGCCCACCAATAACAAGAGAAGGTAGATCCCATTGTGGATGTACAAGAAGACCAGCCCAGTAGTTGAATGACTGCATGCGATCATAGAGGGGTTGAATGAATATGAACAACCCAAGATCCAGCTTGTGCAACTAAAAGAATATGTCCCTTGGGAGCATTTTGAATCCCTCGAGTTGGCCGAAAAAGCCGAAGTTGAAATAGAAGAGCCATGAATATGGGATGGACCTCCCCAGGAGCAGCCACCAACTGTGAAGGAGAAGAAAAAAAAGAAGAAATCAAAGGACAAAAGGAAGGGCGTTGTTGTTTCTTGCAACACTCTGTCGGCCTTGTTCAACATGGCCCAAAACCCCGAAGAAGAAGATGAAGAAATATGCTTCGCACCAGCCGAAGCAAATCAAGCAGAAGCTTCTACTTCCCATTATGCCACCAGGTCTGGGAGGAAATGGGGACGTCTGCCCCCAGCCAATCACAACATCATATTCAGGGGTGAACATCCATATCAATTCCCCGAACCTGAGATAAAAGGTGCGAGTCCCGCCTCTGTCGGGCCTATACCCTGAAGATACAACCGGCGAAGTGGTCCCCTCGTTCGCCGAATTTTTGCTTGCAGAGAACAACAAACAACCGCACCAACAGGCCGGGTCAAAGGCCAAAAGCACTCCTACGTGGGCCACGAATACGCCGCCTCCCGCAGATAAGGGCGATGGCACTATCCCTGTTGCCAAACCCATACAAATAAAAGAACCAGATGATCAGATATGTCAGGGGCAGGCAGCGCCTGAAGAAGAAGATAAACTATTTGCTCCACCGACTCCTCCGGCACCTAAAAATGGCAAGCACAGCAAAGTCGAAGAAGCCAGGCTGGCAAATGTCAGAGTCGGCAATAGGATAATGAGGCAACTAAAGAGGGTGCCAACAAGATTCAGCGTCTGGGAGATACTCTCCCTGGATGAAGAAACCAGATAGGATGTCATCGCATCCTTACAAACCCCGACATACTTTGAGAGTTGTTTTGCTGAGATGCGTTCGGGGACAGCCATCACCTTTGGAGAAGAAGATATGCTCCTGCCTTCAGCCAGCCACAATAGGCCCTTATATATGAGGGGGCAGTTAAATGGACCACCGATAAATAGTGTTTTGATTGACCCAGGGGCAGCTGTAAACATACTCCCCTACCGGGTCTACCAGAAGAACTACAATGTACACCTGGTCGAGGTCAGGGATATGAGCACCGCGGGGTTCAACTAGAAATTTGAAGTCCCGATAGGCGTGGCAGAGTTCGAGCTTTCGCTTGGAGACTTCACCACCAAGGTGTAGTTCCACGTCATCAACTCCGATACTTCATATAAGGCATTACTCGGGCGACCATGGCTGCATCAAAATCAGGTGGTGTCCTCCACCCTCCACTAATGCATCAAATACCCCCAAGATGGAAAAGAAGAAAGAATATTTGTTGATTTACACCCCTTTGAGGTGTTCGAATGTCATTTGCTTGACGCGTCACTATATATGGTCGACAAATTGAAGCAGATTTTCCAACAACCTCAAAGCAAAGGGAAGGAGATAACAGAGGATAGCGATTGGTTCCCTCCGCCTCCGCCCGACTATGTGGCTCCGTAGGAGGTGTCGCACATTTCCGAAGTTGAGGGAGTGTTCAAAGCAATCCCATTCAATATTCACCCCGAGTCGGAGATGCCGAAGCTCGAGGATTTGCCTGGTTACGTGAAGGTCCCTCCAGGGATCACGAAACCCCTTACAGATATATACTGTCAGACAGTCGAGCTGCTGAAGATGTTGGAGGTCCCCAATCCTGAGGGCCAGCCCACAATATTCTATACGGCTGATGAACAACCAGTGAAAGGGGATGATGATTGCAAGTTTCCCGAAGAAATCTACGACCCAGTCGTCCCAATCATGGGGCTTCCCGACATATCCGACAAAGTGGTAAAGATAGCATGTAAGCAGCATGTCCCTTTCTTCCAAGCCGCAAGCCGATATCAAATGTTCAAAAGGTTGTGGCATCCACCCAACCTAGATAGAGAATTACTGCAAATCACCCAACATCCTAGCTTGGGTTTCTCAATAGAAGAATTTTATGAAGCAAACATGATATCTATCTCAGCTTCCGCTGGTAAAGATCCTCCGAGAGACCCAGAAGTGTCAAAAGCCGTGGCCCGGGAGCAACACCTGCCTCCAGACGGCAAAATGCAAGACGAAGAGATACACCCGTGAATACCCCCTCCTTGCAAGGACATAGGGCTGGGCACGTCAACTTCTGAAGGACTGACCCCAACCAACCATGATAGCAGGGTGCCACTGCTCCCACATGATATCAAAACGAGAGGCGGCAGTCCACGCCGTGTCTCAGATCCCCCTCAACACGACCCGACTCTACTGGCATTTTTGTATGAGCAGCAGCGAGAAAATAAAAGGTTTAAGAAGCAGCTGGCCGAGATGAGTATGCGCCAGTCTAATCCAACACTGGCCATCCTTCCTTAAAGGCTCCGGTCCGCAGCTCCGGAATGTCCCCCTGTAACCAAGGCGGAGCTATATGCAAACAGGCAGAGAGATAATGAATCTGCCTCAGACTATATTAAGAGGTGGAGCAACCTCTGTGGAAGGTATGAGCCTCCACTGAGTCACGAGGCTGCTATTCAGATCTGCCAACAGAACTTGAAGAAAGAAATTTCGCTGAGGGTAGGTAACATCCAAGTCCAGTCCCTCGATCACCTGAGTGCAGTGGCAGCAGATATTGAAGCCTTCCTGTTAAAGCATTGCCCCACTACCGCCGCGGCAGAACAAGAAGACAAAGTAGCAGGCGTTGACCTCAATGCTTTTAAGCAATTGAAGAGGAAGGCGCAGGAGATAGCTGGCCCCTCACTCGACAAGCCTGCGGAACAACGCGCCTCCTTGCGAGCCAAGATGAAGAAGCCCTATTCCTTCTCGAAAGATAAGACTGGGGTGATTTTCGAATGGGCTTGTCACTATGACAAGATTACCCTACCTGCACCCAAAAGGCCAAGTGATGCTAGATGGAAAGATGACCCTCAATTCTGCCCTTATCACCAACAGAAGGGGCACCCTATCGGGGATTGTTATGTATTCAAAGATATTGCCCAAATATTGATCAAAACGGGCGAATTACAGATGGGGGAATATGAAGTAAACCTGCCACGCCCACATGAAGTGGGTGTTTATAAAAGGGGGGTCCATATGGTCTCCCTCTCCATGGAGGTCGCCAGCCCGGCCACTGAAGAATACTACGAAGCAGATGTGGTCTCCCTTTCCACCCCTATGGGTCAAGGCCCTGTGGGAGCGGTCTATGATAATTATCAAGAAGACCATGAAGAAATCCTACAGCTCTCTGTGCCAGGAAATACCCCGAAGCCCTATACAATGAACCAAGAAGAGCCGAAAGTCGATGTCCCCTTCGGATGCTAGGAATCCATTACCACCGAGGTCACTACGACCTCCGACCATGCTCCGCAAGGATGAGAAGTTGAAGAGCTCCTTGTTGCCTCTAGGGGCGATTCACCTATGAGCCAACCCTCAAGTTGTCCAGAACCTGTATTACCGGTATCGACGCCGAGCCTGGAGCTAGGCGAAGAAGCTAGTAAAGCCCCGCCGCTGAACGAGGTAAGACAAGAAGACACCTATGATGTCATCGAAGTTGAAGAAGATGATGAAGGCTTCATCGATTTACAGCCGGCCCCTCCGGAAATAGAAGATGGTGGCCAAGCTATCTTTGATGAGCTGGTCGAAGTAAACCTTGGCATGGAAGAAGAGCCTAGGCCGACCTTCCTTAGCGCCCTCCTTCTTCTAGAAGAAAGAGAGAAATACATAAAGCTACTCCAAGAGTTCCGAGATTGTTTTGCTTGGAACTATAAGGAAATGCTAGGCCTCAGTCCGACGACCGCTCAACATATACTGGCCATTGATCCCAAGGCCGAACCTGTAAAGCAATCACCTCGGTGGATGAGGCAGGAACTGATAAACTAGGTTTGCAAAGAGGTCGACAAGCTCATAGACATCGACTTCGTAGCAGAAAACCAATACACCACATGGCTGGCCAACATTGTGCCCTTCAAGAAGAAGAATGGCCAGATCTGGATATGCATGGACTTTCGGGACCTGAACAAGGCTTGCTCGAAGGATGATTTCCCGGTGCCCATCACTCAAGTCATGATAGATGCCACTATTGGCCACGAAGCCCTATCATTCATGGTCGGGTCATCTGGATACAACCAAATATGGATAGTCGAGCATGACAGAATTCATATGACTTTTCGGTCACCAAAGGAGATATTCCACTACAAGAGGATGCCTTTCGGCCTCAAGAATGTCAGTGCCACCTATCAGAGGGCAATGCCAAAGATATTTGATGAACTGCTCTAAGACATGGTCGAATGGTACATCGACGATTTGCTCGTCAAGACCACGAAGAAAGAAGATCACCTGAGTGACCTCAGGGTTATATTTGAAAGGCTCCGACAATATGAACTGAAGATGAACCCGATGAAATGCGCCTTTGACATTTTCAGTGGGAAATTCTTGGGCTTCATTGTCTGATATCAAGGAATTGAGATAATCCTCTCCAAGATAAAAGCTACCCAGGAGCTGCCTCCTCCAAAGAATTTGACAGAGCTGTGGTCATTACAAGTCCGATTAGCCTATAACCGCATATTCATCTCGAATCTGTTCGGGAGATGTCAATCGTTCCACAAGCTGATGATGAAAGATGCACCATTCTGTTGGAATCAAGAATGCCAAAGGGCCTTTGAACAGTTGAAGGAATATTTGAAGACCGCACCAGTGCTGGGGGCACCTGTCAAAGGGCGGCCATTGATTCTCCACATAGCCACCACCGAATACTCCTTGGGGGCAATGCTGGCCCAGAATAATGATGAAGGCAAAGAACATGTGTCACACCCCGATGCGAAAAATCGGAACACAGCAGTTATGACATTCATGTCAATCAGAGCATACATTGCCACAAGAGACAATACGCCAAGGCCAACAATTAAAATGCAAATAATAAAAACTTTATTGATAATAAAGATGAAGTGTACTTATTACAACTAAGATCTTGTGGACTTTACTAACACTTACATCAATAGACACAATGAAAAAGAGAACAAGAACATAAGTCCTACTATGACTCAAGACTTTCACTACTGAAGTAACTACAATGACTCTAAAGAAGAACACGACCGATGCTAACTGGCTCGCTCCTGCCATCACTCTTGCCCGAGCCCATCAGTTTGAGTCTCCTCATCTGAGTTACCTGTAAAGGTGGGGAAAACTGAGTGAGCGAGAGCTTAGTAAGATTTTATATCTCTATCATTAGGCATAGTTTAAGTGATTAATCATTTCATCATGTATGACAATATGAAAAACAAATCATAATAAACATATCAACATGCTATAAATAACAAATAAGAGAAAGAAAAGATAGATGGCAATTAAGAATAAGTGAAAGTACAACGAGAATTTTCCAGAGGGTTCAAGTAAAGTTTCCATGTGAATTGGCCATGTCAAGCACACACGTCATATCACACAAGAATTTCAAGTAGTTGAGTGAAGTAGAATGTCGTAGATTAACACACTAGTCATGCACTGCGCTGTAATGCCACACCTTGTCATTACAAACTCCCAGGGGCACAAGTACTTTCGGGCGCTCCTCCTAGGACCAGACCGGGCCCTTATGATACGTTGGCACTGAAGGGGTTGGATCGTAGATCCCAATCTAGACATTCACTTATATAAATGGTCAAGAGTTCCAAGGTTAAACCATGTAATCAAGGCATTTCCATGTAGGAGTATAGATTTCTTAATGAAGTTCAAACAATAAGCACTTCATCGATGGAATGAGTCATTTATGAAAAATGACTTTAAGAGGGGCTTAATGGAATATCATTCCAATAATTGACCTAGAATAGGGTCAAAATTCGAGGTATGGCAGCCCTACACGGCTGGATATAATAATCATTGTAGACATTCTTGTGTCTCCCGTCTTAAAGAAATATGGGTATAAAATGGGGGGAAAGTGATGTGGGTGTGTGAATGAATTGTTGAACATGTGTGCAACATGATTAATTTTATGGTTTTGATGATGTCTGCCTCTGTAGTCATTAATAAACTATACATACATTTGATAATGTTAATATTCATACATTTCAGGTCATCATACATCCAGTACACAGATATCAAGGCATATGACAATACATATTGGTGGTCATTATACTCCCAGTGTAAAAGATCAAGAATGTCACACAAATCTAGGCAACTGGATACACATATATCAAGGCATATGACAATATTGGAGGCACGGAAATCTAGCATATTTCAAGCACAGAAATCAAGCTGAATGGCATCACACAGAAGGTCATTGCATATTCCTCATATGGTCAGTGCATGTCTTGCCTTATGGATGGTTCAAGGTCGGTGCAACTTCTTGACAGCATGCTACAAGATAATCCAAGGAATGGAGTGGAGATGGCAAATGTGAAAGCTTAATGATTGCGCCCTCGCACGCGGATCGACCTGCGCGGTCAGGTCGCGAGGATCGACCTGCCCGGTCAGGTCGTGGGGGTCAAGGGGGCAGCGCCCCTTGCGGGGGTGTCTGGGGGCGGAGCCCCCGGAACAAAAATTTGATTATAGGAGCAATATAATCAATAGAAATCTTCAAGACAGTCAAGGTTGATGCTACAGACATGAACGGGTAGCTAAAGAACTTAAGCGGCAGAGCTAAAGTAGTTAACGGACCGACCCGGGAAAACCCGGGTTCTGCCCAGCTGGCGGTCGACCGCCAGCACAGGGGCGGTCGACCGCCCCAGCCAGAAGTTCCCAGTCTGCACCTCTCTCAGTGGCGGTCGACCGCCAACCCAGTAGCAGTCGACCGGAAATCCCAAGGAACATCCGTCTACAGCGTTTCTCAGTAGCGGTCGACCGGCAGAAGCTGCAGGTCGACCGCCAGCCCCGAGCCTTCAATGTTGACTTTATTTTCCACTTCGAGAAAGGCCATTCCCCATGGATTTCTTTAATCCAAAAGTCACCTAATCACCCAAAAAATGTGGATCTGGTCTGGGATGTGTTTATTGACCATCCAAAGAGATATAAAACCAACACAAGAGGGTTAGAAACCCTAGTTGATCATTTGGAGCAAAGAGAGATGAAGAGAGGCTAGAGGAGCTCCAAGGAAGAAGATGTACTGTAGCCGTGAACAGTACTCCATGCAGAAGTTCTACATTCAATCCAAGGGATTCAAGCCTACATCTGAAGCCCTCAATCTCCAAGGAAGAAGAGAAGCAAGTAAGCTCACAAAGGAGATCAAAAGGAAGATCAAAGCTACATCCAAACCTCTTCATCAACTCAAGGGAAGATCAAAGCTACATCCAAACCTCTTCATCAACTCAAGGGAAGATCAAAGCTACATCATGTATCTTCTCCATCAACTCAAAGAGATCAAAGGAAGATCAAAGCAACAGATTCAAGATCCAACAATCTCAGACAAGATCTACTTCATTCTAGCATATCTCCATATCTTGTTTGAGCATTTTCATCTTGTTCCATTTTCATTTCTATCAATCTATTAAAACTGAAGATCGTCCCTACCGGTGGTTAGTAGGAAGGCAATCGGAAGTTCTCCGATCTGCGGTATAGCCATCCCTGCCGGCTTTGTGTGTAGGAAGACAAAAGAGGGTTTTCTCTGTTCTGTGGTTTGGGACGTGTCCCCGGTCAAGCTATGAGTCAGCAGGAAAGCCTCACCGGATTTTGGTGAGGGGTGGACGTAAGTTGCGGGGTTGCAACCGAACCACCTTAAAAATCTCTGTGTTATGGGTTGTTCATCGTGTGCGATTGCTCTATATCTTCTACCCCCCATTCACAGGTTCGTGTGCTTCCAAACTTGGTTATCTTATTTACACACTCAAGCACTCAGATTTGCACCTTCGATTTTATCTGTGCTTTAATTGGGCTTAGCACTTTGACTGCATCCCTTGGACGGCTTGCTGCACCCTTGCACACAGGCGCCAAGGTGAAAGTATTGCTAAGTGATTCCCTTGCTTAGACTCGCATGCACCTTGGTTGATCACCACTACATTCACACACATATGCACTTTGAGTGATCAACATAGCACACACACACGCACGGTTGTTGCAAGCTATTTCATGCTCTAGTGTGATGCTTTATGAACCCTGCACTACAAGGCTTGTATCTCTCAAAGATCAAAAATGTGCTTAAAGAAGAGTTGACGCTTCATCGCTTGTAATCCAAGTCTTTTTATTTGAGCCACTCTACTTAATTCCGTTGTGTATTGTGCCTAAGTGATTCATTCACTTTATAGGAGTGGTTTATGCTTTTGATAGCTAAGAGTTTTTAAATAGGCCAAAGCTTTTGATAGGATCTATTCAACCCCCCCTTCTAGATCCGACTACACCTCGCGGGACCCAACATGAATGAATGTGGTTAAAGCATGAAGAAACAAGTAATGCACTAAATCAATCACCCACGTGCATCAACAGGTTGTGATCGCCACCAAAATACCTAGTGCAAAGAGAGGAGCACTATGTACCTTGGAAAAGGGAGACGGATGAGGCCACTCGCCAACAGGGTGCAGCGCTGGTGCAGGAAGAAGGCGGCCCTCTGGAGATCGCTGAGAGGTGGAGACGGCCGAACGATTGACCACTACAAGCACTGAAGTGAAATGCGAGAAGAAGGCCTGATGTGGAGGTGAGACAGTCCGCAGTAGGCCGCACACAGGAGCTAGACGGTCTAAGGAAGGCCGCAAATCCCGGCGGACGGTCGGAGATGAACCGCACAGAACCTCCAGATTCCAGATTCCAAGAGCGGGAAAGCTCCGAAGGGAAAAAGGCATGTGTAGAGTACATTGAAGCCACAGAGATATAATAGAAGTAATTAAATTTCTTTAGATCGGTTTACTAAAGTAGCAGAAATAAAATTACTTTTTAATTAACAGTTCAATTTAACAATTAACCACCAGAGTCAAGTCCAAAGCTAAAGACAGCAAGTCTAGCACAGTACAGTCGACAGAAAAGAAAGACGTACCGAAAAGTCGGGGGAAGCCCGACGCAGGTACCAGTTGGCCACAACGACACGCTACGAGCAAGCGCACTAGAAACCACGTGGAAGCAGAATGAACGACGTCACCCCACCTGAAAAGCAGGGGTGAGCCTCGTGTCACTGGCTCAGTAGGGGTCACGCGGATCCCCACTGAAAAACACGCAGTAACACGGAACAACAACAACGAAAATAGCAGGTGTAGTAAAGCAGGAAAACTACACTACAAATCTCTAAAGAACAGAAGGGGAGTAGGGGTAGGGAACAAGTAGGAAAGGGGGAAAGAACCCGCGCCAGACAAGCGGCTGCCGAACTAACTTCGGCACCCCAAACTACTCCAGGCAGCGACAGAAGGGCGACTCTGATCCGACCAAGTCAGAAGTTACCGATCTGCCAACACGGCACCAGGCCTAAGACGAAGACCTGCAAGGACAGACAAAAGGCCTAGAAAAGACCCACACAGACGACCGGCAGACTCGACGACACACCCACGACTAGAAAGTCGTGCACACCACGTTGACCTCGAGTAGGACCACGAGAGGGCTAACTCGGAAAGGTCACGATGCGCAAGAACGCGAAGAGCAGTGGAGAGCCACGTGTCACAGACGGACGCACCTCCCCACCAGAGCAACGGCCAGCTGCGTCCACAGACGTCTTATGCTGCACCACGAGTGTCTCACCTACAATACCGCTGAAGCCACGGTAGAGTCGCAGACCCCCGCACTGAACCAAACAGGAACAACAGCATCAAGTAACCAGTCAGGGTCACACCCGTTGATGTAAGTCCAAAGCCCCTGACCAAGTGTGCACACACTGGCTCTAGCCTAAGCCAGGTACTCCAGCTAGTTTTCTCCCTCGGTAGGACGCTACCGTTGGCTGGGAGCCCACGGAACTAGCTTACAAACCGTATCTCGGGAACACCCCTCCGCCATCCAAGGTGGGTTGGCAACTCACAGGCCTTAGGGCAACAACAATCGGAGGCGCACAAAACACAAGACTCCGAAACAAGGGCTGTAGTACAAACAGGCAAGGGAGCACTGTCGCATGTACTACGAAGCACCAAGGTAACAAGACAACTACCAACAGACTCAGACTAGGCAACTAGACCTACAACGTAACGATTCTTGAGTCGGACGACTCAAAGGCAAGATCGTCACAAACGGCGGAATAAGCCGTCAATAGGTCTAATCCTAAGCCACGGGAAGCAACGCTCCGCAGAAAATGACTCACGGAGACCTGAGGGAACACCGGAGACCCTCAGACATGCCTGGACACGTAAACCAAGGTAAAATGATACCTCGAGGCATCCAGAACTAGTGTCTCGGACTGGACAAAACCGCTGAGACACCCACACACAAGGTCGCCTGTCAACCACTGGGTCACCCCGGGTTGACCGGAACCACACAACGACGACTCAACAGTAGGAAGGAGAATCCTACCTCAAGCAAGAAGACTCCTTGCCACCTTACGACGTAGTCTTAGCCCTCATAGGGTGTCAGGAGACATCCACGGGAAAGCGGGCAGACCACAAGGATAAGCCAAGACAGTCAGAAACCAAAACGATGGAAATCGGAGCTCAAAGGCTGTAACGCACCACCCCTAGACCATTACACGAACGTGACGGTCTAACGCTGGGCCGTTACACTAGCCTGACGCACCAGGGCAGGCGCGTCAGAGCCAACACGCTCGAAACCACAACATGAACAGCGTAACGCGCCAGGGCAGGCGCGTTACAGCGGCCTAACGCATGACAACAGACGCGTTACGCCACCCTAACGCACGGGAGCAGACGCGTCAGGGCCAACAGACCCGAGACAAAAATGGTGACTCGAACCACGTAACGCGCTAGACCAGGCGCGTCACACAGCCTAACGCGGCAAGGCAGGCGCGTCAGGGCCAACTGGCTTAAGTCAAGGAAACAATGGCCGAAAGGCACGTAACAGTCCATCACGGATGCGTTACACAAGCCTAATGCATGAGGGCGTGGCCGTTAGCGCCAACGGCACAACCACCCAACTCGGCCAAAACAGCACGTAACGGCCTGGGGCAGGCGCGTTACAACGCCGTGACGCATGGGGACACCACCGTTACACAAACCGCCTCAACGGTCAAACTCCAAGTCAAACGCAACGTAACGACCTACACCAGGCGCGTTACAAGACTCTGACGCACTAGGGCAGGCGCGTCAGAGGAACCGCCTTAACCAAAACGCTAAACGACAAAACAGGCGTGACGCATCACCCCGGACGCGTCAGAGAGCTGTGACGCGCCTCCCCTGGGCCGTCACACTCCCAATACCACGAAGAACTAAAAACACCCAGACGCTGTGACGGTCTATCGTAGGGCCGTCAGGGACCTCTGGCGGTCACTGAAACGACTGCTACACCGGTCACGGCGGGAAAACAGTGGATTGGCCAAATCGAGCCGTTCCACGCCCCATTCACGCCGAAGCGCAGGGGAAACAAAGCTAGATGATGAAAAACAACACTAGGAGGCTAAAAAGCCCACATGCACGCATTAAAACGCTAGATCGGGGCGATTTAGACAAATCGACCCTAAACGAGTCACCGAGATTCCCGGACTCCTACCGGCCTCGAATGACGACTGATCAACACGAAACTAGCATGGATGGGATCCAGACATCCCAGCGGTCAATTCAACACTAACCACACCACAAATGGTTTCCGTTTTTCGGCGAACCCTGAAAACCCCAAAAACTTTGGTTTTCACAAAACCGGCCCGATCTCCCCCGATCGAGTACCAAATCATGCACGGAAACAGAGGAAACGTGCAGAACAGGGTGGCGGTCCGTCTCCCTACCTCCACCGAAGAAACCGTGCCCCGAAGGGACTAAACCGCGCCGAAAACCACGCCACTAGCTCAAACATCGGCTTTGAATCCACCGTTTGGGATCGCACCAAAACCACTCCATCCTCGCCCTGTCGCGCACCCAGTCAGCTCCACAGCATCCCCAACACTCGCTCCTAGGTCCTCCGTCTGCAGCCGGAACCGAGGAAGCTCGAGAGGAGAGAAAACGGGAGAGAGAGACGGCGGCGGTGAAATGAGAAGGGAGGAGAGAGGAAGGAAAAGAAAAAGGAAAAGAAATTAGGAATTTTCCTAATTTTTGAAAAATCTGATTTCTGGCACTATCTCCGAAAAATACGCAAAAATAGTCAAAACGACCGGCTCGAAGAGTACATCGTCGCTGTAGCATCCGCGAGTTGATGAACTGACAAGTAAACTCACCGTAGGGTTCCGTAACTAGTACGAGAGAAAAACCCACACGGCTCGTAAAGCTCAACTCGGAAGCCACAAAAGCGAACCGAAACTCACCGAAACAAAGTCGAAAGATCCAATGAAGATCCAGCAAGACCTACCAAGGATCCGGGGCATTACATCCTCCCCTCCTTTAAGAAATTTCATCCTCAAAATTTAAGGACTAACAAAGGTAAGCAGGGAAGAACAACCCAACTGCACAACCACGGAAACAACACAAATCTCGAGAAGCACAGCTCAGAGGAATATTGTCAGACCACAATCACGAGTACATGCTCTGGATCGAGCACGACACAAGTGGACACAAGTCCGACACCTCCAAAATAAGGCAACGTCGCTCACGTCTCGCAGGGAAGGAGACACGACTGCCACAACCACAGACATCGAAGAAGTGAAACGACATACACGGTGATTATCAGCTCAAATAAGGAGACACAATCCTCTCAGCTGACAGCTTGACCACATCATCGGCTCCAGTGCCAAAGGTAACAAGAAACACCTGGCACACAGGACACCAACGACAACAGCACTGCTAGACCGCAAACACAATTGAGTCAGTCCTCACTCAGATATCATATCTGATCGAGTCGCAAGCTAACTCTAAGGAGAAAGAGTACAGTAAGGCTAACCGACAAGACCTGGTCTAAAACAGAAGCATAAAATCATAGAGAAATAGTGCCAAAACACCAAAAGCAACAACAACACTTGCAGAATTTCGGCTCCGCACGGAACACAGAACCATGGAACACAACTGCAAGCAGGGTCAAATCAAGGCACAGGAACAGCTGAGCACACGACCACAAGGGATGGGTCACGCATCAGACTGCTCACCAAGGAGAGACCCACGACAACGAGAAACGACAATCTCAGGGAACGCAACTCAAGGACTACAAACACACCTCGAGAGCACAACACCTGAGAAAAGGAAATGCAGAGTAGAGGGTACTCAATCAGCAGGAATGCCGACAAATTCCCCAACACTCACAAATGCCAATGCTAACCGCCGAAAATCACCAGCAACAGCACGGCAATAGACGACATCGAGGCACAGGAAGCCAAGATGAAGTCACATCGAGAAGAAGTAAATCTCTCGACCAGTGAGTAGCTAACTCACAAGCTTCTGCTGCGCACTCAACAACGCACACATGCATCAGAACAACCTCGGTAGTCGCATCTCAGCACACACCAGGCACCTTCGTAATCAATGAAGATCGCAAATAACATGCCACGAGTACCGATCTAGCGAACAACCGATCACAAGAAGCCCAAGTGCAACAAGGGAAGAGTACCAGCTTCAGCACAAAGCACAAAGAAAAGCGTTAATCTCAGCTTACCTTCACGTCCTGAAAATGATAAATGAGCCTTCACAATACATCGGCCGCTGACACGGCACGGCAAATACGGTACACAACAGCTCTTAACACCCTTACGGAGTCCAAAGCCAAGCAACCGTATAGCAAAAAGTAGATCAGGCTCAGAACAAAGCTGTCCATACTTAAGCAGACACAGGACAAAGGCATCACTAAGACAGCAATTCCAAGTCAAATCTCGAAAAGATTTCACCAGAAGAGACGAGAAGCAACAAGCTCAACCACGAAAGCTCACCAGGAAAGGGAAATCCTAGCTTGCCTGAGCAACTTCTCAAACACGGAATCTAATCGAGCACTTCAACAGAAGCGGAACACAACAGGAGCTGAACAGACTCAAGCCGGGACGACCAAGATAACGTGAGAACGTGTACGGTCATTAGACCAAGGCTAAAGGTCAACAACAACCTGGACAACATACAAAGAAAACCTCAAACAACGTACTGCAGATTCAAGCCTTCCGGCGAACACTGCCAAGTACAACATGGTCGAAACAAACACAACGACGAAAAGGAAACACCTCGTCACAACCTGACGAGAGCAGGACCATCTCGTACAGTGCTAGAGCAGCACGCACAAGACAACATACGAAGAAAACAACGCGATAAATCATCGCAACACCCATGCCAGCTGAAGACTGTACGGGACTCTCACGACTCTGGATACTATATATCTCGGATTCCCATGTACTTCATACAACAACGCTCTGATAGCTTAGAAAAGAACTCCGAACATCTTAGAACACTGCTCTGATACCACTCTATAGCGACCCGGATCCCGGATACCAGATGTACCCGGTAGAACTACCAAATACACGTGATATCACTTGGAACCCGCGAGGCCTCCCAAGAGCGGGAAAGCTCCGAAGGGAAAAAGGCATGTGTAGAGTACATTGAAGCCACAGAGATATAATAGAAGTAATTAAATTTCTTTAGATCGGTTTACTAAAGTAGCAGAAATAAAAATACTTTTTAATTAACAGTTCAATTTAACAATTAACCACCAGAGTCAAGTCCAAAGCTAAAGACAGCAAGTCTAGCACAGTACAGTCGACAGAAAAGAAAGACGTACCGAAAAGTCGGGGGAAGCCCGACGCAGGTACCAGTTGGCCACAACGACACGCTACGAGCAAGCGCACTAGAACCACGTGGAAGCAGAATGAACGACGTCACCCCACCTGAAAAGCAGGGGTGAGCCTCGTGTCACTGGCTCAGTAGGGGTCACGCGGATCCCCACTGAAAAACATGCAGTAACACGGAACAACAACAACGAAAACAGCAGGTGTAGTAAAGTAGGAAAACTACACTACAAAGCTGTAAAGAACAGACGGGGAGTAGGAGTAGGGAACAAGTAGGAAAGGGGGAAAGAACCCGCGCCAGACAAGCGGTTACCGAACTAACTTCGGCACCCCAAACTACTCCAGGCAGCGATAGAAGGGCGACTCTGATCCGACCAAGTCAGAAGTTACCGATCTGCCAATACGGCACCAGGCCTAAGACGAAGACCTGCAAGGACCGACAAAAGGCCTAGAAAAGACCCACACAGACGACCGACAGACTCGATGGCACACCCACGATTAGAAAGTCCTGCACACCACGCTGACCTCGAGTAGGACCACGAGAGGGCTAACTCGAAATGTCAGGATGCGCAAGAACGCGAAGAGCAGTGGAGAGCCACGCGTCACAGACAGACGCACCTCCCCACCAGAGCAACGGCCAGCTGCGTCCACAGACGTCTTATGCTGCGCCACGAGTGTCTCGCCTACAATACCGCTGAAGCCACGGTAGAGTCGCAGACCCCCGCACTGAACCAAACAGGAACAACAACATCAAGTAACCAGTCAGGATCACGCCCGTCGACGTAAGTCAAAAGCCCCTGACCACGTGTGCACACACTGGCTCTAGCCTAAGCCAGGTACTCAAGCTAGTTTTCTCCCTCGGTAGGACGCTACCGTTGGCTGGGAGCCCACGAAACTAGCTTACAAACCGTATCTCGGGAACACCCCTCCGCCATCCAAGGCGGGTCAGCAACTCACAGGCCTTAGGGCAACAACAATCGGAGGCGCACAAAACACAAGACTCCGAAACAAGGGCTGTAGTACAAACAGGCAAGGAAGCACTGTCGCACGTACTACGAAGCACCAAGGCAGCAAGACAACTGCCAACAGACTCAGGACTAGGCAACTAGACCTACAACGTAACGATCCTTGAGTCAGACGACTCAAAGGCAAGATCATCACAAACGGCGGAACAAGCCGCCAATCGGTCTAATCCTAAGCCACGGGAAGCAACGCTCCGCAGAAAATGACGTATGGAGACCTGAGGGAACATCGGAGACCCTCAGACATGCCTGGACACGCAAACCAAGGTAAAACGATACCTCGAGGCATCCAGAACCAGTGTCTCAGACTGGACAAAACCGCTGAGACACCCACACACAAGGTCGCCTGTCAACCACTGGGTCACCCTGTGTTGACCGGAACCACACAACGACGACTCAACAGTAGGAAAGAGAATCCTACCTCAAGCAAGAAGACTCCTGGCCACCTTACGATGTAGTCTTAGCCCTCATAGGGTGTCAGGAGACATCCACGGGAAAGCGGGCAGACCACAAGGATAAGCCAAGACAGTCAGAAACCAAAATGACGGAAATCGGAGCTCAAGGGCTGTAACGCACCACCCCTAGACCGTTACACGAACGTGACGGTCTAACGCTGGGCCGTTACACGAGCCTGACGGGCAGGCGCGTCAGAGCCAACACGCTCGAAACCACAACACGAATAGCGTAACGCGCCAGGGCAGGCGCGTTACAGCGGCCTAACGCATGACAACAGATGCGTTACGCCACCCTAACGCACGGGAGCAGACGCGTCAGGGCCAACAGACCCGAGAAAAAAATGGTGACTCGAACCACGTAACGCGCTAGACCATGCGCGTCACACAGCCTAACGCGGCAAGGCAGGCGCGTCAGGGCCAACTGGCTCAAGTCAAGGAAACAATGGCCGAAAGGCACGTAACGGTCCATCACGGACGCGTTACACAAGCCTAACGCATGAGGGCGTGGCCGTTAGAGCCAACGGCACAACCACCCAACTCGGCCAAAACAGCACGTAACGGCCTGGGGCAGGCGCGTTACAACGCCGTGACGCACGGGGACACCACCGTTACATAAACCGCCTCAACGGTCAAACTCCAAGTCAAACGCAACGTAACGGCCTACACCAGGCGTGTTACAAGACTCTGACGCACTAGGGCAGGCGCGTCAGAGGAACCACCTTAACCAAAACGCTAAACGACAAAACAGGCGTGACGCATCACCCCGGACGCGTCAGAGAGCTGTGACGCGCCTCCCCTGGACCGTCACACTCCCAAGACCACGAAGAACTAAAAATACCCAGACGCTGTGACGGTCTATCGTAGGGCCGTCAGGGACCTCTGGCGGTCACTGAAACGACCGCTACACCGGTCACGGCGGGAAAACAATGGATTGGCCAAATCGAGCCGTTCCACGCCCCATTCACGCCGGAGCGTAGGGGAAACAAAGCTAGACTATGAAAAACAACACTAGGAGGCTAAAAAGACCACATGCACGCATTAAAACGCTAGATCGGGGTGATTTAGACAAATCGACCCTAAATGAGTCACCGAGGTTCCAGGACTCCTACCGGCCTCGAATGACGACCGATCAACACGAAACTAGCATGGATGGGATCCAGACATCCCAGCGATCAATTCAACACTAACCACACCACAAATGGTTGCTGTTTTTCGGCGAACCCTGAAAACCCCAAAAACTATTATTTTCACAAATCCGGTCCGATCTCCCCCGATCGAGCACCAAATCATGCACGAAATAGAGGAAACGTGCAGAACAGGGTGGCGGTCCGTCTCCCTACCTCCACCGAAGAAACCGTGCCCCGAAGGGACTAAACCGCGTCGAAAACCACGCCGCTAGCTCAAACACCGGCTTTGAATCCACCATTCGGGATCGCGCCAAAACCACTCCATCCTCGCCCTGTCGCGCACCCAGTCAGCTCCACAACATCCCCAACACTCGCTCATAGGTCCTCCGTCTGCAGCCGGAGCCGAGGATGCTCAAGTGGAGAGAAAACGGGAGAGAGACACGGCGGCGATGAAATGAGAAGGGAGGAGAGAGGAAGGAAAAGAAAAAGGAAAAGAAATTAGGAATTTTCCTAATTTTCGAAAAATCCGATTTCTGGCCCTATCTCCGAAAAATATGCAAAAATAGTCGAAACGACCGACTCGAAGAGTACATCATCGCTGTAGCATCCGCGAGTTGATGAACTGACAAGTAAACTCACCGTAGGGTTCCGTAACTAGTACGAGAGAAAAATCCACACGGCTCGTAAAGCTCAACTCGGAAGCCATAAAAGCGAACCGAAACTCACCGAAATAAACCCGAAAGATCCAATGAAGATCCAGCAAGACCTACCAAGGATCCGGGGCATTACAAATGATCTCGGCCCTTGAATGCGATCACTCGATAGACTGCTTACATCTATAAACGGTCCATCTGAAGACCGCCTATGAGGTGTCGGTGGAAAATAAATAATAAGATAAATAAGGCCTATTTATCTGAGCATAAACCGAATCAGCCGGCGTTGGACTCTAGATCAGAAAATGGTCATTCGACAGACCGCCTTACTCATGAAATGGCCCATCTGGAGACCGTCTCACAGATGTCGGTGGAAATTAAAAAAAATGAGATAAACACCCATTTATCCACAAAACTGACCGATTCAGGACTCTAGCTTAAAAATGGTTGTTTGATGAGCCGCTTAACCCATAGAATGGTCTATCAATGGACCGCAAATTAGGGTGTCGGTGGAAAGTCAAAAATAAGATAAATATCCATTTATCCAGAGGCAAAGCCGTTGTAGGACTCTGGGCAATAAAAAGGTCTTATGCAAGACCGCCCATCGTGATTAAACGGCTTATCGTTAGACCGCCTTTCCGACGAGCGGTGGAAAATAATAA
Organism: Amorphophallus konjac; assembly: GCA_022559845.1. Lineage (NCBI taxonomy): Eukaryota > Viridiplantae > Streptophyta > Magnoliopsida > Alismatales > Araceae > Amorphophallus > Amorphophallus konjac. The sequence goes on along the minus strand of CM040123.1, from coordinate 113,634,188 downwards.
AATGGGATAAATAAGCCTATTCACCCCAAAGACCAAGTGAAACCAAAGCCCATTAAGCCCACATTCGAGGGCAAGTCCAGCCAGGGAGAAAATACCTTGAAAATAAGCCCAAAGAAATGCCTAAGAAAATGGCCCAATGAGTAATGGACAACTCGAGGCATCAAAAATAAAGGTAAGAAAATGACTCAACTCATAGGTAAAAAATGGGTGTCAACAGATGCCCCTCCTTAACATCCTCTTTGCAGGGGAGCGAGCGGAGGTGAAGCGAAAGCGAAATGGAGGTGAAGCGGAAACAAAGCGGAGTGGACTGAAAAGCGGGTGTTAAGGTAAACGACACCCGTTCTCTCGCCAACGAGTGATAAGAATTTTTCAGAAAACTCCGAACCAAACACGGGGAATGATCGGACCAGAACGACGCCAGCCTGGAGAAACTAACTAAATAAACAGAAGGAGAAAACACGACCAACCTCATTAGGGGACACAATCCATAACCAATGAGGGAATAAGCAGAAAAAGTAAAGAAGCAGACCCAAAACTCCAGATGGGGACTCTTAGTCAGCAGAACCAGGTGAACAGACCAGAGAAAACCTTCCAACTCTGAGTGGAATAGTTCTTATTTTACCCAAAACCATGAATGCACAATTATCCACAACCGATGAGACACTTTCAGACAGGTCCTGGGACATGAATGCTTAAAAGATGCGCATGATGCATGCTGGGCTAAAATAAAAGAAATCATCAAAACGAATGCAAAGAAAGCCATAAAATAGAAAATACCCGAGAATAGTATTGCTAGACTGGAATAATTAGGGTTAAGACACTATCCGCAACCACGCTGTACGAGATAGAACCATCCTCCCCTAATTTTCTCAACCTAACGACCTATCCGATGGTTAAACACATGCACCTGGATCATCATCGTTTTTGTTATAGTGGAACATCAGATTTTGGAACATGTGAATAACCAGCCGGTTCTCAAGATAACATAACACAGATGCCATATAGTAATGCATTAAGGGACACAGGGTACATGATACTTACCTGACCAACCTGACCTGGATCATGGAAGCAGAGTAATGCTGTAATCAATCACATATATCATGAAACAAGGTCATTCAAGATAAACAATTATCAATTAGGCACATAATGCATCAAAAATAAGGATTAAACAAATTCATTCATCATTTCAGCACAGAAACGGTCTACCCCAGACTACCACAAGTAAGCAAACGGTCCAGATGAGACCGTACAAGCAAGCAGAATTTTGAATCTCAAACGTACTTTAAAATGGCCCAAGGAAAGACCACCAAATAGATAAACGGTCGTGGATGGACCATTTCAAAACAGACGAGTCGTCACTCACAAACGGTCTTATCCAGACTGTCTTGCCTATAAACGGTCCATCGATAGACCACATTCTAATCGTCAGTTTCAAAAAAGAAACCGACGCCCCATCATCTTCTCCCTCCATCTCACCCTCATTTCCTTCACCACCGAACACCAAGGCTCACTCCACCCGGCCTCCACCCCCACATTCTCACCCTCTCAAGCTTTCCCCCTCTTTTCAACCTTCTCCATTCCCTACATGCGCTTCATGAGGCAGGTCTTGAGGCGCCTAGCAAGACGGATGGCCGGAGACGGAGCCATACCGCCACCGCCGTCGTCGGTGAACCTCTCGGAGGAGGCGGTGCCACCACCGGCCGAGGTGAAAGGAGGAGGCCCTACCGCGGTCGTTGGGATGCCGGAGGAAGAAGGAGCACCACCGGCGGGTGAAGCACCGGCGATGACGGCCGAGACCCTGGCCAAGGGACCACGTTCCTCCGAGGTAGGCCGCAGACCCAAAAAAAAAAACCTTCCCCATTTGGACATTTGAATGGATGCATGTTAGCCTAGGTGAAGGAAATGGGGCACACGACCCCCTTAGGATCAGTTGTAGGGCCCCTAGGGCCATTACCAACGGTGGGGAGGGAATTTGGGCACCATTCGTAACGGCGAGTAGAAAACGGTCCTAGCAAGGACTGCCTAGCAAATAAACGGTCCATATAGGACCGTCTTGGGGATAAAACCGCCTAAACCAAACCACCTTAAAAGGCTAAACGGTCCATGGGTGACCACTTGATAGGAGTTGAACAGGCGGGGCGTTAGGGGAATGAACGCGGTCTAAGGTAGATCGTAAAAGGTCTTAGACGGTCCCCCTGGGACCATTCAAAAATTGAACCTTTGAGAACAAAATGGTCTCCAACAGACCGTCCATTAGGCAAAACGGTCAAAGGGTGACCGTGTAAATTGAGACCAACAAGAGGGCTTATGGGGAATAAAAAACGGTCTGATGGGGGCCGCTGGGGATTCAAATGGTCAATAAAAGACCGTTAGAGGGATTAAAAACGGTCTTAAGGCGGCCGCTAGCTTGATAGACTGTATTTTTTTCTTTTTCTTTTTATGATTATGATTATTTTTTATTTTGATTTTATTACAATGCATGACTTATTATGAAATGAGTAACTGATGCCAATTATTTAAATGCATGCAGGGAAAGCGCCGGACACGGATCTCGTGGCTCCAGGTCCGCGCTGTAATGCCCCGGATCTTTGTTGGATCCTTAGTGGATCTTTGTCGGATCTCTATTAGGTCGTTCGGATCCTTTTTGGAAAGTTTCAGATCGCTTTTGTAGCTCCCGAGTTGAGTTTTACGATCCGTGTGGATTTTTCCCTTGTACTAGTTACGGAACCCTACGGTGAGTTTATTTCTCAATTCATCGACTCGTGGATGCCGCAGTTGCGATGTACTCTTCGAGCCGATCGTTTTGACTATTTTTGCGTATTTTTCTGAATTAGGGCATTTTTGACACATTTTACGGAATTTCAAAAATTAGATAAAATTTCTAATTCCTTTTTTTATAACCCCCCCTCTCTCTCTCATCTCACTCACGCCCTCACTCTCTCTCTCTCCCGTTCTCTCTCGTTCTCTCACCCTCTCAGCTCCGGCTATGGATGGAGGCGGCCGTGGGCGAGGTGACGACGCTGGGGAGCTGCTGAGGCGCGTGATGGAGCGAGGATCGGTGCGGTTTGGGCGCGATCCCGAACGGTGGATTCAAAGCCGACGGTTCGGTTCGCGATGTGGTTTTCGGCGTGGTTTAGTCGCTTCGACGCTCGATTTCTTCAGTGGAGGTAGGGAGATGGACCGTCACTTTGTTCCGCACATTTTCCCTGCTTTTGTGCGTAGTTTGGCGCTCGATCGGGGGAGATCGGGCCGATTTAGTGAAAACCGTAGTTTTTGGGGTTTTCAGGGTTCGCCGAAAAATGGCAACCATTTGCGGCGTGGCTAGTGTTAAAATGACCACTGGGATGTCTGGATCCCATTCACGTCAGTTTCGTGTCGATCAGTTGTCATTCGGGGTCGATAGGAGTCCGGGAACCCGGTGACCCGTTTTGGGTCGATTCGTCAGAATCGCCCCGTTCTTGCATTTTAGCTCGTGCTTGTGGGCTTTTTAGCCTCCAGGCGTTATTTTTCATCGTTTAGCTTTGTATCCCCTGTGCTTCGGCGTGCATGGGGCGTGGAACGAGACGATTCGGCGTTTCCACTATTTTCCCGCCGTGGCCGGTGTAGCGGTCGTTTCAGAGACCGTCACAGTCTCTAACGGCCCTACGATAGACCGCCACAGGCTCTGGGCGTTTCAATTTTTGTGAGGTTGTGGGAGTGTGACGGTCCATAATTGGTGCGTCACAGCCCTCTGACGCATCCAGGTAGGTGCGTCACAGCCATTTCATTTTCTTGAGGTTCTGGTCAGCCGGTTGCCCTGACGGCCCAGTCCTCATGCGTCACAGCCCTGTAACGCGCCTTCCTTGGGCCGTTACATGCTGTTTGACCGGATTTGACCGTGTCAGTCAGTTAGTGTAGTAGTCATTCCCCTGTGCGTTACAGCCTTGTAACGCGCCTGTCCTAGGCCGTTACACGCTGTTTGGCCGAGTTGGGTGGCTGTGTCGGTTGGCTCTAACGGCCTTGCCCCCATGCGCCAGGGTGCTGTAACGCGTCCGTGATGGACCGTTACCTATTGTTCGACCAGTTTTTAAGCTTGGGCCTGTCGGCTCTGACGCACCTGTCCTGGTGCTTCAGGCTCGTGTAACACACCTGTGGTGGTGCTTTACAGCCCTGTTGTGGTCGTGATGGCCGTTGGGTGGTTCGGTGTTCGCCCGTGTGTTGGGCAGTCGTAGGTTTGTGTTCTAGGGCTTTGTTTGTGTGGCAATGGTCTTCTGGATCGGTCGGGTTAGGTGACTGGGTGCGGTCTTTTCCCTGACTGCGACAGTTCCCTAACGACATAATCTAGAACTGCCAATGCCCTTGCCTCTGGTTGTGTGGCGGCTGTTCCTTGACTACCGGGTCTGCCTAGCGGTTGAATGACGGTCCGTTCGGCCAGAGTGTTGTTATTGCCGCTTCAGTTTCTGCTTGTCTTGGCTTGATCTCGTGATTTTCCCGTGACCCGTGAGTGTCTGTTGACGTCCTATGAGGGCAGTAACCATGATGGGATAGCCAGGAGTGCTTGTGCATGCCGTGTGTGTGTCCATGTTGTCTGGCTCCGGTCAACTGGGGGTTACCTAGGGGGTGACAGGTGGCTTTGTGTGTCTCGGCAGTTCTGTCCAGTTCGTGACATTGGTTCTGGATGCCTCGAGGTGTTGTTCTCACCTCGGTCTATGCGTCCAGGCTTGCTGAGGGTGTTCGGTGTTCCCTCAGGTCTCCGTGTGTCATCTCTTGCAGAGTGTGTCATTTCTGTGGCTTAGGAGTTAGACCGATTGGCGGCTTGTTCCGCTGTTCGTGACGATCTTGCCTTTGAGTCGTCCGACTCAAGGATCGTTGCACTGGTAGGTCTAGTTGTCTTGTCCTGAGTCGGTCGGTAGTTGTCTGTACTGCCATTAGTGCTTGGAAGTACGGGTGACAATGTCTGTTTAACATGTCTGTACTTCGGCACTTGTGTTTTGGGTCTCTGTGTTCGTGAGCCTCCCTTTCTGTTACCCTCGACTTTTAGTTGTTGACCCACCTCAGGAGTGGTGGGAGGGGTGTTCCCGTTAAACAGTTCCTAAGCTAGTTCAGTGGGCTCCCGGCTCGGTTACCGTAGCGTCCTATGGGGGGAGAATACTAGTTAGAGGCTTGGCTTAGGCGAGAGCCAGTGTGTGCACATGTGGTTAGGGGCTTGTGGACGAGGCGCCGATGGGCGTTCCCCTGACTAGTTACTCGAATTCGGTTGCTGTTCTGGTTTGGGTCGGTCAGCGTGTACTGGAGTCTCCGCCTGTTTGGTTAGGCGTTGTTAGACTCAGTACGTGGAGCGCAGCATAAGACGTCAGTGGACGCAGCTGGCTATGGAGAGGCACTCCTGTCACGTGACACGTGACTCTCGGCGTTTCTGTGCGTCGCGACCTTCCCGGGTTAGCCTTTCTGTAGCTGTACTCGAGGTCAGTGTTTTGTCACCTCCGCGACGTTCTGGTCATGCGTGGGGCAGTGTGCACGACGTCCTGGTCGTGATGTCGGTCTAGGTTTTCCTAGGCTTTCTTGTTGTCCTTGCAGGTCTTCGTTTTAGGCCTGGCGTTTTGTCGGCAGATCGGCAACTCCTGACCGTGTCAGCTCTGAGTCGCCTTCCTGCTATTGCTTGGAATAGTTTGGGGTGCCGAGGTTAGTTCGGTAGCCGTTGTTTGGCACGGGCTCCCTCCCCCTCTTCCTTATCTTGCTCCCTACTCCCGCTACCCGTCTGTTCCTTTACTGCGTTCTAGTGTGGACTTGCAACTTTCTAGTGTAGCTTTCCTGTTTGGCTACTGCTGTTGTTTGCCCTGTAGTTTTAGTGTGTTACTACGTGTTTTTCAGTGGGGATCCGCGTGACCCCTACTGAGCCAGTGACACGAGGCTCACCCCTACTTTTCAGGTGGGGTAATGTTCGTTCTGCTTCCGTGGCTCCTGGATCTGCGTGCTGTTGTGGCCAGCTAGTACCCTCGTCGGGTTTCCCCTGACTCTCTGGTACGTGTTTCTTCTCTGTCGACTATACTTGGTAGACTTGCTGTCTTTCCTTTGGACTTGACTATGGGTATATAATTGTTAATTGTAATCTGTTAATTAAAAAGTAATTTTATTTCTGCTATTTTAGCAACCCGGTCTAATGAAATTTAATTGCTTACTGCTATATCCGTCAGTTCAATGTACTACACGACAATCCTTTTTCCCTTCGGAGCTTTACCACTGTTGGGAGGCCTCGCGGGTTCCAAGTGGTATCAGGTGTATTCGATTATCTTATCGGGTATATCTGGTATCCGAGATCCGGGTCGTCACAGTTGGTATCAGAGCGGTGTTCTGAGATGTTCGGAGTTCCTTTCTGAGCTATCAGAGCGTTGTCGTGTGAAGTACATGGGAATCTTAGATATATAGTTACCAGAGTCGTTAAAGTCCAGTACAGTCTTCAGCTGGCTTCGGTTTTGCAGTTCAGTGTCGCTTGGTTTTCGTGTATTGTCTTGTGTGTGCTGTTCTAGCACTGTGCGTGGTGGTTTTGCTCTCGTCAGGGTGTGACGAGGTGCCTCTTTACCGTTGTGTTGTCTGTCTCGATCATGTCGTACTTGGCAGTGTTCGTCGGAAGGCTTGAATCTGTGATACGTTGTTCGAGGGTTTTCTTGTAAGTTGTTCATGTTGCTGTTGACCTTTGGCCTTGGTCTGATGACCGTACACGTTTCCACGTTGTTTTGGTCATCCCGGCTTGAGTCTGTTCAGCTCCTGATTTGTCCTGCTTCTGTTGAAGTGCTCGATTAGATTCCGTGATTGAGAAGTTGCTCCGGCAAGCTAGGATTTTCCCTTCCTGGTGAGCTTTCGTTGTTAAGCTTGATGCTTCTCATCCCGTCTGGTGGAGTCTTTTCGAGGTTGGCCTTGGAATTGCTGTCTTAGTTGTGCTTTTGTCCTGTGTCTACTTAAGTGTGGCAGCCTTACTCTGAGCCTGATCTGTTCGTCATTTTACGGTTGCTTGGCTTTGGACCTAATCCTTATGTCGAGAGCTGTCGCGTGCCGTGTTCTGTCGTGCCGTGTCCAGCGACCGATGTATTGTGAGGGCTCATTTATCATTTCAGGACGTGGAGGTAAGCTGAGATTAGCATTTTTCCTTGTGCTTTGTGCTGAAGCTGCTGCTCTTCTCCTGTTGCACTTAGGCTCTTGTGATCGGGTGTTCGCTGGATCGGTGCTCGCGGCGTGTTATTTGCGATCTTCATAGATTACAATGGCGCCTGGTGTGTGCTGAGATGCGATTGCCGAGGTTATTCTGTTGCCTATGTGCGTTCCTTGTGTGCGCGGTGGAAGCGTGTGGGCTGATAACCCACTGGTCCAGGATCGTTGTTGTTAGATTCTGACCAATCGAGAGATTTGCTTCTTCTCGATGTGACTTCGTCTTGGCTTCTTGTGCCTTGACTTTGTCTGTTACCGTGCTGTTGCTGAAGTTATTCTGCTATCGATATTGGCCTTTGCGAGTGTTGGGAAATTTGTCAGCATCCCTGCTGATTAAGTACCGTCTACTCTGCGTTTCTTCTCGTGGGTGTTGTATTCTCGAGGCATGTCGGTAGTCCTTGAGATGCGTTCCCTGAGATTGTGGCTTTCCGTGTCATTTTATTGTTGTTGTGGGTCTCCCTTAGTAAGCTGCTCGATGCATGACTTGTTCTCTATGTGATCAGCTACCGTTGTGCCTTGATGTGACCCTGCTTGCAGTCGAGTTCCGTGGTTCTGTGTGCTATACGGAGCCTGAATCCTGCGAGTATCGCCGCTGTGTTGTTTTGTGAGTGCTGTTTCCGTATGATTTTATGTTTCTGCCTTGGACCATTGTCTTGTCAGTAGCTTGACGTACTCTTCTTTCCTGGTAGAGTAGCTCGCGACTCAATCAGATTGTGTTGTCTGATGAGGACTGACTTGATTGCGCTTGTGGTCCAGTGGTGTTGTTGTCATTGGCGTCCTGTGTGCCAGGTATTCCCTGCCGCCGTTGGCACTAGAGCCGATGATGTGGTCGAGCTATCAACTGAGAGGACTGTGTCTCCTTGTGTAAGCTGCTGCTTGCCATGCTGTCGTTGTGTTCCTCGGTTTTGGTTGTCTGTTGTTGTGGCAGTCGTGTCTCCATTTCTGGTGAGACGTGAACGACGTTGCCCTGTTTCGGAGGTGTCGGACTTGTGTTCATTTGCGTTGTGCTCTGCCCAGAGTGTGTGCTTGTGACGGTAGTCTGACTATGTTCCTCTGAGCTGTGTTTCTCAAGATTTATGTTGTTTCGTGGTTGTATCCGTTGGGTTGTCCGTCCCTGCTTCTTCCTTCTTGTTAGTCCTTAATTTTGAGGATGAAATTTCTTGAAGGAGGGGAGGATGTAATGCCCTGGATCTTTGCTGGATCCTTAGTGGATCTTTGTCGGATCTCTATTAGGTCGTTCGGATCCTTTTTGGAGAGTTTCAGATCATTTTTGTAGCTCCTGAGTTGAGTTTTACGATCCGTGTGGGTTTTTCCCTTGTACTAGTTACGGAACCCTACGGTGAGTTTATTTCTCAATTTATCGACTTGTGGACGCCGCAGTTGCGATGTACTCTTCGAGCCGATCGTTTCGACTATTTTTGCGTATTTTTCTGAATTAGGGCATTTTCGACGCACTTTACAGAATTTCAGAAATTAGATAAAATTTCTAATTTCTTTTTTTTATAACCCCATCTCTCTCTCATCTCACTCACGCCCTCACTCTCTCTCTCTCCTGTTCTCTCACCCTCTCAGCTCCGGCTGTGGACGGAGGCGGCCGTGGGCGAGGTGATGACGCTGGGGAGCTGCTGAGGCGCGTGATAGAGCGAGGATCGGTGCGGTTTGGGCGCGATCCCGAATGGTGGATTCAAAGCCGATGGTTCGGTTCGCGATGTGGTTTTTGACGTGATTTAGTCGCTTCGGCGCTCGGTTTCTTTGGTGGAGGTAGGGAGATGGACCGCCACTTCGTTCTGCACATTTCCCTGCTTTTGTGCGTAGTTTGGCGCTGGATCGGGGGAGATCGGGCCGATTTAGTGAAAACCATAGTTTTTGGAATTTTCAAGGTTCGTCGAAAAACGGCAACCATTTGCGGCGTGGCTAGTGTTAAAATGACCGCTGGGATGTCTGGATCCCATTCACGTCAGTTTCGTGTCGATCGGTTGTCATTCGGGGTCGGTAGGAGTCCGGGAACCCCGATGACCCGTTTTGGGTCGATTCGTCAGAATCGCCCCGTTCTTACGTTTTAGCGCGTGCATGTGGGCTTTTTAGCCTCCAGACGTTGTTTTTCATCGTTTAGCTTTGTATCCCCTGCGCTTCGGCGTGCATGGGGCGTGGAACGAGCCGATTCGGCGTTTCCAATGTTTTCCCGCCGTGGCCGGTGTAGCGGTCGTTTGAGAGACCGTCACAGTCTCCGATGGCCCTATGATAGACCGCCACAGGCTCTGGGCGTTTCAGTTTTTGTGAGGCTGTGGGAGTGTGACGGTCCATCATTGGTGCGTCACAGCCCTCTGACGCATCCAGGTAGGTGCGTCACAGCCATTTCATTTTCTTGAGGTTCTGGTCAGCCGGTTGCCCTGACGGCCCAGTCCTCATGCGTCACAACCCTGTAACGCGCCTTCCTTGGGCCGTTACATGCTGTTTGAGCGGATTTGACCGTGTCAGTCAGTTTGTGTAGTAGTCATTCCCTTGTGCGTCACAGCCTTGTAACGCGCCTGTCCTAGGCCGTTACACGCTGTTTGGCCGAGTTGGGTGGCTGTGTCGGTTGGCTCTAACGGCCTTGCCCCCATGCGCCAGGGTGCTATAACGCGTCCGTGATGAACCGTTACCTACTGTTCGACCAGTTTTTAAGCTTGGGCCTGTCGGCTCTGACGCACCTGTCCTGGTGCGTCAGGCTCGTGTAACGCGCCTGTGGTGGTGCGTTACAGCCCTGTTGTGGTTGTGATGGCCGTTGGGTGGTTCGGTGTTCGCCCGTGTGTTGGGCAGTCGTAGGTTTGTGTTCTAGGGCTTTGTTTGTGTGGCAGTGGTCTTCTGGATCGGTCGAGTTAGGTGACTGGGTGCGGTCTTTTCCCTGACTGTGACAGTTCCCTAACGACGCAATCTAGAACTGCCAATGCCCTTGCCTCTGGTTGCGTGGCGGCTGTTCCTTGATTGCCATGTCTGCCTAGCGGTTGAATGACGGTCCGTTCGGCTAGAGTGTTGTTATTGCCGCTTCAGTTTCTGCTTGTCTTGGCTTGATCTCGTGGTTTGCCCGTGACCCGTGGGTGTCTGTTGACGTCCTATGAGGGCAATAACCATGATGGGACAGCCAGGAGTGCTTGTGCATGCCGTGTGTGTGTCCATGTTGTCTGGCTCCGGTAAACCGGGGGTTACCCAGGGGTTGACAGGTGGCTTTGTGTGTCTCGGTGGTTCTGTCCAGTTCGAGACATTGGTTCTGGATGCCTCGAGGTGTTATTCTCACCTCGGTCTACGCGTCCAGGCGTGCTGAGGGTGTTCGGTGTTCCCTCAGGTCTCCGTGTGTCGTCTCTTGCGAAGTGTGTCGTTTCTGTGGCTTAGGAGTTAGACCGATTGGAGGCTTGTTCCACTGTTCGTGACGATCTTGCCTTTGAGTCGTCCGACTTAAGGATCGTTGCGCTGGCAGGTCTAGTTGCCTTGTCCTGAGTCGGTCGACAGTTGTCTGTACTGCCATTAGTGCTTGGAAGTACGGGTGACAGTGTCTGTTTAAGCTGTCTGTACTTCGGCACTTGTGTTTTGGGTCTCTGTGTTTGTGAGCCTCCACTTTCTGTTACCCTCGACTTTCAATTGTTGACCCACCTCAGGAGTGGTAGGAGGGGTGTTCCCGTTAAACGTTCCTAAGCTAGTTCCGTGGGCTCCCGGCTCGGTTACCGTAGCGTCCTACGGGGGGAGAATACTAGGTAGAGGCGTGGCTTAGGCGAGAGCCAGTGTGTGCACACATGGTTAGGGGCTTGTGGACGAGGCGTCGACGGGCATTCCCCTGACTAGTTACTCGAATTCGGTTGCTGTTCTGGTTTGGGTCCGGTCAGCATGTACTGGAGTCTCTGCCTTTTTGGTTAGGTGTTGTTAGACTCGATACGTGGAGCGCAGCATAAGACGTCAGTGGACATAGCTGGCTATGGAGAGGCACTCCCGTCACGTGACACGTGACTCTCGACGTTTCTGTGCGTCGCGACCTTCCCGGGTTAGCCTTTCTGTAGCTGTACTCGAGGTTAGTGTTCTGTCGCCTCCGCGACGTTTTGGTCGTGCGTGGGGCAGTGTGCACGACGTCCTGGTCGTGTTGTCAGTTGTCGGTCTAGGTTTTCCTAGGCTTTCCTGTTGTCCTTGCAGGTCTTCGTTTTAGGCCTGGCATTTTGTCGGCAGATCGGCAACTCCTGACCGTGTCAGCTCTGAGTCGCCTTCCTGCTATTGCTTGGAGTATTTTGGGGTGCCGAGGTTAGTTCGGTAGCCGTTGTTTGGCACAGGCTCCCTCCCCCTCTTCCTTAGCTTGCTCCCTACTCCCGCTACCCGTCTGTTCCTTTACTGCGTTCTAGTGTAGACTTGCAGCTTTCTAGTGTAGCTTTCATGTTTGGCTACTGCTGTTGTTTACCCTGCAGTTTTAGTGTGTTACTGCATGTTATTCAGTGGGGATCTGCGTGACCCCTACTGAGCCAGTGACACGAGGCTCACCCCTGCTTTTCAGGTGGGGTGATGTTCGTTCTCCTTTCGTGGCTCCTGGATCTGCGTGCTGTTGTGGCCAGCTGGTACCCTCGTCGGGTTTCCCCCGACTGTCTGGTACGTCTTTCTTCTCTGTCGACTGTACTTGGTAGACTTGCTGTCTTTCCTTTGGAGTTGACTCTGGGTATATAATTGTTAATTATAATTTGTTAATTAAAAAGTAATTTTATTTCTGCTATTTTAGCAACCCGGTCTAATGAAATTTAATTGCTTACTGCTATATCTGTCAGTTCAATGTACTACACGACAATCCTTTTTCCCTTTGGAGCTTTACCGCTCTTGGGAGTCCTCGCGGGTTCCAAGTGGTATCAGGTGTATTCGATTATCTTATCGGGTATATCTGGTATCCGAGATCCGGGTCGTCACACGCGCAGTGTACCTGGCACTACCGGACTTCCCGAGGGAGCGGGTAGCAGCCATGGGATTCGAAGAGTTCCTTGGCATGGAGGTCATGCGGCTGGACACCGCCCTCCTATACGCACTACACGACCGGTGGGATCCGGTTAGCCACGCCTTCCTGTTCCCGTGGGCTCATCTGATCCCGACACTAGAGGATGTGGCGAGCATCACCGGGCTACGAGTGCATGGCCCGCCGGTGAGCAGGAGGACGCTGACAGACTACCGGAAGTTGGCCCAGAGGCTACTGCGCTTGGAGCTGCTGAGACCTGAGCGTTAGTCGACGATCTGCCCAGAGCGAGGCTACAGGAGGGCCTAGGCTTGAGAGGAGCAGGGATCACGGTCTGGGAGCTGCCAGAGCAGCACCTCGGGAGGCTGGTGGATCGAGCACGGGAGCGGGTGGCTGCTGCACCGGGACCCGAGGCGGACGTCGTCCTATGGAGGTTCCTGATGCTCTTGTTTGGGAAGATGATGTTCGCCACCCGGGCAGACGGGGTGAGCTGTCGACTGCTGCCCCTGCTGGAGGACGTGGACCGTGTCAGGGAGTACGCTTGGGGCGCAGCGGTGCTCGCCTTCCTCTTTGACACCCTCAGCTCCACGAGCCGGTGCACCATGCTCAGCAAGTTCTCTCCACTACTTCAGGTATGACTCAATCCCTAAAATTCTTGTGCAATTGCTATAAGTTCTATAAATGCTATATGCTGACACTTATTGGAATACAATGCAGGTGTGGGCCTACGTGCACCTCCCCGGGCTGGGGAGAGGACAGGAGGTGTACCCTGACCGACTGCCCCTTGCAAGACGGTGGACAGCACCTCGGGAAGTGGACTCCCTGCGTCGTCAGGTTCAGATGATCCAGGATGACGTCGACGCTCTACCCTATGCCTCGGTAAGATCTAAAATTGAGCCTTATGTAAATGCAACTATATGCTTGTATGCTGATGCAATTGCCTACTCGACAGGTTAGGTGGACACCTTACCAGGGAGAGGGACACGAGGGCCGGCCATGGGTGGTGGCAGCCCTAGCGTATGCTGGACGGGACATCTAGCTTCACTGCATGAATGTGGTGGAGCCACTCCACTATCGACTGGTCATGAGGACCATAGGTGTTCATCAGGCGGGGTAGAGTTCCCAACTCGCGAGAAGCCGGAGGAGCACGTAGGACACCACGCACGCGGGCTGGCGGTGGAGGTTGACTGGATCATTCGAGCAGCGGACCAGATCCAGGACTGGACAGGGCTGGGGCGAGTGGTGCGAGCCCGGGCAGCGAGCGACGAGGCCTACCTAACGGCCTACACTCAGCGCTACGGAGACCAGGTCTTCCGTGGCGCATGACGACCGGTACGACTCTAGACTCATGCTTTCTAATATGCTTATGATTACAATGCATTGACACTTGGCCTTCTACATGTAGCTCGACCCCCAGGGACGGATCACCGAGCTCCAGGGGTTGCTCCACTCTACCGTCTAGCAGCGGGATGAGCTTCAGCGTTCCCTGGATCTCCTGGTAAGTTTTACTCAACCTTCGACTTAAAATGTTATGCTATGATCATGAAACTGACATGCCCCTATTTTGCAGCGGTTCATCCTTCGGAACAACCATATCACATCCCAGATCTGATGAAATAGGATGAATTGAGATGATATTTTGTAAATACGTAATTATCTTGAATATATCAACCATTTTTTTATTTTCTGATCGCCTGGAAGGGACAAAAGAAACATCTTGTTTTTTCTTCAAAAATTTCTGATCTCTTGTGGACCTCTCAGTAGGATTCAAACCCAGATGAAGTTCTGACCATTTGTCAGAGAAAAAAGAACGAATTGATTTTGTAGGATTCCCAAGAAATTCTTCGATTTCTTCCGGAAGCAGATGATTATTCATCTGCTTCTCACGTTCCATGAATAGCCGGGACATTGAGGAAGATCCAAAAAGGTATTTCGGGAATCGATCTGATTCTATTTCTGTTCGTTCCGTTTGACTAAAGGAAGGATCCAAAAGAATCGATCTTTCTTTTAGTTGCTGAATCTCTGTTTGATCGATCAATTTGTGATATTCTGAATCCTCATTTCTAATTCTAATGGAATCAAAACAATCTCTGGATTGTTCAGAAGATCCTTTCAATTGGCTAGAATCCGTTACTTGAACGAAAATAGATCTTGTGGAATCATATTGAATATTTGACGATACATTCCGTACCTTGCTAAAAAATTGATCCTTGTTTACCAACCACACATTGTTTAACCAAATCAAATTCTCTCTCGATACGTTCCTCAAAAAATCCGATTCGTGCCGATTCTTCCCCCAACTAACGAAGAGATCTTGGTGGAATTACCACATATGAAATTGAGCACAATTTTACAAAGAAATACCCCACTTGTTTCTCGAGAAGAGAAAGAGATGGGAAACATGCTCAATATCATTTGATTGAATAGTTGCCTCAGCTCCTTATTGTTTGAAGAAACCCTCCCCTTCATTTGGTGTTTTTTCACGAAAAGTAGACATGAGATAACAAATCAAGTCTTTCCCTAAGATTTCGAATGGCTGTCCCGAATTCAAGTTGATTATGTTTCGCTTCTTCCTCGGAGAAAGACGATCAAACAATTCCAAATCAGGGTCCTTGTGGATCGGATCATCCGTATAGGATAAAAAAAGAAACTCCAGATATTTGCTATCCTTCTCTTTGAATGAGATCTCAATTCCAACTATGATTTCATTAGACATCTTACAACTAGAATCCCTTTTTTTTCCGATCCGGTTACTCCACCACCGCGAACCCCGGTTAGATTCGGGCATGATACACTTTTGATTTATTGGGAGAACCCAAGTACTCTCGTGCGGATCCATGAAACAACTCTCAGAAATCTTTTTCCCTTTTGGAAGATATAGGAGGGAAACAATCAACCTATTGATATTGGAAGACAAAAAAGATTCTTCCAATGTCTCATTTCTGGGTCCAATGGAATTCATAGGTATAGGAAGAAGCCCCATCAAATAGAGATTTTTTCTTTCGACCATCTTTCGATTGTTAATATAAGATATAAGGACCGCTACTACAAGCAGTACTACACCTTTGATCGTGAAATATCGATTACTTGTTGAACCCTGTGAATCACGTGAAAGTAGGATACTCAAAATTCGGGGGTCAAAGAGTTTCATAAAACGTTCTTGGTGGAAAAAAATGTGAGTGAAAGATCCCACTGAATCGAGTTTGATCCATGAATCTAATAAATAGTGAGAATTCTGGATCTCTCTCAATATCTCTCTCAATTCGAAGATCCAGGATTGTAATTGATGTCATTTCATTGATTCCTCCTAAAGATTTCATTTCAATTGGAATTTGGTTATTCACGATGTACGATGATCCCTGTTAAACATCCATGGCTGAATGGTTAAAGCGCCCAACTCATAAGTGGAAAATTCGTAGGTTCAATTCCTGCTGGATGCACACCAATGGGAACGTTCAATTCAATAAGTTTATTGGAATTGGCTCTGTATCAATAGAATCTCATCATCCATACATAACGAATTGGTATGTTATATTCATACCATAACATATGAACAGTAAGAACTAGAATTCTTATCGATACTGGAAACTCATAGGGAAGAAAATTGATTTATGGATGGAATCAAATATGCAGTATTTACAGAAAAAAGTATTCGATTATTGGGGAACAATCAATATACTTCTAATGTCGAATCAGGATCAACTAGGACAGAAATAAAGCATTGGGTCGAACTCTTCTTTGGTGTCAAGGTAATAGCTATGAATAGTCATCGACTCCCGAGAAAGGGTAGAAGAATGGGACCTATTATGGGACATACAATGCATTACAGACGTATGATCATTACGCTTCAACCGGGTTATTCTATTCCACCTCTTATAGAGAAAAGAACTTAAAGCAAAATACTTAATAACACGGCTATACATTTATACAAAACTTCTACCCCGAGCACACGCAACGGAGCCGTAGATAGAAAAGTCAAATCCAATCCACGAAATAATTTGATCTATGGACAGCATCGTTGTGGTAAAGGTCGTAATGCCAGAGGAATCATTACCGCAGGACATAGAGGGGGAGGTCATAAGCGTCTATACCGTAAAATTGATTTTTGACGGAATGAAAAAGACATATATGGTAGAATCGTAACCATAGAATATGACCCTAATCGAAATTCATACATTTGTCTCATACACTATGGGGATGGTGAGAAGAGATATATTTTACATCCCAGAGGGGCTATAATTGGAGATACCATTGTTTCTGGTACAGAAGTTCCTATATCAATGGGAAATGCCCTACCTTTGAGTGCGGTTTGAACTATTGATTTACGTAATTGGAAGTAACCAATTAGGTTCACGACGAAACCTATAAATCGATCGCTGATTCAAATTATTCTGCCCATGTGATCATTTGAGTCTTCCTGTGGTTTGGGTCATTCGACATCATCTTGTGGTCATTTGAGTTATTGGATATTCTTGGTTTTGATAATAGCTAAACACTATAAGTCATTATTATTTTCCACTCTTATATGACTGACATACGTGATGTTTTGTTCATGACAGATATGCCAATGAATGGACAAGGAATTAAGTAGAAATGGCAAAAGTGAAAGCTCAATGATTGCGCCCTCGCACGCAGATTGACTTGCGCGGTCAGGTCGCGGGGATCGACTGAGCTAAAGGGGTTAACGGACTGAACCGGGAAGACCCGGGGTCTGTCCAGCTGGCGGTCGACCGCCAGCACGGGGGCGGTCGACCGCCCCAGCCAGCAGCTCCCAGTCTGCACGAGTCTCAGTGGCGGTCGACCGCCAGCCCAGTAGCGGTCGACCGAAAATTCCAGGGACCATCCGTCTACAGCGTTTCTCAGTAGCAGTCGACCGCCAGCTTCTGTAGGTCGACCGCCAGCCCCGAGCCTTCAATGTTGACTTTATTTTCCACTTCGAGAAGAGCCCCTTTCCTTGTATTTGTTTAACCCCAAAGTCACCCAATCCCCCATGGATTGTGGATCTGGTCTAAAGGATGTCCAAGGACCATTCAAAGTCTATAAAACCAACACAAGGAGATATAGAAACCCTAATGCTTCAAGGGGATTCAAGGGAGGCTACAAGGGTGTGTTCAAAGGAGAGGAGTTCGAGTACTGTAACTGTGAACAGTACTATGGGAAGAAGCTTCTTCATCCTCAAGTGATTCAAGCTTCTTCAAGAGGAGATCAAGCCCAAACCAAGAGAAGATAAAGCTGCATCCTTTATCTTCTTCATCATCTCAAGGGTGATCTAAACTGCATCAAACTCTTCATCAACTCAAGGAGATCAAAAGGAAGATCAAAGCTACATCCATAGTCTTCTTCATCAACTCAAGGAAGATCATCTCTCAAAGAAGAAGACACCATCGAAGCATCAGATTCAAGCTCATGCAACTCAGACAAGATCTTTTTACTTTAAGCATATTCTATATCTTGTTTGAGTGATTTTATATTTGTTCTTTTTCCATTTCATTCAAATATTTGAAACTGAAGATCGTCCCTACCGGTGGTTAGTAGGAAGGTAATCGGAAGTTGTCCGATCTGCGGTGTTGACGTCCCTACCTGTGGTTAGTAGGAAGGCAATCAGAGGTCTTTCCGATTTGCGGTTCAGTGCGTGGCACTAGTGGAGCCTCACCGGATTTGGTGAGGGGTGGACGTAGGACTAGGGATTCAGTCCGAACCACCTTAAAATCCTTTGCATTGTGGTTTACTTGTGTGATTGCTTCGTTCTAGATGCATGCTTAGGTTCAAATCGATATATTAGTTGCTCATCTTGCCAAGTGAATCATAGTGTTCTTCGATAAGCTAGTTACACTCCGCTGCAATTTATTTTATCTAGCTATATAGAGGGTTGCATTATGAAAAGAGGGGCAGATCTATTCACCCCTCCCCTCTAGATCCGCTGTCCACTACTCAACAAGTGGTATCAGAGCCTAATCTCTCATTATGGGGTCCAACGACCTTGAGAGAAATGGTGGATTAGCATCCAAAGGTTTTTTACCTGAAGGACATTCTGTTAATCGACCTTCTTACTTTACTAGAACTAATTATCCTTATTGGAAACATCGCATGCAGGTGTTCATTCGCGCCCAAGACTATGAACTTTGGCGAGTTATCAGCAATGGTCCGTATGAGCTTACGGATAATGAGGATTTGTGGACCAAAGAACAAATAAGACAATCCACTGTCAACTGGAGTGCCAAACACATCATGCAGTGCTCACTCCATCCAGTAGAATTCTCAAGAGTGGCTACCTACGCAACGGCAAAACAAATGTGGGACAAATTAGAGGTAATTTATGAATGAACCTCTCAGGTACGAGAAACAAAAGCCAATATTTTAGTTTCTGAATATGAAATGTTCCGCATGAAGCCTGATGAGTCAATTCAAGATATGTATGCTCGATTAACTATGCTTACAAATAGTTTGACTGATTTGGGAAAGAAATATTCAGATCAAGAAATTGTAAGAAAATTTTTCAGATCATTGACTCCAGCATGGCACATGAAGGCAACCGTGGTTGAAGAATCCAGAGATCTCGCAACTACTAAGGTAGATGAACTCATTGGGTCATTGATGACCTATGAGATCAACCTTAAGAACAAAGAGGCTGAGACACCTAAGAAGAAGTCCCTAGCTCTTAAAGCAGGACCTAGCGGTCAAGGCACTTCTGATGAAGGTGAGGATTCGGCAAGTGAGCGAGATGAGGATGACGTAGCCATGCTCACACGTAAGTTCAGAAAATTTTTGAGAAAGGAAGGTAAGAGCTTCATGAGAGGAAGGTCAAAGGTAAGAAATGGTTTCAAATCTAATTCTGAAAACTTTAAGAAATCTGACAAAATCATTTGTTATTCTTGCAACAAACCAGGGCATTTCAAGACTGATTGTCCTGACAGATTCAAAAAGACTGACAAATGGAAGGGCAAGAAGAAGAACAAGGCCATGGTGTCCACCTGCAGTGACGAGGAAGAAAGTGATAGTGGAACTAGCTCCTCGGACAAGGAAAAAGAAGATCTTTATCTCATGGCCAAAGGTGACGAAGAAATTGAGGTAAACTCTCCATTTGAAAATTACATACTTGATGATTGGGAGGAAGCATATATACAGCTCATGGAAAAATATGACATGTACAAAAAGGAGAATAAATCATTGAAAAATAAAATTAACTTCTTTGTGCATGATCATGATATGAATGATAAGAATGCTCTACTTGAAATTGAAATTGAAATGGCTGACTTGGAAATTGAAAATGAAGATTTGAGAAATGAGATTGATAGCATGAAACTAAAAATACAAACCTATGAAAAGGATAGCAAATTGAGCAATGAAAAGTATGAAGCTGTCAAACAAGTCAACATTCAACTTCTTCAAAATATTGAAAACCTACAAAAAGAGTTGAAGGATAAACAACAATCTTTAGAAAAATTTGTGGATGGAAGACAAAACCTAGATGCACTGCTAAGAATTAGAATGAACCACAACAAAGATGGGTTGGGTTTTGATCCAACAAACAAAAGGCCATTTGGGCTAAAAACTATCACATTTATTTCATCTTCCGAAGCTTTCACCTCAAACACAACTCCCACACAAAACCAACAAAAATAAAAGGAGAAAGGGAAAGAAAAGATTGAAGAGACATACACTAAAATTCCCAAAAAGTCTGTCCAAAAGCCTAAGAAAGGTCAACCTTCCCCGCAGCACAGGTCAACACTTCCTTGGCCATTGCATGCTCAATCTTCCAGATATCACCATAACTAGATTGCACATTCATATAGGCCAACACCACCCTACTTTTGGGGAAATTGTGATTCATGTGTTCACCAATCTTATAAGTCTCAATCCCCTAGGTGGCAAAACAATCACTTTCAACCCAAAACCAACCAACGGCCTCAATGGTTTAAGAAGCAAACTCCCTCAAACTTCCACAAAATCCAACAAAGAGCTTCTAAACAAAAAGTGAATGTCAAGGTTGAAAAGAAAAATTAAATTCCCGCTCTAAGCAAACAAAACATGAATGTTAGGAAGATTTTGATTCCAAAAGAAATGGTATCATGTTTTGAAAATTTGAAAAGTTTGATGGGACCCAAATTTGGTTGGGTTCCAAATACAATTGCTTAATTACTTGTGCATGAGTGTCTTACAGCCATGCATAACAGGTGGTACCTTGATAGCGACTGTTCAAGACACATGACTAGAGACAAAATAAAATTTTATCTCTTGGAGGAAAAGGAAGGAGGATATGTCACATTTGGAGGGAACAACAAGGGAAAAATCATTGGAACAGGTAATGTAGGTAAGAACCTCTCCAACTCCATTTGTAACGTGCTGCTAGTTGAAGGTTTGAAATACAACATGCTTAGTATAAGTCAATTGTGCGATAAAGGTCACAAAGTGCTGTTTGACACTCATGAATGTAGGATCCTTGAACCAAAATCTGACAAGGTAAAATTTTATGGTAAGAGAGTCAACAATGTTTACATGATTGACTTAGATGATCCTGCTCATTTAAATCTTTATCTTGCTGCACCAAAATCTGAGATTGCATGGTTATGACATCGTAGACTAGGACATGCTAGCTACAATGTCTTACATTAACTGTTAAAGCATTCAATGGTGAATGGGTTGCCTGAACTTTCTTTTAAACAAGAAAATAAATTGTGTGATGAATGTGCCCTAGGTAAACAAATAAGAAAATCTTTCAAGGCTAGATCTGCAAACATGTCATCTAAACCACTTGAGCTGATTCATATGGATTTGTTTGGTCCAACCAGAACTGCTAGTTTAAGTGGTAGAAAATATGGATATGTCTTAGTGGATGATTACTCTAGGTTCACATGGGTTTTCTTTCTCACACATAAAAATGATGCTTTTGATGAGTTTCAGGCACTCTATATGAAGATAAAGCAAGACGGTGAGTTTAAGATTTCCAACATTCAATCTGATCATGGTGGTGAATTTGAAAATGCTGACTTCTATAATCTTTGCAGGGCTGAAGGCATTTCACATCGGTTTTCTTCACCAAGAACCCCAGAGCAAAATTGTGTAGTTGAAAGAAGGAATCGAACACTCATAGAGATGGCAAGAACAATACTTGTCGAATGGCAACTCCCAAGGAAATTTTGGGCTGAAGCGGTAAACTCGGCATGTTACATTATTAACCGCTCTATGGTAAGGCCACACATCAAAAAGACTCCTTATGAGTTGCTGAAAGGTAAAAAACCTTCTCTCACACACACAAAAGTATTTGGATCTAAATGCTTCATCCACAATAATGATAAAAGAGACTTAGATAAATTCAAGCCCAAGAGCGATGACGGTATATTCCTTGGATATTCTGATAGATCTATGGCTTATAGAATTTACAATGTTAAGAGTCAAACTGTGAAAGAATCACCCATGTCTCTTTTGATGAATATCATGATGATTCTAACAATGATAACTCTTGCAGGAAAAATGATGAAGACGGGGAATTTTTAAGCATGAAGGATAAGAGTGATTCTCCACAAGAAGAAATAAAAGAAGATGGTGACCTAGCTAAATCAAGTAATGCAAGGGATCAAGCTTCAGTAGAAGGTAATGATGCTATAAACATTAAAATTCTTAAGGATCATCCTTTAGAAAATGTCATTGGTAGCTTGAATGACCCACCTAGAATAAGGTCACATTTTAGAATTGTGGAAGAATTAGATCAACTTGCTCTTGTCTCCCAGATTGAACCTAAGAGTGTTGATGATGCATTAAAAGATGAAAACTAGATAAATTCAATGCAAGACAAGTTAAACCAGTTTGAAAGAAATAAAGTTTGGCATCTTATTCCTAGACCTTCATCACAATCTATCATAGGCACTAAATGGGTTTTTAGGAACAAACTAAGTGAGGATGGCAAGATAATAAGAAACAAGGCTAGATTGGTGGCTCAAGGGTATAATCAAGAGTTTGGGGTAGACTTTGATGAATCTTATGCCCCAGTTGCTAGACTCGAAGCCATCAGAATTTTACTTGCCTTTGTATGCTCCCTTAGAATAAAGCTGTACCAAATGGATGTAAAAAGTACTTTCTTGAATGGCTTGATCAAGAAGAAGTCTATGTTGAGCAGCCCCCTGGCTTTGAAAATACTAACCATGCAGATTTTGTATACAAGCTAGACATGGCACTTTATGGACTGAAGCAAGCACCAAGAGCTTGGTATGAAAGGCTAAGCTCGTTCCTTATTGAGAAAAGGTACACACGAGGTAATGTAGATCAAACACTTTTCACCAAGAAGCAAGGTAAGAACATTTTGATTGTTCAAATTTATGTTGATGACATTGTGTTTGGTTCTACTAAATCTGAAATGTGTGAAGAATTTGCTAACCTCATGTCTAGTGAATTCGAGATGAGCCTAATTGGAGAACTCCAATTCTTTCTCGGTTTACAGGTCAACCAAGGAGAAGATGGGTGCTTCATAAGTCAAGCCAAATACATCAAGGAGCTGCTGAAAAGATTTGACATGACAAACAGTAAAATAATTGCAACTCCTATGAGCACCACAACATCACTGGATTCGGATGAAAATGGTAAATTAGTGGATGCAAAGATCTATAGAGGTATGATCGGCTCTTTACTTTACTTGACTGCATCCCGACCAGATATCCAGTTTAGTGTATGCCTTTGTGCTAGATTTCAAGCTAGTCTTAGAGAATCCCACTTGACTACCGTCAAACGTATCCTTAGATATCTTGCCGGCACTCTAGATTTGGGATTGTGGTATCTGTCATCATGTGACTTATCTCTTATATCTTATTCTGATGCAGACTATGCTGGATGCAAGCTGGATCGCAAAGTACTAGTGGCTACTGCCAATTTCTGGGCGGGTGTTTAGTTTCTTGGGCCTCCAAGAAACAACACTCGGTTGCCCTCTCAACCGCAGAGGCAGAATATGTTGCTGCAGGGAGCTGTGGCACCCAAGTGTTGTGGATTAAACACCAACTCCAAGACTACTTAGTGGATCTTGGTTGTGTCCCGATTCTGTGTGATAACACCAGTACTATCAACTTTACAAAAAATCCAGTCCAGCACTCTAGGACTAAGCATATTGAGATTAGGCATCACTTCATTAGAGATGAGGTCGTTAAGAAAAATTTTAAACTGCATTTTGTTAATACTCTAAATCAAATTGCTGATATTTTCACCAAACCCTTGTGTAATGATAGGTTTTCAACACTCAGAAGAGAGCTTGGTCTTTACCGACCTCAGGCCAATAAAACTTGACATGATGCTCTTATTCAATTTAGTTGTGTGTTTTTACAGATTGATTTCCATACATTGTTTATATGTAAATATGTCATTTTGCATATGGTGTAGTATTGCATATAGTCATGATGCATAATAAAGATTGAATTCATGTTCACGATGCATTGCATGGTTGGTGTAGCATCATTCTTGCATGGCCATGGTATATCAAATGTTGATGTATAGAAGGGCAGGTTATGCTTGCCTAGAAGCACTCAATATGCGTGAGGTTTCACCTCCGCCAAGTACCATGCGTCACTGTCGCATATAGGCCATATAGTAAGGGAGAGTTGTCTCTTTGACGCATTCATGCATATATTTCATCTTCATTCTGTTGCATTTAATAAGTGTACAACCATGGGTTGGGTCATACATTTCATTTCTGCCACCTTCATGAGTGACTAGGTCAACCTCATTTGTCATTCAACTTGCTTGCAAACATAACTCCTTCGTGCATACATTGCATATCCTTAGGGAGAGTTTTGTTGATTCTCTTAACCTCTTGCAATCTGCACTTCACTGGCTTACAGTCTGATTTGAGATCATGAGACCGAAAAAACTACGGCGTAAGAGCTTTCTATTATATGCACTGATGATTGTCCATCCAATGAAAATGGTTCAGATTTAATGATTTCTTGAAGTTCTGAAATATCTTTTGAAATCATCTATGTTTTTTGGTTTTAATAGACCTTAACTAGAGATTGCATATTGTGCTTTGATTGACTATCCTGATATCTGAAAATTTAAAATTCATGACCATCTTGGTGATACTCTAGAGCTAAGTATTATTTTTAAACATCTTGATGAGCTGGAATTCCTAAAAATCAATTTGACAGAGTAATGATATTGTTGCGCGGAGAAATATGTCACGTCATCAAATCAAGTGACGTAAGATATGTCATGATGTGCCCCTGTTATCTCTGTCTTAATTATATTTGGACTCTAGGCAGAGCACTGGCATAATTGCTGAGAAATATATCTTCTCATCACAGAAATGAGATTGGATATGTCATGACGTGACATTGCTATCTCTATTCATTCTAAAGCATAACCGTCAGTCTTGCCAACTACCTAGGGATACTGGTGTCTAAACAACGTGTATTCTTACGGCTAGGAGACATGTACTAGACTTGATTGCTCGTAAAATATGAGTCATGTGCCTTCAAATTCAAAAGATATTGAAAATCAAATTGGTTGAACTCATAAAATTCCATACTTTAGTCATGATTGTTTAGCCTCAATACTAATTTTTGTGTTATTCCCTTTGTAGTTATTGAATATGGATATATAAGACAAGGGAAGGTTAAACACTGCCATGATATGCACCTTTGGTTCATTTCTATTAAATCTTGGATTTAGCTACTTTTCGAACTCTGTTGATGATCTCGATTTCATTAGCTTTGAACCATATATGTTGCTCATGGTATGTTTCAGGTTTGCATATAATGGCTTGCTCTCCACTCCTTTAAGAACTGGTCTCACCGACATTTGTCGCTTCTCTAACTTATCCCTCCTTTTTGCTGCTGTCAAAGGGGGAGAATATTTTGTTGTGAGTCGTCCTTTGCTTTGTGAGCTGTCATTGGGGGATGAGTGAATTGTGTACGGGGGAGAGTCCAAGGGGGAGAATCCTTTGTGCACTTTGTGTATCTCATATGTGTATGTGATGGGGTTTGCATAATTGCATAGCATTCATATCTGCATTCATAATTGCATTCACATACTATTACTATCATGGATCTTGAGCTGCATATGTTGCTTTTGTTATAACTTTTACCATTTTGGATATTACTGTCACATAATGACTCACAGTGTTGCCATCATCAAAAAGGGGGAGAATGTTGTGCCCATGTGATCATTTGAGTCTTCCTGTGGTTTGGGTCATTCGACATCATCTTGTGGTCATTTGAGTTATTGGATATTCTTGGTTTTGATAATAGCTAAACACTATAAGTCATTATTGTTTTCCACTCTCATATGACTGACATACGTGATGTTTTGTTCATGACAGATATGCCAATGAATGGACAAGGAATTGAGTAGAAATGGCAAAAGTGAAAGCTCAATGATTGCGCCCTCGCACGCGGATCGACCTGCGTAGTCAGGTCGCGAGGATCGACTGAGCTAAAGGGGTTAACGGACTGAACCGGGGTCTGCCCAGCTGGCGGTCGACCGCCAGCATAGGGGCGGTCGACCGCCCCAGCCAGCAGCTCCTAGTCTGCATGAGTCTCAGTGGCGGTCGATCGCCAGCCCAGTAGCGGTCGACCGGAAATTCCAGGGACCATCCGTCTACAGCGTTTCTCAGTAGCGGTCGACCGCCAGCTTCTGCAGGTCGACCGCCAGCCCCGAGCCTTCAATGTTGACTTTATTTTCCACTTCGAGAAGAGCCCCTTTCCTTGTATTTGTTTAACCCCAAAGTCATCCAATCCCCCATGGATTGTGGATCTGGTCTAAAGGATGTCCAAGGACCATTCAAAGTTTATAAAACCAACACAAGGAGGGTTAGAAACCATAATGCTTCAAGGGGATTCAAGGGAGGCTACAAGGGTGTGTTCAAAGGAGAGGAGTTTGAGTACTGTAGCTGTGAACAATACTATGGGAAGAAGCTTCTTCATCCTCAAGTGATTCAAGTTTCTTCAAGAGGAGATCAAGCCCAAGCCAAGAGAAGATAAAGCTGCATCCTTCATCTTCTTCATCATCTCAAGGGTGATCTAAACTGCATCAAACTCTTCATCAACTCAAGGAGATCAAAAGGAAGATCAAAACTACATCCATAGTCTTCTTCATCAACTCAAGGAAGATCATCTCTCAAAGAAGAAGACACCATCGAAGCATCAGATTCAAGCTCATGCAACTCAGACAAGATCTTTTTACTTTGAGCATATTCTATATCTTGTTTGAGTGATTTCATATTTGTTCTTTTTCCATTTCATTCAAACATTTGAAACTGAAGATCGTCCCTACCGGTGGTTAGTAGGAAGACAATCGGAAGTTGTCCGATCTGCGGTGTTGACGTCCCTACCTATGGTTAGTAGGAAGGTAATCGGAGGTCTTTCCGATTTGCGGTTTAGTGCGTCGCACTAGTGGAGCCTCACCGGATTTGGTGAGGGGTGGACGTAGGACTGAGGATTCAGTCCGAACCACCTTAAAATCCTTTGCGTTGTGGTTTACTTGTGTGATTGCTTCGTTCTAGATGCATGCTTAGGTTCAAATCGATATATTAGTTGCTCATCTTGCCAAGTGAATCATAGTGTTCTTCGATAAGCTAGTTACACTCCGCTGTAATTTATTTTATCTAGCTATATAGAGGGTTGCATTGTGAAAAGAGGGGCAGATCTATTCACCCCTCCCCTCTAGATCCGCTGTCCACTACTCAACACAAATTGAGTACCTCTACGGGATAGACCTCAATAGAAAACTGTTGAGTAACGGCAGCAAGTGATTGAGTTGAGCAGTTCCTCATAGAAAATTATTGACTCTAGGGATATGGTAATATGGAGAAGACAAAATTGTTTGAAGCACGGACAGAACTGGGAGCGCCCCTTGTTTCAAAGAGAGGAAGACAGGTTATTCATATTTAATTTGATGGTCAGAGGCGAATTGAAAGCTAAGCAGTGATAATTATAAGGATCCCCAGGGAAAAATAGAGATGTCTCTACGTTACCCGTAATATGTGGAAGTATCGACGTAATTTCATAGAGTCATTCGGTCTGAATACTACATGAAGAACATAAGCCAGATGATGGAACGGGGAGACCTAGGATGTAGCATAGTGAGGGAGCTCAGCGTAAGGGAGCCGACGTGCCATCTTCCTCCCAGTCACCCACGGATCAGGCCGAGCGGGATGCAGAGTTTGCCCGGGCAGTGGCATGGGCTGAGGAGGCCGAGGCCGCACTCGCCGAGAGGGTAAGCAGATCGCTCTTCTTCTTTTTTGAATTTCATGATTACAACTTCCAAAATGATTTATAAGATGAATGCATGTGCAGGGGCGGGAGTTGGCAGCAGCGCTGGGTGAGGCCACCCGATAGAGAGAGGAGGCTGAGTGCTTCCAGGTAGAGTCAGAGCGCTGTCAGACAGAGGCAACAACGGCTGACCGATACCGATCTGAGGCAGAGCAGGCTCGCATATATAGAGGCGGCAGAGCTGCGAAGAGAGGTGCGGGCGCTGAGAGAGGCCCTATGACTTCTGAGTGGCCAATCAGAGCGTAGCCAGAGTCAGAGCGTCGTGCCCAGTGCGGGTTACCGAGACTACCTCACGGGTTCTTCCGGCCACCGGAGGAAAGAGGACGAGGAGCGTCGGCGACGCCGACGTGAGGAGGGGAGCACCTCTATGGCGCCACCAGCAAAGAGCCATGAGGGCTCAGGCGAGAGCGGTGGCCCAGGGGAGGGTCAGGCCTGATGTACTACATGCGACTCATGTACATTTGTTATGGTATTATGATATGGCTTGTTTTGATTTCTTCTTTTGATTTTGCAAATGTATGCATACTAACACTGACCGACTGACAACGAATCCTAGACTGACACAGGAGAGTGAGAGAGAGACTCGAGTAGATTGACTCCAAGAAACAAAGGACTAAGGTAGCAGAGAGAGAGAGACGGTCGATCAACAGGCCGCTCCTAGGGCTAGACAGTCTATCCGCAGACCGCTGTAAGGTGTCCGATCACGAGCTCAAAATAGGTCATAAACGGTCTTAACTAAATCGTAGAACTTGGGAGACGGCTCTTCCATGACCGTTTTATCTGAGGAACGGCCTTCCAAAAGACCGTTTAGACTGCCAGAGAGGCGAAGTGTGTAAAAGGCAGAGAAACGGTCCATTTAAGACCGCTATTAAACCCCTACGGTCGCTCGATAGACTGTGGCTTTAGAAACTCTGGTAGCCCCGATCGGGACTCTATTGAGAGTCCCAATCCGTGGGCAAGGAGTCCTAAACCGTGCTAAAGCCTATCGTAACCCATTTTGGCGCTATCCTACCTCAATCTTAATGGGATTAGGCCAAGTGTTTGGGTTCTATAAGTAGAAGGCACCTTAAACTCGTTTCTCACACCACACCCCTCTTCTAGGTCTTGAAAACCTTGCTAAACCTTCCCAAGTCATCATGAAGAGGGCTCTTGAAGGAAGCTCCATGGGCGAGGTTGCTTATGATGGGCCGAGGCCGACCAAGAAGGAGCACGGGGTGCTGCCAAGATTGACTACCATCCCCAGGCATCTGAGCTCCAGTCCTTTGAGAGAGGTAAGTCAGTGTAATTTCTTTTATCTCATTCGATTTCCTTCAGAGATGCTTACTCTTCTTCCTCTTGTCTTTTCTTTATTACTTTCTCTTTTCTTCCATCACCTCATCTTATCCCCGGCCTTAGGCACTATTCCACCCTGAAGTGGATGTCTCCCATGATCCGTGAGCTCCCTATAGCGGTGATATCCATCCTTAGAGCTTGGCACTTGCACCCTCTTTTAGTTCTAGCCAAAAACTACCCCAGACTTTCATTGGATTGGCACATCATCACAGCCCTAGTAGAAGTATGGCATCCCTAGATGCATACCTTTATCTTTCCATCCTTTAAGGTCACTATCTTATTAGAGGAGGTAGAGACTTATCTATCCCTTCCTAGATCTAAAGTTGGTGAGGGAGACTTAGTTTGCCATACTGTTGCCCTTATAGATCCTACCCTCATTCTAGGAGAGTTCCTACCCAGTACTAAGGATATCCGCACCATAGTTGGCCCACATCACATTCATTTGCTACCCCTAAGCCAGTGGGTCATAGCCCATTGTAAGAACAAGTGCGGGTGGGATGAGGCCATAGCCAAAGCTGTTTCTATCTGCCTATGCGGTGCCATGCTCTTCCCTTCCACTGACCATGTCCTGGACATTCCCAACCTTAGCACCATTAGTGGACTGTGGCGGGGTCTTTCCATTTCTCAGGCCATCCTGTCTTACCTGTACGAGGGTCTTAGCTCAGCTGCCCTAGGGGGCCCACTCTTTGGCTCTATGATCCTTCTTGAGTGCTGGATGGGGGTCAGGCTAAAGTTCATGCCTAGGGAGGATATTACTTCCGTCAGCCGTATTTTTGAGAGCCATCCACTCTTCTTCATTGGCGGTGCCTTCGGGTTCTCTCAACAGGTGGAGTGCCGGACCGCGGACAAGAAGACCAGTGATGAATGGCGCCTCTACATCAACACTCTGCCCCTGGACCGGTTCGTGATGTGCCCATCCTTTCTTCATGGTACCACCCTTAGGCTTCCTAGGAGGCTTGGGCTTGACTTGAGGCTTATGGGAGATACCACCTTGGAGATGTACAACCCCCACAGGTGCTTTCTATAGGTTGGACTTCCGCGTACTACAGTTCCAGTGCTACCCCACCTTCCTGCACTACAGGCGAGGAGACTCGGGACAGAGGAGGATGAGCAGGCGGTCAGGAGTGCCCTGATCATGTGGGAGGTCAGTAGGATACGTACCCTACCAGCAGAGGTGACGGAGCTTCAGGAGGAGTACCAGGCCTATGTGAGAGAGTTGCGTGAGATCCGACCTCATGGGGATGCCCGATCGAGGATTGAGTGATTTTTCTTTTATGATGTATTGTTTGCGGGCCTTTTCGTTCCCCTCGGGCTATCGGGTGTATAAATCATATTTCACGCGTCGATCAACCAATTAACCAACCGGTAGTTAACTGACTGATTGACTGTGCGGGCGTGCCAGTCACATACGTGACAACTTTATCGTGCACTCGTTCTGACTTGGTCAGACGAATGTGAGGTTCGGTCGGGACCAGCAGTCCGCCATACCATAAAGGCTACGGTGTTAATTACATCCCCCATGAAGAGGGAACACCTTTGATTAATTGCCGAGGTAGTGGGATGTCGAGGCCGGAATAAGAGATGCGACGTTACTAACATGACAGAATCATGCGAGATGCGGCTATCTATCATGCAGGAGAGGCATGGTTTATTGAATTAGAGACCCTTGGTGCATGGCGGAGGACGTAGGTTCGGAGACCACCATCGCGCATGGCGGAGATTTCGGATCGAGCATAACCCGACCTTCTTGTCAACGCCATTTGATATACCCGAGGGCCGATGCAAACATGCATGCATGATGATGATGACTATGCTAAGCATGATGACATAATTATGAAGATGAGCAGAGCTCAGTCACATGTTTATTACGCCCCGCCAACGGGGAAAAAGGTGACACAAGCATGATAGCAAGAGCAGAGTGATGACAACCATAATGGCGAAAACATGATAACAAAAAGATTTGGACTCGAAAGGCCCTCCTCTTAGTCAATGTATTCCTAATTAGGGTTTATTAACTTCGACCGCGGAAAGGAGGGTCACTCCGGGGGGCGAGCCAGGGATTAGAGAGCGTGACGATTAGAAACGGCGCTTGAAAGCGTAGGTGTAGGAATTAAAACGGCGAGGGAAACCGTAGGTACAAGAGGGGAGTTTAAAACGGTGTGGCCTGATTGGGGCGCGCCGGGAAGAGGTGCGCCGGAAAGGGCGCGCCGTTTTAAGGAACGCCGTTTTAGGGCGCGCCGTTTATAAACGGCGCCGGTTTAGCTCGAACTTGCGAAAACTGAGGTTTTATTCATTTTTTTGTGTTTATTAAAGTACTTTAAGAAACTTTTGAGGTTTACTTAAGTCATTCATTCAAAGGATCGACCCCGGGGCAACCGGGGGCTGGGTCATAGGCTCGCACGAGGTTCATACTCGAGCGCGACAATTGTTCCGAGTCACACTCGTTTGAACTGGAATTTCGGCAGCATCTCCCCATCCCGGAGGATTATCAGGGAGAAGCGGGGAGTACTCACGTGGCGGAGCAACCCCTAAGGGCCGGGTGGCGCAACGGCGGCCGGCAAACCCGAACGGAAAGGAAAACCCCGAGGCCTAGCCTGCTAGGGGCACCGAATCCGTGGGCGACAGTGAGTGAATGATGCGACTCATTTCGGGAGCGAAAACCCCGAGGGACAGCCTGCGAGGGGCACGCGATCCGAGTCACCACAACACTCGAATCGGGACGACCGATAGAGGTAAGGAAACCCCGAGGGCTAGCCTACGAGGGGCACACAACCTGCGGCCAGCACGAAGTCCAATCAGGACCGTGGATTTAAAACTGTAGGGCTTAGCCCCGTCACTGTGCACTCAATGGCTCAAAGGGGTACTCGTCATCAACAGATGAGCCTTCCCTGTCGACTGAGTGACTAATCATAGAAGATTGGGGAATGTCCCCCTCCCCGGGTACTGGAGTGATGCTACAGAGCAGACTCCTATTGAGATGCAAACGGGGTGAAAAGAGTGGCGCAAGACATTGTCTGACCACAAATGGGCAACCGAATGGCTAGACACATATTAGAGTAGCAGAGCCCGCAGACTAAATAAATTAACACCGGCAGGCTATATGATTAGCGTAGAGACTTGGGGACGGGACATATATATATACCCATCATGTTCGGGAAAACCGACAGGGACTCATCCTAGGACGAAAAGGAATGACAGAAGTGATCTCCCCCCCCCCCCTGGCCTATGAGGGAAAGCACAGAGGGATGGTGAAGGGTCTACCATCTAGGCGGAGATGAACGGAGATACGCACACAGGTGCGTCTCCGATCACATCACCCGTAGCACACATGGTGTAGAGCCCGACCACTATATTAGAATCGAGAGAGAAAGCCCCGGGGAGGGGGGAAGAAGATTCGTATAGCCCAGGGGCATGTCCAGCATAGGGGAAAAGGGATCCAGAAACTATACACACCGGGAAAACATTAAATGTACATCGGAAAAGAAACCAGCATGAAAGGTAGATACAGCATCGGGCACCAATATATTCCATTCATTCGATGAACGATTCAGGCAGATATACGCTGTATATACATATTCCGACGCCGGCGTTGTCGCTCGGCCACCGTTTACATTCAGAGAAGAAGGACGCTACAGGTAACGAGAAAGAGAACAGCAATCAAGGTGAGGGGGGGAAGGTCAGGCTCATCTCATCGCCCGTCCCCCCCCTCACTTACATTATACCAGGAGAAAGGAAAACAAAGAGGAAAGGGGAGTCGACCGGAGGGAGAAACCACGGAGGCCCACCTAGACTCCTTCTCCAGAACAGGGTATCAGACCCCAAGCTTCTCTTCTCCGACTCCGGAGGTATCCGGACGAGCAGACGAGGAAGGCGGCGGCGAGAACCTCCGTGGGAACCCTACTTCTTCCCCAAGGCTATTCTCTCTGATGAGCAGAACTCCCTCTCCCTATTGGCTCTCCTCCACTCTCTTCTTCCCTTCTTCTCTTTTTTTTTTGATCTGATTCCTCTCTATATCTGTTCTCTCTCTTTTTCTTGTTTCGAAGGCGGGGTATATGTAGCAGTGGTTAATCCGGTGCCCCAAGAAGGGGCGCGCCGGATTTGACGGCGCCGGGAACACGACCCATTTCGGAGTTGGCGCGCCGAATTTAACGGCGCCGTATTAAGGGATGCCAACGCCTCTTAACACGCCGTTTTAACTTGTTTGCTCGGTGCGGGTTAGCCGATGGGTCCGGGGATGGTTCCGGAAGCTCCCGTTGACTGTTCCTCCCGCCCTAGCCCTTGGAAAACCTTGACGGGGTGTTGACGAAGCTCTTTGATATGACAAATGGCCTTAATCAGAACTTCGCGTGTGTCTGGCCCGAGCACAAGGGTATCCTGCTGGCATGGCCTTCGGCACTGTGATTGGTGCTTTTGGTCGAGACGGACTCATGCTCGAAGCTTCCTTGTGAGATGGTATTGCATCCGGGATAATTCCGCCTTGAATGGCGATCAATCGGCCACTAACGGGCCCACTATGGCGAGAAGCCGAACCCGTGTCGGGTGAACGGGGCCTTCTGCTGACAGAACCTTCGGTCCCTTGTTGTGGACGGCCGAGGGCGTTCTTCCTCCTTAGGAGAGTCATTGGGCAGACCGTCATCCTTGGTCGGGCAACGGATGTAGGGTAGCGGCATGACGAGGTCGATGCCGGATCATTGGGCAGGCTTGGTCGCGCTGCCGGTTGGTCGCAGGTTCATTCCGACTCTCCTGAGGTAAAGTCCCCGGTGCTCATTTTGAGGTGACTTGGGGCTCCGTCAGCTTGAGGAATCTTTGATAAGTTGCTCTTCATCAGCTTCTGTTCTTCAGTGGGCCGTATCGTTCGTCTTTGCGGCTTGGTCACCGAAGGATTATATTTTGAGTGCCAACAAATGCCCCCCAGACGTGGGTGGTGCAAGCGAGGCGAGAGTGCAGCAGTACCTACGGATGAGCTTCGTTTGGTGACGGAAGCTCGAAACGGTACTTAATTCCGGCTTCGGACGTTAATCCGGCGCGGTAGGAAGCTTGAACGGCATCACTTAAAACGGCGCGCCCTTTGTTTCAGAAGTTAAAACGGCGCCGCCCAATCCGGCGCACCCTGGGCTTTTAGAGGCTGAAACGGCGCGGCCTCCACGGCGCTCCAATTGCTTAAAACAGTGCGCCCCGGGGCGCACCGTTTTAACAGGGGTGGAGCCCCCTATATATTGCATTCTTCTTTGTTCTTTTCTTCACAGCTGTTCATTTGCGAAAATTCTTTCTCTCTCCTCATTCCTCTCCACCGCGGCGCCGAGTGAGTGTGGGCGAGCTTGCCCCTCGAGCGGGTGAGTTGAGTTGTCGGTCTGTTTGGGTTTCAAACCCGCTCCTCGGGCCCCGGGAGGCTCCTCGCAGGACTTGTCCTCGGAGTTAGATCCCTCGGGTGTCCCATCTGGCCTTGGCTTAGCGCCTCCGGCTGCTTTTAGGGGCTGCTCCCTTTGTGGACAGCTTCCACTTTTCTTTTGGCAAACCCCCAAGCTGGGGAGATGCTGCTGAAATTTTATCAGAAATATTACTTCGATCAACTGATTTCTGACTTTGCTTGTTCTCTTATGGACGTTGTTTTGCAGATAATATGGCATCCGGCCCTTCTTCCTCTGCATCCCGGGTTGCTGTGACATGGGGGAATGTCCATTCCTTGATCGGGGGCCTCGACGTATAGCCGTGGTTGCTGAGTCCTCGGACTCGGAGACCGACACTGTTGACACCGGCCGCCTGTTGATTCTTGACGGCAACCACTTCAAGTATGGGCGAGAGGATGGCGTCAGATTGGACCATCCCAAGGACAAGCACCTGATGGCATTCCTTGAGCGCTTCAACCTTGGTGGGAAGCGCGATATAATTCTCGTCTGTCGAGCCGAGGGAGCTCTACTGGCGGAGAGAGACAGCCTGAGCGAGTCAGTCACCCACGGTATGCCTATATATATCCTGGGTGAGCCCAGGAAATGGGGGGCCGTTCTTGGAGTGCAGGAGTTATCTCCAGAGGCCGGGTTGCTGACAAGAGCACCGCAGTATACACCAGCCCGCTGGAATGAGACTGCCGGGCGCGTTGACAGGGAGAAGCCCGTATATGGTTTATTCCTCGCCCCGCTTCATTGGGGGTACCGAGATGAGCCTTTCCTCTTGGACTGCTTAGCGGTCCGGTTCAAGCATCAGGTTTCAGTAGGGTGGTTCAGAGAACTCAAAGCCACCGATGCTCACGCCTTCAGACCGGGCGCCGTTGAATTTACAGATTTTGTATTGCGGCAATACGCTCCCATTCTGGTACATGCCGGTGTTTATCAGAGTGTATATGCTTCCCGGTACAGGTATCCGCTCTCCCGAGGTCTGTGCTGCAGGATGATTGAGGTCTTCTGCCCGGAATACAACACTTTTTATACTGCAGAGGGTGAGACTTCACTGGACCTCTGGAGCCTTTCCCAGCTGAGCGGCTTGCCGATAGACGGGGAGCCGTATGAAGAAGTTTGTTTTCGGACTGGCTGAAAGACCAGACAGATGGCGAAGGCAAATATTTCACGGGCTTCGCCTACCGTTATTTGATGAAGGCATACCGCACCCTGCTGCGCCTGACGCTTGACTCGCGGGAAGCGCGGAAGCCTGGCGAAAAGAGATGCGTGCGGATGGGCACGTGGCTTCAATATTTCTTCAGTGGGGAGCAGCAGTATGAGGATTTCCCCACTGTAGTTCCGATAGCGGTGAAGCGGAAGAAGAGGGCTCGACGCCAGGCGACATACCCTGCTGTTTTAGGGAGAGGGCGGCAAGGGGGCCCGAATCCCACAGGAGTTGACGCAGTCACACATTGTGCTGCATATTTGACCTATTGGCTTTGATCGTTCGCCCTTCCCCAGGGGGACGAGACGGTAATCAGGCCGGAGGCCATTTACCCTGCCTGTTTGATGGCTTGGGGGACAAAGTTGTCCCTGTGCCCGGTGGCCTTATGCCTTATATACAAGATGCTGGGGGATTTGCACAAGTCACGCATCCCCAGAAATTTGCGGACAGTTGGTCCCATCCACTTCTTCAATGCCTGGGTCTGCACCTTGTTTCCTGAAGCAGCTCCCCGGTCGATGCAGTCGGATCGTCCTTTGCCACGGATGATCAAATTTGCTAGTGCTGAGCCGTCTTCACTGGCGGATCAACTTTTTCTATTTGGGGGAAGCTGACTACAGTTCCGATAGATTCCCCAGGAGTCCTGCATTTTTGGAGCTTGGCTGCTAGCTCCAGTCCTCTTGTCAACAGGATGCGGCAATGCCGGTTGTTTGAGACAGAGGAATTCATTCATCAGCTCACTGGGGCCAAGAGCACGAGGCCAATCTTGGAGCCAGAACTGATTGATTGGGCATTGTCTATCCGCCCCAGTGTCCTTGTATTCAGAAAGAGCGGCTTACTGTGGCTGGAGCCATACTATCCCTTCCGCTTTGGTCTGAATTTTGGATATGACTAGCAGATTCCTTCTTCTTCAGCCCGGTTCAATCTCCTGAACAGACATCGGGCTGGACAGACGACTACGGATGAAGCCCGCACATGGTGGGACTACTTCCATCGTCGGGAGGATGTATCCTTCAGGGTACCAACCCCGGCTCGTCTGCCCCGAGTGACTCCGGACTTCGTGAAGTGGTGGAATGCACGGATGGGCTTCTACCGAAACTTTCGGAAAGATTGTTGGCATAGTGCCAAACGTCATTTCTTAGATTCCCAGTGGGAGCCTGCTTTGGATGTTGATCCATCCTATTTGAAGAAGTTGAAGTCCTGGTCCAACACTGAGGTGATGGCATATCTGGAGGCTAGGAAGGCTGCGAAGGGTAGGTCATCTAAGGCCGACCCGAAGATGCCAGAGATTTAGAAGGATGATTATATCAAGACTCTCTGGGGACTGTGCCGGGTTAGCAGTGACCGGATTGCCCTCCAGACGATCCCTCTTCCGGTTGAAGAACCTCTTCCTGCAGTGGCGGGTTGGCGTCCAGAAGCTGACCGTTTTCATCCCTACCGGACCTTCATCAGGAGGGAAGATAAACGGGCCGACTTGTACTCCAACACCCCCTGGATATTCGCCCTGCTTCATTCGCATGGGCTTTCAATTTCTGGTCCACTAGAAGCCATCCGGGACCATCAGCTCCTTGTATCTTTCAAGTATGTCGACGGCTGGGGATTCGACCACTTGGGTCTATATCATCACTTATCCTCCTGTGGCCATGAAGATCTGGCGCAGCTGGCGGAGAAAAGTGAGAAGATCGGTGATGTGTGCTGGCTTATCCGCGAGGCGGCTTCCCGGGACAAGGCGCCCATATTGCTTTACTGGTCGCTCAGCCCCAAATACACAGGGCCGCCAGGTAATGCTTATTTTTCTTTCAGCCTTGAAATGGCTTCTTTTATAGTCAGTATGCACCTTTCTCACCTACGCACTTGTGCAGCTCACCTCTCTGTGGAGGCGACCAAACACTATAGAGAGTTGATTTCCAAGGCGCAGAAGCCTTTGTATTTTAACATTCCGGAGCCAGCTCCGACCACAATACCGCTGCCCCCTGGGGATTCACGGAAGCGAACCAGGTCCCAGGTCAGGGAGGCTATCAGCAGGGCCAAGAAGGCCAAGAGGGCGGATTCCCGCGCCACCCGGGCGCACCGGAGGAAGGCCGCTGAAGATGAGCCTATAGCTACCCCTCCTCGGGTTCCATCATTCTCCGAGTTTGAGGCTGCTTGGATGCAAGGGCCTGAGGGCGAAGGTAACCTCTTGCTCTTATACGGCTTGTTTGCTCATTTCTGTCGCTTTGGCTGATCATCTTTCCTTTTATTAGCTGCTGGTACTACCTCCGCCGTTGTCGGGTTGGAGGCGGTGACCGGAGCCGCGGCTGAGGAGAGAGAGGATGAAGCACCCTCGGCCTCTGTTGAGGGTGACTTGCCTTCACCGACACCCCATCAAGAGATAGAAGGTAACTTGCAGCTTGCCCATAGAGCTTAGCGGTCTATTGTGCTTTCAGTCGGGTCTTAACTGTTTATTGCCTTTTAACCCCATTCGATGTCCCGTCAATGATGCTCCCCGAGGTCGGTGTCATGGCCGGAGCTATTACTGGAGAGCAGGGGCTTCCAAGGGACAAACCCCTGGATATTCGACCAATGGGTGCTTCCGAGGCAGAGACCGCCGAGGAGGTTCCGGCTAAATGGCCTCCTCCCAGCAGCATGGTTCCCGCTCAGATACTGGAGATTCGAGAACAAGCGGAAGAATCATCCTCCTCTGAGCGAGTTGATTACGGTGGCGGCTCCGACGATGACGAGGGGTTCCCGTCGGTTGACACCGAGGCCGAAGACGCCGGGGCTTCTTCTGCTTATGAAAGTGACCTTTTAACATTCAGCCCTCCGAGACTACTGGGAGTCGAGCATGGGCCATCATACCCGACCGCAGGAGAGGGGCTAGAATCTTCAGAGGCCACCTTTGGAGGCCTAAATTAGTGCCGGTCGAGGTAGGACATGTTCCGACTCCCGTCCGCAGTACTTCTTTTTATTTCCAGGCCAGCTGGCTGATGTACATATATGTAATGCAGGCTGAGGTGGTACCGCCAGCTGTGATGGTCCGCATACCTATTCCTGACGTGGATATGAGCCAATCAGCCTTTCCACCTGTTGTACGGCCCATTGCCCTACGGCTTCCACGGACCTATGCGGCTGCGGCAGCATCAGAGGAGCCCGGCGTGACTGCCGAAGTCGGTGACTTGACCGAGGTTGCAGGGACTCCAATCCTGGTTGCCGACGAGGAGTTATTGCTGAAGCCAAGTGGTCCCTCGGAAATAGAAGTGGGAGAAATTATTACAGAAGAGGCCGATGCTATTAAAGCCTTGTCTGTCATAGAAAGCTCCCCTCCGTTGACGGCCGGTGAGACTGTTCAGGAGGAGCAAGCGCCCTCAGCTGCTGAGACGGCCGTCATAACCTCACCTCGAAGGGCAAGAAAGGAAATTGCTATCGTGGAGAGCCCTTTGGCCGCTGTAACGGCAATTGTCGGGTCGGGTGTCGGCGCAGTGCAAACCATGCCGTCGACATCCCTCGGGGTGGCCAATGACATCTGGGC
The DNA here is from genome assembly GCA_022559845.1 of Amorphophallus konjac. Lineage (NCBI taxonomy): Eukaryota > Viridiplantae > Streptophyta > Magnoliopsida > Alismatales > Araceae > Amorphophallus > Amorphophallus konjac. The sequence continues at coordinate 113,595,373 of CM040123.1, read as the reverse complement.
CGAGATAGATAGCAGGGTGGACTTTCAGCTCCCTGAGACTTCGCCACTAGGCTTACAATTTTCCAGTGACATGGTGTGGCAGTCCCTGGACAATCTCCAGCGAGCCATGTCAGCTTCCCTGGGCCTGAACTATGTGCAGCTGAGAAGTTTGGTAGACCACCTCTCCCGGTCGCTGTTAGCATTCGACTGCCCAATGGATGATTGGACTCCGCGGGTTGTAATGCTGTTAAAGCACGCCAACAGGTGAGATTTCCTCAGTCGAGAGGTATCTGATCAGCTAACGACTGTGAAGTTGGAGAGGGCAGATTGTCGCGCCGCCACTACTTCGTTGAGGGTGACCGTGGAGCAGCTGAGAAATGTTGCCGGTAATATCTCAGAACGCAGGCTGCTCCTCACGGCGCGGATGGAAGAGTTGGGCGCTGAACTCGCTGAGGTCGAAGCTGAACTGCAGGAAGGCGAGCGCCTCGAAGTCCAGACAACAGAAGAAGCTGATCTGGCCGAAGGACGACTTGCCTCACTGGACGAGAGGTTATCGCAGCTGACAGTCACCAAGGCCCGGTTGCAAGAATTGACCCAACACTTCTCACTAGGCCTCTTGGAGTTGGCAGATATTTTCGGCGTCCTTTGCCATAGTTTCGTCTTGCTTTTCCCCTTGATCGGACTCCGCTCCCTTTTATTTTTGGAGCTTATGTACCCCTGGGAGATGTCCCGGGCGTAAATGTATTTCGACAAATCATATTAATGAAAACATCTCTGTTTGTTGCTTTAATCGCGACTTTTCTCCTTTCCTTCTCTTTCTTCTTTTGGCCGATCACCCGAGTCCGGGGATACGCACCGATGGCGCAGGAGAGCGCTCACGCCTTCAAGGAAGGGGTGAGGTGTTCGCTGCACCGCGGCGTAGCCGTTCCTGGAGCAGGATCTTTTGCCAGGGCGGGACACAGGTAGCATAGGCGGATGTGCCTAGTGAACTTCGCCAATGATGACGAAAAGTGTGTTATAACTATCAACATGGGTCAGATGTCGACGTAATGATGTTTTGTTGATCAACGAGGGCGGAAGGCCCAGGTTAGAGGGTAGTTGATCGGGCTCGTCGATGGTGGCGAGGGTCGAAAGGGTAGTGACCGATCTTGCCGATGATGACAAGGGTCGAAAAGGGTAGCGACCGATCTTGCCGATGATGACAAGGGTCGAAAAGGGTAGCGACCGATCTTACCGATGATGACAAGGGTCAAAAAGGGTAGCGACCGATATTGCCGATGATGACAAGGGTCGAAAGGGGTAGCGACCGATCTTGCCGATGATGACAAGGGTCGAAAAGGGTAGCGACCGATCTTGCTGATGATGACAAGGGTCGAAAGGGTAGCGACCGATCTTGCCGATGATGACAAGGGTCGAAAGGGTAGCGACCGATCTTGTCGATGATGACAAGGGTCGAAAGGGGTAGTGACCGATCTTGCCGATGATGACAAGGGTCGAAAGGGTAGCGACCGATCTTGCCGATGATGACAAGGGTCGAAAAGGGTAGCGACCGATCTTGCTGATGATGACAAGGGTCGAAAGGGTAGCGACCGATCTTGCCGATGATGACAAGGGTCGAAAGGGTAGCGACCGATCTTGCCGATGATGACAAGGGTCGAAAGGGGTAGCGACCGATCTTGCCGATGATGACAAGGGTCGAAAGGGTAGCGACCGATCTTGCCGATGATGACAAGGGTCGAAAGGGTAGCGGCCGATCTTGCCGATGATGACAAGGGTCGAAAGGGGTAGCGACCGATCTTGCCGATGATGACAAGGGTCGAAAAGGGTAGCGACCGATCTTGCCGATGATGACAAGGGTCGAAAGGGGTAGCGACCGATCTTGCCGATGATGACAAGGGTCGAAAGGGGTAGCGATCGATTTTGCTGACGATGATAAGGGTCGAGAAGGGTAGACGGTCTTGCCGATGGTGACAAGAACCGGAAAGGTAGCGACCGATCTTGTCGATGATGACAAGGGTCGAAAAGGGTAGACGGTATTACCGATGATGACAAAAACTGGAAAGGTAGCGACCGATATTGCCGATGATGACAAGGGTCAAAAAGGGTAGACAATAGATGTGTATAGGTGGGATATCGGATGAAGACTCCGCCTCGACCTTGTGAAGGGTCTTCAGGACGGAGGATGGTTCATCGCTATTCATCATTGATTTATAATGTTTTCTTCTCTTTTTTTTTTATTCATGTTACTGACCTAAGCGCCCTTTCGGGTTTTCGCCAAAGCCAGCCCCCTCTTGCTTTTGCCCACGCGCCCTCTCGGGTTTTCACGTGGCGGGGTACCCGATTTTGCCTGCGACGCCCTTTCGGGTTTTCACCACAGCTGGGTTATAGCCATTTTTGCACTTGTCCTAATATAGGAGCAAGTCTGGCGGGGTATCTATATTTTTAACCCCATTTTTCTTTTCTTTCTTTTTTTTTGATTTCGAATTCGGAGTATAGAAGAACTGGATCGCTAGGATGTGTTGTGACTCCTCTGTGTTGATGATGTTGACATTTGCTTCATTTCTTTGGCAACACCTTATCTTGATTGATTGTTTGTTTTGATTGATTGGCAACAATTCCTATTTTGATGAAATTGCTTTTATCAGGTTGTCTGTGTACATAATGCAGTCAGAGTCTATACTGTGTTCTGCACACACTCACAAGTCTTCACAGTGCTTTGCAGCATGAAACTCTATACATTGGCATACATTGCAGCGTCAACGCATTGCATCATCTTTACATGTGTGTACATTGCATCACATCGTTAATGTCTGCACATCGGCTAAGTGTGTACATTGTTCACCTTAGTTAAAGTCCATTCATTGGACTGTGCATAGTCTATACATTGCCCGTCGTTGTAGAGTCCATACATCCACAGTGCATTGCATAGTCTATACACTGCACGTTCAAGTTCAAAGTATATACATTGCTGCATTACCTGCTAGAGTGAAGTCTGTACAGCCGAAGCACACATATCAAGTCTATACATTGAGCTACTGTGCAAGTCCACACTTTGGCCTTCAGGCTTGAAAGTCTGTACAATGGACTGTGCTTTGCAAAGTCTATACATTTGTCGGTGGTAAGTATATACAGTGAGCGTCTCATGAAGTCTGTACACCACTGTAGCTGTACCGTCTCAGCCACTGTCTCATTCAGCATCTTAGGCTTGCAAAGTCTATACATTTGTCGGTGGAAAGTATATACATCCATCGTCTCAATTTGCGTCTCATTGGAAGTCCATACAGTGCACTATGCATCCTTCGTTGAACTTCAAAGTCTATACATTGAAGCAAAGTCTGTACAACCATCAGTGATCTTCCAAGTATGTACATCCAACTGTTCATCTTTGAAGTCTGTACATTGGAAGTTTTACCTACGTTTTCCTTCAAGTCTATACATCGGTAATTTTACCATCGTTTCCCTTGAAGTCTATACACTGATCGCTTTACCGTCGTTTCCATTTGGAAGTCCATACATTCGCTGCTTCTTTGTTCAAGCCTATACAACCTTTCATTTTGAAAGTCTATACATCGGGAAGTCTTCACATTAGCTGTTGAATGATATTCAAGTCTACACATCGGCACTGTAGCATGCATTTCGTAAAGTCTATACATTGCATGCTTCACTCTAAGTCTATACACTTGTGAGTGTTTCATCAAGTCTATACATTGGATGCTGTTCTTCAAAGTATGTACATCGCATCATATTGTTCATGCAGTGTCTTGGTGAAGTCTATACATCGTTTCACTGTATAGGTCCATACATTGCATTGCATTGGCTAAGTGTGTACATCAGTCTGTCTCTGTTGCGTCTAAGGCTTTGGGCAAAGTCTATACAGACTCCACCGTCTCTTCCAGCGTCTCATGCTATCCAAGTCTGTACAGTGTCTGTCTTCATGGATCAGTCAAAGTCTGTATAGCCAGGTACGTCTCATTTAGAGTCTAAGGCAAGTCTGCACATTGGACCTTCATTCAAAGTCTGTACAGCGTCTCATTCATGCATTGTTCATGAAGTCTGTACATTGGACTGTGTCTTCGTGCATCATGTTAAGTCCATACACTGGGTCAGGTTATTAAAGTGCATACATTGGCCTTAGCTCTCATAGTCTGTACATTGGTCCTCAGATTCGAAGTCCATACATTGGTCTTCATATTCAAAGTCTGAACATCCGTTCACTTCACTCAAGTCTATACATTGGAGTCTTTCCCTACGCTTCTAAGGCGAAGCCTATACATTGCCTTTGGGCTTCAAAGCCTATACATCGGCCTTAATCTAAAGTCCATACATTGGGTGAGGTTCTTCATAGTCTGCACATTGCTTTACAATTCAGCAAGTATGTACAGCCCTTCATATAAACTGAAGTCTATACATCGTGATGTCTTACACATTGGCTGATTGAATGATCTCAAAGTCTATACATCCGATTGTTCAGCTTGTGGCCAAGTCTGTACATTGGCCTTCATGCCTCAAGTATATACATTGCTTTTTCGTTCAAACAAGTCCATACACTGAGCAAGTATACACATTGTGTTTGTCTTGTAAAGTCCATACATTGATGTCTGTACGTTGGCTATAAACCGAAGTCTATACACTACAATGAATATACTTAAAGCTGATGATCCGATACTCTGTCTGACAGGGATTCTCTATAGGGTTTGCTGACATGGCTCGTGATCCCAAGAGGACGAGGTGATCAGATGATGACACGTGGATAAAGTTGCCTTGGATCTGGCGAATTCCTTAGGTGGGAAAACGTGGAAACCACGCGCCCTTATTGATGTGACACACCCTTGGACTTTAGCAAGCAAGCACAATCGCATTCAAAACGGGCCAAGTTGGGCCACCGCTCTATCGTCACTCACCCAAGCCCGGGGTGACTTGGCAATGCCAAGTTGAGGATGTGGGGGTTGGGCCCTTGCTGGTAGAGGGCCAGCAAGGCCAAGACTTGATTCCCAATGGGTGGGGATGCCCAAATCAAGGGGGCCGACAAAGTGCCAAAGGCACCGGTTGCAATTTTCCCACGGTGATCACTCAAGTTTATGGGGCTTGAGGATCGGGCTCTCATTCGCATAACCAGCGAAAGTAAGAACTAATATTGAAAGACAAGCACTAAGTGGAGTGAAGGTTTGAGCACTTACTCGACCGGTTTGAAGAAACCGGTCCCGGTTGGAGACGAGGGCGAGCGGGGAGGCGGGTGGATCCCCACACGCCGCGACGGTGTCGCTTGACCTGCCCAAACAAATTACACCACTACACCTCTCGCAGGAGGGGGATCTTGGGGTGGGGGTTAATGGAATTACAAATAATACTACCTCCACACAGGGAGGGGCCTTCAGCCGGCCAAGCGGGGCGGGGAAATTAGAGAGAAAAGGGTTGATTAAGAGACGGCACCGAATCTGCCTGCTGTCTGCGAACAGGGACAGGTAGTCGCTGTGGATGCTGTATAACCCGCTCATGAATTTTTCTGATGGCGAGACCGGCGGCGAAATCTTCGTAACAGGAAGGGGAATGCCTCAGAATTTCTTTAATTTCTTCTGGAACCGCTGCTGACCGGGACGGTGGTTTGAACAAGGCTTCAGATTCTCGGACCATCAGCTGCAGATTTCTAACAGTAGGATGCAGAGAGTGTCCGGGCCGCTCCCGACCTCGGAATCAAGCGCCGTTGGAGTCGTTGGAATCGTGAACAAGTCCTCTTCGCAGAAAAACTGACGGGGAAGCCAACCGAGGTCAGAGAAGACTAGGGGATGTGGCAGGTCGATGCAGACTTGTAGCTGGTAGAGTGATGGAGCCGAGGGAGAAAATTTGTAACTCCTGCCACAGATGCCGAACGGAGTTCCGCCTCTTGATTCTGAACATAGACAGGACGAAGAAGAACTTTGCAGAAGAGCTTGAGGGCTGATTCCTCCGAGGTTTGTCGTGGCAGAGCTTCTAACCCGGTTCAGGTCCTCAGCCGGGGCAGAACTGCGCAGCTGAGGGAGAATGGACCTCCTGGACGACTCATAGATCGGAAGAAGATGAAACCACTTCGGTTGCGAAGGTGACTGGTAGACGCTTCCGATGATGGCTCTTGGATCTTCAAACTCGTCCAGAGGAGGTCATGGTGGCCGCTGCAAACTGCTGGTTCATCTGCAACTTCTGGACTGCAAGCAGCAACCAAGGGACAACTTCCAATGCCTTGATAGAAGAAGGAGAATGGGGTATAGGGTGAAGGGGAGGTGGATGAAGGGTGAGAGGGGGGGTTGTGGGAGGTGTGGAGGGGGTCTAATGGTGGTGGGGAGATGGAGGAAGAGGGGGAGGTCGCAGGTTTCAGCTGGAGGTAAGGGGGAATGGGGATTGCTAGGAGGAGAAGAGAGGAGGGAGGTGGGGGCGACCAAGGCTAAAGGGTATAGAGATAGGGGCGGCCAAGGCTTGGAGGGAAGGGATTTCAAATTTGAAATGGCTTTGGAAGTTGGGTGATTGTGTGGGGAAGTGTGGGATTGTGTTGGAAGGGGGGGAGATTGTGTTGGAAGGGTAAAGATTCCACCTTGGGACAAGGGGGGTGGAGTAATGGGGCTATGGTAAGTGGAGTGGCCTTAATGGAGGTGGTTGGGAGGAGGGAGGAGAGAGGAATGGGGCGAACCCCTTAGTGGGAGGAGAGAGAAAGAGGGATAGAGAGAGAGTAGGGTGGGGAATCACTCCCCTAGGGCTTCACACCCAACTATAGGATTCACTCCTCTAGAACTAAATTTGAACACTCAAATGGAAATCTTTTGTATTGATTCATTCATTCATTCAGTTCCAAATGAAGGAAATGGGGCCCTATATATAGGAAGCCCACATTTTACAATAAGTCCATTACAAAAAGACTCAATAACAAATAACCGAAGGGGTAAGGGGGGCTCATGGGCCAAGCCCGAAGAATTGGGCCCAATAGCACATGACACAATCTAATGACACTCAAACTTAGGAAAATAAATGCAAGACCTAGGGACATGACTCAAATAAAATGAAAATTAAATCAAATGACTCAAGTAAATAGCACAAAAGGATAAGTGGGCCTTTATAGAGAGAGGCCCGAACTCAAATGATGCCGGAGTGTGAAGAGGACCCTAGCCAAAGGGAATTGTGGATGATGTCTCCATCACTTATCCACCTGCTGCCAGTATATATTGAAGCCTTGGTGTTCAGATGGAGGAAGATCGAAAACTGAAGAGAGCAAAGTCCATACAGCCAGTCTGAAAGCAGCAGAGTGCCATCGATCCACTGTGAGAAGAGAAACAGAGAAGAAGAAAAAGAGAGAAGAGAAGATCAAGAGAGATGAGTTGAGAGAGCTTGATCAAGAGAGTGAGATTGTGAGAGTTTTTGTTTGAGAGGTTGTATCTCAGTCTCTTGGTTCAGAAACCAGAGCTGAGCATTTGCTCATTCGAGCTACATTCCCATTTGGATTTTCATTTTCGTTTTGCTTCTGTCTTTCATTTCTGAATTCCTGTTTCTTCAAGCTGTGAGTCAGCGGATTTGCAGTGGAAGTCTCTACTGGACGGGTTAAGCTGTATTTCTCCAGCAGTTGCAGAGGATCTGTTCCTCTGGTCGGCAAGCTGTAGGGCCCAGCGAAGCTGTGTATCAGCGGTTGTTGGCCAAGCTGTAGTGCCCAGCAGACGCAAGCTGTACTGCGCAGCAGTAAGCCATACTCGGTTGAGTGTGGGGTGGACGTAGGTCCTTGACCGAACCACCTAAAAATCGTGGGTGTTTTGTGTTTGTGTGATTGTCTATGAATTGTGTGCTACTAGTTGTCTTGTTTACTTTAAGAGCTTGATTCGGTTCTGTTGAAATCTAGTATCAGGGTTAGTGATTTAGTAGATTTGCCTATATTCCACATTTGAACCTTACATTGGTTTTTAAATAGGCATTAGATCTATTCACCCCCCTCTAGATCCACATTTCATGGAGATAGACTGTGTCCATCTAACTCAACAGGATGCTGACCGTCCTTGTTGATGATGACAAGGATTGGTCCTAGGTTTATTTCGTCGACGCTGGTTAAATGTCGAAGCAAAGGACATGGTTTATTAACAGGGATGTAAGATCCGAGTTAAGGATATAGGTCGACCGATCTTGCTGATGATAACGAGGGTCGAACACGGGTTTATTAATCAGCATAAGTTATATGCCAAACAAAGGTAGGATTATTAACAGGGACGGAAGGTCCAAGTTAAGGATAGGGGTCGACCGATCTCGCCGATGATGACGAGGGTCGAACATGGGTTTGTTCATCAGCATGGGTGACATGCCGAAGCAAGGGTAGGATTGTTAACAAGGATGGAGGGTCCAAGTTAGGGGTAGGGATCGATCGATCTCACCGATGATGACGAGGGTCGAACATGGGTTTGTCAAAGGATTTCGGTGGGACTTTTGATGATTGTCCCTTGTGGAGTTTCATCAGGTGGATAACAAAAGAGGCACTTTTAAATTACCACTTTACCGACTTAAGCGCCCTTTCGGGTTTTCGCCGAAGTCAGCCCCCTCTTGCTTTTGCCCACGTGCCCTCTCGAGTTTTCACGTGGCGGGGTACCCGATTTTGCCTGCGGCGCCCTTTCAGGTTTTCGCCACAGCTGGGTTGTAGCCATTTTTGCACTTGTCCTAATATAGGAGCAAGTCTGGTGGGGTATCTCTATTTTTAACCCCATTTTTATTTATTTTCCTTCTTTTTTTTTCCTCTTTTTTTCTTGATATGAAGGGTGGCAGGTCGAAGCGTGATGTCCGACCCTTGGTTGGTAGTAGACGGCTGTTGGCCAGCTTACCGGACCTTGTGCCGAGCAGAGCGGTATACTCATTAGCAAGGACTGAATGCTAACGCAAAGGAATGATTTTTCGCCGATTCGAGTGTAAGACCCGTAACGGCAATATGGTGTATTCTTTTGAGAGCTCGGCCAGGGCGTAGTGCCACTAGACCAAGGAAAGGTAGCTCGATCAGGGCGGAATGCCACTAGACCAAGATAAAGGTAGCTTGATCGGGGCAGATTGCCACTGGACCAAGGAAAGGGTAGCTCGATCAGGGCGGAATGCCACTAGACCCAGAGGGGTAGCTTGATCAGGGCGGAATGCCACTAGACCAAGATAAGGGTAGCCCGGCTAGGGCGGAAAGCCACTAAACCAAGATAAGGGTAGCTCGGCTAGGGCGGAGTGCCACTAGACTAAGGAGAGGTAGCTTGATCAGGGCGGAATGTCACTAAACCAAGATAAGGGTAGCTCGGCTAGGGCGGAGTGCCGCTAAATCAAGATAAGGGTAGCTTGGCTAGGGCAGAGTGCCACTGGACCAAGGTAAGGGTAACTCGGCTAGGGCGGAGTACCGCTAAACCAAGATAAGGGTAGCTTGGCTAGGGCAGAGTGCCACTAGATCAAGGAAATGTAGCTTGATCAGGGCAGAGTGCCACTAGATCAAGGAAATGTAGCTTGATCGGGGCAGAGTGCCACTGGACCATGGTAAGGTAGCTCGGCTAGGGCGGAGTGCCACTAAAACAGAATAAGGGTAGCTCGGCTAGGGCGGAGTGCCACTAGACCAAGGAAGGGTAGCTTGATCAGGGCGGAATGCCACTAGGCCAAGATAAGGGTAGCTCGGCTAGGGCGGAAAGCCACTAAACCAAGATAAGGGTAGTTGGGCTAGGGCGGAGTGCCACTAGATCAAGGAGAGGTAGCTTGATCAGGGCAGAGTGCCACTAGATCAAGGAAAGGTAGCTTGATCGGGGCGGAGTGCCACTGGACCAAGGTAAGGTAGCTCGACTAGGGCGGAGTGCCACTAAACCAGGATAAGGGTAGCTCGGCTAGGGCGGAGTGCCACTAGACCAAGGAAGGGTAGCTTGATCAGGGCGGAATGCCACTAGACCAAGATAAGGGTAGGTCGGCTAGGGCGGAAAGCGACTAAACCAAGATATGAGTAGTTGGGCTAGGGCGGAGTGCCACTAGATCAAGGAAAGGTAGCTTGATCAGGGCATAGTGCCACTAGATCGAGGAAAGGTAGCTTGATCGGGGTGGAGTGCCACTGGACCAAGGTAAGGTAGCTCGGCTAGGGCGGAGTGCCACTAAACCAAGATAAGGGTAGCTCGGCTAGGGCGGAGTGCCACTAGACCAAGGAAGGGTAGCTTGATCAGGGCGGAATGCCACTAGACCAAGATAAGGGTAGCTCGGCTAGGGCGGAAAGCCACTAAACTAAGATAAGGGTAGTTGGGCTAGGGCGGAGTGCCACTAGATCAAGGAAAGGTAGCTTGATCAGGGCAGAGTGCCACTAGATCAAGGAAAAGTAGCTTGATCGGGGCGGAGTGCCACTGGACCAAGGTAAGGTAGCTCAGCTAGGGCGGAGTGCCACTAAACCAGGATAAGGGTAGCTCGGCTAGGGCGGAGTGCCACTAGACCAAGGAAGGGTAGCTTGATCAGGGCGGAATGCCACTAGACCAAGATAAGGGTAGCTCGGCTAGGGCGGAAAGCCACTAAACCAAGATAAGGGTAGTTGGGCTAGGGCGGAGTGCCACTAGATCAAGGAAAGATAGATTGATCAGTGCAGAGTGCCACTAGATTGATCAGGGCAGAATGCCACTAGATCAAGGAAAGGTAGCTTGATCGGGGCGGAGTGCCACTGGACCAAGGTAAGGTAGCTCGGCTAGGGCGGAGTGTCACTAAACCAGGATAAGGGTAGCTCGGCTAGGGCGGAGTGCCACTAGACCAAGGAAGGGTAGCTTGATCAGGGCGAAATGCCACTAGACCAAGATAAGGGTAGCTCGGCTAGGGCGGAAAGTCACTAAACCAAGATAAGGGTAGTTGGGCTAGGGCAGAGTGCCACTAGATCAAGGAAAGGTAGCTTGATCAGGGCGGAGTGCCACTGGACCAAGGAAAGGTAGCTTGATCAGGGCAGAGTGCCACTAGATCAAGGAAAGGTAGCTTGATCGGGGCGGAGTGCCACTGGACCAAGGTAAGGTAGCTCGGTTAGGGCGGAGTGCCACTAAATCAGGATAAGGGTAGCTCGGCTAGGGCGGAGTGCCACTAGACCAAGGAAGGGTAGCTTGATCAGGGCGGAATGCCATTAGACCAAGATAAGGGTAGCTCGGCTAGGGCGAAAAGCCACTAAACGAAGATAAGGGTAGTTGGGCTAGGGCGGAGTGCCACTAAACCAAAATAAGGGTATTCCGATCGATCACTCGGGGAATGTCGGTTGCGCTGCATGATACAGCTTTATATGCTTTCCGTTGAGGGGAGAGAACTGGATGACTCCTTTGTGGTCTACCAGGACGTAGGCACCCCCTTCATATACTCGGCGGACGATATACGGTCCGATCCAGTTTTCGACCAACTTCCCTTTAGGGTTGGAAGCCATCACTTCTCTTCTTTTGACCATTACCAGGTCTCCTTTCTTGAATTCTTGTCCCTTGACCAGCTTGTCAAAAACACGGGCCATACGAGCTTGGTAGAGTTGGATGCTTTGTTGTGCCCGGAGGCATTTTCCTTCGAGCTAGTTTGCTCTTCTAATCTTCTTTCTGCATTGGTTTGATCACCGCTGGCCAGTCCATGTTGGATGGCGACTCGCAGCGAAGGAACTTCCAGTTCAATCGGCACCACAGCCTCTGACCCATAGACGAGGGAGAAAGGTGAACAGCCAGTTGGGATTTTGTAGATAGTATGATAGGCCCAGAGCGCTTCGTACATCCTTTCTTCCCAATCTTTTTTATTAGACTTGATAGTCTTCACCAGCAATGTGCATAGTGTCTTGTTGAAGGCTTCTGCAAGTCCATTGGCTTGAGGGTTGTAGGGGACGATGTCCTCCAGTCAATCTTGTATTTGTCGGCTAGCCGATAAACCTTCTGGTTCCTAAAATGGCTGCCATTATCAGAGATGATTCGGTTGGGGATCCCGAACCGGAATATTACATTCTGCCGGAAGAATCTTGCAACTAGCTCTCCCATCACATCTCTTAGTGCTATTGCCTCCGCCCATCTGGAGAAATGGTCAGTAGCTGCTAAGATATATTTACACCCTGATGAAGATGCTGGTAGCGGCCCTACCATGTCCGTGCCCCACTGAGCAAACGGCCAGCTTGGTAAGGTCGGATGTAATGGCACTGGAGGTCTCCTTGCCACGTTAGCGTGTTCTTGACACTTTTGACAAGCTTTGGTAAACTTGCAGAAATCATCAAATATAGTGGGCCAATAGTAGCCCAATTTGTTTATCTCAATTTTCATCTTTGGGCCATCCTGGTGTGCTCCAGCTGATCCCGCATGAACTTCTTGCATCACCTGTCCCGCCTCTGTTGAAGACAAGCAACGAAGTAGGACTTTCCTTCGGGCATCTGCCATTATTTGGAATAGGGTTCCGCTTCTCATCTCATAAGAGTCCTTGACCCTCAGGAGCTTCATTCTTTGTTCTTTTTCTTTTGGAAGCTGCTGGTGTTGGAACCACCGCAGGAGATGTTCTCGCCAATCGGGCAGCTGAACCCTTTCGACGACTGACACCTCGATTTCTTGTTCGTCGGCTAAGACTTCTGTTACGCTGGGGACTTGTCGACGGTTGATCACCGTTATATTCAGGCTTGTGTCTGGTGGGACCGCCAATGAACTGGCCAGCTTAGCGAGGGCGTCTGCCTGAGCATTCCGGCCTCGGTTGATGTGCTTAATGCTGATGAAGTAGAATCTTGACATCAGGCGGGTTGCCAGCTGGTGATAGGGGAGAAGCTCTTACTTTCGCACATCGAATTCTCCTTCCAGTTGTTTTATAATTAGCAGGGAGTCCCCGAATGCTTCCAGCATCTGAATTCCCATGGATAGAGTAATTTGTAACCCGATTATTAGGGCTTCATATTCTGCTTCATTGTTTATGCAATGTTTGTTTATGGAGCAGGATGTGTGCACTACTTCTCCTTCTGGGGATTTTAGGACTATGCCTGCTCCTGCCCTGACTGTGGCCGATCCAGTGGCAGAGGTGTCAATTCTGGAAGCGCCATCAAAATATAGCTGCCACAAGGAGGGCTGTACCTGAACGGCTTCCAGGGTTTCATCTTCAGGAAGCTTCAGCTCCAATGGGCAGTCTCCGGGTACCGGGTGCTCAGCGAAGAAGTCTGCAATAGCTTGACCCTTGATGGCCCTGCGCGGTACATAGGAGATGTCAAACTCCATAAGGATTACCGCCCATTTACCCAGGCGACCTTTGAGTGCTGGCTGGTACATAATATAAGGGGATCCTCTTTGGATACCAGGCTGATTTCATGTGACAACATATAGTGTCGGAGTTTCTTGACTATGAAGACCAGTGCTAGACAGATCTTCTCAATGTAAGTATATTTCTCTTCAGTTCTGACCAGTCTCCGACCGAGGTAATAGAGGGCTTGCTCTTTCCCTTCTTCATTATTCTGGGCCAGCATTTCCCCCAGAGAGTTATGTGTAGCTGCTATATACAGTATTAATGGTCGTCCTTTCACCGGTGCGCCCAGCACTGGAGGAGTCTTCAGATAGTCTTTCAGCTTGTTGAAGGCTGTCTGGCAATCTTCATCCCAATAAAAGGGGACATCTTTCATCATCAACTTGTGGAAAGGCTGGCATCGCCCTGACAAATTGGAGATGAACCACCGGATATAGGCCAGGCGGCCTTGTAATGACCTCAGCTCGAAGATATTCCTTGGTGGAGGTAACTCCTAAATTACTTTGATCTTTGCGGGGTCTATCTCGATCCCCCGATATCGGACGATGAAGCCAAAGAATTTTCCGCTCGACACTCCGAACGCACATTTCATGGGGTTCATCTTCAGCTCATGCTGCCTCAGCCTCTGAAAAATAATCCGAGGTCTTGCAGATGATCTTCCTTTCTTCTGGTTTTGACCACAAGGTCATCTATGTAGCATTCGACCTTGTGGTAGAGCAACTCGTCGAAGATTTTGGTCATTGCGCGCTGATAGGTTGCGCCAGCATTCTTTAGTCCGAACGGCATCCTCTTGTAATGATAAATGCCTTTAGGGGTTCGGAAAGCAGTATGGACTCGGTCATGCTCCGCAATCCAAATCTGATTATAACCGGACGACCCATCCATGAATGACAGGGCCTCATGGCCGGTCGTAGCATCTATCATGACTTCGGTTATTGGCATCGGAAAGTCATATTTAGGGCAGGCTTTATTTAGATCTCGGAAGTCGACACATATCCGGATCTGTCCATTCTTCTTCTTCACGGGGATGATATTCGCCAGCCATGTGGTGTACTGGTTTTCTTCAACAAATCCTACGTCAATGAGCTTGTCGACTTCAGCACAAATTTGGGTGATGAGTTCTGGCCTCATGCGCCGCGGTGGTTGCTTCACCGGCTCGGCCTCAGGGTTGATTGCCAGCTCATGTTGTGAGATGGCGGGGCTTAGACCTGGCATTTCTTTATAAGTCCAGGCGAAGCAATCCCGGTACTCTAGCAGCAGCTGGGTGTACAGCTCCCATTCTTCTAGGGATAGTTGGGCACTGAGGAAGGTAGGCCTAGGGTCCTCCTCGTTTCCCAAGTTGACTTCTATCAGTTCATCGACTGTGGCTTGGCCTCCGTCCTCTATCTCCGGAGGCGCCGGCTAGAGGTCGACGAAGTCTGGAATACCATCTTGAGGGTCGAGTGCTTCGACTTCCTCGTCAGACATCACCAGAGCTTCTTGAGGTTTCTTTATTTCTTGTGCCAGTGGCTGCGCAGATTGCTCTGTTAGCAAATCCGCTGCCGTTGCAGCTCCCAAGGGCGAGAGAGTAGCTTCAGTGTTTGTAGACAAGGTTGCAGCCGCGACGGGCTGGTAGCTGTTTATTGTCGGGCTTGGACAACACCCTGATTTTGTAGCAGAAGTTGTGGAGGTCTCGTCTTCTGGGGCAGTTGTATCTTCCGTAGGAGTGGCTTTTCCCTTTTTGGTAGCTGGTTCCCCTTGATCGGAGTCGACCGAGGCCTCCCTGATTGGTAAGGGGGGTGTTGAAGTGATCATCAGTATCTTCGGCTTCACTGCTGCTAGCCGTGTCAAATTTGGCTTGAAGGGCTGCTTCTTCAGGGTAGACCTGCTCCCAACATCGACAGGGGACCGAGGTCTCTATTTCTTGATTTCCAGGTTGAGTCATTTCAACATGTTCGGCTTCCACCGGGTATTCATCGAATGTTGCCCTCAGTGGGCTATCTTCAGCAGGATAGAAGGCGGAGATGGTGTCCACCTCGTATCGCCCGCTGTAATAATATTCTTCCAGGGTGAAGCCCAACCCTGGATGTTGAGATACACGTCTCATCTCCTTATCCAGATTTGCGGGATACCACATTTTCTGGAAAGCTTCCTTGCGCTTCTGAGACTGATCGGGGGGGGGGGATGTGTTGCTTCTGAAACATCCTGGCCATCCGATCAGTTGTGAATGCCAGACCCTTGACGGGAACCGACGGGTTGTCTATATCTTCGGGAAGGCTGCAGTCTGTATCTTCCCGAGTAGGATGCTCCTCAGCTGTATAAAACAAGCTGTTGGGTCCATCTTCTTGTGTCACCTCCCATGTCTTGAAGGGCTCGACAGTGGGGTCATCGAGGCCGAGGACTGGCTTGATGAGGCCGGTCGGGACTCTGATGTAATTATGCTACCGATTGACCTGCACTTCATTAGCTTCGGGGTAGAATGCTGGGGGTGTTACCCTGCCGACATCCCCTGAAGCTGTGATGTGGGAGACCACCTTTGGCTTGACATATCCGCGTGGCGGTGGTGGGTACCAACTATCGCCGGATCTACTCTTAGATGCCCCCACAGGGGTCTTAGCTTCAGAAATCTTCCGGGGAGGCCCCGTATATAAGTTGGCATCCGCCAAGTGACATTCAAACACCTCGAATGGGTGGAGGTCAGCAAATATCCTCTCCTCCTTCCCCTGGAGACTGTATTTGATGCATTGGTGGAGCGTGGAGGGCACCACCATATTTTCATGCAGCCATGGGCGGCCGAGTAGTGCCTTGTAAGAGGTGCAGGAGTCAATGACATGAAACTACACCGTTGTAGTGAAATTTGCCAGGGTCAGTGTGAACTCCGCCACTCCCATTGACACTTCACATTTTTGATTGAAGCCGGTGATAGGCATATACCCAACCTTTTCGAGATGCACGTTGAAGTGGTGCCTCTCATATATTCTATAGGGTAGAATATTAACTGCCGCGCCGGGGTCGATCAGGATCCGGTTCAGCTCCCTTCCATTCAGGTGCCCTTTCATGTACAGCGGCCTGTTGTGACTGGCGGTAGGTAGCAGCATGTCTTATGGAGAGAATGTCATACTGGCTTCTGGTACATCATCAGCTATGCAGGTTTTGAAATGAGCATGTGTCTGCAGAGCAGTGATGATCGCCTGTCGAGTTTCTTCACTCAGAGAGAGGATCTCCCAGATTGTAAATCGAGCAGGGAGCTTCTTGAGTAGCTTCATTATCCGGCTCCCGGCTCGGACATTAGAGAGCTTCATCTCTTCAGCCCATCTGGGCTTGGGAGGTTTTGATTTGCGGGCCCTGACGGACCTGCTTCATCTTCCTCAGATTCGGCGCCCTTCTGGCTGGTACCGACTTCTGGGTCTTCTTTGTTAGTTGTTGCGGGGCAAGCTCCGCCTGCATTTGGATCTTCAGCAGATTGCGCTGGCTGCGGGTGAATGGCCCCGGGTGTAGGGTTAGCCTCCTGACAAGGCTGCTTCCCCTTGGACATCTTCATGAATTCAAGAAATGAAGGGACCCCCTTGCCCCCACTCTTGTTATATAGGCCTGACGGAGGAGGGATTTGGACTCCCTTGACCTCCGGCGGAGGTGTCGTATAGGGTTGCTCCCCTCTGAACATGATGTTGTGGTTGGGTGGCGGCTGGCGCCCCCATCTTCGGCCTGACCGGGTGACATGTGCAGCAGTTGCAGCCTCGGCCTTGCCTCCCCCAGCATGGGGTGTGAAACAAATTTCCTCTTCTTCCTCCTCTCCGGGTAGGTTGAAGAGTGCTGATAGGGTATTACAGGAGACAACCTGCACTTTATTGGCCCCAACGGCCTTCTTTTTCTTCTTCTTTTGTCTCTTCTTCTTTTTTGTTTCTGCGGGCGGGTGCCCCCAGAATAGACTGCCCTCTCCGTCGGGTGCCTCTTCAGCTTCCTCCTTTTGTTCAAGTGAGAGCTGCTCTAAGTCTTGCCACGGGACGTGGTCCCGCACCAGTAGAGGTTTCAATTCGGGCTGCACATATTCATCTAGCCCCTCGATGAGGTTTTGCAACCGAAGGACCCTAGGATTGGTTTCCTTAATCACTGGCAGCAGAGTTTGTCTCCTTAGATTATGTGTATGTATCCTGACAGTTGTAGGTGGAGTGACCCATAAGGGTGCCGCCACTGGCAGAGCAGGACGGGGTGTAACACCACGGATATGTGCCCCCTCTTTCGGGCGGGGTGCCCTCTTCTTCTTATGCTTTACAGGGGCCTGCTGCCATCCCTGCTGTTCTTTCACGGGCTCCAAGAAATGAGTTTCATAGGTGCTCCGCGTGCTTTCTTCAGAGATCTCCTCGGGCAATGCCTGGTAGAGGGATATCATGTTGACTGCTGCCCTTCTCCGAGGGGCTTCATGTAGTTGAGGAGGGTCCACTTGGTACTCTCCCAGCTCAATTTCATTCTTCTTCACCATCCCTTCGATGATGTCTTTGAAAACATAGCAGTCTTCGATCGGATGTCCCAACATCTGGTGATAGGGGCAGAATCTCAGAATGTCTTTTCTTTTCAGGTCCTCCGGCCTTCTTGGCTCAGGCAGGGTGACCATGCTGTATTCTGTTACCCAGTCAAACAGAACCCGGGTCTTGTCCTTTGGAAAGGAATAGGCCTTCTTCATCTTGTCCCTCAGCGAAGGACCTTCTTTGCCGTCTGGGGCTTCTGCAGGCTATGGGGTGACTTTCTTCTTGCCTTCACTCTTCTGTTGTTCGAACGCCTTTATGTCAAGAGCGTTCGCTTCTTTGGGCGAGGAGCGTCGGTCTATTGCCTTGCCCTTCTGGGTTGTGTCGGCAGCAGATGCAGGGGCAGGCCTGGCCAGGAAAGCTTCCACCTCGGCCACAACATTATTCAGTCGGTCGAACGACCGTATTTCCATTCCGATCATCTTTTCCAGAACCTCCCTTCTGAGATTCTGTTTGCATATTTGCACAGCGTCCTCCTGATGCGGGGGCCGCTTGCACCTCATTTCGAGGTTCCTCCACATCTTGATATAATCGAGGGCTGTCTCATGGGCCCTCTACTTTGTTGAATAGAGTTCGGCCACTGTGACCTCCCTCTCTGTAACATGGAATCTTTCTCTGAATTTCTTCTGCATATCCGGCCAGTCGCTGATCGACCCGACCGAGAGGCTAGAATACCATTCAAATGCGAGTCCTGTCAGCGAGGACCCGAAGAACTTCAACAAATATGACTCGTCGGTGGCCAGATCACCCATGACGGTCATGTAATATGTAATGTGCTCCTTCAGGGACCCCTTCCCGTTGAATTTGTCGAACTTAGGCGGCTTGTTGACCCCCGGGGGAAGTCGTTTAGCCGCATGGTGTTGCGGGTAGGGCACCCGATAGGCATCAAATGTGACATAGTCGCCTTCACTTTTCTCTGTGAGCTTTAGCTCGATCATCCTCTCCACCATCATCCGGTTCATGACCGTGGGGTCAACTGGCTCCGGATAGAAGTGCGTCGGCTGCAGGTACGGGGTGACCAGGGTGGTTGCCTGTGGAGGACGCAGCAGCGGAGGTGTCTGGTGCGCTTGAGGGAGCACCGGAGGAAGCAGCGGCTGGAGCTGTGGTGGCCGCTGTTGCATCATCGCCATGCTTGGCTCTGACGACTGGGGCAGTGTGTAGAGTGGTGGAGGGCCATCACGATGGACTGCTCCCCGAGATGATTCACCCTGGACTTCGGGTGGCTTGGAAGCTGAGGATTGTTCAGTTTTCTCCATCAGCTGCTTCTTCAGCAAGTCTATCTCTTGCTGATATTGTTGAAGTAATATCAAGACCGATGGGTCTATAGTGGCTGTAGTGGGGATAACTTCTGCTGTATCCCCGGACGTACCCTAGGGCAGGATGTCGAGGGGGACGTCGTCTTCTTCCTCTGCCGTCACTACATTAGCTGTCAGGACGGGGGCCTTGTCATCCCACTGGTGGTAGACCTGGGGCTGTTTTCCTTTAGCCATCATCAGAAGCTCCCTCGCTGCTTCTATTCTGCGAGTGCTCGGCCCCGACCGTGCGGCCAACTGAGCCAATTCTCGGGGATCTTCAGGGAGCACCCCATATCGACTGGATATACCAGTCATGTTGCAAGTGAAGACCTGCATCCTTCTCCTCTGTCGATGGACCCTTCTTCTAGTTTGCTGCGGGAAGGTTAGCCTCTCGAACACAGAAACTCTTCTTCTTTCTTCCCGCTCGGGGATGACTTCATCGACTTCGATCTCGAAGCCGTTATCATATCCATTATCGTCGACTAACGACACCATCATTCTTTCTCCCATACCTTCTCCATCTGCCATTGATGGACAGTAATCTTCATCAGTGGCGACTGTCTGCATCAGTCGCTGTTGACCAAGCGAGGGGTTGCCTAACCCTCGAAAATAGTTTCTGACCAAGCAGGTCATCTCTTCTTGACCCCGCTCTTGATGTAGCACGGGGGGTGGTTGTCGACCTCCCGCAGGAGGGATATAAGCCAGCCGAGCTCTGTCGACAGGTTGTTGGAATCTTCGTCCCGTGGCTGGGACATTGGCTTGACGGGTCGCAGCCCGGAAACTTCTGCGGCGCGGAGGATCCGCAACCACTTCTTCTTTCTTCTTCGGGGGCAAGCCCCTCTCTCTTCTCTCTTCCGCCTCATCATTCATAGGACAACGGTGGATGGATGTCAGCTGGTGGGCAGGTTGGGCCCGCTTGGGAACCCACACATGTTTGAACTTCTTCGGCCTGGGGGCCGAGCTTCCTTGGCCATAGTGGCCGGTTTCTTCTCTTTCTGTCCTCCTTCCAGCGAGGGCCTGGTATGTATTGTGGACAGGGATGGTGGGGATGACTCGGTCCGGAGCCACCCGTGCATTGCGTCTATTGAGGAAGACGCGCATGCCGCCGACCATCATAGACTTCCCGGACTGAGATAGAGTCCCGGTGATCACAGCAGCACTCCTTTGAGCTTGGCGACGTTGACGTCCTCCAGGGTGCTTGTTGATGATATCGGGGCAGGTCCCACGTATGACGTGGTGCACCAGACAGCTAGCGGCCAGGGCCGGACTCTTGGATGAGTCGCTGCAGCAGGGAGTCTTCAGCGACTCCATTTTCCCCGCAGCCTCCTTGACAGGTTCCGGGGCTTCGACCTCCAGCATGTCAACAAAGGCCAACCCCAAGAAGTTGGGGAAGCCAACAACGCCAGGGAAGCTGCCGAATTCCATGGGCACCGCCAGGTACCCTTGGGCATGTCCAACGATGATCGAAGGACCGAAGCCAACGCCAGTTAACCCATTGGTTGTCATCGTGTGCCTGTAAAGACAAACAAGCCAACGATCAGTATCCTTTGAGAGGGCCTCGAAGCCCAAGTATCTCGGCAAAGAGATGAAAGGTGACACTGGTCCCACCGGGCGTGCCAGACTTGTTTGCGGGCCTTTTCGTTCCCCTCAGGCTATCGGGTGTATAAATCATATTTCACGTGTCGATCAACCAATTAACCAACTGGTAGTTAACTGACTAATTGACTGCGCGGGCGTGCCAGTCACATACGTGACAAATTTATCGTGCGCTCGTTCTGACTTGGTCAGACGAATGTGAAGTTCGGTCGGGACCAGCAGTCCGCCATACCATAAAGGCTACGGCGTTAATTACATCCCCCACGAGGAGGGAACACCTTTGATTAATTGCCGAGGTAGTGGGCTGTCGAGGCCGGAATAAGAGATGCGACGTTACTAACATGACGGAATCATGCGAGATGCGGCTATCTATCATGCAGGAGAGGCATGGTTTATTGAATTAGAGACCCTTGGTGCGTGGCGAGGACGTAGGTTCGGAGACCACCATCGCGCATGGCGGAGATTTCGGATCGAGCATAACCCGACCTTCTTGTCAACGCCATTTGATATACCCGAGGGCCGATGCAAACATGCATGCATGACGATGATGACTATGCTAAGCATGATGACATAATTATGAAGATGAACAGAGCTCAGTCACATGTTTATTACGCCCCGCCAACGGGGGAAAAGGTGACACAAGCATGATAGCAAGAGCAGAGTGATGACATCCATAATGGCGAAAACATGATAACAAAAAGATTTGGACTCGAAAGGCCCTCCTCTTAGTCAATTTATTCCTATTTAGGGTTTATTAACTTCGACCGCTGAAAGGAGGGTCACTCTGGGGGGCGAGCCAGGGATTAGAGAGCGTGACGATTAGAAACGACGCTTGAAAGCGTAGGTGTAGGACTTAAAACGGTGCGGGAAACCGTAGGTACAAGAGGGGAGTTTAAAACGGCGTGGCCTGATTGGGGCGCGCCGGGAAGAGGTGCACCGGAAAGGGCGCGCCGTTTTAGGGCGCGCCGTTTGTAAACGGCGCCGGTTTAGCCCGAACTCACAAAAACGAGGTTTTATTCATTTTTTTTTGTGTTTATTAAAGTACTTTAAGAAACTTTTGAGGTTTACTTAAGTTATTCATTCAAAGGATCGACCCCGGGGCAACCAGGGGCCGGGTCATAGGCTCGCGTGAGGTTCATACTCGAGCGCGGCAATTGTTCCGAGTCACACTCATTCGAACCGGAATTTCGGCAGCATCTCCCCATCCCGGAGGATTATCGGGGAGAAGCGGGGAGTACTCACGTGGCGGAGCAACCCCTAAGGGCCGGGTGGCGCAACGGCGGCCGGCAAACCCGAACGGAAAGGAAAACCCCGAGGCCTAGCCTGCTAGGGGCACTGAATCCATGGGCGACAGTGAGTGAATGATGCGACTCATTTTGGGAGCGAAAACCCCGAGGGATAGCCTGCGAGGGGCACGCGATTCGAGTCACCACAACACTCGAATCGGGACGACCGATAGAGGGAAGGAAACCCCGAGGGCTAGCCTACGAGGGGCACACAACCTGCGGCCACCACGAAGTCCAATCAGGACCGTGGATTTAAAACTGTAGGGCTTAGCCCCGTCACTGTGCACTCAATGGCTCAAAGGGGTACTCGTCATCAACAGATGAGCCTGCCCTGTCGACTGAGTGACTAATCATAGAATATTGGGGAATGTCCCCCTCCCCGGGTACTGGAGTGATGCTACAGAGCAGACTCTGTTAGTGTGCTTGGCCCGGATACAGAGGGGGGTGAATGTATCCTTCTACAGAATATGGCCAAATTAAAACTAGGATGCTAGAGAAAGACACAGGATAGAACTAATTCATTTCAACTCAAATACAAACTCATGGGCGTGCCTATCCAAGCATCTAGCAGAAGCAATCAATCAATCAAGCCACTGCACAAGAGATTTTAGGTGGTTCGGTCCACAGACCTACATCTACCCCTCACTCCCAACCGGAGTGAGGCTGCACTAGCAAATGCTAGAACCAAGCAGACTCAGTCTGCAAACAGTTGCTGCCACACAGCTTGACCAGGGAAACAGACTCCCCTCTTCCTCCCAACCGGAGGGACACCCAAGTGACTCCCAGCCACTTGGAAACTAGAGGTCGAAGACCTCTCTTCCTCCAAACCAGGAGGGACACCTGGACTTGCAACCACAAGCCCAGAACCGGAGGACTAGCCTCTCTTCCTCTAACCAGAGGGCAACCCACAAGTGACAACCTGTCACTTGCTACCTGGAGATCAGATCTCACTTCTCCTGAACCAACAGGAGGAACCCGACCCCCAACAGAGCAATCGGAAGAACAAAGATGATCAGAAAACAAAGGAAAACAATAAAGGAAAATAACACAGCAATCAGAAAGCTGTAAAAGATGAAATGCACAATGTGGCTCTCAACGGAGCTGACTGGCCTGGATCTGATCCACGGTCCAGTGAAGACAGATCTTCAAGCAGCTTCTTCCTTCTTTTCCACGAGCTCTCTCTCTCACTCTCTATCTCTCTTTCTTTCTCTTTTGCTCTCTTAATCTCTCACTCACTGCTCTCAATTCACGGCTTCTCTCTTCTATCTCTTCTTCCTCTCTTTTCCTTCTTTTTCTCTTTTTCTGGATCGAAGGGCTTTCTGCTCTTCAGGCTTCTACTTTGATCAACCTTCATCTGAAGACGAAGGATTCATTATATACCAGCAGCAGCAGCAGCAGGGCGCGTGTGGCTTCCACAGTTCCCGCCCTAAGAATTCGGACCACGTGGCAGCATCCAGCAGGATGTCAGACCACGTGTCCTCATCTGGGCACTCTCCTTATCCTCGGATCACGTGCCCAGCACCAGTACGCTCAGCAGCTGGAGTTAGATGGCGTCAACTCACTTGCTCCAAAGGGTTGACGCAGCCATCATAGATCTTCAACCTTTTTAACCGCTGCGTCGACTCCATCAGCCTGCTGCGTTGACACAACGGTATTGGCAGTCCAGTGAACAAGCCTTCAACATATGGGCGTGCTGCATTGACGTATTGAAGGCAGCCAGAGATAGGTCGTCCCTTTCTTGGACTGCTGCGTTGACGCTGCCAGTTGGTGGCGTTGACACACGAATGTGTACATTTCTATACTGGCATCTCTTAAGCCGCTGTGTCGACGCTGCTTGTTGATGGCGTTGACGTAGTGGAAGATTTCATGAAGGCTTCATCGCTTGTAAGAGTCTCTGCTACTTTAACTGCTGCGTCGACGCTGCTTGCTTGTGGCGTTGACGCAATAGAAGAAATCGTGAAAGCTTCGTCTACTGATGCGTGGACGCTCTAGGCTTCAGGCGTCGACCCTGTTCCCTTCTGCAAAAAATGAAGTGTATAGACTTAGTGTTAACGTGCCAGAAAGACCAGTGTACGGACTTCATCAAATGAAGAGCTTCCAGTGTATGGACTTTGCAATGCAAACAACAATGTATATACTTAGAGAACTGAAGTCTAGTGTATAGACTTGGAGAATTGTAGTCGAGTGTATAGACTTGGAGAACTGAAGTCTAGTGTATAGACTTGGAGAACTGGAGTCTAGTGTATAGACTTGGAGAATTGCAGTCGAGTGTATAGACTTGGAGAATTGCAGTCGAGTGTATAGACTTCATCAAATGAAGAGCTTCAAGTGTATGGACTTTGCAATGCAAACAGCAATGTATAGACTTTGTTAAGAAGGTGCCCGATGTACAGACTTGAAGAAGATATGCCAATGTACAGACTAAATGGATCCAGCTGATGTATAGACTTTGTGCCTAAGCTATCAATGCTCTGATGCGTCCACTCCACTTGAACGTTGCGTTGACGCACAAATTCACCTAGGGGCTTCTTTCTTGAGTTTGCACTGCTGCGTCGACGCTTCCATTTGATGGCGTTGACGCAATGAGCACCCTGCAACCCCTTTGAACTATTAAACAGTTATTAGGAGGTTAAATGTCTATATCCAAAATCTTACTGTTGTCATCATCAAAACCAGGAGTACAACAGACTCCTATTGAGGTGCAAATGGGGTGAAAAGAGTGGCGCAAGACATTGTCTGACCACAAATGGGCAACCGAATGGCTAGACACATATTAGAGTAGCAGAGCCCACAGACTAAATAAATTAACACCGGCAGGCTATATGATTAGCATAGAGACTTGGGGACGGGACATATATATATACCCATCATGTTCGGGAAAACAGACAGGGACTCGTCCCAGGACGAAAAGGAATGACAGAAGCGATCTCCCCCCCTGGCCAATGAGGGAAAGCACAGAGGGATGGTGAAGGGTCTGCCATCTAGGCGGAGATGAACGGAGATACGCAAACAGGTGCGTCTCCGATCACAGCACCCATAGCACACATGGTGCAAAGCCCGACCACTATATTAGAATCGAGAGAGAAAGCCCGGGGAGGGGGGAAGAAGATTCGTATAGCCCAGGGGCATGTCCAGCATAGGGGAAAAGGGATCCAGAAACTATACACACCGGGAAAACATTAAATGTACATCGGAAAAGAAACCAGCATGAAAGGTAGATACAGCATCGGGCACCAATATATTCCATTCATTTGATGAACGATTCAGGCAGATATACGCTGTATATACATATTCCAGCGCCGGCGTTGTCGCTCGGCCGCCGTTTACATTCAGAGAAGAAGGACGCTACAGGTAACGAGAAAGAGAACATCAATCAAGGTGAGGGGGGGAAGGTCAGGCTCATCTCATCGCCCGTCCCCCCCCCCCCTCACTTACATTATACCAGGAGAAAGGAAAATAAAGAGGAAAGGGGAGTCGACCGGAGGGAGAAACCACGGAGGCCCACCTAGACTCCTTCTCCAGAACAGGGTATCAGACCCCAAGCTTCTCTTCACCGACTCCGGAGGTATCCGGACGAGTAGACGAGGAAGGCGGCGGCGAGAACCTCCGTGGGAACCCTACTTCTTCCCCAAGGCTATTCTCTCTAACGAGCAGAACTCCCTCTCCCTATTGGATCTCCTCCACTCTCTTCTTCCCTTCTTCTCTTTTTTTTTGATCTGATTCCTCTCTATATCTGTTCTCTCTCTTTTTCTTGTTTCGAAGGCGGGGTATATGTAGCAGTGGTTAATCCGGCGCCCCAGGAAGGGGCGCGTCGGATTTGACGGCGCTGGGAACACGACCCATTTCGGAGTTGGCGCGCCGAACTTAACGGCGCTGTATTAAGGGATGCCAACGCCTCTTAATGCGCCGTTTTAACTTGTTTGCTCGGCACGGGTTAGCCGATGGGTCCGGGGATGGTTCCGGAAGCTCCCGTTGACTGTTCCTCCCGCCCTGGCCCTTGGAAAACCTTGACGGGGCGTTGACGAAGCTCTTTGATATGACGAATGGCCTTAATCAGAACTTCGCGTGTGTCTGACCCGAGCACACGGGTATCCTGCTGGCACGGCCTTTGGCACTGTGATTGGTGCTTTTGGTCGAGACGGACTCGTGCTCGAAGCTTCCTTGTGGGATGGTATTGCATCCGGGATAATTCCGCCTTGAATGGCGATCAATCGGCCACTAACGGGCCCACTATGGCGAGAAGCCGAACCCGTGTAGGGTGAACGGGGCCTTCTGCTGACAGAACCTTCGGTCCCTTGTTGTGGACGGCCGAGGGCGTTCTTCCTCCTTAGGAGAGTCATTGGGTAGACCGTCGTCCTTGGTCGGGCGACGGATGTAGGGTAGCGGCATGACGAGGTCGATGCCGGATCATTGGGCAGGCTTGGTCGCGCTGCCGGTTGGTCGCAGGTTCATTCCGACTCTCCTGAGGTAAAGTCCCTGGTGCTCATTTCGAGGTGACTTGGGGCTCCATCAGCTTGAGGAATCTTTGATAAGTTACTCTTCATCGGCTTCTGTGCTTTAGTGGGCCGTATCGTTCGTCTTTGCGGCTTGGTCGCCGAAGGATTATATTTTAAGTGCCAACATGTATAGAGACCTATGGATTGATCTTGATTTGCTTGACTTTGAATAAAGGAATGGAATGCTTTGATTGAATGAGATTGGCCTTCTCTTTTGCGCATTTGTGTGGATTAAGGTGGTTCTTGGGGGAGAAAGCGGCCTATGAAAAGACCGCTGAATGAGTTAGACGGTCATCATTTGACCACCAACTCAAGCAAAACGGCCTTAGCTAAATCGCACAGAAAACAAATATCAAGAATTTAGATTTAAGGGTCTTAGGGGAAGAAGACGGTCTATCGAAGGACCGTTAGAAATTAAAACGGTTAATGAAGGACCGCCTAAAAGAAGTAAGCGGTCATGGGTAGACCGCGGTACCCCGAGTGTAAAGGAGAGCCAGGGGGCTGATGAGTGATGATGAAGGCGGCCTTCTGGAGACCGTCTAGAAGAATGAAACGGTCCCATTGGGACTGCTTGAGAGGATTGAAATGGTCGCCGAGAGACCGTCTATATGTAGATGCAAGAATTACTCGTAGACCTGTCTCTGCACACATACTTCAACAAAAAATAGATTAGATCTATTTTAGGCTTAACCCCTTGCTTACAGCAAGTTAGGGAATAACCAATCCTTGATTTTTGGTCAAGGGGGTAAGCCTTATTAAATAGGCAAAATGACATAAGGAAAAGGACGCGATGCAAGTCATGAAATGTAAATCAGCATAATGGCAATTTATTTTTGCTTTTGTTTTTTAGTTTTTTTTGAATGTTGAAAATATTTAATTTTTTTGGGTTTTGAAAATATTTAAATTTTTTGGATTTTGAAAATATTTGATTTTTTTCCTTTTTTGGGTTTTATAATATTTGATTTTTTTAGGTTTTGAAAATATTTGATTTTTTTAAGGGCTAACTCAAGCTAAGTAGTGAGGACCTTAACCTATGTCACAGGGAACCTTCTGAAACACAGCGTGTGCTTAAGGTGACAACCCCCTGGCCAGGGGTCCAATTCGCACGACGATGTCTTCCCCGGGGCCATACCGAGGGTGGGATCTAGTCTTCAAGGAGGAAGTTGAAGAGTAGTGGGGATAAGCCTAACGTTAGGACGCCAGATGTCAGGACTCGACTCCCTCCGAGGGCACTACCCCTCAAAGAGTTAGTGTATTGTATTCGGGGGATCAAACTTTCACTAGCACGCATACACCCAGGTTTGCGATGACCCGCGAGGACTTTTCCGCTCTTGTCGTGTTCTTTCAGGTACACCCATGATGCTGCACAATCTTTCACCGTTTTACGTGAATCTCGACTCTTGCCTTAAGAGAAGTAGGCCTGGTTACTAGGATCAGGGGTATTTTTCATGGTATTTTTCTTTCTTCTTTTTCCCTTTTTGAAGATTGCCCCTATTTGAGACCACTCTCGTATTGGGGGAGTGCCTAGGTCGGTTGTCTAATCCGTCAACCTCTTGCCCCTATGCTCGGCCGAAGAGAGAAAAGCAAAAGACCTTCACCTCCCATGAGCATGGCCGAAGGAGAAATGATGTTATACAAAAAGGAGACCCTGACCGAGGGGTGTCGTGTAGTGTGTGGGTGCTATGTTAAAGAATGTTCTCTAATGACTAAGGGAAGGTTGCCTCGCCACCCAGCCATCGTTAACCAGACTCTTTTAAGGATAAAAATGCTTAAGATATAGCCCATTCCACGCGTGAGATAAGTCCTCACTCTCAGCGTTAACCAAACGATAAGCGTTCCCAGGATAAACTTATTTGATTACAAACGGACCCTCCCAGTTGGATTGCAGCTTGGACCTAGGACCTTCAGATCTAATGAATTTACGTTTCAAAACCATGTTACCCACTTGGAATTTTCTTTCAATGACCTTCTTTTGAAAATGACGCGAGACACGCTTTTGGTAAACGGAGACATGATTGGCCGTATTAAGCCTCTTCTCGTCCAAGAGTTCCAGCTGGACTAGCAACGCCTCTCGGCGTTCATCGAGATTAAGTTCTTTGTCAAGCTGCACTCACAGGGAAGGGATCAAAATCTCATATGGGAGTACCGCCTCCATTCCGTAAGTGAGAGCAAACATAGTTTGCCCCGTGGGAGTACGGACAGAGGTGCGATAGGCCCATAGAGCTTCTATTAATTTATTGGCCCAGTCAGCGAATTTATGTGACTCGTATATTTTCTTGATGATTTTAAGAAGAGTCTTGTTGGTGGCCTCAGCTTGGCCATTGCCTTAGGGATAGTATGGTGATGAATGATGCAATGAAATGTTAAATTTCTTACAGAGGTCTTGGAGTTCTTGTGACACAAACTGAGGTCCATTGTCGGTGACGATGTCGCTAGGCACTCCAAATCGCGAAATGATGTTCTTCAGGATGAAGCGGCAAACTGTGGTAGCTTTGATCTCCGCATATGCTTCAACTTCAGCCCACTTGGTGAAGTATTCGGTAGCGGTAAGGATGAAGGACTTCTGCTTGGTCTGAGAATTAGGATCACCTAGTGGGCCGATAATATCAAAAGCCCACATGGAGAATGACCAAGGAGCAGAAAGAGGATGGAGAGATGAAGCAGGAGCATGAATCTTATCAGCATGGAGTTGGCACTGAAGACACCTACGGACATAGGTGGAAGAATGTTCTTCTAGGGTTGGCTAGTAATAGCCCTGCCTATGAATCTTCTTCGCCAAGGCTTGACCATTAACATGCCCTCCACACTCGCCTAGAGTGAGCTGCTTCAACAACCTTCCAGGCCTCATCATCGTCTAGACACCTCATGAGAACTCCATTAAGAGCACGCCTATACAATTCTCCTACAATGATTGTGTATCTAGAGGCGACTCTTCTAATGGCCTTGCGCTGCTCGGCGTTTGCCGATTCCGGGAATGAGCCATCCCTGCAATATTCCTCAATTTCATGATACCAAGGCAATTCCTCTTCTTCCAAGATCTCCTAGAGCTCTATTAAAGACACTTCTTTCAAATCCCCCAACTCAGCCTTTTTCTCTATAGATTTCCTAAGGTTATCAAATCACGGATCCTGAAGGGAAGGAGCATCTAGCTGCTGGACCACAATGGTCTTAGTGGAGTGACTAAGGGGAAAAGAGGGGGAAGAAGCAAGCGATGCAAGTGCATCGGCAAGAATATTCTGAGATCGAGGGGTGTGAATGTAAATCAGCTTACGGAATTGCTTAGCCAAGAGCGTGACCAAATCTTGATAAGGTTTGAGTTTAAGGTCACATGTGCGATAGGTAGAGAGAACCTGGCGTAGCACCAACTGAGAATCTCCTATAATGTTCAAGTACTGTGCACCCAGAACATAGGCGTAATCTAGCAAGGAGAGCCTCATACTCGGCTATATTGTTGGTAACAAGAAAAGAGAGTTGGTATGTAATGGGAATAGTCACTCCCTCCAGAGTGAGGAGGACGGCGCCGATCCATCGGCCCTGAGAATTAAGTGCACCATCAAAGTATAATGACCAGAAAGGGTGATGAGTGAGCACAACCAGATGTTCATCGGGGAGCTCATCTTGGATAGAATCTATGCAAGGGATAGGTAGGTGAGCAAGATGTTCAACGATAGCATATCCCTTGATTACTTTCTGAACGACGAAGGTAATATCGAACTGGGAGAGAAAACTCTACCAGCGAGTCAACCTACTAGAAAGGACGGGTTTCTCTAAGAGATAGCGAATTGGGTCCATTCTAGAGATTAACTTAACCTCATGGGCAAGAAAATAGTGTTTCAACTTCTGGGCTACCCAAACTAAGGCTGCGTAGGTCTTCTCCATGGTGGTATATTTAGCTTCTGCAGGATTGAACAACCTAGAGAGGTAATAGGCTGCCCTTTCTTTGCCTTCATCATCCACTTGTGCCAGGACAGCCCCTAGGAAGTCATCAATAACAGAAATATATAAAATCAAGGGTTTTTCAGGAACAGGGGGTTGTAAAACTGGGGGATTAGACAAATAAACCTTCAAATCCTCATAGGCCTTTTGACATTGTTCATTCCATTCAAATTTGGCTCCCGCCTTTAGCAGTTCGTAGAATGGGCGGCACCTTTGCGAATGTTGAGATATAAACCTTCGGATGAACTGCAAACGCCCAATCAGTCCTCGAAGATCTGTAATGTTCTTAGGCGGCGACATATCCATAACGGCCTTTGCCTTGTTTGGATCAATTTGAATCCCCCGCTTGCTAACTATGAAACCCAATAACTTCCCTGATGATACTCCAAACACACATTTCTTCGGATTCATTTTTAATTTGTACTCCCTAGCCCTTTGTAACACCTTGGCCAGGATAGCAGGGTGCTCTTCCTTCGACTTTGATTTCACCAAGATGTCATCCACATACGCTTCCATATAAACATGCATCATATCGTGGAAGATTGCCATCATCGCTCGTTGATATGTGGCACCCGCATTCTTCAGTCCAAATGGCATGACCATGTAGCAGTAGGTGCCCCAGGGCGTGGTGAATGTGGTCTTTTCTTGATCCTTGGGAGCTAGGCGGATTTGGTTATACCCTAAATATCCATCCATAAATGAGAGGGCTTCGTACCCGGCCGTGTTGTCCACCAACACGTCAATATGAGGAAGCGGGAAATCATCTTTAGGACATACCTTATTCAAGTCCCTGAAATCAATGCAAATTCACACTTTTCCATCCTTTTTCATCACAGGGACTATATTTGTCACCCATTGTGCGTATAAAACAACTCTAATGAACCTGGCCTTATGCAATTTATCCACTTCTTCTTTTATCCTCAAGGCCATATGGGGGTGGAATCTCCTTGATCTTTGCTTAACGGGCGTTGCCCCTGGTTTGAGTACAAGTCTATGTTCCACCAGGGCGGGGTCAAGACCCGGCATGTCCTCGTAGGACCAGGCAAATGAATCGCTATACTCCCTCAGGACCTGGACTAACTCCTCTTCAACCCGAGGAGGGAGGTTAGCAGAGATGATTATGTGCCCGGGATCCTCCTCTGTTCCAAGATTAATTTCTTTCGTGGGTTCATCCACTGCTGATGATGGTTCATCGAACCTCTTCAATCCTTATGTGTACAAATTGGCAGTGTCATCCATGTTGCTATCCATATAATCGATCGGGTCTTTCTCATCTATGATCTCGTAAACACCTAACCCGTCATCACTCCATACCCCGTCTAGCTCCTCATCATCCTCCAGGCCGATGGCTGTTTCTACAAACTTAGGACATCTACGGAGAGTGTGACAACGCTGAGTAAGATCCTGGAGGAACCTAATAGGGATGGCTTTAGAATAGGCGTCATTGGGTGCATAGCAAGCGTGGAAGGGTTGGAAACACGAGAACAAGATCCTACTTTACTAGACTCGACTGACTCTACTTCCCTAGACTCAACAAGCCCTGCATCTAACCTAGAAGATAGAAAACCTAATGGAAAGGAAACAGGGGCTCATGCCCCTGGGAAGAGGACTGACAGAATACACCATAATCCTCCACTAAAATATCTATTTTAAAATTGGCATTTTTTTTGGAGACTGGCGGAAATCATGCAACAAGATGGATCAGAGGGAGGAGGAGAAGGAGGAAGTGTAAGAGGATAGAGAGATGGAAAAAGAACACTGAAGAATGGATCGGAGGAGGAGAACCACATGGCTGAAAGATCGACGGGTGGGCAGCGCCCGCATGAACATGGCACAATCAACACTTCAGTTGGCATTTCCATCAAAAATGGATCAATCATGATAGGAGGTGAGCAAGGGATGGACTCCAGCTTTTGAAAAAAGGAAGCAAGGCGGGATGGTGACCAAGAAAAGGTAACGAGGGAGCTCCCTTTTGTCAGTGGATGGTTGGCTGGCTCTGCTGGCGTGTACTTCACGAGCTGCACCTCAGGGTTTCTCAGACAATCTTCTTCATGAAACAACTTTTCAAAACTTTCACAGAAATCTTTCATATCATCTACCGACTCCTTTAGTGGCGGTGGCGGGCCAGAAATAGTGCAGCCATCATCTTCCTCCTCATCAGGACGGGCTGGTATCTTCAAGGTGCCGGGTTACAATGGTCCTTTCACAAAATGTTGGCGGTAGTTCCAGGTCAACGGCCCTGAGTCCCCCAAGACTGATAACGAGGACTCTCGATATCCGAGACCCCTTCTGTTCATCTTTCTGCCCCTGGGGATGGGCTTCGTCCGCCCCTGTAGTTGGGCACTGAGACCCATGCCTGGTTGATATCCCAGCTTCAGTATCATATTCTAGCATTTGGGGTCTCTTATCTTGGACTTGACTTTGACATTAACTGACGTAGTGGCGGGCTTGCGTGGTGCATATGCCCATGGAAAATCAAGGTCAAGTACTGAAATAACCGGCTTGTTACTCGGCCAGAGAGTTGGCAGTATTTTGTCAGAAATAGCTTCAACAGATTGGACTATGGATATACTCCTGACCTTGACCACCCACCCCTGAAATGGGAATTTGAGGCATTGGTGCGCGGTCGATGGCACAGCATGGAGACTGTCAATCCACGGACGACCCAGGATGGCTTTGAACATCGGGTCAATGTCCAATACATAAAATTCAACGGGCATCGTCAGCGGCTGAGCTCGGCTTGAACATTCACTACCCCATGACATGCCCTTCTTGAGTTGTCGTAAGTGGCAATTGTTGTTAGGGTAGGACTCAGCATATCTTCAGAAATGTTACATGCGTGTAGGGTGCTAAGGGGACAGACATTTATCGATGCTCCTGTGTCCACCAAAGCCGCCTCAACGGCCACCTTGTTTAAGGTGATGGAAATGCAGAGTGGCATCTGACGTGCCTCGGGAGGTGCCAATTCTGACTCTGAAAAGGAAATGGCCGGCCCCTTTGTAATTGTGACCAAAGTCGATGGTAAACTGTCTACTGCCATATCCTCACTGACCATGACCTTTTGGAGTGGCACGACCCTAAATCAAACTTGAAGAAGATAACAACTATGAGCAACAATTGAAGGTAATACCAAAGATTTTACAAGTTAAACCAGGATTTGACCATTTATTTATTCTGTTTCTTCAACATTAGAAAAATAAGAAAAATGATAAAAATTTGAACTTGACAATTTCAATAACCTAAATGATCATGGTTTGTAATGCTTAAGCCTTAATTAGTGAGCAAAAGATAGCATAAACCTAGCCTAAAACACAACAAACGAGCTGGCTTAAACACTGGAAACAGGAGAAAAATGGTCTTCTGTAGACTGCAACCTGCACGAGACGGTCTCAGAAAGATAGCCGGGCTATTTTATCTTCCTTTTTTTTTTCAAAACATGAACACATCTTTGAGGCTGGACGCGCCTAATAGAGGCATCGGACTGCTAGGGCGCGTCAATAATATCTCAAAATTAATAAAATAATGAATATCTATGAAGGCGTCTTAGAGGTAGGGCGCCTCAATAATTTTTTTTTAAAAATTGTTTTTTGGGGAGATGAAAATGGTCTATCGCGCGACTGTTTCTTCCCATGCGGTTCCTTGAAGGGCCGTTTTTAACACCGAGGTCCACTGACGGCGAACCCCGACAGACCTTGATTAAAATAGTGATTTCGAACGATATACTGAACCAAATTTAGGCAAAAAGGTACCGTTGGAAAGAGCATTCAAAGATGAATAAGGTAGCATGCTTTGATTTGAGTTTAGACTAAGTTAAACTAATGTAAGATGAATTGAAAGGGAAAGTAACCCTTCGGGTATACCTCCGAGTAAACTAAGAAATTCGATCGACATGGTTCGTAAAAATTAGGTAAAATAGCATCAAATGAAAGAGAACAAAGAGAGGAACACGCTGGTATATTCAATTAGTGGTTCAGCCTGAGAGAAGCCTACCTTAATTGACGGGAAAATGAAGAGGAAAAATGCGCGCCGGAACCCTAATCGAATCGCTCCTAAAATGCCAAAATTCGCCCAAGGCCGGCCACGATCGACCACGCCGCCGGCCAAACGATCAAATGAGAGTCGCCAGAGGTCGAAGCCCTCTATTTATAGAGCCTATGGGGGGTTCTAGAGATCGAATCGAGCTATAGAGTCCAAAGAGGGGAAAACGGCGAAAAACTCGGGTCGATTAAATCCACCGCCGTCGTGACAAACCGAAGGGTCTAGGGTTAGGGTTTTCAAAGAAGAATCGGTCAACAAGGGTTGCACTAGGGTTAGGCTTCGATTAGAGCCCATTAGGATGAGAATTAAGGTCCAATTTGGGCAATTTAGGTTGTTCATATAAGGTACGATTTTTATCCTAAATTTCAAAATTGGGCCTAGTCCAATTTTATTCTGGGTTTGTTTCTTAAGACAAAGTTGCTGGAAATAACATTTTACACATGATACATATTTTTCCATATGTTTATTAAAATTTTGAAATCTGAGCTAAGAAAATAATTAAATAATATAGTGATATTTAGTATTAAAAATTCCAGATGCTACACCATGCCCTTTATTACCTCCGCTAAAGATTAGTGGGGGCAGAATCAAAATATACCCCGATCAAGAAAGTTTGCCTTGCCTTAGTCTTTGCAGTTAAGAAGATGAGGCATTACATGCTATCACATGAAATATAGTTGATATCAAGGGTCGATCTGGTCAAATATATGCTTTCCCAGCCAATACTGAAAGGGCGACTAGGTAAATGGGCCGTCATTTTGATAGAATTTGACATTACACATGTGCCGTAAAAGGCTATTAAAGGCCAGGCAATGGCAGATTTCTTTGCAGAACATCCTGTGCCTGAGGATTCCCCTCTAATCACAGAGCTTCCGGAAGATGAAACACTAGAAGTGGTCCAAGTTCGTCAAGCCATATGGCAGTTATACTTTGACTGGGCATCCAAAACTGAAACATCCCAATCAGGACATGCGAGTATAAGAGTCGGAGCAGGCATCATCCTTAAATCCCCAAAAGGAGAAGTGCTGCATACATCGTGCTCGATCAACAAGCCATGCAAAAACAATGAAGCAGAATATGAAGCCTTGATCATTGGTCGTCAGATTGCCCTCCATATGGATATTCGAATGCTGCAAGTGTTCGGCGATTCAATGCTAATTGTCAAGCAGATACAGGGAAAATTCGATGTCCGAAAGTCTGAATTACACCCTTATTGTGCCAAGGTGAAGCAGCTCATGGGGCGATTCTATTTTATCGAAATAAGCCATGTTGGCCGAAGCCAAAATGCTCAGGCGGATCCCTAGCAAAATTGGCGAGTTCACTAGCAGTCTCGCTAGACCAATCCCTCAATATAACAGTGATAAATAGGCACCAGGTTCCCAGCATGATAGGGGAGCCGGGTGAAGAAGAAGAATGTGAAGCTGCAACAGCAGAAGTAACCAACTCTCCTGACTGGAGGGAACCTTTGATGAAGTGGTTTAAACACCAAGAACTGCCCAAGCAGAAGGGAGAAAAGATCAGATTGATTAGAATGAAAGACTCTTATGAAATCAGGAACGAGACCTTGTTCCGGATTGTGGCGGATGCCAAGAGAAGGGTGCTCCTCCGATGTCTGTCTACGGAGGAGGCCTGGACCGTCATGAAAGAAGTCCATGCCGGATCAGCCGACGCTCATCAAGCTGGGCCGAAAATGAAAATTGAAATCAAGAAGCTGGGATATTACTGGTCAACTATGTTCGATGACTGTTGCAAGTATGCCAAGTCATGTCATAAGTGCCAGCAGCATGCTGCGGTCCCAAGAAGACCCCCAATACAATTACATCCAACGGCGCCCAGCTGGCCTTTCGCTCAACAGGGCACCGATGTTGTGTGCCCATTGCCCGCGTCTCCATCAGGATGCAGATACATTTTAGCAGCAGCAGATTACTTCTCCCGATGGGCAAAGGTTGTGGCTCTAAGGGAAGTGACAGGAGAAATTGTGGCCAGATTTGTCCGTTGAAACATCATATTCCGATTCCACGTGCCCGACCGAATCGTCTCCGACAATGGAAGCCACTTCCGGAACTAGAAGGTCTACAAATTGGCCGATAAATTCAAGATTGATTGGAGGACATCCACTTCGTACAACCCACAAGTAAACGGGTTAGCAGAAACCTTCAATAAAACACTATGCACACTTCTTGCCAAGACGGTCAGCTCTAACAAGAAGGATTGAGAAGACAAGATGTATGAAGCACTGTGGGCATACCGTATCGTGTACAAGACTCCCACGGGTTGCTCACCGTTCTCACTGGTGTATGGCTCAGAGGCAGTCATCCCGATAGAGCTGGAGATACCCTCTCTACGAGTGGCAATCCAGCGTGAACTGATAAAAGATGGCCAGATAAATATAGAAAGAAGACTGGTGGAGCTCTCCGATTTGGAAGGATAGCTACTTAAGACCCAACAGAATATACAACTTTATCAGGCCCGTATGGCCCGCGCCTTCGACAAGCTCGTCAAAGGGCACACATTTTAGAAAGGAGACCTAGTCATGGTCAAGAGAAAAGAAGTCATGGCGGCCAACCCCAAAGGCAAGTTAAACGAAAACTGGATAGGGCCTTATGTGGTCCAAAAGGTTTATGAAGGCGGGGCTTATGTCAGCGTTGACCACCGAGAGGAAGTTCAATTTTCACCCCTCAATGGGAAGCACCTGAAACTATACCATCCACCGCTTCCTCAGTTCAGCGATCAGCTAAATCCATTACCCAATAATGAACATGCCTGTACTTCGGAACTATTGTGATGAGTTACCGGCCAAGGAACCGAAGCCCAAAGTCCGACTGGAAAGGGGCCATCAGTGCCGCAACCCAGATAGTTGTGATGAAAATAGTGATGAAGATGACGATGAAGAAAATGAAAGAATGATGAAGATAATGATGAAGAAGATAGCATGCTAACAATGATTGTAACGCCCCAGAATCCGGTCCCAAATTTTGGGTCTATTTTTTTTCTTTATCGGACCCCGACGCAATTACTCCGTACATATCGCGGAAGCACCAATGTAAATAAATGTGCATTCATTCACATGAGAGAGAAACCATAGGTTACAAGGAATGTAGATAAGCATCTCAACCATTCATAATCTCTAAAAGTTCAGGTTCATGTTCCAGATTACACAAGAGCCCACATAGGTCTTTCACCCCACACCCTACATATAGCAAAACATTTGTCCGCAGCATACCCAAACAGATGGTGCTAACTCTATAACTCAGCTGCAGCCTCCACCTCAACCTCCTACTCTATGTCTCCTGAAAACGTGTGTCACAAAAGGGGTGAGTGTGACGCTCAGTAGGTAGCCTAAACAAACCGGGGTTAACTTGCATTTATATAACTGAATTATGTACATAATTCAGATGTTAATAATAGCATAATCCATTCATTATAGTCTGCTGAAAATAACTCATAAGAGGAAAATACACATTCTTAAGCTGACATATAAGGTACCCATGCATGCGCTAAAACCACGGTGAATAAGCATTTACACATTATCACATTTCCATATTTTCACACTTTCACATATCACTTTTCCATATTTTCGCATTTCACATTTTCACATTTCACATTTCACATTTCCTCATTTTCACATTTTGTTATTCATGGAAAAAAACAGCTGCCACAATCATAGGAGGCCCACACACACACAACGAACGAAAGAGTACTGCGCAGACCCGAGAGCGAACTCTCACCTAGATTCTTGGTGGCCTCGTGGCATTACGTAACCCACATCACAAAGGCCGCCCCCCCGGGGACCGAAGACCGAATCAATAGGATTTTATTCCAGGGTCGTCCCCCCACAGGGACCGAAGTCCTATCTCACAGAAGAGTGTTGTTTCCATTCATATCATTTACATCATATTCACATTCATAATCATTTTTACAAAAACTAGTATGATACTTTATCATATCATGCATGCTTCCAATAGTTTAAGTGGGCTAAACATACTTATATGCTGACTGGTGTAGAACAATGCATGATCATGTTACTATATAAAAGGAACATGTTTATCCTTCTAGGCTACATATGCACAGAAAATGATTTATATCTGAAGGTATAGAATTTCTGTGGGCATGAAATTTTTACTGTGGGTTACTAACTTAGCCTTCTGCCATTTTCTAATTTTTTAGATTTTTATGAATTAATATACCCCCTCAAAATTCTCCTTTTCTCAGTTTCTGGAAATTGGGTCTGTGCAGCATGTGCACCGACCCCACTAGAACAGGCACAGACCTCACGGGAACATGCACAGACCTTACTGGAACATGCACAGACCCTGCTTGTGGCCAGGACCAGACATGCACTGACCTCACTGGAACATGCACCGACTTCACTGGAATATGCACAGACCTCACTTATGATTTGAACTAAACTTGCATCGACCTCACTAGAACATGCACAGACCTCACTGAAACATGCACAGACCTCACTTATGATTTGAACTAAACCTACACCGACCTCATTAGAACATGCACAGACCTCACTTATGATTTGAACTAAACCTGTACCGACCTCACTAGAACATGCACCGACCTCACTTATGATTTGAACTAAACCTGCACCGACCTCACTAGAACATGCACAGACCTTACCGGAACATGCACAGACCCTGTTTGTGGCCATGGTCAGACATGCACCGACCTCACTTATGATTTAAACTAAACATGAACCGACCTTACTAGAACATGTACGGACCTTAAACATGCACATACCTTATAAAATATGCACAGACCTTAAACATGCACAGACCTTATAAAACATGCACATATCTTACTATAACTAAAACATGCACTGACCTTGAACATGCACATACCTTACTACAACTAAAACATGCACAGACCTTAAGCATGCACAGACCTTACTATAAAATATGCACCAACCTTAGACATGCATAGACCTTACAAAATATGCACAGACCTCAATGAAACATGCACAGATCTCACTTATGATTTGAACCAAACCTGCACCGATCTCACTAGAACATGCACAGACCTTACTTATGATTTGAACTAAACCTGCACTGACATCACTAGAACATGCACAGACCTCACTGAAACATGCATAGACCTCACTGAAACATGCACCGACCCTGTCTATGCTTGAACAAAACATGCACTGACCCTTACTATGGATATTAGGAACTATGCACAGGCCTTGCCATGAACCATATGCAATTTACACAGACCTTGCAACGGTCATCATGAAATATGCACAGACCCTACTATGACCCATATGAAATATGTATAGACTGTTAGAGCTGGTGCGATGGATTCAGAGGGGGGTGAATGAATCCCTCAGTGAAGATCTCAACCAATTTCAAAACCTAAGACAAGGACACACCAGATCAGAGCTCCCTAAAACGATGCAAGACTTGACTAAACAACGAAATACTCTATTGATGCACACCGTTGAACACTTTACCTGCACTTCAAGCAGAAACAGAGCGTTTGTGCTCTCAAGATGAATCAACAGATAAGAAATTGAAACAAGATTTTAAGCATGCTGATGCGGGACGGAACCATGGACACGACAAGCTCGCGATCGTCCCTTGATGAGGGAAGCGTCGGACGTGCACGGTTGAGAAACCGGCAAGAGCTAGGGTGGTCGATTTGCACTCTCATGCCCGGATCGGGTCACGGGGACGGTCTCGCTCTCTCTCGCAGCAGCGGTGAATGATAATATAGCGAGCTAACGGACCTAAAGCATGCTCTCTAGCAGCGGCATAAACAAGTATATATGAAAATAAGCAAATGTCGAGTGTAGGGAGCGAGAACGATACCTCCACACGCTCGGCGTGGGGAAGACGGGCCCGGCCGAAAATCGTACTCCCGGAACAATATTACACAATATTACAGAAATGCAAGCCGCTGCCCACTCCACGCAGGGAGGTAAAGGGCTACACAATGGGGTCCGGGAGGACCGAATTCGGGTTGACGGGCGGCTTCTCACGTTGATTCGGCAACACCCGAACACGTGACGGTGGGGCCCACGTGCTGTCCGAAGGGGCCGTGTGGGACCTGGTGGCACCGCTGTAGTGGTGGATGCCCGGAGGGTCGCTCCTTGGGATGGCAGCACGCTGGTTCGCCGGTCGGAGGCCCGGCGGCTCCGTTCGGCACCGGTCGGAAAACCCGATCGGAAATCTGCCGGTTCTGTATTTCGGCGCGCGCTCCGGCGAGAATGGGCGCTGCGATCAGTCCTGATGTCGGATCGACATGAGACTGGCGCCGTTGGAAAGCTAGCTTGAAGTTCTTCAACCTAGGCCCAAAGATCTGGCCTGGATCTGCTCGTATCTTGACTTATGGAATTTTCAATCTCCTGTTGTACAGTAACTGAAGACTCAGACCTACAGAGAACTTGACTATGGATTGCCTTTGACCGCGAGGGAGACTTTCAAATCTGGGGTTGTGTTCTTCACCAAAGTTGATGGAAATTGAGCTGGGAAGATGGCAAAATTGGTTTGGACAAGTTTGTATGTGTCTATGAGTTTCTGTGAGTTGTTTAATGGACGAAGGTCGGATCTGGAAATGGGCTGACAACACTGTAGCTTCGATAGAACATGAATTTATAAAAATAGGTAGAAGGATGATAAAAATTTAATAAAAATTATGGGGGTAGGGGACGATGGACAAAACGCCCAGTTAAATTGGGAGGTCTAACAAAATTCAAAAGGGTGGTCGAAGGTGGAGAACTCAGGGCTACTGTCACTGTAGACAGTGACAGAACAGATCTGAGATTGAGAGTTGAACGAAATGGTAAAGATATGAAACGGTGGCTTTTGAATCTGGATTTTTTTGTGGAGAATGGGATAGAAGATAGAAACCAACCCTCAAAATTGCAAATCGATCTGAGCTCATGGCTGGCTTCAGGAATTCACGAACTGCACCCCTGTCTAGCAAGATAGAAAACTGAAGACGATCCCGTGGCGGCTCGAAGGCGGCACGAACGGCGGCGGCGGCGGCACAAACGATCACCGGAGGTTGAGAGGAGGGGATTGAAGATAGAGCCACTCTAGAATTTGGGGTTGGAGAAGGAAGAACACCATGGGAGAGAGGGAGAGAGGGCACACCCTTCTTGCTTCAAGTAATTTTCACATAATTTCTTCATTAATCTCTAATGACACTATACATAGGCTTATATAGAAAATAGCAAGGGGTGGAGGGGCTGATAATTTCGTGGGAAATATGTCATTTTCATCCCCCATGTGGTCAAAACTCAAAATAAATAAATTACATATGGATGGGGCACTCCTTTGACTAGGTAGGTAAGGTAGGTGGCCTACCTTTGAAATTTTAACCCCTTTGTCTCCCATGTGGTCAATTAGCATTCAAACCTTCTAGATGGCCACCTAGGATGGTTGACCAGCCCCACATGGATGAGGTGGACCAATGGGGAAGGGGAGGGGGCCCCCTAACTGGACCTACTACACATTTGCACAAAAACTCACACAATCCAAGGGAATGACGCATTGGCTTACAAAGCCGTACAATTGCGCTTATACTTTCCCATGGATATAAAAGTAAACTAAAGGACACAAATGCAAAATAACAATGTCAGTGCTCGACGTCGATTCCCATCAATTCTTCCCGGGTGGGAGGAACTCGACCCCGTCGAGTAGGGGTATGGATGCTCGAGTACTCCGGCAGATCCGTCACCACGCCAAGTAGCGCGGGTATACTCCACTCCAAGTGACCGTCACCTGCTCATTTCATATATACTCGATATGCACAAGCTGCCATGGGCTAGAGGTGGACACTCCGGGTGGGGCACTCTCAAAGGGAAGGAAGCAGCTTGAAGACTCACTAGGAATCACCGCTGAGTCCCTGTAGGTGAGTAGATCCGGGTGTAGATATAGAACCGATCCCATACTCATCGAACGAGTCCACTCGCCTCTTACTCATAAGAGAACGACAACAAGCTTGCACAAGACACATGCAGACTCTCAAACTACACACAAACCATGCAAACAAGAAACTTACTCATGTATGACTCTAGACACACCTATTGTTAGTCCGACCCGTACATGGGTGAGGGGGGGGGCCAGGACACCCAAACGTATGCCATGCATGCATCTGACGTAACCGGTGGTTGATATCATGTGGAAATCCTTGACATCCTAAGGTGGGCCATGCATGCATATGGGATGTGGATGTGGGAGGGCCAAGAGTATCTCCCCTAGATGATGGCGTATTTTGTAAGTGTACGGGCTTGGTGGGCATAGACGACCCGGCCCGTGGGGAAGGGGTGTGGTAGCGGACTCCCTCGAAGAAGTGAAGTGAATGTGGAGAGTCTAAGGATCCACTAAGGAATGGGTCAAAGGGATCAAAGAAGGTATGACCCCTTGTGGTGGGTTCCCACAAGTCACGGTCCCACGTGTAGAAGTTTTGAAGGTGTGGATAGTCACCTTCTTGAATTGTGACGGGTGGGACGGGGATCGTGGGCAAGAAGTATGATTCCTCCCTCGGACAAAAGGGTATGAATTCAGGCTCGTCCGGTAACGGAAGGAGTAAGAGGACCTCCGTGGTGACACAACCCACGGTGCA
Organism: Amorphophallus konjac; assembly: GCA_022559845.1. Classification (NCBI taxonomy): domain Eukaryota; kingdom Viridiplantae; phylum Streptophyta; class Magnoliopsida; order Alismatales; family Araceae; genus Amorphophallus; species Amorphophallus konjac. The sequence goes on along the minus strand of CM040123.1, from coordinate 113,552,474 downwards.
CTCGGAGGTAATGGACCCTAAGGCCGGATGGGTGAAGCTAAGACTAGCGGGTTGGTCAAAGCCTCGGGCCAATAAATGTGTAAAGGTCAACTGCCGGTCTAACCCTTTAAGAAGGTCGTCCAATGTGTCCACATAGTGACGAGACCGGAAGGTGGTATGAAGTGAGTTGCTTGACACTAGTGGTAGTGTGGGGTCCATTGATGGGAAGGGAGGTGGGACCAAGCCATCCTTGAGCCAACTAAGAAGCGGCTCGGCTATGAAAAGCGTACCTGTTAGAAATACGGGTGGCTCGGGCCTTGGTGGTTCCAAATGAGAGGATTCCGAATCAAATTCGGAAATAGAGATGGATGACATTGGAACTCTCTCGAGTGGTGAAGGCCATGGTGTAGGCGGCTGGGAGGTGGATGCTTGTCGAAAGCCACCATACCGAGAGAAGTGTGACTCAAATGGTTCGACCACTAGAGCGACCGTATAGGATTCCGCTAGAGAGAATGCATTGCGGATAAGACATTCCAATTGGAAGTGAAGGCGCAAACCTCTCCGGAACTGAAATGCGGCCGTTTTGCTCTCCTCTCCCAAGCCATGTTCCAACCAATACTTATGATATGCCCGAATGTACTCGGACACGGACCTATCACCTTGGACGGGTCGACATGGGTTGGCCATAGTTGCCAAAATACGGGAATGGATCTCTAGGAATGGATATGCAAGGCCATTTGGGCAAGACACTAGACACGACCCTAAGTAATGCAAAGTTGGAATGCATGCACACTAAGGACCCTAGACGTAAACCAAGACTCGGTACGTGGCGGAGATAACCGATCCGAAGATCACTCGCGCAAATGTGCGGCCTTCCCGATAGGCGTAGCCTAACGTTCGGACAACACCTTTTGATATACCGAGTAAAGGGATGTATGCGACCCAAAAATGACTCTTTTTGTTGTTTTGAAAATATGATGATCCTAAACACGACTTAGAAAATGACTTAAATGACACTCTTTTTTTTGTTTTGGAGACCCTAGACTCAACTTGGCTCTGATACCAAATTGATGCGGGACGGAACCACGGACACGACAAGCTCGCGATCGTCCCTTGATGAGGGAAGCGTCGGACGTGCACGGTTGAGAAACCGGCAAGAGCTAGGGTGGTCGATTTGCACTCTCGTGCCCGGATCGGGTCACGGGGACGGTCTCGCTCTCTCTCGCAGCAGCGGTGAATGATAATATAGCGAGCTAACGGACCTAAAGCATGCTCTCTAGCAGCGGCATAAACAAGTATATATGAAAATAAGCAAATGCCGAGTGTAGGGAGCGAGAACGATACCTCCACGCGCTCGGCGTGGGGAAGACGGGCCCGGCCGAAAATCGTACTCCCGGAACAATATTACATAATATTACAGAAATGCAAGCCGCTGCCCACTCCACGCAGGGAGGTAAAGGGCTACACAATGGGGTCCGGGAGGACCGAATTCGGGTTGACGGGCGGCTTCTCACGTTGATTCGGCAACACCCGAACACGTGACGGTGGGGCCCACGTGCTGTCCGGAGGGGCCGTGTGGGACCTGGTGGCACCGCTGTAGTGGTGGATGCCCGGAGGGTCGCTCCTTGGGATGGCAGCACGCTGGTTCGCCGGCCGGAGGCCCGGCGGCTCCGTTCGGCACCGGTCGGAAAACCCGATCGGAAATCTGCCAGTTCTGTATTTCGGCGCGCGCTCCGGCGAGAATGGGCGCTGCGATCAGTCCCGATGTCGGATCGACATGAGACTGGCGCCGTTGAAAAGCTAGATTGAAGTTCTTCAACCTAGGCCCAAAGATCGGGCCTGGATCTGCCCGGATCTTGACTTATGGAATTTTCAATCTCCTATTGTACAGTAACCGAAGACTCAGACCTACAGAGAACTTGACTATGGATTGCCTTTGACCGCGAGGGAGACTTTCGAATCTGGGGTTGTGTTCTTCACCAAAGTTGTTGGAAATTGAGCTGGGAAGATGACAAAATTGTTTTGGACAAGTTTGTATGTGTCTATGAGTTTCTGTGAGTTGTTTAATGGACGAAGGTCGGATCTGGAAATGGGCTGACAACACTGTAGCTTCGATAGAACATGAATTTATAAAAATAGGTAGAAGGATGATAAAAATTTAATAAAAATTATGGTGGTAGGGGACGATGGAAAAAATGCCCAGTTAAATTGGGAGGTCTAACAAAATTCAAAAGGGTGGTCGAAGGTAGAGAACTCAGGGCTACTGTCACTGTAGACAGTGACAGAACAGATCTGAGATTGAGAGTTGAATGAAATGGTAAAGATATGAAACAGTGGCTTTTGAATCTGAATTTTTTTGTGGAGAATGGGATAGAAGATAGGAACCAACCCTCAAAATTGCAAATTGATCTGAGCTCGTGGCTGGCTTCAGGAATTCACGAACTGCACCCCTGTCTAGCAAGACAGAAAACTGAAGACGATCCCGTGGCGGCTCGAAGGCGGCACGAACGGCGGCGGCGGTGGCACAAACGATCACCGGAGGTTGAGAGGAGGGGATTGAAGATAGAACCACTCTAGAATTTGGGGTTGGAGAAGGAAGAACACCATGGGAGAGAGGGAGAGAGGGCACACCCTTCTTGCTTCAAGCAATTTTCACATAATTTCTTCATTAATCTCTAATGACACTATACATAGGCTTATATAGAAAATAGCAAGGGGTGGGGGGGCTGATAATTTCGTGGGAAATATGTCATTTTCATCCCCCATGTGGTCAAAACTCAAAATAAATAAATTACATATGGATGGGGCACTCCTTTGACTAGGTAGGTAAGGTAGGTGGCCTACCTTTGAAATTTTAACCCCTTTGTCTCCCATGTGGTCAATTAGCATTCAAACCTTCTAGATGGCCACCTAGGATGGTTGACTAGCCCCACATGGATGAGGTGGACCAATGGGGAAGGGGAGGGGGCCCCCTAACTGGACCTACTACATATTTGCACAAAAACCCACACAATCCAAGGGAATGACGCATTGGCTTACAAAGCCGTACAATTGCGCTTATACTTTCCCATGGATATAAAAGTAAACTAAAGGACACAAATGTAAAATAACAATGTCAGTGCTCGACGTCGATTCCCATCAATTCTCCCCGGGTGGGAGGAACTCGACCCCGTCGAGTAGGGGTATGGATGCTCGAGTACTCCGGCAGATACATCACCATGCCAAGTAGCGCGGGTATACTCCACTCCAAGTGACCGTCACCTGCTCATTTCATATATACTCGATATGCACAAGCTGCCATGGGCTAGAGGTGGACACTCCGGGTGGGGCACTCTCAAAGGGAAGGAAGCAGCTCGAAGACTCACTAGGAATCACCGCTGAGTCCCTGTAGGTGAGTAGATCCGGGTGTAGATATAGAACCGATCCCATACTCATCGAACGAGTCCACTCGCCTCTTACTCATAAGAGAACGACAACAAGCTTGCACAAGACACATGCAGACTCTCAAACTACACACAAACCATGCAAACAAGAAACTTACTCATGTATGACTCTAGATACACCTATTGTTAGTCCGACCCGTACATGGGTGAGGGGGGGGGGCCAGGACACCCAAACGTATGCCATGCATGCATCTGACGTAACCGGTGGTTGATATCATGTGGAAATCCTTGACATCCTAAGGTGGGCCATGCATGCATATGGGATGTGGATGTGGGAGGGCCAAGAGTATCTCCTCTAGATGACGGCGTATTTTGTAAGTGTACGGGCTTGGTGGGCATAGACGACCCGGCCCGTGGGGAAGGGGTGTGGTAGCGGACTCCCTCGAAGAAGTGAAGTGAATGTGGAGAGTCTAAGGATCCACTAAGGAATGGGTCAAAGGGATCAAAGAAGGTATGACCCCTTGTGGTGGGTTCCCACAAGTCACGGTCCCACGTGTAGAAGTTTTGAAGGTGTGGATAGTCACCTTCTTGAATTGTGACGGGTGGGACGGGGATCGTGGGCAAGAAGTATGATTCCTCCCTCGGACAAAAGGGTATGAATTCAGGCTCGTCCGGTAACGGAAGGAGTAAGAGGACCTCCGTGGTGACACAACCCACGGAATGGACCCTAAGGCCGGATGGGTGAAGCTAAGACTAGCGGGTTGGTCAAAGCCTCGGGCCAATAAATGTGTAAAGGTCAACTGCCCGTCTAACCCTTTAAGAAGGTCGTCCAATGTGTCCACATAGTGACGAGACCGGAAGGTGGTATGAAATGAGTTGCTTGACACTAGTGGTAGTGTGGGGTCCATTGATGGGAAGGGAGGTGGGACCAAGCCATCCTTGAGCCAACTAAGAAGCGGCTCGGCTATGAAAAGCGTACCCGTTAGAAATACGGGTGGCTCGGGCCTTGGTGGTTCCAAATGAGAGGATTCCGAATCAAATTCGGAAATAGAGATGGATGACATTGGAACTCTCTCGAGTGGTGAAGGCCATGGTGTAGGCGGCTGGGAGGTGGATGCTTGTCGAAAGCCACCATACCGAGAGAAGTGTGACTCAAATGGTTCGACCACTAGAGCGACCGTATAGGATTCCGCTAGAGAGAATGCATTGCGGATAAGACATTCCAATTAGAAGTGAAGGTGCAAACCTCTCTGGAACTGAAATGCGGCCGTTTTGCTCTCCTCTCCCAAGCCATGTTCCAACCAATACTTATGATATGCCCGAATGTACTCGGACACGGACCTATCACCTTGGACGGGTCGACATGGGTTGGCCATAGTTGCCAAAATACGGGAATGGATCTCTAGGAATGGATATGCAAGGCCATTTGGGCAAGACACTAGACACGACCCTAAGTAATGCAAAGTTGGAATGCATGCCCACTAAGGACCCTAGACGTAAACCAAGACTCGGTACATGGCGGAGATAACCGATCCGAAGATCACTCGGGAAAATGTGCGGCCTTCCCGATAGGCGTAGCCTAACGTTCGGACAACACCTTTTGATATACCGAGTAAAGGGATGTATGCGACCCAAAAATGACTCTTTTTGTTGTTTTGAAAATATGATGATCCTAAACACGACTTAGAAAATGACTTAAATGACACTCTTTTTTTTGTTTTGGAGACCCTAGACTCAACTTGGCTCTGATACCAAATTGATGCGGGACAGAACCACGGACACGACAAGCTCGCGATCGTCCCTTGATGAGGGAAGCGTCGGACGTGCACAGTTGAGAAACCGGCAAGAGCTAGGGTGGTCGATTTGCACTCTCGTGCCCAGATCGGGTCACGGGGACGGTCTCGCTCTCTCTCGCAGCAGCGGTGAATGATAATATAGCGAGCTAACGGACCTAAAGCATGCTCTCTAGCAGCGGCATAAACAAGTATATATGAAAATAAGTAAATGCCGAGTGTAGGGAGCGAGAACGATACCTCCACGCGCTCGGCGTGGGGAAGACGGGCCCGGCCGAAAATCGTACTCCCGGAACAATATTACACAATATTACAGAAATGCAAGCCGCTGCCCACTCCACGCAGGGAGGTAAAGGGCTACACAATGGGGTCCGGGAGGACCGAATTCGGGTTGATGGGCGGCTTCTCACGTTGATTCGGCAACACCCGAACACGTGACGGTGGGGCCCACGTGCTGTCCGGAGGGGCCGTGTGGGACCCGGTGGCACCGCTGTAGTGGTGGATGCCCGGAGGGTCGCTCCTTGGGATGGTAGCACGCTGGTTCGCCAGCCGGAGGCCCGGCGGCTCCGTTCGGCACCGGTCGGAAAACCCGATCGGAAATCTGCCGGTTCTGTATTTCGGCGCGCGCTCCGGCGAGAATGGGCGCTGCGATCAGTCCCGATGTCGGATCGACATGAGACTGGCGCTGTTGGAAAGCTAGCTTGAAGTTCTTCAACCTAGGCCCAAAGATCTGGCCTGTATCTGCTCGGATCTTGACTTATGGAATTTTCAATCTCCTGTTGTACAGTAACCGAAGACTCAGACCTATAGAGAACTTGACTATAGATTGCCTTTGACCGCGAAGGAGACTTTCGAATCTGGGGTTGTGTTCTTCACCAAAGTTGTTGGAAATTGAGCTGGGAAGATGGAAAAATTGGTTTGGACAAGTTTGTATGTGTCTATGATTTTCTGTGAGTTGTTTAATGGACAAAGGTCGGATCTGGAAATGGGCTGACAACACTGTAGCTTCGATAGAACATGAATTTATAAAAATAGGTAGAAGGATGATAAAAATTTAATAAAAATTATGGTGGTAGGGGACGATGGACAGAACGGCCAGTTAAATTGGGAGGTCTAACAAAATTCAAAAGGGTGGTCGAAGGTGGAGAACTCAGGGCTACTGTCACTGTATACAGTGACAGAACAGATCTGAGATTGAGAGTTGAACGAAATGGTAAAGATATTAAACGGTGGCTTTTGAATCTGGATTTTTTTGTGGAGAATGGGATAGAAGATAGGAACCAACCCTCAAAATTGTAAATAGATCTGAGCTCGTGGTTGGCTTCAGGAATTCACGAACTACACCCCTATCCAGCAGGACAGAAAACTGAAGATGATCCCGTGGCGGCTCGAAGGCGGCACGAACGGCGGCGGCGGCGGCACAAACGATCACCGGAGGTTGAGAGGAGGGGATTGAAGATAGAACCACTCTAGAATTTGGGGTTGGAGAAGGAAGAACACCAGGGGAGAGAGGGAGAGAGGGCACACCCTTCTTGCTTCAAGTAATTTTCACATAATTTCTTCATTAATCTCTAATGACACTATACATAGGCTTATATAGAAAATAGCAAGGGGTGGGGGGGCTGATAATTTCGTGGGAAATATGTCATTTTCATCCCCCATGTGGTCAAAACTCAAAATAAATAAATTACATATGGATGGGGCACTCCTTTGACTAGGTAGGTAAGGTAGGTGGCCTACCTTTGAAATTTTAACCCCTTTGTCTCCCATGTGGTCAATTAGCATTCAAACCTTCTAGATGGCCACCTAGGATGGTTGACCAGCCCCACATGGATGAGGTGGACCAATGGGGAAGGGGAGGGGGCCCCCTAACTGGACCTACTACATATTTGCATAAAAACCCACACAATCCAAGGGAATGACGCATTGGCTTACAAAGCCGTACAATTGCGCTTATACTTTCCCATGGATATAAAAGTAAACTAAAGGACACAAATGCAAAATAACAATGTCAGTGCTCGACGTCGATTCCCATCAATTCTCCCCGGGTGGGAGGAACTCGACCCCGTCGAGTAGGGGTATGGATGCTCGAGTACTCCGGCAGATCCATCACCATGCCAAGTAGCGCGGGTATACTCCACTCCAAGTGACCGTCACCTGCTCATTTCATATATACTCGATATGCACAAGCTGCCATGGGCTAGAGGTGGACACTCCGGGTGGGGCACACTCAAAGGGAAGGAAGCAGCTTGAAGACTCACTAGGAATCACCGCTGAGTCCCTGTAGGTGAGTAGATCCGGGTGTAGATATAGAACCGATCCCATACTCATCGAACGAGTCCACTCGCCTCTTACTCATAAGAGAACGACAACAAGCTTGCACAAGACACATGCAGACTCTCAAACTACACACAAACCATGCAAACAAGAAACTTACTTATGTATGACTCTAGACACACCTATTGTTAGTCCGACCCGTACATGGGTGAGGGGGGGGGGGGGCAGGACACCCAAACGTATGCCATGCATGCATCTGACGTAACCGGTGGTTGATATCATGTGGAAATCCTTGACATCCTAAGGTGGGCCATGCATGCATATGGGATGTGGATGTGGGAGGGCCAAGAGTATCTCCTCTAGATGATGGCGTATTTTGTAAGTGTACGGGCTTGGTGGGCATAGACGACCCGGCCCGTGGGGAAGGGGTGTGGTAGCGGACTCCCTCGAAGAAGTGAAGTGAATGTGGAGAGTCTAAGGATCCACTAAGGAATGGGTCAAAGGAATAAAAGAAGGTATGACCCCTTGTGGTGGGTTCCCACAAGTCACGGTCCCACGTGTAGAAGTTTTGAAGGTGTGGATAGTCACCTTCTTGAATTGTGACGGGTGGGACGGGGATCGTGGGCAAGAAGTATGATTCCTCCCTCGGACAAAAGGGTATGAATTCAGGCTCGTCTGGTAACGGAAGGAGTAAGAGGACCTCCGTGGTGACACAACCCACGGTGCACTCGGAGGTAATGGACCCTAAGGCTGGATGGGTGAAGCTAAGACTAGCGGGTTGGTTAAAGCCTCGGGCCAATAAATGTGTAAAGGTCAACTGCCGGTCTAACCCTTTAAGAAGGTCGTCCAATGTGTCCACATAGTGACGAGACCGGAAGGTGGTATGAAATGAGTTGCTTGACACTAGTGGTAGTGTGGGGTCCATTGATGGGAAGGGAGGTGGGACCAAGCCATCCTTGAGCCAACTAAGAAGCGGCTCGGCTATGAAAAGCATACCAGTTAGAAATACGGGTGGCTCGGGCCTTGGTGGTTCCAAATGAGAGGATTCCGAATCAAATTCGGAAATAGAGATGGATGACATTGGAACTCTCTCGAGTGGTGAAGGCCATGGTGTAGGCGGCTGGGAGGTGGATGCTTGTCGAAAGCCACCATACCGAGAGAAGTGTGACTCAAATGGTTCGACCACTAGAGCGACCGTATAGGATTTCGCTAGAGAGAATGCATTACGGATAAGACATTCCAATTGGAAGTGAAGGCGCAAACCTCTCCGGAACTGAAATGCGGCCGTTTTGCTCTCCTCTCCCAAGCCATGTTCCAACCAATACTTATGATATGCCCGAATGTACTCGGACACGGACCTATCACCTTGGACGGGTCGACATGGGTTGGCCATAGTTGCCAAAATACGGGAATGGATCCCTAGGAATGGATATGCAAGGCCATTTGGGCAAGACACTAGACACGACCCTAAGTAATGCAAAGTTGGAATGCATGCACACTAAGGACCCTAGACGTAAACCAAGACTCGGTACGTGGCGGAGATAACCGATCCGAAGATCACTCGCGCAAATGTGCGGCCTTCCCGATAGGCATAGCCTAACGTTCGGACAACACCTTTTGATATACCGAGTAAAGGGATGTATGCGACCCAAAAACGACTCTTTTTGTTGTTTTGAAAATATGATGATCCTAAACACGACTTAGAAAATGACTTAAATGACACTCTTTTTTTTGTTTTGGAGACCCTAGACTCAACTTGGCTCTGATACCAAATTGATGCGGGACGGAACCACGGACACGACAAGCTCGCGATCGTCCCTTGATGAGGGAAGCGTCGGACGTGCACGGTTGAGAAACCGGCAAGAGCTAGGGTGGTCGATTTGCACTCTCGTGCCCGGATCGGGTTACGGGGACAGTCTCGCTCTCTCTCGCAGCAGCGGTGAATGATAATATAGCGAGCTAACGGACCTAAAGCATGTTCTCTAGCAGCGGCATAAACAAGTATATATGAAAATAAGCAAATGTCGAGTGTAGGGAGCGAGAACGATACCTCCACGCGCTCGGCGTGGGGAAGACGGGCCCGGCCGAAAATCGTACTCCCGAAACAATATTACACAATATTACAGAAATGCAAGCCGCTGCCCACTCCACGCTGGGAGGTAAAGGGCTTCACAATGGGGTCCGGGAGGACCGAATTCGGGTTGACGGGCGGCTTCTCACGTTGATTCGGCAACACCCGAACACGTGACAGTGGGGCCCACGTGCTGTCCGGAGGGGCCGTGTGGGACCCGGTGGCACCGCTGTAGTGGTGGATGCCCGGAGGGTCGCTCCTTGGGATGGCAGCACGCTGGTTCGCCGGCCGGAGGCCCGGCGGCTCCGTTCGGCACCGGTCGAAAAACTCGATCGGAAATCTGCCGGTTCTGTATTTCGGCACGCCCTCCGGCGAGAATGGGCGCTGCGATCAGTCCCGATGTCGGATCGACATGAGACTGGCGCCGTTGGAAAGCTAGCTTGAAGTTCTTCAACCGAGGCCCAAAGATCTGGCCTGGATCTGCTCGGATCTTGACTTATGGAATTTTCAATCTCCTGTTGTACAGTAACCGAAGACTCAGACCTACAGAGAACTTGACTATGGATTACCTTTGACCGTGAGGTAGACTTTCGTATCTGCGGTTGTGTTCTTCACCAAAGTTGTTGGAAGTTGAGCTGGGAAGATGGCAAAATTAGTTTGGACAAGTTTGGACGTGTCTATGATTTTCTGTGATTTGTTTAATGGACGAAGGTCGGATCTGGAAATGGGCTGACAACACTATAGCTTTGATAGAACATGAATTTATAAAAATAGGTAGAAGGATGATAAAAATTTAATAAAAATTATGGTGGTAGGGGACGATGGACAGAACGCCCAGTTAAATTGGGAGGTCTAAACAAATTCAAAAGGGTGGTCGAAGGTGGAGAACTCAGGGCTACTGTCACTGTAGACAGTGACAGAACAGATCTGAGATTGAGAGTTGAACGAAATGGTAAAGATATGAAACGGTGGCTTTTGAATCTGGATTTTTTTTTGGAGAATGGGATAGAAGATAGGAACCAACCCTCAAAATTTCAAATCCATCTGAGCTCGTGGCTGGCTTCAGAAATTCACGAACTGCATCCCTGTCCAGCAGGATAGAAAACCGAAGACGATCCCGTGGCGGCTCGAAGGCGGCACGAACGGCGGCGGCGGCGGCACAAACGATCACCGGAGGTTGAGAGGAGGGGATTGAAGATAGAACCACTCTAGAATTTGGGGTTGGAGAAGGAATAACACCAGGGGAGAGAGGGAGAGAGGGCACACCCTTCTTGCTTCAAGCAATTTTCACATAATTTCTTCATTAATCTCTAATGACACTATACATAGGCTTATATAGAAAATAGCAAGGGGTGGGGGGGCTGATAATTTCGTGGGAAATATGTCATTTTCATCCCCCATGTGGTCAAAACTCAAAATAAATAAATTACATATGGATGGGGCACTCCTTTGACTAGGTAGGTAAGGTAGGTGGCCTACCTTTAAATTTTAACCCCTTTGTCTCCCATGTGGTCAATTAGCATTCAAACCTTCTAGATGGCCACCTAAGATGGTTGACCAGCCCCACATGGATGAGGTGGACCAATGGGGAAGGGGAGGGGGCCCCCTAACTGGACCTACTACACATTTGCACAAAAACCCACACAATCCAAGGGAATGACGCATTGGCTTACAAAGCCGTACAATTGCGCTTATACTTTCCCATGGATATAAAAGTAAACTAAAGGACACAAATGCAAAATAACAATGTCAGTGCTCAACGTCGATTCCCATCACATGCATCTAGCGTTGAACACATAACGGAGCAATCCACATAGTACACAAGGATTTTTAGGTGGTTCGATCCTTCAGACCTACGTCCACCCCACACTCAACCAGAGTGTGGATTCCTGCTGTCACACAGCTTGAAAAACCACTGGGCTTCACAGCTTGGCTACAACCGCTGAGTGACACAGCTTGCTGTCCAGAGGAATCAATCCTCTGCAATGCTGACAAACAGCTTGACCCGCTGGGCTTTACAGCTTAGCCGACCAGAGGAAACCTCCTCTGCAACCGCTGACGAATAGCTTGAATAAAGTGTCAAATAAGGAAAAGCTAAAAGGACTAAACACAGCAACGGAAAGTTGTTAATAAATCCAGAATAAACTGCTCACATAGGAGCCAAACGTCTCAGATCTGATCCAGAGAACACACTAGAAAAGCTAATCTTCAGAGTGCTATTCTGGCTTCCCTTCGCCTTGTCTCTCTCTCTCTCTCTCGCTTCTTTTCGGGTGCTCGATCTCCCTTCTTCTAGATTCTTCAGCAATTCACTCTCTCTTATTTTCGAAGCCAGCTCCCTATATATATATATCTATCAAGAGAAACGCGTGTGGAGCAACCAACTTTCCCGCTTAGATTTCAGTCTGGATCTGAGTCTTCAGAAGACACGTGCCAGCTTTAGTATCGTCGAGCTAGCATCCTGACAATCATGCTTAGCTCGAAGTTAGCCTTATGACAATTGAACATAGGTCAAGGAATAATGAGATTGCGACTGCATGAAGTTAATAAAACAACAGACGTAATATGCACCGACTCACTCAATATAAGATTTCGTATGCATGGAGTCAAGCTGTGCACATATCAAGTGTTACACGGACTGAGTGTGTGCGTGATGCAACGACTATATCGATAGCATGCGTGCAAGACATAAGAAATGCACAGACTTCACTCTATGCACTAGATTTGCACAGACTTCACAAACCTATATTGCACATACCTTGCGAATGTCTTAGGCATAAACACACATGCACTGACCCTAAGTGTGTATTAAACATATATGCACCGAACTAATATGATGGAAATGCACTGACCTTATACGCACAAGTGGGATAGCACCGACTCACCTGATGAACGCGAGCGACTTGGTCGTGTGCGTGTGTAACAGCAAGAGTTGCACCGACTAGATGAATACATGCAAGGACTATGCTGTGGATCAGAAACAGAGTTGCACCGACACAACTGTAATTTGAACATGTATTACGACAACCTAAGGTAGTACAAGGCAAACCAGACAAACACAGCAGTCTGAACATGATTCATAAGTTGTCATTATCAAAACCAGATTTCCAACAATCTCCTCCATTTTTATGATGACAACATAATGAGTCATGTATGAGAATTCACACAATCGATCACGCAAAATCATTTGCTGTCATGCATGTAACAAGCACATTTGCAGCACAAAATGCAATAAGAATTCCTACAACAGCATAAAATGCAATAAGAATTCCTACAAGTACACACTATCACATCTGTGTATAAAAAGTCAAAGTGTGTTAACATTCACAAGTATCCTCAGCTTTACAAGCATGTCCATGAAAGTATCCACTGCACTATAACTGATCATAGAATAGCCCTATCAGCAAACTGTAGACACGCCATTCCTGACGTCTCCTGAGAAAGTCTCATATTACTATACGACGCCCCGCGACGGCTTACGCATTTCGAATCTCTTAAGTGCTTCCTTTTCTTGGGTCTTCTTCTGCCTTTTTCGGCATCCGGAATCGTCTCGTCACGGCATTCGGACGGCATCAACACCAGTCGGATGCATCAGAGGTTCCGAAACCAGGAAGGGTGTCTGCCGGGCGGCCGCCAAAGCCTGAACTGAGGACTCGGGTGGGTCTTTATGGGGGCGTCCAGGCCCCTGGACGCCCCCATTCTTTTAATTTATTTTTCAAAGTCCAAAACCAAATAAAAAATAATATATTAATGGAGGCGTCCAGGGGCCTGGACGCCTCCATAAAAATAAATATAAAAAATATAAAATGCCAGTTGGCATAAAAGAAAACATAAATAATAATAATATATTTTATTGGAGGCGTCCAGGACCCTGGACGCCTCCATCAACTCACTAACGGGGCGCCGCCCACCGAACGATGGTTTGTCGTGTGTGAAAGAATCCAAATTGTGGAGACGTCCAGCTGGCTGGATGCGCCCATTTCCAAATCACGGGTCGCCGCTCCAAAACCACGCGTTGTGTTAAACCGCGTGCGACTTTCAGTGGAGTTCGGTGGGACTTATGGAGGTGTCCTGGACCCTGGACGCCTCCATGAAAATATTTGAAAAAAATGAATAAAAATAGAATAAAATATCTTTTTTACCCTGATGGAGGTGTCCAGGGTCCTGGACGCCTCCACCCTCCGGAGCCCTATAAATAAAGGCCAACCCCCTCAGTTCTGGAGGAGCTTCTAAGAGATCCGATAGGCTGTCGGAGCCCAGAGGCTACGGAGTCATTTTTAACCCGTGGGGTCTTTTGTAGGTGGAGGTTCTGCCGGCTTCTCGGGTGCCCACGCTCGCGAGAGGAAGGTCGTCTTCATCCACCACGCTTCCACGTCGTCCCTACGCTGCCGGAGCTCCACCGGATTTCACCACCGGCACATCCAATAAGCCAATCCCTTCCTTTTCTTCGTAGTTCTTTTGCATTCATCATCTCGCATCCTCTATCCCCCTTCATAAGGGCACCTCTTCTTATATACTTCTTGCATCCATCATCTCATTTTCCTCCTACTCGAGTCCGAGAGGGGTTTAAAAGATAACACCAACCAGGTGTGTGTCTTGCCATCATTTCGTCATTTTTATCGTAAGGATTTGAATACTACACCTTCATCTTTCTAATCCACTCGTTACTTGTTTGTCGTTGTTTTGCAAGGGTACCCAAGGAAAGCCCTCTCCGTCGGCCGGCCGAAGGGGGAGGAAGAAGCAACCCGCCATCTCCCGCTCTTGAGGTAGGCGCGATCACTTTCTTTATTTTGGGGTCTTTTGGCTCCTGGCGATCACATCTTGTTCTCGAGGCCGCGGCGAGTTACTTCCCCAATGGCCGTTTAAATTCCCGTTCTTATATTCTCTTTATATTCTGTTATATTCTGCTCATATTCTCGAGGCCGCGGCGAGTCACTTCCCCAATGGCCGTTTAAATTCCCGCTCTTTATATTCTTCTTATATTCTGTTATATTCTTATCTGCTCATATTCTCGAGGCCGCGGCGAGTCACTTCCCCAATGGCCGTTTAAATTCCCGTTCTTATATGTTATATTCTTATCTATTCATGTTCTCGAGGCCGCGGTGAGTCACTTCCCCAATGGCTGTTTAAATTCCCGCTCTTTATATTCTCCTTATATTCTGTTATATTCTTATCTGCTCATATTCTCGAGGCCGCGGTGAGTCACTTCCCCAATGGCCGTTTCAATTCCTGCTATTTAATTTCTGCACCATTCCCGTCCCCCCGAGGCCGCGGCGAGTCACTTCCCGCTATGGCCGTTTAACCCCCATATCTTGCTATATTACATTTGTCCCGCTCGCCCCGCCGGAGCAATCTCCCATGGTGGCCCCTTCTCTTTTCTCTTATTTCTATGTTGCAGCAAATAAAGAGGAGCCCGCGCGCTCCGCGTCTTCTTCGCTCCTCGAACCGCATGACGTCGCTCACAGATTGGCGATCACGGTGGGACCTCTACTGCTTCCTTTTGGCTACCCTTGCAAGTTCGGCACCGTCCGTGCCTCTCCACCTTAGCGCCCTCGTGCGCCCCCGTTGTGCTCACGGCAGCACTGTCAGTTGTGATTGGTTGGGTGTTTATTATATGTTTGTTATTTCTGTTGTTTTCTTACTCTATATATCTGTCAGCATTCCATTGCATACATCCATCCCTCTTTTATATCATTTTTCATTTTTTTCTAAGGATCACCCTTTCTCGGTGAAGGAAGGACTCTCCGTTTGAGAATTGCTCTCAACGGACTAGAATCTCCTCCATTGGGACCTCCGTAAGTCCCCGACATCGAAGAATCTCCTCTTCGTTCACTGGGCTGGTTGTACCATTGAAGTTCCCCGGAGTTAGTCATCCCATTCGTGGTGAGACGAGAGACCCTAGCTGACACGGCGGTGAAACAAAAATAAACTAGGGTCCCTATTTTGTGCGAACTTCGGATCTCTCTAAAAATACAAAAAATCATCAAAATCAAAACACAAAAAAGGCGTAAAGGCATCCACTTGTTTGATAATCTCTGCTACCTGCTTGCTAGTGTATGTTTTTACGTTCTGGGAAAACTGTGAGCATGGCTCACGAGTCTTTTGAGGAGAACCACCCTAGTCGTGGTTTGTCAACCGACCCGCGAGTCTATGCTATGGACTCGGGTCCTTCTCATGAGCCCTCGCATGAGGTGCAGGTTATTGCTGGGGACACATCCCCACCACAGGATATCTCTTCCTTACTAGGCATCCTCGCCAACACGGAGCTTACCTCTGAACAGCTCCGGGCCTTCCAGGCCATTCTGAAGGAGAAATCTGTTTCCCCTACGCCCCAGGAATCAACTCCGGCCATCACACCTCTCCAAGAGTCCGTGCAGGCCATTCCATCTCCTTCATTAGCGCAAGCCATCCAGTCTCCCTCGCTTCAAGGACAAGCGAGCCAACAACCACCCTCATTCCAGTTCCCGTCACAATCTCAAACTCCCGTTGTTCCCCACATACCGCTTCAGTCGGGGCCGACTGTCGGCGGTCCGGCAGCTCCCTCTCATTCGGGGTTCCCCCCTCAAGTCTCCGGGAGACAGTTTCTCCCCCAGTGGCAAGTACCACCTTCACCTCCAGAGAAGCTCGCCCAATCGCTCCTCAATAGGTTCAATCGCATGGACGAGCAGTTTCAAAATCTGAGAAGGATGGTGGACGTGAAAGCCACCCCGGAGGTTGCTTTGCCAATCCTTCCCATCATTCATCTTCCTCCCTCTGAAATGCCCACGTACCGCAGATACAATGGTACCGGCAACCCCTTCATTCACCTCAAGGATTTCATGTATGAGTCCTCCTATTGGTAGAACGATCAGAGGTCCCTGGCATACCTCTTTCGGAGATCATTGGATGGTCCCGCGCTTGAGTGGTTCTATTCCTTGGAGCCCCGCGAGGCCGAGAATTTTGAAATAGTCCAGAGAAGGTTCTTGCAGAAATATAGGGATAGGGTCGGTCCCTCACTCTCCATTACCGACCTAGTGGCCGAAAAGATGAAGCCCGACGAGGATTTTGTCCGCTATGCTGATAGATGGAGGTCTCTGGCGGAAAGAATAAGGGATACCCTCTCCGAGCCCGAACAAGTGAAGATGATTGTGTCTAATGCAACCCCACAGTTCAGACACGTCCTGGCCATGAATAAACTTACTACAATGGAGGAACTCTATGAAAGGGCCCGGTACATCCAAACCCAGTTAAAAGACTCCCCCATTATGAACATGTTTGAGTCACCGAAGCCCAAAGTGGTCAGAAAGATAGGCGCTGGTGTCCCGGGCGGACCCACAGAAGGGGTCGTGATAAATGAGCAAGTGGGTGCGGTCAACAATGCCAACTATGCAGTCAACCCAAGGCCTCCACAAATGCCCCGACTTCCCCTCCAACCAGGTCCTTTCCCTCTTCGTCCTCCACCCCAAAATAATCCACCCCAGGATAATATGCCTCCATTACGTCAACCCCAACAACAACAACCACAACCTCAGCAACAACAACCACCGCTTCAGTACAACCAAGTTCCACCCCCGGGGAACTATGGTCCCCAACAGCAACAAAGGAGGCCGGTCGGTCCCAAGAGAGCCTACTATCCACCATTGCCAGAAACCTTAGCAGACATTTTTAATGCCCTCATGGCATCAAACCAACTCGCCCTACCCAGAGAAAGGCCCGTGTGGCCCTCGAATGTTGATACCTCCAAATACTGCGTCTACCACAGGCAGCCAGGACACACAGTAGATTACTGCTTCCATTTCAAAGATTACATCCACGATATGAATGATGAACATCAAATAGATTGGGATGAAATGAGACGATACGTCGCCGCTCTCAAGGCTAGGAGACCTCCTCATAGGCCACAGCAGCAGTTACAACAGCAGCAGCAGCAGTAACCACAACAACAACAACAGCCTCAGCAGGCCCCACAACAACAGCCCAACATGGGCATAATCCAGAATCCATTACCGGAGCACCAACATCCCGATCATCAGGTTAACCCCATCTCCTCCTTCCCGGAAGTCGGGAGAGAGCAGGTGTGGCACCCGGAAAGTACCTCCATTCTTTCTACCGCCAATCCTATCATCACGTAACACCCTTGCCTTGCCCGGGTAGCACCTCTCTCTCATCAACCCGCGTCAGTATCGCCTTCACCATTTCCACTACCATTACGCCCTCTCATCCGTACCCCGGTCCCCTATCAACCGACACTCTCCACTACGCCTTCAAACCCTCTCATCTTCTCCCACTCCCCCACTTTACCATCCACCTCTACCACATTTACCCCTACGCCTTCTAAACCCCTTATCATCCGTCAACCATACATAACCCCGTCTTTCTCCACCATATCACCACTAATGCCTTCAAAACCGCTCATTACCCATCACCCACCTCAAAATCATTGCCCGCTTCAAGCCCTACCCACTTCTACTTCGTCTCCACCTCCACCTTCCAGACCCCTTATCCTTCATAATCCGCGCGATATCCCCTCTACCTCCACCATGCCTCCACCTAACAAACCCCTCATCAGAATCCCTGCTCCCGTCATCACTTCTGCTTCATCAACCATTCCTCCACCACTACCCCTCAAATCCCTGTTAAAACCCACTGCTACCCCCACAGAGGTACAAAAGCCGCAGGCAATGGTGCTCCGGAGTGGAAGGATTTTCCACAGGGTTTTCCCCCACAACAGTCAGAATCCTGAGCAATCTCAGCCAGAGAAGGATGATGGAGAACAATCAGAAAGAGCTATCCCTGGAACACAGTATGATCTATTGAAACACTTGGACAAGACGCCTGCTCGGATCTCCATCCTGGAGCTACTTCAAAGATCCACATCCCACCAGGCAGCCTTAATGGAGTACCTTCAAAGGGTCATGGTGAATGAGGACCTCCCTGTAGAAAAGATCTCTACCGTCCTGACCCCAACGGACACACAACCGGCCATCATGTTCCACAACTACGAGCTCGCTCCCAAGGAAGCTCGAAAATATGCACTGTGCATTTCAATAAAAATTAATGGGATATCCATAAACCCGTGTCTTGTGGACACGAGTGCGTCCATAAATGTGATCTCCATGGACACCCTTCAGTTGTGTGGGGTTAACGAGGAACAAATAAGACCTTCCTCGATCACGGTCACGGCTTATGACAATAGCAAAAGGCCACCGCAGGGGATGATTATTCTGAAGGTAGAACTAGGCCCCATGTCAATTCCCACGGAATTCCATGTCCTCGACATGGACCCCACATTCAAGGCTATACTGGGTCACCCTTACATCGAAGCCATGGACGCTGTGCCTTCCACCAACCATTAGTGCCTGAAGTTTCCTTACAATGGGAGGATTATTAAAGTGGTCAGTACACCTATCCTTCACACAGTGGATGCTATCAACACCTCTCTGCCCTCTGTTCGGCCATCTCATCGGCCCATATTGTCACTGCTGGACGTGCGTGATCCATCTCACGTTCCACTAGCACCAAAGGAGCCGGTCAGGGCAACCGCAACATCATGTCTCCCTTTTCACTCCAAAGGTTGGGAGATTATGAGGAACATCGGCTATCAACAGGGTAAAGGTCTGGGCGCACAGTTACAGGGTAGGCTCAAACCGCCAAAGGAAATTAGGCCGAACCGCAGGTTTGGCCTAGGCTTCAAAGGACCGTTCAAGGCAGATTGGAAGCCCCTCACATGGACTCTATCAAACCACTTCAACAGAGGGCCCGTTGTTCAGATGGGAGATTACCCACGAGAAGCATATGGGGGATCACATGCTGTATATTTGGCTGAAAAATGTCCGAGGATCACCAAAAGAGGCAAGATCAAAGATCCGGAATGCGAGTGGAACAAATGGTTCGACATACGGGACATTTCCGTTGTACTGGAAAGGATGTTCTCGTCTCCGCAGCTTGAAGGACCACCATTGATCTCCGGAATACCAGAGAATATTACCACTCTTACCAAGGTTCCAAACTATCCTTGTCCTCGCCAGAAGGACCCTGTCATCGACGGATCTTCATTCGTCCTCAACATTACCGTCGACGGTTCATTAGCCGCCATCTTCTCCATCCACTCGTCTCAGCCTTTGCTGATATCTTCTTCCTGGGCCAGATAATTATCTGATGATCTTCCCAGATCCCCTTCTCTGCTTACATACCTACGCGGGCTTCTCAACCCGCGCCAGGTCTTCAACCATGATCTACTCTATGAGCCTCACAATTCTCTAGCCATAACCACTTTTCTCTCTCCTCCAATCTCTTTTCACTGCTTTGTCATTAAAAATGAAAACGAAAAAAAAACGTCAATTTTCAAACTCCCCAACAACACATCTTCGTTGAGGAAACCTCCTACCTCTCCCACGGGTGCGTACCGCCCTGCGGACCACCCGTCCAAGGTCCTATGAGCGACCTTTTCTACCCCTCCTATGAGGGGTCTTCTCCTGTACATTCTACACCATCCCCTTCGTCTTCCTCTTCTTCTGTAAATATTGTCAGTCAATCTAGGAATGATAGGCCAAGGGTAGTACCTAGGAAGAAATCCAAGGGTAGGCAGATCCCTCGTCGATTCCTTCTGGATTTAACCGCCAGGTGTCAAGCCCTTCTTGCCATCCCCCAGTTGCTAGAAAATCCCATCCAGCTACCGAAAATAGAATGTGAGGGCGACTGTGCATTTGATGAAGGGTATGGAGTCTACGAGATCACGGATGAAGAATGCCCCACTGAAGATGAGGGTGAAGAATATGAGGATGCGGCGGGCGCATACGCTAGTGGAATGAGGAGATTCGACGAGCCGTCAACCGCCGTAGAAGAATCCACCAAAGAAGTCAACTTGGGAACTGAGGAAGACCCTAGGATCATCCTCATAAGTGACAACCTACCACCCTCTGAAGAAGAGGCATTAATTGAGGTTCTCAAGGAATATAAGGACACGTTTGCATGGAGCTACGAGGATATGCCGGATCTAGATTCAACCTTGGTCGAACACCGTTTAACCCTAAAACCAGGGTCCGTCTCGGTAAAACAAAGGTTAATGCGTTTCCACCCTCAGATGGATTTGAAAATGAAAGAAGAGGTCGATAAGCTCCACAAAGCCAGGTTCATTAGAGTCGTTCTTTATCCTCAATGGGTGGCGAACATTGTCCCAGTCATGAAGAAAGATGGGAAAGTCAGGATTTGCATCGACTTCCGGGACCTTAACCGCGCGTGTCCAAAGGATGATTTTCCCATGCCTCACATTGATGTGTTGATTGATAACACGGCAGGCTACGAAACCCTCTCATTCATGGATGAATTT
This sequence comes from Amorphophallus konjac, assembly GCA_022559845.1. NCBI lineage: Eukaryota > Viridiplantae > Streptophyta > Magnoliopsida > Alismatales > Araceae > Amorphophallus > Amorphophallus konjac. The sequence goes on along the minus strand of CM040123.1, from coordinate 113,531,666 downwards.
TCAGGATACAATCAAATTCGTTTGGCAGAAGAGGATCAGGAAAAGACGTCATTCACTACCCCTTGGGGAACGTATTGTTACGTGGTCATGCCGTTCGGATTAAAGAATGCTGGAGCTACTTACCAAAGAGCTATGATGGCCATATTTCATGACATGATGCACATATATCTGGAAGTGTTTGTGGATGACTTATTGGTGAAATCAAGGACCAGGATGGAACATCCAGAAATTTTGGCTAAGGTCTTGCAGAGGTCAAGGGAGTTCCAATTGAAAATGAACCCGAAGAAGTGTGTGTTTGGCGTGTCGTCGGGTAAATTGCTGGGTTTTATTGTGAGTAAAAGAGGGATAGAGATAGATCCCGACAAAGCCAAGGCTATCAGGGATATGCCGCCTCCCAAGAATTTGAGGGAAGTCCGAGGTTTAATCGGGAGGCTGCAGTTTATTCGTCGGTTTGTGTCCCAACATTCACAAAGGTGTAGACCTCTCTACGAGTTGACCAAGCCAGGAGTAGAATTTCACTGGAATTCTAAATGTCAGAAAGCTTTTGAAGGATTGAAGGAATATCTGGCTAGTCCACCCGTTCTCATTCCACCTAAACCAGAAAAATCTTTGATCCTTTACGTCTCAGTCTTGGATGACTCCGTGGGAGCCGTCCTCGCACAAGCTGATGAAGAAGGCAAGGAACGGGCAACCTTTTACTTGTCCAAACTTCTCAATCCCTGCGAGCAGAAGTACACCGTCATGGAGAAAACCTGTGCTGCCCTCATTTGGGTAGTGCAGAAATTGAAGCACTACTTCTTGGCTCATGAGGTCCACTTGATTGCTCGAATGAATCCTATCAAATTCCTTCTTGAAAAAGCCGTCCTTACGGATAGGTTAGCACGCTGGCAAAATTTTCTCTCTCAGTTCGACATCACCTACATCCAGCAAAAGGCGATTAAAGGCTATGCCATAACCGAGCATCTCGCTCACCATCCTCTTCCCAAGTTCGATCCCGTCCAATCAGAGTTTCCAGATGAGGAACTAATGTCTGTCAACCAATCAGATGAGCCAATGTGGACGCTATATTTTGATGGAGCTCTGAATTCTCAAGGGAGAGGAATCGGCGTTGCCCTCCTGTCACCTGAAGGCCTCACATTCCCATTGGCATACCAGCTCAAATTTCCAGTTACCAACAATATAGCCGAATATGAAGCTCTTCTAGCTGGCCTAGAACTCGCTCATTCTTTTCGTATCACTGAGTTGCGAGTCATAGGTGATAGTCAACTCATCCTTCGCCAGGTGTGATGCGGGATGGACACGGGAGACGACACTATTAGGTGCCACCCTCGGACTCTAGATGAAGACGCGACCAGCATCACACACCAGGGAGACACTAAGCCCGACACTACGAGCTCCTAGTGGCAAAACGTCGCTAACAGAAGTGGAAGCTCACTCGTCGTCCCAAGCGAGGGAAAGCGCGGACCGTGCGCGGTTAAGGAACCGGCGGAGGTCAAGGGTAGTCCGACTCAACTTCCGGACTCGGATCGAGTCACGGGACGGGTCACACTCACTCTCACAGCGGTGACATGGACACACGGGCTAGTACCTACGCTCTCGGCAGCGGCAAAAGACCGTATACTAGCTAAGTAAATGAACGCCAAGAGGTTCGGACCATTACCTCCACGCACCCGGCGTGGCGAAGACAACCCCGGCTGAATCACGGACTCCCGGTTAAACAATATCACGACAATACAAAGATTTGACCCACTCCACGCAGGGAGGTAAAAGGTCACATGTGGAACCTGGGAATCACACAACTCGGGTTGACGGGCAGCATCTTGATGTCGCCCGGCGGTGCCGAACTCCGCGTTTTCGAGCTTTCCGAACGGCGGGTTCTACGGGCCCGCGGGGCCCACGGGTGGCGCGGTCCTCCGGATCTGCGGGGGTGGGACCCACTGTGATGGGGACCCCTGGTGGCGCGCCTCCACGGACGGCGGTCGGCCGGGAACATCGATCGGGGGTCGATCGGTCCCGATTCCCAAGCTTTGAAGTTGCTGCCCACGGATTTTTAGTTGCTGTTTTCAGGCGCGCGCTCCGGCGAAAACGGCCGCTGTGATCAATCCCGACGTCGGATCGGGACGCATGAGCTATCATTGGAAAGCTCTCTTCAAATGCTTCGATGTAGACCCAGAGAGATCTACTGGATCTGGTCGGATCAGAACTTTAATGAATTTACAAGCCCCTGTTGTACAGTAACCGCAATCTTAGATCTGCAGGGTACTTGTCTGAGAACCACCGTTGACCGCCTAGTAAACCTCCGATTCAGCTCTTGAGCGCTTCAAAATTTGTGGGGTGTCCTTGACACCTCTGGAACATCCACTAAAATCTCCAGATCTATCTGAGCTTGGGGCTGAGACAGGAAATTCGTGGAAGCTTCTGTGGTACTGCGCGGGCAGAACTCCGTTGATGGCGAAGGCGGTGCGGTGGCGGCTCGTGGCGACGGCGGCGATCGTCGGAACCGATACACGAGGTGTCACACCTCAGAATGGAAGCCTTCACAGCTTCAAGGGGGAGAGGGAGGAGAGAGGAGGGGGGCGCACCAGCCCTTGCTCTTGAATTAGTTTGAATCAAATGGCATTAATTCATCAAAATAGAAAATACAAGCTTAAATAGGTTACATCTCACATCCATCCACAACCGTAGGATCTAGGAGTGGGAGATGAAGGGTTGAGATGGCATGAGACACACACACAAAAATAATTAAAAAATACAAGGGGAGGGGCGGCCCTTGGACCAAGGAGAGTGGCTTGACTTGGTAGGTGGGGTGGGTGGCCAAAATGTGGACTTTCCAAGCCACTTGTCCCCCACTTGGCCCACCTATCTAGAAGCCTCCATTTGACATGTTCACTGACCCCACATGGGGCCCTTGGCTGAGGTGGCTCAATGGGATGGGGCCTGGGGGGCCCGTGGGGCCCACGGGGTCCAAATTGTACATAAGCCCCTCTTACAATCAAAATAGCAAACCGAATACAACGAAATAAATACAAATTACACACACACAAAGGCTAACTAAATATGATAAATGGGGAGGCTCAAGGCGGAGTCTCCAGGCTGTCTCCGAGCCAGATGGACGCTGAGGTGGCTCGAGTCGTGCTCCGTGTGCGGTACCGGTGGCTCGGCGTATCACGCCGCTCAACTGCTAGGGTGTCCGCACCAATTCTCCCCGGGTGGGAGAAACTCGACCCTGTCGAGTAAGGGTCTGCATCGCTCCTGTATCGCTCCAGAAGGTCCGGATCGATCCGCTGCAACTCGCCATGTGTGATCCATGTGTCCTCAGTAGCGGGCCGTCCTCTCCATCGCACTAGGTAGCGCGGGTAAGATCCACTCCTGGTAACTGTCACTTGCTCGTCCAGTATACGATCTATATGCTCACGCTGCCGTGAAAAAGGGGATGGAGGTGGAAGTGGACACTCAGGTGTGGGATCACTCTCAAGGGGAGGAGATGGCTCAAAAGGCTCACTAGGGATCACCGCTGGGTCCCTATATGCCACAAGATCCGATACATTGAAGGTAGAGCTTATACCATATTCCTCGGGCAGGTCCACAACATACGCATTAGTTCCAATGCGTTTCAACACTCTAAAGGGACCGGCTCCGCGAGCTTGTAACTTCTTAACGGTTCCAGGGGGAAACCGTTCAGGTCTTACCCTGATCATGACATATTCACCCTCCTGGAACTCTCGGTGGTGTCGGTGGGCATCGACTAACTCCTTGTACCGTGCATTGCTGGCCTCAACTGTGACGACGAACATCGTCATGCAGACTCCTCACATGATTAACAAAAGAAAAGAAACATAGGATGCACACACGACCTAACATGCTTAGCAAAAGAAAAGAAACACACGAATGCACACACGACCCTACACAAACCTAATGCTAGTACGACCCAATCATATGCAAGGTGGTCCAGGACATCCGAATGTGTGCCATGCATGCATTTGACATAACCGGAGGTTAATGGCATGGTGGATTCCTAGACATCCTACGATGCACCAATCATGGACATTGGGTTTGGATGTGGGAAGTCCGGGAGTTTTGGGTGGTTTAGGTGGGCCGGGGAAACCAAAGTCTTCATTACCCCCAAATGACGGTTCGGACCTATTACCATGTGAAGGTTGCCAGGCCCGAGTAGGAGGGGTGTGATAGTGGACTTCCTTAAAGAGGTGGAGTGGAGGTTGTGGGCCAAAGGGCCCATGAAGAAAGGGATCGAAGGGATCAAAGAATGTGTGACCCCTCGATATGGATTCCCTCATCTCAAGATCCCATGTGTGGAAGTCTAGAAGGTGCTGTTGATCTCCTTCATTCATGAAGGGAGATGAGATGGTGGGGGTATGATGGTGGACCCTCTCAAAAAGGTGGAGTAAATATGGTGGGTCACGGGGTCCACAAGAGAATGGGTCGAAGGGATCAAAGAAGGTATGACCCCTCGGACTAGGCTTCCACAAATCACTGTCCCACATTTGGAAATCTTGGAGGTGTAAATGATCACCTTCATTCATTGTGAGAGGTGGGACGGCAGTCATAGGTAGAAAGTAAGATTCCTCCCTTGGGCAAATGGGAATGAAGTCGGGCTCGGCCGGCATAGGGAGGAGTAGAAGAACCTCCGTGGTAACATGACCCACGGTGTACACGGAGGTGATGGACCCTAAAGCGGGATGAGTGAAACTACGACCTGTGGGTCGGTCGAAGCCTGGAGCCAACAAGTGCGTAAATGTCAACTGCTGGTCTAACCCTTTAAGAAGGTCATCCAATGTATCCACATAGTGACTAGACCGGAAAGTGGTGTGAAATGAATTGATTGGCACCAGAGGTAGGATAGGGTCCATAGATGGGAGGGGAGATGGGGCCAGGCCATTCTTAAGCCAGCTAAGGAGTGGCTCGGCTATAAGTAGCTTTCCCGTTAGAAACATGGGAAGCTGTGGCTGAGGTGGCTCCGAATAAAGATCGGAGAGTGAGGTTTCTCCAACCCCTTTATCCCCTAGGGCTAGAGATGTCCGAGTGGGACACTGTCCGGCAAAGTGGCCAAACCCCTGGCAGCGATAACACTGTTGTCGTGATCCTCTACGCTCCTTGATAAGTGGACCCTTACCCTTATCCTCTTGACGGACAGGGGGTGTAGGCAATGGAGCTCTCATGGGTGGGGGAAGAGGATCCACCAAGATGGGGAGAGGACCTCGGGATGGCACTCTAGATGACACTGGATTGGGACTACCGGTTGCTACCTCCTTAGGGTCATGCTTGGTTCTATCTCGGCTAGGAGGTAGGCAAGGGGGAAGCAGGGACTCAATATAATCACACTTCCTATCCACCTTATCCAAAATGATTTGGAAGAGTTCGGCAATGGTGGGGTTTGGAGTAGGAGCGATGTGATGGACTCCCCCATATGAAGTCGGCTTAGTCGTGGACCTAGGCTCTTCTACATGTGTGGCGCGTTGCCTCCGATTATGGCCCACTTGGGTGGAGGTGATTGGGTGGGGTTGGTTGGAGGTGACCGGGCCGGGTAGGTAGACCTTCCTAAGTTCATCCTTCATCTCATGCCACGACTCAATGGGCCTTTGCCTCCTAACCTCTCTCTTGCGCTCAATGCTATCCCATTTCCAGGCGGCTTTGTTGACAAGCCTCTCTCGGGCAAAACTAACTTGCATGGCATCGGACATGGTGTAACATTCAAGATATTTGTCCATGGCGGCCTCCCAATTGAGGTAGTCGCCCAGATCATCAGAGCCATAAAAATCAGAGGCTTCGGGCCTACGAAAGGGGAGAGGATGGTTGCCAAGCCCATGAGTAGACCAACGGCCATATGGCCCGGGTGATTGGGAATCCATGGGAAATTGGGGGGAACTACATGTTGAACATGCCGACTCTTGGACAAGACCGCCTGACTCTTATTGGACTACACATGAACTAGGAGACACAAACTGATGCAAACACTCACAAAAGGATGCACTTAGACCTAACCAATATCCGGTACGTGGCGGAGATAAGCGACCCGAAGATCACTCGCGCAAGTACGCTACCTTCCCAATAGGCATAACCTAATGTTCGGGCAACGCCTTTTAATATACCGGGCTATTGGGTGAAATGCAATTTCAAACACTCTTTTTTATTGTTGTTTTGAAATGATGATCCTAGACTCGACTTATACTACGCAAGACATATGCAACGACTACCCTAGACTCGACTCGCTCTGATACCAAACTGATGCGGGACGGACACGGGAGACGACACTATTAGGTGCCACCCTCGGACTCTAGATGAAGACGAGACTAGTAGCACACACCAGGGAGACACTAAGCCCGACACTACGAGCTCCTAGTGGCAAAACGTCGCTAACAGAAGTGGAAGCTCACTCGTCGTCCCAAGCGAGGGAAAGCGCAGACCGTGCGCGGTTAAGGAACCGGCGGAGGTCAAGGGTAGTCCGACTCAACTTCCGGACTCGGATCGAGTCACGGGACGGGTCACACTCACTCTCATAGCGGTGACATGGACACACGGGCTAGTACCTACGCTCTCGGCTTCGGCAAAAGACCATATACTAGCTAAGCAAATGAACGCCAAGAGGTTCGGACCATTACCTCCATGCACCCGGCGTAGCGAAGACAACCCCGGCCGAATCACGGACTCCCGGTTAAACAATATCACGGCAATACAAAGATTTGACCCACTCCACGCAAGGAGGTAAAAGGTCACATGTGGAGCCCGGGAATCACACAACTCGGGTTGACGGGCAGCATCTTGATGTCACCTGGCGGTGCCGAACTTCGTGTTTACGTGCTTTCCGAACGGCGGCTTCTGCGGGCCCGCGGGGCCCACGGGTGGCGCGGTCCTCCGGATCTGCGGTGGTGGGACCCACTGTGATGGGGACCCCTGGTGGCGCGCCTCCACGGACGGCGGTCGGCCGGGAACACCGATCGGGGGTCGATCGGTCCCGATTCCCAAGCTTTGAAGTTGCTGCCCACGGATTTTTAGTTGCTATTTTCAGGCGCGCGCTCTGGCGAAAACGGCCGCTGTGATCAATCCCGACGTCGGATCGGGACGCATGAGCTTTCGTTGGAAAGCTCTCTTCAAATGCTTCGATGTAGACCCAGAGAGATCTGTTGGATCTGGTCGGATCAGAACTTTAGTGAATTTACAAGCCCCTGTTGTACAGTAACCGCAATCTCAGATCTGCAGGGTACTTGTCTGAGAACCACCGTTGACCGCCTAGTAAACCTCCGATTCAGCTCTTGAGCGCTTAAAAATTTGTGGGGTGTCCTTGACACCTCTGGAATATCCACTAAAATCTCCAGATCTATCTGAGCTCGGGGCTGAGACAGGAAATTCGTGGAAGCTTCTGTGGTACTGCGCGGGCAGAACTCCGTTGATGGCGAAGGCGGTGCGGTGGTGGCTTGTGGCGACGGCGGCGATCGTCGGAACCGATACACGAGGTGTCACACCTCAGAATGGAAGCCTTCACAGCTTCAAGGGGGAGAGGGAGGAGAGAGGAGGGGGGCGCACCAGCCCTTGCTCTTGAATTAGTTTGAATCAAATGGCATTAATTCATCAAAATAGAAAATACAAGCTTAAATAGGTTACATCTCACATCCATCCACAACCGTAGGATCTAGGAGTGGGAGATGAAGGGCTGGGATGGCATGAGACACACACACACAAAAATAATTAAAAAATACAAGGGGAGGGGCGGCCCTTGGACCAAGGAGAGTGGCTTGACTTGGTAGGTGGGGTGGGTGGCCAAAATGTGGACTTTCCAAGCCACTTGTCCCCCACTTGGCCCACCTATCTAGAAGCCTCCATTTGACATGTTGACTGACCCCACATGAGGCCCTTGGCTGAGGTGGCTCAATGGGATGGGGCCTGGGGGGCCCGTGGGGCCCACGAGGTCCAAATTGTACATAAGCCCCTCTTACAATCAAAATAGCAAACCGAATACAACGAAATAAACATAAATTACACACACATAAAGGCTAACTAAATATGATAAATGGGGAGGCTCAAGGCGGAGTCTCCAGGCTGTCTCCGAGCCAGATGGACGCTGAGGTGGCTCGAGTCGTGCTCCGTGTGCGGTACCGGTGGCTCGACGTATCACGCCGCTCAACTGCTCAGGTGTCCGCACCAAGGTGCTCACTAAATATCGCACTCGCGATCCCAAACTCAAGCCATACCAAGAACTCACTGCTGCCTTTACCAAACTGTTCACCAAACGGATCTTTGTTCATGTCCCTCGTCATCAGAATATTCTCGCCGATGCCCTTGCCTCGTTGGCATCATCCATATGGTTCCCTCTAGGAAGATGGTTTGAGTCCATTTCCATCTACAAACTTCACGCCCCTACAATCGATGATGCTTCCTACGTAAATATCAAAGACAGTATAGCAAGGAAGATCCTGCAGAAGATATCCTTGAAAAGAGGGAAATCATGTTGGCAGAGGCTAAAGAAGAACTGGCTGATGAAGAGAAACCATGGTTCTATGAAATCGTCAAATACTGCCAAGATCAGTCTTATCCTGAAGGGGCCACCACAGAGGACAAGAAAGCCATAAGAAGGGCGGCTTAGAAATATACTTTGGTTGGAGGTCTACTCTATAGGAGGAGCCTTATTGGTATTCTGTTAAGATTTCTTGGTGACGATGAGGTTTGGAAATGTGTAGAGGAGACGCACTCGGGTGTGTGCGGTGGCCACGTGAATAGTCAAATGCTCGCCAAGAAGATCATTCGGCAAGGCTTTTACTGGCCCACTATGGAAGAGGATTGCGTTGTCTATGTCCGTAGGTGTGTCAAGTGTCAACTTCACGCCGATAAAATCCATTCACCATCTTCCTCACTTCATCCAATATCCTCCCTGTGGCCTTTCTCCATGTGGGCATTCGAGATCATTGGTCCCCTAGGTGATCCCAATTCCCTCACCAAGCAGAAATCTTTCATCCTTACTGCGACGGAATACTTCACTAAATGGGTCGAAGTTGAAGCTTACGCGGAAATCAAGGCGTCAACAGTCTGCAAGTTCATCATGAAGAACATCCTCGCCAGATTCGGCGTCCCAAGCACAATCATCACCGACAATGGGCCACAGTTCATTTCTCAGGACCTATGCGACCTCTGCAAAAGGTACGCAATTGCATTACATCATTCATCGCCTTATTACCCACAAGGTAACGGCCAAGCGGAGGCCACCAATAAAACATTGCTCAAAATCATCAAAAAAACCTACGAGTCTAGTAAGTTTTCAGACTGGCCAGAAAAACTTATCGTAGCCCTATGGGCCTATCGCACTTCAATCCGTACCCCCACCGGGCAGACTCCATTTGCCCTTACTTATGGTATGGAAGCGGTAGTCCCGTACAAGACTCTGATCCCTTCTCTCAGGGTACAATTGGACGGGGAATTTCCCCTCGACGATCGTCGTAATTCACTCCTTGCCCAGTTGGAACTCTTGGATGAGAAGCGGCTGGCCGCTGCCGAACACGCGCGTGTGTATCAAAATAGACTCGCTCGCTTTTACCAAAAGAAAGTCGTTGAGAGAAAATTCAAAGTCGGTGAGATGGTCGTAAAAAGAATTTTTGTCAAACCTGGAGGGCAGCGTTCTAAGCTCCAACCCAATTGGGAAGGACCATTTGTAATTCAAACCGTATACCCTGGCAACGCCTACAAGCTAGTCAACGCCGAAGGGACCGAGTTATCCCACCCTTGGAATGGGCTTTATCTTAAGAAATACTACCCTTAGCACAAAACAAAAAAATGATGAAAAGATAAAAAACATCAAAAATAAAGAAATATTGAAAACCACTAAAAATATGGAAAATTCAAAATGCCAATGCCTGGTGGTCACCATGTAGTCAAGTCACTGCATCTAACCTTCATGATAGGATAGGGCCCATTAAGGCTTGGTAGGCACCGGGTCTTGGTTTGCCAGAACCGTGGAGATCCCTGTCCGGCCACGTCGGCCTATGCTCGCTCGAAGGAAGCTAACATGTGCTCACTTATGTATTTTATTCAAAAAAAGTCGGTAGCATCACCTATGGTGGGGCCCCACCCAGAAGATCTCTGGAAGCTGTAATCTTTATTCTTTTCTCTTCAACCAAATGAGACAGTCGGCGCCCTTAAAACGCTGAGCATGAGAAACAGAAACTCAAACCCCAACGGCAAAAGTAGGATCCATTTCCTCGAGCATCGATCAGAGCACGAGAAGAGGGCAGTGTCCCCGCAGGCATACGAAAGGGAGCCCACAAACGTCAAACGACTATATCTCCCTCACAAAAAGAAATACAAAATCAAAATCAAGAGCCTGGTCGTGACCGTGCCGGATGCGATAAATGGAACCCCTCAAAGCAAAAGTCTGAATCCACAAAAGGGGCCGTGGAATGTAAATGCTCGAGATTTGGTCCGAAGTTATCCGAAAGGAAAGAGTTAGTGGGCCCTTATTCGCTCGCCGGGTTAACGGCTTTGCCGGTCCTCTCAGGAGGTTTATCCCCTACACTCTTCCTTCTCCCTCTAAAGATGAATGTTCGATGGAGTTTCTGAAGGGTGAAAACTGCCCAGGGTCTGCGACCTTATTTTAATATACACATTTGGTTGTCTACTTTGAAAAGCAAAAGCTATCGCTGTGAAGGAGTCTCCGTGTTTCTGGCTGGTCAAGACCCCTGTTTACCACCTTGATGTCTTCTTGTTTAACCTCGGGCTTAGGCCAATGCAAGCGGGTCACCTATGGGTGCAACGACGTCTGATTCCGGGTCAGCGTCGCGCGGTTGGTCGTTAGGGTTCCAGGGTGTTCTATCATATACCATCTAGAGTTGTGAGGAAACAGACCCGGGTCGGGCAAATCTCTTACCTCAAACACCTTTTGGGTGAATCTCTGTGGTCGGAAGCGACTGGGAGCCTAAGCATGGCATGACGGTATTGTCATCAGGGTAAGTCTTAGCCGGCGGGATCATCATTCGAGGGGTCTAGAGGCCCAAATCAACCTAGATGTGCACTTTGGATACCTGGGAGGTTAGTAAGAAACCCCTGTTCTCACGTAGGTTAGGTGCCATTTGGGTGCTTACCAGGCGTTAGCAACAAAAAATGGAAAAGAGAAAATGTATATATTTGCAAACAAAAAAAATCTTTTTTATGATAAAACAAAAAAAATGCCAAATATAAAAAGAAAACAAATCAATTTTGCATGATTGTATTTGCGTGCAGCATCTCACTTTTAATACCGCTTGCATTCGTGTGCTTGCATGTCGCATTTATCATCATCACATCTTTCCCTTACCTTCGTTAATAAAGGCTTGGCCCCTTGACCAGTTATCAAGGACAGTCACAGTGACCATTTGCTTATTGAGCAAGGGGCCAAGTCAGAACAGAAATTCTGATTTGTTTGTTTCAGTGATGTGTGCAGGGATTCAGGCAACAGAAGCAAAGGTGAAAACCAAACAAACCGAACCTTGTAATTTATTCCAAAAAAACCAAAAAAATTACATCAAGTTCCGCCCCCTCTCTCTGCATTACTCGTCCCACTACTCTCCGGGCAAAACGCTCTCAAAGGTGCTGCCCAACTACGAAAAGCGGTACTCCTACCGCTCTGTACTCCCCTTCCTATTCCCACACCCCGGCGTTGATCCACGGAAGCAGCAGAGAAGCTACCAACACGAAAGCCACGCTCTCGTGTGTTGATTTGTTTTAATTTTTAGATTAGATTCCTATCCGCCCCTTTTAAATACATACATGCATAAACATGTGAATCAAAGACAAGGGGATGAAAGGATGGAAATACTAACCGTGATCGCCACCAAGGATTAACAACGCCGCAAGGATGAAGAAAGGAGTGCAACGGCGCCGTATACCTTGGAAAGAAAACTTGATCACGCTTGAAACGGGGTGCGGGGAACTTGGGGATTCAAACCTCCTCTCCTTCCAGTCGGCTAGAGGAAGAGGGCCTCACGTTGTATTCATGCTCTCCTGCAAAACAAAGATGAAACACAAAGGCAAAAATCCATTAGAACATGCATGTGTAGTATCAATCCCGGAGTGATAAAATAGTGTTAGAAATTGAGGGCAAACTCACCGGGGGAGGGTTTTTAACCCCTGTGGAAGGGTGGAAATAATAGGTGGGTGTGTTGTGCATGCATGAGATTTGAAATCACAAGATTTGATTGAGAGAGTAGAGAGAAATCAATGATGCAAAACGGAGAAAAACGCATGTGTAGCAGAAAGTGCAGGAAACTGTGATGATTTGTGATTTTGAGAGGAAGAGAACTAAGAGTGGAGATCATGGAATCAAGCCCAGAAGGATAGAATAGAAAGCCAATACTTCCCTCTCCAAGATGGGGTCGAAGTTGTGAGTTGGAGTTGCAGCATGGCTTCGCCCCACGTCCGGAAAGAGCCCCCCGTCGCGACTACGAACTGGGCAGTTTTTATAGAGTTTTGTAAGAAATCCTCATCTTCTTATCACGATTCCCGGAGATAGAGTCCAAGATAAATCGAGTTCTTTGGATCAAACTCGAGATAATACTAAGGACAAGAGATAGGAACAAACGGGGATCAATTCAGAGGAGGATTCTAGAAGATATGTCTTTTGGAAGGCAGCCCCGGAGCCTTATCTGCAGAGTTTGAGTTGAACTAGGAAACATAAATCCTGATCTTACGACCCAGATCCCAAGAGATATTGCCAATTAAAATTTGATTCCTACGAACCAAATTCAAGATAATACCAAGGGCTAGAAGTAGGAAAAAACGGGGATCAATTTGGATAAGAAGTCAAGAAGTTATGGACTCTTCAAGAGGGCCACGGCGCACAAAAATGGAGCAGAGTCCAGCACGAATTGGACTCTCTGGTGCATGTAACGGTCTATCATAGGACCGTCATAGTGATGTAATGGACTAGGGTAGGTCCGTCACACTCTGGAGGTCGAACGAGACGTTTTCGGATGAGATTGGATGTAACGCACCTAAATAGGGCCGTCACTTGGTCTAACGGTCAAGGATAGGACCGCCACACTCTAGGGGTTGAACCGGGCTGTTTTGGGTAAGTTTTGGTGTGACGGTCTATCGTAGGACCGTCACACTGAAGTAACGGTCTTCACTGGGCCGTCACTTTAATGAAGTAACGCACCTGCAAATGACCTTCACATCGATGAAGGTAGATTCTAGGCAGACTGCGCGTGACTTTAAAATTGAAGCATATCTCTCAAACGGTGGAGAATTAGAAAAAGTGGTAAACATAGAAGTTGTATATAACTGAGAGAGGAACAACTTTCATGAAGAAAGAAATGTGAGAAAATGATTGGAAGAGGGTGAAAATGGGGCTGGAAGAGAGAGGAAAATTCTGTAATGTAGGTGAACAGCACAGCACGCCGGAAAAAATGTGAATAACTCACAATCGGGACAGAACTGGCCAACGGTGTAGAAGAAGAAATTGTAGATCTTTGAAAGAAGAACAACTTTGATGAAGACAACTTTTTGAAAGAGGGAATGGAAGAGGGTGAAAAAGAATCACTTTCAGGACTGCGCAGTGAGAGAGAGCCGATTACTTGAGGGAAGCCGACATAAATGGGCCGAAAGTCGACTTAGAAGCCGGAATCTGAAAAGATAAGCTCCGGGGCTCTAAGAAATCATGATCTCCAAGGCTCAAAGGGTATGGAATGGTAAAAATGGGCTCAAAATCCATCCAAGGAAGCTCCAAAATAATGGCTAATTCGGGGCATCAAAAATGATGAATAAGAGAAACGACGCAACTTGTAGGCTAAAACGGGTGTCAACAGATGCCCCTCCTTGATGTTCGCTTTGCAAGGGAACGAGCGAAAGCGATGTGGAGGTGAAATGGAAAGGAGATGGAGCGAAAGCGATAGCGACGTGAAATGGAGATGAAGCGGAGATGAAGCGGAGGGAACTGATAAGCGGGCATCAAGGCCAAAAAAGACACCCGTTACAACCAACAAGCGACAGGAATTCTCCCGAAAACGCCGAAGTAACCACCTGAAATGATTGACAAGGATGAGACATGTCTGGAGAACTAAACTAAAGGAGGAAAAAGGAAACACGACCAGCCTCATCGGGGACACAATCCACGGACAATGAGTGGGTCGGAAGGAACACAGCATAAGAGCTGGAAAGGAGAGATAAGACTCAGATAAAATCCAGACAGGAATCACACTGGCCAATTAGACCAAGCGGCAAGATCAGAGAAATCGTTCAAATTCGGAGTGGAATGAAGAATCTCTTATCCAAGAGAACTGAGTGCAATCAACCATTGCTGAGGAGAAATCCTTGAACGGATCACGAGACATGAATGCTCAAAATGACATGATGCATGCTAGGCTAAAATAAAGAAATCATTAAAACGAATGCAAAGAAAGATAAAATAGAAAGTACTCAAGGATAATATTGCTAGACTGAACCAAGACGGGGTCAAGAGTCTTCTTGTAACCACGGCGTGCGAGACAGAGTCTATCGTCCCCCACCCGACTCAACCGAGCGGCCTATCCAACGATTAACCGTATGCTCTTAGATCATCATCATTTTTGTTAAAGGGGAACATCAGATCCCAGAACACACGGGCAACCAGCCGGTCCTTAAGAGGTTATAATAATGTAGATACCATATAGTAATGCAACAATAAGCAAGGATAGAGAACCATACCTGACTTACCTGCCAAGCGAAACGGCATTTTTTAGATTTTCGATTTCTTGATTTTTATGGATTTTCATCATAAGACAACAACCACATTGACATGATATAATGTGAACATGAACGAATATGAACGAGCATAACATGAACATAACATAATAAGAGAAATATGAACAAAACATGGCACAACATAACATAACAAAGATGGATGAAATATAACAAACAAACAAATGGCAAACATGCATGCGACTAAAGGCACGGTGGGACAAGACAACATGCACACGGTGGGACAACACATGCAGTGGTATAAGGATGGGACAAAGACACGTGGGATGACAATACCACGGAGGACAACACGTGTGATGAATGACACGGCAGGATAGGGATACGTGTGACGAATGACACGGCGGGACAAAAGATACGACCAATCACAAGAGGACATAGACACATATGACAAGGACACAACGGGACAAAAGACATGGAGGACTATAGACATGATGAAGATAACAAACACATTTTTCAATCAAAGCCCAAGATCAGATGAAGCAGAACCGCCAGGTTCAAAACCGTGAGATATTGCCCACTCATGGAAACATGATTAAGCAAATAAGCGAAAGCTGAGAAGGCCACGAGCTTCAGAACAGATCCAAAGATAGGATTGAAGAGATGAGAATAAATCGAAAAACACGAGCAGAGGCACAGTGAAAGATAGAGCAAGGAAAGCTTGAACCTGCAACCTGCAGCCTGCACACTTAGCAAACAGATTACGTATATGTCCTCAAGATAAAAATAAAAGGAACAAAAGAGAAGTATTTTTAGATTTTTATATTTCTGATTTTTTTTTTGCCATATTCAAATTTTTGGGATTTTTTGACATATTTGATTTTTTTGGAATTTTGATAATATTTCATTTTTTTAGATTTTGATAATATTTCATTTTTTTTGGATTTTGACAAAGTAATCTGCAGCACCCAAAGACGGGCTCGAACTATTGGCCAGGGATCGCCGTCCCTCCCCTCTCATTAAAGGCTTCCCTTAAGCAGGGCGTGCATGTGAGGGTGGCTTACCATAACCAACCGCCTCTAAAGAACGGTGCCCCTACTAAGGCCATACCCGGGATACAACCCAGCCTAAGAGGGAGATAGAAGAAAATTGGAGACAAACTTTATGCAGGATGGGAGACATCAGGATTTGAATTCCTTCCAGGGCACCACCCCTCAAAGAGTAGGTCTGTTGCGCTGGGGCTTTGTGTCTTTGATTTTGAGACCCATATTTATCAGGCACGCATGCGACCAGGCTCATGACGTCCCGCGGGGCTTCGCCACTCTTGCCATGCCTTGGATTTTCATAATGTTGCATTGATTCATCATTGATTCATCCATATATGATTTTGACAGCCCTTATTGGCTAGATATTGCATGAAAGCTCACTTTCGACGGTCAAGACTGCCCCTATTTGAGACCTCTCTCGTATTAGGGAGCGCCTAGGTTGGTCATCTTATCCATCAACCTCTTGCCCCTGCACTTGGCCGAGCAGAGAAAAGAAAAAGACCTTTGTGCATACCCAAAGTATGGCCAAAGCAGCAACGGTGTTGCACTAGAGAGATTGGCTATGGCTTGCCGTGTGGTGTGTGAAAAACCCATGCTTAAAGGTCACCCTCAACGATCGGGGAATGAACTGGACTCCTAGCGCGGAGTTATCACCAGCCTAAGGATGCTGCAGAAGCAAACTCATTTTAAATGAACTAAGCAAATTTCTAAAAGCCACTTAACCATGTTGAGGAATAGCGTTATAACCATGTGCAGAAACAATAGAAATAATAGAAATGAAAGCATGTTTCTTTGCTCAAAATAAAAATACCTTTGCAAATTCATGGCGTGGAAATCGGCATCCTGAAGTGATCTCGATCATCGAGCTTTAAGGAGCGCGAGTAGCTTTGTATTCCTTGCTTGTCAGGACGAAAGGGAGAGGATAGCAAAGGATCAAAGATTCCTCTACACAGAGGAGCGATAGACACCAAACTAGACGAAGGAGGAATAAAAAAGGAAGAGAGATGAGGGCTAGAACTCCCTCGTTAAGGCACTGAGGCCCGGATAACAAGGAACCAGATACAGAATAAACCAAATTAGCTGAGATCAAGGCGGACTAAATCCTCGAAAACAGCAAGAGAAAGGGCGAAGACCCCGAAAGGGTGAAGAGGAAAGAGTAGAAAGATGATAAGAAGAATCATCCGACGTGGTCGGAGAAGAGGGACGAGAATCATCCGACAGTGCCAGAGAAGGAGAATGGGAGACACCCGTCAAGGTCGGGGAATAAGAAGAACCCGGAGATACCGGAGGGGAAGAATCAGAGGCAACACCTGGAAGTCTCGGGGAAGAATAATCAGGTGATGTCCCGAGATTAGGATGGAATGATGACATAGGCCAGGGCCTAGAATCGTGAGAGGAGGGAAAATCTGGAGGATCCGGGGAAAAAAGAGAGGAATGGGGACGCATGGACCTATGGAAGGAGGAGAAAATGATGGAGATAGGATCAGATGGAGGAAGATACACCACCCAAGGGTGGGAACTGAGTAGAAGGAAGGATGAATGAAAAGAAAAGGAGGAAGAGGTGGACCCCTGAATGCACAACCGATAGCCATTGAGTTTACGTCGCCGCCTCTTCTTGGCAGAAATTTCTTGAAAATGGACCCACCTGGTGCGGGCTTGGACCTTCGGACTTCTTAATCTGTAATACCTTCTCAAATAACGGGCCCACCTAGCAGATGACCTGGCCCGACTGTGAACATGCAACTTCATCGGTGCGGTTGCCCCTAGACACCCGGTGCTAGCAATATGCGAACATTCTTGAGCGAGTAACCCTTCAGAGTGATGAATATCACAAACCCACGAGGTTTTGTCTCTCGGCACTAGAAGCATGAGATTCGGTAACTCCACTCGGAACTCAGTCTTGAAGCACAACTCCCTTGATAGAAGAGACGGGTGAAGCTGAGGGAGAGTAATACATGGCGTTGACATGGCCGGTTTGCTAATAAACCGAGGAAGATTACATAACAGGTGCAGAATATCCTTGGAAAGTGTAGATGATACGGCCAATTGCCCCTTGAACATAGAACCCATAATCTGCTTGGTGGCCATATGTGTAAGCACAACGCGGGTAGAGAACCCTTCTTGGCCTGTCATCTGAACAGCAATAGAGCGAGGAGAAATAATAGCATCAACGGTGAACTCTTCGGCGAGCAAAGAGATTGCCACTGACCTCGCTCGGGAAGAAACTGGCATCAACTCAAGGGAACTCTTCTTAGCAACTGTCATCTTTGAAAGTAGAGGCGCATCATCCCCAAAATAACCGGGGACGAGGACACGAACCGGCATCCGACAGATAAAATCTTGAATCTTGAGATGCATTGCCGGCACTGAATCATCCTGACTTGGCTTATTGTCTCCCTGGGAATTAGACCCGAGGGGCACCAAAGGAAGCACACACCCGCTCCGTGGGGTGGTAGTGGTTGGAGAAGTAAAGGGAATATGTTTCGGTGGAACATGTGAAGGTTTGGAAGGCATGGAGGCTCCAACGGGAGTGGTAATGGAAAGTGAAGGCGCAGGCGATGTGGCGATGATAGGCTCGGGTGGCGACAAAGGTGAAGGCGTGGCTGAGGGTAGAGGTAAAGGAAAAGGTGTGGCTTGCTCAGGCTCAGGCAAAGGTGATGGCAGAGATGGAGGTGAGGGTGGAGATGGTGTAGGCGACGGAGAGGATGGTGGTGGCAATGGAGATGGTGAGGATAGTGATGAAGGCGATGGGGGTAGTGGACATGGAGGTAGAGAGGGTGAAGGGGGAGGTTGTGGTGTCCACCGTCGACGTGTCGACACAACGCGTCGAGCGGTGTTAGGGATAGAAGTAGTGGTAGTGGCGGCAGGGGAAGAAGGGGAGGCACTAGCCTGAGCAGAGGCTTGGGTTTGTGGCGGCGATGGAGCCGAGGTAAGAGATGGTGGAGGTAACGGAGTAGGTGATGGAGCGAGTGTAGCACTAGACGAGGAATCACAAGGGTGCCCCTGACCTTGAAGTAACAGAGACGGCTGCCCGGGTGGCACTTCTTGCTGCTGCTGTTGGCTGTGGAGATGTAAAATGACTTTATGCATAGCGGCCCAATCAATCCTTTCCTTAGCTTCCAGGTCATAAACATAATCCTGGAACTCGGGACAATCCTCAATCAAATGCCCCTGCTGACGGTGGAAATCACAGAACTGAAGCATATCCCCGACCGCGGGTCGGTAAGGCACAACCGGAGAGAACGGCAACGCGTGAGTGGCCATCAAAGCCCGAAATATATCGGTGAAACACTCCGGCAAAGGAAGATGAGGAGCCTGCTTCGGGCAAGGTGGATGCCGAGGGATACGTAATGGTGGAGAAGGTTGTGGAGACGGAAGTGGAGGTTGCGTAGGCAGGAGTGCGTGGCTAGTGGTGGAGGGCTTTGGTGAAGGCATGTGTGGAACAGGATGAGGGGGTATGTAGACGGCATCTACTTGCTCGGGATGTGGTGTTCCCTTGACCGGAAGTGGAGATGGAGACGGGTATGTGGATGCGGGAGGCTGACTCATGGAAGGTTGATATGCTGAGGCGTATGGGTATGTAGAGGCGGGAGGTTGGCTCGTGGAGGGATATGTGGCGAAGGCTGACTCATGGCCGGCTGACTCATGGGAGCATAGGGATGACATGTGGAGGGTGAAGGTTGATATGTGGAGGTGGATGGTGGAGACTCGAGGTCAAGGGAATCTTGGATTTGTTGGCGAATGAAGCGGGCTCGGCTGTAAAGTTGCTGCCAGGAGGTGATGTCGTTGAGGGTTAAGATGAACCGATACTCGGGCACGGCATTGGATATCAGCATCTTGATTTGCTCTCCCTCCGGTATGTGCCCCGGGACCTGCGCGGCAAGGCGACGCCAACGATCGGCAAAGGTAGAAAACTCTTCTTCGGGCTTCATCATCTCTTGTGCCAGATCCGCGATAGAATACTTGGGCCCAACCTGGTCTTGATACTGCTGAATAAACTTTTCTTGAACGGCATGAAAACTCACAACTTGCTCTTGCGGAAGAGAGAAGAACCAATCCCGAGCCGGGCCTTCCAATGACAGACCAAACAGATAAGCCATCAAGTGTTGGTCATGTCGAAATTGGGCCGACTCATAAACGAACTCCTTCAAGTGCACATATGGGTCACCAACTCCACTATAACGGCGATATGCGGGAATTTGTGAAGATGGCGGAAGCCGAAGACCTTGAAATGCGAATGGGATACTCAAGGAGGATTTGGGATCGATCCGGCGTTGAAGCTCATCAAGCTGGCGTTGGGTTTGAGCAATCATCTCCTGGGTAGGGAGAGATCGAGAAGAATATGGGCCAACTTGAGCAAGAGGGTGTGAATTAGGACCAGGAGCATGGTATTGGGACGAATAAGAGGATCCGGGCTGAGAAGAAGAAGGGCCCATTCCGGGAATGGAAGGATATGTGGGCCTGGAAGAGGCATGAGCATATGGGTTGAATGGGCTGGCAGCAACATGGGCAGAAGGATGAGGCCCATTAAGAGAATAATGCCCATTAGCAATTGGGCCAGCAACATATGAAGGAGAAGGAGGAGGCCCATGAATAGGAGATGGCCCATTATGAGAAGAAGGCCCATTAAGATGAGATGCAATAAGACGTTGGGCCTGGGCCGGGTCCATTTGGCAAACAAGGCTTGAAATACGGGCCATGAGATTAGCTTGTTCCTCAGATGGGTCAGGGGGACCACGAGAAGATGGACCCAAGCGGGAAGAGGATTCCACGTGGGAATAGGAAGCAGATTGGGAAAAAGAATGATACAAGGGGTTAGAATACTGCTCCATGAGGGCAAATGGAGACTTAATACATGGAGATCAAGGACAATACAAATGGGGAAGCAATGGCTTAATGGGCTTGAGAACAAGGGGGGCCGACCCACTAATGCAAAGATGAATGGACAACGGACCACGGGACAATGGACTAGACAATGGACACACAAAATGGCCTAAGCTAAATGGGCCTAACAATAACAAAACATGTGGATGATGAAAGAATGCAACACAAAAATCACTAATGAGCTTGGACAAGCCCAATCAACACGAACAATGCAATGTGAGAGTTTTCACCCAAGTCAAACAAGTTAATATGATGGGAAATCTTTTAGGGGTTTCAATAGACCTTTTAATGATTTGAATTAATAACAATTCCCTCAAGATAGGAATCTCATAGGAATAAGGTCCAAACTTTGGGTTGACTAAGGTTAACTCCCTCACACTTATGCAAATGCAAGCCTAAAGGGGTGGAAAGATACAACCGGCCCGGCGTCCGTGTGGGAATCCACGGCTCACGGGGACTTATGGAGGTCCTTGATGTGTTTTCCTGGTCGGCTCCAAGGAATATGGAGACGAGAGGTCCACGCACCAAGGTAGGAAATGCAACTATGATATGCAATGTATGGCCCTATGTGCACCGGAGTGCATGCAAATTCTAGCTTAAAACTAGAAAATCAAGACTAGATTAAACTATGCAAACATGATCCAACAAAAACAAATAGTATATGGATGGGAAGACAATACAAAGATCTGCACAACGGCCCAAGAACAGATCAATCTGACCCCGGGAGGTCAATCAAATCACTAAGCAAAGATGCCCCCGTGAACCTATGCGCAGACCACATGCAGATTTTATGGACAAAATGCTAAAATGATGACAATTTTTAACTAAGCAAATGAGACCCAAATGATGCAAATAAGCTATGGATGGAAAGACAATACAAAGGACTATCCAATGGATCAAAAATCAGTGTAATCAGACATCGGGAAGGCAGTCAAATCACTCATTAAAGATGTACCTGTGAACCTGTCCCTGAGCCTGCCTGCAGAACTTATGCACAAAACTCAAAAAGATGGACAAGATTAGAATATGCAAATGTTAACCAAATGATGCAAATGATATATGGATGGAAAGACAATACAAAGGGCTATCCAACGCAACAAGAATCAGCTCAATCGGACTCCGGATCAAAAGTTATGCCTCGATGAACACGGCCCTGTGAGCATGCACGCAAGACTGCCAGAAGCCGTGTAACGGTCTACCAAAGTACCGTTACCTGCATGTGACGGTCTACTGTAGGACCGTCACACTACCAGAGCCCTTAAAACACCAAAAATAGTTGGAGAATGGAAGAAATATCACCTAAACATGAACATGCACCCACCCAACCTACAAAAGAGCATGAAAACAAGCGTGATGGGCATTGGTGTCCCACCGTGATCGCCAAAAAACTGTTGATTTGTTTTAATTATTAGATTAGATTCCTATCCGCCCCCTTTAAATACATACATGCATAAACATGTGAATCAAAGACAAGGGGATGAAAGGATGGAAATACTAACCGTGATCGCCACCAAGGATTAACAACGCCGCAAGGATGAAGAAAGGAGTGCAACGGCGCCGTATACCTTGGAAAGAAAACTTGATCGCGCTTGAAACGGGGTGCGGGGAACTTGTGGATTCAAACCTCCTCTCCTTCCAGCCGGCTAGAGGAAGAGGGCCTCACGTTGTATTCATGCTCTCCTGCAAAACAAAGATGAAACACAAAGGCAAAAACCCATTAGAACATGCATGTGTAGTATCAATCCCGGAGTGATAAAATAGTGTTAGAAATTGAGGGCAAACTCACCGGGGGAGGGTTTTTAACCCCTGTGGAAGGGTGGAAATAATAGGTGGGTGTGTTGTGCATGCATGAGATTTGAAATCACGAGATTTGATTGAGAGAGTAGAGAGAAATCAATGATGCAAAACGGAGAAAAACGCATGTGTAGCAGAAAGTGCAGGAAACTGTGATGATTTGTGATTTTGAGAGGAAGAGAACTAAGAGTGGAGATCATGAATCAAGCCCAGAAGGATAGAATAGAAAGCCAATACTTCCCTCTCCAAGATGGGGTCGAAGTTGTGAGTCGACGGTGCAGCATGGCTTCGCCCCACGTCCGGAAAGAGCCCCCCGTCGCGACTGCGAACTGGGCAGTTTTTATAGAGTTTTGTAAGAAATCCTCATCTTCTTATCACGATTCCCGGAGATAGAGTCCAAGATAAATCGAGTTCTTTGGATCAAACTCGAGATAATACTAAGGACAAGAGATAGGAACAAACGGGGATCAATTCAGAGGAGGATTCTAGAAGATATGTCTTTTGGAAGGCAGCCCCGGAGCCTTATCTGCAGAGTTTGAGTTGAACTAGGAAACATAAATCCTGATCTTGCGACCCAGATCCCAAGAGATATTGCCAATTAAAATTTGATTCCTATGAACCAAATTCAAGATAATACCAAGGGCTAGAAGTAGGAAAAAACGGGGATCAATTTGGATAAGAAGTCAAGAAGTTATGGACTCTTCAAGAGGGCCACGGCGCACAAAAACGGAGCAGAGTCCAGCACGAATTGGACTCTCTGGTGCATGTAACGGTCTATCATAGGACCGTCATAGTGATGTAACGGACTAGGGTAGGTCCGTCACACTCTGGAGGTCGAACGAGACGTTTTCGGATGAGATTGGATGTAACGCACCTAAATAGGGCCGTCACTTGGTCTAACGGTCAAGGATAGGACCGCCACACTCTAGGGGTTGAACCGGGCTGTTTTGGGCAAGTTTTGGTGTGACGGTCTATCGTAGGACCGTCACACTGAAGTAACGGTCTTCACTGGGCCGTCACTTCAATGAAGTAACGCACCTGCAAATGACCTTCACATCGATGAAGGCAGATTCTGGGCAGACTGCGCGTGACTTTAAAATTGAAGCATATCTCTCAAACGGTGGAGAATTAGAAAAAGTGGTAAACATAGAAGTTGTAGATAACTGAGAGAGGAACAACTTTCATGAAGAAAGAAATATGAGAAAATGACTGGAAGAGGGTGAAAATGGGGCTGGAAGAGAGAGGAAAATTCTGGAATGTAGGTGAACAGCACAGCACGCCGGAAAAAATGTGAATAACTCACAATCGGGGCAGAACTGGCCAACGGTGTAGAAGAAGAAATTGTAGATCTTTGAAAGAGGAACAACTTTGATGAAGACAACTTTTGAAAGAGGGAATGGAAGAGGGTGAAAAAGAACCACTTTCAGGACTGCGCAGTGAGAGAGAGCCGATTACTTGAGGGAAGCTGACATAAATGGGCCGAAAGTCGACTTAGAAGCCGGAATCTGAAAAGATAAGCTCCGGGGCTCTAAGAAATCATGATCTCCAAGGCTCAAAGGGTATGGAATGGTAAAAATGGGCTCAAAATCCATCCAAGGAAGCTCCAAAATAATGGCTAATTCGGGGCATCAAAAATGATGAATAAGAGAAACGACGCAACTTGTAGGCTAAAACGGGTGTCAACATCGTGCTCTTCGGTAGCACTCCTCACCATCTCTCAGCCACTGTTCAGCAAGATCAAGGTTGGTTCGGAGTTCGAACAACTGGGCCTCCATGGCCCTTCGTTCCTCCCTTTCAGTCAATCTGTTGGCTCTTTCTCTCTCTGCGTCTCTTTCTCTCTCTGCACGTTCTCTCTCACGGTCTTCCCTCTCCAACTGGAGAGTGATCCTCAGTTCCACGGCATCCCTAGAGGAGTCATCATCAGGATGACGCCGCAGTTCCCTCTCCAGTTCTGCTATTCTAGCCTCCCTCTGCGCAGCTCGGGCAAGCGCTTCTTCCGTCTCCTTTTCCTGCCGAGTGTACCATCTCAGATAGGCGATAAGGCGTAAACAAGGAGAACTCAACACTGAAACTTTTACATGTATACAGAGCATCCCTTCTACCTCCGCAGCACGCTGCGTGGCGTGAGCAAGTTACTCATGAAGCAAGTCAAGTTCTGAGGTGAGAATCCACAAGCTGGAAGAGGCACCACCTACTCCCATCGCTGAGGAAGCTGCGCCAATCTGGGCATTCTACGACTGCGTGAATTAGCAGCCAACTTCTGGAATCTGGGGTTTTAATTAGGAACGCACTGTACACCTACCAAGGAGCTCGTAGCTCCGCAGGCATCGCCCAACCGTTGCTCCATCTCTCCCAAGCGAGTTCGTAAAGTCGCTATCATCGTATCACGGATATCCTGCAGCCATACAAGTCAGCATTTCCACCAGAAAACTAAAAAAAAGGAGAAAGAAGAAAAGAGAAAAAGGGGAGACCTACCTCCGCAAGTCCTAGGGTTGGAACCACTCTGCGTACCTTGTCTTGTATAGACGCAGGTAATCCTCGCTATCCCGTGCCTGCGATTCTACGATTATGCCACCCCGTTGCCAGCCTTCGTACTGTTCGGGGAATCGCACACGCCAGTCAATGCAGGTCGCCGGTCCTCGCGTCTCTCTCTCAACGCGAGGTGGCGCAGCTGAATCCACCCATTCTTGAGCCAGTCCCAAAGTCCTCATAACCAATCGTAGCCGAAGTGGCTCGATTTCATTCAGGCAGTGCATCCACAGTTCCCGTCCGAATCGGGCACGACTTGCTAGAACCCACGACTGGTCGGCATCGACCATGTCTGAGTAGGGTCTCCAGTTTACCATCGCTGCAGGGAACTCCTGTAGCTCCCGCCTTAGCACCATCAGTTGCTAGGTTAGGGGTGCCGCACTCATGATGAGTTCCCACCGCCTCGCTAGCGGCACCATCGCGGGTCGCCAATGTCGAGCTCTCCCCATGGGGAGGTAATAATAGCTCCACAGCTGCTCGGCGCAGGTCATCAGTACCTTGCAAAAACACAAAAAAATATACAAAACAAGCAAAACCAAAAATACCTGGATAAATGGTGTAAAATCACTCACAGCCATCTCACGATCCGCTTCTTGGAACAAGCCTGCAAACAAGTGCGCCAGCATGGCAGCTCCCCAGGCGTAGTACCCTACTCTTTCAAGGTCTGACAGCAGCTCCAAGAAGCGACATTGGATACCGTCCCCTTTCGAGCTCAGTACCAATCTCCCCAAAAGGAAGAGGAGAAATCTCCTCAAATCTATGTTGCATCTTTCCCAGTTGTCGAAATCTGTGCAGTACACGGCACAGCATCCTATTTCCATCCTTTCCATGAACTCTTCTGAGGATTCATCGTCCCGCCGACGAGTGTCGGTGAGCCCTAATGCATCCATGAGGGACGCCCTAGCTACCGACCTGTTTTTCCGACCATCTAGGTCCAAACCCAGTAGCTTCCGAGCACCTTCTCGGTAATCCGCATAAGTGACCCCGGTCACTGCCTCATCCTCCACCTCAGGCTTGTGATCCGGACCACATCCTCCAAGCTGGGCACCATGTGCCCCCAGGGCATCAGGAATGCCCGACTCACTGCGTCCCATCTCTCACACAAGGCTTGGATTAGGACCAGGTCGAGCTGGATCGGCTCGATCCGAAGAAAGGTGCCAAAACCCATCACGTCTAGCCTGGCCTTCTGAAAATCTGGGAGACCTCGGTATGCTTCCACTACCAACTCCCATGAGATCTGTGATTTCATCACACTCTACGCATGCAGGGAATGGAGAGGAGGTTTGGTTAGAAAGAAAGGAAGAAAAAAAAAGAATGGAAAAAAGAGCAGGAAAACTTGGCTTACGAGTTGTGATTGGGCCCTTTCGCTAAAGTGCCCTTCGAGGTCCGAAAGCCTCCTGGAACTACTACCACTGGACCTGCTTCTCTTCGAGGAGTGGGAAGATTCGCCCTCCATCCAACTCTCGGAATTTTGAACTCCTCCTCTCCCGTGAAAACTTGTGCTCCTCGAGTTAGCTCTCGATATACCTGGGAGGATAAAAGGGACAAGAATTTATAGAAATGGAAGGAGTGCAGGCCAAGATTGCCTCCATCACCTTTAATGATAGCCCTCGCGATGAGGCACCTACCATGCGGTCCCATGTGTCACTTCACCGCTCGCACAGGGTGATTGATTGAACGAAGAATATGACGACTAGCTCCCTATGTTGTCTAGGGATACCCTATCATGTTTTGGAGGACGTCCGCAAAATTTGACACAACATCCGGGAAAAGGGACTAGGGCCGTCATTATTGACTTCGACGGTAGATTCCCGTGGAAAATGGTCACAACAAGACGCGATTCTCCGCTTGGGGTGGAGTCTTGACAGACCCATCACATGGGAACAGTGCAAAAGAGAAGAGGTGTAGGGAAGAAGGAACGCACAAGAGAATAAACAAGCAGCAGAAAATCAAATCACTCCATTCATAATTCTACATAAGCTGTCATAAACACTACAATCATAGAGAGGAGGCGGGTCCGCTAGCTCGCCAACTCTTGCCATTATCCTCATGCTCGTCCCTCTAGGCGTCCCTCTCCTCTCCCCTGAGGTGAGGGTCCCTCAGAAGCCTCCTAGATCCCTGGGCAGTAGCACCCGCCTCGCCTCGTGGCGCTGGCTCCACAGCAATGACTCGCTGCTCCTCCCCTGGCGTGGCGAAAAAGCCACTAGCGGCAAAGCGACCAGACTGGCGCAGTCGCTCCCCGAACTCTCGCGCTCTCTCGTAGCGCGTCTCCATCCCTCCTAGCCTCTGCACGACGGCCTGAAGGCCCAGCTTCTTGTGTTCGGTGCAAGTATTCAGAGGGGGGGTGAATGAATATAGCCCTTTTTATAACTTTTGGCCAATTAAAATATTCGGCCCACTAACTATCTAGAATGCTAACTAGACAGATTTATCAAATCTGAAAGACTAATTAGCAGTTGCAGATTAAGACACTCTAAGCAATTAGACAATTCAAGCAACACACAATCCGAGTGTCAAACAGATAGCGTGCGCAGCTAATCAACTTCGTTGAACTTTGAAGCAAACACTTGAAGCGCCATTGTGCAAGCATCTAGCCGAAGCAATAAGACAAATGAAGAAATCAAACCACCTGCACAATGGGTTTTAGGTGGTTCGGTCCAGCAGACCTACATCCACCCCACACTCAAACCGAGTGTGGCTTCACTAACAGCTGGGCAACACAGCTTGCCAACAGACGCTGATACACAGCTTACCCAGGGGAACAACCTCCCCTCTTCCTCCTACCCGGAGGGAACCTCTAGCAACCCACGGTCACTAGAAACCAGAGACTCACGTCTCTCTTCCTCTATACCAAGAGGGAACCCCACTAGTAGCAGCCCCGCTACCAGTGAACCAACCAGTAGCACACTGCTACCAGCAATCCACCAGAGGCCTAGCCTCTCTTCCTCCTACCCCGGAGGGAACTCACAAGCAGCCCCCCTGCTGCTTGCAAATCGGAGGAACCAGCCTCCCTTCCTCCACACAGGAGGGAACTATCACCAGTAGCATTCTGCTACCAGCACAAACCGGAGACACACCCATCTCCCTACTCCTGATCCCACAGGAGGAACCCGATCCCCAGCAGGGCAATCGGAAGAACAAGACTTACCAAAGAAACAAAAGAAAAATACAGGAACATAAAAACACAGCAACAAAAGCTGGAAATGAAACACAAGAAATGTGGCTCTCAATGAGCATAGTTGTTCTGGATTTGATCCACGAACAGACTGAACTGATCTGTAATAGACTCTCTCCTCCTCTTCTTTTCTTTCTCTTCTTTCTGCTTCTCTTTCTTCTCTCTTTCTTCTCACTTCTCACGAGCACTATCTCTCTCTTTTCCTTCTTCTGCTCTCACTCTCACTTTCTTCTCTTTTTCTTCTTTTTCTCTTTTTCTGGATCGAAGGGCTTTCTGCTCTTCAGGCTTCTTCTTCGATCAGTCTTCTACAGAGGATGAAGACTCGTATATATAGCAGCAGCAACAGCACACTGGGTGAGTGTGGCTTCCACGTTTCCTGCCCTAGAAATTCGGACCACGTGGCAGCATCCTGGTTCACGAGCCAGGCACCTCGGATCACGTGCCCTTCATTAGCACGCTCAGCAACTAGAGTCAGGTGGCGTTAACGCACTTGCTTCAAGGGGTTGACGCAGCCTTCAAAGACATTCTACCAGCAAAAATCAAGTCTGCTGCATTGACGCTTCCAACCCATGGCGTTGACACATTGATGCGTTCCAGTGAGCAACCAGCCTAGCCCTATTGACAGTTGCGTCGACGCTGCTTCACTGCTGCGTTGACGCATCGGTGATCCAGCATCTGATCTTAGATGGCTTCAGCGCTCTCACGTTTCGTGTGGAGTGCGTTGACGCATTATGCAACTGCGTCCGCCCTCTGGTTACCTGGTCGATCCATCAACCTCCTGCGTCGATGCCACTTGATGAATTCGTTGACGCACCAGAGTAATCCAGTAACCCATTGGCTCTCCCTTTGTAACTGCTGCGTCGACGCTATCAGCATGCTGCGTTGACGCATGGAGCTGCAGTGTCGATGCTGCCAATGTACTCCAGAGGCTGCAATACGGGATTCTTGAACCGCTGCGTCCACGCTACTTGCTCACTGCGTTGACGCACCAGAATAATCCAGGAGCTTCTTTCTTGATTGTTTGAAGTGCTGTGTCCACGTGTCAGCATTTCAACCTCTTGGATCACGTGCCAAGTCTTGATGGCCTGAATCATCTGCAGACAGACAGAGGAAAATGAACTTACTTCAGACGAATGTATATACTTAAGTAGAGCTGCCAGTGTGTGGACTTGAACAGTGCAGTGAGTGTGCAGACTTGGTAAAACAAGGTCCAGTGTATAGACTTGCAGATACGAAGCCAATGTACAGACTTAGAAGGATTTGAACCAGTGTCCAGACTTCAGGTTTAACTGTGGATGTACAGACTTCAGGTGTGTACACCATTGTGCAGACTTTGGAGAGCAGTGGCCAATGTATAGGCTTTATGGAGCGAAGCCAATGTGTAGACTTCACGCTGTACAAACTTGAGGCTTTGAACGTTGAAGGCACAAGACGATGTACAGACTCAGATTCTAGACCAGTGGCTGTATAGACTTTGAAAGAGGACCAATGTATGGACTTCAGGAGCATATGACACGGCTGTACAGACTTTGTTACCCAAACGAATGAATAGACTTTGCCACAGTCTAATGTATAGACTTGAAGAACCTGAACTGAAGAGTCAACGCATCAGCTCAAGGAGTTGACGCACTGGTGTGAGAACAGAGACAAGTATGACTGAGGGGTCGACACATCAGCACAATGCGTTGACGCACTGCTGTGGAGACTGTGCAGATAGAGTTTAGACAGAATTAAATAAAGCATGTTATCTGACAGCCATATGAGCTCCATTCACTTACATGATATACATGAATTAATCGAGCATATAAAAGACACAGCAAGATTACTCACAGTGATTAACTCACATCAAAAGCCAATCATCAAAACCACCATTAAAACCACAGGGGCACAACACAGCTGGAGCTCCCTCACTTGGGCCTCCAAGGCCCTCCTCTCGGTCTGATCCCGCTGTCGCTCGGACCTTTTCTCGGCTTTCTCTCTCTCTGCCTCTCTCCTCATCATCTGCAGAAGAACCCTTAACTCCAGATGTCTGGAGAAGGTCTCTCCTCACCGCGATGTCGCAGCTCTGCTATAGTCGCCACCCAGGCATCACGCTCCTCTTCGCCCGGGCATACCGAGCCACCGCACCAGCAAGTTGCTCCCGAAGGGAGGCAATCTCGAGAAAAGGGGCCGAGGAATTGGAAGATGCGCCGCCAGTCACTCCCCCCATCGCTGTCTGCTGGGCACGCTGGAACGAACAAACAACAGCCGTCAGCTAAGCTCCACATTTAAAAATAGAAAATGGAGCACTTAGCTTACCAGGAGCGACAATTCCTGTTGAGTGGCGGCCAGCTGCCGCCTGACCTCGACTAGTTGGGCACGCGACCCGTTGACGTAGTGTGTATCCCCGGCTTGGGGAAGCCCCGCATAACTCTCTCTCTGCCGCCGCAGGAAGTCGACACTATCCTGCACCAGTACGCTCCCTTGCTGCCCAGGGAGACGTATGCGCCAATCTTCAAGCTTCGCATTACCGCGACTCTCCTTCCTGACGCGGCTCGGCTCGTCTGCACTCGCCCACTCATCGGCCAGGCCCAAGGTCCTCGCCATGTCCTGCACCAAGAAAGAAGGGCCTCGCATCATAACAAAGAACGCGTCCCCTGTCTAGGACGCGTCCATCATTTGAGTGCAACACTCGCCGAACCCTTTCCCCCCTCGCGCGGCCCGCTTCAAAACTCAAAGTAGATCAAAGAAGGGGAAACCGAAGCACTCACCAAGCCGTGTTCACTTCCTTCCACGCCATTGGGCCCCTCGGGTCCCTCGGGGGCCCGAAGCGGCCCTTCCTCCTCCATGGACGCCGTTCCGTGTTCTTGCGTGTCCCTCCTCGGGCGAGGAGTTCCTCGTCCCTCTCCACCTTCACCATGGTCGGGCCCACCGAACTCCATCGATCAAAAGAGGAGGAAGACGAAAAGGGGGCAAGCGAGTTTTGGCGGAAGGCGGGCTCGTTTGCGGGTAAGGCACGGGAGAAGAAAGGCCACCCGACGCTTTAAATTTGAATTCGAGGATTAAGACGCGTCCTCGCGCCTGGACGCGCCCAAAAAAGGGAGAAAGAAACAGAATCCCCGTGCAAAGCACAGTTCCCCGTTGTTCAGGGCAAAGTCTCGTAAGGCATGCCTCGAAGCAACTCGGTACAGCAGAAAAGTGAGAGAGGAAAGGTACACACAACATAAGAAAGCCATTTTCATTTCATATAATAGTCGAAAGTACATCATGCAGTAAGGAGGGTGGAGTGTACAAGCAACTCTCTAACTCTCGCCATCACCCTCCTGGTCATCTCTCTCCTCCCTCCTCTGACGGGGATCCCTAGGGGGCCTCTGCGACCTCTGCGAACCCTGAGAAGCCATGCTCGCCTCGCCCTGCGGTGGCACCCCAGCCTCGAAGGCACGACGACGCTCCTCGGCCGAAGAAACCAGATAGCTGCCCATGGAAAAAGAACCAGACTGACGAAGTAGCGCCCCGCGTTCCTTCGCCCTCTGGTACCGCTCCTCGCTCTCTCGAAGCCTCCCCTCCGTCGTGCGGAGACTCAATCGGAGCTCCATCAGCTGGGCCTCTAGAGCCCTCCTCTCGTCCCAGTCTCACAGTCGCTCCGCCCTCCTATCCTCCCTCTCTCTCTCTCTGTCCTCTCTCTCTCTCTCTCTGCCCTCTCTCTCCCTCTCCCTCTTCTCTCTCTCTCGCGTTGCCTCCCTCCTCGACAGCTCGAGGGCAATCCGTAGATCCAACACGTCACGAGGGAGCTCCTCAGCCTCCCGTCGCCGCTCCTCCTCCAGCTCCACAATCCGGGCATCACGCTCCGCCACCCGAGCATCGCACTCCTGCTCGGCACGAACAGCACGGGCCAGGGCCTCCCGAATCTCGGCCACCTGTCGAAGCACGAATGCACCGTGTGAGAGCAGTGATAAAAGGAAAGCAGCTAGAAGAAGGTCAGGGCCAAGAAGGCACTCACTCGAGCCTCGCGGTCACGCTCGGCCTCTTCAGCCCGAGCCACCGCATGCGCCAGCTACTCCTGAAGGGCAGAGATCTCCGGGGGAGGGCCCCACGAACTGGAACCCGCTCCACCAGCCATCCGGCTGCCGCTGCCTGATGGGCCCGCTGGAGCACACAGAGCAAACGACAGACAGAGGCTAAGTATCAAAAATCCAGGTCACAAAAAAAAATGCATTGCATAAACTCACTAGGATCTCCAACTCGTGTCGAATGGCCACCAACTGTCACCTGGCGTCTGCCAGCTGGGCCCGCAGGTCGGCAATCATGTTATCACGAGCATCCTACATTGCATATAAGTTAGTGTCACATGCATATACATATAGAAAAGGGAAACATTTTTCATTTCACGCTTACCCATGCCGCACCACCAAGGAAGAGACGCTCCCCGTACGTGGCCCGGTACCGTCTCAAGTAGTCGGTGCTGTCCTGTACATGGGACACCATTAGGACCCCGCCCTGCTGCCAGTCCTGGTACTGTGCAGGGAAGCGCGTACGACAGTCCACGATGTTTGCCTTCCCCTTGGTCTTCCGCTCGGCGCGACCGGCTCATCTACGTCAACCCACTCCTGGGCCAGCCCCAACGTCCTCATAACCAGCCTCAGCCGAAGCGGCTCGATCTCGTTCAGGCAATGGACCCACACGTCCCGCCCGAAACGAGGAGGACCCGCTACAACCCAAGCCTGGCCAGCGTCGCCCATGCCCAGGTAGGGTCTCCACACCACCTACATCACCATACATACATCATGTTAGTTACCATTCAGTCACATGCATAAAAACACAAAAAATCATACGCATCATACCATGGCCTCGGGATACTCGCTCAGCTCCCGACGAAGTGACGCCAGCTGGTAGCTGTGTGGTGCCGCTACCACGACCGGCCTCCACTGTCACGCTAGAGGAACGGCTCTCCTGTTCCCCTGCATGGCCCTCCCCATCGAGAAGTAGTAATAACTCCACACCTGCATCCATCATACATCATTAGCACGAGTGATTGCATATTTAACTACGGTAAAATGCATAAATAAATTGTGTACCTGGAGAAAAGGTGCGAAGCCGCTGACTGTTGTCTCCCTCTCTGAAGTCTGGGAGAGATCAGCAATCAAATGGGCAAGCAGAGCCGCTCCCCACGCGTAGTGCCCCACTCTGTCAAGGTCCACCAGGATCCCGAGGAAGCGGCAGTGGATGCCGTCACCCTTCGTCCCCAGCAGAAGGCGGCCCATGAAGAAGAAGAGGAACCTCCGGAGGTCTAGATCCACCAGCTCCCGCTCGCTCGGGTCCTGGGTGAAAGCTGCATGGGCATCTCCCTCCAGTCGTGCCAGAAACTCCGCTCCAGTCTTGCTAACCCGCTGGCGTGGGTCACCGAATCCGAGCACCTCCATGATCTCCACTCGGCCGACTACCCTGCTGTCTCTATCAGTCACGCTCGTCTCTAACCACAGCAGGTCCAGGGCACTCTCTCGGTAGTCGGGGTAGGTGACCCCGCTGACCGCCTCTCCGTCAACTCGTAGCCCGGTGATCCGAGTCACGTCCTCTAGTGTCGGCACCATGTGTCCCCAGGGCATCAGAAATGCCCGGCTCGGCGCGTGCCACCGCTCCCTCAATGCCTGGATAAGAGGAAGGTCGAGTCGGAAGGGCTCGATCCTGAGGAAGGCTCCAAAGCCCATGGCGTCCACGCGCGCCCTCTGGAAGTCTGGCAGCCCACGGTACTCTGCCACCACTAGAGACCAGCTGATCCGGCCCTTCATCACGCCCTGCACACCACAAAACCAACAGGGCAACACATCAGCAGCATGGATAGTAATAAACAATAACACTGTATATGCTACTTATTTATTTTATTTTTTATTTTATTTTTAAAAAAATATTTATGTTTTTAGAGGCGTCCAACTCCTTGGACGCCTCCTCTTATTTTCTTTATTTTATTTTTAAAAAAAACTAAAAATAAAAACAAAAATAAATAAATATATACATATATTATTATGGAGGCATCCTAAGTCCTGGACGCCTCCTTATTTTTAATCCTATTTTATTATTTACGTGAATAAATAAATAAAAAAAGAAAAAAAGAAAATGTGGAGGCGTCCAGGCCCCTGGACGTCTCCTTCCCTTACTCACCGGCCCTCACCACACGGCCTCTCGTCCGCCTATCCAGCCTATTAAACCAACAGATTGAAGTTCCGAAGGGCTTACCGGGTCGTGATCGTCCTCTCCCGCGTCGCCAGCATCTACTGCAGCCTCTACGGCCAAAGGAGGAGCCTCCTCCTCCACGGCAATCTCCTCCGCCGCAGCAGCCTCCTCGGCATCATCCCTCAGCCTCCTCGGACGACGAGCCCGTCGTTTCCGCTTCTCTCCACCCTGGCTCGGGCCTCCTTGCTCCATTGAGACTAAGAATGGGTCGTCTGGTTTAACTGGGTCGTCTGAATGAACAGTAAATGAGCAAGGGGGGGAGGCCCCCCCCCCCCATATATAGAATCCACCTTCTTTGGGGCGTCCAGGCGCCTGGACGCCCCCACCTTTTTTATTTTTTTTTTCAAAATTCAAAAAAAATTAGGGGCGTCTAGGTGCCTCGACGCCCCCAAAACAAAAACTAAAAAAAATAAAATAAAAAAAATAAAAATTAGGGGAGTCTAGGACCCCGGACGCCCCCAAAAAAAAAATAATAAAAATTTCAAAAACGAAAAATAAAAACTTAGGGGCGTCGAGGCCCCTGGACGCCCCCATAATAAAAATTTCAAAAAAATAATAAAAGAAAAATAAGAGAAGAGTATGTATATAATCCAAACAAAAGCACAAAATAAAAACACAAAGAAAAAGAAAAATCACCAAAATAATAACTAAGGGGACAAGGGTTCAAAACATCCAAATGCCAGATTTTATTCCATCAGAAAAGCAGAATGAGCTACATCAGGGGTTTAGGCGCCTTAGGCCTTAACTTCCCCAGTTCGGTTACATAAGCCCTCCACAGCTCGCACTCTTCCCCCACGTGCGCTAAGGCCTTTCCCGCAACACTTGTCTTCCAGGGTGCTTTGACGACCTTCGCTTCCTTCGCGTCCGCTTCAGTGCCCAACTCCCTCTTCTTCAAAGGAACGATGCCAGTCGATATTGGGAATGAATGGCGTGGGATGCCAATCTGGAGGTAGCACCGATGCGCATTATAAATGACGAACTCGGTCGCGCCGATCAGTTGAAGATCAACTTCGGGAGAAAGCCTCATGAGGAGATCAAGCGAAAGCAAACATGCCGGTGCGCAAGTGAATAAGCTTTGTGTCACGATGCGGAAGTGAGACCGCCAGTCTTCACGTTTCTTCAGCCACGGAACACGGTTCGCTACAGTGCCACCAAAGCCTAACATGTCGGCTATGTGATGAAGCGGGCTTTGTTGGAAGAGCTTCGAAGCGGTTGGCATTCCCTCACGGTGATCAAACTTGAAATACAAATCCAGCTAGCAATTCAGGACAAGTGCGCAACCAAAAGGAGGCTTACCCATGCTCGAGGCAGTAAGGCCACTATATAGGTAGGCAAGGATAGCGGGTCCCACCCTCTTTCCACGCTAGATCCCGCAGATGGCACTCAGTTGGTCTTCCTCCACCATGTTGTCGGTATAAGGAAACAAGAGAGCACCCGCCAGACAAATGGTGAACCCTTTCATGATTCCCTCCAAATAGTCACCGTCTGGTAACCCTCTCAGGGCCTCCATGACCCATTCCGCGAGCTTTTGCAAATCGATCCCCTTTTGAGTACGGACCTTTCGGGCTGCGTCGGGCGGCATGAAGCTTCCAAGGACGCTTTCAGAAGTCCCCCGTGTCAGCATCCGCATAGCCTTCACTTTCCCGTCACTCTTGAATTTCTTCAATCCGAGCAGAAGTTCCACCTCCTCGAGGAGGATGGTCGCCTCGAAGGTCGGAAAGATAAAAGTGTGGGTCTGGGGATGCCAGATCTCCACTAGTCGCCCATAGCCGCCCAGTCTATACGAATCTTCTCGTAGTGTTTGACGTGAATAAGGAGCCCCTGCAGATGCCACTTCGAGAGTATGGCCCTCATGCCGATGGAGATGTTGGAAGTTAGCTTTGAAAGCCATGGTAATTTGGAAAACTTGCTCGAGCCTGGGAAGAGTGGATATGGCTGGAAGAGAAAAGAAAGAAGAAGAAATGAAGGAAGTAAGAAGAAGGTTCACGTGAGAAATTTGAAAAGAATCAGCTTACCATATGCGACATGATCTTCCCACTCAGATGACCCTCGAGGTCGGAGAGTCGCCTGATCTCGCTGCTAGGCCTGCTCCTCTTCATAACGCGGGAAGACTCTCCTTCCATCCTGAAATCTCTAGATTCTCCTCTCTTTCCTCTCCTGAGCTTCCAAAACCCACCTTGATGCTTTTGAATGAACTAGCCTAAGGGGAGTTCTTATAGGAAGGGTAGGGCGCTACAGGACGGAACATGTCACATCAGCGGTCAATGTCAAGATTTTGGCTAGATCTCCTTTCCATTGTGGTGCGATTCTGTTACGATTTTGTTACTTTCTGATGTTGTTAATCCATGCTGGCCTGTGTATGTTTTACTAACGGACGTCTTTGTCCTATCTCCTGTCCCACCTTTCAATGGTTGGTCCCACCATGTCATGCATCGTAGTATATGATACTACGCTACTAGAACATGTCAAGGACCTTGCAGCTCGAACGAATCTGGGATTTGAGTTCCCCTTCAACAAAAACAGTGATGATCCCGGAAGAATTTGGGTTGTACGGATAGGCCGTTAACTTGTGGTAGCATAGGGACGACGGTTCCATTCGGTGAGTTGGTGCGCTGATAAACGGGCCCCAGCCCAGTGTCGGCTCACCGGATCGGTATCCTGACCCGTTCTTAACAAGTTGACAATATTATCCTTGGCTATTTTCTATTTTAGTTTGTTTTAAATTTTTCTTTAAGCCCAGTATGCATTCATATATGACTTTGATTTATTGCGGAAGATCATTCAAGTGATTCGATTGCGAAAGCTGCTGTGCTTCAATTCTTACAAATATGAGATATTCCACTCCGAATGAAATAACGAGTTTCCGTGAAACGGCCCTACACTGCTCTTCCAAAGGAGACCCTTGTTTGGACAGATCCTCAGATATTCCTTTGCTTTTTACCTTGCTTGACCCACCTTGGCCGCAGCACTTCCACATTGGTTGGTAACCGCTCCCCAAAGGTGAAACCTCCGATTTATGACCCAGGTACTTCCACACCGAGAAGTTGGTCTCTTTTTCGTGCCTGAGCGCACATCTCACCCTCCCTTATTTGATCTCCGTCCAAGCAATCGTCAAGATTTGAAAGACCTTCTTCAAAGGTTGCCTCATTGAAACTCCAAGAAAAATTCCAAACAGTAACGTCAAAAGCGTGTCTCATCACACCTTGGTATCAACTTATCAGTCCGCTCCCACTTCATTTCACTCCACTTCGATACCATTCCACTACGTGTCACTCCCTTACAAAGTAGACGCCAAGGCGGGGCAGCTGTAGACACGCCATTCCTGACGTCTCCTGAGAAAGTCTCATATTACTATACGACGCCCCGCGACGGCTTACGCATTTCGAATCTCTTAAGTGCTTCATTTTCTTGGGTCTTCTTCTGCCTTTTTCGGCATCCGGAATCGTCTCGTCACGGCATTCGGACGGCATCAACACCAGTCGGACGCATTAGAGGTTCCGAAACCAGGAAGGGTGTCTGCCGGGCGGCCGCCAAAGCCTGAACTGAGGACCCGGGTGGGTCTTTATGGGGACGTCCAGGCCCTTAGACGCCCCCATTCTTTTAATTTATTTTTCAAAGTCCAAAACCAAATAAAAAATAATATATTAATGGAGGCGTCCAGGCCCCTGGACGCCTCCATAAAAACAAATATAAAAAATATAAAATGCCACTTGGCATAAAAGAAAACACAAATAATAATAATATATTTTATTGGAGGCGTCCAGACCCTGGACGCCTCCATCAACTCACTCACGGGGCGCCGCCCACCGAACGACGGTTTGTCGTGTGTGAAAGAATCCAAATTGTGGAGACGTCCAGCTGGCTGGACGCGCCCATTTCCAAATCACGGGTCGCCGCTCCAAAACCACGCGTTGTGTTAAACCGCGTGCGACTTTCGGTGGAGTTCGGTGGGACTTATAGAGGCGTCCTGGACCTTGGACGCCTCCATGAAAATATTCGAAAAAAATGAATAAAAATAGAATAAAATATCTTTTTTACCCTGATGGAGGTGTCCAGGGTCCTGGACGCCTCCACCCTCCGGAGCCCTATAAATAGAGGCCAACCCCCTCAGTTCTGGAGGAGCTTCTAAGAGATCCGATAGGCTGCCGGAGCCCAGAGGCTACGGAGTCATTTATAACCCGTGGGGTCTTTTGTAGGTGGAGGTTCTGCCGGCTTCTCGGGTGCCCACGCTCGCGAGAGGAAGGTCGTCTTCATCCACCACGCTTCCACGTCGTCCCTACGCTGCCGGAGCTCCGCCGGATTTCACCACCGGCACATCCAATAAGCCAATCCCTTCCTTTTCTTCGTAGTTCTTTTGCATTCATCATCTCGCATCCTCTATCCCCCTTCATAAGGGCGCCTCTTCTTATATACTTCTTGCATCCATCATCTCATTTTCCTCCTACTCGAGTCCGAGAGGGGTTTAAAAGATAACACCAACCAGGTGTGTGTCTTGCCATCATTTCGTCATTTTTATCGCAAGGATTTGAATACTACACCTTCATCTTTCTAATCCACTCGTTACTTGTTTGTCGTTTTTTTACAAGGGTACCCAAGGAAAGCCCTCTCCGTCGGCCGGCCGAAGGGGGAGGAAGAAGCAACCCGCCATCTCCCGCTCTTGAGTTAGGCGCGATCACTTTCTTTATTTTGGGGTCTTTTGGCCCCTGGCGATCACATCTTGTTCTCGAGGCCGCGGCGAGTCACTTCCCCAATGGCCGTTTAAATTCCCGTTCTTATATTCTCTTTATATTCTGTTATATTCTGCTCATATTCTCGAGGCCGCGGCGAGTCACTTCCCCAATGGCCGTTTAAATTCCCGCTCTTTATATTCTCCTTATATTCTGTTATATTCTTATCTGCTCATATTCTCGAGGCCGCGGCGAGTCACTTCCCCAATGGCCGTTTAAATTCCCGTTCTTATATGTTATATTCTTATCTATTCATGTTCTCGAGGCCGCGGCGAGTCAC
Source organism: Amorphophallus konjac (assembly GCA_022559845.1). NCBI lineage: Eukaryota > Viridiplantae > Streptophyta > Magnoliopsida > Alismatales > Araceae > Amorphophallus > Amorphophallus konjac. The sequence continues at coordinate 113,492,375 of CM040123.1, read as the reverse complement.
TTCCCCAATGGCCGTTTAAATTCCCGCTCTTTATATTCTCCTTATATTCTGTTATATTCTTATCTGCTCATATTCTCGAGGCCGCGGCGAGTCACTTCCCCAATGGCCGTTTCAATTCTTGCTACTTAATTTCTGCACCATTCCCGTCCCCCCGAGGCCGCGGCGAGTCACTTCCTGCTATGGCCGTTTAACCCCCATATCTTGCTATATTACATTTGTCCCACTCGCCCCGCCGGAGCAATCTCCAGTGGTGGCCCCTTCTCTTTTCTCTTATTTCTGTGTTGCAGCAAACAAAGAGGAGCCCGCGCGCTCCGCGTCTTCTTCGCTCCTCGAACCGCGTGACGTCGCTCACACAAACCTCAAAGCATCCTTACATTAAGCATCAGCATCCCATAACATTCTCTCCCCCTTTGTCATTATCAAAAAAAAAGGAAATGATAGTAGCTTATGACCTCGGTAGCTCCCCCTGTCTCTAGGAGGATATGTTGAACTTGAACCAGAAGTGGGAAATCTGTTCAACAAAGAAGTTTTAAGATCCCTAACAGAGTCTGCCAGTCTATCAAGCTTCTGATGCACAGTGTTCCTAGCCTTTCCACTAGAGAGGTGACTGATTCTCGTTTGTTTAAGGCTTGTTTAACTGCCTCTGATAATGTCTGCAGATTGGACTAGATAACTTCAAACTTTGTGATGATTTCTGACTGAGTGGCTGCTATATTGGTTAACGTGCCATTTAACAATTCAAATTCAATTTTCAAATCATATGTATGGCCAAGAATTTTACCCATATTGGTGACTATGGAGATTTGAGTATCTTGAATTTTACTGACCATGTCACCTATTCGAGTACTGATACCCATAAGAGATTGTAAAATCTCTTGTACTGCTTCATCAGTTTTCTGTTTGGCAGTTAAAAATTCTATTCCTTGGCGTTTCACAACCTTTTTCAAATGTTTCAGTCGCCCTTCTACTCTGTCTATTTGAACAGTCTGGAACAAGAACTGTTTGTTCATCAAGTCATTCTGATTTAGAACAATCTCTGTCAGGTTGGACAATATCTGAGCAAGATTGGGTTCATCATTTGTTCCATGTGTACTAGAGGTGGAGGCACTGGAATCTGCAGCTCAGTGAAGTATTCATGATGCTGTTCAGGGAGTGGTGGAGGTGGTACTCCAAGACCAATAAGTTCTCCAAGGTGTGGACCATACTCATGAGCCGGAGAGAAGGACATTCTTGGATATAATCTGTGGTGAGGGGCAGGTCCTATGACATAGTCATGTGTACTCTCTTTAGTCACCCCTGGAACTTCTTGTGGAACTTCTTCTTCTCTTGGTTGATTGCCCTCCTGTTCATTAACAACAGACTCAGCAGTCTCTTCAAGAATTTTCTCAGCTTCTTCTGTCAAAATCTGTGTAGCCACCCTAGACAGCATTTCATCATCAATTTCAGTTGTTTCTTCGCTTTCGTCTTCTATGCCTTGTGGCTCATTTTCTTGAATTTCTGCTTCTTTTTGTTGATCTTCTTCTTCTTGTTCTTGCTGAGCAACTTGCTGTTCCTATCCAGATTGTATTCCGAATTTATCAAAAAGTTGACTGATATTCTGATCCCGCTGCTCCACAATTTGAGTATCAGTTAGGTTCAGTTCATGGACTTCTTGCTCTAGTTGTAGATCAATGAGATTCTTCTCAACAGGTTTAACAACAGAGCATTGGACTTGTTCAGGTAATGTAGAAGGAGTTTCTTCTTGAAAAATCTGGGGAGGCTGTTCTGTCACATTTTTCACTTGAACTTTCCACTTTTTCTTCAACGGAGCATGTTTTACTGATTTCTCTTTTCTTTGAGCTTCATCAGAAGGACTCTCTGAGTCAGTCTCATCCAATCTCATGTAAGTATCAATGAAGTCCATGTTGTAAACATTGAACTTTGGAATATCTTTCGAAGGTTCATCTTCTAAGGCTATGTTAGCCTTCTTAAAGACAGCAGTTAGGTGAGCTGCGTAGGGCAAATGTCTCTTAGACTCTTTGCCGGATCTCATTATCTGAATGATTATTTCAGGCAAGCACACTCTAATTTTCTTCAGCAGACAATATAAAACAAATCTTTGAGTATTGGTCAGTCTTCCTCTCCCTCCAACTTGAGGAGTGATCATGGTAGTGAGAATATGATGTAGCAATCTCTTGAGAGGAGAGAAGTTGTTTGCATTAAACTGACCCAATTTTATCTGATTTTTGTCTAGGGGGTTTTTAGGCTCATCTGTGATGATAGAGTATACCTCATGGAGATCACATGCAAACCCTTTTTTAGCTACTTTTTCTTCTGGTATTCTAAATGTAGTATGTAGAAGGTGTTTAGACACTTTAATCGTGTACCCCTTGACTTTAGAAACCAGTATTGCTTGATCCAAATCATATTTCAGATTCTGGTAGAACTCTGCTACGAGTCTAGGATAGTATATCCTATGCTTACCCAAAAATTTTAACCATTTATGAGCCTTAAAGATTTCAATCAACTCAGGAAATTTCTCAATCATTTTCTGGTCATGAAAGTCTACGTACCGTGGGAAGACTATCTTGCCGGCCTCCAGTGTTATTTCTACATATCTTGAAGTTTCAACTGTGATATCTTCTTCCTCGTGTACCTTTCTCTTACTTCGACCTTGTGCCGTCTTCAGCTTCTTTTCTTTTGGCTGTGGCACCGTAGCTTTCACTGACTCTTGATCTTCTACTAATTGTACTTCTGTTTCCTTTCCTTTCCCCTTGCCTGACTTCTTCTGAACCGATTCTGATGCCATACCCGCTGCATGTGTTTCCTTTGATCTTCGCTTATAGGCTTTGGTCACACTGGTCTCCAAAACTTGAGGAGACGCGGGTTGCTGCTCTTCCGTGGTTTTCTTCATCCTCCCGCTCGTGGCCGACGGAGAGGACATGGTGGAAGATTAACAAGTGGAAGATAAAAGATAGAGAGAAAGACAGCAAGGATGGTGAGAGAGGTGGCTTGAGAAACCACGGTCGTGTTCTGCACAGAGGTGAGGTACATGAATCCCAAGAGTCGGAGAGAGTTTCGAGAGGGAAGGAGTGTGTTAGACAGTGGCGGTAAATAGGGTTTGAGAAGATTATCTAATATACTATCTACTTTACCAACCTCAACATATAATACCCAAAACACCCTTTACTTTTCGGAAAAATGCCTTTCATCTCTTTTCGTGATTTTCAACATATGGGACTATATCGAATGACATGAAGTCTTCACAAAATATCTTTTGAAGAGAAATCAATGAGAATAAAATAATTTCATCCATGATTATCCTCAATAAGATATGCTTTTAATTCTTACTAAACATTTTCATTTGCCAGCTCTGAAGAGAAATCCATTTTTATATAGAGCTTAAATCCGTTTTAATTTTTCTTAAAGCCACACCAGAGTCAACCATATGAATATTAAACTTTTATTAAGGATTGAGCATTCTGGTAATACTACACCTTTTTACTCAAGGAAGCATGTTGATTAGACATCAGAATCTCTGGTTACTAAGTGTAGCTTTACCTTACTGCTTCAAAATTTTGAATAGAGATTTTGAACAGAGATAGCACTTATCATCATGACATAACCTCTGAATTTCTTTGAATCAGATGGTCAATTTCTCAAATATTGTGCCATTGCTCTGCCTCCTTTTAACAAACAATTTTATTTGCTTATTTTCCTTTGATGGCGTATTCTCTGGTCTGTCAACAGAATTATCTTAGAACAAGTTTAAGAACCATATAAACTTTAGATTCTTCGTCAGGTTGACACATTACTCATGATGTTCATAATTTTAAGCAATCTTTTGAGATGTTCCACTTCAGACAGTTTTATGACCATTGAGTCTTCATTCAGAGACACTTGTGGAAACTTTAAGATAGGATATATTATCCATAGGCAGAAAATCACGGTCTAGTTAAGATCGGCAATTTTGTTCTCAGTTAGGGGTGTTTTTAGTAGATAAGTGTTGAGGATTAGAAAAGGTAATAGATATCAGATGTTAACTCCCCCTGATTGCCACATTCTATGAATTCTTGAATACAGATGAGAGTAGTGAAAGAGAACACAGAACAAGGTGATATGAGTGAAGGCCACTCATGCGCCGAGTAAGGACTGAAGACTAGTTCGCACAAATCCAAAGGCATACCCTGAATGATCATCAACATATAACCATCCTTCTCCACAAGCTATCAAGCATTCAGCCTTCTGGGAAGAAAGTGAATCCAAAAGCCTAAAACTCAACCAATTGACTTTTCATATTAGACCAGATTCAAGCTGACTCCATGGTCGATATCACAAGAGCAGAACCGTGCAATTCATCAGACACATGAGACCAACTGCCCAAGCAGCAATGAATCACTGACCAAAGCATGTATTCTATCTCTGAATTGCACAGCTCCCCCTCAACATGTGACGAGATATCAAAGAAAGACACTATCTGATTCTCTTAATTCACACAGATATGTATCAACATTATATGCAATCTACTGAATCATGCACAAACTTTTTTATGTCATGACACACATAACTTGCATCAACCTCATCTGGCTCGAGGCAAGGGATGCACCGAGTTTATATGAATTCAGCTGATAAGTGCACCGACTTGCATGCATGAAACAACAAAACTTGCACATACGTTGTGACATTCTAGTTGAGCATGGAAGATTCTAGATGCAATTTGACCCCTGGTACCTGGCGAAGGCAAGCCTCTATGCATAGCATGGATTTCCAGACAGAAAATAACTGCCCTTCTTTCAACATACTATTTTATATACCATAGGGTCGTGCAAGCCTACTTATCTAATTATGAACATGACATCATTCATCATTGATTTATTTCAATTATTCATGTAACATTCCACAAGGATCATTTGCTCATACAATTTCAGTGAGGAGATGCACATGGAACATCACATGGAATGCAAACATGTATCATGATAACTCAGGAAGATACTACTGTAAAGCCAGAATTTAAGATGATTAGAAGACTAACCTGAAAAATGTAGAAAATGGAGTTTTTCATGATCTGGTGCCTCGGCTTATTTTCCCCCTTTTTATTTCCTCCGAGGCATACCTGCAAAACAAAGGGTTATCTTGATCCAGCAAGAACCCAAGCAACCTTGGGTCCTGTATTACTCTCAACATGTGTTCTTGACCTTTTGCAAACAACACTATCATCATAACCCATCAACTTGCAATTGAACATGGGATGTCCAGACTTACCACGGTAATGACAAATAACAGAATTCAAGTTCCTTTTATGCACCTTATTGTGAGTATTGAATCTATGTGCATGAATATTGAAATTTCTGTTATGTACATGAGCATTTTGTTTTCTGAAACCTGCCACCCAGCACTCAGAGGCTTTGTGGCCAGGTTTTCCACAATTGAAACAAGTAAACGTCTTTTTCATGAGATCAGTTTTATTCCTAAAATTATTCTGTTGGGCAGGGAATTTAACAGATTTAGCAGTGCGTTTGCCTCCCTGTGCATGCCAGCACTGTGCATAGATGTGTCCTAACTTCCCAAAACAATTCACATTCTTTCTCCTAGAAGCATGATTTCTAGCATGATATTTCTGTGAATTAATAGCAGCAAGGTCATCTAATTCCATTGATTTGCATTCATGCATGAGATGACCTGCATTATGACAGTAAAAACACTTTATTCTACTGTTTTGAACATGAGTAGGTTTCTTCTGATCCTTTCTCATGTCAAAACAGTCATGCATCTCATGGCTGAATTTACCACAGTAGAAACATTTCACATTCTTTCTTTTAATAGAAGACAGTTTGGCCTGAGAAGTTTCAGCATACAGATTCTTATTCTATTTTATTTTCTTTTTCTGAATTTTCTTTTGTTTTTCTAAGTTTTTACTCTGCTCTTCACTTCTCTTTGCCGTGAACTGAAATGGGGATGAGGTAGAAGGTTTTTCTTGTTCTGAACTTTTAACAAAAATAGTTTTCAATTTATTTCCATCAACTTTCTTCATTACTGGACTGTAACCCAGTCCCTCTTTCTGAGCATTCACATTAGCTCCAAGCAGCTTATCCAAGTTGTCTTTTCCCTTAACAAACTTTGACAGTGAGTTCTTTAGATCTTCAATTTCTATTTGGAATACCACAGTGTCCTCTTCATATGAAATTGTTTGATTATGCAAACCATCGTTGAGTCTTTTCAAATTTTCATTTTCTTCAACCAGTCTTTCTCCACTTTCTTCAACCTCAACTTTCTTTTCCAGCAATAATTTATTTTCTTCTTTCAGAGATTTGATTAATTCTTTTTGCACATTGTCATCATAATATATATCATTGATCAGATCTCTGAGAACGGCACATTCATTGCAAGAATCATTTTCTTTGACGAGTCTGGTTTTTAAACTCTCATTTTCAGACTTCAATTGTTGCATTTCATTTTCTTTTCTGTTCATGTCAGACCTTAGGTTTTCATTTTCCACCTTCATACTTCTAATTTCATGCAACATTTCTTTTCTCAGTTTCTTTTTCTCAGATTTAATTTTATCGTACTTTTCAATTAGATGCTCATTCAACATAATCAAATTTTCGAGAGAGAAATTACCAGTATCAGAATTTACCTGTGACGAAGTTTCATCCTTGTAATCCTCATCTTCGTCTACTACCATGAAACACTTTACCGCATCTTGACATTTGATAGCTGCAACCACATTGTCAACTTCTGACGCACTGCAACACTCAAGCACACATTGAAACTTGTTAGTGTTTATAGCCGTTAGAGTTAGCTCCAGGGCCTTCTGATTCCTTGCGTATTTCAAGTGGTCTGAGGCTTTCCATAAGGAATTGTCCTTTGGAACATCACAAGAGTTGTGTGCAATAATTATCCATAGATCTGGATTAACATGCATCACATACTCTCTAAGTTGATTAAACCACTTGTAAAAACCTACACCTTCAAACCTCGGAAGATCAATTATGGACTTCATGCTTAGACAAGATGAAAAATCTAAATAGAGATTAGATCAATTAATGCAAGCAGGCGGATCAACTCAGATCGCACCAAATCTAATTATGGATCGGATCTGCAGGTCGTTGGACCCTCTGTGCAGACACCCGCTCTGATACCAACTGTTAGAGCTGGTGCGATGGATTCAGAGGGGGGTGAATGAATCCCTCAGTGAAGATCTCAACCAATTTCAAAACCTAAGACATTATACACACCAGATCAGAGCTCCCTGAAACGATGCAAGACTTGACTAAACAACGAAATACTCTATTGATGCACACTGTTGAACACTTTACCTACACTTCAAGCAGAAACAGAGCGTTTGTGCTCTAAAGATGAATCAATAGATAAGAAATTGAAACGAGATCCTAAGCATGCATCTAGCGTTGAACACATAACAGAGCAATCCGCATAGTACACAAGGATTTTTAGGTGGTTCGGTCCTTCAGACCTACGTCCACCCCACACTCAACCAGAGTGTGGATTCCTGCTATCACACAGCTTGAAAAACCGCTGGGCTTCACAGCTTGCCTATAACCGCTGAGTGACATAGCTTGCTGTCCAGAGGAATCAATCCTTTGCAATGCTGACAAACAGCTTGACCTGCTCGGCTTTACAGCTTAGCCGACCAGAGGAAACCTCCTCTGCAACTACTGACGAACAACTTGAATAAAGTGTCAAATAAGGAAAAGCTAAAAGGACTAAACACAGCAATGGAAAGCTGTCAATAAATCCAGAATAAACTGCTCACACAGGAGCCAAACGTCTCGGATCTGATCCAGAGAACACACCAGAAAAGCTAATCTTCAGAGTGCTGTTCTTGCTTCCCTTCGCCTTGTCTCTCTCTCTCTCTCTTCTTTTCGAGTGCTCGATCTCCCTTCTTCCAGATTCTTCAGCAATTCAGCCTCTCTTATTTTCGAAGCTAGCTCCCTATATATATATATATCTAGCAAGAGAAACGCGTGTGGAGCAACCAACTTTCCTGCTCAGATTTCAGTATGGATCTGAGTCTTCAGAAGACACGTGCCAACTTTAGTATCGTCGAGCTAGCATCCTGACAATCATACTTAGCTCGAAGTCAGCCTTATGACAATTGAACACAGGTCAAGGAATAATGAGACTGCGACTGCATGAAGTTAATAAAACAACAGACGTAATATGCACCGACTCACTCAGTATAAGATTTCGTATGCACGGAGGCAAGCTGTGCACATATCAAGTGTTGCACGGACTGAGTGTGTGCGAGATGCAATGACTATATCGACAGCATGAGTGTAAGACATAAGAAATGCACAGACTTCACTCTATGCACTAGATTTGCACAGACTTCACAAACTTATATTGCACATACCTTGCGAATGTCTTAGGCATAAACACACATGCACTGACCCTAAGTGTGTCTTAAACATATATGCACCGAACTAATATGATGGAAATGCACTGACCTTATACACACAAGTGGGATAGCACCGACTCACCTTATGAACGCGAGCGACTTGGTCGTGTGCGTGTGCAACAGCAAGAGTTGCACCGACTAGATGAATACATGCAAGGACTATGCTGTGGATCAGAAACAGAGTTGCACCGACGCAACTGTAATTTGAACATGTATTACGACAACCTAAGGCAGTACAAGGCAAACCAGACAAACACAGCAGTCTGAACATGATTCATAAGTTGTCATTATCAAAACAAGATTTTTAACATAGACATTGCCCCAAAGGCTGACCTTCCTAGGGACTGTACTAATCCTTAGAGACTCAGAGGTAACTCATGGAAGCCCGAAACTTGATGAAACCAAAAACTAAAAATGAACGTGGTGGTGATCCCCACATGTCCTTAATCCCTCTTTAGAGTGTATAAAATACATTTGAAATCATTCTAATGCATCATTGAGCCCTAAAGTTTGAGGTTAGGTGCCTACCTTTGAGATGGTAAACCGACGATCCGGGGATGAAATCGACACCCCAGATCCTCCTAAAGCTTTTTCTTCCGATTCGGGGATGAGTTCCACACCCCAGACCCACCAAGACTTCACTGCAGGTTCACCCTTTACGAAATGCCAAGGTTCCTCACTCCTCTTCCTTACCCGAGAGAAACCATAGATGCTGGGTGTTGAGGATAGGTGTTGCTAAAGGCCGATCACCCTTGGAACCCACTTCTTTATATAGGTTTAAAGCCTCCCAAGGCTTGTCCCATGTCCAGCAAGGTTCAACCCAGCCCCTAGGTCGCTGGCTTAAAGAGGGGTTAATACTAAGCATCCCTTCGGGTTTGAACAGATGTGACCCTTCGTCTACCCGGGCAAAGATGCGAATGGGCGCGTTTATTTGTTAGGATTTAGGTTGGGATGTCTTCATATGAAATGAAGAGGACTTCCAGATCTAACTTTCAGTCATAGTTTCATCAAATTCCATTAACTCTATCATGAGTTATTATTTTTTCAATATTAACGTTATTCCTTTTCTGTTTCAGTCACGACCCTTCATCTACCTGGTCATAAATGCAAGTGGGAACGCTTTCCTGTTGGGATTTGGATTCAGATGTCTTCAGATGAAATGAAGAGGGCTTCTATATCTAACTTTTTGTTGTAGTTTCATCGAATTTCTGTATCCCTATCCCGAGTTATGATTTTTTCAAGTTTACCATTTATTTTGCCTTATTCAAATTGTGACCTTTCGGTAGCCCAAGGTAATCCAGGCACAACTCTATTATCCAGTCCCTATTGGGCCTCGACCCTATCATAGAAGTTGTGGCTAACATCCTACTCAAAATTTGGCCTTAGTTTCAGGTCATTTCATTAACCACAGGCGAAGTTATGAATTTCCCATTAATTACCTTTGAATTTCCCCAACAGTCACACCCCTTCATGACAGCTGTCAGCCAAAGGGTTCAGAACCTTGGGTTCTAGTGTGAAGTGGGTTTCCAACTCATCAAAAGAGTTTGGGTCAAGGGCCCAATATTTCTAATGGGCCAAGTTTCGACCCATTTGGATAACCATGGGCCAAGATATGCTTGTTTCAACAGTCGACAGCGTTTTCTGCAACTGTTTCGACCTATTTTCATAAACTCACTCTTAACCCCTATTAGGACTTTTATTCGGAAGTTATATTCTTCATCAAAGTTGTTTCTTACCCAATGGTTGTTTCAAGGGCTTGGTTTTCACCTAATTCCAACCTCCCAATATTATTTTTCTGAATTTTCTAAAGATCCTTCCATAATCTGTCTAGATTTTCTAGCTTGTTGAGTGCATGGGCCCAAATCATGCACAATTGGGCCAGTGCCCAATTGGTGGTCATAACAATGATGATGAAGACCATCACGAATAAAGAATGAGGGGTGTTCGACGCTCAGGCCGAAAGATGTGCGAAGATGCATGAAGATGTCCAAAGATGCTTAAAGTCGAGCGGGCACCGGCATCCAAGACGGCGGATGTTCAAAGGTGTTCGAAGACGCCTAAAGATATTCCAAGATGTCCAACCACCGGTTTCCAAGCCGACAGATATTCCAAGATGTTCCAAGATGCCCCAGATGTTCAAGATGTTCCAAGATGATCAAGATATCCAAGATGTCTGAGATATCCCAAGATATTCCAATATATTCCAAGATACCCAAGATGTTCAAGATATTTCAAGATACCCAAGATGTTCAAGATATTCCAAAAATGTTCCAAGATGCCCGAGATGTTCAAGATATATCAAGATATTCCCAGATATTCAAGATGTCCAACATACCCGAGATGTTTAAAGATATCCAAGATGTGTAAGATGTTCCAATATATTTCAAGATATTCCCGATATTCCAAGTGTTGGCGCCCAAGCTGACAGATGTTCTGAGATGATCAAGGTATCCCGAGATGCTCAAGATATTCAAAGATATTCCAAACACTCAACTTGGCACCCATGACTTTCAGTCTCAGCCGGGGACATATATGATGGCCTAGACCTTCTGTCTAAGTCTGATAAACCCGATTCCTTTGCGTTGGCATAAACCAAATGTCAACGACACTACTATATCCTTATAACCTGGTCCCATCCTATATATATGTATATATATATATTAAAAAATAAAAAAAAAGAAAAAAAGAAAGAAAAAGAAAGAAATTAAAAGAAAGGGAAGAAAAAGAGAAAAAAGAAAAAAAAGAGAAAAAAGAGAAAGAAAGGATGAACAATTTTCCTGCGTTAGTACAATCACAGTATCGATAATACCACTTGACTCGGTGCCTGTGACCTTTCGGGGTCTTAGCCGAGAGCCCTGGCCTAGACCTTTCGTCTAAGCCTGATAAACCTAATTCTTTGCAATACCACCCCGATTACCGCATGGCTCCTCGTCAGGGCCAATCCATTACCCAACCACGATAACTGAAATAACTCAATGGCCTAAACCTTTCGTCGAAGCCAGATTGACCCAATACCTTGTGTCGGCATAAACCCAATGCTGACGATAATACCTTGGTTGGCACCTGTCTCTCGGACAAGACCAACACTTCCATCCCACCGTGATGTTCAGTACAACCCAACGGCTTAGACCCTCCATCTAAACCAGATAAATCAGATATCCTTGCGTCGGTATAGACCCAATATCGCTGATATCATCTTGATCGGTGCTTGACTTTCGGTCGGGACTAGTCGATATAGTCCGGGGCCAAAATTGTTCGCATGAAGCTGAAGATATTCCACCCCGATATCAACCGACTGCCGAGTAGGAAGCTACACCCGCAGGCCCCGCTCTCTCATCCCTCGCTCTCGACACCTTTGGGTGGGGGGCATTTGTTGGCATCAAAAATGGGGGGGGAACCAAATACAAAATAGAATAGAAGAAAAGAGAAGGGGGCCAAGTGAATGGGCCAATTTCGGTTGGGCCTAGCCCAACACCAAGGAGAGGGGTGCAACGGGGTGTGTGTGCACAAATAAGAGAAAAAGGGAGGTCAAAGGAAAAGGGGAGGAGGATTTTTTTTAAAAAAGGAAATAGGAGGAAAATAACACGAGACCCCCCTAGTCTGTGCCTCTCATCGCGATGGATCACTGTGCACGCTTCCTTCTTCTCCCCATGCAAACATTTATAGCTCGTTGACACCTCTGCTCTCACCTGCATGCTCGAATGGCGGACACGCAGCAATGGCAGCTGCCCCAAGATGGCAGGAAGTGGCGGACCTCACCTCCAGCCACTCCGCAGGACGCCCACGTGTCTTCCTCTCAATCCCTGCGACGGGAGCGACAGCGATGACAACAGCACCAGCAGCCGCGGCATGGCAACCCGTTCATGGAGCAGCGTCAGCAACAACAGAGCAACCAAAAAAAATAGTAATAATAAATAAAAGAACTATGCATTTGTATGGCCTTATGACTGAAACTCAGAGATAACCAAAATCTCATGTGCATTTGCATGGTCTTATGACTAAATTTCAGAGATAACCAAAAGCTTCATGTGCATTTGCATGTGCATGGCTTATGACTAAATTTCAAGCATGAACAACACCTCGTATGCATCTTGCATGCATGAACCCAAGAATCCCATTTGCATGTGTAAAAATTCAGAAAATGCACCTACATGCAGAAATCCAGAAGTGATGAATGAATGAAGATAAAGGATAAAACCCACCCTTGGCCAGGCTAGTCAACTTGGCTCCCCAGGGCTTTGTCATGGTCCCCTCTGTCCCTTCTTTCATGCACACACTCGCATATGCATCCTGCGTGATTTTGGTCCCACGTGCAAGAAGAAACTAACAAAAAATGCATCTACAGGGTTCTTCATCAAACTGCACAAACCCTTTTAAACTGGCATGTGTTCCTTCACATTTGCTTCCATGTTTTGAATTCGAACATGACTTATATAAAAATCTCACGAACATGCACATTTGAATAACATGTGATTCCTGTGAGCCCTTCCTCTTAAAACCAAACAAAAAAAATTGAACTGCATTGGCTGCTGGGTTCGGTCGACCGAATCCGATTTTTGGTCGACTGATCCACCATGAGGTCAACTCAATGAGCTGCTGAAGTCGACCCCTCTCAGCAGGCTCCATCCCTGGGAAGATCGGTCGACCGAACTGAGATTTCGGTCGGCCAAACTCCCCTTTCCACTAAAAAAAACAAGCAAAATAGAACAAATTGAACAATTGATCGACAAAACCAATTATGTCTGATAACCAAATCCAAATAACAAAACTAATGCAAACGAAGATAAATGGAATAACAAAAAGGGGAAGAATGAAAGATAAGTAACATATCCCAATGTTTGAAAAGGAAATAACATAATGATGAAGGAAGTGCCATGGAAAACACGATGATGAAGGAAATGAACTTAAGGAACTAATGGTGTTCGATCCGGAAGTCCATACCCCCGTGATCCCAAGGTGCGGGAGATACTAAAGATGCCTTGCAAGCCGTGCTTGGCCCTTGGGTAACACCCGACCATGGCCATGGACGGACCTTGCCCTAGGCCGATATCTTATTAAATGCGACTCACGCCTCAATGGCTCGAATATCAAATTCGCCGTACCTTGGCGTACATTTGTCCTAGTATTGGACGTATACTTGGGATGTTTTCGATTCAGACAGCTATCCGAATATGAAATGGTTAACATGTGACCCACATGATTTTAAATACTCTTTTGCACCCTAGTATAGGGGATTTTGATCTTCTTCACGACATCTCTTATTCATTTCCCAAAATTTAACTCTTTTAGGCCATAAGGCCCCTCTTCTTGGTAATTAATCAGAGGTTTTCCCCTCTACGAGGGGATGTAGTTAATAGTCTCTAGTCCCGACCCGATACCCACAATCATCTGGTTAGTCAGACGGAGCACACCACAGGCTTCGGACCACTGTTGTCTCGAAGCCTGAACACATTGTCACCTAGGTGACTGGCATGCCCTCGCACTTGATAAACCGATAAGTGATATAATGATAAATCGACCCAAATAAAAGTGTGCGTCCAACGGGGTCATATGAATGAGTGGGGCGAACGGGTGGTGGGCCGACGGTGTCCACTTGATCATCAAAACTTGTAAATTCATCTTGCTCACTTTTGTTGTTGATGCCATTCATGCCTCTATTATCCTTCCAGTCTTTCTCCATCTTGGTGATGTTGTTCATGAAAGCGTGAAGAGGGTCGACTTGAGGAGGAGGAGGAGGCGGCCGCAGGCTTGTAACCCTCTTTAGTTGTTCCTCCATTGAAGCAATTTTATCGAGAAGAACTTGTTGGAGGGGTGTGACCTATGAAGTGGAGGGTTGGCATGATGGCCTCGAAGGAGTGGCTTGATATAAAGGCCGTGGGGGGTTAATGGGCTGGCCCAAAGAAGGACCCGGTCGGGCCGAGTTGCAAGGAATATATGGGCCTTGAGGCTATGGAGGGTTAATGGGCTGATGATAGCCACAAACCCGTCATCAAAAAGCCATGCCACAATTTAAAAATTTACAGAACTCACTCACTTAAAAATATTAAAATTAAGTAAAGTGGTGAATACGGGTCGATCCCACGGAGAAGAAATATTTTCAAAATAGCATGGAGGAGAATCTAAAAAATTTGAAGTTTTGAGTGAGATTTAAACTAATAAAAATAAAATTGCATAGAAACTAAGTAAAGAATATGAGAGGGTTAAGGATAGAAATTGGAAAGAGAGAGATTAAGAAGAATAATTTCAAAAAATCTGAACTTTATTACTATGAAAGGTGACAAATACAATGTATATAAAGTTAAAAATTACAACTTGACTAAAAATAAAAGAGTGAAAGAAGAAATTGGAGCCAAGAGAATGAAGAGTGCCGCCGTCTCCTTGCCGTGCCCAGTCTTAGAATTTCATCCCGCTGTGGAAGTAGATGCCGCCGAGAGGACCAAAGGAAGAAGATCCACCAAGGGGATATGTGAAGAAATATGGGAAGATGGAGATAGAGAAGTGGAGGGAAGAAATAAAAGTAAAGACAAAGTGTGTGTGTGCGTAAGGGTATTGTGAGGAGAGAATAGAGAGGAAAGAGGGGCTACGGTGGGAAAAATAATAAAACACAATGAAAATAGGGGGAGATTGGGAAGCAAATAACTTAAAAACTAAAAGGAATTAGAGAAGGTGTAAGAAAAGAAAGTTGTAGAGGACGAAAAGACGAAGAAGATTGATAAAGAACATAGAAGCAGAAGATGAGAGGAAGAGGGTGAAAAATGTAGAAGAACAAGGAGTGGTGCGCGGATGAATAGTGAAAAAGCCTAAAAATTAAACTTTAGAAAATAGTAAATAACTTGAAAGCGAGGGAGATTTGGAAGAAGAGGTAGAAGAAGAAGTTGAAGAACAACTAAAAGCGAGAAACGTTTGTGAAGACATCAAGAAGAAAAGAGGATCAAAAGAGAGAGAAAATTAGGAGAGAAGATCTGTGAAAATAGAGGATGAACAGTAAAAACGGAAGAACAATGCTTTGAGAAAGGAAGAGTAACTAAAAAACGGGGAATAATCCGGGGAAGATGAAGAAGAAGAATTTGTAGAAGATTTAAAAATGCACAACTTTGAAGAAGAACGAAATTTAAAATGAATAACAAAAGAGCATGAAAATAGGCTTTGAAAAGGGCTAAAAACACTAATTTGCAAACTCCTTTCCATGGCACTCTCGAGTGCTTTATATAGTACAGCAGAGAACTCTCACGGCCGTGGCTTTGAGATTAGCACAAAATCCCACTTTCTAGCAAAGAATATAAATAAAAGGAGGTAGCTTGCTATAGATACAGCCCTCCTTTCCTCAAACAAGCGAAGATAGGCTTGAATCTTGGAAGATAACCATGATCGGGAGGAGCTCATTCCGTTTCAAACTCTTCTGAAAATGGCGACTGGGGTGCCTAGCGCAAATTAAAATGGCAACTGCTCACGCGGTCGCACAATCCTTATTTCCTCTTTTTACCATTTTTCTATTTTTTCATAAATCAGTAAATGGCGACTTTCCAAGAAGTCGCTAATTCTTTTTTTCATTTCTATTTTCCATAAATTCGGGAAATAGCGACTGTTCAAGCAGTCGCTTATTCTTTTTCATTTTTTCTCGATTTTCTTTCTGATTTTCTGTACAGAGGAAATCGCGCCCACATGAACGGTCGCTCATTATTTTCCCCAAGAAATGGCGCCTTCGTGAGTAGTCGCGCATTCTTTTCTATTTTCCAACCTTTTCCTTTTTCCTATTTTCACAAATGAAATAGCGCCTCTTCACTCAGTCGCGAATTCTTCATTTCTTTATTTTCTTTTTCCAGCAAAATAAATTGGCGCCCTTTTGATCAGTCACTATTTCTTATTTTCTAAAAATATTTTTCAAATTGGCATCTGACCCACTAGTCGCTATTTCCTGAAAATTCAGAAAAGTCAAAATATCAATATAGTTCATCCATAAATGGCTTCCAAATAATTGTGCAAATTTTTAAATGTTTCTCACATGGTTATTTAGGCTAAAAAATATGGTAAAATGCATGCAATATCAAATAATGGAGAGAATGAAATTAACTACTCATGTAGCACAATCTTATTCATTTAATGCTTAAAGATGATGAATGTGATGCAACTTATGATATAAAATATAACACTTATCACACCCCCCCAACTTACTCATTGCTAGTCCCTTTGCAATGCAAATAAATTAAAATTTAAGACCAACAAGAGCTTGCAAAATCCACACTCTCATATCCAGCTCTCCTTTCATAGAATTAACCAAAAATTAGGAATCTGGAATCATTAATACACACTAGCCTTATATAGGAAATTAAAGTACATGATCAAGAATTTAAATCAAAGTTCAATAGCACTTGTGTATGTGTAACTGCCAAATCCACATCATAGACAATTGCATCCCTCAGTTGCTATTCCGAACAAGTGCCTTTCAACCCTGCGCCTCCTAGATCAGAGCATTAATCATACTAATTTGTTGTCTGCCTTATTATTTTGTCCCTTTGGGATCTTTCTACGCACATGATGCTGCACTACCCCTCACTGTTTAACACGAACCTCGACTCTTGCCTTAGGAGAAGTAGGCCCAGTTACACAGATCAATGTTCCCTTTTCCTTTTTACGCGAACCTCAACATGCCTTAGGTGAAGTAGGCTCGGTTACTAAAATTTGGGATATTTTTCATGTATTTTTTTTCAATTTTTTTAATGTGCTATTTGCACTAGATAACTTGGCAGAAAGCTTATAAAAATATCTCTTTCTTGAGAAGTGCAGAATATCAGACATAATACCTAAAATAGCAGAAGACTTATCTTGCTTGTTTCATTAGCGTGCAAAGTGATTTCTATTTCTAACGTGCACATGAACTTTAAAGAGATTCTTACGTCAGTTTTCCATGGCTAGATAAATTTAAATTTTCCTTCATCCTTCTCCCAGCCTTTTCTAATCCAGAATAACTTTCAATTTAAGCATGAATCAATAAAATTCATTTTGGGGATTCATCTTTTAAAGTAATATGAAATGCAAGATATCATGATCATGCAAAAATAGGTTGTACTATATGTATCATGAAATTTGTCTCTCCCCCCCAACTTGAATGACATTGTCCTCAATGGCATATAGAGTTGAAAATAGAATAATGTAACCAATAAAATTTGTTGAGATGGAGGGATACAACCTGGTGTGTGTGATAAAAACTCCATAAATTGACGGCAACAGCTTCTTCTTCCTTGACCTTGACCTAACTTCTGAAACACACTTAAACAAAAATCATCAAATAACAAAAACCTTGGGTTGTCTCCCAGAAGTGCTAAGTTTTCCGTCTTCAGCCAGACGCATGAAAGCTCGTAAAGATTTTATTCCGGATCACTCAAAGCAATGGACTCTTTTAACAACTGCTAATTTTCCAAGTAAGGTTTCAATCTTTGACCGTTGACAGTAAAAATATGACCATTTTTAAGATTCAAAAGTTCAACAGCACCATGGTCAAAAATTTTAACGACAATAAATGGTCTATCCCATCTGGATTTCAGCTTACCGGGGAACAAGCGTAGCCTCGAGTTAAATCGCCAAACCTTTTCATTAATAGAAAATATTTTCCCGTGAATATGCTTATCATGAAAAGCTTTGGTTTTAGCTTTGTAAATCTTAGAATTTTCGTAGACTTCATTTCTTAGTTCCTCCAGTTCATTAAGTTGTAGAGCTCTTTGGACACCAGCTTGATTAAGATCGAAGTTAACTTGTTTAATGGCCCAATATGCCCTATGTTCCAGTTCAATAGGTAAGTGACAGGCTTTTCCAAAGATAAGGCGGTAAGGGGACATGCCAATGGGAGTTTTATATGCAGTTCTATAGGCCCATAATGCATCATCTAGTCTTTCGGACCAGTCTTTCTTATCCGGCCTGACTGTTTTATGTAAAATATTTTTAATCTCCCTATTGGATACTTCAACTTGGCCACTGGTTTGGGATGATAGGGGATAGCAAGCTTGTGAGTGATGCCAAATTTGTGAAGTAAAGCTTGGAATTGAGAATTTGTGAAATGCGAACCCTCATCACTAATCATGGCTCTAGGACATCCAAATCTAGAAAAGATGTTTTTCTTGACAAATTTCATTACCAGCTTATGGTCATTCGTCCTAGTAGCCACAGCTTCAATCCATTTTGAAACATAGTCCACTGTCACCAAAATATACTCATTGCCAAACGAAGGTGGAAATGGTCCCATAAAATCTATTCCCCAAACATCAAAAATTTCAACTAGCAGAATGGGATTGAGCGACATCATATCTCTCTTGGAATTATTACCCACTGCTTGACATCTTAAACAAGTTTTTAAAAATTCATAAGCATCCTTAAACAATGTGGGCCAATAGAATCCACTTTGTAGCACTTTCGTCGCAGTTTTCTTTCCAGAGAAATGTCCCCCACAAGGAAGATTATGACAGAAATTCAAGATAGAGTGTTGTTCTTCCTCGGGGACACATCTTCTAATAATCTAATCTAGACCCATGTGAAACAGCTCCGGGTCCTCCCAAAAATAGTGTTTAACCTTAGAAAAGAACTGATCCTTCTCCTGCCTAGACCACCCTCCTGGAATCTGTCCTACCGCCAGGTAATTGACAATGTTATCGTACCAAGGAGTTGTGTGAGAGATAGAAAGAATTTGTTCGTCAGGAAAGAAATCTGACATAGGAGCACTTTCAGGTATCACTATCCTGGATAGATGATCAGCTACCACATTTGCTAACCCCTTCTTGTCTATAATTTCCAAATCAAATTCTTGCAACAATAGAATCCACCGAATGCGACGGGGTTTAGCACCCTTCTTGGAAAGTAAGTACTTCAATGCAGAATGATCAGAATAAACAATAACTTTAGCCCCTAACAAATATGAGCAAAATTTTTCAAGGGCAAAAATAACAACCAATAATTCCTTCTCCGCGGTGGTGTAATTCAATTACGCATCAGCGAGGGTGCGACTCGCATAATAGATCACCACGGGCTTCTTTTCTATCCTTTGACCTAGGACAGCTCCAATAGTATAGTCTGAGGCATCACACATGATTTCAAAAGGGAGAGACCAATTTGGAGATTACAGAATTGGGGTTTGAGTTAAGGCCACTTTCAAGGAATTAAATGCCTCAAGACAAGAATCATCAAATTGAAAGGGAGTGTCCTTAGCTAGCAACTGAGTGAGAGGACGAGCAATGGTGGAGAAGTTTTGAATGAATATACGGTAAAATCCAGCATGACCAAGAAAAGAACAAATCTGTTTGACAGAAGGAGGAGGAAGATTAGAAATCAGATCAACCTTAACCTTATCAACCTCTATTCCTCTCTCCGAAACAACATGGCCTAGTACTATTCCTTCTCTCACCATAAAATGGCTCTTCTCCCAGCTTAAGACAAGATTTGAGTCAATGCACCTCTTAAGCACCTGAGTGAGATTTTCTAAACAACTTTCAAAGGAAGCACCAAATACTGAGAAGTCATCCATAAACACTTCTAAAAATTCACCCACCATTTCAAAAAATATAGACATCATGCACCGCTGAAAGGTGGCTGGGGCATTACATAGCCCAAATGGCATTCGTCTAAAAGCAAACGTGCCATAAGGACACGTGAATGTTGTCTTTTCTTGATCCTCCGGGTATATAGCAACTTGATTGTACTCGGAATAGCCATCCAAAAAGTAGAAATATTTTTGTCGAGCCAGCTTTTCCAGAATTTGATCCACAAACGGGAGTGGTAAATGATCTTTCTTTGTCATGGAATTCAATTTCCTATAATCAATACAAACTCTCCATCCCGTTTGTAATCGCATGGGCACTTCTTCTCCTTTTTCATTGGTAACAACTGTTAGCCCGGACTTTTTAGGAACAACTTGAGTGGGGCTGACCCACTTACTATATGAAATGGGATATATAATCCCAGCATCCGGCCACTTCACAACTTCTTTCTTCACCACCTCCTTCATGTTCGGATTCAGCCGGCGCTGCATCTCTCTGCTCGGCTTGGCATTGTCCTCTAAATAGATATAATGCATGCACACATATGGACTAATACCCTTTAAATTGTCACAGACCAACCTATCACCCCCCTGTGCTCCTGAAGGACATCTAAAAGCTGAGACTCCTGAGCAACAGTGAGATTGGAAGCAATGATTATGGGCAGAGTGTGGTCGGGGACTAGATAAGCATATTTTAAAGAATATGGCAGAGGTTTTAATTCAAGAACGGGCGACTGATCCAAAGATGGAAGAGTTGATTCGACTTGCAATGGAGGGAGTGGCTCTATCTTAGAGTAGGGTGCAGAAGAGAATAAGGAATCCTGCAGCATGCTACCCTCTTCTAAGGTATCCTTCACTTCATCCGGCTTTTCATCGATCAATTCTTCAAAAATATCAATAACATTGCATTCCTCATCTTGTTCCGGATATTGGGATGCTCTAAATACATTCAAAGAAACCTTCTCACCTCCGAATGATATATCTATCATTCCCGTGGCACAGTTTATGTTGGCCTTTGCCGTAGCTAAAAACGGTCGTCCCAAAATAATTGGAGTATGCTTTAATTCCTGGGATGAGGCCATATCCAAAATGAGAAAATCCACCGAGAAATAGCACTCATGTACTTTTACAATGACATCTTCTAATAGACCCCTGGGAGTTTTCACAGATCGATCTGCCAGTTGAAGGATTATAGATGTGGGCTTTAACTCCCCCAGGTCAAATTGTTCATATATAAAGGTGGGTAAAAGATTTACGCTAGCACCTAAGTCTAGCAATGCTTTATCAAATGTAACTTCACCTATATCACATGAAATTAGAGGAGCTCTGGGGTCCTTCAACTTCTTAGGTAAGTGGTTCATTACCATAGCACTAACATCTTCAGATAGGCGAATCTTTTGAGTTATCACCTTCGGTTCCCTCTTCGGAGTACATAGCTCTTTTAAAAACTTTGCATATGATGGCACATGCTTCATTGCATCCAAAAGTGGAATATTAATATTCACCTGTTTAAACAATTCCACTAATTCCTCCTGTTGAACCGATTTTTTCTTTTGAGCCTTTGACTTTAGAGCATCTGGAAAAGGGATCTTAGGAACATACTCATGGGGTCCTTCCTCATCAACCTTTGATTTTCCTTTATCTAGCTGCTTCTCTCCCCCCTTCGGCTTCTTCTTCTCTTACACAATTGCGGGCTCCTCATCCTCACTCTCACTTTCTTCCTAGGCTTCTTGGCCCGAGCTACTACCAACATCCTTAGCCTGATATGGATCATCTAGAATCTTCCCGCTCCTAAGGGTAGATATAGCCTTGGCGTTCTCAAATGGAGGGCCCATAGGAGGGGGAGGCTGAGGTTGGGTTGGTTGAGGAAGAATAGGAGGATCTCTCCGAGGGAAGCCCAGGGGTTGATTTTTGGGGTTAGCCACTGGTTGGCTAGAAAGCTAACCTACCTCTCTTCTCATGTTATTCCCTGCAATTTACCCAATTTGGTTCTCCAACTTAGCAATAGACTGATGTTGAGTAAGGATAAGTTGTTGGAGTTGGTCGAATTTTTCATCAAAATTAGGTTGAGTAGGAGGTGGCTGATATTGGGGTTGATGAAAATGATTAGAAGAATATTGATTATATGGGCCCTGAGAAAATGGAGCTTGATGATACGGGGCATGAGCTTGATGGAATGGAGGTTGAGGGTATTGATGTTGAGCTTGTTGAAAAGGAGATTGATAATGTTGGTGAGATTGGCTTGGCAGTACTTGAAAGGATTGTTTTGGAATAGCTTGATTTAAGGGATTGGCTTGCATAGGTGGACCCTGCTGAGGTTTCCAAGAAAAATTGGGGTGGTTTCTCCAACCTGGATTATATGTGTTGGAATAAGGATCATAAGTAGGTTTGGACACACGCGGAGCCGCAAAGATTTGTTCTTGGATGAACGGGGGAAGCTGAGCCGCCGTAGGGCAATCAATGACAGTATGGTTAGGACTAGAACATAAAGCACATATTTCTTCTTGGTTGGGAGCTGAGAACGGTTGAGGTTGAGGAGCAGAAGAGAAAGAAGGTTCCTGCCTAGATAGCAGCTGATCTAACTTCTGAGCTACCAAATCAACCTTCTCCATTTTTTGAGCCAACAAATCCACTTTATTCATTTTTTGAGTTATGGTATTAATATCCACCTTGTTCTCAAATTCTCTTTGGTTCTTAACTTCATATAGCCCTGACCTCTTAGATGGCCCAATCATTCTTTCATAAGATGACAGCGAGGCATGACTAAAGGAACTTTTACTAAGCATCTTAAATAAATCATAGGCCTCGTCCTCGCTCTTACTTATAAATGCTCCCCCACATGAAGCATCCACCATATGTCTATAATTTTCTGTCAAACCCTCGTAGAATGTCTGGACAATTTGTCATCTTGATAATCCATGGTGGGGGCATTTCCTTACCAAATCCTTCAACCTATCCCACGTCTCATGGATTTATTTTCCAGGGTTTTGTGTGAATCCAGTTATGGCTCTCCTCATAGTATTGGTTCGTCCTATGGGATAAAATTTCTTCAAGAATTCCTTTTGCATTTCAGTCTAAGTATCTATGGATCTACCAAAGGCACCCAACCAATATTTAGCCTTACCTTTTAGTGAAAATTGGAAGAGAGTCAACTTAAGAGCATCATCAGAAAAGTTCTGGATTTTGACAGTGGAGCAAATTTGGAGAAATTCATCAAGATGTTTATATGGATCTTCGTTAGTATTGCCATAGAAGGATGACAACATTTGGATGGTACTTGATTTGATTTCATATTAAAGCGCCTGGTTCTGAGGTGTTTGAACATAGAAGGACGGTTGGTATTGATTAGGCATGAAATAGTCCTTCATTTGCTTAGGAGCAACTTGTTGCACTTGATGTTGATTTTGGTTCTCCATGAGGCTAGGTTGTGGATAATTTCTAGAATACACTAACCTCTCAATCTCACTAATGGGCCCTAACAAATGTGGATGTAGGGATCTCCTACCTTGCATGCAATATAAAATGGCCCAAAGAAAGATATTTGTTTTTTTTTGGGGTTTTGGAATTTTTGTTTTATTTTTCAAAATAATGCAAATGCAACACTAACTATATGAATTATGTATGTAAAAATGATGAATTTTTTTCTTTTTTTTTGAAAAGAAGAATTGGTACTCACTACTAAATTGGTCAACTGGCCAGGTAAGAGGTAGAGTTGTGGGAGGCTCCCCCTACTTTCGTAGGGTCCTAATTAATCAGCACAATCTCACTTGGACGTTTGCCACAAAACCTCTAGCCTTAGACACAAATTTTCTAAAATAGCAATAAATTCCAAAACTCACTTTTTTTAATGTGAAACCTTCTAAGGGCAATCTACCTTCAAGGCGCTTCTTTGTACAACCTGCCCGGTGTCCGTGAGGGAATCCCCGGGTGCGAGGACTTATGGAGGTCTTGGAAAAGGAATTTCCAATCCAAAGAGACGGAATGCTCAATGGAGGGTCTTTCCAATTCCAAAAAGAGTGCAAGGATCCTAACTTGCCTTTGAGAAGGGGAAAGAGAAGAGAAGAGAAAGGTTTCTTTTTCAAATAATGATGTAAGTAGATAAGAACTCCACTAAAATACATAATGCATGAAAATAATGCAACTAAGATGAGAGCATGATGACATGATGAATTTTTTTTTCTGTTTTCTGTTTTCTGATTTTTTTCAGAGAGTTATTTTTTTTTCAATTTTTTTTTCAAAGGAAAGAGATATGGGTAAAAGATAACTAACAACTAAAAATATTAAATAATATGTAAAACTACTACAAAATAAGACCTAAAATCATTTTTTTTTTGGATTTTTTTATATTTTTCATAAACTTTTCAGATTTTTTTAAAGAATTTTTTAGAATTTTTTAAAATAGGACCTTTTCCTACGTTTACTGACCTTTAGGGACGCTTGAATTTTCTGGAATTTCTGAATTTCTACTTTCTGTGATAGATTCAGGCTATAGCGATGCTTTCTGTGACAGATTAATTTTTGAGAATATGCATGTCCGAATTTATGTGATTTTATGATTTTTTTTATTTTTCCTGTAAAATAAAAACAGAAAAATTAGAAAAATATATACAAATCAAACACAAGAATTTCCAACCATTAAAAAGTATTTCCTTCCCGGTAACGGCGTCAAAAATTTTATAGCCACAAACCCGTCGTCAAAAAACCGTGCCACAATTTAAAAATTTACTGAACTCACTCACTTAAAAATATTGAAATTAAGCGAAGTGGTGAATACGGGTCGATCCCACGGAGAAGAAATATTTTCAAAATAGCATGAAGGAGAATTCTTATATTTGAAAAATTTGAAGTTTTCAGTGAGATTTAAACTAATGAAAATAAAATTGCATAGAAACTAAGTAACGAAAATGATAGGGTTAAGGATAGAAATTGGAAAGCGAGAGACTAAGAAGAACAATTTCCAAAAATCTGAACTTTATTACTATGAAAGGTGACAAGTACAATGTATATAAAGCTAAAAATTACAACTTGACTAAAAATAAAAGAGTGAAAGAAGAAATTAGAGCCAAGAGGATGAAGAGTGCCGCCATCTCCTTGCCGTGCCGAGCCTTAGAATTTCACCCCGCCGTGGAAGTAGACGCCGCCAAGAGGACCAAAGGAAGAAGATCCGGCAAGGGCATATGTGAAGAAATATGGGAAGATGGAGATAGAGGAAGATGGAGATAGAGAGATGGAGGGAAGAAATAAAAGTAAAGACAAAGTGTGTGTGTGCGTAAGGGTATTGTGAAGAGAGAATAGAGAGGAAAGAGGGGCTACGGTGGGAAAAATAATAAAAACACAGTGAAAATAGTTTTGAAAACAAAGGGATATTGGGATGAAAATAACTTAAAAGCTAAAAGGAATTAGAAATGGTGTAAGAAGCAAAGTTGTAGAGAACGAAAGGACGAAGAAGATTGATGAAGAACACAGAAACAGAAGATGAGAGGAAGATGGTGAAAAATGCGGAAGAACATGGAGTGGTGCGTGGATGAATAGTGAAAAAGCATAAAAACTGAACTTTAGAAAATAGTAAATAACATGAAAACAAGGGTGATTTAGAAGAAGAGGTAGAAGAAGAAGTTGAAGAACAACTAAAAACGAGAAACTTTTGTGAAGACAGCAAGAAGAAAAGAGGATCATAAGAGGGAGAAAACTAGGAGAGAAGATCTGTGAAAATAGAGGATGAACAGTAAAATGGAAGAACAGTGCTTTGAAAAAAGAAGAGTATCTTAAAAACGGGGAAGAATTAGGGAAGATGAAGACTAAGAATTTGTATAAGATTTAAAAATGCACAACTTTGAAGAAGAAAGAAATTTAAAACGAACAACAGAAGAGCATGAAAGTAGGCTTTGAAAAGGGCTAAAAACACTAATTCGTGAACTCCTTTCCATGGCACTCTCGGGTGCTTTATATAGTGCACCAGAGAACTCTCACGGCCGTGGCTTTGAGATTAGCACGAAATCCCACTTTCCAGCAAAGAAGATCAATCAAAGGAGGTAGCTTGCCATAGATAAAGCCCTCCTTTCCTCAAATAAGCGAAGATAGGCTTGAATCTTGGAAGATAACCATGATCGGGAGGAGCTCATTCCGTTTCAAACTCTTCTGAAAATGGCTGTGCATGTATGTGTTTCTCACCAAGGTCGGTGGATGTTCATATATACTGCATATGAAGGTCAGTGCATGTCTGCATGTAAACGCATAAGGTCGGTGCACATAATCATTTGTACAGACTAAGGTCGAGGCACATGTTCACTGTTGCACAGAAAGGTCGGTGCACATAGTCATTTGTACATACTAAGGTCGGTGCATATTGTCATTGTTGCATATAAAGGTCGGTGCACATCTGCCTTGTTCATATAGAAGGTCGGTGCACATTTGCCTTGTGCACATAAAAGGTCGGTGCACATTTGCCTTGTTCATATAGAAGGTCGGTGCACATTTGCCTTGTGCACGTAGAAGGTCGGTGCACATCTGCCTTATTCATTTAGAAGGTCGATGCACATTTGTTGTGCTCATCTTCAAGTCTGAGTACATGCTCATCTTCAAGTCGGTGCACATGCACATATAAAGTCGGAGCACATTCACATTGTTAGTTTGTTAAGGTCAGTGCACATGTACTACTTTGCTCTGGCAAGTCGGTGCATCCATTGTTATCTCACTAAGACAAGTCAGAGCACATACTTTAGTATCCTACTTCAGGTCTGTGCACTTTTCAAGGACTGTGCACATGATGCAACAAGGTCTATGCACATGTGCAGACCAAAGTCGATGCACATGTAGATTCACGTTAACAAGTCTGTGCATCAAAATCCATGCTCTAAGGCATTTGCATATACATTCATATTATGGGTCTGAGCATAATTTTTTCTCTGATTACTGCCTAAGTATAAACTCTAACGTATAAGGTGTTTGACTAAATGTCTGTCTTCTGATTGGCAAGATTAAGGCAAACATCAAGTGTATGAGAGCAGCAGAAATTTAAGTGGAGCACGTTGTGAACGTGTCACATAGACATTTAAAAAGGAAGAAAAATTAACATAAGTATAATAATAAGGGGAGGGAGCATATGATGCTACTAAGGAGTGTGATCGCCAGAGGAGTTACCTCAAAAGAAGAAAGATGATCGCGGAGAATACCTTGTAAAGCGGGTGAGATGTAGTTCCAACTTCCTCCTCCAACCGGCCGGCTGATGAAGGGGTTGTTTATCTTGATTACCCTTATAAGACAAGCAAAGATAAGAAAGAGATATGGATTAGTCAAAAGTTAGTGTAGTATCAATGCTCTATGGAAATCAATCTATGCAAATTGAGCATGAACACACCTTATGTGTTGCTTTAAAACCCCTAAGAGGAGCAAAAGGTGGGGGAAAATATGAATGCATGCAAAAATATGCAAAATATGATGATCAAATATCCTCTAGCAGGGTAGCTAGAGATATGCACATGCAGGTTAATAAGAATAATAAGCTAAGTGCAGAACAGTAAAACAGAAGATTAAGAGAAGCGGAGGTTGTGTGTATGAAGGATGGCCCTTCAAGGCCTTTGCTGTAGCAAATAGAGAGCAAAAGGAGAGGGATCAGCCACGGCAGTGGCAGTACAATCAGAAATAAGAGAACAAAAGTTCTCTCTTAAGCACATGAGCACCTGCAACGTTAGAAAAAGACAAAGGAAACTCTCTTTTTTGGCTCTCTCTACTATTCTCTGTTTACGCCAGTAGAGGATCGAAGAAGTTGCCACATTAGACATGAGGGGTATTTATAAGGTTAAAAACCTTATTCTAATGGGATTAAAACAAGGAAAATAATCCTGGACGTGGATATCCTTCCTCGGAAGAACTTGGAACCAAAATGGAGAAGGAACGCCATGCAGAGGAAGTTGCAGACGCCATGGACACAGAATGGAAATGGCGACCTAGAGGCTATCGTGAATTAAAAGGGTGACTGAGCAACGACCGTCAATTCCTGGATAAATTATAGAAATAGCGAACTTTCCATATTTTGAAAAATAAGAAACATCGCCTGCTTAAAAAGGCGTTAGTTAATGAGTGCCCGCTTGATAGGGCGTTAGTTCTTTGAATTTTAATTTTTAATGGAAATCAGAAAACCAGGAAATGGCACCCGCGCACGCGGTCGTCCTTTTTTTGAAATAATGACCCCTGAAACGGTCGTTTATTAAATGACGCCCAGGCGGCAATCGCGAATTCCACAAAAATCCAGAAAAAAGGAAAAACTTCACATTGAACCAGTAATGAAGTCCACTTTGGGGCATTACGTTGTGACATGAATTTTATTCAACATAGTATTAATTTTAGTGTGTCTACAGCTGCCCCGCCTTGGCGTCTGTTTTGCAAGGGAGTGAGACGGAATGAAGTGTAGTGGAAATGAAAATGGGGTGAAAGTGTAATGAAATGGAATGAAGTGAGAACAGACTGAAAGTAGATGCCAAGGTGTGATGTGACACACCTCTGACATTAAGCGTTGGAAATCTTTCCACAGTTCTGAATGAAACAACCTCGGATGGTTTATGAGAAAGCAACAATTGGCTGGATGGAAACTAAGCTTAACAAAAATGTGCACGAGGGCACGAAAGGAGAGACACCATTGTAGAGCGATTACCAGCCAATGTGGACGTGCTACAACCAAGGTGAATTTACAAGAAAATAAAAGGAAACGCGATAGAAATCCAGTCAAAAGATACTTTTTAGAAACTAGCCTGAGCGACTTCAAGAAGAACATAGTACTTGATTTGGAATGGAATATATCATGTCAACTTGAAATTAAGAGCGAGCGGCCCTCATTATTGACTTAATATGAGGGTTTTCAACATTCAGGCTCAAAGTCCTACATGATGCATGCTGGGCTAAAAGAAAAATAAAAGAAACTAAAAATAGAAAATAATCAAGGATAATATTGCTAAACCATCCGGACTCAGTCAAGAATCCAATTCAATGAGCTGACACTAAGCTGAAGCCCGTTTATCCACGCATCAACTTAGAAATTGGAACCGTCGTTCCAAGCCTTAAACGATTTAACAGCCTATCCGTGCGATCAAGACTCCCCTGGAATTATCACTATTTTTGATGAAGGGGAACTTCAAATTCCAGGTTCATCAGGACCACAAGGTCCTTGATATGCTATAATAGAGTAGTTAGCATATAATAATAATGCATACATGAGAATACAAAGGTGAAAGATGTCACCGAAGATGAACTGAGAGTGCCTTGAAAAATGCATAGCTTGTCCTTTTTCCTACGCTCAAAGATCATTAGAACTGCAAATGATAAAGAATTTATATAATAGTGCAAGCTCATTGCATAATCGAGATAAGGCCGTCATAATTCACGTAAAATCTACAAATAGCACTATTTAGATAAATGGTGACCGCGTGACAGACTGTAGCGACCCGGATCCAGGATACAAGATGTACCCGGTAGAACTACCAAATACACGTGATACCACTTGGAACCCGCGAGGCCTCCCAAGAGCGGGAAAGCTCCGAAGGGAAAAAGGCATGTGTAGAGTACATTGAAGCCACAGAGATATAACAGAAGCAATTAAATTTCATTAGATCGGTTTGCTAAAGTAGCAGAAATAAAATTACTTTTTAATTAACAGTTTCAATTTAACAATTATATACCAGAGTCAAGTCCAAAGCTAAAGACAGCAAGTCTAGCACAGTACAGTCGACAGAAAAGAAAGACGTACCGTGAAGTCGGGGGAAGCCCGACACAGGTACCAGCTGGCCACAACGACACGCTACGAGTAAGCGCTCCAGGAACCACGCGGAAGCAGAACGAACGATGTCACCCCACCTGAAAAGCAGGGGTGAGCCTCGTGTCACTGGCTTAGTAGGGGTCACGCGGATCCCCACTGAAAAACACGCAGTAACACGGGACACAAAACAACAGGAGGAACAGCAGGTGTAGCAAAGCGGGAAAACTACACTACAAAGCTGTAAAGCTACTCTAGAAGCCGTAGAGAACAGACGGGGAGTAGGAGTAGGGAACAAGTAAGAAAGGGGAAGAACCCGCGCCAGACAAGTGGCGGCCGAACTAACCTCGGCACCCCAAACTACTCCAAACAGTGACAGAAGGGCGACTCTGATCTAACAAAGTCAGAAGTTACCGATCTGCCAACTCGGCACCAGGCCTAAGACGAAGACCTGCAAGGACCGACAAAAGGTCTAGAAAAGACCCACGCAGACGACCGAGAGACTCGATGACACACCCACGACTAGAAAGTCGTGCACACCATGCTGACCTCGAGTAGGGCCACGAGAGGGCTAACTTGGAAAGGTCACGATGCGCAAGAAACGCAAAGAGCAGTGGAGAGTCACGTGTCACAGACGGACGCACCTCCCCACCAGAGCAACGGCCAGCTGCATCCACAGACGTCTTATGCTGCGCCACGAGTGTCTCGCCTACAATACCGCTGAAGCCACGGTAGAGTCGCAGACCCCCGCACTGAACCAAACAGGAACAACAGCATCAAGTAACCAGTCAGGGTCACGCCCGTCGACGTAAGTCCAAAGCCCCTGACCACGTGTGCACACACTGGCTCTAGCCTAAGCCAGGTACACCAGCTAGTTTTCTCCCTCGGTAGGACGCTACCGTTGGCTGGGAGCCCACGGAACTAGCTTACAAACCGTATCTCGGGAACACCCCTCCGCCATCCAAGGCAGGTCGGCAACTCACAGGCCTTAGGGCAACAACAATCGGAGGCGCACAAAACACAAGACTCCGAAACAAGGGCTGTAGTACAAACAGGCAAGGAAGCACTATCGCACGTACTACGAAGCACCAAGGTAGCAAGACAACTGCCAACAGACTCAGGACTAGGCAACTAGACCTACAACGTAACGATCCTTGAGTGGGACGACTCAAAGGCAAGATCGTCACAAACGGCGGAACAAGCCGCCAATCGGTCTAATCCTAAGCCACGGGAAGCAACGCTCCGCAGAAAACGACTCACGGAGACCTGAGGGAACATCGGAGACGCTCAGACACGCCTGGACATGCAAACCAAGGTAAAATGATACCTCGAGGCATCCAGAACCAGTGTCTCGGACTGGACAGAACGGCCAAGACACCCACACAAGGTCGCCTGTCAACCCCTGGGTCACCCCGGGTTGACCGGAACCAAACAACGATGACTCAACAGTAGGAAAGAGAATCCTACCTCAAGCAAGAAGACTCCTGGCCACCTCACAACGTAGTCTTAGCCCTCATAGGGTGTCAGGAGACATCCACGGGAAAGCGGGCAGACCACAAGGATAAGCCAAGACAGTCAGAAACCAGAACCACGGAAATTGGAGCAGAAGGACTGTAACGCACCACCCTTAGACCGTTACACGAATGTGACGGTCTAACACTAGGCCGTTACACTCCAACTGTGGCGGTCTACAACAGACGCGCTACAGCAACGTGGCGGTCAGGAGGAGAGCCGTCACACACACCGCCCTAACCAACATCTAAAACACACAAGGCACGTAACGGCCTACACCAGGCGCGTTACACTGCTCTGACGCGCCCGACCCGGGCCGTCAGGGCCAACAAACCTCAAACTTAAAACGATAACTCGAACCACCTAACGCGCTAGACCAGGCGCGTTACACAACCTAACACAGCAAAGCAGGCGCGTCAGGGCCAACAGGCTCAAGTCAAACAAATCACTGACTGAAAGGCACGTAACGGTCCCGATCGGACGCGTTACAGATGCCTAACGCATGGGGGCGTGGCCGTTAGAGCCAACGGCACAACCACCCAACTCGGCCAAATCAGCATGTAACGGCCTGGGGCAGGCGCGTTACAACGCTGTGACGCACGGGGACCCCACCGTTACACAAACCGCCTCAACGGTCAAACTCCAAGTCAAACGCAACGTAACGGTCAACACCAGGCGCGTTACAAGACTCTGACGCACTAGGGCAGGCGCGTCAGAGAAACCGCCTTAACCAAAATGCTAAACGACAAAACAGGCGTGACGCATCACCCCGGACGCGTCAGAGAGCTGTGACGCGCCTCCCCTGGGCCGTCACACTCCCAAGACCACGAAGAACTAAAAATGCCCAGATGATATGACGGTCTATCGTAGGGCCGTCAGGGACCTCTGGCGGTCACTGAAACGACCGCTACACCGGTCACGGCGGGAAAATAATGGATTGGCCAAATCGAACCGTTCCATGCCCCATTCACGCCGAAGCGCAGGGGAAACAAGACTAGACGATGAAAAACAACACTAGGAGGCTAAAAA